>CM056193.1:102080747-105064497 GCA_029692085.1 Gymnothorax javanicus | reverse complement strand
AGCATCCCCTCTTCTTTTTAACACTGAGTGGAGGCATCTGGGCATTGAGGAGACAAGTTTCTTGAGTTTAGCCATTGGAATTTGATCCCACTCTTGTTTAATACAGGCTTCCAGCTGCTGGAGAGTTTTGGGTCTCCTTTGACGGACTTTTTGTTTAATTATGCGCTAAATGTTCTCAATTGGTGAAAGATCAGGACTGCAGGCAGGCCAGTTCAGCACATGAATTCTTCTACTACGAAGCCATGCTGTTGTGATAGCTGCAGTATGTGGTTTTGCATTGTCCTGCTGAAATACTCAAGGCCTTCCCTGGAATAGATGTTGTCTGGAGGGGAGCATATGTTGCTCTAAAACCTTTATATACCTTTCAGCATTCATGGTGCTTTTTAAAACATGCAAGTGTCCCACGCCATATGCACTAATGTATCCCCATACCATCAGAGATGCTGGCTTTTGAACTGAACGCTGATAACAGGAGGGGTGGTCTTTCTCCTCTTTAGCCCAGAGGACACGAAGCCCATGATTTCCAACAAGAATGTCAAATTTGGACTCGTCTGTGTCATGGTTTGTGAGACGTGCGTGTGTTTTGGACTTTTATTTGTGGATCTCGTCCCGGGACGAGATCTAATTCCTTTTCAATCGGATTCTTTTCCCAGCTGGCTGATTGAACTGATGCGGCGCTTCCCCGGACTCTATATAAGCCGGAAGTCCGCCACGCCTCCTTTGCTAGAGTGTTTGTTTGTAGCTAAGCACTATAGCCGAAGATATCTCTAGTCAGGATTTGTGTGACTTTATATCTTCCAGTTATTATTGGAGTTCCTTCCGCTTTAGGAATTTTCCCTTTTCTACTTTTGTTCTCTCTCGCGTTGCTTCCGTTTTTTTCGGACTATTATATGTCCTTTGGAAGCGCGAGTACTTTCTGGTGGTCTGTATAATTCTCTGTGTTTGTATTGTGTCCGTACTGCTCGTTCTCCCTCTGGCCGCTGCACTTGGCCTCTCAATTTTACCAGCCATTACAGTCTGACCACAGGATACTTTGCCACTTTGCTACAGTCCATTTTAAATGAGCCTTGGCCCATAGAACACGGCGGCGCTTCTGGATCATGCTCAACAATGGCTTCCTTTTCACATGATAGAGTTTTAGGTGGCATCTGTAGATGGCACGGCGGACTGTGTTTACAGACAGTGGTTTCTTGAAGTATTCCTGGGCCCATTTAGTAATGTCAATGAGAGAATCATGCCGGTGAGTGACGCAGTGGCTTCTGAGGGCCTGAAGATCACGGCGTCCAGTAAAGGTCTTTGGCCTTGTCCCTTACGCACAGAGATTTTTCCAGTTTCTCTGAATCTTTTGATGATGTTATGCACTGTCGATAATGAGACCCTCAAAGCCTTTGCAATTTGACGTTGAGGAACACTGTTTTCAAATAGGCATGGGCAACGCTCGGCATAAACTCTAATGGAATGCGTAACAGCTGAACTGGGGCGGTGAACAAGCCTCAGAAAACTTATTAAAAAAATGATGTAAATACCATTTTCATACAAAAAGAACACCATGATTTGATTAAAAGCAACCTTTTCAATAGGATACCCGCATTTCATACATGAACTCTGCGTAATACGGCCAATAACGCGATTTGAACAGAGCTATTATTCGCCCGTTGGATGAATGCGTGACCTCAGTTTGCACCGTGTTTACAAACTTTCAGGTGCACGGCGTGGCAAAAATATCTATTTTGGAGGTAGATTTCAAACAGCCCGCGCTGACGTGATATCCCAGCTACGGCCCTGATTGACTAACAAAATATAATTTGAGAAATTACGAGTCTATTCGTCCAAACTAGACCTCCATGGGATGTGAAATAAGTTCGACAGAAGTTGTTGAAGTTCGTCGCGAGTTCGCCGTGACTTCTTCTCAACAATAGCAAGAAAGGTGAGTGTATTTTTTACTTTTACCTACATAGTTAGTTGACAGAATATCCTGTGACCCTATTTGTGAAGTTTCAGTAAAATATACCAAGGAATAAACCAGCGCCAGGCGTTCAAAACCTACCAGTGTTCTGACAAATTTTGCTACCTATCAAAATATGCCACCTCGCGAACACCGGTCACAAGATTCATTCACTTATACCCTTCAATTCGAGACTGCGAGGATGGAAATCTGAATAATCAATTAGGAAAAATTCTCGGCTCTCGGTAATTCTGTATATCGTTTAAACATTTTGTTAATCGGATTATGAAAGAAGACTGAAAATAAGCGCCGCTTTTTTTTGTTTGGGTGTAACAGCGTATTTAAAGGAGAATACATTGTATATTGATTAAGCATTGAACTCTGCATTAGTCGAACTGTTTTAATATTTGTTGATGACATTGCTTCGGCTTCCTGGAAGCAAGTACAGCGCAAATCTGCTGTCTAGTGAGCATTTCAGGTTCGATGTACTGAGTAATAACGCCGCGAAAACTTAAACTGGCCCGTCATTCTGCGAATAGTCTTACTAAACTAGTTAATCGTCTGATTGC
Source organism: Gymnothorax javanicus (assembly GCA_029692085.1). Classification (NCBI taxonomy): domain Eukaryota; kingdom Metazoa; phylum Chordata; class Actinopteri; order Anguilliformes; family Muraenidae; genus Gymnothorax; species Gymnothorax javanicus. Next base: position 105,061,983 of record CM056193.1, on the reverse strand, counting down.
TAATCAAGCAAAGGGAGGTTTCTGCCTCGCCAAACTAACCTCGACTGCACGTCACTGTGTTTTACTATGAATTATTCGCAGTAGCTCATTGAAACTATCATGGGAGGAGGGTAAATGGACATCAGTAAAAAAACAGTGCAAAGGTTTTTTTTTTTTTTAATCACCACGGGTTATTGAAGGGGAACGTTTGATTCATTTCAGTAGCAGTGGGAGGGCAAACAACTGCCGCATCAGCGACTTCACTGCATTTTATATAGTAATGGGCGAGTAGCGTTAATGTTTGCCCTCCCACCGATAATTTTGACATTTTTGCAGGCCATTGATCCAAAAAAAAAAAAACTTCACAGGCAACCCATTCATACCATTTTTTTAATATCAACGCAAAACCTCATGTTTGTTGAACATAATAGGGTGAAATTCAATGCATTTTCCATTAAAAAGGGCCTAGGGGGTGCTGCTGTACTTCAGAAAAGGGGTTGATGACTTTAGCATCAATTATTTCTGTTAGGGTACCCTAATGGATAATTTGGCCAGGTTTATTTCTGAGTAGACTGCATTTTCGAAAATGCCCTCAGGCTTCACCCCCAATTTTCACAATGGGTTTTGTTGATAAATGCGAAATCAGCCATTTTTGGGACCCTGTGGCTCTGAGACCCTTTCCTGTAAAGGCGTTGGACTTGTGGCAAACTCTTCGTCTGTGTCTTCTGTACTTACCTGCAAAAAATCATTAGAAAATAATAAAAACTTTTTTCTCAGCAACTCAAGAAATGTTGTCATTTTATTCATTTGTATTGCCCATGCCTATTTCAAAGTATTCCACAATTTTTTTACTCAAGCCTTCACAGGTTGGAGAGCCTCTGGTCATCTTTACTCCTGAGAGACTCAGCCTCTCTAAGGCATCCTTTTTATAGCCAATCATGTTACACACCTGATGCCAGTTAACTTAATTACTTGCTAAATGTTCTTTCAGCTGACTCTATTATATATTAATTGCCTCTTCAGCCCTTTTTTTTTGCCTGTGTCCCAACTTTTTTGAGACCTGTTGCAGCCAGAAAATTTGAAATAAGATCATTTTGTGGATAAAAATGTAAAATGTCTGTTTCAACACTTGAAATGGTATCTGTGTTCTATTGTAAATAACATATTGGCTCATGTGATCATTGCATTTTGATTTTATTCACAATTTACACTTCGTCCCAACTATTTCGGAATTGGGGTTGTGTGTGTGTGTGTGTGTGTGTATATATATATATATATATATATAAATATATATATGGGTCAGTCTGTGCCAAGTGGATCAGGGTCTGCTTCGCACCGTCTCAGAAAAATTTGAAAAAAATCATGGGTGTTTGCCATCCTTTCAAATGGGCAAATCCCAAATCTTAAGTTCCAACTCCAATTTTTCGTGGAGTAATTGTCAATTTAAGGAGGGGGTGTCTAGTCACTCGCGAATGTAGCAATGACTTAAAAGCATTTTCGAATGGATACAAATACACTTTCCAGTGCTTCTAAATTAATATCAATGGGTGCATTCAGGCAAAATTACCTGAAATTTATGAATCTGCTCTCAGGTTTAGCAAATGTCATTTTATTTTCCTGTAATAGGCTGTCGAAAACTACAATTTTACAGAAGCAAAAATTTTTATTGATTTTCAGTTGGTCCCCATGACCGAAGTATGCATAATCAAGGGTTCATATTGCAGCCTCATCCTCAGCAGCTACAGCACACTCGCCCCTTAAACCCAATCCAATCTCCTGTCACTAGTTAGGAGTAACTTGCATCTGAAAAAAAGCTTATGATAAAAAAAAACCCCTCAAAAATGCCTAAATTCAAGGCAAGATTTGGTCATGTGGACATGTCAGAAAAAATCAGAGAAAATTTGTGGAGCAACTTTTATATTGGGGCAATAAACAGTAGAAAATTCATCTTGTGTTTTCAACTTGTTCTAGAATTATTCTGGAATTTTTATTTACCTTGGTGCAATTGCTGAGATTATTTCTTAGGAGTCTACTTGCAGAAACCCCAATTCCAATGAAGTTGGGACGTTGTGTAAACCAAGAATAAAAACAGAATGCAATGATTTGCACATATCATAAACCCACATTTTATTCACAATAGGACATAGACAACATGCCAGATGTTGAAAGTGAAACATTTTACCATTTCATGAAAAATATTAGCTCATTTTGAAATTGATGGCAGCAACAAATCTCAAAAAAAGTTGGGACAGGGGCAACAAAAGGCAGGAAAAGCAAGTGGTACTAATAAAAAATAACTGGAGAAGCATTTTGCAACTAGTTAGGTTAATTGGCAACAGGTCGGTAGCATGACTGGGTGTAAAAAGAGCATTTTGGAGAGGCAGAGTCTTTCTGAAGTATAGATGGACAGAGATTCACCAATCTGCGAAGAACTGCATCTAAAAATCATGGAACAATTTCAGAAAAATGTTCCTTAATGTAAAATTGCAAAGACTTTGAACCCACAGGACATAATATCATCAAAAGATTCAGAGAATCTGGAGAAGTCACTGTGCACAAGGGACTAGGCCAAAGGTCAGTATTAGATGCTTGTGATCTTCGGGCCATCAGGCGGCACTGCATTAAAAACAGGCATAATTCTGCACTGGAATTCACTGCATGGGCAGTGAACACTTCCAGAAATCATTGTCTGTGGACACAGTCCAACGTGCAATCTACAAATGCAAGTTAAAGCTGTATCATGCAATGAAGAAGCCATATGTGAACACGATCCAGAAACGCCACCATCTTCTCTGGACCAAGCTCATTTAAAATGGACTGTGGCAAAATGGAAAACTGTTCTGCGGTCAGATGAATCAAAATTTGGAATTCCTTTTGGAAACCACGGACACTGTGTCGTGCAGACTACAGAGGAGAGAGACCATCCAGCTTGTTATCAGCGCTCAGTTCAAAAGCCTGCATCTCTGATGGTATGGGGTTTGATTAGTGCCTATGATGTGGGCAGCTTACACATCTGGAAAGGCACTATCAATGCTGAAAAGTATAGAGAGGTTTTGCAACATATGCTCCCATCTAGACAATGTCTCTTTCAGGGCAGGCCTTGCATATTGCAGCAAAACGATGCTAAACCACATACTGCATCCATCACAACAGCATGGCTTTGCAGTAGAAGAGTCCAGGTGCTGAACTGGCCTGCCTGCAGGCTGCAGTCCAGACCTGTCACCAATAGAAAACATTTGGCGCATCATAAAACGAAAAATCCGGCAAAGAAGACCCAGGACTGTTGAGCAGCTAGAATCCTTAATCTGACAAGAGTGGGACAATGTTGCTCTACCAAAACTCCAGCAAGTAAGGTCTCCTTGCTTCCCAGACGTTTACAGACTGTTGTTAAAAGAAGAGGTGATGCTACACAACGGTAAACATGGCCCTGTCCCAACTTTTTTCAGGTGTGTTGCTGCCAGCAAATTCAAAATGACCTAATATTTTTCATGAAATGGTAAAATGTCTCACTGTCAAGATCTGATATGCTTTCTATGTTCTCTTGTAAATAAAATTTATGAGATTTGCAAATCATTGCATTCTGTTTTATGGACGTTTTACACAAAGTCCCAACTTCATTGGAGTTGGGGTTCATACATTCTGGTGCTAGTAACGCGCGGTGTAGTCCTCACTTTATTCACTTTTTATGCACTTTCTTATGCACTGACTGAATGCGTATCTTCTCATTTCTTAAAAAACCATGTCAGAGGACGTATCTCATGGTTGTTGAAAAGATGTTACTGTGTTTCATGAGGGGCAAATTATTGGCCAGCATCAAGCAAACAGCAACAGAGCTTGCTGAAATCAGCAGGATTGGGTCAGAAACTGTCCAAAAAAATTGTTCACCATCAACTTCCAGGTGTTAATAGTCAACTTCTTGGAAGAAATGGGTTGGAGAACAATCATGACTGATCCTGATCGGAGATCACTAAAATGCTCAGTGATGTCTCATCTTTAAAAAATCAACAGTAGTACTATGGCTATTTTTAATAATAAAGTTAAGAGCATTTCCACATGCACAAGAAATTAGAGGATTAGGCCGAAACAGCTGCGTGGCCACAAGAAAGCCACTTGTTAATGAGGCATATTGGGGAAAAAAGGAGTTCAATTTGCAAGAGAGCATAAAGATTCCTGAGGAGCAATGGACAAAGGTCATTTGATCTAATGAGTCCAGATCTACCCTATTCAAGAGTGATGGGAACATCAGGGTAAGATAGGAAGCCCATGAAGTGATGCATCCGTTGTGCATAGTGCCCACTGTACAAGCCTCTGGTGGCAGTGTTATGATCTGGGGTTGCTTCAATTGGTCATGTCTAGGCTCAGCACTGTTCTGCTGCAATGAATTGAATTCAGCAGACTACTTGAATAAACTGAATGACAAGTAACCCGTCAATGGACTTTTTTCATTCCTGATGGCACAGGCATATTCCAGGATGACAATGCCAAGATTCGTCGGACTCAGATTGTGAAATCGTGGTTCATCGAGCGTGAGGAATCATTTTCACCCCTAAATTCCACCGGGAACATCACGTCCATATTACTGTCGCAACACAGCTGCTGGAGATGATCGCGGCCATTCTAGACAATGCCTGTGATCCACCAGCCGCGCTACGGCACGTCTCGGTGTCGTCCTAAAAGCGGCTCTTCGCTCTGCTCCGCGGAGAATACACGACGAGTCTATTTTTGACGATGACGGACCGCAGTCGTGCTGAGCTGAACATAGCAGGGATATGTTTCCCATAGTTCGACTATATACAGCCATTGGTTCCAACTACGTTAGCATCTGTGCTTATGGGAAACATACCCCGGATTCTGCCGAGCAGGAAGTAACTGTCAAGCAGGGGTGTAAAGTCCGGGTTCAGAAAGTAAAAATCCCCCCCAGAACTTTATTCCAACCACCTGGATTTACTTTGGACAAGAGATAGAGCCAATATGAGTGATCAGCTCATTCTGTGAGAGTGAGAAAAACTTGGCAGGACTTTTTCTTTCTGACCCCTGGATTTTACACCTCTGCTGTCAAGGGGGATATGCATTTAACCAAAAGAAACTAGCCACAAATCTTTGGTATAAAATTTGTTTTTACTTAATTTTAAACTAACTGTCTGTGATTTTATTTTTATAAAAACACGGGCACAAATGTTTGTTCTATGGCGTTCACAGCTGGACTGTAGGCTACAGTACTACAAGGTCGGAAATGACATTAAAGGAGGGGACCGCACCTCGGCAAAGTATATTTCAGCTGAAAGTAGAATTCTTGAAGTGTCTAAAACACAGTTTTATAACTTTTAATTTGGTAATGATCCAGTGCAACGCATTTTAAAACTGGCGAGTCTTCAAATCGGCGTCAATATCAGGGGGCAGACATTTTTACTTGGGGAATCTAAGGCTGCGTTCGGAATGCACACTTGTCCACTCGCTCACTCACTCTCTTTATATTGTGTTCAATGTAGAACATTCACTACATAGTGCCCCATATAGTGGGTGAGTGTACATCAAACGCCACTGCCGCGGTGCTTGTGGCATCAGTTATTCTCTTTCGTGACTTCAGTTGTTCTCTTTCCTTTCATCCGGGCCTTGGAGTTGTTCAGAGGGCCTTCAGTAAGCTCACCCTTTACGACTTGACTGCCCCATGCTGCTTTATTTTAAGCTGGCCTGATTAACAATCAAACAATTTATCGACTGAGCAACAAAGACCAATTCATGACCTCTAATTAAAAATGATAATGAAAATGTGAATTCCTACTGCCTACATTTATATAATTGAAATGGCATTGTAAATCCAAAACTTTCACTGACTTTGCAGCATTTATTTTCGCCGTCCTTAGGAATGTCACACAGCTGTGCAACTTGCCTTACAGCGCCCTTTAGCCGTGACTACATTCAGAATATAGAACAGATTCTCGCAGCATCGCAAACCAATTTACGTAAATCTGTACTTCTTAACGAGCAACACAAGCGCTGAATTATAAAGACATTGATATTTTACGCTATTTATGCGCAAAAGATGATGCCTCATAATTTTGTGGTGCAATGCATAACAATGCTATCAAAAGTAAATTAGACTGTTGTCGGTTTTTACCAATTAGTCTGAGCAACTGCGGCTAATCAAGAGATGTAAACTGCGAGAGGTTTAAAAGTGAGGTTTCCGAAGATCAAATTCAAAATCAGAAGATTCCCTAAGTAAAAATGTCTGCCCCCTGATATTCAAGCCAATTTGAAGACTCGCTGGTTTAAAAATGCGTTTGCATTGGATTATTATCAAATTAAAATATGCGTTTTAGACACTTCAACAATTCTACTTTCCACTGAAATATACTTTGCCAAGGTGCAGTCTGCTCCTTTAAACTACCCCCCAAAATGGGCGTAGCCCACACGGCAGGGGAGGGGTTAATCAAAGCAGACATGGCCGATTTTTCTATTCCAGGCATAGAACTTCAAAACTGTGAAATATTAACAAATTTGGAGATGGTGAGTTTCCACCTTCTGCCCAAACTGTGCTTATCTTAAAAAAATTGTCTCTTAATTTGTTCTTTTGCGAAGATCAATCGGTAGAATCGGCCATTTCCCCTTAGCCTGCATTATTATTCATTGCAATTGTTTTCTTGCATTTTCCTATTTACATTAATGGTGATATCAAACGTCGATGTCATTTGAAGAAGCCGAATTCCTGTTGCTCTCAAAACGGTACATTATATGTTTTTTAAACATAAATATAATTAAAGCAGACAAACATAGAAAGCAATTAACTTCGTGCTACTCACACACGGTAGAAACACAAATATCCAGGAAAATGACGAATAAGCGAAATCTGAACAGGTCAACTGTATCAGCCAGCAGGATGCTTCGCGAACATTTTACTCTCAGTGGGACATGAAGTTGCGTGCAAGACGGACCAAAATAGCATAGCACACGTTAAGTTGTAGATACGCATCTGGTGGAATCTAGGGGTCACTCGTGAATTGGCCACCTCAGAGTATGGACCTTAACAAATTGAAAGTCTTTGGGATGTGCTGGAGAAGGCGTCAGGGAGTGGTCTGACTCACCCATTGTCAATACAATATCTAGGCCAAAAAACGAATGCAAATCTGGTCAGAAATAAATGTTATAACATTGTATAAGGCTGTCAAAACAATACCATGGAAAATGTTCACTGTGATTAAAGCTAAAGGTGGCCCAACAAAATACAGTGATTTAACTTTATTTTGGACAGGAAGAGTAGTGTGTGTGTGTGTGTTTTATATATGTGTCTTTTAACAATACGAGAGCTTTCAGGGATATTTGTTGTTCATTGTTTTATTATTAGCAGATAATGATTGATACTTTTAATTCATGTTCATTTTGTTTAGCACACATAGGAGATATAGTGAGGATAAAACTGCCACTTGAACCCAAGAAGGTTTTTTTTATTTTTTACTATTAAATTAATTAAAATGATTTTTAGCTCAAATAAGGACACCAATATGTGACATCAAAAATAAGTTTTTATCAACAAGGATGTGGAAAATTAAAATTAATAAGCATCATGTACATTTGCCCATATGTTATTTACTCACAGTCCAGCGAATAAATTCCACTTTGTTACAAAACTTTTCGGGTCCGAACATCGGACAATATCATATTGAAATTAGCGGGTTATGGTTGTTGCTCAACTTGCCCGCTGTCCTAACGACTATTACGACAGCAAGCATGTCTTGAGTTCGTGGCACTGCTCGAATGTAGCTACTGCTGCTCCACAGAACTGAATTTCCTTACGCCGATAAACCAACTTCTCGACCGCTAATTTTCGTCGATTTTGAAAAATATTAACTCAAATACTAAAAATCATGTCTTGCCCAGCAAATCACGACCATTGCCAAAGACAAAGTTTGATTTTTATTCTTTCATTATTCGCATCAATTTATTGATTTTTAATGTCATATGGACTGAATCTGCGCACACACTTTATATGTGCTGCTGGGAGTCGGCTGATATCTGCCACCTAGCCCACGTGAACTGTCATTGTAATGAGTCCTCAGACGATGTGGGGAAAAAAAGCTTAGAACTTTTTAGGAAAGTGATAGCGCCTTCTGTATACAGCTGACTGCAAAAACATTGTCACCGCCCAATAGTTCTAATGTTCCTCTAGCAATTAGCTAACAAATTAAGACGATTAGCTGCTTTACTTACCAAGTAAATCCAGGTTTTCTCCATGAATCCAATAAACCTCTCAGACAAACTGCCATTTTAAAACAAACTGGGCATGCACAGTAGAAACATCTTCCCATTAAACTGCTATTTCTGTTGATTTGCCCATGCGCGGTTGTGATTTTGGTCAAGAGGAAGAGAGCAAAATTAAGAAACTGAAAACAAATGTATTTTTTGTCCACCAATCGATAAACATATTTATTTCGAAATGTAGCTAATCGAAGGATAACTATCTGGAGTACCTGGAAAACAAGAATTTATGGGAAGGTAGGGACAATTTATATATTTTACGAGACGTTTTCAAAAGTCTAAGCTTGATAAACCCACGATCCTGGGCTGCCATTGCATACAATGAGCAGCACAACCTGGGCAATCTGCCGCCATATCTTTCGTGCATATCCACAATTTTGTACGCAGAAACGACTGTTAGGTGAAAAGGGAATTATGATGAACATCGTCAGAATCCATCCTTACTTTTGATCATTGTTCAGCATTTGGCCATTCTCCCGCAAGGTAAGACATTACTGACTGCTATTTTCATGACTTTTCTGGATTATTTGCATTATTTTTTAATATTTTAGGATTATGATGCGATTTCTAATCTAAGAGATGTGTCTTTTCACGATACTGGGTAACAAAAGCGTGACAGTGAAACAAGCAAGAAAACGCTGATTCATGTTGAATTTCAAAGTTGTCACCACTGCTTCCGGTGAACGTCAACTGTGCAATTCATGCAACATTTTAGTTGGACAACGTTATTCTGAAGCATAACTTTCATCACGAAGAATTACAGGGAACAACAAATGGGTACGAATGAATCCGTCACTACATGATTAGAAATTGCCACCAAATAATTTGAAGCTTCATTCAAAGCGTTTGCAAATGAATTGTAAATCAACATTCGACTGCTGCACAATATTTTTTGCAAGTAGGCCATTTACACTGTTTAAACCTGGTATTTCAGCACAGTTGCGGACGAAGATTAGGCTATATTAATATTACTTGTGTCATACTTTTGTAAAATTAGACTCTAGGGGTAGATATAAGATTTATCCGACTCATGTGATGTAAACCTTTCGGATAGGCTAGATAACTCAAGCGTTGTAAAATCCAAATTCCAAAAGAAAAAAAATTATTGAAAAAAGATGTAGGCTAATCATTTCCAAAATTCACAACAAGCTCCAGCCTTGCAAAATATTCTGTTTTATTCCACCAGCATACTACCATGAATTGGGCAATTAAGTTGAGAAGTTTAAGTTCTCTCAGTGAATTAGCCTTCTGCTGCTTCGTCAATGTTAAGAGCCATTGTCTGAGAGAATAGCACTGGGTGTGAAAATGACCCCCCTAGATTTGAACGAAACTTTGCGTGTAGGTACATACACATGTATCGCGGAAAATCCCCAAATTTTTTGCCATTGGTCACTTTGTTTGGCTGCAGCGCAACCTGGAAGCCGAAAGGTGGAAAAAACCAGTCTTATGAGATGCATTATAATGGGAAATCATTTCAATCTGCCAAACTATGCCTGATGGATATGTATACTTAAGTACTTCAACTTTCCCGTGAATCAGTCGCCACCTAGTGCTCACTTGGAGAATCGTGTGGCAGAGGCTCAAAGTTTTGGGAAAACAAAAAAGAAAATCCACTTTTTGGACGTAATCTCTAATTTACTCAAGCAACATGCCTTGAGAAGCTATACTTTCTGGTGAAGGCCTATGAAGGTATAATTGCATAATATGAGAATTCCTCTGGCATCTTGCTGGAGTTTTGGGATATTTGGCCTTGAAAAGCGAACTTTAGCTGTTTTGGTCCCTACTTTGAGGTCAGATATCTCAATACTCCAGACGAGAATGGAACTTATGAATAGGTTGATTTATACCTTCTTCCATGGTGTATGAAAGTTACCAAAAATTATTTGGCTCTCCTAAATATTTTAGTGCTGTCCCCTGTCAAAGTTGCCAATACAACCTGAAAGTGACCTCCTCAGCTAATTTGGGACCTTCTTTAGGAGTCCATAAAATTTTACTCCAGCTGGAGAGATACTTGAAATTTGGAGATTCTTCAGACTCTACCATGCAGATTCAAGAAAACATGGAATTATTATGACACTCTATGGCAATTCAAATTTGAAGTGTAATCTCAGCTAAAACTGCCACTAGGTGGCGCTTTTGTTGATACCTTATTTTACAGCATCTCCATGGATGTGCCACAGTAAAAAACCTTTGGAAACTTAATATATTAATTGTACTGATGAGAAAAATAAAAAAAAAATTACTTAATTTATGGATTTATTTGTTTTGATTTCTTTGCATGTGTGGATTACTTGGGTTGTTACCGACAGCTTGTGAAAATTTCATGTCAGCTCATGTTAGAAATATATTTACTGTAAAAAATGTTGACGTGTTCAGTACTTATTTTCCCTGCTGTGTTCCAGCACTACATAGGAAGGAAATACAATTGTATACCTCTCATTTTAATGAAATAGTGACAGGAGTTTTTCCATTTTAGTCTAAGGGGAAATTGAGAGGTTGCTGTGCGCTGGATGCCATTTTGGTTTCTGCAACTTTTCACTTTGACAGCCTCTCCAGTTCCAATATACTATGGCAAGCTGTTTTAACATTCAATCAGAAATTTCTGCAAAGTTCACAAGGATGAACGCGATGCAAACAGATTGAAACTCCAACACGAATTCACTGACAGTATTGAAATAGTTTACCTTATTGTGTTTTCGCCCGTGGAAATATGGATAGTATCATTTATTCTTTGTGGGTTTTGGCAAAGATAAAATGCAGCTTCTCTAGTGACTCAGCGTTTGCGGGCCATCTTCTGTCTAAAAAACAGCGACAAAGGTAAGCTTTATAAACCTACAAATAAGCTTGGGGTTTATATTTTTGCTTCCTTGATATTGCACTGCTTGTATATTATCGACTGGACCCTATGACGCATGTGCCTCAGCTGACATAGTCCCTTTAATCAATCAACTAAACAAATTTAATTGCTGGGGGTCAAGTAACTATTTTTTCCTATTTTTGGTGCTATTCCAATTTACTCCTATTTCCCAAACAAATTCCTATTTTTACCTCCGCCAACGAAGTTAGGGCGGAGGTTATGTTTTCGCCCCTGTTTGTTTGTGAACAACATAACTCAAAAAGTAATGCACAGATTTGTCTGAAATTTTGTGGGTGGATTGCTATTACATCCAGGATGGACCCTATTGATTTTCACCACGATCACTGAAACAATATGGCCGCCAAGGCAGCTATGTTGAAATCCTATCACACGCGATAACTCAAAAAGAAATGCACGGATTTGTCTGAAATTTTGTGGGTGGATTGCTATTACATCAAGGATGGACTCTATTGTAAACCCAAAGTAAATTGAAAGCTGTTCTTGAACCGTTTGGAGAATATGAATGGTTTTGGTCTCTTTTGAAGGGAAACACTCCGAAGTTTTTGCCCCAACTGAAAGAATCACTAAGTGCTACTGTCATTGAGTAATCTAAGTTGGAACACACTGAAGTAGAAGGTTTTTATTCTCACCTGAATTTTTTTTTTTTTGCAAACAGATGCCTGAAGATGAGTGTAGCTGGGACTTATTAGCTGAAAACACACAATGGAACCACAACATGAAGCTGTGACGCAGGCCTTGATTAAAGCTGCTGTGATGATTTTTTTGAAATGGTTGGCGTCAATTGAATCACAAGAATCTTAGATTTCCGAAGATATGTGGCATGAGTATCTCACATTACATACAAGCTGTGTAAATGACATACTGTGAGGTTACGCTCAGGAACCAGGCGCGAGAGCCAAGTAATCCAACAAACTTGAATTTTATTAAGGCTGGGGGGTGAACCCCCCCAGGGCAGGAAGCAACGGTACAGAGTCCACAATCCAAAATCAGTATCCCAGGGATGTAATCCAAGTTGTACCCAGGGCAGCAAACACAATACTCGTGGTCGGGCAAAAAAGGTTCAATACACAGGTGCAGACAAATCCAAGACAAAGCCAAAATCAAAAACAGGGACGGTCCAGTCAGAAGAGAATCACAAAGAGTACAAGGCATAAACGATCATAGCACAAGGGAAACGTTCTGACAGAGACTGGAAGTGAACAGACTGCTTAAATACACGTAGGGGAAGTCACATGCTATGATAGGGAACAGGTGAGTAGGATCAGACGAATTAACGAGGGAACAGACATGAGGAAGAACCTAACCACATGAAATTGGCAAAAGCCAAAACGCGGACAGGGATCACAAAACAGCCTATAGACAAACATACGGCTCCGGTTAGGGAGTTCTAACGTGCACAGATAATGAGAGGCAGAACAGAGTTTAACAGGTGCGGAGGATCCGCTGAAGCGCAGCAAAGTAGATTGAGTAAAGACAAGGGGCGGAGACTAGAGTAGGGCGAGTGCTGAGAGCTCGTTAGTCAATTAGTAAAGTGCAGCTATACAATCCCTAGTGCTCGTTAGTAAGTTAGTACTATAAACAATGTTAGTCTTGGTTAGTAGATTTAACTAAAATAACAAACTGTTAGTATTGTTAGTAATGATAGTACAGCAAAGGGGAAGGAAGCAAACGAGATTGGAAGGAATAATTGAAATCCCAGAAACCATGAAATCACCCGAAAATGTGGCATGCAATACTGGGGCAATGAGCAGTCACATGACATGAGACCAGACAGGGGAGACAAGGTGCAATGCATGGCATGGAACAAAACAGGAACCGGAATATAACTGAGGGAATGGATAATGGCAGGAATACAGACAAAGCAAAAACAAAAACATGGCATGGAACAAACATAAGCAAAAACATGGTCAGACATGGCAGAATCATAACACATAGTTTGTTTTTAACGTCCCATCGGAGTGACAAGGGGTTAAACGTCTGTTTGTCTGTCAGTTTATAAATTACACATCCTTTTGCCATTCATCCTGCACCAATATAAACAAAACATGGAGACATGTTAACATAGGTTACTCGCCACAAACCTATTCTTTTTTAAGTTTCTGTGTCAAAGGTCAAGATCATGGTCACACAAAAGGTCGAAAACATATTTTGATCCAAAACTTTGTTTCTAATTAATTTAGGGACTTGAAACTAACGCCATTCTTTTCGTCAAAGGCATGTGGTTATAGTGGTCAGGGGTTGCAATGATGTCACTCTGACGTAAGTATGTGAAAATGACGTCACGTTTTGTTTTTGGCCAAAATGAATTTTTTTGATTCTGTTCTTTAGACAAAATGATACATCTTTTCACCATTTTAAATTTCGCAAGTATTCGTTCTAAGAACGACCTTTCATTTCAGTTATTGAAATTAGCTGGACAGGAGCATTTGCAACTTGCAAGAGCACGGAGGACCGCATGCAAGAGGAAACTTCATCAGACAGTACGCGCTTTCACCACTGCTATGATAGCCACAAGCAGTGGCGCCTGCAGAAAATATTTAGAGGGGGGGCCAGATGGGGCCAGAGAATATCATGGGGTGGCCCACTAAGTAGGATACATAAGGATTTTCCCGGTACGCAAATTAATGCACAGACACTATTTTATTATCTCCGCCAAGGAGATAATGCGATCGAGTCGGTTTATTTATTTATTTATTTATTTGTCCGTCTGTCCTTCTGTCTGTCTGTGGACAGGATTTCTTGGAAACTACTGGACGGATCTTCATGAAATTTTCACCAGAGGCAGATCTTGGGCCAGGGACGACTCCATTAAAATTTTGTGATGATCCGGATCCGGATCTGGATTCTGGATCCGGATCTGTATTTACAATCTTAGTGGCATATCTTGGAAACTACTTGACGGATCTTCATGAAATTTTCACCAGAGATAGATCTTGGTCAAGGGACAACTCCATTAAAATTGTGTAATGATCCAGATCCGGATTTAGATTCTGGATCCGGATCTGTATTTACAATCTCAGTGACATTTCTCCGAAACTAATGAACAGATTTTGATCAAATCAAGGTGGATCTTCACCTAATGTTTAGCCATTCCGTGATGGAACAATCTCAAAATATCTGGAAAGACCTGGATCTCTGTTGGTCCGGATCCAGTTCCGGATCAACAATTTGGACTCTGAGGTCAAATTTTGAAATCATTGGAACTATATCGAGTAATACCTCATATGAAAGCTCTTGATGAATGCTTACCAGATCTGATACAATTTTGTCACTTGGGCGTCATTGCTAGATGAGAATGGGACGAGAACGTCATCCCTTCTGTGGACAGGATTTCTCGGAAACTACCTGATGGATGTTTATGAAATTTTCATCTCAGCTAGATATTGGTCAAGGGACGACTCCATGATCGGAATCTGGATTCTGGATCCGGATCTTTCTTTACATACTTTTATGACATTTCTCAAAAGCCAAAAAAATACCGATTAGTGTGCTTTGAAATGGCGGAAAACGCTTTGTTGCACACTGAGCAGTATTTTAATGAAGCTTTTATCTTCAGTGAGATAATAATACTGGACAGTTTCATATACGGTCTCCGAAAGTTTCTCCTGTGTATACCTTTCCAAAGTGATTGCGCAATCACACCTGAGGGTAATTGTCCAGTCAGACCACTGATTGCGCAATCACACCCGGCGGCCATTGTCCAATCACACGCCAGCGGCGGTGATTATCCAATCAGACCACTGATTGCGCAATCATACACCGGCAGTGATTGTCCAATCACGGCCTGTGCAGTCACATCGATGCGATTGCGCAATCACACGATCATCACGTGACATCATGGTCTCGTGATGATCATGTGATCGCTCTGTACTTTGATGACGGCTTTGGAGAATGGATGCTTCAAACATACAAAAATCCCATTTAAACTTGTCACATGGGTGGTCCTGAAATCTTCCAAAGAGAAAGATCTTGCATTTGTATCAACATCATCCCTTGGCGGAGATCAGAAATCTCGGATTGCTCTTGTTGCATAATAAATTGTTTACAGTTTTGTCTTATCATATGAATGTCAGATTATGATATTCACATGAGATCAGTTCGGGAACCCATCAAATAACATTTTGAATGCATCCACTCCAATCAGGCAATGAGTTGCTTAATCATAAATATTAATTGACAAAAAATGTATGTTGAGCACCTTGTATTTTATATGCCATTATGGTAAGAGTACCATACACAACCTCCAGCAAAATCGAAAAAAATCACAACTTTTTCGGCTTACCTTAATGTTTAGATACCAAGTGATGCATTCGGGTGTGGAAAAACGTCGACCGTACCTCCAGTAAAGATAATTTACACTTTAATTTCTACAGCGGCTATACCTGCTACTAGCTTATAAAGGTGGCAGCCATGACACTGTTGACAATACTGGGGCATGCGCAGCGTATGCATAGTTCGAGATATATCACATAGGCGCGCGGCGTGCAGCAGGGAGGAGAGCGCTCAGTTTCCGCGGCGCTAGTGTGTTCAACACCCAGCCGTTTGTTATTCACATCTGGACCTCTGTTTGAATAATAATTCGCGTGCTTAAGCTTGCCTCGCGCCTAACAACATTAAGTTTGGAACTTACATCGAAGTTGGCTTTATGATATTATTCTATTGATGTCGTCTCGGTGTTACATACTCTTAGGTGGCGCGTACAGTAGCAGGATGTCTGCTAAAATTTGAGTAAAGTGGTCGACGCCGCTGTGTTTACGTCGCCACATATACTCGGCCAGATAAAAACCTAAGCCGTCGCTGCTGCTCGTATGCGTGGATGGCAAGGACCTCTTGATCTGCCACCACTGGCACTCAATCAATAAATTCCACACATCTTGCACCGTGCAATCACTCATTTTTCTTCTTGTTTGTCGCTGATTACTACACGACCCTTTATAGTCTTGAAACTCATTCTGCGCACGTATGACCAATTTCATCACGCCTTTTATTTCCATTCTAAATAGAAAACACACGCGAGTGCATTTGAGGCTGCCCATTTACATGACGTTAACAACTATAAATAATTAAGAAGGAAAAGAACCTTATAGGTAAGACATTTCGCCCTTGTCTATTTGGCTGATTATGTTATCCATGCCTCATAGCACGAAAATTTATCTGCCTCATAACTTGAGCTGCAAGACTTTGGCACCGCGTCGCGCACTTTGATATTACTATTGGAGCGACATTTTCTTTAATTTGTCACGACACTGATCTATTGTTCCGTCATAAGCACGCGAATGTAACTGCGCACAAATTATTCCGAAAACCTCCGAGTTTTTGTGCGTGGTATACCCAGTGATGGATTGTGTTTTCGTGCGCCTACATTTCGAGCAAGTATTGAATTTCTTCGTTTGAATGGAGAGATCCTTTCGCCGCTGCATTTCTTAGAACAAGATAACCGTGACACATAACGGTAACCTCCGTGCTGAAGTACGGTTGCTTTCTAGTACGGATGGATCGTGCCCGAATCCACCTCTTCCAACCGTACTCGGCTACCGTGCCCGAGCCTCGTGCTCACACTTGCCAAACGAACTAAACTATCTCTATCCCTACCCCTATCCCTAACCTAACTCATAGGGAATGCTATCCCTACCCCTATCCCTAACCCTAACCTTAACCTAACTCACAGGGAATGCTATCCCTACCCCTATCCCTAACCCTAACCTTAACCTAAATAATAGGGAATGCTATCCCTACCCCTATCCCTAACCCTAACTTTAACCCAACTCAGCCACAAACAATGGTTTGTTCTGCTCAAATTATTCTACCCAGGGTCAATGGGTCAGCCAACTCACCAGTATGAAACACATCAAAATGGATATTCAATTTACATCTCCTCATTGACAACAATAAATAAAAGAAAGAAAAATAAACGAATATATTATTTCTTTCTAACTTAACATGTAAACCTTTGTTCACAGCCTCATCGATGGAGAAAAAAGAAAAAACATAAAAAAAGGAGAACATAAGTAGGTCAAGAGATAGGACACAGAGTGAATGGCACGAGGAAAGAGTACGAAAGTGGAATTACCGCAAAAATTTATTTTACTCGCGCCGCATCTACCCCTTCCTTTTAAAATTTTTCCCCCATCATTCTAAACCCCCTTCTCGCTCATAAAAACCCCCCAAAATATTTGTGCCCCCTTTTAAAATCATTCTGGTCAAAAAAAACCCAAAAAAAGTGGAGGTTGTGTATAGTACTCATGCCTGACTTTCGGTCAGGCATGCGCAGATCGAAATTGTATGACTTCTTTGCGTAATTTTTGTCAATCAGGTCAATTAGGCGGCCGAGCTTGTACAAGGGGCCGAAGGGTTAAGCCCGTAACCACTGCACCGGTAAATTGAAATCTCGTCCCTGGGGCTTCTATACTGAGCAACAAAAGAAACGCAAATTAGCTAGTTAGTTAATTTACTCTTATGATTACTCAGTAAAGTGACCGCAAAACAAAGAAATATTTGATGAAACGAGTGTAAATGTGCACGCGCTAGGAATAAATTAGATTTTCTACAATAATTACACGCAAACTTATTTTCCGGTCTGTCTTTAATTAACTTGCGTTTCTTTTGTTGCTCAGTATACTTGCTTCACCAAGGTTGGGCAATCTCGTGGTAGCATCTGGAACTAGGCCGTTAATCAGATAGGAGAACTCCGGTAAAAATAGTTATACATATCCACATTACGTGAGCATCGGTCACGCAAACCATCAACGTGTCTAGCTATTCTTACGGGACCACAAGGTAAGAAAATTATCGAAGTCCGGCAATTTCAATCTGCGCATGTCTGACCGAAAGTCACGTAAGAATAGCCTGCCTGCAATGGATTACAGTCACGTAAGAATAGCCACTGTCATTTCAATATGTTGCAACATTATGACAGTAAGACAACGGTATACTATGTATAATATCTTATGCTGGATCGAGGCTAGATGGTGATGACAGTGTGTCACACATATGCAGGATAAGGTTGTTGTCATAATGCTGTCATAGAGTGGATCGATCCTAATAAGTTGTCTGTGCGTGCGGTTTGCTGTGGCACTTAGTGGTGTTGAGCGCTCTACTTTGTTTATGGCCTTGTAGGCTCTGAGTGTTGTGGAGCAACGGTGGCAGATGGCTTTTAAACAAACGTCGATCCCTGTATTGGCGAACTCTCACTCACTCGCGTGCGCTCTCTCTCCCTCGTCTCCTCCGTGTGTGTGCGTGTGTGCGATAATGTTGACTTTTAACTAAAAGCTTGTAAGGTGAAACGGCAGCAGACAAACTAATTTATCACAAATTGTTGTACAGAAATCACCCCATACCCCTCATTTACTGTGCCCCCCCCAGGCCTGAAATACATTCTTGCCCCACCAAGTTTTTACACTTAAAAACGCCACTGATGATTTATGATTTTATTTAGCACAATTTAAAATTCAGTACAAAAAGTACACATAATGTAGTAAAATAAGTAAAGTGCAAGGAGGAGGCAAGAAACCCAGAGGGCTTATGCGAGGCTTCAATCTATATACCTCAACCAGTGGGAGAGGTGCTAACATATTCTGTACACATACATAGAACTTTCTCATTATAGTGCCACGGTTCTTACCACTAAACGCTCACAACATTTGACTGAAAATCATCTAAGAGCCATTTCATTTATTTTACTGATATATATTAACTGATTTACTGCAGTCTAGCTCAGGAACAGCACAACTTACGCTGTTACGCCAACATCCAAAAGAAGAAAGTCGATTTAACGTATTTGACATATTTTTCAATTTTATCAAACCATACATCAATGTCCATTGGATTTCCCATGGAAGGAGGTTGAGCTAGTCTATAGGACTTTGTTCAAATGTTTATATGTCAATGACGATGGGGTGGTTAAAATCTTGTTTCATTCATCGACTGTCAACCTTGTCATTTTCGAACTCGAAAAATATGCTAATTTTGCATATTTGCTTGCGGGGCGTATTTCAGGCTTTAATTTTTCGATAAACTGAGTCGACCTAAGGGTAGAATTGCATATTGGTATTTACCACGTGTCCATAGGATATAGGCAGTGTCTCCGTGTCCAACAGTCGGATTAGAGTTTTAATATAACTCCGTGTCCAACAGTCCACAGTATATTAAAGATTTCTTTAAATCTACTGGGCACAGCTCTTCAAGATGAGTGCCAAGAATGTCACCAACAGAGCTATATTGAAACCATATCCTTAAAGTGGTAATCCATAAGATTTCCGTCTCGTTACTGTCTGTTAAGTCAGTGTCTATCAGAGAGGGGGGATAAAACAACGATGATTGGGCCTATGACCCACTGATGAAAGCACTTGTATTTCATTATTTGCCAGGTAAAGCAATCCATGTGTCTGTGGCGACATTCCCGCGCTATATTCAAATACAGGCACACATCTAGTGACGCTTTTTATGTCAGTAAGCAGTGTTTGATCTGTCCAGAAGGTAGGAGAAGCCGCAAGCTAGCTTGAAGGAAGTGAGGAACCCCAGGAGAAGCAATGGCAAGGTAGATGTCAGAAGGGATCCAGCAGCGGTACTTTCCCAAACCTGAACCTTGGCTCTATCCCCTAACCCTAAATCTAACTTGTTCCTTACACTAGATGTCAGTTTTACGGATGGAATTAAGGGAGGACCGTTAAAAATGCAGCCTTCCAAGAAGCGGAAAGTACCACTACTGGATCCCTTGACGTCTACCCAATGGCAAGTACCATACTGTGTAGCTGTACTGTGCACAGTAGAAACTAACGTTAGCTGAGTCTCTGTTGAGGCTACGACTGAAACTAAAATTATAACGTAATTTCAGGAAACAAACGGGAAAAAAGCTACGTTAACCGCCTCGACAAATCATTTTTAAAAAAAAAAAAAAAAAAAAAGTTATAACGTTACCTGTTAACCAACTACCGTTTTCATTATTTACACAGGTAGGTATGGCAAATAAAATTTTCAAATTCACCCAACAGCACTGAAATTATGATAGCTGAATAGCTGGATGAACACAGAACTCAGAACAGTTTGAATTATCTCAATATCTCATCTAGAACCAGAGTTATAGCAATTTTAAGATTCGTTTTCGGGGCTCCAAAATTAAAAGGAATAGTGAAGTAATTAAGACACACTTTCCTCCTGGAATTTATGAAAAATTGCCATAACTTTTTTATTCTTGGAGATATTAAGATGAAATTTGGAACCTAGAGGTATTTTTGGGTGCTCTTTAACATGCTGCAATCAAAATCACTGTAAGACAAATAGTTTTCAAGCTATCCTGACCATGTTGACTTCCTTAGTTGCCTGAAAAATGTTCAAGGTGCCAGTGTCGCTGAAAGAAAAGGACGAAAAATATTTTCAAACTCAAAATGTGTTCTTTTTTGCCATTTTTCAAAAAAAAGGATTACAAATGATAAGTTGATAATAAAATGAAAAGGAATTCACAACAGCCCACTACTATTTTTGATATGATAACGATATAATAGACTCCTTGTTCTTCATTCCAAACTAAATTGTACCAAGCATCCAACAATAAATGAAAAAAGTCAAGGATGCCATCCCCGCCATTACCCACAAACCCTGCCAACCCCCGTCCATACATGTGTGGCCCAGCCTGGCTCGACTACCATTTTTTGGAAGTCAATTCGAAATTCCCGCGAGGAGCCAGCTGGAAGACGTCATCAATCTTACATGAATAGAGGCCCAAAAAGTCGATTTATCGCATCAAAAAGTGAATTTAAGGACTCCTTACCTGCTTATCCCTCGTTTGAAATGTTAATTTGGTGTGTAATGAGGGTTAAATCCATAAAATTTCGGCAAAAATTGCATCAAAAGTTCGTCACATATATAAGTTTTCAAAACCGAAACTTGTGTAACGGAAAATTCTACTATGCATGCGCAACGCGCAATCAGGTAAAACCCTGCCTGGGCTGAGCGTACTTCATAAACACTGCCGAAAACGCCAGTGGTGCGGCGGTGGCGCCCCTAGCGACAATTGCCGTACCTAACACAGGGCTCTCAACTTTCACATATTAGGCTTGAGTTTAAACGACATATTCACGTTCCCGTGCTGTAGTCAGAAATGATTCTATCAGACCGTTTGTTGAGATTCTCAGGTGAAATTGAAGTCCGTGTGCATTGAAGTTTATCAGTTTCACATGTGTTACGGTGGATTTCGCCACTAGTAATATGAGAACAATTATGATTCCGGAATTCTCACGCGTTTCTTCACTCGGGTTGGAAGCAATGGAATTGCATAAAAATGTTTCAAATGGTCTTATTTCATTTAAACAATTTGAACGATCGTGAAACACACGCATTTCGTTGATTGAATAATTACTGACTACAGCACGGGAATGTGAATGAAGGACAAATTCTCACGGCGAATGCGTGAGAGTTGGCAGCCCTTTAAGTTAATCAATTTATCATAATAGCCTAACATGTTACTGGAATGAGATGACGCTAATGAATGACTAACGTCACATAATTTTTACTTTTATTGAGTTCAACTGCCGTGTCAAAGAGCATCTTTCCCGTCTGCATGAGAGTTGAGGAGGCGTTAAACTGGTAAGAGCCGTCAATTTACCGACGTCATACAGGCGACACTGTTGGGTCTCGACAAGAGTTATGGGAAATGAGGTCCAGAAGCGCACCTGCAATTACAGCTTACTGCCAAAGATGTCAATATAAACAAACCAATTCAAATCTTATGGATTAACACTTAAACCCAAAAAGATTCGGTAGATTTAAAGAAATTTTGAAGAAAAGAAAATGGACTGTTGGACACGGAGTTATATTGAAACCCTATCCGACTGTCGGACACGGTAACACCATGTAAAAGTTGTACTGAAAACCATCTGACTGTCAGACATGGAGACACTTCGTACAAGTACAAGGCACAATATAACGGCAGCAACTGTTTTGGAATACCGAATCTGTTAGATGAGAAGAGCGCATTGCAAAGTCCTTAAAAAAATCAAGTGCAAATTTATCTCCCATTTTCAACAATTTTTGAAATGGATATGAAATATTCCTCAGTGCTTCTGATGGTGAAGCCTAAAAGCGAGCAAGGCATAGATGACGTACAAAAAAATCCTGAGATTCTCTCTGATGCGCAAGCAGATACTGGCCTCTAAACATTGGACCCGGAGCAAGCAAAATAGCAAAATGGGCGTGGTCAGAAAATTTCAATCATGCATATCTTGAAAGCTATTTCACCGTTGTTTCTGAAATTTTGGTATATCACTATTGGTCCTAAGGGTTATTTGCAAAATAAGTTTCATGGAAATCGGAGGGGGTCGGGGGGGGAGCTTTGTTCAGTTTGGCGTGGAATGACCCATAAATAAAAAAGAAAAAAACTCAAACAATATATAACATAGCAAGCGTTAACATACAGTAACGCCTAACATACTGAATATAATAACCCTCATACTTTACACAAAACATGTTCACATTGTACAGTATACCAAACACAAAAATGTAAAAGAAAAAAAATACTAAGAAGAAATAATAAACAGGAATAGATTGGGTGTGTGTGTGTGTACATGTGTGTTTGTGCACCCATGCGTATGTAAGGTGCGATGTTGATAAACTATATGGTAACCTGGTCAATCAGCACAACTCTTAAATCTTTTTTGAATGAATTAAGTGATGTGGGTTGTAAACTGTTAAAATACATGCCCCAGAGTTTCGTGCCTTTGTATCTGAGGGAGAATTGTCCATGATTCGTTTGGTAAAGGGGATGGTGAAGACTTGTAGCCCATCTTGTGTTGTAGATATGAATTTGAGCATTTTTTATTAAGAAGTTATTGAAAGGTTTAAGGATGGAGTTTGGGATGTGATAATACTTGTAAATAAAAATACATACTTGATAAGTGTTAATCTGGTAGACAGTAAGCAACTTGAGCTGTTTGAAAAGTAGACCAGCAGGAAATGTACTTTTTTGAGAAAGTGGCAGTTCTAACAAATTTTTTTTGAAGTAAGTACAACCCCAATTCCGAAATAGTTGGGACAAAGTGTAAATTGTGAGTAAAATCAAAACACAGTGGCCCTCATTTATCAAACGTGCGTACACCAAAAAAATGGGTGTACGCCAAATCTCCCGCAAGGATCGGCATTTATCAATCTGAACGTGAGCGAACGGTCCGCAAAAATCTCACAGCAGGTCTGACCAGGCGTACGCAGATTTGAAATCAGCGAACAACATGCAGGAACAAGTGCAGCTGTCAAAATGAGTAATAAACCATATGCAGCCATGCAGACGTCATGCTGTTGTTGTTCTTATTAGTAAAATGAATAAATAGACTAAATAGATAAATAGGCTAAATGAATGAATGAATGAACAAATGAATGAATAAATAAATAAGACACCTGTGTTGAGAAATTAATTAAACTTATATTTTGAGACAACCTGCTTGTCAGGCCAGACGGCTGACAAGTACAATCAATTTGATAAAGCGCAATGCGTGGCTTGGCAGATATGTTGTGTGGTATGTCAGATAATCATCCAGTCAGATATACGCTGAACAACAAAAGAAACGCAAGTTAATTAAAGGCAGACTGGAAAATAAGTTGGCGCGTAATTATTTTAGAAAATCAAATTTATTACTTGCGCGAGCACATTTACACTCCTTTCATCAAATTTTTCTTTATTTTTCGGTCACTTTGACTGAGTAACCATAAGAGTACATTAACTAACTAGCTAACTTGCGTTTCTTTTGTTGCTCAGTATATATATAGGCCTATGGACACTTTGACCGTGATCACATTGTTGACAATGGCAGATCTTATATTGTTAGATGAATAAGCTTCTGTCCGACGTGAGAGGAACTTTCGGCACAGAGAAGATCTCCTCCGGGAAAGTGACGAGTGGCTGCTCGTTTTGTCTGGCACTCAATAAAATGTCATTGAGTAATACTAATAAAAGTACAATGAAGAGTGATCTCTGCAGACTGTATTTTAACAATTACCCTCATGCAGCTCCGTTCGAGGCGGTGGGGACTCATTCCCACGATGAAGGGGGAGCCCTGCTGCCACGTTTTCCTGGAACGGTGACAGCTGGAGGTTTGAGTCTGGTTGGCCTCCACCGGTCCCTGCGCTGCTGCGCCTGAGCGCCGCAACCTGTTTTTTTGGTGGCGATCTTAAAATCGGACCACTTCTTTTTTTACCTACATGTAAAGCATTTGGATTGTCAATTATGTAGGCTAAATAACATGAAATATCATGAATCTATAAATTGAATTTATTAAGGCCGATGTTATTCGCACTTATACGTGTGGCCAATGCTGAATTTTTTTCTTGGCCACACTTATAAGTGCGTATAACGCGCATTTCGATCAATTTTTGTGCTTGGACGCACTTAAATAAGTGCGAGAAGTCGCCTCGATTTATTAATGAATTAAATCAAACGTCTGCTGCACTCCGGTTTTCCACCCCAACGGTGTTTACCGCAGCAGCAATAGTTTGCCAAACTGCAGCCTTCTGGGCTCCCTTTATGCCACTCTTAAGGCTTCCAAATAAAATTATTTTGTTTTTCTCCACCTCGGACGTGATAATTTATATTTCCTCCTCAGTGAAGTTCTTTCTTCTTTGCCGTCTTTCGAGAGTCCATGTCGTAAAGAGGGCAGGACTATGCCTCCCGGAGCATGAATTTATAGGGGTGTGTCATGTAAATTACTATGGTTTCAGCCGCCAGATTTATCAACGCCAAGCCAGGGGGTAAACTACGAAGCAAGATAAGTGGGTTAGCGAGGTAGGTCGAGCCTAAACCTAGGCTTTTCAATGTCACGAAGGTGCCTCTCTTTTAACGTGGCTAGATTACCATGGTAATTTACGCTGCAAACTTAACCTGGTCGGGAGCAGGTTATGTGCCGAGTTTCGGCTTAAATCAGCTATACATGCGCTGCCTTATCACTAAGCAACTCCTTTGAAGTTGGCGTCACCTTTCTTGAATAATCCTGTGGACTTTGGTCCCCCAAACGTACGCGGTTCTCTTCGGAGGGAGACTGGCATGACCTGTTCACTTTTTTTCTGACGATATTCTCTATGAACGCTACAGATTCTCAGCTGAGGGAATTCGTTACTTATGCGATCTACTGGAGGCATATATTGGCAACGTAGCAAAAAGAGGCACTTAAGTTGCACGAACAAAATGCATAACGTTGCGTTTTTTTTTTTTTTTTTTGCCAGGGGAACCAACAACGTTCAGGTGGTGATGCAGAGAATAAAAGCAAGAATATTGTATGCCGCGCTATATATTTTACACAGCATACCATTAAAATAATTTAAATAATTATGAAAGCAAAGCAACATAGGGCATACTACTTTGAAAAATGTTCTCATGCTTTGTTTTAACTTGCTGCCATGTCCTCTTGAAAGTGCTGGTACTGCAACTATAAAAGCGTATTCAACTATTAAATAGTATTTTATAGTGTTTCACCGATACCAGTATCGGGTATCTGCCCGATACCGCGATAATATGCTCGTACTCGTACTCGTCCACATTTGCCGATACCACGCACCGATACCACTTAATGTAAGATGCAAGGTAACTGCCTGCTCACGGTCAAGATAGGCTACAGTATGTTGTACTATTTGACTTCTATGTCTAGGGGAGACAGCGAGTTAGAAAAAATACGAGAAAGAGAGCTTTATAGTCATCACATGCAGGCATACGCAAGATACACACAAGAGGTGTATAGTAAAGAAGTACATGTAGGCAACCGTTACAGTACTTAAGTAGTTTTTTGAGGATTTGTACTTTACTTGAGTTTTTTTTTTATCGGGACTTCTACTCTACTTCATTTAAAAGATAAAAAGTATACTTTTTCTTCGTTACTTTGACACTGGCCACTTCACTACACGTTACAAATTAAAATATGTACTGTATATAATTCATCATTTAAGGATTATCTGGATGCAGCGTGTTCAAGAAGAACAACGGTGTTCGGCAGGGTATCTTAAGCGTTTTGTGCAGATGTTTCTGCCAGCGGACATGGAGCTGCAAATTTATGCACGCAATTACAATATTCTATCACTAGACGGCACACCCGGATCAGTTATTGAATATTTACAAGCAAGCCAAGCTCGCACAAGCACACACCCACAATCACGCACACAGAGACTTAGAATTGTGAATCTTATTTTACTACAAATATATTAGCAACATATGGTTACCTTAAACATTTTAGTTGTGGTGAAGTTAAATCTTTTTTATTTGTCATTTGTGTAATTGAAATATGGCGATACCACACACTTTAAGTGATGCCTTGTTTGCTTGGAAAGCTATTATTGACTTTAGTTGGATTGAGAATGCCTATGAATGTGTGTAGAAACTATCTGTGCCAATTAATAGTTCTACTGACTTTTTATGAAGTTGGGTGTGTTACCTTGCCTATGCAGCGAGTTTACTTTTCATTTGTCAAGCTTCAGTAATGTTTTGCCTCATTTGATGGCAGTGCTAGTTCAAAGGCTTTTTGTCGGGCCTAAATACAGAAAGATTTTTGGCAGTTAGGCCTACTTTTTTTTTTTTTTTTTTGGAAATAGCCATGTGTGAATTGTTTGATATTGGCCTCTTTTAGGCTTGTTATAAAAAGAAAATAAAACCTGTACTCTGAAATTTAGTGTTGCACCGATACCGATACCAGTATCGGGTATCTGCCCGATACCGCGTTAATATGCTCGTACTCGTACTCGTCCACATTTGCCGATACCATGCACCGATACCACTTAATGTAAGATGCAAGGTAACTGCCTGCTCACGGTCGCATAGGCTACAGTATGTTGTACTATTTGACTTCTATGTCTAGGGGGAGACAGCGAGTTAGAAAAAATACGAGAAAGAGAGCTTTATAGTCATCACATGCAGGCATACGCGCATACACACAAGAGGTGTATAGTAAAGAAGTACATGTAGGCAACTTCGTCACAGTACTTAAGTAGTTTTTTTGAGGATTTGTACTTTACTTGAGTTTTCTTTTTTTACCGGGACTTCTACTCTACTTCATTTAAAAGATAAAAAGTATACTTTTTCTTCGTTACTTTGACACTGGCCACTTCACTACACGTTACAAATTAAAATATGTACTGTATATAATTCATCATTTAAGGATTATCTGGATGCGGCGTGTTCAAGAAGAACAACGGTGTTCGGCAGGGTATCTTAAGCGTTTTGTGCAGATGTTTCTGCCAGCGGACATGGAGCTGCAAATTTATGCACGCAATTACAATATTTTATCACTAGATGGCACACCCGGATCAGTTATTGAATATTTACAAGCAAGCCAAGCTCGCACAAGCACACACCCACAATCACGCACACAGAGACTTAGAATTGTGAATCTTATTTTACTACAAATATATTAGTAACATATGGTTACCTTAAACATTTTAGTTGTGGTGAAGTTAAATCTTTTTTATTTGTCATTTGTGTAATTGAAATATGGCGATACCACACACTTTAAGTGATGCCTTGTTTGCTTGGAAAGCTATTATTGACTTTAGTTGGATTGAGAATGCCTATGAATGTGTGTAGAAACTATCTGTGCCAATTAATAGTTCTACTGACTTTTTATGAAGTTGGGTGTGTTACCTTGCCTATGCAGCGAGTTTACTTTTCATTTGTCAAGCTTCAGTAATGTTTTGCCTCATTTGATGGCAGTGCTAGTTCAAAGGCTTTTTGTCGGGCCTAAATACAGAAAGATTTTTAGCAGTAAGGCCTACTCTTTTTTTTTTTGGAAATAGCCATGTGTGAATTGTTTGATATTGGCCTCTTTTAGGCTTGTTATAAAAAGAAAATAAAACCTTTACTCTGAAATTGTCATTGTATTTTCCTGGAAAACATTTCAGAAATATCGGTATCGGTACTCGGTATCGGCAAGTACACAAAATAAAATACTCGTACTCGTATCGGTTTTTAAAAAAGTGGTATCGCTGCATCCCTAACTTGAATGTTTATTAAAAAACTGAAAGCTGAACAAAGAAAGAATGAAAGAACAATGCTAACCATGCTAACCACGTAACTCGGCTAACTTAGCTAATGTTGTTAGCAGTTATGCTAACTATGCTAACCATGCTAACCACGTTACTCTGCTAACATAGGTAATGTGAGAAGTCGAACAAAGTCTCTAGGAGAAAGTATGCTGAAGTTATAGAGGTTCAAAGTAGCACAAGAGTTTGAAGACTTTCAATGCATTTCTATGGGACAAAAAATAAGAAAAAGTGAAATATTTGAAAAATGTATAAATAGTATGAAAGAGGAGAGTAATAGCAATAATGTCCAGAAAAAGCTGCACGTTTTGATATAAGAATTGTTGAAATAGCACAAAGTATGAAGGACTAGTTTAACAGCGTAGAACAGCGGAAGAAGTCAGAATAATAATAAGTAGGGGAGCGCCGGTGCGAAAGTAACTCTGGACGAAAGTAACACGGCGACTTACTCACAGCCATTCGCACTTCGATGCGTCATACTAGGTCAGCATGTGCAGCTCGCGCCCCTCTCCAGAACCGCGAACATTCTTGAGGCATCCAGTCTTCCTCGCGGCACAAGACCGAGAAGACTGTTTTCCACAGCGGTGAGTAAATTCAGACGAATGCTAAACTTTTTCGATTTAAAGATTGTCTTTATCGCTCCATGTGTCATATTTATGGTGAAATGATCGGTGATTTAGTTCCGCAACATATGGTGCAGTTTGAAATGTCAGAATTTTTCCACTTTGGAAGTAATCCTCGTTCAAATGTCAGGAGTCACCGTCGGGGCTGAAGTAGCAACAGTTACGTTCGTCCCTCTCTGCTAATGCGGCCGCATTTTGTGTTTAAAAGCTCCATAAAAATGTGTGTTTTGTTTTACCGACAGAAAATGCCCAGAGTTAGGGTCAGAACTACCCAGAGAGGAATGGTTGACCCGGAGGTTTACGCAAGGGCCTTTTTTGATGTCCGAAGAGGCGATAGTATAAGGAGGGCAGCAGCGGTGCATGGCGTTTGTCATGTCACCCTGTTCAGGTACTGCAAGAGGAGGGCAGAGGCAAGAGGGCAGCAGACTAGGGCCCCGGGGTACAGGGCTCACAACAAAGTCTTCACAGAAGAACAGGAGAAGAGACTGCAGGCATATATAAAGAGAGCGGCCGATATATATTTTACCCTGAGTCCTAAAGAGGTGCGAGTAACACCGCAGACAGAGCTATACCACTACCGCCATATAGCAAGCACCTCCGCTCCGGATCTGCCACGGCTCTGAGCGGAGGTGCTTGCTATCTGGGAATTAACCTCTTTTTTATGCTTTTTTAGGTGCGAAAGTTTGCATATGAGCTGGCCGTAAATATTGGCCTCAAAACTCCATGTTCATGGAAGAAAAACCAGATGGCAGGGAAGGATTGGCTCACCTCCTTCCTCGAGCGCAACAGAACCCTGTCCATCCGTCGACCTCAAGCCACCAGCATGTCCCGTTCCACCAGCTTCAACAAGACCAACAAGACCGCATTTTTTAACAGCCTAAAGACTGTCCTCACCCGCTATAATTTTGAGGCAAATGACATCTGGAACATGGATGAAACAGGTAAAAATTTATATTTGGATGATAAATTTAAAAGCACCAGTGATTTGCACCAGCAATAATTCATTTCACTGATTATTTCAGGTACCACAACGGTTCAAGTGCCAGACAAAGTCATTGCCACCAAGGGCCAGCGCCAGGTCGGTGCTGTGACCTCCGGGGAAAGAGGGACATTGGTGACCGTTGCCTTTGCTGCCAACGCACAAGGCAACTTTGTTCCCCCTTACTTTATCTTCCCAAGGAAGAAGTTCCATGACCACTTCATCCGGGATGGTCCCCCTGGCTCCACTGGTTCTGCCAATGGATCGGGGTGGATGGAGGAGACAGATTTATTGGCCTTTTCACAGCATTTTGCAAGACACACCCACGTGACCCCGGAGTCAAAGTTGCTGCTACTCTTAGACAATCATGCATCACACCTCTCCGTGGTAGCTATTGACGTTTGCAAGTCACAGGGCATTGTACTCCTGTCATTTCCACCCTACTGCTCCCACCGTCTTCAGCCGCTAGACCGAAGCATTTTTGGCCCTCTGAAGCACTACATTAACACTGCAGCAGACAATTGGATGCGAATGAACCCTGGAAGAACTTTGACCATCTACAACATCCCGAGTCTTGTGGCTAAAGCTCTGCCTCAAGCTGCAACACCAAGCAGCATTTCGTCTGGGTTCGAGTGTACCGGTATCTGGCCCTTGAATCCAGATATTTTCAGTGAGGAAGACTTTGCTCCAGCTTACGTGACCGACCGTCCTGCACCAGCACCAGCTCCATCCCCAGTGCCAGGGCCAGCTCCATCACCAGCGCCAGCTCCATCGCCAGCGCATACCATCTATCCAGGTATGCTAGTGGTTCCAGGAACATCTAGTGGCACGCCAGTACAGAGGTTCAACCCAGAAAAGCTTCGCCTATATCCAAAGGCTGGCTCGAGGAAAGAAAGTAAAAGGAGAGGTCGAAAGAGGTGGGCATAGTGTCTTTTTTAACTCGTCTTGGTTCTCTTGCTTGTATAAAAACAAGCTGATTCTGACTATTATCTCATTGAATGTTGCAGGTCAACAGCAATACTGACCGACACCCCGGTGAAAGCTGCTTTGGAGGAGGAGAGTCGGCAGAGGGGCCAGAGAAAATAGTCCTCTTCAAAACTCCCAAAGAAAAAGAGGCTTAGTGGACACACTGCAACCACAGTTTCTCGGGGCAAGGATGAGGAATGCCTTGTTTGTGGGGAGACATTTGCCTCATCTTTGCCTGGAGAAGTGTGGGTGCGGTGCATCTTTTGTCTGCTGTGGTCGCATGAGGCATGCACTGAGGGTGCAGCTCATTATATCTGTCGCAACTGTGATGAGTAATTTCATCCCAGATAGCAAGCTCCTCCGCTCTGGATCTGCCCCGGCTCTGAGCCGGATCAGCTGGAGTCGGCACAGAGCCGGGCAGATCCGGAGCAGAGGTGCTTGCTCACTGGGATAATTTTTATAAATAGACCTTGCACATTAAACATGTTCACGGTCACTTTTGGAACATTTGAAGCCAATTAAAATGTTTAAAACAAATGCCTGGCTGTTTTTGCTTCTGTTTTAATGAGAAATTTTAAAAAGATTCCAGTAAATTTGATCACGTTACTTTTTGCCCCTGCGTGCATTACTTTCATCCGGCTGGATGGGTCGAAAAGAAGCAAGCCGCAACTTCCGTTCGACGTCAAACTATGCGAAGTCAATATATATGGTGGTGATTTAGCACCTGATATTGACAGAGCACACATGAAAGTAGTTAATCGCTCCGAAATTTTGTTTCAGTCTATAACGTTATCTTTTAAAATAGGCATGGGCAACGCTCTGCATAAACTCTAATGGAATGCGTAACAGCTGAACTGGGGCGGTAAACAAGCCTCAGAAAACTTATTAAAAAAAATGATGTAAATACCATTTTTATACAACAAGAACACCATGGTTTGATTAAAAGCAACCTTTTCAGTAGGATACCCGCATTTCATACATGAACTCTGCGTATTACGGCCAATAACGCGATTTGAACAGAGCTATTACTCGCCCGTTGGATGAATGCCTGACCTCAATTTGCACCGTGTTTACAAACTTTCAAGTGCACGGCGTGGCAAAAATATCCATTTTGGAGGTAGATTTCAAACAGCCCGCGCTGACGTGATATCCCAGCTACGGCCCTGATTGACTTACAGCCATCTAATTTGAGAAATTACGAGTCTGTTCGTCCAGTCTAGACCTCCAGGGATGTGAAATAAGTTCGAACAGAAGTTGTTGAAGTTCGATTTATGAGTTCGCCGTGACTTCTTCTCAACAATAGCAAGAAAGGTGAGTGTATTTTTTACTATAACCTACATAGTTAGTTGACAGAATATCCTGTGACCCTATTTGTGAAGTTTCAGTAAAATATACCAAGGAATAAACCAGCGCTAGGCGTTCAAAGCCTACTAGTGTTCTGACAAATTTTACTACCTATCAAAATATGCCACCTCGCAAACACCGGTTACAAGATTCATTCACTTATACCCTTCAATTCGAGACTGCGAGGATGGAAATCTGAATAATCAATTAGGAAAAATTCTCGGCTCTCGGTAATTCTGTTTATCGTTTAAACATTTTGTTAATCGGATTATGAAAGAAGACTGAAAATAAGCGCCCTCTTTTTGTTTGGGTGTAACAGCGCGTATTTATAGGAGAATACATTGTATATTGATTAAGCATTGAACTCTGCATTAGTCGAACTGTTTTAATATTTGTTGATGACATTGCTTCGCTTCCTGGGAAGCAAGCACGCGCAAATCTGCTGTCTAGTGAGCATTTCAGGTTCGATGCACTGAGTAATAATGCCGCGGAAACTTAAACTGGCCCGTCATTCTGCAGAATAGTCTTACTAAACTAGTTAATCGTCTGATTGCTAATCAAGCAAAGGGGAGGTTTCTGCCTCGCCAAACTAACCTCCGACTGCACGTCACTATGTTTTACTATGAATTATTCGCAGTAGCTCATTGAAACTATCATGGGAGGAGGGTATATGGACATTGTAAAAAAAAACAGTGCAAAGGTTTTTTTTTTTTTCACCACGGGTTATTGAAGGGGGAACGTTTGATTCATTTCGTAGCAGTGGGAGGGCAAACAACTGCCGGCATCAGCGACTTCACTGCATTTTATATAGTAATGGGCGAGTAGCGTTAATGATGCCCTCCCACCGATAATTTTGACATTTTTGCAGGCCATTGATCCAAAAAAAAACTTCACAGGCAACCCATTCATACCATTTTTTAATATCAATGCAAAACCTAATGTTTGTTGAACATAATTAGGTGAAATTCAATGCATTTTCCATTAAAAAGGGCCTGGGGGGTGCTGCTGTACTTCAGAAAAGGGGTTGATGACTTTAGCATCAATTATTTCTGTTAGGGTACCCTAATGGATAATTTGGCCAGGTTTATTTCTGAGTAGACTGCATTTTCGAAAAATGCCCTCAGGCTTCATCCCCAATTTTCACAATGGGTTTT
Source organism: Gymnothorax javanicus (assembly GCA_029692085.1). Taxonomy (NCBI): domain Eukaryota; kingdom Metazoa; phylum Chordata; class Actinopteri; order Anguilliformes; family Muraenidae; genus Gymnothorax; species Gymnothorax javanicus. The sequence continues at coordinate 105,028,806 of CM056193.1, read as the reverse complement.
GTTGATAAATGCGAAATCAGCCATTTTGGGACCCTGTGGCTCTGAGACCCTTTCCTGTAAAGGCGCTGGACTTGTGGCAAACTCTTCGTCTGTGTCTTCTGTACTTACCTGCAAAAAATCATTAGAAAATAATAAAAACTTTTTTCTCAGCAACTCAAAAAATGTTGTCATTTTATTCATTTGTATTGCCCATGCCTATTTAAAATGACGTCCATGTGAAAAATGTAACTTTCGTACCAGCTCTCCCCTATAAAGAAAATGGCCAACATGAAAAACAATAGTGTGAATGCTTTCAGCATTCACACTAATGACTAGAAAAGTGCAATTCCAGGGTAAACTGCGTGGGCAAGCTGGAAGCTGGCGATAATGTGAAGTTCGGATTGCTGACAATGTGAGGTTAAAGCTGCTGGAAATGAGTTTAAAGCTTCTTAAAATTAAAATTATTTATGACAGTGGGATATTGTGTCGTTTAAAGGGATAGTTCAGATTTTTTGACATGAAGTTGTATGAAAGCACTTATTTAGGAAGACTTCCCCAAGATGCAACGGTAGGACACATCAAACCTACTTCATATATTTATTTGACATAAATTGTTGATGTTGCCTACTTAAACATTGCCATAAAAATACACATGCTCCATAAGAAAAATATTACATGAGAAAGAAGTGGTCTATTTATCGCAAAATTGCATCAAAATTATATTTACACATATTGCTGAAGATTATGGGAATTATTCGGGCGCGACATAAAAAAAGGAAGTGGCTATTCACCCCGCTACGGAGTGAACTGAGGGAAGGACATTGGCTATCTGCCCCGCAGCGGAGCCGTCAAGAGAAGCAGTTCTGCCATTTTCCCAGCAGCTGGGCCAATAAGAGATTTAATTTTGTAATCCGCCCACTCTTTGAAGTTTCGCGCGGAAGCATGTGGAAATGGGCAGTTGATCCAGCAGAACCCAAGGCAGAACCAAACAACTCGGTATGGAAGACGCTAAAGACGATCGCGGACATGGAACTGCAAATTTTAGCATGCAGTTACAGTACTCGATCACTAGATGGCACCCCCAGATCAGTTATTGAATATTCACAAGCAAGCCGAGCAGGAACACGATCTGTTGAATCTAGGGAGGCATATCGAGGGCTGACTGCAATAAACAGTGATGTCCAGATGTTTTACATTGGACATAACTGTTTATTGCAGTCAGCCCTCGATATATTATTTGATTTTTCCTGAAAGTGGAATGTCTGTTCTGTTAAAATAAGGTATATTTCAGAATTCAGATATTACTGAGTTAGTGAGTTTTACTTGTTCCTTATAAGGTGTAGAAAGGTTATGAGCTCAGAAATGGGAACTGTTAGCTTTTCATTGCAGGGTGAATGTTTTGACTGTTTAATCATTTAATAAATTTTCCTGTCTGTGAAGCTGCAATCTTGAATTATAAAGCCTTAAATAAGGTAACACCTAAATAGCCAGATTTGGCTTCTGCGCAAAGGGGTTAAGTGCATATATATTCCCTTCTTTCTTGAGTCTCTTTGCTCATGCAAAATGAAACACGATTAATATAGATTAAAAATGAATGATATTTAATCGTGATTAATCAAAATTAATCCACAGCAACCCTGTGATTAATCTGATTAAAAATTTTAATCGTTTGACAGCACTATTACATCAATTTATTTTAGGTAACGTTATTGCTTAGTTAGGCAAGATGACCAGAACAACGAGCAGCACTGTAAGTTGGGGTGTCATCGTTTATCAATGGAATCTTCCTAAAGTGATTGGTCTCATGTTCCAGCAAGAGTCAAGCGATAATGTAAAAAGTAGGCCTAATAATAATAATAATAATAATAATAATTATTATTATTATTATTATTTAGCAAATAACGTTAGATTGGGGCATTGATCCATTTATGGAAAGCCGAACTACTAGGTGCAACTGCGCTGTAATCAATGGATTTCATTTATCAGTTCATTTAATGCACTGTCTCCTTGTTATTTTAACTGTAAGCTTAGTCCTGCGCATGTAACTGTGGTTTACAGTTAACATTCTCAGAACCTCTGTTATGAACTGATCGTAAGATTGCTGTTAAATAAGTGGCAAAAAAGGTGCCAGTTAAAATAACTGGCAAAAAAGGTGCGAGTTTATAACTGTGCTTACTCCAGCCTTAAACCCGGATATTTTAAAACTCAGGAAAAAATCATATCAAGCGATGAACCAATAGCGACTGGGGACATCACTTTCATTTCTTTGTACTTAAAGGAGCAATATGTAAGAAATGTATGTTGATTAAACATGAAATGGTCCTGATATATCACCAGACATTAAGGAATGATATTAATTTCAAATACTTGTATCACTGACAACAGTAGTCCAGTCAGAATATTCTCATTACAAACGCGAAGTTGCAGCCCACAACTAATGTTGATGTTTTAATTTTGTGTTTTGGCCTGTTGCGCCGCCCTCCACCTACCTCCTAATCACGAAGTCAGTAGCATTTCGGCATCCAGGTTGCCATTTACCACTGAGCTGCAGCTACCAGCGTTTCGGAGCACAAATGTCTGACGTTACTAAACCTAAAAGGTCTCGTTATTATTCCGAAATACGTTGTGACAAAGTCAGAAACAAAACAAGGATCTGTATAGGACATGCCTTTGAAAGATGGAGACGGCTGAAAGCAGAGGAGAATTTGAAGACCGACGCCGAAGTTACTAATTATCTCCTGGGTAGGTAAGATTCAGCTTAGTTTGGCTAACTTAATTCTATTTAATGTAGGCACGGACATTTCAAATATTCTCTACAGTCAAATAACGTTATGTATGTTCGTTCATGGTACGTTAGTGCGTATGCAGGTCGGTCAACGATTTGACTTGGTAACAAATTGTTTGAGAAATACACACAGTGACTAGTCATTGCTAACATTAGCAATGCATTATTAGAGTCCGTTTCTCTAACTTTATGCTAGACGCTGTGGAAACCGTTCCAACATTAGCACAGCCATAATGGCAATATGAAATGTAATTGAGACAGTACATCGGTCAAATGAGTCCTCATTCATTCTTTACGCATATTACAGTATGGACTTTACTGGGCTATCCACACAGAAGAGTGACGAGCAAGTTGACCAAAATGACCATTGCTAAAGTTAGTCATTAGTCTCGATCTTTTCTGAACTGAACTGAACTGAACACAACCCTGTGAGAGCAAATCATTGGTGATATTGAAACCTAGCCATGGTAGCTCCGTGAAGTAGACGTTCTTGCTGGATCCGGCAACCTAGCTGGCAATCTCGTCTGGGGGAGAGAAGGAGGGGATACTGCGTTCTGCAGTATTTTGAATGTGATTGCACTACCAGTTTTGGCCACAGACTTACATACTGCTCCTTTTACTAGCTCTATTTTGATACCAATATTGCCTATTTTAGATACGATCATAAATATATTTAGCTAATGCAAACAGTTGCTGGTAGCTATATGCTGGAATAGGATCTCGAGCTATTGTTTTTTCTGCTTTGCCATTTTTACTGTAACCTGTTGTCTTGGACGCACCCAGCAAAAAGACTGTTCTTCCCGGCACTCAATGTGCTTTCGCTGGAGGCGAAATGTTTTTTTTCCCCACTAGAGTTCCGGACGCCAACAGAAACTCATTTGCGTACAGCCAATCGGCGACCTTGTGCCGGACTTCTGAAGGAGTGTCTCGAGACAGTTAATTTTTTTGTCTTCACTGGCCTTGCACTAATAATGTAAAAATTAAGTCAGATTATTCTAGAAAATTTGAATGCGCTGAACAGATGATTTTTGTCAATCCTAGCTGGAAACATTAAAAATGATTGGCAGGATTGGAAACGGCCACCGCATTTTCAAATGAAGGACACGAAGATTTTGCGTCCTGGAGCTGGTTTCAGCGACTGTACCAACTGCTATATCGAAAATTCTTTCACTGAGTTTGACGCAGAATTATTCTTTTACAGTTGTATCTATCTTTGTCTCCGAAAAACGACAATGTTGAGGTCTGGTAAAAGGCCAACAGAGGGCAGAATCGAACCGCAAATGATTCATATCTAAGATATTTGAGTTTGGCTGAGTCATTTAGTCCAATGGAGATTTTAGCGCAGGCGTTTCTTACATATTGTGACTTGTAACTCAAAGATGGTAAGTCCAATCTAGGAAATGGAGATACCATACGAAAGAGGAGAGTCTGCTGAGTAATATATGTCAAATTTGTGTTTGTAGTGCCAAAAATATGGAAACACGAGCAAGTTAGAAAACTGTGCGTTTAGCCTTTGCAACCTGCATTTTCTTGTCGCATTTAACATTGGAGTTAATGGAGCTTCGGTGAGCGGTCCCGTCGCATTTCGGCTCATACAGCCAAAACCGTTTGTCCAATTGCTTCCATAGTTACATTTTCGTGATCAGCACAACTTTTGCTACAACTTGGATATATAAATATTTAGGCGGAGTGAAAACAGTGGGAGTTAGAGCAAGTTTAAGAGAAGACTTCAGGACCGTTTTGCTGATGTTCGTCACTCTAGCCGTGATGTCTTCACACTCTAAGTTCCCAGAATTAATTGTAAAAAACATAATTTAAAAAATTATAATTAGAAAATTATAGAAGTAACAAAAAAGTTGAACGGTGAATAAATTATGCAAGCGTAGCTTAACATTTTACAGTTTGAATGACGTTTCTAGCTAAAAGTATGACAGAGTAAAAAATAGCTGAAAATAGCTACATTTTTAAAAAATCTTTCATTGTTTCCCATGGGACAAAAAAATAAGAAAAAGTGAAATATTTTAAAAAGTATAAATAGTATGAAAGAGAAGAGTAATAGCAATAATGTCCAGAAAAAGCTGCATGTTTTGATACATGAATTGTTGAAATAGCACAAAGTATGTAGGACTAGTTTAATAGCGTAGAATGGCGGAAGAAGTAAGAATAAATAATAAGTATAAAGAAAATGGCCGACATGAAAAACAATAGTGAACACTAATTACAATTTCCCAAGTGTCTATCCGAGTAAGCGCATGCAGAATCGTGCTGTCTTTCAAGTGTCCAACCAATCAGTGTAAAACTTCATATGTCCCACATTAAGCCGCTGGGGCGCCCCCTGGTGCCGCGGGGGGAGATATTCCGCAGTCTTCCTGATCCTGGATCAGGGATAGCTTCCTCGGAGAAACATTCAGCACGCGATCTGTCATTTTATGAAGGGAAATGCGGTAAATTGACGCTTGGAACGCCCTTTATTTGAGAGCGCTCATGGCGCTAAAAGCACAAAGCCGAGGTTAACAAAGAACCATAATAACCACCGTTGTGGTACCAATTATCTCTGATTGCGAGGTCAGGGTTTGTTGAACCGGCTTACTCAAATAAAGCCTGTCTATGTTGAACTTGCTTCGTAGTATACCCCCAGTTCTACCCTGAAATCAGCGACGTATACACTTTTAACACTTTTAGTAAATTAGACGTGACACCTGGCGAACACTGATATTTACCCCAGAATCTACATCAGATCCTCCGCAAGTTTGATAAATGAGGGCCACTGTGCTGTCCTGGAGCTGGTTTGAGCGACTGTACCAAATACGATACCGGAAATTCTTTCACTGAGTTTGACGCAGAATTATTCTTTAGTAATTTATTTATATTGAATAAAATAATGTTTAGCTTATGTTTCAATACCTTCTTACAGGAAATGTATTACAAATTGTTGTAAAGAGGCTGCATATTTTAGAGTTGTTAATGTTTACACATTGTCTGTGTGCTCATACTCCCTGCCAACAGGGGGTACTACAGCACCCTCAGCACCCACCTTCTCGTGCCCATGTATGTTAATAACAGGCTTCTGATTTTTCGAAAACGGTAAATTTGATGTTGGTGGATGGTGTAATTTTTTTGGTATAAAATTATAAAAATAGCACTTTTTTTTTTCATTTTCAAGCCTTTATATTTTCTAGATTATTCATAAGAGAGGGGCAGAATTAAAATACAAAATACACAACATACATAGGAAGCTGTATGTGCAATACCAAATCCCCGTCTTTGAAATTAGGCTTTTTACAGTCCTTCAAATATGCCACCACAGAGCGCAGATTAAACTCTTCGAGCAACTTTAAGCACCCAAAAATATATGATAAACTGAAGGGACATTTTTATAAGTCCATATTCCTCAAGTTTTAGTAGCAGATTTTCACCCCTGAAAATGTGAAGGACTTAGCTGAGATACTTTTGTAGATATAGCCATTTGAGGGGTGCCCCGGTGGCACGTTGGTCTAAGTGCATGCACCATAAAGGTTGTGGCCTTCCTGCAGTGACCCAGTACAATTCTAGTTCGGGACATTTTCTGCATGTCTTCCCCATTCTTTTCCCCAACTTTCCTGTCTCTCTCGACTTTGTGACTATTGAATAAAGGTTAAATCCCCCAAAAAATAATCTTTAGTTATGGCCATTTGAAAGTGGCTCCTCAGAAATCACTGTTCAAAAAGAGCCGGAACTTTGTTGCGAAAATATTTTTTATGACACAACATTTAAGAGTTGATAGCTAAAATTTTGGATTGCTCCTATTAGGAGTTGAATGCACCTGCTGGAATTTTTTTAGTCAAATCTGAGGTGGTCAAGTGGGAGCCATTTGGACAGTTGGCATGGAATGACCTCTTAGGCTGCTAAACTGCTTCAGGACCTGGGAAACTTGTTGTAATTGATGGAACCATTAATTCTGCTTTCTGCCAGAAAATCCTGAAGGAGAATGACCAGCCATCAGTTTGTGATCGAAAGCTCAAGCGCAGTTAGGCTATGCAGCAGGACAATGATCTGAAGCACACAAGCGAGTCCACCTCTGAACTGCTCTAAAGAAACAAAATTATGGTTTTGATGTGACCAAGTCAAAGTCCTGACTTCAGTTTTATTGAGATGCAGTAACATGACCTCAAACAGGCAGTTCACGCTCGGAAACCCTCCAGTGTGGTTGAATTCAACCAATTCCTTAAAGAAGAGTGTACAAAAAAATTTCTCCAACGCAATTTAAGACTCCTTGCCAGCTTTCGCCAACGTTTGATTGGAGTTGTTGCTGGCAAGGGAGGAACACCTGTCATAAGTTTTAGGGAGGAAATTATTTTTTAGCATGATTGATATGGGGGTTGAATTAGTCTTCGCCTTCAATAAATTAAATGATCGCTTCAAAGCAGCATTTTGTGTTTACTGGCGTTGTCTTTGTCTATGATAAAAATAGCTGAATGATCAGAACATTTAAATATGACCTAAACAAAAATAGAAGAAATCGATCTTGGGGTGAGTACTTTTTCACAGCACTGTAGTCGACTAGACAAAGAATCAATGTAAAAATGCTCGGCGAAGACTAGTCAGAATGTAAGACCCACAAGTAATATTATTTTTCAGTGAACTGAGCTGCACAATTAATTTAGTTGTCTCTGCGAAATTCATCAGTAAATCAGATCCATACCCTGGAAAATTCTGGACCTAAATTCCAGGATGAAGCACGCCTCATTTTGGCTGAAAGAGAGAATAAATTATTTCACAGAGTTATAAGACACAGCAGCACGTTGCTGATTTTCTCGTTTCGCAGATGACGGCTGTAAGGGTTGGAAACACACCAATCCATCTGTTGGTTCAAGAAGTCCAACCCCTGTCGACAGCCTCCTCCCTTCCGTTGACCTCCCTCACTCATTGTATCAAGCAGACCCGCCCCCGCGAAAGCGAAACAAGCACGAATAGACAGCCGCAGAATTGGGCAGCCGCCGCTGTTGGGTGCACAGTCCCACATCAAATAAGGAAAAGCTGCTTCATTTGATCCAACCTTCAGACTGACTTTTTTCAGGTACGTGCAGTTGGCGGTATTTTAAATTATGCTGCCTCTTGGTAGCAGTCGCCTGGACTAATTTGGTGTCGATCAGACCGTAGCGAAGCCCGGGGCCTGTCCAGTGGGCAGTTGCTGAAACCGGGAGGGGAGTCTGGGTCTGAGATTTCAGGAGAGGTTGGTGCTCGTCGGTCTTAGAACGGCCTGAAAATCTAAGTGCTTGCTGCTCCTCGGGTGTACGGCATGGCCGGGTGAGCGGCTTGTTACGTTTGAAGTCGATGCTGCGTCCATTTGTTCCTGGTTGAAGCGAAGTCAGGGCAAAGCCGGCGGTTCATACAGGCGGGAGCTTCACTTGGTTTTCAGAACATCGTTTCAGTTTTATTTTGGTATTTACTTGATGGTTACAGAGCAGTTATTTTAATATTTTAATGGACTAGCCAGACGAAGTGACCCAGTTTACTAAGGGGCACAGTATGAGCTGCTTTTGTCAGGAGGAACTCCTGCCGGGCACCGTGGAATGGTCCACTGAATCCTAGCTAGCGGGATGTCTTGTCATTTATGCTAGTGAGGCCGAAGTGACTGACTCGCGTGGCGTCTTTCTGTGCCGATAAGCTAGCATGTTAGCTAGTCACTCTGAAACGTCCGTGGTCAGTTCGCTGGCCACTTTCGATAGCCAGAGTGTTTGTTTGCTTGTGTCTAACACCTTGCAGTTGTGTGGATAAGACGACCAATTAAATCATAATATTATCCATGAATTGAAATATCTGCGCACAGCAGATTGCTCGTGTTTTGACATAATTAGTTTAATTTTTTATTGGATCAGCGATGATAAATATATCTATACTTAATTACAAGTTGCTATCCAAACTGCGTTCCCAAGCGCAGTCCGTGTGTTTAACGGGGTTTTAGTCACCCTTGCCTCTTGGCGTTTTGCGTGCTGGGGAGGTCATGACTGGAGCTAAAGGCTAGTCTGCTCAAGAAAGAGTGTAGTTGGCTAACGTTAGCTTGTTGATGATGCGAGTCACCGCGATACTACCTCGAGAAGGCGTTTATGGGGGATTTCCTCTTCCTTTTCATGCTTATCACAATAAAAGTTTAATTTGCCTTTGAACTATTGAAGATATGAAGCCAAGAAGTCGCAATAATCTGCTTTGAAAATGTTTGGTTGTATTTGATAGCAAGGCAATGCAAGAACTTCACCTCTGTAGCTGTATGTTAATAATTCATCAGCTCGTATAATAAAAAAGCTCCGTACTCCTCAAGTCCTTCCCAGTTTTCACTTTGACTAAAAAGGTTTGAATATGAAATACGTTGTTCACCAATGTCCCTCCTTTGTTATCTTTGGCTCTTGCGCCCGTAATAATGATCTGACCTGTTTCCCATGAACAGCCTCCATGAATATTCACTAGAATCAGAGAATCTGAGAAATGACGACTGTAAACGTGAAGAATTCTTTGCTTGTTCTGCTGATTAACGGAGGGTAAAGGATCTGGTTATACCGTTGCGTCATTCCTCTATCCTTGCTGGCTATCTTTTTGTTGCATTGACAGACCTCACAAACTAGAGGCTATATAGTCATAAAGGACCATTTTAATCTTAGCTCAGTGTGCTGTGTGTGGTTGATATGTTGATAATAAAGTTTATCATTACCTTGCCCAGAGGGCAAGGGATATTTTTTTCAGTGGTATTTGTTTGTCTGTGTGTCTGTCGGCAGTGGAGTGCAAAAAAGATACTGACGGTTTGGAAATCTGTGCAGTGGTCCAAGGATCACCTGATTAAATTTTGGACCTAATTGGGAGCAACTGAAAATGAGCGGGGTATGTTGGGCCTAGCACCACTTGTTTCAATTTTATTTCCGCCCCATGTACATGGAGTGTCTCAAAATGCAGTTGGGTTTTTGTCAGTCTATAGCCCAAATTTGTATGGAATTTGCTAGTTTTCCAAATGTTTGAATTTTAATGAACAACATTGGATGCCATTTATTTCATGCATCCATTTGGATGGGATAAGAATGTATATTTTCTCCTCAGAACTGAGTTATGAATGTCCAGTACCCAGTGCACCTGAAGCTGTCAGTGCAGTTGCCCATCTGAAAAGTTTGCGGGATTGGGCTCGCTTTGTTGATTTTACTTTTTGCCCATGTCGGCAGATGTACTCTCCTCTGGTGCATGGCATAATTGGTAGTTTGGTGTACGAAGGCTACCCTTGCCAGCTAATTCAGTCATATAGTGTTCAAATGTTATCATACTGACAGTGCGGAGCAGTGTTCAGTGGTGTGTTAGTGAAAGGCACAATATTGTGCTCTAAGAGCATTCAAACCTGAGTAAGTAAAAAAAAAAAAAAAAAATGGGGCCCATCATTTTTATAGTGGTGAAACCTTATGAGAAAGTATGCGTTTGTTAAATTCCAAAGCACATACATTTCCATTCGGACGGGATTCAAATGATTAGAAGATCTCTCAGTTTAACAAAATCCATTAGGTAAGTTGCTTTGTTATCTTCACCGAGGTCAGAAAAAATACATGTTGAATTCAGACTGGACTCTGTGACCAGCTCAGTTCTTATTTTATTATCTCCCTTATTATTATCTCCGCGCTTCCGAAAAAGTTTGGAGATCTTGTAATACAGTTCGGCTTCCGTCTGTCCGTCCGTCCGAAACAGTAACTCCTCCTAGGCCATTCGACCAATCGCCCTGAAGCTTTGGTGTGTGTAAGGGAGTGACCCAGAGGGGTGCACAACACGTTTAGAATTTAAATTCATTTCCTCTTCTGGCCACCAGGGGCCTTTTTGTGAAAATTGAAAAATGGCCATAAGTTCTTTATGCATTGAGCTAGGACGCTCAAATTTTTATGGGAGCTGCATGGGATGACCCTCCATCACATATCAGACACGTTTTTGATTTCACCTTATTTTGACTGTTTTCTGTCCGTCTATCCGTCCGAAACAGTAACTCCTCCTAGGCCATTCGACCAATCAACCTGAAACTTTGGTGTGTGTAAGGGAGTGACCCAGAGGGGTGCACAATGCATTTAGAATTTAAATTCATCTCCTCTTTTGGCCACCAGGGGCCTTTTTGTGAACATTGAAAAATGGCCATAAGTTCCTTATGCATTGAGCTAGGACGCTCAAATTTTTATGGGAGGTGCATGCATTGGGATGACCCTTCATCACATATCAGACGGGTTTTTGATTTGACCTCATTTTGACCGTTTTCTAGGTCAAATGGCATCCGGTGCGCCAATCGTTAAAGGATGGCACGTTTTGTTGTTACTCAAAATAGAAAGCTGCAAATTGGTAAGGATATGGATCTTGGTGATGGCAACCTGCATGCCAAAAAGTGCCATCCTGTGATTCATATTTTGGCCACTAGGGGGCTTTTTGTGAAAAAAGAAAAATGGCCATATCTACCTTATGCATTGAGCTAGGACGCTCAAATTTTTATGGGAGGTGCATGGGAAGACCCTTCATCACATATCAGATGGGTTTTTGATTTGATCTAATTTTGACCGTTTTCTAGGTCAAATGGCCTCAGGTGTGCCAATCGCTGTACTGTATGTCCTTTCCTTTCATAAAGCTCTCATTTCAAAATGAAGAGTAATTTATGCCCTCAACAGACACTCAGAAAGTACTCTATCCAACTAACCAACTATATGACATTGCTATAACTCTGATCAGTATCAGTGCTTTGTCACTGCAACAAGCAGATTTTCATTTGTACAGCAGAATGCCAGTTCAGTGAAATGCCCTCTGACACATTACTACTACTCCCATAACATTCGTTGCGAAGCGCGGAGATTTGCAATGGCGCGCCATCGACATATGTCTAGTTTGGTTTCTTATTTTTACAGCAAGTAGTGGTAGGATAAAGGACAGGTACTGCTTTATTAGGTTATCTGTTAGTCTTCTTTGCAAAGTCTATGCCTTCAATGACACAGTGTGAAAAATTGGCATGGATGTGAAGGCTGCTACCTCACTGGGGGAGATTATGAACTGTAATGCTTGCACTTAATTTTGTATTACCTGTCGCTAACTCTCGGAATGGGGATAACCCCATCGATCAAAATATTTGGAGATGTTTTGTTTGCTCTTCCTTCGGGATTTCCTGCAGGGCTCTAAATAATTGTTGAAGACCAACAGGCCATTGGCCTCTAAAACTGAAATTTCCAGGGGCCAAAGTATTTGGAGAGGAGCTGCCCTGTTTCTTTTGAAATAAAGTAATATAACAACAACAAAAACAAGCTGTTTGATTGTGCCTAATAATACCTCAATTTATTACAGTTTAATTCAGAAGCAATGGTAGATTGACAGTATTTCTTGTCACAAAGGAAGACTTTTAAATTTGCTTGTTTCAGACCACCAATAAACATTGCAAAGAAATTCACACTTCGAAATAGAAATTAATTTCATGATACCATTAATTGATTTGCCACAATGAAACTTGCACAATTTAATCCAGAACCAACTTGGATTGAAAATAAATCATGAATAGACTAGAACATACTTATTTCAACTTTACAGGTGACAGTGCATGTACTTCATATTTCAAAATCGGGACTCATTTCAGTTCACAGGTGACAACTTATAACTAAAAATTCAAACTATTAATACAACCCCAATTCTGAAATGGTTGGGACGAAGTGTAAATTGTGAATAAAATCAAAATGCAATGACTTTCAGGTCACATGAACCAATATGTTACCTACAATAGAACATGGATAACATTTCAAATGTTGAAACTGAAACATTTTTCATTTTTATCCACAAAATGAGCTTATTTCAAATTTTCTGGCTGCAACAGGTCTCAAGAAATTTGGGACACAGGCAAAAAAGGGCTGAAAAGCAATTAATATATAAGAGAATCAGTTGAAAGAACATTTAGCAAGTAATTACGCTAACTGACATCAGGTGTGTAACATGATTGGCTATAAAAGGGTTGTCTTAGAGAGGCTGAGTCTCTCAGAAGTAAAGATGGCCAGAGACTCTCCAACCTGTGAAGGCCTGCGTAAAAAAATTGTGGATTACTTTAAAAACAATGTTCCTCAACATCAGATTGCAAAGGCTTTGAAGGTCTCATCATCAACAGTGCATAACATCATCAAAAGATTCAGAGAAACTGGAAAAATCTCTGTGCGTAAGGGACAAGGCCGAAGACCTTTACTGGATGCCCGTGATCTTCGGGCCGTCAGACACCACTGCATCACTCACCGGCATGATTCTGTCATTGACATTACTAAATGGACCCAGGAATACTTCAAGAAACCACTGTCTGTAAACACAGTCCACCGTGCCATCCACAGATGCCACCTAAAACTCTATCATGCAAAAAGGAAGCCATTGTTGAGCATGATCCAGAAGCGCCGCCGTGTTCTTTGGGCCAAGGCTCATTTAAAATGGACTGTAGCAAAGTGGCAAAGTGTCCTGTGGTCAGACGAGTCCAAATTTGACATTCTTGTTGGAAATCATGGGCGTTGTGTCCTCCGGGCTAAAGAGGAGAAAGACCACCCACCCTGTCATCAGTGTTCAGTTCAAAAGCCAGCATCTCTGATGGTAGGGGGATGCATTAGTGCATATGTTGTGGGACACTTGCATGTTTTATAAAGCACCATGAATGCTGAAAGGTATATAAAGGTTGTAGAGCAACATTTGCTCCCCTCCAGATGACATCTATTTCAAGGAAGGCCTTGTGTATTTCAGCAGGACAGTGCAAAACCACATACTGCAGCTATTACAACAGCATGGCTTCGTAGTAGAAGAGTCCATGTGCTGAACTGGCCTGCCTGCAGTCCTGATCTTTCTCCGATTGAGAACATTTGGTGCATAATTAAACAAAAAGTCTGTCAAAGGAGACCCAAAACTCTCCAGCAGCTGGAAGCCTGTATTAAACACGAGTTGGATCAAATTCCAATGGCTAAATTAAAGAAACTTGTCTCTTCAATGCCCAGACACCTCCACTCTGTGTTAAAAAGAAGAGGGGATGCTACACCATGGTAAACAGCCTCTGTACCAACTTTTTTGAGACCTGTAGCAGCCATTATAATTTGAAATGAGCTCATTTTGTGGATTAAACTGTAAAATTTCTCAGTTTCGCCATTTGCTATGTTATCTCAGTTCTATTGTGAATAAAATTCTGGCTGGTGTGATTTGAAAGTCATTGCGTTTTGATTTTATTCACAATTTACACTTTGTTCCAACTATTTCGGAATTGGGGTTGTACATTCCATCTTGTCATGCATTTATTACTTGTCACAAACTCATTTTACTGATTCTGCATTTGATCACAGGTGTAAATCGAAGTGTTTTTGCCTCAAAGGCAGCTTTATTTCAGATTTCCAACACTGACACATTGCAAATTAGTTCACATTTCGCTATTAAATTGAAATGCATTTAATAGTACAACTCATTGATTTTTGGGGGGGAAAGAGGCCCTCATGCGAAAGGGAAGACCCAAAATATGACTCGGCAACAACGTTAACGTGTGACCAGAAAAGTCAACAAGTTAACATGACCAAGGCTTTTAATGACCCTGTGGTAAGAAAATTGCGTGGAAGATTTCATTGTTATCAGTGATGTAGATTAATGTTTGTTTACACTAAAAAAATTCATTTCTGGTTTCTTTACTTCGTTGTGCACTGGTTGAGCATATTTGCTGTTAACTGCATTATTTAAAATGAATCATCTGGCTAATGCCCATTTTGTTAAACGGAAGCCCTAGTTTAAATATTTTGCGGGTAAGAAATATTGCCGTTGAATGTCAATTACAGGTAGATGGCTTGTTGGCCACCTTGCTAATATTACTAACTGTCAAGTCAATGCATTCTCTGCAATGGTAAGGTTAGCTTGGTAGCTAGTTGATGACTGTTAACGATCGCTAGCATTTGCTTTTAGTCAGCTGTCTCATCAGGTCAATGGGATGACTAATTTGCTAGATAGCACACAAATGCGATTTTCTCCATTAAAGTAATAATTTATTTCTACAATAACTTACGCATGAAACGTTTCATTACAGTCCTTCAAATGAATATTTCTGCAAAACGCAGCTGCACATCTCGGCATTTTAACGATGATATAAATGTATTTGAAATTGTCCTTGTCAGAAACAATTGATTTCAATGAGGAAGTTGAGTGTATCAATATGGCAGGCAGGTGCTTCACTTTGGGCAACGTAAATATGACGTCATCAGCAATCTAGTGTTCTCAGTGTATGTATCTATGGTGACAGTACAGGCACTTAACTCTTGGAAGTAACATTTTGCTGGTGGCAAGTTAATAGTACTAATTTTACATTCTGTTTGCTTGCCACTAATCAATTTTACTCACTCTGTCCCACAATGTACGGTCTGACAGAGTATATCGAGATGACCAATTTGGTTCTGATATGTTTAGCTGTGATTTTGTCTAAACTATACTTTTAGGTTTTTGAGATGTTCGCTAGCATGTTTGCTAGCTCAAGAGCAATCGCTGGTATAGCTAGTGAGTGAACTACGGGCAAAAATCAAATCGCATTGTTTAAATATGAGGTTTGATAAAGAATTTCCTTCGCTAACGTTAGCTGGCTAGATGGCTATATAATCTAAAGAATAGCGTAATGTGCCATCGCATACAGAACAGCATGACGCAGCTAATGCGGACTACCTACGAAATACCACATCTCTGGCAAACTGTGTGCATGCTGTATTCCTTTATGAAGAGGCTGTAAATTAAGGTAGGAGGTCGCGTAGGTGTGATGCGTTGAAAGTGACTAATCATCAGAGGGCTATTGACCTGCATTTCAGCCAATCAATGCTGTCAAAACTTCCACTGCAAATTCACGCTCTGGAGAGTTCAACATTACTTGCCCAGGAGCCAGAATGGATTGCATCAGCAAGTTTGGCTATGACACCTACGAACCAATGGCAACTATCGGCACAATTTCTGGTTGCCAAGGTAAATATTTACTCACATATGACGACTTGGCAACCAATTATTTTGAGCCCTATCCTGTCCTGCACAGCCAAGTGTTCAACATCGATAGTAATCTTGCAGAGTAAAACTAACAATCACAGAGTCAGAGTCCGCTCTTACCTGAGTAGAAGCAAATGGACTCTCTTAGAGTTGATTTAACTGTGAACATTTTGCTGTGTGGCAGCTAAAATGACTCGTCAGTCCTCATTCATTTGTGGCATTTAATTTTATAACCTTGCTGATGGAGATCCGTGTATGCTTTGGTACTTTCCTCTTTTTAAAAGATATTCCTTTTCTGTTGGCAATATGTCCCCAACCTTTTCCCAGGTTGCTGTCGTGGACAGGAAGTGTAAAATTATGTTACTGTGCACTTTTTGTAATTGTAGGATTTTACTTCCTGTTTCATTTTCCAATTTCAGTCAGCCTGTTTCTCTTATAGAGCATTTCTTTCTGATAAGACATACTCTATTGAATACCTTGGTGTAATTTGTCCTTGCATTTGATCAATCTTAGTTGCTGGAGAGCAGTGGGCAGCCATAATCCAGTGCAGCGAATTTGGGAGTGAGAGGTCATGTACTTGTGCATGTAAGAGTTTTTACGTTGTGCTCTTGAGAGAGAAGGGGAGAGAGGGAAGGCATGCAATTTTAGGCATAGTGCACGTGCATAATTACTTGGAGCACGAGTCTTGGGTCGGAGCAAAGGGCTGGCACGATGCCACTTTGACGTCCTGCTGTGCGTGGTAAAATGCCTTTCCCCTGCGTCTCCCTGTCGAACAGGAAATGAGTCTCGCACAAGTGGGCATTTGTGGGCATTTGTGCCCTTTATTCTGGGGGGGGGCGCGCTAGACACTCTGCCTTACCTAATCCAGCAGCAAAGAAAATGTGCTGCATATTGTGTCTCTAGGAACTGCCCTCTAGTCCAGCACTCTCTTCTGGTCCATTAAGGCAGCCATGGCAGCATTTTGAAGCTCTAACATATTAACATGTGCCCTTCAGGGGCGCTCTGTTCTCCTCCTAATTCTACGTAGGAGTATATGGATGTGCAATAGAAAATAATAGGCCTAACCTGTCTGCATCAGGTTTGTTTCTGGGCAAAGCAGTGAGCTGCTGTATTGGCATAACTGGCACCAAGAGGGGTGTCGACGGCGGGTGGAGGCTTGTTTACCTGGCTTTCGTTTTGCTTTGTCAGTTTCAGCTGCAGTAATATTTCTGCCAGCACCTTTAATATACCTAAACTGTAGAGCCAAACATATTTCCATGCTGCTACTATTATTTGGTTCCTGCACACCTTCAATTTCGTGTAGGTCTCTGCCAAAAAAGCAAAAAATAATTCTCCATTGACCAATCTGATCAAATAAGGCTGAATTAAAACAGAATGGAAAAATCATAGTAGGCTGCACTTTACATTTTCTTCTATCAAATGTGCTTTTGGTGAATTTTTGAGACAAGTTGTATTCTTTCTAAAAAGAAATGTCTCTGCTAAATTGTTTAGAGTTAATGCAGTCGGATGGGTGCACCCTTTAAGCCCACCTAAATCTGTTTCCTGATATTTTTAATATATACTTAGTAGCACTTAAAAATGCAACAGTGAGGTTCTGTATTTGTGACAAATTGAAGAACCAATCTATTTTTATTGCTTTTCTAGTGAGATAAGAGTGGAAATAAAGAAAGGCGCATGGTATCGTAATGCTGACGCGCGCCACATGAACGCGTCGAGCACTTCAGTAATAGCAAACATTGAGCTGTTTGTGATGTGTACAGTGACACTTGACTTGTTCTTTTGGATTTGGTCAATAGCCTACATAAAGCCAACAAAAAAATGAGAAATGCTGCAGCATCAAGAAAATGGAACGGCTTATGACACAGGAGAGGGAAAAAGAGCCCTTGGCATGGTACGGGCAGATCTCAGCCGCCGAGAGGTGGTGCGTTATCTGCACTGTCACCGGTCAACAATCAGTCGGCTGCCTGTCCGAGAATGGAAAACGGGCACTGTCGCTGACCGACCCCGCATAGGGCAGCCACGAGTGACTATGGTAGCTCAAGAGCGCCACATCTGGTTACAGCCTGTATGTGACAGATATGGATCTAAAATTTTGCACATACTATACTAGATACAAGCACATTATATCTTGTACATTCGAAGCTAATCTGAGGTTGTCAGTCAGCAGGCCTCTGGTGATTTCAGATGGAATTATCCCTTGATGAGAAGTCAAGTGTTTGCTCTGCCTTGCTAGCATAGCCTTGCCTTTGGACCACAGTTTAGGGAATTGAGTTGGTGCACCTTTTAATCTTCCTGGCAATTTCTGTTCATCTCCCTTGCAATTGTCATTGAAAACAACTACTGAGAGAGCTCCTGCAGGTGAAAATCAGGCATGGTCAGTGTTTTGTTATTTAATGTTGCTTATGGTAGGTTATGGCGATTGACATCTGGGGCTTCTGCCATTAATTCGTATTTGAAAGTGCTTCATTCTGGAGCAATCTCTGCTGCATTCTGCTAATACAGCATCACTGTGAAAGCTGGCAGAATGCAGGTGCAATTGTGTTGGCTTGCAAAACCGGTCATCAATGTTATGTCAGCCAGATCTGTTCCTTGATCTTTGATTACTGTAGTACTTAATGAGAGCATGCCGTGCCCCTTTTATACAGCCAAATGTCAGGCTGCATGCCACAGTTGAACTGACTAGTTTTACTAGACATACCAGCAGACCAACAATTAGGTTTGGGTGTTTCACTGAAATACCTACATAGTGGAATTATGATTACGTGTAAAGCTCTGTGACTATGCAGACTCATAATTACCCTTCAGACTTGACATGGCAAAGTAATTTCATTCAAAAGAAAATTTAACGTTCAAGTGAATTAATTTCCCTGTGATAAAGGCAAGCCCTCATACCTTCCTGAGGAGTGTCGAAACTGAGTGACTTTGAATAGATGTAAAAGCTTTGCGAGGGGATGTATAGCTTTCACTCCTAAGTTTGCATCGTAGGAGGCAACAGTGAAACTGAAAATGTCTAGTCTTTGACTGCACTTGGTTGGGCTGTGTAGGCTTTAACCTCCTATTCTTTCATTATTGTCTGTAATAATTTTTTTTTAAAAATTTGCTATATTCAGTTATTGTCAGGGGATAAAAATGGACTTTCCATTCACTGGAACTTCTCTTCAGCCTGTGGGCAATTCCACATTGACTGACGTTGCGTTCAGAGAGGGAACAGCCCCTTTGGTATGGCATGGTAGTAAAACTTGCGCTCCTTGGATGTTCATATTTTGTGACAACTTGCATACTGGGGACTAGGACTGCTTGGAGGCAGAAGGAAACTTTGCTGGTGTCATGCATAAGTTAGTAGGATGTGAAATTTCGAGCGTGACTGACGTTACACAAAAATGGCCATTAAGAAAATTCATCATCTTTATTGCAAACTTGCCTTCAAACCATACAGGGCTGACTGCTTTTTTCATTCTCAGATATAAGTTAACATGCCACTGAAATTCTAGAATTATTTCCATGTTCCAAATCAAAAGCTTTATCAGAATAATTACATAATTATGTGTGACTGACTTTCCTTGACTGACGTTACAGTTTGTCACTCAGAGTTCAAAGCTACAGAGAATGGATTTCTATTGATTAAACATGATAATTTGACAAGCAATTGTCATATTCTACATTTTCATTTCTAGTTTACGAAATGGTAATGGCGGTATTTGAATGTTTTCTTGACCATACCAGGTGCAGTGGTGACAATACCTTCTGGCTTCAAGTTAGATGAGAATACTCTGACACTTAGACAGATTTAATGAGAGGCATTCACTAGCTTGACAGGCCTGATATAAAGCTTTACACAGTTGGAGAAAAAAAATAAAAGCTTTTCAACTGATATTGTGATCAACCGCCACTGCTTGGCAGGGTCAGAAAAATCTTAAAATAAGGGTTAGGAAAAATAGGCTGAAAAAGACAGTTAGGTGAGTTGAAAAGTCTAGTATTCCAATATGAAGTCATTTTGCTGCACTCTTTATGAACATTATGCATGAGGTGAACCCAACTCAGTAATGGACATTTTAGAGGGCCCAGTATTTTTATTTAACTAAAATAATCTTTTGTTGGCTGCTATGCAGCACAGAGGTTTGCCTCTGTATGCATGATAAACTTTCCCAGATGGCATGGTCAACAGTATGTGTACATGATGAGATCATCTTCTTTGAGTATTTTAACCTACATTAACTGGTGATAACCTGATAGACTATAGCTAGATCATGAAAAATACTTATACAGATATCAGTGATAAATTAAAAAGTACTTTACAAACCTGCTTATCAAGGATGGAAGTAGATTTAAGAGATTTTTCTGCAGTCTCTTCTTGTTTCTTTGGATAAAGCCAGGAAGAGGAAATGCATCATGGGATAATCATGAATATTCATGTTGATGCTGCTACCATCTAATGATAATAAACAAGTCTAATCATTTTTATTAAAGAAACTTGTCAGAGAAAAGTATTTTGTTGGTCAACTTTGTTGTAGCTTGTTGTGTTGAACCGTGACTGATGTTACAGACCCGGGTTTACTTGTGACTGACGTTACCAACTTTACTGTATTCTGAGGCAAGATTGATATATGAAAAGCAACAAATGAATTGGGTTTTAGGTTAATGGTGACCAACTCTAACAATTGTGTGGATAATGGTTAAAAATATTTAAAGATTTTTTTTTACAGCACGATGTACATCTGACTTTTGTGACTGACGTTACAGCCATGAAACTAGTTTATTTGAAAGGAATTTGAAACCTAATGCTTTGAGCAAGCCATTTTCTGCTGTTGTCACCTTGTCAATGTGGACACTGATATTACAAAACTAAAGCACTGGACAAGAAACAAGTTTGCCCACTAGACTTAAAGTGAGGCTAATTCATGAGCACTAAGCTCTTTTTCTACAAATTGGGAGCTTTCTGACCACTATCTACAGCAGGTATTACACATACTAGGGTTAAGTACCTCATACAGCCCCACTTGAAATAATCCAAACTATCCCTTTAACATCTAAACTGCAAATCAGCCAAAGTGTTGAAAGTGGAGGTGTCGAGAGAATGATATTTTCTTGGAATAGTGCAGTAAAACTCCCACATACTGGCATGGTCTTGTCCCCCAAATGGGAGCAGTCAGTCTACTACTGCTCAGTAAATGGTATTTGCCTGTAAAAACTAATACTTGTCTCTCAAGTGGCTGTTTGAGGAATTTTTCAAATGGAAATATCTGAAGTTCTCAGAAAAGACCCATCTATGCTTTGTGTTTTCTACTCAGTTTTGGCACAGTTTTAGGAAGGGTTGCAATGGTTGCTTTGCCAAGGTTGGGGCTGGGGGGTAATTGCCGGCTGGAGTCAGTGGGTCTGGAGCCTTTTGTCTTACTGCTCATTTCCATGCTGGAACAGCGCTGCGGTAACACCCCACAATCTCCCACTGAGCTACCATGCACCTTCCTGCAGCCACTGTCCTGAACAGTCAACAATACACTTACTTTGCATTGGAGTGAGAATGTTGTTGCATAGACCATGATCACTTTTTTTCAATGTTTAAAGAAAAGACGTTTTTTTCAAACTGCAGTGTCCTCAATACTTGTATGTGTAAATAGTAAGGCCACGTGCGAGATTCAGAATGCCATAAATGAAGTGCAGTATAGCTACATTGTCTATGGAAATTAGCCAAAATCCACACATTTGTCCATGTTTTGGAATTAATTAAAATTGATTAATAAAATCAAAATGCAATGACTTTGAGATCACGTGAGCCAATATGTTATTTACAGTAGAACATAGATAACATTTCAAATGTTGAAACTGAAACATTTTACATTTTTATCCACAAAATGAGCTCATTTCAAATTTTCTGGTTGCAACAGGTCTCAAAAAAAGTAGGACACAGGCAAAAAGGGCTGAAAAAGAAATTAATATATAAGAGAATCAGCTGAAAGAACATTTAGCAAGTAATTAAGTTAACTGGCATCAGGTGTGCAGGGTTTCCCGCAGAAAATCAGTTAGTCAAGGTGGTGACGGGGGTGGGGCGGCAACAGTCAGCATTTATTTACTCTTTTTAAATAAACAAAGCAGTTAAAGTGCAATAACAAAGTGACAAAGTCAACAGTCTTGTAACTTTATTGATTGACAGATATAATAAAATGCACGTATTATGCTTTCATGGAAGTGAGATCAAAAATTGCAGTTTGAATGGGTTTCTGGGTTTCAGTGGCGCATTTTTTGCGCTTAACAGTCTGAGTGTAACACTTGCTTGAACAGTGTATTTTAGCCTTACTGTAAGAGCTGAGCTGGAAATAACAAGATCAAATAAAAACACACAATCTTACCAAAATTCATGCTACATGCATGAACACAGCCAAAATTATCAACAAAAAAAAAAGAATGAAAGCGCGTAAAATGCGCACAACCGTCCCTAAGGGTTAAACGAAAATTAATGTAAGAACAGAAAATGTATTTATCTGTTTTGACTTCAATACTTCAATTCCCCAAATACTTTGCGGTTGTGGTTATGTTTGGGGAGAGGAGAACGGTATTATGCATGGAAGTGCACTGCATTCGCAGGATAAAAAAATATATACACCTTATCTCGTATTTACGAGATCTAAGCGCAGATGGTGAAGTAGGCCGGCTTCTTTGAATAAAGTACCCTGATATTTTGACTGCTTTTTCCCATCCATTACTGTACACTAGAGAAAACTAGGGCTGTCACCTTAAAAAAAAAAAAAAAAAACAACTTCGAACGAATTTAGAATATGGCAAGGTGATGTTCGAATATATTCGCGCAAGACCCCCGACCCAACACACGTAAAAAAAAAAAAAAAAAAAAATCCTCTTCATTAATTTTAATCTTTTATTAAGCTGCACTCAACAGTAGTACAACAAAACGACATATATCTGCAGAGATGCCAAGTCTCACGTCCCTGGCATTCACATTCCTGTGCCGTAGTCGGCTTATTCTATCAACGCGCTCTGAAGAAATTCACTCGCGGAATTGAAGTCATTGTTCATTAAGTTAATCAGTTTCACGTGCATTACGGTGAATTTCCCTACTAGTGACACGGAAATTGATTATGACTCAGGAATTCTCAGGCTTGTCTTTACTGAGGGATTTTAAGCAATGGAATTACATAAAGACATTTCAAATGGTCTTATTTCATTTAAACAGTTTAAACGATCATGAAACACGCATGCATTGTTTCCATTCTCTGAGTAAACAAGCACGAGAAGTCATAATCGCTCTCCATGTTACTTGCGGTCAACGTCCACCTTGCAAGCGAAACTGATACTTCAGTGGACAAGGATTTATCTCATTAATAAGCGTTCATTGAATAATTGCGGACTACAGCGAATAAGCCTAAAAAATGCGCGAGACTTACCTACTTTAGACTGCATGATGCACTGATAGAGGGTGTATTTTGACTTCGAACGTCTCATTTCAGTTCGAATATGAACTTTCACCCTCAGGTTCGAATGAATGTTCGAATTTCGAATAAAAAGTGACAGCCCTAGAGAAAACCACGGGCAATTGTCAAACATAGCAGAAAGCCACGCGCAAGCACATCGGTAGCCTTGATAAGAAACAAAACGAATGGAGGTGTTGCACTGGATGTAGAAACCGTAGTGTAAGTCACGTGATCCCCGAAGTAACTCAGGAAGATGGCTTTGATGGGATGGGAATGCATCGATTAATTAATTAATTATTTATTTATACCCAAAAAAAATGTATTTCCTTGCTCTGAAATGTCGCATGTATAACCGGATATTGAACCTCAGGTCCAAATGCTCCGCCTTATCCACGACACTAGCTCAACAGACTATATATTCACAGGTTGATTTAGCACTTGTATAGCTGTGCTGTGTTTGAACTTGAGCATATTGACGTAAGGATTCTTAGTCATAAACCGGCTTTGAAAACAACAGTTGAATATTTAGCGCTTAATTATCGCGAAAATACAAAAAACAAACCATTTAAGTGATTACACTGCTGAGGTCTTCCAGTGCATAGCATAATGGCGAGAGGACTCTCAGACAGACTGGCTAAAACAATAGCAAGCACAGATTTACCCACAAACAGCTTTTATGACAAAATATCAAAGGTAAGAAAAATTTTTCTCATCTCTGTAGCATTTAAAGTGTATGCCTGCTGTTCTTTGAGTGTGGTGTCAATTTAAAATGACAAGGCTTATATCGTTGGAATCTGTGGACTGTCATTTTTCATTTGAGGTATCGTTTGTATGCATAGCACAAATTCAGTAGAAATGCTTGCGATAGAGCACTGATCTTATTTTATTTAATGTTTTGCTAGATGCTAATTTACTTGCTTGGTACTTGAATTGTGTTCGGTTTAGGTAAAAAACGGTCATCACAAACTTTTCGCCGAGTTTCTTCGCTTTAAGAGGATATGCTGCATGACGAGGTTGCTATTGGGAAACATGCTGTATTTATTATGCAAACTCATTGCCCCCGTTACGGGGACATTCAGGCTTAAAGTTAATATTTGTATTGAATATATATTTTCCACTAATTTCTTTAAATCTTCACTTTAAAACCAGTTTTCATTGCAACAAAACCATCGACTTACTTGTGAACTTCTGGTACGTGAAGCAGCTTTTCTCGAAGTGCTCTGAGCAAAGAACTGAATGTTTTGCTGGTTTGTAAGGCTTTCCACGGTCAATTCTTCTTAATTTAACAAGCCAGTCTTTCAGAAGGGCTTCATTATTTTGTGGAAATCGATGGAAACTTATTTTGCCGTATTTTCCAGACGACTGAATGGCATTATTATTGGTACAAGCAACAGCAGCACAAGATTTCCCCATTTTCACTATGCTGCGATCAACCTTTGTGTAGATTTTGCTTCGGGGATCATGTGACCACCTACGTAACTTGCAACGACCTCATTGCATATAGCCTATCCTAATGAAACAGAATGTGTGGGCAAGCAGTTGATAGGAGACACTGTTCAAATGCTTAGTTTAGATGAATAATTATCTTAGTTCCACGTCCTTCCCACGACGACGACAGGTTATTGTATATCCAGATAATTAGCTTCTTCCCGATACAAAAAAATAATGTTGGTGTAGCAACAGGTGATAGATGGCGCAGTAACATATTTAACCAAAGATGCCGGCCGCTATTTGGTCTCATCGTGATGCGGCCTTATTTTACTGTGTATGGATGCTTGGATGCAGCAGAATTTTTTTATTTTTTTTTTTTTTCCGGGGGGACGTAGTCAAGGCGGGGGGCATTTGTTGTCAAGGCGGCTGCCCTAACTATAAAGCGCTGCGGGAAACCCTGGGTGTGTAACATGATTGGCTATGAAAGGGATGTCTTAGAGAGGCTGAGTCTCTCAGAAGTAAAGATGGCCAAGAGGCTCTCTAACCCGCAAAGGCTTGCGTAAAAAAAAATTGTGGAATACTTTACAAATGTTCCTCAACGTGAAATTGCAAAGGCTTTGAAGGTCTCGTCATCAACATCATAACATCATCAGAAGATTCAGAGAAACTGGAAAAATCTCTGTGCGTAAGGGACAAGGCCGAAGACCTTTACTGGATGCCCGTGATCTTCGGGCCCTCAGACGCCACCGCATCACTCACTGGCATGATTCTGTCATTGACATTACTAAATGGGCCCAGGAATACTTCAAGAAACCACTGTCTGTAAACACAGTCTGCCGTGCCATCCACAGATGCCACGTAAAACTCTACCATGCAAAAAGGAAGCTATTGTTGAGCATGATCCAGAAGCGCCGCCGTGTTCTGTGGGCCAAGGCTCATTTAAAATGGACTGTAGCAAAGTGGCAAAGTGTCCTGTGGTCAGACGAGTCCAAATTTGACATTCTTGTTGGAAATCATGGGCGTTGTGTCCTCCGGGCTAAAGAGGAGAAAGACCACCCCTCCTGTTATCAGTGTTCAGTTGAAAAGCCAGCATCTCTGATGGTATGGGGATGCATTAGTGCATATGGTGTGGGCCACTTGCATGTTTTAAAAAGCACCATGAATGCTGAAAGGTATATAAAGGTTTTAGAGCAACATATGCTGCCTTCCAGAGGACATCTTTTCCAGAGAAGGCCTTGTGTATTTCAGCAGGACAATGCAAAACCACATACTGCAGCTATTACAACAGCATGGCTTCATAGTAGAAGAGTCCTTGTGCTGAACTGGCCTAGCTGCAGTCCTGATCTTTCACCAATTGAGAACATTTGGCGCATAATTAAATGAAAAGTCTGTCAAACGAGACCCAAAACTCTCCAGCAGCTGGAAGCCTGTATTAAACAAGAGTGGGATCAAATTCCAATGGCTAAACTCAAGAGACTTGTCTCCTCAATGCCCAGATGCCACCACTCTGTGTTAAAAAGAAGAGGGGATGCTACAGCATGGTAAACAGGCCCCTGTCCCAACTTTTTTGAGACCTGCAGCAGCCATCAAATTTCAAATGAGCTCATTTTGTGGGTAAAATTGTAAAATTTCTCAGTTTCAACATTTGCTATGTTATTTCTGTTCTATTGTGAATAAAATACTGGCTGGTGTGATTCGAAAGTCATTGCGTTTTGATTTTATTCACAATATACACTTTGTCCCAACTATTTCGGAATTGGGGTTGTATGTTGGCAACATAACAAAGCTATTCATCACACAAAAGACATTAAAACATTCATATCGTCACAATCGCTCATTGAGTTAAGCAGACGGGCGATAAGCAGATCTCCACTCTTGGTCACACATAAGCACCACGAATACGATGTTTTATAACCACTGAGAACCATGCCGAGACCGCTCCTTAGGCAATGTCCCATTAGTGTTCACATAGCATGCATAAAAACACAACTTTTGTCGCACTTGAGGATAACGGTACCAACAGTTTGAAAGGGAAATCTTCAAGTGTTCTTAATAAATAATGTGTAGTTGTTAGAAAAATTCATTTGCGGATTTAACAGAGCCCCGTCTCTGGGTGTAGGCTATACTGATTTCGCGGGCATAGGTTATGCTCCCTTTCCATTCTCGAACAGCCCCCGAGTTGCTAGAGCATGCGCTGCATATGCAGTGACGATATTAAATATTAATCTGAAATTATAAACCTCCGTTCTCCCTCCTAAAAGAGCGCCCCCTTTTAAAATCGTTCTGGCCAGTAAAAAGCCGAAAAAAGTGGAGGTTTGATACGTAATTCTTTCCCTTTCTCTAAATCCCATCTCTCATTTCAGCATTTTTTTACATTTAAAACAGAAACCTCCTCCTGTCGCACCCTATGAAACATCAGCGCAGAAGGACGTGACTTTGTAAGCCTAGCCATCATGTGCCGTTTTATGAACTACTCAGGGTCTGCAGTCCCAAAAATAAACAAATAATCCTTGGACAAAATCCTAAATTTGAATAAAGTGATTCGTCGCATTATATATGACTTACTTTTTTAATTCAATCAACTATCTTTAATTAATGTAACTTGTCACTTTCGCCAACATAAACATCCCGGCAGCAGGCTAATCCCATAAAGGGCATAAAATAATGATAGCCTATAATCGTTCCCTTTGGGCTCATCAGCATTCTTAAAATGTTCCGAAACCGGCAATTTTTTTTTTTTAAAAACCTCTTTTTACAGTGGGTACGTGAAAGCCATTCTCAAGCTTTCGGTAATGAGTGCATTCTCTCACTCAAGCTGCTGCGGTACATGTCGCGATGACTGTGCCCTCTGGGTGGTATTCCTTCATGGCCCAGGAATTTAGCCGATCTGAATAAATGTTACAACACTGTCCGTGCAGCGTGTTGATTCCTAGCTGCAAACTCCCAAAACATAGCACTGACAGGAGTTACTTAAAGCATCACTAACACACGTAATGAATCAGAATGCAGGTCTGACAACTCATCCTGACCAAGTTCTTTCTTTTCCCTGTAGCTAAATCCCCCATTAGCAAAAGAATTGTCACTGTGTGAGAAAGGAAGGAATAACGTTTGTTTCCTTAACACAATGCAACTTCTGCCATTTTTCAAACAAACCTCATTGAAAGGATCTGTCAAATCACACCGTGCCGAATTTGCTTCCAGGAAATGCAGTGCTTGGTTGGAAGGATCTCAAGTGCATGGCAGCGCTAAAGTTAATGATCCACTGCTGATGCTCTTCACCGGAGTTCTAACTGGGGCTTGGTGCAAGCTATTGCGGTGATAGTATTGTTGCTTCTATCATCTGTAATGTTATTTTCATCACTGTCCTTGCGTCCACGAGTAACGTAAGTGTTTGTATCAGTTACTTTAGTTTTCTTTGAAATATTGTTTGGTGTGGAAAAAGTTATCCCTCTCTGCTTGCTGTCGTTCGCCGTCTTTGCTTCCCACTGCGTTTGTGTCCGCGCCTTCCGCTCCTTGAGAAAGTGTTCCCTCACCCGACCAATCGCTGAACTTCTCCCCCAGCGGCCAACCAGTCGTTGAACGTGATCACTCAGGCAGCTAGTCAGTCAGTCAGTCAGTCAGATACTCACTCAGCGACATTCGCGATTATAGGGGCCAGGCCGCTGCTCGGCCCAGCCGAGTAATTGTGTTAAAAATGGGGGTGTTCAAGTGCTTGTAGAGTCCATGCTTTTTGATGGATTGCTTTTAAATTTGGAGGATCATTTCAGCGAGGCCTTTTCATTGTGCACAAGAAATTTCAGAATGATTGATACAACGGCGAATGACATTGGCTCATTTGCATATTAATTAGTAAATGAAGCAAATAATTTGCTTGTAGCGGCCATGTTGTTTGATATAGCAACTTTTCCTTCATATGTGAGACAGAGGTCAGTGTTAGGGTTTTACCTACCAAGTTTTGTGCTGATCAGCACAGTGGTTCAGAATCACATGAACATTAAATGTAAAAAAAAAAAAAAACCCATTATGTCACCATTGCAATTTGATTGATACATAGCTCTGATGTTATTTAACATAGCATCTATTCCTTTGCAGTTTAGATAAAACATACCCCAAAAGTCTGACATGGAATTTACCTCAATCAAAGTTACGGTTCATGAGAAGAAGATTTTTAAGCATATTTTTCATATATTAAAAATTGGGTTAAAAATGGGTGCTTTTCAAGCGCTTTTGGAGTCTGCATTTTTTTGACTGATTGCTTTCAATTTTGGATTATCTTGTCAATGAGGCCTTGTCATTGTGCACAAGAAATTTCAGAATGATTGATGCAACGGTGAATCAGTGAACAACAAATCATTTTTTTGACTGGTCTTCAATGAAAATCAATTGCCCTCTGGAATGGTGGTTGTCCGTATAACTACCCCCCCCCCCCCACGGGGTCAGGAGATTTTGAGATCAAAAAGGTGCTTTTCAGACACATTCAGAGGTGAGATTTTAGGCAGAATCATAACTGCATTTATGGAATAAAGCACTTTAAACACTGAACAAACAGACGGTACAACCTTAAAGAAACCATATAGTCATGAATGCTTTGATGGAAACCAAAAGTATAGAATCTCAATCATATTAAGTTATTGGGGACGTCAGGGATATTTGATGCCCAATTCAACACAATCAGCCAACTGATTTCAAGGAAGTAACCCCTGAATAGTGTGGCGTGTCTGTGGACATAAGCAATCTTTCCCTCTGGTCAACCCACTGTGTTCAAATAGGAATGGAAAAGGTCAGGGAAGGATTTTTCATTCTATTCTAGATCCAGAAAATAGTTGGCTGCAATTGGAGAAGTTCAATCCATTTTACAAAATAATATCAATGTAGTGAGCACTTCTTGCCAAGCAACTTTGGATACCATACCCAATTATGCAGCAATTTAGACTAAGTGTGGATGTAAAACACTTGAGTTATTAGTGCCCAGTTATTTTCAAATTTGTTCAGCATTTTCGGAACTTAAAAAAAAAAAAACAAAACAATTGTGGGAATAATTTCAACCTCGTTTAGACCAACGTCGGATTCATCAAGACTCATCAAGTACCACCCGAGGTAAAGAGTTCAGCTGCATCATTCTCACCGCTAATGACAGCTCTGCGCGAGCACTTCTGCCATTGTGACGCTATCTTCAATAGATGCATATGGTCTGAACATACCAAAAAACAAATCTGGTTTTCTCAGCTGTCTTTGCTCATTTTATGTGTTTATCGGTATGTAAATGTTTTTAACGTCTGCACTACCGCCATGATTCATCTTAAAATCGCACATGCACACTTCACAAAATGCATGGGACTGACCAAGGCTTGATGGGCCTATGGACTCGTACTGTTCACTCCATGACAAATTGAAAACATTGTCATTTCTTGCTTTTTTCTTTCCAGTGCATTTCTCCGCCACTATGCAGGAAATTCTATTAAACTGGTTTTAAAAAATCCAAAAGAACTGAACTTCCCACCCTCTCCCTCGTTCCAAAAACAATCGTTCCAAAAACAAACTCCATAGAAAGTTCATGAACGTAATATCGCCGTCTCTCCCTGCTAGTGTTTACAACGTATCTCAGTGCGGCCTGACATGGCGGGCATCGAAATGCGTGCACTGCCAAAAGTTCGGTGTAACACAGCCAAGAGCGGAATGAACATGACATCATCTTTGGACAGGCGCGCCATATGTATCTTACACGAACGTCCGGGTTGGCGATTTTAGACATTATTTTATGAAACAAATATTATTTCAAAAGTAAAAAATAAACTTTATTTAAAAAATGCGAAAAATAAAGTGTGCACACGTACAAATGAATAATTAATTGAAATTAATTAAAAGCGGTAGATTTCAATGGAGGACGATTTCAAAATCGGTAGGTAAATAAAATTCCCCAAAAGCAGTAGTCTGGCATGTATGGGAATGTGTGGCTATGCCGCAAATGCGTGATCGCTTATGTTAAACTATGATTTTCCATAGTTAACATCAGCAAGCTAGCTAGATGGCTACATAATCTACAGAGTAACATAGTTTAATAAGCGGTCGCGCATTTGCAGCATAGCCACAGATTCTACGGTATCTTCGGAGTGGGTCTGTGTAAACGTCACCGCCCCCACGGTACACTATATGAAGTTATACGAATGGGCCTAAAGCGAGGCAGCGATAATTTCATTGGTCAACACGGAACCTGGAATTCAGCGCGAGCAGCATGTAGAGTGGTTGTCCGACGGGCAACTGATTTTTCGTTTTTACTTGTCCGCTTTAAAAACTGATTGTCCCGGGCGCCCGGGCAACTGATTTGGCGTTCACTGTGAATGATATCGGCTCATTCGCATATTAATTAGTAAATTAAGCTAATTGATTGGCTTGTGGCGGCCATGTTTTTATGTTTTTTGATGTAGCAGCTTCTTCTTTGCAATTTAAGTCGGGACTCGTTTCAAGATTGTGTTCCAAATTTTGTTCAAATCGGGCCAACCGTTCAGGAGAAGATGACATTTTTGCTGAAATCATAATTATGAAAATTGGCTCAAAATCCAATATGGCGGACTTGAAAGGTTCAAGAGGCAAAGTTGTTCCTTGTGATGAGGGGAATCTGTATACCAGGTTTCGTGACTTATCGTCAAATGGGTCAAGGGGGCGGAGCTTTTGAAAATGGCAATTTCAATCCAAGATGGCTACCTGGTCATGCAACCTATGGACGCCATCTTGTAGACAATTGTTCATCACATGACCCTCTAACATCCTACCAATTTTGGTGACTTTTCGATGGATGGTTTTAGTTTTATAAGCAAAATAGCAAAAGTGGCGGGGGGGCGGGGAATAAATAAATATAGCTGTCAGAATAACAGCGATGTCGGGCTTTAAGCTTACTTAGCAAATCTTACAAATTCATCGTCAGTGGTATGTTTACCTTTGCTTTATAGGTTGGTTGTGTCTTCTAAACTTAGATTAACACCTGTTATGGCCCCAATTTGTTATGGCGTCAATTTGTTATGGCGTCACGGACAGCAAGGGATGACAGACAAAATTCTTAAACTTCAACAGATTTAATTAAACAAACAGAACCAATCTACTCTCTACCCTACTGACCAAGATTGAAATAATAATAAAAAAAAGATGGTTACAGTCCCTTGGTAATTGAGATGGGCTGCTATGTTGCGATGTCCTGGGACAGGAAAATGCTCCAACACAGGCAAAAATCCACAAAAAGCTTCACAGGTCTTGAAAAGAGTGACAGGTCTGGTCAAATGTATCCTTCCACTATTTCTCCTTGCAATGTCTCCTACTCCTCCCACTCTCTCAATTTTTCTCCTTATATACTCTTGTCCAGCCCCCTCTGAGGCATGCCCAGGACATGCCCAACCTAGTTCCAGACTGAGCTTAACAAAAAAAAATGTCAATACTGCCATCTAGTGGCTTTTTACCACATTACACACCCAATATCAAATACAGTTGTGCTCAGCTAAAAATAACACCCAATACATATTGGTGTCAGTCGTTAATCACCTCTCTGTGGGATATCACACCTTACAGGTTTACACTTAATGAAAGAGGGAAAATTAGAACTTTATTTCAAAATTAGAGCATTTATAATTTGAATTTTGGCTTTGTTCCTTTGCCACAATGTGGATCTCGATGTGAACTTCAAACTGAACAAATAAATAAAACATGGTGAATTTTTAGGATCAGGGCTCAACTAAGTTGCATATTGATTAGGCAATGGCATATAGCCAACACCTCCCTATGTTGGACTTAAAAATTTTCGCAACAAAAACTCCAGTTTACCATATACAGAGAAAAAACTACTCAGCCCATGGTGCTGCAATTTTAGTATGTAGTGCAGCCTTCAGTTCTACATTCATTTTTGCCTACTGCGCTAGTCCAAATTTTATCACCTAGAAATGGTTCGATTGCGCATGTCCGACTTCAGGTCACTTCAGATTTGATGTATGTGAAATCAGGGCTCTACTAAGTTGCATATTGATTAAGCAATGGCATATAGCCGTCACCTGCCGATGTTGGACAGTACAAGGCAGCGGTGACATGCGACAATATTTCTGCAATATTTATGTATTCATAACTTCTGAATTATTGGCTGGATCTTAACAATTTTCTGGAGGTTCATAGGGATGGGCTTCTGCTATAAGTGTACCAAATTTCAGCTCAATATCTTAATTGGTTCTGGAGAAGAAGGCTGTTAGTGTTAACCCTTTACTCCCTGATACCGCCTACAGTCGTGATAATTTAGGTCGCTGTGCAGGCGAGTCCCGACTACAGGCGTGATAAACACATCGCTTCTGCCGGCGAATCCCGACTACAGTCGTGGTATTTTAGTTGCCATATTGTCTTAGGGCACCAGGGGTCAGTGGCTGCTAGGGCAGCAGTCTAAGATAGCTACTAGGGAGTAAAGAGTTAAGCTAATTATTCCAAATGGCGGCCATACTCATCATCCAATCAAAACCCAGCTCATCTCGGTCATAAAGGGAATATATTAGGCTTTCAAACGGTGCAATTATTACGCTTCTAACTTTAAAAGAAATTGAGCTGTTATCGCACAAAATCTGAAAATTCAATATGGCTGCCAGGTCACATGACTAGGCGCAAGCGCACGAAACTAGGTCAGTGTGTTGCACAGCCTGAGTACAATAGTCAAACCAATTTTGATGTCTTTACGTGTAGCTGTTTTGAAGTAATAGGCATTTAAAGGTCAATTTTGGTCACCTGACATATTCGACCAATAGTGAGCCTCTAGAATTTTGACCGAAACTAAACGCCATTCACATACTTGGAAGGTCTAGCAATGCTCTACACGTGTATCAAATTTGAACCCGATCCGGTTAGTGGTTCTGGAAGAGATCTTTAATCGTTTTTAACTTTTTCCAATATGGCCGCCAAGTCATGTGACCTAGATCAACCAACTGGTAAGGAAATAACAGTAAACTCACAGGCTACAATTATTTTTTTCATTTACGCGGTCTCAAAATTTAAAATTGCGGCAGAATAATAATAATAAAAATAATAAACAGAACGATTACAGTAGGGCTTCAGCCATTCGACTTGAAGCCCTAATAAACAGAACGATTACTATAATCCGAGTAAAAACAATACATTTCCAGCACTATGTGCTTGGACCCCTAAATATGCAAAGACTTCGCAATGCTAAGAGAGATACTGAACACTGGATAAAGTATGACTGGGTGAAGTCTGGTCATCTGAATAGTCCTTTTCCACACTGAAAATGTCACGAAAATGAACCAGTAGCATATCACTAAATAGAAATACCCAAAAAATTGAAATGTTAGATTCATTGTCAGTCAGGGGTGCTAGTAATTTCAGAGTTCACTATACACTGATTAGCCAAAACATTAAAAGCATTCACAGATGCAGCGAATTATGTTTATTATCTCATCGCAACAGCACATGCCCAAGTCTGCTGACAGATTGTAGAATGTAAGTGAACAGTCGGTTCTTGTATTCAACGTGTTGGATTTGGGAAAAATGGGAACTGAATGACTTTGACGGGGGCCAAATCGTTATGGCTTGATGAGTGGGTTGGAGCATCTCTGAAATGGCAAGACTTCTGGGGCGCTCCCTGTCAGTAGGTGCAAGTACCTAGTAGCAGTGAGCCAATCAGGGACAAACCATGAACCGGCGACAGGGTTTTGGGCGCCCAAGACTCATTGCTGCACGAGGGCGATGTAGGCTTATCCTCTCTGATCCAAATCGACAGAAGGGCGACTGTGGCTCAAGTTGCTTAGAACTCCAATAATATTTACATAAGGATTGTGTCACAACACACGGTGCGTCGTGCCCTGCTGTGTATTGCACTTTTTAGCTTGCAGACCAGTCAAAGTGCCCACGCTAACCCTGGTCCACCTCAAGAAGCACTCCCAATGGGCACCTGATCTTCTGAAGTAGACCTTGGAGCTGTTGAAGGAGGTTGCCTGGTCGAGTGAGTCCCATTTTCTTTAACATCATGCTTTGGGTGAGCACGTGTGCACCATTTACCTGGGAAGAGATGACATCAGGATGCATGTTATACTCTTGCAAATGTTCTGCTGGGAAACCCTGAGTTTGGGAATGAAAGTGACATCAGTTTAATGGAACTGTTTGGCAACACAATGGGAGCTTAACTATATTAGGCAGGTGGTTTTAATTTTGTGACTGATCGGTGAATGTAAAGGACTACTTTGCTGTCTACATCTTGAAATGTTTGCTGTGGCTGATTGTTGATTATATCTGACTATATGTGAGATGGATGAGTGAAGCTAACATACTGGGGACCTACAATTTTTGGCCCTGGCAGTTTTGCGTTGTCCCTGGGTTCTAGGCCGCCTGAACTGGGGAGATGAGCTCTATTTTTGAGTTCCAGCAGCCTTATGCAGAACTGTCACTCTGGTGCCTGTTGACATTTACGGCAAGTATTTTTGCCACTCGCAAAGCGATCCTGCATGTAGTTAAGAATGTCGCCCCTGTGAGTGTGTGTAGCAGGCTAGAGAGGTGGCTGTCTCTGAGCCTGTTATTCTTGCAGGCGAGAGGTCTTCCGGCTGCCAGCAGCTGGAAGCTCTTTTATGGATAGGGGTGCTGCATTGAAAATGACTGTGAAACAAAGGGAGCTGTAATGGCATTGTTACATCTTTCTTTCTTACCCTTATATCTGAGGAGGAACGCACAAACAACTTTTGCACGTCTGGCTCTAGCTACACCACTACAATCACGGGCTGAAACACAAGCTAAATGGAAAACGCATATGAACAAATTAGGGGGTAGGTAAAAACTCCAATAATTTAGCAGACATGAATTCTGTGCTTTGTGGGTGTGCTAGGGGTGCTAAATGCTCATATTTGTACTTATACTTTGATGTTAAGTTTTTGTTTCCTGAGCCCTTAGTCCCGTATGTAATGGTAGTGCCCAGTGGTCAAAGCCCACGGATTTGTTGGGGGATTCCCCCTCCCCCCCAGCACTCTCTTGGCTGTTGCAGCCTGACAGTCCAGAGTGGCGTAGTTGAGACAGAGGAATGGATGGCATTTCACTGCAGGGCAGTTGGGCAGCCCAGATTACCATGTTTAGCAGATACTAGTGTAATTGGATCTAAGCACTGAAGCATGATGACTGAGTGGATGGAGTCAGAGGAGGGAGAGATCTGGGGGTGCGATGCAATGGTTCCGATGTGTTCAGGTTTCTGTCCTGCATGAGGTACTCATCCTGGGTCGTGTGCCAACTCAACTCTCTGCCGCACCTCTCCTTGGACCTGTACTTCCACATTACCACACAAAAAGTGCTTAAAGGACAGGACTGTGAACTGGCTTGCTAGTGTAGCTATATATCCACTCTCTTGCTTTCAGTGTTCACCCAACTTGCACTGACCGGGTTTTGGTTGTGTGCAGAGATGATTTGTGGCTGTTAGTGAAGGATGTGGAAAGTGAAAGAAATTCAGGCATTACTTGATATTCAAGTGGGCTACTTGATGACTAGTGGCGGAAACACCGGAGGTGCAATTACACCCGAACACACGTGCAATGGTGGATTGGTTTCATATTCTGTTTACATCATAGAAAATATCCCTCCACTTGTTTTCTTTTAATGAAGATTGATGGGAAATATAATGATCAATCAAACTGACGTCCCTGAAAATGCAGTCTTCAAAGAACAAACAAACAGAAATGGAAGGAAAAAAGAAAGTAGTGAGGGTGATGAGGCGAAGCAAATACAAAGTAAATGCCTATTTTTGTCTGTCTGTGCAATGAGCAGCAATAGAGCACCTGAAAACGGGGTTACCTTAGCTAGCCATGATGCTATCTGGCTAGCTTGCTAATTAACCTACTCCTGTCCTTTGGCGTGGGACTTAATTTTAAATGCAGCTGGTGCATTGCTTCCAGCTCATTTATTTTGCCTACGCTAGACTGTTGACAACTGGATGTGTGTACCTAGCTAGCACCCAGTTTTTGGTGAAGTTCAAATGGACACTGAATTGTAGATTTAAGAAGTCGGCTCCAAGAATGCGTTTAATGGAGAAAAAATTGTTTTATGCTTACAGCAATTTAACTGAGATGGTCTGCAAAAGCCAAATGATGGTTCTTCAAAAATATTCCTAGTGTTAAAACTTAACGTTGCTAATAATACAACATACAATCATGTAATTAAGCAACTTATAATTTGGGAAGAGTATTTCAATCGTTCAGTCGCGTTAAGCTTCATAATTAATGTTCATAACATAAATAACAATTGTTAACTTGTACTCAAAAAATAAAATCAAAAGTTTTTGGATATAAAATAGAAAAAAGTTTGAGAATATGGCATCTATCTATGAAAATTATGGAGGCAACTCACTTACCATCGTAAAAAACAAAGAAACACTCAGACGGATAATCTCCTTATTAGGAAAATGCAGTTTTTGCGCTTAGATTATTGCAAAAAAATTTCCATCTCGCGCATTATGCACACTCACATTACTCATGTGTCCCTAACAACTCTCACATGAAACCTACGCCCTTGGTAACAGTTAACGTTCGTAAGAACAGGTTGATAACTTGTTCTGAACAGTTTTTCCCTTCAGTTTTTCCTTAGGCTAGACCTGGCGGAGGCTGGAACAGCAGAGGCCAAGTAAAAGTGCATAATTTAACATGTCATTGTCAGGAACATGGTGTTCTGAGCCCCTTTAAACTGCTTAAACCAACTGGATGGGGCTCTTTGCTTCAGCTGTGATAAAGTAAAGCATTCAAGGCATTCTGACTGCACTTTTTTTTGAAGAAAGTGGCAATGTGTAGTTAAAGTTGCCCAACCAGTACTCTGAAGAATTTGAAAAGGCTGTGTATCTTGTAACTGTTAACCAATGAAGTTGACACTCTTTTTGCCTTCAAATACTTTCACTCCTTCTTGGGATGCTGTCTTTCAATTTCTGAACTGTGTGTGGTGGGATATTGGCCCATTCCTGATACAGGGCAGTCTCGAGTTGTTTGAGGGATGAAGAACTTTCAAAGTTCAATTTTATATTTAGATCTGGTGATTGTGTAGGCTATATAAGGCATTTTATGTCATCCTGATGTTGGAACTGTTCTTTTATGGGCTATTTGTTGCAGTTTTCTATGGGGGGTATTGTGTTGGAAAATTAGGATCAGTGTTGTACCATTGGATGCACCTGGTCTTGTGAAATGATTTGCGTGGTTCACATCCATTTAGAGTAATCACTGAACCTAATGTTACCCGATGAAATGGTGGCCCATAGCATGACATAAGCTGCATTTAATGAGTAGTTCCGTTTCCCCTCATTCACTTGACCCAGCCGGTGGTATTATGCCACAGCATACATCACACTTAGGGCACTCTGAGACCAGAGGGAAAGTGTGGGGGGTGGGGGGGAAGCAGGGGATTTAAATTAAATGCACTGACCCACCCTTGTAGTCTGAGCAAAAATTGAATTTTGGCTTGATTACTCTGCTTATCTGGAAATTGTTACCTACACTTGCGGATTGTTTGCTTATACATGCTTTCGTTTTATTCCAGTCTTACACATCACTTTAAAATAGTGCGTAAATCTTCCTCAAATCACCAGAAAATGTTGCCGACTGACCATCTGAGATGTGCTTCATACTTTCACAAATTAATGTCATTAGTCCCAATTAATCAGTGTGCAAAGTTTCAGCCTTGTATCTTTTTAGTTTTTGAGATATAGGGGCTTGAATAGGTGGGGCTTGGCTCGGATTTTACTGTAGAAACGGGTGCTGTAGATAAAACTATGAAGTTCCATCGGCCTTAACCTAGATGCATGAAATTTTCAGGAGTTGTTCGTAAGTACAAGATGTCTTTAACTGATGCAACTGATGTTTTACAACTGCATATTTACCATTTTATTGCTTGTTGAAATCTGCAAAAAAAAAAAAAAAAAAGTAATGGGACTCTCCATCCCTGAATTAGAATGAAGTTGAAGCTGGCACAGTTCCATAACCCCCAGCTCTCTTCTGGGGAAGCTAAGGTTTCAGATGAGCTACTTATCAGTTTGTAGGCCAAGTCTTCCCTGGCCTTCATGTAAAGGGTTGAGATGAGTGCTTGGGTCAGGGTGTCAGACCACAGCTATTTGAGCAAGATTACAGCTCATGTTTGTGCTATGGAATTTGACGTGTGTCCTCTAGGAGGAGGCAGAGCAAATTTAGTCTCTCACTTCAAAATAATTTTAGCTCACCTGCCCGAAGGGCAAGTGGGCTTATGCCATGGTCTGTTTGTCCCTCGTACGTCATGCGTCGTCCGTAAACATCTTCTCCGAAGAAACTACCTGGCCAATGAAGCTGAAACTTGGTATACATGTTCTTATCAGTGAGGACACCATGATTTGTTCATGGGGTTCGGATCCGATTTTCAATATGGCTGCCACAGCAGCCATATTGAAAATCCCAGATAGTGCCTTTATTTGGCCTATTTTGCAGTTACTAAAGCAAAATTTGGTGTGTGTGTGTGTGTATAGCTAGTAGTTGGGCTAGAGATATATCTGGCGGTTTTTGCTGTATTTTGATTTTTGACCTTTATTTGACCTTTGCACTCAGGGCATGCACACAAAGTCAGTTATATGGCAGTTGTGATGATTTCTTGAAAAATTCTGCAGTTATGTAGCTGAAACTTTCTAGCGATAACAACAGTAACAGTAATACTAAACACTGAAGTTTTTGTTTCGTTGCAATAATTCAAAATGGTTGCCATTACAACCATATTATAAATTCTATTTTTAGCCATTTTGCTGCAATTTTTGCCGATATTTTTGTGTAATCTGGTACCTGGTTGATTTACAGTGAAAAGCGACATGTGTCAAATGATTTTTGCTGAATTTTGACCTTGATTTGACCTTTGCATATTAGCCATGCTGTCTAAATCACCTATACATGGCAATTTGTTTATAAACAAATTGTTTGTTTTGGTAAATTTCTGCAGCAGTACAAATGAAATATTTCTAAGATGACGAGCACCATTTCAATCTATGCTGAAGATTTTTTGTTGCATTTGGGTTATTTAAGATGGTTGCCATAGCAACCATATTGAAAATTCTATTTCGGGAATCATACTGCTATTTTAGGTGATAATGATCTGCATTTGATTACCTGCTTAGCCTGCAGTGAATAGCAACATTTATCTGATTGTCTTTGCTTTGTTTTGAAAGACCATTTTGTTAAATGCCATCAAAATCACTTACTATGCAATATAGCAATGTAATAAGTTAGGCAGGTGAGCTACAGTGCCGTGGCACAATTTTTTATTTTGTTGTCACAATGAGCAAAATTACTAGTATATCAGTTCCATGCTGGGCTAACCAAGTCATGTGTAATGTTGTGCGGCCGTGCTAAACTTCTCCACCCGAATTACCATTCCCCTCTTCCCCTTATTCTGCTGTCTGTCCTTTATCGTTCTAACAATAGAAGGCTACCTCTTCCATCTCTCTCAAGTTAAAGCCGCAGTGTGTGAGAATTACTCCCATCTAGCGGTGCGCTAATAGAACGCAAACAACCAAGTAGTACTCTGGCATCTCCCTCTCTAAGCTCGTCATTACCACTACGGAAGCCGCGAAGAGTCAAGAATGTGTCAATGTGTCTATAACTACACTGGTCACAGAAGAGTCCACGCTTCTTACTGATGTCCATGTTTACATTTATTCTTCCAAGTGAGTAAAATGGAGCACCCAGTAAAATATAAGATAAACAAAACTGTTTCAATCCCACAGCTCAAAATCATCAATTAAAATACCCTTCGTGTTTCTTTGCGTTATATAACCAAGTACAACATTACGCGAAAACAGGAAATTTAAGCGGTCATTACCGTGTTCGCCTGGAAGACCAGCTGCAGAATAATTGACGGGAGCATATTAATCCACTGTTTACATTCGCTGTTTCTCTTACTTTCTGTTTAAAAGAAAGTTTTTGGGGGGGATTGGGAGATGTGGCGATTTGAAATAATTATTACCTGGAGATACTTTTAGCATTAGAATGCTTGCGGTTCTAGTGATTTATTCACTTAGTCACTACGATGATAAAGTGGTATCACTTTGGTCTATTCTGTCTGACTAGAGGAAGTACATCAGCTCAACAAATCAGCTGAAATGAATTAGTATGAAACATGAGAAAAACTCTCGGAAAATTTGGTTGAAAGAGTTAAATCAGGCACGGTTGCCTAGTACTATGACTTATGTGCAGAGTAACAGCAACTGTAAACTGTTGCAACGGAGCTTTTCCAATGTAAGCTAACTAACAAACCAGCCGTCTCTGCCGTTTTATATTGCAAGTAACAGCAAATTATCCGACTTAAACGGGAGGATAAAGTAGTTGCTGGACTACACTGCCCTGGTTCTAACATTACGC
This sequence comes from Gymnothorax javanicus, assembly GCA_029692085.1. Taxonomy (NCBI): domain Eukaryota; kingdom Metazoa; phylum Chordata; class Actinopteri; order Anguilliformes; family Muraenidae; genus Gymnothorax; species Gymnothorax javanicus. Next base: position 104,987,854 of record CM056193.1, on the reverse strand, counting down.
CAAAATAAACTTCACTGTTAGATTTAATTACCTGTCTAGCAGAAAGATTGCTACCTCCGCGTCCGTTTTCAAGTCCTTCTCGTTGTCTCCACCTGGGAAAAGCTACGCGGATGTAGACTCGCATTTTATCCCGGTCATGTTTTCTTGGGTGGTTTTCCTTCCCTCTCATGGGGCAAAGAATATCCATGGCCCTCCATTTCAAGGGAAAGGGCAAGTATATGAACCGCAGGGCGCTTTCACCAACTCAGTAGTCTTTGCTTGCTTCTCCTCCCTGCCCCCGACAACACACGGGGATTTAAAGGTAAAACACGGAAGGCGAACCAAGTTCGTCCCCTTTTGGCTACCGCATTCAAAGATGGCGATGCAGCATGGCAGCCTCCGGTGGGTGCACCGCCACCTATGTATTTGTAAACAACTCATTCTAAGCTACGAGAAAGCTTTCATTTGTATGCGATTGTGATTAGACTTCGGTAAATACGTATTTATGAAAGCAGTATTTGATTTTTGCTAATAAAAAGCCAAATAAGTCACACACTGTACCTTTAAAGTCTTGTGACTTGTTAAAGATGTGGAAAAGAGCCATTTTTATTGAAATTACTTTGATAGGCAGTATGGCGGTGCTAAAGAGAAGTACAATTTGTCTTGGGCACTAACTTCTTAACCGTAGGTTGTAGAATTGTTTTTTTGTCCAATTATGTGGGTCAAGACCAATCAATCCATGTAAGCCGCACCCATTTTTGTATTTGCAAACTTTCCGCTATTTTGAATTGTTTTTGAAACCTTTAATTTTCATCTTCCTTGACCGTGAGATCAATTCACAGAAAATTTAAGGGTATGGCCTATATTGCTGTAAAGAGCTGTAACTCATGAATCCAATGTCCGATCATTACCAAACTTGAGATCACACATCTGCTAGCCATTCAACTTCTTCACACCGAATTTGGCTTCAATCTGTTCGTAGGTGGAACTATGGCAAACAAATGGTCATAACCCTTAAACCAATTATACAAGCAACATTAAATTTTTCATGCTTCATAATGGTGATGGATGCCCTGAACACCATTAACTGCTTCAACCCCACAGCCCTCTATAGAGGGCTGACCAACATATTCCCTTCAACCCCAAATTCCTGTAGGGAAAATTCAAACAATCTGACTAATTGATTGGAACATATCAGGTTACATTTAATGGGATTCCAGAGATAACAGTAAGATACAATGTCCAGATAATGACCAGCCCTCTACAGAGGGCTGTGGGGTTGAAGGGTATAGTGATGCTAGAATATCTGGGGTTGAAAGAGTTAAGAACAAACTGATATTTCAAACAAGATGGCTGACATCAGCCTTTATTTTCATTAGCCCCTATACTCACTTGAACTGTCATCAGTCATGAAACTTTATTCTATCTTTAAGGATGTGTAAAAGGGCAGCCTTGATGCAAATTACTTTGATTGGCCAGATGGTGGCGCTATAGAGGGGTACAACAAATTGGATTCCATTTGGCCAGTATGTGAAGCTGTAGTGAGAAAAACAATGTACAATTTCATATTTGTTTACAACCATTTGATTCAATGGTTTTAGTTTTACATGTTGCATCTCTGTATAAGTAACAAATAGTTTTTCCAATGAGCAAAATAAATCTTTAAATATCTGGCTGCTATTTGTCAATCAGGTAACAGCTGCTGTTTCAAAGACATGGAAATGACTAATCAACCTGAAATTTGCTGGGCAAGGTATGCCATGCGCAGTTATGTGGCATGAACTGGCAATTGTTCGAAAAACTTCTACAATTTGTGTCCTCACGGTTTCAAAACTGATGATTGCTTGGACCCTGTAGTTACTGTTTGCAGTTATATTTGTTTTTTTTTCTGGACACAAGGTGTCTTCATTGTTCCAATGCTGGACCCAAGCCTAAAAAAATACTACCACTTGTGAGCTTGCATAACACTAAAGCCTGAAATAAACCAAGTGCACTACAGTGCCCATGGCACTATTTTTGTGACTGCAGCGTAAGGCAGTCTATGAAATGGCAGTAATGTGTAGTATTGAGGCTGAAATGCTGGACAAAAATAACTGTCTGCCCTGTGTCTGTGCCCCTGCAGGATGGCGATGGAGCTGCACGACTCTCAGTACCTGCTGATTCTGGCCCCAGCCCTCCTCATCACTCTCATGTTCCTCTTCTTCTGGCTCTTCATGAAGGAGACCTCTTACGATGAGGTGCTGGCACGCCAGAAACGCGACCTCAAGCTGCCGCCAGGCAAGCCTGACTCTCGCAAGAAGAATGACAAGAAGAAGAGCAAGAAGAAGGAAGGAGGAGGAGGAGGTGGTGTTGGAGGAGGTGGTGGAGGCGGCGGGGGCGGTGGGGGCGAGTCCGAGGAGGACCTGAAGGAGATCGACCTGATGGACACGGGGTCCGGCTCTGCTCTTGAGGAGGAAGAGCCTGCCCCTGAGCCTCCGCCCCCTGTGCCCGCTCCCGCCCCCGCCCCCGCCCCCGACCCTCCCGCCAACCTGCGGGAGAGGAAGAAGAAGGAGAAGAAGCAGCAAGCAGCTGCTGCCCGGGCCTTGGCCTCCGCCCTGCCTCCTGCTGCTCCCACTGCAGAGCCCACTGTTGTTCCCGCCCCCCGCGAAATCAACGGCTCCAAGCCCGCCCCCCGAAAGGCTGAACCACCACCCCCTGTCACCAAGCAGCCCAGCCCACCCCCTGCCGAACCTGTGGGGAAGAAGAAAGGCTCGCAAAAGAAGCAGAAGATTGAGACGGGTGAGGGAATAAACAGGCCAGCCATGCCCTAGGGCTCTGCACATGGCCCTTTGTACATCAGCCTCGTTAGCGTGCTGGCCATCAGATCCACTGTCATAAATCTCAGCCAATGAGCCCTTTGCAAGGACCCAGACTAAGAATAAAGGAGCTAATGCAGTGACCACATGCCAGGAATATCACAGGCCAGTCTCATAACGCTCTGCCCCGGGGAGTACGATCTAACATGGTGGCTTGATCTCTGCTACCACTTCTGAGTGGCCATGTTTGTAATTTGCTAGATGTGATTTTAAAAAGGCTGTTTGGTGAATATTATTTTGATTGCCACTTTTTCTTCAGGTCATCAAATTGTAATGTAGAACATCATATTTTGACATTTTTTTTGTGACAAATGAACAATTCACAAGAATATTTGCAGTTTGGTCAGTAAGTATTAATTTTATCAGCCTCAGAATATCGGTACCATATCAGTCCGTGATGCACTCGCGAATGTTAATCCAGTGTCTGAAGTGCAGAGGTTTGCGTGCTGAAGCACACCTGTGCTTTGTGAATGTTTGTTTATATCAGCAGAGTCACTGTAAATGTGCGGAGACTGGGTACTCTGGCGCTGTCTTTGAAATGCCCGCAGGAAGCTAGATCTTAACCCACAAGGCTGGACTCCTATCTCTTCGGAAGAGAAGATCCCTATATCTAGTGTTAAGACACATGCAGTGTCATTTAATTTCCATATTTATCGACGTTGTCAAACTGTCAACAACATGATGTCATGACGTTTGTTATGAGGGTCATTACTGCCGCAAGATGACAGTCATGTCAGCCATGTATGTACTTCAAATAAAGCGGGTAAAACAGGAGAGCAAGTTCAGAAAAAAAAAAAACATTTAATCATTTGGATTTTCGACTGTTGTATTTTAGTCATAGACTAATAATGCAGCGTAAAACTGTCATTTAGGTCTTCTAAGTTTTAACCATTTAAGTGTTTTTCATATGATCATGGTGTCAAGCAAAGGACAGGACATGGTGTTTTACACGAAGCTTATTTAGCTGTGCTTTAGCACACGGCTCAACGCTTGGGGACTGAGAATGTGGTCTGGGGCGATGGAAACATTGGCTAACATGACTTCACTGAAGTGATTCAGTGCGTTAGTATTTTGTACCATTATCTGAAGAGTACAAAAAAAAAAAACACTTCTTGGCTATCGCAGTCTTCATGCAACTAAAATATGTGAAATAAAACCAAAATCCTTTATCATGCTTGTAGCTATCACAATCACATGTTTATCTGTGGCTGTGAGTGTAGACTATATGAATCTACGTTATTATATGGCAATGCATAGCTACAGATACTACATAATCAGAGTATCTGTTGCTAATTCACCCATGATTGGCTGGACTATAGATATCAACTGTCAATAAAATGTCATAAGTGATAAATGAAGAACGGTATTAAAATGATTTACTTTGTTTCATAAATTCCTTCTTAGTTCTTGGTAAAGCAAAATAGACGCGCTCCCAACATGGACAGTCTGTCTTAAGTATCGAAGTTTTGCGGTTGAGTCAAAATCCGAAGATGTGATTGACTTCCTGCGCATTTTACATTGACATGTCGCAATCTTAAGCGTTTCAGAATTTCCCAGTTATGAACTTGTGCAGTGCACAGTTTCCATATATTTATGTCTCTGTATAAGTTACATCTACTTGTCACACACCTTACGTAACTTATCTGCCAAATTCTCTTGAAGCAAAATTGTCCCATGAGGCTAAAATCATTAGTGGCTGCTTCATTAACGACGGCTGGGTTGTTGTCATAAGCGAATTGGTATTTTCAAATGGTGTATTAAATTATTCTGGGAAGTGGGGAAAAAGTAGGAGACCCTTTTTCACTGGATTGTATTTAAGCCCTTCTGTCAGTGACTCCGATTCACTAATTTTAGGAGTATTGTATGCAGTGTCAGCGTCAAGGCGAGCATTTGGGTGAAATGCCCTCCACCTGGACTCTTGTCCCCCTTCAATTAGAATTATCCAGTAAATATCATTTTTATTAATTTTATGGGAAGATATACTCATCAGGTCAATTATGAACAATCTAAACATAAGATGTTATTTGTTAAAATGTGATAAAAATGCCATAATCGACACCACCGCTGTGAAATCACAAACGTTACAGCCGGTCAATTTTATATCCTTGTATGACACAAATTTCACCAGTGTAAAAATCAGATGTGTAGACAACTGACTAGGGAATTCAGGCTACTGCTTTCACATTGAGAATTATTCCTTTTATGGTGCCTTTTTTTTTTTTTTTTTTTTGCCCCCTTCTTTTCTCCGACTACATCATCTCGTCCATCATTTAGATAAATTGACTGTTGACATTGGAAAAATAATTTTCTACGAAGGCCCTGACTGAAGATGCAGTAGCTAGCGTGGGTTGGACACTGCTGCAAGGCTTGCCATGATTCCCTTGATGTGGCTATTGGCATCGTCATGTAACATGGGAGTGAGAAATACTACTTCCTTTTCCTTTTGACCTTAAAAAGACGCTGTACTCAGGAGGTTTAGCAGAAGTAGCCATTTATTTCCGCTCGTCTGATTATGAGAAGCTGCTTGATTATTATTAACGAGCAGGCTAGGCTGTTTTGCTTTGTTTTCTTAGTTGTAGGGATAATCATTTTTTATGGTAGGTCAACACATACCACTTAGTAATTAGGATAGCCCTACTGCCAATTGTTTTAGCTTGACTGTAACGCTCATCTGCTTGAATTTTTTTTTCTATGCGCAAGCCTGTTGAACATTCACATACAGTGATGTCTAGAAGGAACTATATGTCAAGTTGTACTAACTTTATCTAGGTTTCCATCCAGGTGTTTGGCATAAGTTAAGCATTTTTTTGGCAGACTTGGTTAAACTGCGCAAATTACTGCTTTGGTCCATCAGCGATTGAAGTATCCTCAAGATTCTTTATCCGTCATTAAAATGACTAAAACGGCAATGCTTGCCCTGGTGGCAGAAAGAGTTGTGTTCTCCATCCATGTGTCTGTCATGTTTTATACGGCCTCATGTTATTAGTTTCCGTCCTCCTGTATGGCATTATGGCTTATTCGATACGCTAGCCAAACCACCTCTGCCCAGCGTATTAGTTTTTAATCGCCTTTGCGTGTATTTCCAGTGAGCGTCCTTAGACACACATTTTAAAAAATCGATCAAAATAGGTGGATGGAAACGCACCTATCGTTATATTGTTACAAATTTTAGTTACGCTATTACCAAGATTGTGGCCACTCTCTGGAGCCTTGACAAGACAGGCCTTTGTGTGATCAAAGCCTATTTTATGCTTGTATCACATAAATAATTATATGAAAAGTTTTACATAAATGGATCTTCAGTGGTAGGGTTCTTGGAGTGCTCAGGTTTTATGTGCTTTCATTTAATAAAAAAAATAAGCATTTTAACACCTGCATTTTTCATTAATAATTGATTTGTGTTATTTTTCTTCATCGATGTTCACAAGTTATAAGCTACAGTGTGGTAATATGCTTTATTATGCAGCCTTGGTGGATGGGGTTATGATACAGTAGCCTAAACATAGGGACTTTGTTTACCTTGGCCCTCCGTTATGACTAGTTGCCCATCCTTGCTGTTCATTCTGTCACTGACCCTGAGCACATGTCTCACTGAAGAAGACTGATGAATTTGGCTCAGGATGACAATTCATATAGCTTCTATTTACGCATGTACAGCAGAATATTTTTTTAGTCATCTTTTGCTGCGTCTGGGTCCAGCTAAATGGGGCCTGGTCTTGTTTTTTATGTAAGCATAGCACGTGGGTACTGCAGTGCTATGTGACTGCATTTTATGTTTTTTTAATCATAATACAAACTGACAGCTTCAGTTACATTTGTAGCTCATGTTCTGTCCCCTTCCTCTTCAAAGGGGACATATGGTCCTCATCTTCATCAGTGGCAAATCACCTGTTTACTATAGGCTCATCAGTGACATGTTTTGCTCACTGATGTTGGTCACTGGTCTAACTACTCCCTCTGCATTTTAGATGAGCCTCAACCGGAGAACAAAGTAGACCTGGTTCCTGCACCAGTGAAGAAGGAGGCTCCAGTGACCATTGATGTCAAACTTCAGGATGGTGCTCCCGCTCCCCCTCCAACAGTCACCACAGGCAGCGGCAAGAAAAAGAGCTCTTCGAAGAAGCAGAAGACTGAACCAGGTTGGGTGCAGCAAGACGCGTTATTCTATAAAGCAGTGTTTCTCAACTCCAGTCCTGGGGACCCACAGCCCTACACATTTGTGTGCCAGCTCAGCAACAGCATGATTCAGTTAATCAGCTAATCCCATTCATCAATCTCTTGGTTTGTTGAATTAGGTGTGATAAACCAGGGTGGGTTCAATCATTCATAATACTTTGGCTTATTTTTGAGTGAAGTTGAAGAGGATTTGCGCGGGGACAGAATTAAATTTGGATAACAAAGAGACTATTGCTAATGTTAAAATAGATTTTTGTCCCCCACCGCCGCGGTAGCGAGCGGAGCGAGGGACATAGTATTCAGCTCCGTCCGTCCGTCCGTCACGTCCCGTTTGTTGTGAACGCGATATCTCAAGAACAGTTTGACCGATTTCATTCATCTTTGGCTTCAATGTGTATTAGTGTGATACGCCGACCCCAGTCGATTTCCATGACCGGGCGGGGGACATGGCCACGTTTAGTGGCAACACTTATCAAAATTATCTTAGGCATAGGGGACCAAGTATTGAATATTTAATTTTTATTTATTATGCTGGCAGTTAGATATCACAAATGCAGCAGCCACTGAATTGTAGTACGCTGTTCTCAATTAGAAACTTTTTTGTCTAGAGTTAGTGCATCTTGATTTTGGACACCTGATTCAATGAAACGAGATTGATGATTAAGATTAGCTAATTAAGTGAATCGTGCCATGGCTGAACTGGGACACAAATGTGTAGGGCTGCGGGTCCTCAGAACTGGGGTTGGGAAGCACTGCTCAACAGCATAGGATCGCAATTGGTCATACTGGTCTATGGCGGCTGTTTTGTGCATCATTACTCAGAGATGTAGTTGGACACAATGGTAGTATGTTTATGTGAGCTGCAGTGCTCAGTCCAGTCCCAGTTGTTTCCATTGATTTGAGAGCGGTGTAATGGGAAACGTGCACATAGTTGAAGTACATGACCGTGTGGTTTTGGGGAATTCCATCTGAAATCACTGGAATGCTCCCAACTGACAACCTCAGATTTGTTTCAAATTTACAGGATATCATATTTTATATCCAGTATATTATGTGCAAAATTCTAGACCCACGTCTTCATTAGTTTTTGAGGTATTAAGACTTTTAAAAGGGGGTGTTGCCCCAATTTAATGTAGAAACAGGTATTACTATACAGTTTGCCAACTTCAATTAGTCATAACTTTTGAACTATCAATGATTGATACATGAACTTTGCAGGATTGGTGGTTTGGTATAATATGTATCATATGTCTTGGATTACCAAAAATCAATACCATAACTTAGATATTTGCTAATTAGTAGCCTCCCCCAAAATGACTCACAAAAATTAGGTTTTGCTCATGGGGCCAGGTTTGGTGCTCAGTATCTGTGGAATGAAACACACTAGATCTTTGTCTCAGAAATTATTATTCATGTTATTGTAATTTCATAACAACATGGTATCTGTGCCAAGGAATTTGAACTTACTGGTTAATTTGCCCTAAAAAACTGGAAAAAAAAAACAAAAAAACACTTCAGAACCATATTTCCTTTGTATATTGTCAAGTTGTGATGGGGTCTACCTTAAAAAAAAAAGCCTCATTGGAAAGAGCATGTTTTAATTGAGAAATGTATGTCAAGTTTATATCTTAAAGGAAACTGTATTTTTCATAATGTCAATTACACTATGTTTCACAACAGGCAGAAATGTTAAATACAGAGCCCCGCCTTATGCTATATACCATTATAAAAATGTATCTACACAACTTAAGGGACCTTCCCAGGTTCATTTGATTTACCTTGTTCCAGCACAGATGTGGGTATAATATCACTATTAGTTCAACACAAAAATGTACCATTCCATTGGTTTTTATTTACATTGTACCATGGAATTGACGTTAATGAGCAAAATCACGGTCAAGCCTTTCTCCCTGACCACCCAACCAAATCACTTAATTCTTTTTATCCCTGTTAGATACATCATATCTATGCAATCACAAGGATTCTTCTATGTATTGTGTATTTTTCTCTAGTGGTTTTTCTAAAAAAAAAAAAAAAAAAAAAAAAAAAAAAAAATCTCAAATGGGTCAGTTGGATGACACATGCACTCCCATGAAATTGATACCTTTGCCCCTATCAGAAAAAGCCAATGTGGTAATTGCATGCAGAAATAACCAACAAGTCTCCTGTCAAAATTTGAAGGAATTTGGTTGAAAAATAAAAAAGTTATCAGCGCCACAAGTGTTGAAAGTCACCAGATTTTAGCTGACGTATAAAATTATTTGAGGTGGGAGCGCTTAAAAAAAAAAAAAAAAAAGTCTTTTTTTTTTTTTTTTTTTTTTACAAAATTGATGAAATTAATGACAAAATGTTTTGATGGTCTTAAAGTACACATCTTAGTGAACCTTAAAGGGGAAAAAAGAGAAAAATTGGAAAAAAAAATTCATTTTGAATGTTAGAAGGCTCCTTAAGTTAAGCTGGTGTATAATATGACTATGTTGGTACATGGTTACCCTGCGCTTGTATGGTGTGCGTTGTGAGATGCGCTACTGCCCCCGGTACTGGAGGCGTTCAGGTTCATCAAGAGGTTAATCCATAGCAGGGCTCGATCTTCCCATTTTTTGCCACTAGACAGTCAGGCCAGTGACACAAAAAAGGTCACAAGCCCGCAGAAGATTTTACTAGCCCGGCTGAAAAAGACTAGAGTATCACATGAAATTTAATGCCTCAGGTATGAACTTTATTAAACCACTTTATAGTGGTTTAATATATATATATATATATATATATATATATATATATATATATATATACTTTTTGTAGGTAATAAAAACATTAGACGGGATTACTTCATGGGAGGTTTAAAACTGGAGTGTGCTCCACACAAGAAAGATCTGGGAGAGGTTGTTGACCAAACCCTCACAGGCTCTAGCCATTGTGCCGTAGCAGTTAAAAAAGCCAATCGGATGCTGGGATACATTGCCAAAAGTATTGAGTACAAATCCAAGGAGGTGATGCTTCTTTTGTACAACACATTCGTCAGACCACATCTGGAGTATTGTGTACAGTTCTGGGGACCATACTTTAAGAAAGATATAGAGGCTCCAGAGAAAGTTCAGAGAAGAGCCACTAAGCTAATTCCAGGTATAAAAGATGAAAGCTATGAGAAGAGGCTGAAGATCCTTAATCTCTTTAGTCTTAGGAAAAGGAGATTCAGGGGTGATCTGATTGAGGTCTTTAAATATGTTAAAGGGATTAACAAAGTGAATTATGTAGGATTCCTTCGACCAAGTGTTGTTAGTAGAACTCGGGGTCACAAATGGAAGTTGACCAAAGGTAAATTTAGCACTGATATTCGGAAATATTTCTTCACCCAAAGAGTAATTTCGATGTGGAATAGCTTGCCTGACCATATTGTTGAGGCAGAGACCTTGGGAGTTTTCAAGAGCAGGCTTGACTTAAAGCTAGATACCATGAGTCATTGAGTATCTGAAGTGATATAATCACAATAGTATAAAGAAACTGGCGCACCTAGTTGGGCTGAACGGCCTGTTCTCGCCATTCATGTTATGTTATGTTATATAAATCAAAATGAAATTTAAAAGAATAAAAAACAGAAACAGTTTAAATAAAACAAGATTATTTCAAACATCTTATGTTCAAGCACTGCCAGCCAAAAAAAGAAAAAAGTCACCACCTGGATTTAACTAAGCAAAAAGCTAAAAGCCTTCCATTGGATAATTATCACAATGATTAATATGTTTCTGCTGGCAAGAATTCATTTAACCCCAGCTGATGCAGTGAGTAGCTTTTCATTTCAACCATGTCAGAGCATACGTATCCTGTGGTTGTGGAAAAGGTGTTCTGTTTCAGAAGGGTCAGATTTTAGGCCTGCATCAAGCAAAGAAAAAAACTGAGATGATTGCTGGAACTACTAAAATTCGGTTAAGGTCTGAGGTTATGGCCTATAAATTTAAATTTGGTCAAGAACCATAGCCATCTAAATTCACAACCCTGCCAAGACAAGGGCCATTAGGGTATCTATTAGTGTAATCATACAAGTGGGCAAAAAAGAGAAACGTAACGTTACTGTAAACAGTGGGAAAGTGACGTTGTTGATCCAAAGGAATGGGCACTCTGACAAAGTGGTTGTGAGAAAAACTCACAAAAGATATGTGGAATATCTTTATTATCTAGCCCCCTTCACAAAACCCTTAAGGAATAAGCTGAAGTAGAAAAGAACGCAGATCTCCGATCTAGCTCACTCACTGTAAAGACACTGCCAGAGACTGATCAAGTGAAATTGGCGATGACCAGTAGGAAGTACTGAATTCCGAGGAGCCACCGAACTTGCATTGCATATCATGTGTCCGTAAATGCTGTAGATGATTTGTCGGATATAGCTGGCCAGCTAGCAATGAAACTGGAGCATTTAATATCCAGCGAAGTTACAGAACCAAGAGCACACAATTAGTAAATCTGTTTGGCGCCGTATTTCAGCATAGGCCATATCCCTGTACTCTTAACTGCATATTTTCATGCACTCGTTAATTTGCATGTGCGTGAAGTACGGCTCCAAAAACTCAATATTTCTTTGATTTGTTTAGCTAGTTGGCTTTTAATTGCCTCTCTTCTCCTCTTGGGTGTCCGCATTTTGTGACTCCTGGTATTCTGAACCATTAAGCCAAATGAAATCAAAGTTGAACTTGGCTCACTCCATACTAGACTGTACAAATGTGTTACAATGGTGATGAAAATTCAAATACACCTTTTCCAATTCTGCAACCACCGACGTCGCCGTCTGCTGTCCATTAAATGGAATGTAATTTCCGCATTGGCCTCACTTTTAAGACCCACCATCTTTTTATAGTCTATGGTGAGAGCGCACAGATTGTTTATGTTTTTATGGTCGTAACACAATATTAGGACACGGAAAAATTTTCTTTTTTCAATCATTATTTTTAAAGCATGGTATATATGATTGTCTGACGCCTTGAGAAATTTTGATGCAGGAAGTGAGTACCTTATTTTGCCGACGTCATCTTTACGCTATTTGCATATATTATGCAAATTAACCCACGGGGATGGACGTAACACGTGAGGACGCGACTGGCTACGCCCTCGACGGTCATTTCAAATTGCATTTCTGATCAGATGAGTCCCGATAATTTAGTGCAGACAATTGAAACCGTTATTATGGGTATTTCTCTGCAATATTTCATTTCACTTTCTTTCGAAGTATCAACAGACATGTCATGAGCATTTCATGAAGTTGGCTGCCAAATTTTGTAACAAAATATGTTCGTCACAATGCCTTGGCTGACATCAGGAAACCATTTTTTCTGCTGTGCTGTTGGACCGATGACTGATTTTTTTCTGATGTAACTTATATCTTCAATCTGGGAGTGAATAAATGGAACAATGCAAATCATTTAATTGTAATTTTATTGACCATTCTTATACACCACAGTGAATTGGTTTAGTATGGAGTGACCCACTTCTGGACAGCTCTATCTAATTATTTCGATTTTGACTGAATATAACGTTACACTTGAAGCCTACGGGCTTAAACGTGTAGCCTCGCTTGCTAAATGCATTCACATAAGCACATACCGATTGGGAGAAAAAGTGACAAAATTGTAACTAACGTTAGCATTGTTTACTACACCGAAGAAACGCTAGAAATTATTGAATGCATTGACTGATCTTGGGCTAGCTCTTGGTTAACTTTTGAAGATTAGTATGATTTGCTTAAACAAATAAATTGATAAATACCCCAAGTTTCGGTAATTGTTTTTGGGTAGCTTTTTTTAACATAGTTGGGTAGGTTTAGAATTCGGTGCGCTTCACAGAAGCTTAGTTGCTGTTAGCAATTTGCATAGTTCGTCCAGACACAGTCAGAGGTTCCAACTAAGTAAATTAGCATCTGTGCTTTCGGAAATTGCACTCCAAGGGGGAGGAAACCATACGGCCAATCAGGAAAAAATGCGTAAAAAATGAGGATACGAAGGCGGAATTTATTTGAACTTATGACCTACGTATAAAGATCAATTATACAGTTGGATTGTACGAATATTTAATGAAAAACATGCGGAACTTACACTCGCCAGGCGGCTGAGGAGTCTGAGCTTATCTGGTCACCCGAAGGATTTTTCAGTCGCCACAGATCTCTGTCGAATGCGAAGATCGAGCCCTGCATAGTGATCTTACCGTCTGAGATTCTATACATGATCCAGTTTGTGACAATCATCACTACAATTGAGCTGCTCTCCAGTAGAGCATTGGGCTAAAGATGGAGCCATTTTACATTCACAATCAGGCATGTGCAGTCGAGGCTGACACGGGAGTGTTTTTTCAATCCTGTCCCGTCCCGTCCTGGTCCCGTAACAAAGTCAAAAAAATAATCCCGTCCCGTCCCAATCCCGAATAAATCACTCCCGATCCTGTCCCGTTGCCGTTTTTTCTATTTTAGAAAAAACAGCCGTCGTCACAGTCATGTAAACGACAGATGACAGACGGATCCTGTCTGCCTTGGCGCAGATTGTAGGCTGAATGACAGCTCGACAGAGTCGAACTTCATAATATCACAACGTGTACTCAGGTCTACTTTGCAAAGTGAATCAGAATTTGGAACAAGCGACATAACGTAGGCTACTGTAATAAGCTAGGACAACCTTCAGTCCCCTTGTGATTGCTCATGAAAGAAATACAAAACCATATAATTAAATAATTAAGGCTGAAGTACAAGTATAAATAAAATAGTACACAAATGTGTCAAGGTTTAAGTGTGTCACAAGTAGAATTAATTAATTAATTAGGCCCTGGGTCATCTTGATTATTGCAGTCTGCATTCAATGCAGTTTACAGTGTCATGGCCAACTAATAGGAAAATGAAAGCACTGAAGGTGCTGATGCCTCGGTGCTTGCAGCAGTGACAAGTTTGTCCCTTAATGAAGCTATAAAATTCTGTGTGGACATGTCAGAGTGCCCTAGCTGTGCATCTGTGCTTGACATAAGCTATGTTTCCATCCATTTGTTAATCGAATTACCTGAAGTTCGCCAAAAATATTCATGCGAATAAAGGCTGTGAAAATGCATTTCCACCTAACAGCATTAAGGCGAATAAAAACTTCAGCGTAACGGCGTTATTTTGCTGCTATCGCGATCAACTCGGTGTATCGAATAGATTTCTGACATTTTAAGCTGTTTCCATTCATTTTCGCACTGAATCGCAGAACCTTCGAGTGAACAGAAGTGGTGTGGTTGGCAACAAAATTAACTAGTTAGCAATAATGGATCGCGTCTCCCAACAAATGATGATAATTGCACAAGTTGTAATAGTGCTTATGTGCCAGCTATTAGCAACATGCAAACCATTATCAGAAGGCAACGACGGCATCGAAACACTGTCACGATGCAGTCGCAGATTTATTCGGCAAATAACGTTTCCATCAGCAGTTATCGCATAAACCTTTTACCGATCAAGAAGAAAATCCGATGAGATCAACCGTCCTTAATGTCGATATCTTGAAAATCAAGTCAAATTTCACCGTTTCCATAAGGCATTTTTTATTTGATATGACTTAATTCGCATAAGAACGTGTGGATGGAAACATGGCTATTCTCAAGTATGTACCCACCAGTGGCGGTTGACATAACGAGTTGATAAGCAGCCAGAGGGACCACTTAGCGAGACTGCGGTTGTTAAGCTTTGTGAAGCCCAGCAATAACTGAAAGCATTGTTCATTTGCACACTGTTACTGTGTGGGGGGAGAAATCATTTGTGATGTTTTATAAAGTTCATACATTGGGTGGTAGTTGACTGCATCGAAGAACGTACATTTTTCGATTAGAAAATGTTTATTTATCATTAAAAACACGCATTTTTGTTTGATTAAAGATAGAAAAAAGAAAGTAAAAAAGACCTGTTAATTTTGACTCCCGCTCCCGTTCACTCCCGTTTACATTTTTCCTGTCACGTCCCAATCACGTGCATAATAGGTAAATTGACTCCCGAATCACGGGAATCCCGTGGGAATCCCGAGAAAATGTTAGCCTCTAATGTGCAGCAGCGGTAAACCGAAAGCAAAGTGATTATAAAACCCTGGCTGTGACTACTTATATTATGTTATATATTATATTGCTGACATCAGCCACCAGTCTGTCTCGCAGGATGTAAACGGCAGGAAATAACATCAGCTACCGATTTTGGCTTGCAATTTTTACTGATACAGCAACAGGTGATAGAACCAGCAATTCAGCCTGGCAAGTAGTGACATTATTTCTGTGCTTCTACAATACGACTGTCAAAATAAAAACTTATGCACAATGATACGTTTTTATTGATTACTAGGAGATAGTAAATGCATTATATGCCCGTAAATCAGCATATTTGTTATAGTTAAACATTGTGAGAGATGACACTTTGAAAAATACAGTTTCCTTGAAGATACCAACTTGATATTTGGTATTTATATCAAATAACATATGCTCTCTCCAATGAGGAAATTCGTTTTATGGTACACCCTGTCATACCTTGGTAATGTACAGTTCCAACATGTTTTTTTTTCCCCATTGTTAAAGCCTAGAAATCAGAAAGTTCAAATTTCTTGGCTTCAATACCAAGTTGCCATGAAAGTACTGCAATACGACTAATAATTTCTGAGACTTGAAAGATCTAGAGTACTTCATTCCAGAGATATAGAGGTCCAAACCTGGCCCCTTGTGCGAAACTAAACTTTAGTGAGTCATTTTGGGAAACCTACTAGCTGGCAAGTATACAAATTTTATTTTTGAGATCTAGGTAATTGTGTACTTAGGTGTTTCTGTGATTGAGTAATAACAAGCCTCATTCTTACTGCAGTGGCTCAGGAAGAGACCCTCATCTCATCTATCAGCACCACCCTGTTGGACAGTGAGCCCCATAAGGACGTTCCTGTTAAGATCAGCAGCAAGAAGATGAAAAACGAAACGGACAGAGGTAGCTGGGACACCCTCGCCGCTGCCCCCCACCCGATCAGTCTGTTGTGTGTGTGCCTGTAGTAGGGTCTAGAGGGTTGACCCTCTCACACCCCTGAGTGTGTCTGCCTGCAGAGAATGCGGAGGTGAAGCTGAAGGACTTCCTGGCCGGACTGCGCAGCTTGGCCTTGTCGGAGGAGGAGGCGGTGAGCGTGGCTGCTGTGCTGAGGGAGAAGAGCCCTTCTGCTCTGGAGGCCTGGCACAGGGTGAGGGAACACTGACTCTGAGAAGGGAGAGGGCATGTGCCAGAGTCACCAGAGGTGTGGAGGCAGGGAGAGGGAACAGCATGTACCAGATCAGCTGAGGGAGGGAGAGGAAACGGCATGTTCTAGAGCTGCCGAGGGGGGGAGGGAGAAGGAACAATATGTACCAGATCAATAGAGGGAGGGAGAGAGGGGGAACAGCATGTTCTAGAGCTGCAGATGGAGGGAGAGGGAACAGCATGTACCAGATCATCTGGGGGAGGGAGAGGGAACAGCATATTCCAGAGCTGCTGAGGGAGGGAGAGAGGGAACAGCATGTTCTAGATCAGTAGAGGGAGGAAGAGGGAACTGCATGTTCTAGATCAGGAAAGGGAGGGCAAGGGAACGGCATGTTCTAGAGCTGTAGAAGGAGGGAGAGGGAACAGCATGCTCAAGAGCTGCAGAGGGAGGAAGAGGGAACAGCATGTTCTAGATCAGCAGAGGGAGGGAGAGGGGACAGCATGTTCTAGATCAGCAGAGGGAGGGAGAGGGGACAGCTCATATTAGGGGAGGGAGTGCGAGCGTTGTGCATCAGGGCAGCAGTGGGAGGGTAGTAGGAATGGCATTCATCAGGATTGCTGAGGGAATGAGGACATCTCCTCCTTGAATTAGAAGCTCACCATTAGTGTGCAGATGAAGGGCTGGCTCTCAGTGAAGGTTTTTCATTCTCTAATGTTACCTGCTCTTTGCACGCTTCCTTCCAGCCCCTAGATGAACGCGATTCCACTTTGGCCTGACTCATGTGACTCATATTCTCTCTGTAAAGCTCACTATTGTCCCCTCATCGGGGTATCAGACTGTGGTGTTCACTCTGCTCTCCATCCGTCCCTCCCTTCCAGTCTGCAGCCAAGTCAGAGTACACTGCCCAGCAGCTCCAGGAGAGGGAGCGGCTCCTCACCACTCTGCAGGAGGAGGCCTCCATTGCCAAGGAGAAGGTCAAGCAGCTGAGCCAGGTGTGTACCCACCTTATCAGTGGCAGCTCCATCTCACATGAAACGGAGGCGGGAGTGCAATATACTCCTATCCGCAATTTCAGGGATTGTTATGCATGTTGTGACATTTAATTTTGGTCACATTACCTCCAGGCAGTTCCCTGGCTCTTCATAATGGGGTCAGTGGTGAATGGCTGTGTTATGGGCTTCAGTCCATGAATGACTATGAACAGGGGCTCTTAAGGATTCTAGCTAACACTGCTTCTTGGGATGGAACAGCCCAATCATCTACTGCAACAGGGGTGTGGATAGGCCTATTTTATCGGAGCTGAAGCCCTTCTAAAATGTTCTTTGGCCCTCCAGATAGTCTACATTTTTAGCTGAAATTATCAACAGCTGGAGGGGAACTGCATGTGGTGGCATTTTGCTCATTGTGGCTTTTTGATTTAGAGTTTATACTGTATTCAACAAAATACAATGCTGAGGTTTTGGCTCGTTTAAAATGCAAAGAATTCAAGCACTTTGGTGGACCTCCTGCGACGTCGTTGCACCGATTCTGTTCAATCTAGGGAAGCATATTGCTTGCTTTTTCCTGACAGTGGAATGTCTGTTTTGTTAAAATAAGGTATATTTCAGATATTCAGGGTTTTTACTGGCTCAGAATGAGCTGGTGGTGGTTACTCGGTCATAGGCTCTTGCGCACACTCAGAATGTTGTCGAGAGGGGGTTGTTGATGCTTTTCATTTTGTCGGGGGGTTGGGGTGTTTACATGCTTACTATTTTGTTGTGTGGGGGGGGCTTAAATGCTTCTTCCTTTGTTAAGCGGGGGCGGGGGGGAATTACATAATCCTTATTTTGTTTAGCAGTAGGGAGGGCTGCACATGCTGCTGATTTTTATTTTTTTTTGTTCACCTCTGGAGCTTGGCACTAATATTGCGCAAAGTACGCGTCTTCCACTACTCTTCGCTTTACCGGTATTTTCTTTTTTTTTTTTTCGCGCACGCAAATGAGAATGTGATTCAGAAAATTGCGCTGGGAGCTGGTGCCGGTAAGAAATTAGGTGGTGGCTGCCGCCACCAAATTCTCTATGCAGGAAAAACCCTGATATTACTGTGATAGTGGGTTATACTTGTGCCTCATAAGGTGCGGAAAGCATTTCTACATGCTTGTGAGCTCGGATGTAGGAACTGCTAGCTTTTCATTGTAGGGTGAATGTTCTGACCGTTAAGTGATGAGTCCCTTTAATGAGTATGTGTGCTGGCTTGTGGGACTCTGAGGAAAAATGGACAAATTTCTAAACTTTATCATGGAGAAAAGGCACGTTTTGGGTTTGGAGAGGTTACTGGTGACCATTGATGTCCAACCGCTTCTATATTGATAAACTTGTGCTAAATTCCACCAGAAAATAATTAACTCATGTAGAATTTCATGCGTCAAAAGTTGATTTGTGTTTGTGAAGACAGTCTGCTTCAGGTAACGCATCAGAAATTGGGTGGGAGGTGCAGGAACTACAGCATGTCTTATGAGGTCCCCACTTTTTTTTAGTGACCAATACTATTTTACAGTTGGATGCTCACCTTGTTCCATGGCCAGGTCTGTTTTATTCCTAAATAAATGTTTTTTAAAATGAACACTTAATGTAACCGTTGAAATCAACAGTATACCTTTTTTCATTTGGATTCTGTTCCTATTAATTCTCAATATGAAATCCAAAGCTCTGTCAGTGCCAGGAAAGCAAGCCAGTGTTAGGTTGAAAATCAAAGCAAACTCACCAGAGGGAAAGAGACCCCATTTAGCTTTAGCCAACTAAACTTTTTGGTATATTTTTACGAGAAACTAAGCACTAGTGAGTTCAGGAAAATAAACTGACCAGGACAACCACAGATAACTGTTATGGATGACAGAAGAATTCTTTTCTTCACAGCAGTTGGCTATATTAGGAGCATTCTCTAGGAGGTCATATCAGTGCCAAAGTCTGCAATCAAAAGAAGACTTCAGTGGAGTAAATGCAGAGCGTTAATTTTCACAAGTAAATTATTAAGGCGGAAAACAAGAAACATGCCCCAAAAATGCCTGTATAATTCTTGAAGAACATCCTATTGACAAACAAGACAAAGATCAACTTATACCAGAAAGATGGGGAAAAAAGTCCATGGAGAAGGGAAGAAACTGCTCATAATCTGAGGTGTACCACCACATCTGTGAAGAGTGTTTATGTATGGGCATCTTTAGCTGCTAATTGAGCTACTTCCCTTGTATCTGCTAGTGATGAGACTGCTGATGAAAGATGGAGGATTAATTCTAAATTGTATTGGATCATATTTCTTACTAAGATTTTGCCAAATGCATCGGAACTCATTGGAAAATGCTTTGTTGTGCAGATCGATGGTGACTTGGGAGCATATTGCGAAAACAAACCAAGATTTTTTTTATGGCAAAGAAGTGGAATGTTCTGCTGCAGCCAAGTCAATCAACTAACCTGAGTCCAAGTGAGCATGCATTTCACTTGCTGAAAGCAAAAAACCTCCAACAATAAGGCAGAAACTGAAGATGACTGACGTGAAGGCGGGGTAGAGCATCACCAGAGAAGCAACCAAGTGTCTCGTGATGTCTCTGGGTTTCAGACTTCAGACATTCACTGACTGCAAAGGGTTTGCCACTGAGTATTAAAAATGGCAGTTTAATTATTGATTATGCCAGTTTGTCCAATTACTTTTGAGCCACTAAGACTGAGGGAGCTGTGTATAAAATGAGTGTAATTCATACATGGTTCAGACAACATTGTTGAAAAAACCCTGAAGTTTACAGTAGATATGTATTGAGAAATCAAAAATGGGCAAATTATTCCTCTACAGAAAGCTAATGTCATGGAGATGATGAATAAAACACTTTCTAGACACTCACTCCAACAGGAAGAGAATAAAAGAGGCATTTTGAACACCCATTTAACTCGCGCACGTCCCCCAATAAACCAAACGAAAATAGCCGCTTTCTGGTGGCGTAATTTGTGGGAAACGGGTACACAGTAAGGTAGTCCAGTTGGCTGATAGGTTTTGTGAGGGTAGGAGGGGCTACAGGAGGAAGAGAGCGCAGGGAGGGAGGGGCAGTGGTGTTAATGATCAAACAATGTCTCTCGCTCTTTTATCCAAAGTTTCCTACTGCAGCTTTAATTTGACTGAACATTACAGTGATCAGATTAAGGAAAAAGATTTGATTAGCATTTTTTGCTAATCATTACATCAATTGATTATCAATTGTTCAGCAAATCTGAAAAATGATTAGCAAAATTAGAGAACAGTAAATGAGATTTTAAATGAAAAAAGGGCTTCTTTATTCTTTCCTAATGACAAATTACAATTACAAGAGAAATACAACTCCACCCTGAAAGCAAAAAAAAAAAATTTTTTCCAAAAAGCCTCAATTTTACCCTGAACAATCTTAATTTAATACAGAACACTTCTGTTTCCCAGTGAAATTTCTGTAAACCACTTGAAACCTGCAGTACAGCTGTCTTATCTACACCTTACTGTAGCATGATGTTGTTTAACAGCTGAACAGAGATGTGAAAGGATCCATTCCCATTAAAATCCAGTCACACAAGACACTCTCCAACTCAATCACATTTTGACATCACAACGTCATGTATTTGAATGATCAGAGATCATTGTGCATGTTTCGGGAGAGGCCGGTGGAGTGGTTGCGATTCCCTAAACCACATAGCTAAGGGAGAAGTTTTGATGCCTTTGATCGGCTTACCGTGATGTTTGGGTGGCTGGAGGAACATTCGGATGCGTAAAAACGTAAAGCGTACATCCAGTCATTAAAGCCGAAAAACGTCCATGATAGCATGCATAACAAGATAATGCAGCTATAACTAGCAATGAAATAACACGTCTCAGGCCCGAAATGTCTGTTTGCTCATTAGGGAAAATAAGCTGGTAATCAGTGTTGAAAGAGATTGCGTGCCATGGCATTGAAAGAGCTGTATCAGAGCTATAAAAACTTCTCCAATAGACATCATAGCTACCATTGGTTCACTAGCCAGCTAGCTGTATCTCAGCGATTGCCCTTGAAGTAGCTAGCAAACTAGCTAACATCCTAAAAATGTGAAAGTTCAGTTGGGTCACACGAAACTGCCGCGAAACCTCGATAAGTTCATGCCTACTGGCAAAGTTAGTACAGTTGGGGCAAGAAACAAATCATATCACCTTAATATGATTATCATTTACAAAGATTTTCCTTAGTTAACATCAGACAGCTTAGTAGTCTACTAGGTGGCTATGTCCAAAGAGCAATATAATTTGATATTGGATAGCTCACATTGCAGAGTCTAGCCGTCATGACTATACCAGAAAGCCTCCCTAGTACATTTATGTGCTCCTTACAAGCTGATTGGTTGGTATGCAAATGAGGAACATCATTTTTCAGCCAATCAAAGTCATTAAAACTTCTTGCTATGTGGCTCGGGAATTCGGACGTTAGCAGGGCAGTGAGTCGGTATCAATGAAATATCATTGTTTTTTTGAATTGCATTTTTTGCGGAAGGATTGTTATGATGATTGGCATTTAGTCAAAACTGCTGAAATTTGATGTACATTTTGCGATGCAAATCCGCAAAATCTGATCACTGCATTATTGAGAGAGGGGATGAATGCGGACCACAAGAGTAAGAGATGTGACAATGGACAAATGGCCAGATTTTTTGACTCTCAGTGCGCATGTGATGGTGCTTTCCAATATGTGCCACCAAAACACATCAATGAGAGCATTTTCATTTTGCACTGAAAATCCTCAAGCAGTGTTACTTCTTCCACTGCCTTTATTTCAGTGCGATTTGAAAAATGTCTGTGTTCAAAAGGTCTGCGATTAGACCTGTGCTCTTGTGAGCAAGAGGGAACCTTAGTTGCTAGCAGTACATTACAGTTGGTTGAGTAATTTTTTTTTTCTTCTTTTACATGTTTTTGGAATGCTTTTTTCAAAAAAATCTAAGCCACTGTTCTAGAACTACAGTGCACACAATTACCAGTACTGAAATGTTGTATTTTTAGCATTCAAGTCAGTCCTTTGTACACCTTAAAGTATTGAGAGCGCATTAGAGTGTGATGCAGTGGCTAAATGCATTCCTCTAGAGTCTGTGGGGAAATATGGAAATAGCACTGTTTTGTAGTTAATTTGCTGATGGTCGTCTTTTCATGTAAAGTACAAATAGGGGGTCCCAATTTCATTTGTCCACTTAAATCGCATGTGTTCAGAAGGAAGCATTTTGCTTGAAGATGACTTTTGTGCTCATGTCTTTTTGTTTCTGTTTACATGTGACTTGGCATATTGAGTTGTGCTCTGGTCCTTAATCTTAAAATCTCAAAATTTACTGTAATCTGAACCTTTACCTGGAAGCAGGGAGACGCCCCATGTTACGTAACTTTCGCTAGCTGACTGACTGCAGACAGGTATGAACAACAACCTGCTGTGAGCAGTATTTCTTCTCCTCCTCGGTTACGCTTCACTTTCATCCTTCAGAAGTCGCGTTCCCTCAGGGCTCTTTATGTGGTACAGTCTCACTCGGCAGCATTTGCCCTACAGTGTGTCGGCAGGAAACCACTCTTTAATCCAAGATAATGTTTACACAGTGGGCAGGCTGCAGGTGCTGAGTGCACACAAGTCATCCTGGAGTGGCCGTTTCTGCTTCTGTAATGGACAGGCGGCTCCCCCAACGTTCACACATTCTTCTCCTGTTGGAGGTGGCTGCAGGGCTGGCTGAGTGCGCAGGGCCGGGAGGGACTGGAATGTGGAAGCAGCAGATGGGAGCGGTGAGATCTGCTCTCCCATTGTGTAAAAAAAAAAAAAAAAAAGGAAAAGAAAAGCACAGGGAGAATGGAGGGATCTCTTTGGACAGTCATGATGTTTCTTGGCAAAATTTGGGAGTGGCATAATGACGAACTGCTCCCTCCCAATGTGACATTCCCTGCCAGAAACATTGCCAGTATGCTTTAACCACTGTTCTGCGTATGCTAAGAGTACAAAGGTCACTGGCTTGCTGGATTTACTGATTGTAAACTCCTGTTTCTGCAGCCAGCCTGCCTGTTTGTGAAAGATTGTAAATATGTTCTTCACTCTGTCATCGAATTTGGTGGTCTAGAGCCCCATTGCTGACCATTGCCAGTTGCTAGAGTTAGATGAGCATCAGAATATTCTGAACAATCGCTGCTGGTAATTGATAGGCTCAGGATTTAGAAAAATGGTCCTGAAATCCTACCCGTCAAATCCTGGCACCGAAGACACAAGAAGGATGCGTTGGATTGGATGCTTTCTTTGCAACTTATCCAGCCAGCTGTGTTAGCGATAGAAATGTCCATTGAGTTTCATTCTCGCTGAGGGATGTTTTGCCGCAGAAGCTGTAACTACAGCCTGCCAATGCTCATGAATGAATGGGACCCTGCTTTGGGAGACTTGTAAGTGCAGCTTAGCTTTTGTGCAACAAGGAGCTGTCTGCATAATGTCTGACTGTGTTTTTTGAGTACGTACTTCTTGCAGTCTTGTTCTTCTACATTGGCCTCTGAATGTGGCTGCGCGTACACAATCGTCGATTCTAGATTCTACACAATTCTAGAACCTGAGAATTCTACATTGATGTATTTTGTCTGTTGGCCTGTCTCACACAGTTAGGGTCATTTCTAAAATGAGAGTTAATGTTACTGATGCCGGTGGTTGAATCGCATCCAATTTCAAGAAAGTTGAAATGTATTGAACCCAATCTCTGGCAATAGCTTTGACAGTACCCTTGTACATTTTAATAGTTATGGTTAAAATGCCCTTTTCTATCTCACTCTCCCACTATATATCTATCTTGCCTACCCTCTTCCTCTCTTTGTTCACCTCAATTGCTCTTTCTCTTCCTCTTCATCCTCCTCTCTTTACTGCTTCCTCTCAATGCATATCTCTCCCTTTCTCTCACCCTCTTTATCTTGTCTCTCTCATTCTCACTCCCCCCTTCTCACTTTCTCTCTCTCACCCTCCTTGTCTCCTTGTATCTCTCATTCTCCTCCTGCCTCTCTCTCTCTCTCACTCTCCTTCTCTCTCTCACTCCCTCCCTCTCTCTCTCTCTCAGGAACTGCAGGTGGAGAAGCAGAAGACGGGTCGTGCGGAGGCGATGGTGCGGGAGCAGCGCGGGGCCATGGAGAAGGAGCTGAGCGTCATGCAGGCAAAGGCCCAGGGCAGCTACCAGGAGGCTCAGAACATGCAGATCAAGGTCGGGGTCGGACAGGAAATGTACCTGCACTGGTCTTTATAGAGAACAACTTCACTCCCACTGATGCTGTCATCCAATCATTTTTACCTTTGTCATTTTATGTTTAGCTGTTTTATGATTCATTGAGATGGGACTGTGGGTTAGTAGATAAGATGTTTTAATGGAGCACAGATAGTTGACAGTTCAAGCCCCAGTGTTGCCACAGTGAGATCATTGCTGCTGTTGGGACCATTGAGCAAAACCTGTCACTGACATTGCATCTAGGGGGAGTGGTCCTTGCTTAGCCTTATTGACTGCAAGTCACTTTGGATGAAGGATTCTGGTAAATACTTGAATTGTAAATTCAAATGAGATGCCCTAAGTTCAGCACTTTTCTCTAGGATTCGGCACGAGTGTCTTGTCAAGGGAATTTAACCTTCATCCTTTAGGTTAGGAAGTTAGCATCCGCCCAGTTTCTCTGTTGAATGATTACTTGCGTGTGCTCAGTGTCAGGGTTGTGTGAGTGCTGAAGTGTTGTGTGTACTCTGGGCCACACAGTTCCAGCAGATGAGGGAGCAGCTCGAGGGACAGATCGGCCGCCTGCAGCAGGAGAACGGCATCCTGAGAGATGCTGTCAGCACCGCCTCCAACCAGATGGAGAGCAAGTGAGTACAACTTGATTCTCATCAGCTGTCAGCCTACTAGTGCACCTTTCACCTCTCATTGGCCTACGAGCGTACCGGCGGCGTACTTCTTATTGGCCTCTGAGTGTTCTCTTCTCTGTCCATTGGCTCCCTAGAATTTCACGTGCACATTTTATTATTTAATTTTTTAAAAATAATGAATTAATTAATAATAATAATAGTAGTAATAATAATAATAATAATAACAAGAATAATGTTCATCTGGACCTACACAGTTTAATTTATCCATTTTATTTTTATTGGTTATTTATTTTGGGTGAAAACGGCAAAAAACCGACCAGTGTTTTGCGATTTTCACCCAAAATAAATCAAATGAACAAAATTAACTATTTTGTTGTTTGAAGTACTAAGGAAGACCTACACAAAGCCATTTAAACTATAACTCGATCTTACTTAGTTTTGGAGCTATGATACAGAATATACCAATTTTGTAACTCTGTTACCGTGTGACCTGGCCCTGAGGCACAGTGACCTTGTACTGTGCCATATTTCCGAAGGGGGACGCGGTGGCGCAGTGGTTAAGTGTGCCTGACTTGGGAACAAAAGGTTCGCGGTGTGTTTTTGGGCAAAAACACATCGCTCCCACAGTGCCTCACTCCACCCAGGTGTATAACTGGGCACCAGCAAATTGTCAAGGAAACCTGACCAAGAGCTGGGGCGTAACTTGCAATGGACTAGCTTCTCATCGAGGGGGGAGTATCAGTACTCCTAGTCGCTTCATGCTATTGAAACAGGAGCAATGGCCTGATGAGCCACATGGGCTGGGGACAGACTTTGCTTGCCTTCTTGCCATATATCCAAAAATATTGACCAACGTAGCTTCAAATTTAATTTGCAGATTCCTTGTGATTCCTTGATAGGTGTGCAGCATAAGGGTCATTAGTGGATTTGACCTTTGACCTTAACACTGTGACCTTGAACTTCAGTGACCTTGAAGTTTGTCTGGGCTATATTTCCAAAAGTACTGACCACAGCAGCTTAACATTTGGTATGCAGGTACCTTGTGAGGGGCATCGTAAGGGTCATTAGTGAATTTGACTTTTGACCGTGGCACAGTGACCTGTGCCTTGCCATAGTTGTAGGCCGCTATATATTCATCATTAGTTAAGGGCTGTGGGGTTCTCTCAGGGCTCAGCATCGACTTGTTTTTGAAAATGTCATCGATAGTCTCGGCAGCTCTGTTGTATTGATTCGTTTTCAGCTGCTTGTCCTTTGCTGACATTACGACCATGAGTTCTGATATTTTTTCTGTTCGGACTGCGGGACTTTTGTGATCAGGACTAGTAAATGCTGTGAGGGCAACTTGCTGGTGTTTGTAGATCAAGTGAGTTTGCAGGATGCATCAGAATGATAGTGGTTAAACTATGGGAATAATGCTAGCATTGTAGTTACTGTAGTAATCAAGACAGCCTTAAAATCTCAACATGATCACATTTCTTCATCAAAACTTGGCCCAAAAATATATTTTAAAAAATACTCTAATATTAAGAAAATGGTGACAAAGGAGTGCCTGCTCTATCTCTCCTGTTTATTTTCTTCATTAAAGTACAGTCTGGTTTAATATTTTTTTAAATAATTCAATAATTTATTTTTGTTAAGATAGTGCAAAGCTATCCCTCCAAATTTCATTTGTTCAAATGCACAGCTTTCTTAGTTTTTCTTCATTTTCATAAGGACTAGTATTTATCATTAAATGAAAAGTTGTTTTATCTTCATGTCTTTACAAGACCTACTTTGTGTGTTATAGTTTATTTTCAACTTAAAACCCCTGTTTTCATTCCTGAAAGGGTCATTAAGTCACGCATCTGTGTCGGCGTTAGTGTCATGCTCTCTTGTGCAGACATGACCTCAGCAAGCACTTGGCACAATGGCTTCATACTTTTGGCATGTGTTTACGCTAATTTCTAGTAGTGCATCCACCACGTTAAGTTTACCTTGGTCAAAGGTTAAGGTCACTGGACATGAAAATTTGTTGTATTTTGCACAAACTAGATCTCAGCAACTGCTTGGCACAAGGGCGTCATACAGGGATGCTTTGATACCACTGCTGAGTTGTGCATCCACCATGTTTGACTCACCTGGGTCAAAGGCCACAGGATAAATGCACACACTTCGGGCAACCTCTTTTTTTGCTCTGCAAAAAACAACTTTTCCTAGCTGTGAAATAAAAATAATACCATTACTCACCTAGTTCTCACACCTGCTGCGTGAAACAAATGTGTTTCTCTGTGAACCAGGAATACTTTATGCCACTTTAGTAAACACTTCTCCAAAAAGAAAATACATTTTGCTGTATGTTTCCCACAACTATTCCCAGCAGAGATAAAATTAATTGCTGAATCATAGAGATATGATTATTTGCTGAAGACGGCAGAGATTCTGATCTGAAGTTGAGAATTTAAAGGATGAAGTTGTTCTAGTTTCAGGGATGTACTTATGATTTATATCACTGCTCGTGGTTGGGGTAGTTGGGACAAAGTGTAAATTGTGAATTAAATCAAAACGCAACGACTTTCAAATCACACCAGCCAGGATTTTATTCACAGTAGAACAGAGATAACATAGCAAATGTTGAAACTGAGAAATTTTACAATTTTATCCTCAAAATGAGCTCATTTCAAATTTGATGGCTGCTAAACAGGTCTCAAAAAAGTTGGGACAGGGGCCTGTTTACCATGGTGTAGCATCCCCTCTTCTTTTTAACACAGAGTGGAGGCGTCTGGGCATTGAGGAGACAAGTTTCTTGAATTTAGCCATTGGAATTTGATCCCACTCTTGTTTAATACAGGCTTCCAGCTGCTGGAGAGATTTAGATCTCCTTTGATGGACTTTTCGTTTAATTATGCACCAAATATTATCAATCGGTGAAAGATCAGGACTGCAGGCAGGCCAGTTCAGCACACGGACTCTTCTACTACGAAGCCATGCTGTTGTAATAGCTTCAGTATGTGGTTTTGCATTGTCCTGCTGAAATACACAAGGCCTTCCCTGGAATAGATGTCGTTGGGAGGGGAGCATATGTTGCTCTAAAACCTTTATCTACCTTTCAGCATTCATGGTGCTTTTTAAAACATGCAAGTGTCCCACACCATATGCACTAATATATCCCCATACCATCAGAGATGCTGGCTTTTGAACTAAACGCTGATAACAGGAGGGGTGGTCTTTCTCCTCTTTAGCCCGGAGGACATGACGCCCATGATTTCCAACAAGAATGTCAAATTTGGACTCGTTTGACCACAGGACACTTTGCCACTTTGCTACAGTCCATTTTAAATGAGCCTTGGCCCACAGAACACGGTGGCGCTTCTGGATCTTGCTCAACAATGGCTTCATTTTTGCATGATAGAGTTTTAGGTGGCATCTGCGGGTGGCGCGGCGGACTGTGTTTACAGACAGTGGTTTCTTGAAGTATTCCTGGGCCCATTTAGTAATGTCAATGACAGAATCATGCCAGTGAGTGATGCAGTGGCGTCTGAGGGCCCCAAGATTACGGGCATCCAGTAAAGGTCTTGCCTTGTCCCTTACACAAAGAGATTTTTTTCCAGTTTCTCTGAATCTTTTGATGATGTTATGCACTGTCGATGATGAGACCTTCAAAGCCTTTGCAATTTGACATTGAGGAACATTGTTTTTAAAGTATTCCACTATTTTTTTTTACGCAGGCCTTCACAGGTTGGAGAGCCTTTGGCCATCTTTACTTCTGAGAGACTCAGCCTTTCTAAGACGTCACTTTTAGAGCTAATCATGTTACACACCTGATGCCAGTTCACTTAATTACTTGCTAAATGTTCTTTCAACTGATTCTCTTATATATTAAATGCTTTTTCAGCCATTTTTTGCCTGTGTCCCAACTTTTTTGAGACCTGTTGCAGCCAGAAAATTTGAAATAAGCTCATTTTGTGAATAAAAATGTAAAATGTCTCAGTTTCAACATTTGAAATGTTATCCGTGTTCTATTGTAAATAACATATTGGCTCATGTGATCTGAAAGTCATTGCATTTTGATTTTATTCACAATTTACACTTCGTCCCAACTATTTCGGAATTGGGGTTGTATTAGAATGACTTGCCCTCCGTCCTTGCTCGATTGCATTTCTAAGTGAAAGGGTTAAACTCCTAAAAGCATTACATAGAGACTGAGTTTGTAATGTTATAGGGTTACAGTGTACAATTATGGGTACAAAGGCTTGAAGGTGATGATGTTGTATATAAGTAAACATGTTTGATTGTATACGTCATGCTTGCAATCTGTGGACTTGGAAGCACTCCTTTTCCTCAGAGTGTGTGTGTGTGTGTTGGTGCTATGCGCTGTTGTGATGTATTGTGGTGACTCCTGCAGGCAGTCGGCTGAGCTGAATAAGCTGCGCTCGGAGTACACTGCACTGATGAAAGAGCTGGCTGAGAACAATGGCAAACTGCAGCAGGAGGAGCTGCAGAGGAAGACGTTGGAGGTCAACTACAAGCAGAATGTCTCGCAGCTGGAGGTAATGAGGGAAGGGGCAGGGTGTCCGGCCATTCACAAAGCAGCCATCTCAGGCAGGAAGTGAAGTCACAGCAGGTGGGTGAGGCATTGCGGGTGGACGGTGTAGGGTTAGAGTGTAGGCCAATATGTATTTTCAACAGAAGCTGGGAGGCTGAAACTTTACTCAAATATGCCTCTATTCACCTGCGTCATCCCCACCTTAATATTTCCAGTAAAAGGCTCAAACATTTTTACGCCGTGATGTGAGTGTGGATGTCTGATATCTGAGGGCAAAGAATTGAGTTTTCCTTTTTGTACCTGCATTGACAACAAAAAGTTGTTGTCTCTAGCAACACAAGATGTTTGCTTGTATGAATGCTGTTTGTCAGGTTTTGTTTATGTGTGTAAGAGCACATGCCTGGTGTTTGTGTATATATGTGTATGTGCTTGTGAAAGGTACTTGTTACAGTACTGTGTGTTGGCTGGCCAGGCACAACTGCAAGACACCAAGCGGCGGTGGGAGGACCTGCAGAACTACCTGCACAGTGTCAATGCTGAGAGAGAGAAATTGCAGGCTGCCAAACAAGGTGAATCCACATATCCTCATTCTTCTTTCCTTGCGAGGGCATTAGACTGACTTGAATTCATGGGTCTCGCTACAGCCTTTCCCCATCTTAAGCGTAACCAATATATTCATAACCCAAATACTTACTCTAACCTGAACCTACCCTTAATTCTAACCTTCACTCTAACTTTAAACAATAAGTCACAGTTTGCCTTTGTAGTTGTTAGGACTGGACGCAATGTCCTGACTTCCTTAAAATTTCCCCACTCTCCTGGTGAAAACCAGGTCAGGTCCACACTATGTAGCAAGTACAACCCCAATTCCAAAAAAGTCGGGATGCTGTGTAAATTGTAAATAAAAACAGAATGCAATGATTTGCAAATCTCAACCCACGTTTTTTTCACAATAGGACATAGACAACATATCAGATGTTGAAAGTGAGACATTTTACCATTTCATGAAAAAATATTAGCTCATTGTGAATTAAATGGCAGCAACACATCTCAAAAAAGTTGGGAGAGGGGCAACAAAAGGCTGGAAAAGTAAGTGTTACTAATAAAAAAACAGCTGGTGGAGCATTTCGCAACTAATTAGGTTAATTGGCAACAGGTCAGTGACATGACTGGGTATAAAAAGAGCATTTTAGAGAGGCAGAGTCTCACTGAAGTATAGATGGACAGAGATTCAGCAATCTGCAAAAAACTGCATCTAAAAATCATGGGACAATTTCAGAAAAATGTTCCTCAATGTGAAATTGCGAAGACTTTGAACCCACAGGACATAATATCATCAAAAGATTCAGAGAATCTGGAGAAATCACTGTGCACAAGGGACAAGTCCGAAGGTCAGTATTGGATGCTTGTGATCTTCGACCCTCAGGCGGCACTGCCTTAAAAACATACTTGATTCTGCACTGGAATACACTGCATGGGCCCAGGAACACTTCCAGAAATCATTGTCTGTGAACACACTTCGCCGTGCAATCTACGAATGCAAGCTAAAGCTGTATCATGCAAAGAAGAAGCCATATATGAACACGATTCGGAAACACCTCCGTCCTTTTTGGGCCAAAGTTAATTTGAAATGGACAGAGGCAGAATGGAAAACTGTTTTGTGGTCAGATGACTCAAAATTTGAAATTCTTTTTGGAAACCACAAACGCCGTGTTGTGTGGTCTAAAGAAGAGAGGGACCATCCAGCATGTTATCAGCGCACGGTTCAAAAGCCTACATCTCTGATGGTATGGGGTTGCATTAGTGTCTATGGTGTGTGGAGCTTACACATCTGAATTGGCATTATCAATGCTGAATAGTATATAGAGGTTTTACAACAACATATGCACCCATCTAGACAACGTCTCTTTTAGGGAAGGCCTTGCATATTTCAGCAAAACAATGCCAAACTTTATTTTGCATCCATCACAACAGTATGGCTTCCCAGAAGAAGAGTCTGAGTGCTGAACTGGCCAACCTGCAGTCCAGACCATTCACTAATAGAAAACATTTGGTGCATCATAAACGAAAAATCCGGCAAAGAAGGCCCAGGACCGTTGAGCGGCTAGAATCCTACATCTGACTAGAGTGGGACAACAGTCCTCTCCCAAAACTTCAGCAATTGGTCTCATCTCTTCAGACGTTTACAGACTGTTGTTAGTTGAAGAGGGAGTACTAAACAACGGTAAACATGGCCCTGTCCCAATTTTTTTGAGATATATTGCCGCCATCAAATTCAAAATGAGCTAATGTTTTACACATCATCCCAACTTTTTTGGAATTGGGGTTGTACATGAATGCGCATACACACGCACACATACACGAGCCTGTGCACACACCAATGTACACACTTATGCCTGCACACACGCAACCCCACACACACACACACACACACACACACTTACACTTGTGCGTTTGTGCATGCACGTACACTCTTGCATTTGCGCACACCTTGTTCTTTGCTGCTTGCCAGGAAATAACTTTCTATCAGCCTTATCTTCTTATTATCGCATCCTTATCATTTGTATTTCTTGGAGGTAAAAAAAGTTTGGCCTTCATTAAAATTTAACTCTATTGTTCATTGTGCCCTGGGTAACTTATTGCTAAGACTGATAAGCAAACAGTCTTTTTAAATGGAATTGTTTTTAGTGCTTCTATTACATTTCCTCATTGCAGGTGATCAGTTTATACGTCCTTGTGAGTAAAAGTTGACCTTAACCCCCAGCATAGAACACAAAAAGAAATGCATCAAGCATTATCATCATGGTTTTATGGTTTAATTCTGAAGATGCGATGCTGACAGGTCCGGCGTTTTGAAAAATGTTTCCACATGGTTCGACTGCCATATAAACTACAGAATTCAGTGTTTACAGTTGGTCTCATTAGGTTGTCTTCCTGAATGTCTTAAAATCTAAAACTTGGCCAGATTTGTCTGTTCACAATCTAACAACGATTGCTTGGAGTTTGCTCTTTCAGGGGTATTACCTGGACTTCTCATAGGAATTCTCCTTAAGTAACTACCAGTCTGAATAAAGCATTTGTCATTTTTATCAGAGACTGCACATAGGAAAGCATTGTAGTGGATGGTTTGCACATCCGTGCACGATGGCATGCATGCAGTACTGTGCAGAACCCCTAGGCACCCTAGATATTTTTAGTTCACTTTGATGTTGGATGTTTATTTTTGTTTTCCACATTAGTGGTGCTTAGATAAAAACCAGATTTGAAGCATCAAATGTTTATAAAAAATCCTCCAGAGGAACTTCGTATTTCACGAAATACAGGTGATAGAAATAATATGCCATGAAAGAGCCCAGATCTCAACATCATCAAGGCTGTCTGGGCTGGGGAAGAAGGATGCAAGTGAGACTGAGAGTCGCAGAGCAACTGCAGCGTATTCTCCAATATGCTTAGAACAACCAAACACCCAATAATCCTCTAAAACTACGAACCCTCTGGACAGTGTTCCAGATGTTTATGTGAAGGGTAGTCACACTAAATATTGATTTGAGTTGGTTTTTAACAGTTCACAGCACTTTACAGTGCATTTTTCAATATTTAGAAACCTTTTATGATATTTGGAAGCATCTTGACCTTTACAGAATTTTGATAAATGTGCCTAAAACTTTTGTTCAGTACTGAACATCATAACAATGTTTATTAGATGCCTGCAAATAAGGATTGTGTGCCACCAATGGCAGTAGCAGATAGCTGCCTTTGCCTGTATTGGAACTGTAATGAAACAATAGAATCTAGGCCCAAGGACAAAATACTGTATAAGAAAAACAAAAACTATTTGTGAATGCTGAGGAGTTTGCCGTTTGATAAATGAAACATTTGTAGAGCTTATTCTTCTCGATGGTATAAAATATCATGCGCTATTCAGTAGAAAAAAAATATATAAAAATCTGTAAAAATTCAGTGATTTAACAAGAGTAATTGTAATTAAATTTGTAAATGATGTCATGAGTTATTAATTATATGCATAAATAGGAAAAATGGTCTAAAACTTGAGGCTGAAAAGGTGGGCCATTTAGTTTTGGATTGAGGAATCATTAGAAGAAGGAAGTGAAAGGAATTGAGGGCTGTGGTAGGAATATGCAGGGAGGTAAAACATTCAGGCAGGCACAAGTCCATGGACTGACATGAAAACTAGTTAAAAATCTTAAAATCAGTTTTGAAATGAAATGTAACCAGGGTAGGTGATAAAATTTGGATTAATATCTGGTCTCTTCCTGATTTTAGTAAAGACTAGCTGCAGTTGAAGCTTCATGTAATCCACTTGCCTGTTTTTACAAGTGAGATTGAAGTCTGATGATCAGAGTAAGAACTGATTTTTTCAGGAAATGGATTTTGGCTAGGTTTACTATGGAGACCTAATTTGTGGCAAAAAAAAGGTAATAAACTGTGGCATTTCATTATGTATTGTGATTGTAGTGCTCCGTACGTCACATATCTTTAAAGAGGGTAAAAGAATGGTATAGTGGCTGCAGTGTCGAGGGGCCTCTGGTACTTCTCTCCCCCTGGTGACTGGCTCATGAAACGAGGGTCTGCTGAACACGAGCCATGTTTTAACACTAAACGGGCGCGAGGTCATTTTGACCACTCTCGCCTTTTAAACTGCACATATGTCTATTTGTATAACAGCCCTATGTCTCCCAGTCAGTGACTTTTCCTAAAATGGTGTTATTCATCAACTTATGAGTTATGGGGATTCTGGAATAAAAGAGACAGAAAAAATCGCTGATTATACCTAGAACGGCCAAGAGGTCATTTTGACCTCCATTACTCCTAATGCAACAAACTGTAAATGGACCATATAGCCCAGCTGTATAGCTAGGCTATATAGTCAGCCTGGCTAGGCTGACTATATAGCTATTCAGACAGACAACTCAAAGCACTTGACAGTAGCCTAATTCCTCACATATGCTCATTTATACAACACATTCATACACTGACAGCTATGCAAGGCAGTCAACTGCATCTTGGTTGCCTTGCAACGCATTTTGTTACGTTTTGAATAGTGTGCAGGTGCGTATGTAAACCAGTTGCTGTCATGATGTCAGAATCAGTTTGCTCTCCCATTTTGCAGGTAGAAATTGTGATTGTTACAGGGCTTTTCTCTTAGTGATTTTGTTTATTTAGTTAGTTGGGCAGGCTCCCAGAGAAGGAAATGGATCAGAGGAAACGGATGAATGTAAGTCAGGCTTTGGCAAAGCATCAGGACATGAGCTCTGGTGAGTTGGATGGAGAAGAAATATCAGGGCTCAGTGATGTGCCTTGATCCAGTGAATCCACCTCTGATTTTGAACCTGAATGTCATCATGAGCCACCCTGTAAAAGGATCACCCCTGGTGGGCAAACCAAGCTTCTGATGCCAGGGAGCTCACCTAAACTTGATATTTATTCACCTCATAATGCTCAGGTTTCACAGCATAATTTCAAGTCCAAAGGTTATGAAACATTTCAAAATAGCCATAATAGCCAACAAAGCCAAGCTCTAAAGCTCTAACTTCTATACTATTCCATCAATATAAACAGAGCAGGCAATGAATTTACATTGTTATATTATTAAAATAAAATAAAGCCTAATGTGGCAAAATTAATGAAATAAGATGTTTTTTCACTTATTTTCACATGCTATTTTAAAATAATTAACATCTGTTCCACTAACAGACTTCTAATTTGCAATCATAAAGCCCGCAGCAGAGGGAGGTCAAAATGACCTCACGGCCGTTCTAGTGTTAAGGCACATGTTGAAATCAAACAAGTTTGAAATTCTCCCTGTAGTTAAAGAGTTGCAAAGCCCTAGTCAGGAAGATCAGATTGAGTCTCATCAGAAACTTATGTGTGCAGCAATCTGGCTAGGATTCTAACTTTAGGGTTTTCTTTATTGCGAATATGGAAAAATGGCCTGTGAACATCAGGTATAAAATGAGGTCTTCTCTTGTCCTCTGTGGTCTCAGAGCTACAGAACCAGCTGCTGGGGGTGGAGTCTGAAATTAGCAACAAGAACAAGGAGATCCAGACCCTGCACAGCACCCTGACTGACACAATGGTGTCCAAGGAGCAGTTGGAGCACAAGGTGATGGAGCTCCTGGAAGTGTCTCAGCACAGCCGGCCCGACGACTCGCAGCAGCTACAGGTGCACTGGAGCTTTCTTTGTATCTTCTCACAATGTTACTGGCACATTTTCCAGTGTAATAACATTGCTGCTACATGGCAGCTACAATGGGGTACAAAAATTTGGGCACCCCTGGTTTAAATGTCTGTTACAATTAATCTTCAAGTGATTGAAAGCAAACCTGAACACTAAATGCTACAAAGTTAAACATGACACATTTCATCACGTTTTAAAGCAGGAATAATTTTTATTTTTAACTTTTCACAGTTTCAAAATAATAAAACAAGGAAAAAGGCCTTGTGCGAAAGTTTGGGAAACCTGTCAGCTAGTACTTTGTAACTCCTCCTCGGGCAGCTGTAACAGCTTGCAAACACTTCCTGTAGCCAGCTAAGAGTCTTTGAATTCTTG
Source organism: Gymnothorax javanicus (assembly GCA_029692085.1). NCBI lineage: Eukaryota > Metazoa > Chordata > Actinopteri > Anguilliformes > Muraenidae > Gymnothorax > Gymnothorax javanicus. The sequence continues at coordinate 104,951,690 of CM056193.1, read as the reverse complement.
TCTTTGGAGTTTTTCCCCACTCTTCCTGACAGAACACCTCTAGCTCAGAAATATTCTTCGGCCTCCTTGCATGCACGGCATGTTTGAGGTCTTTCCACAGATTTTCGATAATATTCAAGTCTGGGGACTGTGATAGCCATTCCAAAACCTTCATCTTTCCTGGAGGTACTTCATGGTGGATTTTGAGGTATGCTTCGGGTCATTGTCTTGCTGGAAAACCCAACATCTCTTCAACTTCAATTTCTGGACTGGGCTTTGAACATTAGCCTCTAAATGTCTTGATATTTGGTGGAATCCATTCTTTCTTCCACCAGCACAATATTGCCTGTGCCCCCAGCTGCTACACAACCCCAAAACATAATGGATCCACCTCCATGCTTAACAGTTGGCAACGTGTTCTTCTCTACAAATGCTTCACCCTTCTTTCTCCAAACATACCTCCTTTGGTTGAGGCCGAAAAGTTCAATTTTGGTTTTGTCAGTCCAAAGCACATTGTTCCAGTAGGCTTGAGGTTTCTCAAGGTTTTCTTTTGCATACTTCAGACGCTTAATTTTCTGTTGAGGTCGTAGGAAAGGCTTCTTTCTTGCAACTCTGCCATGTACTGTAGGTCTTTGTTGTTTAAGGTACGCTGGACTGTTGTCCTGTGACCAACTAGACCTGTGTCTGCTACTCTATTTTGCAGCTCTTTTGCAGTGATGTGTGGGTTCTTCTGAGCATTTCTCACCAGATCTCAGGCCATTCTATTTGAAATTTTTATTGGTCTTCCGGATCTTGCCTTGACTTCATTTGTTCCATTTATTTTCCATTTTTATTATCCCCCCGGCATAGAATGCGGGGGGATATAGGCATCGCCTCGTCCGTCCGTCCGTAATCATTTTGTTTCCAGAGCAGAACTCGGAAACTATGCAAGATATCAGCCCCAAACTCGGTAAATGTATTCTATGTATAGTCTAGATGTGCCTTTTGCTACTTTGGAAATTTCGGGATTCCTATTTTTCTCATTTCCATGGAAACAAATCTGGACTTGGTGCACATCAGGCCTAGTTCGTTTCCGGAGCAGAACTCAAAAACCGTTCAATATATCTTGCTGAAACTTTGCATGTGTATTACCCACATACTGAAGTGGTGCCTTTTGATATTTTCAGATTTATGAAAAAAAAAAAAATTTTTCGTTTCCATGGAAACGAAATTTTTTTTTTTCGTTTCCATGGAAACCAGTTGCATTTGGACTCTGTACAGAGTGGTTTGTTTCCGGAGCACAACTCAAAAACCGTTCAATATATCTTACTGAAACTTTGCATGTGCATAGCCCACATACTGAAGTCCGGCCCTTTGGTATTTTCAGATTTCTGAAAATCTTCTTTTTCCATGGAAGCGACATGGATTTGGACTCAGTCGCAGGGCTGGGTTTGTTTCCGGAGCAGAACTAAAACACTGTTCATTAATGACCCTTGTTTTCTTTATTGCCTTTGCCAACGTGTGCTTCATAGTCTTTGCTAGATGTTGCCAGTACATACTTCCAGATCATTCCAGAGGAAAATCACCTGAACATTCTTGTTTGAATTTCTTTGAAGGTGTAGGATTGACATGACTTTCGCAAATGATCAGGGGCCGGGGGGATATGTCATCTTCTGAAGACTCTTGTCTTACGATGTTTCTGACAGTAGAAATGGGTAGTTTGAAACATTGCAAGAGTTTTCGTAGCCCTCTCCTTGTTGGTGGAAGTGAATTATCTTGATTTTGACATCCTTGGACAAGTGTTTAGAGGAACACATGGTTTTTAACACCAGACACAACAGCCACCACAGTCGGATTCTTTAAAAGGCATGGAATTGCTTCAGAATATATAGTTCAACCCTAGAATTATATTCACCTGACTCACTGAAGCCCTAACGAGTAAATCACCTGGGTCTGGGCCTTAGTAATCATCATCTTAAAAGGTAATAAAGACTAATCCAAAAGGGTTCCCAAACTTTTGCACTGGGCACTTTTTCCTTTCTTATGCAGCTGCATACCACCCCTTTTGTTTGGGAAACATGGCCTGCTCATGAAGGCATAACATTCTCATAGAGACATAACATGCTCACAAAACATCACATACTCATTATAACATTATATGTTCATGAAATGCATGATGTTTTCCAGGACCTGCTGGCAGAGAACAAAGCGTTGCAAGCTCAGATAGAAAATCTGCAGGCCCAGATCTCTACTCAGGTATGGCCTTGTACGCTACTGTTGACCTGCCATGTAGGGATGGTGCACTGGGGTATTGTATTTGGATGCGTGGGGATAAACGTAATGACATGTCTGTCCATTGTGTCTTTCTCCCAGACAACCACTGCATCCCATTTCGAGGAGCTGCAGAAACTGTGAGTACAAGCAGGCTTATTATTACATTGATATGCATCCAATGATGGAAATCAAACCTCATCAATTGTGGGTCCTGGATTAATTGAAGCTTCTTGCGTTCCTCACGAGATCCTATTTTGTGCGTGACTGTGTACATGTTTTTGTTTTCTGTACATGTGTATGTGTGTCCATGTTTGTGTGTGTGTGTGTGTGTGTGTGTGTGTCAGGCTGGCTGAAAAGGAGCTCCAGAGAAAGAGCCTTGAGGACTCTCTGAATGTGGAGAGGAGCAGTGTAGCGACTCGGGAGATTAACATGCAGGTGAGACTCACACTTTAGGCTGTGCGCTGAACATTTCTGTTTCCTGCACCTGTAAATGTGGTTTGAGTTCAACTAAATCCTGTACTTAGAAAAATTTTTTTTCCTCTGCTAAATGTTCATTTGCTGCTTTAGATTAATTTTTGTGAAAGTGTTTTCTGACCCTAGAGGGGGCTGAAAGGCATTATCCCTTACTGACTGACCAATGGACTGATATACCTTATTTTAAAACTGAGCAAAAAGCACTGGTCATTTGCTATGTCTACCTGTGTTGGATAAACATTCAATCCTGGCTGTGCTCAGTTACTGAGGGCCCTGCTCAACCTTTGAGCCAAAACTAACATCGAACTGAGAATATGTCTGTTAAGTGGATGTGTGGGCTGAAAATGGCCTGTAAGTTTGCGGCAGTGATGAATAAATGACCTGTAAGTTAGTGGCAGTGATGAATAAATGGCCTGTAAGTTTGTGGCAGTGATGAATGAATGGCCTGTAAGTTTGTGGCAGTGATAAATAAATGGCCTGTAAGTTTGTGGCAGTGATGAATAAATGGCCTGTAAGTTAGTGGCAGTGATGAATAAATGGCCTGTAAGTTAGTGGCAGTGATGAATAAATGGCCTGTAAGTTTGTGGCAGTGATGGATAAATGGCCTGTAAGTTTGTGGCAGTGATGGATAAATGGCCTGTAAGTTTGTGGCAGTGATGAATAAATGGCCTGTAAGTTTGTGGCAGTTATGAATCACGATTTTACCCTCCACAGGCTATGCACACGGACAACATGACCCTGAAGGCCGAAGTCCAGAAACTGCAGGCTCAGATTTCTGAACAGGTCAGGACTCTGACAGCAGTGGCTTACCTTTGCATGCCTTGAAGGTCCCCTGATATTTCACCAGGTGCCCCGCTAAGTAGCAAATACAGGCCATTTCAAATCTTTCCTTTGTGATATCACAAGGTGGAGGGATCGCCCAGAATAATGAAGGAACTGATTAACTGTTTGGCTGATGTTGATCAATCCTTCTTGCCTCTGGCTGGTTTCTTCACCACGTGCTGTCACAAACAAACTGATTTTGAAAGGGCTTGTAACGACTAATTGGTTGTGCACCTGGTGACATGATAAGAGGCCCTTTAGTCTTTGTTTCTATCAAGCAGTCTGGTTAGGTTCAGTTTAGTTTTGTTAGTTACACATCAGAACATTTATTTTAGCGTTTTCATCGTCAAAAGTTGTGGATGGTACCAAAATAACCGTTCCAAATTGTACCCTTTTTGTAGGTACCCTTCTGTTAGGGCAGTGTTTCCCGACCCAGTCCTCGGGGCACACCAGTCAGATCCAGGTATTTGTTGTGTTCCTCCTTAAGCACGCCTGATGTAACTTATCAAGCTCATGATTAGCTGCATTAGGTGTGCTTAAGGTGGAACACTTCAAAAATCAGGATCTGGCTGGTGTGCCCCTCGGACTGGGTTGGGAAACACTGTGTTAGGGTACCTTGCGCTCAGATCTGATTCTAAAAGGTGGAGCTGGGAACACTGCCGTCCATAGATGGGTCAAGAGAGAATCGAGAGCTGGATGAAGTGGTGTGAAAAATTGCTCTAGCTTGTTTCTCAGCGCAGCTGACAAAGGCTTCATTCGCATGTTTGTTTTCAATCATTATCTTTAATGAATGTTAACTTTTCTTTTTACTCCTGTATTTTACTTGGTTACATACATTGTCTGTCTCTGTTTTTAGTAGAACCATTGTGCACTTTAATTTTTTATGCCTATGACTAAGTTTATTTGTTTTTGTTGCCCTTTTTTTGGGGGGGGGTTCCCTTTATTGGACAGTATTTAGTAGAGAGAGACAGGAAAGGTGGGACAAGAATGGGGATGACATGCGGCAAACAGGCCCGAGCCGGAATCGAACCTGGACTGCCGCCGGAAGGACTCAGCCTTTTGTGGTGTGCGCGCTTAGACCGATGTGCCACCAGGGCGCCCCTTTGTTGCCTTTTTATGCTCATATCTTTTATTATACCCACCACCCATAAGGGGCGAGGGTATATGGTATATAGCAAAGAATTCCGTCCATCCTTCCGTCCGTTTGTCCGCACCAGTTAATCTGACTGATTTCTCAAAAACCGCTCATCAGATTGTTTTCAAATTGCAGTCATGTATTCTGCACTTCATGGAGAGGTGCAGTGCCATGGTTCATTAATATGTGACGATTTCTTTCAAAAATTACTTTTGTTTTCCATATTTTGAACTTCGAAAATTTACCACTGCAAGTGTTGTCTGACCGATTTCACGAAAACTGCTCATCTGATTGTTTTCAAATGTCAGGCATTCATTCCATACTTCATGCAGAGGTGCAGTGCCAATTTATATGAAAATATGCCCCAATCTCTTCAGTGCGCAAGGGTCTGGAGGATGAGTGAGCTGTGCATTGCTCTTGTAAAGCACATTGGGTTGCTTTCTGTATGAAATGTGCTCGATAAATAAATTTTCTTCTTCCTCGTCAAACATTAACAAGTATTTCAATGATTAGTATCAGCAGTTGGCAGCTAAACATGTAGCATCCTTCTTAATGCAATGCTGCAGCGATTAAATAGAAAATTGTATTCAGAAATGTTTTATTCACTTGACAAAGAAACACAAGCTACTATGTTAACTTCGGTGTTGGCTTATTCAACCTAATCTTTGCTTCATGATGTTATAATCACAACAATGAGGATTAGCAGCAAGGAACAGAACTGAAGGCTGTTGATTGAAAGTCAATTTGCGTGATTTTGCTGGAAAACTGGCTGCACCTGATAATGTTGAGTTTTTTCAGAGTAAACATAATGTTAATTTAAAGAAATGATTGAAAACAGGTCAAAACCAACTGTTCATTTTAAGGGGCGTTCCTGAATTTCAGCTGACCAGCTGCCACTGTTTACTGTTACTGGTCAATCCTGTGAAATCTTTTCTTTTTCTTTTAACCGAGCCTACATTTAAGGCCACGTTTGCACCTGGTATGAAAATGTGTTTTTTGTGATCGGATTGCCATTGGATAGCGCTTGACCACACAAAAGTACAGGTGTAAATGTGCTCAAGATGCACTGAGGACGGATTGTGATCCGATCTTTCAAACCACTTTTGAAGGTGGTCAGGGACAGATTCTGGCCACTTTGAACACAAGTCTGAATGCTAATGCGTCTCCAATCCGCATACAACAACTCTGTGGGTGGAAACACCTACAGTAAAACTTAGTAGATGAGTTGCATTGGTATGTAAAATGAGTATGTTTGGTGGGGTGTCCCACTGGTAAAAAGGGTTTCATCAAAGACTGTGTTATAGTAGCTATTCATTTATAAAAATGCATAATCATGTTGTTCCTAACAATTTAAATTTGCTTTAAACAAAATGGCAATTTCCACTTTGTTCAGCACAGTCCACTACGTGAAGTTTTTATGCAGCTGTATCGGTCTTTCTAGAAGTTTTCGCTATGTTGCGGTGGGCTATGCAGCTTCTTTATTAGGTTGCCGGCCATAGGCCAGTAACCTATTGTTGTCACTTTGCGTCCGGCGGCGTTGTTGGCGTCAGCGTCGTCCGTTTAAAGCCGTATCTCAAAAAAGGTCTGAATTTTTTTTTAATTTGGGGATGTGATCAAATGGGTCATCAAGTTAATGCCCGAGCAAAAATTTTTTTTGATTGAATCGTTCATTTAGACTTGGCGGCCATTTTTTATGTTGAAAATGGCCATTTTTGGCACTTAGGTGCAATTTTCTCAAAAAACTGTCTGATGAATTTTTTTTAATCGCAGCAATGGAATCAGTATCATGACCTGCTTTAACGATGTAAATGGCGTTTTGATTGAATTGCTCCTTCATAGCGCCACCTAGGCAACGTGTCTGGACTTCATCATTTTTCGGGATGTTTTGCCACAAAACGTGCCGTAACTTGCTTATTATTGCATTTATAATATAAGTAAGAATGGAGCATGTACAGCATATCATGCTTGCCGAGCGTTGTCAGTTGGTTGAATTTGACCTTGAGCCGAAAGGTCAAGGTCAAATGGCAAAAATGTGCTATTACTCTCTTAATATAGCATTTAGAGCTTAGGTATGTATGAGGCCTCTCCAGGGAATCAGGTATGCCGAACATTGTGAGTCAGTCACATTTGACCTTGGGCCTCAAGGTCAAGGTCAAATGGCAAAAATGTGCTATAACTTGCTTAATATGACATTTAGAACTTAGATATGTATGAGGCACCTATAGGGAATCATGTATGCCAAACATTCTTGGTTGTTCGAATTTGACCTTGAGTCTCAAGGTGAAGGTCAAATGGCAAAAATGTGCTAGAACTTGCTTAATATGACATTTAGAACTTAGATATGTATGAGGCACCTATAGGGAATCATGTATGCCAAACATTCTTGGTTGTTCGAATTTGACCTTGAGTCTCAAGGTGAAGGTCAAATGGCAAAATGTGCTAGAACTTGCTTAATATGACATTTAGAACTTAGATATGTATGAGGCACCTATAGGGAATCATGTATGCCAAATATTCTTGGTTGTTCGAATTTGACCTTGAGTCTCAAGGTGAAGGTCAAATGGCAAAAATGTGTTATAACAGCTTAATGTGGCATTTAGAGCTTAGGTATGTGTGAGGCACCTATAGGGAATCATGTAAGCCAAACATTCTCGGCAAGTTGAATATGACATTGGGCGTCAAGATCAAATGGCAAAAATGTGCTATAACTTGCTGAATATGGCAATTAAAGCTCAGGTATGTTTGGGGCACCTATAGGAAACCATGCATGCTGAACATTCTTAGGCAGTCAGTCAAATTTGATGTTGGGCCTCAAGGTCAAGGTTATATGACAGAAATGGCCCATATTTGTTTAATATTGTTTTTAGAGCTTAGGTATGTATTGGGCACTAATAGCTAATCATGTATGCTGGTTGTTTTCGACATATTGGATTTGACCTTGGGCAACAAGGTCTAGGTAATGACAAAAACGGCCTAATAGTCCTTTAATATTGGCTTTAGATCTTCGGTACGTATTGTACACTGATGACAAATCATGCATGCTGATCAAACACACCATATTGGATTTGACTTTGGTCTTCAAGGTCATGTGACAAAATCAATCTATTTATTTCCTCGTTTAATAATGTCTTTAGACATTAGTATGTATTAGGCACTAAACCATATATAATTAAAATTTTAGCGGGCATTGCAACCGCATGGTCGACCTTTTCGCAATTTCCGCAATAAAAACTGGTCAAAATCCATTTTTGGATGTTTGTTCCTATTAGCATCATGGAATAGAAAGAATAATACTAATTAGACCCACTACGTGGCAGTGTTGTGTAAAAAAAAAAATCATTGTCTGAAAGCAGAGCAAGAGCCAGAAGTGAATTGAGAAGATGGCACACTTCACAAATTGACAGCAGACGACAGTGAAAGTCCAGGTTGGAAAAAAAAATTTAATTGGATTTCATGATGTAGGCTTCTGAAAGATTATATCCATTCATGTAAGGTGCTATGAGTGAATAGTGAAGCAAGAAAGTCCTTTTTTTTTTTTTTTTTTTTTTTTTTTTACACAGGAATTATTTTATGGAATGGTCTTCCACTTAATATTAAAATGGCAGAAACGAAAAGGGACTTTAAACATAAAGTTAGGGTTTACTTCTGGAATAAAGTAGATAATTAGGCGAAAATAGACTTGATGTGTAGGTTCTGTTTTGTTTTTTGTGTTTACATGTGTTGTATGTCCTCTCTCTTCCATCAGGGACCATGTTGGAAAAAAGTGTTCATCGCTTTTACACGTTATCCCTTGGATCCTTTTTGTCTTTCTATATCCATAAATAAACCAAACTAAATATTTTTGCTAAATGGCAGAAAAGTGACATAAAAATGTTGCTCTCTGTCACTCATGAAAAAGTGTGACCGCTCAGTCGAGTTGCCCAATAATGGTAACTAAAACCCCTTTCTCACTGAGCTGCATTGGCCCGCGGAAGTGTGCGGATGAAACAGTTCTTTTCTTCGCAGAGAAGAATTGATTCGAAGAACCGTGAATTGATTCGCAGTGGTACGGGACCATTCGCCATCACAGCCGAAATTCGCGAAAAATTTAAACAGGTTTAATTTTTTCGCGGATGTCCGAGCTGGAGCTTTTTAACGCCAGTATAGTGTAGACAACGTGTTGCTTTCGCAAGAATTTGTGTTGGCTTCCTGTTGAATCCGCAGACTGATGCTAGTTACTTTTCTCCTGTTGGGGCTGTAACTGCCGGCAACCTTCAGGGCCCTTGGCACTCTAGTTTTTATTTTTATTTTATTTAAGATTTATTTAAGCAGGGGACCTGACTGAGACCATGTGTCCTTTTCAGCAGGCCCCTGCATTACAATCAATTAAAGTAACACAGTTTACTGGACATTTGTAGTATCAAAAATAAATAATATAATAATATAATGCCATCATTAGAGGGAAAAAATTAGTTAAAACAACAACAATTCTCTTGATAAAATTATCTGATCAAAGTTTTAAAATATCCAAAAGGAACCAGTTCATTCAGTTTCAGTTCAGCTTGCAGCTGATTCCAGGTGTGTGGAGACATTATAATAAAAAGCTGTCTTACCCAGCTCCATTCTAACACGAGGAACATTCAGACACAATGAGTCCTGTGACCGTGTCCCATGGCAACCCACTCGCCGCGTAAGTAGACTAGCTAGATGAAGAGGGATTTTAAATACAACCCCAATTCCGAAATAGTTGGGACGAAGTGTAAATTGTGAATAAAATCAAAATGCAATGACTTGCAGATCACATGAGCCAATATGTTATTTACAATAGAACATTGATAACATTTCAAATGTTGAAACTGAGGCATTTTACATTTTTATCTGCAAAATGAGCTTATTTCAAATTTTCTGGCTGCAACAGGTCTCAAAAAAGTTGGGACACAGGCAAAAAAGGGCTGAAAAAGCAATTAATATATGAGAATCAGCTGAAAGAACATTTAGCTAGTAATTAAGTTAACTGGCATCAGGTGTGCAGCATGATTGGCTATAGAAGGGATGTCTGAGAGAGGCTGAGTCTCTCAGAAGTAAATATGGCCAGAGGCTCTCCAACCTGTGAAGGCTTGCGTAAAAAAATTGTGGAATACTTTAAAAACAATGTTCCTCAACATCAAATTACAAAAGCTTTGAATGTCTCATCATCGATGGTGCATATCATCATCAAAAGATTCAGAGAAACTGGAAAAATCTCTGTGCGTAAGGGACAAGGCCGAAGACCTTTGCTGGATGCCCATGATCTTCTGGCCCTTAGACACCACTGCATCACTCACCGGCAAGATTCTGTCATTGACATTACTAAATGGGCCCAGGAATACTTCAAGAAACCACTGTGTGTAAACACAGTCCGCCGTGCCATCCACAGATGCCACCTAAAACTCTATCATGCAAAAAGGAAGCCATTGTTAAGCAAGATCCAGAAATGCCGCCATGTTCTGTGGGCCAAGGCTCATTTAAAATGGACTGTAGCAAAGTGGCAAAGTGTCCTGTAGTCAAACGAGTCCAAATTTGACATTCTTATTGGAAATCATGGGCGTCGTGTCCTCCGGGCTAAAGAGGAGAAAGACCACCCCTCCTGTTATCAGCATTTAGTTCAAAAGCCAGCATCTCTGATGGTATGGGGATGCATTAGTGCATTTGGTGTGGGACACTTGCATGTTTTAGAAAGCACCATGAATGAAGGTATATAAAGGTTTTAGAGCAACATATGCTCCCCTCCAGATGACATCTATTCCAAGGAAGGCCTTGTGTATTTCAGCAGGACAGTGCAAAACCACATACTGCAGCTATTACAACAGCGTGGCTTCGTAGTAGAAGAGTCCATGTGCTGAACTGGCCTGCCTACAATCCTGATCTTTCACCGATTGAGAACATTTGGCGCATAATTAAATGAAAAGTCCGTCACAGGAGACCCAAATCTCTCCAGCAGCTGGAAGCCTGTATTAAACAAGAGTAGGATCAAATTCCAATGGCTAAACTCAAGAAACTTGTCTCCTCAATGCCCAGACGCCTCCACTCTGTGTTAAAAAGAAGAGGGATGCTACACCATGGTAAACAGGCCCCTGTCCCAACTTTTTTGAGACCTGTAGCAGCCATCAAATTTGAAATGAGCTCATTTTGTGGATAAATTGTAAAATTTTTCAGTTTCAACATTCCATACGTTATCTCTGTTCTATTGTGAATGAAATACTGGCTGGTGTGATTTGAAAGTCATTGCGTTTTGATTTTATTCACAATTTACACTTTGTCCTAACTATTTCGGAATTGGGGTTGTCAAACACATTTATAAACAAATAAAAACCAGTGGTAGTCTCGTCTAGCTTTCGATGACCCCCACCCTACTGACTTGTATAAGACATAATGGTGGGTGCGGAAGTCAAGACCAGTGATAAATCTAATAGCAGAATGATGAATAGAATCTAAAGGTTTTAAAACGGAAGTAGATGCATTTCTATAAATCGTATTACCATAATCAAGCATGGGGAGTATTACAAAGTGCACAATCTTCTTTTTACTTTTGAAATTGAAACAAGCCCTATTTCTGTATTAGAAACCTATTTTACTCCTTATCTTTTTGGTAAAATTTTCAATATGTATTTAAAAAGTCAGCTTGTCATCCAGCCCAAGTATTTATAATGGGGGACATGCTCAATTGGGCTACCCTGCAGGGTACAAATATGAAAATCAAGGGGGTCTTTTTTTCTCGCTTTGGTGAATACCATGAACTTGGTTTTGTCCTCATTCAAGACAAGCTTCAACTTAATTAAAGATCTTTGAATAGAGTTGAAATCATGCTGAAGATTAGATATCACCTGCTGAACTGAAGAAGCATTCGAGTAAATTATGGTATCGTCAGCATATAAATGCAGCTTGCAATGATCCAAAGATAAGCCAATATTATTAATATAGATAGAGAATAACAAAGGGCCAAGAATTGAACCTTGTGGAACTCCTCTGCTGATTTGAGCATTACGAGACTGAATGTCTTCAGCTGAAATATATTGAGTCCTATCCTCAAGATAGTTTTTAAACCAATTACAAGCAGATTTGTCAAAGCCAGTGTCTGATAATCTTTTCAAAAGAAGGGTATGATCAACAGTATCAAATGCCTCAGACAGGTCAATTAAGAGAGCTGCACAATGTTGTCTGTTATCTAGTGCTCTTACAATGTCATTTATGACTAAACAAGTAGCAGTAACAGTGCTATGTCCAGACCTGAAACCAGACTGGTGAGTATTCAAAATGCAATTTTCAGTTAAAAAAGATTGTAATTGAGAATTAACCAGGGATTCCAGAATCTTAGTCAGGCAAGACAACCTGGATATTGGGCAATAATTATTTAAATTACTTGCATCTCCCCCTTTTAATAAAGGGAGAACGTTAGCAGTCTTCCATACTTTTGGTATGTTGCTTGTCATACTAGACATATTAAATATATGAACCAGAGGTTTGGCAGTGAGTGGGGCAGAGAGTTTCAAAAGATATGGATCTAACAAGTCATCCCTTATAGACCTTTTTAGCTTCTAGCTCTTAAGAGACCGGAGAGACTGAATACCAAACTCTAGGACACGTGAGCAAGGTTTAACTCACAGCGTTCTCTATTGGGTACACATGGGAACATCCTCCTTTACCTCTCATTGCATTTTACTGGTGTATCGGACGCATCAGTGTATAAGACGCAATGCATTTTTAAGGGAAAAATATTGAATTAAAGGTGCGTCTTATTTATCAGTTTTTACGGTAAGTGAGGCACGCCACTTTAAGAGAGGGGAGACGAAGGATGTGACGTCAGCGGGACGGATTGTAATGTGGACGCTGGAGACGCATGTTAATACTAGGTATAAATGTGTGTAGTCAAACACTATCCGATTGCAATCGGATCACAAAACACGCATTTTAATACCAGGTGTAAACAGGGCCTAAGTGCACTGTCTCCAGTGGACATGCAAACCAGATCTAGGGTTTAGGTTCTTTTCCATACAGGTTACATATCGATGCTTAGGGTACTATACCGAAAGAGTTTGGTGGAAATGTGGCTTTATGCAGGGATAGAGGCATTGTTACCAACCGCTGAAAATGTGCTTTCACTTTAAACCTCTCTCTCTCCTTTTCCTCCTGACCTTCATCCACCCCATTATTTATTGTCTCCTCATTTTCCATTTGCTCACTTTGTCATGCTTTTTTCATGGTTTCTTTTCCTTTGTCCCTCCTCCTTTCTAGGCTGGCTTCAATCAGGACTCGCAGCTGGCTCTGGACCAGTTCCAGAAGAGGTGGGTCCCACTCGTTACGGCCCTCTAGCATTTTCTGTAAACCGTCACATCCACAGGAAATTGCTGTTCTTTGTTTTTTTTTTTTTTTTGTCCCTCGCTTATATTTTGGCTGGACGTGATCTCTGCTATTTCCGTAAATCAGCCAATACTGGCAACCAGTGCTGCTGCTAGTGATGCTATGAATGTAGACGAGAAGATTAATTATGAGAGGAGCCTGAACAGTCCAGGGATTAAAGAAATGTTCCCTCCCCGCACCTCCAGTGTCACACTGTAACCCTCGAAAACACGGCTTGGGATGGCGGAAACACAGCGAACCCTTCAGCTTTGGAACAGAACCCTAAGAGCTGCTTGCCTGGTTCAGAGACTTCTCTCTGGCCAGCTCAGCCTCAGTCTTCCTGGACTGGACAGCCCTGTCTGTCTTAAGCCATTTTTCAAGTTTTATTGTGTTCTCTAACCTCTGAAAGTGCGGTCATTTTTTGAGCATATTCCCTCCCGAACTAAAATGCTTACTGTTCTTGAACCACTTTGACTGCAGGCGTAATCGTGGCCTCATTTGAAGGATGACACTTCGTAGATTGCTTTCAAATTATCAGAATTGCTGAGAATATTATTCAAATTGAGTAACAACACTGGAAATATAAGCCAGACAGGGGAAGATTTTTGTTTTCTTCTGCCCCTGTGGCACTGTGATGAAGCTTCATCAGCCTAGAAAAATAATACAACCATAGCCACACACCTAAACAACAGCATTTTCAAATAATACAATTCTGTAACTCAAAATGAGTATTTTATGGATTTTTTTCTCTGTTATTTTTGTGCATATTTCTACAAACAATTTTGGAGAGTCCAAATTTCTCTTCGTTCCAAGTCATGGTCGAGTTTGCTTTTACAATAGTTTTACAACTTCCTTCTTTCAGGTCTTTATCCCCATCTTTTTACTCCAATATACCCTTCCAATTCCCAGCACTGGTGTGCGACCATATATGCACAATAAAATTGCTTCCAGAACTCCTTTGCTTAATTGACAAAATCCTCCCTTTGTCAGAAACCATTGAAACAATTCCTCTTTGTAAAAATTAATCACTTGGTTACCATAGGTATCTGTCTTTTGGAAGGTTAAGACCACTGGTTGTCTGTGTAAATTAAAATAATTTGATTTTCTAGTTGGAGTGAGGGCTAAAAGGCTGAAACACTTACTGCTCTCTTAGATCAGCATATTATAACCAGTGGGTGAGCTTATTATGTTCCCAAAGGGCTACTTTTCAAAGCAGTGCATCATGAGTAAAACGACTTATTATTCTGAAATGCGTAAAGACGCGCAGTTACTACCGCCGTTTCAGAGTTGATTTAGTGATGTTTGTACAAGTTTGCTCGTTTTGCATATTGGAAACTATTTCGGGTTTTTATCTCTGGACCGCTACCAGGGTAAGAACATTGATGTCAAGATATTTTGACAAATCTGTACAATGCTGTACAATTGAACCTGTGGGACAGCATAGTCAGGCTGAAGGTTATTATGACACAATTTTAAATACTATTTTCACTGTCGTAGTTGGATCATAAAATGGCTTACACACTTAGAATGCAGAGTCCTCCCACTTTTGTACAATATATGGTTCTACATCGTAGCTCAATATTTGAAGGTATAGAAACTCATGGCTAATGCATAGCCTCGGCTAATGCTCACAAAAGGGTTAAAGTTCACTTCTCTCCATATTTTCACTGTGGCTTCCTCCATTCTCAGTGGTTTGTCGAGTCTTTCCCTGACAGCATGTCCCAAGGAGTGTCTCATGATTCCTTATCTCACATCAGAATCAAATCTTGCTGGAATGTCATCTGGGCAAAATTTAAAAATTCAGGCCCCATTGTCTGTCTGGGATTTGCTCCAAAGCCAAAGGGAACATGGCTAACCACTAACATTTTGTGGATTTTTATGAACAATTTCAAGTGTTAATGAGGGAATGATCTTCATATGTGCGCATTAACCCACTTTTCCAAAGAAGTTGGTTTGCTGTGGAAGATAATTAAAAACAGGATTCAATGATTTGTAGATCACTTAAACCCATAATCTATTTGAAAATGGTACAAAGACAAGGTATCAAATGTTGCAACTGAGAAATTTTATCATTTTTTTACAAATTTGCTGCTCATTTGATGCCAACAGCATGTTTCAAAAAAGTTGCAACGGGGCAAAAAAGGACTGGAAAAGTTGCATGATGCTAAAAAAATAAAATGGGACCAAGGGTCCTGTAGCTTACCGGCAAGCAATCTTACAGTGATGATACAAGTTATGAAAATTTCATGTGAAATTTGACCTTTGAATCATTGAAGGTCAATGTCAAGGTTACTAAGTAAAAGTTCGCGAGCATTTATATGACCTCTTGCAATATTTTGTGCAACCCTAAGCTCTGAAACAGTTTTGGTGATAAATGTTAATGAAAATTTAATATGTTAATTTTGAACTTTAAAGGTCACAGAAGGTCAATTAGAGGTCAGCGAGGCTCTATCTGTGACCTTTTTAGTGATAGAAGTCATTGAATTTTCACTAGGTCAAGTTTGACCTTCGAAGGTCAATATGAAGGTCACCAAATGAAAGCTCAAATATGACTTCCTAAACGTCTCCAATACAAACCTACACTCTGTTTCGATTTTGCTGAGATAAGTCATTGAAATTTCATTGTAAAGTTTGGCCTTTGAAGGTCACTGATGGTCAAGTTTAAGCTCGTCAAATGTAACTTAATACATGACTTCCTATATGCTCTCAATGAAAACCTAAGCTCTATGTGTAATAGTTTTGGTGATAGAAGTCATTGAAATTTCAGCATGTCAAGTTTGACCTTCGAAGATCACTGAAGGTCAAGTTCAAGGCCACCAAATGAAAGTTCATATATGACTTCCTAGAAGTATTTAATACCTATATGTTCCCAATCTTCTATATTTTCAAGCCTAGAAGCCTTTGAAAATTGTAGCATTTTGCTTGACCTCAAGTTTGACCTTTCAAGGTCATCTGAGGTCAACTTAAACACAGCCAAAATATAGGCCATATATGACTTCCTAAATGTCAATATTACCAACTTAATCTCTGTCTGCAATCATTTGGCCTCCACAGGGTGTCTTGCATATTCTCTATAGGATCCAATATTAAAGTGCAGCACCCCCACTCGACCCACTTCCGTCGATTCAAACA
Source organism: Gymnothorax javanicus (assembly GCA_029692085.1). Lineage (NCBI taxonomy): Eukaryota > Metazoa > Chordata > Actinopteri > Anguilliformes > Muraenidae > Gymnothorax > Gymnothorax javanicus. Next base: position 104,935,540 of record CM056193.1, on the reverse strand, counting down.
AAATGGCGCTCGCACTGTACATTGACGATACCCAGGAAAGTTGATTGCCTGATTTAGAAAAAAATTTGTCGTGCAGTTTTTGAGAAATTTTTTTTTTTTTTTTTAATTTCTCAGTCCTATCTTTAACATCGGGGCCGAAATTTCAAGGGCTCATAAAACGGACAAAAATGATTCAGTCAAAAATCTAAAAAAAATAAAATGTCTGGAGATATGGTCTAGTAGTATGTTATGGCAAATTTACACAAAAATTCATCAGGCCAAAAAAAAGAAAAAAAATGTTCTGGACGACAGACGACGGACGCCATACCATGACAATAGCTTATCGGCCCATAGGGCCGGTAAGCTAAAAATGGCACATGCTTTTCTGCCGTTTTGGGTGAATGACGATGAAGCTGCCTTTGACCTTGAAAGGTCAAATTTGAGGTCAAGTAAAATGTTATAATTTTCAAATATTTCTTGGGTTTGTCTGTTGTCCGGAACATTTTTTAAAATCTTTTTAGCTTACCGGCCCTATGGGCCAATAAGCTATTGTCATGGTGTGGCGTCCGTCGTCCAGAATGTTGAAGATAGGACTAAGCCCCAAAGCCCGGATGTTAAAGATAGGACTAAGAAATTTTTCTAAGACTGTCAGATAACTTTTTTCTAAATCTGGCTTTCAACTCAACTTGGTACCCTCACTGCACATTGCGAGTGCCATTTGTATTAAATTACCGGAAATGGGTCTAGTGGGGGCGCTTTACTTTTAACATTGGGTTTTATGGAGAATATGCAAAATATCCTGTGAAGGCTAAATGGTTGCAGATAGACCTTAAATTTATATCGTCGGCATAAAGGAAGTCATATATCGAGGGGTCAGAGCACAATAGTTATATGTTCATTTTAGAGGTTTTGAGAAAAATTGATTTTTAGGTTTGCAAGTGTACTGTTAATTGAGGTTTTTTCATATCATTTTTATATCAGTCACTCTTTGGCTGCATGGTTCAGAAGTATATTGAACACATAAGTTTTCACAGGTGTGCTATGGTGACATCATGACCAAAATTGCCAAAAATGCACTTGTCACCTCTGTGCCCTGACAATTTTAGCACAAGATGTGACATAACACAATTGTGATCGCTTGAAGTTAAGTTTGTTAGCTCCCGCCGCTTGCGGTGGGGGAGCTATGGTATCGGGCTCCGTGCGTGCGTGCGTGCGTCAACACATTTCGCTTTATCTCATCAACGATTTTAGTTACAGGCTCCAAATTTTTACTGGACATGCATCTCATAAAGCCCTACAAAAGACATGCCTAAAGGTGACCTTGGCCTATTTTTTCAAGGTCACTGGCCTAAAAATATCACCAAAAACTTCGACATTTTGCTGTATCTCATCAACAATTTCAGTTACAGGCTCCTAATTTTTTCTGAACATGCATCTCATTAAGGCCTACAAATGACATGCCTAAAGGTGACCTTGGCCTATTTTTTCAAGGTCACTGGCCTAAAAATATCACCAAAAACTTCGGCATTTTACTTTATCTCATCAACAATTTCAGTTACAGGCTCTTAATTCTTACTGGACGTGCATCTCATAAAGGCCTACAAATGACGTGCCTACAGGTGACCTTGGCCTATTTTTCAAGGTCATTGGCCTAAAAATATCTCCAAAAACTTCGACATTTTGCATTATCTCATCAACTATTTCAGTTACAGGCTCCTAATTTTTCTTCGACATGCATTTCATAAAGTCCCACAAATGATGTGCCTAAACGGGACCTTGGCCTATTTTTTCAAGGTCACTGGCCTTAAAAAAGTCATCAAAAACTTCCACAATTTGCTTTATCTTATCAATATTTTCAGTTACAGGCTCCTAATTAGCTCCTGCCGCCCGAGTGGCAAGGGAGCTATGGTATCGGGCTCCATCCATGCGTGCGTCCGTCAACAAAAACTTTGACATTTTGTTTATCATAACAGCGGGAGCTTCTGGGGCCACCAGTGCCCTATATTTTGCAGTGAAAGACAGATGATTGTGTAGTAAAATTAATGTTTATTAATCAAAATGTGAATTTTTAATTCATTTAAGCTGATTTTGTTGGACATACCAAACAATAAAAATGTGAATTGTGCTAAAAACTAAAGCAGTTGGACATATCATTATTGTCCTTCAAGAATTGGCTGATAGAAAGCTGTGACGGGGTGAAAATTTCAAAATCACAAAATTTGGACACAACACCATTGTGCTCCAAACCCTCAATATGACCTATATTTTGGCGGTGTGAAAGTTGACCTCAGATGACCTTGAATTATCAAACTCGAGGTTTAGCAAAATGCTAACATTTTCAGTGCCTCTTGGATTGAAAATATTGAAGATAAAATCTATGTGTATTGAACTTAAATTGGAAGTCATGTATGAACTTTCACGAGGTGACCTTGAACCTAAGCTTTGATGACCTTCAAAGGTCAAACTTTACAGTAAAATTTCAGTGACCTCTATCACCAAAACTATTTCAGATGGAGCTTAGGTTTGTATTACAGACATACAGAAAGTCATATATGAAGTTTCATTTGGTGACCTTTTACTTGACTTTTTGTGACCTTCAAAGACCAAACTTGACATTGTGGAATTTCACTTGAATCACCAAAATGGTCAGAAGATAGGGCCTAGGTTTGTATGAGAGACAAATAGGAAGTCATTTAAGAATTTTTATTTGGTGACCATCAGCTTGACCTTCAGTGACCTTTGAATTTCAAATTTGTCTTGGTGGAATTACGATGACTGCGTCACCAAAACAGTCACGGTCAGAGCCTAGGTTTGTATTAGAGATATATAAAGGTTGTGTATGAAGTTCATTTGTTGACCTTCAGTGACCTTCAAAGTTTAAAAATTGACGCGTTGAATTTTCAATGACTTGTATCTCCAAAACTGCTTCAGAGCTGAGGATTTTATCAGAGACACATACATATATGTGAACTTTCATTTAGTGACCTTGAACCTGACCTTCGGTGATTCAAAGGTCAAACTTAACATGAAATTTTCATAACTTGTATCATCACCGTAAGTTTGCTGGCCAGTAAGCTACAAGACCCTTGGTCCTATTTTATATGTTTTACACAGCACCCTTTTTCAGAAATCAGGTTGTAGGAATTTTAGGGAATAATAATACCAGTCACTACCGTGGGATGTAAATGGGTCTGGTGAGGGCCCACAAAAATACCCGTAGCAGCATAACTAAAGGGGGGTTGATGAGAGACAGTTCAGTATTCTGTCAGTGAGCTGAAGTCCTTGCCTACCCATGGGCCTGGGTTTATCTGCCTTCTCTGCTCTATTGCGTTCACTCTTAGGCGGTGTGGGAAGCTGTTCCCTGGTTGGCTAATGACTTTGCATGAGTGAGTGTAACCGGCTCACCATTTTCCCCTTTAGTGTTCAAGAGAAAGAGGAGAAAATTAAGATGGTGGAAACTCTACTCGAGACTGGGCTCATCGAAATGGCCAATAAGGAGGAGGAGCTGCAGGTGAGCCGCTGTGGGGGTGGAGTTAAGGTTGGGCTGATGGGAAGGTTGCTGGATTAACAAAACTGAGCTCTGTTCTGTTGATGTAATGGCAAGGCATTTATTTCACTTTGTACCTTGTGGCTTGAGGGTACATTCTCTTCCTGTAACCGGAAAGGATATCACCTGCTGGAGTCGCATTCGGATATTATTGAAGGGAGAGGAGCTTCTCACTTAATTTTTTTCTCTCCATGATTTTTCACCCTCTATATTTGAGCCTTTTGTAGTTGTAGTAATTGAAATTGATGCTTTCCTTTGAAATCTAAATTTTCGAACAATTTCTGCAACTTTTTTTTTCTCAAAAAAAAAAAAAAAAAAAAAAAACATTGCACAAACATTGACCAGCTGAGGTATTAAGGCGGTGTAAACTCCTTCATCCGTCGTTGTCATTTGTTGTCCAAAAACAATTTGTCCCGTAACCTCTAGCGGTCGCAAATACTGATAAAAATTTGACATGACATTGTATGCTATATTTTTTGCACAAACTACTTCAGGATGGCATTTCAGCCGTGCACCCCCAAAAGTGGGCAAGGCAGGGTTGTCATATTGAAAAAGTGAAGATACTCATTTTACACCTGTCTCATATTGCTAAAGAGCTGAAACTTGGTGTATAAGTAATGTACCACATGTCACAAAATATAAATGACGGGATTTGATGTTTTCTGAAAAATGGCCGTTTGGTGACTTTTGACATTCATTCACCCTTAGATGCCTTTTTGTACCACCCGTGACCTCTAGCAATCACATGTATTTCTCAAATTTGATGAAACTTTGCATAAAACTAGGACATAAACTAGTTTGGTATTTAATTTCAGCCTTGTGCCCCTCTTCCTCATTGGCATGGTAAGGTGGAATACCAGTTGAGTTTCAGGTTCTCTTGAACCTCTAGATGTGATTGATATGTGTCTTTCCTTTTGGATTGCTTGTCTTTTGTTTATTGGATTGTTAAAGAATTATCTGTTAGTGTAAGGCTATGTCAGTGAGAGAAAAGATTCATTTTATATTCCTTAGGCTCTGAAGAAAGACAACAACTCTTTGAAAGAGGAGCTGGAGAGTCTACAACAGCAGGCCACACAGCAGGTACAGATGCCCCCATTAATGTGCTGGTCCGTCATTAGCAGTGCCAGTGCAAAGCATGCTTATGAGGTCATCTTCATATCTCCTTTGTTCCTTCCCTCAGCCCTCCTCTGGTCTTGATGCGGAACAGCTTCACAGAACGTAAGTGTCGTCATTGACATAATTGTCAAGGGAGACCCAAGGGTGGTGAATTGGGATTACTTTCATATTTCCTTCTGTACTGGGGTGTGGAATACCCTGTATAGCTTAACAAATGTGGGCAAACCATTGTACTTGGGGTATTTAGGCTGGCAACTTGTGTGGGGGAAACTAAGGACTGAAGGGAGGGTTGGCATTGCGATGACTGGTGATACTGCAGGTGATGTTGACCTGGAATTAATGTACAAATTTTGAATGGGGGACAATTGGTTATATATGATCAGTGATTCACCGTAGGACACGGACATCCCAGTCTCTTTCTGACACCAAAAATATGTCTCTTGGTAATTGGCTGCTTTATATTATTTAGTAACTGGAATTTATGCTGCAGTTTCAGTGGGTTGTTTGTGCAGTTAATGCCATAGGATTTGGCTAGATTATTTAGATTTATATAATTTAGTAATTGCAATTTATGCTGCAGGATCAGTAGATTGTTTGGACAGTTAATTCCATAGAATTTTGCTTGATTATTTACATTTATGTAATTTATTAATTGTAATTGAAGCTGTAGTTTCAGTAGGTTGTTTGTACAGTTTATTCCATAGAATTTGGCTTGATTATTTAGATTTATATAGTTTAGTAATTGCAGTTTATGCTGTAGTTTCAGTAGGTTGTTTGTACAGCTAATACCATAGAATTTGGCTAGATTATTTAGATTTTTTGCTTTTTCGTTTTACCTTGTTAGACTCATGCACCCACACATTTCTCTATGATCAATGGCGAGGAGGACAAATCAATTTATTTGCGAAGCCTCTCTCATTGCCAATTTCTTTGCCTAGCCTTTTACAATCCAGGTCTTTTGCATCTTTGGAGCATGCCTAATGTTAATGACTTTCAAATTAGATGTTATGTAGGCATTTTTGCATTGGCCAGAAATCTTTATTTTCATCCTTAGGTCCCAAGTTTTGAGTTTTGAAGTCACCTGCTTGGGCAGCTGAGTGGCCTTGAGCAGGCAGATTAATTCCCTTAAGCTCAACGTCCTCCTAGTGGTAACGCCGGCATTAGGGGATTTTCAAATGATGTGCCATGAGCCTCTGACCCTTAAACGCATAATTGCTTTGAGGCTATTTCTGTTTTAGATCGTTTGATAAATAATCACACAGTTTATTTACTGAATTATCAAGATCAATATATAAGCATGTAATTATTAAGAACATATTAAGAAATGACAGATCCCTGAAGGGCTGCATTGACAACATACTTAATAGTGACATTGTATGGATGGAAAAAAAAAAGCATTAATTAACCCAATGCTTTCCCTGAATTCTATCTCTCATTCTAGGATTTTTTTTTTTTTTTAGTAGTGCAACCTAATTTAATTTATCACTGCACTTGATCAAAATGTTTTCAGCATTCCAAAGAATAGGCTACATTTGTAGGGGAATCATAGTTGCACACTGGTTGCTGCGCGAAGCAGTAATAATTATTAAATTCCCAATGCTTCTTGCGTCAAAGCGTTGGTAATTGAATAATCAAGGAAACTGATTACTTGTGCATTGTGAAAGTTCGATGCATGGCATGCATTTTAGCATTGAATTTCAGAGGTAGCGAAGTCATTCATCAAGTTTTTATAGTCCAGCTTCTGGGAAAGTTGTAGGAAGGCTATAATATGAGATTGTTAGTAAATTATCTAATTAACTAATTAGAAATGAAATCTAAACCTAATCTGAATAATTCAAAAGTATTTAATACATAACATTCTACTTTAAGATGGAATTCTGAGAAATTTCAATTAATTGCCATCCATGCAATGTCATATTATAGCTTTCATCTATGACTCAAAGTTGTATGTCTTGATCGTGAATGGCAATTCAACTTATTGGAAGCCTGTTCGCTCAGTAAATTAGTTAAATAAATTATGCAATTATTTCTCGAAAATGGATTGAGTGTTTACCATAATGCAGGTTATGTCACTGGTTGTGGACAGAGTTTTATTTTTACATCAGCAAACTTTACAAGCGGACCTAAATCGGCAAAACCGCATTTTCAGAAACGTTCTCTTAGGCATATCAAGCCGATCGGATGCAGACTCAAAAAAAATACACTTTGTTGTGAGCTGCAGGAATTCGGGAGCTTTGTAAGACATTGACATTTTATGCTACTATTAATGTGCAAAGGAAAATACTTGATAATTATTGCAATGCACAGTAATGCAAGCTGAGGGGAAATGGATAGGGATTGATCCTCGCATCTGAACAATTTAAGACTTCGTTGCTAATTAGGAAACGTAAATGGGATCGGGTTTGGAGATGTAATGCGCTTTAAGGCGAGTGGAAGAAACCCCATGATCCCTCTAATAGCAAGTCCTGAGTGGAAGAGGTTAATTAAGTATTCTGGTTTTAGAGACATGGTTTCCAAAGTCTGAACACATCCAGCTATGCAAAACATCGGCCTGCCCATCCTTCCCCATCAAGGCTTTTCTTTAGGACCTTTAGGAAGAGTTTAGCCTTATAAAATTCAAAATTACTGAAAAGCAGGCTAAGGTTACATAACTGGTCCTATCAAATTTACAACCCCAATTCCGAAATAGTTGGGACGAAGTGTAAGTTGTGAATAAAATCTAAGTGCAATGACTTTCAGATCACATGAGCCAATATGTTGTTTACAATAGAACATGGATAACATTTAAACTGTTGAAACTGCGGCATTTTACATTTTTATCCACAAAATGAGCTTATTTCAAATTTTCTGGCTGCAACAGGTCTCAAAAAAGTTGGGACACAGGCGAAAAAGGGCTGAAAAAGCAATTAATATATAAGAGAATCAGCTGAAAGAACATTCAGCAAGTAATTAAGTTAACTGGCATCAGGTGTGTAACGTGATTGGCTATAAAAGGGATGTCTGAGAGAGGCTGAGTCTCTCAGAGGTAAAGGTGGGCAGAGGCTCTCCAACCTGTCAAGGCTTGCGTAAAAAAATTGTGGAATACTTTAAAAACAATGTTCCTCAACATCAAATTGCAAAGGCTTTGAAGGTCTCATCATCGACAGTGCATAACATCATCAAAAGATTCTGAGAAACTGGAAATATCTCTGCGTAAGGGACAAGGCCGAAGATCTTTACTGGATGCCCATGATCTTCGGGCCCTCAGACGCCACTGCATCACTCACCGGCATGATTCTGTCATTGACATTAAACTAAATGGGCCCAGGAATACTTCAAGAAACCACTGTCAAGAAACCACAGGGAAGGCCTTGTGTATTCCAGCGGGACAATGCAAAACCACATACTGAAGCTATTACAACAGCATGGCTTTGTAGTAGAAGAGTCCGTGTGCTGAACTGGCCTGCCTGCAGTCCTGATCTTTCACCGATTGAGAACATTTGGCGCATTAAATGAAAAGTCCGTCAAAGGAGACCCAAAACTCTCCAGCAGCTGGAAGCCTGTATTAAACAAGAGTGGGATCAAATTCCAATGGCTAAACTCAAGAAACTTGTCTCCTCAATGCCCAGACACCTCCACTTTGTGTTAAAAAGAAGAGGGGATGCTACACCATGGTTAACAGGCCCCTGTCCCAACTTTTTTGAGACCTGTAGCAGCCATCAAATTTGAAATGAGCTCATTTTGTGGATAAAATTGTAAAATTTCTCAGTTTCAACATTTGCTTTGTTATATCTGTTCTATTCTGAATAAAATACTGGCTGGTGTGATTTGAAAGTCATTGCGTTTTGATTTTATTCACAATTTACACTTTGGCCCAACTATTTCGGAATTGGGGTTGTAAGCAGCCCATTATCCGCATCCTTTTTTTTTTTTTTTTTTTTTAGAGCAGTATCCATCACATCTAGATCTTCAAACCAATGAGGATTTTTTTTAAAAAAAAGTAAATATTTATACTGAAGAACTGAAAGTTCTTTGAATTTTGTGCTTGGTATTTAGTTTATCTATGTAATATTTATCATCCCTTCTGTGTGCTTGAGTTTGCTTACCTCAGGTAAACAAGCACATTGCATTTTTGGTAACGGTGCCTTTTGTAGCTTCTGTATGATAACATTTGCATTTGCGTAAGTAGCCAGTTGTAATGAGTTTCAGTGGGTGGCGCATGCCATGCTCATTCTCTACAATTAACTGCTTGTGGAAGTGCTAATCATAGTGATGCTGCATGCTGTGCTGCCAACAGAAATACGACAAGCTTGTTTATCTGCTGAAACTCTCCCACCGGAGAATGCAGATGCTATGTGCCTGTGGGATTTCTTGTCTGTCTTCGTCGTGGTTTAAGTGGGCACGGTTACTGCTCTGAAACCTCTGCTGCTCAGGCTATATATCAGGTGTGTCTAATGGCCAGACTGTTGCTGGAAATACTTTCCATGGAACTTTCATTTATTCTGTTCCTTTTGTGGTGTGGGAAACCGCTCCATCTTCCTCTGGTTGTCATACCTCCCACGTTCAAAAAACTATGTAAAGCTTTTTAAAGATCATTTCGTGCAGACCTCCATGCAAAATTTTCTCACCAGTGGTGGGGTTTAGGGTGTTAAGTCGTCTTCTTTATCTGCAAATGTGCGCTTCACAAAATTAAGTGTCACACATTCATTGCTGAATGCGAAATGCTCTTATTTACTGTTTGTTTTGGTGATGCATTCCGTCGCGCATGAGATTTGGTGGACTAGTTTGACCGTAAGATCTGGCCCCAGCGCAGGAACTCTGTCCGTGCTGCCAGTGCCATGTGTCTTCCTGCTAAGCAGAAGGTATTTGGAAGTGGAAGGCCATAGTTGATGGATAGTTCTTTTGTTAGTATTGTAACATAAGATGCCGGGGGCGTACATAAGGCTGTGTTTTTACTTTGCAGTATCCAAGAAAAAGATGAAGGGATGAAATTGCTGGAGGAGAAGCTCCAGGCAGAGCTGGAGAATGTGTCCAATAAGGAAACCACCATCAAGGTGTGTGTTTTTAGCTTCTGTGAAACTGGAGTCACAGTACCACTTCCAGTTTTCAAATGACAGGTGGCTTGGTGGGTGCTGTTGGGTGGATTTACCTTCATGTAAGGGCAAACCAATTTACCCATTTGAAAAAAAGAATGTTTCTTGGTGTTCTTATTTGCACTCTCCCTCTTGGTGTGTTTGTTTGATTGAGAACATTTGCTGGTGTGAGCTGTCTCTCTGTCCCCCACTGTTTATCCCTAAACACGGCATGATGTTCTGCTCCCAGCTTCCCCTCACTGTTATCTCCCTGTGTTACTCCTCTTCCTGCAGGCTCTGGAGCAGCAGTTGGAGGCCCTAAGAGCAGAGGTGGAGCGGGGCGGAGACCGGGAGGCCACAGACACTGGCTCTAACACTCAGCTCCAGGAGCTGCAGACACTGTGAGTGTGTTCTTCACCCCTTATCCAAAACCAAACACAAAGGGTTGGGTGACAGGAGGGATGTGCATCTATCAATGACCTCAAGTAATATTAGGTGGCTCATAATTGCAGTTGGCATGTAATGGCTCCTTTGAGGGCTCTGGAGCTGCGATTGTTGCATACACTCCCTGCCCTGTACATTTTGCTGTTTTGGGGAGTGTGCACGACCTGAGGCGATGGTGGCTTAGCCAGGTGTGTGGGCCGAAAGTGCTGAGGTGACTGCTGTGGGAAGTAGGAATGGTCTGAAGCTGGCTCTGAGATAGCACCCTGGTGGAACCTGTGGTTTGGACAAGAATGAGGGCACAGACTGCCACGCAAGTGTGAGAGCAGCGACCGCAGGGCAAGAGTGAGTGCGGGGACTGCTGGGCAAGTGTAAGAGCAGGGACTGCTGATACTGGAAGTTGTTATGAGTGGGGCTTGGAAGGGCAGCGATTGTGATTAGTTCATCAGAAAAGTGTCTGTGCTTTGGTGAATGATCATATTTAATTGACCCTATAAACATTTTTGAGATATTGGTGTGCAGCATGATAAGGTTGTGCAGCACTAAGTAATGTTTGTGGAGTTTTTTGTCTAAGCGGTGTTGCATGAAAGGAAAATCTTGTGGAAAAAATGTTTGAATATAATGATGAGCTATTTTCTCGGTTTTTGCTTGTGTCCAAAGTCCAAATTCAGTAATATAGTTGAAAAATGCTTGCTTAATGGACAAATTTAAAGAAATTCTGTTTGATAAGCAGAGCCGGCCCTAGGCATAGGCAGTACAGGCAAAAGCTAGGGGCGCTGTCCATCCATAGGGGCACAGGTGCGCCAAGTGAGCGAAGAAGGTAAATGAGGGAAAAAAGGAAGAAGAAAAAAGTGTTTGACTTTTTTTACTCATACTATTTTAATGCAGTCATAAAGAATTATTACAAAAGAAGCCCACTACAACATAAGAACGTGCCCTATTTTAATCAGGTATTTTCCTTTCCACATAATTGATAGCATAAAACGGATGTATGTGGGTTAATGACGTGACATTGTCCGAGTGCACTACTTTGGTTTAAAATAATTTTAAATGATTCATAATAAGCATCATTTTATTCTATAAAACCTGTTTAATTTGAACATATTTCCAATTTATCATAAAAATGATATATATTTTATGTTTTGCCATCTCAAACCCTCAAAATGTCAGGTGGCGCAACCGTCCGAGCAAGTTGACACTATGTGAAATGCATTAAATATGTAATTTAAAATATTAATTAATATAATATGAATATGGGGGCATAATTTTATATTGAAAACCTTTCAAATAAACAAAGTTTAATAGTTTAATTGTTCTTAAATTGTTTGGAAAACCAAAATACCCGCCCCCTACAATAAAGAATCCATAAGTTACTTTTAATACCCAGCTCAATTACAAAATAGTAATGTTTTAGGCAGAGTAGACACTCTCAGGTATACTTACTAAAAAAAAAAAAAAAATTAAAAAAAGGAGGAAGTGTTTTTTTTTTTTTTTTTTTTTTTCCCTAAAAACTTTTTGGTTGCGCCACCTGACATTTTTTGGTTGGTGAAATTGCAAATACAGTCTAAAGCTTTACTAAAAAAAAACCCTGTAAATGTTGTGCAACCATTAAGACTTGTTTAAACACACTCTTCCAACCTCAAATAAATGTATTCTTTACATTTTTAAAGATTTATCTAAAAAAAACATTTTTAAAAGGCTTATTTGTCATTGACCCATGTCTTTCAAAGATTCCGAAATCCAGTGGCTCAATAAACGGTGCATATTCATGAGCCAGGCTTTTAAATGACACTGTTTGACGCTATAAGTTCTATAAGCCGAATATGTCCTATTTTAGACTTATTCTTTTGTACATGATATAAGAGAGAAAGAACGCACATCGGTGCCAGAGAGCTACTGACCAAGGTAAAAATACGGAAACGAAAGAGTAGTCGTACACTCATAGCCACGATGCGATTGCAATTAATTTATTAAACTATTGAATTACCAACGCTACATCGTAACCAAACGGTGGAATTTAATCACTGAATCGCGGCGAAGTATGTGCGACTGCCCACTTCGCCGATGTGGCCTATTCTTTCGAACACTGAAAACGTTTTGACTAAGTGCAATCTTAAAATAAATTGGGCTACACTGCTGAAAAGTGCTAGTATGGGAAATGGAATTCGGAAAAAGTTTTGGTTTTCTTTTCATTGATTATTTGTATTATTGTCATGCTTACAATTTTGCGTTTATTATGTTCATTGGTAATGTAGCTTTTCGGTGATCTCTTTTTCATTTCGTTATAATTTCTTAAACATAATGGGATTATATTTTGGTCTTTATTATTCAGTAAATAAATTGTTTGATTATTAATCAGGCGATATTCAACGGTAAGGTTGAAAGCAATTATGCTTTTCAGGGTCAGAGGCAAGCAGACGGCCCAACACAGAAAATCCCGCAGCGCCAACACCACAGCTGGGGAACATTGGGGTCTTAGAGTTTAAGAAAAAAATGCCCAGTTTTCTTGATTTCTTAGGGGACAGGCGAGTTAGCGGAATTAATCTCAGCAGCATAATTCAAATACATATAGCGCAGTGGACAACGTAGAAAAGACCAAAGCCTTGAGGAGCCCGGGGACGAAAAAGAAGAGGAGGAGGAAAAATGTGAAAAAGATAGAGGTAATGTGCTGAATTATTTACCGTTGGTCGAGCAGAGTATTACTAGCTTAGTTTGGATGATGGCAACGTGTGCTGGTTTAATAAATATCGTCCGTTAACGTAATTTACTCCGATGAGGAAATGGTGAAAGGATTATTTAGGTGTTTAGAGAATACCCTGCGGTATTAACTTGCGAAATAAACTTTTTTTTTCTAAAGTGTGCTGCATGAACCATCCACTGTCTGTCGCAAGAAACCAGACATATGTTTTTATTGACATATTATAATATTTACCTATAGTCCCTCCTGTAATGGTTGATTAGAATGTTGATAATGTTCTCCCTTTCGCATCCCCTTTTGTTCTTGATAGTTTGATGCCTATTGCCTTTTGATTATTGATATATAAGAAACAGAATGCACCATTTGTGAGAAGAGCTCATTAAATAGATATTTTGCATTGAGTGCTTGGTGCATTCAGGGTTTCCCCTACAATGTAGGGCCTACATTGTAAGACAATGTAGAGACGGAGAAATTGTGTTGTGTTTTCTTTACTGGTGTGGCGATAAAATATACCACCATGTTTCTGGAAATAAGCTACAACGTATTTAAAAATGGAGGTTTTATTCACTAAACTGGAATAGCTTGTTGACCTTATAAAATATACATTTTAGATGGAGAAGTACAGCGTAAATGCAGTATTTTACAAAGAGTACCATTGGTTGTTTGTAGCATTAATGGAGCTGTGTCACGATTACTTGGCATGGTCATTACGTACATTCCAAGAAAGTGAATCTGCTTGACTGCAAGTCATAATCTGATTCCATCCTTGCCAATCTGTCTTCTTGTTGCATTGTATTTATATATTTTAGTTACTCCGGCATTATGCTTATTATATCAAGGAGCTGTCTGTGAAGATTTGAGGATTCAAAGCGCCATTTTAAGCTTAAGCCAAGGGATAAGAAAAATATAAACTGCTTGCAATCACCAGTAATCATAGAAGAAGAAGAAAAATACCCTCTTGATTTAGACTTGCAGTTGAGCCAGTTTACTTTGTTCGAAATTGAGAGCATGCACAGTAAGCATGCACAGGTTTTTTCGGCCACTGAGACAGTCATAACACCTGATCATCTCCATAGTGAAAGAATAATTGATCATGAGCATGTTTGTTTTGTGGCCAAAAACTTTCATGTCAGTTACAACAGTGCTTTTATGTTTATATAAATGGATTATATTTATTTGTATTGTATTTATAAATAGTTTAATGCCACATATATTACTGTTTTTGTTATTCTAGTTTGTATCTCCATTCGTGATGGGTATGGGATATTAAAATAAAGAAAATCTGTAAGACATAAAGCTATATGCAGTTTCTGTCGAAGAGTGTGAACACATTGTGGAATCGGCTGCAATACAAGGGGCACCAGCAAAAATCTTGCCTAGGGCACCAAATTGGTTAGGTCTGGCTGTGTTGATGAGAATGTCTTCCTTTTTTGTCTCTGCCACACACAGTGGGCGAGAAGCATACTGTTGTCTGGTTGTTCGTCCAAGCGTGCGTTTGTCACACTGTCACATTGTCCATCATGAATGTTTCGTCAGCACTTTATCCACTGAAGGAGTTGCGGGATTTTCACCAAATTAGACTTGGTAACTCCCCACTGAGGCAAGCTGATGAGGTCACATGTATGTGTGTGTGTTTGGGGGGGGGGGGGCGAAGATGAACTTTTAGGGCGTGTAAGGCTAAGGCACGCGGAGGCAAAGCAATCAACACTTTGTGTTGAGTTGTACCTTGTTTCCCTATAAAAAGTCGGATCTTGCTACCTGCTTAGCTGGCTGAGGACAATATTGTAAATATTTAAGTTTCAGCAGGAATGAATGTGTAAACCTGTCACGCACTTACCCACCTCTTTGCGAATGTGCCTGCTGTGCTTTCTGAGAATGGGGGCGAAACGGCTCTGGGAGCTGCTCGTGGGTGTGTATGGTATATGAGTGATGGCCTGCTGTTGTGCCCGTAGGCTGGCTTCCAGGGAAGAGGCAGCGCAGAGACTCCAGCGAGCGCTAGAGGAGAGGGCGGATGAGGCTGCCGAGACGGACAGGCAGCTGAAGGTGAGAGGAGGGTAGGGTGCGGAGACAGAGCTGTTGACGCTCAGTCGCAAGTCCTTTGCCGTGAAAGAGGATCCCCCAGATTCCCTGTCTCATACACTGCTTTCACAGGCGCTGCAAGAGGAAAGCGCACTGCTGAGGGACCAACTACAGCAGCGGCAGAGTCAGGAGGCAGAGCAACGGCAGGAGATGGAGCAGCTGCAGCAACAGGTGTTTGACTGCCGTGTGTGTGTGTGTGTGTGTGTGTGTGTGTGTGTGTGTGAGTGTAAGTGTGTGCGTGCATGCGTGTTTGTGTGTTTGTTTGTTTGTGAAACTGAGACCGTACCTCTTAACTGTGTCGCTAGGCAATTGCACCTTTGGGGTGAGGATGCGGCTTTATGAGTAAAATTGTGCGTGTCCTGTGGTGGAAATTGATGGTAATGCCTCATTTTATGAATTGCTAAAATGCCTAAACTGGCATTACAGTTGATTCCCTGAAATACCTCTTCACATGCCGCTCAGTGATTTTGTTCGATCAGTTTCCTCAAGAACATTAGTTGCGACATGGCGCATGCACTGGAAAAAACATGCCCTTCCCCATATCTGATGGCTGTTCCTCTTGAAGAGCTGGTCGGCTTACAGGTTGGCCCAGAGGAACATATTTAAATCAGGGATAACTGCAAAACAGCGGACTCCTGATAGCAGATTGAAGACATCAGTGTCTTGTAAGCACTGGTTGTGTATCATCTGTTCCATGGTATGTGGATCAGTAAAGGTTACCAACAATGGGCCTCATAATGTTTGAGACAAAGATCTTATTTGTCATTTGACCCTGCAATCCACAATTTTATATGAGTAATTAAAGAATTCAGCATCAGTCTAAAATACGTTGTGTATATTGTGGTTTCCCCATGTGAAAATTTCAGTTTGAGCTGGCTGTATGTGAGTGGGTGCAGGTTTCTGCTACAGAATGGAAGTGACCGTGATTCTCAACCTCTTTCCCCAGTCGGCCCAAGCAGTGACGCCCAGCCAAGAACTGCTGACGGCGTGAGTATTACCCTGTCTCACTCTTCATGCCCCTGCACACACAGACTGCATTGTTGTTTATACAAAACACAGGTGGTTTGGACGGATGGCTGCGTCAGAGGGCCAATAAGGATGCTGAGTGCGTATGGCAAATTCAGAGACACGTTTAAAATAACAGGCCGAGGAGGGCGGGCTTTCCCTCTTAGAGTCTCCTAAATTTTCCTCCTATCTGCCACCTGGGAGTTTTTCTGTTGACACAGTGTTGCTTTATGAGGAAGTGGGGTGAAAGGTGCATGGGATCGCTCTAAAGAATACACTGATGATACATTTTGAAATGGGCTATAAAAATGGATATTGATTTGACTGTGCTAGGCTTGCGGAGAAAGACTCGGAGGTAGCGGAGTTGCAGTGCACGCTGGCGGAGGTGAGGGAATCCCTGGACCTGCAGAAGAAGAAGAATAACGTAAGTGTCCACAGCCTTGCAAACCTATCCTTCATTCCCATCTCCCTCTCCTCTGAACCCCCACCTCAGGGCTCTAAACGTCTGTCTTCTCAAATCTTATAGACTCGTAATAATGAGACAAAACTTCTTTTCAGAATTGTCGCCTGGGTATTCTGCCGTCAGACATTTAGTGTGGGTGGTATAAAGAGCCACTCAATCTCTTTAGCATGGAAGTTGTGGTGGACGGATAGGTTGAGCATAGGACCTTTATGCAAGCAGTCAAGATTCATATCCCATGTGAAACCAGATGTTGAGTTATTACTTTTGGACTTAGTTGACAATATTTTCCATTTTATTTTTAATTTTCAGTTATAAATTGTCTATCTGGTTAGGTTTAGTTTAAGCTTTCCGGTTGTTAATTGAAAGGTTGAGTTCAGGGTTCTGGGTCTGGGAAAGGAGATTGTGGTTTTTAAAAGGTTAAGGTTAGGGTGCAGGATTTGGGAGAGGTGAGTTTAAATGATAAAGTATTCAATCATGCATGGCGACTTTGTTTTCCCAACTATCCACCCCAGCCACATGCCTCCCAAACCGTCTTTTACAACAACTGTGCATCGCGCTGGAAGAAGCCGGCAGAATAGCCGTTCTCGGGCTTTTGCCATCTGCCAGCAGAATAACCGCTGCCTTTTTTGAATCACCAAAAGTTATAAGAAGTGACAAAATCAGCAAAGTGACAGAAACGTGATTGTAACATCAGCAATATGAATTTGAAAGACTTATTTCTGGTTTTTATTTTCACCCCCTTCCAACCGCTCTTTGCTCCCCAGGCTTTACCTCTCCTTTCCTGCAGTCCTCTCCTCCAGTTCTCTCTGATCACCTGCCCTGTCTCTGGGCCCTTAGCCAGGCTTGAGTCCCCTTCTTGCACTGCCCTCTGTGCCAGCAGCAGATGTCTTTCTTTTTCTCACTTTTTCCTGGACAAGACAACGCTTCACACAAAAAATTGCCTTAGAGTACAGCAGTGTGAACCTCGAAGGACAACTTGTAAGACGCTTCATAGTCCCTTGTAGCAGAATGCTAAGCAGCAAAGTGTGCAGTTTCTGAGAGCGACAGACAGTGTGAATTGGAGATATAAATTATCTTATTCAGGCCATGTAAAGTGTGTTGAGCGAATGTGTATGTATTGGCTTGTATATGCCTGAATGTTTGTGGGTGTATGAGGATGAGTGGTAGACTTCTGCATGCTCTGATCTCTCGTCTGGATTTGCAGCAGTATTTTGGGGGGATTTTTTAGCTTCAGTTCTGGTCCTGTGCAGTTAAAGGGGACCTATTATGCTGATCCTTCTTTTAATACATATTAGTAATGTTATAATGTTAGTTGTCCATACTCAACCTCTGAAAAGTTTCTAAACATAAGATACAAGGTGTTTTGCCGTAATCCAAGAACGTGATTTCATGAACGTGATTTCCTCTCTGAACAGCTCCTCCCAAGATCTTCGCGAGATTTGGGCAAAACCTGACGTCAGGTTGTGCCGTCCAATTAGTACAGACCTAGCCAGAGCCAATCACGGCGCTGGACCTGCCCAGACCGGAAACTATTCTAGCAGGCACTAGCAACGGCAGATCATACTATGCCTTAGTAGCGTCGACACTTTTGGAAATACAAAAGAAGAACCGCAGATCATTTGAGGTGCAGTTTTGTCAGTATCTCTCACAAAGCTGCTTGTCCGTTTACTTTTGGACGCAAAGAAAAACACTCATTTCTCTTCCAAAAGAGGATGCCACCAGAAATCAGTGGGTAGCTTTTTTTGTTTGCTGGCAGCAAACAGCCATGGCCAAAGGGAACGTTAGCTGCTTGTGCTCAGCATTTCACCATAGACAGCTTTATAAAATAAGGATAATTCGACACAGGATAAGCGTTTCAGCTGCTTCTCAAACCTGAAGCAGCTGCATCGATCAAGCGCTCGGAGCCACAAGCTGTAAGTAACCATATAACAGCAAATAATGTAAGTGAAGCTAACTTGTTACAGGTGCCTAGCAGGACCGCTAGCGATAGTTAGCACTAACAAATAGCCTCAAACGCAGGCTTTGTAAAATATCTGAAGATAAAGCCTGTATTGGTCACGACTGTCCATGACTCACAGACACAGAAGCTGTAAGTTGCGTTTACTGCATAAGACAACCTGACGTAATAGCCAGTTGATTGTGGCTGTAGCACTGCGGCTAACGTAGCCAAGTTACTGTTGCTAATGTTTGTGTCCTAAATATGCAAGAGTGATATCAGGGGAAATTCTACAGAAGGTGTGTGAACATAAACCTCATTTGAAGCTAACTTTTAATACTTGTTTGTAATTTGGATGCTTGGTACAACTGTCCACGGTAACGGATCTTGCTGTCTGTAAAACCTGTATTGCAAGGGTTTGCCTCTGTGGTTATGACCGCTCGGTTACCAGCTACTGCGTGTTAGTTTGCGTGCCACCGTGCTAATAAAAAATGCTCCAGGTTAACTTGTATGCAGTAATTCTGATCGGTATGTTTGTGTTACTTCAGTAAGCATCAATGTGGCAGTTTCATCATAACGTTGCCCAATTGTAGCCACTACAGTTGAAGCGGTTGCTTGTGATCGCTTCACTTATCCATGACCGGGATCAGCCGGATCCCTATCACAAATATCTGGGTTAGCTCTCTGATTCTACCGTGAAAGCAATCGCGAAACGCAGAAGCTCTAATGTGTCTGGTATAACAAAGGATTTCTCTGCACTACCGTGACATAATTTCATCCCCCTTTAGAAACTGTTGTGGGTAATAAAAAGCCAAAAAAGGCGGAGATTAAACAGGTAATTCTTTCCTGTAGAAGTGATCGATTTGCTGGCTCCACATAAGCAACTTGTCCACACTAACAGAACTTACGGTCTGCAAAACCTGTATTATGTTCATAACATAACCAAGCTCTCTCTAGCTGTCGCGTACTATCCATAAAGCTGCTTTCACATCGTACGCGAAACAAATTTTTCACGGGACAGATTACATTCAAAGTCAATGCAAAGACTTGAATACACGAGTTATGGGCGCGTTAAGCAGCTTTCACACCGGACGCGAAACTAACAGATTACATTCAAAGTCAATGCAAAGACTCGAATACACGTGTTATGGGCATGTTAAACGAATTTTTCGCTCGACAGATTAGCTACATTCAAAGTCAATGCAAAGACTCGAATATACGCTTTATGGGCGCTTAAGCAGCTTTCACACCGGACGCGAAACTATCGCGCGACATATTAGCTACATTCAAAGTCAATGCAAAGACGGGAATACATGCGTAATGGGCGCGTTAAGCCGCTTTCACACGGACGAAAGCGAATTTTTCGCGCGAGATTACATTCAAAGTAAATGCAAAGACAATGCATTGACTTTGAATGTAATCTGTCGCATGAAAAAATTCATTTCGTGATCCGTGTGAAAGCAGCTTATCGCCCATGTTCTCTCGAAAGCAAACGCTGGTCATTCCGGCCTTAATAAGTAAACCATTACCACGGGCAATTTCCGGAAAGGCCGTTTAGCCTGGAGCTTTCGCCCCTTCGTCATACACCAGCGCAGAAGCTGTTCGTTACTCCACGCTAACGACACACCACAGCTATGCACACAAACCAGCAGGTCCTTATACACACCAAAGCAGTCCATAAGTTGTTGGTCCACTTTTAGCTGCTCCTCACTGTCCGTGTTTCCCTCTAAACTCAGACCCACCGGATTTCTACGGTCTCCGGTCTACACTTGGGTTTGTCAACCCGTTCCACAAATGTGTCTGTATGGGGTGGATTCTTGCTTTCCCTCAATCCTAGCTAGAGTAGAAACACCGGTGTACTCACCATAGTAGCCGTAGGTAGACAGCAAATTCGAGCTTGACCTGCCAGACATTACTTTTCGTCCTCCACTTTCGCCGTTGCGTTTATTAGAACAAGTTAATTTCATTAGATCTATACACCTGTACTGCGTTTGATTGCAGAATATGCCCGTCGATTCCTTCGGGAGACGCGTCAGTTTCACTCTGAGGAGCCAGACCCGGAAAACTGCGTTCTGCTGCCTCGTCCCGCCTAGATCCGCCCTCCACAGAGCTGGTCAGTCAGAAAAAAGTGGGCACACAGGGAGTGGGGGCCATAGCGGAAGAGCCATCCCAATGAGACGTTTCAGGCAGAGACTACTATGGACTACAAATGGGGTTTATTGAGGATGGCAGTATGAGCGAAATAAGTACCCTTTTTTTACTTGGCGCGATCAGGAGTACTCTAGGGGAGTCAAAGACCAAAATATAAACTTGGAAAAATAGCATAATAGGTCACCTTTAAGTAGAGATGCAGTTGGATTGGCATAGCACAGAGCAGTGCAGACACTGATGCAACCGCTTATTAGTCATTTGAACTGAAAGTATGAGTAGGCTTGGTCAGCTGTGTGCTGCAGCAGCTCAGAACTGGACTCTCATGCTGTAACAGAGTAATCAGGATTTGCTCTGGCCTGAAATTGAGTGCTGCCGCAGCCTCCTGGCAGCTGTTGATTTTTGGCTGCTGAAATGATCATTGTGTTGGTTTACAGCCCATATCTCTGTTCAAATTAGGTTTACAAATGGTTAATTGCAGTTAGTTAATTCCCCTTAGTCCACACTGGGGTTCTTAAAGGCATCTTCGAGGAGTATGTTCGACATTGGCTGCATGCTAGTGCCTTTAGCACTATTGGTTTGTATCCTGTGCTTTTGTGCAGATGCTTACTTTATGGATTCAGCGCTATTGGAGTCATGTCTCAGACAATCAGCCTCTGACTGCATGCCGAAGGTTTCCTTCTCACAACCTTCCCATTGTACTGCTGGCCGTCAAAATGCATTTAATTAGTTTCTTCCTGCTTTAACAGTCAAACCATTTGGCCTCATCCCTGCTGTACTTTGTTTGTTTTTGGGTGAGTCACTCGTGAGTTGGCATGTGGATGACTGGAAAACGGTATCTCTCTGAAACTGACCAGGAGCTTCGGGAGAAAAACTGGTGTGCAATGGAGTCTCTGGCAGCTACCGAGTCCATACTTCAGGGGAAACTCAGCAAGATTGCCAAGGTTCGGTCATATCCAGTCTGCTTTCCGCTAGAGTGAAATCGGAAGCATCCAGAAAAACTGTCACCCTGATTGGCCAATGAGACGATCAGTTTTCATAAGCCACTGTATACTTATTTCCTGCTGGTTATTGATTATTTATGGCTGCCTCAGTTCAAACGCTGAAGAACTCATTAACCCTGGTTCATTTCAGTCCTGTTAATTTACTACTGAGCATCTCATTATTGCCAATTTGAAATGTGATATCAATTGATAAAATTCTACTGTTCATGTACTCCAAAAATAACAAATCAAATTTCTGTGCTCACTTCAAGAGCATAGCTACTTTGCTTGCCTCTTAAGGATTGGAATGTCAGTGGTGTGACTTGATTGGCAAAGTTTTCAGCATGGCACCATGGCAATTAAACTAGGAGCCTCAAAGGCAGTCCTTGAAATGAGTATGCAGTGACTAATTGCTGATTTCACTTAGGATTCATTAGTCGGAGCGCGATAATCAATCTTCATTGTGCCCATCCTCGCCCTGCCCTTGTCATGTGACTGTCCCCACCCCCCCTCCCCCCATCCCTGATGTGCATGCAAGTCCCTGCATTTGCATTCTGCTCTTTGGTCATCAATGTAGCAGTCAACTTCACATTGTTTTGATTAAAAGCTGCTGCCTTGTTTAATCATTTGTTTAATAATTTGCCTTGTTTAATCATCAAGCATTGATTTTAGATGATTGTAGTGAATTGAACATGACGTCTTTATTAGGCAACAGTACAAAAACATGATCAAAATGATGGTTTTATATAATAGATCCTGGAGTCAAAATGACCCAAGCAAAATCGATGCATACAGCATGTGTACAGAACATAATTTTTTATAGTTAATTTCATGTTTTACCCGTAAAGTTGGGGGGCGGGGAATCTAGCTTAAAAAGTATGTTCACCATATTTTTAGAGACTGCGAACAATGAGTTGGGTCAGACTGACCCCAGACATTATTGAAGGGTTAACCAAAGGATTAGAATGAATCAAAAATTATCTCTTGACTATTTAAACCTTTTTTTTTTTTTTTTTGCTTGAATTGCCCCTCGAGTAGGTTCAAAGTTGGAAAGAGCATTTTTTCCATATTGTCGGGCAATTTTGCATACATGTTTTGTATTCTGCTGTTTAAAGCACATCACTGAAGCTACATTACACATAATGAGTTAAATATTGATACTCAGGATGCCTTGTTATGGCCACAAGATCACATCGAATGGAAAATATCAGATCTTGCATATCATTTTCTTCACGTCTCAGTTATACAGTAGGACATACAGCGGGGAAAATTAGTATTGAACGTGTCAACATTTTTCTCAGTAAATTTTTAATGGGGTTATTGACATGACATTTTCACCAGATGTTGTTAACAACCCAAGTAATCCACACATACAAAGAAATCAAAACAATTAAGTCCATAAATTAAGTTGTCATAAAGTGGAATGACACAGGGAATAAGTATTGAGCACATGAAGAGAAGGACGTGCAAAAAGGCATGGAAAGCCAAGAAACCAGCTGAAATCTGTCAGTATTTAGAAAGCAATCCTGCCCCCCCATCAGTGCAAATTGATATCAGCTGGTTTAGTCCTAATTGATGGCCTATAAAACGGTTTCTCATTACCGAGGTGACACACAAGAAGTATCTAATGATGGGTAAAAGCAAAGAGCTCTCTCAAGACCTTCACAACATTATTGTTGCAAAACATACTGATGGCATTGATTACAGACGTATTACTAAACTTCTGAATGTTCCAGTGAGCACCGTTGGGGCCATTATACGGAAGTGGAAAGAACATCATTTCACCGTAAACCGACCACGACTAAGTGCTCCTTGCAAGATTTCTGACAGAGGAGTAAAAAGAATAATCAGAAGAGTTGTCCAAGAGCCAAGGACCACTCGTGGAGAGCTTCAGAAAGACCTGGGATTAGCAGGTACACTTGTTTCAAAGAAAACAATAAGTACAATAACAATAAGTAATGCACTCAACCGCCATGGCCTCTATGCACGCTCACCACACAAGACTCCATTGCTGAAGAAAAAGCATGTTGAAGCTCATTTAAAGTTTGCTGCACAACATTTGGATAAGCCTATGAAATACTGGCAGAATATAGTCTGGTCAGATGAGACCAAAATGGAACTCTTTGGATGTCATAGCACACACCATGTTTGGAGGACAAACTGCACTGTGCATCACCCTCAAAACATCATGCCAACAGTTTGGAGGTGGGAACATCATGGTGTGGGGCTATTTTTCAGCATATGGTACTGGCAGACTTCATATAATTGAAAGAAAGATGAATAGAGAAATGTACCGAGACTTTCTTGATAAGAATCTGCTGCCATCTACCAGGATGCTGAAGATGAAACGAGGGTGGACATTTCAGCAAGACAATGATCCCAAACACACAGCCAAGGAAACTCTCACTTGGTTTCAGAGAAAGAAAATGAAGCTGCTAGAATGGCCCAGTCAATCACCCGACTTGAATCCAATTGAAAATCTATGGAAAGAGCTGAAGATCAGACTTTATAGAAGAGGCCCCCGGAACCTTCAAGATTTGAAGACAGTTTGGGGAAAAAAAAAGGGCCAAAATCACACCTGAGCAATGCATGCGACCAGTTTCTCCATAGTCTTGAGGCTGTCATTACCAAAAAAGGCTTTTTTACGAAGTATTAAATAAATTTCAGGAAGCGTGTTCAATACTTTTTCCTTGTGTCATTCCACTTTATTACACGTAACTTCATTTATGGACTTATTTGTTTTGATGTCTTTGCATGTGTTGATTACTTGGGTTGTTACCGACATCTGGTGAAAATTTCATGTCAATAGCCCTATTAGAAACATATTCACTGAGAAAAATGTTGATGCGTTCAATACTTATTTTCCCCGCTGTATTTGTGATCTTTGGAAATCGGTGATCTTTGGGATCTCCACTAGAATTTAGAAGAGGCTGGAAATTCCACAGGTTTGAATAAAGCAGCTGCATTTGACAAGCCCCAATATGAGTCCATTGGTTGTATGCAATTACATTTCCTTCATTAAATAAGCTTTTGTAATGTGAATGTTCTACAAGAGAGGTGTTTTTTAAAAAGTGTATTAAGAGTAAAATTGGCAGCTTCAGAAATGTGTGAATTTTTGTTTGGGTATTATGAAAATCTTCTTAAGATGGCATGTTACTGGCTTGGACAAGTCGACAAAGGAGCCTTTTGTGCATTATGAATGAGGGTAAAGACTGTTTCATGCATATGAAACCTGTGGTCGTGTTTAATGCCAGATTTGGTGATTTTTTTTGTACAGAGATGACTGAAACCCAAGGGAAAAATACAGTATATTCTGTAAATGCTTATATTCTAAGTTTTTTTTTTTCTTTTCTCCAAGATTATGATGAGTGATGACCCAGACATACCACAGCTACATAGTCATTCTTGTTTCTTTATGCCAATCGCCTTTCAGTATCTGACATTTTCATTGTTTATTGATCATAATTGCTCAGCCTTTGGTCGCATGAAGAAGAGTGTTTGAATTATTGCAAAAATAGTCGTAGTTTTATTGTATCTCCACTGAAATGGATTCTTGCGTTGTGAAGTAGCTGTTTTGAGTTTGCACTATGAGTTTGCACTAACATTTGGTCCCGTCATACCCTTGAATTGTATAAATCCTGGGCACATGTCTGAATGTTGTTGTGGGATGTGGTAAGAAAACTCAATTGTGGAATATTAACAGCTGTGTAGTGTGGACGCAATGCTGCCCTCTTCTCCAGTATTAAATGTACAGTACCAGCGTGGATAAAGGTTCCACTTTCGCCAACGCGCCGTTGGCTGTGTGACAGCCAAAAGTCAAGTGGACATGCCCTGCTCACTGAACCGAGAAGTAGAGTGAGTGAGAAGGCATGTTGGTCGGCCGTTTCGCACATATCTTAATGTAAATCCCCGTCGCAAAGAAATCCAAATAAGTTCAGTGTTGAAATTTTTTCGTCGGACAACATGACGTCCCTTACATTTGTAGCATAGTGTAAACGCCTGAAGTAATTTTTGCTACAGATTTTCTTTTGCGCAGTTGGTGATATATTTATTTACAGAAAAGTTAATGTCTGCAAATTCATGTATTTTTGCCATAATATTTTTGCCGTAATATTTGCCGATAAGAATTAAGAAATGAAACCTTTAGTTATAAAGCGCCATTATCGGAGAAAGCAAAACAACAACAACATGTTTTGCCACCACTTTAATATTATTTAAATTAAGAACAAAACCCGCACTTCTGAAAATAGAAATAAAATACGCAAATATCTATGTAGTTGTAACTTACAATAACGGTGTCACTTTTTCCTAAGTCCGCAAGAAATGTTTCGGCCTTTGGAAATCCGGAGGTTTTAGTCCTCATTGTGTATAAGCCGAACAACTCTCAGTCAAGAAAGCGGTGACTTGTTCAGTCGGATCAAAGAGTTGAACGTAAAGTATGCTAACTTTTGTCGCCTTTTACTCATAATTTGAGAGCTAATCTCAAGAATAAATGTTGGCTGTTACCGACAAATTAACGCGATAAAGCCCTTCTCAGTTGCAAGTGTCATGGGGTCGCGCGGATTAAAAACTGTGCTCAGCGGAACTGATTATGTTTTCATATTTGTGAGAAATGATCACTTATCTGCCTTAGGTGTACTGTGTAAAACATTTATATTCAGATGTAATGGTATAGTTAAGAATTTGCGAACTGTTTGCAAGCCAGTGTCTTACATTATTAAGACCAATATTTCGCCACGGAAAATTATCAACATTTACAGTGACGAGCAAGATATAAATTTTTGGGCATCCAACGAGAAATTATAAATGTATCAATAAATATTTTGTGACAATAAATGCGTAAATTGTCATCCATAAGGAAAGCGTTTCTACTTCATGACTACTCCTACTTCTAACTGCCTCTTATAGAATTAGATATTTTAAAAGTCTAATAAAAAAAAAACCGTTGATGACTTGTAAATCCGATTTTGAAAATATCACCAGATTATCTTTTTCCGAATTACTTAATTTTTTTACAAGTCTGTTAATATTTCATTCACAGCCTACTTATTTTCTTGATATTGTTTGTTAAGTAGCACGGCTACGTAACGGTGGCTATTACGGGTTGTTTGTGTAACGCGCTATACATTGCTGCTGTTGCAAACAGTCAACAGGAATGTTTTCAACAATAAAACCATGCAAACCGCCCAAATATCTGTATTTCATGCAAAATGGTTATTTAATACAGAGGTAAACAGTATTGCGTAGTTTTGCGTACGTAGTCAATTTTTCGGTCGTGATATTTCCAGCTTGCGTATCCGAAACAGTTGCGGTAGTTTATTCTTGCCAAAATTCAAGGCCTGCAATAACATCTGGTAGCTACACACCAGTCATACCCAAAAACCGCTCCCCCCTATCGACAGTGCCCACAAGTTCTGCCTGCCAGGACTACACCGACACCTGTTGTAATCCTACGCCTCCCGCCAGGCCGATCAGAGAAAGGTGGACGAAAACGCAAAGCCAACTTCTCGTTAACTTTAGCAGTCCCTTTATCCATGTTGGTACTGTAGCCCCTCAACTGTCTAATCTTAGGGTACAGTTTGTGCGCTTGTAACCTGACAGCTGTTTCACACTACCTTAAACTGGTGAATGGGCCTTCTCTTAGCATATTGGTTGTGCAACACCTGTTGTACATGATCCCAAAGCTTCTGTGTATTCCTCAGTCATGTTTTAACCTGGGGCATTTGCATGGGTTTAACGCATGGGTAGCGAGGGAAGCTATCACGTTCCATTTAAGTGAATTGGGGTGGATGCAAGAAGGTCTGTTGGCAGAACCCATAGACTGGGCTAATCAACCCTTTTTTTTTCCTCTGTGAATTTTCACATTTTCTTGAAGCTCTGCGTTTGAACACATGGAGACTAAAGATGGGGAATCTACTTGGAAATCTACAAAAATTCCCCAGAGTAAACAAAAAGGTGTTGTGGTGAATTTCCTATGAAACTGAACTTTACTCAATGAAAGGACCTGCTGAGGTCTTAGCCCTCATTGCACATGGAATCAACAGAGTGGGATTGTAACAGTTTCCTTGCAGTGACATTGCAGTGATTAAACTGCAGTCCATGGTCTGGCTTTAGCCCGCAACTGTTGGTACAACACATGCAAGAGTGCATACGTCATGCACCATACTAACATGCAAGAGTGCATACGTCATACACCGTACTGACATGCAAGAGTGCATACGTCATACAGCGTACTGACATGCAAGAGTGCATACGTCATACACCATACTGACATGCAAAAGTGCATACGCCATACACCATACTGACATGCAAAAGTGCATACGCCATACACCGTACTAACATGCAAGAATGCATACGCCATACACCATACTGACATGCAAGAGTGCATACGTCATACACCATACTGACATGCAAAAGTGCATACGCCATACACCATACTGACGTGCAAAAGTGCGTACGCCATACACCGTACTAACATGCAAGAATGCATACGCCATACACCGTACTAACATGCAAGAATGCATATGCCATACACAGTACTGACATGCAAGAGTGCATATGTCATACACCATACTAACATGCAAGAGTGCATATGTCATACACCGTACTGACATGCAAGAGTGCATACGTCATACACCGTACTGACATGCAACAGTACATGCGTCATACATAATACTGACATGCAAGAGTGCATACGTCATACACCGTACTGACATGCAAGAGTACATACGTCATACATAATACTGACATTCAAGAGTGCATACTTCATACACCGTACTAACATGCAAGAGTGCATACGTCATATACACCGTACTAACATGCAAGAGTGCATACGTCATATACACCGTACTAACATGCAAGAGTGCATGCGTCATATACACCATACTAACATGCAAGAGTGCATACGTCATATACACCGTACTAACATGCAAGAGTGCATACGTCATATACACCGTACTAACATGCATGGCGATTGTAAACTGAAGAGACGCGGCCTTATCCCATCCCACAATGTCTGCTGCCAGTACATTCCCACGATTGCAGTCGTAATTTGTTTCCTTGGCAATGTTGAATCAACAAAACAGTTGTGTTCTAGTGGATTCATACCTACAGAGTGCTTGACTGGCAAAGTGCAGTTAGCAATCAAGTGATGCAAAAGTTTTCATTTTGCTTTGTTCTGAAAGTGGAAGTTTGAGGCTACTGTAGGATCTTTTGATATGAGGTGTTTCATGAACATCTCTCACTTAGCACCTGTTGAGTTGGATATGTGTTCATTTGTTTGGAGTATGCAAATACTGGGGGGGAGGAGGGAGGAAGTGGAGAATTTTCTTGGGGTAAAAAAAAAAAAACTTTGCCATGACAGAAATCAAGGAAGAGGATTGGTCCACAATTTGAATCAGGGATATTTTTAATTTGGGTCACAATATTGGGTTACTCTGGTGTCTCTCCTGTTGCACAAGTGGAATTTTTGGGGGTGTGTGCGTGTGTGTAAGAGCATTAACAGATCTTATGAAGTAATGAGTGTGTTGGTGTCTGCACCATAAGATGTAGTGGGTGTGTGTGTGCATACAGCAAAGGAGAGACTGTGTGCATGTGGCAGAGTTGGGTTCAAGTACTTTCAAGAATTGGATGAAAGTATTTTTTTTTTAATACCAAAGTGCTTGCACTTGTATCGGAGTACTTCCTATTAATGCCTGAAGTACTTGTACTTGTATTCAAGCACTTTTCAAAGTTCTTGACCAATCTGTCTCCTAAGTGCTGACAGAGATTTGTCAAGTACTTTGAAAAGTACTTGGATACAAGTACATGTACTTATTATTAGGCATTATCAGGCATTAGGCCTAATAATATTATTAGGCCTAATGCCTAATATTAGGCATTATTAGGTAGTACTCAGATAGAAATACAAGCACTATGGTATGTTAAAAAAAAAAAAAAAAAAATGCTTGCATACAGTTCTCAAAAGTACTTGAAAGTACTTGGACCCAACTCTGGCATGTGGTGGAGCAGAGTTTTTATGTGTGCATTTACTGTAGTAAACTGTGTGCGTGCTTGTGGACGGTAGAGGTGGAATCTGTGGTCATGCGGACTAATGGAGGCACTCAGGTGGCATACATTCCTTGTCACAATTTGTAATTGTGTGTCTAATGAGTCCCTTTTCTCTTTTCTCTGGTCCTCAGGAGAGTCGGGAGGCCCTGGAGTCGGTGGAGGCAGAGAGTCGTGAGGTCTTGCACAGACTACACCCCTCTGTGCCCCTGCCTGCCAGCCAGGTACTGTCCCAACACATGCGCACACGCCTCAAAATATGCACTGACGCAGGCACATGCAACAAGCAGGAAATTTCTCTGGAGTGATTTGTTTTATTGGTGCAGCACATGACTCCCATTTAGCTCATACGTTGCATTCAGAGTGAAGTAAATGATCTGATTAATTGCAGAGTTGCAAGGCTTTGCCTGTGTCTTATACATTTGCAGCCGTGACCTAAGTAGGACGTCTGTGGTATATTTTGGGACACGGTTCATTTCTCTGATTGAGAATTAATATGTATTGCAAAGTTTTTAACAAGGCATCATAGAATCAACAGTGCCCCCTCAGGTTTTTTTGGACTGCCCTTACTGCAGAAATGACGGGTGATTCTGGTCTCTTGTTTTGGAAGCAGATTAGCTGAGTTAGCAAAATTAAATGGGAATATTTGATAAAATACAAATCTTTAGATTTGATTTAATTTAAATGCAGCAATTCTTAATGTGTATTAAAAAGGTAGTTTCACCCCGCCTCGTACCAGCCGGCAGTGGTCGGCAGCTTTTTCAGAGTAGCGCACAATTGGCTATTGCGCTACAGGGTTGCAAATTGGGAAGGGACTGCCGGGAAGGGAAAATAATAGTTGCCTTGTTCGTTGCTCAAGCGCCTCCTGTTGGCCAGACGGGCGCTCGTCAGAAAAATTCTAACCCTGTTCATGTCTGGATATCCTCCGCCCTCATTCTGAACTTGCGAAGATTCAACCAATGAGTGTATAAGAAGCGGTGGCTGACAGGCGCGTGCTTCGGACGAGAGCGGCGAACTGTCTACACTCTCCTGAATTGGCAGCAAGGGGTCGCATACGAGCAAGCCTTGTATATAGTTCACCAATTGGGCATTCCAGATTTGGGTGAGATTGGAGATGCCAAATTTAAAAAAAAAAAAGTTAGTTTCAGAGTCCTGATGCTGTGTTTATCTCACACACAATATTCAAAGTACATTTAGACTATTTATTTTATAATAAGGTAATGAAAAATAGTTTACATGCCTAGGGGAAAAAGGCGGTGGCACAAATTCTGTTACACGTCAGGTAATATTGTGATATTGATCAATTAATGCCATTAAAGCCGTTTTTTTAATCATGCTATATGCCGATGTGTCGTAAAGGACAATATTTGACAGAAAATGGGGGCTGAATGGGGGAATTGACATTTGATGTTGCACTGGTTATTTATTTTATAGTATATGTTTGTTTTGATAGGTTATTTATTGAGGCAAAAGACACTTGGAAGAGTTTGTGGTATTTACGTCTATGCTATTTAAACATATTGGTACTTCTGGTGTTAAAATTTGTCTCGGAAAGGACATTTTCATTGACGGAAAATTCATATTGCCTTACAATGCGCGTTTCTTGTGCTATAACTGCAAGGTCATTCCATCGAGCTTCTGAATTGTTGAAAAACATGTCACTACTGTTAAAAATGTTTGTTTTTTTATTCATTTGACAGCAATAATGGACCTACCTTGACCTTAAAATTAAAATCAGGAAATGAGACCCTAAAACGAGACCTTTTAAGGGGTTACAATTGCATTATTCCATGCTCGGCGCAGATATTTTCAACCTGTTATCGGAGTTTATCTCCTCCAAGAATATATCATGTTATAGGAATGCATACATGCATGTGAAGTGCACCATAATTTAACAAATCAACCAAACACATGTAAATATGAAATATGCTCAAGACTGTGAAACTGCCCATAAACAGTGGAAGGAGCTGAGACATCATGTACCAGTTGATGACTTTGTGTTGTAGTCTGTTGTGTGCTTGAACAAAGCTATAATTGCAGACTATGCTTTCAGCCTGCGGCACCAAATTAGCCAGAAATTACAAGCTGCAGCTTGCTCATGCCTGCTGCTGCTGTGCTCTGTCGTCTTCAACATTTCTGCTCTGCTAAGTGAGGGCATTTCAATCCCTACTTATAAATGGGTTTTGTCCACAGTATATCCTGTGCACACTGAAGTACAGATCCTTGAGCTGTTTGGTGTGGATGTCTGGCCAATATATATATATTTTTATTATACAGTTTTTTTCTCAAGTTCTGCACCACCTACAGGTTCTCACCAATGCCTATGGTCTCTCTCGCGCGCACACACACACACACACACAGGCTGAGACAGCATAAGGAGTCAGTGCTGTTGTGTTTGGTGGCAGGAATGCATGAAATAAGGAGAAATGGGGTGCCACAGAGGCAGACGCACACAGGAGATCCTTTTAAGCCGTGAACACATCAAAGCAGAACATCGCTTAGTCACAGGGCCCCAGTGCACCCGCTCTCATGCACACACGCCTCCCCTCCTCATCCAGTCTGGCTTGACGCTGGAATGCTCTGATCCCTCAGAACCACAGGGAGTGGCTGCGGGCCTTTGAAAGCGCTGCTAAAGAAGCGTCGACGGAAGCGGAGCCAACACCTGCCTCTACCCCAGCCCCAGCCCTGGAGTCGCACAATGCAGATATCACTGTAAGAAGGACCCTAATGCCTGATTCAGGCTTACCCCTCTCTTCGCTAAACTATACACTAGACCTGCTCCAATTTTCTAATGTAGAAGCTGATTCAGTGAGCTTTAAGGGGGAGATGTAGTATGTTGTTCAGAGATGTATGCCTGTTGAAAGATTGTAGGGTTAGATGTCAGGTGAGCACTGCTTGAAGAATTGGTTCTGGATGTATTAACTTGTAAGTAGAGAATTATATATGGTCATACACACTGATCAGCCATAACATTATGCCCACCTGCCTAATATTGTGTAGGTCCTCCTTTTGCTGCCAGAACAGCTCTGACTCATCGAGGTACGGACTCCGCTAGACATCTGAGCGTGTGCTATGGTATCTGGCACAACGACGTTAGCAGCAGATCCTTTAAGTCATTTAAGTTGCGAGGTGGGGCCTCCATAGATCGGACTTGTTTGTCCAGCACATTCCACAGATGCTCAACTGGATTGAGATCTGAGGTATTTGTAGCCAAAGACAACAGCTTGAACTCGTTTTTTGTGTTTCTCAAAACATTCCTGAACCATTTTTGATGTTTGGCAGGGCACATTATCCCGCTGAAAGAGGCCACCGCTATTTGGGAATACCGTTTGCATGAAGGGCAGTACTTGATCTGCAACAATGTTCAAGTAATTGATACATGTCAAAGTAACATCCATATGAATGGCAGGAACCAAGTTTTCCCAACAGGACATTGCCCAAAGCATCACACTGCCTCTGCTGGCTTGTCTTCCTCCCATAGTGCATCCTTGTGCCATGTCCTCTCCGAGTGAGCGACACACATGCACCTGGACATCCACAGCATGTAAAAGAAAACATGATCCATCAGACCAGGCCACCTTCTTCCATTCTTTAGTGATCCAGTTCTGATGCTCACGTGCCATTGTTGGCACTTTTGATAGTGTACAGGGGTTTAGCATGGGCACCGTGACCAGTTTGTGGCTATGCAACCCCATACACAACAAACTGCCCTTGCACTGAGTGGCCTGACACCTTTCTATCAGAACCAGCATGAACTTTTCCAATAATTTGTGCTACAGTAGCTGCTTTGTTATTTTGGACCACACGGGCCAGCCTTTGCTCCCCACGTGCATCAGCCTTGGATACCCATGACCCTGTCGCCGGTTCACCAGTTTTCCTCCCTTGGACCACTTTTGGTAGGCGTTGACCACTGCAGACCTGGAATACCCCATAAGACCTGCAAGTTTGGACATCTAGCCATCACAGTTTGGCCCTTGTCAACGTCGCTCTCATCTTTAAACTGCCCCTTTTTCCTGCTTCCAACACATCAGCTTAGAGGACAGAATGGTCACTTGCTGCCTAATAAATCCCACCCACTGACAGGTGCCATTGTAACTTCACCTGTCAGTGGTCATAATATTATGGCTGATCAGTGGATATGACACGTGTCTCTAAAGCACTGATGTTTTGATGTGTAATTCCTCTATGGATGGTGGTTAAGAGCTGGGTATTATGCTAGTATAGTGGATATTTTTAATTGTGCTGATATCTTCACACATTAATGTCCTGGCTATGGTGATCTGTGTTGTGGAAGTGATATTTCTAGTCCATGCGCATTTCTGTTATTCAGGTGTTGACAGAGAAGCTGAAGGAGTCTGAAGAGGCCCAGAAGGTGCTACAGAAGGACTGTGAGACGTACAAGAAAGTGCTGGCTGAGACGGTGAGGCCAGCCACCATTAGAAATCAGACTTTTCAATTGTAGTTTCTCAAGGGCCAAAGTGTAATTTGTTTTCTGTCCACAGGAGGGCATCCTTCAGAGACTACAGAGCAGTGTGGAGCAGGAAGAGTCTCGCTGGAGGGTGAAGCTGGAGCTGGCACAGAGTGATTTGAAAGAGGTTTATGTCTCAGTCACTTAGATATAATTATTTAAAACTAAAGTCTTATTGAACTTGGAATATGTTAAATGAAGCTTTGGTATTGTTTGAGGTGGTGTGACTGGTTAAGCTTTGTGAGGCATTAATTATGTTTATGAGCCACATTTGAGTTGTGGCTGTTGGTGTTCACTGTTGCCTCCTTTGTGTTCATTAGATGACCCTGAAGGTCGCATTACTGGAAAGCGAGGTGGAGAGACTGGGTGCAGATGGCGGGGAGCTCGAAAATGTGCGTTTTTACAGTACTGACACAAAGTCCTCTTCACTGCCTGCCTGCTACCAGCATCCTTTTCATATTTAAGGACATTCTGGTGGGCCTGAACGAGTGCTTTCTACTTGATTTTTCAGCAAGATTATTGTTGACAGGGTTTTTCTATTTTATTTTAAAGCTGAGACGGGACAAACAGCACCTGGAGTCTGAATTGGAAAGGGCAGAACTAGAAAGCGCAACCTATGTGACAGAGGTTCGAGAGGTGAGAAGTGCTTCCACAAAATTTCGCAGATCTCTCAGGGATGTTTTGGAGCATGAGTTTGGGTTGTTTGTGTGTTTAGTCATTGTATGCACATGCTCATGTTCCCCTATTCATGTGTACTTGTGTGTTCTTGCATCCATGTATGTGGGTGTGCGTGTGTGTCTGAGCGCATGCATTTGAGTAACATTTGTTTGCCTGAAATTTTACATGGATGTCATGTACTGGTAAAAAAAGTACATAATTCCTATTTCTGTTTATTTTTGGGCAATTATTCACTATTACTTGTGTGATTGAACTTTGCTTGGATTTTGCCATATTATAAAGTCATTTGCATCGTTCCCAGGTCTCCCAGCTCTCCCATGTCACCGCATTTTCTAGAATTGTGCTGTCACTTCCTCGCCCAGTGATTTGCGAGATGATCACTCAGCTGCCAGCCACGCTGGGCTCAGTTTCTCATGCACATTGTTGGTGCCCTCGTGCTGTAATCATACCCAGGGCACGATGAATTTCTCTTTTGTGTGGCTTAGAATGTGTTTCCTGGTCGACTGGCTGGGCAACCTCTTCTAAACTGGTTTCAAACTTGGTTTCAGCTGAAAGATCTGTTGACTGAATTGCAGAGCAAACTTGATGGCTCGTATACTGAAGCCGTCAGGCAGAATGAGGAGCTGAATTTGGTAAGCCCAGTCGAAAAGAGCAGCTACTGTCCTCTTAACCCACCCTCCCCCAATCATCACAAAAATCCACCTCGCCTAACTGGAAGCACCGCAGTTTAGATTTCCCAATCCAGCACCAAACATCCATAACCTTTGAGTCCTGCAGATGCGCACAGCGATTTAAAAAATGCTTTGCTCCACCTTGTTAAAGGATTTTTTTTCAATGCGAATTAGTTCATTGATGTGCTAACGCGAGTTTTGGTTATGTAGGGAGGACTGACTGGTTGGCCAGTGAGACCCACTAATGTTTACTCTCCGCTTGCTGCCTTTGCTACTCTTAACTTGCCTGCTGAAGCCATGCAAATATTTCCAATGGCGCTCCAGGTTTGGCTGCATTGGCGTCGGCAGTGTTACTTAAGCTTAACCCAGTTCAAATCAGCTCCATCTAGGCGCTTTCACCGCTTCTCTGCTGCGGCACTCATTCTGCAGGTCAAGTCTCTTTCCAGCGCCACCAGGCAGTCCTGATTGACTTTAAGATGATGATGATCACCTCAGTTCCTCAATGATGGGCACTGCCGTTTGGTTTGTGTTTGTCGGCCATTGCAGTCTGGTGCTGTAGGCTAACAAATATGCATGTTAGCATTCCAGGTTACGTGCCAGTATTTGCTATTTGAATTTCATAGAATATCCTCGGATAGGGGTAATTAATTTCGGGGCTGCTCTATGATGTGAATACCGAGGGCACCCTGGGTAAGACTGAGTGTGTCTAGTCTGGAAACGGTCTGCAGTAGCGACTCCCAGAGTACACAGCCGTGCCCGTTTGGCGGCTGATTGTTCGAGGCAGACGCTCAAGCCTGTCACTGCCGCTTGAGGTTGGAGTGGCGTGGTGATCTGCCAGTCTTGTATTCCAGCTGAAGACCCAACTGTCTCAGACCCTATCCAAGCTGGAGACTGAGGAGATGGAGCGGCAGAAGGTGGCTGGTGATCTGTACAAGGTGAGATCGGTGTCCTTGCTCCCCCCTTGCTTGTAGTGTACACTGGGGTGGCATGCTCGGCCCCTAAAGCCCGTTTCTCGGCCTCTCTCAGGCACAGCAGTCCCTGGACCTTATACAGGCTGAGATCCTGAAGGAGGCGGGACAGGTGGACCTGATTGAGAACAGCACCATCGCTACGCAAAGGGTGAGAGGGGCATGCAGTGCATGTGCCTGCAGGTGTGCATGTGCCAGCTTGAGTTTGTGTAACATTTGTTTGTCTGAATTTGTACATGGACGTCTCGAACGTATTGTTGACAACAATAAATTGCCTTAGAAATATCTTTGTGGTTAGCTTTGGGATTTGATTTTAATGGTAGTAGAATTATTGGTGCTTGTCCATATTGAGTTAATATACTTGGCGCCATTAAAAATGCACCGGTGAGGTATGTACTGTATTTGCTGCAAATTGAAGAATCAATCAATTTTTATTGCATTTTGAGTGAGATACAGGTGGGAATAAAGAAAAGTGTGTGGAATTCTAGTCCCGACGCGCCACGTGAACACGCCGAGCACTTCAGTAATAACAAACATTGAGCTGTTTGTGATGTGTATAGTGACGCTTGCCTTGTTCTTTTGGGTGTGGTCAATTTCCTACATAAAGCCAAAAAAATGAAAAATGCCACAGCATCAAAAAATGGAACTGCACAGGAGAGAGAAAAAGAGCCATTGGCATGTTACTGGCAGGTCTCAGCCGCTGAGAGGTGGGGCATCATCTACACTGTCACTGGTCAGGAATCAGTCAGTTGGCTGTCTGTCGGAGAATGTAAAATGGGCACTGTCACTGACTGACCCTGCTTAGGGCAGCCACAAGTTACTACGGTAGCTCAAGAGCACCACATCTGGTTACAGTCTGTACCTGACAGAATATGGACAGCAACCCAAAATAGTCATGAGACGTTTGAGGGTGAGCGCAAGTACTGTTCGAGGCCATCTACGTGAGCAACAGATGCATGCACATGTCCCCTACAGAAAAGCCACTTTTACCTGTGCGTTTTTAATGGCGCTAGAACTATTTTAATGGCCACCATCAGAAAGTCA
Organism: Gymnothorax javanicus; assembly: GCA_029692085.1. Lineage (NCBI taxonomy): Eukaryota > Metazoa > Chordata > Actinopteri > Anguilliformes > Muraenidae > Gymnothorax > Gymnothorax javanicus. Next base: position 104,898,219 of record CM056193.1, on the reverse strand, counting down.
GTTCTGTTAATGAGTTAGCAAATGGGTACAAGAATTTTCCTTGTGATATCTCAAGGAAGGAAAGATGCAGCCATCGTTTTCCCTCATGATTTTTTCCAGAATACGTGCGCTAGAAGTGGTTGACTTGTAGATAGACCTCTCCAGATCAGCTTGACATCTGCTGCTCCTATCTCTATAACTGCTACAGCTTTCAACTGACATTTGAAGGAGCTTTCGGTCTTCACATCTCTGTAATACTTATTTGTTTGATTTTTTAATCAGAACTTCCTTGTCTCCCTTATTTTCTTTGCCCCCAAAGTGGGTGGAGTTATGAATAAGGTAAGGAAGGAAGGAAAATAAGGAGGGATATGAAAAATGTGGTGGTGAGCCCCAGAATAAAACCATTAAGGAAATAAGTAAGTAGCTGAGAGGAAGAAAAAAGAGAATTTATGATGGAGGACCAATAAGCACAAGTTAGTCATGCTAGAGTAGTTGGGATCTCCCAGATCCCCACTGTGAGAAGAAATGGTACAAATATGCCATAATTGACTAGCAGTGTCCATAAATCCCTTCAGCAGTTGTTTCACTGAGTGTCCATTCCGCCTCCTCCTTACTGGTTCTGTCCAACAGGAGGAGATGGATAGGAATGAGAAGATGACTGCAGGACTGAACCAGACAGTCAGGGAGCTTCAGCAACTGCTTCAAGCAGTCAACCGGCAACTCACCAAGGGACAAGAGGGGGTGAGTCTGTCTGACTGAGGTTAAGCATTCACTCTCTTCACCACCTGCACCAGTGACAGGGCCATGTACTGCTAGCTGCTCTTCTCTTTTAACTGGCAAATCATTCACATTCTGGAGCATGGTAAGCAGATATTTGACTGTTCAGTAGAGATGTGTATTTTGATTTAAAGTGAACTTAAATTTGAGAATTGGCCAGTTTGGCTTGTAGAGAATGCCTGGTAGACTTTTTTTGGGACAGGCGGAATAAAATTGGCATATTGCCTATTTCCAGTTTTAAATGCTGTGGATGACTGATTAGGCCAAATGAAGGGGCCAAACGCTTGGCGAAAGCCAAAGAAACTGGTTTGAGGCAAAATAACCACCTGCACAAAACCTGAACCAGGATTTGTTTGATGGATGAATTTGATTTATTAACTGATTCCTAATCCAGGAAAAGGCTCATTTTTATGCGTTTGTTTGGGTATCTGGGCCATAAGTGATCTAATGGAGGATTCCAGTGTGCTTCTGCACTCAGTAGTCACTACTAATGAGTTGAATTATTAGAATTTTTTTGACCTCCTCAAGTGAGCCTACTGACTTTCTGTTTGTCCACTTTCAGGATGGGGAAAAGGACACGCCAGAGAATTAAAGCGCGGTGGACCTCCTCACCCCTGTGCCCAGCCTTACTACAGCGCCCCCTAACCCCAGTCCTCCCTCTTGCCTCGCCCTATCAACGTCTAGTCATAAACACTGAACCAGCTCGCTCTCTCCTTGTCTGTATCTGACAGTTTCCCCCCGCCCCCCCGCAAACGCAGGCCTCTGTCCGTCGCTGCTCAGGGTGGTGGCGGGCAGGTGAGGGCGCAGGTGACCGCTGTCTCGGAAAATGACTCACTCCTCCAAAACGAACCCTGCCTCAAAACACAGCCACATTCCTGTCTCCCAGCAATCAGAACAAGAGCTACCCTTTAACCAGACTTCAGGCTGCCCTATCTCCCGCTGCTCCATGCTCTGCTCTGACCTATTGCAGACTTTTACTACAACGCAACCTGCATCTTTCTTTGTAAGATTGGAGAGGAAGGTTGATGAAGATGCTCCCTTCTGTAAAAAAAAAAAATATATATAAGCGAGTTTTTATTCTTCTTTTAAAAAGAAAAATTATGTCAGAATAAGTAATATTTAAGTTTCCTACTGATCCACCCTACATCTTGCAACTAGGAGCCCTGGTCTTAACATCGCTCAGACATTCACATGCACACACATTCACACACACTGGGCTCGCAGTGTAATACAGTTTAGTTGTTGGGTCCTGACCTGGTATGCAGAGTTTGTGGTAGATAACTATGGGGATGTGTAGAGTCTGTATGGAACTGCAGCATTGTGGGATAAGTGTCCCAAAGTGTTGGAGAAGCAGGTCAAGGACGCCATAGTGGTTTTATCCTTCTTAACTATCAGGAAGAGTGGCCTCTTGTCTGTGGTTAACACTCCCTCTATTGTTGCTAATTTCATTAATACTGTTTTTATTGTAAAAGGTGACAGTTATAAAGATTAAAAGGGATGCTTGATAATTATTTATTGTGTCTTCTGTTTTCTAATGCAATCTATGAAGCTTAAGTATGATTGTTCCATTGGTTTGATAGAACAAGGATTTATTTTCTTTTTGTGGTTGTCTTTTATGCTGTTTGCTTTCTATTAACCTTGCTGCCCCACCTTTAGTGAACACAAGGGGGCACCCACTGCCCAGTATTCATCTTCCTGCACCAAGGCAGCAAAGAGCACAACTTGGGCTTAGGACCTTGTTCTCTTGACTCAAGTCAGTTGCTTATGGCCCGTTTACACCGATCCACGATCCTGATATGACCCCGATACGACCAGCGCATCATGAAATTTTGGTCACTCACACAAGTCGCGGCCGTCCCCACCTTTGATCGCTTATTTGCGGTTACACCAAACCTCAAATGCAACTGAATCGTGACTGAAAACTAAAAATTATCCATGATGCAGTCACAATACTCCAACTTGTCGCGTGTACTAGTAGAAAGCGTGTCGGCGAGTGATGGAGAGGGCGGTGGCCTTGTGTTTACATAGACAACGTGTGGTCGTAAGTTGCGTCGCCACTGGTCGCGGGAAGCCTCGCCATTGGTCAGATTTCGATCCCTTTAATCGCACATGCGGTCTCAGTGCGGTCGCAAATTCGGTCGCATTTAAAACGTGTACATTTGTTGGTCATTGTGGCGTTGCAATAGGCTCGCATTAAGCTCGCCATAATGCTTGCAATAGTTTACGAGTGAAAAATGCCTAAAAATTTGCGATCATTGATGCAACCGCATGCCCAGCCACTTGCAAGTCTATTACGACCTGTGATACAGAGTTGAGAGTGAGTTGAGAATTGTGCAAGCTTTTTACGACCGATTATGATACCCTCTTGTGTTTTTCACTGGTCGCACAACCTTAGCAAATGTTTTGAGCAGTTCCATACACTCGCAAACCTCTATGAGACCGATGGAGAGTGATGGAGACCAAGAGAGATGGACATATCATCATCATAATCTTTCTTCCAGTATTTAAGGCCTTAGTACAAACAGATGTCACCAAGAGAGATGGTTTTGGAGACCATGGAGACAGCATGGAGACCAGCTTGCAACCCTAGTGCGAGTGAGGGCAAGCAGAGGCCATTTTTCGGTCGCAACTCGGTCGTAAGCCCAGTGTAAACGGGGTGTTACCACCTGCTGCTCGCTGCCATAAGTCTGCCAAACAGGCATGAAATTGAGCGGAGATGACCAGGCAGAGGCAGCATGGCCTCATGGGAAACTTCTGGAAGGCTCTATAGGGAAGCCATGGGAAAAACTCTCCCTGATGTACTGTGGGAACTAATTTCTGTCATGTGCTGACTGCTTCATTGCATGGGAGAAATCTAAAGGGGATGCCTGGGCTGCATTATAGCTGCATAGGCTAAAAAATTCTGCATTTCAAGACACCATTTGACCCTCTTTCCTTTGGTGTTTGATATCATTTAAATTACCTCTGCTGTAATTAACAAGGAAATGTTGGTGAACATGGCCAATACATTTAGATGATGATCCAGGCTTGGCACAGTGACATTTCCCTCAGAATTTCCAACTGGGAAATTGATGATGTATGTAAATCTTGTTTTTGTCTTTCCAAACCAGTGCCTTTCCATTTTAATTGTGCAATTCATAGATTTATTCATGTTTTTTACACCTAGGAGCCTGGGCAGTGTGGTCCTTGTTTAATTATAGACTATTTTTTGACCTAGTCTGCTTAATAGTGAAGCAGACCCAGTCAGAGAGCAAGTCTATGAGAACTCCCATTGCTTTCAGCCATCAAAATATGAGTGTTCTGGTCATTCACCTCAAAGGGTTAATATTCCTATTCATAAAACAAACTGGAGAAGACTTGAAAATACTAAACATAAGTCCATTTTTGCAGTTCTAATATAGATTCCCATTTGAGTCCGGTCCAGTTCATCCATGTAATCTGTCAACAGTGCTGTGATGGTGAGGTTATGAAGTGATAATGTGTTTTCATGAACACCTGTTTTTTGAAAATATTTGGTTAATATTTGTAGTCCCCATCTTGGATGTGCCAGTCTGCCATTGACCTTGGGGAGCTTTTGCTGTAACAGCAGGGATATTAAATGTTTGTGGAGGAGGATTGAATCAGTTTGTATGGGATCCCTGGTACCCAAAATGAGAGATGTTGGAGAAGGGGGATTGACCTACCCTCTGTGAACAACTCAGAGGCACGTGCTGATGGGGATGGAGAGGATGTGATGGGAAAGGGGGGTTGGGCGGATAATGTCATCAGTCTGCCTGCTGGGGAAATGACGCTGCATTTCTAGAGTCCTCTTAGAGCAGGGCTGTGAAGTGCAAACACAGCCCCTTTCTGTCAGGGGATCCTCTGTCTAGATGAAACCAGAAGCAAACTCCTAATCATTAAGTGCTTACAATGTCACAAATATTAGTTCTTGCAGTCGTGTAGGAATCCCCAATTCCTCCCTACCCCCCAAATTGTTCCTCTCCAGTGAAAGGAACAAATGCCTGTCTGGATGAGTAACCTGATAAAAGTGGTTCAAGATATGCATGTTCAGACGTTCTTGGATTCACTTCATTATCCTGGTTATTAACTCAGTCTTGGCGGTGTTTTCGAATTGCATCCTTCACTGAGGAGCTTGGTGTGTAGGGCGAACCCATGGGTTTAAATGGGTGGGTGTGAGTGTGTGTGTGTGTGTGTGTGGGATACATGAGACAAATGGCACAGCTGATACTGCAAAGGACTCCTTTTTTCCCCTGGCATCACCTCTCAGGGGTTTAAAAATGGCTGGGGCAAGGCTTGCAAGGAGGGTGGTGATAATGGCCCTCACTGGGTAGCCAGGGATCCCATCCACTGTGTCCACTTGGCCATCGTCGTGGGCAATGAGGACAAACATTTAAGGCTTACGTGAGGCATGCGTGTCAGTGGGGTGCGTCCCAGAGGCGTAGCCTCAGCACATTCCCTGAATTCCGATGGCCATCAGGGGGCAGGCAGTTTGATTTTAAGTTGCTTCACTGAGGACAATTCGGCAGTCTATCCCCTCCAATGGGAGAGGACCAAACCCCCTCTCTCAGTCCCCCTCACCAGGTATTCAGGAGAGAAAAGCCTGGCTCTGCTTTTGCTCATGGAAATGTTAAGTAATATGTGTGTAACAAGGTGCAGAGTTCAACAGGAGGGGAAAATGAAAAGTTATTTTTATGTAGCCTGCATACAAGAGGGCAAACTGGATAGTTAAATTGCTGACGACGTGTGTAGCATTATCTGGCTGGTTGAAATGTATTCGTGATCGAGCAGTACACCATTGCCCTGCCTACGTTGGTAATGGGTCATGATGTTGATTTTGCCTCAAATAAACTGCAGCCCCTATAGCTGATAGCAGAGGCAGTGCAAGATCAAAAATGTCTGGTCAAGTTCTCCATTTCGGGAGGGCTGCACAACCACACATCTCAGACCCCGAGCCAAAATGGTCATGCTCCTCTTAATCGGGCCACTTCTGAGGTAGGAACTGAAACGTATCCAGAGGGGCTTAGTGCTGGTCTGTCACACAGCCCAGCGGCTGCAACAGTCAGCTCTTTAATCAGCTGACATTCCAATCTCCTGCCCTAGCCACTGGGCGCATGCTCTTTTCTAGTCCACTCAGTCGGCTGCCCTGAGAACGCTTGTATCACTGAAGCAGCAGAGTTGTTCGCTTAGCAACCGCTGTCCTTGGGTCAGCCGCCACCAGAGAGTAAACTGGAAGCTGAACTGAAGTGTGGTTAAATCTCATGTTCTCTGAAATTCCTGACCTTTTCAAGTGAGGATCTTATAATGAGCTTATTATTGTTGCTGTGATTATTTACTGTAAGCAGCAGCAGCAGCATTTGTGGAATGTATCCGGTTCTTGTAAATGGGGTCTCGTTCAGTTATGGCCTGGTCTCTTGGGACAAAGTGAAGGTCTATTCTTGGAATGTTCATATTTGTCCTTGTGAACGGCCACGCACATTTCATTTGCTACTGGCCAGGCACTCATGCATGTGAGCAGACACAATCTGCCATTCCAGGACTACAGGAAAAAACAACACAAAAAGCAACATTCTTCCTGCATTCATTTCTGACAACATCTGGGTGTTATTCAGTGGTATTGTGTTATTACTTAATAATCCCCACTGATTGGAGATGAACATTCTCCTCAGCACCCTTTATAAGGGCCTCCAAAGAAAAACTCACTGTGTTGTATATGTTACCTTATGAAGGGAGTTGTGCTTTGCTACATCTAGGCAATGTGAGGTTCTTGACAGAATGAGCATGAATGAATGCCAGAAAGTGAAAACTATACACATACCAACTTCAGTTAACCTGATACCCGGGGATAGCATGCTTCAGAAATCTGAAAATGTGATAAGTTTCAGTACATATTGAACTGCAGTGCCCTCAAATTATTGGCACCTTAAGTGAAGATGAGCAAAGCAGGATGTTAAGAAATGTCTGTTTATCCTCTTGGTATTCACTCACAATATTTACAAAAATCTTATGTTTTCATTGATGTAAAATGATTGAAAGGAAAAAAAGTTGTTGACATTAAATAATTGTTTTACCTCTAAAAAGTGTGCAAGAATTATTGACACCCCTAGAAATTGATATGATTAGAATTTAACTGTGGATTTCCAGTCATATTCTCCAAGTTCACCTGTTTGAATAGGAACTTTCAAGTGGCCAACCATGGCTTTCTGTTTCACTGGGGTATAAATAGGTGACAAAGGCCAAATTCCCTTCATTCATTCCATCATTCTTCGCTATGCAAAGACCCAAGAAAACAGTGACAACGTGCAATACAAAGTTGTTGAGCTGCGCCTATGAGGAAATGGATGTAAGAAAAGTTTGAAAATTCCCTTTCACTGAGACTGCAATAATTATTAAATAGTGTAAAGCAGCAGCGAAGTTTGAGAACCAGCCTGGAAGAGGACTTATCTGTGCATTGACCCCACGCACTGAGAAAAGGATTGACTGACTAGCTAAACCCTGGTGAGAATCCTCTAAGGATTCAAGCAGGATCCAGTGAGGGATTCTGGCAGGATTCTTGCAAAGATCCTTAAGGACCCCGAAGGATCCTGGACAGAATCCTTGAGGATCATCAAGGATCCTGTCAAAATCTTTTGGCATCCTCAAGGATCCTGGGAAAATCCTTGGGGATCTTCAGAAAACATATTATTCATCTAGGCTTCATTTAACAAGGGAAGTCCCGTTGAGATTGAAATCTTTTTTTTTTTTTTTTCCAAGGGTGGAGAGGGAGCGGACAAATTGCGGGTTGGGAACTGGGGAACCCCCTACTCTGGTCAAAGTGTGTCTTAGGTTCTTTAATGACCACAGAGAGTCAAGACCTCAGTTTAACATCTCATTCGGAAGACAGCATCTCCTTCAGTACTGTGTGCCCATCACTGCACTGGAGCATTGGGAATTATTCAATCCTGGCCCACCAACATCTCATCCAGCAGCAACTTGGTTTTCCCAAGGGGTCTCCCATCGAAGTACTGGCCAAGCTCACACCTGCTAAGCTTCAGACACATAGCTGGGGCAAATTGAATGGTGGTAATTTTGCTGATATGGGAATCTGACAAAGTTTAAAGACCTGATTAAACAGCCTCCACTGTCAAACTGCATTATTGATGAAGAGCTCACACTCCAAACATGCCAAGCAATTCAAAGCAGACATCAATTAGGGGTGTAAATGAGTAGGCCTACTCGTCAAATAGATCATAGCCAGAAGCAAAAAAACATGATTACTGATCGTTTTTTAGTCCTATATTTGTTCTACACATTATCCGACAAAGTTCTCAGTGTTATGCTATTGGTTATGTTCTCATTCTTATTGCTTTATGTGTTCTAAAACCTCTTAAACCCAAATCTCAGCAATGTAGGCATGACAAAATTTTCAGTTGCATGCCGTAAGCCTTTTTATGCATGATTGATCTCAACATCATCTCATTTTACAAAACCCAAAACCAGTGAAGTTGGCACGTTGTGTAAATCGTAAATAAAAACAGAATACAATGATTTGCAAATCCTTTTCAACCTATATTCAATTGAATACACTGCAAAGACAAGTTACTTAATGTTCGAACAGGTAAACTTTGTAATTTTTTGCAAATATTAGCTCATTTGGAATTTGATGCCTGCAACATGTTTCAAAAAAGCTGGCACAAGTGGCAAAAAAGACTGAGAGAGTTGAGGAATGCTCATCAAACACTTATTTGGAACATCCCACAGGTGAACGGGCTAATTGGGAACAGGTGGGTGCCATGATTGGGTATAAAAGCAGCTTCCCTGAAATGCTCAGTCATTCACAAACAAGGATGGGGCGAGGGTCACCACTTAGTGAACAAATCGTGAGCTGATTGTCGAACAGTTTAAAAAACAACATTCCTCAACGAGCTATTGCAAGAAATTTAGGGATTTCATCATCTACGGTCCGTAATATCGTCAAAAGGTTCAGAGAATCTGGAGAAATCACTGCACGAAGCGACAAGGCCGAAAACCAACATTGAATGCCCGTGACCTTCGATCCCTCAGGCGGTACTGCATCAAAAAACCGACATCAGTGTGTAAAGGACATCACCACATGGGCTCAGGAACACTTCAGAAAACCACTGTCAGTAACTACAGTTCGTCGCTACATCTGCAAGTGCAAGTTAAAACTCTACAATGCAAAGCGAAAGCCATTTATCAACAGCACCCAGAAACGCCGCCCCGCTTCGCTGGGCCCAAGCTCATCTAAGATGGACTGATGCAAAGTGGAAAAGTGTTCTGTGGTCTGACGAGTCCACATTTCAAATTGTTTTTGGAAACTGTGGACGCCGTGTCCTCCGGACCAAAGCGAAAAGAACCATCCGGACTGTTATAGGCGCAAAGTTCAAAAGCCAGCATCTGTGATGGTATGGGGGTGTATTAGTGCCCAAGGCATGGGCAACTTACACATATGTGAAGGCACCATTAATGCTGAAAGGTACAGACAGGTTTTGGAGCAACATATGTTGCCATCCAAGCAACGTCTTTTTCATGGACGCCCCTGCTTATTTCAGCAAGACAATGCCAAGCCACATTCTGCACGTGTTACAACAGCATGGCTCCGTAGTAAAAGAGTGCGGGTACTAGACTGGCCTGCCTGTAGTCCAGACCTGTCTCCCATTGAAAATGTGTGGCGCATTATGAAGCATAAAATACGACAACGGAGACCCCGGACTGTTGAACAACTTAAGCTGTACATCAAGCAAGAATGGGAAAGAGTTCCACCTGAAAAGCTTCAAAAATTGGTCTCCTCAGTTCCCAAACGTTTACTGAGTGTTGTTAAAACGAAAGGTGATGTAACACAGTGGTAAAAAGGCCCCTGTGCCAACTTTTTTGCAATGTGTTGCTGCCTTTAAATTCTAAGTTAATGATTATTTGCAAAAAAAAAAAAAAAGTTTCTCAGTTTAAACATTAAACATCTTGCCTTTGCAGTGTATTCAATTGAATATAAGTTGAAAAGGATTTGCAAATCATTGTATTCTGTTTTTATCTACGATTTACATAACGTGCCAACTTCACTGGTTTTGGGTTTTGTAGATTGTCTGATTAACAATCAAACAGTTAATCATAAGCCTATTATAATTATTAAATGATTAATGATGAAATTACCAAGAGACCACTGATAGGCTACATGGAAAACGTACATATATTACAAGTGATACTTTATGAATGCCAGTTATACACATAATTAATGAATTAAAAACTCTCTCTGAATTTGATTTCCTATTTTTGCATTTTTTACATTCAAAATGTTAAACATCTCATAAGTGTTGAACCCTCTGAAACGTTGGCGCAGAACGGCGTCACTTCTAAGCCTAACTACCTGTTAGCTACAGGACATCATAATGGAAGCATGTAGCTATCAATAGTAAAATTATGATGCATTCTCAGAAATGCTTTTTCTTTTCCAAGAAGTAAGCACATTATTTCTATCACAATCAAAAATAAAAATGTCATCTTTCCCATTTGCCCTTTCATTTTCAAGTCCATGTGCGCGATTTTAGATGTAAATTGGAAATTGAAAAGCAATCCTCATTTTCTACTTAATATTCAAAAAAGTGCCCGGAATATTGCTACATAATTAAAATGAAAACACAAATCCTATAATAATAATGCATTCTCAGACATGCTTCATCTTTTACAAGAAGTAAATGTTTTATTGGTCTCATAAAGAAAATTATACTGCGGTCTTTCATTGTGATTTTGATACCATGCAGCTGAGCACTTATACTAAAAAAAATTTGAAAATTCATTCTGGGAGGAAGGTTGAACTTTCCCCCACAATATGGCGCAGATTGGATATTACTATGAAACGGTCTCATTGGATGTGAATTGACCCATTATTGGCCGGCTGTTTATGTGGCTGATGTCACATAAACCTACTTGTTTCATAAAGTATGAGACTCAATAATTCAGGTACAGTGTTCTATTTTTTTATCGCAAATCTAAAATCCTGTTTTCAAAGATGGGGAACAACAACAGAGAATATTTTTCAAAACTGCCTACTACCACATTTCATTTGAGGGCATTTTGCAATGAAACTTAAATACACAAAGAGAACAATTAACAAAGTGAAAATGGGTGTGAAAAGCAGAGAGGAAAGAGAAGGGAGGGTAACAAACAATGATTTAATAATTATAAGAATCAATACAATACTGAAACTGACATAGATGGCTAGACTTCAGGGAAAATGATGAACGCAACATTCAGGGTGTGACGGGACTCCCCTCAAAAGGGGCACCATCTGGATGCCAACGCAGGAACCCAGAGAGGGGTCTAAGAGGAAACTCTTGCGAACCCAGGTCCACTCCTCAGGCTATACCCCTCGACAAGTAACTTGCGGCCATGCCCCCTAGGTCAAAAATCCAGGAAGCAGTGCACTGAGTGAGCTAAGCAACCATTAGTGTGCAGGGAGAGGGGAGAGAGAGCAGGTGGAGGGGCTGTTAAAGGAAGAATAGGCAATTTTAACATGGAAGACACATGGAAGATGGTATGGATGCAGCAAAGGGTAGGTGGAAGGACAAGTCTAACTGGCGAGGGCGATAAGACCCAGGAGATGTTGATAAGGTCGATGAAATGAGAGGCAAGCTTCTTGGATTGGGCCCTCAGGGGAATGTCCTTGGTAGCCAGCTATGCCTTTTGCCCCACTTGGTGCTTGGAAGCTGGGTGGCATTGACAGTTACTTTGGCACTGGAAGGGAGAGACACATTTGAGCAGAAGCGCGCAAGCTCTTCTCCACCATTGGCAGGCACAGCAGATCAGAAGCTGAGCTGAAGGGACCTCCACTTGCCTTTCTTATGCATGGAAAATGGGGGATTGGTTTCCCAGGCGGCCTTGAAGGGGGATATCCTGAGACCTGCCACTGGAAGGGAGTTATGGGCGAGCTCCAATTACAAAAACAGATGAGGATACCTGGTGGAGGTTCCTTCAGATAGACAGCAAAAAGTCTTCCCTAGCTCATAGTTCAACCACTCAATTTGGCTGTTGGTTTCAAGACGAAAAGGGTAAGACACAACCTCCAGAGGAGCTGAACCACTTGCTGACGAAGGAGCACAGCTGTCACCTTGGCAGCCTTATTAGAAAGACAAATTGGGCTGTCTTCAATAAACAATCCGCAATGGTAAGAACCTCTGTGAACCCATCTGACTTTGGTGACTTAGTGACAAAGTCCATGGCAATGCATGTCCATGGTTGATGGGGAACTTCGAGGGGCTGGAGGCTGCTGGGAGGCTGGTTACAGGACTTCACCTGGGGGCAGGTGTCACGGGAGGTGACATACTTCCGGTTGTCTGGCTGAACTGAAGGCCTTAGGCAGACAAGGGACAAGGTGCGGAAAATCCTGGGATAGCATGCCAAGGGTGAGGTGTGAGCTCAGGTAAGGATCCTTGCGCTTACCTATTCCGAGACAAAGAGCCCAGTTTTCAGGGCACCCCCATGCAGTGGAGCTGGACTGGAGGGCCTCTGCCATAGTGTGCTCACCCTCCAGCTTGGTGGCACCTAGCAAGCATCTCTGTGAAACCACAGTCACCAGTCCCTCCTGCAAGTTAAGGGAAAGCAGGCAGGACAGGGAGTGGGGCTTAAGGCTCTTTCCTGGGTGATAGATGAAGCTGGAATTAAAACAAGTGAAGGATAGTAACAACTCAGTTTGCCTGGACTCAAGCCTCTTGACGGAACTTAGGTATTCAAGGTTCTGGCACTCAATACAAAATAGGAAGGGGATGCTGGCCCCCTCAAGCCAGTGTCTCTACTCTTAAAATGCCAGCTTGGTGATAACCAGTTCTTGGTTCCTAGTGGAGTGGGTCCTCTCTGCAGGAGTCAGCTGGTAGGAGAAGGCACAGGAATGGACCTTACCATCAGCCACCCGCTGGGAGAGGATTGCTTTGGCACCAATGACAGAGGCATCCACCACAGCGATGAGCTGGCACTCGCGGTCTGGGAGAGTCAAGGTAGGAGTGCAAGTAAACTGGCGAAAGGCAGAGGTGGCTTGAGTCCAGTTGTCAGGGACCATGGAGGATGTTAGGGCCCTGGAGTGGTAATTATGGCGTAGCCCAGGAAGAAGTTCTTGTTAAAGTTAGCAAAGCTAAGGAATCGCCGAAGCTTTTTACAATATATGGGTTCCGGTCAATCCAGGGTGGCCTACGTTTTTTCCCGATCCATGCTGACTTCCCCTCAGGAGACTGTAAAGCCCAGCAGATGCACCAGTGTTAGATGGAATTAACGCTTTTCAAGTTTTGAAAAGAGGTATTTCTCTGAAAGTCTATCACCTGGCAGACATGTTGGGTGTGTTCCTCCAGGGCATGGGAAAACAATTGGATGTCATCCAGACACACGTAGACAAACCGGGAGAATAAATCGTGGACGAGGTCATTGATCAGGTTCTGGAACACTGTAGGGGTGTGAGTGAGCCCATATGGCATCACTAAATATTCGTAGAGGGGCTGTTGAATGCAGGGCCCTTCCACACAAGAACATTGTTTTTTTTTTTTTTTTTGAAAACGCATAAATATTTTATTGTTTCGGTCTTGCGTCCACACGGAAACAGCGAAAACGAAGCCCAAAAACTTTTTTTTTTTTTTTTTGAAATCATGTTCCAGAGTAAGAAAATCGGAAAACGCCACCCCAACGTTTTCACCTGGACAACCAAAATGGGTTTTTTTGAAAACAATGACGTGATAGCCCCCATCACAGCCCCCAGGCAATAACAGACTGGAAAAACTGCGTGATGCTAAAAAAATACATCAGGCAGAGGATCTCACAGCTAATAAGATTATTTATGGACAGGTCAGTGACATGGTTGGGCATAAAAAGCCTTTCATTAGAAAATATTGTGAAGGCTTGACTATGCTATGAAAGACTGCATGGGGAAATACAGTAATTCAACTATTTAAAAATAATGTTCTCAACTTAAAATTGCAAAGTATTTGGAGACTTTATCCTCTATGGTACGTAATATCATTAGAAGACTCTGAGAATCCAGAAAAATCTCTGTACGCATGGACAAGGCCAAAATCTAATTTTGAATGGCTGCGATTTTCAGGTCCTCAGGAGGCACTCCATTGAAAACAAACAGGATTGTGCCATGGAAATCACAGCATAGACTCGGGAACACTTCTGTAAACCATTGTCAATAAACACACTTTGTCACTGAATCCACAAATGCAAGTCAACCTCTTCCACTCCGGAGCTGTCATCGGAGGGATATTGGCACTGCTCTCACCTCGCCTTAAAGCACATTATTTCTCCAAACTCAATCCCATTTAGTTTCCCTGATTACCAACTAAGTGTTAAGTTGTTAAATTGCGAGGATCAATCCGTATCCATTTCCCCTCAGCTTGCTACATTATTGCTATAAGTATCTAGCATTTTCCTATCCACATTTATGGTGACATAAAACGTCAATGTCTTACGAAGCTTCTGAATTCCTGCAGCTCACAAAATGGAATATATTTATTTCTGCGTCCACATCCAATCAGCATTATACGCCCAAGAAAACGTTTCTAATCAAGGTGACAGGATTATTAACTCCTGGATAAGCTGTTTGTGAATCTTACCGCCCGTGGTTGTGCTAATGGTAAATTGATAAATTGATTGATTTATTAGTGTGTGACACTCAAGTCTCATCACAACACTCCTTCCTAAACTTAGCTTATCCAGGAGTTAAAATGCGGTTTCGCCGACTTAGGTGCGCGTGTTAAGGCTGCCCATGTGAAAATAAAACTCTGTCCACAACCCGTGACATTACCAAAATGCAGGTTAACGCTCAATCTATTTCCGAGCAAGAATCGGATAATAAACTGAATTAATTTACAGAGCAAATGGGCTTCCAATAACGTGCGTTGTCATTAACAATTATGACATACAGCTTCACCTCAACAAGGAAGGCTACAATGAGATTTCATGGACGGTAATTAAGGGAAATTTCTCGAAATACCATCTTTAAGTGGAGTGATACAAAGTACATACTGCAGAAGATGGTATCTAGATAAAGTTGAGATTTTGTTTAATTAGATAATGAATGACTTTGCTGCTACACGCATGGCATGCATACTAAATGTTTTTAAATGCATGCCATGCGTCAAACTTTCACGATGTACTAATATCCAATCTACTAAATTATTCAATCACCAACACTTCAACGTAAGAAGTGTTGGTAATTTAATAAATCAATTATTGTTTTGCGCGGCAACCAGTGTGCAACTAAGCTTCCGTGAAAATGCAACCTATCCTTTTGAGTGTTGAAAACATGATTAAGTGCAATCTTAAAACAATTTAGATTGCACTGTTAAAAAGAAATCCTAGAATGGCAGATGAAATTCAAGGAAAGCACTGGGTTAATTAATTATGTTTTATCATCATTACGTTTTTTTTTTCCATCCATACAATATCACTATTAAGTCTGTTGTCAGTTATCCTTCAGGGATTTGTCATTTCTTAATACTTTCTTAATAATCACAGGCTGATATACTGGTTTTGATCAGTCAGTAAATAAACTGTGTGATTATTGATCAAGCAGTCTTAAACAAGGTCAGCTTGAAAGCAATCATGCGTTTAAGGGTTAGAGACTCACAGAACGTCATTTGAAAGGCCCGTAACGCCGGCGTTACCCCCAGGGGGACGTTGCGCTTTAGAAAGTTAAAACTCTGCTATGTAGGGATTATACCGTATACAGCGGGGAAAATAAGTATTTAACGCATCAGCATTTTTCTCAGTAAATATATTTCTAATGGGGCTATTGACATGAAATTTTCACCAGATGTCGGTAACAACCGATGCAATCCTCACAAATAAATCAAACAAATAAGTCCATAAATTCTTTTCAGATTGTGAGAAAGATCAATATTCAACCCGAGTGCTCTAGCTGTTGATTGCCAGCTCTTTTCTTCTCCTTGTGCAATCCTGTCCATGAGATCAGGGCCTCCTTTCCCAAAAGTATCTTAAGGCCACAATGATCATAGAAATCGTCTTGCGACACATTTTACGTTTGTGGAGTGATTCCAAAAACCATTGTACGTTAAGCCACTCTCAGATATCATTGTACAACATTGTACATTCTGTTTTTATTTACAACTTACACGGCATCCCAACCTTTTTGGAACTGGGGTTGTCAATCTATAAGTGCTGAATACCACTCGTAGAAAGCTAAGTGCGTCTGAAGACCTGCATGAGTCATTGCGAACTATTATAGTTTTTTTCTGTGTCATGCCATCAGCAGTTACCTAGTCCTTGTCAGTCTTCTGTAGATTCCACCCCGTGTTTTGTAGCATGCCCTTAGTTTTTCATCTGTATCTGTTTCAGTGGATGTATTTAGTTTCACTCCATTCTGTTTATATTAGGTCATTTGTTGCAATCCACACATCATTGTTTTTGTTATGTTATGTACTGTACTTCGCAATCACCAGGTTCATTTCTGTACATTCATTGTTGTTTTCGTTATTTTTATGTTTATTGTATTATTGTTTGCGTATCCTTTACCACGCCCCCATAGTTCTTCCCAGTTAATTTCCAGATGTTCTCCACCTGTGTCATTACCCTCTGTGTACTTATAGCGCCCCCTGCATAGCCATTCTTTGCTAGATTTTTAAAGATATCACTCTTTCAATCCTGCATTCCTCCTTGTGTTTATCTCCTCATGTATAACCTCTTTTCGTTGACGTCTGGTTTTTGCTTTGCCTGTGATATTTTCTACTGCCCGTGTTCCGACCCATTTGTATTTTCTGGATTATGATTTTTGGAATGCCTGGGGCTGATTTTCTGATTATAATTGGGCTGTGCTTTATATTTTTGATTTTTGCATTCCCCCTGGTACTTTTGCTACTCTGGCTGATATCCTGTGTATTTTTGACCTCTGGTTCTGCCTCCAGGATTTTTGAGATTTGTCTAGCCCCTTTTGTACTGTATTTTCTCAAACTGATACTCTGGTTACCGAACCCTTGCCTGGAACTGCGGATTCTGTGTTTGCCTGTTGATTTCAATTCTGTAATTAAACTCTGGAGTGGATTACGATTGGTTCCTCGTTCCAAGTCTCCCTGTACCCTCCACGGACCTGACACTGTGTATTTAATCCTGACTACAGATGCTGTTCGTGAATGAAAGTAGTGATTCATGGAACTTGAATGGCGATTTTTAAATCATTCATTAATCAAAAATGAATAACAATTATAGACATAATAGCAATAATAATTACATTAACAAAGACAAGAGGAAATAAGATGTTATAACAAAAAAATAGCCTATCTACACATTCCAGCAAATTAAAATATTACATTTGAAAAACCGTGAAAAAGACAATGAAGAAAACACAAATGTGTCACTGTGGTGGTTGACACAACTGGACAGCTGATCACGAGAGAAAGAAAAAAAGGGACCTATTCTTAAAAAAAAAGTCCAATAACGTATTGTTATGACTTAAAAATCACAACATAGAAAACCAGCAATGACAACTTAAACAAATGTATTCTTCACTGAATAAAAAAAAAACTTCTACAAATAATCCATTGTTCAATCCTATAATAACACTCTAATGCCACTATGGTAACTCTGTTGCCAAAACAAAAACTCTGCTCCTACTGACCAAAATCACAGCATTTATATAGACCGGCAACATTCTGGAAAGATCTACAGGATTCCTTGGGTAATCCCGCCCCCTCCGGGCAGGAAGATGCCAGAAGCTTCTTGAAAGCACTAGTCTACTACAAAGAGGTGATATTACATCAGATCATGTTTTGCTACAGACACACCACCGGAGGGTGCTGAAGAACAAAATAAATAGCTGACCAGCAAGGCAGCAAAAACAGCATGTAACAAATCTCCATTTACAAATGATATACAGTGCTTTACATAAAATACTCATACATAACAGTGTTGACGTGACCCAAAACCAGCCATATACTCTGTATCTCTTATCTGACTCACGCCTGCCAATCTGTCACCAGCCTCCTACTCCTGATCGCGGAGGATCTTGCCCGGACAGCACTTTTGTGCAACATAGTTGACACAGTGATGACTGTTCAGCACTTTGATAGAGAGTGTTGGCCACCACTGAACTTGTGCAAGCACCTGAAGTGCAACTTGCATCTCCCCACAATGCGCTCTACCATGCTATTAGCCACTTGATGAGCCTCGCTTAATGCCAGCTCAGCAGTTGTGGGCTTTGTTACCAGAGTAAAGAGGTATGGCCAAAGTGGGCACCCACTGTCCCTAAGGAAATGCCAGCGATCAGGATTTCTCGCTGTCTCTTGACCGTCACGTTTCACTAGTTGCAGTAATTCTCTTTGCGATGTCTTCCCAAACAATAGCTTTATTTTTATTAGTACGGTTACCTTTAAATCTGTTGAATAAAGTGACTTTGCCTCCATTTGATTAAACATAATGCCTATTTCGTCCGGACAAAGACCCAACTTTCACAGCAGTTGTTTTGTTTCCAAAATTGTTTTGAATGTTTTCTTGGTTCCGCAGAATTTCCCATTTTCAGTGGAAACCTTTGTATTCTAAGAGTTATAATTTGATTACAAAGTGACAATACCTGAATGTGTTGCCAATGCTGCCAGAAATCTACGTAAGAAACATGCAAAATTTGGTTCTTATTTTGTACTTAAGAGCAATAGACAAATCAATCCAAGCACACTGGTGACTTGTGAGCTGAGGAGGAAGAGAAAACATAACTAAACAAATGACTAGTTTTGACTTGTTGACAATCAGTCATTTAAATTAATATTATGTGAACTCGGAAAACATGATTTAACATTATCAGCTGTGGCTAGTTTGTTAAGGTAATACTAAGGTAAAAAAAAAAGGTAGTTGTTAAGGTAATAAACAAATTACATTGATGCTAAGTTCCATTTCAATCAACGTTATTGAATTATGGATTCTTGTTGCAAATCTCAGTGTTCTCTGCTATAATTTAAACAATCATGAATTGCAAAAGCAAGCGGGGTAGTTTCAAGAGTAGTTTGTCTTTTTTTCATAAAGTGAATAAAACCATTTTTTTCCCCAGATTTGCACTATTTACAAGCCACAGCATTGTATTCAGATGGAAGCTGGGCATTTAACTGCCGATAGATTACTCTTATCACCGGATAAATTTTTGATCAAGGGGAATGATTGGAAACAGGTAAAGACTACTTGACACTAACAAGGATTTTTTTTGTCCCTTAATTTCAGCAAAGCAGCCGTCACTGGCAAGTCACCATTACTTAAGTATAGCCTACTATGCTTTCACCGTGAAATATGTTTCTTTTATTCTGACTCTTTCATGTATATTTCATTTCATTTTGACTACATGACATGGATTACACAGGCCTACATTTAAATGGGCGACTGTGGCATAAAATCAATCAATCGAATGTCTCAGCACCATTAAAGTGGACAGCTCAAAGCGAAGTTAAGCTGTATTTAACAGCCGTGCGTGCGCTCCCACGTAAGAGCTGCCTCAGGAAACGCATGTAAAGAATGAAGAACTTTCATAAGATCACTCGTAGAAAACGATCATTATTGGGAAATGGGCCCAGGAATACTTCAAGAAACCACTGTCTGTAAACACAGTCCGCCGTGCCATCCACAGATGCCACCTAAAACTCTATCATGCAGAAAGGAAGCCAATGTTGAGCATGATATAGAAGCGCTGCCGTGTTCTGTGGACCAAGGCTCATTTAAAATGGACTGTAGCAAAGTGGCAAAGTGTCCTGTGGTCAGACGAGTCCAAATTTGACATCCTTCTCGGAAATCTTGGGCGTCGTGTCCTCCGGGCTAAAAAGGAAAAAGACCACTCCTCCTGTTATCAGCATTCAGTTCAAAAGCCATTATCTCTGATGGTATGGGGATGCATTAGTGCATGGTGTGGGACACTTGCATGTTTTAAAAAGCACCATGAATGCTGTAAGGTATATGAAGGTTTTAGAGCAACATATGCTCCCCTAAAGACGACATCTATTCCAGGGAAGGCCTTGTGTATTTCAGCAGGACAATGCAAAACCATATACTGCAGCTATTACAACAGCATGGCTTCATAGTAGAAGAGTCCATGTGTTGAACTGGCCTGCCTGAAGTCCAGATCTTTCATCGATTGAGAACATTTGGTGCGTAATTAAACGAAAAGTCGGTCAAAAGAGACCCAAAACTCTCCAGCAGCTGGAAGCCCGTATTAAACAAGGGTGGGATCAAATTCCAATGGATAAACTCAGGAAACTTGTCTCCTCAATGCCCAGACGCCTCCACTCTGTGTTAAAAAGAAGAGGGGATGCTACACCATGGTAAACAGGCCCCCGTCCCAATTTTTTTGAGACCTGCAGCAGCCATCAAATTTGAAATGAGCTCACTTTGTGGATAAAATTATGAAATTTCTCAGTTCCAACATTTGCTATGTTGTACCTGTTCTATTCTGAATAAAATACTGGCTGGTGTGATTTGAAAGTCATTGCATTTTGATTTTATTCACAATTTACGCTTTGTCCCAACTATTTTGGAATTGGGGTTGTATACGAATTGAAAAAGCCTTGTTTTAGTTTGTTTTTAAATTGATTAATGTTTTTACTAGACTTTAGTTCATCATCTAAGCCATTCCATAAGGTAACACCATAAAAGGAAATACCCAGACAGCAACGCATACGTCTCGCCGACGTCGGCACGATGAATAAAGTTGCATCGGCGAGACGCATTATGGAGAGCGTTTGCTAATTGGGAATACATTGCTGAGACATCGCCCTCTGGCAAACCATGTCCCTGCTATGGGCCGATGCTTCTCAGACGTTTACAGCCGTTAGGAGTACAATGCCGACCCACGATCTGAAGCCGACGTCGGCGAGACGTATGCATGCTGTGTGGGTACACATTATTTTCAGGTTTGTGTGTACCAAAGGTTTTTTGAAGTTCAATGATCCCCTGAGATTGTATCCCTTTTACAGCTTAGGAAGAGAACCGCGCTAATAAGAGAATCCGAATGCACTTAGACTAGGCATAGTGATCACCCGCCTCCTGCCCATCATGTTTGTTTGTTTTCGTGATTGGCCGGATGGACGGTCATCGCGGAATTGCGGGATAGCATTTCCGCCTTTCTTTTCGAAAAGGATGCTTCAGTGTACTCTATTCTTAAGGTGATAAAATAGGAAGCATTGTAGCACCTTTCCTTTACATTTAAAGAATCCGAACACTCTTATCATGGCTGTCACGTAAATACTTCCGGATCGTTTTCTAGGAGTTAGGAACTTTCCTAAGCAAAAAAGACTACTCGGACGCAGCCATCGTCTCCACGCTAAATTCCTCTTTATGTTGCTTTAAAACACGATTGGTTAATAGCTCATCATTTTTATCTCACATATTGTTCACTGTGTGTTTTTTACATTTTTGGCGGACGTTCTGTCGGCCGCCTGTATTTGCATGCACAATGTCATCCTCTTGTCTGCTCGTAAATAAAAAAAAAGAATATTCATTTTGTTATTTGAATGAGAACATGTAAAACGCAGTTTACATTTATTTTTGTTTTAGCTTTGTGGATGTAAAAAGTGTTTCTCAATTTAGTCTTACTTTATCAGCTGCTTTTCCTCCTCAATTACAATTTTATCAGCTGCTTTTCCTCCTCAATTACAATTCTCTTTAATGACGTTATGAAATGTAACGATAGTGAGACGCAGCTCCCGCTGAGTGAGGGATGCAGTTTGCTGTTGAAGTTTACAAATCAAATCTTACAAAAACAAGGTACAATAATAAGGACAATGACAAAAAAGCAGAGCTAAACTGTTAGAATTCATTCATGTCCATGTTCTTGCTTGTCAAAATGATGATTTTCGTTTATGGTTAATTCATTTACAATGGTGAAAGGGCCTAACATTATTCATTTAGTTGTGATTTTATGCCTATCTAATGTAGGCCATAATTTTGTATTGGAGTAACCAACAAATTCACTGTTTGGTGACAGTCCCCTCTGACGGTTGTATAGCGGTCAAAATCCACAAACTCTGAAGACATGTGTACACGTGTACACGCAATTATACAGCGCGTGTACACGTTTAGAATTTTTGGTACACGTTCCCACCCCTAGTTGATTGCCAGATTTACAAAAAATGTTATCAGACAGTTTTTGATAAATAATTTTTTGAAATTTCAAGTCCTATCTTTAAACATTGTAAATATTTTCCTTGACCTCGAGTTTGACCTTTCAAAGTCATCCGAGGTCAACCTTAACATAGCCATATATCGTATATGACTTCCTATAAGTCAAAAATACAAACTTAATCTTTATCTGCCACCATTTGGCCTCCACAGGCCATCTTGCATATTCATAAAGTACAGCACCCCCACCAGACCCATTTCCATATATTAAATCAAAATGGTGCTCGCACTGTACATTGATGGTACCAAGGTAAGTTGATTGCCTGATTTAGAAAAAAATTTATCAAGCAGTTTTTGAGAAATCATTTCTTAAAATTTTTCAGTCCTATCTTTAACACTGGGGCCAAAATTTCAAGAGCCCATAAAACGGACAAAAATGATTCAATCAAAAATACAAAAAAAAAAATCTGGAGACATGTTCTAGTAGTATGTTATCGCCAATTTATACAAAAATTCATCAGGCCAAAAAAAAGATGAAAAATGTGCTGGATGACAGACGCCACACCACGACAATAGCTTATCGGCCCATAGGGCCGGTAAGCTAACAACAACAATAATAATAAGAATTAGAATAGTAATAATAATATTCAAGAAAATTAGCTGTTACCAGGATAGTATCAGTATTGGCAGATATCAAAATTATAGCATAGGAATCAGATCAGAACTAAAAAATAGCGCGCTGTCGCGAGCGGGACTCCTCAGCCTTGCGCTTTATTGGCGGCCATATTGATTATCGGAGCAGGATACAAATCGATAGGGAGCTTCCTGTAACCACCGCCAGCATATCATAAAAAAAAGAGAACATTTGGCCAAGGCGTTTTTCAGTTATCGTCCGAAAAGGAAAATCAAGATGGCTGCCGTGGTGGCCATATAGATTATCGGAGCAGGACACAAATTGATAGGGAGCTTCCTGTAACCACCCCCAACATACCACCCAAAAATGAGAGCATTTGGCCAAGGAGTTTTTCAGCTATCGTTCGGAAAAGAAAAGTTTGCGGACAGACAGACAGACAGACAGACAGATGGACGCCGTGCACCACGACAATACCCCTCCACAACTTTCGTCGGCTGAGGGGTAAAAAAAGCAAATCGTTGCATTCCTAGTCATCACACAAAGCTTACACTTACACCTGCCAAAGTATAGTCTCCACAGAAGTTCATCTGAGTTCCACTATCTTAGATAGGCAGATGAAGGTAAGTACACACTTGGAAAGCACACACTTCTTCAGACAAGATACAGAGGGAGTCAGGAGAATACACATCTATCTAATCTGCTTTATATTTGGTATGAAAAATAAAAGAACACTTTGACATTGTACACACTAGAAACACTCTGTATGCCATATACTTATGGAGGTGTGCCTTGATACAGACAACAGACTCCACACAGAACAAAACCAAAACGCACCCATTTCCCAACCCAAATGATTATGACATTCTTCAGTGTGTGGGGAAGAACTCTATTATTCTTAATCCCTTGATATCTCTACCCCCTGAATAAATGAACAGCACGGAAGTGAGGACACTCAAATGTCCATTTGCGAGGAGACTGGCAGCTAGCCAGCGACAGCGCAAGCACATACACAGCCATTATTATGTGTTCCCTTTGCTCCCAGAGATGGATAATGCCAGGCCTGCTCGCCTCCTGTGACTGGCTGTCTACAGCGTGGGAGGTCTGGGCCATGTTTCTGAGCTGTCCCATCCACTTCCTGGAGGAATGTCTCCTCACCTCCCTCCCTCCAGCAGTGCTCTAGCCTTGCCCTGTTCCAGCCCTGCACTTGTTTGTGTTTTTAGGAGAAGAGGGTGGGGGATGGGAGTCTCTGGCACATAGACCTCTTCTGTCACCCCCTCCACCCCATCCCCCAAACACACACAGGCCCAACCCACCCTAACACTATGGCTCCTTGCACCTGCTCTCAATCAGGACAGTGTGTGCTGGCGTGCCTTTGATCCCTCCCCTCTCAACAGCTCGAAGGAGGGAGGGAAGAAGGGAGTGGAAGAAGTGGAGAAACTGGATTCTTTTTTTCAGATCTTACCCTCCTGCCTGCAAAATGAGAAAGAAAAACAAGGGAGGCTGAGGGATAGAGAAGTGTGGGGACTGCCACTTCGTACACTCACCACCAAACACAAACTTATATGGGCTCCAAATACTTGGGAATGTGCCGAGAGCACCCAGAAAGTCAACAGTTACAGCTATTATGACTGTATTACACGTAATAGCCCAGTTTAGAGCTACAAACACAATTAAGCCCCAGGTAGAAATAAAACACAGTCACAGTTTAGCTAGAACCAGCTGCGGCTGGTGGGCTGAAAGTTGAGGAGGCACAGAACTTACACTTGAAACAAATACTTGGTCTTGACCAGCTTAACCCCTTTGCACAGTAGCCAAATCTGGCTATTTATGCCTTACCCTATTTAGGGCTTTATAATTCAAGATTTGAGCTTCACAGAGAGGGAGAAAAAGGCTTAAACAAAACAAGACATTTATAGCATTTAGAATTCCACCATATTTAAGTTCATTTTATCAAATTTAATACAAAATAAGGGGCTGCAAACACAAAAGTCTTCATGAAAATTCAGTATTGATATTGTAAAAACCCCAATTCCAATGAAGTTGGGACATTGTGTAAAACGTGAATAAAAACCGAATACAATGATTTGCAAATCCTTTTCGACCTATATTCAAATCCGTACACTATAAAGACAAGATATTTAATGTTCAAACTGATACATTTTTCCAACTTTTTTTTTTTTTGGAAATATTCACTTATTTTGAACTTGATGCCTGTAACAGGTTCCAAAAAAGCTGGGACAGGGGCATGTTTACCACTGTGTTACATCGCCTTTCCTTGTAACAACACTCAATAAGTGAGGAAACTAAATGTAGGAGCTTTGTAGGCAGTGAAACCTGAAAATAAATGTGAAATGTAATGTTTGAAGTGATGCGTATGTTTGGAGATTTAAATGGTCAATGAGTACACTACTGTCTCATGCGTAATTGCACACGCGGGAGGAGACGCGAATATTTATGTTGCGGGGGAACGCTGCAAGTATTTACACTGAAAATATTTTAACATTTTATAAAATAGAGTTAAAATTTTACTCATTGATGGTGTATTATTTCACCCACCGCAACCCAATAATCAAAATATACATTTTATGAGCCGGCGGATTATCCGAAGTGTCTGCGGAGCAGTGGCAGAGCTAGAACTGGGAATTGGGGGGGCACAGACACGTCCCTTTATGAGAACAATTAGTCCTGGCTAGTTCTCAATCATTTTCCTTTTTTGACGCGTTTTCCAATTATCGTAATTGGACACTGAAGACACGGTTTCTCTCCATATGAGATCTAACAGCGACAAAATCATGGGCTAAATTCAGTACAGTGGTGGAGCCAGAACTGAGAATAGGGGTGCACAGAACAGCCGTTTAAAACAATTATTAGTCCTGACCTATTCTCAGTCATTTTCATAATTAACAAAAGGTTCACTCCGAGAGCACTCCACATTTAACAGGTGCTGCTTGTTCTTCCCGATTAGGTAAGACGACAATCATTCATCTGGACGCGTATTTGCTGTATTTAAATCAATGTTATTCAAAATTGCATACCTGTCGACTCTCACGCAAATAGCTTGAGACGCAGGCTTTTTATAGCCTATTTAATTGCTGAGTGCCACTTTTTTTTTTATCAACCCACGCAATACCGAGAGTAAAAGGCGATATTTCATTGGAATGCGGACCAGTTCAATCAACGCAAAGCATTGGCCTGTTAATAAGTTACTTATTTTTCTGTACTGAATTTAGCCCATGATTTCATCGCTGTTAGATCGTATATGGAGAGAAACCGTGCCTTCAGTTGCCAATTACGATAATTGGAAAACACGTCAATAAAGGAAAATGATTGAGAACTAGCCAGGACTAATTGTTATCATAAAGGGACGTGTCTGTGCCCCCCCAATTCCCAGTTCTAGCTCCGCCACTGCTGCGGAGGTAACCGCAATCAGCTACCTGCTAAGTGTGTAAAAATAGATGTTTGAAGCTTGCTTTGGCAATATGTGCAGTGTTAACGTCTTGCCAATAACGCCATCAGAACACCCATCACAATTCAATGCTAAACGTGAATAATTGGCAATAGCTCCTACCTAAACACAGAAGCGACCACAGAGGCCTGGGATCAGCTGCCTTGAAGCCCATGACGTGGAATGGCGATGACCTGATTTAATCCAATATGCGATGAAAGGTGTTGGGTCGAATTTTTCTAAGGAAGGTCCATTAAGATCAAGAAAAAGGAGCGCTGAGAGGCTGTTCTCTCGCAACCATCTCTGATTTTTGCAGACTACTAACTATGGAAAATAATGCAACTTGGCGCGGAAACTGAGAGGAGCTAAAAAAGTTTTTTGTTGTTTCTCTAATTGCGTGGGTGACGTTTATGAAATAGCACCGCCACGTTTCTGTGGTCATGGCAAGAACAACGTGTATAATCCTTAATCACCGGCATAAATCATGCGTCAGTAATTGCTGTTTTAATGCAGCATCTATGATAAGAATACAGAAAAATAAAAATGCGGTGCAAAAATAACATATTGTCAATATTTTGGAGACCTACCCAAATTTCACAAATTGTGTTTTCGGGGGAGCTCATGTCTCATTAAGGGGAGCCGAGCTCACTCTAGCTCCCCCTTAGTTCGCCCCCTGTTTGTAGGTGGAATTGTTTCCCATTCTTGCTTGATGTACGACTTCAGTCGCACAACAGTCCGGGGTCTTCGTTGTCGTATTTTGCGCTTCATAATGCAACACACTTTTTCAATGGAAGATAGGTCTGGACTGCAGGCAGGCGAGTCTGTTACCCGAACCCTTTTACTACGAAGCCATGCTGTTGTAATATGTGCTGAATGTGGCTTGGCATTGTCTTGCTGAAATAAGCAGGGACGTCCCTGAAAAAGATATCACTCGGATGGCAGCATATGTTGCTCCAAAAACTGAATGTACCTTTCAGCATTAATGGAGCCTTCACAGATGTGCAATTAACCCATGCCGTGGACACTAACACATCCCCATACCATCACAGATGCTGGCTTTCGAACTTTGCGCTGATAACAATCTGGATGGTCCTTTTCCTCTTTAGCCTGGAGGACACGACGTCCATGATTTTTGAAATGTGGACTCGTCAGACCACAGTATATTTTTCCACTTTGCGTCAGTCCATCTCAGATGAGCTCGAGCCCAGAGAAGCCAGCGGCATTTCTGGGTGTTGTTGATATATGGCTTTTGCTTTGAATCATAGAGTTTTAACTTGCACTTGTAGATGTAGCGACAAACTGTTAACTGACAATGGTTTTCCGAAGTGTTTCTGAGCCCACATGGTAATATCCTTTACAGAATGATGTCAGTTTTTAATGCAGTGCCGCCTGAGGGATCGACAGTCACGAGCATTCAATGTTGGTTTTTGGACTTGCCACTTAAGCTGGATTTATGGTTCTGCGTCGAACCGACACCGTCGCTACGCAGAGCCTCTGCGGCGACGTGAACCCCCACCGTAGAGCCTCTGCGTCACCTGCCGTGCACCTCGAAAATTTTCTAACTGCACGTCAAAGCGACGCAGACCGCAAGGGCACTGATTGGTCCGACCCGAGCTTAGTGACGTGTGTGATTCAACGTCATTCAAGAAAATGACAACAGTGACTAGTAGCTATCTAGCGCACAGAAAGCTGACAAACCTAGCTTGATGGTTTACTACAGTCAACTGGCTATAGCTAGTTATGTCATTTTTTGTTTTTATCTGCGGCTATTTGTCGCCTTATGAAAGCGATGCGGTTGCTTATAAAGCTACCGCGAAACTGATAAATGGCCAGTGAAAACAGTTCTCCCGTGAACTGGCTGCATTTGTTTACACTGGCTTAAGCAAAAAGCAGCAGCCGCGAAATATGTCGAAGGACATTCCAAACGACCATTAATTGAAAACCCTATTCCCTGCTGCCCTTCAGAGTTTTCACTACCCAAGTGATTTCGCAGGGTGTAGGATGTAGGGATTATTACCCTACGGAATGAAATACAGCCCATAACGTAACGTAAACACTCTACCAACGAGTCTCACATGATTCCACGACAGGTCCTTCGGAAACCTGACGCCACCTAGCAGTTTGGCGGTGAATTGCTTTGCGGCAGAGCACGACGCAAACGACCTCAACGCAGAGCTTCGAAAGGTCCACGACGGCGTTGAGGCGACGGCATGCCCTTTGCGTGGAGTCGACGCAGAACCATAAATCCTGCTTTACATGTAGAGATTCCTCCAGATTTTCTGAATCTTTTGATGATATTATGGACTGTAAATGATGAAATCCCTAAATTGCATGTTGAGAAAGGTTTTTCTTAAACTGTTGGACTATTTGCTTACGCAGCTGTTCACACAGTGGTGAAACTCGCCCCATCCTTGCTTGTGAACAACTAAGCCTTTCGGGGATGCTCCTTTAATAACTAATCATGACACTCACCTGTTTTCAATTAACCTGTTCACCTGTGGAATGTTCCAAACAGGTGTTCTTTGAGCATTCCTCAACTTTCCCAGTCTTTTGTTGCCCCTGTCCCAGCTTTTTTGGAATGTCTTGCCGGCATCAAATTCAAAATGAGTGAATATTTCCAAAAATACAATAAATTTGATCAATTTGAGCATTAAATATCTTGTCTTTGTTGTGTATTCAATTGAATATAGGTTGAAAAGGATCTGCAAATCATTGTACTGTTTGTTTTTATTCACGTTTTACACAACGTCCCAACTTCATTGAAATTGGGGTTTGTAAAAAGAAACTAATAAATACTGAAAATTGAAAAATGGCTGGGAGTTAAAGCAATACATTTCTGGGATTATAAACTCCTTGACCATAAGGGTGTTCACCTGAGTGTGATATTCAAAATGTCCTACTGTTTATGAGCCAAATAAGATAGCTGTCCAAGTGGCTCTCCACGCTCTTCGAGTCCTAAAAGTTGTATACAGTGAAATCATAAAATCATTATATTTATAACAAAAATTAACTTTTTACTTGAAGCTCAATATGAATGAATGATTTTAAAGTGAAATTTAGCATGAGTTCATCAATATAGGAACGGCTGGACATCAATGGTCACCAATAACCTCCCCAAACCTAAAATATGCTTTTTCTCCATGATGAAGTCAAGCAATTTGTCCATTCTTCTTCAGAGCCCCACAGTCAGCACACGTGCTCATCACAAAAATTGCTTATTTTACGGTCAGAATGTTCACCCTGCAGTGGAAAGCTTGCTGTTGCCACCTCCAAGCACCCAAGGGACATGCAAGCTTGTATAAATGGTTTCCACATCCAATTAGGAGCAAGTATAACTCTCCAGCACGGTAATATCTGAAATGTACCTTATGTTTAGAAAACAGACATTCTAATATCAGGAAAAATCAGATCGAACAGAATCGGTACAATGAACGTCGTAGGGGGTTTACTGAAGTCTTCGCGCTGTTCGCATTTTAAACAAGTGAAAACCCAGGCATTCTATTTGTTTGAATGTGGTATAAATTCAAAAACGAATCGCCACATTGAGCTAAATGCCACCATGTACAACCCCAATTCCAAAATAGTTGGGACAAAGTTTAAATTGAGAATAAAATCAAAACACAATGATTTTCAAATCACACCAGCCAGTATTTTATTCACAATAGAACAAAGATAACATAGCAAATGTTGAAACTGAGACAGTTCACAATTTTATCCACAAAATGAGCTCATTTCAAATTTGATTGCTGCTACAGGTCTCAAAAAAGTTGGGACAGGGGCCTGTTGAGGAGAGAAGTTTCTTGAGTTTAGCCATTGGAATTTGATCCCAATCTTGTTTAATACAGGCTTCCAGCTGCTGGAGAGTTTTGGGTCTCCTTTGACGGACTTTTCATTTAATTATACGCCAAATTTTCTCAATCGATGAAAGATCAGGACTGCGGGCAGGCCAGTTCAGCACATGGACTCTTCTACTATGAAGCCATGCTGTTGTAATAGCTGCAGTATGTGGTTTTGCATTGTCCTGCTGAAATACACAAGGCCTTCCCTGGAATAGATGTCATCTGGCGGGGAGCATATGTTGCTCTAAAACCTTTTTACAGCATTCATGGTGCTTTTTAAAACACGCAAGTGTCCCACACCATATGCACTAATGCATCCCCATCAGAGATGCTGGCTTTTGAACTGAACGCTGATAACAGGAGGGGTGGTCTTTCTCCTCTTTAGGCCGGAGGACACGACGCCCATGATTTCCAACGAGAATGTCAAATTTGGGCTCGTCTGACCACAGGACACTTTGCCACTTTGCTACAGTCCATTTTAAATGAGCCTTGGTCCACAGAACACGGCGACGCTTCTGGATCATGCTCAACAATGGCTTCCTTTTTGCATGATAAAGTTTTAGGTGGCATCTGTGGATGGCACGGTGGACTGTGTTTACAGACAGAGGTTTCTTGAAGTATTCCTGGGCCCATTTAGTAATGTCAATGACAGAATCATGCTGGTGAGTGATGCAGTGGCGTCTGAGGGCCCGAAGATCACAGGCATCCAGTAAAGGTCTTCAGCCTTGTCCCTTACGCACAGAGATTTTTCCAGTTTCTCTGAATCTTTTGATGATGTTATGCACTGTCGATGATGAGACCTTCAAAGCCTTTGCAATTTGACGTTGAGCAACATTGTTTTTAAAGTATTCCACAATTTTTTTATGCAAGCCTTCACAGGTTGGAGAGCCTCTGGCCATCTTTACTTCTGAGAGACTCAGCCTTCCTAAGACATCCCTTTTATAGCCAGTCATGTTACACACTTAATGCCAGTTAACTTAATTACTTGCTAAATGTTCTTTCAGCTGATTGTCTTATATATTAATTGCTTTATCAGCCCTTTTTTTGCCTGTGTCCCAACTTTTTTGAGACCTGTTGCAGCCAGAAAATTTGAAATAAGCCCATTTTGTGGATAAAAATGTAAAATGTCTCAGATCAACATTTGAAATGTTGTCTACGTTCTATTGTAAATAACAGATTGGCTCATGTGATCTGAAAGTCATTGCATTTTGATTTTATTCACAATTTACACTTCGTCCCAACTATTTCGGAATTGGGGTTGTACAGTATTATTAGCAAAGCCTAACGGTTACTCACAATAACCAATGAGGCAAACTAGCTCTGTGATCATCTTGGCTATGGTTGCAAACCGAAAATAAAAAATAGCTAGCTCACTAGCTAGCTATAAGTAATATATTCTCTATAAAACAAAAAGCCTACTTAAACATCATGAAGGAATACTCTCCATCACTGACTTCCTCCTCAGATAATCAATGCCATCAGGCTCAAGGAACCCTCCAGTCGAGTTCCATTTGCCATTTTATGATGCAAATACGATAGCGAAAATAGTATTTAACATTGTGTCATAACAACCGTCAGCCTGACTATGCAGTCCCACTGATTCAATTGTATAGCATTGTTCAGATTTCTCAAAATATGTTTAAATCGATGTTCTTACCCGAGTTGCAGACATAAAAACCTGTTATAGTATTTGATCCACAAAGTGAGCAAGCATGGACAAATGTCACTATATCGACTCTGACACAGAGATAGTAGCTGTGTGCAGCTGTGCGTTTTTGCTTATTTCACAACAATTAGCTTTTTTAGTCATGATGCATTGCTGGAGATTATACAGTAGCCCTTTAGGAACAAAAAAGTGCACCTGCTGGCTATTGTGTGCTGATCTGACAGTACAGAAAGTGTTTTAGACTATCAGCCCTCACTCCAATATAACAGGAAAGTAAAATCATTTTAGTTTACACTGACAGACGGTGGAAACTTCCTAAAGGCAGACGCGTATGGTAGCCAAGGGATTCATTTTTATTACAAGGAGGAATAGACTCAATAGTCTCTCTCAAGGAGGGATTTTGTCAATGAAGCAAAAGAGGTTTGGAAGCGACTTTATCATGAATATACAATTGCACACCAGTGCTGGGAATTTGGAGGGTATACTGGTGTTACAATTTAGTGACCATATGGGGATAAAGGCCTGAAATAAAGAAGACGTAAAACTACTGCAAAAGCGAACGCGACCATAGCTAAGAACGCTGGGAGATTTGGACTCTCTAAAATTGTTTGTTGAAACACGTACAAATATAACCAAGAAAAAAAATCTGTAAAATATTCACTTTTGGCTACAGAATCATAATATTTGAATCTTCAGTTTCGGTGTTTGGCTGTGGCTGAATTGTTTTCTTAGGCTGATGAGGCTTGGTCACAGCATCACAGGAGCAGAAGAAAACATTGAATCTTTTTCTATCACACAAAAACTGATATTTCCAGAATTGTTAGTCAATTGTGATAATATTCTCAGCAATTCTTATAAACTCAGACCAATCTATTGAGTGCCACCTTTCAAACAAGACCATGATTATGCCTGTAGTCAACGTGGTTCAGGTACAGTAAGAATTTTAGTTTGGGAGGAAATACTGTATGCTCAAAAAAGACTGCACTTTAAAGGAGCTGTGTCACAATTACTGCGCAGGCTCACAACTTTGAGCAAAGTAAATCTGCTCAACTGCAAGTCAAAATCTAGAACGTACGGTATTTTTGTTCTTTCATCACTGGCGATGGCAACCAGCTTACATTCTTTGTATCCCTCAGCTAAAGCTTAAACTAGCGCTTCAAATCCTTGAATTTCCATAGAAAGCTCCTTAATATAAAAGGCATAATGCTATAGTAACTAATATATTGAAATATAATGCAAATTGAAGACAGATTGGCAAGGATGGAATCAGACTATGACTTGCTGTCAAACTGATTCAGTTTCTTTGGATGTAAGTTCTGATCATGCACAGTCATCGTGACACAGCTTCTTTAACCTCTTCCACTCGAGACTTGCTATCAGAGAGATCATTGCCCTGCTTTCACCCCGCCTTAAAGCACATTACTTCTCCAAACCAGTTCCCATTTACATTTCCTAATGAGCAACTAAGTGTTAATTCATTCAGTTGTGAGGATCAATCGCAACTGAAATCAGTCCATTTCCCCTCAGCTTACATTATTGTTCATTGCAATAATTATCAAGCATTTTTCTATCCACATTAATAGTGACATAAAACATCCATGTCTTTAGAGGCTTCTGAATTCCTGTAGCTCACAAAACAGTTCATTTTTTTTCTGCTCACGTTAAAGGGTTTAACTGTAAAGTATGCATGCTCCAAGATTGTATCTTGCTTGCAATAAGATCCAAAGTGGCCTGGCTCACATTGTGTTCGAATCTCTGTGAGGTGTGGACTGCATGTAGGCACCATAGATATAAAAACACTTGATGCCACATACTCAAGCATTGTGAGGGATGCGTGTGTATGGTTATCATATTGGAACACTACTTGTCTGCGTAGACCACCGTAGAAACACTTGTAAACAAGGCAATAAATTATTAATTTATTTTTGTATCTATGTGTTTATTAATAATTAATTATTAATAAACACATAGATATAAAATCCCTCTGCTCTTGTCTCCACCGTGCACTTATTCACTCACTCAAAAGGTGCAAAAAACTGCAGCAATCTGCAATTTTACTTCAGATAGGAATACGCCAGGACTGACAAACAGCTGACAAGTACCGTTCCAATATGGCGGCCATATGCATGCATCCAGCAAAACCAGTGCAGAGCATCTAGTGTTTTTATATCTATGGAGGGCATAATCTCTTCCCGCAACACAGAAATTCCTCTCCCGAGTGTGTTAATTAAAGAGAAGAGATTCAAAGATGGAGGAAATCCAGAGTTGCTGTTTGATTGCACTGCAGTTACAGAAATAAAGCAATATTTGATTAAATCACTATGTTCCAGCACTGAGGAAAACAGCAGCTGCATTGATCACTCGTCACCCCTGCTCTTCCCTCAACAAAGTGCATCTCGCACCGGCCCTACCACCATTACAAAATGAACAAAATGATAAGAAAAGAGGAAGACTCCTTCTTCCACCATGAGCCATTGTAATGCCCCTCCCTTATGGCATTCCTTAGCCTGGCCACCTGCCCGCACTCAGTTATTCAATTATCATCAGTTCTCTTCAGTTAATGGTTAGCATTTGTTCCCTTTTAGTTAATTAAGACTCCTTGTTTTATTGAGAGCTTAGTTTCTCCTTTTATGGCCAGATAGCCATAGTCTGTACCCCTTTTTGTTGTGTGCACTTCCTGTCAGTTCTCCTGAAAGTTTTGTATTTGTTTTTGTTATATTGCACTTTTTATTTAATAAGATCCACGTCCCTGCATTTGGGTCCTCTGCTCCACTCTTTGCCCTGTCGCCCTTTTTAACATCCCCTGGTGTTTCTGCCACTGTGTGTGAAGCTGGGTTTGATTGGTGGGGCAGACGGAGTTCCAATGTCAATACCTAGCTAGAACCAATCTCAAATAAAACATTTTTTCAACTCGAATTTTCAATTTAATTGTCACAACATCCTGCAGTAAGAGGATAGCTGTGTGTTTAACTGCTGAGGGCTTATTATCATTAGAAAACTTGCTGATCAAGGAAAATAACTTAAAAAGGGTCAAGCCCAATTTTTAGTTTCAAAGGATGTTCTGCACCTTCTCAATTTTCAGCTCACAAGCTGCAACTGACCAGAACAAATGCAACGCACATATTTCCCCCCCGAATTTAAACTAATTGTAGGGACCTAGTCACTACAATAAGTCACTACAGGAGAGGATTATTCACTAAAGTGCAAAACTACAAAAAAATTAAAGCAAATAAAAGAAATAAAAAACAATGCTGTGTATCAATATCATTTCCACAAATCAAGACTCACTTCTGATCTCTCCCGGCATAAATATGAGCCCAAAGCTTATAGGAGCAGAATGAAAGGAAGACAACCAATCATGATTACTGCACAACAGGCAGAATGGCCCCTACACAGACAACTCCCTCTACAACACACTGATCATTCTCCATTATTCTGGAGAAGCATTTGCATTAGTCAGCAGTATAATGGCCCAGCCTCCATTGAATGGCTGTGAAATCCAAAAAAGATGGGGGCGCGGCAAGGCTTTTCCAGGTGAAGCACTGTTCTGGCTCGTGGATAGGCCCCACTGTGTGGTATGGAATCTGAGATGACACAGTCATCGTACCTGTGATCCTCACCAGTCAGCTAGGCCCCAACAAGTCTATTATGCTACACATCCTTTGTCATCCTTTGACTAATAAAGATTACAATACCAAATTATGAAGCAACTGGGGGGGATAAAAGCTGCCAAGATGAAGGGTCACACAGACCTTTGGTCACTTAAAAAATGACACCATGCTTTGTGAGAAGGCATGTGTGGTCATAAAAACCCTGGAAATATACTTTTTTTGTTCAATCAAATCAGGAGAGGACAGGAATTTCAACTTGCCAAGTTCAGTTTTTTGCCACTCAGGGTCAACTACAAGGCCCTTGAATCCCCAAACAGAGGAAAGATATGAAACCCAAGAGATTGTGTCTTACAAGATAGTGCTTTATTTGGATTGAAAGATAAGCATAGCATTGTGAGTTCCTTGTTTGTGTGAGGTCTACGATTATCCCATTGTTAGTTCTTTGAAGACACTAGAATCCTTTACACAAACAAAAATGGAGGTGTCAAAATGCAGGGGGCACTTCACAGCATGCGTGAAAGGCGTGCTGCTCTTTCAAAGATGCTAGAGATAAGGTGATCATGAGCAACTTTAGAGGCTGCAGCTGAGATTTAGCCCATATCCTGCCTCACAGAACCAGAGCAGAATCTGCATAGGTCTCCCCATTACAAATAACACCTCGGGAAATGCTACTGTATGAGCAGATGATTGTCTCTGGGCCATGGAACTGTATGGTCAGACTCTGAACTGAGATTCGGGGTTGAGAGAAATGCCTACCTGGAACATAATCAGGCTCCTTCATCATGAGCTGATATTATCCCGCACTTCATCTGCATTATTTCACCACAAGCTTTCCCCACCCTTCTGTGAAATGTCTACTCGTGTGGAAGGAACATCAGCAAAGATCGCAGGGCCAGGGTCTAAACGCAGAGATCGTTGTTCTGCGAAGTAGCGAATTTAGACATGAAATCGTATTTTTTCTTTCCCTCAAGAAGACAATATTCGCTCAGGTTAAACTCGTGAATGTGAAATTTTGGCAAATGTTAAAATGAGGTAAATATCTCAATGGCAGTCATCTTGTTGTATTCAACAAAAAAGAAATGGGGAAAAAGAAATGCCCTGATAATTGACTGAAATACTTGGAAACCCTCTCTATTAGTATGCATTAGGTTCTCACCAATCCTCCAAAAATACAAATCAAAGAGATTATTAGGAAGAAAATAAACTGGGGGGCTACCACAGAGGGTTATGGTTGGCATATTAATTTGTGCAGTATGATGACACTTCTGCTGTTGCAGGGCTCCACCAGCCTCTTCACAAAGAGCCCTCCCCTCTCACCTAAGGGAAGAACCCACACCACCTGCTGTGGTGCCACAGGGACATCATGCCACTAACAGCGACTCAAATGACATCCTGTTTGGACAGCTGGATTCAGAAGGCAGTGTCATTTCAGCGGGAGGAAGAGGAAAAGGAATTCCCAATTGGTTGATGAGCGCAACCCAGAACCGCGTCTAGAGCAACTAACCAACACCTAGAGAACATGAGAGGGAAGGAAAACTGTGGCAGTCCATAAAAAGATTAGTTGAGTCCATTGGCTCACCAAACATTCTGGAGGGAGTCACACTGCCTTGGTTCAGGTGACATTGGGAAGTTATAATTGAGGAACTTGACTGCAAACCAGAGCAAGCTCTGAATGACATTAAGTACACAGCTGTGCATAAGGACACCCATTACAGCAAAGTCTAATTTATACAGCATAGACAACAAGGAACTCCACAGGTACAGTGCCGTGAAAAAGTATTTGCCCCCTTCCTGATTTCTTATATTTTTGCATAATTGTCACACTTAAATGTTTCACATCATCAAACAAACTTCAAAATTAGACAAAGATAACCTGAGTTAATACAAAATGAGGTTTTAAAAATGATGATTTCATTTTTTAAGGGGAAAAAGCTATCCAAACCTACCTGGCCCTATGTGAAAAAGTAATTGCCCCCGCTTGTTAAATTATGAATTAACTGTGATTAACCACATTTTTTTAATTCAATTTCACTCGCCACACCCAGGCCAGATTATTGCCAGACCTGTTAAATCCAGAAATCACTTAAAAAGAACCTGTCTGATGAAGTGAAGTAGGCTAAAAGATCTCAAAAAGCAATACATCGTGCTGCAAACTAAAGAAATTCAAGAACGGATGAGAAACAAAGTATTGACATCTATCAGTCTGGAAAGGGTTACAAAGCCATTTCTAAGGCTTTGGTACTCCAGCGAATCATGGTGAGAGCCATTATCCACAAATGGAGAAAATTTGGAACAGTGCTGAACCTGCCCAGGAGTGGCTGGCCTATCAAAATTACTCTAAGAGCGCATCGACGACTCAGGAGGACACAAAAGAACCAAGAACAACATCTAAAGAACTGCAGGCGTTACTTGCCTCAGTTAAAGTCAGTGTTCATGATTCAACAATAAGATAGATACTGGGCAAAAATGGCATCCATGGGAGAGTTCCAAGGTGAAAACCACTGCTGACCAAAAAGAACACAACGGCTCGTCTCACATTTGCCAAAATACATTTTGATGATCCCCAAGACTTTTGGGAAAATATTCTGTGGACTGACAAGACAAAAGTTGAACTTTTTGGGAGGAGTGCGTCCCGTTACATCTGGGTAAAACTAACACAGCATTTCATAAGAAGAACATCATACCAAAAGTCAAACATGGTGGTGGTATTGTGCCGGTTTAGGGCTGCTTTGCTGCTTCAGGACCTGGACGACTTGCCGCAATTGATGGAACTTTGAATTCTGCTCTCTACCAGAAAAACCTGAAGAAGAATGTCCAACCATCAGTTTGTGACCTCAAGCTCAAAAGCATTTGGGTTATGCAGCAGGACAATGATCGGAAACACAACAGCAAGTCCACCTCTGAATGGCTTAAAAAAAAACAAAATGAAGGTTTTGGAGTGGCCTAGTCAAAGTCCGGACTTAAATCTGATTGAGATACTGTGGCATGACCTTAAACATGCCGTTCATGCTCAAAAACCTTCCAATGTGGCTGAATAAAAACCATTCTGCAAAGAAAAGTGGGCCAAAATTCTTCCACAGGGATGTGAAAGACTCCTTACCAGTTATTGCAAATGTTTCATTGCAGTTGTTGTTGCCGAGGGTGGCACAACCAGTTATTAGGTTTAGGGGGCAATTACTTTTTCACACTGGGCCAGGTAGGTTTGGATAGCTTTTTCCCCTTAATAAGTGAAATCATCATTTAAAAACTGCATTTTATATTTACTCTGGTTATCTTTGTCAAATACTAAAATTTGTTTGATGATCTGAAACATTTAAGTGTGACAAATATGCAAAAAAATAAGAAATCAGGAAGGGGGCAAATACTTTTTCACGGCACTGTATTCACATGTGACTGTTAGCAAAAATTTAAACATAAGCTACAGGTTTAAATAAGCAACATACAGTACAGTGCGAAAGTCTTAGACACCCCACATTTTTTAAAATTTAAATCTGGCTTTTGATGTTTACTTCTTGATTTTCACATTGGTGTTGCTGAAGACAAAAAGTATATTTGAAATTCCAAATGTGAATTTAAAGAATATTTTTATAGATAAATGTTTCTTTTTCATTAAAAACAGTTGATACAGATGATACTGTCTCGACTGAGCCCTGATGTCAAAATGATTATGGCTGTCTGCAATTACTTGGAGTGGGAGACGCAAGTGACACAGTCTGCAGGAGAACAGTGCTAAGTTTTAAGAGTTTACAGCTCTGAACTGTACATTTCTCAGTTATTAGAAAATTTTAATTTAATTATTTTTGCATGCATATTTGCCCTACAAAATTGCTTTAAATATGCCTATGACTTTTTCACATTACTGTATATAGTGAGCTACATTGAATGTTTGACAGGTGGTATTATATTCTTTTATTGTAAAACAATAGGCTTCATGAACAAAGGATTTCTGTGTTTGAATAAGCAAGCACGCACAGTTCTGGTTGAGTTCTGGAAGCTCCTCATTGCAAATAGAGGAGTAAATGCAACTGTACCCATTGTCTACTTTTGCCAATTGTCTATTTGCGCTCATTA
Source organism: Gymnothorax javanicus (assembly GCA_029692085.1). Taxonomy (NCBI): domain Eukaryota; kingdom Metazoa; phylum Chordata; class Actinopteri; order Anguilliformes; family Muraenidae; genus Gymnothorax; species Gymnothorax javanicus. Next base: position 104,859,119 of record CM056193.1, on the reverse strand, counting down.
TATCACACATACATCCAAAAGTAGATTGGAAATATTTACAATGTACTGGCATAGTTCTGAAATTTAAATCTTCATTAATGTTTTGGTAGCCTTCATACCCTATAGCAGTGGTATTACAACAATCCAGAATACCACTGTGTATGCTGGTCTTTGTTCCTACCGCAATTGCAATCTCAGAGCACTATTACTTATTTTTTAATTGAAGACCTGGGTGGAAGAAGTACTTCAGTCACAAAATAACACTTTTGAGATATTAAGGGTCAAAGTTTTGAAAACATGCTGCAGATACTTTTTTTTAAAAGATAACATTCAGTGGCGCCTGCTGCTAGTCCCAGGGGTTATACAAAGTAGACAGACACGTTTTTGTGGAAAAATAATGCTTTATTACGAAAAAAACAAGAAAATCAGTTTGGGACTTTGGTACTTCTTACCATAAAATGCCTGGACTTCGGTACCTATTGCCATAAAATGCATGGACTTCGGTACTTTTACCACACAAATGCCGTTTCAATCATTTTCTGATTGCCAAACAGTCATTTTTGCTATGCTTGTCACATGACACATACTAGCAGCTGATTGGACAGTCATGGACTTAGGCACTTGTTCCTGATGACGTCAAGGACTTGAGTACTTCTGCAAAGACTTGAATATTTCTTGCACAAAAATTCAGTAGATTCAGGGAAGGCCGTATATCAGTATTGAGGACTTGAGTACTTATATTTGGAATTTTTTGGCTTGAAATGATGCACATGACACTCTACTTTATGGTAGTAGTGTCAGCTCATTTTTTGGAAAATGTGACTTAAATACTTCTTGCACCCAGGTCTTCAATTATGCTATTCATGTGGGATAACTTACCCTTTTAGACAACATTATGTCAGAACTAGCAATGTACAGTGCTGTGAAAAAGCATTTGGCTCCTTCCAGATATCTTTTATTTTTGCATATTTGTCATACTTAAATGTTTTACATCATCCAAATAAGTTTAACATAAGACAAAGGAAGTGTAAATAAACACAAAATGCAGCTTTTACACAATCATTTAATTTACTGAAGGTAAAGAGTAATTCAAAAGCTATAGCACCTATATGAAAAATGAATTGGTTTCGGAAACATAGTAACTAGTGGTGCTACCCTTGGTGGCAACAACTGCAATCAAACATTTGTGATAACTGGCTACCGGCAACTGGAGTCTTTTCCATTGCTGTGGAGTAATTTTGACCCACTTCTTTGGCAAAATTGTTGTAATTCAGCCATATTGAAGGATTTTTGAGTATGAACTTCCTTTTAACCTCCTAAAGCCCAACCTCCCCCAAGTGGTAACACCAACGTTACAGGATTTTCAATGGCGTGCCGTGAGCCTCTGACCCTTGAACCCATAATTGCTTTCAAGCTTTTCAATAATTATTAAGAAATTATAAAGGAATGACAGAGATCACCAATGGGCTACATTGCAGTGATATTATAGGGATGAAAAAAAGACTAATTAATCCAATTCTTTCCCTGAATTCCATGTCCTGTTTCAGCAATGTTTTCCCAGCAATGCAACCTAATTTATTTTAAGATTGTATTTTGTCAAAATGTTTTCAGCGTGCAGAAGAATAGGCTACATTTACGGGGAAGCGCAGGTGGACACTGGCTGCCACGATGCTATAATAATTTCTTAAATTGCCAACACTTTTCACGTCGGTGCACTGTCAATTCAATCATTTAGTCACTGGGTTACTAGTGCATTGTGAAAGTTCAGCATATGGAATACATTTAAAATCATTCAAAAAGCATGCCACGCATTAAACTTTCTGTCATGGTTCTGTGTTTGATGTCATGCCTTATGTTTATGGTTATGTCTTTTCTTTATTCTTTTTGGTTATTGTATATTGCGGTTTTCTGTTCCTGCCATTCTAGGTTTCATTGCACTTGTCTCCCCTGTCTTGTGATCAGTTGGTTCAGTCCGTCTTCCCAGTCTGTGTGCCTACCTGCTTCAGGTGATTTCAATGGTTTCTGGTGTTTCACATTATTACTTCAATGCTTGTTTACTTCCTTCGCCTTGCTTTCCTAGATTACTAATAATACTAACATTTATATTGTGTATCATAGTCTACTAACTTAATTAATCCATGTATATATTACTAACTTACAAAAGAACACTTCGGTTAATTTGTAAAGCTGCACCTCTACTAATTATTACTAATTCAATCTCAGCAATCGCCCTGTTCTAGTCTCTGCCTCTTGCTTTGCTTTCTCTGCCTCTCCCTGATTATTGTTTCTTCACGACTGTTTCCCGCGATCTTGATATTGCCTAGCCCTTCTGTTCTTGTTTTGTCTTTTTGGATTTTTGGACCTATTTTCTGTACAACCACGATTACTGTTTTGGATGCCCTGTGTATGATCCTCTGTTCTGGATTTCGACTACGATTTTGGCTTGCCTTCTATGTACCGTCGCACATCTGCTTTACTGGTTTTGACCCCTGCCTGTCTAGTTGACTTCGCTTTTTGGATTTCGTTTTTGGCTTGGCAATTCTTGTGTCTTCTGGTCCTGACCCTGTTTTCAATAAAGGCTTACGATTTTTGGAATTCCTGTTCTCACAAGTGGTTCCTGAACGCACCGTCACACTTTCATGGTAGCATAATCATTGAGGGCTTTATAGTTCAGCTTCTGGGAAAGTTGAAGGAAGGCTACAATATGAGATTGTATGAATGGAAATTATCTAATTGATTTGAAACAAAGTCTGAACCTTAACTAAATACCATCCTCGGCAGCATTGACTACATCACATTCTACTTCAAGAATTGCCATCCATGCAGTCTCACAATATGGCCTCCCTCTCTGACGCAAAGCTATATGGCAATGCAGCTTATTGGTAGCCTATTTGCTAGTAAATAAATTAATTGGCAGATTCTTAATCGGAAACAGGCTTTAGAAGCTTTGAAAGACATTGACATTTTATGTCACCATTAATGTGGATAGGAAAATGCTTCATAACTACTGCAATGAAAAATAATGCAAGCTGAGGGGAAACGGACTGTAATACTACCGACTGAACCTCGCAACTGAATGAATTAACACTTAGTTGCTAACTAGGAAAAGGAAATGGGAATGGGTTTGGAGAAGTAATGCACTTTATGGTGAGGTGAGAACAGGACTATAATCTCCCCAATGGCAAGTCCCAGGTGGAAGAAGTTAAGGTCATGCTACAGCATCTCAATCGGCTTCAAATGAGGACTTTGACCAGCCCACTCCAAAACCTTTATTTTGCGCCTTTTGAGCCACTCAGAGGTTTACTTGTTTGCGTGCTTCAGATTATTGTTTTGCTGCATAACCCAAACGCGCTTGTGCTTCAGGTCACAAACTGACGGCTGGACATTTTCCCCCAGGGCTTTCTGGAAGAGAGCAAAATACATGGCAAAATTACAGCAAGTCGCTCAGGAACTGAAGCAGCAAAGCAGCCCCAGACCATCAAACAACCACCACTGTGTTTGACTGTTAGTATAATCTTATTATTGCGTAGTGCTGTGTTAGTTTCACGCCAGATGTAACAGGACCCATGTCATCCAAAAGATTTCCACTTCTGATTCATCAGTCCACACAATATTATCCCAATAGTCTTGGGGGTTATTAAGATGTTTTTTTTTTTTTTTTGGAATTTTGTTCTTTTTGGTCAGCAGTGGTTTTTGCCATGGCTGCCATTTTTGCCTAGTCTCTTATTATGGAATCGTTAACACTAAACTTAACTGAGGCAACTAAGGCCAGCAGATCTTTAATTGTTAGTCTAGGTTCCTTTGTGACCTCCTGGATGTGTCGTTAGAGGAATTTTGGTTGGCTGGCCATTTCTGGGAAGGTTCACCGCTGTTCCAAGTCTTCTGGATTTGTTGGTACCAGCTTCAACTGTGGTTTGCTGCACTCTAAAAAATAATGTACTGGGTCTACTCAAAAAGGTGTGTTAACTATTTGCATGGATCTTTCTAAGTTGTCCCAACTTCAGTATTATTAAGTAACTGATACTAGCATATCACCATTACACCAACATAAATCATTAAATACACTGAAAGCTATATTAAGTTAAATCTACTTGATATTCAGTGGGTACAATTTGAATTTTCACATTGGCTGTGCTTAATGCCTGTGTTAGTTACACCATTAAATTAAGTACAATAAACATGTTTTTCTTCTATATCCTAAAGCTAAATTAAGTAATACCTACTTAATGTTAATTCAATATGCATTGAAATATTAAGTTGTCTCATCATTCAAATAAAGTTGCTCTAACTTAATTTGTTTCTTGTTTTCTACTCAGAAATGTCCATGCAAATAGTTAACATACCTTCTTTAGTATTAATACCTTGATTTACTTAAGTCAGGGGAAATAAAAAAGAAGAACCATATTTCACAATTCAACATTTTATTAAACAAATGTCAAGACAGCTTCTTTTTACAGTCTGGGTCTGCAAAAACCAAGGTATACTTACCAATTTAATTAAAACAAAATGTAACCCAAAATATTTCTGGAGATTATTTTATCAATGTGAAATGAGCTAAATTAACTCTTGAGCTAACACTCCAGCAAAATGGACAGTATTTTAAGTACATATAACTTAATTAAATTAAGTTGTATTTAAAAGAAAACATGAATTTTTACTTTCATTTTACCTTTTTTTTTTCATATTTACCAATTCCAAACCTCTCCTGGAGGCGCACCTGTCCTGCATGTTTTAGATCTCTCCCTGCTCCAGCACAGGTGATTCAAATGATCAGCTCATTATCAATCAGCCTCAGGGGAATGATAACGAGCTGATTATTTGAATCACCTGTGCTAGAGCAGGCAGAGATCTAAAATATGTAGGACAGGTGGTCCTCCATGAGAAGTTTGGGAAGTGCTGTATTAAACTACAAACCCCAATTCCAATGAAGTGGGAAAATCGTGTAAAATGTAAATAAAAATGGAATGCAATGATTTGCAAATCTCATAAACTCACATTTTAGTCACAACTGAACATAGACAACATAATGTTGAAATTCAGACATTTCATGAAAACTGTTGGAAATATTAGCGCATTTTGAATTGGATGGCAGCAACACATTTAAGAAAAGTTGGGACAGGGGCAACAAAAGGCTGGAAAAGTGCTGCTAGTGAAAAAAAAAAAACAAACAATTTTGCAACTGATTAGGTTAATTGGCATCAGATCAGTAAGACGACTGGGTATAAAAATAGCATTCTAGAGAGGCAGTCTCTCTTAGATGGGCAGAAGTTCACCAATCTGCATCTAAAAATGGAGAATTTCAGAAAAAGGCTTCTCAATCGTAAATTGTGAAGATTGAATATCCCACCATCCAGAGTACAAGATTCAGAGAATCTGGAGAAATATTTGCTTAAGGGACAAGGCTGAAGGTGAATATTGGATGCTCGCGATCTTCGGGCCCTCAGACGGCACTACATTAAAAATGGGTATGATACTGCATGGGAATTCACGGCATGGGTTCAGGAACACTTCCAGAAATCATTGTCTGAACAGTTTGCCGTGCAGTCTACAAGTGCTAGTTAAGGCTGTATCATGTAAAGAAGCCATATGTAAAAATCCAGAAATGCTGCTCTCTTCTCTAGCCCAAAGCGAATTTAAAATGGTTTAAAATGGACTGAGGTAAAATGGAAAGCCATTTTAAAATGAGCTTTGGTCCTGAGCAGATGGCACCATTTCTGGATTGTGTTCACATATTGCTTCTATGCATGATACAGCTTTAACTTGCATTTATGGATTGCACAGCAAACTCTGTTCACGCAGTGATTTGTGGATGTGTTCCTGAGCCTATGCAGTGAATTCAAGTGCAGAATCATACTTGTTTTTAATGCTGCGCAGCCTCAGGGCCAGAAGATCGAGCATCCAATATTCACCTTCGACCTTGTCCCTTGCGCACAGACTTCCCCAGATTCTCTGAATCGTCTATGTATTGTAGATGGTGGCATAATGTCTTCGCAATTCACATGGAGAAATTTTTCTGAAATTGTTCAATTTTAAGATGCAGATTGGTAAACCACTGCCCATCTTTACTTCTAAGAAAGGGTGCCTTTCTAAAATGCAGTATTTATACCCAGTCATGTAACTGACCTGTTGCCAATTAAACTAATTAATTGCAAAACGCTCCTCCAGCTGTTTTTACTGGGAGCGCTCGAGAAGTGACGACAAGCGGCAGAAGAGGAGCATATCTTTAAAATGGATAGGAAAATGTCTACCGGTGGAGGCGTAGCGAAGCAAAAAAAAAAAAAAAAGACCAGACAGTTCGAGTTTATCTGGGGCATTTAAGTCATAATTTATGCACATAAGAAAACGCGTCATAACTTTGTGGAGCAACTTAAGCAGTGCAATCGAAAATAAAGTAGACTGTTATACAACCAATTCATTTTAGAAATTGTTGCTAATCAGACAACGTAAACTGCGGCAGGATTAGATAATTAAGCATACAGATGTGCCATTACCTAAAGGTCATAAATACCGCCAACGGACTGCTACTGATTTAAAACACTTGTCTGTCGTTCTGGGCACACAATCACCAGCTGAATCCACACTGTTTCTGCTTTTCTAATTCCACACGTGCAGACAGATTAATCATGACGTCAAACAGCAACTACGAATAGCTGGTAACGCAACAGGGGACAAGCAAGGCCATTGGTCAAACAAATTTCCCAGCAAACCTGCTTTCTGAAACTTTTAGGACGAAAACAACATTAAATAAATTGAACATAGATTAAACCCATGCATCGTTTTTTATTTGCAAGAATACATTTTTCCAGTCATTATATCATGAAATAAATATATCAATAACTTCAACTGGCTATGACGCAGGATAACCGCAATAGTGAAGTAAAACTATAAAAAGTGGTATATATAACGTTGAGTCAATCATTATATAAGAACGCGTAGGCGTCTTTCTTTTGCAGCATTTTAATAAAGAAAAACTAAACTTTCGCATCAAGGCGGTCACGCAGAATAAGTCGACACCATTGCGATATCGCTCACAGTAATGAAGGTTACCGGCCACCACTTGCCTGCACAACTGCGATTTAGGTCTTTTCATCGGCCGGACCGGCGCACTGACCTAGGGGCCCACCGGGAAAACTCCCGGTATACCCGATGGCCAGTCCACCCTGCACTGCCAAATATTAATAATCCCTTTTATTCACTCTTCTACTCCATATTTTACATTAAACAAGGTCTGACTTGCAGATTCAACATGTCTTCTGAAGATCAATTACAATGCTGAAATGTGTTCTCCAATTACTGCATGTGGGCGGGTCCTGACAATTTACTTACTGAATACGTTTTTAAACTAAGTTTCGTGAAATCAATTTATTGTGGAGTACCAGAAAATCAAATTTATGATAGAAAATTTTAAGTTACTGAAACATTATCACTTTTTACTTTCCTGTAACTTAAACAGTCAGTAAAAAGAGACAAAATCAATTTATTGTACTAAATATACATTTTAAAATTAAGTAATTTGGACATTGCCATTGAAGGACTTTTTACAGTGTACATATTGTCAGTGTTACAGTAAATGTACAGCGAAGGTTACAGTGTGTCAGTTAATAAATGCTGCAACTCTCAAAACCAGGAAAAGTTTTATCTGTTGTTTCCAAACTGCTGGAAAAGTGAAATGATTACTTCTGAACAACCCCATCTACATTTAAAGTTATTGTCTGCGGTGGAAACTCAAGGGGTTAAGTACATTAAAATATTGTTAAAATAATATAAACTAAGCATTTAGATTGAGAAAACATTTTAAACTGTAAGAAAAAAACAGAAGCTAGTATAAATAGCTATTTTTAAATAGTCTGTTTATTTTGCATAAAACATTTTTTTTCTCGTTTAAATTGAGAAACCATTTGAAAAGCTAATGAAAAACAGAAATTGTAGGTATAAATAGCCAAAATAAAGGCCTATGCATCTAAAATACAGATGTGTAATGTAGGGCTACAGAGTGAATATGCAAGACTGGTCAAGAAGAGGATGCACTGAAAGCCAGTCATTTCAGTAAAACTCATGGAGGCCGCCACAAGTGCTCACAAGATAGATTTTTTAGTTGAGCCAGCTCAATATTGTGACTTGTTGAGCTGACACAACATTGTGCGTTTAATTACATTTAAAAATAAGTAAGGATTTTTTTTTTATTTTTGAGTTGGTTTGACCTGCTGAATTAAGTAGATGTAGCAAACTTAAATGTTTATACTAGAATTACATGTTTATTTTAAGCTGGAATTACTACCCCCTTGCATGATTTTTTAGAGTGTGGAGACTCCAAACATTAGAAATGGCTTTGTAACCCTTTCCAGACCAAGATGTCAAAGACTTTGCTTCTCATTCGTTCTGAAATTTTTCCTTTTGATTGCAGCATTTTGTGCTGCTTTTTTCCTACTTCACATTGCCAGACAAGTTCTATTAAAGTGGTGTTTAGATTTAATAGGGCTGGCAGTAATCATGGCTAGGTGCATCTTGTGAAGTTGAACTCAATTATTGATTAAATTTGTTTATTTGTTTGATTTTAGTAACTAAGGAGTCAATGACTTTTTCACATAGGGCTAGGTAGGGTTGAATAGCTGTTTTCCTTCAATAAAGGAAATCATCATTTAAAAACTGCATTTTGTGTTTACTTGGGTTATCTTTGTCTAATATCAAAATTAGTTTGACGATCTGAAACATTTAAGTGTGACAAATATGCAAAATAAAAGAGATTGGGAAAGGGGCAAATACTTTTTCACAGCACTCAACAGTATAATGGCTAAAAGTTCCAAATTCACTTTTTGCTGTATAGGAAGTTCTGTAGCATTGTAGAGGGGAAAATTGCAACTAGAAGGAAACAAAGGAATCAGCATTCTTTTGACTGATGAAACTGAACACACATGTTTACTAAAACTGTCCATTTATTGGAAAATGGATAGAAAGAATTCAAAAACAAAGCACATTAAAATGAGTTAAATCTGTTTTGTGTTTTTGTTGAATGAGGTTCTAAAAAAAATGTAAAAGAACTTAGAACCTTCATTCAGAAAAGCAACTGGCAGCTTATTAGTGCCGCACAGCCATGAATTTGATCAGTTTAAAAAAAAATATTGCCATCTCAAGTGCAGTTACTCAGAATTTAGCTAAAAAAATGCATCAACACCAACACTGGGCTTCAGTACATCATGAAGTTCATTGCAATTTCAGTCACAATTCCCACTCTCCTGCCTGCACCCTACCAAACAACATCCTCACTACCCAGGATCCTGCTTCTCCACCCTGCACTCCAGAGTCCTGCTTGCCTGTTACCACACCCAACCATCTTCTCCAAACCATCCTCTTCCTACTGACTTTTGCCTTGCCTGATTGGACCAACCTCATGTGTGTTAGCCCCGGCCCAATTTGACAGACTGACCACTGACAATTGACTACCTGTGCACTGTTATGAGTCTACGCAGCAAATTTGGTGAAGCTGCTTGCAAAACCTGTGTCTTGCGTGTGGGACCTGCATTTATCTGCAACACACAGCCTCCTCTTGCTCTTCATTGTCATCTGGACTAGATTGATATCCGTGGTCTTCATTCCTAGCCCTTCAAAATAATTGTTACTAATTTTAAAGAGAATTCTTAAAGTTACTGGGAGACATCAAGTACCCTAATCTTCCAAAAAATTCAGCTGTAGTGCTTACCTGGTATGCGATATACAGAAGAATATGATGATCTTGGAGGAAACTGAAAATTGTTATAGCAGTGCATTAGCCCCTGCCAGAAAAATAAAAAAACTGAGTCACTCAAATAAGACATTTTAAATCTTAAACGCAATTGACTGATATTTTAAGTGACAATTGAAGAGTTTCATTGCAAAACGCAATATATCCATTTGAGGCATTTTTGGAAAAACGCAAATTTTTGTCTTGGGAAAAGTAGGGATAGAACAGCTCCCGCCTTTGTTGATATGTCTTGCTAAACAAGTTAACCCTTTAAAGTGTAATCCTTTTTTGAGCAAATTTCCTCCCACTCTAAAATGCTTACTGTTCATGAACCACTTTGACTTCAGGCATGATCTCGTTCAAATGGTGATGCTCAGTAGATTGCTCTCAGATAGTCAGAACTGCTGAGAATATTACCCAAATTTAGTAAAAATACCGGAAATATAAGTGTTTATCAGTCAGAAAAGATTTTATGTTTTCTTCTGCCCCTATGGTGCTGTGACTAAGCCTCATCAACCTAGAAAAATAATACAGCCACACACCTAAACAACAGCAGGTTCAAATATTATGATTCTGTAGCCAAAACTGAATATTTTATGGATTTTTTTTCTTGGTTATGTTCGTGCGTGTTTCAACAAACAATTTTGGAGAGTTGAAATTTCTCTGCGTTTCTAGCCACAGTCGCGCTTGCTTTTACAACAATTTTACAGCTTCCTTCGGTCAGGTTTCCTTCGCAATAAGCCACTAAAGTTTTACTCTAATATACCCTTCCAATTCCCTCCGCTGACGAGCAATCGTATATGCATAATAAAGCTGCTTCCAAACCTCCTTAGCTTCATTGATGAAATCCCCCCCCCATTAGTCAGAAACCATTGAAACAATTCCTCCTTGTAAAAATTAATCACTTAATCGCTACCATACATATCCATCTTTTGAAAGTTTCAGACCACTGGCTGTCTGTGTAAATTAGATTTTCCTGAAGTGAGGGCTGATAGGCAAAAACACTTACTGTTGTGTTATAACAGCACATAATAGTCAGTCGGTGTACTTATTTTGTTCCTAAAGGGCTACTGTAAAATTTAGAGCACTGTATCATGAGTAAAAACAGCAAATAGTCATGAAATTCTCAAAAACGCACAGCTACTACCTTAATGATGTTTGTCCATGCTAGCTTGTTTTTCAGATTGAAAACTATAACAGGTTTATATGTCTGGACCGCTACCAAGGTAAGAACATCGATTTCAACATATTTTGACAAATCTGAATCATGCTATACGATTGAACCTATGGGACTACATAGTCAGGATGTGGGTTTAAATACTATATTTGCCATTATATTTGCATGATAGAATGGCTTATGCTGTTAGAATGCTGAGTCATCAAACTACGTCCATGTTCTACAACGTAACACAATAAAATGCAATTAAGCCTAAAAGGTTAAAAACTATATCATGATGTAATTAAATCTAAGAACAATAAATTTTGTGAAAAAGTGAACTTTGCTGCGATTATTTGGCAAAATGCAATACATCCACGGAAGTGCAATTTGAAGTCAAATGCCTATCAGTCAATATCACAGACGTAAACATTTCCATGTTCCCGTAATAATTTGTAATACTGCTTTGTGTGTAGTACACAGTCCTTTATGCGGATCTGCTGCTCAATCTGGCCAAAAAGTTCTACAGTTCTGTAAAGTTCTGGGGACAATACTTAAAGAAAGATATAGACGCTCTAGAAAAAGTTAATAGAAGAGCCACTAAGCTAATTCCAGGTATAAAAGATGAAAGCTATGAGAAGAGGCTGAAGATCCTTAATCTCTTTAGTCTTAGGAAAAGGAGACTTAGGGGTGATCTGATTGAGGTCTTTAAATATGTTAAAGGGATTAACAAAGTGAATTATGTAGGATTCCTTCGGCCAAGTTTTGTTAGTAGAACTCGGGGTCACAAATGAAAGTTGACCAAGGGAAAATTTGCACTGATATTAGGAAATATTTTTTCACCCAAAGAGTAATTTCGATGTGGAATAGCTTGCCTGACCATATCGTTGAGGCAGAAACCTTGGGAATTTTCAAGAGTAGCCTTGACTTAAAGCTAGATACCATGGAGTCATTGAGTATCTGAAGTGATATATTCACAATAGTAAAAAGAAACTAGCGAGCCTAGTTGGGCTGAACGGCCTGTTCTCGCCACTCATGTTATTTTATGCTAAAAATCAGCCAGCAGGGAGAAAAGTATGTCCACTGATGGGAAATGCATTCTTGATGGACAAAATACTGCTGTCGCTGAAAGCATTACTCTTTAAGAGCCATTCCACGAGAAAATGGCACTTTTTGAAGAAGTTGAGGAGTTGACCCCACTGAAATTCAATGAAACTTGGCTCAAAGGTAGATATGGTAGTCTCATGGAAAAAGCCAAATTTTTAGGTTCGTATCTCACATAGTCTGCCGGTGGCGCCACCTGGAAGCCACTAAAGTGGCTCAGTTTTGCTTTTAACACCACATTTTACATCAATTATAATGACTTAAGGGTCCACAGTACCAGATGTGTTATACTTTTATCATGACCTGTAACACTTCAAGTCTGGATAGACATCAGCACCGCATCAGCGCCAAGCTGGGTAACTATGTTATTGAGCCGGAATTATTTAAGAAATCACAGTAAAAATTGAAAATGGGAATGGGAATAAAATAATATCCCAGACATATACCAATCAAGAATGCTCTATTATGTGTTTACTCACTTCAAAACTATCATTTTTAGTTAATAGAACCTTGGTATCTTGCTGGGTTTGTGCAACGGATGGCCAGAAAGATGGTCGAAATTGATTTTCGGTGCACGTTTGTGGTATATTTTCTCAGTAACCCAGATATGTTCCATGGTGATAAATGCCATTTGTTGTGCTTTGGAACTCTATTTTCAGGAATATCAAGCATTTCTTTGGGTAGTATCTACACTTTCAAGCTAGGCGAAGCCAAAGTTGGAGGAAAACTCAAAACGGATCATTTCATAGCCGATTGTGGCTGTGTTTAGGTGGCATTATTTTGCTTACCCAGCAAGACAGAGATCTGAAATTCTCTGGATACACAGTCTCTTTAGGTGCATTACAGCATTAGTAAAATCTCAATGGTAGTATTTTCAGTGTAGATGATATTCAACATCAAAAGTTGGAAAACTTCACCCCCAGGTGCGGCCTTAGGTTAGATGCAAATACTATCCCCAGCAATGTACCAAAGAATTTGTTTTTGAATTGCGATACACACAGCTAGTTCTCTCTGAAAATGAAGAGTTTAGCTTGGCGCTATGCTGGGTGGATAGCTATCTGAACAAAGGTGGTGCTCTAAAGAGCTAAACTTCTACTTACCTACAGTTACAGTTTTGCATAAAAGTTGTAATCACTTTAGTTTAAAGCTGGGTTGGTTGTAAATTGGAAAAGAATGCTGGTTGTGGTTGTAGCATTGTGTCAACATGCAAGAATCTTACCAGTAGTCAGTACAGAGTACAGTTTTGTAGTGTTGGTGCATTTTCAAAAAAATCACAAATGCTCAGCATTTTTCCTTTGCTATTAGAATTAATGAGCAGGCTTCAGTGTTAATTCTGGGATTTCATAAGGGCAGGATGCTTGGGTCAGAAAAAGGGCACAGCAGTCGCATCGAGCGAGTGGTTGTCCTGAAAAAGAGCATAGAGTTCGTAGCAAGCAAGCAGCAGCCTGCCAAGATTAGGGCAGTTCATTTGTATTGGTAACTTGCATGCGCTCATTCCTAACACCAGCCCATGATGTCTAGCCTACGGGATGCCTGCTGGGTGGGAGGATGGGGTTTCTTTTTCAGACTTCCCATTTTGGTGTGTACCAAGCCATGGGTGTTGATGCAACTATTGTGCCAAATCTTCTAAATCTTTAATCAAATGTGGCATACCTCAAGGTTCTATCCTTGGGCCTATTCTCTTTTCATTGTATTTTCTGCCATTAGGCCATGTTATTCGTCGGCATGGCATTTCTTTTCACTGCTATGCTGATGATAGCCAGCTTTACCTCTCATGTAACCCTGATAATGTTAGTAAGTTGGCTCTTTTGCATGACTGCATCAATGACCTTAAATCTTGGATGTCAAACAACTTTCTCCAGTTAAATTCTGAGAAAACAGAGGTCCTTATCATTGGCCCAGAGCCATCATTAAAACTAATTCAATCTAACTTAGGGCCTTTAGCTCCTTACCTTAAATCTGTTTCAAGAAATTTGGGAGTTTTATTTGACTCAAATTTAAACCTTGAACAGCACATTAAAAAACTGGTTCATTTCATGCTTTTACCAACTTAGAAACATTGCAAAACTAAGATCAGCCTTGTCATTTAAGGACACTGAGCGTATTATACATGCTTTCATTTCGTCTCGCTTGGACTACTGTAATGCCCTGTTTTCATGCCTCAACCATAGGACATTGTCTCACATCCAGCTAGTACAGAACTCAGCTGCCCAACTTCTGACAAGGACAGCAGCTATGTTCTATATCACCCCAGTGCTGGCCTCATTACACTGGTTGCCCATAAATTTTAGAATTTGTTTTAAAATTTTATTAATCACATGTAAAGCACTACATGGTCTTGCACTTGAATATATTACAGAGCTGCTAAATCCCTACGAAATACCGAGGCCTCTCAGATCCTCTGGCCAGGGTCTTCTGGCTGTTCTAGAGTCTAGGTTAAAACGCAAGTGGGACCGTGCCTACGTCGTAATGGCCCCTAGACTCTGGAACAGTCTACCACCGAGCGTCAGATCAGCTGAATCAGTGTCCATTTTTAAAACATGTCTTAAAACACATTTTTATCAGCAGGCTTTTCCTGGGTCTTAACAATTTTATTATTATTATTATTATTATTATTATTACTTTTATTTATTTTTTATTTTATTTTGTTATTTTTTTAATTATGTTTTACTTCTCTTGTGCTCTTACTCCTGTTTGTTTTACTTTGTGTAAAGCACTTTGTGCTCCTGCTGGAAAAGTGCTATATAAATAAAGTTATTATTATTATTATTATTATTATTATTATTATTATTATTATTATATAGGCTGTAGCTGGCCATTTAAGTCAGAGACAGACAAGCTCACTATCAATGGGCCGTAAATGGCCCTGTAGAGACCCAGGATCTAGTGTAGTAGGGCTTGCCTAGGGCTCAACTAGCTCCAAGGGTAACATCGACCCGGATCGAATGAAGAAGGCCTTGGATAGGTCCGCCAACCCACAGTCCAATTCCAAAAAAAGACTGGGGGATAGAGCTAGTCACATGCTGGGTTGATGTCATTTCACTTTGGAAAACATGAAAAGCATAAAACAGTTTTAACTTTTGTACTCAACATTCTGTCTTCATGTAGATGGTTGTGTGACTAAGATTCTTTTTCAGAGTTCAAATTATGGACCGTTATTTTATACAAGTGTATATATATACTGTTGTGATACTGTGTCTGTGGTGATATTCCTTCTACATTAGTTGTTTTTCATTTATTTCATTTTATTTTTTTGGACTGGTCAGGTGTTATAACTTGCTGTACATTTCTGACTGTGCTGTACCCGTACTTGGTAATAGTACATGTATTGTGTGTTTGTAACGCTCACAATCAGGACCAGTTTACAACCAATAGAGTTTTATACCAAAGGGATTACAAATTTTATGTATAACTGTACATGTACTTCATATATTTCAAAGACAGAACTTTGGTACATGTCTGGGAATACGGAATATTAGGTCGATAGAACATTAGCTCTTTAAAGCGCCCCCTTTAGTATGAAAGCTATCTACCCAGCATAGTACTGAACCAAACTCTTTATTTTCTGAGAAAACTAGCTGTGTGCATCAAAATTCAAAAAAAAAATTTCTTTGGTACATTGCTGGGGATAGCCAGTACTTGTATCCAGCATACAGCGCCCCCTGGGGGTGAAATTTTCTGAATTTTGATGTTGAATATAATCTACACTGAAAATACTACCATTGAGATTTTACTAATGCTGTAATGTATCCAAAGAGACTGTGTATGCAGAGAATTTCAGATCTCTATCTTGCTGGGTAAACAAAATAATGCCACATCAACACAGCCACAATCTGCTATGAAATGGTCCGTTTTGAGTTTTCCTCCAACTTTGGCTCTGTCTAGCTTGAAAGTGCAGATACTACCAAAGAAATGCTTGGTATTCCTGAAAATAGAGCTCCAAAAGCACAACAAATGGCATTTACCACCACAGTACATATCTGGGTTACTGAGAAAATATACTGCAAACATGCACCAAAATGAATTTCGACTATCTTTCCGGCCGTCCACTGCAGTAACCCAGCAAGATACCAAGGTACTATTCACTGAAAATGATAGTCTTGTTGAGAGTAAACACACAATAAACTATTCTAGATTGGTTTAAATCTGGGATATATGGTTTAAATCTGGGATATTATTTTATTCCCATTCCCATTTTCAATTTTTACTGTTATTTCTCAAGTAATTCTGGCTTAATAACGTAGTTACCCAGCTTGGCGCTGATGTGGTGCTGATGTCTATCCAGGCTTGAAGGGTCACAGGTCATGATAAAAGCATAAAATATTTGGTACCGAGTATCCTTGAGTCATGATCGTTAATGTAAAATGTGGTGTTGACAGCAAAACTTAGCCACTTTAATGGCTTCCAAGTGGCGCTACCGGAAGGCAAAGTGAGATATGGACCTAAAAATTTGGCTTTTTCCGTGAGACACCCGTATCTACCTATGTGCCATGTTTCATTCAATTCCAGCAGGGTCAACTGCGCACCAAATGTCAGTCTCTCATGGCTCTTAACCCTTTAACTGCCCGCTCAACATTTAGGTGAAGTAAACTTTGAGTCACTGTCTGAAGTTGAAAGAAGTGTTAAACTTCACTGATTGGATTTTTTTTCAGTATAACATACCACAAACAAGTGTAAGACATATCTCAATCAGGTTAAGTTCGACACATCTTTCAATTAAATACAGTGAGTCAAAATGTGCTCTACCGAGAGGTCGAGCAGACAGTTAAAGGGTTAAGTATTTTATTCGAACAAGCTTCCAGTCCTAATCAGGGTCCAACACTGGGACTGCATTCAAGTTAACCCAGCTCAAGTCAGTAAAATGGATATATTGCATTTTGGAAACAAACTCTTAAAATGTTGCAAACTAAGCACATTTGGCATTTTCACCTCACTTTAAATTAAATATTTTTTATATTAAAGATTTACATCCATTTAAAATGTATTTATTAATTCAGGCACTAGTTTCTCTCTTCTTCAATTAACTTCCAAATATATTTCTCGTACGGAAAATATGAATTTGACCCCAATAATTTATTGCAGATTTTGAATTCATTACACTCTAATATTTAAGGGCTAATAACATGGGCTACACCCTCCCTCCTCAAAGGTGTGTACATCCCGTCACACCCACATGACTGACAAAGCCTTGCTTTGGGAGTTGCTTTAGGGACATCAGCTATAGCTCTGCAGTGCAGCTGCGAAAGCAACATTCAGGAAAAGTGACTAGGCTATAGACAACAAAGGATTTCCTGACTGACTGTACTGTAATCTTTCAAGTGGCTCCCTGTGCCTCTGAGAATGTCTTGGAGTGGTTTCACTTTCAGTTTCTTGAGTGCTTGTTGGGGGGATTGTTGCTCTATCATGAACTTAAGCTTCTGCACATTCATGCCTCTTTTCCACCAATTCCTCTTGACCAGATTCACAGGCAAGTGATCTCTCATTTCTGCAGCTGTAAATGAGAGTTCAGGAAGACTTTAATCCATGATGTTTGATTCATCAGGAGACTCCAACATACTCCGAAGAATAGGTAAAGTTTCATTCCATATTTTTGAAACGTCAGAAGGGGGTCCCAGAGATTTTCCAAATGACGGCCACTCTTCTTGTTTAAAGGGGACCTATTATGCTGATCCTTCTTTTAATACATACAAGTAATGTTATAATGTTGGATGTCCATACTCAACCTCTGCAAAGTTTCTAAACATAAGATACAGGGGTTTTGCCGTTCCGAGATCGTGATTTCCTGAACGTGATTTCCTCTCTGAACAGCTCATCCCGAGATCTTCAGGGGATCTGGGCAAAACCTGATGTCAGGTTGTGCCGTCCAATTAGTACAGACCTAGCCAGAGCCAATCACGGCTGTAAAACCTGTATTGGAGGGTAACGTTTGTCTCCGTCGTTATGATGACCGCCCGGTTACTGCCGTATGTTAGTTCACGTTCCGTGCTACTTAAAAAATTCTCCTGGTTTATTTATATGCAGTAATTCAGATTGGTATGCTCGGGTTACTTTGGTTAGCATCAAGGTGGTAGTTTCATCATAACGTTGCCTGACCATTGCCGCAACAGTTGAAGCTAACCAGAGACATGTTGTGCGTGTCTGCAAAGTTGGGCTGATAAGGCTGCAGTTAGACCAGACATAGGCTTTGCAGAGCTTAGGGTACATGTTTGGGTTTGTTTACTGCTGCTGTGAACCGATCGTTTTACTTATCCATGACCGGGGTCAGCCGGATACTTTGCCATGGTGTGGGTTTGGCTCTCTGATCCTACCACGGTGAAAGCAATCGCAAAACACACTATAACGTGTCTGGTATAACAAATGATTTCTCTGCATTGCCGTGGCAGAATTTCATCCACCTTTGAAAATTGTTCTGGCAAATAAAAAGCCAAAAAAAAGTGGAAATCGGACACTGATTTTGTTTTTCGGTAGAAATTATCGATTCGCTTGCTCCACATAAGCAACGCTTACACCGTTTGTGTATTCTTACTTTGAACTCATTTAGTAGCTTGGTGTCGGAATTGCATTTCGTTTTGGTGGAAATGGTTGACAGGAGCTTTTAGCAAAGTTTCCTCCGGATAGCTAAGTGGGTATATAACATGACTATATAACAGTACAGCTACAATCACATGCATGCAAAGCGAGACAGTACGAGCAAAACACTAAAATTTCAACTTGCCACTCATTGAAATCCTGCTGTAAAAATTTCTGCAATACTTCAATTGCTTCCTCCTCCCGTTCGGCGTCGGATTCGGGATCAAACAAATACGGTCTCACAGCAGTACGTGGAGACCTGTCCTGAAATATCTGCCATCTTGGTTTCCTGGTTATTCGGGTCTGCACCCTCCCCCGGAATCGAAGTGGCCAGGCAGCCAATCAGAGCAGTGCCTCATTAGCATAGCCTCCCCGCCCATTTCAAAACAGCTCCTGTTTCAGGCCGGCACAGACAGGGTGAGAGAAGAGGGCTCATTAGGTCTGGATGTGTGTGGGTTTTTTTTGTAACTGAATTCTTGACATTATTTTAAAGACCCACTGGACATATTTGGAACAACTAAAGGAGAAACTGATTCTTCTGATTCTGAGACCACTTCAGTCTGTCTTTCAACAGCTGCTGGGTTTTCTTTCATAGCCAGAGAGCTATCAAGTCTGTTTGGACTTCGCTTTGTTGAGGTATCATTTCTCTGAGTTTGAGGGTTCTCAGCTTCTGAAAGAGTGAGCTCTACATATTTCATGTCTCTCAGGGTCAGAGAGTCCTCAACTCCAGCTGGAGTGAGCTTCACAGGGAATTTCTCAGCTACTCCTCTTTCAGAGGAATGCCTCTTTTCTCTTTCCAGTTGTCCTATCATGAAGTATTCCTTCTTTACTTCCAGGCTGACTGGAGCAGGATGCACTCCTTGAGCTGTCTTTCCGTGGAAGGCACTAGTTCTGACCAGGTCAAAACTCTAAAACTCTTGTTTCAGTCAAGTCATTGTTTGATGTTTGTTCAGGTAAGTGGTGGTTATGTCTTGATCTTCCGAGTCGGAATGATCTTTTAGGATCTCAGACTCATCATGACTTCAAGGTTAGACTGCCTCCTCGCTCTGGGTCTTTTGGCAGCTTGCTTTGGGAGCTTTTCTGACTCAACAACAGGTAAGAATCCGCAGAGCAGCAGTAGATCATCATGTAGCGTTCGACATGGACCATCCTCGCCCTTTTGTTAGACCGTATACACAGGAAGGTTACCAGCACGTTTGACTACTATGTGAATGTCACGCTCCCATTTGTTTGCCAACTTGCGTTTTCCCCTTATCAAACGTTCCTCATAAGGACTCGGTCACCTACCTCGAGGGTGGAATCAACGACTCACTTGTCAAAGCAGAGCTTATCGTGTTTGGCTGTCTTCAAGGCATTTTCAGTGGCAACTGTAATTTTCCTCCAAGCGACGTTTCAAGTCACATACATACTGGTACTGTGACTTTGATGGAATGCTGGCGGGTAACCTGAAGGCCAAATCAACCGGCGACTACAGTTGCCTGTTGAACAACAGTTCATATTGGGTGAAACAGTCACATCATTCCGCGTAGTTATAGGGGTGCACTAGGGGCTTGACGAACTCTTGCCAATGAGACTTATTCTTGTTTTCCAGTGTGCCTAACATCTGTAGGGGGGTCCAATTAAATCTTTCCACTGGAATGCCCCTTGGGTGATACAATGTGGTCGTCACCTTTTAGATGCCTGCGATCCGGCATAATTCTTTAATGGTGCGGGATTCAAAATCTGGTCCTTAGTCACTCAAAGGTTTTCCAGGAAAACCATAATGCACCAGGAAGTTTTCTGATAAACACTTAGCCACAGTCTGTGCCTTCTGATTTTGAGTTGGTACAGCTACTGTGTATTTTGTGAAATGCTCTGTCAGCACCAATAAGTCTTTTGTGTTTCTCTGGTCAGGCTCCAAGGAGAGAAAATCCATGCAGACCAATTCCAAAGGTCTACTGGTCATGATGTTCAACGTGGGGGCTGTTCTCTCAGGTGGGGTCTTTCGACGCACACATCGTTCACACATCTTGATATTCTGCTCTACATCTGCGGACATCCTATGCCGATAAAAGCGGGCCCTCACAAGTTTGAGAGTTCAATCTGTGCGTATATGACTTAAGTCATCATGTAAGCTTTTCAACACAGTCGATCTCCGTTCAACTGGCAGCACTAGCTGATGCATGACCTGTCCATTTTCTTGTCATGTTCGACATAGCACTCAGTCCCTTAGCTCCAGTCACTTCCGTTCTTTGAGCCACAAAGATAGGTTAAGGTTTTCTTGTCGCAATGAAGGAGAAGGTGTGTCTCTGGAGTCCAAGAGCTCAATAACTGCTCTCAGATCTGAGTCAGCTCTTTGTTTGTCTCTTAACTCTTCTTCATGGGGAGTTCATGATCATCTTCCTGTTGGAAGCTACTCGGTAGATCATCAGAATGAATAGTCAGAGATTCCAGAAGAGTGACTGATGGATCTGAGGCTGTAGAATCCTAATTAGACTTATAGACGTGGTGCCTTTCACAGGTGGCTTTTATTGCTTTAAGAAGAACAACATCTTTAGTTTTCTCATCTTTCAGGTAATGGAGAGAGAATTGTTTGATCCTATTACCCTCTTTTCTGGACACAGAATCATTCTGGAGCTCCCTATGTGGGCATTGTGAAAGTCCATCCACATCCTGATTTTGAGTACCTGCTCTGTATTGGAGCTTGAAGCAATATGTCAATAGAGCTGACAGCTACCTGTAGCTTGTGGCGTCCAACTTGGCAGAGGTCAAAATGTAAGTCAGCGGGTTACTATCAGTGACAACAGTGAAATCCGTGCTGTACAGGTAATCACTAAACTTGGTGGTGATGGCCCACTTTAAAGCCTGGAACTCTAGCTTGTGAATGGGGTATTTAGCCTCACTTTTCGTCAATCCTTAGCTCGCAAAGGCAATAACTCTCATCTGTTTATCTTGTTCTTAATACAAGGCTGCACCTAGCTCCGTTGCACTGGCATCGGTTTGGAGGATGTATGGGAGTTTAGGGTTTGCAAACCCCAGAACAGGGGCTGTGGTAAGCTGGTTGATGATCTCATTGAATGCTCTGTGACATTCTGGAGTCCAGCTTTTTCCAAATGATTCTTTAGGATGGAAGTACTTAGGAGGCTTCTCTCTCTCTCTCTGCTGCTGGTTTCCTGAGAGGGGATACCCTGCAGTGAGATCATTGAGAAGCTTATGATCTTGGAATAATCTTGTGCAAGGCTTCGGTAGTATCCAGAAAAACCGAAGAAGGACCTCAGATCCTTGAGGTTCTTAGGTACAGGCCAGGTCTTCAATCTTTTCGGTATCAGTCTCGACTCCATGTTGCGACACTATGTGGCCCAGATATTTGATGGATGTCTGGAAATATTTACATTTTTCTGCAGCTTCAATTTGTACTCTTTTAGTCATTTCTGGACATGCAGCAGCCTCGGTCCATGCTCCTTAAAGGTGTCTTAGAAGACTATGAGATCATCGATGAAAACCAGTGCTTCTTTTCGGTTGAGGTCTCCCATGCATCTATCCATAAGTCATTGGAATGTACTTAGTGCACTGGAAATTCCCTGTGGCATTCTGTTAAATTCCCAGAATCCAAGGGGGCACACAAATGCAGTCTTCTGCTTGTGAGCTTCTTCAATCTCGATCTGGTTGTAGCCCAACTTTAGATCAAGGATTGAGAACCATTTCCAGCCAGTCAATGGGGAGAACACTTCTTCTAAGTTTGGTAGAGCGAAAACATCCCTTATAGTCTGCGAGTTGAGGTTCTGGAAACTGATGCTCAAACACACAGCACCATTCTTCTTCCCAACCATGACTATGGGAGATGCAAATGGGGACTCTGACTCACAAATGATACCATAATCTAGCAGCTTTTGAAGATGTTTCATGATTGCATCTACATCCTCTGGATGGATGGGTTGAGCTCGATGCTTGAAGGGAGTATCGTCACTCAGCCTGCTATAGTGCTTCACTTTGTCAGTGTGCTCAAAATCTAACAAATGATGGGTGAAGACTTCCAGCATGTAATTCAGCCATTTTGTGATCCGCTCTTTCCACTCAGGTGGTAAGGGGGAGTCACTAAAGTCAAACTCCTTCTTTCTGGTTTTAGGGACATTTAGACCAACAGAATGCAAAGAAGACGCAGGACTGTTGAGCAGCTTGAATCCTACACCTGACAACAGTGGGATGACATTCCTCTCCTAAAACCTCAGCAATTAGTCTCCTCACTTCCCAGACGTTTATAGACTGTTGTCAACAGAAGAGGGGACGCAAAACAATGGTAAACATGGTCCGATCCCAACTTTTTTGAGATGTGTTGCTGCCATTCAAAATGAGCGAATATTTTTCATGAAATGGTAAAATGTCTTACTTGTCTCACTTTCAACATCTGATATGTTGTTTATGTTCAATTGTGAATAAAATGTCAGTTTATGACATTTCATCATTGCACTGTTTTTATTTAGATTTTACAGAGCATCCCTACTTTTTAGGAATTGGGGTTATAAATAAATAAATAAATAAATGGTTTCAGGCCCAACATAACTCATAACTAGCCAGCTAGCTAACCCCCTAATCTCACTTCATAGTGGCTACAACCCTGGTGCAATTAGCTAGCTCCCCACGCTTCCTCAGTAACTTAACGTTATAGCATCCGACCCTGGCAAAAACTTTCCATACTATATCTGAGAGGAGATATAGCTAGGTAAAGTAAAAAACATACAAACAAAGCGAGTGTTTCAAACAATAAGGAATTTATTGAGTCATGAAGTTGTGTGCAAGCAAACATGTTTATGGGTAAGCTAGCTAAGCCAGCTGAAATGCTATCATAAGCCACACCCATGCAATCAAAACCTAATTCAAAGAAAAGCCTAAAGGTATAACCTTAGTCAAATTTATACCTCCTCATGCTCCCCTCTAACTCCAAAATTCGGATCGTAACTGTAATCGTCACTCAAGGCAAAGAAAGAGGATATTATGAGAAAAGAAGTTGACAGTCCATGCCTCCACTCTTCTGTACATGGAAAGACTTTCGTTTTGGTGCAACAGGAAGTATTTTTACCCTTTGACCATGAGCCATCGCTATCTTGTGAACTAGGCCTATCGATTTGGAGATTTTGCATTATATCCCCAAGTAACTACAGATGTTGTTTTTCTTGTCCATAGTCAACTATATTTTAATTCATTGTAATTTGCCAACATGCGGATCCCCTTTTAGTCTAAAAATGCACTTGCCAGATAAAGATGTTTTCGACATGAGGTGGCGGGTGCTCATGGGAGGTGCAGTCCTCTTTTGGGGAAACACTACCTCTTTCGTCCACAAAGGCCGCCAAAATCAATGCAAAAATGAAAGTTCCTTTCAAGGATGACTTCTAACCAAATTTTTACCTGTTTATTATGAAAACATATGTTTTCTCCTTGTGATATGGTCAATCATTTATCCCTTATTAACTTTGTTTAGTAATTATTTATTATTTTCCATTTTTAATTGATCATTTTTTGAGCCACTATGCCCCGCCCCTAGAAAACGGGCACATTGGGTTACATGATCTTATACGTCATCGATTGAAGTTGGTGACAGTCGAAGCTTCAGCCCAGGATACAAGGAGTGCTGGACGAAAAATTTCTGCCGTCTCCTAACCTGACAATCCGCCTTCCACAAGCTATGAAGCGTAGTACACATTATTCATTAATTATCTTGTCAATCATTCTCGTACCCTAATTCATTTTGCTTTCTAGCTGCAGCTTAAGTACTGCTTAAAATACAAGGGACGAGGCCAAGGGGAGCTGAATAGCGGCATGGAGGAACATGAGTGAGGACCGTCTGGATTGTAAAACTGCCTTATTTGCTCAGTCACAAACACTTTAAGCACCAAGAATCCAACTCAGCGCTGACTCTCCTTACAACCGAAACTCACATCTATGCTAATTTAACTCCAATTTTGTTCTAATACTAATTAATAATCAGTCATGCCAATAAATGTAAGAGACAGATGAAACAACCCATCCAGTAAAACGGAACGTAACCTTTTCTTCATAATTAATGGCAAACGATAAAAGCTTCAAATTTCAAAGCCCTTCAGTACCTTGGACAGAAAGAAATCCCGAGCCAAGTATTAACATGATCTAAAATGCTGGTTTGCCAATTTGTTGGGTTAGAATCAATGCCATCAGTGCTCATGTTGCCATTGCACACTGCCCAATATTTGCAGAACAGTACACTACAGCAATGCAACTATAAAATGAAGTGCCAAAAATCCCTTCGTAAAAATGGGTTTAAGTCCATGCATCACTTAAGAGTTGAGACCATTCTCTAATATACACTGAATCACAAATTTTTTAGATTCTGAAAATGTAAGCAATGTTCTGATTGTCTAGTCCAACGTAGGTCGACCTTCGAAATCCAATGCGGGTCGGTCCGGACCTCGACCACAGTAATTTGCAGTTTTTTTGTTCAATTAGCACTTCTGGAAATCGTCGTTGTCGTCATTATTTTTATATTTACAATCTGTGTTAGTGGACACCTAGCAAGGTGGTAGTGGGATAACAGAAACAAACATCGGAAACATACAATGACAAAGTGATTTCAAATTACGCCATGTATTAGATTAGTATCTCTGCCCGCTGCAACTGCGCGGCGGCATACGATCTTCTACATGTACACCTACATACAGATGCAATGAAAATGAAATAGATTGTTTGATTTATTGCCAACATAGCCCTTTATAACATGTGTAGCTATGCGGTCTGATGTTACTGGGGTAGAAATCTGTATTTTTGTTGCCTAGTCTGCTGAAAAATTCTCTTTACAAAAAAGAGACTTGTGCTTTGAATAGGTAGCAGTAGACAGATATGATTGTGATATTTTTAATGTTTGTTTATGAATGCAGTATTGAAAGCCATCAAAGCCTGAACATGACTGAAGTGATGGGCTAGCTGTAGCGTAGGCATAGCAATGAATTTTACTCACACCAGAAATCACCAACACAATCCGGGTCTGATATTAATTTTAAAAAATCTCTGCTTCCTCAGTCGGCCATGGCTAATTCGTTCACAAAAAAAAACAAAAGAAAAAACAATCAATTTAGGTCAAAATTTGAGAGGCTACTATAGCAGAAATGACA
The DNA here is from genome assembly GCA_029692085.1 of Gymnothorax javanicus. NCBI lineage: Eukaryota > Metazoa > Chordata > Actinopteri > Anguilliformes > Muraenidae > Gymnothorax > Gymnothorax javanicus. Next base: position 104,833,474 of record CM056193.1, on the reverse strand, counting down.
AAGAGAATAGGACGACAATGCACTAGAACGCCTTTGTATGTATGCAAGCAGTGTGAGCAATGTCAACCGATGACGTCCCAGCAATTATGCAATCCTGCTCGCACCTGCAGCATTTTTTTTGGGGGGCGTTCCCAATCAAATTATAATAATCCTTTTATTTCATTAAACCTACATTTTACGAGAAAATAAATGCAATAAATCGATTTCTTGAAATCAAATTCACATATTAGCTTCAAATTAGAACTTCACGTTTTTGGCAAAAGGAAAGCTTTAACTTCACTAACACAGAACTTCTAGAGTTTATCTTCTTTGTAAAGTGTCACCTTCTTTGGATGATGAATTAAACATTTCTTAAATTGATTTTAATATTTATTCACCCTAACTTTCTATTAAAATAGTAGTAACCAGGCTGCCGGATAGCTCACTCGGTAAAGCCTCGCGTTGCAAAGCAGAAGTGACTATCACGTTGCGGGTTCGATCCCCGCCTCGTACCACCCGGCAGTGGTCGGCAGCTTTTTCAGAGTAGCGCACAACTGGCTATTGCGCTACAGGTTTGCAAATTGGGAAGGGACTGCCGAGTAGGAAAAAGTAATACTTGCCTTGTTCGTTGCTCAAGCGCCTCCTGTTGGCCAGACGAGTGCTCATCAGGAAGATTCTAAGCCTGTTCATGTCCGGGTATCCTCCGCCCTCGTTCTGTACTTGCGAAGATTCAACCAATCAGTGTATAAGAAGCAGTAGGCTGACAGGCATGTGCTTCGGAGGAGAGCCGTGAACTGTCTTCACTCTCCTGAGTTGGCAGCAAGGGGTCGCATACGAGCAAGCCTTGTACATAGTTCACCAATTGGGCATTCCAGATTCGGGTGGGATTGGAGATGCCAAATTAAAAAAAAAAAAAAAAAATAGTGGTAACCAACCCAGCTCCGGAAGATCTACCATTGTCTAGGTTTTCACTCCAACTGTAATCTGGCAAGCCTGAATCTTCTAGCTAAAAAAATTTAGCCTTTTCTAGCTAGAAGATTCAGGCTTGCCAGGATAATCCAGTAAAATGCTTTACTGTACGTGTTAATAAGATTCAGATATTCTGACATCATACAATGTAATTATTGAAATGTCTTGCCTTCAGAAAGTGCATCATGACCAAGTGTAATCCTCTTCAACACAACTGTAAAAAAATGGTCAGTTGGAGTCAATGAAGTTGACGCATCTCTGTCTCTATGGCTCTGTGCGTATCTAGGTCAACACACTGCATGCTGAGAACATGGGAAGCCACATTGGCTGGCAGACTGCTGCAGCTGTGGTTGCTTATAGCTCATTGTCAGTGTCGTCGCCAGTTCCGAACTGTACAGCGCTGATTTGGCCAAGAAGTAACATGATACTATCCGCAGCTTCCTGTTCATTTCTGTGCACTGTGTGTTCGCTAGCCAACAAACTAATAATAGCAAGCTGCAAGGTATGGTTAACACATGCTGTGATATTATTCACGGCTCCCTATTTTTTTCTGTGATATTATTAGCTAGTTAGCTATCAAACACACAGTCCACAGAACGTGTTTGAAATGGGTCGAGCTTGAGCTTTGAAATTGCCATCACTGCAGACGACATAATCAATAGCTAGCTAACGTCAACTATTAAACTACCCAATGAGTATGGAAAAGTTACATCTGCTGGCTTAGCAAGGACGGCAGTTACGGTCTTAAAAATTTGATCCCTGGCTAGCTTGGGCATTGTAGGTACCGTTTCCTAACATTCAATTTATTGGTAATGGCTGCACTATTCTCCCAAACAGAACTCAATTTGGTCGTCCTCTTCTCTTGATTTGGCAGGCTCGATGCAGTGAAGGCGTATTGCTGCCCCCCTGTGCTGAATCAACTGAATCAGCATAAAAATGGCTTGATTTAATAGGACCCCAAAAAATGACATTTAAAATGAAATATCTCAAAAACTAATAAAAAAATTCAAAAATCTGTTCTGATGCAACTTAATTCAGAACAACCTGAATTTTTTTAAGTCTGAACGGTATCAATAGCTTAAACGGTGTAGAAGGAGTTGATGGGCCAAATTTAGGCAGAAGAAGAAGAAGAACATGGCTCAACATGATCTGTAGCTGTGGAATCAGGTGCACTTCATTAGGAATGGAGTTGAAACCTACAGTACAGTAGATCTCAAGGAACAGGTTTTGGTTACCGCTGCTCTGAAAGGACGTTGTGTGTTTAACTGCAAATGGTTTATTTGTACTGCCCAACATTGACAAAAGGAAGCAAGTTACAAAGACATGCATGTCACTTGCTTCATTTTTGTCAAAGTTGGGCAGTGTTTCATTCGGAAATGTGGTAGTTAATCAAGGAAAATCATTGAAAACAGGTCAAAACCAGTCATCAGTGTAAATGGATATTTATCCCTCCACCACCACTGGTAGGTGCAGCTGAACTACCCAATGAACTTGGCCCTTCATTTATTAATAGTATAGAAAATGTTATATATTCACCCAACAGAGCAGATTTACGGAGCAACTGTTTCAAAAAGTTAGTATTTATCACGTGTACTCTTGAATTATGCATACCTGTAATCTGCTTTGTTAATCATGCTCTCTCTTAAACACCACGTTTATGCATGTTAAGTGTCGTTTACATGAAGAACTACCGTAAGTAACCATTAAGGGGCAATTTGCAGATAAATAGACCATACATAGTTTCAAATTGTAAACTCTATATAAATATTTTGCATTAAAACTATACACATTTTTCCAAAGCAGATTGAGATTTTCACATATTTATCACCCCAATGGCATTTGCTGTAAAGATATCAACTACCACAGTGCATTTTGCTAGCTCAGTACACCAAACATGCCCTCAACTCCCTATGGATCTGACATACAGCTGACATAGATAACACTGCTTTGGAGCACCATTCACTTTACTCCACAGAGGACTGGTCATGATGATAATGCCGGCAGCTTATCCTGTGCAGAGTCTACAAAAAGGCCAAAGCTAAAGGCATAATTTTTCCACTCTAAACCAGCAAATACAGTACAGGCAATAGAGTACCAGCGGGCCATCGCCAGCATGAGATATTAAAATTACATGCTTGCAAATAAGTATTCAAAGGTAACAGTCTGCAGCCAGCATTTTCTTCTTGAGGACTATGAGAGCAATCTCCAATTAGAGTTACTGAATTTTCCTCCAAAACAATTTCTGAACAATGCAGCCATACCATCCATTTTCTGACCCAAGCAACTGATGTCAATCAAGACCTACTTTTACCCATGGAACTCTTGCTGAAGAGGAAAGGAGAACCAACAGTTTGGGGCTTTGACATACGAGGTACGACAGGAACACAACAGGTCTACGACAGAAATAGGCCTATGAGGTAATTTGTGAGATGCTTGTGAGTATGTCCAACGAAATTCATGTATTCTACAACAGAAAAGGCTGTCATAGTCCATCCTTGTTGATTTTTTTGGCATCGTAGGTGATTCTCTATGTCAAGCCCATTTCGTAGGTCTGTCGTGCGGTGCCCTACAAGGTTGTTTGACTGTATTACGCTTAACCCATGAATTTCGTTTGATTTTCAGGGTCATCTGAGGCCCTCGTTATCTTTGGAATTTCCTACGATAAAGCTACGGTCATCCTACGTTAAACCCACGGCAGTCCTACGAATATTCCACCACTGTATGTTCTTTCTCCAACTGTCATGAGTTAATCGAATGATTACAATTCTATCCTACGTCCGTCGCCAGGCTGTCTTGAAATTTTTTATGACATATTTTCCTATGACGGTAGTATGACACATATTAGGGACTTTAAGCAATGGCGGATTTTGCAACGGCTACGGCACCCGAAAATAAATCTCTCCTGACGCTGGTGCTGAAGCCGTCAAATCCAGTTGGGACTTCAAGCAACGGCGGATTTTGATCAAAGTTTGTTAGCAAAGTAGTTAGTTCAGTGTGAACTGTAATTCTAACTGTAACCAATACAGTGAGCGCTTATTTGTCCCACTCCCACTGGCAAAAGGGGCAGATGACATAGCTTCAGGGGAAATGGGAAACTGTTAATATTAGATTAGATTATTCAAATTTATTGTCATTCTGCCAAGTACAGGTACAGAGCATAATGAAAAGAAATGTGAATCTTTTTCATAAACTTTATTTCAAAGAATTCAATTTAAAAAGACATGGAATTTTTTGAAAAGGCCAGAGCAGGGCTTATTAAATCATATACTTGAATTTTCAGAAAGCATTTGATACAGTACCGCATAAGAGACTAGTTTTTAAAATGAGCTCCATTGGAGTTACAGGAGGTATTCTGATGTGGATTTGGTTACAGGACAGAACACAAAGAGTGGTGGTCAGTGGTATCTCATCTGAGCTAGGTATAGTGGGGAATGGCGTCCCCCAGGGATCAGTGTTGGGACCCCTGCTGTTCCTCATCTACATTAATGACCTTGATAGGAATATTGAGAGCAAATTAGTTAAATTTGCAGATGATACTAATTTGGGAGGTTTGGCAAATAGTTTAGAGTCCACTAAAGTGATTCAGGATGATTTGGATAAAATCCAGAGTTGGGCAGAAATGTGGCAAATGAAATTTAATGTAGCAAAATGTAAAGTTGTACATGTAGGTAATAAAAACATTAGACGGGATTACTTCATGGGAGGTTTGAAACTGGAATGTGCTCCACATGAAAGAGATCTGGGAGTGATTGTTGACTAAACCCTCACAGGCTCTAGCCATTGTGCCGTAGCAGTTAAAAAAGCCAATCGGATGCTGGGACACATTGCCAAAAGTATTGAGTACAAATCCAAGGAGGTGATGCTTCTTTTGTACAACACATTCGTCAGACCACATCTGGAGTATTGTGTACAGTTCTGGGGACTTTAAGAAAGATATAGAGGCTCTAGAGAAAGTTCAGAGAAGAGCCACAAAGCTAATTCCGGGTATAAAAGATGAAAGCTATGAGAACAGGCTGAAGATCCATAATCTCTTTAGTCTTAGGAAAAGGAGACTTAGTGGTGATCTGATTGAGGTCTTTAAATATCTTAAAGGGATTAACAAAGTGAATTATCCAGGATTCCTTCGACCAAGTGTTATTAGTAGAACTCGGGGTCACAAATGGAAGTTGACCAAAGGTAAATTTAGCACTGATATTCGGAAATATTTCTTCACCCAAAGAGTAATTTCGATGTGAAATAGCTTGCCTGACCATATTGTTGAGGCAGAGGCCTTGGGAGTTTTCAAGAGCTGGCTTGACTTAAAGCTAGATACCACTGAGTATCTGAAGTGATATATTCACAATAGTATAAAGAAACTGGCGAGCCTAGTTGGGCTGAACAGCCTGTTCTCGCCATTCATGTTATGATATGTTATGTTAAAATTTGACAATTTAAGCACACATCTAATCAGAGTGAGAGCGAATGATAAAGTGCTTGGTAGTGCGCATATATATATATATATATATATATATATATATATATATATATACAGCATATGTGTGCTATATATGCACAGCAGTAGAATAAAGACTAATGCACATGGGAGTAAATATAGATATTTATTGGGTATACAGAGAAATTATGTAAGGTATGCAATGCAAGGATGAGGGGAGAATATAGCCTACAGCAGAAAATAGTTCACTATGGCTATGTACAGTGGAATATCCTGTATCTGTGGGAAAGGTTTGCGGAAACGCGTAATGTATAGTGTGTCACTATCAATTGTAGAACACATTTCATTTCAGAAATACAATGAAAACCATTTAATTCAATCACCTGAACCACGCGTTGTAGTGACTACGTGAGATTGATTCTTTCCCCGAAGTAGATCAGCCTGCTACGGCAAGTAACGCCGGGACACCAGAACGCAGATCTATTTCCGGGTGCTGTAGCTGTCGCAAAATCCACCTTTGCTTAAAGTCTCTATTGTTATGTGACCGCTCCTACGCAGCCATCAAATCCTCCTCTCCTAAAGGTATGCCAGTCCCTTCTGTCGTGGACCCACCAAAATTGTACGACATAAAAAAAATCAAACAACGTATCTGAAAGCCCCTTTTGGAAGCTAGCTAGGTAGTTGTTTTCTGACGTCAACAAAATGATCTATACCGCCCCGGTTCGGGCTCTTAGATCAATGCCAACTTTTAAGCCGCCACGTTCCCGAATAAATGTCAGAAAATTTAGCCCTTTTATTCGTCTGCAAGAATGTTTTAATGAGTTGTTAAACATGCAGCCCAATATTGATATATTTAGTAATAACATAAATACTTTTAAGACAAATCTTAAAAGAACGATATTTAACGATTTGTCACTGTCAAGGTTAGCTATTTAACTTTCTAATTCTGTATTTTTGTTTCTTATTCAACGCCGTAGTTTTAATTGTGCTTTTCAACATTGTTTTCATCTTTCTTGTCACATTTACTATTTATATTTTATTACTATTACTTTTTGTTTTTTGCTTTTGTTATCGACCCACTAGAGTGGGCACATTGTGCCTGTACGGTGTCGAATTGAATAAATAAATTAAAAAAATCTTGCAAATATTTCATGACTGGCGACATGTTCTACTTTCTACCCAGCTCCAGCCAACTCACAGTCCTTCCTTACCTCCAACTGTGTCAATGTTGGCATCAAATGACGGCACTGGAGAGGGTAAGTACAACAGATTTTGCCGCTAATTTTTAGCAATATACAGAAAATTGGAGAAAACTGCATGGGTTTTTCACACTATATCCCTAACTTGTAAGAGGTCGTTGAAAATTGGCAGTGTTCCTTTAACTGTCACAGTTCTTCCCTTTAAGGGCGCTTTCACACCAGGGGCATTTTGAAGATTGCAAAGTAAAGTGAGAACCAGTCAATGCTTGCAATTTGAACAATTAAACTACGTTTGATCTTGCGTAGATGAGCGAGAACACAGAGCTAAAGAAAACACTACAGTGGACAACGTCATCGGCTGAACCAACCGCAAAACGTGAGACGCGTCTGCCATCTTGTGTAAGGAATCAGCGGGGAATTGTGCGATCAAACGCTGTACGTGTGTATATGTGACGAGATAAAATGAAATGAAAAACACTGGACTGGTGACGAACATCAGCCCACAAGCAAGACCATTATTTAATAAATTATTATTTTGTTTACAGGTGTTTGTTGTCAAGAAATTCTTAATCGTTAGTTAAAGTTCAAAACAATAAATTTAAATTAACTGTAAATATATGTAAAAGAGTGTTATATTTACCTCTAAGGAATGCTGTTTTCATATTTTGAACACATGTATTTGTGCCTTGAATTCATATAGTGCTCTTTATTCAGATTATGGATATTTTTATTTTAATATGTAAATGTTTGTCTTGGGCGGCACGGTGGCACAGTGGTTAGCATTGCTACCTCACAGCAAGAAGGTTGTGGGTTCGAATTCGGCCTGTGGCCTTTCTGTGTGGAGTTTGCATGTTCTCCCCGTGGTCGCGTGGGTTTTCTCCAGGTACTCCGGTTTCCTCCCACAGTCCAAAGACATGCATGTTAGGTTAATTGGAGACACTAAATTGCCCATAGGTATGAGTGTGAGAGTGAATGGTCTGTGAATGGTGTGTGCGCCCTGCGATGGATTGGCAAGCTGTCCAGGGTGGGTCCCTGCCTTTGCCCGTAGTCAGCTGGGATAGGCTCCAGCTCGCCCCGCGACCCTAGTGAGGAATAATCGGGTACAGAGAATGAATGAATCTTGGTTTATAATAATTAGCAGTATTAATTTCTTTCACAATAAAAATATTATGTGTTATAAAAATCATCAACATAATCTCTGTATTCCACCTCTTAACTACCTTCGTCTAAGGTTGCTCACAGTTCAATGCGAGACGCTATCCTTCGGTAAGATAGCGGACGCAAATCTCGCCAAAACTGGTCACGCGTCCCCTCTTGTGTTTTCTTTAGCTCGGGCTCTATGGCTGTATTCGAATCCCTGTTCTTGAACAGAGAACACTGTTCGTTGCGAATCAAATACCCGAGAACGTGTTCGCGAACGCGTTCTCGGCGTTCTTGACCACACCACTTTGGGAGGTGGTGTGGTCAAGAACGACAGGGAACAAACATGGCGGCCACTGGTGAAACTGATGAAATGTAAGCTGATTTTATCCCTCGTATGGTCTATTTTACATAACTTGTAGATTTTGAAACAATTTCATCTATTCACTGATCCATTAGGCCTTGACTTTGACCCAATTCCGGATTGAAAAAAATCACTTAAATGCTCGCAATTCTTTGCTTCGTGATCTTGAATAGACTAGTTGCCAGAACCGCGTTGTCCCTGACAGCCTCGGTACCTCTGCCAAATATTCAATTGCGTGGGTCCACACATATGATTGCAGAGTTACCCATAGTTACCGTTCCCCACTGTTCCGGCATATTCGAATCCCGACTTGTTCCTGAGCTGTTCGGGGACATTCAAGAATAGGGATTCGAATACAGCTTGTGAGCAATCTCGCCTTGCTTTTCAAGATGACGTCCATATCCGCACTGCTTGTTTTTGATGAAATTTGATGTAAACCCTAGTATGCAGCCATGTTGGAAAGCGTGCAAGAACTCGCATGACGTCCAAAACATGGGAGTCTTCCCTTGCCAGACCTTAGCAGGAGACCCTTCAATCTTGAACATGCCCCAGGTACGATTGTTCCGTACGGTGCCACAACACAATCCCCCCCCAGCTGGTCAGCTTTCACACTAGTGAAATCATGCCGTACCCGAGTATACTTATATGTGAAAATTCCAATTTAGAATGTTGCAGTATGCTCCTAGGTCTTTATAATTAGGGAAATATACAGGAGGAAGCAAACCCTTGCGTGGGAAGAATTCCATATCCAACCTCCACCTTTTTGGATTTTATTTGATAGTTTGATTTTAAAAAGAAGCACCATTATGTTTCGGGGGGTTTTATTAGTGAGAAGGGGGTTAAGAATATTAATATTGAATATTAATACCGTAAATGCATATGCTGCGAGTGCTTCAACATCCCAGTGTGGCACCAGTAACAGGGATTACCAGATATAGCAGCACAAGAAATTAAAAAGGGGAATTTTCTTCCCCTTGCGTTTTTGGCCGATTATGCTGTCCACTGCCTCATACCACGAAAATGTATCTTTCTAGTAACTTGAGCTGCCAGACATTCACACCGCATCCCGCACTTTGAAAAATCGCAGCCGCATTTTCTTTAGTTTGTCACGGCACTGCCACTGTTCTATTGTTCAGTGATAACCACACGAATGTACTCACGCATTATTCCATAAATCTCAGAGTTTTTGTGTGTAGTATCCAGTTGTGATTGTACGTTTTTGTCCGCCTAAATTTCGAGCAAGCATTTAATTTCTTCGTATGAATGGAGACATCCTTTCGCTGCCGCGTTTGTTAGGAAAGAGCCGAATCGTGAAGACATTGCGTAACAGTGATCTTCCCTGGTCAAGTACGGTTGCTTTCACATTTGGTAAGAGTACGGATGAACTGTGCCCGAGACCACCTCTTCCAAACTTATGTTCACACTTTACCAAATGAACTGAACTTCGGAGTCAAGTGTACTCGGATCCGTGCCGGAGTCCCTCGTGTGAAAGCACCCTAAAAGCTGCAGGACAGATCACAAATGTATTATGTTTCAACGTATAGAAACCTGTGAGGACCAAGACAACTCTTCAGGCATTTTATTTGGAACCCGTAGCAGTACCTGAACCAAAAATAAATAAATAAATAAAAGAAAATCTATCACATAGAATGTTAAATTGTCTGTGCGTTGCAGGATACATCTGTACTCGAATGGTTCACCCAGCCGAGTGCGCTAGTTTCCGCTGTATTGCTAAATGACAATTAGCCGATTAAATTATTCTAATTGGCTTTATGTTTATGGATTTGATAGCATCCAGAGAAAGCTATTTGCCGAAGTATCCATGAAAAACCGTGAACATATTAACCTACAGCGATCTTTCTAGTTTTAAGGGTGCTCTTTGGGTTCAACTTATTAACCCTGTACCCATTTAGTGGACCATGAATATGGACTTAAATTACTGCCAAAACCTAATATACAAACAGAAAATGTTTTACACTTGCACAACAATTCACTAACAAACACAACGTGATTTGCAAATACAAAACTGATTCACGTGCAAACAAAGTGTGGTTTGCAAGTACAAAAAAGATGTGCAAACAAACACAGCATGGTTTGCAAATATAAAAATGATTCACGCACAAACAAAGCGTGATTTGCAAATGCAAAAATGATTTGCAAACAAACTGTGATTTGCAAATACAAAACATCATTAACAAACTAGTATATTCTGTTTTACAAATACAAAATATAGCCATCACAAATACGTGGTGCTTCAAATCGTATGAGAAAATACTTCCTAGAAGTTTGTGACTTTTGGCAGCTTTCTACCGGTGATATGGTGGTGCCGATTTTATCACTTGTATGCTTAGGATTTGCGAACAGATGTCCTAACTAAGTTATTTGCCCTCCTAAACAGCAGGTGGCGCTATGAGTCCATTTTCTCGATTTTTAAATGGCACAACACCGGATAGTGTTCTGAAAGAATAGCTTAATATCCCACCAGACACAGTACAGAAATCAAACAAATGATTTTGATGGCGAAGGGTGGGCCAACTATTGATACAAAATATCACCTTATGCAAACGTTTCTGACATCTTGCACACCACTTCGCAAATTGGTTGATGATTTCCCTTGTGTTAAAATTCCCTGCCAAAATTCCACTCCCTCTCTCGTGCACACGCTTTCTGGCCATCCGATTTAGTTGGCATTAACGGCAACAAGGATTGCTTTTATTATGTGATACAATCACGATAATACGAGGGTGCAAATAAATCATAAATCTCTTGTAAAACATATTGGCGGGCTATTTGTGCAATTTTATATCTTCTTTCCGTGGTGGAATTACAGTTTTATGTCGTACTTCACTGACGTCAGTTCTATCTTGGCTAAGATTAGGCTATAACCTCCGTAGTGGAATTTATTTAACTAAAGGCAACGCTTTTGAATATTTAGTCAACCTGACTAAACCGAATAAATTTATATATTCGAATTACCTACGTAAAAACCCTACGAAATTAATTTTACCAACAATAATAAAAGGAAATCATCGGCCAATACACACTGGTGTGGCAAAATGTCAGAAACCCTTGCTTGGTAATATTTAGTATCAATAGTAGGCCCACCCTTTGCCGTCAAAATCATTAGCTTGATTTCTGTACTGTGTCTGGTGGGATATTGACCTATTCTTTCGGCACAGTCTCCGGTGTTGTGCCGTTTAGAATTCGACGAAATGGACTCATAACGCCACCTGCTGTTGATGAGGGCAAATAACTTAGCTAGACATTTGTTCGCAAATTCTAAGGACATAAGTGAGAAAATCGGCACCACCATTTCACCGTAGAAAGCTGCCAAAAGTCACGAGGTTGTGGAAAGTATTTTTCATCATCTGAACTGAAGCGCCGGGTATTTGTGATAGGTACGTTTTGTATTTGTAAACAGAATATATTAGTTTGTTAATGGTGTTTTGTATTTGCAAACCACACTTTGTTTGCAAATCGTGTTTGCATTTGCAAACCACACTTTGTTTGTACGTGAATCATTTTTATAATTGCAAGCCACGCTCCGTTTGTTTGCAAATCTTTCTTCGTATTTGCAAACCACACTTTGTTTGCACGTGAATCAGTTTTGCATTTGCAAATCACAATGTTTTGTTTGGGAATTGTTGTGCAATTGTAAAACATGTTCTGTTTGTATATTAGGTTTTGGCAGTAATTTAACTCCATACTATGAACAGCTTTTTTCTCCACGACAAGGTGTACAAAAGCATGGTCAGGACACGTTTACATTTGAGCACATTCTCCAGAATAAGCTCAGGTTAATGAACCCCACTCTTTGCTTTGAAATGATCATGAGCATGACAACCGTTTTCGTTATTTTAAGCTCATTTTAAAGTTGAAGCAGTTGGGCGATTTTCAGCCAAGTGTGCAATTTAGGGGTAAAAAAAATGTCTTATCGCATTTAACCTATTTAATTCAAAATAAACACCCAGGAAGCAATTTAGTATGTTGCAGACACTTTTTTTTTTAGTTTTAAAAAATTGTTTGGTCATGTTTGAGGGGAAAAAACAAAAAACAGCAGGATTTTTATGGTCAAAATGTCCATTTTGTTACCCGTCTCAAGTGGGATCACTTTTACTCAAGTTGATGTTTTTCTCTTTTCCCTTGAGAAATCTTATCACTTACAAAACTTCACAGGTTTCTTTGTATTTTAGGTCTCTAAAACAGATTTGTTTCCCCATTTCCTAGTTTTCCTCTAGAGATATTATGGCGCTTTTCCACTACATGGTCCCGGCTCGACTCTACTCGGCACCGGGTACTTTTTTGGGGTTACTTTTCCATTAGAGGATTGTGCCGCCTCCGTGGTACCTGCTCGTCGTTGCGACGCAGCATGTTACTGCCGCGACAGCATCCTTAGTTATATCAAGTTTACTTTTAAGCCGTAGATTTTGTTAAATATGCATGTGTTTAAATCAGGGGACGTGCACCACCGTCACCACGTTATGGCACTAAAGTCCGCGAGTGTTTAACTGTAATTAGGGGTTCAAGCCCATAGGGCTTACATTCAAAATACATTCAAATTGACCGATAGGGGGCGCTATAAATGCAAAACAAAGCAACGTGGTATAACACAAATCAGACTATAAATCATAAACAGTTTTCCCAATCATTAAAAAACTCACAGGATATGACCACATAAGAACCTGAAACATAGCCTTTAAGTTTCAATCAAATCGACCAGTAGGGGGCGCCACAAATGCACAAAATAGCCTAACATAACACAAATCAGACTATACATCATAAGTTGTTTGTCCAATCGTTACACTGGCAAAATAGGTACACATAAATACCTGCAACATACTCTTAAAGTGGTTTTTGTCCCCCGCTGCCGCGGTAGCAAGCGGAGCAGGGGACCTAGTATTCAGCTCCGTCCGGCCGTCCCCTTTGTTCTGAACGCGATATCTCAAGAACGGCTTGACCGATTCCATTCATCTTTGGTGTTAAGGTATAGTGGTGTGATACGCCGACCCCAGTAGATTTCCGTGACCTTGGCATTATTCTCAAGGTCATTACGACCATTTGACCACTTACAAATTCCTTGTCAACATGATATCTCAAGAACGGTAAGACCGATTCCATTCATCTTTGGTGTCAAGGTGTATTAGGGGTGGGGACGTAGTATTCAGCTCCATCCGTCCATCCGTCCCGTTTGTTATGAACGTGATATCTCAAGAACAGTTTGACCGATTCCATTCATCTTTGGTCTGGAGGTGTATTAGGGGCGGGGGACATAGTATTCAGCTCAGTCCGTCCGTCCATCATGTCCTGTTTGTTGTGAATGCGATATCTCAGGAACGGTTCGACTGATTCCATTCATCTTTGGTGTCAAGGTGTATTTGAGGAGTGCTCACAGCCCACTCGATTTACGTGACCTTGCCATTATCTACTGGTCATTACGACCATTTGACCACTTACAAATACCTTGTCAACACGATATCTCAAGAATGGTTTGACCTATTCCATTCATGTTTGGAGTCAAGGTGTATTAGGGGCGGGGGACATAGTATTGAGCTCCATCTGTCCAGCCTGCCGTCCGTCCCGTCCCGTTTGTTGTGAACGCGATATCTCAAGAACAGTTTGACCGATTCCATTCATCTTTGGTCTGAAGGTGTATTGGGGCGGGGGACATAGTATTCAGCTCTGTCCGTCCGTCTGTCCATCATGTCCCGTTTGTTGTGAACGCGATATCTCAAGAACGGTTTGACCGATTCCATTCATCTTTGGTGTCAAGGTGTATTAGGGGGTGCTCACAGCCCACTCGATTTATGTGATCTTGGCATTGTTCTCAAGGTCATTACAACCATTTTACCACTTACAAATACCTTGTCAACATGATATCTCAAGAACGGTTTGACCGATTCCATTCATCTTTGGCGTCAAGGTGTATTAGGGCCGGGGGACATAGTATTCAGCTCTGTCAGTCCATCCGTCCGGCCGCCCGTCACGTCCCGTTTGTTGTGAATGCGAAATCTCAAGAACGCTATGACCGATTTTATTCATCTTTGGCTTCAGTGTGTAATTTTGTGATACACTGACCCCAGTCGATTTCCGTCACCTGGCGGGGGACATGGCCGCGTTTAGTGGCAACACTTGTTAATTAAGCTGTTAAAGTTTTCAACTACTAATGGTCTTTCTTGGCTTGAACCCCGGCATTGCCGCTTGCGGCTATATTTTCTGTTTGACATTCTCCTGATGCATAGGATAGCAGCTGGTGTTGTGTCCGATTCAGTTGCACATTAAATAACGTACCACCTAAAAACTCAAAGCAATGATATACGTAAAAGGCATAGAGTATTCATATTCAGGCTTCATGATACATTTTACTTTGAAATTGAAGGCAAAACACATAGCAAATGCACAAATCGCAGGAGATGGCAGAGTATTAGAATTTATTGCTTTACGATGCGTCATCTCATCTGATACCTTTCTTTTGAACAAAATGCTTCATCAGCATCCGTAAAGTTATTTTCCGCGCAATTTTCATAAAAGAGGGGCAGCACAATAACTTTCTCAAGGGGAATTCGGGGAACGAAATTGGACACAATTTCGCTATGAACAGGGTCGCAGACAAAGAAACGCATTTCATAAATGCAGCAGCTTCGGTGAACAAACGTAACCTTGTTTGAAAGGTAAGGCAACGCACAGTATATTTATCAAGCTGCCTAAAACAACAAACGTTTCAAAAACACAATTTTAGGACCTGTTTCAATGATGGCAAGTGAAGCCAGTCTCCCAGCAGTTTCCTAGCGATAATGCGGAAGCGAGTAGTCTTTTGCAGAGACGATTCTCTCTGATCAATCAGTGGGCTGCAATTTTACGTGTCACATTTTAGTACCTACTAGTACCTGGTTGGGCGTTTTTTGGAACCCCAGGAGAGCAGGCACCAGAAAAAGTACCTACTAGCACCTGGTACTAGATACTTTTTTCCTAATGGAAAAGCAAAAAAGGTGAGTAGAGTAGAGTAGAGCCGGTACCGTGTAGTGGAAAAGCGCCAATAGTCAATATAGCTATGTCGCAAACTTGGTTCAGTCACCGTCTTTCTTGTTACCACCACCACATCTGAGGACAATAATTAACATTGTCTCCAATAGGTGTCACTACCATGGTTTTTTTTTAATACCAGGATGTAAAGAATCTATTCTGGCTGCATTTTAGAATTTGAAGAAGCTGTGGGAGAGAGCGACAGCTCTGCAAGTTTTTCCAAATTGCATGTCTCACAAATTGCACGTCTTCTTGATACCACAAAATAATGCATGACTCCTGGTAGACACTGAAAGAATGACCTGTAATAGTGTAACTGCTTCAGTTTGCCATAGTTAAGGTATGTTTGTGTGTGGACAAGTGCCCACAGTACCCTGAAAAACTTTTGGTCTTGTTACCGTAGTTTGTCTTTATTGTTACCATCATTGAGTAAAAAAAAGACAAATTGGTAACACAAAAGACGGGTATGATGCCACAATTAAAAAAAAAAAAAAAAATCCAGTTCACAGACATATAATTTTGATGAAATCTTGATGAAACAAGGCCAAGGCCTAGGCCTACTACAGTGGGGTGCAAAAATTTGGGCACCCCTGGTTTGAATGTCTGTTACAATCAATCTCCAAGTGACTGAAAGCAAACCTGAACACTATATGCTACAAAGTTAAAAATGACACATTTCATCACCTTTTAAAGCAAGAATAATTTTTATTTTGAACATTTTACACTTTCAAAATAATAAAACAAGGAAAAAGGCCTTGTGCAAAAGTTTGGGAACCCTATCAGCTAGTACTTTGTAACTCCTCCTTGGGCAGCTATAACAGCTTGCAAACGCTTCCTGTAGCCAGCTGAGAGTCTTTCAATTCTTGTCTTTGGAATTTTTCCCCATTCTTCCTGACAGAACACCTCTAGCTCAGAAATATTCTTCGGCCTTCTTGCATGCACGGCATTTTGAGCTCTCTCCACAGATTTTCAATAATATTCAAGTCTGGGGATTGTGATGGCCATACCAAAACCTTCATCCGTCTTTCCTGGAGGTACTTCATGGTGGATTTTGAGGTATGCTTCGGGTCATTGTCTTGCTGGAATACCCAACGTCTTTTCAACTTCAGTTTCTGGACTGTGCTTTGAACATTAGACTCTAGAATGTCTTGATATTTGGTGGAATCCATTCTTCCTTCCACCTGCACAGTATTGCCTGCGCCCCCAGCCGCTACACAACCCCAAAGCATAATGGATCCACCTCCATGCTTAACAGTTGGCAACGTGTTCTTTTCTACAAACACTTCACCCTTTTTTCTCCAAACATACCTTCTTTGGTTGTGGCCAAAAAGTTCAATTTTGGTTTCGTCAGTCCAAAGCACATTCTTCCAAGTAGGCTTGAGGTTTCTCAAGGTTCTCTTTTGCATACTTCAGACGCTTAATTTTGTGTTGAGGTCGTAGGAAAGGCTTCTTTCTTGCAACTCTGCCATATAAGTCTTTGTTGTTTAAGGTACACTGTATTGTTGTCCTTTGAACAACTAGACCTGTGTCTGCTACTCTTTTTTGCAGCTCTTTTACAGTGATGTTTGGGTTCTTCTGAGCATTTCTCTCCAGATCTCGGGCCATTCTATCTGAAATTTTTCCTGGTCTTCCAGATCTTGCCTTGACTTCAGTTGTTCCATTTATTTTCCATTTTCATATGATGTTTCTGTCAGTAGAAATGGGTAGATTGAAACATTGCGAGAGTTTTTTGTAGCCCTCTCCTTGTTGGTGGAAGTGAATTATCTTGATTTTGACACCCTTGGACAACTGTTTAGAGGAACACATGGTTTTTAATACCAGACACAACAGCCACCACAGTTGGATACTTTAGAAGGCATGGAGTTACTTCAGAATATAGTTCAACCCTGGAATTATATTCATCTGACTCAGTGAAGCCCTAACGAGTAAATCACCTGGATCTGGGCCTTAGTAATCATCTTCTTAAAAGGTAACAAAGAATAATCCAAAAAGGTTCCCAAACTTTTGCACAGGGCCCCCTTTCCTTTCTTATCATTTAAAAACTCAGAAAAATTAAAATAAAAGGAAACCTTGCTTTTAAATTTGCAGAAAGGTGTCATGTTTAACTTTGTAGCATTTAGTGTTCAGATTTACTTTCAATCACTTGGAGATTAATTGTAACAGACATTTAAACCAGGGGTGCTCAAATTTTTGCACTCCACTGTATACTAGCTAGTCTAAGTAGACAACCAGTTTCGTCCAGTTTCTAGCAGCCAAACCCAAAATGGCTTTGGGAACATATTTGACATTTTGTTTGATTGATGATGTGATGCTTGCCCCAAGATTATTATGAGACCATTCCTCACAGTGACCAAAAAAGGCATAAAATATTTCAGAAGAACCTGGACTTATCGCGTAGTTATTCCGAAAAAAGTGAAACTGTTCTTTTTTAATAGCTTCTATGTGATCAAATTCTTGGATTTCTGGCCAGTTTAAGTAATCACGTTTGAAATTACTTAACTCTGTCGTATGGAAGTGATTCCCTTGCTTCTATAAAATACAGTGTTTATGTTGCACTGGTGAACACACTTGGGGTATAATGTCTTTGTGTCATATGCTCAATTGAAATTTTATTGATTAAGGAGGCAAACATTGGAATGGTGTGTGATTTACGCATTAATAAATTTTCTCATATTAGATGTGGTCTCTCTTGCTTTCTGGTATTTCATGCACTGTACTGTTGGTTCTTTTTTTCTTTTTTCCAATGAAATTAGGCTCTGTTGTGGTGATGAGGGAGGTGCACTTATTTTCCACTCTCAGCCATATAGATACACAGGAAGACTGACCTGCAGAAAAATGCTGTATTCATACCTCCCTTTCACAGCATTGAAACCACAGCAGCGCTCTGATCCATGTCACCTACATTAGCTGTTTGACCACCTTTGAGTACTGCAGAAATTAGCAGCTTTTGATTCAAAATTTGAAAATTAAAATCTGTCCCCAAGTTTACAAATATAGAGATAACCACATTTTTAATTACACTATATTTGAAACAGTGGTATATTCAGTATTCATCATCAATCAGCTGTTTTATGCAGTTGCTTTTCATTTGCATTGTAGTGTAGTCTAACTACATTCAGAATATAGAGTGGATTCTCATGGCTTACTGCTTCATGAGCCTCGCAAACTAATTCACACAAATCTGTGCCGTTGCAAGGTGAGCGACATGAGCACAGAATAAGACATATTGATATTTTCTATCAATGCTGGTCACTTTAAAAAAAAAAAAAAAAAAAAAATTGTCATACAAAACCACCAACTATTGGTCATTTTATACATTTTCTTTTTTGTTACTGTATAGGTCTTTTTTGTTACTCTGCAGATATTAAGCCTTTTCCCTTAAATTTTTTTGTAAAACACTTTAGAAACAAAGTTAAGTGCATCTGAAACCATTTTACCTCAAAAACATGGTTCAAACTTAAATATTAATAGTATTTTGACAAAAAACATGGTAACAAGAAAGACAACATGAAAAATTAAAAATGCATTTTCTCATAATTAAAGATAGGTCTTGCATTGCAGCTTTGTAGAATCCTCAGAAATTCACTGAGAAAACAAAATCAGGCCAAATTATGGGGAAAAATGAGTTTGATTTTTCAAAAGTGTCTTTCATGTTACTTGCACACTTGGCTGAAAATCGCCCATATATTAAATAATCACAAACGTTGCTTTGAAATGATCGTTTAAGAACGTTTTCGTTCGGTCTGACCTTTAAAAAATGAGAATGCTGGGTCTACTGAACATTCAAAGCCGTTAAACGTTTAAATGACTATTTAAATTTACAGAATGATCGATTTTATTCTAACGTGAGACTCAGTTACATTCAGCAACGAGGGCCATATTTTCTGCCGCAAGACCTCGAGTTTTTACTCTTTGTTTACATAACAGAAGAGACCGCCTCACACCATAGACGTAATCATGTGAAGTTGGAAGGATAGAGCTATTGTTAAGTCTGTTGAAGCACGCTAAGAAAACATCTTCAATCGGAATATTTACAATGCATTTGAAGCGAAATATAGTAATGCAGCGAAATAACGTATGAGATGGTAATCGTTTAATTACATTATATTACAACGTTACATTTGTCGAGTTTTAATCATCACCCCCCCATGAAAGAGTGTGTAGAGGAATGGTATAAACCACCCCCTGCTAGGGGCTGTTTTTGTGTGCGCTTCAGAGCGGATTGAACCGCCAAGTGGAAATGAGTAGTTCCTACGGAGAGTTGGAGTCGTAATACTTCAAGCAAAGTTTATATTCTGATATACGTGACAGAATCGCAATACGATAAGCGCGACCGATCAAAAAATAACCTCGGCCATTATGGCACCAACATGTACACTGAAGCAACAGTCCCCTGCCCCCTATAAAGGGTAGGCTTTTGCTTGTTGGGATTTTTCCACGCTTGCGGACTAATAGCCAGCTACATTGTAAACTGCGTTGCTTCGATCATAGAAGCCCCATGTTTTCGCCGAACCAAGAGGAGCATTGCGCCCCCAATAAAGAGCCAGTGAAGTACGGCGAGCTGGTAGTTTTGGGGTGAGTTGGAATCATTAACTGTCTCTAACGCTCAGTTTGCCATTTAAATAAGGGCCGTGCACGGACAGAGTTTTCACCCTACACATTCAGGTTAATGATATAGCGATGGGCATGCACATCTTAAGTGTCTTATTTTAACGAAACGACCGTTAGCCAACAATCTTATGATTTATATTCCGCCTCCTTAAATGGTTTGACGTCACGCAAAGCGAAGTTTTTTTTCTCACAAACTTTGTTCAAGGTGTTATTAGGCGCCTTTAGTTAATGATGAATTGCTCGTGTACCATTTGTTTAGCTACTGTTTGGGGCAGTCAGGCTATATGGCTTACTGAAACTGCGAAATATGCGAGCTAATATGCTGCGCACATATAGCTACGATTAAGTAAGAATTCTGCTCCCTGAGTATCTAGCAAAGAGGCCATAAACCATTTTTCGGACGAGTCGTCTGCTGCTTCAAGCGAGCTGGCCGGTGTTGTTCTTTTGCTAAATTGAGACCAACTTATAGCAGCGGTGGGGGAGGGGAGGATAGGGAAAGTATAGCTAGCTTCTGGCTTCAGCGGTTGTGCTCACCGACTTTTCTCTCGCTTTATGTTGGGGAGTGCATGCTATAGCTGCCATTTAATCGGCTAATCAGTTCGATAGGACATGTTGCTTAGTTATTAATTAATTAATTTATTGAATGACGTTACCCTCGTAGGGTATCGTAGGACTCGGAAGTAGGCTATCCAAAGTTTTTTTTAAAGTCTGGATTGCCCGGCACCGTTGCTGATGCGTATACATAATTGCTTTTTGCTTTCCTGATCCGTGTCCTACTGTAGAGGCTGAATGATTACTTGCATAAGTTTGTTGAAGCAATCACGGAAAATCCCAAATTGTTCGCTGCACGGTTTCCAGCTCGAGACCACGTTTAATGGCCAAATTTGGCAAACCTCGTTCTTAAGTTATGTCACATTTTAGCTTGATGGAAAAACACCCGTATGTTTTAGATGCTTTTGAGTCCGATTAGTTTATCTTAATTTATTTGGGATTATTCCCAATTTGCAGTCTTAAATCTTAACTAACTTAAAGTGTTTGGAACTGGGAAGAGGGAGAACTCCAAGTTCTCCCGATCCACACCTTTGTCTTAAGCTTTTTGAGCGAAATGAAATCCGATAAGAGAAACTGATGACGCGCCGTATTAGAGATTTAAATGGAGATATTCTGTCGAGTATTTTTTTTTTCGGTCGTTGAGTTCTGGCCGTGCGACTTTCCCTTTGGCGGTGATCCTTTGCTTCGCTTACTACCTCCACAGCGAGCCAGCGAGCGGACTTGGTTGTCGACTAGCGTCTTCTTAGTCACGCGCAACTTTGGGTTGTAATTATCTAGCTAGCAACATCGTCAGCTGGATGTCACAAATCCGGGTTTCTTATCCGCTAACTTCAGATACAGCTACGCATCGCTAGTTACGTAACAAGAATGGTGCTTCTTGCGTAGCTTTGTACCCGAGCGCCACTGTTCTTTACTGATGACCTGTACTTGTATTTATATCTATTTTCGATAGAGGGTTCTGAATAATCCTTTCCCTTGCGATTGGCCCCGGTAATTGGTCTTGCATATTTTTTAGGACAGCTTGCGTGCTGCACTCGAGTTGAAAAACGCATTTATTGTTTTTATTCGCTTGGCTGTTTGCGGGTTACTGTAGCAATGAATTCCATTAGTTAAAATACTGAAGCAACCACTTGAACCATTTGCCTTAACTAAGGATGAGGCACAGTGATGGGGGTTTTCCGGTTTTTGGCGATCAGACACGTCAATCTGTTTTGCCCCGATTAACCCTAGGACTGTCCACTTATCTGCAAGTGAAAAACGATGTATTTTCCTATCAACACTGTGAGAATTCCCATTCCTGTCGCTGATAAACCGTGGTCAGGAAGAATGCTTGAAAACGACAAGTTTTTATGTTTGCAAAAGACGTGTAACATAGCGCCATATTAAAAGCTATTCAAAAATACAGTGTGCTTGCAGTCCACTTTCGTACCAGTCTTCCCCCGGTGACAGGGCTATAGGTGATTGTTTAGAGGCTGTACGTCATTTTATTTTCAGGTAAAAAGTTTGAGTTATTGATTAAGCTTTGGCCTGTTTCAGTGCTTTTCTTTTAAATGTAATTTGGTGGACATTCTAGGGGTCTGAAAGTAAAATTCCTGCTGTGAGGACTCCCACTCTATGAACCTGGGTAGCTCACCTCTGAAAATTTCTAGTTTCTTAATCAAGCACAGTCCTTTCTTTTTGGTTTTTATTTGATAGGCTTAGTTTGAAATATTGATAGGGGTGTATAAAATGATGTATCACTGATTTCTATTGTATCTGAAGCTTACTGAATATCTTGTAAGAGCATCAGTTAAAAGCATTTGGGATTGGGTGTGTGTAAAAGATTTATGTGCATTCGTTCCTTGGGAGAAGTCTAGATAAATCTCTCACAATTGCACAACAAGTAGAATGTCATAATTACACTGCTCTTCTTCAACAGATAATGCCTTTGCTCTAACTGCTAGGCTCACAACCCAGTCTTTCCATTGGTGCTGGAGTTATTGCAGTGTTCTGATGTGACTTAGCTGGGAATCCTCACACTGTTGCTTCCATATATTAGAGTCATTCTATGCCTAATCATCAAAAAATAAGTAAATTGTGCCAGTGAGACCCTTGCTTTTTGCTGAAAACATTACCGAAGATGCCTTGAAATGTTTTATGACAAAATCCAAAATTATAGGCCCAAGAGACCAATAGTTGTATCTCCCCGATGACGATAGTCGGGAGATACTATGGTTTAGTTCCGGGGCCGCCGCCATCACAGAGATTTTCTGTTCCAGGCTCTGGAGGATTCAAAGTTTATAGGATTTTTCTCTAAATTTGCATAGACAAAGATGTTTATTTGGCAATGCTCAAGATCAATTCTCGGCAATGTCTGACATCCAATATGGCCGCCGGCGGCCATTTTGTCAAATTTTTTTTTTTGCATATTTTGTGTTTTCTGCTCATTTTGAGCCACATTTACACACACATGTACAGGGATGCATATTAATGTCATGGCAAGAGTAAAAACAGGAACACTGCGGCTGTAAAAATTTGCAAATGATCTCTAATGGGGATCGGTGAGATACAAGACTAGGTCCCTGTGGCAACCGAGTTATCTAGTTTTTATGGTGCTTTTAATGGGATATTTCAACATTTTGGCAAATTGGCCTATTGCCATAATCCCTGTAGTCATATGAGAAGGTACATTACCTTTAGTTATCCTTGCCTGTTGTTTTGAGATTCAGGGGAAGGAGAGACGCGAGCTGCTCCGTGAACATAACGAAAGTGAACGGTACAGATCCCTTGCTCCTTCAAATCTCATCAAATACACAATCCAACAGCTCCAAAATGCTCTTGTGGACAAATTGTGACCTGCACATTCACCATGCTATAAAATAATAATGTATGATTACAAGACAGAGTTATTTTCAAGGCAAATGCATAACCAGAACTACATTCCAGACATCCCGGCTGGGCGGAGTGATTTCAAAAGCGTATGTTTACTGCAGCTACTCTATGACCTGCAACGTCTGGGGTGTGCACTGCGTCAATCCCCCCCAGCGGGTTACTCAAGAAAGTAGATCCGAGTATCTGCTTCATGTGTCATAATGTTACATAAGTATACATTATTATTTCATAGCGTGGTGAATGTGCAGGTTACAATTTGTCCACGAGAGCGCTTTGGAGCTGCTGGATTACGTATTTGATGAGTTTTGAAGGAGCAAGGTACCTGTACTGTTCACTTTGGTTATGTTCGCTGAGCATCTCGCGTCTCTCCCCCCCCCCCAAAATCTCAAAACAACGCCCTTGGATAACTAAAGGTAATGTACCTACTCATATAACTATAGGGATTATGGCAATAGGCCAATTTGCCAAAATGTTGAAATATCCCTTTAAATGTAGTGTCTCCTCCCTTTTTGATACCTGTGACGTGCCTTTTCTGTTAGTGTTTTTGAAAGTCCATAACTTCCCTATAAATAAATGTACAGACCTGATATTTGGTACTCCTGCGTGATTCTGGCCCAAGCTTTCTGAATATACTTTCAGAAAGAGTGTAGGCTACATCATACACCTGATATGGCCATATGAAAAGTGAATTTTAAACGGGTGCTTATATCTTTTTTCCATTTTTCCCAGCCTCGCTAACCAAGAACCGTTGCCATAAGTACTTGCGATATGTGGGAAAGGATCTGTGGGGAGGAGCAACTATACCTTCATTTGAATGCAAATAAATGTTTGGAGGATACCTGAATTTGGTCGCGGGTGAAAAAAAAATTTTGGTTCCCCCTTCTTCCAGTAATTGATACACCATGTGGCCAGTTATTCCTTGTAATGAAATTTCTGCCACACGTACATCTATTATCAATTTGATCAACTTCAAATCGCACGTTTCTTCCCGGAAGAATTTCAAATGGCCTCTGATGTTAGTTCAACACTAAATTAAAGGTATGTAGCATAGAAAAGGTAATAATCAAGCTCGTCTCTCTGCCCCATAGAGGCAGTTATTTTCATTGCGCTTAAAAATTATCGCGATACATATATCGCACAGCCAGGTACATAGAATTGAGTCAATGAATGTTAGATGGGTGTGAAACTTCTGATTCAATCAGTTATTTGGCGGACAACTGAACCGGGAAATAATTTGGTTTTACATCATTGTTATCACTGTCATTCTAACACTTTCCAAGATGTCAGATTTTACATCATTCATCCATCCAACATACTGATGCTGAAATGCCAGTCAGAAAGTCCAGTTTTGATATCTGACAGCCATTTAACCCAACAGATCATCTGCATGTACATGATGAAAATACTGGCAATCTTTCCTTGATTTGGCCTTCATCTTTTGTACCAAATTTAAAAATCAAACGCTACTTCCTAAGAAGTTCTGGAGCACTTATGAGACAGATGAGGGCATTGTGTGGTACTGTGTATTTATCATCTCCAGCATCTCTTGAAGGCCAGGAGAACAGTCCAGTTTGATCTGAATGTTTCATAAAGCTAATTTCCACATCTTTATATTTCTTTGAGTGCTTAATGCAACCAGTGTGGCATTGTTTTTATTGTAAAGGCGTTCAATACATTTCTCTGGCGGCAAGAGGTAAGGAGAAATGTAATTTAATCTCCTGTACACTGGTTAATTAGCCATTGGACATTCATTACCAGCAGATTTTCATTTGATCCTCAATTCATTTTCATTCAAATAAAAAAAAATCAGTCTGTAAAGAAGTAATAAAGAAGCATTGTTAAACAGTTGATCAGAGTTGGGGGCAGTTCTGCGGTAACGGAATTACAATCAGAACAAATTTTGGCCATATTTTACACCACCATTACAAAATTGAAGGTCGTTCAAAGAACGACGACTTGCCAAAACTGAAATTTAAAAAGGTGAAAAGATATATTGTCTAAAGAACAGAATCCAAAAAATTCATTTTAGCAAAAATCAAAAAAAGTGACGTCATTTTCTCATACTTACATCGGAGTGACGTCATGACGACCCCGAACTGCTAGAACCGCATTGAGTGGATTAAAAGAATGCCGTTAGTTCATTAGTTCAAGCCTGTAGCTTAATTAGAAACACAGTTTTGGATCAAATGTGTTTTTGACCTTTAGTGTGACCTTGACGTTGACCTTTGATATAGAAACTGAAAAAAGTACAGGTCTGTGGCGAGTAAGCTATGCTAATGTCTCCAAGTTTTGTTCAGGTTGGTGCAGGATAAATGGCAAAAGTGCGCGCAACTGACAAACTGACGTCTAACGCAACCGACTGATATACTTGCAGATTTCGATAAATATTAATGGAATTCCTTGGATTGAAAACCCACCATTTCTTTACTCTCGTACTGCAGCTGTTATATTAAACATACAAACGTACCGTTTACGATTGATGAAATTTGAGGCAAAACACTTGTAATGGAATTGCCTCAGAAAATTAACCAAAAAATTTCCTGATTTTGTATATCTGATTGCTCTGAATTGATAATAGATGTGAAGAAATAGGCTCTGAGAAATTGAGCGCCATCTTGTAGCCTTTATGCTAAGGGCTTTGCCTTGGTTTCCAAACATCCATGTGAATTCCATGAACAAGGTTGCCAAAACGAAGGGCAGAAGAAGAACAAATGAGCCTTGAACCCATTATGCAGCCATTTCAGTATTTTTACAGTACATGGTGTTAAAGTGGTAATCCGTAAGATTTCCGTCTCGTTACTGTCTGTTAAGTCAGTGTCTATCACAGAGGGGGGATAAAACAACGGTGATTGGGCCTATGACCCACTGATGAAAGCACTTAAATTTAATTCTTTGCCAGGTAAAGCGATCATTGTGTCTGTGGCGACATTCCCTCGCTATATTCAAGTACAGGCGCACATCTAGTGATGCTTTTTACGTCAGTAAGCAGTGTTTGGTCTGTCCAGAAGGTAGGAGGAGCCGCAAGCTAGCTTGAAGGAAGTGAGGAACCCCGGGAGAAGCAATGGCAAGGTAGACGTCAGAAGGGCTCCACTAGCGGTACTTTCCCTAACCTGAACCTTGGCTCTATCCCCTAACCCTAAATCTAACTTGTCCCTTACACTATATGTTAGTTTTACGAATGGAATTAAGGGAGGACCGTTAAAAATGCAGCCTTCCAAGAAGCGGAAAGTACCGCTACTGGATCCCTTCTGACGTCTACCCAGTGGCAATGGCAAATACCATACTGTGTAGCCAGAGCCATGTAGAGAAAGAGTCACGTCAACGGAAGTCCAAAATTCTGGATCGTCACATGGAGACTACGACTAGTTCCAGGAAGTCGCTGGCGGGCAATTTAAATGTGTCTGTCAAATAGGCTGCAGAGAGACATACCTGCGATTCTTGGTAATTACTAGTCAATAAATAGCGTTATTTCTGCCTTGTTGACATATTTTAGGCTTGAGTGAACGTTTGCCGTCTCACTAAAGTGACCCCAACGTTAAACAACCGCGAAAAGGCTACATATAACGGCAGAATGTTGAACATTTGCACTCAATATATGTAGTATTCGAGTGGTTTTAGTGCTTTAGAATTATTAAAATATTTAAGATGACTGAAACGAGATTCAGTTATTTTAAAGAGCGTGTTCCTGTTGTCGATTGCTTTGAATTCTTGCTTTCTGCTTTTGACTACAATGCTTGTTTTATCCCATCCTAATGTTTATTATGCAGAGGGAGTGGAAGGAACGTTTCAAAATTCTGTTTCATTTTCTACCATTTCTTTATTTGCTTGGGGTTTTAATAATCCCAGGGAAATGGAGGATCTAAGTTATCAATTCAGTAATGACTAATGTAATCTTCATGACTTTCAGAAAGGACAGACGACTGACATGTGACTATCAATGACTGTCAATTGACAGCACAATTAGTCCCTGCATCATTAAAGGCAGCGTAATGTTCAGTGTGGCATCTTAAAAAATCCACTGGAAATAATTACAATTTATCTGCTAATAATTTTTATGCACATCTGCACTTATCACTAAACACCAATACATAAGTTCAAAACAACTTTTTCATTGACTTTTTGCATGCAGAAGGCATGAATTTATCTAGGCTTGCATGTACAGTAATATTTTTGGGCTGGACCGAGCAGCGGCCTGGCTCCTATAAACGCGAATGTGAGTGAGTGAGTTCAACGATTGGCTGGCCGGCGGGAATCATGAGAATGAATGAGAGTCATTCTCCCCCCCTCAAGAAAATGAGAATAATACTCCCCCCGCTCAAGAAAATGAGAATAATCCCCCACCCCCCGCTCAAGAAAATGAGAATCATCTCTCCCGACCCCCGCTCAACAGAATGAGAATGACCCCCTCCAGACATCAGTCTGCCACCACACATGTGCCCCCATAGTCTCCAAAAATTCTGTGGGAAACACTGTTGATGTATGCACTTGTTCGTTGGATGTAATGTAAGTGGTTGCTGGGTGATTAATAAAATCTTTAAAAATAAAAATAAAGAAAATCTCCTAGGAGGAGTGGGTTGTGATTTTGGACAGATATGAAGAATGTAAATATCTAAAAAACAGCAAAAAGCAACACTGTTGCTGCTAATAAGGCCAGAGTGGAATTCTGGCAGAAAATTGCTGACCGTAAGTCCTCTGATGAAGGACTAATGGAAATCACTTCAGTTTCTCAGCCAAATCAAACAAAATGAAATTAAATTATAGAATGAACTTTTTATTTCTCAGCCAATTCTCATGATCTTGCTGTTAACTACAAGGCCTTTTCAAGAGCTTTCAATAGGTCATAAATTCATTAAAATTAATTGCATTTCGATTTTTTTGTCACATAGTTAACCATATTCATTCATCGCCAATATCAAATAATGCTTTATGTAAACGCATGGCAACTCCTTCACTTGAACATGTTTATTGAGCGGTTTTACTCGAAACTGTGGATTCTTTGTCCATAACATGCCCAAAGACGAAACATGGGGGGGAAAAAAAAGGAATCTTTGAAGTTTGTTCTTACACCCTCACTATATAGGAACTGCCGTGTGTTCACAAAAGTGACGTCACGTCCCCAGTTAGCACAACTGTAACAATAACTTTATTGTTTCATTACGATTCATGAACATACATACATGCCTACTTTAACTGCCGTCTACATCTGCTGCTGCTGTCTCTCTCAAATTCACATTCACAAAATCAATAACTGCTACCCTTACTCTACCTCGTAGTCTATTCAAATGTATAACTTGCTTTTGATATGTTTTCCTTACTCAAGACCCCCTCCCACTATCACTCTCTCACACACTCACTCTCACTCACTCCCACTCCCTCACTCACACACTCTCACACTCACACTCTCACTCTTTCACACTCTCCCATTCCCACACTCTTACTCCCACACTCTCACACTCTCCCCACCCACTTTGTAAATAATTTATCAGCTCCAGCTCATTACTAAACTTGCACTTCATATAATAGCGTGAGCTTTGCCTCATTTAGCACCCTTTTCTTGGGCCCACATTCTCATACAGCACTTGGCGGCCCAGCCATATACTAGGTGGCACCTAGTTTTGTTGGAAAGGGCTCATTAAACACTGTACATACAGACAGAACAAGACACATAAACACACAAACTTATATAGTTATACGCATACAAACACATACATTTTATGTGTATCTTTTTACTTTGCACTTATGTACTACAATTACTTCATGAAAAAGAAATCTTGAATAAACTCAGAAACATGAATAACATGTGAAGCAGTTTGTCTGTGCCCTCTCCTCCATGTTGTCCTCGTATATAATCTCTACCATGGTTTGCTGTGCTGCGTGGGGATGCTCCAATCGCTGGGGGGTTGAGTACAAATGTACACTTTGTAGGCTCAATTCAGGAGAAATCTAACAATCATTGAAAATTAAAACAACAACGAAAATGTGAGCTGATCATATTCAAACACTGCACATGCATTTTTTCACAAACAAAGACCACACAATTTGGAAGCTTATTGTCCAGTTTATTAAAGGTAAGGAACAGGGAAAGGCTTGCACAGCTTAGGGAGTTAAGACTCAGGGTGCAGAGTGAGTGTCGTCTGTCTCATAGCAGGGAGTTCTCTGCCTCTTACGGAATCCCCTGCAGTTCTTCTGCTTAAAGGGGGGGGAGAAAAAGACAGGAGAAAGGGTTAGACACACCTATATAGGCTTGGATGGGAAATAGTGCTGAGAGATGAGGCATGGTTTTTGTTTCCCAACTTAACTTATGGAACTTCAGTAGTTGTATCAGCTTTTGCAGCTGATGTTCAAGTAAGTATGGCCAGTGGCATCAGTAACAAATGTAACAGGAATTGATATAAAGTTGGATCATGTTCTTTGCAGTCTTTCAGACAAGTAATACAGTACAGCTCAATATTTTTACTACTCCGTATGATTCCCCACTTAGTCTTCTATGCTTAATTTTCCAAAATGTTTGGCCTATTTGGCCAGTGCTTTCAATCTTCTATTTGGTCCTCCAGCTTCACTCTCCCTTAATCATCAATCCAAAATTAGCAAAATGAGCAGCAACATAATATTGACAAGTAACGGTCAATAGAATCTCAAATCCTAAAAACTAACTATAGATAACGTTTCAGTTCATTGTATAGCAGTAAAAAATGAGCGCTAACAATCAATATTAATAGCGATGTATCACAGCAACCGATGGCTCTCTTCTTCATCATTGTGTAACGTTAACTTTATTATAATAGCTAACGTTAGCTACCTTGTACTCAAAGAGAGCTTCACTTCACCACCTCCACTACTATAACAAGTCTGATGTTATATTTACATTCATTCTCCATTTCACTCCTCCACCCCACTCCGCAAAAAAAATCACTGTAAGAAGGCTTTTTCTCTAATATCGCGTCGTTGGATGAAATGACACGGGGAGAACGGAGTTTTCAATTGACCTATGGCTAAGCCCCGCCCTCAAATGCGATGAGCCAATCACAGTGCGTATTCTCTCCCCATATACTCGGACATTCTGAGCCCGAAATTCCATTGAAATGCATTACGGAAACTCCGAATCGTTCACTTTATGGGGTTTTAAAATGTTTCTAAGATAAAAACAATGGTCGAACGCTGTGCTTGGTAAATTTAACTCCAGTACGAGGTATCCCGAGATGCTGGGCGATGGGGTGTGTTTTATACCCTTCCCAAAGCCACATCATAACTGAGAGAAGTGTCTCCTCTGGATAAGGCTGCTTTTACACTGGACGCGAAATGAATTTTTCGCACGACAGATTACATTCAAAGTCAATGCAATGACGCGAATAAGCGCTTTTGCATTGACTTTGAATGTAATCTGTCATGCGAAAAATTTGTTTCGCGTCCGGTGTGAAAGCAGCTTAAAGTTTTGTGGAAGATCCCACTATCAGCTTAACGTAGCTAACAAAGGTCAACAAGGATGTCTACATTTATTCCAAGCTAAGTCAACATCGTGTTTAAGGCGACATATTGTCACTTTGCTGGAGATTAAGGGGTGATCTGGGGTTAAATGAAAAATGACTCCAGGAAACAACTCAGAATTAATCTAAAGAGGTATATGTAATCACCACCAAAAAAAATACAAGTTGGCATTTTTCTGTTTATGCGGTTGCCATGGTAACCAAGCAAGCTGATTAAATATGCAGAAAACTTCTGGCACCAATTCCTCTTTAACTCTATGATAGAATTCAGTTTTTTTTTTTTTAATCATTTAAAAGCCATTGCTTATCCAAATGCAATGACATAGCCATTCTTTGCCCAATTTATCAGTTTTGTGATTTTGGGGCATTTTACTCAAATTTTGAAATTATTTTGCGCAGAATCTGACGAATACTCAAAATATTCAAAAGATGTAACAGATAGGGAAATTTTGCTTATGTCATTGCATTTCTAATGAAGTAAAGTACCTGCAGCCCAAATTTCATTGACTTTCAATGATAAATAAAAAAGTTATGGCTGCCACAAACATGAGAAACGTGGAAAAAGTAATACCTTAGGAAATCAATGGAAAATGCATTAGACTGCATTGAAAAGTTGAGTTCAGTCTTAGTCTGTGGCTTACACCCATTTTTCAGACTGTGTTATCTGATCATTCAAATGTTTATCACTTTCCTGGAGTGAAAAGCATAAATTTCATCATCACAGTTGCTTTTAAATCATGATTTTATGGCAAAATTCAGTTTTTAATCCTTGTAGCAATTAGTGATTATTAAAGGTGGGTTATTATAGAATATTTTTATTCAAAAAAAATTTTTGTAAAACTAATCGAATTTTGCCCATTTAACCCCAGATCACCCCTTAATGTAAAGTTATCTTTTACATCACTAAGTTAGCTAACATTAGCTAAAGTTGGTAAACTCTATGGCTAATTCAGTGCTGACGAACATTGGCTTAATGTGAGCTCCTGGCTGCGTTGTTCACCATGTCACCTTGTTTACTTAGGAGTTCAGTCACGTCAGGTTAGATTTCTTCAATTCGGTAGCTAGCAATAATAATACGTAAGTTAAATTTATAACCCTACGATTTATTACGAACAATGCTGATCCTCTATCTTGTGTGAGAGGGTGACAGAAACGAGATGCGGTTGATCGCGTTTGCACTGAGGCCTGAAAATTTTAGCTTCTAATTTAAACATTTTGTTGACCTTCTCTACTCTAAATTCATTAATGTATCCCTCCAATGCATAGTGTAACCCAATTTGCTGATTTCTTGATGATATTTGAGCCTTCTATCACCAAAAATCATGGATAACATCCTAAAAAATATCTCCGACTGTGATACCAGCCATTAGGGCCTGTTCTAAAATGTTGATTGTTTGTCCGAGTCAGTGGAGGGGGCGGGGCTTAGCCATAGCTCAGTTGCGCTGCTGCTCATAGTTAGTGCTAGTAACTGTGTCGCTAACTGTACCTGGCTAGTATCCTAGCCTATTTTTTTGCCCGTAAACGTTCAATATATCTCGAATTGTACAAGGGATAATCCAGTAAAACGCTTTACTGTAGGTGTTGATTTAATTCAGATAATATGCAGTGCAATTCTTTAAACGTCTTACCTTTTGAAAGATCATCACGAATGGTCCATTCCGCTTCAGTTCAGCTGCTAGACAAGTCTTCGTCGCTAACTTCCGGGAACTATTGGGAGACTCCACGACCCGCCATTGCTCTAAAAAAAGTGGTCCATTGGAGTGAACGGAGTTGATGCGACACTCTCTCTACATGGCTCTCTGTGTAGCTATACTGTGCACAGTAGAAACTAACGTTAGCTGAGTCTTTGTTGAGGCTACTACTGAAAATAAAATTATAATGTAATTTCAGGAAGCAAACAGGAAAAAGCTACGTTAACCGCCTCGACAAATTTTTTTTAATTAAAAAAAAAAAAAAAGTTATAACGTTACCTGTTAACCAACTACCATTTTCATTATTTACACAGGGCTCTCAACTTTCACATATTCGGCTTGAGTTTAAATGACATATTCACGTTCCCGTGCTGTAGTCAGAAATTATTCTATCGGACCGTTTGTACAGATTCTCAGGTGGAATTGAAGTCCTTGTGCATTGAAGTTTATCAGTTTCACATGTGTTACAGTGGATTTCGCCACTAGTAATGTGAGAACAATTACGATTCCAGAATTCTCGCACTTTTCTT
The DNA here is from genome assembly GCA_029692085.1 of Gymnothorax javanicus. Classification (NCBI taxonomy): domain Eukaryota; kingdom Metazoa; phylum Chordata; class Actinopteri; order Anguilliformes; family Muraenidae; genus Gymnothorax; species Gymnothorax javanicus. The sequence goes on along the minus strand of CM056193.1, from coordinate 104,800,632 downwards.
CACTGAGGGTTGGAAGCAGTGGAATTGCATAAAAATGTTTCAAATGGTCTTATTTCATTTAAACAATTTGAACGATCGTGAAACACACGCATTTCATTGATTGAATAATTACTGACTACAACACAGGAACGTGAATGAAGCACAAATTCTCACGGCGAATGCGTGAGAGTTGGCTGTCCTTTAAGTTAATCGATTTATCTTAATAGCCTAACATGTTACTGGAATGAGATGACACTAATGGATGACTAACATCACATAATTTTTACTTTTATTGAGTTCAATTGCCGTGTCAAATTCTCATCTGCATGAGAGTTGAGGAGGCGGGGAACTGGTAAGAGCCGTCAATTTACCAACGTCATACAGGCGACACTGGGTCTCGACAAGAGTTATGGGAAATGAGGTCCAGAAGCGCACCTGCAATTGCAGCTTACTGCCAAAGATGTCAATATAAACAAAGCAATTCAAACCTTACAGATTACCTCTTTGAGGAATAAATGCACAAATGACTTCATGGAAACAGAAAAGTGGGCATGTTTTCTTTGCAGCAGAAGAACGAAGTGGATCAAGATACCCAAGAAAGGTTTTTTGCTTTGTATTTCTCAGAATTTCTAGTTTTGAGCCAATACCATTCCATTTCAGTTCGGCTAAGTGCTGAATTTTCATGTTTTCAGCTTTTCTGGCGTAGAATTGCCCTTAGATAATAGATGTATCTCTGTGTCGGAGAAAGTTCATTACAATGATTTATTGGCTGCATGGTGTACCAGTTACCTAAGTTGGGTTTATACGGTTTTTTTTTTTTTTTTTCAGCCATGGCCAACTTCGGTACCAACCAAACATTTATTAACTCTCCGATGAAGCTATGATTGCTCCTGCCTACAAATTCGTTCCCATATTCTGAAATAGGCCTAAGCGCTTTTGGAACTGTAGGGGTACTGTTCTTGGTTAGGGAGGCTGGGAAATATGAGGGGGGGGGGAAAGGGAAATATTCTTCTTCAAATTTACTTTTCATTTGACTACATCAGAAGAATAGTGTATTTAAATATCTATCTGTTGGTATATTCAGAAAGCCTGGACCAGAATCACCTAGAGTGCCAAATTTCAAGTCGGTGCATTTTTTTTTTTTTTTTTTAATAAGGAAGCTATGGACTACCAAAAATGCTCCCAAACAGGGAAAGCAAGGCTTGACATAACCAACGGCACTGTGCCTTCAATATTTGCCATGACGCCCCCAAAAAACGCTCCCTTGGAACAGCAAAAGTTGCTGTTGTGTGACTTTTGTTTTGCAGTTGGTGCCTCTCCTGGCAGTACTACACACTCCAAGTACTGTAATGGGCAAAGTTACACCACAAAGTAATCCTAAATTTTTTGTTTAAGAGTTGTCCTTTGCAGTGCAGTTTCCTCATGTGGCAATTGGTCATTTCTCAGACATGAGTGCCTGAAAGTTAACATGCTAGCTAGCTAGCTAGCCTGGGTTGCGTTTCCGAAAAGTGGAGTCGCTAACCATATCAGCAACTTAACAGAGTTTAAACCATAGACTGTAGGTTCCAGCTACGCAAGTTCACAATAGTGCCTTTGGGAAGTATGCCCCTGGTTACTTTTCTAAGTTTCTCAGTTATGGTTACTCCTAATTGGCAAAGTCAATTATTTTCTGTTTCACTTGTCCAAAGCTTGCATGAGAGCAAAGCTAGCTAGCGAGAGAACATGGCTATCGTTAGCTGTTACATACACTCAGGAAAATGGCTCGCAACCACACAAGAAATGCAAGGTAAAGTAAGCATTTGCTTAACTCCAATGCCATAACATTGGTTGGTAGCAATGCACTTCCCATATATGAGTTAGTTACATTTCAAAATAATCTTCCATAAAAAATGTACGTAAACCCAACAGTGTCTACTGCCTGAAAGTGAAACTAACCAAGTGAAAAACTACATCTGAGAACGAAAGCTAGCTAGTTTTTGTCAATGGTATGCCACGAGCTAGCTGTAGATCGCTGGGGGAAATATTATATTTTATTTAGGTAAACACATAGCCTCATAGAAAGGAAATACATAGTGCCCTACATGCTTAGCTACACATTAGCTATATTAAATGACTTAGCAAATGCATTTGTGTTGTGATCCTCATTCCAGGTGATAAAAAAAATTGGACCAGGAATTTCCCTATCAGTTGCCTGTTTAGCTAAACCCAGCCTAAATCCCCCATTATCATGACCGCGGGCCTTCGTCATCAGCGACATAAAGTGGTTAGCAGCCGAGACGAGAGAAAAGAAATTTCAGTTTCCCAACTGAATGTCAGGCCGGTGATTTTGCAAATTTTGGATCATGAGAACATTGATGACAGGTTGGAATTCTCTGTGCTGTACTGTGTGGGCCTATCCTGGTATAAATCCTCTATTATTCACATTGGCCAAGTACACATAGCTAGAGGATGGTGATTTGAACAATTAACATAAATATGATGAACAGTGTACATTAGGGATATTGGTATTGAATATCAAATGATGCTTATGGAGGGATATGGCATGGGGAGTGGGGAGGGCAGGGCTTAAACATTGCATCAGATGTATTGTTTGATAGTTGTATTTTTACTGTTTCCATAATGAAATAAATCTTAGTAGACACTTCCTCTAGTCTGTAAAAGATGTATTACTTAGAAAATCCAAAATGCCTTCATGCCTTGCTGTCATGCCCTTCCTATTTGCCGTGATGCCCTTCACTGTTAGAACCAACCAGTGGCATTTTTGAAGCTTATATTAAGCCCTGAGAAAATATATTGCGAGTCCCAAAAAAGGGGTTAACACCCTATTTTTAAAACGGCCATAACGCAAAAACTCTTGGTTTTGTGAGCCAATGGCTCTGAATTTCACCACAGAAGACTTCTAGGTATTATTAAGCCTAATCCAAGGGGGTTACTGGCACAGTTCTATCTGATTTTTCATGGAATAACCTATCGGTGATTCACCGAAACCAACACTAATTGAATATCCGTCCGATATGGACTCAATAGCTGGATTAGGAGACAATGAGTCAATCTGGTATCCGATACCATTATTTATATAAATAACAATTCAGTACATTTATACAGTTATAATGGGATCTACATATTTCTATTTACAAAGTTAGGAAAGCAGTGTTTAAGTCAAGCTTGACATTGCCTTACACGTACAAGAATGATTCCAGTCTTAACACAGTGAATCCTGGAGTCTAATATTGAACACTGTTATTGAATCTGTACGCACTATTGGCTGGTACCCAAAGCCCAGATTTTGGTATCGGGACTGAAAAAGTTGGATTGGAGCATTCCTACCATGCTGTTTCGAGACTCAAGTTAACGGATGTGGTGTCTATACCAAAAGATGGCATGAGGGTTGAAGCATTGTGGGTGTATAGGAATTGTCCAAGGATTTAAATTTTTTTTTTCATCACTAACTTGTTGCCTTGACTGTATTTGCATGTTGCGTTGGTTTCTATACAGGTTGCACGTGAATAGGTAAAACCTGGGGCCAGGCAACCCCCCTTACCCTTGTGTTGACTGTGAGCATTGTGAGCACTAGTGCCATTTTCTGGGCCTGCTCCATGATCGCTTTCCCGGCCAGGTGCGAAAGCCCTGGCATGGAGAAGCGGGCAGCGTAGGCATAACTGAGGGGGCAGTGCGGGCACAGCGGGGAGGGGACTTGGGCTGTGAAAAGCAGTATTGATCAGGGTGCTGTAGCTCCATCTCCCCAGCTCCCTCTGTTCATTGTGTTTGTGGGACAGAACCTAGTGATTGTGCATTGTGCGCTTCCTCAAACAAGGCCTCTCTGTCGTGGAGGTGTGCGGGTTGACGTCAAGGACTGGCCATTAAATGCCAGAGTCTCAGAGCTACCATCATCTTGGACCTGACTGTGGACTTCAATGGAACTTTTTTTTTTTTTTTGATTAAAAAAAAAAAAAAAAAAAAAGTGCTACAGTTATCCACCAAAAATGTTGAAATAATGTTACAGTAATGAAAAACCGGCCCATGGATATTGACCTTGGCGAAAAAAGACACATTTTGCTTGAGACTACAGTGCCAGTAGCAAAAAGGGAGCCTGCATATCAGAGTCAGATTAACCTCTGTGAAATAAAATGAAAATTCTTACAAAGGAAAAAAAAACTATCGAAAACTGGGATACATGGGAATTCTCTAAATTCTGTGCTGCTGCTGTCCTAGAGATGTGATGGGGCAGGTCTAAAATGGGTTCAGGGAATTTGCTCAACATGATCTACTATCACAGATGGACTGTAATAAGTTTGACATCCAGGGGCTCGGTAACAGCAATCAAACTCTGGTACCTGGAATGTTCCCCTCTGCAGTCACTTGGATCCCCTTTGAAGCAATTTGCAGCCTCCATGAAAATTTGGAATATGGATAGTATTGTGTCAAAATGTGTTGGAGAACTTGGTGTGGTAATTTTGAACAGTTTCGTTCATCAGAAAACTTTTTTTTGCCAAGGTTTGATTGATTAAAAACAAAATTCTTTTCACCATTGAAGGTACTTGGTTGCAAAAATGTGATTACAATGTTCTCAGCGGAATGTTCTAGTCCTCAGATAGTAGTCATTGTTTGTGAAGTATTAGGATTTTGGAACATTTATTCTGTCTTCTGACAAGACTTTTTCTAAGGGATAATTTCCTGAGTTGTGTACTTCTGTTTGTGGCCATAGAGGGTAAGGCCCAATTACAACTTGTCTAACGAGTGGTGCCAGGCACAACAAACGCCACTCCTCGCACATACTTTGACCTACTTTTCCTAAATTGAATAGGCATCATTCTGGCAATCTCTAAACCCAATTTGGGGCGAATCTGCCCATTAGTTTCAGGGCTCGCAAAATTCTAAAATGAATGGTAGCCTGTCGGGCAAGCACAAGTGAATTCCTGGTTGCCCGAAAAGTTTTCACCCTGCACGAGACCTTGCCGAATTTGGCCTTAATGCCTCATTTCCACTACGTGGTACCGGCTCTAGTCTACTCTACTCCACCCGCCTTTGTGCTGGGTACTTTTCTGGGGGATCGTTTTCCATTAGAGGATAGTACTGCCTCAGTGTAGCTGGTCATCATAGCGACGCAGCACAAAACTATTCAAAATATCTGTATGCCCCTTTTTGGATGCGGTTGATTCTTTACCACTCAGACAAATGTGCCACGCCATTGCAGTCATTTTTTGAAGTTGTGTTTTCACACATTACGTTAATGGTACTCATCATGCATTTGTGCGCTATGAGCTTCACCAACCACGTAACCAACATATCAGTTACCCTTTGAAAAGGTTTTACAACTTTTGCTGTTCATTACGAACAGAGAAAAAAATCATCTGCGCGGAAAAGTGTATAATTAGCGAGGAGAAAATCATTTATGTTGGCGGCATTTTTTCATAGAGGGAATTTGCACTACGATGTATAGTCACCAACACCAACAAACGTTCATTATTACCATGCATTCTTTCACACCATGGAACATTTGTTTATTTCAACAGAATTTCAATAATAATATATAGGCCTTCATGTAATGCACGAAATAAAACGTAGCGTTTAGTGACTTCTCCCTACTCCCTTTTATGCAACTTAAACAATCATAAAAAAAGCGGGTAGAGCTGGTACCACATAGTAGAAATGGGGCATAAGTTACTGTTCCATTTTGTCCATTTAATGGACGTCAGTATGTTCTACATGATATTCTGATCATTGATGTGCGAGCACACTCGTCAGAATATCTGTAAAACAGGCCTATTTTGTTTCTGTTTTGGAATGGCATTTAAAATAAATTTTTAATTTGGTCGTTGGAGACCCTGACATAAATTACGGTCTTTTGACTCTAGATGAAGGAAGAAAAAAAAACAAATATAGCCGCAAGCGGCAATTCCGGGGTTGAAGCCAAGAAAGACCATTAGTAGTTGAAAGCTTTAACAGCTTAATAAGTGTTGCCACTAAACATGGCCATGTCCCCTGCTAGGTGACGGAAATCGACTGTGGTCGGCGTATCACACAAATACACACTGAAGGCAAAGATGAATAAAATCGGTCAAAGCGTTCTTGAGATTTCACATTCACAACAAACGAGACGTGACGGACGGACGGACGGACGGACGGACTGACGGAGCTGAATACTATGTCCCCCAGCCCTAATACACCTTGACACCAAAGATGAATGGAATCGGTCAAAGCGTTCTTGAGATATCGCGTTCACAACAAAGGGGACGGGACGGACAGACGGACGGCCGGATGGATGGAGCTGAATACTATGTCCCCCGCCTCTAATACACCTTGACACCAAAGATGAATGGAATGGGTCAAACTGTTCTTGAGATATCATGTTGACAAGGTATTTGTAAGTGGTCAAATGGTCGTAATGACCTTGAGAATAATGGCAAGGTCATGTAAATCAAGTGGGCTGTGAGCACTCCCCTAATACACTTTGACACCAAAGATGAATGGAATCGGTCAAACCGTTCTTGAGATATCGCGTTCACAACAAACGGGACATGACGAACGGACGGACGGAGCTGAATACTATGTCCCCCGCCCCTAATACACCTTCAGACCAAAGATGAATGGAATCGGTCAAACCGTTTTTGAGATACAGCGTTCACAACAGACAGGACGGGACGGGACGGACGGCCGGACGGATGGAGCTGAATACTATGTCCCCCGCCCTAATACACCTTGACACCAAAGATGAATGGAATGGGTCAAACCGTTCTTGAGATACCATGTTCACAAGGTATTTGTAAGTGGTCAAATGGTCGTAATGACCTTGAGAATAATGTCAAGGTCACGGAAATCTACTGGGGTCGGCGTATCACACCAATATACCTTAACACCAAAGATGAATGGAATCGGTTGAACCGTTCTTGAGATGTCGCATTCAGAACAAACGGGACATGACGGACGGCCGGACTGAGCTGAATACTATGTCCCTCGCTCCGCTCGCTACCGTGGCGGCTGGGGACAAAAACCACTTTAAGAGTATGTTGCAGGTATTTATGTGGATGTATTTTGCCAGTGTAATGATTGGACCAACAACTTATGATGTATAGTCTGATATGTGTTATGTTAACTCTTAATGAATGAATTATCACCAGGCGCGCAATTGGGGGTGTGCAGTGAGTGGTTTAAACCAGCACCCGCAAGTCCTCGGACTCATGTCGTGAAGTGAAATGACAACGAAGCATTTTATCTTACGGGTTGTCTTGTTTTGCTAGATATTTTGACATGGTGCGCGTTCTCTAACGAACATGAATAACTTCCCTATAATATTTATTAAGTAATCAGTCATCGAAGTGTTTATCGAAGTGTTTTACAATTCCTTATTAATTTGGTCTCTGGTTCCAATGTCTCATTTTGAACATTGCGTGTTGCTCTGACAGTAGCCGATTAGCTTCTTCAAGTGCAACATCACAACATATTCTTGCTTGTGATAGTGTTGCTGGTTTTAATGGAAAACGCGCCCTTGTATAGCCGTAAGATTGCTGGGTAGAGAGTTTTAATGCTCGCATTCTTAATCCCACACTCACTCGAAGTCCGCAGACACTGCCCGGTCACCCCCTCAGTCCATGTGGCCGCCGCTACAAAACTGAAAAAAAATTGTGGAAAGTTGTGTTAATTATCCTTCTCTTCCCCTCATGTGTAACCACAAGCCTGTTATTTCGGCTCTGAGACGATTGAAATGAAATGCAACGTCGGAAAGATGCGAGTCTAGAACATGGCTTTAGATGAATAACTTTAATATTAAATAAATATTTTCACTTTGCCGTGGGCCTTTTTAAACAACAACAAAAAAGCAACAAAAAATGTCGATAAAAGTTTCGCTTCTCTCACTCAAACATTATATTATAACCATGTTTAGAGAAAGTTAATTTGTGAGTGACAGTTCAATGGAATGGCCGTCCGACGTGATTCCTAGCACCAGCTGCACGCATTTATGCCTTTATTCCCCTGTTTGATGGTTGGGAGTCAAGTCATTGCTTATGCCTGCACCAACCAAACTAGACCGCTGCGGATCAAAATTCCGCTGTTTGGCTATGGCACTTGGCAACCGGTAATTGGAAAGTTGTGACAGTCACGCCTAAAATATTGTGAAATAGGCCATAGGTTTTCAGCAACAAATCGGATTTTGTTTCAAATGAATTTAGTGGCCACATTGGTACAGTGAAATGTTTAGATCGGAAATAAATAACTATGTGGTGTGAAATGGGAAGTGCCTTTTAATTTCTGCTTGCCCGACAAATTTTTACTTGTCCCGGGCGCTCAGAACAGTGATTTCGCGAGCGCTGAGTTTTGCTGCTAAAGTGTTAAAGCCGCAGTGTGTGAGAATTACTCCCATCTAGTGGTGTGCTAATGGAATGCAAACAATCGAGTAGTACTCTCTGGCACCTCCCCCTCTAAGGGCGTCATTACCACTACGGAAGCCGCAAAGAGTCAAGAATGTGTCAATATGTCTACAACTACACTGGTCACAGAAGAGTCCACGTTCACATTTAAGCCACTTTCACACCGGACACAGACAAAACGCGTGTATTCGCGTCTTTGCGTTGACTTTTAATGTAATCTGTCGTGCGGAAAATTCGTTCCGTGTCCGGTGTGAAAGCAGCTTTATTCTTCCAAGTGAGTTAGATGGAGCACTGAGAAAACTATAAGACAAACAAAACGGTTTCAATCGCACAGCTCAAAATCGGCAATTAAAATACTCTGCGTGTTTCTTTGCGTTATACAACTAATTTCAACATTACACGAAAACAGGAAATTTAAGCAATCATTACCTTGTTTGCCTGGAGGACCAGCTGCATAATAATTGACGGGAGCATATTAATCCACTGTTTACATTCGCCGTTTCTCTTACTTTCTGTTTGAAAGAGAGTTTTCTTTGGGGGGGTTGTGAGATGTGGCGATTCGAAATAATTTTTACCTGGAGATACTTTTAGCGTTGGAATGCTTGCGGTTCTATTGATTAGTTCACTTAGTCGCTAAGATGATAAACTGGTATCACTTTGGTGTATTCTGTCTGACTAGAGGGAGGACATCAACCCCCCCCTTTTGGCAAATCAGCTGAAATAAATTAGCATGAAACACGAGAAAAACTCTCGGAAAATTCGATTGAAAGAGTTAAATCAGGCACGGCCGCCTATTACTATGACTTATGTGCAGAGTAACAGCAACTGAAAACTGTTGCAATGGAGCTTTTCCAATGTAAGCAAACTAACAAACCAGCTGTCTCTGCTGTTTTATATTGCAAGTAACAGCACATTATGCGACTCAAGTGGGAGGATAAAGTAGTTGCTGGTCTACACTCCCCTGGTTCTAACATTACGCCAAAATAAACTTCACTGTTAGATTTAATTACCTGCCTAGCAGAAAGGTTGCGACCTCCGCGTCCGTTTTCAAGTCTTTCTCGCTCATGAGTTGTCTCCACCTGGGAAAAGCTACGCCGATGTAGACTCTCGTTTTATCCTGGTCATGTTTTCTTTTTCTTTTCTTGGGTGGTTTTCCTTCCCTCTCATGGGGAAAAGAGTATCCATGGCCCTCCATTTCAAGGGAAAGGGCAAGTATATGAACCGCAGGGCGCTTTCAACAACACAGTCGTCTTTGCTTGCTTCTCCTCCCCACCCCCGACAACACACAGGGATTTAAAGGCAAAACACGAAAGGTGAACCAAGTTTGTTCGCTTTCGGCTACCGCATTCAAAGATGGCGATGCAACATGGCAGCCTCCTATTTGTAAACAACTCATTCTAAGCTACGAGAAAGCTTTCATTTGTATGCGATTGTTATTAGACTTCGGTAAATACGTATTTATGAAAGCAATATTTGAGTTTTGCTAATAAAAAGCCAAATAAGTTCAGGCCTCGAACTACAGGTGATAAGGGGCACGGCAAAAGTTGCCGTGGTCCATGCTGAAAATAAAAGGGCACTACGGCAAATGTGCCTCCATATAAGGGGCACCACAGCAAAGTCTGCCGCTACCTTGGGGGCACAGCAGCAAATCCACCATGGAGCTTTGGGTCATCACTTTAGCTAATAAAAAGTAAAGGTCCGTAGTCTCAGATGTTCCTCGCATAAAGTGACCAATCAGCGTGCACTATGCAAATCAAAACCATTCTTGAAAGAAAACGCGTTTCCGTATTTTTTCCCCGCTTGCTGTCTTGGAAATTGGCTCAGTATTGCACTGGGACATCGTTTGGGCATTGCTATAATGCAAGCACAAGCAAAGGACATTCCAATCAATCGCTGGGTCATTGAAAAAATAATCATATTTAGCCATTTTGTCCATCTTCTGCCACCCGCGAAATTCGGTCTTTCTCCTGTCATTCCAACACTCACACGGACAACAGCACTAGATACTGGCTATTAAGACTACTTCCCAAGCTTTATCAACACACAACACGCAACCTAAGAGAATTCAGTACCTCCATAACTTCGTCAATTTGCCACACTTTGCGGCTGCCGACTGTAATTCGGCATTTTTTTTTTTTTTTTTTTTTTGTTCCTTTCACCTGTCGGCATCGTGATCGGAGTTAAAAATAGAGGAGATACATAAATTATTCAAGAATAATTCTCGCGATACGATCGCAAGAAAAAGGGCGAAAAGACAAAAGACAAAAACCTGTATGGTCGTCAATATAACAAAGGAAGCCAAAGCCTCGCCCTTCAAAGCTTAATGACTTTCGCAGTTTACTTTTTCTTGATTAGTAGTTGCTCATAATTAATTGTTAGAAGAACAGTCAATTGAGTCAAATTTATTTTCGATAGCATTGTTATACATTGCACCACCTAAATTATGAGGGTTTCTTTCACACATAAATTACGACATAAATTACCATAGGCCTACGTCTTTATAAATTCCGTGCTCAAGAAGCTCATGAAACGGCATAGATTCGCAAATTGATTAGTGAGGCTCATTAAGCAATAAGCTGTGCAACATCGCATTCTTTACTTATGTATTAACATTGTAGAAAACGGATTGTCGTGGCTTCTTGCGAAAGAAGCCTCGCAAACTAATTTATAAAGACGTATTGATAATTTGCGTTGTCATTTGCTATCGAAAATAAATTTGACTGTCCTTCTACCAATTCGTATGAGCAACTGCTGATCAAGAAAAGCAAACTGCGAAATGTTTAAGTCAATAAGCTTTGAAGGGTGAGGTTTCGGCTTCCCTTTGTTATGGCCGACGAACCGCCACTGGTAAAAACGGGAAATGCTGTGTGATTTATTTATTTTGGGTAGGTGTTTTGGCCGAGGGGCACTTAAGGCAATGCGGGGTATGGGCACGGCATTCTACTGCCGTGAACTTGGGCTTTTATAGGTGGGAAACACGGCAAACAGGTAGGGCATCGACGGCAATTGCCGTCGATGCCGTCGTGAAATTCGAGCCCTGTAAGTTGCACACTGTACCTTTAACTAACTAACAAACACAAACAAGCCGAACCAAAAACAATACCCCTTGCCCTCCCCCTCCGGGCGGGACGGGGTAATAACAAAAGTCAGTATGAAATTTGAAAAAAAAAAAAAAAAAAATTGTCATTAACCTTTTCACAGCTTGTTTCAATTTGCATGAGGGTGTATATGGTCCTCAGCAGATGTGCTGTATATGTGGATGGCATAGCAGAGGCTCCGTAAGCATGATTTTGTTTGCATATTATGGAGAGAAATGAAACTGCATTAAAAATCACCATAACAATGATTTATTTAGCAGATTAATTAAAATTAACTTGCAGGTGGGTGACTTAGCTTCTTATAATGGCTCCCAGCTCATCCAGGTGCAAAAAGATGATTAACCCTAGTCCATTAGCACTGAGATGTCTCTTCATGGCATTGTGATTTCAGAACATTAAAGCAAAGGGTCTTTTGCTCTCTTGTTTTCTATGTCTCAAGCCATTAAAACTTTATTTTTGTCTCCTTTGCTGTTGTAGGAATGCCATTCAAAATCCTTTCCTTCTTACTTGTCTGTTGGAGGTGGTAACACAAAAGAGCAAGCAGGCTGTCTCCCCCCCCCCCCCACCCAAACCCCCAAGCAACGTTTACATGCTCCACCTAGTGATGATAATACACTGTAGGCAATGACATGAATGCACCCTTAGCTCTGCCACTAAGGAATGCGTTTTTTGGCCCCACTAATCCAGAGGACAGGAAGACAGTGGAGACTCATTGTGTTTGTTGAGACGGCTTCATCGGGCTGTTAATGATTCATTAAGTCTGCGTTGCATAACTGGAATAATATTAGAACTATGGGGCTGTACAGCATTATCATGGGATTACCCTTGTTGTCTGTCTGAGCGGGCACTGGTATCTCATCGGAAATATGTGCTGCAAAATGCATCATATTCTATTACAGGCCGGTGTGTCCCACAGGATTTTGTGAGACTGTGGATGGTGCACCTCTGTCCCGCTAGGGGTCCGGTGACATGGTCCCCTGCAAGAAAATTCAGTTTTAAAGTTAAATGCATCAATCTTGTGCACTTTGAGAGCAAAGATGAGAGGCTAGATCTATGAAGACCTTCGTGCTCTTGCAAACTGTTTTTTGTCTCTAATAAACAATTTAATCTTAAACATATCTTTTGTGTTGATATACAAAACCTAAAACCAGTGAAGTTGGCACGTTATGTAAATCGTAGATAAAAACAGAATACAATGATTTGCAAATCCTTTTCAACTTATATTCAATTGAATACACTGCAAAGACAAGATGTTTAATGTTCAAACTGAGAAACTTTATTTTTTTTGCAAATAATCATTGACTTAGAATTTAAAGGCAGCAACACATTGGGTAAAAAAAAGTTGGCACAGGGGCTTTTTACCACTGTGTTACATCACCTTTCCTTTTAAACGACACTCAGTAAACGTTTGGGAACTGAGGAGACCAATTTTTGAAGCTTTTCAGGTGGAACTCTTTCCCATTCTTGCTTGATGTACAGCTTAAGTTGTTCAACAGTCCGGGGTCTCCGTTGTCGTATTTTACGGCTTAATGCGCCACACATTTTCAATGGGAGACAGGTCTGGACTACAGGCAGGCCAGTCTAGTACCCGCACTCTTTTACCACGGAGCCATGCTGTTGTAACACGTGCAGAATGTGGCTTGGCATTGCCTTGCTGAAATGAGCAGGGGCGTCCATGAAAAAGACGTTGCTTGGATGGCAACATATGTTGCTCCAAAACCTGTATGTACCTTTCAGCATTAATGGTGCCTTCACATATGTGTAAGTTGCCCATGCCTTGGGCACTAATACACCCCCATACCATCACAGATGCTGGCTTTTGAACTTTGCGCCTATAACAGTCCGGATGGTTCTTTTCCTCTTTGGTCCGGAGGACACGACGTCCCACAGTTTCCAAAAAACAATTTGAAATGCACTTCGCCAGACCACAGAACACTTTTTCCACTTTGCATCAGTCCATCTTAGATGAGCTTGGGCCCAGCGAAGCCGGGCGGCGCTTTCTGGGTGCTGTTGATAAATGGGCTTTGCATTGTAGAGTTTTTAACTTGCACTTGCAGATGTAGCGACGAACTGTAGTTACTGACAGTGGTTTTCTGAAGTGTTCCTGAGCCCATGTGGTGATGTCCTTTACACACTGATGTCGGTTTTTGATGCAGTACCGCCTGAGGGATCAAGGTCACGGGCATTCAATGTTGGTTTTCGCCTTGTCGCTTACGTGCAGTGATTTCTCCAGATTCTCTGAACCTTTTGACGATATTACGGACCGTAGATGATGAAATCCCTAAATTTCTTGCAATAGCTTCGTTGAGGAATGTTGTTTTTAAACTGTTCGACAATCAGCTCACGATTTGTTCACTAAGTGGTGACCCTCGCCCCCATCCTTGTTTGTGAATGACTGAGCAAGGGAAGCTGCTTTTATACCCAATCATGGCACCCACCTGTTCCCAATTAGCCCGTTCACCTGTGGGATGTTCCAAATAAGTGTTTGATGAGCATTCCTCAACTCTCTCAGTCTTTTTTGCCACTTGTGCTTTTTTTTGAAACATGTTGCAGGCATCAAATTCTAAATGAGCTAATATTTGCAAAAAATGACAAAGTTTACCTGTTCGAACATTAAGTAACTTGTCTTTGCAGTGTATTCAATTGAATATAGGTTGAAAAGGATTTGCAAATCATTGTATTCTGTTTTTATTTACGATTTACACAACGTGCCAACTTCACTGGTTTTGGGTTTTGTAAATGGTGATGACATGGCAAAATTGTCACACCCTCAAAGCATGGTTAATGAGATGGAGTTTAATGCAGTGCGCAAATGGTCAAAACACAAAATCGGCTGTAAAGCATTTTAGCCATCAAAGAAATTAAGGAAAAGTAGTTACTGGTGTTGAACTGGTTTATTCATTGGAAAAGTATAAAAATTTACTGGATGAAGATGGCACATTGATTTCCCTGTTCAATTAAAGCATTAGATAATTACCTTACTTTGGCTTGCTAGATATAACATTAGCTACGTACTTTGTACATTGTTTTTTTTTTTCAACAAGCAGCTGGATTGGTGAGGAGACCGATGGCTAAAGTAATGCCAGGTGCACACTTAGTGGATTTTCAAATCTTAACTGATTTTAGAAACATGGGTTAATGCACAGACCAGACAGTCTGAAATTTCAAAATAAAGGCGCATCTTGAAGATGTGATTAAGGTTGACACTTTGTGTTGATTGATATGGATATTGGATAATGCATTATGTTATTTTACAACCCCAATTCCGAAATAGTTGGGACAAAGTGTAAATTGTGAATGAAATCAAAATGCAAGGATTTTAAGATCACATGAGCTTATGTTATTTACAGTAGAACATGGATAACAATTCAGATGTTGCAACTGAGACATTTTACATTTTTATCCACAAAATGAGCTTATTTCAAATTTTCTGGCTGCAACAGGTCTCAAAAAAGTTGGGACACAGGCGAAAAAGGGCTGAAAGAGGCCAGGTCAGGCCAGGTCACTCAAACACACCAGATTTGGTGTGAATCTGTCCATAGGTGGCGCTATAGCAAACAAATGGTCATAACTCCTAAATCATTTGCCCGATCAACTTGAAATTTCACGTTTCATGTTAGTCAATGTTGCTATGTCAATCTGTAAGAAGAAATTGATAAATGAATCAACATGGCCGACATCAGCCAATCAAATTTCAGTTCCCCTTATACTCACTTCAGCTGTCATCTGTCCTCATTAAACTTTATATTCTTGTTAAAGATGTGGAAAAGAGCCATTTTTATCAAAATTACTTTGGTTGGCCGTATTGCGGTGCTAAAGAGAGGTGCCTTGGGCAATAGCTTCTAAACCATAGGCTGTAGAAACAGTTCTTTTTTGTTAGATTTGTGGGTCAAGACCAATCAATCCATGTAAGCCACACCCATTTTTGTATTTGCAAATGTTCTGTCATTTTGAATCGTTTGTGAAACCTTTTATTTTTATCTCCTCCTAAGCAGTGAGATTATCATCAATTCACTCAAAATTTAAAGGCAGTTAAAAACTCGCTTCTGTTTTGAATGTTTGTATTGACTGAATGAACAGCGCATTTACCCTCATTGGCCATGCTAAAAACATGGTGAAAAGACGTGTTTACGAGTCAAATTTGAATGTCAGGGCTTACGGGCACTTGGATTTCGCCGCATGAGCAGTTTGGAGGCATTTTGTGTTTTCTAAATGTTTTTTACGCTTGAAAGCGTGGTCACCAATGACTTCAGTTGATTTGGATTTGTCTTCAATGCTATTTTTCTTTAGCCTGGTAAAACTAGACTCTGCTACTTCGCTTTGCTTCACACAGAGTCTGGACAGTCGTCATTGACAAGTGTTTACTTCCTGGTGGGTGGGCGCTTGTCTGAAGTTTAAAATCATTGGTGTACCCGTAAACTAATCACTAACGTTTGGCGATGATGTATGTTTTGCGCCGGCTCAGCCGCCTAGTACTTCCGCAGCAAACACAGTCCTTCATACCAGGCATGCAGCGAAAACAAACTGATCAGTACATTAAAGTTAATACTGTGCCCATACATATGCCCATCTACCAAATTTTAGCCTTCACTCATTCACTTAAAAGAACCAAAGGTGCTCTTTCTGTTCTCCTTACAAGAAACAAACTGTTGAGCTACCGTTTCTCCTGCCGATACTGCTGCCATTAAAAAAAAAAAAAAAAAAGAGAACCGAAACCAACGGCAGAATCGGCGAGAATAAAGCATTATTTACATCAAGATGAAATCTGTGTTGACACCAAAAACTGAACCGTTAACCATACTTGTGCCAACATCATACCGAGCTCGCGATGCAACTTTTTAGTAACATAGTTTGGCTCGAAGCGTTTGGCTGTCTCAAACAGCCATTTCATTCATGGATAATGACAAGATAACACTGAGACAGCGAATAGGTCTTGTGACATGAACAAAAACACGGCTTTTAAAAAGTTTGCTGCTAAGTTAAATAGTGTGAAATTCACGGGCAATGTAACACTAGAAGCTACAAGCTAGCTGAGGTGGTTCGGCTGTCTCTCACAGAGATGAACAGGGAGCCTATTTCATATGTTTCATGGTGGATATTAAGTAGATATGACAAGTTTTCTCGAAACCTGTAGGGAGTAGCGCTACAACCTCATTTCCATTAAAAAAAACTAACTGAACATTCATCTTGTCTTGTTGTGGCTATAAGTCGCTGATACCCGGGACTTTCTCCACGACGGAGCGAATGGCCTCCCGTGTCTCCATGTCCGTGGCCATTGTTGATTTCGGAGACTACAATTTCAAACTCGGCGCAGCGGCTACATCATGACTCTCTGCCACACCTTCTGTTCATTGGTTGGTCCGGTGTCTTTTCTGCCGAGGTAAACGAGGCAGAGCTCTGAGTGACCAGACTGAGTACTGAAGTGAAATGAAATAAAGTGGAAATGCGAAGGCTGGCAGAGTCAGGCTAATTTTTCTTTCTAACTAAATTGTTTTGAGGACGAAAAAGAAATTCTCTGACCCTTCGATTAGCCTTGGGTTGAGTATATGATGGGTGAATTTTCATTTTTGGGTGAACTATCCCTTTAAATTAATGTCCAGTCATCGCCAAACTTGAGATCACACATCTACTGGCCATGCAACTTCTTCACACCGAATTTGGTTAAAATCTGTTTGTAGGTGGCGCTATAGCAAACAAATGGGCATAACTCTTAAACTATTGTGTGAGCAACTTTACATTTTTCATGCTTCATGGTTTTATTTCTATTTTTTCAAATAGCATATTCCCATTTTCCTACTTCCTTAGGGCAGTTAAAATATGACACCTGTCTACAGTTTAACGAATGCAATGTCAGGAATTCAAAAGCTTTGAATTTTACAGTATAGGTAACTCATTGGAAACACAGCTGGCTTCTGGCAATGCCCAGCTTGTATAGTAAATCTCACTGTGACAAATGGTCTGCGGATAATGCTTGGTCACGATATGGTAAGACATTGGGGGAAAAAGTCTGTCTTATCCTGTTTGATCCTCTACAATGGCTTTCAGTCTTTTATTATCCTCTGGCCAGAGTACAATATTTACCATTCCCCCTCCCCCCATCTTAGCATCCTTAAAACTCTGTAGAGGGGCTCACCTTCTCATGATGCACTGTTCTTCAGGGTGGGACCAGTTCTGTGCCAGAAGGTGGCTACTCTATCCCTTGTTGGTCTCGGAAGATAACCATAATACTGGACCGGATTGGCAAAGAGGAGGCCTCTTCATGGTTGAAATTCTCTTGCTTTCCCTTCCGTTTTCCAAGATTTCCATATGGATTCACACTGAGGCATAGTGTTAGCCAGCCACCCGTCTCCCCGTCTTTGAGATGGGCAGTGTTTACCTGAGCCGCTGAGACAGGTAAGTCTCATTTGAGACGGGTCTTACCGTTTCCAGCAGTAAATTGCCTATATGTGAGACGGGCGAGCATTTGTATAGATAACAATGGTTGTCACGAAAATCTGCGCAGTCGATTAGACTTAAATTCTTTAGTGAACTGAAGTGCTGTAGGCCTGGCGCGAAACTGGGCTCAAATATAAACTTATTAACATATGACCAATCCGCGTACTGTTGGCTTGTTATCTATGCAGCACACGATGGCACCATGGCCAAGTCTCGTAGCATGTGTGAGCAACTGGGCGTTGTCCACTTCTACAAGAGCTGAATAAAGTTGTTTTGTAGGTCAGCAATTTTATTGATAACGTGGATGTCCAAGAGCATTTTATTCACTGTAATGCGATTCAAAACTCTCTGCGTTGCGCTGATATGTTTGATTCAATGCCTCTTTCAAAGCCCCTTCAAGTAATTTTATTCGTATTGGTGCGCGGGTGTTAAGGCAATAGAAACGTGTAGCAGAAATCGGGCATTTGAGGAAATGTAGCCTGAAAAAAATGCATGTGCATATATTACGGTTATCGTGGCTCTGCTTATTATCCCCCGCCGCGCGTTTAGCGCGAAGCGGGGGATATAGCATTGGGCTCCGTCCGTCCGTCTGTCATCGTCCGTCCGGACGAACACATATCGTACGGACGGCGGAGGATATTGCCATGTTAGTGGCAAACACTTGTTTATTTTAGAATCATGTCGTCGGCTTTCCGCTCTTAGAAGTTTAACAGTCGCCAGATTTCATCCCCAACTGATCCACTTGTGGCGCAAGACTCATATCATTTCCTTCTTGGCTCTCTCTCGAAATCCGAGCCTACATGACATAAAATACAATTCTAATGAGGACACGTTTCATACAAGTGGTAGAATTGAGTGAATATTCCTCTTAATAATTAATTTGAAATGACAATCTGAAGGTGAGATAATATTCCTTCTACTGCAGCTGATACAAACTACGTCTGAAAGCTAACAGTTCTGCCACTTCTTAACTGGTTGTCTCTTCATCACGTAGATGGCGATTCCCAACAAGTTATTTTAATCATGTTAATGGTATTCTGAAGTTGCGAGGCGAGCAACGAAAAGTAGATTTCTGCGATACATCCCATTCATCAAAAAGGCTTCCAAGTGCACATTTCGTTACTCCAAGCTTTTATATATGCGGCTCTGACATGATAAATGATTTGTTATATCGAGGGTTTGGAGCGCAATGGTTTTATGTCCATTTTAGAGGTTTTGAGAAAAATTGATTTTTAGGTTTGCAAATGTTCTATTAAATCAGGTACATCATTTACATCATTTTTATGTCAGTCATTCTTTTACTGCATAGTTCAGAAGTATACTGAACATGTAGCTAAGTTTTCATAAGTGTGGTACTGCGACATCATGGCCAAAATTGCCAAAAATGGACATGTCACCTCCGTGCTCCAACAATTCTAGCACTTGATGTGACACAACACAATGGTGATAGATTTAAGTTCAGTTTGTTTGCAATGGAAGACAGATGATTCTGTTATACTATTCATGTTTATTCATCAAAATATGAATGTTTAGTTCATATAAGCAGATTCTGTTGGACATACCACAAAATGAAAATGTGAATTCTGTTAAAAACTGAGGCGCATGGACATATAATTATTGTGCTCCAAGAATTAGCTGATAGAAATGTGTGACAGGAGGTAAAAATCTTAAAATGACAAAATTTGGGCATATGACCATTGTGCTCCAAACCCTCATAGTTCTAGCCAGGCCACGGTACGCTGACAAACGCAAAAGTCGCATGCAGGTATGCTGGAAAAATCTGCCGCTACGCAAAAAATTGCTGCCGGTACATTACAGATAGGTCACCAGTACCAGTATCAGCAACAACATGGATGGCTTCAGACTGTACCGATCGACCTAGTTTTATCGATTATCTGAAGATAGGCCCATATAGCCGCCGCTGTCGCAAGTAGCCTTCCTCTAAAGGCATAGCACATTAGGCTCAGTTTTTTTTTTTTTTTTTTTTTGCACATTAGGCTCAGTACCAGTTAGCGCGCGAACTGCCGATCATGGACGCTTGGCTGGTTCGTCCACCTCCTGGGACTAGTTCCCAAAATGAAACCAGTGCCGCGAATGTCTTGACATCAGAAAGTTCAGAAGACGATGATGCAATTGTCAGAGTAGAGCCTAGAAGCAAGCGAAAGCCATCAACGACGGCGGATCTTGCTTGAGCGAGTGAATATAGCCAGCTAGAATTAGAATTAGCTCTAGGAAATGTCTGTTTAACTGTCGGATGGATCCCGATCTTTTCTGCCACTTTGCAGTCTCTTCCGTTTAACATGTGCAATTGGCACAGTTTAAAATAATCACGGAAACTAGGTAGCTGTATACTTAGGAGATAGATACTGATATTGCAAATTGATCATTTCGCTGGCGTCAAATTAGCCACAAGTAATTGTACTAATATCTTCACGAGATGCATCAGACGTTATTGCTCAACACTTCCTATGAGATATAAAATACTGCATTGTCATTGACTATAAAGTTAGATTTGTTACTGGAATTGACATTCATATTGTTTTTTAACAGTCCGGTAGCTTGATTACTGGCAGCAGGCTACATTGTAAATTCATGCCAATTGCCTTACTTATATTGACTAGCTACAAGCACGTTGCACGCAGATGAAAAAATAATATAATATTGTTGCTAGCTAGTCATTTTAGGCATGGGTATCTTTCCAATATCAATTAACATTTCCCAGTTAAACTTGCTGCTGAATCAGTAGGCTATATGCAGACTTTTGTAATGTGTGTTTAGCGACCTTGCCACGACATAGCCAGTGAACTGTATACCGTTAGCTAATAGTTCTTGTTCGTCGTAATGCATGGTCGAAGTAAGTCGTGTCTCTTTCGCCTCAATACTTTGAATTGTCTCCCCCTGCAGTTGCTGGGAAGGAAATGCTGCGGGTCCACTGTGCATTTACAGAGGGCTCGGCTCCGAGCAAAAGTCATTTGAAATGACAGTAAAATTGTCCAATCCTTTTTCCCCTATGAAAGGGAGGTCTTTGTTATCGCTAATGTTATGACAGGTTCCGCCCGCTGTCCCCCAGGCGAATCACAAGCTGGCGAAATTTAAAAAAAAAAAAATCGGCGATAAACAACCTAACGAGCTAGCCTGAGTTGTTGGTTCGTGATAGCTGTGAATATTGTTTCGAGTTTATGAAGAACGTTTTCCAGATTAATATTCAATGAGAGGTTTGAGTTGATCAGCATGGGAAAACCTACACCAGACCTTAATTTGATGCAGAAAACCAAGGCTTTTGAGAGGCATTTCAACACCAGCAATTATGCGCGATACCCAGGGATGAAGGAGGAAAATCTTTTATTGCTGGGATTGGGTCCTGGGCCAAAACTGGACTCTCTGAAAAAGGCAATTAAATGATCATGAAATGGTAAGCTATTTATAGGGCTCTGTGCTAAGTGATTTTTGTATTTTTGCCGTCGTTGCTAGTGTTTTGTGTAAGTTATAAAATTTATTTGGGAAAACAATTTTATGGCATTACTGTGCTGAGATGGTGAAATAGATTAACCGGTAATACAGCACGATGCTTTTACTCAAATTAACTTTTCAGGGGAAACGGAATGAAACTTTTAGCCTCTGAAATAATTTTTGTGACCTCACGGATGGGTTAGAACACAGCGTTAATTATTCATTAATTAGATCCTCCTGACTCCTTCGGCGTGGGATACTTCTTGTTTACAAACAATGACGTCATATTCAGCCATACACATTAGCGTGGTTGGCAAGAACAAGTGTAAATCAATACAACAAAACGGGAAGTATGGCATCCTGCAGTTGTGGAACCGATTTGGCGGTCTCTGAATAGTACAAAACCTTGACAGTATCGCGAAGGCAAGATATTTCTCTTAGCTTAAGTACAACGAAGGTCTGTGTAGGCTTCCGGATCCTTACGAGCTGAAAGGTTAGAGGAATGATCCTTCTTTGGGTCTGGGTCGGCTGGATCATCGCTTGATTTTCCTGCATCGAACAGAAATTCAACATTTGTTGATCATCATTGATCAGTGAAAGTAATTCAGTCGTACATTTACCAGAACGATTTTAAAAAGGGGCGCCAATATAATTTAGGGGGTTTTATTCATGATAAGGGGGTTTAGAATTTATGATTCATATTTAATATCGTGAATGCATATACTGCGCATTCCCTAGCCACCTGGTGTGTCATCAGTAACAAGGCTGCCGCTGTTACAGCTGCAGTAGACATTTAATTTTAAATTTTCTTGACTGGATGTACGATGGACGTTTTTACACACTCAAATGTTTCTCTGGGTACCCAAAAGTCAAGCCGAAAAGGTACTGATCTTAGTCGATACAGATGAAGGTTAAAAACGGAATTCTGTCCAATACTAATATCCGAACTGTCACTTAAATACTCGCCATCGGAAAGTAAAGAACCTATCGAATTACCCAACACAAAAAAGATCATTCCCTTGCCATGACCGAATAATACAATGCGATAACTTAGCAAAATGTCATGGTAGAAATGATAGAAAATGACTTGCGACTTACCTGACAGAAAGTGAATAGTACAAACACGCGAGTGGGTCAACGGCATCCAGTTCTTGCATCGAATTGCATCAATTCAAGTAGATTTTTTTTGGTTCTTGATCAGGAATACAAAGGAAACGTATTCCTGAACCCTTCACGAAACGGTTTGTGTAGTTAATAATGCTGCAACTGACTGGCATTATGGCAAAAAGTGGAAGACAACTTTACTTCACCAATAAAATCAATTGTCATGTTGTGGCTTTTTGCCAACCACGGTAGTCAACAAACCCACGTGACCAGGTTCGTGACATCACGAGAAGTATCGCTCCGGTACGTTCAATAAAATTTCTGGCTAGAACCCTTGACCCTCGATATGTTGTGTGTTATATTTGAGCTCAGAACCAGAGTGGGGGAATTGTTGCAGGCCGGGCTATATTCTCAACTGAGAGATCGCCCCGGATACTGCTTCCCGCTGAGCTGGCGACTCACAAACGGGCTGGCCATACTGGGAACCCCAGTTGAGGGACATCCCATCGCTTCGGTCATTGACTCAATGTCGAAGGACAGTGGTCTGACAATTTGTGCTGCCTTGTCAAAACAAGCTACCGTAATGCAAAGCGATCGGTAAGTCTTTGTTTTTGCCTTAATATTGCAATAGGAATCAGTCTACAGAGGTAACTTTATTATTTGTTAGCTTATTATAACATAAGCAGATGTTACAATGAGTTGGACAAGTTTGTTTAAAAAGATGTACGCTCATATGCCATTATCATCCAATTTCTGCATTTTCAGGAAAACCCAGCGTGTGCATGTAAATATATACATATATACGCTTACAAGTTGAAAGGCGCACTGAGAAAATTTATGTTTGTGATTTTTGAAGATACTGAAGATGTGAGCGAAGAAACAGAGCCCAAGATTTTTGGTCTGCGCAACAACAAGGTAGCATATTTTGATGGGTAGCAAAAATTGTCAGAACTACACTGTTGTTTGCCAGCTGAGATCTCTATAAATATTGAAGAATAACGAGTTTGTTACTAATGTGCATTACAATACTCATTTACTTACTTTAGAAAAATATTTGGCGCTCTAACACCGAGAAAAGACCCAAAAAAAAGGCCGATGTTATTGGGCTGGGCCGCGAATAGCGGCCAGGCCCCTATAAACGCGAATGTCGCTGAGTGAGTGAGTGAGTGACTTGCTGCCTGAGTGATCAAGTTTAACGATTGGTTGGCCAGCGGGGAAGAACTTAAACGATTGGTTGGCCGACGACTGGCTGGCGGGCTGTTTAGCGATTGGTCGGCTGGTGGGGAAGAACTTCAACGATTGGTTGGCCGACGATTGGCTGGCCGGCTGGCTGGCTGGCTGGCTAGCCGGGCGTTGACGTCATTCATATTTAATATGTTTAAGTGTACAAGGGTGCCCCTCCCTTTGCAGCACTTCCCGGTGGCGGCTGCAGACTTACAGCATTCTCAATGTCACAGTAAGTTTAAACAGTAAAAATTAAGTCAGAAAAATTAAAACATGAATTGGTTAAAACGGTTTTGTACAATCTATATCTAAAACCTTTGTTTAAAAAATCTGGGTTGAATTTTTTTTACATTTTTAATTAGTCTATGTATTGAGGGAACGCTTTCTCAAGGAAGCGGAAGGCGCTGACACAAACGCAGTGGGAAGCGAAAACGGCGAATGACAGCAAGCAGAGAGGGATATGTTTTCCCCCTCCAAACAATATTTACAAGAAAACTAAAGTAACTGATACTAACACTTAACATTACTCGTGGACGCAAGGACAGTGATGAAAATAACATTACAGATAATAGAAATAAGCAACAAATTATGTTTTCAAAATGTTTTCCACCTTCACTTTAGGCTATTTAGACGCTCAAAAGCAACCAAAATAAACAGCCATTAATTACTTTATTTGAAATCTTGTTCAATTATCAAATAAACAATGCTCCAAATTTGCGTTTGCCTGAATGTGTTTGCCAAGTCTGTGCTGCATTTGTCTATTGCGTGCAATGCAAAAATAATTTCTCACTTTCACGTTCAATATGCCTTACAATTTTTTTTCCACTTCGCGTATATTTTGAAATGCTTAAAAACCAAGGCCATCTTAAAATGGTTTATTTTTAAGGAATCTTTTTAATGATAGGCTATGTAAAAATTCTACGGGAGGTGGAATACAGAGGTCTGCTATTTATTCAGATGATTAACATTCTTTCAATCGAACATAGCAACCTGGTTAGGTCTGTCTGCTTCTCATTATCTCTTCTTAATCATTATTGGCCACACTTTGGTTTTGATCAGTCAGTTGGCTGAATAAACGGCTTGATTGCAAGTTAGTCAAAGTACAAGTGAATTGATTTAAGGTAAGCTAAATACGCCAAGGCAATGGAGGCTGTCCAACCTCGCTGGTAATTGGCGGACTTCAAAACGCAGTTTTCTTCCCAGAAGCATTTCAAATGACCGCATTAGGTATGTGGGATAGAAAAGGTAATAAGCAAGCTCATCTGTCTGCCTCATAGTGGCAGTTACTTTTATTGCGCTTGCGATAACCGCGATTCCATATATCGTGCAGCCCTAGCAACAATACTGTCACCGCAATAGCTTGCACTGAGCACCAGTTAGCTTGTCGCTCTGGTGAAGAGCATCAGCAGTGGATCATTAACTTTAGCGCTGCCATGCACTTGGGATCCTTCCAACCAAGCACTGCATTTCCTGGAAGAAAATTTGGCACAGTGTGATTTGACAGATCCTTTCAATGAGGTTTGTTTGAAAAATGGTAAAAGTTGCATTGTGTTAAGGAAACCGAAGGTATTCTTCGATTTATCTGCATAACTACAGTGACAGTTTTTTTGTTAAGGGGGGATTGAGCAACTGGAAACAGGTGAAAGAAAATCTTGTCGGCATAAGTTGTCAGGCCTGCACTCTGATTCATTACATATATTCGCTATGATTTAAGTAACTAATCAGCGCTAAGCTGTCGAAGTTTGCAGCTAGGAATCAACATACTGCTAGGACAGTGTTGTAAAATTCATTCAGATCGTCGGAATTCCTGGGCCATGAAGGAATACCACCCAGAGGGCACAGTCATGGCGTCAGCTTATGTTTGAGAGAATGCACTCGTTACCGAAAGATTGAGAATGGCTTTCACCTACCCGCAGTAAAAAGATGAAAATAAAATTAAATGGCCCGTTCGGAGCATTTTAAAAATGCTGAAGATAAGTCCAAAGGGAACGATTATCAGGCTATCATTATTTATGCCTTTTATGGGATTACCCTGCTGCCTGGATGTTTATGTTGGCAGAAGTGACAAGTTACATTCATTAAAGATAATTGATTGAATTAAAAAAGTAAGTCGTATATAATGCGATGAATCACTTTATTCAAATTTAGGATTTTGTCCGAGGATTATTTGTTTATTTTTGGGACTGCGAACCTTGAGTAGCCCCCATAAAACGGCACATGATGGCTAAGCTTACGAAGTCACGTCCTTCTGCGCCGATGTTTCATAGGTTGCGACAGGAAGAGGTTTCTGTTTTAAATGTAAAAAATGCTGAAATGGGAGATGGGATTAAGAGAAAGGGAAAGAATTACGTATCAAACCTCCACTTTTTTTTTGGCTTTTTACTCGCCAGAACGATTTTAAGTAACTCTAATCAGCGCTATGCTGTCGGAGTTTGCAGCTAGGAATCAACATACTGCCAGGACAGTGTTGTAAAATTTATTCAGATCGGCTAAATTCCTGGGCCATGAAGGAATACCACTAAGGCACAGTCATTGCGACAAGTAGCCTACTGCGTCAGCTTATGTTTGAGAGAATGCACTCGTTACCGAAAGCTTGAGAATGGTTTTCACTTATCCGCGGTAAAAAGATGAAAATAAAATAAAGGAAGTGACTATTGGCACTTATTTAATTGCGTCCAAGCACAAAAATTGATCGAAATTTGCGTTAGACGCACTTACAAGTGTGGCGAAGATGCACATTGCTCCATTGCCCACACTTATTTTAAGTGTGTTAAAAGCCAAAATTTTTTTCTTGGCCAAACTTATTTTTTAAGCTGTGGCCAATGGAAAATTTCTGCATTGGCCACAGGTATAAGTGCGAAGTGTGGCCAAGAAAAAAATTCAGCATTGGCCACACGTAGGCTATAAGAGCAAATATCATCAGCCTAAAATAAAATCGCCGGCTTCGGAGCATTTTAACAATGCTGGTGATGAGCCCAAAGGGAGCGATTATCAGGCTATCATTATTTTATGCCTTTTAGGGGATTAGCCTGCTGCCTGGATGTATTTCTGTTGGCGGAAGTGACAAGTTACATTCATTAAAGATAGCTGATTGAATTAAAAAAGTAAGTCCTTAATAATGCGATGAATCACTTTATTCAGATTTAGGATTTTGTCCGAGGATTATTTGTTTATTTTTGGGACTGCACACCTCGAGTAGCTCATAAAACGGCACATGATGGCTAGGCTTACAAACTCAAGTCCTTCTGCGCAGATGTTTCATAGGGTGTGACAGGAAGAGGTTTCTGTTTTAAATGTAAAAAATGCTGAAATGGGAGATGGGATTCAGAGAAAGGGAAAGAATTGCGTATCAAACCTCCACTTTTTTTGGCTTTTTACTCGACAGAGCGATTTTAAAAGGGGGGGCGCCCTTTTAGGAGGGAGAAGGGAGGTTTATAATTTCAGATTGATATTTAACATCGTCAGTGCTTACCCTTTTCTTGACCGCACATTCTCAGACAGCACTTGGCGGCCCAGCCATATACTTAGGTTGCACCTAGTCTTGTTCGCACTTATACGTGTGGTCAATGCTGAATTTTTTTCTTGGCCACACTTACTTGCTGCGCCAGTTGATGACCATTCCAGTTTTTAGACAGTATCGCGTAAAATAAGTTTGGCCAAGGAAAAACATTTAGCTTTGGACACGTAAAATAAGTGTGGGCAATGGAGCAATGTGCATCTTGGCCACACTTATAAGTGCATCTAACGCGAATTTCAATCAAGTTTTGTGCTTGAACGCACTTAAATAAGTGCAAATAGTCAATTCGGGGGGACAACAATAAGGTAGATCCACAGATGGAGCCCCGAACTCTATCTCCCAAACATGATCAAATCACCAAGCCTACAGAATACTGATGTCAGGGAAATGACCAGTCTTTCCACTAGAGCCCATTCTTGAAGAATCTCTGTTCTGAACAAACTAAATAAACTTGTGATATTGCCAGTGTTCTGTCAAATTTTGCTACCTATCGAAATATGCTCCCTCCACGGTTCTGCGCATACGCAAACCTAAAATCTTGCGCTATTTCTTTGCTCGTATCGTATGCATCTTCAATGATCATAAAAATTGATTTTTTTCAGAGAGCCTTTCGACCTGTAAGCACAAACATATATATATATATATATATATATATATATACATATATTAATTCGATGATAGTTGGCATGTGGCATGTATCTATACTGGACAAATAAAGTTAGGGATCACCCCAAATTTTGAATTTGAAATATGTGATAGTTTGTATTTTTTTCCATATCATATTTTAATATTGAAAAGTTGGGTGATCCCTAACTTTCTTTGTCCAGTATATAAACAAATTTATCCAACTCATAACATCTGCTTATGCTATAATAAGCTATAACAAATGACACAGTTACTACTGTAGACTGACTTATATTGCAATAAAGTGAAAACAAAGACCTTATGATCGCTTTACATTTAGGTAACATTTTTTGACAAGGCAGCACAAATTGTCAGAACACCGGTTGTAATAAATAAAAGTACCATCTTTTGGCAGGTACTGAGTCTAAGGCAGTGCTTCTCAAACCTCCCCTAGAGGACCACTTGTTCTGCATGTTCTCTATCTCACCCTGCTCCAGCACAGGTGATTCAAACCATCAAGTCTTTATCAACCCCAAAAGCTGCTTGATAATGAGCTGATCATTTGAATTACCTACTGGAGCAGGGACGGACCTAAAACATGCAGGACAAGTGGTCCTCTAGGGGAGGTTTGAGAAGCACTGGTCCAAGGCATTCAACATTTGAGACGTCCTTTCGTTATTCCCAGTATTCCTCGGGATAGTTCAAATTGAGACTGTCCACACTTGGCGCATGCGTATCGTCTGAGATCACTTTCGGTTTTCCCTGCGACATAGTACAACACTGAATTCATTTAGGTATGAGGTTTCACTAATGCCATGATTTTTTTTAATATACAGTGCACTTAAGTGAACCAAATACACAAATGCACTGAAATGTTTTGATGCAAGTACAGCTGTATATTTAAGATGAGTTTCTTGCATAATTATATGTGCTGTTTTGAATTGAAGTGGTGTCTTTGGCTCTTTCTTCTGTGTCAATGGCACAAAGTGCCCATCAGTTATTTCTTTTGTTTGCAACAAGCTGGTTCGATGGGATGAACCACTTCCGTAGGTGGTATTGTCTTGGCCAGGTTGGCCTGGTAGCAGGGGTGAGACACCCTGAGATTCCATTCTGGCAAACACTATGCACTGAGGTATTGTACTGAAGTGCAGGCCTGAGTAGCCAGGGCATTATTTTAGCTTATCTGGAGAGTTTCCGCTAGATTAAAACTGACTTGGCTGTGGGCTACGGAGGAAAAGTGGGTTTGACCTGGAGGACCAGGGAGAAGAGCAGAGGTGAAGCATAGATGAGCTAATCCCCGTCTGTGGCACAAGCAGGATGCTGAGGCCAGCATCTAAAATCCGCTGTTCATCTGATCCACGTCAAAGAGAAAGGAACTACCATTATCTAGAGAGGAGATTGAGGTGGATGGATGTCCTTACCAACAGGATGTGTGCGGCCTTGTAGTTTCTGAGACTTCCTGTTTTTGCTGAGGGAAAAGGCCTTAAACCACATGACGTGGATTTGCACTGAGGAGCGCTGAATGTACATTTCAGTTTGCGGCTGGAGCCGTGGGCTATGACCGTGCATATGGTCCTTGAAGTCTCCCTCTTGCATTGCTTTATGTTTCGTGCTGCTCTAGGCACCATTTTTAGTCATTTTAAGAAACCTATTTGCTTTAATTTGGGGTTTGTTCTGCAGCCATGTATAGAATTAGGGATTTACTGATTCACTATTAAGTACTGGTATTGATCTGATACTGGCCAAAAACATTGGATCGGATATCGGGAAAAACATAAAAATTATAATCAGATATGAAATGCTGGTAAATTTACCTTGAACCTTTTAGTTTCTTCTACATTCAGCACTGCTTGTAGCTGCTCTGAAAGCCAGGAGAATGTGTCGGGGATCTGTCACTCTCACATCTGCTGGCCCCTGCAAGCATCTATCCAGCTCCTGAAAAAATTTAGATATATTTTTAAGCTCCCCTCTGCTTTTTCTTTTTGTGTGCATCCCTCCTGCAAAAAAAAGCACTAAAAGCAAATCTTATGCTTTCTTCAGGCTTTTAGGCTTTGCCTGCTTTAATGCATATAGTTAATTCTTTTTCAGATACTGACCAATTGTGAACTGCTAACGGTTAGTGTTCCCCATTGCTGTTGGCTGCAGTTGGGTGGGACTGTCAAAATAAGACTTGATCTGATCCTTTTGTATTTGCCCGTCTTCAACAAGATGCATCTTTTTCATGAATTATTCATGTATTAATCTATTTAAAGCCATTGTCTTAAAAGACAAAGTATTTTGCTCTGGTGCTGCGATTACATAACTTGACTAGCCCTGTTGCAGGCATGTTGGCATATCTGTGGTGGTGATTGTCACAGTTGGTGGCGGTAGCAATAAGTCAATAAATTCTAATAGCTGACGGTTGTTAGATGTGAACGCAGTCACAATGCCCATTTGTGGTAAGCAGATAATCATCTTTTTTTTTTTTTTTGCGTTTAGAACTTTAGTAATGTTGGACTTCTTGCATATAACTATGGTCATCTTTCCTGATTACTACACAAGCCAACAAGGGTTAAAAAATCATACCCTTGGGAAAAATAATGGAAAATTTTATAAGAATGGGCAAATTTGTAATGTAGGGCCCTATGAAATCCATTTTATTTTTTTCCAAATTCTGTTTTATTTTTTCCCAAATACCATTTTTTCTGTTTTAATTTTTTGTAATTCCGTTTTTTACCAATTACACCAATTTTACAATCAGAGTGTGTGCTATTTATGATAAAATGTTCACTAATTAAATAGAAATAACCTTAAATTAGTTGATGCAACCCTCCATTTTCCTCAGTACTTAAAGTCAGAACAAGTACTGCATAATAATATAATATAACATTGCACTGTGATGAAAGAATTTTTTTTTTTTTACCTAAAATAATACTACAAAATAAAATTGTCTCTTTAAAGGAAGTGTAAGCTACAGTCAAAAAGGCAGACAACGGCCGTACTGACGTATTATTCTGACTGCCCCTTTTTAATCATTTATAATCTTATTGCATATACGTGGTGTGTGGTGTGTGTATATATATATATATATATATATATATATATATATATATATATGAATGTATGAGAGCAGCAGTAATGACACTCAGTTTCCCCCACGAATCAGCAGTTGTCTGATTCCGATGCATCAGGTATATTTAATTTATTTTTTTATTTTTAAGAAACTTTTGTTCAGTAATCCCAATACTGTGTATTCCATCCTACGACAAATGTTCTATAGTAATGATTAAACATGAACAAACTGACACAAAGATACATCAGCTATTATTTCACCACTGCGGGACGACGTTACGTCATAATTTGCATGCACACAATTCACTAAGTAGACTGTTAAAAGTAATATTGTTGGCTATTTAACGGTTATATAAGTTGTTAAGCTAACATAAAATGACAAATGACGATGTTTAGGACCCTGCTATCCCTGGCATCAGTGGTCTCGTCTACAACAACGAAAAACTTCTTCCTACAGATCTTCTGTAGCACCGATGAGATGTGTTGCTCGAACACTCGGGGCAGGTGAATTTGACGAAGGCTGCTCACATTTTCGCGTGCATTCGCCTCTTTACATTGACTTTGAATGTAATATGGACGCGCGAATATTTTGTTTGGTGTTCGGTGGAAACGTGGCTTTACAAACAGCATTTCAGTAAAATTATTCCGATTTCCGCGAAATTCTGCATTTATCAATAGGTTCCGTTTTTATTGGCCAATTCCGCGATTCCGTGATTATGGAATCATAGGGCCCTAGTAATGCAACGCTGGGTAGTTGTGTTCTGCGCGTTTTGAATCCAGGAATCGCGTTTTTATACTTTGCCCATATAACGTGTTTTGTGCCTCATTAAGACATCAAGGATTCTGATTTGTTGGTTGGTCAGAATAAAAACCGGAGATAACGCATGTATCCGTTCAAAATTTTACTGTGCCAGTTGTCACTGTGAGGCAGAAGGGGGGATGACGTCTTTCTAAACTTCAACGCATTGTTCCGCATTCGCGAGAAATTTGACAGGCATTCGCACATTTGGAATTTGGTTTCTAATAGTGTTGCACCGATACCGATACAAGTATCGGGTATCGGCCCGATACCGCGTTAATATGCTCGTCATTGCTGCGTCCACATTTGCCGATACCACAAGACCGATACCACTTAATGTAAGGCGCAAGGTAACTGCCTGCTCACGGTCGCATAGGCTACAGTATTTTGTACTATCTGAATTCTGTGTCTAGGGGGAGACGGCGAGTTAGAAAAAATACGAGAAAGAGAGCTTTATAGTTATCACATCACATGCAGGCATACGCACATACACACAAGAGGTGTATAGTAAAGAAGCACATGTAGGCAACTTCATTACAGTACTTAAGTAGTTTTTTTGAGGATTTGTACTTTACTTGAGTTTTTTTTTTTTATTTACCGGGACTTCTACTCTACTACATTAAAAGATAAAAAGTATACTTTTTCTTCGTTACTTTGACACTGGCCACTTCACTACACGTTAAAAATTAAAATATGAATATAATTAATCATTTAAGGATTATCTGGATGCGGTGTGTTCAAAAAGAACAACGGTGTTCAGCAGGGCATCTTAAGCGTTTTGTGCAGATGTTTCTGCCAGCGGACATGGAGCTGCAAATTTATGCACGCAATTACAATATTCTATCACTAGATGGCACACCCGGATCAGTTATTGAATATTTACAAGCAAGCCGAGCTCGCACAAGCACACACCCACAATCACACACACAGAGACTTAGAATTGTGAATCTTCTTATTTTACTACAAATATATTAGAAACATATGGTTACCTTAAACATTTTAGTTGTGGTTAGGTTAAATCTTTTTCATTTGTCATTTGTGTAATTGAAATATGGCGATACCACACACTCTAAGTGATGCCTTGTTTGCTTGGAAAGCTATTATTGACTTTAGTTGGATTGAGAATGCCTGTGAATGTGTGTAGGAACTATCTGTGCCACTTAATAGTTCTACTGACTTTTTATGAAGTTGGGTGTGTTACCTTGCCTATGCAGCGAGTTTACTTTTCATTTGTCAAGCTTCAGTAATGTTTTGCATCATTTGATGGCAGTGCTAGTTCAAAGGCTTTTTTTCGGGCCTAAATACAGAAAGATTTTTAGCAGTTAGGCCTACTCTTTTTTTTTTTTTTTTTTTTTTTTTTTTGAAAATAGCCATGTGTGAATCGTTTGATATTGGCCTCTTTTAGGCTTGTTATAAAAAGAAAATAAAACCTGTACTCCGAAATTGTCATTGTATTTTCCTGGAAAACATTTCAGAAATATCGGTATCGGTACTCGATATCGGCAAGTACACAAAATAAAATACTCGTACTCGTATCGGTTTTTAAAAAAGTGGTATTGGTGCATCCCTAGTTTCTAACATTAAAATTGATCCGTGGCTAGCATCTGCATGGTAGCAACCATTAGCTAGCCAACATTCAATTTATTGGAATGGCAGCACTATTCTACCAATCTGAATTCACTGAATCAATTTGTTCCTGTCAACACTTCTCCTTCATTAACTCTGGCTAAACAACGCTGGCCATCTTGGTGAAAACCAAGCTGGTACATGGGTTGACTGTTAATGTTATCGCAATAAGTTCCATCAGCAGCTTAATGGCAGTTTAATGGTTATAGGGACACAGAAAGGAACACGAACCATTCAGCTAACAAAATCTGAGCACAAATCACAGAACTGTTAAATTAATAAACACTTGTGTTAGTTTTTATTAATGGTTTCCTCAGTTTTCTTGTTGAGCTAGCCTGGACGCTAATGATGGATCATTTGGGACAGGAAGAGAGCAGTCGTGATTGTCTACCCGTTGTTACATAGCAACACCAGAAGGACAACCTGCAGAAACCTCAATAAAGGTTATTTTTATAAAAACTGTTCATCACGGTCAAGTCAAGTGTGGCATAAAAATAATCAGTAGACCTTTGGCTAACTGAAAATTGTATCGATTGGGTGCCATATGATATGGGGGAAAAATATAAATGAGATATTTTGATCTGTCTCCTCAGTCTACCATTGACCTCAGTACATTGAAACAGCTGCTTGTACTCCTAAATGTTTTTTGACGCCACTAGAGGTAGTTAATTCTTTGGTTCAATCTTGTTACTAAGGAAAATCTTTGTAACGGTAGTTCATTGTGCTGCAGCAAGTAAAGCTTCATGTGCTCGCTTGTGGGTGTTATCACAGTATTGCAAAATCCATGTCGTGGCATGACGTGACACCGGTAACGGTGACTTCACCAGTATTCCATCCACCCCTATTTAATCAGTGTATCCATGGGGACTGCCAAGAACTTGTTAACACCAGGGGTGAAATTTTAAAACGGCCCAATCTATCCCAAACTTGTATTTTTAGATGGCCTAATATCTCTAGTTTTATGCTCAAATGGATTTTTAAGAAAAGATATTGTTGAGAAAAAGTTATGGGGGTTTAAGTAAGGAGTTATTTTTGAAGAGCACCAATTTTTTTTGTCTCAGGTTTTTGTTGCCATATAATAATGCTCTGAACTGGGTTATAAATTAATACAGTTTTCTTTACAATTTTTTTTTTTATCAAGTTAAAACATTGTTTTAAACGTGATATTTGAAATTGGGTTTAAAATTAAATATTTTTGTGCTTTTGATTGACTTGAATATAGACAATATGAGAAAAACTGTGGTCCATCCGAGACGCTGGAAAACATGTTTTTTTAAGATTTGAAATACTTAAAATCCGGATAAAATCTTCAAACTTTCTCAAAGCAAGCTTAAATAAACATTTTTTTTGGCAGTATAACAATTTTTGTGTTTTGGATCCATTATCATGTAAATATATTGGAGTGAAATGTGTGCATCCGAGACGCTGAGTGGCAGTCAGCTGGAAGTACAGTTAAGATACAGTGTCTTCAATAGCCTATGAATGTTAAATCTTTGTTTAAATTTGATTTAAATTCTTGTATAATTGGAATTTTATTAACTGTATTTGCAGGATTCATATGTCATGTTCTATTTTACTAAATATCAAACAATTAAATTTGATTATCAATCAAATCTGATCATAATAATCGCACTTTTGTTCCTGGACCTCCTTGATGTTTTTACACCTGGGTAAATGGGTGTAAATAAGAACAAGGTGTTCCCTACAAAATGCAAAATCCCCTCAATCAAAGGTAAATGTTTGTAACACCCATCCTGATCTGCTCAACTGGCTAACAGGTGACGAGCATACTTTAACGACTGATTTCTCACCTAGATGAGTGATTAGCTCAACATCAGAGGGCCTATCTCTAGCACCCCATGTGTTTGCATTTTCTCAGTCAGTATTAGTTGAGAATAAAAGACATCTCCTTGTCACTCAAATCATTATAAGTCAAGTGACACTTCATATAACAACATCTCAATCTTTTTCCAATGCCTTTATCTTCATCTGAGAGAACGCCAAAGCTTCCCTTTCTTATAAAGGGAGCTAGACATCTTTTCTGATGGTGCTGCAATGCATTTCAAACAGAAATGCACGTTTGCCTTCATTACCAGCCTGCTTGAATCAATGAACATTCGTGTAAACTGGCACTTTTTTGGCACATCTCACTGCAAAGATGCGGTAGATGGCGTCGGCGGCACAGTGAAGAGGACAGTCTACAGTGCCATCAAGTTTCATGCAGCCCATATTGAGAATGTCAAGGCCTATGCAGAGTGTGCTGCCAAGGTTAACTCAACCATCAACATCAGATATGTATCCGCTGAGGAGGAAACCAGAAGTCACCTGGCCTCAACAACCTGTGGGATTCAGCTGTTCCAGTACCTGCCACTCAGAAGGTTCACTGTGTCAGAACTGTTGCTCCCGGCAGAATCTCCACATCTGTCTACTCCCAGAAGGATGGTGTTGAGTTTGATGTCCCCCCCAGGGTTCTGCATCCACTACCACCATTTCAGCTTCTATAAATGGTATGCCTGCTGCAGACCAAACAGCTCCAAGTGGTTTGTTGGACAAGCTCAAGAACCAGCTGATGCCGATGCCTTGAGGTTCAACTTCTTGAGGCAAGCCGGACGTTCTAACCGTTTCCGTGTGGCAGATGACCAGGATACCATCTCTGCAGACTGCATACTTTGTGAGATTGAGCCACCAGCACCAACCTCTTCTACCAGAACATCCATCCTTAACTGCCAGAATTTATACCATTCAGGCCATGGGTGATATATGTCTGTTAGATATTTGACTGAATTTTTTTCCAGTGGAAGGCCTTTGGGTAGACAGGAAAATCCCAAATTTTCAGGTTCCAAAAGTGAACGGTTTGGTTGCTAGGGCCTCCAGAAGGGTCACCCTCTGGAGGGCCAAAATTGAACTTTAAGAAAAATAGGTTTTTGAGTTGAAATATCTCAGTGTGCCCTCAATAGCCCTGCTTCATTTTCCCTGATGGCAATCTCTGTTGGGAGGAGTTTTGGAAAATTATGAAATTTTGGTGGGCTGTTGAGGGCGCCACCTATAGGGGGCGCTTGAAAACACCACTTTGAGCCCAAGTAGCACTTACGTTTGAGGCGTTCCTTGCCTGCGCCCTCACTAGCCCAAGCTTGTTTATGCATGATATGATTCTTTATAGGCATAGGCAATACAAATGAATAAAATGACAACATTTCTTGAGTTGCTGAGAAAAAAGTTTTTATTATTTTCTAATGATTTTTTGCAGGTAAGTACAGAAGAGACAGACGAAGAGTTTGCCACAAGTCCAACGCCTTTAAAGGAAAGGGTCTCAGAGCCACAGGGTCCCAAAAATGGCTGATTTCGGCATTTATCAACAAAACCCATTGTGAAAATTGGGGGGTGAAGCCTGAGGGCATTTTCGAAAATGCAGTCTACTCAGAAATAAACCTGGCCAAATTATCCATTAGGGTACCCTAACAGAAATAATTGATGCTAAAGTCATCAACCCCTTTTCTGAAGTACAGCAGCGCCCTCTAGGCCCTTTTTAATGGAAAATGCATTGAATTTCACCCAATTATGTTCAACAAACATCAGGTTTTGCATTGATATTAAAAAATGGTATGAATGGGTTGCCTGTGAAGTTTTTTTTGGATCAATGGCCTGCAAAAATGTCAAAATTATCGGTTGGAGGGCAAACATTAACGCTACTCGCCCATTACTGTATAAAATGCAGTGAAGTCGCTGATGCCAGCAGTTGTTTGCCCTCCCACTGCTAGGAAATGAATCAAACGTTCCCCCTTCAATAACCTGTGGTGATTAAAAAAAAAAAAAAAAAAAACCTTTGCACTGTTTTTTACAATGTCCATATACCCTCCTCCCATGATGGTTTCAATGAGCTACTGTGAATAATTCTTAGTAAAACACAGTGACGTGCAGTCGGAGGTTAGTGTGGTGAGGCAGAAACCTCCCCTTTGCTTGATTAGCAATCAGACGATTAACTAGTTTAGTAAGACTATTCGGCAGAATGACGGGCCAGTTTAAGTTTCCGCGGCGTTATTACTCAGTACATCGAACCTGAAATGCTCACTAGGCAGCAGATTTGCGCGTACTTGCTTCCAGGAAGCCGAGGCAATGTCATCAACAAATACTAAAACCGTTCGACTTATGCAGAGTTCAATGCTTAATCAATATACAATGTATTCTCCTTCAAATACGCGCTTTTACACCCAAACAAAAAGCGGGCGCTTATTTTCAGTCTTCTTTCATAATCCGATTAACAAAATGTTTAAACGATATACAGAATTACCGAGAGCCGAGAATTTTTCCTGATTGATTATTCAGATTTCCATCCTCGCAGTCTCGAATTGAAAGGTATAAGTGAATGAATCTTCTGACCGGTGTTCGCGAGGTGGCATAGGTAGCAAAATTTGTCAGAACACTGGTAGGTTTTGAACGCCTGGCGCTGGTTTATTCCTTGGTATATTTTACTGAAACTTCACAAATAGGGTCACAGGATATTCTGTCAACTAACTATGTACGTTAACAGTAAAAATACACTCACCTTTCTTGCTATTGTTGAGAAGAAGTCACGGCCCGAACTTCATGACGAACTTCAACAACTTCTGTCGAACTTATTTCACATTCCCTGGAGGTCTAGACTGGACGAACAGACTCGTAATTTCTCAAATTAGATGGCTGTAATTCAATCAGGGCCATAGCTGGGATATCACGTCAGCGCAGGCTGTTTGAAATCTACCTCCAAAATGGATATTTTTGCCACGCCGTGCACTTGAAAGTTTGTAAACACGGCGCAAATTGAGGTCAAGCATTCATCCAACGGGCGTAATAGCTCTGTTCAAATCGCGTTATTGGCCGTAATAGGCAGAGTTCATGTATGAAATGCGGGTATCCTATTGAAAAGGTTGCTTTTAATCAAACCATGGTGTTCTTTTTGTATGAAAATGGTATTTACGTCATTTTTTTATAAGTTTTCTGAGGCTTGTTTACCGCCCCAGTTCAGCTGTTACGCATTCCATTAGAGTTTATGCAGAGCGTTGCCCATGCCTATTCTATAACAGGGCCTTGTGCTATTCCACTTGAAATTGTTGTGGGATGGTGAGGGCGCGGAATTATAGGTGGCGCTCACTT
This sequence comes from Gymnothorax javanicus, assembly GCA_029692085.1. NCBI lineage: Eukaryota > Metazoa > Chordata > Actinopteri > Anguilliformes > Muraenidae > Gymnothorax > Gymnothorax javanicus. Next base: position 104,762,229 of record CM056193.1, on the reverse strand, counting down.
TGGTGAAAATGCAAAAATAGGGGTATTCTGCAGCTGTAGATCTCCATGCACCCCCATCAGATTTGAATGAAATCTGTTTTATTTGATAGCCCTACCTGTCCACTGTATGCACCAAAAAGATTGAAGTGGGGTTCAACTGTACTAACCCCTTTTTGACCATCCCATTAAGGCAAGGTTTCAAATGCGAATTAGTACAATATATGGTCTATGGATCGAATAAAGGGATGAAGGCAACAAGGCATGATGGAAAGGTAACCAACTGAAGGTGCACACATCTGGCCCTTGGCCAAGGGTTATTTCATTAGTTGGAGGGCCTGAAATAAAAATCTATTCATCCAATTGAGCAGCAGTGAAACTGGGACAGGAAAAGCAATACATGTAACTGCACACATGTGGGTGGGCCCAGGACGGGGGATCAGATAGAACCCTCTGCTGAGCAGAAGGTGGAAAAGATCATCAAAAAGGAGTCGCCACATTTTCTCATTCACATCTGTATGCATCAAGCTGTTGCACTGTGTACTTTCAGTTTCACCTGACAATGTGCCCAATTTTTACTTTCTAACTCTTGGCTCGTTTCATGTTTTCCATCGTTATCTCGAAAAAATAGACTAGGGGGGAAAACCAAGTGTCTGCATCATACTTTCACCTGAGTTTTCTCTAACAAAGTAGGGATGATAGAGATAATGAGTGATTTATTTTCCTGAAATTAGCATGACAAAAGAAGTAAACAATTTTTTTTTTCTTAAATTTATTCATGAGCGGTGAAGCGTGCAATCCGTCCGGCCCCGCCTCCAATCTTCTAAACATTCCAAAGGAGGTCAGCAGAAGGCCGGACCCTATCCATTGGTTCAGAAGAGAGCTTTAAATTGCTGATTGCTCCACTAAAAATCATCCATTGGCATTGAATTCAAACTGACACCTATGCTTACTTATGTACCGTAACAGCACTACATAGACAAGCATATGGAATGGTCACGTCACACCTTTAAGAATGATGGTCAAAAAGGGTTAAAACAGTAGAACCCTGCATCAATCATTTTGGTAGACATAGTGGACATGTAGGGCTATCAAATAAAACAAACTTTGTTCAAATCTGATGGGGGCGCATGGAGATCTACAGCCGCGGAATACCCCTATTTTTGCATTTTCACCGACGTGAGCGCCACCTATAGTTCAGCGCCCTCATCATCCCACTACAATTTCAAGTGGAATAGCACAAGGCACTGTTATAGAATCATATCATGCATAAATGAGCTTGGGCTAATGAGGGCGCAAGCAAGGAATGCCTCAAACTTAACTGCTACTTTGGTCCAAGATGGTGTTTTCTAGCGCCCCCTATAGGTGGAGCCCTCAACAGCCCACCAAAATTTCATAATTTTCCAAAACTCCTCCTAGTATAGACTGACAACAGTAAAAATGAAGCTGGGCTATTGAGGGCGCACTGAGATATTTCAACTCAAAAACCTATTTTTCTTAAAAGTTCAATTTTGGCCCTCTGGAGGGTGACCCTTCTCGAGACCATAAAAACCAAACCGTCGATTTCTGGAACCTGAAAACCTGGAATTTTCCTATTTACTAATAGATCTTACAGCAAAAGAAATTTCAGGCCATTTACTATCACACATATAACAACCTGTAATAGAAATCCACCTGACTGTTAAAAATTCTGGCAGTTAAGCTTGATGCTAAGGACTGGAAAGTGATCCCAGGCCTTTTCAGAGAACGCCGCTCAATATCTGACTTTATCTGAGCAATTCAGAGACGTAAAACCATGTCTAAATATGGTACAAAATGCAATAAACCTTACTTTGTACATATCCAAGGTGTGAATATGTAAAATATTATATAATTGTATTATAGAAATAAATCTTAGAAAACTAAATCAATCTTGTCTTGTGCATCCAAGACTATTTTAGCTCAGTCCATCCGAGACACTGACATTTTCTAAAACTCTTGCTATCTAGGCATCAAAAACCCTTTTTTTGCATAAACCTTATTGGATATTTAAATAAACACCCTAATGATAATAATGCCTAAATTTTATTTTACAATTATTTTGGGAACAGCACTTTCAAGAACTTTGAAAAACGTAAAATTTAGACGTTCATTTTCCGTCCGTCCGGAACAGTGCACTTAAAAGGTTATATCTTAAACTATCCAATAATTTATGTTTAAATTTTAATATGTTGAAGTGGGTAATTAGACCTTTCTTTTGACATATTACATAAGTTTATAGGCCCACTGGTTGAAAAAAAAACAACCTCTTAAACAGTAAGCGGTCCATCCGAGATACATTTGGCCGTCCCCCCATCTTAACTATGCCCTGTGAATTGTCTTGCCAAATCTGCTAAATTTATCGTAGATTTGTGCAAGAGACTTGACAACTGACAGATATATTCTGATGATTCTGCAGCTAGATTATAACATGACACTGCGACTGGCGGAAGGGGCACCGACGGCTTGTTTTGTTGGACAAGTGGACGATAACTTCTATTGGCCAGACGGTTAATCAGTCTTTGCCCGACTTTTCGAGCACTTTCCTGCTGACAGTGTGTCATGCGTCGATCTCTCCCGAAGGTCAACAAGTAGGAAGTTTCAATTGCTTCTCAATAAAATTGAGTGAATAATCTAATTTTACTGACCACCAGTAGCATTTAATTGTATTTCAGGAAATTTTTACGAACTTGAGCATATCAGTTATGCATGTAAAAAAAGATTTTTTTAAAGATTTTTTTGGGACTTTCTCCTTTATTTGATAGTTGTAGAGTGGACAGAGACAGGAAAGTTGGGGACAAGAATGGGAAGACATGCGGCAAATGACCTGGAATTGAACCTGGGTTGCCGCGGGAAGGACACAGCCTTTATGGTGCACGTGCTTAGACCGAAGTGCCACAGGAGCACCCGAAAAAGATCATTTTTGACCTTAAAACATTATCAATAATTGTGCATTTACAGTACTGTTAGTCATTCAATTGATTGCTATCCACCTAAAAAATGTTTGAAAACTTACGATGAATTTGAACTAACAATAACATTGGTAGCTGGCTATCCGCAAGATTATCTGCTGCCAGTAACGTGTGATATATCAAGCTTCATGAAGGTACCCCGTCATCGCTTACCTAATGTTATCACTCATGAGTGCCGATTCGGATATAAAATGCTCAGGGCAGTTAATCATGTGTTTTGGATACCTGGAGCAAAAACATATTAAACATATAAAAACAAAAAGAATTCATATTGTACAAAATCATGGAATTAAGGTTATTGATTTGAGGTGCTGATGGCGCTTATTTCGATTGCAAGCCTGCTAATTTTAATGACTGCTGTGAAGGGGGAGGAGTAACTTGGTATCTTCCTGATGATAGTCAGTCATGACAGTGTTTTATTGCAACACATACAATGGATAAACAAAACAATACCAACTAATCTCTGCATTTATAAAAATGACAAGCTTAAATGTTCTTTTCCTGACTCTGCTGTCCTCATCTGTCCCCATCTGGCGGGTTTTTATTTATTTTTTAGCTTAAATGGGGAACATCTATGATGAGAGGAGCACCCTGGCAAGTGAAAATGCCGAGCAGTACTCCTCACTTTACATTTTGCCCTTAATTGCCAAGCAGTATTTATTTATGTTTAGTATATGGCTGTAAACTGATTGTTAGTGAGCTATATATTTTAATTTTTTGGTATTGAGATGTTACTCAACTTGTTAAACATACAGTTTAGATGTCTGCTTGGTTATTTGCCTTAATTCCTTATTCAATCGGTTTACATCTCTTGAAAAAAACTGATTGACAACTGATCACTTCTCGGTACCTTTGCATAGTCATATAATGATGCACAACCCATTTTCATTCAAGCTCAAAAATTCACTATCAGTCCCCATATTGGTAGATGGTGAAGTGCCCCCACCATAAAATTGATGTCAGCATCACTCTCAAAAATCCCATAATGGTCGGGCACTAGTAACACATCGTTTAATTGTAACAAACTGAGCACGCTTATCTCAGGAAAGGTGAAAGGAAATGCTTCTGGCTATTGAATGGGCTGACATTATTAGAGTAACTTTCTATGCTCTGTTCTTGAAGATAATTTGCTGAATTTAGTTTTCTGCAGTCTTGTGTCATTGTGACAGGCAGGAGCAGCCAGGGAAGGGATTATGGAGGGTAGGTAGTCATGAGAAACTCTTACAAATTGATGTCGGGGCAGCATTGTTCTAGCGTTTCTGTTTCTGATTTCACAGCAGAAGCTCCTCAGCTGGGACTATATGCCCCCAGTCCACTGGCCAACAGGCTGAGTGGAGGCCAAGGTGGGGTACGGGACAGACTCTTGCATTATTGTATTGGCCCTTGTATTGAGGGACTGGTGGCCACAGAGTTGCTGCCTTCATCCTCAGCTTTGAGGAAATTCAAGGTCGAATATCCTCTGACCTGGTCTACGAAAATTATTCATTGTAGTTCATGAACCCTGGTCTCTGGATGGAGGAGAAGACTTGGCGTGCTTGCAGGAGGGGCCGGGGTGTTTATAAGGCAGAGACTCTAGTAATGGTGGGAGGGCAGTTGCTCTCGGACGGGGGCAAAGCATAAAGTTGTCCCAGCAGTACAAGACAGCTGGTGGGTGTGGATTTTTCAGTCCTCTAGGCTGTTTGTTATCTTCTCACAACACCAGTGTCTATACAGCAGACTCTGGGATTAAATTTTTTTTTTGGGGGGGCGGGGGGGTTGGTGGATGATGTAGAGGGTATTGGCAAATAGACTGTCCCTGACACAAACATGCTGAAATGTGCTCTGGATCCACATGGTGCAAAATGGAGAAATGTATTGTTCTAAAATCTGTCTTTTAAGCAGTCCCACTGGCTATTATGCTGGAAGCAGAGAAAGTTTGGAAAAGGTTTGTTGCATAACATTACAGCCTGTGTGCTTGGTGCAGTAACAGAGACTCCAGAGCTCAGAGCTGCTTAGAGTGTTCTGCCAAACTCAGCCCACTGATACTCTACTTTGTAATACAACACTATTCTTCCACTGCTTCAGAGCAGCCAGGCAGCCTTGCATATATTTCTGTGGATATGAAGTATACTTCTGTTGTTGTGCTGAAGCAGTCGGCTTTGCCCTCAGGGATTACTTATGTTTTCCGTCACTTTTTTTTTTGGTTAATGTCTTTGGCGCCACAACCAGTTTTTGAATTAAATTGCATATTATTCTCATCTAATGTAATTTTACAATGTCAAGAGAAGTAGAACTTTGCTAGGGAAATGGTTCTTTGAGGAGATGACTGGAAGCAGTGGTATTGTATCCTCTGATTTTGATGTGCATATGCGAGTGGTTTGGGTGGAATGGTCTTTGGGACCCAGGGGCCTACATTCGTAGTTGTGCGAATGTCCGAGACGACCATAAATTTATGCGGATGATCAAGGAATATTGATAACTAGTCCATTTTGACAAGTAAAATATTGGCTGGAGTTCAGTCTTAACATCTTAAGGCCCAATGTCCCCCCCTAGCGGTAACGCCGGTGTTACGGGATTTTTTAGTGGCATGCCTTGAGCCTCTGAGCCTTCAACGCATAATTGCTTTCAAGCTGTTCCTGTTTAAGATTGCTTCATTAATAATCACACAGTTTTCTTACTGGATAATCAAGACGAATTCATAAGCCTGTAATTATTAAGAAATTATTAATGAATGACAGAGATCACAGATGGGCCACATTAACAATGTACTTAATAGTGATATTGTAGGGATAGAAAAAATATAATGCTAATTAATTAATCCAGTACTTTTTCTGAATTCCATCACCTGTTTTAGCCATTTTTACCCCGCAGCCCTTTATGGGCTGATGGGGTCTAGTTTTACCCTGGCGCATCTGGGCAGGCGGGCGGCGAGTTCTTTGTGAGGGATAGGTGTAGAACGTAAGAGTCATTAGCGACTTTGACCTGGACACGGTGACCTTGAACTTGAGAAATTTGGCTGAGCCATATTTCCCAAAGTACTGACCACAGGAACTTCAAATTTGGTCTGCAGATTCCTTTTGAGGAGTATTTGTGCAATGTCAGGGTCATTAGTGGATTTGGCTTTTGACCTTGGCAAAGTGACCTGTGCCTTGTCATAGGTATATGCCGCTATTTATTAATAATTAGTTAATGGCTGTGGGGTTCTCTCGGCGCTCAGCAGCACAACCTAATTTATTTTGAGATAGCACTTAATCAAAATGTATTCAGCATTAAAAAGAGTAGGCTTCATTTGCGGGGAAGCGCAGTGGCACCCTCATTGCCGCGATGCAATAATAATAAATTTATTCAAGTACCAACGCTTCTGATGCCAAAACGTTGGTAATTCAATAATTTAGTTAATTGGTTATTAGTGCATCGTGAAAGTTTGATGCATGGCATGCATTTAAAATAATGCATTCCATGCATTGAACTTTCTCTGTAGCAAGCTCATTGATGAGGTCGTTATTGTCCAGCTTCTGGGGAAGTTGTGAGCTACAGTATGAGATTGTATGAACGACAATTATCTAATTAATTAATTAATTAATTAGTAACAAACTCTAAACCTTATGAGCCTCATTTACTTCATAATATTCTACTTCAAGAAGGAATTTTGAGAAATTTCAGTTAATTTCCATCCATGCATTCTGTCATTCCTCTTTGAAGCAAAGCGTTTTAATCATGAATAGTTATGCAGCTTACTGGTTGCCTATTTGCTCAGCAATTAATTCAGTTAATTGCCAAAACAGGTTTTGTGTTAACCTGTATTATGGTTGTGTCACTGGTTGCAAACAGATTTATTTTTACACAAGCAAACTTAACACGCGGACCTGAGTCGGCGAAACCGCGCTCTTGAAAACGTTTTCTTGGGCATACCAAGCCAATGGGACACTGATGCAGAAAATAAATGTAGACCATTTTGTGAGCTAAGGGAATTCAGAAGCTTTGAAAGACATTGACGTTTTACGTCACCATTAATTTGAATAGGAAAATGCTTTTTAATTATTTCAATTCATAAAAATGCAAGCTCAGGATTTAGATTAGTTATGAATGACATTAGTTATGATATGACATTTAAGTGGACTTATAGTTAAGCAAACATTTTTCCAAGTTATTCACTTTTTAAATTAAGAATTATTATCAAAATAATTAGAAATTGCAACTTAAAACACTGAGTTTCTGTAGCATCACATCAGTGGTTGCCATGGCAACGGCTGTTTTAATGAATATATAGATACTTGGAGAAACACAGTTATTGAGATAACTTAACAGTATTTGGTTATAATTTCAGCTGTAATGTGAAGGAACAAACATTCCTAATGTCACTACAGAGCTTCTTCCCAGGTTTCTATGTTCTAGTATTGATTTTGACCCCCCTAAATCAATTTTGGCGGGAAACGGCTAATTAAATATGCATATTTTGATTTACTCATATTCAGAGGTACATATTGCTAAAAGAGCTCTTTACATACATAGATCATTATGAAATGAAGATAACTGTCAAATATGAAGTTAATTGGATGTACAGTTGCTGAGAAATCTGTATTTTCTTGTTGAAAATCTGTATTTTTATAAAAACATGATTTTTAGTTTGGCAGTAATAATGTGATTGAAGTTTGACAGTAATGGTCTTAAGAGGAATACATTTAGTATTTAGTTTTTAGTGGTTTTTAGGATTTTTTTTTTTTTTTACCTCCTTAAAAGGCACCAGCCTCATAAGTAACTCCCTCTTCTTCAATCTGTGTTTCTTCCCTAGTTCTACGTGCTTGTCGAGCGTCTATTCGTTTCTTTTTTTCAAGTTCTAGTCCACGTTTTTCACTCTGTTTCACACATTTTCTGTCCATTTCGTGATAGCCTTTCATTGAGTGTGCCCCTGCCTTTATGCCAAGTTTCATAAGAATGGAGGCGATTCCTTGTTGGCCATCATTGAAAGTCACCACACTCATAGCTGTTTCAGCCTTGAAGATATTGTTCGTGACAAATGTTTCCTTCGGAACACGACTCCATATTACGGACTATTTTAAGGACCACTTCAGGGCCATTCTTTGAGAAGTGAACCAAAATGTCACACACATGACCAGATGTCATCAAATAAAGAAATACTTTGAAAATTAATGAAAGGTATCAAATTTATTCCTTGCTATTCTCCATACCCCAAAACTATGAAAATTCTAGATTTTTCAACTTCACAGAGTTTTTGAAGTCAAATAGAGTTATGAAAAACCTGTTTCCGTGTGAAGTCGCACACGTGACCTGTCATATTTGACCTCTGACCTTAAGTAGTTAAAGTTAATGTAACAAATAACATTTTTACTTGATAGACTTGGATAAGTAGTACTCTTATACAAGGTCCACAATCATGAACCTCCAATGCTTTTGTAATTGGAGGAGATTTTTTCTACTATTTGTTACATTTTTGGTCACACACGTGACTGAGAATGGCCCTTCATGTTCTTACCTCAAAACTAAAATTTTGAACCAAAATTGGCATTTTGCTTAGGTATAGGTCCCCTTAACGTGTGATAATGCATGTATCCGGTCAAAATTTTATTGTGCCAGTCGTCACGGCCTCTCACAGCAGGCCAGAGATCAGCTAGCGGAGAAAATCTTAGGTAGAGTATAAAATTTGATTTGAAATTGTTAGCTAATCAACCCTGTGCAGAGCCTGAACAACGAAATGCTGATCATGCCCCAGAAGCGGTTTGACTGCATAGACGATGCTGTAAAAGAGTTTGCTGCATTAGAAAGGCTCAAACTAAAGTGAATGTTTTACATTTTTTCCCTTCTGTTTTTTCAGTCTGTTTTTGAGTGTCGTTTAACTGTTCATTTCCAAACAATTTTGTCATGATCTAAAATTGACCTGGAGCATTCTTTTGATAAGGGTTTCTGGAGTTCTTAGCATGACCTAAATGGTAGCATAAAACCAACTAGAAAATCTGTTGTATCAGTTACTTGGCCAAGCTGGCAATCTATTAGACTCAATTTCCATGTATTGAAAGTAAGAATTAACAGTATTAATTTAAATATTGTATTCAATCAGTCACACTGGTACAATTTTTTGGCATTTTAAGAGGTTGAGATTTTAGTAATTTAATTTTGTTCACTTTTTAGTCATCCAGTCATGCTGTTTGAGACTTCATTTTTTTCTTCGATGATGTTTGTGTTTTCATTGATATTGTTATCTTTGTCTCTATGTTATTTATATTTACGTTTAGAAATAAATGAAATGACATCATTGGGCTTTTATTTAGATTTACATTTTTACGAAGTAAACTTGGACAAATTGCCGACTGCAAAGTGGTGTAAAGAGCTTGCAAACATTAAACTAAGTATTGCCGATTCTCGGTATCGCCAATACGCAAAAAATGCCCGGCTGTAGCGTTTTCGGCAAAATATCTTGCTACATCCGGAACCCACTCATTTCCGATGCGTTGCTGAGATCACGATTATCGTTTAGCGTTAGCTAGCTGCGGCTCAACCGCGCACGCATGCATACATATATTCGGTCATTGTGCGTGTAAGTCTCTCATCCAGGGGTTTATTTCTGAAGTTTTTTCCGCTTATTTTTGTTCGACGAACACAAGGCAGCTTCACAGTAACGACCCATGGCCTTGATAACTACAGTTCAGTTACTGTTGGGCTCTGCAGAGACCGGAAGCGACTGGGTCACCGAACTATCCCATAATGCATCTGAAACGGGGCATGGATGCAACATCCGGGCATTTTTTGCGTATTGGCGATACCCTCAATTCAATGTTTCAAGTCATAGTGTTAGCCAGAATGGAATCTCAGGGTGTCTCACCCCTGCGACCAGGCCAACCTGGCCAAGACGAAACCTCCTACGGAATGGTTCATCCCATCGAATCAGCTTGTTGCAAACAAAAGAAATAACTGATGGGTATTTTGTGCCATTGACACAGAAGAAAGAGTCAAAGACACCCCTTCAATTCAAAACACCACATTTAATTATAAAAGAAATTCATCTGAAATATACAGCTGTACTTGTATCGAAACATGAGTGCATTAGTGTATTTGGTTCACTTAAAGGTGACAAAGAATCAAAAACCGAATAACGATAGTCTACCCGCATTGAAGAGCATACGAAAAGTGCTAGACATTCTGAACATCTCAGTTTCATTGAAATTCCTCCTTTAAATTTACATATGATGTCATATGCATCTCACTGCCCCCCCCACTCTCATTCCATTTCCTCCCCTTCAAAATAATTTGCATACAACCGCTCTCCCGCCCCCTACGGACAGTAAATTGCAGCAGTGTTCGTGCGTGAAGTTCAAGGCGAAATGGCGAGTTGTGTACCGAGGTGTGCTCCTCCAGGCTGTGGAAGCGGTGTGCAAACGATTCTATAACCTTCCAACCAAAAGAAATGCACAAGATGCATGGCTGCTGTTCATTTTTAATCAGATTCCCACTACATTCAACCACAGACTGTTACTTTGCTCAGCCCCTTTCACCTCTGACAGTTTTACTAACCTGGCACAATTTCAAGCCGGCTTCTCGCAGCGTTTGGCGCTACGTAGCGGAGCAGTTCCGACTTTTCGTCTACCACAACAACCAGTACAAACTGTAAGTATCATGTTGTTGTTAGTTTGTTTTTAAAACGTTAAAAATAGAATATATTCGTTTTGCTTGTCTAGCCAATGTCGTATGACGTGATTATCACTCAGCAACAGCTTTGAAAAGATCTGAAATAAATCCGTGAAGATTGTTGTTGCCAATGATCCTGCCATGCTCACATTAAGACGGTGGAAGGTCGGCATCTGCGCCTTTAGTTTGTGAAGATGTTTCGCCTGGTGCGTCAACACCAAAACATGAAAGTAGCAGTGATGCCAAGTCTCACGCATTCGTCGTGGGTCTAGTGCATTTTTTAGGATTCTTCGCCGTAGTACGCAATTATTCAATGAATGCTTATTAATGAGATTCTCATGCGGAATTAAAATCCTTGTGCCTTGAAGTTTCAGTTTCACTTGCGTAAAGGTGAATTTCACCGCAAGTAACATGGAAAGCAATTATGACTTGCTTCGCTGTAGGCAGCAAAGCCAGCCAATCAGCGTCAAGTGCTTGCGTTTCATAATGAGGTTGCCAGTTAAGCCCGAACGGTCGCCAAATAGGTGTAAAACAACGCTTTCAAAATCCCCCACCCTAACATAGCTGTTTGAGAGAGGTTTTTAGGAAGCCTCTGAGGCATTACAGACCCAACCAAAATTTTGTTGTGTATATGTCACTTTACTGAACAAGGATAAATACCCCGTTCAACCATTCTAGGTCACCTTTAAGGGAACTGTATATAAAAGAAAATCATGGCATTATTGAAACATCAAACCTAAATGAATTCAGTGTTGTGCTATGTCGCAGGGAAAACCTGAAGTGATCTTAGACAATACGCATGCGCCAAGTGCGGACAGCCTCGATTTGACCTATCCCAATGAATACTGGGAACAGCCTAAGGACGTCTCAAATGCCAAATGCCTTAGACTCAATACAAGCCTGAAGACGGTACTTTTATTTATTACAGTCGGTGATGCCACAAGTTTATTTATCTTGTTTAGAACAGAGATTCTCCAAGAATGGTCTCTAGTGGAAAGACTTTCCATTTCCCCGACATCATTATTACCCCGCCCCACCCGAAGGGGGAGGGCAAGGGGTATTGTTTTTGGTTCGGTTTGTTTGTGTGTTTGTTTATTTGTTTGTTTGTTAACACTTTAGCAGCAAAACGAATAGCCAGATTCACCCCAAATTGGGTTTAGGGATTGCAGCTGACCCAGAATAGATGCCTATTGAATTTAGGAAAAGTAGGTCAAAGTATGTGCGAGGGGCGGGGTTTTTTGTGCCTGGCACCGCTTGTTCAGTAGGTGATTAGATCGTGTAGGGAGATCAAGTTCTGATCCCCATCCACCGATCTACCTTATCGGTTTTTCTGTCATTTCTCGGTGTTACCGCACCAAATATTTTTTTTAGCTTACCGGCCCTATGGGCCGATAAGCTATTGTCGTGGTGTGGCATCCGTCGTCCGGAACATTTTTTATTTATCTTTTTTTTGGCCTGTTGAATTTTTGTGTAAATTTGCATACTACTAGACTATATCTTCAGTTGGTTTTCTTGGAATTTTGATTGAATCATTTTTGTCAGTTTTTTATGCGCCCTTGAAATTTTGGCTCCAATGTTAAAGATTGGACTGAGAAATTTAAAAAAACTGTTTCTCAAAAACTGCGTGATAAATTTTTTTCTAAATCGGGCAATCAACTTACCTTGGTACCGTCAATGTACAGTGCGAGCACCATTTGATTGAATCGACGGAAGTGGGTCTATTGGGGGCGCTGTACTTTATGAATATGCAAGATGGCCTGTGGAGGCCAAATGGTTGCAGATAGAGATTAAGTTTGTATTATCAACATATAGGAAGTCATATACAGTGCCGTGAAAAAGTATTTGCCCCCTTCCTGATTTCTTATTTTTTTGCATATTTGTCACACTTAAATGTTTCAGATCAGGAAGTAAATTTTAATGTTAGACAAGGACAACCCGAGTAAATACAAAATGCAGTTTTTAAATGATGATTTAATTTATTAAGGGGAAAAAGCTATCCAAACCTACCTGGCCCTATGTGAAAAAGTAATTGCCCCCTAAACCTAATAACTGGTTGTGCCACCCTCCGCGACAACAACTGCAATCAAATGTTTGCGATAACTGGCAATGAGTCTTTCACATCCCTGTGGAGGAATTGTGGCCCACTCTCCTTTGCAGAATGTTTTAATTCAGCCACATTGGAGGGTGTTTGAGCATTAACGGCCTGTTTAAGGTCATGCCACAGCATCTCAATCGGATTTAAGTGCAGACTTTGGCTAGGCCGCTCCAAAACCTTCAGTTTGTTTTTTTTCAGCCATTCAGAGGTGGACTTGCTAGTGTGTTTCGGATCATTGTCCTGCTGCATAACCCAAGTGCGCTTGAGCTTGAGGTCACCAACTGATGGTTGGACATTCTCCTTCAGGATTTTCCGGTAGAGAGCAGAATTCATAGTTCCGTCAATTACGACAAGTCATCCAGGTCCTGAAGCAGCAAAGCAGCCCCAAACCATCACACTACCACCACCATGTTTGACTTTTGGTATGATGTTCTACTTATGAAATGATATGTAAGTTTTACGCCTGATGTAACGGGATGCACACCTTCCAAAATGTTCAACTTTTGTCTCGTCAGTCCACAGAATATTTTCCCAAAAGTCTTGGGGATCATCAAGATGTATTTTGACTAATGTGAGACGAGCCTTTGTGTTCTTTTTGGTCAGCAGTAGTTTTCGCCTTGGAACCCTCCCATGGATTCCATTTTTGCCCCGTCTCTTTCTTATTGTTGAATCATGAATACGGACTTTAAATGAGGCAAGTGAGGCCTGCAGTTCTTTTAGATGTCGTTCTAGGTTCTTTTGTGACCTCCTGGATGAGTCATCAATGCGCCTTTGGAGTAATTCTGGTAAGCCGGCCACTCCTGGGAAGGTTCACCACTGTTCCAAGTTTTCTCCATTTGTGGATAATGGCTTTCACCGTGATTTGCCGGAGTCCCAAAGCCTTAGAAATGGCTTTGCCACCCTTTCTAGACTGATAGATGTCAATTTCTTTGTTTCTCATCTGTTCTTCAATTTCTTTAGTTCGTAGCATGACATTTTGCTTTTTGAGATCTTTTAGCCTATTATGCTTTGTCAAACGGGTTCTATTTAAGTGATTTCTTTATTCAACAGGTCTGGCAGTAATCAGGCCTGGGTGTGGCTAGTGAAATTGGACTCAAAAAATGTGGTTAATCACAGTTAATTCATGATTTAACAAGGGGGGCAATTACTTTTTCACATAGGGCCAGGGAGGTTTGGATTGTTTTTTCCCCTTTATAAATGAAATAATCATTTCAAAACTGCATTTTGTATTTACTCGGGTTATCTTTGTCTCATATTAAAATTTCTTTGATCTGAAACATTTAAGTGTGAAAAATGTGCAAAAAAGTAAGAAATCAGGAAGGGGGCAAATGCTTTTTCACGGCACTGTATGACCTATATTTTGGCAATATTAAATTTGACCACAGATGACTTTGAAAGGTCAAACTCGAGGTCAGGGAATATATTAACAATATTAAAAGATCTGACTTGAAATTTCAAAAAATTATTTCTCAAAAACTGTCTAACTGTTTTCTAAATCTGGCAATCAACTCACCTTGATACACTTTATGTACAGTGTTAATGCCATTTTGATTGAATTGACGTAAGTGGGTCTAGTGGGGGGTTTTACATTGGGTCTTATGGAGAATGGGCCAAATTGCCTGTGGAAGCTAAATGGTTGCAGATAGATTAAGTTTGTATTACTGACATATAGGAAGTAATATATGACCTATATTTTGGCTATGTTAAAGTTGACCTCAGATGACCTTGAAAGGTCAAACTTGAGGTCAAGAAAAATGTTACAATTTTCAAAGCTTTCTAGGCTTGAAAATATTGGACATTGGGAATGTATGTGCATTGAACACTTATAGGAAGTCATGTATGAACTTTCGTTTGGTGGCCTTGAACTTGACCTTCGGCAACCCTCGAAGGTGGGCGGCACGGTGGCATAGTGGTTAGCACTGTTGTCTCACAGCAAGAAGGTCGTGGGTTCGATTCCGGCCTGGGGCCTTTCTGTGGGGAGTTTGATTGTTCTTTTGTCCGGTTTTCTCCGGTTTCGGTTTCCCCCACAGTCCAAAGACATGCATGTCAGGTTAATTGGAGACACTAAATTGCCCATAGGTATGAGTGTGAGAGCGAATGGTGAGAAGATTTGAATAGTATCTGGTAATGAATTGTGGAGGGCAGCATTACGCCGTACGGTGTACAGCCTGCCGGAATCTCAGATGAAGAAGAAGAAAACCTTCGAAGGTCAAACTTCACATGGTGAAATTTCAATGACCTCTATCACCAAAACTATTTCAAATAGAGCTTTGGTTTGTATTGTGGGCATATAGGAAGTCATATATGAAGTTTCATTTGGTGACATTGAACTTGACCTTCAGTGACCTTCAACAGCCAAACTATGCAGTGAAATTTCAATGACTTATATCAGCAAAATCATTACAGATTGAGCATAGGTTTATATTGGAGACGTATAGGAAGTCATGTATGAACTTTCATTTGGTGACCATCGTATTGACCTTCGAAGGTCTAACTTGACCTAGAGAAAATTCAATGACTTCTGTCACTGAAAAGGTCACAGATGGAGCCTAGGTTTGTGTTACTGACATAGGAAGTCACATATGAACTTTCATTTGGTGACTTTCAGCTTGACTGTTGATGACATTTGAAGGTCAAACTTGACATAATACATTTACAAAGACTTGTATTGCCAAAAAGGTCAAAGATGGAGTCTAGGTTTGTATTAGAGACATATAGGAAGTCATATATGAACTTTCATTTGGTGACCTTCGTATTAACCTTCAAAGGTCAAATGTGACCCAGTGAAAATTCACTGACTAGTATCACTAAAACGGTCACAGATGGAGCCTAGGTTCGATGACATTCAACTTGAGAGTCAGTGACCTTTGAGGGTCAAACTCGATTGTGTAATTACAATGACTTGTGTCACCAAAATGGTCACAGATTGAGCCAAGGTTTGTATAGAGACATTTAGAAAGTCATATATGAAGTCCATTTGCTGACCACAGCTTGACATTCTGTGACCTTTAAAGTTCACAATTGACATTGAATTCATATTGACATATTTTAATGACTTGTATCACCAAAACTGCTTCAGAGCTTAGGATTGTATTACACAAGGTCTTATAAATCTATGAACTTTTATTTAGTGACCTTGACATTGATTTTCATTGATTCAAATGTCAAACTTCACATGAAGTTTTCATAGCTTGTATCATCACTGTAAGGCTGCTTGCTGGTAAGCTACAGGACCCTTGGTCCTATTTATCTCATTAGGTCATCACTATACATTAGCTGTATTAAATGACCAAGAAAACATTCATGTTGTGATCCTCATACTAGGCGACTGAGACATTGTACTAGGGATTTCCCTGTCGGGCACCCATTTAACTAGCTAGGATAAAGTGTTGACATAAGAGAAGCACAATGGACGCCACATGATTGGTCTTTGCAACTTTTTGATCCCAGGCCTCTACTTCCCATATACACTCAATGATATAGACCCATCCCGGATCCCCTATTATCGTCACCTCGGGCCTGCGTGATCAGCGATCGAACGTAGTTGCCTGCCGGGATATAAGAAGAGAAATTGCAGTTGCCCGACTGAAATTTCTTGTTCCCCCGGATGTCAGGCAGGCAAGTTTTGCGAGCCCTGTACTACTAGTATCTTTCAACTTACCTGACTGAAATACTACCTTTATTTTTCTGTTGAGCTTTGTACGTTTAATCTTGGAATAAAGGTGGAAAAGAGTGAAAGAAAAGAATAGTAGTCGGTGGAAGATGTGTAATGTTCAACTGGCTCAGATCGATCCGAGGGATTTGTGGGAGCACTGTGAGATTCAGTTTTCTGCAGTATGAACCTTGACTGACCCCAGTTGACGCCATTTTTGATTAGTACTGGTACTGTTGTGGTTTGATGTTGAACAGTGGGGCTTATCCTTGCAGTAGACTTGAGCAGAAATGCCATCTCCTCCAGCTGAGCCAGTATCAGCCCCCACAGGACTATAATTGGTAGTCTGCTACCTTTTTGCTGTTGGGGAAAGGGAAAGATTAAAATGTGCAAGGAACTTGGGAACATTACACAGAGGTGAGAGCTGGCCAGTCCTGTGAGTGCCTTGTCATTACACCACCAGACTGTACTATATTACACTTCATCATGTTACGTCTCTCTAAGATATTGTTGTTTCTCAATTTACTGTTCTTTACAACTTCAGTATAACTCCGGAGTATTATATGAACAGTATTGTGTCACGCAGAATGCTAAAAAAGTTACATAGATTGTATACAGGTTGTATAGAGGGGTCAAGGAAAATGTTGTGGAATTTGGCAGTGGAGCACCTGCCCCCATGCTCATTCCAGAGCATTCTCTAGTGCGGAGCAGGATGTCCCATGGAGGGGAGCATTAAGAAGGCTTAGTGGATAATGCTGTGTTAATGGGGTGAAGCACAGGGGGGTCTGCAATAGCATGATTACTTTTTGTGATATGATTACGATGTTAAAATACTGCAATTAATATGGCTGGCTACAGTAGCATGTGGCTGCTGCGCAATAACGCTTATGGTGAAAAGTGATTTGCTGAATTGTCAGGCAACTTTCTACCAACTTTAGAAATGTTTGATCGTCAGACTCGTCTACCTGATTGCAACAGCCAGTACAATCACATTTCTCTGACATTTGACCACACCTTAAGGCCAACTTTACCCTGTTCCTGACATTAGCTAACTGTTATCAACAAGTTGGCTTGTTTTGTTTTCAAGTAATTTTAGCTAGTTTTTCACTTAAAACACCAGGAGGAAAAATTGGTCTCCTCTCTTCTCCAGACCATCAGATCATAGATTAAGTTTTTCATGGGAACTGGAGAGGCTGTTGCCTTGACCAATTGAAAATCTTTGAAGAATTGCCTGAGTGGTTTGACTCACTCATAGTCAATACAGTATCCCGGCCAAAAATGAGCGCAAATCTAGTCAGAAGAAAATGTCTGATTGTATAAGATTGACAAAACAGTACCACAATGAATGCGCGCCGTTATCGAAGCGAAAGGTGGCTCAGCAAAATATTATAGTGTGAAACTTTTTTTGGCTGGGCAGTATATGAACATTCACATTTAAGCGCAGCCATGGCCAAAAAAAAAAAAAAAATGAATACAGTACTTTACGAGAAAGCGATCCTTGGGTTGTCATTACTTGCCTCATGTCATCACATCTATATCGTAAACTGTAAGAATTATGAGCATGTAGCCCAGGTAACCTCCTCCTACTGTGCTGAAACCGTTCACAAGTTACTAATCTATAGGGTTTTCAAATAGTTAAGTTTCTGGTTTACTAACCTTAAAGGTGCACTATGCAAGTTTGTTTACTTTCTGCGCGATTATATTTTTGTCTCAATTCTCCGACATCTCTCCACGATCTGCGAGCTGCCTGCCCCTAAATTCACTGTTTAAAAAAAAAAACAAAAAAACCCAGGCTCTGGAGACCGCACAGGCGTCACAAACTGCAAATAAACACAAGGGCCACAGGCTGTGCCCATAACATAACAAACCGTCCTGGCCAATCACCAACAAGAGTTGACAGTTACGGAAGCATGGGAATGAGGGAACTATGGGAGGGAGGGGCGAGCTACCTCTGTTTTGTTTGAGTTCGAATGTCAACAGAAGTGATGTCAACAAACTTGCATAGTGCACCTTTAATAATGGTTGAGATAAAGATGTCACATTATCAGCATAAGGTTTATTCTTGTTGTATTCTAGCACAGCTCATCGACCCTGGATATTTGGTGTATTAGTACATAATTGGACTATTTTGTGGGGGTAAAAATCACTTCAGTGAGTGCTGCAAAAATTTTTGATGTAATCCATTTAAAATCATAACCAGGATAAATTTTTAGCTAGCTAAAGTAAGTGGATAACTGAGGATAGATAACTAGGTGGTGAGCTAGCAGTGAATAAAATTACTTTCACTGATATGTAAAATTATTGTACAACCAAATGACAGCTGATGAACACAAATCAATGTTGCGATTTGCCCTTCTTTCCACCACAGCGGTAGTCGATTAAGAGAGAATAACCTCACCTTTCATGGGAGTCAGATCCCTTTGAGCGACAACCTACATTAGCGATTTCCATTATCAGCTCTGTAAGAAAAAGATGCCTGTAATTAAGAATGTTATGTTAATGGTTTTGCAAACTCAGTGTGGCATTTTACTAGCCCCAGCCAACTGGGCAATCCTTACAGCTGAACCATGCATTACCACTGTCTATTTATTTATGCCAGGTGGTGCAATAAGCATTTTTCTAAAAGGGGTTTTGTGAAGTAAGCAGACATGTCGTTTTCATTCAGTTTTTCTGTTTGTTTGTGACGAGAAACTCCTTTCAAAACATTCTGCGTTGGAATTTTTCCAAAAGTCCCTCCTGTTTACGAGTAATGGCCCTAGCAACGCCCTTAGCAACGCAGACAAAATTCTTCGGCGATCTTCGGTAATCTCCAGTAGTGACGTCAATTCCAGAACAGCCATTGTTATGATTTTGTGCACACCATTGAAAATCCTGTTCATTCTTCGCTGTTTTGGTGGCTTTGTGTCGAAATTCCTAGGATGCCTCTGCAGTGTGTCACGATTTATTCTCATTCAGCCCAACAGTTGTTTGAGTGGCCAAACATTATCAGGTGTGGCCAGTTTTCATTAATTACGCATACCTGTCAACTCTCACGCATTCGGTGAGTTTAAGTGGCATATTTACTAGGGCTGCGACGATTCAGGAATCGCGATTATTTTAAGCGCAATAAAAGTAACTGCCACTATGAGGCAGACAGACGTGCTTGCTTATTACCTTTTCTATGACACATACCTAATGCGGTAATTTGAAATGCTTCCGGGAAGAAAACTGATTTGAAGTCCGCTAATTACCAGCAAGGTTGGACAGCCTCCATCGCCTTGGCATAGTTAGCTTACCTTAAATCGTGTACTTTGCCTAACTTGCAATCAAGCCATTTATTCAGCCAAGGAACTAATCAAAACCAAAATGTGGCCTATAATGATAAAGAGATAATGAGAAGCAGAGAGACCTAACCAGGCTGCCGTGTTAGATTGAAAGAATGTCAATAATCTGAATAAATAGCAGACCTCTGAATTCCACCTCTCATCGAGGAATTTAGTATGTATTATTTCTTAAAATAATGAAATTATTTTAAGATGGCCCTGGTTTTAAGCACTTAAAAATATAGGCTACGTGAAGTGGAAAACATTTTGTGAAGCATACCTAACGTGAATGCAATAGGGAATATATTTGCATTGCACGCAATAGTCAAATGCTCCGAAGATTTGGCAATGCACGTTCAGGCGAATGTTTGTTGCAAATTTGTGGCATTTTTTATTAGATAATTGAACAAGATTAATTTAAAACCAACTAACTCATAGCACTTGATTTTATTTACTTTTGAGCGCCTAAATAACAGACAGTGAAGGTGGAAAACATTTTGTTTAAGCGTATCGAACATGGCAAGTAAATTGTTAACACATTTGCATGCATCGCGGCAGAATGCAAAATTAGAAATAATCTAGCAAACACATTCAGGCAAATCGTGTTACATGGTTCTTTAAATTTCAAAATGTGACAAACAAAAATGATATCTAAATAAATCTGACTGTCTACCAATTTAAATCGTTAGCCTAATTGAGCGAATCAACTGTTTGATTGCTAATTGAGTGAAGTAATTGGGAAGGGGATGAGAGCAATTGTCGGTTCGAGGATGATGACTTTGCAGACTGTAACTTTGCGTTGTTCAGCACGGAATTTGCCTGAATATGTTTGCTAGATTATTTCTAGTTTTACGCTTGGCCGCGCTGCATGCGAACAATTAACATGTCCAGTTCGATAGGCTACGCTTAAACACAATGTTTTCCACCTTCACTGTAGGCTATTTAGTCGCTTAACAGTAACCAAAATCAAGAGCTATGAATTACTTTTTCAAATTAATCCGGATCAATGATCAATAAAAAATGCCACAAATTTGCATTTGCCTGAACGTGTTTGCAAAGTCTTCGCTGAATGTATCTATTGCGTGCAATGCGAAAATAATTTCTCTCACTTTCACGTTCGATATGCTTCACAAAATGTTTTCCACTTTGCGTATGTTTTGAAACACTTAAAAAGAAGGACCATCTTAAAATGATTTTATTTTTAAGAAATCTTTTTAATGATATTTATAAATTCTATGAGAGGTGGAATTCAGAGGTCTGCTATTTATTCAGATTATTATCTAACACGGCAGCCTGGTTAGGTCTGTCTGCTTCTCATTATCTCTTCTTTATCATTATAGGCCACATTTTGGTTTTGATTGGTCAGTTGGCTGAATAGAAGGCTTTGAATAAAGGCTTGATTGCAAGTTTGGCAAAGTACAAAGGATTTGAATTAAGGTAAGCTAATTATGCCAAGGCGATAGAGGCTGTCCAACCTCGCTGGTAATTAGGGGACTTCAAATCAGTTTTCTTTCTGGAAGCATTTCAAATGATCCCATTAGGTATGTGTCACAGAAAAGGTAATAAGCAAGTCTGTCTGCCTCATAGTGGCATAGTGGCAGTTACTTTTATTGTGCTTAAAATAATCGCGATTCCTGAATCGTCCCAGCCCTAATATTTACGCTCCTCTGCTGTAGTCAGCAATTATTCAATCAACGTATATGTAGGAGAGATTTTGCGCTGAAGTCCTTGTGCCTGGAGGGGTTGGAAGCAATGGAATTGCATAAAGACGTTTCCATTGATATTATTTAATTAAAACGATCATAAAACACATGCATTCCCTCCAACCCCTGAGTCAAGAAAAGCGTGAGAAATCCGAAGTTGCAATTGGTACGCCTTGTAAATGAAAACTGGCCACATCTGACAATGTTGAGAGTTTTCGGAGTTTCTGTAATTGTCATTTAAATGAATGATTGAAAACAGGCCATGACAAATCATTCATTTTAAGGGATTGTTTGAGCTTCCTCTATTGCCAGTTCACGAGCCACCACTGACGCCGATACATACATGTACATGAATATGCATGCATTAGGCCCACCGCCAAATGACCGTAGATACAGGATATTCATGTACGATAAATATAACTTTTTACATGAACATCAATAAATTTGTTGTCAGTGTCGCATTTGTATGTATGTGTGTCAACGACAGACGAAGTCATACGATGAAACCAGTGGCGGTCCGTCGGCAGGAACACAGGGCCAGCAATAACCTCACCTTACACTGCTTAATGACCTACACCTCTCGCAGTTTACCGCTCCCGATTAGCAACAGTTGCTCAGACTAATTGGTAGAACCGACAAGAGTCCAATTTATTTTTGAAAGCCTTGTTATACATTGCACTACGAAATACAGCATTTTCTTCCGCAAATCAATGACTTCGAAAAATATCAATGTCTTTATAATTTCTGCACTCGTGTAGCTTGTGAAACAGCACAGATTTGCGGAAATTAGTTTGCGAGGCTCATCGAGCAATAAGCCACGAGAATCCGTTCTGTAGTCTGAATGTAGTGACAGCTAAAGGGCGTTGTTAGGTACGATGCCCAGCTGAGTGATGGCGAAAATAATTGCTGGGAAGTCAGCGAAAGTTTCGGATTTTTAGCAGATTATCATCCATGAGGAGTCACATCAATTATATCAACATAGGCAATAGGCAATCACTTTGTCATGAGCATTTCTCTATCATTGTGTGTCATGTATTGGTGGTGGTTGTTCAGTTAATAAATTGTTTGATTGTTAATCAGGCAAACATGATCGCAAACAGTTTAAGAGCAATTATGCGGGAAAGGGTGATGTTACTGAAGGCCTTCCTGACATCTGACGGCACGCCACTGGATGAAACAAGTCAGAAAGACTTACCATTCACGCCACTGAAGATCAGGTCTTTCAGGGGCAACGTACACGGGATTATCCAGGCTTCTGGCACATACATATACTGTCCAACATACATCACTGCATTGCCCTCTTCCTCATCTGTCTCCTCAAAGACTTGAGGCTCACCAGAAACTTCAGAAACCTCGGAAACAAAGGTTTCTGACTCACTCTCCGAAAAATCTTCTCCTTGTTCCGCTATTGTTTTCGCTGTGTTGTTCTTGTTTTGACGTCAGACTTCCGGGTACGCCGTCTTTCGCGGGAAAATTTGAAAAAACTTTGAAAAATTTGCCTTTTAGCCCCAAAACGCATTACTAACCACCTCTTTTTACATTTTTTTTTTACCTGATACCTTATATTTATCATCTTTTACATTTGAAAACCATTTATTCAACATCTTGCTAGGATACTTCACACAACCTCTTTAACAACAAAAAGCATAAAACTAAAAGCTTAAATCTTAAGGTTAGCTGGCTAAACTGTAAATGGCTCCCCATTGAATGGCACTGAAAATATTTTCTTAGTCACAGGTATGTTATTTTACACACAGTTTTTGTAATTTTGATAATTTGGATTTGGTTAATTAAGGACAGTTAATGTTGGATAGATAATCCATCTTACCACATCACTGTAGTACTCAGGACCATGGAAATGAGCGGGCTCATAATATCTGATGTTGGCCTACAAGCAATAGGAGAAACACTGCTTGGGCAACAAGTAAATCACTTCCTTAATAGAATTTCTTTTGAACATTTATTGCCAAGAGTATTTCATGAAAAGAGTTTGCATGATAAATAACATTATTGACCTATTATCTAAAATTGAGAATACCTTTTTTTGCTGCGGAATAACTGGAATTGCATTTGTTCCTGTTTTTGATTATGGACATAGCAAAAAAATTTTTCATTTCCAATTTTTGTTTTCGTTCGTTGAACCATTTCTAATCCCTGTTTCCTGGGGTTGAATTGGACAGTGTAGGCCAGCACTATTCCTGGGACTGAGATGGTTAGTTTTGGCCAGCCCTATTCCTGAGACTGAAAAATATTTGAAATAATTAAGATTTTTTTTTCTGCCTGACATCAGGAGGATGGTTCAAATGCTGTGCTTTTCTATAATGTTCTCTTTGGCTCATGGATACCTTGAAACTCAAGTGCCCTGGCCTGGTAGATTATCTATGCTCATTCAGCGCGATTCTGAGTTCCCCCGCTGCCCCTGTTTGCAAGGGGTAAGAGACCCTGGCCTTGCATAGGGTATTGTTTTACAACAAGGTGCTCTTTGAGCTGCGTCGTCATGAGGGTTCGTAAAAGGGGTTTGTTTGAAAGGAGCCAGAGAGCAGTGCTAATGGCAGGTCCACTGATCCCTGTGATTTTTGTTTTCTTTAGGGAGATGAAGGCCCTGCTTTTCACATTTACCACCCGTCTTTCACTTGATGCTGGGGCAGGGGCCCAGGGAAGTTGGGTGGTGGTTAGTGACCCCCCTGGGAGAAGTGGCTCCACACAGCTCTCTGCCTCTTGGGCCTGTGCTATACCCCCTCCCCTTTTCTGGGCTTATCTGGACTTCAGTGACTATTCCAGATGAAAAAACGCTAACTGCCGGTAGACGCTTGCATATTTCATAAGACATGTGCTTGCACGTGAGTTGAAGGAATAGTGGGAGTAGCGAAGCCCGTTTGTTTTTGAGACATCAGAGCCGAGCTACAGCACTCTTCAGGCGTCTTTAGTGTTTCCTTTTGTATTCTTCCTACTTCCTTCCTTATGGCTCTTTGCATTTGTTCTTGTTGCTGGCCATTGTTCTCAACAGATTCACAAGCTCGTAAATGACACGTTTCCCTCTGAAATACCACTTTGTTTTGGCACTGGATTGCACCTCCTGTATTAGCTGTCCCTAAAAATGGACTCTTGTGTGCATTATGACAGAGCTTATGACTGCAGTGTTGCACTTATGACGTAAGCCTTGTGATGTTATAGGGAAAGTTCACCCAAAAATGAAAATTCACTCATCATATACTCACCCCAAGGCTAATTGAAGGGTCAGGTAATTTCTTTTGTCCTCAAAACAGTTTTTGAGTTTCAAGGAAAAACTGCATTGAAGAGAAATCCAAATGAATGGAATTCAATGGTGGCCACTCTTTCAAGCTTAAAAAAAGCAACTTTAAAAAACCGAAAATGCCTCCATACTACTTTTGTGACATTTTTTAAGTGCCTGTAAGCCCCAACATTATGATTTGACTCGAAAAGATGTCATTTTCACTGTTTTTTGCCAAAATGTCCAATGTAGCCACTTAGCCAGGAGCCATGTTTTTTTTTCCTCGGGAAGAGTGAAGTTCCGTTACTTGGAGGACTCAAAATATGAAGAAATAACACTCTCGGGTTTTTATCTGTTACCAAACGGTTTAGCTTCTTTGAATTAGGGCTTTCATCGACTGAAAAGAATCTGCAAGAGTTTGGAAACAGATGAAAGCTGTTTCCAAACTCTTGCAGATTCTTTCAATCATGCCGATTCATAAAACGATGGTTCGAGTGTGTGCTTTTCCTGGATGCTTCAACCGAGAGAAGCGTGCGAGATCAGTGACTCAAGTTCCACTGACTACCAATACATGACCAATACAGACTGCGGCTGTGGCTAATCACTCTTCGGCTGGAACGACTCCGTTGAATCCCTGGGATTTCTCCGGGTGTGTAGTGAACATTTTTCACCAGAGGATTACCGTCTGAACGTCCCGGGAAGAAAAACAGGAAAACTTCGATTGAGGTGTACTGCTGTGCCGACCGCGTCACTACCAGGGACAGAGGTATGTATTTTATAGACGTCTTGTATATTTATGCGTTTGTTGATAGACATTTTTGACGATCGTGGAAATTACAATATAGACTATTTCAGGAAAAAATGGCAAACAGTATGCACTTAGATGTAACTAAACAAGGGGTCGTTTGCCGAAATCACAGATGCTAATGGACAGCATATTTACTTGGAACATTACTGTGCTTAGTGCCCTTATCTTTCATAGAATTTGCACTTGGGCAAGTACCTTCCATTGGACGTGGAAATTGATATTACCTTATGAAAATAATGAAACGCATAATGCAATTTCTTGATCTGTCTCTGAAAATATGAAATTGGGTTTAAAAAAAAAGTTTGCTTGGTCACATATTTGTGCTTAGCTGGTGGAAGTATCTGAATAATTGAGAGTATGACTAGGGGATATGAAAATGTTCCACTTGTTCTACAAATTTATACATGGCTCATAATAATGTGGGTATAAATGGGTGATATGAAATTGTGAATTATTAAACATCAGTGGTTGATAATGTTTGGATTGCTTAATTACTAATTTGTCCATGAGCAATTATGGTTTTTTTTTGTTTTTTCTTCAGGCAATCCTAGTTTCAGTTTGGTGTATCCCAAACGGACGAAAGAGTGGGTAGCTAAAAAGATCTACGTACCAACAACCCAAACATTACGTCAGAATCTGGTGGCACAAGTTCTGCAGTGACGCCTAGACCCCACCATCAAGTTCAAGGACAAACTCTCACATGCATCTATTCCCTCACTACCTTCCTACACAGCACAGAAGCCAAAGCCTGACAACAAGAGGCCATAGAAAAGCATGCATCTCTATTTAGCAAGTATTGTGTGTACAGCTCCTTTTCTCAGTTTGTCATGAGCAAGGTGTAAGTTCAAAATATGTATAACAATACAAATACAACTCTTTGTGAAGGCAGATGAATCATAGGTATGCAAATTGTCTAAAATATTTCACACCTAGTTGAACTTTTAGTTCATTTTCTTGGATAACTATAATCATCTGCTGTTTTCAATTTTATAAAGGCTTGATTCTGTTACCCCTGCAATATGCAATATGATCTCCCTTGGAGTAAACATCGGATATGAAATATTATTGATGGTGGTTGTTATATTCCTGCACAAAGAAACAACTTGTTGATTTTTTTTTTTTTTTTTGAATAAAAGTGACTCATATGCAGCTTTCCATGACACTCCTTGTCATTTGTCATAATAAGGCAATTCTTTGTAGTTCACTAGACCTGAGCCAGTCCCAGATGTGGTACAATGAGACAATATGAAAAAGTATGTAGCAAAATGGCACTCAATTAAAATGTCTTAATAAATGTAAATAATTTCAAAAGCTTGTTCTGACTCTTTAAATCCCATGTGGGTCATTCCATGTCAAATCATCCAGATTTTGCTAAATATTCCAGGTCACCTCCCCAACATTTTTTGAAAAAAATTCACCAGTAAATATTCACACAAAATTAAAAAATGCCAAATATTAGGCCAGTATCTCAAATAGATTTCAAGTAATAGCCCTTCAAAATTTGAATAATATTTTAAGTTTTTTGGCGAACCCATTTTCAGCCAACTTTGGCAACTTATTGCTCCAAATTGATTGCTAATACAAGGCTAAAATTGGGTATACAAACCATATTCATCCCACAGAATCTGAAAATGGCCTTAGATTCTGTGTATCTTGATCCACTTTTGTATGGTAAAGCCTCAAAATCACAAAAACGCAACACAAAACGCCCAAAAACGAGACCACATTTTATGACCTGTAACTCAGGAACCAAGTAAGATAAAAGGCTAAAATTCATTTTTTATGATTTTATGATATCTCTCTGTAAAAATGCAGTAATCCAAGTAATATCATTTGTGGAATTTTTTTTAATGAAATAATTTCTAAGTAAATATTTCCGGTTTTGCCCCAAAATGCCCTTTTTTGGGGCAAAAAATGACCATGTCGCCAGTTATTCATGCCACTGAAATTTTTACTGTGCAATCTTATAAATGTGAAGTGTCTGACAAAAAATCAGAAGGATGTTCAGCTTACTTTTTTTATGAATTTTTTAAATATGTTCCGAAATCGTGTATTTTTTCATTGACTTAACGGGTATAGGCCTGCTGCAAGCGCTATTATCTACTAAATATAAAACAAAACATTGATTAAAAATATTTTTTGAACATGATACACCACCTAAAAGTACAATACATGAGAGAGGTCTTGTCAGAATATTTCGGTGTTTGCTAGATTCCACAGATTTATTCCTCAATTTCATTGGTTTCATTGTTTTTGTTGGGGATGACTGTTTGGGGATGATATCAGTGCCTCAAACAGGCCATGACTTGACTAATCACAGGCTTCTGAAGTAATCCTTAATGAGCCCAAACTTGTATTACTGAATTGCGCAAAAATAGTTTACTATAAAAGGAGGCAGTCCCACTTGGGGATAATTAGATCATCATGAGCACTGAAATGGAGGGGAGTTATTTACCTTGGTGCAGTATTGGAATCCATTTAGATGATGCATGTCATTTAAGGAAATTTACAAGAAAAACTGGACTATTGGGACTAGATACTTTCTCAAGTAAGGATACTGAATGCAGCGGCGGTCTGGTGTTCGCAGATTGATTCTGTGTGTTGTCATCGTGAGAATTTTTTTAACTTACTATGAGAAGAATCAAAGGTACTGAGCAGATCCCAGAAACATTCACCACAAAAAAGCAGCAGGCCTATACCCGTGAAATTTTGGAACAATTTAAAAATTCATAACAAAAAAAGTAAGCTGAACATCATTCTAATTTTTTGTCAGACATTGTTCACATTTATAAGATTGCACAGTAAAAATTTCAGAGAGATGAATAACTGGTGACATGGTTATTTTTCGCCCCAAAAAAGGGCATTTTGGGGCAAAACTGGAAAAATTTACTCAGAAATTAATTAAAAAACTTCAACAAATGATATTACTTGTATTACTGGATTTTTATGGAGCGATATATCATAAAATCATAAAAAATGAATTCTAGCCTTTTATCTTACTTAGTTCTTGAGTTACAGGTCATAAAATGTCGTCTCGTTTTTGGGCATTTTGTGTTTTTTGGCTGATTTTGAGGCTTTACCATACAAAAGTGGATCAAGATACACAGAATCTAAGGCCATTTTCAGATTCTATGGGATGAATATGGTTAGTATACCCAAATGTACCCTTTTATAAGCAATCAATTTGGAGCAATAAGTTGCCAAATTTGGCTGAAAATGGGTTCGCCAAAAAACTTAAAGTATTATTCAAATTTCAAAGAGCTATAACTTGAAAACTATTTGAGATACTGGCCTAATATTTGGCATGTTCGCATTTTGTGTGAATATTTACTCGTGAATTTTTTCAAAGAATTTTGAGATGGTGACCTGGCACCCCCTGGATGATTTGACATGGAATGACCCATGTACAGTCCAGTGGAAAAAGGGTAGTTGTGACGGATGGCTGCGACGACACAGGATGGCTAAACTTTCCTGTTGTCTTTGACCTTTCAAGACCACACTCTAACACCACCCGGTATGCCACCAACCGACACTGACTGCGGGGAAAAAAGTAAATAAATAATACTTTAATTTGGCACTGGGGGCAGCACATGATCCCATAGCATTATAATGCAAGTTGCCACGAGACAAATTGCGTTATGTATTAGGCGTACTAGAAAACGGTATTTACTTTACTGATAGCGTGCCGTCTGGTGCGGATCTTGGTTGTTTCTTCCAGTTCATTTCCGGCATATGGAACACCATCTCCAGAACACTGCGGGTTAGTAATGGTGGAAACTCCGGATTAAGTAATGCAGCGTGGTTCAGCAGCAGTGCTCTCATCAGTGGAGACATCAGTGGTGGCATTATCAAATCCCATTCCATTCAACAAAGGCTCTCTTCTATTTGCATTGGTTCACATTTCGTACAACTACACCACCACATTTCCATTGCTGTCTCTCTCTAGTCCGCGATAGCCAGTTGGTCTGGTTTAGCTGCAGCTGCCTCGTCCATCTGTCGGAGTTCGTCGTCTGTATATTCTGGCTCAAACAAATAAGGCTGAGCAAAGAAACGATGTTCCTCTTCTGTATCAAAATCCTCTGACATTTTTGTACGGAAGTTTTCAAATTAAACTGTAAGCGTGATACGTCACCATGCACGCAGATCTCCCTATCGCGGTAGTTCACTGCTTGCAAGTAAACACAAGTTTGAGGCTACCTCAAGTTTTCTAGTTCCTCTTCTTCGTATTTTGAGTCCTCCAGGTAACCGAACTTCACTCTTCCCAAGGGAAAAAAGCATGGCTCCTGTTTAAGTGGCTACATTGGACATTTAGGCAAAAAACATGGTGAAAATGATGTCTTTTTGAGTCAAATCATAATGTCGGGGCTTACAGACACTTAGAAAATGTCACACGAGCAGTATGGAGGAATTTTATTTTTTTTAAAGTTGCTTTTTTTTAAGCTTGAAAGGGTGACCACCATTGAATTCCATTCATTTGGATTTCTCTTCAATGCTGTTTTTCCTTGAAACTCAGAAACTGTTTTGAGGACAAAAGAAATTAACCGACCCTTCAATTAGCCTTGGGGTGAGTATATGATGAGTGAATTTTCATTTTTGGGTGAACTTTGCCTTTAAGGGAGAACCGACGTTTGTTGGGCAGTTGAATTACGTTGATTCATGTGGTCAGTGTTCACAGTTGCTCTTAGTACCTGGGCCCCACCAATTAAATATAGGCGCGATTCCACCAAACACTTTTGGTGTTGTACCCTTACCACCAGTATGTAACTTGAATGGCCTTTTACCTAATCCTACGATCTGGTTTGCATTTTCGCCTCTGACACTAAATTTAGGCGGGATCAAAAGAAAAGATATTACACTAGTTTGAACAGTATGGTAAATAGGCTTGGTTTAAAGGAGGAGACTGCACTTCGGTCAAAGTATATTTCAGCGGAAAGTAGAATTCTTGAAGTGTCTAAAACGCATATTTTAATTTGGCCACAGTTGTTCAGACTAATTGGTAAAAACCGACGACAGTCTAATTTACTTTTGATAGCATTGTTATGCATTTCACCACAAAATTATGAGGCGTCGTCTTCTGCGCATAAATGACGATGTAAAATATCAATATGTCTTTATAATTTCATCGCTGGTTTTGCTCGTTAAGCAGCACAGATTTGCGTAAATTAGTTTGCGAGGCTGCGAGAATCCGTTCTTTATTCTGAATGTTTTCACTGCTAAAGGATGCTGTAAGGCAAGTTGCACAGCTGTGTGACAATCCTAAGGACAGCAAAAATAAATGCTGCAAAGTCGGCGTAAGTTTTGGATTTACAATGCCATACTAATTATATAAATGTAGGCAATAGGAGTTCACCTTTTCATTATCATTTCTAATTATAGGTCATGTATTGGCCTTGGTCGCTCAGTCGATGAATTGTTTGATTGTTAATCAGGCCAGCATAAATAAAAACAGCTTGCGGGCAGTCAAGCCGTAAAGGGTGAGCTTACTGAAGGCCCTCTGAACAACTCCATGGCCTTGATGAAAGGAAAGAGAACAACTGAAGTCACGAAAGAGAATAACTGACGCCACAAGCACCGCGGCACTGGCTTTTGATGTACACTCACCCACTATATAGGGCACTATGTAGTGAATGTTCTACATTGAAAACAATATAAAGACAATGAGTGAGCGAGTGGACGAGTGTGCATTCGGAACGCAGCCTTAGATTCCCCAAGTAAAAATGTCTGTCCCCTTACCCTGATGCCGATTTGAAGACTTACTGGTTTTAAAACGCGTTGCACTGGAGTGTTACTAAATTAAAATTTATAAAATTATGTGTTTTAGACACTTGAAGAATTCTACTTTCCGCTGAAATATACTTTGCAGAGGTGCGGTCTCCTCCTTTAATGTAGTTGAGTTTTCACCATCTTTTTCAGTTTATGCTGCTTTAGCTGTTGGGGTCCTTGATCCTCTTGTAATCGCTCCAGGGCTTTTTACATTTCATCCGTAATTGCTTGGACGTGCGATGGATGCCATTGTCCGCCATGCGCGGACGCCATGAGAAACGAGTTGGAAAACTCACTCATTACTCGCTGCGCTCTCCAGCTCTCAATTCACTTTTGACCAATCAGAGGACTGCAGCTTTACTGGCTCCACGTTTAGTATCAGATTTGTGTGCTAGGTAGCCTGACAAAAGGGTAACGAAAAAAACGGGATTGAGTAAAACTGTTCTTTTGGTACCATTCACTACTTTTTGCAATGGAAACCAAAAAATAATCGTTCTAGTTTGTAACGAATGTAAACGATCTGGACTGCCTTGCGGAATCGAGGCTGAAGTTGTGTTGAGGATAAAAACTGGGCCCTGTAACTGGAATGTTGCAGGTTCATTTCCTTGCTGGATTTTTAAATGTTTCTTCAAGACTTAGGAATGAAGTTTTTGATTTTGGTGAGTAAATGTTCTGTATGAGTGAATGGTATGCTTGTAAATGTAATGTGGTTGTTTGATCATGGATTAGAGTGAATTTTTAGCAAATTAATTACATTACAATTCTCCTGGAAAACCCTCGCATTGCATATCAGTGCTGGAATGCCTATTCATACCTGCGCAGGTTGTGTTCCACGCTGTTGGAATGCTGCTTCACGCTTACATGCTTGAGAACTGATCTAGGTACCTATCTTGCATTATAAGAGGTTCTCATTGTTAGGAATGCAGTTATCACATACATTTTGTGTTTATTGTACAGATTTGTTTGTCTATCTTCGACTTATCACATGATCTGTCAGGTGATGCCACTGACGGGTATTTGTAGGTGTGTCACCTCTCTGTTTTATGTCTGATGAAGGGCTCTTGCCCGAAATGTTACATGTGGGTGCAATAAATTGTATTATTTTGGAGCTCAATCTAGTGTGTGGACTCCATTTTCATTAATTTCAGAGCATTTCTGTCGGTCCTGCACCTAGTTTTCACATCAGGATGTGTGTGCCTTGCAGTTTTTTTCTAGGAATGCAGTTATCCACAAACTGAAGGTAAAGGGAGGTTGCAGTACTTGTAGAAGAGAGGTGTAAATAAGTGTGTAGAAAAAGTGAATGCTCTCCTGAGCAGAAAAAGAACAATCTTTTTTTTCTCTTCGTCTGTTGCAGGTACAATGGATCCCTGCCCAATGGAGACAGGGGCCGTAGGAAAAGCCGCTTTGCTCTCTACCGAAGGGCCAAGGCCAACGGGGTCAAGCCCAGCACAGTTCACATCCTCAACTCTCCGCAGGCAAGCAAGGTAACCTTTGGTGGGTGAGGGTGTGCGATCTAACTCCTGTGACCAGATGGACTGGTCACCAAACCTCCAAAACGGGCTCAAAGCCCCCTCTCCAGTGTTCTCTCCAGCAGGTCATGGCAAGATGGGAGCTCCAGAGGGGCTACCCAGGCCTTTCAGTTAGCTCCTCGGTCTCCGCCCGTGAGGAAGACGGCCCAGAACAGAGCAAGATGTTTGTCTCTTTGCATTCCTTTAGTCTGGCAGCTTAGCAATGGCACAAACACGCGGCGGCCTGTTTACTTAGGCATTTCTTGGAGGGATGCATTTTCGCAATGTGCTTTAGCCCTTCCTCACTCCACTTCAATTCTGACTTTCACTCTGAATTTAGCAAACTCCTCCACACCAAACCTAATGAAGACGAACTCCGTCTCGGCCCTCCTCTCGGCGGGTGGTGTGGCATGTGGGTGGAGTGGGTGGGTGGGAGGCGGTGCGAACAGAAACACGTGCGTCGATCTCCCCAGGAAGTGGCTGGAAGAGAGAGTGCAAGCTGAGCTTTGAATAGCGTTTTGTGAAATGGGGAGTCGGCTTGTACAGGGGGTCCCTGCCTGAGAGAGGAGGCAGCATACCCTCACTCTCTGTGCCTGCATCTGTGTGTATCAGAGGAACCTCATCACTGGGCTGCTGACTCCAGTCTGCACTTTGAAGCATTGGGTTACTGTAAGGTAGCAGCTGGTGTGTAGGTGCAGCCTTCTGCAAGCACGTCAAGTTTTGACAGGAGTTGATGGACTTGTCCATAGCTTGCTGTAAGAAAGAAAAGGCAGCACTGCAATCCTTGTGCCCAGCTGATGTTGGCATTTGAGTTCCTTGAGCTGCAGGGCGCAGAATGAAAAGCTTGCAAACGGGGATTGCGATGCCCCTCTTCATACCCAGTGGCCTGTGGGGCTGGATGATTAAGCACGGTCCCTCATCTCTAAACAAATGCTCATACAGGTTTGTCTTCTTTTTGGCTGTGCTCACTGGAAGACTGGAAGCTTGTTGCTTCTAGCTTGTTTTCATGTTGTAACTGCTGCATGAGTTGTAAATGTGTGAACAGATGGTCCAAGAATCTGAATCTTGCCATGGAATATGGTGAAGTGTAGCAATGACCTCCTTCTCTGGCCCTGTTCGTTGAGCGCAGGTCCTGTGTGGGGGAGGGAGAAAATGGTGTTCCAAATGTGCAGTCTTGGTTTCTTAACGATTTCTTTTCACTGGCAG
Source organism: Gymnothorax javanicus (assembly GCA_029692085.1). Taxonomy (NCBI): domain Eukaryota; kingdom Metazoa; phylum Chordata; class Actinopteri; order Anguilliformes; family Muraenidae; genus Gymnothorax; species Gymnothorax javanicus. The sequence goes on along the minus strand of CM056193.1, from coordinate 104,728,374 downwards.
ACGGGACTTCAGTTTGACTCATCTTGACTTTCTATCTTCCCCCCACCTTGTTTTTAGTCCAACTGTCTCCTCCTGCACCTTTTGCAAACCCTGCCAATGATTGGAGACTCTTCAAAGTCTTGTTTCCTTTCCTCTCAAAGTTCTGCTCCTTGTTCTCCTTCCTGTCTTCTCTTTTTTCCTTTTTTCACTTGCTCACTCTCTCTCTTCCCTCCGTCTGGGGTTGTGGAGCTCGGTGTTTGCAGTGTTGCTAGGCAGGTTTGCACGAGTGGCAATTTCAGGGGATGGGAGGGGGGAGTTCACTGCTGGAAGTGGGTTAGACTAAGCCTGTCAGACTCTGCTCGGTGCTACTCCATCTGATTCGCATTTGAGCGAATAAGAATGGAGCCCACAAAAGTTAGTGGAATTCTCTGAAGTAGACCAATGCACACAACTTTTTTTATTTTTGGAAAATGCGGTTTGTTAAACTTATCAATGCATTTAGTGACTATAACATTAGATATGCTCTGTTAATGTGATTGTCAAATATGTTTGCCTTCTTACCTCTGTTTTTGGTCAGTTTTGGTTCATTCATTTAACTAAACAGGTTAACTAGCTTCTTGCTAGTTATTCCTATGTCTTTGTGCTGTAGCGATTCAATCAGGATTACAAAAGAAGGTGGATAGGTTTTCTATTATTACTTAATGACTGTTGTATTTATGTGGAGAAAGAGCTGGTTTGTGAGTAATGGAATGCTTTTGTTTGTGTCATTTCTGAGGAAATTATGATTCAAGCTTACTCTGATTCAAAGAATTTGCCTCAGTGTTGTCCACACATCAGAACATTTTTGCAGGGTTTCTTCCGGGATTTTTTGAAACTGTGGCGGAGAGGTTCAGCGTTGGGTCAAAATTCAGCATTATCAGGTGTGACCAGTTTTCATTAATCAGCACGTAGGCGATGTAATAATTGAAGTCTTTGTGCACGGAGGTTAATCAGTTTCACGTGCGTGACGGTGGATTTCACATATAATATGAAAACCCATTATGACTCCAGACTTCAGAATTGGAATTAATTAATTATGAAGATACAGTTAGGTAGAGCAGGACATGCTCACTGCAGAACACAGAAGTTAACATCGTAGTTTATTGTTTTGCAAAGTGAACTAAATATTTTTTCTCTAATCGTTGCACACATTGCATTAAGAAGAAAGCACTGCATTTTACTGCCGATGGCTAATTTTTATTCATTGGAAAACGTGTTCATCAAGCAAAATGATTGACATCAGGTGAAGAATTATTAGCGCTCATTTTAACTTAACAAGTAGAACTGGCGACACCTGATTGTCCTTAGGATTTCTGTAGTTTATGCAAAGTCATTTTACATAGGCGTGGCGGCTTTTATCTTGCCGTGGCGGTGCGCCACGATCAATTACATGTAGTGGAAACCCTGTTATTGATAGACTCTGCCATTTGCATATATTCACCTGAACATTTTTTCGTCAGCAGGAGTGACAGCATATTGAGATTACCTGAGCTGCAGTGGCTAGTTGGAAATGACCGTCTGCCATTCCGTCCAGTACTCTAGCCCCTTTCAAGCCCAGCGAGGTTAATCAAGTAGATAAAATCTAACCTTTGACATGCAAATGTGAGCAGACGAGTCATCGATGTTCACTACAGTTATTACACAATCAGATGGGGAGAAGCATGAGAGGTGGAGTGTAGGGACTGCCTGGCACTGCCGCTTGTGGTTAAGATGTTTGTCAGGAAAGCAGAAGCTCTTCTCGCTGTGGCTGTTCCTCCTCTCGGGCAGCCTAGATTCGGCGCCCGTCTCACACAGGAAGCTGTGTTGGCTCAGGCTGAACCATGTTTTTCTTCTCTCCCCCCCCGCCCCTCTCAGCTGTGAAACGCTTGGGTGTATTTTGTATTTTGGTCCAAGGCATTTTTGGGAAATGGGAGGGATTGTTGTCATTGGCCTGTGTTGCTCCCCACAGCTGTGGAAGGAAGGCTGAAAATAGTGTTCTTTTTGGAGGATTGTTCCTCATTTGTTTCTTCCCTTTGGCTTGCGGTGGCGCTGGAATTGGGTCTCGCCGACTCGTCGTTATCGTGCCGGTTTTCGGTAGCGCTCTGGCGTTCCTCCCTGGTGGTACCTCAGAGCCACATGCACCTCTTACTGGGTTTTCCAAACATCCTCAGGAATGTTCATGGTGTATCCTTTCCTTGTGTGCTCTTTAAGTTTTGGCTTGATTCAGGAACAGGGCAATATGCTGATACCATTTTTAGCCCGCTTGGCCAAAAGGCCCAAGGGGCTTATGCTATGCTCAGGGTCTTTAGTGGTGGTCTGTCATGCGTGCGTGCGTGCGGTGCGTGTGTAAACTTTTGGCTTGTCTGTGCTCAAGCGTCCTCAATTTTTGGCCGATCCTTTTCATATTTCATATGTGTATATATGGTCATAAGGTCTAGACCAAGTTCAATTTTGAGCCGAATCGGACCGATACTTTGGCCAATAGGGGGCGTTCCATTTTGGCCATGTTTGGCCAAGCGGGCGCAGTGGCTTTGCCACTATTTTTCAGTATAACCTGCTTATTGTATGGAAATATCGTCTCTGACTGTCCTGCCGTGCTCCGTTCTTGTTTGTTTCCATTTGGGGCAGCCTGTGGTGTCGTGGCTGAGGTGCTTGACCGCAGCAAAGCAGGTTTGTGGTTTAAGCCTCAGTGCTTTCTCTAGAAACCAGTGCAGCTGTGGGACCCTGGAGCAAAGCCTTCTGCTTGGTCAAATTAACTGCGAGTTTCTTTAGGTGAAAGCGCCAATGAAATGGATTCTATTTACTTCTGCTCGGCACTGTCTGTTATCTGGTCGTTGATGCTGAAGTGAGATGAGGGTTATGAGAATGGGACTATTTGCCATATACCCCCTCCCCCCATTTTCCCTGTGAATCATACCATGGTTGGTTCCACTATGACATGCCGGTTTCGCTCTGCCTGGGGAACGCACAGCTCACAGCCCATTGGTCCCAGTGAATTATGTCATGAGAGACTCGCAAGGTTATTGGCCTGTCCCTGAGTGTGCCTTGTCCAGGTAGACGGGATGTTCTCTTTGTCAGGGGCAAAAGCGACTAAACTCTTATGTCACGTGACCTTCTCTCCTCCTGCCTCCAGCTTAATGGGGGTGTCCCATCTCATGTAGACTCACCAGGGCCAGCTGTATCCACTCCGACTTGCGTTAGAGAGGCTCAGTGGAGAAACGTGTCCAACAGGAACAGTCTGCGCCATTCGAACCCCTATGGGGATCTGTACAGCATTGTAGGGGATTAAAGTTTCGTTGTGACACCAAGGACTATCGCTAGCCCTGTAAACGCTTGACGTAATGAGGAGTTGTGTGGCATTTGATTACTTCTCTGTTCCTCTTCAGGCATGAGGGCAAAGGCAGGTCTGCGGTGTGAGAGGGGAGTCAGGGCCCTGGGTGAAGTGAGAGCCATAAAGTGAGCCTTGGTTTCATTATCTGAGGAGGAACTCTGTCACCGGTCCTCAGTACAGTTTGAAGTGGGGGTGAAGGCTTTCTTTAGGAGGAATGACTGTTTGAACCCCCCTCTCATTTTGCCTTCGGTCAAAATGCGGGCCTCTCTCCACCATCTGCTTTACCCACTTTTGCCCCCCCCTCGGCCCAGTCTGCAGAGAGGGAGAGGACTGGGGTCCTTGTGCCGATCCCCTCTAGACTGATATCACCCAGCACTGTTATCTGAGCAGTAGAGTCATTTTCTGTTCCTCCCACTCTGTACTGTTCTTTTATGTTGCTTTTCCTTTTTATTCCCTCTTTCTCACAACTTTATCATGCTCCTTCCCTTTCGATCTGTCCTTCTCCCTTCCTCTCTCTCTCTCTCTCTCTCTCTCTCTCTCTCTCTCTCTGGACCCCTCAGTCATTCTCTCTCCTCCCCTCCTTCTCTATATGTCCCTTTATACATCCCTCCCCACTGTTCCTTTTCTCGCTCCCCCTCTCTGTCCCAGTCTCTCTCTCTGACTGTCTCCCCCTTTATCCCTCCCTCCCCTTTCTCTCTCTCTCTCTCTTTATGCTCCATCTCTCTCCCTCTGTTTCTCTCTCTCTCTCCCCCTCTGCTAGCTGCACAGTCCCACAAACACTGACCCATTTTCTGTGCACAGTGCCAGGCGCTCTCGTCATGCAGATGTGGGTAGGAATGGAAGCGGCGATTACAGCGTGTGACAGACCGCAGAGCGGGCAGCTCTTCTTTTATTCAGCTTGGGTGCCTTTTTTAACCCAGACAGGATGGCAGCCTCTGCCCTGTGCCCGGGAGTTTCGGAGGGAGCAATTTGAGTGCGGAAGGAAGCACTGTTAACCTAACAGAAGTGAAACCAAGCTAAATAGCATTACCAGTGCTGCTTGTGAAGTTCATAATCTGCCCTTTGTTTTCATCCCACTGCATTCTTGTTTAGTTTTTTTCTCTTTTGTTGTGGTGGGCCTGCCCTTCCCCCAACGGTGCTCGCGCTGCAACAAGCAAAAAAAAAAAAAAAGAAAAAAGTATAATCACATAATTAGACTTTAACTCTTATTTCCATGACGTCCCCTTTGCTAAATAAGGCAAAAACAATGCCAATGAGTGAAGAATGTTTGACATTTGATTTGCCTGTCTGGTAAGAATTTTATTGTCAGCCAAATGGTAACTAAATACAATAAATATTTTATATATGAGGCACAAAAATAGAGATGAAGTCTTGTTTTCAGACTAACAGACGTGTTGAGGCAGTGTTGTTGCCGTGCGGTTCATTTTGGCTGTGAGACTGCAGGTGCTGGAGCAGCTTATGTTCTGGGGTGCTGGTCATGTGTTTAATGTGTGTTGTGAACTCTTAACTCGGGTCACTAGACAAGTGCAATTCCAGCTAAGCTGACTCCAGGAGAGCTTTTGTGTTCTAAACCATGGGAAATGACTAAATTATAGTGTTTTTTTTTTGTTGTTGTTTTTTTTTTTAACCTTGCTCATTGTGTCATGCAACTTCAACCCAGCCTGATGTCCTGTTTGAGGAAATGAGTCAGGTTTTTTTTTTTTTTTTTTTTTTTTTAACCCTTGGCTAATTTAAAGATGATTTGCAGTTTTCATTTTCAGACTGCAAACACTGAGTCTGTTAATTTTTGTGCACTTGTCCGGGTAATGACAGGGCACCGAAGGGTGAAGTGTTGTGCTTTTAGTGGCTAAAGTCTCATGTCTGTCTGAAGGATGCAGCTGGCCTCAATGTTGACAATCGGCTTTCTCTCTCATTTGCTACGGTCTCATTTAAACGGCCTTTCATTGTTGTGTAAAGTTCATTGTAACAATGAGTGGCTGACAGTCTTGGTAGATTATTTAAAGCCAGCAATATTTTATCAGCAGTTGGCCAGTTATCTTTTTGAACTGTTGTGGGGTGGGGTGGGGATGTGCCCAATGGTCTGCTATCATATCCTGTTAATGGCAGCGCTGACTGTGCCCAGGATCCCCGCCAGTGTGACTGACTTTCAGTATGACTGAGTGGTTACTGCTGGTTACTGAGGCACTCACCATCCTCCAGTTGGGCTCATGAAGGCTGCGCTCAGACTGGGCTTTTCAAAACACGTGAGCATGATTAAAAAATGACCATGCATGTCGAGCTGTTCACATGCTTGTTTGCACTCTCCCAAATTCATGGCGGAATTTACAGCAATTTTTGCAATTGGAAATTCCAAAATGAAGAAGGAAGAAAATCCACTGAAGACATTTTAAGCACTGTTCTCTTCATTGTTGTTTAAGGAAAGTAATTGACCTGCCATCAGTATGCAGTCTGCGTCTGGTCATTTTAATGTGCACTTTTTCCTGGTGTGTGGGCACTGGAGTGGATTCAGTTCACACATTGTGTGTCTCTTGGGTAGCAAATGGGGAAGTTTTAACTAAGGTCACACAAAACAACTGTTTCACATCAAAGCGAAGTGTCGGGAGGAGGTTGGTCAGAACAGAAGGCGCAAAATGAAGACTGTTGGCAGGTTGTAAAACAGTGGTTTATCGCCTTTTTATTGTGCATAGACTAAACGGTCTGATGTGGAATACCACTAATTTGCAATTATTTGAGTAGCCGTATCCGTTAAAGCAGTTTTAAAGTTAAAATTGGCACTTCTCGTTTGAATGTTTCCTGTTATGGAACGGAGGTACTTTTGAAATTGTTTTGTAATCTTGGTCATTTTCTGCTGCATTGTCATCATGGCTGCCTCATTATAGGAAGTCCTTTGAGTTTGCAAGTTTCAGTCACCATATATTGGGCTGCACACTTCACATTCGCTGCTTGGTTCACACCCTTATTTGGCCTGATTTGCATACATGGTGCTTTCTTCATTTTTTTAATCTGTTTCAACAGCTGGAAATAAATTATGTACATTGGTCAGGTTTTTAGCCTGACACCTGGAAATCTTAGTACTCCAAATGGATTTTAAGCTCTCTTTGTTGGAAAAAATGTAAATGAAGTCAGTTCGTGAAACCGAACATTTGCCAGATTTTTATGGTGTTAACCAAATAATTGTAGACGTGAGTGAGAGGTTTTGTATGATTTCCTCATGTGCGTTGTCTGAATTGACACAGGACTGTGAATCAGTGACATGAATAAATATGCTATTCAGGCAGCCTTTTGGCAGCTTGCCATGGGTTCAACATGTTGTATGCAGTTTAGTTTCATAGCTTGCCTCTTTTAATTGTTGTTTCATTTTCTGGGCATGGCACTGCCAGTGTACTTCACCAGGATTTCTCTGGTGAAAGGATTAACTGAGAATTTGCATGGCCCTATGACTTGATTCCCTATTTGAGATTTCAGAGTTTATCTGGTCTTCAGACGCAGCCTTTCAATATTCTTGTTCTAATTTGAATTCCGCTGTAATTTTCATGTTCCATTTTTTTTCAACCAACTGTGCCAATGTTTTCACCCTACAAGCTTGCAGTTGCTTGTTATAGGGATGTGAGAAGCTACCAAGCATGCAGTTCTCTTCCCTGAAGTGAGTCGTTCTCGATGATGACAGCTGAGGTATGTGATGAGATGAATTCTCACGATTGTCTCCATTTCAGGCGGTGAGCTGCAGGGGGCAGCACAGCATCTCCTACACCCTTTCCCGAAACCAGACGGTGGTGGTGGAATACTGCCATGACAAAGACACGGACATGTTCCAGGTAACAGAGCTGTCGCTGCCTCTCAGTTCCTCTAATGCCATCCTTACTCACCTCCCACCAACTTGGTTACCTTAAAAAGGGTACAAAGATGGACATGGTCTGCGTCCAAATAGTCAGAAAATTACATTAACCTTCAACCTTTGTGGAAGACGTCATAAGGGAAAGGAAAGGTGTAGAAGGGAATTCCTAACTGCTTAGGAAGACAACCGCACTAATTACAGAATTCGAAAGTACTTGCACTAGGCAACGTGATCAAGTGTCTCCTGCCCATCATACACGTTTCTTTACGCGATTAGCTGGATGAGTGGTCACCACTTTAAATATTGCAGGTGCGCAGAATTGTGGGATATCAGTATCTCCTGTCTTTTCGAAAAGGATGATTCTGTGCACCCTATGATAAAGGAGGTAAATTAGGAAGCACTGAGACACCTTTCCTTAACGTTTGAAGAATTCGAATGCACTTATCATGGCTGCCACGTTTTCCGTATCATTTTTTAGGAGTTAGGAACTTTCCTTGGCAAAAAAGACTATTCGGACGCAGCCATGGTCTTGTCCTTAAGCCCATTATAAAACACTTCAGCAGTATAACTTGAATATAGCAAAGTCCCTGAAATGAGATGACCATTCCATACCAGGAAAATTCTTTGTTAGGTTGAATGGGGGTGTGTTCTTGCCACTCTTTTATTGCTTTGTGAAGTAACCTTTGGATAATTTAGTCCAGACCTCTCAATTTGAATACGGCGAGCCTGAGGCACAAAGTGCTGAAGGCGAAATGGAGGAATTATCTGCCTGCCCAATCTGGGATTGTTTTTTGAGCCGCAGAGAGTTTTCACCACCGTGCTCCCTCCCCTGTCCTGTTGAACATGTGTGAAGTGTACAGGCCCCAGGCGCTTATCTTTATCTACTAAGCAAAAGCAGCACTGTCCATATGTGGATTTGGCCCTGTTACTGCTCTGGGCTCATGCCACTTATTTAACATTTCTCATGTTCACTAGTCCAATTCAAGTATAGGCCGAGATGCTTCATTTATGATTGTATCCACAGGATGGTTTGGAAATGTATTGGGTTTTATTACCCTAATGGGTAGTTTTAAAACTAGTAAACTTGGGCCAGCCTCTGCTGCTAAATGCATTGCATAATTTGAATGTCAAATTAATTCTTTGGAGAGTCGTGTTTTAATTTTTTCCCAGCTTTTGTTGCATTGACTGTTTCCCCACCACCCCCCTATCCCTGTTCAGTGCTTGAATGTTGTAATATTTTTAAAAGTAGCATGTGAATTAGCCCATTTATTAAGATATTAATTTATAATTCACAAGCTTGGATCTTCAGTCTGGTCTGGTCCAGTTTTGGCTGTCACGGTGTCCTGTAGACTGGTGTGCGATTGACTGTTATACAGGAAAGAGAGGTTAAACCTGGCCTTGTCAATACTGCTAACCATTTGGTCAATGGGATACCTGTATACTTCCTTTGCTGTCCCCCCAGGTACGCTACAAGCAGCTAATCTAACCACTCAAAGCAATTATTTTGTTGAAATGGCAGACATGCCTTTTGGCACCCATGCGCATGCCATTAACTGTATTTTTTATATGACCAGTGCAAACTGCTTTTCTGTTCATCACAGATTGGGAGGTCTACGGAGAGCCCCATTGACTTTGTTGTGACGGACACGGTTTCTGGGAGCCAGGGGAGCGAGGAGACCCCCATTACGCAGAGTACTATTTCTCGCTTTGCCTGCCGGGTGGTCTGTGAGCGCAACCCACCGTACACGGCCCGCATCTATGCAGCAGGCTTTGACTCGTCCAAAAACATCTTCCTTGGGGTCAGTGAGTGCTAGGGAATGGTGCACTTTTTTCTTTGAAGTCTAGGCATACACTGAATATGGATTGTAGAACTGCCTCCAACTTTCCTTGACGGACATTTATAAAGGGCGTCACCGCCCTTTTGTAATTTATGCAGATTTTTAGCATTTTTCCACTTACAGTTCCATCGCTCAAGTGTCTGAGAAAAAAGAACTGATTTTTTTTTTAAATCTGCGAAAATAAGGTCCATGAGTATTATTGTGGCCTGTGACTGAGTATGTTGTGTTCAGTTGGGTAATATAGGGACTTTCTGACAACCTCATGAAAATAAAACAGTCAGTGTCCATCAACAGCGAGGGTTGCTAACGACATGCTATCACGAACAATAACTGAACTGCAAGCATGCACAACGTTTGAACGAGCTGATGATCTGAGACCAGTGGGCGATGTAGCTCCATAGTATTGCAGTCATGGCATGTCAATACAACATTAACCTTTCAGGGTCTCTGAGCCTTTCATTTTTGAAAAGGTTTGGAGATTTCAATCATGTTATTACAATAAACAGTACGATAACGATTTCCACTCGTTAATTTGATCAGGGACCTTACTTTGGCTAATTTTTTAGAACCCTATTGATTTTTTGCAAGCACACTGGATTGTTGGAACCAAAGCTAAAATTCTGCAAACAAAGCTGCATACAAAATTACGTCACACTGTGACTCTATATTTTCTTGCATTGGACCTTCCTGCTTATGTTTTCTGGAGAGTTACAGGACGGTGGAAAGTGCAGGGGTCAGAAATTGGAAGTCCTCCCAGTTGAAAAAGAGTTATAACTGGCAAACTCTGGTGATCGGAGCTAAACACCGGGGAGCACTTAAAATTTCTAAACCTGGATTTTCAACCTCTGGTTCAGACATATGTTTAAAAATCCGTCTCCTACCGCATCCATACGTCATGTACTGCCTGTGTGCCCCTCGCAGGAAAAAGCGGCCAAGTGGAAGAACCCGGATGGTCACATGGATGGGCTGACAACCAACGGCGTGCTGGTGATGCACCCAAAGGGTGGGTTCACGGAGGAGTCGAAGCCTGGCGTGTGGCGAGAGATCTCGGTCTGTGGGGATGTGTACACCCTGAGGGAGACCCGCTCCGCACAGACCCGGGGCAAGCTGGTGGGTATGGCTGTCCGACCCCAGCCCTGGCTGCTGTGGGGCAGGGGGAGGGACGTTTAACTTCTCATTGTCACAAAGGGAAAAAATAGTTTTTGGGATATAATGCGATTAGCAATTACAGTTCCATTGTTTGCTTCTGTAATCACCCATACACTCTCTTAATGGAGTGCAAGCTAGCAGAAACCAAGCTAATGCCTTTTTTTTGACTACATGTGTTGAAAGGAGCAAATTCCTTTTAAATTACAATACTTTGGCATGTTTTGCAAAAAGATTTGTTACTTTGCAAGTTAGTCAAGAAATGTCCTCAATTTTGTATTTTTCTTGTCATGCATCGAAGAGGCTTGGACTTCTAGTTTGATTGAATATGTGTTAACTGCCTACAGTGATAGATTGAAGTACTGTAGTATTAAGCATAATATTTAGAGTGCACAAATATTGCTGGCTTGGCAGTTGGAGAGGTGTAAAGTAACACCCAGAGCCTCTGAGTTAGGAGGCAGTGCCAATAAAGGGAATTTTGATGATTATTGGTTCTGAGAAAGTGAGTATTGTTGCTATATAAATTGAACGAGGATTCTAGATGGAGAAAACCCATACTCTCGGAAAAGAGGAGAAATGAGGGGGCAATTTCTTGGTTATTGGGCAAAACCTGCCCTCTGATGGTGAAATTCCTTGCTTATTTTCTGCTCAGTGTAGAAGAACCAAAATTAAACTGGTCTCTTGAGTAAAACCTCAGAAGGAGCGTTTGGCACATCTGTGAGTGTCACTCCTGAAAGGGAGAAATGTGGACTTGCTGGATTTTTTCTGTAAAAAGCTTAAGGTGAAAAGAAGTTTTGAATGGGTTTTATTCTGTGAGGGTGTTGTGGTGCTTTCAATCTTTTTAAGTGTTTATTATTTTTAAAATCTTACTCTCTCTGCCCTTTGATTACATAGTAGGTGCACAGTTTAGATGTAGCGCTTGAAACTTTTTGCAGTTGAATATGGTGTCCACATACTTTTTTTTGCAAATATAGCAGCTTAAAGAAGTTGCACTAATATGTTTACTGTGCTGTAGTAAGTATTTGGACTGCAGTATGGGCTGCATGGTGATTGCTAGAGTACATGGTTCACACAGTATGGATGTTGATGCAAATGGGTGACAAATTAATGGAACAAATCAGCATACACAGTCTTAGTAGGGTGTTTAAGCCTCCACTAGCTCTGCTTCAACATGTCCTCAACATAATGTATACAAGTGTGAAACTTAACTGGGGAGATGGAGTACCTTTCCTCCAAGAGGTAGTCCCTCATTTGGAGTTTAGATAATGGTGACTGGGAGCGCTGTCTAACATGTTCTAAAATCTCTGAGTTCAGTTGGTTTGACATCTACTGCATGTGAAGACTGTTGCATATACTGAGGATCATTTTCATACTGATAGAACAATTTGGTCTCCCTTTCTGCACTGTGGGGCTTGGGTCATTGTCCTCTTGGAAGAGACCTCTTATGGTAGGAATGCGTCATCATAGGATACATAAAGTTGATCGTACTGAATAAATCTGTATTAATTTGCTGTTGCCCTTCCGCCATCAAGGGAACGAGCAGGCCCAAATCATGTCTGGCAAATGAACCATCTAGCCATCTGCATTTGCCCGCACATTTATTTAGGGTTTGTCATTTGTCACCCTTCTGTATCCACAAATGAAAGCTATGGTCTCCCATTCAACCCCATATGCCTTGTTTTTGCATCAAATGTGCTGGAGCCCTGACTGAGCCTAGGAGTGAAATCATGTCAGGGTTCAAACACTTTCGGCCCGCACTGTACTCTGCATTTTTTTTACCCTATCCGTCGGTAAAGTTAACAGTGGAGAGTAGTCTGTACCGTGTGCATGTGTGCATTAAGCCGGCCCTGCTGAACCCGCTCTGTACTGCCTACTGCAGGTGGACAGCGAGAGCAACGTGCTGCAGGACGGCTCACTGGTGGACCTGTGCGGGGCCACGCTGCTGTGGCGCACAGCCGACGGGCTCTTCCACACGCCCACGCAGAAGCACCTGGAGGCGCTGCGGCAGGAGATCAACGCGGCGCGGCCGCAGTGCCCCGTGGGCCTCAACACGCTGGCCTTTCCCAGCATGCAGCGATCGCGCGCCCTGGCCTCGCTGGAGGACAAGCAGCCTTGGGTGTACCTGACCTGCGGCCATGTGCACGGCTACCACGACTGGGGCCATCGATCGGAGCAGGAGCCGAACGCCCAGCGCGAGTGCCCCATGTGCCGCGCCGTGGGGCCCTACGTGCCCTTGTGGCTGGGCTGCGAGCCGGCCTTCTACGTGGACACGGGCGCTCCCACCCACGCCTTCGTGCCCTGCGGACACGTCTGCTCCGAGAAGTCGGCCAAATACTGGGCCGAGATCCCGCTGCCACATGGGACGCACGCCTTCCACGCCGCCTGCCCCTTCTGCGCCGCCCCGCTCAGCCTCACCCAGGGCTGCGCCAAGCTCATCTTCCAGGGTCCCATCGATTGAGACTGCCTCCAGCCGTCCGGCAGGGGGGACTGGAGGGGTGGGTGGGGGTCTGCACTGTGAAGCTCGAGCTTTTGTTTCCGCTAACACTTGTTTGTCCTTCTAACGCAGCCTCACGGAGGTGGTGTGACCTTGTGGGCCAGCGCTGAGCAGCATTCTCGCGTACTCGCCCTGTCGTACTGCTGCCAGACCGTCAGGGCTTGCAGACGCAGACCTGGTCAACAGGTTGAGTCTCACACATTTTGTTCAACCGCCAATGCTGACAGGCGTGGAGGCATGGCGGATCTCTTTTAGTTTTTGACGTTAGCCTCTAGCCCTCATACCCTCAAATTCATACCCTCCACTCTAGAGCTTCCTCACCATTCGCTGTGGAAGCCATCGGGCTCACAACCGAGCCAAGGCGAAGGAACACTACCTCCATGTGGGCTTCCTATTTTAACCATCCAACTGAGCTTTTTAACAGAGTTTTGGCATCCAGAGCATTTTCAGCGTTCCTTACATTTCTTACATATAATGGCCAACACAGGGCCACGTTTGCATTAATATCTCCAAACTACCCAAACTGCAGCGAGCAGGGATTCCCATGTTGTCTGCCCTGTAATTCCCAGACTGGCTCACAGAAGTGAGGGGGGCCTGTGATTTTACTGGGCAAGACGGCTGGATTGTTGTCCTGGAGGAAGACAAAAGGAGCCAGGGGTATAAGGGTAACTGTTTAACTATTCCCCAATGGTCCTGCGGCTCTGATTGGTGGGACATGGAGCAATACAGAGGTCAGCTGGAGGTCGGTACAACTGTGTCCAGCTGTGGGTTTGGGGAACATTTTACTGCTTTTTAATTTAGTTTTTGTCTTTAATATTGTATATAGTTGGATTCCAGTGTCTGGAGTCCCAGCCATTCCCTGGGAATACTTTTACCTGATGGAACAAAAAATACTATTTTAATGAGAGGTGAGGATGGGGTTTACATACAAAAAAAATTAAATTCACAGAATATTTTTCCTTTTTCTTGCAAAGAAGTATTTTGCTACACTGAGGCCCTTGTACAGTTTTATAATAATTTAAATTATCTTAATATATTTTTCTCTTAAATACCAATGTGTACATGTGGATTTGCACATGCGGGTGTGCTGGCATGCAAAGCGTGGCTATCATTTCATTCTCCCTGGCAAGTTCTCTGCCTCTATTCCCCTTCAGAACTACGAAGAAATTATAATTTTATGATCCTCTTGTTTTATAAACAATTAAATGCAATAAGTAACCACAGGATCTGACCTGTGGGACATGACAGTGAATGTATTTAAAAACGGAGTTTATTGATCTCTGGTGCTCTTGCTTTGCGCGAGTTTCAACTTCAAACCTTTAATCTCAATTGATTAGCTCATTTCAGTCGGGTTTTCCTGTGGAGAATATGCCATACCAATTGCACATTCAGCCACACCCGCATGCCACCCTCTGTATACACACGCATCCGCATGTACACACACAAACGCGCACACACTGACATTCAGATGTGCACACACTCACAAATAGCCCCTCTCACTGTGTTCAATTTGCACTGTTGATATCTAAGCTTTATTTTTTTTGCTGTGTTTCATCACAAGGTCTTCGCAGTCCCAAAGAGGGCCACAGTCTTGCTGTTAAAAGGGCTTATACCAAATATTATCTTAATGTTTGGCATCTTATTGTGGAGCACCAGCTTTACAAGTCTGTTCATTGCCCTGGCATTGCCATTTTTGCTTTGCCAACCCTTACAACTGTGCATAGTGCTAATAACTATAATAAATGGAAAGCACTAAAAGCAGCATCCCTGGACGCAAGAAGTTGGCATTGTTCAAAGTCTTTCAGCCAAGAACGGTGTGCCCTCCCTATTTAATCTTGCAAATAACTGATTAAATACTGCATTAGTGTGGCCTCTGGCTGTTGTGACCAACATATATCATTTGTATTCCCTGAATGCTGCACCTCTTGCAGTCTGAATTACTGGATGTGTTATAATCCCAACCTGTGGGAGAATGTTTAGTGTTTTGATGCAAATAACTGACCGCTAATCCGGATGGTCTTAATTCAGCAGTTTGCAAGATGTTTTAGCAGCAGTTTTTCTGGACTCAGGTTAAAGGACATGGCAATAAGAATGAGAGGCACTGTTTAACTTCAAAGAACTTTCATGGTATACTTTAGTGTTCTAAGACTAACACTCATTCACTACCCCTTTCCTATCAGGCCCAGACTTTTCTGACTGTGCTCCCTCTTGGGACTGTGCTGGAATGTTGTGCACGGAGCCAAAGCTGTGCAAACCATTCAAATATTTTCTTTCTCCTGGAGTGAAAGCGTTTACCGTGATGAAACATTGGTAGCCCTGATTTTTGCATATGCTAAGTTAGGAATAACACTTGAATGCAGTGACAGCCATGTATTTCTCCTGTCAGGCAAAGTGGGGTGCTTTCAAGTCTCTTTCTTTGCTAAAATAGGGTTCACAACTTCAGGTTATGAGTGGTAAAAAGTTTACAGATTTTTTTCAGATTTTTATCGTGCTGGTGTGCTTTACACTCCCGTGAACACAGCTGGAGCTTTGCCCTGGAGGATCGCTGTGGCTCGTCCCTCTTCCCAGCAGGAAATCAACATGTTTGGGTGCATGAAGCCAAAGGTTGTAGGATTAATTTAGCGGTATGTTTATGGGGGGAAATTGACTGGCTTTGTATATGTTTCATATGGAGCGTCTAGCCTGCAGGGCTGAGAATTGTTTCTCGCTTTGGAAGCTGTGAAGTGTAAGGAGCCGGCAAGGTGTCGAGCTGCTATCTCAAGCTTCAGTAAAGAATCCTGAAGACCCTCCCGGCCTTGGAGCCGGCACAGTGTAGTGTGGGAGGATCAGTTGGGGTGAAAAGCTTTGACAGTCTGGTAAGACATGAATTTAACAAGGAAATGATGTATTTAGAATGAGTTGTCATTCGACTGTCCCCCAGCAGGTTTATCTTGGTTTCCGGAGGCGAGACTCAGTACAGCTATACACTACAAACGGGGTGGCAGTTTGTACAGTCCCAAGAAGAGATGGCAGCTTGCACTGACCTTATTAGGGGGTTTTCCCCCTCCCCCCCACTTGTCCCACTGTGTCCTGACCCCCCTCTGCCTTTAACAATGCTCAGCTGAGAGCTGGGGCTGGTCTTCTGACCAATGGGGGCACTGCCACTGCATAGTATGTGCTGAAACGCTCTATGATCGCAGGGTGTGCAGATGCTCTCAAGGCCTACTTTACTAAAAATAAATGCATTTTGAAATTCTCTTGTGACTTTTGGTCATCTTTTTATCCCAGCAGGGTTGGGTGGGGGGTGGGGTTCATATGACATTCAAATATGTGCTCTCTCGGGCCTCGTGTGTTTCCTGTAATGAAAATGGCCCACTGCCTGCTGCTGTCCAGCTTGCTGTTTTGCCCATGTTAAGTCCTTTTGGAAGGCCTCCAACACAGCAGATTTGTGAGGCCCTTAATCTGGCTGCAGAGTCGGGCTTGTTTTTGTCTGCTTGTGTCAGTACATTCCATTTTCTGCTGATGGCTTGGGTGAACTTAAAACTTGAACAAACGCTGTTGGGAGTATGACAATGAGCCCATCAATATAAGTGTTGAAAATTTTGCGGTGCCACCACATACAGTACCAGTATGGGCACACCAACATTTTTCTAGCCATTGAATATGAGAAAATAAACACCTTTTCATTTTTTCCAAAAAAAAAAAAAGATTAAACATGAAATAAATCAACCACCATTTGCAATAGTGACTGCCGCATTCTCATTTTTTTTTTCCACCCCTAACTACAGCAGCCATATGGTTCATACCAGCACAGCTCTGGAAGTTCCTATAGACATGCTGCACTTGTCGTCTGCTTCTCCCCAAACTTTTTGTTCTGTAGGTCCTAGACCAGCATGATTCGAATTCTACTATTGGTATACAGAGAAGAAAAATTGTTTACTTTGTCAAAAATATCTTTTAGGAATTCCAAAATTCTAGACAATGATTCACTATGAAGTATCTTCTTCCCTCTGCAGTCCAACCATACAAATTTAACTGTAAATTGAGTGCTTAAATAAATGTATCCAAACTTTTGACTGGTACTGTGGGTGTGTTGAGGGGGACACGACGGCACAGAGGTTAAGTGTACTTCACTTGGGATCAAAAGGTCTTGAATTCTTTATGCAATTATTGTGGTGTGCTCTTGCGCAATAACATTTCACTCCCAGAGGGCCACACTCCACCCAGTTGTGTAACTGGACATCATGAAATTGTCGGAGAAATGTGATATACAGCTGGGTGGTAACCTACGACAGACTAGCATCCCGCCTGGGGGGAGTAGCAATACTCTCATACCCCTTTTCCACCGAGCTGGTGCTGGTGCTGGGGCTGGCTCGGAGCCAGAGCCTGACTTAGCGCCGGTTCTTTTGTTTTCCACAGCGTAAGCACCAGCTCCTGGCTCTTAAAACCGGTGCTAGAGTAAGCACCAACTCCTTGCCGGTCCAGAGCAAGCACCGATTACGTGGGGCGGAGTTTACCAACATGGCCAGAGCGGTCGCGGAAGTATTTTGAGCGTTCTGCTCGCAGTAAACGTTGGGATGTATAAGGGTCAAAACACGGTATTCGAAATCTCTCTGACGGGACATTTTAGAGACAATATGACAGATCAGTGGTGCTAAATGATCCACAATGTTACCTTTAAATTCATTTTTGATTTAATTGGACCATAAGGGCTTATTCAAAACAAGGAGCTACTTTATATTTAAATAAATGTTGGAATGATAATCAGTTAAAGTTCAATCTCTGACGGGACTTTTTTGGCCCCTAGTATTTTAGGCTAAAACTCCAACTAAAATTTCTCTTTGGAATTTCATTTAATCTATACCTTTGCAATTTATATTGCAAGGTATAAGTCTTAAGAAGTAATTAAGGCATAAGTAGACCATTTTTTTGTACTTTCTTTAGCAGCATGGGCTGTTGAGTGTAAAAAGTCATTATCTCTGACGGGACACTTTTGACCACTATATAAAAATCTGACAACAGAGGTAAAAAAGACACCCTTTTTGTATCTGAAGAAATTTATTTACAAGATAACTTTAAAATAACATTCTGCACTTTACAAACATCACCAGATGCATTGTGTTGAGAATCTTAATAATTATTATAGTGACACATCGATAAGGCACAATATAATTTTTTAAGCAATTCATAATCCATTACTGCTACCTGTAGTCAGTAATAATGAAAATTGTCCATGATACACATTCTGTTGTTCAAATAAAAAATTTAGTTTTTTAGTTTTAGTTTAAAGACATGTTTATCGCCCTCCTTGTTCTCTGTCCACCACCCGCCACTGCATATGACATGTTGCAACAGACATTGTAAAAAAAAAAAAGACAATGGACTGCAAGTCACAAGACATCTTGTGAGCAAATCATGCACATCCACATGTCAAACAGCCCCTGCTTGGCAGGTAATGCAGTGAGGTGTGAAACACAACTCATTGAGGCCTGACAACACATGCCAACACCTGAACACTGAAAGGCAACATAGCTAATCATCATTAAAAGTGCCCAATACCAATATGGATACACTAAAAAAGAAATACAACACAACAGAACAGTCAAAAGTAACTTAATTGAAGAACAAAACCCAGTCAATCAGATTTGTCAGAAAATGTCCCATCAGAGATAATAATAGAATTGTGGCAATATTTTCCCTGTAAATGATTTTAATTCTATAACTTCCAGTCATAATTATTACATATCATTAGTAAAAAGAAGAGTACAAGTTTTATTGATATAACTTAACATTTGTGGAAAATATGAAAACTTTTCAAAGTCAAGTATCTCTGACGGGACACACCACCCACAGTACTAAATATTTTTTCCACAATATAAGTATTGGGTGGCAGTTTTCTATGTTGAACTATTATTTTTCATTAGTTTAACATATTTGAATAATAAAAATATGAAAAAATAACCTAATTTCTGGCCTAGGCCAATGTTACAATGTGTCCTGTCAGAGAGGCAATTTTTTTCCCTTTGTTTCCCAGTGTGTCACAGAAAAAGTGCTGGGTGTATATCAATGAAACTTATGTTATCTGAAAATTCAGGTTGTTTTCTACAATGATATAAGAATTTTAAGTTTCAATGAAACAAAAAAAATTCTAACTCCCAGGGCACCATTACTGTGTGTTAACCCATAAGCATATGTCTTATATCTGCATGATGCGTTTATATTTAATTTTACTTTCTGCCACGCTTACGTCTATAATAAGCATTACGAATATGAGTTAGCTGGCCAGATAGGGCGGTCGCGAATTAGTTATTGCCATTAGCGAGCTTGAATGTCATTTCAAAACGAAACTACATTAGATCGTTCAAGGTTACGAAGCTGTAATGAAATACGACAGTTGTTCGTTTATTTATTACCTGTCTGCTTCCTTGGGAAAAGTAAAGATGGAAAGTGTGTTCCTATTATTACACCCTATTTCTGCACAAGGTTTCGGTATTCTTAACATGCATGGCCAACAATGCAAGATACGGTATGCGCCTTATATTGCTGCTTTTTAAATATCTGATCTTAATCCAGTACAAGATCATGGCAATCTAATCTGCTATATTCCTTTACCCCTCTAAAAACGATAAAACGTCAATGACAATAATAGTATTACTGAGCATAGAAACACATGCATTATTTCAGTTTTACATTTTTATTCATGGTTTCCCGCAGTCCATATTTCTGTATTTCTGTATTGCCAGATGTCACGTGAGCGCTGCTGAGAGAGACTCACATTCAGCTCTCGAGCAAAGTTCATTTTCTCCTGATCTGCTGGTCTTAAATTACAGTCACGTAATCGCATGGGTCTGATTTACCTCCTCGGCGATGGAAAACCAAACAGGTTCTTAGGAGGTGCGTGGGTTGAACCAACTAAGCACTGGCACTAGCACCAGCACGGCACTAGCACCAGGTTCTTTTTGGTGGAAAAGGGGTATCCGTCGCTTCGTGCTACAGAGACCTGAGTTAAACACCAGCCGGATAAGCCACTTGGCTCGGGACAGGCTTCGCCTTTTGAAGGTGTATTTGGTCCCTGAACTGGGTTAGGAGGACATCACCAGGTTTTCAGATGATTTGTGGCTCTCAAAGTTCTGTTAATGTCCTACTCGCAGAATCTCACCAGACTGGTGTAAACGTTTCTGGCAAAATTATCACCACACATAGAGGATGTTCATTCAGCTTTTTTACTTAGTGGCAGATAAAAAAGAAAAAAATTACTTATGACCAGCGATATTCACAGAAAAAAAAAGTGGCCAGTGGAACATTGTTAGTAGAAGGCTGTCTCTTCTGTGGTCCGGAGGCATGCCCCCCAAATTTAGAAAATTTGGCGTTCTCTGGTGGCTTCTGGTGCATTTTAAGGATGTGATTTCACTTAGTACCCCTGCTTTTGGCACATTTTTCCGGATTTGCATAACACTTTTCAACCTGTTGCTCTTGGTAAAAGTGAATGGTAAAATCAGTCACATTATCTGATGTGCCTATCTCAAGTAACATTCACCTTACTTAAACCGGTTGCATGTGTGTTTGGTCTCTTACTAATCCTCAGTGGCATGCTGTCTGGCACTGTAGCATACCTGTATGATTAACATAATTTTTGTGTGTGTTTGATTGTAGTTGGCTTTGTTTTTGTGTTAGATTTAGATAATGCAATCCTATTAAAAGCTCTGAATATCTTTTTTGCACATTGGACAAAACTTAACCAATGCACAAAAATTATGTATGAGGCCTTTGCTGGGGGACCATCTTCTATGTAAACCTGGGTGCACCAGGCAGCTCTGGCATAAACGTGCGAAAAAGGCAAGTCTAACGGAAGTTTTATTTAAGTTCATTCTACTGCACTATGATGCCATTTATGAGACTTTTTTCAGCTCAGTAATGGCTCAATAATCACAATTGCTCCATATGTGACACATCCACCCCTACACAGAACTGGCAGCACCTATTTTTTTTTCTAATTTCTGCCAATCCTGCTGGTTAGCTTCCTAGCTTGCTAACTGAAGCAGTTTCTGAGCTGCGTCCAGACTGAGGCCAGTTGGTAGGACCTGAAACTATCAGTAATGTTAAACCAGCACTAACGTTCAGTATGACAAATCATAATGTTAGCTGGCACTTGATAGACATGCACAAAAATTAGTATAGTGATTGACCTTAATAGATATTACAGTCATAAGAAAACCAAAGTACAGACTCTTTCAGTTCCATGTTTGTACATATCAGGACATCATAAAACATCAGCTGGTTCTATCCATGTCCTAAAATTATGTGAATTTAACCTTTGGTGTAAAACAACACACAACAGAATCCACCATGCCATTACTTATTGTCAAAATGCAGAAGCCATGTGTGAACAGCTAAGTACACCCTTACTGCTTCCAAAGGAATTAAGAAGGAAATTAGCAGCCAGGTGTTGCTGATCAAATGTATTTGATTAATTGATCATCAGCAAGTGTGACCACCACTATAAAAGCAGAGGTTTTGGTATTTGCTGTTATGGAGCATTTAGGTGTGTGTTAACACAATGCCCAGAAGGAAAGAGATCAGCAATCATCTTAGAGAAGCAATTTTCATTGCCCATTAAGTTGGGAAGGGTTATAAGGCCATTTCCAAACCATGTGAAGTTCATCATTCTACAGTGAGGAAGATTATTCCGAAGTGGAAAACATTAACGACAGTTGCCAATCTTCCCAAGAGTGGACGTCCCAGCAAATTCGGGGATTAAAAAAAAGGGGATAAAAACAGAATACAATGATTTGCAAATCCTTTTCAACCTATATTCAACTGAGTGCACCACAAAGACAAGATATTTAATGATCAAATAATGATAATGATAAACTATTGGTTTTTTTTTTTTTTGAGAAATATTCACCCATTTTGAATAAAATGCCTGCAATACGTTCCAAAAAAGGAACAAAAGGGGCAACAAAAGACTGGGAAAGTCGAGGAATGCTCAAAAAAACACCTGTTTGGAACATTTCACAGGTTAATTGGAAACAGGTGAGTGTCATGATTAGGTATAAAAGGAGCATCCTCGAAAGGCTCAGTCATTCACAAGCAAGGATGGGGCGAGGTTCACCACTTTTGAACAACTGCGTGAGCAAATAGTCTAACAGTTTAAGAACAACGTTTCTCAACGTGCAATTGCAAGGAATTTGTAGATTTCAACATCTACAGTCCATAATAACATCAAAAGATTCAGAGAATCCAGAGAAATCTCTACACGTAAGTGGCAAGGACGAAAACCAACATTATATGCTCATGACCGCCAGTCCCTCAGGCGGCACTGCATTAAAAACCGACATCATCCTGCAAAGGATATTACTACACTACCGGTCAAAAGTTTTAGAACACCCCAATTTTTCCAGTTTTTTATTGGAAATTATGCAGTTCCAGTCCAATGAATACCTTTAAATGGTACAAAGGTACTGCCAGAAGTTTTAAACACAAGGTAAGGTTACCCAGGTTTTTTGTACGCCGTCGAGTTGGTGAAAGGATGGTTCCTCAGTGTGTGACATCAACTGTCAAACATGGAGGAGGAAGTGTGATGGTCTAGGGCTGTTTTGCTGGATCCAGGGTCAGTGACTTACAGAGTGAAAGGCACCCTGAACCAAAACGGCTGCCACAGCATTCTGAAGCGCCATGCAGTACCCTCTGGTATGCGCCTAGTTGGTCAGGGGTTCATCCTACAGCAAGATAATGACCCAAAACATAAGTCCAAGCTCTGCCAGAACTACCTTAGGAAAAAAGAACAAGATGGTAAGCTTGAAAACATGGAGTGGCCAGCACAGTCTCCAGACTTTAACTCCATCGAGATGGTTTGGGATAAACTGGACAGAGGAGTGAAACCAAAGCAACCTGCAAGTGCCACACATTTATGGGAACTTCTGCTACAGAGTTGGGAAGAACCTTCTGGAGAATATTTGATTTCCATTGTAGAAAGAATGCCACGCTTGTTCAGCCGTTATATCTGCCAAAGATGGCTACTTTGAGTAAAAAGTTTAGAATCCATTTTGGTTTATAAATTGATTCCATGATTTCATTTTTAACTTCAATTGTTAATTTGTTCTATCGTGTCTATGCTTTTATTCCAGAGTACAATGAGACATTAAACTGCATAATTTTCAATAAAAAACTGGAAATTGGGGTGTTCTAAAACTTTTGACTGGTAGTGTATGTGGGCTCAGGAACACTTCGGAAAACAATTTTCAGTTAACACAGTTCGTCACTACCTCTACAGGTGCAAGTTAAAACTCTACCACGCAAAGCGAAAGCCATACATTAACAACACCGCCGACTTCTCTGGGCCCGAGCTCATCTGAGATGGACTGACGCAAAGTGGAAAAGTGTGCAGTGGTCTGACGAGTCCACATTTCAAATTGTTTTTGGAAATCATGGACGTCGTGTCCTCCGGGCTTAAGAGGAAAAGGATCATCCAGATTGTCATCAGCTGTTATCAGCACAAGGTTCAAAAGCCAGGATCTGTGATGGTGTGCAGGACCTAGCAGGCAGGCACAAGGAAACGCAGGTTAAATTTTCAAAAATGGGTATTTATTGACCCAAAGCGCAAAAAAAATATAATGAAAAGCAAAAATCACACAAAATGGTTCTGGGCCCATAAAAGAGGTCAACTAAACAGAACTGAACTGAAGCAAATCTCAACCTAACCCTAAACAGAACAAAGCAAAACAGACGTAACAACCATTCACAAACACTAGGCTTTTAAAATGGCTGATCAGACCATTGTAACAGGGGGACAGACAAACAAACACTAAACAAAGCACAAGAGACATAAGGCTAGGTTTAAAGAGGAAAAAAGGTTCTACATACCAAGAAATACAGAAACTCAAATGCTTTTAACAATAAATAAAAATCAAATAGAGAAAATTAAGAGATTTCTCTCCCTCCCCCTCGGGAGCAGCCACAGTTTGTCCCTTCCGATTCCTCTGCAATCACAGGGATTTGGGACAGCTTGGCACACTGGCTCCTCTTAGCCTGAGCCACACCATGAACTAAAAGTAACCAAGAGAAGACAATTAAATAAACGGAACATACACTGACAAAGTAACTAGAATGTGCGCACTATCAAACTAGAAACAATGCAGTGTATATATAAAGCTGTGAGTATGATATATGAAATCAATTGCATGTGTCATGTGATTCATTGTCAATTAATCTTTGTGCATGATGACTGTAAAATGTGCATGAACTAAATAGAAATCAAAAGAATAAAAAGGTGTGGAGAGCAGGGAGTGTGGTGTGGGATACACATTGTGGGGCTGCAGGGCGGCCATCACAGATGGTATTGGGATGTGCTAGTGCCCATGACATGGGGAACTTGCACATCTGTGAAGGCACTATTAATGCTGAAAGGTACATACAGGTTTTGCAGCAACATTACTGCCATCCAAGTGACATCTTTTTCAGGGATGTCCCTGCTTATTTCAGCAAGACAATGCCAAGCCACATTCTACACGTGTTACAACAGCATGGCCTCGTAGTAAAAGAGTGCGGGTAATAGACTGGTCTGCCTGCAGTCCAGACCTGTCTCCCATTGAAAATATGTGGCGCGTTATGAAGCACAAAATACGACAACGGAGGCCCCGGACTGTTGAGCAACTGAAGTCGTACATCACACAAGAATGGGAAAGAATTGCACCGACAAAGCTTCTCAAATTAGTGTCTTCAGTTCCCAAACGCTTATTGAGTGTTGTTGAAAGGAAAGGTGATGTAACACAGTGGTAAACATGCCCCTGTCCCAGCTTTTTTGGAACGTGTTGCAGGCATCAAGTTCAAAATGAGTGAATATTTAAAAAAAAAAAATAAAGTTTCTCAGTTTGAACATTAAATATCTTGTCTTTGTAGTGTACTCAATTGAATATAGGTCGAAAAGGATTTGCAAATCATTGTATTCTGTTTTATTCACGTTTGACACTATGTCCTAACTTCATTGGAATTGGGGTTTGTAAATAAAAAAAGAATGAAATGATTTGCAAGTCTCATAAGCTGCCATTTTATTCGTAATAGAACATAAACAACATATCAGATGTTGAAAGTGAGACATTTTACCATTTCATGAAAAATATTAGCTCATTTTGAATTTGATGGCAGCAACACATCTCAAAAAAGTTGGGATAGGGCTATGTTTACCATTGTTTAGTATCCCCTCTTCTTTAAGTAACAGTCCGTAAACATCTGAGGGGACCAATTGCCAAAGTATTAGGAGAGGAATGTTGTCCCGCTCTTGTCAGATGTAGGATTCTAGCTGCTCAATAGTCCTGGGTCCGTCTTTGCCAGATTTAGCATTTTATGATGCGCTAAATGTTTTCTATTAGTGAATGGTCTGGACTGCAAGTAGGCCAGTTCAGCACTCAGACTCATCCACTGCAAAGCCATTCTGTTGTAATGGGCGCAGTATGTGGTTTGGCATTGTTTCATGAAATATGCAAGGCCTTCCCTGAAAGAAACGTTGTCTGGGTGGGAGCATATGTTGTTGTAAAACCTCTATATACTTTTCAGCATTGATAATGCCTTTCCAGATGTGTAAGCTCCCCACCTCATAGACGCTAATGCAACCGAATACCATCAGAGATGTAGGCTTTTGAACTGTGTGCTGATAACAAGCTGGCTAGACCCTCTCCTCTTTAGATCGCACGACACTGCGTCAATGGTTTCCAAAAAGAATTTCAAATTTTGATTCATCTGACCACAGAACAGTTTGCCATTCTGCCTCAGTCCATTTTAAATGACCTGTGGCCCAGAGAAGATGGCACCGTCTCTGGATCGTGTTCACATATGGCTTCTTCTTTGCATGATACAGCTTTAGCTTGCATTTATAGCTTGCATGGTGAAATGTGTTCACAGTCAATGATTTCTGGAAGTGTAACTGAGCCCATGCATGCAGTGTATTCCAGTGCAGAGTTATGCCTGTTTTTAATACAGTGCCGCCTGAGGGCCCGAAGATCACGAGCATCCAATATTGACCTTCGGACTTGTCCCTTCTGCAGAGATTTCTCCAGATACTCTGAATCTTTTGATGATATTATGTATTGTAGATTCAAAGTCTTTGCAATTTTACATTAAAGAACATTTTTCTGAAACTGTTCCACAATTTTTTGATGCAGGTTTTTTGCAGATTGGTGAATCTCTGTCCATCTTTACCCCTGAGAGACTCTGCCTCTCTAAAATGCTGTTTTCGTACCCAGTCATGTTACTGACCTGTTTCCCTAATTAACCAATTAACCTAATTAGCAGCAACATGCTCCACCAGCTGTTTTTTTTTTATTAGTACCACTAACTTTTCCAGCCTTTTGTTGCCCCTCCCAACTTTTTTGAGATGTATTGCTGCCATCAAATTCAAAATGAGCTAATATTTTTCATGAAATGGTAAAATGTCTCACTTTAAACTTTTTAAACATATGTTGTCTATGTTCTATTGTGAATAAAATGTGGGTTTATGAGATCTGCAAATCATTGCATTCTGTTTTTATTTACAATGTACACAGCATCCCAACTTTTTTGAATTGGGGTTGTACATTTAGGACCCTACAAGCCTCAGTTAGCAGGTTAAATGTTAAAGTTCACAACAGTGCAAATCAAAAAAGATTGAACACGTATGGCTTGTTTGGAAGGGTTGCCAGGAGAAAGCGTCTTCTTCAAAGCAGCAAGGGGTTTATGGTGGTTTTGCTACTTTGGCATTTCGCTACTGCACTTCCGCTACTGCACACTGAACTTTCGCTGCTATGTCCACGTCCGTTCACTACAATAGATAAATACAAGTTTAGAACATAAATATTACTTAAGAATCAGTAGTAAAACTTCATAAAAACCATTCACATTACAGCTGAGAATATTTTTTCGGGTTCTGGCTCAATACGGAGAATCGAACTAAGATCGAATCGGTAATAAAAACTTTGATTACAGTAGTGAGCGGACTTGGACACAGTAGCAAAAGTGCAGGGTGCTGTACCGAAAGTGCAGTTGGGAAAAGCCAAAGTAGCGAAACAACCTGTTACCCAGAAAGGCTTAGGTTTGCAAAGTTGCATCTGAATAAACCACAAGCCTTTTGGAACAATCCGCTTTGGACAAACGAGACCAAAGTGGAGTTGTTTGACAACAAGCATCAGCATCACGTTTGGCGCAAACCAAACAAAGTGTATAAACATACACGCCTCATGCTAACTTGATGATTTGGGCTTGTTTTGCAGCCACAGGGCCTGGGCACCTTGCAATCATTGAGTCAACCATAAACTCCTGTGTACCAAAGTATTCTAGAGTCAAATGTGAAACCATCTGTATGACAGCTAAAGCTTGGCCACAATTGAGTCATGTAACAGGACAATGATCCCAAGCACTCCAGCAAATCTCCAACAGGATGGTAGGAAAAGAAAAAACCAAGGTGTTGCAATGGCCGAGCCAAAGTCCAGAGCTCAACCCAATTGAAATGCCGTGGTGGGACCTTAAGAGAGCTGTGCATAGACTAATGCCCTCAAACACAAATGAACTGAAGCAAGTTGTAAAGAAGAGTGGGCCAAAATTCCTCCACCATGATATGAGAGACTGATAAAATCAAGTAGAAAATTATTAGTTCGAGAGTTAGTGCTGTTACCAAGGTGGTTCTACAAGCTATTGAATCATGGGGTGTACTTAGCGTTTCACAGATGACTTCTGCATTTTGGCTGAATTGGGGTTGAATAAATAATAGCACAGTGAAATCTCTTGCGTGTTGTTTTACACCTGGGGTTAGATTTACCTAATTTTAGGGCCTGAAAAGGACCAGCTGATTTTTTTAATGTCCTGATACGTAAAACTATAGAACTGAAAGATGGTGTACTTTCTTTTTCTCATGACTGTATTGATCACTTTCACGTCATGAGTTGGGCTATGGGAAAAGAGCTATAGTTACTTGATGAAGAAAAATCTGGAACAAATGCCAAATCACAGAGCTCTTCTGCGGGCTAGCCATTGCAAACACCATGTAAACAAAGCCGGCGATCCAGTTGTGTGTCTCAAGCCTCGCTTTGGACAAAAACGAATATTCGTGACCTGAATATTAAGGGTGGTCAATGATCATGTAAGCAGGCAAAAAAAAAAAAAAACAATGAAACGTTCCGTAAAGAGCGGGGAACATTACGTTAATCTCAACCAACGGGTACTGTCAAAGCAGACGAGTGTAAGGCCCATTGCAAAATCTGGGGCACCAAATTAGCTAGTATTTTAGCTAGGCGGCTTCACAAAGACCTATAAAGGATCATGCTACAACTAAAAATAGAGAACTCAGATTTTGCTCACTGTAAAGATGTTTAAGTTACTATGCCAGTGACCAGAATAAGTGACATCACTGATGACCAGCAGAAACATTGAACTTCGAGAAGCTACGTTACTTACTTTGCATTCCATGAGCCAATAAATGCTGTAGATCAGAGGTATTCAATGTCGTTCCTGGGGGCCCACAGTGTATGCTGGTCGTTATTCCAACCACGATAGTAATTGCAGTATTTAACGAGCTAATGTCTTAATTAGGTGTATTTCATGTTTAGAACTGTTTATTACTGTCTTTTGCCAAATTTTTATGGAAACATCTATACATGCTATGAAGAATAATATACCCTTGGAGATAGTGTATTTATTTCTATATAGCAAGTAATTTCAAGTAATATAACATTTTAAAAAGATGAAATTAAACACGGAGAAAATCAGTAAACCCCAAATTAGGTTGCTGGGCAGAAGTGTTTTAAGTTCTATCAAAAAACTTTATGTGAACTTAATTAGATTAACATAACTGGTTACAAACCAGTTAACAAAACTGGTTTGACTCTTTATCATTTGCTTGTCGAATACCTGTCAAAATGTGCCAATTAGTTTTCACCAATTAGGAGCAAATTACTTTGATTTCATAGGTTACACCGTTTTGTCTCATTTTATGCAGTTTTTTCCAGTACAACTCAATGTGATTATAGATTTTTTTTTCTATTCTGGATGGCTTACATAGATATTTCTGTTAACATGTGGCTTAAGAGGGCAAATAACTGCTCTGAACATTAAATGCTCAAAATTAAGACAAATTAACAGCATAAAATCTGGCAATTACAATTGTGGTTGGAACAAAAGCCTGCACAGTGGGTCCCCAGGAATGACGCTGAATACCACTGCTGTAGGCTAGATCATTAACCCGTTTAATCCCAAATTTTTCTTTGCAGTGTAAGTGCATGCATTTAACTCCTTAGCCCTCCCTAACACATAAACTGTTTGTATTTTTTGATTTCATGATGGTGAAGTTCAAAGTTGCATTTTTTGCCCTAAGCCAACAACAACACTTTTAGAGCTTCTAGAAGTAAAAAAAAAAAAAAAACAGTCACACATATGACCAGTGGGATAGAACAGGTTAATCAGATGAAAAGAGCTACAAAACTGGAGCGTTTTTTTTTTTTTTTTTTTTTTTTTTTAAGATAAACAGAGCCAAATGCATGCTACAATTAAATCCGTTCTGGTGCCGTATTTCAGGAGTGAGTCCCCGTATTCAAGATTGCATGTTTTATGCCTGCCTGATACTTCCACAAATTTTGGTCCCGTAATGCCCCGCAATACGACATGCCAAGGCATGTCAATTTCGTGACACAAAGCATGTCAAGATGGCAAGGTGACACAGTTTCCGCCATGTCGTACCACCTGTCACGTATAAGATAAGAACTGTTTGTGAGCCATATTTGCGCCTAAGATAGACACTGTTCACGCATAATTTACCATACTGGCATGCATTGTCACGCATTTCACACAGATTTTACGCTGTGTTTACGCCTTATCACTCATTGAAGCGACAAGGTTGCGCATGAATAAAGTCGTCGTGCCAACTTTTCAGTCATGACTTCCAGTAACAATGCCCAAACTATCTGCAAACTTATCGTTAGCATCAGCTAAAATGCGGACCACTCAGCCTAATGGCCCGCCAAGGGCATGCAATGGCACACCTTCTCACGCAATAGTCGCCCCTAGTTTGCCCATAGTTAACTACCTGTTCACGCATTTCATCTATCCTGCATCTCCCATGCACAGTCACGAGTACTTCCCTCATTGTTACGCCAAATTGAGTGCCATAGCATAAACCATTTCTCGTGCAAGTGTCAGGGTGGCATTAGTGAATGAGTTAATTTGCATGAGCGTACAGTATCGCTAACAAATAAAAAAAAATTGATTTGTTTGCTGAACAGCTGGGTCAGCTGAAACTGCACCTGTATTACTAATACTATCGTTATATAGCTAGATGGTTTTCTTTTGATTGCTGTGATTGGTATTTCTTCCCCTCGAGGGTTTGTCAATATTTAGTGACTTATGGTACTCTGAACCATTAGGTAGTATACAGTTGATGATCTGAGCAGCTCTAATTATTTTGCTTTTGACCGGCTAACATTAGTTATGATTGTGTTCTCTCTTGCTTTCTCTGTATGCGTTTGTGCTTGCGTGAATAAATGTAGCCAGCTCAGCGATAGGTTTACGAAATAACCCAAGAAATAATTGCGCGCATTTGCAGGTATTATGAGCTAGCTTAAGATTAACTGTTGAAGGTTAATATGACGTGCTTAAATAATTAATTAGCTGATAATTAGCAAAAGCATCTGTTATTTTGGGCGTTTTTTTTTTTTTTTACATTTGGGCGGATTTTGAATCCATTTTCGGCCGGAAACCATACAACCAATCTGGCAACACTGGTGGCTAGCTGGCTATTATGGTCAGAGCATTTTTTTTTTTTTTTTTTTTTTTTTAAATTTGGCATCTCCAATCCCACCCGAATCTGGAATGTCCAATTGGGGAACTATGCACAAGGCTTTCGCATATGCGACCCCCTGTTGCCAACTCAGGAGAGTGAAGGCAGCTCGCGGCTCTCCTCCAAAGCACGCGCCTGTCAGCCACCGCTTCTTATACACTCATTGGTTGAATCTTTGCAAGTTCAGAATGAGGGCGGAGGATACCCGAATATGAACAAGCTTAGAATCTTCCTGACGAGCGCCCGTCGGGCTAACAGGAGGCGCCTAAGGAACGAACAAAACAGCTTATATTACCCTTCCCAACAGACCCTTCCCAATTTGCATCCCTGTAAGCGCAATGGCCAATTGCGCGCTACTTCTGAAAAAGCTGCTGACCACTGCCAGATGGTACGACTGGGGCTCAAACCCGCGCCATGATAGTCACTTCTGCTTCGCAATGCGATGCTGGTCAGAGCATTCTAAGTTCAGTCCTTGATTACTACTCGTAGTGAGGAAATAAGACCTTATTCTTTAGCATTTCTTGAGCTCAGATGACACCGAGGCTGAATTTCATTCCATAGGGTTAATCCTTACGCCCTACACTCTGTGAAGTCACAACCTTCTTTATGAAAGTGAAGGGCAGCAGGGAGTAGGAATCGCAAAGTAATGGTCGTTTGGAATGCCCTTTGACATATTTTGAGGCTGCCGCTTTCTGTTTAAGCAAGTATAAACAAAGGCAGCCTGTCCAGCGGACTGCTTACACTGGCCATTTATTGGTTTTGCATTAGTTTTATAACCAACGGCATAGGTTTCACAAGGCAACAAATTACAACAGGTAAAAATAAAAACTTTTGTAGCTATATAACTAGTGTTAGCTAGTCGACTGTAATAAACTAAGTTCGTTAGCTTTCTGTGCGCTAACTATTAGCCTCCTTGTCATTTCCTTGAATGAAGTTGAGTCACACACGACTAAGCTCGGGTCGTTACACAGCATTGTGGGAGCAAAGCGACCATCTGCTCACATCGGAAATTTCCATGTTGTAGGGCCCTTTAAAGGGATGAGTTTTATACCCTTTGCATTGGAATGCCCTTCAATTTGGCTTTGGTGGGCGTGGCCCTCTTTAAGTTCACTTCAAAGTGAACAACCCTAGCTTTTGAAATACAGCCCGAAACTGTGTATAATTTAAAATGTCACCGTTTGGTATCACCTGGGTATGAGAATGAGATTTTGTCTGTGGCAGGTGCCAAGAAAGACTCACCTTGAAATGAAAAGTACTAACACTGCCTCCCATTTGAATGCTACAATGTATCATCGATTTAAACCGTTCCGTCGAGGCTAAAATGGTTGGAAATTATTTTTTTATTGTTCAATTGAATAGAAGGCAGTCATAAAGGGAGTAATGGGTGATTCCGCCAGCCGGCTTTGCTTGTGGACATCTCTGTATGACTAACGGTGGGTCATTTATGAAGGATTTGTTCCTTTACAAATGAATCCTTTTGGTGAACAAGAGGAACTGACTCACCTCCTCTGAAAATAAAGTTGGGAACTTTTTATTCACAAAAACTGCCATGACACCTCATATTTATCAATTTAGTTTTGCCAAGCCATTAAAATGCTAGTTGCCATTAGCTAACCTCAGCATTAACTACATTATACGCCCTGGCGTCTCATAGCTGTCAGTTTGTGACCTAAACGATCATTTCAGTGAACATGCCCATGAGGAAGTCAGCTGGATATGCGCAGTAGTATAGTTAATGGCTCCGACTCCGTGGAACTGGCACTGGACATGCGCGACAGTTCAGCAAACTACTCCGAGGACCAAATCCTACAAACTGGTCGCTTGCCAGTTCCAGTTCAGTGAACGCATCTGTAAAGAACCTGGTTATGTCTTAATCGGATCACTGCAGCGCTTTGTCTCTACCTTCCCAGAATGTCTTTGTATTGCAGTGACAAATGTGCTTAAATGTTTTGCAAAGCATTGCACACTGTACTAAATGTTATTGGTGATAGCCTTGACTAATCAATGTGAAAGAGAGTGGCTATCTGGATGTTATGCTAAAAAAAAGCACTTGTTTGCATTGGTTAACATAATCAAAATAGCTGAAATATCTAACGTTACCTCACGAATCAGTTTCTTTAATGAGAAAACTCACGATTAAATGCATTCGTTTTTAACAATATTGATGTTCTTAAAGGGGACCTATTTTGCTATTTTTCCAAGTTTATATTTTGGTCTTTGACTCCCCTAGAGTACTCCTGATCGCGCAAAGTAAAGAAAGGGTATTTATTTCGCTCATACTGCCATCCTCAAAAAACTGCATTTGTAGTACATTGTAGTCTCTGCCTGAAACGCCTCACTGGGGTGGCTCTTCGCTATGGCCCCCCACTCCCCGTGTGCCCACTTTCTTCTGACTGGCCAGCTCTGTGGAGGGCGGAGTTGGGCGTGACGAGGCTGCAGAACGCAGTTTTCCGTGTCCGGCTCCCCAGAGTGAAACCTGAGACACGTCTGCAATCTGATAAGGAAGCGGCGGGCAAATTCCGTGAGTCTAACGTTATACTTGAATATAGATCTAATGACATGATCTTGTTCTAACAAAGCAAGCGGCGAAAGTGGAGGACGAAAAGTAGTATCTGTCAGCGCAAGCTCAAATTTGCTATCGGCTACAGTTTGCTACGGCGACAGTTGGTGAGTTACAGCGGTTTTTTTTACTCTAGCTAGGATGCAGGGGAAGCTAGAATCCACCCCATATAGACACATTTGTAGAACGGGTCGACATGCCCAAGTGTAGACCGGAGACCGTAGAAACCGGTGGGTCTGAGTTTAGAGGGAAACATGGACAGTGAGGAGCTGCTAAAAAGTGGACCAACAGCTTATGGACTGCTTCGTGTGTATTAGGACCTGCTGGGTCGTGTGCATAGCTGTGGTGTGTTGTTGGCGTGGAGAAACGAACAGCTTCGCGCTGGTATATGACGGAGGGGCGAAAAGCTCCAGGCTTAATGGCCTTTTTCGGAAATTGCCCGTGGTAATGGTTTACTTACTGCGCCGGAATGACAAAGCGTTTCCTCGCGGAGAATGGGCGTTATGGATTGTCGCGAGAGCAAGCTAGAGCTCGGTTATGTTACGAGCATAATACAGGTTTTACAGACCGTAAGTTCCGTCTGCGTGAACCGTTGCTTATGTGGAGCTAGCGAATCGATCACTTTTACAGGAAATAATTTAATAATCAGTCGCCGATTTAATATTCAATCGACAGCAATGCAGAGAAATCGTTTATGATACCATTCACGTTATAGCCTGTGCTTTTCCCTATCGCTTTTACCGGTAGCATCAGAGAGCTTGCTCAGACATTGGGGATGTATCAGGCTGACCCCGGTCATGGATAAGCAAAGCGATCGTTTCACAAGCACCCAAAAACTCACCCCAAGCTTTGCAAAACCTAGGTCTGGTCTAACTGCAGCCCAACTCGGCAGACACATACAGCACCTCTCCGGTTAGCTTCAACTGTAGTGGCTACAATCAGGCAACGTTATGATGAAACTGTCACATTGATGCTTACCGAAGTAACACAAGCATACCAATCAGAATCGCTGCATATAAGTTAACCAGGAGCGTTTTTAATTAGCAGAGCAGGGGAAGTAACATGCAGTAGCTGATAAGTGGTCATGACTTTGAATGTAATCTGTCGCGCGAAAAATTCGTTTCGCGTCCGGTGTGAAAGCGGCTTGACATCCCCGTATTCGCGTCTTTGCATTGACTTTGAATGTAATCTGTCGCGCAAAAAATTCGTTTCGTGTCCGATGTGAAAGCAGCTTTATGGATAGTACGCGACAGCTAGAGAGAGCTCGGTTATATTATGAACATAATACAGTCGAGCTCGGTTATGTTAGACCTGGAATATACTTGCTGCTCACGACGCGTGCGCTTACGCATCATGGCTGCCACGCGTATTCTACGTTCGTGAGGTAACGTGACGCGTGCGCGAGATGCAATATTGACATTACCGCTAGTGGCGCTCGTGCGAACGAATACACTGTGAGGTCAGAGGGTCAGAAGGTAATGGCGGAAAATTTTGAAGAGAGACTCTCAGACATGGTCCGAAACTACCAACACCTTTATGACTGCACTTCGCCATTGCACAGCGATAAGCACGCGTGCCAAAACAGTTGGCGACAAATCGCGGGGATTTTGGGGGTCGACGCCGAGACCTGCCAAAAAAAGTGGAAGGCGATCCGCGATCGCTATGTTCGAGTCCGGAGGAAAATGCTGGAGAAGCGGAGTGGAGACGGAGCAGAAGATGTCTTCTGCCCGGCGGTGCTGAAACGCCTCAGCTGGCTGAAAAGCTATGTTTCTCACCGCAACACTGACAGCAATTTCCCTCGGAGTATGGTAAGTAAGGTCAGATCATGAGCATGATTTTTTTGAAATTGTGGTGGAGGGCTTCAGCGTAGTCAAAACTCAGAATTATCAGGTGTGGCCAGTTTTCATTAATAAGCATACCGATCAACTCTCACGCATTCGGCGCAAGTTTTTCAGTGACACATTCACGGTCCGGTGCTGTTGTCAACAGTTATTCCATCAGCCCGTAGCGATGCAATAATTGAAGTCAATGTGCACGGAGGTTTATCAGCTTCACGTGAGTGACGGTCGATTTCACATATAGGCTAATATGAAAGCCGATTATGATTCCGGACTCCGAAATTGGAATCAAATAATCATGAAGATAAAATTAGATGAAGCAGGATGTGCTCACAGCAAACCCAGAAGTTAACATCGTAGTTTATCGTTTTGCAAAGTGAATTAAATATTTTTTCTCTAATCGTTGCCCTCATTGCATCAAGAAGAAAGCAGCGCGTTTTACTGCCGATGGCTTGTGTTTATGGCAGTTGCTACGGGTACGGCAGCTCTCCAATGCATTTGAATGTAGAGAGGTAAGGCAGTCCCAATTTCAAACCCTGCCCTAACCTAACCTTGACCCTAACCTTAACCCTGACCCCTAACCTAACCCTTCCCCTAACCATAATCCCTAATCCTTGTCCCTTAAAATCGACTGCCGTACCCATAAACTGCCCTATCTCTAGACACTGCGTATTTTTATTCATTGGAAAACATGTTCAACAAGCTAAATGATTGACAACAGGTCAAGAATTATTGGCGCTCATTTTAACTTAACAAGGAGAACTGGCGACACCTGATTGTCCTTAGGATTTTTGGATTTCATGTAAAGCCATTTTACATAGGCGTGGCGGCGCGCCATGATCAATTACATGTAGCGGAAACCCTGATGAACCTGTAGATGCCCCCTCCAAACTACTGAGTAGTTTGATAGACAGAGGCACTTATCAGTTTTTGATTAAGGTGTATTGTGCATTGTACGGAAGGTTAGACTTGTCCAAAAGCAGGTCTGGCCCGCAAGCAACTCTAATCTTAAGTAGCTTACATCTGACATGCTTGTAACGACTATACTAATAAACTTAGCTACCTAACTTTGATCTCAACTCAAAGTTATCATATGTCCAATATGGAGATATCCCGCTATTACAGAGTTGGGGATGGGGAGAAAGTACCAACTGTACCAAATATTGCAATTTTCCAATTCAATCTGTGTTTTCTAGATGTCTGATGAAGAGCCTCCTTTACCTGGCCCCATCTCACCCGGACCAGTGTCATTGGGCCCCGTCTCACCTGGACCAGTGTCATTGGGCCCCGACTCACCCGGACCAGTGTCATTGGGCCCCGTCTCACCCGGACCAGTGTCATTGGGCCCCGTCTCACCCGGACCAGTGTCATTGGGCCCCGTCTCACCCAGACCAGTGTCATTGGGCCCCGTCTCAGCCGGACCAGGGTCATTGGGCCCCATCTCACCCGGACCAGTGTCATTGGGCCCCATCTCAGCCGGACCAGTGTCATTGGGCCCCGTCTCAGCCGGACCAGTGTCATTGGGCCCCGTCTTGCCCGGCCCCTTCGCACCATCTATGCCCTCCTCTCAAATCTCATCCCACCCTAACCCTCAACACTCTACCTCACCACCAACCACACTACCACAAACACCATCTGCACCATCTGTGCCCTCCAGAGAAGCAGGCAAGAGGAGAAAGCGAGCCCCGGAGATAGATGCAGTTGAGGCCGCCCTACTAAAGAGGCTTGAGGAGATCAGGGAGGAGAGACAAGCAGGTCAAAACCTGTACACCAACTTCGGAAGATATGTGGGCAGCTTCCTGCAAGACTTGCCTGAGGATTCAGCAGAAAGACTCATGAAAGAAATTAAACAACTCATGCAAGTCTATGAACCCTAATGTTCTCGGTTTTCTGTTCTATTCTTGTTGCACTGAATACCTTTGTTTACAATTGTAGATATGATTTCATTGTTGTTAAATTTTATAGTTATATTCAAATTGTTTATCGTGAATATATTGTTTACAATTTTATGTTTGCTGTCATTTCCACAATGAACATGAACAATCAAATTTTTGATAAATTTTTTTTTTAATCATAACAATTGTTTGTGTTCTCTCACTCTCACATACACTCTCGCTCTCTCTCTCATACACACTCTCACACACACATATACATTACACTGAGGGAATTGTGCCACGTTGGAGGACAATGTCCTGGTAGGCAAATCTACCAGCCGGGGTCTGGAAGTAGTTAGCAAGACGGTGCCGCACCTCACATCCAAGGTGAGTGGCACGGTCGGCTGAGAGGCGCCCGATGCGGAAGAAGTTGGTGTCTCCTGCAACGACTTCTCTCCATTCTCCAGGTGCGTTGTCAGTGTCCACAAAGTTGCAAGGGATGTACCTAGCCCGCTCGGCTTGGCTAGATGAACACAGGTAATTGTGAAGGGCAACACATGCCTTAGTTACATCCTCTGCGGTCTCCAGGGAACATTCCATGGCCTTCCCAAAAACCCTCCACCTGGCAGCAAGGATGCCGAAGGCGTTTTCAACTACACATCTGGCACTGGAGTGACTATAGTTGTAGGTCCGCTGGAGATTGTAGGTGTGCTGGTCAGCAGAGAGATTGGTACCTGCAAATAGATCACGACCACATGTAATTGATCAACTAAAATAAAACAAAAGATTAATATAGGCTGTTGGGTAAATATGACAAATGTCATGCTGGGTCATTCCATGTGAAATCATCAGATTTCAGAAAAAGTCCCAGCTTGACCCCCTCAGATCTGTCTGGAAAAATTTTATTTGATAGATAAACCTCTTAATAGCATAAATCCAAAATTTCAGGTCCCTACTCCAAATAAGATTTTTCACCATAAATTCACACAATGGCACAACAATCTGAAGCATTCAGGAAGGATTTAAATTAAGCCTTTTAAAAGACTAACAATTGATATTGTCTACTTGTCGAACATATCTTTCAGACACTGCAGGGTGAGACTATGCGCTTTTCTATTTGTACCATAGAAGTATTTTTCTAAATAAATTCATCTGAACCACAAGTAATGTTTTATGTCTGTAAATGTTTCAGGTAAACAAATTTTCATCATAGTACTATTGCTGGTGGTTCTGCTGGGAAACACAAATAGATCTTTCATTTTTACATGTGTATATTGCAAAAAATACCAATTATTAACATGACTATTTCAAAAAATCATTGTGGGACAAAGGGAAAGACCCCCAAAATAATTTACGGATATTTTGTAAATGAAAACATTTTCTTTTTCAAAAACACCAGGTTTTATGTTGGTATCTGTAATCTTAAATTGTGAATAAAAGATTAAAATTTATGCTATTAAGAGGTTTATCTATCATATGTAATTTTTCCAGACAAACCTGAGGGGGTCGAGCTGGGACCATCTGATGATTTCACATGGAATTACCCTGCTATTGCCAAGACATGACAAACTCACCTGGGTACGGTCGCATCAGATTCACTTTCAGTGGGAAAGCCCAAATCGCTACAAAGACAGGGGGGGCAGAGTACATCACTCCCGGTAGAAGAGTTGGAGGTGGCAAAGACAACTTCCCTTGAATTACACGTGAACCAAAGTTGGATCTGGCAAACACATCAGCATCACTGTCGCGACCATAGGCACCAATGTCCACAACAGTAAATCTGTAACGGGCGTCGCAGACAGCCATCAGGACAAAGCTGAAGGGCAAGAGTACCATACACAACCTCCACTTTTTTTGGGTTTTTTTTGGCCAGAATGATTTTAAAAGGGGGCACAAATATTTTTGGGGGGTTTTTATTTGTGAGAAGGGGGTTTAGAATGATGGGGGAAAGATTTAAAAAGGAAGG
Source organism: Gymnothorax javanicus (assembly GCA_029692085.1). Taxonomy (NCBI): domain Eukaryota; kingdom Metazoa; phylum Chordata; class Actinopteri; order Anguilliformes; family Muraenidae; genus Gymnothorax; species Gymnothorax javanicus. Next base: position 104,689,722 of record CM056193.1, on the reverse strand, counting down.
GGTAGATGCGGCGCGGGTAAAAAAAATATCTGCAGTAATTCCGCTGATCGCATCTGTATTGATCCCTCGTGTCATTCACTCTGAGTCCTATCTCTTGCACTACTTCTGTTCTCTTTTTTTATGTTTTTCTTTCCTTCCCCATTGATGAACTGTGAACAAAGGTTTACATGTGAAGTTAGACATTTCATTAGTGTCTGAAGCGGGATTCGAACCAGGAAACCTGTGGAGAAAGCAATGTTAATCACACCATTCACTGTGGCCATAACCACTACACCAACTGAGTTTGTTGCCAGCTTAGCGCCATTAGTTTCCATTCATCGCTGAAGGGTGAAAGAGAACTGAAAGTATATATATATATATATATATATATATATATATATGAAAAGAAATAATATATTCTTTTTTTTTTTCTTTTATTTATTGTTGTCAATGAGGAGACGTCGAGTGAATATTCATTTTGATGCTTTTTCATGCTGGTGAGTTGGCTGATCTGTTGACACTGGCTAGAATAATTTGAGGAGAACAAGCCATTGTTTGTGCCTGAGTTGGGTTAAGGTTAGGGTTAGGGATAGGGGAAGGGATAGCATTCCCTATGGGTTAGGTTAAGGTTAGGGTCAGGGATAGGGGTAGGGATAGCATTACTTATGGGTTAGGTTAAGGTTAGGGTTAGGGATAGGGGTAGGGATAGCATTCCCTATGGGTTAGGTTAAGGTTAGGGTTAGGGATAGGGGTAGGGATAGCATTCCCTATGGGTTAGGTTAAGGTTAGGGTTAGGGATAGGGGTAGGGATAGCATTCCCTGTGAGTCAGGTCACATTCGCGTGCTTATGACAGAACAATAGATCAGTGTCGTGACAAATTAAAGAAAATGTGCGCGACGCGGTGCCAAAGTCTTGCAGCTCAAGTTAGGAGGCAGCTAAATTTTCGTGGTGTGAGACATGGATGACATAATCAGCGAAATCATATATATATATATATATATATATATATATATATATATATATATATATATATATGGTTCTTTTCTTTCTTAATAACTTATTGTTGTTAACGTCATGTAAATGGGCAGCCTTAAATGCACTCGCGTGTTTTCCATTTCGAATGGAAATAAAAGGCGTGCTAAAATTGGTCGGCGTGCAAAGAATTAGTTTTCAGGACTATAAAGGGTCGTAGTAATCAGCGACAAACAAGAAAAAAAAAATGAGTGATTGCACGATTGCAAGATGTGTGGAATTTGTGGCGGTTGTCTCGGCAGCTGCGGACTCCAGAGTCCACGATACAATTCTGCAAGGAAAGGGGTCTGATTGCTAGCGCTCCGCTTTTGTCGGCGGTGACCAGAGCTCCGGGGTTTTCGGAAGGCAGACTCTCGAGTGGGCTTTGTATGGCGCTGCCACAATCGGAGATGCAGCACTCGGACCTCCGACCGCAGTATTTGTCGTGGGACCTGGTTCGCTGGTAGCAGGATGTCGCCGAAAAAAGTCCTGGTGCTCACCTACTGCTGGGCGGCGCAGATGTCAAACAAAGCGGCGATAAAGGAATCCAGCCTCGACGACGGAGTCACAAGCGAAACCGTCGTCGACTGGTTCACTTATTGTCGCGAAGTTTGCCTTCACGTTGTCCAGCAGTGTAGTACCACCGCTATAGGGGCCCAGGGCTTGTAGTGAGATCGACGAGTCTAAATTTGGCCGTAAAAATACAACCGCGTCGTTTGCGTGATGGCAAGTGGGTCTTGGGGGTATTTGCCGTGAGACTAAGGAGGTTTTTTCGCCGAGGTTGAGAACCGAATTCGGCGACGTTAATACCCCTTATTAAGGAGTATGTTGCCGCCGGTTCGCAAATCGTGAACCGACTGCTGGGCGTGCTTACGATTGCCTCAGCGAGGAGAACTTCCAGCATCTCACGGTGAACCACTCCCTCAACTTCGTTGATCCTGCTTCCCCTGGCGTGCACACTCAAAATATTGAGTGCCAGTGGTGGCAGATCAAGAGGTCCTGCCATCCACGCACCACCCAGCAGCAGCGACGGCTTAGGTTTTTATCTGGCCGAAAGTATATGTGGCGACGTAAACACAGCGCAAGCGTCGACCACTTTACTCAAATTTTAGCAGACATCCTGCTGCTGTACGCGCCACCGAAGAGCATGTAACATCTTGCCGCCACTCTCCAGACTTCTGCTTCGCAGAGGTCTCCTATGAGGTCTAAAGAAAGAAAAATTAACTTTTTCACCTGGAACCGTATTGTTTACGGTTCCGGCACCACCACCACAGCATTATTTGCACACCGAGACGACATCAATAGAATAGTATCCATAAATCCAACTTCGATGTAAGTTTTCCAACTTAATGTAGTTAGGCGCCAGCCAAGCTTTGGCACGCGAATTACTACTCAAACGAAAGGTCCAGATGTTAATAACAAAACCCCGACAATGACACAAACGGCTGGATGTTGAACACACAAGCGCACGGAAATTGAGCGCCGCCTCGCTGCATGCGCGTGCCTATACGAACTATGCGACGTCGAACTATGCATGCGCTGCGCATGTCCCAGTATTGTCAACAGTGTCATGGCTGCCACCTTTATAAGCTAGTAGCACGATATAGCCGCTGTGAAATTAAAGTGTAAATTATCTTTACTGGATGTATGGCCGACGTTTTTCCACACCGAATACTTCACTTGGTATCTAAACATAAAGGTAAGCCGAAAAAAAGTTGAGATTTTTTTTTATTTTGCTGGAGGTTGTGTATGGTACTCTTACCAGCTGAAGTACCCTTTGTAATTAAAAAAGGCACTTCCGCTGTTGGCTGGAGCACGGATTCTGACATGTTTTCCGTCGATCGCTCCCACGCAATTAGGGTAGTGCCACATGCAGAGGAAGTCCTCCTGAATCGCTCTCCATTGCTCGGCACTGGATAAGCCACCAGACATCCCTCAGAGCGGTCCAGATTGCCTTGCAGACCTCCTGAACGATTTTTCCAACAGTCGCAGATCCCAGTTTGTAGCTGGCTGACAGCGCTCTGTAGCTCATCCCAGAGGCCAGAAAACGGAGGGTGACAGCAAGCCTCTCTGCCGATGTTATTGGCTTGGTGTGTGTGTTGGAGTGCTGGATGTACGGACCGATAAGGGATAACAGCTCGTCAAAAGCACTGGCCGACATACGCATATATTCCCGGTGTTTCTTTTCGTCAATTGCGCGCATCGGTAGGACAAGGGACACAAATTCCCCGTTTTCTCTGCGGGCTTGGTTGAGGGGCCGCACATACCACCTCCGATGGCGACGTTTTCGCGTCTGCCGCAATTTTAAAAGAAGCAAAATGATGACTTCTTCCTGCTCAAGCGTATCCATGTTTATTTGCAATGCCGGAATGCGATATCCGGGCATTACCGCCTTTTTCGCTATTAGGATCCGATCTGCTGCTGTCTGCCCCCTAGTGGAGACCTCCAGTATCATGCGTATTGGACGCGTCGTGCTGCAGCAAGTATGTGCACTCACGAAGCGCACTGTGTACGCGTCCGTTCGGTCACGCAGCAAGTATATTTCTAGCTTTATGAACATAATACAGGTTTTGCAAACCGTACGTTCCGTTAGGGCGGACAAGTTGCTTATGTGGAGCTAGCGAATCGATCACTTCTACAGGAAAGAATTACCTATTTAATCTCCGCCTTTTTCGGCTTTTTATTAGCCACAACAATTTCTAAAGGGGGATGAAATTATGTCAAGGTAGTGCAGAGAAATCATTTGTAAACCGGTAGAGCTTCTGCGTTTCGCATTGCTTTCACGGTAGCACCAGAGAGCTTGCTCAGACATTTGTGAAGTATCCAGTTGATCCCGGTCATGGATAAGTGAAGCGATCACTAACTGTAGAGGCTACAATCGGGCAACGTTATGATGAAACTGCCACATTGATGCTTACCGAAGTAACACAAGCATACCGATCAGAATTACTGCATATAAGTTAACCAGGAGCATTTTTAATTAGCACGACACGCAAACTAACATGCAGTAGCTGGTAACCGAGCGGTCATAACCACAGAGACATACCCTTGCAATACAGGTTTTACAGACAGCAAGTTCTGTTACTGTGAACAGTTGTACTGAGCATCCAAATTACAAACAAGTATTAAAAGTTAGCTTCAAATGAGGTTCATGTTCACACACCTTCTGTAGAATTTCCCCTGATATCACTCTTGCATATTGAGGACACAAACATTAGCAACAGTAACTTGGCTACGTTAGCCGCTGTGCTACAGCCACAATCAACTGGCTATCATCTCAGGTTGGCTTATGCAGTAAAAGCAACTTGCAGCTTCTGTGTCTGTGAGTCATGGACAGTCGCGACCGATACAGGCTTTATCTTCAGATATTTTACCAAGCCTGCCTTTGAGGCCAGTTGTTAGTGCTAACTATCGCTAGCGGTCCTGCTAGCCACCCGTAACACGTTAGCTTCACATACATTATTTGCTGTTATATCGTTACTCACAGCGTGTGGCTCCGAGCGCTTGATCGATGCAACTGCTTCAGGTTTGAGAAGCAGCTGAAACGCTTATCCTGTCTCGAATTATCCTTTATTGATAAAGCTGTCTTTGGTGAAATGCTGAGCACAATCAGCTTACGTTCCTTTGGCCGTGGCTTTTTGCTGCCAGCAAACAAAAAAAAGCTACCCACTGATTTCTGGTGGCATCGTCTTTTGGAAGAAAAAATCGTTGTTTTTCTTCGCGTCCAAAAGTAAACGGACAAGCAGCTTTGGGAGAGATACTGACAAAATTGCACCTCAAATGATCTGCAGTTCTTCTTTTGTATTTCCAAAAGTGAAGATGCTACTAAGGCATAGTATGATCTGCCGTTGTTAGTGCCTGCTAGAATAGTTTCGGTGTGGGCAGGTCCAGCGCCATGATTGGCTCTGGCTAGGTCTGTACTAATTGGATGGCACAACCTGACGTCAGGTTTTACCCAGATCTCGTGGAAGATCTCGGGAGGAGCTGTTCAGAGAGGAAAAAATCACGTTCTTGGATTACGGCAAAACCCCTGTATCTAATGTTTAGAAACTTTTCAGAGGTTGAGCATGGACAACCAACATTATAACATTACTAATATGTATTAAAAGAAGGATCAGCATAATAGGTCCCCTTTAAGCCCACTTACCGAGTAATGGCTTCTGAATTGAATTGGCTGCCTCGTGAGCGGATTGGTTGTACTCTAGCTTGTGATCTGATCGGTTGTACTTGGGGGCGGCGTTTACGCAGCCTGACTGGCTGAGCAGCCTGGAAGTCGACGTCTGAAGGCAACTTCACCCTGCAGAGACCAGCTTCGCCAAGCCAATGCATGCATGACAAAATGCGATGAGCATTTCGCAGCTTCGCAGTCGAATACCATCGTGGATACACAGATATGAACATGAAAATACTGCAAAATTAAAAAAAAAACGCTACAAACGAGTCAAAGCCGGAGTTCACGTTTTGGAACGAAACGCTATAAATCGCCATTATATTTAGCGTTCAACCGGCGCGGATATGAGCGAAGTTCATTCGACATTTTGACATTTGACCCGTGATTTTCTGCGGTCAAATCCGCCTGGCGATGTGCTGTATTGTATATCAGATCGCTCCTATTCTAACCAAAGCATCTCCATGGAAACCCAGCTAAGCAGTTAGATTTAAAATCAGCCAATCACAGAGGACCATGCCCGGACCGGTCTCCTACCACCAGTGAGATCCAGGCATGCACAAACAAGTACGCACACAGGCAATCGTGGAGTCACCCAGTCAAAGGGCACATAAAAAACGTTCATCCGCTCACCAATGTAACCACATCATTCTAGGCAGGAGACATTGCTGAGTGCGAGGATATGAGCTACATCAACGCAAGGCCAGCCAGCCAGCCAGCCGTCGGCCAACCAATCGTTGAAGTTCTTCCCCGCCGATGGACCAATCGCTGAAGCCACTCGTGCCAACCAATCATTGAAGTTCTCCCCGCCAGCCGACCAATCGCTGAACTTCTTCCCCGCCAGCCAGCCAATGGTTGAACTTGATCACTCACTCAGTCAGATACTCACTCAGCGACATTCGCGTTTATAGGGGCCTGGCCGCTGCTCGGCCAAGCCCAAAAACTAAGGCCGGGTTCACACTACAGGATTTTCAAAATCCTAACCGATTTTGAAATCGGGTCGCATTACACACATAAGGAGAATTTTCACAGATAATCTGCTGTCTAATCTTAAACATGTTCACACTACAGGATTTGAAAATTATGGTGCATTTCACACTACAGGATATTATTAAGATTATTGTGCCAGAGGGAGCAGCGCTCCACCTGACGAGATCTCATGGGGAAGCCCAGAGATTTAAAAATTAAAAAAATGGAGAGTGACATGAAGCACATACTTGCCATTATAATCACTTGTAATGAGAAGATAAAACAAAAAAAAAAAATGAGCCCAATGAACGAACTGACTATTCGCACTTATTAAGTGCATCCAAGCACAAAAATTTATCGAAATTCATGTTAGACGCACTTATAAGTGTGGCCAAGATGGACATTGCTCCATTGCCCCGCTTATTTTAAGTGTGTCCAAAGCTAAAATTTTTTTCTTGGCCAAACTTCAGCATTGGCCACACATATAAGTGCGAATAACATCGGCCAAAAATGAAGCGGGTCTGGGTAAGAAAATAAATGTGGAGATGCGGTCAGCACGGATTGTCAGTTCTTCAGCGAGAACTGGAGATGAGTTTTTTAACGATCAGTTTATTATTTTTATTTTTTTAACTATTTGTCAACAGTAGCATACTAGATTAGTCTCAATGGCCATAAATGCTTACAGTTGCCTGGTCAACTGCCCCAAACCTAACATTAGGTTGTAACGCTAAGGTTTAGCTAGCTAGTTCAAAAGCGACATTGTCCACAGTTTAAATGCAGAATTGTGTTGGTGTAATTAAAATAAACCACTGGCGCTATTGTGGCAAAAAAAAATGGCAACATGTTACAACGCTGAGGCAGGAATGCAGCGACTGTAAGAAACAGCTGGTCACCGGGTTTATGCAGCTGACACAGCGGCCACCAGCGAGCAATATTGACAATTGTACACGTTCACTGAAGTTGTTGCCTACTCATGCATGATAGCGATAACGTCTCTCACTCACACACACACACACACACACACACATTTCAGACAGTTTTGCTTGTTTTGATGATCTTTTTTATAGTTTGTCAGCTCTGTCAGCTTTAGTCTTGTCTCTCATTGGCTATTGTGGTTCCATTCGGAAAGTAATGACGTAATCATGCAGAGTTTCACTTCGAAATATCAAACATGTTTGAAAATTATCGGGGTGGCCCCGATCAGTCTGCGAGCAAATCGGAGGGGTTAAGATTGGATCGGTAAACCCCGCACATTACCAGATAATCTGGACTGAACATCGGTACCGACTGAGGTCCCAGACAAGATTTCTCTGCCGATTGTCGGGAGGGGTGAATCAGGGATAAATCGGCCTGAAAATCCTGTAGTGTGAACCTTGCCTAACAGCTTGTTAAAATCCTTGAATTGCAATTGTGGTTGGAATGAAAACCAGCATACACAGGGGTCCCCCAGGACTGAGTTTGAGAACCACTGCCCTATGCCCACATCAAATATCAAAGGACTCTATTGAAATTTGTGGCCTATAGAGTGTCCAAAGAAAATCTCTATGGACACGGCAGCAGCGGTGGAGACTACAACCATGAATCCATACTGGCTACCTGACTTCGTTCAGGGGCTACAATTACACTCACCTGCTACTTCTTCGAATACGCGTGTTCAACTGCTTGTTAACATGAATATCTAGTCAGCCAATCACATAGCAGCAACTCAATGCATTTAGGCATGAAGATATGGTCAAGACAATCTGCTGAAGTTCAAACCGAGCATCAGAATGGGGAAGAAAACTGATTTAAGGGACTTTGAACGTGGCATGGTTGTTGGCGCCAGATGGGCTGGTGTGAGTATTTCAGCAACTGCTGATCTACTGGGATTTTCACACACAACCATCTCCTGGGTTTTCAGAGAATGGTCTGAAAAAGAGAAAATGTCCAGTGAGTGGCAGTTCTCTGAGCGAAAATGCCTTGTTGATGCTGGAGGACAGAGGAGAATGTTTGGACTGATTTCAGCTGATAGGAAGGCAGCAGTAACTCAAATAACCACTTGTTACAACCGAAGTATGCAGAAGAGCATCTCTGAATGCACAGCACGCAAAACCTTGAAGCACATGGGCTACAGGCTACAGCAACAGAAGACCACACCGGGTGCCACTCCTGTCAGCTAAGAATAGGAAACGGAGGCTACTACTAGTGCAGGCTCACCGAAATATGACAATGGAAGATTGGATAAACGTTGCTGGGTCTGATAAGTCTTGATTTCTGTTGCGACATTTGGTTGGTAGGGTCAGAATTTGGCGTAAACAACATGAATGCATAGATGTATTCTTCCTTGTATCAACGGTTCAGGCTGGTGGTGGTGATGTAATGGTGTGGGCGATATTTTCTTGGCACATTTTTGGCCCCTTAGTAGCAATTAAGCATTGTGTAAATGCAACAGCCTACCTGAGTATTGTTGCTGACCATGTCCATCCCTTTATAACCACAGTGAACCCATCTTTTTATAGTTACTCCCAGTAGGATTATGCGCCATGTCACGAAGCTGACATCATCTCAAACTGGTTTCTTGAACATGACAATGCGTTCACTGAAGTCAAATGGCTTCCACAGTCACCAGGTCTCAAACTGATAGGGCATCTTTGGGATGTGGTGGAATGGGAGATTAGGATCAAATGTGTAGCCGACAAATGTGCCACAACTGCGTGATGCTATCAGGTCAATATGGACCAAAATCTCTGTGGAATGTTTCCAGTGCCATGTTGAATCTATGCCACAATAAAATTAAGGCGATTCTGAGGCAAAAGGGGGTCCAACCCAGTACTAGCAAGTGTACCTAATGCAGTGGCCGGTGAGTGTAAATCCCGAGTTTTATGTTCTAAAGCCGATATAGCATTGTACTAGACGGAAGTATGGAAGTGCTGGATATTATTATTATGACGGTAGCACAGGCTACTGATTAGCCTATAAATTCACGAACACCTCAGACATTCCAAGGAGCAGGTTTGCATGGATTTTGGAACTCGCATTCAATTTCAGAAAATTACAAAGAAGTTTCTCATAGCCCAAATCATTAAATTCGGGTAGTGCTTCTTTTTGAAACATCTGAATAACGACCATCCTTATGTTTCTGTCTCTGCTAGTCTCCTTCGCTTACAACTGGAGTCTGAAGTCTGACTCGTTGGTCACATTCTATGGTCGGAGTCAGTTGCTACATGGCTCGCATTCTCGTTCACTGGAGTCAGAATGAAGGAATTCTCTTAAGGAACTGAGTCAAATGATCCATGTCTCTGAAAGGAATCCTTATGCCCACCACCATGTATGACAAAACTATTTTTACCTCCGCTAAAGAAGTTGGGGCGGAGGTTATATTTTCGTCCCTGTCTGTCTGTCTGTCTGTCTGTGAACAACATAACTCAAAAAGTAATGCACGGATTTGGCTGAAATTTTGTGAGTGCATTGCTATTACATCAAGGATGGACCCTATTGATTTTCACCGCGATCAGTGAAACAATATGGCCGCCACGGCAGCCATCTTGAAATCGTATGACACGCGATAACTCAACTTTGCTCCCACTCATGAAGATTTAGATTGTGCTGCCTTTGCGGAGGTTTGCACTCTACGAGTGCCTCTATTTCTTTTTTAGTTTGACATTCAGGCTTCATGAAACACTCCTCAAACAAATTAGATTAAGTTATTTTAATTAGTGGCATATGTTATTCTTGATCAAGTACAGGAAAAAATATAGAATCACCTGGTATTTGCCCTTTCTTAAAGAAATACCAGCACAAATCTTAATATGCAAATTATTCTGCAGTTAAAAGAGTGCTCGCAGATCTTATCGAGGTGTTGGACTTGGCTGATTGAGAGGAAGCATGGCACCAACGACAGAGCTGGCAATTGAAACAATGGAAAAGATTATAAAACTGCTCCAAGAGGGAAATTTAACCCAGAAAGTGACAATGTTTGTTGTTCCCAGTCAGCTGTGTCTAAAGTTTGGTGCAAGTATAAACAAAATGGGATGGAAAACAGAAAACATATGGGTGGACCACGGAGGACGTCAAAGCCTCAGGACCGAAAACTCAAAGCAATATAGTTTGAAAATAGAAAATGCTCTAAAAACAAATAAAAAACAAATGGGCAGAAAAAGGAGTCAATGTTTGTGATAGAATTGTAAGAAAAGGGCTGAATGAAATTGGATTTACATACAGAAAAGCCAAAGGAAAACTAGCACTCCCACCTAAACAGAAGAGACCAAGGTTACAGTGGTGCTAAAGAGAAGCAATCATGGCATGTGGATGATTGGATAAAAGTGATATTCAGTGATGAAGCGCGAATCTGCTTTGACCAAAGCGGTGGTGCTGGGATTTTTGTCTGGTGTCATTCCAATGAAACATATAAAGAAGACTGCTTGAAGAAAACAAAAAAATTTCCCCATTCTTGTATAAGGCTGGGTATTGTTTCAGTTTTATCGATTCCAGTTCTGATTCCGATTCTGTTAATCGAATCTGGTTCTTATCGAATCTCAGTTCTGATTCCAGTTTTTTTTTTTATTTGAAAGAAGAAAAAATATTTCAAGAACAAATATTAGCCTCTTTATTCTTTGCACATTTTGGCTATATTTAATACATGTTTAACTGTGACATCTGTTTCCCTCAGTTATAGAAATATTTCTGTGGTTATTTTTGAAAAGCAGACCATTGCTGTGCATGCAGTCCTGCATCCATAGCAACGATGTGTGACTTTTTTAATGTGTTTATCACATAACTGAATTGCGCAATTTACGAGAAAACCAAAGTAATTTCTGTAAGCGCCAGAATAGTAATGCTATCATTCTACACTGCGGTCAAGCTATCACTTTTGTGTTTGAACTAGCAACGGTTTGTATTGATCACTTTCACGTCATGAGTTGGGCTATGGGAAAAGTAGTACAAGTAAAGGGCATCTAAAGGCGATTCCCATTTTTTTGTTTATTGGCCAATCAGCGAGCCGCACCCATGCAAACGAACCGAAATAGAAGGATTATCTACACATGTACACAAAACGTTGGTTTATATGAATGAAATTGGTCGTGACAATGCAAGATGTCAACAAAAGCAAGTGATTTGTTTGCAAACGTTGGACATTCAACGTCCCGTCTGAGAATCGACTTTAGATGCCCTTTAAGTGATGGAGAAAAATAAGGAACAAATGCCAAATCCCGGTTTTCTTTCACTGTCAACTGAGTGGCTAACTAACGTTAGCTCGCTAGCTAACAAACTGACATTACATAATGCTTATGGAAAGGTACTGCGAGCACACTAGGTAAGTAACGTTAACTTAGAAATGATAGTGGCACTTAGCCTGCCACAGTGCTTCGCCATACCAATTTAACCAACATTACACGTGGCTTCCAGTTCAGCTAAATATTAACAGTATGACTTAACGGGTAGCCATTTTTGTTTTCTCATGCTCTCAGACAATGACATTTCTACAAAAGTGACATGTACTTCAGGTAATATCAAAAATATGTCACGAGTTGGGCTATGGAAAAAGTGCTATAGTTACGTGATGAAGAAAAATCTGGAACAAATGCCAAATCACAGTTCTCTTCTTTGGGCAAGCCATTGCAAACACCATGGGTGCATTCAATTGTGCAACCTGTGTCACTCGGGTTGATTAATCGAACGGCCAGAATTTTGAACTCGGGTCACGCTGTGACTCGACCTCGGCGCTCTCCACTTTAGGCAGGGTTGTTGCGAGTAGAGCGGAACAAAATGGCAGTAACAACAAGAACCTTTGGATAATTTTGTTTGTTTATTTTGGTTAAAGTACACGTTCAAATGGTGAGAAACCATGAGCAATTGATGGCAAATTAATATGGCAGTATTGTAGATTATATTGGCTCGCTATTTGAGGTTTGTCATTGCACCGAATACGTAGGAACGCTGTGTGAAATTGTGTCGAAAACAGTACTGTCGTTAAATAAGTCACCAAATACAATAAACAAAGTGAAATTTGTATTATTGTCAGTTGACATCTTGACTCGGGTTCTTGCACTCGGCGTTTGATTGTAAACCGTAATACGCATGCGCCTAAACATAAACCCGAGTCACACAGGTTGTACAATGGAACGCACCCCATGTTAACAAAGCCGGCGATCCAGCTGCACGTCTCAAGCCTCACTTTGAACAAAAATGAATATTCATCACCTGAATATTGAGAGTAATCACCACGCAAACAGAAGTGTTTCTCCTGTTATGATGACGTACTGCGTAACAAATCGTGACATTAGGACCGTGCAGTGGTAGCAGGTCCTGCCAAATCTATTCTCACTGCAGTTCATTTCAGACCCCGATTGAAATAGTAAGCTTGGAATCGATAAGCAGATTCAAAAAGAATGTGTCTTAATGAATCCACAGTTTTCTAAAAATTAGAACCGGTTCCAGACTGGAACCGGTTCTCGATACCCAGCTCTAATTATTGATCATGCAGGAAGGCAATATCAGATTTTATGGACCCAAAGAAACCAATATTGACGTCAATATCAGTTTTTTTGGGTCCATTAAATCTGATATTGCTCGACTTATGGTCAATAATTGTTTTTTTATGTAAATGTTTTGTGTTTTATTATGTAAATGTTTTTTTTTTTTTTTTGGAGTTTCATCATCCAGACCACCTGCGGAAAATAAAATCTAGACCTACTTGTATTTTGTTATTCCAGCAGAAAAAAAAGTTAAACTGAACTTGCACCAGATAAAGACCCTAAAAATAGGTTCTTCTGTGAGGATTAAGTCGTCAGTATTCGAGAGCAACCATACTAAAAAAAAGGAAAAGGTGGAATCATGATGGGCCATCTCAAATTTCAGGATGTTAAGCATTTCCTTAACTGTGAATCACAGTACCATTATGCTCAGAACATGCACTGAGGAAGCCTCAGGAGAGCATTTATCATTGCTATTCCTCATCTGTCTGTTTGCACCATAAAGGCTGTTAATTTATCAGTGTGCTCCAGTCTCCTTTGTCCCTCTCAATATTTGTTGTCCTTGAGCTGTTTAGCACCTGATTCAACTGCGTGGTGAACCTTTTTTTTGCCTCATCTTTCCTCATTCTCCTGGGCTCTGGGATCTAGACCAGGGGTCTCATTTATAAATGGTGCATAGACACAGAAATTATGCGTATGCCAAATTCTTTGTGGATTTCAGATTTATGAAAACAAACTCAACATTAAAGAAACACATACATTTAAAAAGACTATTCGGAAGTGAAAAATTCTGAGTAAATACTGATCAATTAACTAAAAATTGTGTGCATTTGAGCTTAACCGCAGCTTTATAACTAAGGATTTTTTTTACTATAAGTTTTCATTCATTTGAGCTTATGCAATTTTTAGGGTTGAAATCCACACATATTTTTATCAGACCCCAGGTCATTTTGCTGTGGAGCTCCCTACTGCTTCTCCCAGGTGGAAATCACCTGCAGCCAAGTTGGGTCAGCGGAAAACAGGAGCTATGCGTTTATGTCATGTTTTCAGCTGAAAATTGAATCTCAGGTTATTAGAGCTGCTGTCAGTCTGGGCTGTAGGTGGTGGCACTCTGGAGATGAAGGCACCCTCCCCCTCCATTCTCCAATCCTCATTATCAATTACCTGAGTAATGCAAAGTGTTGATTGGACAGGAACAAAGAAAGGACTGTTCATAGGGTTAACTAAAATATGGCCTCCATCCACCACAGCCTCACCTCTTACTGAAGAAACAAGCTCTTCATTTTCATTTGGAAATAATGTTGGTTTCTGGTGGACTGAATAAAGCAGATTCTCTACCTCCTTTCAAACACTCCTGTATTACTCTGTTCTCACCTAATTTGTGATGTATTTTAAGAGGACTGTAATTTCATCTGGAGATGTAGTTGATGTAGTTGTTTGGACATGACAGCCCCTGCTCCCTCCATAAAAAAAAAAAGAAAAAAAAACTGGAAAGAAATGTTTTGGGCTGGCGGTTGGCGAAATGTTAATTTTCTCCATGAATACCCAGAAGATGTGCTTTGGTCAGATCATGCTTATAAGGCTAGGTCATATTGGTGCTCTGATGGCTCAAGTTGACCTAGTGTCCTGTTGAGAGGCTGACTTCTTTCAGATAAATCCACATTTGTGGCCCTTACCTATATTTATGGGGTGAGTCAACTGACTTATTACGTACCAGCAACTGACAAGTCAACTTAGCTTTTACATCGAGTACACTTGGATTTTAAGGGGCAATTTTTATAAGATAAGCACAGTTTTGGCAGAAGGTGGAAACTCACCGTCTCCAACAATGTTCATATTTCAGTTTTGAGGTTCTATGCCTGGAATAGAAAAATCACCCAGGTCTGTTCCCATTAACCCCTCCTCTGCCGCGGTTCAAAACTTGTATTTTTCATTTAGTTGTCTTGGCTATATATCACCTATTTATTAATTGGTTATGTATGTTATTGCCCGCATACAGTAAAAACGGCCTGCCAATATATCTTGTTTTGGCCGACCTGTATTGGCCGAGTTCAGCACGTGCACAAGTAACCATTGGCAACTGTGGCATTCGCTCTCTTCAGAGAAGCAGACAACAGTCGCGGACCTAGCATTTAGCTCTTTAATGAGTCTTGAAGTCGCGTACTTCAAAAGTCATAGTCATAATATTGTCATGATAGCACAACATACTTAACCAATTAATAAAAATATTATAAATTGCTTATTTTCGCATTGCCTAGGTATTGGCCTTCCCCCTGCGTCCTCGGGCAAATACGACGACCCTCAGGCCAATACCAAGGGAATACGGAAATAAGCAATTAATAACATAATATTTTGAGTTCATTTCGTATAAATTTGCATAAACAGGCTGTGGTGAAATGTCATGGTTTAAAAAGGGTTAAATTGGCATACCCTATGGGTTGCCCAGACATTTTTAAGTTGATATCAAAAATTAAGACATCAGAGCTGCATCCTACACTTAATTTTTTGGGAGGTGGTGATTCTGCCAGAAATGGGCATATTTGAACATGGGCGTGCTCACCAATCGTTCGTAGTTTGAGACCCTTTTAATCCTTGCGGAATCGGTCGCCCAAGGTAGTTGCTCATTATTATTATTCAGGGACACTTCCTTAATGAAAAATAGTCATAAATTCCATGGGCGCTCTATTCTGTCTTGAGCTAGGGCCAAATATCTTGGATGCCCAATTCATGTTTTTTTTGTAATTTAGGTGCCGCTAGCTTCAGGCAGAAACATGCTCACAAATTTTTTCAGTAAAGATGTAGAGATGGTACATCTTGGCTATGGTAGTGCCATGTAACAGTGAAACCCATGGGCAAACAGTTCTGTTCAAAAATAAATGCTCCCAAACAGCTAGGGTTGTTAAATTACCCAAAAAATGGGCGTGGCTCCAAGGCAGGGGAGGGGTTAATTGGAACAGACATGAGTGATTTTTCTATTCCAGGCATAGAACTTCAAAACTGTGAAAAATGAACAAATTTGAAGATGGTGAGTTTCCACCCCTGTGCTGATCTTAGAAAAATTTCTTCTTAATGACCTTACGGCGAGGAGGATGGCACACCGAATGCATTTCAACAGTGCATGCTCATAGTCTTAGACCTGGTGATAGGCAGCCTGTAATTAGCTTTGTTCAACCTTGTTGGTATCAATGTGGACTCCTGCACACGCTGATCTTTTAACTCAGGCTGAATGGGAGATTTTTTTTTGCAGTAGTAGAAAACGAGTTCCGCTCATTTCCCTCTCTCTAGGTCAGGGCTGGCAGTGTGTCCCCTCTCCCCAGTGAATGCTCTACTTTATTCTGCAGATGGACTGGCTTGGGACACCCAGTGCTGACGTTGTCGTGGGGCAGTCAGCTGATTCAGGCAGGGCTCCTAGTGTGATGATGAACCCATCTGTCCTGCTGGCTTCCCCTGCTGGATGTGTGATTGAACTACAGAGAGCCCTTCATCTCCAAACTGGTCTTATTTGCAGTTTTGTGAGGAGACTTTCACCAAATTAGGTTACTGTCCTAAATTTAGTGCAAATTCCACCAACCTGGCAGTGTGGTTATTTAAGAATCTAATCTAATCTACTCTCGATAGCTGTACATATGATCTTGCTGATTAGCTGCAAGTCTAATTAATGCAGGCCTTTTCAAAATTCAAAATGAATTGCCATTTATATATTGTGGCCCTAAGATATAGATATTTTTTCATTCGACTGTCTAAACATTAATGTGCAGTATTGCAGGACATACAGAATATTTTAGTAGTTTGAACTCTCCACATAAGGTGCCACGAAGTTCCGAAGTGTTGTGACTTTTAAAATAAGGAGTCAGCACCCCCTTGTGGTGGTTTTTGGAGGTACCACCACAATTACGACCATCACGCTCCAATTTTTCTTCTAAGGAGTTGCTGTTACATTGCATCATCCGTTATTACACCAATTAGCCAACCTGCTAACCTCAAATAGTTTTTTTAATGGGGGAAGACAGAGAGGGAAATATGTAGAGAAAACAATGGTAAAATAAGACCAAGGAAACCATGAATTTCGATCGCTCAACATCATCGCACCTCTGTTGAATGCAGAGTATATTTGCCGATTTAAAATAAGCTGTGCCAGTTCGGCATACGTCTCCAGGTACGGCAAGTGTGCCCTCAGCGTTAGTTATGATTGTGTCTGATGTATGGCCCCCAAAAGTACTTGCACAAATTCAGCTGCCATTTTCTTGATTCTTCCAGGTAGATTTCTTCCACATACTGTATCTAGATTATTTCATAGGCTTATTGAGTGCAGTGAACGTATTCTTTTAAAACCCGCCTATATTATGCCTTTACAGGACCACATTACTACAAAGCAAAAAACAAGCCAAGAAACGGATATGTCCCCTACTGCGTTATTTGAAAACAGAACAAAGGACGCTTAACAGTAAAAAGACTTTTTGAGCTCTAGAACTCAGACACTGCTGGGGCATTCTTGAAAATTGCTTATTAAACAAACAAGATGTAAACATATTTCGAAGAATCCAGAAATCAAATTCATTTTCTAATTATATTATGACGTGCATTAGGCTTTATGATCGTCTTTTACATCCAAAATACAGGGGGATCAAGGGGCCCCCTCATCGAGCAGCTGATTGTCACCTGGAATAAAGACATTGATTTTGTGAGAGGTAACTATAGTGAACGGAAGAACTGTTCAGTGGCAGCCAATGGGCAGAAAGCAGGAAGGGCGTAAAACATATCTTTAAACTGATAATTAGTCTTGAACTGTTTTAAGTTATTTTCCTTGATTAAAGAAACTTAAACTCTCCTCTCTCAGGTGCAGTCAGTTCTTTTCGTTAAGACAAGAAATTAAATGTGTCAATTGGATGCAGAAATGTGCAAATTCAATCTTTTTTTTCTTTTCATTTCAATAACCATGAAGCGTAGGTTTGATGGCCTGCTTTGCAGAATATGATGAAAGTTAATGCAGAAAATCCAGAGTAGTTTGTTTTTTGTCATGAAGGGTAGCCTATCAAGGCAAGGGAGTAAAACATTTTTATTGAATTTATTATTCACACCCGTTAACATTTCATTAAAAAGGAAGCTGTGTACTTTACCGCTAATGGATTTTTCATATTGCTGGAAAACTTGTTAATCAAGAACAGTGCTTTAAATTATGTCAGTAATCATCCGTAAGAAGGGATGTTTTCGGCCCCCCCAGCCGCCACTGGAACTGTTCAGCAGCCGCCACTAGAACTGTTGCCATTATCACCCCGGTGGGGTCTCTACTCTTCAGGCAGAAAACAGCTGGAGGTGATTTCCAAGTCTCACACTAGATGGAGTTAAACCCCTTTCAGGAATCTCAGAGGAAGGGATTCTTGCGTCTGTGAGATCATTTTGGCAATGCTTGTCTATTGGCCTTCGGAGGGCAATCTTTGTAAGGACAATGTCGTCCTTAACACCCCAGCCAAATAAGACATTATAGCAAAAAAAAAAAAAAAAAAAAAATTCCAAATACTCCAGTAATTAGAACATATTTTTTCCCTGTCAGATTGGAGCTGAGTTGGCTATCATGAGAGCCTGGCTGCTATGCGTAAGCAGTGTAAGGCATGCCCCAAAAGTATTCAACAGCGATATTCAAAATAAAATCAGGTGAGTGTCAAAGTAATTATGAGTTGCTTTGTTAATGAAAAAAAAAAAAAAAAAAAAAACCAGACGGAGCCATACCAGTGTCCATGCAGTGAATACAAATTTTATTCTATTAATTCCTAACTCAAATTTTAGCCTGTAGCTTAGCTCTTGTAGTAAAAAGACTCAATTTGAATCTACATTGCCAGAATTCACCTTCATTTACTATGTCTCGCTCAAGTGCAGGCTGCATCTCATTAAGGAATCATAACCATGTGATGTTTATTTTTAGGGATGAGACTAAGATGTGTGTGTTTGGAGGAGAGCTAACAAGAATGCACTCGCACTGTGGATAAGCGCTCATTGAGCCAAGAAAATGAAACTGCACATCAATGCGCTCATGTGCATGCATTTTCTCTCTTGCTCTCTCAAATGAGCAAACACACACACACTCGTAGCTGCACCTGTTTGTGTCTCTATAGTCCTTTTGCTGCCTCATACCTTAAAAGTCCTCTGAATGCACAAGCATTGTTATTATTGTATACATTTTTGTCCACTGTTTACATCCAGGGACTATGTTTGAAGCGGAGCCTTGACATGGTCTCTGACAAATAAATACGCTCTATAAAAATATGCACACAACCTGCCAGGTTGTAAACTGCAACGTAGATCATTTCCCTGAAAGACTGAGTCCTTGTTTTGGTTCATTTTGCTTGGATATGTCCGAGTTGAGCCTGACTGCTGGCAAAGTCCTGGTATGAATGGCCAAAGGGTCATCCTTATGTGTTAATAGGAAGGCCTGGGAGATTTGGAGAGGTTGGCTGAACTCAGGAGAGGGCTGAACTCAGGAGGGCTGAAACCAGACCTGTGTCTGAAACAATCTGTAACCACCGTTCATGTATCTCAGCACAAAATGTGCTCCCGAATGCAGAGTCTGACCATGAGAGGCGGGGGCATTTTATTTCCAGTAGCGATGTGTTACAACACATCAGAGATACCGCTGGAAATTGTGAGAACAATAATGTCCACATTGCACGGCCACTAAAAAATGTGTACTGGAAAACTAATAGCAGGACACATAAGGAGTCAGCGTTAGACGGTGCATATTTTGAGGACACAACAGTTGGACCCACTCATTGAAACCGTGAAAATACAATATTGTGCACTCTGAATCTCTCTCGACTGCACTCGACATTCAGTGAGGTCCGTATGTATTTGGGCAGTGGCACAATTTTAATACTGCCGGATACAAGTGGGATACAGCTGGAAAGAACTGAAGAAGCTAGCCAAGAACTGAAGATGGTGGCAAGGCTATGTTGATGCCTGTGTTCCATGTGGAATCAAGGTAAGCAATTTGTTATTTTTTTTTTTTTTTTACAATTTTAAGGGGCTGTGATTCCTGTAAGGTTCACTCTGTGCAGACATAAAAACTCATAATGAGCAGACAGTGAGCTTTAATTTGAGTATACTAGCAAAATATTCGGGATAAAGTATTTTTTTAAGTAACTTATTACCAAAACATCATTGCTTTTATGAATAGCTAATATAGCTGGTTAATATTAAAATTGAGGTCATAAGTTTAGTTACTACATTAAGTAATATACACTGCCTGGCCAAAAAAAGGTCACCACCTGGGTTGAACCAAGTAAATAGGTAAAGCCTTCCATTGGACAATTACTTAAGTGATTCATATGTTTCAGCTGGCAACAAGTTATTTTACCCTAACAGATGCTGTAAGTAGCTTCTCATGGAGGGGATCAAGCAAAGAAAACAACTAGGGAGATTGCTGAAACTACCTAAATTGGGTTGAGAACTGTCCAATGCATTATTAAAACCTGGAAGGACAGTAGTGAACCATAAACTTGGTGAAAAAGAAATTGGTTTGAAAAAGAAAAATCGTGAATCATCATGATCGGTGATTACCAAAATGCTTGGTGAAGTCTCATCCTTAAAAATCAACACTAGAACTCCTGACTGTTTAATCGTGAAAAAAAAGTGCATTTCCACACACACACTGGGACAAGAACTTGCTGGATTAGGGCTACACAGCTGCATAGTCACTAAAAAGCCACTTGTTAGTGAGGCTAATTGGGGAAAAAAGACTTCAATACGCCATAGACCATAAAGATTGGGCAGTGGAGTGATAGAAAAAAGTCACATGATCTGATGAGTCCAGAATTACCCTATTCCAGACTGATGGTTATGTCAGGGTGGGAAAGGAAGCCCATGAAGCGCTGCACCTGTCGTGCATAATGCCCATCGTACAAGTCTATGGAGGCAGTGCTATGATCTGGGGTTGCTTCAATTTGTCAGGTCTAGCTAGGCTCAGCAACATCATGAAGCAATTAAATGAAGTCAGCAGACTACCACCAGAATATACAGAATGACCAGGTTATCCTATCATGGGATTTTTTAAAATCCTTTACAGCATAGGCATAGTCCAGGATGACCATGCCAAGATTCATTGGGCTTAAATTGTGAAAGAGTAGTTCAGCAAACTTGATGGGTCAGTTTCACATATGAATTGGCCACCACAAAGTCCTGACCCTAATCAGTAGAAGGTCTTACAGATGTGCAGGAGAAGGCTTTACGGAGTGGGTTGACTCTCGACCATCATTGATGAAAGATCTTGGCCAAAAATGGATGCAACTCTGGTTGAAAATAAATATTGTAATATTGCATAAGATTGTCAAAACAATGCCAGGACAAATACACGTTGTGATCGTAGCTAGAGGCAGTCTTATAAAATATAAGAGTACGTGATTTTTTTTTTTTTTGCCGAGTAGTTTATTACTCTGCCCTCAGTCACTTTTCATTTTTTTGTTTTCTAATTTATTTAATCAATTTTTGTGCACCACCAGATGCACTAGAGAAAAAGTAATACCTCAAAGAGTAGTCATTTCCAGCATACAAATTTATCAAATGGCAGATAAACTGGTGTAGTTATTGGCTGTAGCTATAAATGCCAGATTTCACCAGCATGGACCAAATCAGTGATTCATTTTAAAGAACTTAAATGGGAAAAGCAATTAGTTATTGCAATAGAAAATAATACTTTAACATAACATCATGTTTGATGAAATATAGTATGCAATATATTACTTTCCTAAAAGTAACCTTCCTAACACTGTCAATATGCTGCCTCAGACACAGCTTAGGTTATACATCTCAAACTCCAGTCCTTTCCAAAGCAGCCATTCACCATGCAGCACACTCTATTTTATAAAGCACATATTAAGCCCATTTCATGGATTTTAAATCAACATGACGTCTGCATATTTCAAAATATGGCTTCCATAATACTTTACATTGAGCAGTATTTTTAGTGGAATAGCTTCTCAGAGTGATAGATTGGGTTCAGGAAGACAGTGTTGCTTAACAGGTTTTCCAAAGTCCTTCATTCAAGTGCTCACACACCGGTCTCGTATGTGGTCTTCTCACTATCTGGGCCAGCCATGGTAATTTGACTGGCAGTTGAACCTGAAGAGCTGCAGCTCTTTTCCACTGGGGCATAAAAACTCAACGTCATTTGTGTTATTTGAAAGCACAGATTCCCTGTAGCCCCTGAAATAAGAGTGGAGACACAGGGCACGAGGGGCCAGGGTGATAAAGTTAAACCACAGAGCATTTTCTCATGCCTGTCCCACCTTCCCTTAACTGTAGGGAGGGGTTTTCTGGTGTGAAGAAGCTGCTAGAATTCTGGGTAGATGACCAAGACAGTCTATTTAAATTATGCTAGTGTTTGAACAGTTGTCCAGTCATTCATTCTACTTAGTAGTTGTAAAAAAAAGAAAAGTAAAAAATGTTCATAAGTTAAAAGGATAAAAAGGTTTTAAATGAACGACAATTAAAACGAGCATTTCAGATGTGAAAATGTTTCGTAGATGTGAAAATGTAGAAGCAATTATGACCGATTTTTCTCTATTCTATGGAAATAAGAAATTGCATGGTAATATGCATAACACCATACAGGTGGCTTGCTGACGGTCTTTAATTTGAAATATCAGAGAGAAATAAAATCTTGCCATCTGGATGCTTTACCCCAAGCAACAAATATATAAGCAAAATCTGCATACAGTAGATCAGGCGACTGATCTATTTGGTGAAATGGCTTACATATCACCCACCAGGCTATAATTAATTAGTAATGCTGTCAATGATGTAATTCATCCTGTACCAAAATTAGTTTGTTGACTGGAGCAATGCCACATTTTATTCAATTTTTCTGTATTTGAGCTTTTTTCCTCATGCAACAGCAATCCATAATGACAATAAAATAAGCAACGGGCATGAATCAATACGGTTTTTTGATAATAACATATTTAATTCCAATGTTCAAGGGGAAATGTCCACTTTTTCATTCCCACATTTTCAACTTACGCTTGCCCCGGCCTCAAGCTACTCCTTCGAGTGAAATCCATCAGAGTATAGATTTAATGAACAATTGACCTGCTATACCAACAGTTTCATTATGTGATGATCTCAAAGCGCAGGTAATTAAAAGGGAAAAGCTCGTCAGTGTCCCTGAGACAGGCTTGTTTGTTGTTTTCCATCTGTAATTAATATGCATGTCTCCCCAGGGTGAATCAACAGCAAAGTGCAAGATTCTGCCTATTTAATTCATCGCGCAAAGGCCCTCTTCCCCCCCGCCTCTTCAGCCCCTCCTGCACATTTGCCACTTCGGTGCCTCTTTCTCCAATTTTAAATTCAAATAAGCCTTATTGCCATGACAAATAAATAATGTATCGCAAAAGCAATTAACACTGTAACGTTGCAGCATGTAGCACATTCAAGTGGCTGAGCATGTCCAATCTACAAAGTTAAATTGAGGGCCTTATTTTTATTTGGCCCACAGAATGCGCAAAAGTGCCTTTACGCTTGTGTGCTGCAAGCGCATATTCTGCCGCCATGTTTATGAAAAGGCTCTCACGCTGTTATCCACCTCGGCTAACCAGCCCCTTCACTCTGATGAGAACTCAAATGAGCAGTCGCACATAATTCCAATTTACATTGTAAATGAGCTTTACGGGGCAATTAGAAATACTGCCAAAGCACTGAGCATCACATATTACATTCTTACAGTGTATTATTTGTTTGCTTAAGAGGAGACCCTTTGACAGGGCTTGTTATTTTGTATCTTAAAAATTCTGGAGCTCATTTATATAAGAAGATTTTTTATACTGAGGTAATTGAGGTGCCCTTTTTTTCTCTCTGTCTCTCCTCCTCTCTCCCTCCATTCCCCTCTCTGTCAGTATTGCATTTCTCGTCCTGTCACGGTGGAAGAGGCCTCTTTTCCAAAGAAGCGTTCTGCCTTCTGGAGCGGACGGCTTAGTGCCACTCCACAGACGAGTTCTAGCCCGACATTCAGAATAGTCCATCAAGTCAGCACCGACAGAAACAGGGCGCACAGCAAGGAAGACAGAGATGGGGAGAGAGCGAGAGAGGGAGAGAAGGAGACATGAGACAATGTCTTCTTCTTGCAGCCCCTTGACAGCCTCCCCTGGGAGGCTTGTCAGCCAGTCCTTCCATGGGGATCAAAGCCAGAGAAAGTGGGAGACATCAGTCCACATCTGCAAGGTACAGTAAGGAGACTTTGAATGACGCACACCACCAATTTCACATGCCCAGTCCCCACTCCAAACTGGCTGTGTTGCCCGTTGTCATTCACAAAGTTGGGATACGTGCTCCTGGGCAAGTGCTTTCGTTCAGCTAGAAACATGTACCACTTTTATTGCAGACAAGTAACAAAAACGCTTTAGCAGATGTGAAAATGGCTGAAGGTATAATGGATTGAGAGAATGTTGAGGGCAGCTGCTGGCAAATGTTATTCTCTCACAGTCAGACACCTGAAGGGGTCAGGGCATCAACTACAGATGGCTCACTGTTTGCTCTTGATCACTTTCAGCATGTTTTTTTTTTCAACCGTTAAATCATTATTTTATATCCATAATATGCTTCATTCATGCCTCTAAGAAGATTATATGTATATTTAATAAAATGAACAATTGTAACTAAATATGAGTCCTGTTTTCCTTTAAATAACAAATTGTGCGCAAAAAGATCATCTTTGCATCCTTGAAAATGGACACTTTAACCATATGTTTACATTAAGTGCTGTATTTGAGTTCCTATTTGGTTTATCAATCAAATTATTACTCAGACATAGACATTAACATGGAAAGTTTGCTTTAGAGGTCATTCCAAGTTTGCACTTGGTTTGAATATTCTAAGATTGATGGCTCTTTTCATGGGAAATTTCACATAACCATTTGTCATGGTCTAGTTAATTAAATACATTTATTCCAAAGTCTCTTTTATCGCATTGAATCAATTGATTGACAGTTCCCAGGTAATTTACCCTATGCAAGACAGTTCTTCCAAAAACAGCCACTGTACACACAGATTATGGAAACAGTGCTGTACATATCAATGATCTGACGTCACAAACAGGGTTTCCCACCAGAGAACCGGAGGTCTAATGGCATAGCCCATAAATTATTTAAAGTTCTACTAAAATACATATTTCAGATTTCAAACGCAAGTAAAAATGATTCTACACAATTTTAATTAAAGTGTTGTTGATGGGGTGCAAATGTCTGACTGGTACAGTTCCCCTTTATGGTATATATTGCAAAATTGGATTCCTAAATTACATTGTTTACGTGTTCATATGGTGGTGACTTACTTCAATCGTAGACTCTTCGGCAGAAGCTTATGCTGACAGATTTATTTCTGATGTTCATGTACTCATGACCGACGGGTGTAAATCTGAAGGGTGAAAGTTCTTCAAAATTAGTTTTTCCTACCTTCAAGTATTGTTCTAAAAATTATGTATGAAAATTAGGAGTCTCCATAAATATGCACTTGTTGAATGTAGTAAGTAAAGATTGCTGAAGCACAATTCATTTTTATTACTCAGAAATACTCATTTCACACTACAATACAGAATTGTGTCCATTGGGGTCTGTTCAATTCATGTGGTAGGATTACTATAAATTTTAAATGGCACGTAATTATTACAAACGCCTCCAACAGCTTTTAGCTTACCTGAACATTGTTTTATATTCAGTATGATGTTTATAATATAAACTTCGACTATAACTGCCCAAAACTCAAGAGCGCATAAAGGTATAGATACACAAGTATTTGTTGAATGGTAAATCAAGTCAGTCTAATTTGAGAAATTTGGAAAATTTGAAAAATGTGAAACTAAGTAAAAAATATAATGTAGCAATCTCATGATTGTTGACTATTTTTTCTATGGAAATAACAACAAAAGAGCCACAATTTCACAGTATACAGTTATCTCCTGCACCTTGCCAGCGTGTCCATCATGACACATGACTTGTGATGCTCTTTGGTTTCTGTCATTTTTTTTTTTTTTCCAGAACTTGCTTTAAACAAGCTGAATTTTTCAGTTTATTCAAGTATAGAGATGTTGGCAAGTGAAATGACCACCGAATAGCAGAGTTATTTTTTGTCGCTCTAGTGATTCTTTATTAGACTTCTCAAATTTTATTGAGACGGAAGAGAAACTGAACGAAAGTAAACTTGACAATGAAAAAAATGTTGATGTTGATAACACAGTTTCTATGTACATAAGAATAGACATTACCTTTGCAACTCAATATATAGTTTGAAATTCATGTGTAAGGGTTCACTTTTATTATGATATATTGCTGTCCTGGCGGACATATTTTTGTGTTTTTTGTTTTTTGAAAAAGTGTGCAAGAGGAAAATGGGAGCCAGAAAGCAATTTACATCATTTTCTTAATTTTGGCCTGTGTTCCATAATTTCCAAGGAGTCAGGTGCAAATGGAGATTTAGAGAAAAACACAAAACAAAAGGGAAACAATATTCCAACTAAATATAAAACAAAACGCAAAGGTTTAACAAATTGCCTGCCTTTCAAATTAAAAAGCCTTTCTTATGCTGCATTTAAGCTATCATTTCTACATATTCAACAATTAATAAAATCCATTTCACTGGTAAAATATGTTTACGTTAATTTTGTGTTTTTGTTTTTTGAAAATGTTTAAACACATACTTTTTAATGCCATTATTTAAAAAAAAAAATAAATAAACATATATATATATATATATATATATATATATATATATGGAGTTCATTTTCAGTCTTCTTTCATAATCTGATAAACAAAAGGTCAAAATGATGCATGAAATTACAGAGAGAGTTGAGATTTTTTCTAATTAATTATGAAGATTTCCATCCTTGATTAGCAATCAGAGGATTGATTAACTAATTCACAAAACTAAACAGCAGCAGTCTCCAATAAAACCTTTCTTAAAGCGTCAATATGTGTTTTCCCCTAAACACATACTTTTAAACCTAAAAATGAATCAAAATGATGCATTTTTGTCATAAACCTAAATGAATCTTTTTGTCACTATCACCTCTTAATCATCACAGGCTACATATGTATAGCCTAGGCTAGGTCTTAATTGTTCTGTAAAAAAAGCTAAAATTGATTGATTGTCAATCAGGCAAAGTATGTGGAAACAGGTCGTGCAGCTGTTGGGTGTTTCAACGAAACAGGCAATCCAAACCTGAATGATGTGAGCTTCCAGCCTGGGTGACGTAGGCATCCTCCACTAGCCGAACAAACATTGAGCTTGCTTGAGCGGTCTTATACCAGACATGTACGTACACGCAGATTACTTGGTGTAAAAAAAAAAAAATAAATAAAAAATTGCTTATCAATTTGGATAGCAGAGATTATGTACTTTATTTGGCACTGTAGGTTTACCATATGTTTACTTTCCTTTAATTTGGTTTTACCCTCCAGAAATTACAGCCCTAATTATTTTTTTTGGCCCCCATTTCAAAGCACCATAACTCTAGGACAAATGCTTTCATCCATGTTTTGTTTAATCAGGTGTTTTTTAAAGCTAAAATTCTCAACTTCCCAAGTCAGTCATCTGATTTAAACCCTATCAAATATGGTATTGAAACACTGAAGAGACAACTGAAAGCAGATATGCCCAAAAATAAGTCGGAGCTGAATCTGGCTGCAGTACAGATCTGGCAGAACATCACTAGAGAAGATTATCAGCACCTGAAGATACCTAAAGGTCAAAGACTTCAAGCAAAGGCATTGCAAGCAAAGGATATCCAACTAAAGCCTCAGTCACATATCCACCAAGCTCCATACGAATTTTTCCACCCACAGCGGATTTCTACGATTTTGTGACATCTTGGGTATCGCAGGGGGCTGAGGCATTCGAGTGGAACAGCCATATATTTGGCGGGGTCCGGGCGGAGCCCTCTGAAGTTTTCTCGACTCCAATCGAGAATACAAGACACAAGGGTATTGCAGGACAATCCTGCGGATGCTGCACTTCTTCCTTGCCCTGCCCATAAGATTAAAGATCAATCACAAGGCCGCTTCACGGAGCATGTGCAGACAATTCTAGCGTACCAGCAACTTCCGCATGAATTCCTGCATGGAGTTTCATAAAGGCCCAGCCTCATTCAGCACAGCAAGCGTGGCTTCACCCAAATGAAAATCTTCTCCTCTCCTCTCTGGCCTGTCGCTGTTCTCCGAGGAGGGGCAATTGTAATAATTAATTAATTAATTGTAATCAGTAATTGTTGCCGCCAAACTTGCAAGAGCTGCAGCTTCAGGTGCGCCAGTCAGAGATGTCGAGGGTATGTCAGCAGCATCTTCTTCTTTGTTTCTTCAGATGATGAGAGACTGATGACTGAAATTCCAATGACATAATCAGGGCAGCCCCCCTTCCCACAAAAAAACTTAAACCATGGCTGTGAGGGAGCCAGTCGCTGTGCAGTAGTTGGATTGGAGTGGGACAGGAGCCGTGAAATACCCAAACTATTTTTATACGTCGTACTGGGCTCCTGAGGGACTCACACGGACATCTGAAGCTACTTGTACAATGAACTTCCTTCCCCAATTTGGACAGCATCTATACGAATGCTGCAGGGGCTGTGCTGGGCCCGTGCAATGCTGCGTACAATGTGCCTATTGGCTTAAGCTCAGAAAAATTGTCTACGACACATCGGGAACTTTTAACTCCTTGCTACAAACTCCCGATGTGCTGTACGGTGAGGAAAGAAAGCCAAGACGCCTGCAGGATAGCCACGGCACCTTTGCGGCCACCTTTAGATTTTGCCAGTTTTCCCTGAGATTTCAGCCCATGCGAGCGCCTTATGCTGAATCGGTGGATATGTGACTGAGGCTTAAGTATTTAATATGCCTACTATCATTTTCACTGTTTATTGTGCCCTGATACAAAGGCATGTGCATAAAAAAGTTCTGTAATTTCTTCAAAGTTGAAGCAAATAAATACAAAATATCCAGAATGTGCTTTTTAAGCACATGCAAGGTAAAAATCTAAAATCGCGCAGTGCCCCAAACCAAGAAAAACTATCTTCACCCCAAACATAATGGAGCTCACTGTGCTGTCCACTAGGGATCCAAATTACCTTTTTATTCTATAAGCAGCACAGTTTCACTTTATGCTAAATGTTTTAAATATATGTTATGAAATCAATTCTTTCAAATTACTGTATATGTCAACAATTTGGGCTATCCAGTCAAGTTTTCTATTGTCCACTTTAGCAGAAGAGTAGGGTTACCAGTCAGCTGTATGCATGTAGGTGCTTATGGCAGTTATTCACGGGCTACAGGTGCTGTTGAGGATGGTGAGGGGGCTTTACAGGTGCCAAGTAATCTCAGTGGATCACACTCCATACAACTCAGTCTGTCAATTGCTGATAGTTTCTACCCACCCCAACCCCTCCCAGAAATAACATAAAAACTCACAAAACGCTTACTGCATGCTTTTAATTTAGTCAAGTTGTCAGTAATTTTAATCTTCCGGCAAATTGAACCGGTAGGGGATCATGGCAAGCGTTGGATGAATGTTATTAATTCCACGCAATATCTGTCTTGCGCAATTAGTCACTGTTTGCTGCTAAAAAATGTCTCATTAATTATCCGCACCCGGCTCCCAAAGTTGCCCTCACCTCCTTAACTTGAAAAGAGGCAGTGAGCGGTCCATGCATTCTCGCCCTATGGAAGTGCACCTCCACAAACAAGGAAAGAGAGGGTATTTTAAAGCCTTCTTAATTCCGCACTCCAGCCCCCCTATTTTCCTTCATTCGAGCGGCAGCAGGATGCCGCTCACTTTATAATAGCTTTCATGGTATAATTGATCATTTTTAGCTCGGCGGAAAAAAGTAACGCGCTCAGCGCGGAGCAGTCTGAATATTAAATATTAAATTTGATTTCACACTCAGCGTTAAATTGAACTCATCTTTCCCTCGCAATCGCTCGCCTGTTCCCCTTCATTTATGCTGCAGCGTTCCACATTACCAGGAAAATAAAAATAAACACTTTTTTCCTCCTTCGCTTTTCCCTCCATTTATTTATTTATTTATTTATTTGGCATTTGTTTGTTTATCGCTGTTCCTCCCTCGAAAGCCTACAGGCGGGGTGGTGGTGAGCCTTTCTTCATAAAGAGGTGCTTTCACCTCTGCTGAGGTGCTCCCCCACCCTTATGTTTGAGGTATTTTCTAACACAAATTCAAACCAGTGGCTGAATATGCCTCTGATTGGGCTGTAAATATGCTTTTTTGTGAAACAAAGTCATACTGTCAGCCAGGAGGTGAAATTAAGACTCCCTGTGAAAGGAACTTGTCACCAGCTCAGGTCGTTTCCATCTTGTCCAGTGACATTGTCACTTCAGTCAACATTCTTTAACTGACTCCCCGGTTCAGATCTACAGACTATCTGGATCTGTATTTTCAAAGTGATAGTTTTTTTGCGGAGTTCCAAAACATCGAAATTAAACAATGAAAATGACACGAAGGTGCAAATTGTCCGCGTTAATCGTAAATACACCCATACCTTTAACTTCTTAGGAATTACAGCCATTTTTACGAGTAAAAACTGTCTAAGTACAACAAACTGCATTATAGACGCCTTGTTGAGGAATTCTAAATCTCTTGTATTTGCATATATCACATGAAGCATCAGATAGTACATAGCACACGTGGTCCCAGAAATGAGTCACACACAAGCCACCAACAAGCACCAATCAATGCCGCCATGGCCCTATGAGTCGGAAACACAAAGCCGATTGTGAGCCTGGCTTTCATTACCGTTTGACTTTGATGTGACCATGAAAGCCTCAAAGAAATGCCTCCATCATTCTTGCATTTCCATCATCTCTTGTTTTCTGTCTGTTCTGCTTTACCTCTCCCTCATGGGCTGCACTGCTCTCACTCAAGCTGCCCTGCCTCCCGCTATGTCCCTCCTTCTCACTTTCCAAGCGACTGTGGAGTGATGGCATACTTCTCGCAACGAGGGGCCAAATTATTGTAATTACAGAGTAATTGCAGAGTGTTGTGTTAATTAAATCTTGATCACTTTAAGTAAGTGGATTTCTCCCATGTGGCAAACATTTCCTCTCCCTCACTCTTCATATTTTTTCATCTCACTTCTCTCAGTGTATCAATTTTTCACTCTTTCACTCCATCCGAGCAGAACAGTAGCCTCCCCAATGCTGAACTTCCTCCCATCCCTCTTTTCTTCTTCTGTGCATTTATTTCTCTCTCTTTGGCCTTCTCAATGTTTAGGATTAGCTGGCATTAATGGGGGGTGGTTGAGGTTTTGGGGGTGGTGGTAGTTTGCTAAAACTTCATCTCTGCAGTCGGTTTTCAGAATCACCATAACAAACACGATAAGAGCTAATATTGGGGTGACAGGGTGTGGAGGGCGAGAGGCTTTTGTTGCAACTTAAATACAAAATATTATCTTTAGGTTCCTGTTGTTTTGAGAAAATGAATTTGCTGATTTTAATTGGACCTGAGTAGGTGCAGTGCTTTGGGCTATTCGAGCAAGGGCCTACTTCTGGCTCCTTTGTGCTTCGCACCTCAATGAATTTGACTTTGCAAAATATTGATTATAAATTCTCTAATCTTCATCTCTGTAATTTATGGCCGCACGGACACCGCAGGACAAAAGGCAAGCTTGGCAGGTTTTCATTTTTGTGATTCTGTTAATATATGCAAGCGCTGAGGGTTGGTGTGAGTTTTTTTGTTTGTTGTATACAAAGCAGGATCAAGGGTGCTAATTTGATTTTAAATCACAACAGCCTTCGTGTGGATGTGACCGAGTCCCATGAATTACGAATGAATGGGCCTCCTGCTGTATCCATCTTTGTTAGTAATCACTGTGACATTTACATAGTAATAACTGAGTAGCTACATATCAATTACCCAGTGACTACCTATGTATGATTTTACATGACAGTACACTGATACTGCAAACAAGTTGACTACTATTTTACAAAATATGGGATTGTCGCATTAGAATTATCACAGTTTTAGTACTGTTGACCTGTACACCAAATTATAATTTCATGAAAATGCCATTCTTAAAGTGACACTATACATTCACATTCCAAAACAGCAAGGCCCCTTGGGAGCTCCCAGTCCATAACATTGATTACCTACCAACAGTGGTCTAAAGAGAGATAGATCATGAACTGGTGACAAGGTGTTTGATGCTTAATGCTCATCGATGCACACAGGCAACAAAGGCAACTTTTTGTCTGATCCAAACCAACAGAAAGGCTACAAATTGCAGAGAATTCTACATGAGGAGTGTGTCACAACACACAGTGCATCACACTGTGCTCATTGCTTTGAAGCAGCCAACCAGTTGGAGCGCACATTCTATCCCCGGTCCACCACTGAAAGCATCTACAGTGGGCAAGTGAGCTTCAAAACTGAACCATGGTGCAATTCGAGCAATCGTCAATACAAAAAAACGCCGATATGTTGCAGTCATGCCTCATTTTCGATGCTTTATGGGATAGTTCAGTGGCTGAGTCGCTTTCGGTCTCACGGAGCTGCGGAAGGTTACTCTAGTGTGTGTGGTTGCAGATACTTGGCTGTACGATACCGAGCGTAGAAGCCATATTGATTCTTTGTGAATCCGGTACTTTTTCTTGACTTGATTTTTGCATTTATATCATTTGCAGCTTCTCAAGTCTAGCTGAATTGTTGTCAGTAAGGCCATGGGTCGCTACTGCAAAGCGGACATGTGCAGGTCGCACAACAGTAATAAAAAGAAATGATATAGATCAGTGCCTCTCAAACCTCTCCTGGAGTGCCACCTCTCCTGCATGTTTTAGATCTCTCCACGCTAGCACAGATGATTCTAATGATTCACTCATTATCAAGCATCTTCACGGGTAACGAGCTGATCATTTGACTCACCTGTGCTGGAGCAGACAGAGCTCTAAAACATGCAGGAGCAGTGGTGCTCCAGGAGAGGTTTGAAAAGCGTTGATATAGATGATAAGATTGCTATCGTTTAATGTTATTATGCGCATGCAGTAGACCTAAGCACTAGCAAGCTGGGAACCGGAAGTGTGGTAGTATCGGAAGTGTAAGAAATTTTGGCGAAAAAGCTAGATCCAGCAAATTTTTGTTGTATTGAAGATTATTTGAATTGAAGAAGGTCACCTGGTCCAATGAGACCTGTTTTCTTTTATATTACGCGCATCAGACGAGTACATGTGCACCATCCATCTGGGAGATGGCATCAAGATGCAATGAGGGAAAAAGACAAGCTGGTGGAGAGAATGTGAAATGTTTGGCCGAGAGACCTTGTGTCCAAGAACTCAAGTGGATACCAGGGTGAAGAAGATGCACGAGGGGGACCAACACTATATTAGGCAGAAGGTTATAACATTGTGGCTGATCAGTGTATGTATCCAGTAAACACTGATGAGATGGCAATCTGGAGGAAAAAACATCTCCTCCAACAAAATTTGTCAGTTTGAAATTTCTCTATTCCAGCCTCCTCAGGGCTTTATGGGTGATACCAACTTTCTCTGCCTCCTGCTCACAGCTTTGGTCCAACAAACAAAGAATACAAAATGTCAAAAAGAGACCACAGAGGAGTGCAGATGGAGGCCCATCAATAAGAACAAGGCCCAGAACAGTCTCCTTCAACCTCACCAGCAGTGAAGATGAGGAGAACCTGATGCCCTCGGGATCTGAGACCCCTCAAGAAGATTTTTTAGAACACCCACCCTATCCCAACAGAGGAGGGAGCGCATTGAGACTCGGACGCGGACACGGACGTGGACGAGGCAGGGGCAGAGGCAGAGGAAGAGGAGACACAGAGGGGTAGAAGGAAACGAAGACCCAAGAAGGACAAGGAGCAGAACCAGGCAGGAGCTGTAATCAATATTTCAGGCAAGGCTCTGTCAGAGGAGAGCATCCAAGTCCTTTCCAAAGGATTATCTTTTGCCCCAACCCATTCGGCTAAACAATTTGACACAAAGATCAACCTTTTTCGATTCTACAGGAATCTACATCTTAAGACATGGTACAAGCAAAATGCTACAACATCTGTAAGCTTCACAGACACAGGTCAGACAGACTCTTTTTCTAATAGACCGCACTTTAAGCCCAAATCTACTTTCTGCCCAGTGGTTCAAAATGCTGCATTAAACACATTTGCTAAAAAGGTGAATTTTGACATTGATAATTTATTAAGAACAAGAGGCACATAAACAAAGCAACCTCTCCCACAATGAGAAGAGAGCTTTGGAGGCACTATCTAAAGATGATGAAATAGTAATTAAAAAAGCAGACAAGGGGGGGGGGGCTACTGTTGTTTGGGGCAAGGACATGTATGTGAAAGAGGCTTTTCGTCAGTTAAATAATACAGATTTTTATCAACCCCTGACTTATAATCCAACTGAGTCTCTCAAACAGGAATTGGGAAGAATGCTATTTGAGGCAAAAAATAATCGCTGGATATCTGAGCCTGAACAAAAAGTTTTGTGGAATGAGAATCCAAGAATGGCATCGTTCTATATGCTACCTAAGATACATAAATGTGTTGAGAACCCTCCAGGTAGACCTGTGATCTCTGGAAATGATAGTCTCACTGAACCAGTATCTAAGTATATTGACCATTTTATTAAACCTTTTCTACCTTCACTTCCTGCATATGTTCAAGATATAACAGATGTTTTGAAGAAGATCAAAGAACTGCAAAATATAGGCCCAGAAACGCTTCTCATCACCATGGATGTTGAAGCATTGTATACTAACATTGAACACAAACAGGGCCTTGAAGCACTCGCACATTTTTTGAGAGTACGTCCTGCATCAGAAATGCCACCCACTGATTTTTTACTTTCATTAACAGAATGGACTTTAACTAACAACATCTTTATTTTTCAGGATAAGATCTTCAAACAGACAAAAGGGCCATGGGGGCATGTTATAGTCCTTCATATGCAGGTCTATTTTTGGGCAAATGGGAAGAAGACTTTGTCTTTAGCCATGAAAAGGATGTCTTTTTGAAGTACATTGTTTGGTGGGGACGCTATATTGATGATGTATGCTTATTTTGGTCTGGGTCAGAAACAGAGTTAAAAGAATTCCATAATTTTCTGAACAGCATTAACCCTAATATTAAGTTGTCTTTGGAATTTAGCAAAGACTGTATTAATTTTCTTGACCTTACCATCTTTAAAGATCATCAGGGATCTCTACATACCTCTGTATATAGGAAACCAACTGACAGAAACACCATCTTGCATGCCAAAAGCTTCCATCCCAATTGGCTTAAAGAGAATGTGCCATATGGGCAGTTCCAGAGAGTTAGGATAATTTATGACCAAGATGATGCATTTGAGAGTAAATCTAAGGAAATGATGTCACGATTTATGGAATCGGGGGTACAAAAGTACTACTCTTCAGAAAGCTTACACTAGAGCCAAACATACTGATAGGTCTTCACTACTACAGAGAAATACACCAAAACAGACAAAAGACAGACCAATATTTGATACTATGTACAGTACAGAGGCAGAACAAATTAAGCAAATTATAAGAAAGAATTGGGGTATTATTAAAAGTGATGATGTACTTAGCCAGGTCTTTCCAGAACCACCTCTGGTAAGTTTTAGAAGATGCCCTACTTTACAAGATAAACTGGTCCACAGTTATCTGAAACCAGATGGTAAACAAACATGGTTGGGCTCCAGGCCCAGAGGTTCTTACAAATGCCATCACTGTAATCATTGTGCAAATGTAACACAAACTAAGACTTTCCAGGATGTTGTATCTCAAAAACAATTCACTATTAATCATTTCATAAACTGCAAAACCTCATTTGTCATCAATAGACTGGAATGCCCTTTGTGCAAAGTTTTCTATGTAGGAAGAACAAAATGTCGTTTACAAGACAGACTGGCTGAACACATCTAAGCAATCCGCACAGGCAACATAAACTACCCCATGGCAAGACACTACATGGATCATCACAACAGTAATCCATCCACCTTGCAGGCTTGTGGGATTGATCACATTCCACTGTCTTTAAGAAAAGGTGATAGACAGAGACAGCTGAATCAGCGGGAAACTTTTTGGATCTTAGTTGCAGGCTACTAAATATCCAGGCCTGAATGAGGACCTAGATTTCAGTGTTTTTATTTGATTGCTGGTTTTGCACTCGCTCACTGCGTAGTTTGCTTTTAACTTGACTGTAATTTGTTTGAATGTTTTACCTTCTGTATGAATGTTGACTGTTTATTTATCTCTGGGATGCAAGGACTGGCACCTGCTGGATCTTGTGGAAAATTACACTTGTCACAAGAACAGCACATCTGCCAGGTGGAGGTTTCTGATTGGTGGACTGCTACTTCTTAAGAACCTCTCCTTCCTTTTGAGAACTGTTTGACTCCCTGACGAAGGCTTGATGCTGAAACGCGTAGGAGTTTTTTAAGGTTAATATGACCAAGCCATGTAAATAAAGGCTTTTTAACTTTTGTTAAATGAGAGTGCCTTGGAGTTTTTCTTGGTGTTGCAAACAAAGAATACAAACAGAAAATACAGAAGCGGACCTTCGCACTGAGATTACTGATAACTTTAATTACCACCACCCAACAAACTTGGCAGGAGGTTACGTGATCGGTGCCGTTTGTTTGTCTATTTGTTTGTGAGCAACCTGCAGGATACAGTTTTGATCTCATTATCACCAAAATTCAACAATCACTAGGCCTCACCCAGAATAGAACCCTATTAAATTTTACCTTCGTAGGTCAAAGGTCAAGGTCACAAAAAATTCCTGAAAATTGTTGGAGGAGGTGCAGCTCTAGTTATGAACCTGTTTCTTACAGTCTGAACAAGTCAACGCAGGCATAACAGAGGGAGACAAAAATATGTACAATGCATGCACAAACAAAAAGGATGCACGCACATACATAAAAACTGTCCATTTGACCATGAGGTTTGTTGGAGGAGGTGCAGCTCTAGTTATGAACCTGTTTCTTACAGTCTGAACAAGTCAACGCAGGCACAACAGTGGGAGACAAAAATATGTACAACGCATGCACAAACAAAAAGGATGCACGCACATACATAAAAACTGTCCATTTGACCATGAGGTTGTAACAGTAATCACACCTGGATTTTGATTGTTTCTTGCACCTACAAACCTTGAGCTTTGCTGTTGCACGCACTTATGTGGCTATTGCAGGTGGGGTGTATTTTCATTTTAACAACAGGTCGTTGCGGTAGCTTCCTAATGATTTCTTATGACCCAGACCAGGAATCTCATATGGAGGCAGAGCACAATCCAATAGTAACGTTTATCAATAGTAAAACGGTAACAGTGGAACAAAACCCATAAGAAGAAGACTCAGCTCAGTTCAGATGTGGTGGGCAAAGCAGGGCAAGCCAATATCCGGCCAGTGGCTTTCTGGGATGACTGCCAGGTCTAGAGCACACTTTGCCGGAGCTGAACTTTCTGCACGCAGGATGGAGTAGCTTGAAGGAACTTTGATGACCCTAGAAGGATTGGGAGCTTGTTCTTAACAAACTGAACAGAGGAACATACTTGGACAAAGTTAGCAAGAACATGGTCCCAATCCTGGACTCTGAATTAGGCTTGGGAGCTAGTTCATATTAAACAGGACAAGGTGTAGACTTGAGCTTGGTTAACTTGAACACGATCCCAAACCTCGACCCTGAATAGGCTTGGGGGCTTGTTCCAATGAACTAAGTAAAGAGGAAGTCTTCCACAAATTACTATCAATTTTGGTTGTGTTTAACTTTCAAAAGTCAGAGAGTTTTTACAGGGAAATACTGACTGGTGCAAATTACAGTCCAGCAACTTGCAACTCAAAGCAGGGGGTTTAAATACATCACAGGTACCTCAGGAAGTAATGATGAATCAAGATACAGATGGGAAAAGGGCCACCAGCAAGATGTAAACCAATCAAAGGAGACATACTTTTAATAGAAACACAAGATTCTGAATGAGAGGAGAAACTAAAAGCATTCACATAGGGGTTGTGACATGATTGACAGGTTGCAAATGAGGTTTTGGATGACGTGCAGTCAGACATGGGCACCCTGAAACCCAAGAGACAAGTCAAGTAGAAAAACTACTGAAAATCTTTAGCAAATGTAGCTGCAAGTTGCTGCCCAAATTATGACCAATGAATTCAGTATTATCGTATTTACGAGCCTTTTACATGTTAAAGCAACTGGATGACCAAAAGGGATTATTGTCCCTTTAAAGTTCATTTATTATTTAAAATATGATGCATACTGCATTTATCTACATATTAATGCATTCAGTATAGAGGAACATTTCCCATGGCAAATGCTCAAGTAACTGATTTGCATGAGCAAATACAGTATTTTATGTCAATTAGAGTTGGCAATGCTCTGAGCTCTCAAACTCTTTCATGAGCCTTTGTAAAATAAATTGCATCATAACATTTATTACAGTAATTTATTTAATGATATAACCAAAACTAGCGCAGACACTGTCAACATTTACTCCAGTATTTTGTTAAAACTGTCCATATTTTAGGATGCTGAAACTCCTGAGAAAATATATTTTCACGATTGTTTAAAGTATGTTGTGTGGCTCAGCTGTGGAAGGATCACTGCCACACTGTTTTTACAAAATGTTTCTGAGACAGAGACAAGTGCCAGCCCAACTCATGAAATTCTCTCAATTTAAATCAACAGAAAAAAGGCAGGAAATAGCTGCCTTTAAGCCTGTCAAAGTCAGTGACATTCAGTGATGTAACTGCATAAAAAGATCTCTTTTTCCTTCTGTCTCTTTCTCTATGCTATCAATTGATGCTGGTTGGATAAGCAGGACTGCTCTGGGATATGAATAAATGGCTCTGAGAGTGATGATGTGTGGAAACATGCCTTGTAGTTCTGGATGCAATGCTTAAGGATTTATTTGTGTGTGTGTGTGTGTGTGTGTGTGTGCTCATGTGTTTGAAAGAGTGAGAGAGAGAGAGAGAGAGAGAGAGAGTTTAAGGGGTGAGTCTGGATGTCTGTCTGAACTTTTTGTGTACTTGATTGGGGATTCTGTGGGCTATGTGCCTGTTTTTTTATTTCTATAATTAATTCTCATTTATTTGTTTATTTTTAGCTTGTTTGTATCTCGTATAGAGTTTTACTGCTGGAGTATTCATGGCTAATTCTAAAATCTACATTATTAGTACCAGACTTTTTTTTTTTTTGGCTTTTTACATCCGAAAAACTTGTACTACTAGTACCTATTAAATAATTTACACTGATAGTATTTGGTTTTTCTTTACAGATGTCTCATCACTAGATATACATATTTGAGTTGAAGACCACAATAGAAAAATGATCAGAGTCTCATTTTCACATTTTGGAGAAATGATGAATTAAAAATTCAAAGCGATCTTAGAAAAAAAGCACTGAAAAAATATGCAAAAAATATAAATTATAATAATAATAAATAATATCATTATATAAAATATACAAAAATGCAAAATTTGGACTCTGATTGTTTTTCCTTTGTGGTCTTCAGTTGATTTGTGATTGGCTCAGTGTATAATCACATTCTGGTAGGTAGGCTGCGTGTATGTGTCTGACAGAATTTGTGTGCTACAGTGCTTGCAGTTTGTTTTGCCCAGTATTTTCTCTCATATCAAACATATGGCTGGATATCTGGAGAAGACCTAGACCAGAGAATACATAAACATGACACAAAATAGTTTTGGCTCTATCATTTACTTGCCTAATAGATTATTAGTTTTTGTGACCATGTGTCCTTGGTTTCATGAATTAGGAACCCATTGATTGTTTACTTTTATTGGTTATTTCCCCCCTCTATTTATGCAGTTGTTTCTAGCGCGACGTTCACATTACCAGGCTGAAGTGACTCAAATAGGATTTTTTGCCTTAATGTCACAGATCTGTTTTCAGAGCAATAACGAGGCAGACATCTGATGTTATATCCGATAATCAAATCAGAATTGAGCCATTTTCAAGCTTGGTTCTAGATCGGACACAAATCTGATCCGTTGCCTTGCAACATGAATGAGAATAGTCAGATCAGAATTCATGTGGCCTTTTTGCTTGTATGTATGCACTGAGCATCTAAAAGGCTAGCCATCTGGCTTTTTTTTACCCTCTCAACCTTTTCAGGTACAGCTGATGAACTGTTTGTCGTCCTCCAGGGCAAAATCCCCACCCTATATTCACTAAAAGCACATCCATGTTCTCGGTTTGAGTTAGGTTTAATTACCATATATGCTCTCACAAATATGATTCTTTTGTTGTTGATGATGCAGATGGCCAGTGCAAAAATATATAAATGGGCAGAGGGCAATGTGGTCATATTACAACCCCAATTCCGAAATAGTTGGGACAAAGTGTAAATTGTGAATAAAATCAAAACGCAATGACTTTCAAATCACACCATCCAGTATTTTATTCACAATAGAACAGAGATAACATAGCAAATGTTGAAACTGAGAAATTTTACAATTTAATCCACAAAATGAGCTCATTTCCAATTTGATGGCTGCTACAGGTCTCAAAAAAGTTGAGACAGGGGACTGTTTACCATGGTGTAGCATCCCCTCTTCTTTTTAACACAGAGTGGAGGTGTCTGGGCATTGAGGAGACACGTTTCTTGAGTTTAGCCATTGGAATTTGATCCCACTCTTGTTTAATACAGGCTTCCAGCTGCTGGAGAGATTTGGGTCTCCTTTGATGGACTTTTCGTTCCATTATGCGCTAAATGTTCTCAGTTGGTGAAAGATCAGGACTGCAGGCAGGCCAGTTCAGCACACGGACTCTTCTAGTACGAAGCCATGCTGTTGTTAATAGCTGCAGTATGTGGTTTTGCATTGTCCTGCTGAAATCCACAAGGCCTTCCCTGGAATAGATGTTGTCTGGAGGGGAGCATATGTTGCTCTAAAACCTTTATATACCTTTCAGCATTCATGGTGCCTTTTAAAACATGCAAGTGTCCCACACCATATACACAAATGCATCCCCATACCATCAGAGATGCTGGCTTTTTAACTGAATGCTGATAACAGGAGGGGTGGTCTTTCTCCTCTTTAGCCCGGAGGACACGACGCCCATGATTTCCAACAAGAATGTAAAATTTGGACTCGTCTGACCACAGGACACTTTGCCACTTTACTACAGTCCATTATAAATGAGCCTTGGCCCACAGAACACGGCGGCGGTTCTGGATCATGCTGAACAGTGGCTTCCTTTTTGCATGAAAGAGTTTTAGGTTGCATCTGTGGATGGCACGTCAGACTGTGTTTACAGACAGTGGTTTCTTTAAGTATTCCTGGGCCCATTTAGTAATGTCAATGACCGAATCATGCCGGTGAGTGATGCAGTGGCGTCTGGGGCCCGAAGATCATGGGCATCCAGTAAAGGTCTTTGGCCTTGTCCCTTACGCACAGAGATTTTTCCAGTTTCTCTGAATCTTTTAATGATTTTATGCACTGTTGATGATGAGACCTTCAAAGCCTTTGCAATCGAATGTTGAGGAACATTGTTTTTTAAGTATTCCACAATTTTTTTACGCAAGCCCTCACGGGTTGGAGAGCCTCTGGCCATCTTTACTTCTGAGAGACTCAGCCTCTCTAAGACAACCCTTTATAGCCAATCATGTTACACACCTGATGCCAGTTAACTTTATTACTTGCTAAATTTTCTTTCAGCCGATTGTCTTATTAATTAATTGCTTTTTCAGCCCTTTTTTGCCTGTGTCCCAACTTTTTTGAGACCTGTTGCTGCCAGAAAATTTGAAATGAGCTCATTTTGTGGATAAAAATGTAAAATGTCTCAGTTTCAACAAATGAAATGTTATCTATGTTCTATTGTAAAAAAACATATTGGCTCGTGGGATCTGAAAGTCATTGCATTTTGATTTTATTCACAGTTTACGCTTCGTCCTAACTATTTCGGAATTGGGGTTGTACATATGAATCAGGAGCGGATCTACAGGGTGGCAAGGGGTGGCAGCTGCCTCATATAGTGCAGAACTTGCCCACCCAGCGCCCCCCCACACACACACACTTTTCAATTCTTAAAATGGCTATTGTGAATACAAATCGACACTATGTCCACAATCTGCTGAACTCATTGAATAACGTTAGCCAGAAATATATAATAAACACATAATTGCTCACTCATAGGCGTAGATTTGGGTAGGGATGGTAAGGATGTGTCCTGACCAACTTTCAGACATGGTAAGAATGTCCAGATCAACTTTCGATCAATGGGGAAAATGAAAGAAACGCAGAATCGTACATTGAACATGCTCCAGTCCAATGTAATGTCAGTACCTCCGCGGTTTGTGGCTTTGTCCAATCCACAGGCGGTCAATGGTCCAATCTGAAGTGTTTATCCTGGCTGTAGTCGCGTATCTAATGTTGCTTCAAGAAAATAGTACTGTGCATAAAGATGCTCAATAGACAGGATTGCGGCCTAGCCAGCTAGCTAACATAGTTATATAGCCTCTCAATTGTGTTCAATGGCCACTCTACTAGAACTGAGTGGGTTTCGGGAGTGTGCACAGGTGATTTTCAGCAGTCAGTGAAGGCTGTGGACAGTGAACAAATTTCAAATAACTGCTGAGATTCAAGTAGTTGACTACCAGCGAAACATCAGGGTAGCAGTTGCATCTAGACCCACATGTGATGCGGTATGATGGGGGTCCGCTGACAAGTTATCCTGGCTGTGGCGAAATGGCAATTATGGCAATAAGTTAAAGAAAATGAAATGTACCCAGGATAGTCGTGACTTACTTTTGAGAAGGCAGGTGATGGCTCTCACTGATTACTTAAGTATATTGTTTTGCAGCATTATAAACAACAGCAAAGCCAAACAAATCTCAGCAGTGAGAAATAAAATTTGTGAGATTTCAAAACATCAATGTTTAATGATCATGTCAATAAGCAGGGGCCTTCGCTATACCTATGTTAGTCAACTGAATTTTTTTTTTAAATTGATGGTGGTTAGGTTACATATTTTCTGTTTATGTGATGGAAAATAATATCCTTCCTCTTCCTTTCTTCATGTACAGATTTATGGGAAATATGATGCCCAATCAAATGTTTAAGTGGACTATTTTGATTAGCTAGCTAACCTTTCTAAGTGACTTCACTGGAAATGCAGCCAAAGAACAAAGACAAAATGGGAGAAAAAAAGGAAGTCAAGAGGAAGGGGAGATGAGAGTAAAACTGTCTGAGGAAAATTCCTTTTTTTTGTCTCCATGCATGATGTGCATCAGTAGAGCACCTGAAGAAAAAAAAATGGCGTTACGTAAGCTGGCCAAGGTGTTAGCTAATTAACTGGCAGTTGAGCTCTACTCCTGTTCTCATACTTTCTTTTAAATGTCGCTGGTATAATGTTTCCAGCTCGACTATTTCACCTATGGAAGACAATCGGCAACTGGATGTGAGTACCTGGCAAGCACCCAGTTTCTGTTTGAAGTTTAAGTGGACACTGAATTGGAGATTTTACATTTGCAAGAATGTGTTAAATCATGAAAAATTTGAGTTTTTCTTTTCTTTTAAATTGGAGGCGTCTGAAAATGCCAAATATTGGTTCTTCTTAGAAAAATTCTTAGTGTTAAAACTGTTTTC
This sequence comes from Gymnothorax javanicus, assembly GCA_029692085.1. Lineage (NCBI taxonomy): Eukaryota > Metazoa > Chordata > Actinopteri > Anguilliformes > Muraenidae > Gymnothorax > Gymnothorax javanicus. The sequence continues at coordinate 104,646,533 of CM056193.1, read as the reverse complement.
TGATGTGGGAACTAAATGGGATGTCAGGCAACACAGAGACTGAGCTAGGAATTTCCACGTCTGATTTGTGCCGCTGTTATTTGTGTGGCTGGCATAAGACTGTACCTAGATCACTCGCTAGGCTAGGTAGTGAGCTATCTAGCTGGCTAATAAATTGCCATATAGTGATTGTAATGTTTGCTAAGAACACAACATACTCATGCTAGTATGTCGTTAATGTCATGGTTTGTGAGGTGTGTGTGGTGTTTGGACCTTTCTTTGCGGCTCTCGTCCGGGGACGATATCGAATTCCTGGGCCATCAAATTCTTTACCCAGCTGGTTGATTGAGCTGGGGTGGCGCTTCCCCAAAATCTATACAAGCAGGATATCCGGCACGCCTCCTTCGCTAGAGTGTCTTTGTTTAGATTCGCACTATAGCCGAAGATATCTTTAGTCAGGTTTTGTATGACTTTCTATCTTCTTATTGTTGGAGTTTCTTCTCCCTTTTTCTATCTCACTTTGCTTCCGTGGTTTGGACTATTATACGTCCTTTGGAAGCGCGAGTACTTGCGTTTGGTCTATATTATTCTCTGTGTTTGTATTGTGTGCGTGCTACTCTCTTTCTCTCTGTCGTTGCGCTTGGCCTCCGTATACTACTGGTCATTACAGAACACTCTAGCCAGCATGGAGTCGTCAGCAGCGGCTGCGTTAGAGAAAGCTGTGGCTAACCAACAAGCTGCTCTCTCCGGTTATGGCAAGGGTCTTGTTAGCCTGAACAAACAACAGGCAGAGTTGGTGGAAAGAGTCCGCCTTCAGGCGTATGCCATGGAGAGACAGGAGAACATTCTGTTAACTCTCACTGAGAGTATTAGAGACCTGTTCACGCAAATCACACAAAATGTTGCACAAGCACAGTCTATACATTCTCCCTGAGAGCCAAAGCTTCAATTACCCCCAAGATATGGAGGCGAGGCAGGAAGATGTAAAGATTTCATTGCCTAATGTGGGATATTTTTTAAAGCGCAGCCTTCAGGGTTCGTGAATGAAGAGTCTCGGGTTTCATTTATTTTATCCCTGTTAACCAACACAGCACTCACTTGGGTCGGCCCACTTATTCGATCTAATTCACCGGTAGTGAATACTGTGGAGACTCTCGTTAGAGAAATGGTATCGGTGTTTGATCAGGATGTTTGTGGCCAGGACGCGGCTACGCGTTTAATGCATCTAAGGCAGGGCTCGGAGAGTGTCACTGCATTTTCAATCACATTTCGCTCCTTGGCTACAGAGACAGGCTGGCCAGAAGCGCATCTTATGACAGTGTCCGTTCACGCTTTGGCAGAGGAAGTTAAGGATGCTCTGGCTACATTGGAGCCTTGTTTGTCTCTAGATTTGTTGTTTTGCAGTGCGGTGCGAATTGATAATCGCATCCGCAAATGTAACAGGGAGAAATGTACTGCATTGGCTCTTGCTGGCAACGGGGCTAATGCTACTAGCAGCATGCTTAAAGTTCCCATTCCGCCCACCGAAAATTCCACTCCTGGTGAGCCTATGCAGGTTGATGGCTCATATCAGAGCCAGGCTCGTAAGCCCATTCGGAAACGTATAATCTGCTATAATTGTAACAAACCGGGACATATCCGTCCACGCTGCCCTCAGCTTCAGGGAAACGGGAAGTCCCTCCAGCGGTATGGGGGGTGCTAGAGGGACAGACCCAATTTCCCTTCCGAACTTTAATCCCTGTAGAATTGACTGTGGGGTGACAGAGAATATTTATCAAAGCTTTTGTGGACTCTGGCACCGTGGATTGTTTTATGGATGCAGAGTGGACTAGGAGATATTCCATTCCTATCCGCCTTCTTTTACATTCACGCTCTGTTAGATCTTTGGACGGGCGCCCGCAGGGAACTGGATTTATAACCGAAGTTTCTGAATCATTGACAATGTTCATCTCTTTTGATGGCCATTCTGAGGAGGTCCAGTTTTTTATTATCAGGTCTCCTGTTTTCCCTGTCATTTTAGGACACTCGTGGCTACGGGAACATAGGCCTCATATCATTTGGGGAAGTCAGGATAACCCGATCGTCCAGTGGGGGACTGATTGTAGGTCCCACTGTAAGGATAGTTTGGCATGTCATCCCGGGCATCGACCTATGGGGGAGGCTGACGCCTGGAGTTATTCTGAGGAGTTTGCCTCACACAACCCTCCTAATCTACAGAAAGGGGCAGAGGAGGGGTTGGAGTGGGATCCTCAATTTGACTAGCGGCAGCCAGAGGAGGATTGCTATTCAGAGGATTTCTCTGACTCGGAATCTGACTTAGAGGGGGCTGGTTCCGAGCAGGGTGAGAATTTGGGGGCTGCTCTGAACTTTTGTCTGCCTCCTAATGTTCCTGAAGATTATGCTGATCTCGCGGAGGTTTTTAGCAAGCAATGGGTCTCGACTTTACCTCCTCATCGCACGTTCGATTGTGAGATCAATCTCCACCCGAGTACCACTCCCCCCAGGGGCTCATTATACTCGCTGTCAGGGCCTGAACGGAAGGCTATGCGAGAATATATTCAGGAGGCTCCGGCTAATGGATTTATTCGGCCCTCCACGTCTCCTGCCGGAGCGGGGTTCTTTTTTGTGGGCAAAAAAGATGGCAGTTTGAGACCCTGTATTGATTACAGGGGCTTGAATAATATCACTATTAAAAACCCACTTCCGTTGATGAACTCCGCATTTGAACGGCTGCAGGAGGCGTCATTTTTTACCAAGCTAGACCTCCGGAATGCTTATAACTTTGCTCGGATCCGTGAGGGGGATGAGTGGAAAACGGCATTTAATACGCATGACGGGTACTATGAATATTTGGTCATGCCGTTTGGATTGGTTAACGCCCCCTCTATGTTCTAGGCACTCGTTAATGACGTCCTCCGAGAGATATTGGAGAGATTCGTCTTTGTCTACCTTGACGATATTTTGATTTTCTCTTCAACTCTTGTGGAGCATGAACAACACGTCAGACAAGTGCTTGAGGCCCTCCTCAAAGCCAAGCTTTTTGTCAAGGCTGAGAAATGCATTTTTCATGCCAAGACAGTTTTGTTTCTTGGCGTCATTATTTCGGAAGGGTCGGTCCGCATGGATCCTGACAAAGCGTCAGCGGTCAGGGATTTGCCTGCCCCTCAAAACGTTAAGGAGGTGCAACGGTTTTTGGGGTTTGCTAATTTTTATAGGAGGTTTATCTGTAATTTTAGCGCAGTAGCTGCCCCCATTATCGCGCTCACTAAGAAGAATACCTCCTCATTGTTTGCTTGGTCTCTGGCAGCTGAGGCTGCTTTTCAGGAGTTAAAGAAACGATTTAGCTCAGAACCCATTCTCATTTTGCCCGACCCCTCCCTCCCATTTGTTGTGCAGGTGGATACGTCGGAAGTCGGGGTAGGTGCCATTTTGTCCCAGCGCCCTTCGGGACAATAAGTTGCACCCGTGCGCCTACTTCTCCCGTTCGTTGTCGGCGGTCGAACAGAATTACAGCATTGGTGACCGGGAGTTGTTAGCCGTCAAGTTGGCGTTAGAAGACTGGCGCCATTGGTTGGAGGGGGCTGAACAGCCCTTTGTGATTTGGACGAATCATAAAAATCTCCAATACATCCAACAGACTAAACAATGTAATTCTCGGCAGGCGCAGTGGTTGTTGTTTTTCCAACCTCTTTAACTTTACGTTAACCTATCGCCCGGGGTCTAAAAACATGAAGCCCGATGCTTTGTTGCGGATTCACGACCGCTCCGGTCGCGACCCTATTCCTGAGCCGGTTATCCCAGCAGCTCAGACTGTGGCTCCCATTCAGTGGGACGTCGAGTCTGTTGTACGGGAGGAATTGAAAAATGATCCCGGTCCTGGTGGGGAGCCGCCTGGCTGTTTATTTGTTCCTTCAGCTGTGCGGTCCCAAGTTCTCCAGTGGGGGCACTCTTCCCATCTGGCTGGTCACCTGGGGGTTCATCGGACTAAGCAGTTCTTGGCCCGACATTTTTGGTGGCCCAGCGTGATGGAGGACCGGGAGTTTGTAGTGGCATGCTGTATTTGCGCTAGGAACAAGACTTCCCACCTCGCCCCCTCTGGTCTGCTGCAGCTGTTGCCTGTTCCTAAGCCCCCGTGGAACCATATCACTCTTGATTTTGTTACGGGGCTGCCTGTTTTGGAAGGCAACACGGTGATCCTGGTCATGGTTGACCGTTTTTCTAAGGCCGCCCACTTTATTGCGCTGCCCAAGCTGCCTTCGGCACGGGAGGCTGCCCTTCTTGTTGTGGACCATGTTTTCCGGCTGCATGGCATCCCTCAAGATGTGGTTTCTGACCGGGGCCCTCAATTTATGGCCAAATTCTGGCGTGCGTTTTGCAACCAGTTGGGGGCCACCGTGAGCCTCTCCTCGGGTTTCCACCCAGAGACTAACGTGCAGACTGAGTGAACCAACCAGTCTTTGGAGAATACACTTCGATGTTTGGTGGCTGACAACCCATCTTCGTGGAGTCGATTTTTAGCATGGGCCGAATACTCCCACAATTCACTGGGTAACTCCTCCACAGGTCTTTCCCCATTTGAGGCTCAGTTGGGTTATCAGCCTCCACTGTTCCCTGAGACTGACAGGGACTCAGAGGTTTCCTCGGTTAATTACTTTGTTCGGCATTGTTGGTCAGTTTGGGCCAGGGTTTGTTCCTCCTTGTTGTGCTCTGGACGGAAACAAAAGACCGCCGCAGTTTGAAGGCGCCATTCAGCCCCATCTTATCAGGTTGGCCAAAGGGTCTGGCTTTCCACGCGGGACCTGCCCTTGAGAGTGGAGTCACGGAAATTGGCTCCCCGCTTTATTGGTCCTTTTAAGATTGTGCGAAGGATCAATCCGGTCACAGTCCGTTTGAAGCTCCATAGATTCTTATGGATCCACCCCTCTTTTCATGTCTCCAGGCTCAAACTGGTTAGCACTTGCGTCCTGGCTCCGGTCGACAAACCCCCTCCGCCGCTGAGGATGATTGAAGGTGGGCCGGTTTACACTGTGCGTCGTATTTTAGCCGAGAGGCGTGTGGGTCGTGGAGCTCAGTTTTTAGTAGATTGGGAGGGTTATGGTCCTGAGGAGCGGTGCTGGGTCCCTTCTCGGGATATCCTGGATCCTACCCTTATTTCTGAATTCGTCGCTGGGCTGTCTGGGAACTGGGGCTGTTCCTGGGGGGGGGTCGGGTTCTGTCATGGTTTGTAAGGTGTGCATGGTGTTTGGACCTTTCTTTGCGGCTCTCGTCCGGGGACGATATCGAATTCCTGGGCCATCGAATTCTTTACCCAGCTGGTTGATTGAGCTGGGGCGGCGCTTCCCCAAAATCTATATAAGCAGGATGTCTGGCACGCCTCGTTTGCTAGAGTGTCTTTGTTTAGATTCGCACTGCAGCCGAAGATATCTTTAGTCAGGTTTTGTATGACTTTCTATCTTATTGTTGGAGTTTCTTCTCCCTTTTTCTATCTCGCTTTGCTTCCATGGTTCGGACTATTATACGTCCTTTGGAAGCGCGAGCACTTGCGTTTGGTCTATATTATTCTCTGTGTTTGTACTGCATGCGTGCTACTCTCTTTCTCTCTGTCGTTGCGCTTGGCCTCCGTATACTACCGGCCATTACAGTTAAGTTACTTATTAATTGGGAAAACATTTTTTAATTGTGCGATATTTTAAATTTCATAATACATGTTCATTACATAAATAACAGTAGTAAACTTGTGTTAAAAATCAAATCAAAAGTATTTGGAAACAAAATAGAAAAACAAGTTTATGAATATGGCATTTATCTCTGGAAATTACACAGGCACTATTCTTAGCACCATAAAAAAATCAAAGAAACACACATCTGGATAATCTTTCTGAATAGAAAAGGCGGTCTTTATACTAATATTATAGAGAAAATTTCTCACAGTGTGTATTAGTTTTTTAACTGAAGGAAAGAATCTCAAAAATTGAGCAAGCACAGTTTTTTGTTTGAACATTAGTCTGTTGTTCCTGTTGTGCATTATTCAGAAAGTACGCAAAGTGTTTTAATATGGGACATAATTTAACAATAAATATTTGAAATTATTGAAACCTTTTGCATAAACACATAAAATTGCTTTTAACTATGGGTACTTCCACTGTCTTACAATGCCACCCTGCCAAGATGCTATGCCTCCCCTTTTAGCCCCATGTCAAAATTTTAAGATCCCCCACTGATATGAATAAAGGTCACTTGAAATGATAAATGTGAACTGTCAAGATAGGTAGATCTGATCCCAACAAAAAATCAGATTTGAAGACTGACGCTTGTAATGTGAACGTAGAGTAGTATGACACTGTGTGGATATGGAATTTTTATTCTTCATTGCATGTACTATATATACACTACAGGACAGAAGTTTGGAAGCAAGGCCAATACAGGTCAAAAATTTGGAAGCAACTTCAAGTTTCTGTTCACAATGCCTTTCTTAAAAACCAGTTATAAATCTATGGATTTTGGGATGTATTTACTGCATGATTAGACTTCTCTTTCATCGATATGCACCATTTTCCTCTATTTACCTTTATGTACTGTATACATTGATGTTACCAGACCATTGCTGAATAAATGTTAACAAAAGAAAGAAGGGGTTTAGTTTTTGGGTTGAGAAGATTTGCAAGAGTGACAACTTAAGTGAAAAAGTGAAAAACAAATCACAGTTTGCATTACTCACTTTATGTCATGGTTTACAGCCCACCGGATGCCAACGGCAATCCAGCGGGCACTAGGACCATGGGCCTAGTAATATGGGCCTGATAATTTGAGTAAAAATGTATTCTCATGAGTGACTATTTATATAATAATCATGTTTATTTTGTTGCAAAGTATGCCAATGAAACTATGATCTTTTTTTGTACAAATTTGATCTTCCAAACTTTTGGCCTGTAGTGTACACCTGTCAAAATATGGCAAAAGAGAATAACTAACTTCTCAGAACATAAATGTGCCTCATTAAGGGGTGATCTGGGGTTAAATGAAAAATGACACCAGGAAACAACTCAGAATTAATCTAAAGAGGTATATGTAATAACCACCAAAAAAGACACAAGTTGGCATTTTTCTGTTTATGCGGTTGCCATGGTAACCAAGCAAGCTCATTAAATATGCAGAAAACTTCTGGCACCAATTCCTCTTTAACGCTATGATAGAATTCAGTTTTTCTTTCATCATTTAAAAGCCATTGCTTATCCAAATGCAATGACATAGCCATTCTTTGCCCAATTTATCATTTCTGTGATTTTGGGGCATTTTACTCAAATTTTGAAATAATTTTGCGCAGAATCTGACAAATACTCAAAGTATTCAAAGTATGTAACAGATAGGCAAAATTTCCCTATGTCATTGCATTTCTAATGAAGTAAAGTACCTGCAGCCCAAATTCAATTGATTTTCAATGATAAATAAAAAGTTATGACTGCCACAAACATGAGTAACGTGGAAAAAGTAATACCTTAGGAAATCAATGGAAAATGCATTAGACCGCAATGAAAAGTGTAATTCAGTTTTTAATCCTTGTAGCAATTAGTGATTATTAAAGGTGGGTTAATATAGAATATTTTTATTCAAAAAAAAATTTTTGGAAAAATAATCAAATTTTGCCCATTTAACCCCAGATCACCCCTTAAGACAAAGTAACAGTGTGGGTTGATTGAAGAGATTTGATCTAATGCAATGTAGAAATTACTCATTTTTTATAGGTGTTTTAATTTCATGTCATCATAGATTTAGAAGTGCTGTTACCTCTTCTGTCCTGAAAGGGTCAATCATATGACTCTCATGCAGAGAAAGAGATTCCTCCCGTGAAATGATTGTGTGCGGTGATAATTAGGTAATCAACAACAAACCCCCACCCCCTGCTTACTCATAAATTGACAAACACAAGAGTAAGAACAACAAATACCCCTGTTGGTAAATTAATAAAAAACCAAGAACGTTGTCCCGCTGAAGAAGCAGACTCCGATGTTCGTAGCAAAAGCAGGAAAAAGTTTATTACACAGCCGGCCGTGGGAACAACAGCGTGATGCAGAGTTCAAAATTCCTTGATTTTGTAAGAAACTTTATACGTGTTAAAGTACAGATATTTGCATATGATTTCTTTAATGTTATCAGAGGTTGTTGCTGATTGGTCCTAGGGTTTACACATTGATAAAAAGGAATACTCTACAATTGGGCCTCTCCTGAACCACTCAACTTAATTGGTTCAATAGATTCCCAACCCCCAGAAGTGAGCTCCATATGTGGGCATACGGAACCTCCAACTAAAAGGCGCTAGTGCGTATCGTGTCCTGTCGGAACTGAAGACAATGGAGATCCCAGCTGGAAGTAAAAAATAGGTGATATATCCTGTCGGACCAGACGGCTTCTCTTTATCTCCTAATACACATGCAATACCTATTGATCAAACCATCTGGCTCACTTCATATTGCAAATACCCAAAAATCCTGTTTCCCAACACCCCAAAACCCCCATCCATGCGCACACTACTGCAGATTCGCCACACACTCACATGTAAGCACTTGCATACACGCGCGCACACACATACACACACACACACAAAAACATTGCATGCTCTAAATACTTATGAAAAATGTGGGATTTTTGGCCATTTCAGTGGTGGAGCCTTGTGAGGACTCATTCCACACACGGGCACACATGCACACTTCAACACCAGCACAATTAATAGCTCTCCCTTCACCCTCCAGTTTTAATCCCCAGATAGAACACATGAACTCCCTTTCCCTGCTCCAGCTATCTACTTAGATAATAAATTTAATGCCAGTACACTTACTGCCCTCAAATAATCTCTAATAGCCCTGCACCATATGGTACTTTGTACATTTAGGTAATTTCCATCCTCGTACAAGTCGATAAACGTCTCCTGCTTTTGGAAAGATAGGACTTAGTAATCTCCCGCCACTCTGATGGCTATTGCGTGTTGGGCTGTCAGCAGTTAACAGGTGGGCATTCACCCATCCAATAAACAGCAAGCCAGTGACAGGAGCACTAGACGTGAGGTCTCACTGTGCGATGGAAAGATTGATGGCAGACATGGAGCAGGAGACTCTATGCCCTGGTAGGCCAGAACCAGTCTATCAACTTCCTGAATTCAGCCAGTTGGAGTTTGACCTGTTTGATTGCTGTCACAGGTGCCTCTGCATCAAAGTGGTGTCTTGGGAATTCTGATGTCATCAGCCACTTAATGAAAGGATTGATGCTAAAGTAAACTGCCTTCGTAATCTCAGGTGATTGTGACACGCCGCCTAGTACTTCAGCTGTCTCTATGCACTATGACCATTCCATCAGAGAAATGGAGGCACATTAGACTGTGATGATCTGGCTGTCAGTCCGTCCTTTCATCAGTGTGGACCACATAGAGCTGTAATTCCATTTTTTTTTGTGCTGGGATTTGTGGGAGTAATGAAGTTGGGAGTATGGTGCAGGGATCCTGGTGCACAGACTAGCCCACCCCCCACCCACTACCGCCAGCACTGCAGCCCAGCAGATAACCAGGCAGGGATTAAGTGTGACATCATGATAAGACGGGTGAGCAGGAGAAGGGGGTACGGGGAAGCAGTGAGCGGGTTGGGGGGGGGGGGGTGTTAAGGCTGATTAAACAGACAGGACGATGGGGGGTGGTTTGGAGGAGGAGTAAGGATTAGAAATCTGTCTCTGAGTTTTGACATGCTGACACACAACCATCCAACTCCTCCTGCACCACCACCCCCTCTTCTCTTTGCCTCTCTTCACCTCATATGAGCCCCTCCCCCTAATACTCCTGCCTCATTTTTTCTGCCAATTGGGGCAGCAGAATTGGATGGAATTTTAGAGGTTAATAATGAGTAAAGAATCCAGGAAGAAAGAATGGATGCCTCACACACAATGCTGTCCTGTGGTCAGCTGAACAGGAACTGATTTGCATTGACTTCAGCAGTCATTTAAAAGTTTGATTTATGGGTTGGATGAGGCTTGTTATTAACCACTTTGTGCAGAAGCCAAAGCTGGCTATTTATGCATTACACTGTTTAAGGCTTTATAATTCAAGATTTGAGCTACACAGAGAGGGGGAAATGGCTTAAATGGAATAAGACACTTGTAGCATTCAGAATTCCATCGTATTTCAGTTTCTTTCCAAAATCTTAGTACAGAATAAGGGCTGCAAACACAAAAAAGCTTCATGAAATTTCAGCAATGAAATAATTAAAAAAAAATACTGAGAATTGAAAAATTGCTTGGAGTTAAAACAATACACTTCTGGGATCATAAACTCCTTGACCACAAGTCTACTTCATCTGACAGTGATATTCAAAATTATCTACAGCCTGAGTCAAATAAGATAGCTCTGCAAGTGGCTCCCCATACTGTCAGAGCCCTCAAATTTACACACTGTCATATCATAAACTAATCTTATCTTTAACATCTTTGCACAGAATACAAATAATGCCATTTATCCTGTTGTGCATGAGCCTATTTAGGCTTTATAACTCAGTGTTTATGTCACAAAGACTCTGGAAAATCATTCCAGTGAAGCAAGGCATTTGGAAATTAAATTATAGAATTATTTAGGAATTAAATTTTGGAATTTACCGACGCCGGCGTCTATATCTGGGCAAATAATGTTCAATATGATTTATCAATTTAAGCTCGGATGGACATCAGTGGTCACCAGTAACCTCTCAAAACCAAAAACATGTCTTTTCTCCATGATAAAGTTTAAATTTTTGTCCAAGTTTTCTTCAGAGCCCCATAAGCGACAGGCTTTTCATTAGAAACCGGTGCCCGGCCCAAATCGCCATTTACTTTGAATGTTGCGCCAGTTATCGTTATTGCTGCAAGCATAAGACGTCATAAGAATCAAATCCATGAATTTAATTGACAATGAATGTCCAAACTCGTCGCAATAAACCACAAATGTCTCCGAAAGCGCTTCTGGTTCTTTGTTATTCACTCGCCCCTTTGACATGGAACCAATCAAAACCGTTGAATGGAATCATTTGGGTAACTTCGGAAGTAGCACCACTGACCACATTTAAAGGTTACAAGGTCAGCAAGACATTCTGAATGAGTAGACTGCATGGCCAGACATTGGAACCATGAAGAGTGACAAATCAAGCAAAAAAAACAGAAATCAATGAAAGATTTCTTCACAAAAGGAACAGGCAAGCGGCAACTTGAAATTTAATGGATATCTTACTGATTTTGAGACAACTAAAAAAATATATGTTTCAGACAGCATACAGGCTGAGACAGCTATCGGAAGTTTTTCTTAATCCTGATAATGTAGCCTACAACTTGTACAAGTTTAGCTGACTACGGAGGGTGAAACGCAGATTCTCGTTCAACACGCTCATATTAAAAGTTTCATCTGTCACACTCCATCATTATTGTTTTTAAATTTGATCAAATCTGCCACGAATCAACGCTGAGACAGTGTCGTGTGGCTGTCACGCACTTTTATCTAACTTGCGTGAATGGTCAATTGCTCTGAGCGTTTATCCATCCATGCACAGCACAATGATGTTATTTTCAGGTGATGAGATGAATTTATTAGCCTCTACAAAAGGAAGTTTTCCCTCATTTCAGCGGCCTCAGTGCAGTGTACATTGTGAAATTATTTTCGCATAATAAAATGTGTTTTGTTGATTTACCGATTGCCACGCTAATACCCAATCAATCAATTGCGCAGCATGTTTGGTAAAACGCTTAGATTGGACAAACGCATGTGACATGGCCATGGGATACTCAGCAAAACACTGCATTGTGCAAGCATAAGAAATGAAATCTGGCAGGTGTTGACTGCTTTATCGAGTAGAATAGCATTTGGACAGGTGGAAATTTTCAGCCAATCGTATTGTTGAAGATATTCATTTATTCGAATAGGTCATCGAAGCGGTTTAAGATTTCCCATTCAATGTAGCGGTAACAAGCAACCAGTTTCATCATAGTAGCTGGTCTATGGTGATCGATAAACTTCAGTTTATATGCACAGCTTCTTGCAGGTGGTATGGCATGTGTCGACTGCTTTATCGAGTAGATTGGTATTTGAATGTGTGAACACCTTTGAGCCAGTCATATTATCGAGCATAGTGATTTATTCAAATAGCTCATCGAATCGGTTTCCGAATCCACGTTGGTTGTATATAGATATTAATATTTATGGATATTTCGACTGTATAACTAGCGCTCTCTGTCAAGTTGATTCATCCTTGATTGTCTTAAAACATTCCAGTGTTAATAACTCAGAGTAAATTCAATTTGACAAAATTTTTTCAACAGTGTACAATGATGTGGTGCAGTGATGTGCCGTTGGAGGTAAGTTAGGTGAGGCAGAATCCTTACCGTTAAACAAATGATAACTCCCTATTACTTTGCTTGATTAGCAATCAGAGGATTGATTCATTAATGTACTGAGACTAAATGGCAGAATGACATACCAATTTCAGTTTCCACAACATTATTGCTCAGTGCATCGAACTTAAAATGCTCACAAGACAGCAAATTTGTTCCTATTTGCTTACAGGAAGCTAACGCAATGCCAATGCATTCAACGCTTGGTCAATAGGTTTATGATGTTTTCCCCCTTAAATACCTACTTTTTAATGCCATTCAAAAAAAAAATGGGAGATTATTTTCAGTCTTTTTTCATAATCCGAGAAACAAAAGGTCAAAACGAGACAGGGAATTACCGAGAGAGTTGAGATTTTTTTTCTTTTTTATTTAACCTTTATTTTACCAGGGAAGTCCCGTTGAGATTGAAGTCTCTTTTTCAAGGGAGCCCTGGGGGTTGTGGTGGAGAGGGAAAGAACAAATTGCATAGTCAATTAGATCAGGGGTTGATTAGGTGACAGGTTGAAAGAGCCAAGTTGGGAATTTAGCCATGACACTGGGGAACTCCCTACTTTTGCCAAATAGTGTTATAGGATCTTAAATAACCACAGAGAGTCAGGACCTCGGTTTAATGTCTCATCTTAAAGACGGCGTCTCCTTCAGTACAGTGTCCCCATGACTGCACTGGGGCATTGAGGATTATTCACCAGAGGGAAGATCGCAACCCACTGGCTCACCAACACCTCTTCCAGCAGCAACTTGGTTTTCCCAGGTGGTCTCTCATCCAAGTACTAACCAAGCCCACACCTGCTTAGCTTCAGCCACGCGGCTGGTTCAGATTGAAGAGTGGTATGGCTGCTGGCATATTAATTATTAATTTAATTATTAAGATTTCCATCCTTGCAGTCTCGAATCAAAGCGTAAATGTAAATGAATCTTTTTGTCATTACTTAACCTCTATATATATATATATATATATATATATATATATATATAGGCTGGGTCTCAATTGTCCGGTAAAAAGTAAAAATTGATTGATTGTCAATCAGGCATAGTATGTGGAAACAGGTTGACAAAATACAGCGATAAAAGGTGAAGTCACTGCCTCCCCTGACCACACGTCTCTGAAATGGTGTAGTGTGGTGATGGTTCTTTTTGCAGGTTTAGAAAATAACATTTGTAGATAGCATTACTGGGTAGATAATATTTCAGTGCCAACATATAACCATTGAAACATAACATGCATTTGAAAAACTACTATGAAATTATATTTATTGACATATCCATTAAATTTATTGAAAAACAGGCACTTCCTCCCGTACCCTCCCCCTGACAGCTTTTGCTGTCGAGATGGGCCCAAGGTCCCATCTTACTTTTGACAATATGCCTGTTACTTGGGTTTCTAATGAAAAGCCTGAGCCAGCACACGTACTCCTTAAAGGACCTGTTTATTTTACGGTCAGAACGTTCACCCTTCAACAGAAAGCTAGCAACTCGGGGCACCCAAAGCGAAACACAAGCTTGTCGTTATAAACGCTTTCCACACCCTATAAGGAGCAAGTATAACTCACTTACCCAGTAAAATCTGAACTATATCAATCAATCAAATCCTTTATTTAACCAGATAAAACCAGTTGAGACCGAAGTCTCCTTTTCAATGGTGATCTGGCAGTATGCAGCAAGTCACACACAAGTATTACATAAACACAACACAGTTCAAGACAATATCGACAAAACAGTACAGTATAATACAAGAACAAGGGACAGAATAGAGACTACCATCTGACTGGACAAAACTAAATTAATAAAAAAATCATAGTTCAAAAAATGGCTCAATATAAAAACAGTGGAAAAATATATCTAAACAGTACGACAAGAGCAGCTAATGGGAAAGGCCTCAGAAATCTTTTGTCTGAAACTTGGTATGGAGATGGGAGCAGCAATTTTAAAATGAGTTTGGAGGTCATTCCATGACCAAGGGCAAAAGTAAAAGAGACTCCTCTGACCAGCATCAGATCGTACAGGAGGCAACATGAATCGCATCCAGGCGTTGGATCTGAAGTTGTAAGAGTTCTGAATTAAAACAAATTTAGAGTAAATGTACTGGGGTAGTTTGCCTAAAATAGCCTTGTATATTAAAACATACCAGTGGTGCAGCCTATGCATAGCTAGTGAAGGCCAACCGACTAAAGTGTACAGTGTACAGTGATGCGTCCTATAGGGTGACTTGGAAATGTATCTCAGTGCAGAATGATAGGGCGGAAAGTGGGACACACAAATCGGTAAACGGTATCGCCATAATCAAGTTGAGACAAAAAAATATTATTTACTAGCCGTTTGCGAGAAAAAGAGGAAAAGCAAGATTTTAATCTATATAAGAAACCCATTGTAAACTTGAGTTTCTTTGTCAACATGTCAATATGGTAATTAAAAGTTAAATTCTTGTCCAGCCATAATCCTAGATATTTGTATTTATCTACAAACTCAATTGGAGTTCCATCTAGGGTAATAAGAGAAGGGGAAGAAACTACAGACCTATGTGGTGCAAACAGCATAGCTTTAGTTTTGCCACCATTCAACAGAAGTTTAGAATCAATGAGCACATGCTATATACATACACACATATATACATATATATATATATATATATATTTTTTTTTCTTCTTGATAAAAAACAGATCCACTGTCCACTATCAGGAAAAAGCAGGCAATATGCTACCTTAGATTGAACAGAATTGGTGCAACCAACATAGTAGGGGACTTACCAAAGTCTTCGAGCTGTTCGCATTTTAAACGAGCAAAAACCTAATGTTAGGCATTCTATTTTGTTGAATGTGGTATAAATTCTAAAACAAATCACCACATTAACCAAAATGCCGCCACATGCAGTATTATTTGCAAAGGCTAACGGTTACTCTTATTAACCAATGTGGCAAACAAGCTCTGTGATCATCATGGCTATGGTAAACCGAAAATAAAAAACAACTACCAAACTAGCCATAAGCACTCCATACTACTCCACTGTACTCACTCATAACAAAGAAAAACTCTTGATCATTGAAATCCTCCTCCACAGAAACACAGCAGTCCAGTACGAGAAACCCTCAAGTTCTTCCATTCGAAATAACTCCCATTGTCCATGTCCATATCACATTTCCATCTCGTACATATAACCTAAACACTTCTGTGTTGGTTTTGCAAGTCTTTTTTCGGATGCATTCACGTCATTCAGCTGCACATAGTTGCGAGTATACGATGTAACCAGTTGTTACACAAGGGTTTATATACTTTCCTGAGGGTCCAATCCAAGGGCATAGGTTTGTATATGGAAGGTCGGGACATGTCCCTACCAATATTTTGGGAAGCCAGATTGTCCCTACCAATATTTCATCGAACTCGTTCTTATCATATTTCCAGAAAGCCATATAAGACCCAATTGTGGAGGCTACGTCTCCAAGACAACCTATTTATGCATTCTAGCATTTGATTGGTTGAAAGGGCGGGGCTATCTGAAGGCTAAAAGTCGAGAGTAAACTGACCATGACCTGAATATTCAGGTCATGAATATTCATGTTTGTCCAAAGCGGGGCTTGAGACGCGCAACTGGATCACCAGCTTTGATTACATGTGTTTGCAATGGCTTACCCGTAGAAGAGAACCGTAATTTGGCATTTGTTCCAGATTTTTCTTCATCGCATAACTATAGCACTTTTCCCATGCCCCAACTCATGACATACATTGATATTACCGTAGATACGTATCACTTTTATGGAAATTTAATTGTCTGAGAGCGTGAGGAAAAAAATGTCGCTCCATGTAAGTCATGCTGCTAATATTTCGACAAACTGAATGACAAGTGTAATGTTGGTTGAATAAGTGATCTAACTAGTCAGAAACAGAAAGTTACTTAAAGTGAAAACTTGCTAGCTACCTTAAGTTAGTTTTTACCAGAAAATAATGTCAACGAAAGTTAATTAAACATGTTCGCTAGTTTCAACTAGTGAACTATACCTGGTTTCTGTCACATGTTGGTTAGTCATCAGGTTGCTAGCAGTAGTAAATATAAACCAGGTGGATATGTCAAATTATGAGGTGAATTTCAGTGGAGAAATCCCGCGAAGATGCCATTATTTATTAATTATTTTATATACAGGAACCACAGCAGCATGCTGGAGAAACAGAACAAGCTGTTGAGGATACAGGTGTATCAGGGCTTCAGGTGAGGTCATAATTGAGCCCTTAAGAACCATACTGGGCCAACCCATGTTGGGGAACTTTTGAGAAAATGGGACTTAAAGTTGCCAGCCTCCTGTGTCACCTAGAGTAACTGGGAACTAGAAACACTGCTTATGTTAAAAACTCATGATATGTTCAATTACGTAATGCACTTCTTTTGCAGGTTTTGGATGCCCTTCTGTTTCGTTTTTTAAAGTGAAAGGTACCTCCTTCTGAAGCGGAATCATCATCTTCTGATTAATTTGGGACAAACTCTGGGTCTCCATTATCTTACACTTCACCATCATCATCAATCATAGCAAGCAGTTCCTCATCAGAACCATGTCTGCAATGAATTATGGGAAGGTTCTGGGATGGCCTATTATGGATAAGGCAGTGCAGTGCATATGTAAGGGGCAGAGAGGACGTTTGCTTGTATGAACAATCCATGTGGGTAGATTGTGGCTCATTTAGGAAATGTAGATCTTAGTTTTTGCTGACTACCTCAAGTGTGCGGGATGGTCATGGTTCTTAGGGGCTCAATTATGACTTGTTCTGTGGAATTTAAGGGAAAGCATTGAAGTTAGTCTCATGATGTTCAGCAAATGTAACCTTTGAAAGTCAAAATGTCCCAACCAACTTTGGCTCAGTGGGGGAAATGAAAGAAACACGTAATCTAACATAAGACATAACACGTAGTCTGCACAGAGATTGTGTAAAATGCCCCTCAGAAAGATCCCTGTTACATGAAAACTGCAATAGATTCATGCCTGTAAAAAGGCATGATGAAGGACAAGGCCCATGTCTTGAGAACTGAAAAGAGAAATTCCTGAAAAAGTCTTTGGTTGCCATGCAGTGGGCCCTCAAAGTTGCCAAAAATTTGAGCGTAGCCAAATTTTTTTCACTTTTGAGACCCTTGAAATTCAATCATGGAGCAATATATAGAAAAATGAAATAAATCTTTGATTTCATGCAGAATCTCTTAATTAAATGTAAAAAACCTCTTATTATATCATAGTTTTTCAGATTAACCCTTTCAAAGTCGGATGCAGCAGAAAAAGTCCCTTTTTGGGGGGCACTGTAAGACCCCGGGGCCAACTCCAAACCTCCTCAATTTGATATATATAACAGTCTAAGACCTATATTTTGTGGTAAAATGAGAGAAAGTTATAAATTTGCCAATTTCAGGATGAAATATTGCCATCAAATGTTCAATTTTCAGGGAATATACATATGATGTAATGTACAGCGAATGTACACAAATGTACAAGGAAGTATAGGAAAAGCACCCCACATACTTTTTGACAAAATAAAAACTACCATAAATCAATTGTAGTGAATCAAGTGTTTTTAATAGTATATTAAAACATAGTATCATAGTATCAGAGCCATGATGAATTTTTGCTTCAAAAAACTGATTTTCTTTCACTACTTAATTGGCATACCTTCGGTCTATTATAGCTGAAATGGTTGCTAAGAAGGACAATTATTTTTTTCTGTCGCAAGACATCATGTTTATTGACTGCTGGATAGATACTATGGGCAAGTATATTAGGCAATTTACACATCAGGCTTGGCTGAGAAGTTTACTGCATACAATTCCTGGGAAAAAGCAATGGAACCTAACTTGACCATATTCTAACTCATTTACAGGCGCCGCTTCCTCTTGAATATTCAATAACCGTTTTGGGTGTACAACCTATAATGTAACTGGGTGCATAAATAGAGCAGCCTCATGTCTGCTGGCATCTACATCTGCTTGAGGTGGTTAAAAGCTGCTGTACAAACCAAAACCAACAGCAGATGAAGTGTCATGAGAAGTTCTGAGGCAGGCTGATAAGCATTTACAAAAGGAAGCATGAAATAGATTTTTTTGGTGGAGGATTCATGATCCTCAGATGTGCTGTACAATCCATGAATAACTTTTATGGACCAATTGCACTGTTTAACTTGGACTCCAAAATATTGATCCCTTAATTTAAGCCTGTGATTTACTTAATTTTTCCGAATTCTCACTCTAAAATGAAATTTTTTTTACAACTGTAATCATAAAAATCATAAAAAGAATAGTCAAAAATAGAGCCTCTTGTAAAATCAATGAGGAAAGCCTGGGATGTGTGCTTAGCCCCACTCTGAGTGTCCAGATTATTCCAGACTATAAGCGAGTTTGATATTAGCCACAGAGGCATCCATTGAGTGTATTACGTGACAGGTCAACGGGTCAAAGTGACCAAAAACTCGCTTTTGCGATCCCTGTGCGGTGGTTTTGTGTGCATAACGTATTGAGTTCTATGCTGTTCTGTGCCCAATCCGTCACGCGTAACACTGCAAGTACTTTGTCAATTGATAAGTATACTAGTTTTTTTTTTCTTAACTGAGTTTCATTTTGGCTGAATAAGAGTTGTCGATTGATGATATTAGGTTGTGGAGTGTAAGTTCGTTGAAAGACTTTCTCCGTAAAAGGCAGTGGCGGTCCGTCGCAGAAACACAGGGCCAGCATTAACCTTACCTTTCACTGCTTAATTACCTACACCTCTCGCAGTTTACCTCTTCCGATTAGCAACAGTTGCTCAGACTGATTGGTAGAACTGACGAAAGTCTTTTTTTTTTTTTGAAAGCCTTGTTATACATTGCACTACGAAATTATACGGCATTTTCTTCCGCATATCAATGACTACGAAAAATATCAATATGTCTTCATAATTTCTGCGCTCCTGTAGCACGTGAAACAGCACAGATTTGTGTAAATTAGTTTGCGAGGCTCATTGAGCAATAAGCCATGAGAATCCATTCTATAGTCTGAATGTCGTGACAGCTAATGTGCATTGTTAGGTACGATGCACAGCTGAGTGATGGCGAAAATAATTGCTGCGAAGTCCGCAAATGTTTCTGATTTTTTGCAGATTGTCATCCTTGCGGAGTTACATCAATTACATCAACATAGCCAATAGGCAATAGCTTTGTCATTAGCATTTCTTTATCATTACGTGTCATGCATTGGTGGTCGTTGTTCAGTTAATAAATTGTTTGATTGCAATCAAGTTTGCCTGATTAACAAACAGTTTAAGAGCAATTATGCGGGAAAGGGTGATGTTACTGAAGGCCTTCCTGACATCTGATGGCACGCTACTGGTAAAAGGAATCTGAAAGTGAGTGGTTGAAAGGATGAGCTCGTCGCTCTTGTCTTCGCTGCAAAGAAGTGAATATTTTAAGAGAGGCCACCGATCAGATAATGAAACCCACGAACTGCATCACCTGATTATGAATCGCTCTGCATCTATCGCCGTATGTTGGTGTGAGGTAAGTGCTTGTTTCTATATTACAAAAGGCACTGACCGAATTTGTTTACTGACGTCTGATCACATTCGGAGTGTTTTTTGATCCAAGACCACAACAGAAAAGGGGTGGGGATCTGTTATGATTAATTAATCTCCCATATCTTCAGTAACACGATAATAATTCACAAGCACCCTTTGAGATATGGAGACAAGCACTTAACGTATGGCGAAGCCTCTGTTTTGGTCACATTGACCCTGCCCCGGAAGTGCTCCGACAGAAATCGCGCATGCGAAAATCGTAATATCGAACTCGCTTATTAGGTAATGGGTAACTTTAAATGGCCTGTTATAGTCTATATGGCATGGTGAAAAGATATTTCATAGGGATAAGTTACTTTGGAACGATGACTGCTCATTCAATGCTGTTGGACCTCACCACAGCATATGTTTGATAGAGTCAAAGATGGCTCAACAGCCATGAGGAAAAGGTTTTCAGTACATCTCCTAATCAGAAAAAGTTGGGATGGTATGTAAAATTAAAACTGAAACTTAAAGCTGTGATTTGTAAATTGTCTTTGACCTGTATTACATTGAAAACAATACAATAGCACTTTTGATGTTTCACTACATTAATTTTATTTATTTTTCAAACTACACGCTTATTTTAATTTTGTTCCTCAGAATATATTTAAAAAAAAAAACATTGGAACAGTAAAGTATTTACTACTGTGTTATATTGCCATTCCTTTTCACAGAACTTATGCTGAAATACAGTGTGCATGAGCAACCTTGGAAAAGATGTCTTAAAGACAACCCTGGAAAAGCTGTCAACATACACTACTCCAAAATCTTAGGGTACATTTCAGTGTTAATGGTGCTGTAATGTGGAAAAAAAAAAAAAGCCAAAAAAGCCACTAGATGGCAGTATTGACTTTTTTTTTGTTAAGCCCAGTCTGGAGCTAGTTTTGGGGCATGTCCTGGGCATGCCTCAGAGGGGGCTGGAAAAGAGTATATAAGCAGAAAAATTGAGAGAGTGAAAGAGTAGTAGGAGAAATTGCAAGGAGAAATTGTGGAAGGATACATTTGACCAGACCTGTCACTCTTTTCAAGACCTGTGAAGCTTTTTGTGGATTTTTGCCTGTGTTGGAGCATTTTCCTGTCCCAGGACATCGCAACATAGCAGCCCATCTCAATTACCAAGGGACTGTAAATATCTTTTTTTTTTAAATTTCAATCTTGGTCAGTAGGGTAGATTGTAGATTAGTTCTAAGTGTTTGTTTAATTAAATCTGTTGAAGTTTTAGAATTTTGTCTGTCATCCCTTGCTGTCCGTGATGTCATAACAAATTGACGCCATAACAAATTGGGGCCATAACAGTGCCTTCAAAGAAGTGCAAGTTAACTTTGCCAAGGGCACTGACACAACCCAATACCATGGCAGAGTATGGCTTCTGGGACTTGTTGCTATTAACAGTCTGAATGGGAATCCCTTCCTATCTTTCATTAAGCAACATTGCTATTTAACCTTTGAATGAGTAGCTGGTGCAATTTTAGGCAAATTGGCGATTTCGGCTCATCTTTCCTGTAGGACTTGGCCTGTCCTACTTTTATACCAAATCATAGCTGATATGAGCTGTTGTAAATAACATAACTGTTCAAATTTTTTAAAATAATTACAAGTTTTTAATTTTCATCATCCCACCTTGTTTGAAAATGCATTTGCAGGTTTGAATGGCAGGAATGGGTGTACATTTACAAATAGAATATAATTGACTGGACAAAACAATAAATATTATGTCTTCATACTGCCCGCAATGAAATACAAGTCAAAAAAATTTAGAAATTACTGCTTTGTGTTTGTGTTTTACATGCATTTTCCATACCATATCAAAGTGAAAGACACACTAACTGTGGTGATAAGGTGCCAGCTAGCAAAGACGAGCATGAAAATATTAAAAGTGGCTGCACATTCATCGTAACTCCTATGCAAAAATTTATAAAGACATTAACAAAACCAATGTTTTGGCAACAAAGCTGCTTCATCAGGGTTAATCTGCCAAAACACACATTTGAATGGAGTTAAAAACACTGGCACTGTCATGGTTTGTGAGGTGTGCGCGTTGTTTGGACCTTTCTTTGCGGCTCTCGTCCCGGGACGATATCGAATTCCTGGACCATCAAATTCTTTACCCAGCTGGTTGATTGAACTGGGGCAGCGCTTCCCCAGAATCTATATAAGCAGGATGTCCGGCACGCCTCCTTCGCTAGAGTGTCTGTTTTTAGCTTCACCCTATAGCCGAAGATATCATTAGTCAGGTTTTGTATGACTTTCTATCTTCTCATTGTTGGAGTTTCTTCTCCCTTTTTCTATCTCGTTTTGCTTCCGTGGTTCGGACTATTATACATCCTTTGGAAGCGGGAGTACTTGCATTTGGTCGATATTATTCTCTGTGTTTGTACTGTGTTTGTGCTACTCTCTTTCTCTCTGTTGTTGCGCTTGGCCTCCGTATACTACTGGCCATCACAGAACACTCTAGCCAGCATGGAGTCGTCAGCAACGGCTGCGTTAGAGAAAGTCGTGGCTAACCAATAAGCTGCTCTCTCTGGTTATGGCAAGGGTCTTGTTAGCCTAAACAAACAACAGGCAGAGTTGGCGGAAAGAGTCCGCCTTCAGGCGAATGCCATGGAGAGACAGGAGAACGTTCTGTTAACTCTCACTGAGATCATTAGAGCCCTGTCCACGCAAATCACACAAAATGTTGCACAAGCACAGTCCGTACATTCTCCCCGAGAGCCAAAGCTTAAATTACCCCCAAGATATGGAGGCGAGGCAGGAAGATGTAAAGATTTCATTGCCCAATGTGAGATATTTTTTAAAGCGCAGCCTTCACGGTTTGTGAATGAAGAGTCTCGGGTTTCATTTATTTTATCCCTGTTTACCGACACAGCACTCACTTGGGTCGGCCCACTTATTCGATCTAATTCACCGGTAGTGAACACTTTGGAGACTCTCGCTAGAGAAATGGTATCGGTGTTTGATCAGGATGTTTGTGGTCAGGAGGCGGCTACGCGTTTAATGCATCTAAGGCAGGGCTCTGAGAGTGTCGCTGCATTTTCAATCACATTTCGCTCCTTGGCTACAGAGACAGGCAGGCCAGAAGCGCCCCTTATGACAGTGTTCGTTCACGCTTTGGCAAAGGAAGTTAAGGATGCTCTGGCCACATTGGAGCCTTTTTTGTCTCTAGATTCGTTGGTTCGCACTGTGGTGCGAATTGATAATCGCATCCGCGAACGTAACAGGGAGAAATGTACTGCATTGGCTCTTGCTGGCAACGGGGCTAATGCTACGAGCAGCATGCTTAAAGTTCCCATTTCGCCCACTGAAAATTCCACTCCTGGTGAGCCTATGCAGGTTGATGGCTCATATGAGAGCCGGGCTCGTAAGCCCGTTCGGAAACGTATAATCTGCTATAATTGTAACAAACCGGGACATATCCGTCCACGCTGCCCTGAGCTTCAGGGAAACGGGAAGTCCCTCCAGCGGTATGGGGGTCACTAGAGGGACAGACCCAATTTCCCTTCCGAACTTTAATCCCTGTAGAATTGACTGTGGGGAGACAGAGAATATTTATCAAAGCTTTTGTGGACTCTGGCGCCGTGGATTGTTTTATGAATGCAGAGTGGGCTAGGAGACATTCCATTCCTATCCGCCCTCTTTTTACATTCACGCTCTGTTAGATCTTTTGGACGTCGCCCGCTGGGAACTGGATTTATGACCGAAGTTTCTGAATCATTGACAATGTTCATCTCTTTTGGTGGCCATTTTGAGGAGGTCCAGTTTTTTCTTATCAGTTCTCCTGTTTTCCCTGTCGTTTTGGGACACTCATGGCTACGGGAACATAGGCCTCATATCATTTGGGTAAGTCAGGATAACCCGATCGTCCAGTGGGGGACTGATTGTAGGTCCCACTGTAAGGATAGTTTGGCGTGTCATCCCGGGCATCGACCTATGGGGGAGGCTGACGCCTGGAGTTATTCTGAGGAGTTTACCTCACACAACCCTCCTAATCTACAGAAAGGGACGGAGGAGGGGTTGGAGTGGGATCCTCAATTTGACTGGCGGCAGCCAGAGGAGGATTGCTATTCAGAGGATTTCTCTGACTCGGAATCTGACTTCGAGGGGGCAGGTTCCGAACAGGGTGAGAATTTGGGGGCTGCTCTGAACTTTTGTCTGCCTCCTAATGTTCCTGACGATTATGCTGATCTCGCGGAGGTTTTTAGCAAGCAACGGGCCTCGACTTTACCTCCTCATCGCACGTTCGATTGTGAGATCAATCTCCACCCGGGTACCACTCCCCCCAGGGGTTCATTATACTCGCTGTCAGGGCCTGAACAGAAGGCTACGCGAGAATATATTCAGGAGGCTCTGGCTAATGGATTTATTCGGCCCTCCACGTCTCCTGCCGGAGCGGGGTTCTTTTTTGTGGGCAAAAAAGATGGCGGTCTGAGACCCTGTATTGATTACAGGGGCTTGGATAATATCACTATTAAAAACCAATACCCACTTCCGTTGATGAACTCCGCGTTTGAACGGCTGCAAGAGGCATCGTTTTTTACCAAGCTAGACCTCCGGAATGCTTATAACTTGGTTCGGATCCATGAGGGGGACGAGTGGAAAACGGCATTTAAGGCGAGACACTACAGGTGAATAGGGTAAAATTTTTAAATAAAGATATCATCATGAAACTTCCTCAGTTGATTATGAAAAAATATGTATTACAAGTTTTTGAAAATTGTATGTTTAAATATGCAAATTAGGCATAATCTCATTAAATATGCGCTAATTTGCATATATTTTAGGAAGATAAATCTAAACATCTGATAAAGCCAGGTGCAAAATTCTTTTTTCATTTTGTTTACATATAAGATGAAAAAACAATTACAGAGGGATTTAAGGATATCTGCTTTTATTACTGAGAAAATCAAAATATGCTGTCCATGGCCTTAAAAAATTTATTTTCGCCATATTTTTGGGAATAAAATGTCCATAAATCAGGCTAGGGATGATATATTAACAAATCCCTCTGTAAATATCTTCAGAATATAGCTAAGTGTATAACTGCAAAGTTTGGCATACATAGGTACTACAGAGGCAGAGAAGTTTGACTTGGAGTATGACAAAAACCTCATTTTGAGAAAACGGCATTCAAAGATTTACATAGGGGAATTTAATGCATTTCTGTTTGAAACAATTGCTCACAAACAGAAGAAATGTTCAGGCCCTTATTAATAGTAATGTGGTATATTTTAAGCTCATGAAAATTGATCATTTAATAACATGACAGGCATCTAAAGCCTACAACTGTAGTTATTCAACTAATAAACATATTGGCCAACACTGCACAAACTTGCAGACAAAACTCACGTGAAACGCGACATTACTTCTACTCTCACTCTGCAATCGTGTAGATCAGTGGTCTTCAACGTCGTTTCTGGGGACCCACTGTGTATGCTGATTTTTGTTCCAACCACAATTGTTATCACAGGATTTTAACAAGTTGTTAATGTCTTAATTAGTTGTTTTTCATATTTTGCGTTCTTACTTACTGTTTTTAGCCAAATGTTACATAGAAACATCCATACATGCTATGAAGAATAAAATATCCTTGAAGACTGTGGTTTTATTTCTATACTGCAAGAAATTTCCAGCATTGTAACATTTGAAACTGATCAAATTAGACACCGAGAAACTCCTTAAACCCCAAATTGGGTTAAGGGACACAACTGTTTCAAGTTCTTTCAAAAAACTTCCAGTGAACTTAATTAGATTAACACAAAGCTGGTTTGACTCTTTACCATTTGCTTGTCGAATAAATTTGTCAAGATGTGCCAATTAGTTTTCACCAAGTAGGAGCCAAGTACATCTTTAATTTGATTGGTTACATTGTTTTCTCTCATTTTATGCTGTTATTTCCAATGCATAGCAATGTGGGAATGGCATTTTTTTATTCTGGATGGCAAACATAGATATTTCTGTTATCTTGTGAATTAAGAGGCCAAATAACTGGTCTAAACATTAAATACACTTAATTAAGACTAATGAACAGCTCGTTAAAATCCTGTGATTACAACTGTGGTTAGAACAAAAGCCAGCATACACAGTGGGTCCCCAGGAACAACGTTGAAGACCACTGGTGTAGATGTAAAGACGCTTCATCTGCACTAGTGTCCCTTTTGCAATTACTGCACTCGAGCAATAAACTGCAGCAGAACCCATGATTTTCTGGATTAATGCTTATTGTCAGACCCGGCGCAGCACAATTAGGACAAAAGGCTGTCAACTTTCACGCATTCGGCCGTTTAAATGTCATATTCACGTTCCCGTGCCGTATGTCAGCAACCATTCAACCAGCGCGTTTGTAAGAGATTCTCAGGCGGAATTGAAGTCCTTGTGCATGGAGGTTTATCAGTTTCACATGCATTTCGGTGGATTTCACCACTAGTAACATGGAAATAATTTTGCCTCCAGACTTTTCACGCTTTTCTTTACTCAGGGGTTGAAAGCAATGGAATTGCATAAAAACGTTTCAAATGGTCCTATTTGATTTAAACAATTTGAACGATCGTGGAACACATGCATTGCGTTGATTGACTAATTGCTGACCACGGCACAGGAACGCGAACATGCCACCAAATCTCAAACAAACAAACATGACGGACAGGAGGCGGGTGATCACTGTGCCGAGTGTAAGTGCGGTCGGATTCTCTTATAAGCGCGGTTCTCTCCCTAAGCTGTAAAAGAGTCCCCTTTACACCTTTCCTTTACCTCATGACATTTTACACAGAGGTTAAAGAAAAGTGTTTCGGAATTAGATGATAGGACATGATTATTTAACTATTCGGACGCAGCCAAGGTTCCGCAGCAAGCTAAAGACGGAAGTGTCAGAGCGCACCACGTGATGCATCTGAGCGAATCACGTTAGCAGAAACCAGCAGTAGCCAATGAGATTTTGATATTAGCTTTTAATCCCCCTATGAACTTTCACGATTGGTTACTGACAGAAAGGAAATGCCCTTTTTGGATTACACAGCGTTGTGCAGGAGAATCAGAGCTTTACAACGGTACCGGTCATGACAGATTTCAGTGAAGAGGCGAAGTACTGTTCGTTGCTTTGGAATGCTAACTTTTTAGTAAATTCGGAAGAAACTTACCGCCGCAAGTAGACAAAATGTAATAAAATAAATGTTTAAATGTATAATTTAATGTTTTCTTTATAGCAGTTTGAAAGAATACATATTCAAGGAGTAAACTAGCCCAAAATCTCAAATTTGACCACTGCATGAAAAATCCATGTTTTTGCCTGCCGTGTCTCGCCTTAATATGCATGATAGGTACTAAGAATATTTGGTCATGTCGTTCAGATTGGTTAACGCCCCCTCTGTGTTCCAGGCACTCGTTAATGACGTTCTCCAAGAGATGTTGGAGAGATTTGTCTTTGTCTACCTTGACGATATTCTGATTTTCTCTTCAACTCTCTCGGAGCATAAACAACATGTCAGACAAGTGCTTGAGGCCCTCCTCAAAGCCAAGCTTTTTGTCAAGGCTGAGAAATGCATTTTTCATGCCAAGACAGTTTCGTTTCTTGGCTTCATTATTTTGGAAGGGTCGGTCCGCATGGATCCTGACAAAGTGTCAGCGGTCAGGGATTGGCCTGCCCCTCAAAACGTGAAGGAGGTGCAAGGGTTTTTGGGGTTTGCTAATTTTTATAGGAGGTTTATCCATAATTTTAGCGTGGTAGCTGCCCCCATTATCGCGCTCACTAAGAAGAATACCTCCTTGTCTTGTGCTTGGTCTCCGGCAGCTGAGGCTGCTTTTCAGGAGTTAAAGAAACGATTTGGCTCAGAACCCATTCTCATTTTGCCCGACCCCTCCCTCCCATTTGTTGTGGAGGTGGATGCGTCGAAAGTCGGGGTAGGTGCCATTTTGTCCCAGCGTCCCCTTCGGGACAATAAGTTGCACCCGTGCGCCTACTTCTCCTGGTCATTGTCGGCGGCCGAACAGAATTACAGCATTGGTGACCGGGAGTTGTTGGCCGTCAAGTTGGCGTTAGAAGAGTGGCGCCATTGGTTGGAGGGGGCTTAACAGCCGTCTGTGGTTTGGACGGACCATAAAAATCTCCAATACATCCAACAGACTAAACGACGTAATTCTCGGCAGGCGTGGTAGTTGTTGTTTTTCAACCGCTTTAACTTTACGTTGAACCTATCGCCCGGGGTTTAAAAACATCAAGCCCAACGCTTTGTTGCAGATTCATGACCGCTCCGGTCGCGACCCTATTGCTGAGCCGATTATCCCGGCAGCTCAGATTGTGGCTCCCATTCAGTGGGACGTCAAGTCTGTTGTGCGGCAGGCGTTGAAAAATGATCCCGGTCCTGGTGGGGAGCCGCCTGGCTGTTTATTTGTTCCTTTAGCAGTGCAGCCCCAAGTTTTCCAGTCGGGGCACTCTTCCCATCTGGCTGGTCACCCGGGGTTCATCAGACCAAGCAGTTCTTGGCCTGACGTTTTTGGTGGCCCAGCATGATGGAGGACATCTGGGAGTTTGTAGCGGCGTGCTGTGTTTGCGCTAGGAACAAGACTTCCCACCTCCCTCCCTCTGGTCTGCTGTGGTCGTTGCCCATCCCTAAGCGCCCGTGGAGCCATATCGCTCTTGATTTTGTCACGGGGCTGCCTGTTTCGGAAGGCAACACGGTCATCCTGGTTGTGGTTGATCGTTTTTCTAAGGCCGCCCACTTTATCGCGCTGCCTTCGGTGTGAGAGACTGCCCTTCTTGTTGTGGTCCATGTTTTCCGGCTGCATGGCATCCTTCAAGATGTGGTTTCTGACCAGGGCCCTCAATTTATGGCCAAATTCTGGCGTGCGTTTTGCAACCAGTTGGGGGCCACCGTGAGCCTTTCCTCGGGTTTCTACCCAGAGACTAACGGGCAGACTGAGCGAACTAACCAGTCTTTGGAGAATACTCTTCGATGTTTGGCGGCTGACAACCCATCTTCGTGGAGTCGATTTTTAGCATGGGCCGAATACTCCCACAATTCACTGGGTAACTCCTCCACAGGTCTTTCCCCGTTTGAGGCTCAGTTGGGTTATCAGCCTCCACTGTTTCCTGAGACTGACAGGGATTCAGAGGTTCCTTCGGTTAATTACTTTGTTCGGCGTTGTCGGTCAGTTTGGGCCAGGGTCCGTTCCTCCTTGTTGCACTCTGGACGGAAACAAAAGACCGCCGCAGATAGAAGGCGCCATTCAGCCCCATCTTATCAGGTTGGCTAAGGGGTCTGGCTTTCCACGCAGGACCTGCCATTGAGAGTGGAGTCACGGAAATTGGCTCCCCGCTTTATTGGTCCTTTTAAGATTGTGCGAAAGATCAATCCAGTCACAGTCCAGTTGAAGCTCCCTAGATCCTTACAGATCCACCCCTTTTTTCATGTCTCCAGACTCAAACCGGTTAGCACTTGCGTCCTGGCTCAGGTCGACAAACCCCCGCCGCTGCTGCGGATGATTGAAGGAGGGCCGGTTTACACTGTGCGTCGTATTTTAGCTGAGAGGCGTGTGGGTCGTGGAGCTCAGTTTTTAGTAGATTGGGAGGGTTATGGTCCTGAGGAGCGGTGCTGGGTCCCTTCTCGGGATATCCTGGATCCTACCCTTATTTCTGAATTCCATGTGTGGGGCTCTCTGGGAACTTCTGGGGCTGTTCCTTAGGGGGGGGCCTGTCATGGTTTGTGAGGTGTGCGTGTTTTTGGACCTTTCTTTTCGGCTCTCGTCCCTGGACGATATCGAATTCCTGGGCCATCGAATTATTTACCCAGCTGGTTGATTGAGCTGGGGCGGCGCTTCCCCAGAATCTATATAAGCAGGATGTCCGGCACACCTCCTTTGCTAGAGTGTCTGTTTTTAGCTTCGCATTGTAGCCGAAGATATCTTTAGTCAGGTTTTGTATGAATTTCTATCTTCTCATTGATAGAGTTTCTTCTCCCTTTTTCTATCTCGCTTTGCTTCCGTGGTTTGGACTATTATACGTCCTTTGGAAGCGCGAGTACTTACTTGGTCTATATTATTCTCTGTGTTTGTACTGTGTTTGTGCTACTCTCTTTCTCTCTGTCGTTGCGCTTGGCCTCCGTATACTACCGGCCATTACAGGCACATAGGTGCAAACAAGCAGATTTAATCAGTATACCCGTTCAACTGCAAATAAAAGCATTGGCACACAGGTGCAGACAATCTTCTAACCTGACCAATCACAGGTAAGTGAACAAGTGAACAACAGAGTCATTAGTGAGACCACAAGTTAAGCAGGTGGTATCTGTTCTAATTAATTCATTATGAATTGAGACAAAATTTGAGACACAGTAGTCCATGTAGTCTATGTATATACCAAACATAAAGCATAATATTAAATGCTGTATACATATAGTACTAAAAGACATAGCAGAAAAATGGACTAAATATCGTAAAAATACCATATGAGATCCGCATACGCTCAATCTATAAAACAAACTGACAAAATCCATTCAGTTTATGCTCTGCAGCTGATAATAATATTTCAGTTTTAATATTTTTCATGTTCCATACCATACCGACTTTTCCTGAGTTGAGGATGATGTGACCTCTACACCTCCCTGGTGTCCATTAAAGAATTGAATCCTCTAGTCTGAAACCACAATGTAATTTGGCCCTTATGATGTTATCCTTTTTTTCAACAATCTCTTTATTGTGTTTTCAACTTTATACATAAAAAGAACATACCTAACATATGAGTGTTCACTAAAATCCCATAATGTCTTTAGAAGTGTATACATACATGGTAGCAAGCTTTGTCAAAAAAAAAAAAAAAAAAAAGAATTTAAATGAAAGCACCCGCATACCATACACTTAATAATAAATAAATAAATAAAAATAAAGAATCATAATAATAATTGGGGGCATTGATTATACAGCAGACACTTTTACAAATCCAACATCAAATACAATACTGTATATTACACTTACTTCATAATCTTCAAATTTTAATGAGTTCCTTTGCAGATGTTAAGATTATACTTCATACGAGAAAAATTTTTGTCCCTCAGATAATTTATAAATGGGCCCCAGACATTGAAACCATTCTTGTATATCTTCAATTTTGCATGTATTGTTTTCAAAAGGTAGTCACATCGCGACCTTAGAATTACAGGGTTCTAACCAGCATTTACAAAGTTTTGAGGAATTAGCTGGCAAAGTTTGGCCGTTCGGTGTAGGAGATCTTTATATTGATACACTCAAGTAAAACACTGAATGTATTGATCAACTGACACTTTATCTCACTGTTAAAAGATTTCAGTAATTTAAATGGAATTTTATGGATTATTTTGGAATTAATGACAAATAGTAGTACCTTGTAAGGTTAATGAATGGACAATTTGACATATTTCCAAGGTTCTAACTGAAATCCACGAGTTTAAAAAAAAAAATGCAAAAATTTAATGTTCATTGAACAAAGTTTTCTTGTTATCTGAAGTAAACAAAACTACAGGAGTGCATCACTGCACATTGATAAGAAAATACAGTCTAAAAAACGTGACAATATCTGACAGTACAGAACTATCGAAGAAAGACGCATTACCTGATAACAGGCTTCATTCCTTACCAACGATCACAAACACAATATGAAAAAAATTTGGGATACAGGAAAAGAACAATAGTACATTGGCATTTGGCAACTATTAACTAATATAAACTACCAAGCTTTATTGTATCATCAAGTCAGATGAAGTATTATGATGGACATTTTCTATGAAGAACTACATAATATTAAACATCTGGGGCCTTATTTATAAAAACTTGCCTGGATTTCATACCTAAATAATTTGTATGCACAAAAAAAAAGACATTTTATGGAAAATAACCAAATTTATAAACCTATGGGTAAAATAAACTGCATGGAATTTTCATTTATTGAATCAGGATGGACTTGGAATTTATTGACATTGTGCATAATCTTAATAATTTCCCTTTTTTTCATGTCAAGTTTGTATTTATAAATCAGAAATCTGCAAAGAAAGTGACGTACGTATCTTTTTTGTGCCTACACACCATTTATAAATGAGGCCCCTGCTTATAATACTACTGAGAGACCAAAGGCATGAATTTCACCATTTCCTTCAAATCTGTTACCTTCTGGGTGGGGAATGTATCAAAATTGTTTCCACATAGCATTTTAGGTCGAAGTGCCTTAAAGCCCAATTCGTTAACATGCCTTCCCCTTCTCATGGATTTGATGCTCTGAACTTTGAAATTCTCAAGCTTGTGGGAAGTTTTGTACGGAATTATTTTGGTGTCATTGAGGTAACCTTAGAGAAGAACACTATGTTGTAATTAAGACATTGGGTACATGATTGAATCCATGAAGTCAGCTGCTTTCATTTGGATAACAATGTATGGGTGCTTTCTGTTGGATGTGAGAAAGGTGTGAAGTAGTGACGGTGGGGAAAAGAACTCCGATACAGACACTGATCTCTCTAGGACATGATGGACATTGTCCATTTCCTGTATGACAGAATGACCAGGAGTTCAGCACTTATCCTTATAAAACCGGTTGCCTGATTGGTTAAATTGAAACTAATTTCTCATCAAAGCCATGGTCTCATTGGTTGACAGTGTCAAATAGAACCTTGTTATTTTCAATCAAAGTACACTTAGGGAACTGGAACTTAGTATTTATGTTCTGAAGCCAATTTAATAACTGAATTGAATACCCATACTTAATCATTAGATAGAACTAAGTAATACCAACTATGTGCAATTGTTAACTCAATTTTGACCGAAATGTCAGTTAGAACCCTATCATTTTAATGTCACAACATAGATATTTCCTTAAGCCATTGCCCAGTACTCGGTCTGTGGGTGCTTTTCCATGTTAATGCTGTTGTTGTTTTGGCTTGTAGAAGGCCATTATCTATGAAAATCTGTTCACGACATTTTATTTTATGTCCCTTTAGATAAATGCCTAGAACAAAGAATATAGGATCTACAGCTATATTAATTGATAAAATCTCCTGAACTACCAATCCAACATCTGTCTTAAATTCCATCATCCTTGGACAGCTCCATATGCAATGGAAAAATGCCCCTTTCTCCTTCCTACATCTGTTACATGTGTCTGGGATGTTGGGATTAAATTTGTTATGATTTACTGGAGAGATGTACACCCTCAACCAGCTGTATTGAAGAAGTTTCAGACGTGTGTCCGCGGTTTGAGTTTGAGCTTTTCTGCAAGCTGTATTGCATTGCTCAATTGACAACTCCTCCCGCAAATCATTTTTCCATGCTTTAAACTCAGATTTAGAGGATTCCAGTGAATTAGCCATCAGTAATTTGTACACTTCTAATATTATTCCCATTTCAAAAGGATTCTTAATTAGAGCTTTCGCCAATGAAGACAAAGCAGGGATGGTAAAGTCTTGCTTTTGAATAGATCCAATAAAACTCTTGAGCTGCAAATGTTATCCTAGTTATTTAAGCCAAGAACAATGTTAACCCCCGATAGTACAGGAAAATAGATGATATTTCCAGCTGGGCACAAAGCTGAATGAATATCACTCAGACAAGATTCACATGTGGTGGCCAGGTAAAACATAACAGAAATCAGTGGCAGTCCATCGACAGAAACACAGGGCCAGGGCCAGCAATAACCTCACCTTTCCCTGCTTGACCTAAGCTTCTCGCAGTTTACCTCTCCCGACTAGCAATAGTTGCTCAGACTAATAGCGGCCTTGCCAGATGCAATACCCTCGATCGCCAGATGGCGGTAATTCTGTATCCAGGGCGCTTCAGACCCGTGCGGCAGATCGTTGTTTGTCCGGATCGCATTCAGACGCATAGAGGAACACTGTCTATGAGCGAAGCCCCCAGGATTTCTTGAATTGTTTGTATAATTTGGAATGCACAGCATGGTAAGATCACCAAGTATACATTAGAGATAACAGCTGTCAATGTAAAGTGACTTAAAACTGAGGGATTCTTATCTATATGCCCGGTTTTAATGCTGGAAGTTCCCACGTCCCCGCATGGCGACGTAATTTCTTTACACCCAACAACACTGATTGTCATTTGAGGCTATTTGGGAAGGAAGCATGAGACGACCCCCAAACTACATGTTGCTTGTAGGCCAGCTGATGCGAGGCTTATGGCCATCGGCCGGGCACCGCACGGCTTACGGCCGAATATCCTACTTTTTTAATACCATGCCAGACCACTTAAATGAACCAAAAAAGCCAATCGTGCATGCATGTTTGGCACAAGAGACCTGTATCAGTCAGAAAATCTATTTTTTTTACACAAATAAAGACGGTTAGAGCCCAAAAGCTGCTGTTAAATAATGTAAACAAGCCGGCGATTTGGCTATTCTCCGCTACTGTGCCTTTGCATATTCGTTACCCGGGGTTAGCCCACTTGGACTGTCATTATGATGACAGTCAACGCACGATGTGGGGGGAAAAAAAGCTTAGAACTTTTTAGGAAAGTGATAGCGCCTTCTGTATACAGCTGACTGCAAAAACGTTGTCACCACCCGATAGTTCTAATGTTCCTCTAGTAATTAGCTAACAAATTAAGACGATTAGCTGCTTTACTCACCGCATAAATCCAGGTTTTCTCCACGAATCCAATAATCTTCTCAAACAAACTGACAGTTTAAAACAAACTGGGCATGTACGGTAGAAACATCTTCCCATTAAATTGCTCTCAAGAGGATGAGCGCAAAATTAAGAAACTGAAAACAAATAAATTTTTTGTATCCCAATCGATAGACATATTTATTTCAAAATGTAGCTAATCGAAGGATAACAATCTGGAGTACCTGGAGAACAAGAATTTATGGGAAGGTAGGGGACGATTTATATTTTTACGAGGCGTTTTCAAAATTCTAAGCTTGATAAACCCATTACGATCCTGGGCTGCCATTGCAATGAGCAGCCCAGAACCGGGGGTGTTTTGATGGAGAAAGCATTTGATACTCCAAAATGCCCATGCCCAGAAGTTGATAGTTGAGTCTTCATCCATGCATACCTCACTTACCAGATGTCTCTGTCACACGAACGACGATAGAAAAGTCGATGAAAGCTAACAACAAAATTTCTCGCATTGATATGTAAGCGGCAGTTCATACAAGCTGGACGGCCGACCGCCCCGGACATCGTGAAGGAAGGTGAGGACATCTAGCGAAACTGAACCGCGCATCTGGCAATTAAGGCCGCTATTGGTAGAACCGACGAGAGTTTAATTTATATTTGAAAGCCTTGTTATACATTGCACCATGAAATTATACAGTGTTTTCTTCTGCACATCAATGACTACGTAAAATATTAGTTTGTCCTTATAATTTCTGTGCTCGTGTAGCTTGTGAAACAGCACAGATTTGCATAAATTAGTTTGCGAGATTTGCAAATAAGCCACACACTATAGTCTGAATGTAGTGACAGCTAAAGGGTGTTGTTAGGTACGATGCACAGCTGAGTGATGGCGAAAATAATTGCTGCAAAGTCAGCAAAAGTTTTGGATTTTTGGCATTTATGTTTCCATCCTAACAATGTTGTATCAATTATATGGGCCAGGCTCACGAAATGTGCGCCGCCCCCCCCTAAATGTGTCCACAGGCTAGCAAATCTTATATTTTGCTTAGATCATTCCAGAACCACCATGAATGGATAGAGCTCACCAAGCGCAACTTGGAACACCCCACTTTTGTCGGTCTGCAATAAATATTTCCCTGTCTTTTTTTGCCTAAAAAAGTTGGAAAAAAGTGGCCAAAAATGGCACTTTTTGATGTCCATGTAAAAAGTGAAATAGTTCACTTTCTGTTTTTTTATATTTAACTGTGTTCTATTTTTTTTTTTTTTTTCTGTGCATAATAGACACGTGTAGGCTATGTCTGACAGTCGGCATACGTCCCTATCGTCGTTTTGTATATTGCGGTGACATTTAATAAATTGTCCACAAGGTACTGGTTTCTGACTTAGATTTTACATTTAGCACTCTAGAAAAATAAAAAAAGGTCCCTACATCCTAATAATCCTTCTGGATGAAGCAAATATATGATGCATTAGGGCAAAAAAAAAAAAAAAAAAAAAAAAAACTCCAACCAACAGGGATTGAGTGGGATTTTTGTGTCCCCAAAAAAATGACCTTTTTAAGAAAAGTTTCTGACTTAGAAGTATTTTTTAAAAACTGTAAAAGATACAGCCAAATGCAATTCAGGTATTGTTGTTGGCCTAAATCAAAGTGGAAATCACTGTTTAGATCAATTATTTATTGAATAATGACATAGCTACAGCGCGCAAAGCATTCTGGTCGGTTTCTGACTTAGGGTTTCTGCCTTAGATTTCTAAGTCAGAAACCTGGGCATCTCAGGCAGAAACCGGGCGTATTCGGCCAAATGTGGCCCCAGTCGTTACACAGGTGGTCAGGGACATGATATTCCATGTTGGTTTGACATGTTAACATGTATTTTAGCTGATTTGATCGAAAATACAACCCCAATTCCAAAATAGTTGGGACAAAGTGTAAATTGTGAATAAAATCAAAACGCAATGACTTTCAAATCACACCAGCCAGTATTTTATTCACAATAGAACAGAGATAACATAGCAAATGTTGAAACTGATAAATTTTACAATTTTGCCCACAAAATTAGCTCATTTTTTGCATAAAAATGTAAAATGTCTCAGTTTCAACTTCTGAAATGTTATCTATTGTAAATAACATATTGGCTCATGTAATCTAAAAGTCATTGCATTTTGATTTTATTCACAATTTACACTTCGTCCCAACTATCTCGGAATTGGGGTTGAATAACGATGGCGTCGGTTGAGGCCCAACATTGGACCGATCGGCCCTCGCTCTCAGTCAGAAACCGGGATCTCAGGCAGAAACTGACGCGGGGCATGAGCGGCTGCAATCGATGGCCAATCAGTCATAAACTTGTTCAAATCACATGCATAGGTGGTCGAGGACACCAGAAAACACCTACAATAAAATAACAATAACTAAAAGACAGAAACCTGCAATCATCATAAAAAACTCCCGGGGCTCAGGCTAGGGGAACCTAGGACCCAAAATAAAAAAAAATGAACTGTCAAGCATCCTGTCCACCAACCTACAAGTGGCATCTTCCATTGGTAAGTGATCAATTACCTACTTGAGACTCTTATTCTATCTATTAGTTAAGTATTATGGCAAT
The DNA here is from genome assembly GCA_029692085.1 of Gymnothorax javanicus. Lineage (NCBI taxonomy): Eukaryota > Metazoa > Chordata > Actinopteri > Anguilliformes > Muraenidae > Gymnothorax > Gymnothorax javanicus. Next base: position 104,609,426 of record CM056193.1, on the reverse strand, counting down.
AGCAAGTCAGTCGGGTTGAGTTTGGTACACTTTGACGGGTTTCTGACTTAGTCGCGGATTCTGACTTAGATTCGGTTACTGACCGATAAACCGATATTTTGAGCTAATAGACACCTGTTCTGGCTTGGTATTGCCTCGGTTACATACTTTTCAGCCATAAGGAGTGTTTCTCGGAGATTTTTGAGTTTTGATATAGGTTTTTATAACATTTTTCAGGTATTTGCAGGCCAGAATTTCTTTTTTTTCAGCAGCGGGATCCCGGAAAAAAAAAAAAATCACTGTAGGGTTTCTAATTTCAGGTGATATACCTCTGGACATCACTTATATACAATTATGATACTGATTGGTGGCTTAAATAACTTTATTATCACTATTTATAGGCCTCTGGATGGATTATAGGCAAACAGTAGGTTTTTGTGTTTCTGACTTAGACGAGCAAGGGGATAGGGAAATGTGTATAACTCACCAAATATTCCACCAATGACCATGATATTTGGTATTCAGAGAGTAGACATATACCTTTATCACATACAATTACCACTGAGAGCATAGGGTTGCCTGAATTAATTTTACACATTGTGTCAGAGAGCAGTTTGCACTCGCGCAGCAATTTTGCAGCTGCACGCAAAATGTACCCCGACTTCAGGGCCATTGCAGGGTTGACAATCCCAACAGCATATTACCTCTATACCATTTTTCCATCAGCTTTACTATCCTTCTATACATATCAGGGCATTTTGAGAAGATATAGCTATATCTATGCATGTATGAGGCTTTAGAAAATATGCATGTCTTGAAACTAAAGCAGAAACCCGGCTCAAAAAATGAGTTGAGGGACCCAACTTTGACCAGGTACCACGAAAAAATGAAAAACGTCGCCGTCGCACAGCTTTGGAATATGATCCCACAACACCTATAGATTAAAAAACCACTCACAGCTAAGCTCTATGGGTACTTTCATTATTTTTCAGTACCCAGGGGGAGGTGGCGCACATTTCGTGAGCCTGGCCCACATAAATGTTGGCAATAGGTATTCATTTTTTCATTATCATTTCTTAGTTTGGAAAATGGATTGGTCTTGGTCGTTCAGTCAATAAATTGTTTGATTGTTATTCAGGCAAACTTGAATGTGAACAGCGAGGGGACAGTTGAGCGGTAAAGGGTAAGGTTACTGAAGCCCCTCTGAACATGTGACCGCACGCCGCTGACAGAAATGCATTGCGACCTTGTTGCAAACTGATTGGTTCACAGCTGCAGCTTTGCTCTCTCAACGGCTGCACAGAGTAAAGCCAATGCCTGTATTCAACTGGTAGTTGCCGAGAAGAAAAAAAAATGTTGTCCGCCCATCAGCGCAGCGACTGATTGTTAATGTGAGCAAGTCTGCAGGTTGAATGGGTTTTTGAGCTGTTGACAGTGGTGCTCCAACAATGGAGGAATATCCCAAGGAAGAGGAAGTAGAGAAAACATGGTGTTGCACGGTAATAAAAAAGAGGCAAAGGAAGGGAAGGGGGATGGTTTGTTTATTTTTCCTGCTTTGCAATAATTCCTATTGCAAATCACACACATTATTGCCCATCATAAAATTTCAATCAATTTAGAAGACCTTTTGAAGCAGCACAATCACGTAACCAGTATACAGTTAGGAAAGACGGTCAAGTTTTCGATGCACTCATACCAATAAACTGCCCATCTACATTATTGTTCCTAAAACAAAACAGTTTCTATTGGGGCTTTGCAAAGACTAGATTCTATACTGATGGAAAATCAAAATATTTTTAGAAGTAAATGCCAAAAAGCAAAGAAAACAAATATCTTATAACCACAGTCTACTGACGATGGTCGCGGAAAGTGACCTAGTTTTCGACGCATGTGCTTAGTGGTTATAGCTATTACCAATGTGAGGTAAAAATAGGCCACGAAAATTAATTATGTGCTTTTTTCACGAATCAGCTCTTTAAATATTTCTGGAAATAATTCGTTCACGAAAACTCATGAAATTTTATTGTTTAACTCAAAATAATATACACGAATAATACAGTGCCGCCTAGTAAGTGGAAATGAACACCTTCCACCTCAAAACAAAAGGCAAAAAACCTGACCAAAAGCGCTACTTGAATATGTATTTCTTCCTCATACTACCCATGATACTATCCAAAATATAAATATGTGACACTCAAATTACCTAACAACTTGGGTTGCAATTTGCCATTCACATGCTTCTGGAATGTTTTCTGCTATTTCACCAACTTCACACAGGCTTCTCGCTGGCGAGTTCAGTAATCACATTTGCGCGCTTCCGATACTAGTCGAATCAATCAGGGGTACATTTCCCAAAAGGGTAGTTGCTAACTAACTTAGCAACTTACATAGTTTGTCCATGCACAGTCAATGGGTCCAACTATGTAAGTTAGCATATGTGATTTTAGGAAACGTACCCCAGAAACATTCACAGAAAACAATTACTTTGAGAAAGCACCAATCAAATGCAGCCAATGGCAGAGCTGACAGGTGGTGACATCATGCAGAGAGAATTCAATTTAAAGGGGACCTATTATGCTACAATTCCAAATTTATATTTTGATCTTGGACTCCCCTAGAGTACTCTTGATCGTTCAAAGTCCAAAAAAGGGTCCTTATTTAACTCATACTGCCATCCTCAAAAAACCCCATTTGTAGTCCATTGTAGTCTCTGCCTGAAATGCCTCGTTTGGGTGGCTCTTCCGCTGTGGCCCCCCCTCCCCATGTGCCCACTTTCTTCTGATTGGCCAGCTCTGTGGAGGGCGGAGCTGGGCGGGACTCGGCAGAACGTAGTTTTCCGGGTCTGCCTCCCTAGTGTGAAATGTGAGATGCGTCTGCCATCTGAGCTAAGGAATCAGCAGGGAAATTCCGCAATCAAACGCAGTACACGTGTATAAATCTAATGAAATGAACTTGTTCTAATAAACGCAGCGGCGAAAGTGGAGGAATGCTGTGCGAAAGTCTGGCAGCTCAAGCTCGAATTTGCTATCTACCTACTGCTACTACTGTATGGTGAGTACACCGGTGTTTCTACTCTATAGCTAGGATTGAGGGAAAGCTAGAATCCACCCCATACAGACACATTTGTAGAACGGGTCGACATACCAAAGTGTAGACCGGAGACTGTAGAAATCCGGTGGGTTTGAGTTTAGAGGGAAACATGGACAGTGAGGAGCAGCAAAAAGTGGACCAACAACTTATGGACTGCTTAGGTGTGTATTATAAGGACCTGCTGGTTCGTGTGCATAACTGTGGTGTGTCGTTAGTGTGGAGTAACGAACAGCTTCTGCGCTGGTATATGACGGAGGGGCGAAAGCTCCAGGCTAAATGGCCTTTTCGGAAATTGTCTGTAGGAATGGTGTACTTATTGCGTCAGAATGACCAGCGTTTGCTCGCGGAAAATGGGTGCGATAAGCCGCTTTCAGACCGGACGCAAAACAAATTTTTCGCACGACAGATCACATTCAAAGTCAATGCATTGTATTTGCATTGACTTTGAATGTAATCTGTCGCGCAAAAAATTTGTTTCGTGTCCGGTGTGAAAGCAGCTTAATGCGCCCATAACGCATGTATTCGCGTCTTTGCATTGACTTTCAATGTAATCTGTCGTGCGCAAAATTCGTATCGCGTCCGATGTGAAAGCAGCTTTATGGATAGTACGCGACAGCTAGAGAGAGCTCCGGTTATGTTATGAACATAATACAGGTTTTACAGACCGTAAGTTCCGTTAGCGTGGACAGTTGCTTATGAGGAGCCAGCGAATCGATCACTTCTACGGGAAAGAATTTCCTATTCAATCTCCGCCTTTTTCAGTTTTTTATTAGCCAGAACAATTTCTAAAGGGGGATGAAATTATGCCACGGCAATGCAGAGAAATCGTTTGTTATACCAGACACGTTAGAGCTTGTGCGTTTTGCGATTGCTTCCACGGTAGCATCAGTTAGCTAGCCCAGATATTGGTGAAGTATCCAGCTGACCTCGATCATGGATAAGTGAAGCAATCACAAGCAGCCGTAAACAAACCCGAACACGTATCCCAAGCTCTGCTAAACCTACGTCTGGTCTAACTGCAGCCTTTTCAGCCCAACTTTGCAGACCCATACAGCACCTGTCCGGTTAGCTTCAACTGTAGTGGCAACAATCGGGCAATGATAGGATGAAACTGCCACATTGATGCTTACCGAAGTAACACAAGCATACCGATCAGAATTACTGTATATAAGTTAACCAGGAGCATTTTTAATTAGCATGGCGGCACGCAAACTAACATGCAGTAGCTGGTAACCGAGCATTCATAAACAACCACAGAGACAAACCCTTGCAATACAGGTTTTACGGACAGCAAGTTCCGTTACCGTGGACAGTTGTACCAAGCATCCAAATTGCAAACTATTATAAAAAGTTAGTTTCAAATGAGGTTTATGTTCACACACCTTCTGTTGAATTTCCCCTGATATTACTCTTGCATATTTAGGACACAAAGATTAGCAACAGTAACTTGGCTACGTTAGCCGCAGTGCTACAGCCATAATCAACAGGCCATCACGTTAGGTAGGCTTATGCAGTAAAGCAACTTACAGACTCTGCATCTGCGAGTCACGGACAGTCGCGACCGATCCAGGCTTTATCTTCAGATATTTTACAAAGCCTGCGTTTGAGGCCAGTTGTTAGTGCTAACTATCATTAGCGGTCCTGCTAGCCACCCTTAACACGTTAGCTTCACCTACATTATTTGCTGTTATATCGTTACTTACAGCTTGTGGCTCCAAGCGCTTGATCAATGCAACTGCTTCAGGTTTGAGAAGCAGCTGAAATGCTTATCCTGTGTCGAATTATCCTTTATTGACAAAGCTGTCTTTGGTGAAATGCTGAGCACAAACAGCTAACGTTCCCTTTGGCCGTGGCTGTTTTCTGCTAGCAAACAAAAAAAGCTACCCACTGATTTCTGGAGACATTGTCTTTTGGAAGAGAAATAGGTGCTTTTCTTCGCGTCCAAAAGTAAACGGACAAGCAGCTTTGGGAGAGATACTGACAAAACTGCACCTCAAATGATCTGCAGTTCTTCTTTTGTATTTCCAAAATTGTAGACGCTACTAAGGCATAGTATGATCCGCGGTTGTTTGTGCCTACTAGAATAGTTTCCGGTGTGGGCAGGTCCAGCACCGTGATTGGCTCTGGCTAGGTCTGTATTAATTGGACGGCACAATCTGACGTCAGGTTTTGCCCAGATCTCGTGAAGATCTCGGGATGAGCTGTTCAGAGAGGAAATCACGTTCACGAAATCACGTTCTTGGATTACGGCAAAACCCCTGTATCTTATGTTTAGAAACTTTTCAGAGGTTGACTATGGACATCCAACATTATAACATTACTTATATGTATTAAAAGAAGGATCAGCATAATAGGTCCCCTTTAAAGGTGCACTATGCAAGTTTGTTTACTTTCACTTCTGTTGACATTCGAACTCAAACAAAACAGAGGTAGCCCACCCCTCCCTCCCATAGTTCCCTCCGTCCCATGCTTCCATAACTGTAAACTCTTGTCGGTGATTGGTCGGGACGGTTTGTTATCTTGTGTTTCTTTGCAGTTTGTGACGCCTGTGTGGTCTCCAGAGCTCAGGTTTTTTTTTTACAGTGAATTTGGGGGCAGGCAGCTAGTGGATCGTGGAGACATGTCGGCGAATTGAGACAAAAATATAATCAGAAAGTAAACAAACTTGCATAGTGCACGTTTAAGTCTGGCAACACGCAACAGGCATCATATTTCAGTGAGGTCTATTCTGTGAGACTAAGAGATCAAGTAGTTTTAATCTGAAATGATTTTATTCGTAAAATGTAAAGAATTATGCTTTGCAAGTGTTTTTGGGTTATTAGAGTAAAACAAGTAATTTTACTGCACCATAGGGCAATAAACAATATAATTAAAACACAGCACTTTCATTGTGATGTATTAATGTAAGAATCAAACCATGGCTGGTATAAAGGCTAATCTTTTCAACTTTATGTGAATGCAAGAACATAATTTTAAATATTAACTGTAAAATCTTTACAAGGAATTTAGCAATCAGATCTCAGTGAAGTTCTAACAATGGAGTTATACATGTTGACCAACAGAGGTCTCTGTACTGCTGTATCTGTTCAAGACTGCTATCTGCACACTTGCGCAGACCTGGCTGTGTCCAGGGTGCATCAGAATTTCTAAGGGTGCATCTCAGTTCTCAGAAATGACATTCTCGTTTCCCTCACTTGCCTTTGCATCTTAGTCTATACCACCGAGGGTGAATGGAGAGGCGCAAGGAAACAGCGTGTGAGGAGAGGAATCAAAATGTCATGAAAATCAGCGTCGTTTCCTCTGAAGCGTCACACGAAGTGACGTTCCTTTCTGATGACCGCGCACAGCTGGATCAGGTGTAATGTGATCAGCACGATTGGCACGCATGAGAACCGCGGAATTGCTCAATTTAAATCATCGTAAAGTGGAATACAGTTTTAACTGCCACGGCTGCTTTTTAACAGCAGACAGGCAATGGGGTAAATTTTAGCTGTTTTTATATATATATATATATATATATATATATATAAACACAACCCCAATTCTGAAATAGTTGGGACAAAGTGTAAATTGTGAATAAAAACAAAACACAATGACTTTCAAATTACACCAGCCAGTATTTTATTCACAATAGAACAGAGATAACATAGAAAATGTTGAAACTGATAAATTTTACAATTTTATCCACAAAATGAGCTCATTTCAAATTTGATGGCTGCTACAGGTCTCAAAAAAGTTGGGACAGGGGCCTGTTTATCATGGTGTAGCATCCCCTCTTCTTTTTAACGCAAATTGGAGGCGTCTAGGCATTGAGGAGACAAGTTTCTTGAATTTAGCCATTGGAATTTGATCCCACTCTTGTTTAATACGGGCTTCCAGCTGCTGGAGAGTTTTGGGTCTCCTTTTATAAACCCTGGCACTCCGTAGTGCTCCTGAAACTACTATTGATACTCTGCCACTCCCAATTACAGGGCGAGAGACCCGAGATGTCGGTAAGTGTTCAGTTAAGAGAACAAACAAGGGTTCCAATATAAAATATTTATTAACCAGAAGGTTGGAGAGCAGTTATACAGCTTTTAATGTAATAAATATTAAAAACAGGCAAAAAGAAAACAGCACAGGTCATTCTTTGATAACACCAAAATACAGCCCTGTTAGAGCCATGGGATGCTTGGGAAGATTTCAACACATTTACACTCCCAGTGGCAATAAGCTACACACGCACACAATAATTAGAGTTCACTTACAAAAAGACCAACTCAGGGTTATAAACCATAGTGTGTGAAAAGGAAAAAAACAAAGACACAGCAATCACAGGACAATAATTTAGGAGGTGAGTAAAACTTCCATGCAAGTAGGCTACCGTTCCAATCAATGGGCCCAATTTATGCTAATCTTGGAATAACCCAGTACGAATCGCTTCAGCATAAAAAAGAAAAAAACTTCTTTACAAGGAGACGTACGGCTAATTAGCCAAGTAGCCGCCACTGCAGTTACTCAGTTTGGCTAAACATAGCTAGTTAAGATAAAATGACCATCGTACATCATAATAAAAAGAAAAAGCACTGGCAGTAATAAAACATGCACAATTCTAAAACAAAGAACAGCGGCTGGCAGCAACGCCCAAGAGTTGTGAACACTGTAAGAGGACACACGATTAGTTCCCTTTTAATACATATTGTACGCAAACTTTCCTAATGAAACATTTTAGATGGTTCGAACACCTACCCCATTGTTAACCAGAGGTCAGAATCAATCGCTGGATTTATTAGCAGCTCAATTGCAGCATTGCCTGGATAGTAAACAAAATAATGTTATTTTCCTTTCACCAGGTACTACGTTTCCCTGAAGTACCATTCATAAAAGCAGCCGGCCATGTAGCATTACATGTTCAATACGGGCCTACCTGCATTTGCTCATCACTCCATGTATCATTTACAGCTCGAGTTTCACCCGTAATCTCAGGACACAGTTCTAATAAAACAGACAAAGCATATCATAGAAATACTCGTACCAACTAGCAGAACAATCCGTTCAAGAAACACAGGCTTACCTACAAGCAGCAGACAAACAGTCCACCACAAGCAAACTCCTCTATGTAATGGTGGAAGGACCCAGGGGATAGTTGCCCAGTGCTATGCCTGCTCTATATATGCACAGATTTAAGGGGGGCGGTATCAGTTTAACTAACCCAAGCGGGTAGTACAATACAATTAGCCTCAATTGTCTCACTGCCCACACTTTGATGGACTTTTCGTTTAATTATGCACCAAATGTTCTCAATCGGTGAAAGATCAGGACTGCAGGCAGGCCAGTTCAGCACAAGGACTCTTCTACTACGAAGCCATGATGTTGTAATAGCTGCAGTATGTGGTTTTGCATTGTCCTTCTGAAATACACAAGGCCTTCCCCGGAATAGATGTCGTCTGGAGGGGAGCATATGTTGCTCTAAAACCTTTATATACCTTCCAGCATTCATGGTGCTTTTTAAAACATGCACATGTCCCATACCATATGCACTAATGCATCCCCATACCATCAGAGATGCTGGCTTTTGAACTGAACGCTGATAACAGGAGGGTTGGTCTTTCTCCTCTTTAGCCCGGAGGACATGACGCCCATGATTTCCAACAACAATGTCAAATTTGGACTCGTCTGACCACAGGACAATTTGCCACTTTGCTACAGTCCATTTTAAATGAGCCTTGGCCCACAGAACACGGCGGTGCTTCTGGATCATGCTCAACAATGGCTTTCTTTTTGAATTGGTCACTGCATGATAAGAAATGGCATTATAAACCTAAAATATGAAATCAATGATATAAATATACATACAGTATATATAAATATACAGTATAAATTATCCAGAAAAGTCATTAAAGTAGCAGTCAGTCACTTTCCGAGAGGGTGGCCAATTGCAGAACGATAATCAAGAATAGGGATGGATTTGGACGATTTTTATCATAATTTCCTTCTCACATAGCAGTCATTTCAGCATACGAAATTGTGGAATGTGGACACAATACTTATAGTCGCAGATATGGGCGTGCGTGAACATCCGGGCATCTGGGCTTTGTCATCCCAGCAACTAAATGTGGCGGTGACCCCCAATTCACACCAGATGCATGTTTGGTCTGCGCTCTGCCACAGCAGCGCAGCTGATCGGTTTCACTTTGGTCAATGGGTGTGTTTACACCAGATCTGCTGCATTGCATTTCTTGCCCGTTCCAGCTCCGGCAAACCACAGCCGTGTGCGGCAGATACGCAAGACTTTTATTTTTGCTGGATGCTGCAGCACAAACGTAACACTTCAACACAACAGATCGATTGGTCCACAGACACAGCATTATAGGCAAGTCGAAGCAAGTTAACCATTCATCAATCCTTTCGGAAAAGAACAAGCCTGTTGCCCGTTCGTAGTTGTACTTAATACAACATTTATCATTTATCTCGGGGGATCGCGCGTGATTCTGTAATTACCACGTGATCTTGTCAGGCTCGCTCATTGGTCTTGCTTCTTTAGCGGTCTGGACGTGGTGCGCAGTAACAATGCAACCGGTGGGAGTTGACGGACGAAAAAGCATGGATCAAACACGCAGCAGGGCAGAGGCAGACTGAACGCGCATCTGGTGTAAATCCCGGTTTAGCAGGCTATAATTGCATCTTTATACAATAACACTATGTTTTGGAAGGACATCGTTCGAAAGTCTGAGGATTCAGCATTCTAACTGCGTAAGCCAATTTATGATGCAAATACGTCAGCAATACAATAGTATCGCGAAAATAGGCTTTACTCTTGCATCATAACAACTCGCAGCCTGAAGGCAGTCCCAAAGGTTCAACTGTATAACACTGCTCAGATTTGTCAAAACATGTTGAAATCGATGTTCTTACCTTGGTAGTGGTCCAGAGATTAAAACCTGTCATAATTTGAGTAATATTCTCCGCAATTCTGATTAGTTGAGAGCATTCTGCTGAGTGTCACCTTTTTAACAAGACCATGATTATGCCAGTAGTCAAAGTGACTGAAGAACAGTTAGCATTTTAGTTTGAGAGGTAATTCACTCAAGAAAAGACTGCTCTTTAATGGTGTAAAAATAACATATGAGTGTGCAATTACAGACTAACTAAATGGATTGTTTCAGTAAATTACTTTCAATTTGTCAATTGTAATGATTCTGTAGGCAATGGCCAATGTTAAAATTCTGAACTTTAATAAGATGCACTGTGATCGATTATTTCAGCAGATATTTACAAACTCTTGATTGATTCAAACAGGCATCCTCTTTATGTTTTCACCGCCGTTGCATCTTCAAGCGGAAGTGACATGAGCATGTGCGCGCCGACTCACAGCAACACGCTGGAAAACTTTTGTGGCCGATCAAAAGTGTGCACGGAGTCATTCCATGAAACATGAAACATCAATAAATTGATGAGCATAGTCAAACAATAAATGATTTTTAATATTTGAATTAGTTTTTCTCAAAATCGACGGAAATTAGCGGTGAAGAGATAGGTTTATCAGTGCTTGGAAAATCAATTCGTCAGTGGAGTAGCACCTACATTCAAGTAGTGCATCTCATTCATGACCTGCCTTATTTGAGCCAAAAATCATTTAAATTAATTAAAAAAAAAATCCTACAGAGGGTCTAGTGTAGGGCTATTCAACCTTATCCAGAAAGGGCCAGTGTGGGTGCAGGCTTTCATTCCAACCAAGCACTTCCACACCTGACACCACTGATAAAGAGCTTGATTAGTAGTATCAGGTGTGCAAGTGCTTTGATGGAATGAAAGCCTGCACCCACACCGGCCCTTGCAGGATAATGTTGAATAGCCCTGATCTAGTGCTAGTTTTATCCTCACTATATCTTCAATATGTGTGGAAAAAAATGAACATGAATGAAATGCTTCAATCATTATCTGCTGAAACAATGAACAACAACTATCCCTGAAATCTCTCCAGTATTGAGAGAACTCACATGCATGCACACGCACACATACACGCTCACACAGAAATACAGGCCTACAGCGGGGAAAATGAATATTGAATGCGTCAACATTTTTCTCAGAAAATATGTGACCTGTCGCGCAAAAAGGGTACTATCCAACCAAAACATGGATTTTGAGATTTTTACTTTAATTGACAATCAGTGATACTGAAGTGCAGAAGTGAGCTAATTTCACCAACAGCTGCTTCTTTCAATCTGAAATGAATTTGAATCTGACCTTTGAACTTTACTTTTCTATTTAAGCAAATATCTCAAAATTACTTCCTGGAGGATAGTATCCTTTTCGCGTGACAGGTCACATATATTTCTAATGGGGCTATTGACATGAAATTTTCACCAGATGTCGGAAACAACCCAAAAAATCCACACATATAAAGAAATCAAAACAAATAAGTCCACAATTTATGTGTAATAAAGTGGAATGACACAGGGAATAAGTATTGAACACATGAAGAAAAGGAGGTGCAAAAAGGCATGGAAAGCCAAGAAACCAGCTGAAATCTGTCAGTATTTAGAAAGCAATCCTGCTCCCTATCAGTGCAAATTAGTATCAGCTGCTTTAGTCCTAATTGATGGCCTATAAATAGGTTTCTCATTACCAAGGTGTCACACAAGAAGCATCTCATGATGAGTAAAAGCAAAGAGCTCTTCAAAGAGATGTATTTTTAAACTTCTGAATGTTCCAATGAGCACTGTTGGGGCCATAATCTGGAATTGGAAAGAACATCATTTCACCATAAACCGGCCACGACCAGGTGCTCCTTGCAAGATTTCTAAAAGAGGAGCCAAATCATAATCAGAGGAGTTGTTCAAGAGCTAACGACCACTCGCGGAGAGCTTCAGAAAGACCTGGAATTAGCAGGTACAGTTGTTTCAAAGAAAACAATATAAGTAATGCACACAACTGCCATGGCCTCTCTGCATGCTCACCGTGCAAGACTCCATTGCTGAAGGAAAACCATGTTGAAGCTCATTTAAAGTTTGCTGCACAACATTTGGACAAGCCTATGAAATACTGAGAGAATACAGTCTGGTCAGATGAGACCAAAATTGAAATCTTTGGATGTCATAGCACACACCATGTTTGGAGGACAAAAGGCACTGCACATCACCCCCAAAACACCATACAAACAGTGAAGTTTGGAGGTGGGAACCTCATGGTGTGGGGCTGTTTTACAGCATATGGTACTGACTTCAAATAATTGAAGGAAGGATGAATGGAGAAATGTACCGAGACATTATTAATAAGAATCTGCTGCCATCTACCCAGGATGATGAAGATGAAACGAGGGTGGACATTTCAGCAAGACAATGATCCCAAACACACAGTCAAGGAAACTCAATTGGTTTCAGAGAAAGAAAATAAAGCTGCTGGAATGGCCTAGTCAATCACCCAACTTGAATCCAATTGAAAGTCTATGGAAAGAACTGAGGATTAGAGTTCAAAGAAGAGGCCCCTGGAACCTTCAAGATTTGAAGACAGTTTGTATGGAAGAAAAGGACAAAATCACATCTAAGCAATGCATGTGACTAGTTTCTCCATACAGGATTACCAACCAAGGCTTTTCTACTAAGTATTAAATAAATTTCAGTAAGTGTTCAATACTTTTTCCCTGTGTCATTCCACTTTATACAGATGACTTAATTTATGGACTTATTTCTTTGTACGTGTGAATTACTTGGGTTGTTACCGACATCTTGTGAACGTTTCATGTCAATAGCCCCATTAGAAATATATTTGCTGAGAAAAATGTTGACTTGTTCAATTCTTATTTTCCCTGCTGTACTTAATGGAATGCGGTCAGCTCAGGTATGACGTCATTCCCAGCTCCCACGTCCAACTTCCCAGCCAAATCGAACAGAGCATCATGCTGAGTTCCACTTGTACTGGGAAGTCAGGATCTCTGAGCTCTCTGTTGGAAATTTCAATTGCAATGCCCCCTGAAGTCGGGTTTCCGACTCGGGAAGTCGGAGAAACTTCATGTTACATGGCCAATTCTACCAATTTAGGAAACCACTTTGTTGTCTGACAACGCCCACTCGGAATTAAAGAGCCTAGGACTTTAGGAATATATCACACAGGTTCTTTATACACCTGGGTTTTGAGCAGAGTTAAGAAAAGAGACCAGGCGTACAAAATTACAAGAGTTTGACCATTTTGAAAATGTGCCTCAGGCCTCAGGCCCATTGATTAATTCAAACATCCAAAGTTCGCTGGTCCAACTTCCTCCGTCCTCAGGTTTCCTTAAAGGATGAAAACAAGGAAGTGGATGAGACCCTATTCCAACATGCAGGCGATCACAGAATCAGGCACTGTTGCTGACTAAATGGCCTGCTATTAACCACTATTTTCACTGCACCGCAGTGCTCTTTTATAAACTTCACATATAATTTGCCACAGCACACCTCCCTACACACTGGACACACAATTAAGAACCCCAAGGTATTCAGCTTAAAGTATAAACATGCAATCACTGCACTCAGTTTAAGTTTGGGTAGGCCATGCAATCAACAGCAATCCAAAGACCCTAAGGTTAAAACGAATGTGGCCACTGAAACAATATAGCCCATTGGACAATTGGAACTAGAACAATTACCTGTCTAAATGACTGGGGCAGACACAAAAGCAAACAGAAAATTAAAATGTCCAAGAGATTAAAAAGAAGGTTAAAAATATGGCGGTACACATCTTCATAACAGGAAGTGCGTTGGTACTTAACTCTAAAGAGGGGCACATCATGACGCCACCCCTCTGCCGCTACTGATGGCTTCCCCGCACTCCACTGATGAGATCTCTAGCCCTCCCAGCTGACACACTCCTCCTCTGGAACTGCAGCCGCGCACTGCTCCAATCAACGTCCGTCCCCACACCTAGGGAGCACGGACAACAACCGTGAGTCTCTGGGCACACGGTATTCCCCCAATGCTTAGCCCCGCAGCCAGCCTCAATGTGTCTGCTGCAAATTGCAACTGTACTCACGCTCTTCCTGGATGATAACGGGGCCCCATTATCCACCCAGGCTGGAGTTGCAGAGCAGAACAGATGCAGGCTGCTATGCTTCATGTTCGGGTCCTGGACTCGTCCGGCTGCAGCACAGCTGGCTCCCTGTTGCTGCGCAGGGCCATCACCTCTCACCTGCGCACCAGGTCGGTCCTCTCCTGGTAGCTTCGATCTCCATCAGCTGCACGCCAGGTCGGTCTTCTGGCTCAAGCTGCTTATATGCCTCTGCCAGTGCTGGCCAGACAGGTGCAACTGATCCCCTTGAACACAGCTATGAGGCTCATGCTCCATTGGGTTCCCTGGCTCACTCGTCTGCAGCTGCTTAACAAACTGTTTCCCCCACCAATTCATGACAGACGAAGTTCTCAGATGAGGCTCCCAAGTGCAGACCGCGGAGCGAGGCAATCAGCGATGCGACACCCAGAGGCAGCCAGACAACACAACACGCACACAAACACACCACAGCAACAAAACTGGCCCAATCACATCCAACTACCCCGAGTTCCAAGTTTAAGATGGCTGCATCCTGTATCAACAAAATCAAAGATGCAGTTATATAGGCTATTATTTATTAACCCTTTTGCCTTATTAGTGTCTCATTAAATCAGTCGTTCACACAGTACTGTACAACGTTTATGGGTGAACTTGTTGCTAAGGTGTTTGTATGCGCAAATTACCATGTAAAGCGTTGTTATCAACTAATATTGCTAGCAATCCCTGACAGTGGCTATCCTGGCCAGAGGAAACCCCACTGATCCCAAGTCAGTTTTCCGACATACTTATTGGAACGCAGTCAGCTCAGGCCAGAGCATCATGCTGAATTCCATTTGTACGGGGAAGTCAGGATCTCCGAGCTCTCAGTTGGAAATTTCAATTGGAATGTCCCCGAAGTCAGATTTTCAAAAGTCGGAGAAAATTCACCTACCCAGAGTTCCACGTTTAAGATGGCTGCTCCCTGTATCAACAAGATCAAAAATGCAGTAATATAGGCTGCTATTTATTAACCCTTTTGTCTTATTTGTGTCTCATTAAATCAGTCTTACTCATAGTACCGTACAACTTTTATCGGTAGACTTCTTGTAACGGCGTTTGTATATGCAAAATACCTCGTAATGCGTTGTTATAAACTAGTATCGCTAACAATAGCTAACAATAGCAAGATCCTGGTCAGAGGAAACCCCACTGATCCCAAGTCAGTTTTAAGACTTACTTAATAGAATACAGTCAGCTCAGGTATGACGTCAGTCCCAGCTCCAATTTCCAACTTCCGAGCCAAATTGAATGCTGCATCAACCCTCGCCCAGTGTGGCTCTTTGACCTACAGCTGTCACAGATAACATTGCACTGATGCACTGTTAACTTTTTTGTAAAGAGGACTGGTTGTGATGATAATGCCCACAGTTTCCTCTGTGCCCAGGTGAACAGGTGACCAAAGCACCAAAGCTAGAAGGGTAATTTTTCTGTCTTTACCTGCAAATACAGTATGGGCGATAGAGTAGCAACGGGTCATTGTAAATACTAAGTATAAAATGTACATGCCCACATAAGTATATAAATGTAAGATTCTGCAGTGGACATTTTCTTTTTGAGGACCACAAGAGAGATCTCCAGTTGGAATTACTGGATTGTCCTACTGAGCAAATTCTGAATGATGCGGCCATCCCATCCCATTTTCTGACCAAGGCAATCAACATCAATCAAGACTCACTTTTGCCCTTAAAATCCCTGCTGGAGAAGGGAGAATTACTGATAGAGTTGCAGGTGGGTAAGCTAGCCAGGTAGCCAGCTTTTTTCTTATGTCGTTGCAATGATCTGGTGAAATGGCTGACAAAATTTTCAGCTTGCTATCCTGTTTCAGTCCGTTACACTGCAAGGTAACAAAAACTGTTGCTTGCAGACTGAGAGGTAATGTTATAGTAGGCACTTTATCTCGCTAGTTTTGTGTAAAATGTATCCTTGCCCATAACTTGCCCATAACATCCTCTGTAATCAAATTTTGTGATGCCATTCCTGTTGTAAACATACCTAGTTTGCAAGTGAACACATCAGTAAAGTTTCTGAGCGGAATCTAAGGCACATGTTCTGGGCTACCCTGAGGCGGAGACTAGTTGAAATCCAAGCTGAAATTCGTTTTAGTTCTTCCTTACCTCCAACTAAGTCACTTCACGCGTCAAATAACAACACTGGGAGGAAAGTTGACAGATTTAGTGGCTAATTTCCAGAGATTTACAAGCAATTGGCAAAAACTGGATGTATTTTTCATACCATATCCCTATTGTGGATAGATGGAGATAAAGTTGAATATTGGCGAAATGCCCCTTTATACTTCATTTACTTTACTGGCAAAATAAGTGTTAGTGGACTTAAAGATAGCAGAACTAAATTTACTGGAAGCTAATTGGTCCGCTAATATTTTTTGAATTCATCGGAAATGCTAATCTGCAAATGAAAGAGTTACCATCGCTAATTAGTGATTTGCAGATTAGCGGAACTGTGCCCACCACTGCATTTGAAAAATAAAGAACTTAGACGTGAACCTGTCATGGCAACAGCATTGAATGGAATGCAGCTTTCTGCCTCGTAACTGCGCGCACATCTCTGTAGTTACGCAAACCCATAATTTTGGATGGAGCCCTACCCTGTGATAAAGAGGGAGTGGCAAACTAAATTGTGTGACCTGGGGCTGTAGCACACTGGTGCACCCCATGGTCATGATATGGAATTACAAGACTCTTTTTGTCCTCAAGGTAAGCTGAATAGGACCACACAGATTCACCCTCAAAAATTATGGTTTCTGCGTTGAAACATTTCATTATAATGACAGTTGTTAATGGTTAGCTATGAGGACTTCTGAAATGTATGTTGTTAACACATTTTCTTCCACTGAGATGTTTGTGCAGCTATATTTTAATGATTTTCTCTGCATCCAAATGAAAGAAATTAAAAGACTTTTTTAATAGGATGTTTGATGACTTCTGAAATATATGTTTCAAATAAATTTCCCTCCTTTGAGCTTTTTGCGTGGCTATTTTTGGTAGCATATTATTCTTCATGCAATCGCACAAAATCATAGTGCATGATATAATTATGTGTTTGAGAAATTACGTGATGGCTCTCAAAAAATCTTTATTTAAACCGAGGAGTGAGTGCTCATGGACTTCTGATAATCCACTAATTGGTGATTGCTAAGGACTTCATGCATGGCTTACAACAGCCGGCTCATCCCCCTACATTCATGCCTCTATAAAGTCAATCCTGTTTTAGCCAACTGGCTTGTGTTACCAGCACCATTAGCTCCCAAAAACAAACAGAGGGAAGGAATCTTTGCCACATAGAGCTTCAGATGGTTTAAAGGGATTTCAAATGTCCATAGTTTGGCCTTTAAGAAGTCACTAAATCCGTTAAATTGGCTGTGTTTGAAATTAGGGTTACCTAGTTTGTCGAGTGACCATAGCCTAGCTCACTTTAGGTCTTGTAATGCTTTGTGGTGTCATTCTTTCAGCGTGAATGATTTCACAAAGGAATCTATCCTATACTTCCATTAAAATGGGTAGAGAGTGATTATGGTATAGATAATGGGCCATTTGTCAATACATTCATTTTGATTTCTTCAGTGCAGAGTCGGTAGTGCAATTCAATGTTTTTCCTGTTCCAAAAACAAAAATTCTACCGTGAGGTCTCACTAGTTGCTAAGGATATGCATTAGCCTGCAACCAAACAGTTTGATTTTGCAGATTGAGTCAAGGCTAAAACAGAATTATTATTTTGTGCTTGAAAATTGTGCACACTTCTGTGCTGCCTTATCGTTAGTGTGAATAATAAAGATAATATTATTTTTCAAGGAAATTATCAGTACTAGGTATATTTAAAAAACTGATTTTTGCATTTTGAAGAATGAAGTATGTCATGAACAGGCACGGCAATGCACTGAGACTTGTTTTAGAAAATAAATAGATTGATTTTATGTTAATTCTACCACCTATATTTCCATACTTTTATAGCAAACACTATTTCCCTTTTAATTAGAGATTTGAATTAAATTAGGGGCAGCAGCAAAAGTTCGAGCAGAGGACCACAGATTTCCAAAACCTTGTTGTGACAAGTTGGTGTTCAAACAGCACTGCCCTCACATGAAAGACCAGTTCTTGGTGGTTTTACAGTTGACAATCAGAATACACAAACATTCCTACTTGCTAGAAAGGAAACTTACAGCAAAACTTTTTGTCATTGTGATTTAGTGCACATTATTCCACTGTGCACCAAGTGCGTAGTAAACACTTAAAGGAATAGACAACTGAATTTAAGTATATGCATAGGTTGATAGCTTATAATATTGAGAGCCCATGAGAAAAATTTCAGGCATACTTGACCATTTATGAAAAAGTTGTGAGCGTTTTTGTGTGGTAGTCCGAAGGCCGCTACTGAGCTGCCATTTTGCCTCCCGGAAAGGCGATGCTTGACGTCACATGGGCTCAAGGAATCTCCACTCTTCATTACTCTCCTGTTGGAGCATTTGGTCTTCTACCGTGAACTTGCATAAATTCAATATTTAGGGCCCGAGCCGACTGCAAGTCGTCTGCGGAGGGCCCTATTGAAATCGCGCTGTTTATTATTATTATTTATTTATTTATTTTATTATTATTATTCTTCCGACATTTCAAAGGCCAATTTTGCCCCTTTCCCAATTGTGAAAACGCTTGTAACTTTCCACATTCGTCCGGCCGGATCCGAAATTCGATATTTTTGGGCGCTCGCACATGTCCGACCCCAAATGCCGAAATAGCGCCCCCTAAACACGTTTCAAAATTCCCATAGGGAAATTTGGTTACTTTGTCTTAGGCAGAAGAAATTCAGTACACATATGTATCATACCCAGACATACAAAAAACTTCATTGGAGCCACGCCCTAAACCCAACAGGAAGTTGGCCATTTTGATTTGAATTTTTGAATTTTAAAACGAACTCCTCCTAGGCATTTCGCCCGATCAACTTCAAATTTGGTACAAAGCATCTAGAGACCAAGCTGATCAAAAATTATGCTCTGCATGTCTGTCGGTCAAAGGGCGTGGCTGCTAGGGCGTGACAAAGTTTGGCGACTCGACAAAAAAATTTTAAAATGCTCTCAAGTCCACATACTTGATCTAAGCAGCTTGAAACTTGCTGGACATGATGACGTCTCTGCCCTGAACGTCCCCATATCATAACTTTTCACTTTATTAATAGCGCCCCCCGGTGGTAACAGGAAGTGACCAGTTTTTACTTTGAAAACGAACTCCTCCTAGAGATTTTGCCCGATCGAATTCAAATTTGGTACAGATCATCTAGAGAGGAAGCTGATCAAAACTTGTGCTCTGTATTTCAGTCGGTCAAAGGGCGTGGCTGCTAGGGCGTGACAAAGTTTGGCGACTCGCCAAAAAAATTTCAAAATGCTCTCACGCCAACATACTTGATCAGAGCAGCTTCAAACTTCCTGGAAATGATGATGGCTCCGCCCTGAACGTCATGATATAACTTCCCACTTTACTAATAGCGCCCTCCGGTGGTAACAGGAAGTTACCAGTTCAATTACTTTGTTGTAGACAGACGAAATTCGATACACATATGTATCATACCCAGACATACAAAAAACTCATGGGAGCCACGCCCTAAACCCAACAGGAAGTCGGCCATTTTGATTTGAATTTTTGAGTTTTAAAACGAACTCCTCCTAGGGTTTTCGACCGATTGACTTCAAATTTGGTCCAGATCATCTAGAGACCAAGATGATCAAAAATTGTGCTCTGCATGTCCGTAGGTCAAAGTACATGGCTGCTAGGGCGTGACAAATTTTGGCGACTCGCCAAAAAAAATTAAAAATGATCTCACGGCAACATACTTGATCGTAGCAGCTTCAAACTTGCTGAAAATGATGATGGCTCTGCCCTGAACGTCACGATATAATTACTTTCCACTTTACTAATAGCGCCTCCTGGTGGTAAAAGGAAGTGACCAGTTGGGTTACTTTGTCGTAGGCAGATGAAATTCGATACATATATGTATCATACCCAGACATACAAAAAATCTCATTGGAGCCACGCCCTAAACCCAACAGGAAGTTGGCCATTTTGATTTGAATATTTTAATTTTACAAAACCCAAAACCAGTGAAGTTGGCACGTTATGTAAATCGTAGATAAAAACAGAATACAATGATTTGCAAATCCTTTTCAACTTATATTCAATTGAATACACTGCAAAAGACAAGATGTTTAATGTTCAAACTGAACTTTTTTTTTTTTTTGCAAATAATCATTAACTTAGAATTTAAAGGCAGCAACACATTGCAAAAAAGTTGGCACAGGGCCTTTTTACCACTGTGTTACATTTTCCTTTTAACGACACTCAGTAAACGTTTGGGAACTGAGGAGACCAATTTTGAAGCTTTTCAGGTGGAACTCTTTTCCCATTCTTGCTTGATGTACAGCTTAAGTTGTTCAACAGTCCGGGGTCTCTCGTTGTCGTATTTTACGCTTCATAATGCGCCACACATTTTCAATGGGAGACAGGTCTGGACTACAGGCAGGCCAGTCTAGTACCGGCACTCTTTTACTACGGAGCCATGCTGTTGTAACACGAGCAGAATGTGGCTTGGCATTGTCTTGCTGAAATAAGCAGGGCGTCCATGAAAAACGTTGCTTGGATGGCAACATATGTTGCTCCAAAACCTGTATGTACCTTTCAGCATTAATGGTGCCTTCACATATGTGTTTGCCCATGCCTTGGGCACTAATACACCCCATACCATCACAGATGCTGGCTTTTGAACTTTTATAACAGTCCGGATGGTTCTTTTCCTCTTTGGTCCGGAGGACACGCGTCCACAGTTTCCAAAAACAATTTGAAATGTGGACTCGTCAGACCACAGAACACTTTTCCACTTTGCATCAGTCCATCTTAGATGAGCTTGGGCCCATGATGGTTTCTGGGTGCTGTTGATAAAACTTTTGTATTGTAGAGTTTTAACTTGCACTTGCAGATGTAGCGACGAACTGTAGTTACTGACAGTGGTTTTCTGAAGTGTTCCTTGGTGATGTCCTTTACACACTGATGTCGGTTTTTGATGCAGTACCGCCTGAGGGATCGAAGGTCACGGGCATTCAATGTTGGTTTTCGCCTTGTCGCTACGTGCAGTGATTTCTCCAGATTCTCTGAACCTTTTGGACGATATTACGGACCAGATGATGAAATCCTAAATTTCTTGCAATAGCTCGTTGAGGAATGTTGTTTTTAAACTGTTCGACAATCAGCTCACATTTGTTCACCCGCCCCATCCTTGTTTGTGAATGACTGAGCATTTCAGGAAGCTGCTTTTATACCCAATCATGGCACCCACCTGTTCCCCAATTAGCCCGTTCACCTGTGGGATGTTCCAAATAAGTGTTTGATGAGCATTCCTCAACTCTCTCAGTCTTTTTTTTTGCCACTTGTGCCAGCTTTTTTGAAACATGTTGCAGGCATCAAATTCCAAATGAGCTAATATTTGCAAAAAATTACAAAGTTTACCTGTTCGAACATTAAGTAACTTGTCTTTGCAGTGTATTCAATTGAATATAGGTTGAAAAGGATTTGCAAATCATTGTATTCTGTTTTTATTTACAATTTACACAACGTGCCAACTTCACTGGTTTTGGGTTTTGTAGAATGAACTCCTCATAGGGATTTTGCCCGATCAACTTCAGATTTGGTACAGATCATCTAGAGACCATGCGGATCAAAAGTTGTGCTCTGTATGTCTGTAGGTCGATGGGCGTGGCCGCTATGCTGTCCCCATTTCTGATGCCTCGCCATGCATATTCGAACAGTTCTTTCTCCCTCATACTTAATCCAAACGGCTTCAAAATTCTTGTATATGATAAGAGCCCCGCCCTGAACGCCTCCATATGCTCTTAGGCAATCTGGCTCATGGCGCCCCCTTGTGGAAACAGGAAATGCCATATTTTACATTGACATTGGCCGATTTGCTCGAAACCTCACATTTGTGCTGAGGGTCTTCCCCTGAATGCACCTGCCCACGTTTGCTTACGCTCTGAGCGCCCCCTGATGGATGAGATATCCAAGTGTCACAATTCCTACCTGCTTTGTCCGATTCGCTCGAAACTTCATCACAGGTTGGGGCCTGTACTTGACCTGTTCTCTGGCCGTGAGTGCACACCTGCACCCGTCAGGATCGCACCACTACCCCCAATGTGCACAAGGGTGCGAGGGCCTGTTCAACGCTGCTTGCAGCTTTAATTGGTTGCTGTTTTCTGTACACAAGACCATTAGAAGAGCACTTACCTAAAGCCTAACCATCAATGACATTTGTTTTGAATGATTATGAATGAATTAGATACATTTAATTGTTGCTGTACAGAGCTGTGGTGACATTACATCATATCTTCATGATAGAGAATAGCTCCAGTTTGGTGTGCGGCACCAGAAACAGAATGCCAGCAGATAAGTTACTTTGCATTATACAGTATGAATAAATACAGGAAATTATTTTTAATTCAAAGTCAATGCAAAGACGCGAATACACGCGTCTCGCCTGTATTCGCGTCTTTGCATTGACTTTGAATGTAATCTGTCGTGCGAAAAATTCGTTTCGCGTCCGATGTGCAAGCGGCTAAACTCAGACACAATGAACCAAAGAAAGGGTTTTACAGGCGGAATGTGTGTTCGATTTGCTTTGCAACAAACTATGGACATTAGGTCGGACTAGCTTGCGGACTTGATGATAATAAAGAAGTGGTCTGCTCGCCTGCATCCAAGGAACTGCTCTAACAGTGGATTATTGTTGAAAAATTCGTTTGGCGTCCGATATGAAAGCAGCTTAACTCAGACACAATCAACCAAAGAAAGGGTTTTACAGGCGGAATGTGTTTTCGATTTGCTTTGCAACAAACTATGGACGTAAGGTAGGACTAGCTTGCGGACTTGTTGATCATAAAGAAGTGGTCAGCTCGCCTGCATCCAAGTAACTGCTCTAACGGCAGATTATTGCGGAAACATTGCTGATGATGTGCCTGACATAGCAGATATGTATAATGATGGAACTGGATTTTCCTGCTAGATGTTCTACAATCGACTAAAAAAAGTTTCATAGCCGGAATGTTTTTTAACGGTTTGTTTTGCAACCAACAATGGACGTTGGGTAGCCTAGCTTGCAGACTCGTTTTGATCATGAAGAATTGGTCTGCTCACCTGCAGCATCTAAGGAATATTTACTCTAACACTTCTGGATTATCGTGGAAAAAATTCCAGATGAGGTGGCTGGCATGGATTTTATCGGTTTACAAGAGAAGGTTGGATGTGCATTTAATTGTTTATGGGCCTGATGACAGGCAGGCTAGCTGACAGGGAGGTGTGTGAGTGAGACGTAGGCGAGCCTGCACCGACTATCACTGACCGTAATAACAATGCTTTGATGCGCGGCGAAACAAAGCCAGAGTGCCTTAACTCAACGTCAGCGTCCCGAAACAAAGGCTAAGCACAGTTACGGCATTCTGTCATGGTTTCTGATGGGATTTTCGGAGTTACTGTTGACACAGACCTTGATTTTTTCATAAAAACAATCAAATTGACTCAAAATATTCATCCACATGATAAAGGAGATCTTCAATACCCCCTGTTATGGCCCCAATTTGTTATGGCGTCAATTTGTTATGACGTCACGGACAGCAAGGGATGACAGACAAAATTCTTAAACTTCAACAGATTTAATTAAACAAACACTTAGAACTAATTGACACTCTACCCTACTGACCAAGATTGAAATCAAATAAAAAATGAGATATTTACAGTCCCTCGGTAATGGAGATGGCGCTGCTATGTTGCGATGTCTTGGGCCAGGAAAATGCTCCAACACAGGCAAAAATCCACAAAAAGCTTCACAGGTCTTGAAAAGAGTGACAGGTCTGGTCAAATGTATCCTTCCACAATTTCTCCGTGCAATTTCTCCAACTACCCCACTCTCTCGATTTTTCTCCTTATATACTCTTTTCCAGCCCCCTCTGAGGCATGCCCCGGACATGCCCAAAACCTAGTTCCAGACTGGCAAAAAAAATGTCAATACTGCCATCTAGTGGCCTTTTTTCCACATCACACCCCAAAATGACAATAACTCATTTTCGACCAAATGTGATGTTACGGAGTTTTGCCTTTGCACGGCAGCATAGAGCGTGCGGTCATGCTGCTGACCTGAACCAGTCCTGCATGTACACCCAACCGCTGCACACACAGGGATATTGTTCTCTTTCTTTCGGCCTTCAAACAGCCTACTTGAATATTTTCATGAATAGTAGGGTCTGTTTGTGACTAACAATGTCCTTTGGCACAGAAAAATGGTGACAACAGTGAGTAATTTAACAACTATGCCGATGCTTCTGCAGTCTCACTCGCCATGTATAGCTTCAACGTGCTGCGCCCATGTGACGTCAGAGCAGCTCCGCGAGGATTCTTCTGATTGGTTGAAATATGTTCAATGGCGGCATCTATGAAATCGTCAATACTGCTTCAGAACCGACTTTCGGAGATGGATAGCTTAGTCGTATGAGCTCTATATGTTCAAACATTCGCATGAATCGTTAGTGTATGACATTATCTATCTTCCAAACCTTATTTTGAAATTCCGTTGTCTATTCCTTTAAGACAGCCAACATCTTCTACACTTTTGTTTTGGTTTTGTACTGAACTCTCATCCGTGTACTGCCACTGTCATTTTTGAGTGATCATCTGTTTTTTAGACTGTTAGTTGTATCAGTGCTTGGACAGACCAGACTCATTGATAAGAGGCATTCAGGGTGTGTATACTGTATGCATATAAATGGAGAAGAGACTGCACAGGTTTGTAGGCCTATGAGTATGTAAGTGGTTGATGGAAATACCTTCATTCCCAGCTCAGCACAATATGTAATAGCTGTAGTATTTTCGGTTTTCACCATGAATTAACACAGCTTTATTAGAATATTCGTATTCACTTGTTATCAATCTTTTTTATTCACTTTAGAATAATAACAAATAATAATAGTAATAATAATTAAAAGAGAAATACTACTACTACTACTACTACTACTACTACTACTACTACTACTACTACTACTAATAATAATAATAATTTAAGTGCTTGCAAACCAGGTGTATTATTTATATTACTATTATTATACGTTGCAACTTCTATGCGAATAAACACCGTGTTTGCCCGGAGGAACCCTGAGATCGTGCATTTAGGTTGGGTATAGAACGACAACTAAACCACTTCAGATGGTAGAATGGAACAATTCAGATGGTAGCTCCGCTACTGCTAGGTGGGTGGTAGATCATAGGTGCCATAAACAATGTATTTTGGAAGTCCTGACTTTTCAAAGATGGTCAAATGCAAATCATCCGCCCGTACTCTCTACTTCGCCCCTTATGCTTCGCCCTAGATTATCTACTGCCGACCAATGAGCATTCGCTCTGGCGGGGAGCTGCTTTCAAAGTTTTAGATCGTACCAAAATGCTTACTAGAAGAGGATACAGTGGATTAATCACAATAACAAAAAACGAGAATTAGCGAAAGATTATGGGATAAATCTGACATCATGTATTTATTGTAAGATTTTGCCAAATAATGTCATATTTTATAATTCGGCGGCTGCACTAAGGATGACGTTGCCAATAAAGAATACTGGAAGCCCCTTAAAATCTGCCGAAACGTGTGGTGGTGTAGTCAAACTAGGAAGACATGAATGTACTGTTTACATGGGAAGTTTGATTGAACAGCGCGTGGATACTGAATGAAATTACGATTAATTGCTCATTGTTCGTGAACATTATGCTTTATTTTTTGATAATCTATAGAATTGGCTCTATAAACATGATTCTGATTTTGCAACAATAGGTATTTGTCAATTTTTGCGGTGGGCTGTTGTGCTATGTCGGTTATTCTTGCCAGATTACTGGTTACATGCATAAAAGTGAGCTGTGGCTACATATCGTATGTTCAACCGATAATTTCTCGAGTGACTTTAGAATAGATATTGCCGCACTTGGACTGGCTGTTTGGCTTTACTTGGAGAGAAACATCGCTGTTTAATTCATTTCGGGCGGCGGCGGTCCTCGTGATCGGTTGCGAAGATGTTAAATCGGCAACATTAGCCCGCTATAATCACATGTGCCGCACATTAAATTTCTCAATCTGATATCAAGATATGACGTCGGTGGACCGGACTACCTGGCCGTTGACGGGCGCCACAGTCGCCTGCGTGGCGGCGCTTTACTTGCCGTGCGTACAGAGGGCTGTCCCCGGAGGAGATTCAGGTAGTTCAATAGAATTCGTTTGTGGAAGCTCTCCACAAATCCTAATCTGGGAAATGCCCAATATGATAAACCGCTGTTCTTTCGCTGTCTAATCTGCATATTTATATGGTGCACAATCCATGTGGCTACACTCTGACTATTTCAATTCTAAATTAGCTTTGATGTTATATCCCTAGTTGCGTGTGTATTTATGCACGAAGTTTATTATACTGAGGGGTTAATGTTGTTACTTTTCTTCATTCTAAGTATAAACGTGTAATTAATCTAAATACTGATATGAATACTAATATCTAGTATTTATAACCTGTTCTTTTTATAAATTATAGCACATGGAAATTTAGTTGATGGTGATGATGAAGTTTCCTCACCATTTTATCACTACTTGAAATAGTTTGTATTATTTTGACTGAGGTAGCAGATTTAATAATATTGTGGGCCATTTTGTTTTCATATATATTTTGTGCAAGATTATTTTATTATCTAAAATATTAAATATACAGTGCCCTGAAAAAGGATTTTCTCCCTTCCTGATTTCTTATTTTTTTTGCACATTTCTCACACTTAAATGTTTCAGATCATCAAACAAATTTTAATATAAGACAAAGATAACCCGAGTAAATACAAAATGCAGTTTTTAAATGATGATTTCATTTGTTAAGGGATAAAAGCTATCCAAACCTGCCTGGCCCTATGTGAAAAAGTAATTGCCCCCTAAACCTAAACCCACCCTTGGCGACAACAACTGCAATCAAGCATTTGCGATAACTGGCAACGAGTCTTTCACATCGCTATGGAGGAATTTTTACCCACTCTTCTTTACAGAATTGTTTTAATTTAGCCACATTGGAGATTTTTCGATCATGAACGGCCTGTTAAAGGTCATGCCACAGAATCTCAATTGGATTTAAGTCCGGACTTTGACTAGGACGCTCCAAAACCTTCATTTTGTTTTTTAAGCCATTCAGAGGTGGACTGGCTGGTGTGTTTCGGATCATTGTCCTGCTGCATAACCCAAGTGCTCTTGAGCTTGAGGTCACAAACTGATGGTTGGACATTCTCCTTCAGGATTTTCTGGGAGAGAGCAGAATTCATGGTTGAGCCTTTCCATCTCAAATGGACCAGTAGCCTGGGCATTTGTAACCACTATCTCTCAGATTGTCCTGATTTTTCCACCAGCAGTTGCTATATGTACATGGACAAAAATCCCAAAATTTTTGCTGCCAACTCCAACTGGTTACAAAATGGCACCCACTTTAAAAATTGCCTTTTACGCACGTCGCGACATGCCCTCCCACTTTTTTTTCAAACCCTTTTTTCGCAAGAAATCAAAAACTATAGCACCTATTGGCACCAAAATTGGCAGGTTTATGTAGTTTTTCATGCTGAGTCTGAATCTGCAGTCAAATAAATGATAGCGCCTATGGTTTGGAAACTATTGGATGAAAATCTTTTTTGGGGGTACCAAACTTTGGCCCCCCTTGTCTCAATGCTGCCACCTGATACTAAAATGGAACTTGTTTTATGTTCATCATCATCACTTCAACTCTATAATATCAAAAAATTAGAGAGGTGTTCTGCTTTGTTTTGATGTAATCCTCCAAAACGTAAAGTAGATATTTTGTGAAAACAATATCGCCATGTATACACTCATTTACAGAGTATATAGTAGTATCTATGGGGATATTGCAAAACTATGGCAAAAGGTCAGCAGTTTGTAGCCTAGTAATTTAGCATTGATTTGATCTGCACAATCTGTACCCAGGTACCTTGCTGACTCTGTAAGAGGTCACATAAATAGCACTTGTTTACTGCCTTGAAACAAACACATAGCATCAGTTGAAGTGGGCTCTCTCATTCATTAAGCCAGTGGTCTTCAACGTCGTTCCTGGGGACCCACTGTGCATGCTGGTTTTTGTTCCAACCGCAATTGTAATTGCAGATTTTCAACAAGCTGTTAATGTCTTAATTAGGTGTTTTTCTTGTTTAGAGTTGTTATTTATTCTCTTAAACCAAATGTTACGTAGAAACATCCATACATGCCATAAAGAATAAAGTACACTAGAAAATAGTGTGATTATATCTATACTGCAAGAAATTTCAAGTAATATAACATTTCAAACAGATGAAATTAGACACTGAGGAAATCCATAAACCCCAAATTAGGATGCTGGACACAACTGTTTCAAGTTATTTCTAGGGATGTCACAAGAACTGATACTTGCGATACCTTTCGATTCTTAAATGAAAAAACACCGACGATGCCTATTATTTTGAGACACCGCAAGCACTGAGGCACGGAAAGTTTCAGTGCTGTGACTATTCCGGAACAAATGGGGGCAGTATACGCTTCAGAGTGTTCCAGTTGATACTTGCATTCAGAAGGTCATCACGAAGAAGTAGACGTCACATGTCACAACAAACCCCGTGTGAAAGATGGAAACTGCGGCTGCAGCACCCCGACTCGTTGACAAAGGCACCAAGCAGTGACGTGCGGTCGGAGGTCAGTTTGGTGAGGCAGAATCCTTCCCTTTGCTTGATCAGCAATCAGACGATTAACTAGTTTAGTAAGACTATTCGGCAGAATGACGGGCCTGTTTAAGTTTCCGCGGCGTTATTACTCAGTATATCGAACCTGCTCACTAAACAGCAGATTTGCGCGTACTTGCTTCCAGGAAGCCGAAGCAATGTCATCAACAAATTTTAAAACAGGTCGACTTACGCAGAGTTCAATGCTTAATCAATATACAATGTATTCTCCTTTAAAAACGCGCTTTTACACCCGAACAAAAAAAAAAAAGCGGGCGTTTATTTTCAGTCTTCTTTCATAATC
Organism: Gymnothorax javanicus; assembly: GCA_029692085.1. Lineage (NCBI taxonomy): Eukaryota > Metazoa > Chordata > Actinopteri > Anguilliformes > Muraenidae > Gymnothorax > Gymnothorax javanicus. The sequence continues at coordinate 104,580,200 of CM056193.1, read as the reverse complement.
CGATTAACAAAATGTTTAAACTATATACAGAATTGCCGAGAGCTGAGAATTTTTCCTTGTTGATTATTCAGATTTCCATCCTTGCAGTCTCGAATTGAAGCGTATACGTGAATGAATCTTTTTGTCATTAGCTCCGCTATCCGTATACGGGCTTCCTATAGGCTTGGTCTTAATTGTCTTGATTGTCAATCAGGAATAGTACGTGGGAACAGGTTCACAAAATTTTGTGATAAAAGTTTGGGTCACTACCTCACCTCACCGCACGTCACTGATTAACAACATCCAAACGTTTTAACGGATTATCGTTTTCTTTTTTTTATATGTCATACTGAAATACACGTTACCTGATGTTTGGGATGGCTCGCGAGCACATGTGTTGCAATGCCTTATCCAGTGTTGTGCCTGAACATGTTCCTTTTTTTGAAGAACGGGAACTGAACGCACCCCTCTTTGGCTGAATGAACTTTGAACTAAATGAGTTTATTCTGAAAGGAGTGAACGTGAAAAAAAGAATGGTGTTCTTTATGATAACTTCTTGTCAGGGCGTGGGACTTTGTTGCTCGACTTTCTAGGCAAAAACGGTCGCGTTGCCATGGGATCTTTGAAAATCCTTCTTTTTTTTACCGTGGTATTGAATTGGCATCAAGAATCGTGTAATTTTTCTGGTATTGGCACCGACTTCTGAATTTTTGGTATCGTGACTCTCTAGTTATTTCAAAAACTTCAGGTGAACTTAGATTAACATAACACAAAACTGGTTTAACTTTTTACCATTTGCTTGTCGAATTAATTTGTCAGGATGTGCCAATCAGTTTTCAAAAATTAGGAGCCAACTACATCCATAATTTGATTAGTTACATTGTTTTCTCTCGTTTTATGCTGTTATTTCCAATACATTGCAATGTGGGTACAGTATTTGTATATTCTTGAAGGCAAACATAGATATTTCTGTTAACTTGTGAGTTAAGAGGGCACATAACTGCTCTAAACATTAAATGCACTTAAAGACAAATTAACAGCTTGTTAAAAATCTGCAATTACAATTGCGGTTGGAACAAAAACTAGCATACACAGTGGGTCCCCAGGAACGACGTTGAAGACCACTGGCTTAATGAATGAGAGAGCCCACTTCAACTGATGCTATGTGTTTGTTTCAAGGCAGTAAACAAGTGCTATGTATGTGACCTCTTACAGAGTCAGCAAGGTACCTGGGTACAGATTGTGCAGATCAAATCCATGCTAGATTACTAGGCTACAAACTGCTGACCTTTTGCCATAGTTTTGCAATATCCCTATAGATCCTACTATATACTCTGTACATGTGTGTATACATGGCGATATTGTTTTCACAAAATATCTATTGTACGTTTTGGAGGATTACATCAAAACAAAGCAGAACACCTCTCTAATTTTTTGATATTATAGAGTTGAAGTGATGGTGATGAGCATAAAACAAGTTCCATTTTGATATCAGGTGGCAGCATTGAGATAAGGGGGGGGCCAAAGTTTGGTACCCCCAAAAAGAGTTTTCATCCAATAGTTTCCAAACCATAGGAGCTATCACTTGTTTGACATATTCATGATTCTGCATATTCGGAATCAGCATGAAAAAATACATGAGAGAGCAAATTTTGGTGACAATAGGTGCCATGGTTTTTTATTTATTGCGAAAAAAGGGTTTGAAAAAAGTGGGAGGGCACGTCGCGACGCGCGTAAAAGGTGATTTTTAAAATGGCTGCCATTTTGTAACCAGTTGGAGTTGGCAGCCAAAATTGTGGGATTTTTGTCCATGTACATATAGCAACTATTGGAGCAAAAATCAACTAAATCTGTGACGGGGTGGTGTTAACCCCTGGTCCAATTGAGCTGGAATGGCTCGGTTCCATCAATTACGGCAAGTCGTCCAGGTCCTGAAGCAGCAAAGCAGCCCCGGATCATCACACTACCACCACCATGTTTGACTTTTGGTATGATGTTCTTTTTATGAAATGCTGTGTTAGTTATACGCCAGATGTATCAGGATGCATGCCTTCCAAAAAGTTCAACTTTTGTCTCCTCAGTCCACAGAATATTTTCCCAAAAGTCTTGGGGATCATCAAGATGTTTTTTGGAAAATGTGAGATGAGCCTTTGTGTTATTTTTGGTCATCGGTGGTTTTCGCCTTGGAACTCTCCCATGGATGCCATTTTTGCCCAGTCTCTTTCTTATTATTGAATCATGAACTCTGACTTTAACTGAGGCAAGTAAGGCCTGCAGTTCTTAAGATGTTGTTCTGGGTTCTTTTGTGGCCTCCTTGATGAGCCGTCGATACGCTCTTGCAGTAACTGTGTTAGAATGGCCGCTCCTGGGAAGGTTCACCACCCTTCTAAGTTCTCTTCATTTGTGAATAATGGCTCTCACTGTGGTCCGCTGGAGTCCCAAAGCCTTAGAAATGGCTTTGTAACCCTTTCCAGACTGATAGTTGTCAGTGACTTTGTTTCTCATCTGTTCTTGAATTTCTTTAGATTGCAGCATTATGTGTTGCTTTTTTGAGATCCTTTAGCCTACCTCTCTTAGTCAGACAGGTTCTATTTAGGTGATTTCTTGATTCAACAGGTCTGGCAGCAATCAGGCCTGAGTGTGGCTAGTGAAATTGAACTCAAAAAATGTGGTTAATCGCAGTTAATTCATGATTTAACAAGAGGGGGGCAATTACTTTTTCACATGGGGCCGGGTAGGTTTGGATAGCTTTTTATCCTTGAAGAGCTTAGGACATGAAATTCAGCTCTGTTTTTTATGTGATAAAATGCTACAAAGTACCTATCTTGAACAATTAGTGATGGTTTTAATATCGTGTACTTTACGCAATGTTAAAAAAACCCGCATTTTATCTGCTAAATTGTCCACTTGAGGGAACGCCCCCTTTGCCTCAATCGAGAACATTTGCGCTGGGCCAGCTCAGCCACATGACGTCATTAGTTGTACACGGATTGTGTCTAGGTGGTTAGCGTAGTTCACGACTCTGGTCTGGACGGAGAATATCTTAAAGAATGGACCAACAAAAATCACCGAGAGTGAACGAAAAGCGATGTGTAGTGTGGGGATGGAGTGCAACGCATGCATACGGCCATGGAATGTTTCTGTGGCCGAAAGATGCAGAGATATCGAGAATATGGACAACACAAGTCCAATGTACTAGTGCCAACTTTGCTGGCCCAGGCAAGCCTGGGTCACTGAAACCTACGATATGCGGCCAACATTTCGAGTATTCATGTTTTTACATATCATTATTATTATTATTATTATTATTATTATTTGCGGAACCCAAATCGTTTCTCTGCACTGCCTGTTCAATAGCCAGTCAACTCGCTGTTCAGTGTGATCTAGCCAGCTAAGTAGTGAAATGATACTATTCACGGCGCTCTATTTATTTCTGTGCACTGTGTGCTTGCTAGCTTACTACCTAATAATAGCAAGCTGCAAGATATGGTTTACACATGTTGTGATATCATTCACGACTCTATATTTCTGCGCACTGCGTGTTCGCTCGCTAACTAGCTAATAACACCAAGCTGCGAGGTACGTACGGCTTACACGCATTGTTTCGAGAGCTCATGAAACTGCACAGAAATGAGTAGAGCCGCGAACATTGTCATTTCACTACTGGCTAGATCAGGCGCGAGTTCAACCACCACTTAGCCTAATATATTATGGTCTTGTTTGGTAAGGTAACCAAACGTCAGGTCTATTGAACTCACTTAAGGTTGAAAAGTGAGTTGGTGGTTATCCAACGCGCCGTGCACAGAAACAATTGTAGAACCGGAAAGATAATCATTCCGCTACTTGGCTGGTAAGCTTTGTACAGTTCGGGACAGGTGGAGACACTGACAATTAGCTGTCTTCATTGCTCGAGTACTTAGGTTGGAATTTGTATGGTTCTGAATCCCGTGTTAAGCTGCTTTCACACCGGACGCAAAACGAATTTTTTTGCACGACAGATTACTGTGGAACGCCATCCAGGTCAAATACACGCGAATTCTAACACGTAAACAACACGTAAACAACACGTTAACAACACGTTGACAACACGTAGACAACACGTTGACAACACGTTAACAACACGTAGACAACGCGTCAATTTTTCACGCGTTGTTAACGTGTTGTTAACGTGTTGATAACACGTAGACAACACGTAAACAACACGTAGAGAACACGTTAACAACGCGTTGTCGACGCGTTAATTTCACGTGATTATGAACCCTTTGGTCACTTGTCCAGTTTGAACGGCTGAGAGTCCTAAGTTCCCATTGGCTCCTGAGCAGTTGGGTTAAATCATTTCTGTAAGCCTGGGGGGGTTTCCAACCACTATTTAACATGATGAGGAACCTCTTCTTTCTTATTGCCATTTTCTTACGTTATTGTGCAGCTTATGAAAATAAAACATTTGGATTGCAGTTTTATAACTTAATATTAGTTATTAAGTTATAAATTATTTTTATCAGGATAAAATTGCCTCCGATTTTTGTCATTTATTCTTGCAGGTGTGTAAATGTCACTGAAGCACCTTACTGTTATAAGTAGGCTACGTTAATTAGTCTGTCTATATTGCTCTGTTTAAATTATTGTGCTTTCTAAGGAACGTTAAGTGTTTTGTACTGTTAAGGACGGCGCTACAGTGGAAACAACTGTCATTTAAGCTGGCGTAACTCCGCAAGGATTCACGATTTATTATTCTAAATATTATATCACAACTTGTGACAATACATTAGTTAAGATCCTTAGGGTAATGGCTGCCGATGGTTAGCGTTGATTTTATTTACTTGTGCCAAATTGTCATTTTATGGGTGTTTATTGATCCGGCGTTGTTGAGCTTGTTGTCATACGCTCCAAGAGATGCTCTGTTTAAATTATTGTGCGTTCACGTAAGTGTTTTGTTGTCATATAGAAAAAAGTGCTCTGCAAGAGATGCTCTGTTTAAATTATTGTGACTTACTTATAAGATCCTTAGGGTAATGGCTGTAAGCGTTGATTTTAAGTGCCAAATTTTTTTACTGTTATTGATCCGGCGGTTGAGCTAATACGCTATAGTTGTCATAGCAAAAACAGAGATCTGTTTAAATTATTGTGCTTTCTTATATTGGCGTTTTAACTAAGGACCGAAACAAGGATCGAACGCAAGGATTTATTTTGCTAAATATTATATCACAACTTGTGACAATACATTGGTTAAGGTCCTTAGGGTAATGGCTGTTGATGGTTAGCGTTGATTTTATTTACTTGTGCCAAATTGTCATTTTATGGGTGTTTATTGATCCGCGGTTGCGCTTAATATGTTACCGCAGCGTTCACCTGTCATAGCAACTGTAAACATCCTGTTAGCGGAAACAGGCAACGTTGATTGTGATACATTATATTAGTTGGGCGGCATAGCTCTCTATATAACAATTGTTCATTTTGTGATAAAAGCACTAAACTTGGCAGATGTGTTGATAGATTTATTGGGAACAAAAGTGGATATCGGGCCATCACAAATTCATACCGTGGTTGCCGTGGGGCTGAGGGTTTCTCAGCAATATAAAGAACAGAAGTGCTCGCCATCCGATCACTGAAAATACAGAAATCTCCTACATTACTAACGTTTTTTAAACCAAATCACAGCATGGGTTTTTCTATGTTGTTCCGAAGGTCTTGGTGTGTTGATGTAATATTCTGGAGGGATTTCCGATCATTTTTAAACATTCTTGATATTACAAAAATGCCTAATTCAGCAACAAATTTGTGTAGCTACCAACGGGTATCCACTTCAAAATTTCTGCAACAACTTATGGGACAAAGTTGAGCATGGAAATGGACTTCAGAAAGAAAAATATTACTGTTCTCAGGTCTTTTACAGTGCTAAGCTGCATCTCAAATTAATCTTCAGGTTCATGGCTTTCAGATGATGTTCACCACTTTTATGTGGCATTTATTGTTGATCTGCTATCGCCCCCTTGAACATCCACTGCCTACAACCTCCAAATCTCTGTACAATGGGTTGTAACTGTAGCACTGGCAAGTACAGTTGCGAATTAACATAGGCCATGTTACATTGTTGTAGTAAATGTAGTGACACCATGAACTATTCTACTAAAGTTATTTAAAAAACACCAGTGTAACACTAAAATGTACCTGCTTTCAGCATTCACTACACTATTGTGCTTTTTAACATTGTTGCATACATGTGTTGTGGTTTTCATTCAGACATATTTTCAGATTATGAGGTTCCCCCATCCCCAAGCAATTGGAGAGAGACAGATTCTTCAGACAATTAGGCTTTATTGTGGCATGTTGATAAATATAAAGCCGAGTTCTGTTTGTGCAAGAACTCACATCTTGCCTTTCACACCTAGTTTTTATACCTTCATCACAGGAAATATCTTCCAAATATGGTCTTTCTGCTCTCGTCTTTCATACCCAGTTTTTATACCGTCATCACAGGAAATATCTTGCAAATATGGTCTTTCCGCTTTCTCATTCTCCCGCTACAACGGGACAGGCAAACCAAAACACTGCCCACTAACCTTCAGAACTTCAAGCAAAGATAAGGATGCACATCACTACAAAGGACTGGAAAATTACAGTCAAGAGAGGAAAAATACAGCCAGATGAATAGGATACAAGTAGATACATAAATGATTCAATTGATTATGTTTTCAGTGACAACTAATGATTTTACTGAACAAATATTGATCAAAGCTACAGAAATCAAATGCATCACCTGATAATGTTTTCAAATCAACTAAACAGAAGCCCGCTTAGTAATCAAAGCTACAGAAGCCTGCTGCTTATGTGTGAGTGAGCTGCTCATCTGTGAATTGAATTGCTTGTATGTGTGTGTGTGCGTGTGTGTGTTTGTGTGAACTGCTTGTATCTGTGTGTGTCTGTGCGTGTGTATATGTACGTGTGCTGTGTGTGTATGCATGTGTCTGTGTGCACTGCTCGTGTGTGCAAACTGCTTGTATGTGTATATGTGTGTGCATGGGTGTTACTGCTGCATACATAATATGGATACTGATTATGATTATTGATTATGGTTATTCAACATGGCAATTGATCTACTGATGAATATGATGAGAAATATTGAACTATAATCCTCAACACATGCCAACTCTACTGCTTTTGGGGCATTTTTTTCAGAATGAAAGGCCCCGAAAGCGGTAGTCTACCACCAAAAGCGGTGGTAGTTGTATATTGTTGTAAGAGAGAGGTTGCATCACAGTGATATAGAGGATAAATAAATATACCATGTCTGACTTTTCACCACAATTGAAATGGTAATCATTGAATAAATAAAAACATGTTTTCTGCGCTTAATCAGTGTGCCATTGTCAAAACTGTTGCTTGTGGCTGGACTGTTAATGCATCCGTAGATTATGAGGTTGCCCTTGTTTGCTAGCACGTGGGGGCAAATTAGGCTAGCTGTTCAGTAATGCCCTAAAAAGTGGATTTGCAATTTTTTTCCAAACTTCCTCTGAGCCAGCAAAAGCACCAGAGAGAGAGAGATGCGAAACTTCACTTTGACAACAGCACAAGCAGTACCTCACAGATCTGTGCCAGTAGGCCGAAAGCAACAGGGGCCACAGCAGAGAGCCCCATTCTGTAGTAGGCCTACTACACTCCTCTCCTTCCTTCCTGAGGCTACTCAAAAAGCAGTTGCAATGTCCTTCAGACCACCAGATAATTACACATTCCCTGCCCAGAAATTTACCAGGAGAGCTGCACTCGCTCCTGTAGAGCCACCTGATGCAAAGAGTGGCAGTGGCTTTAATACAGTTCAGACTGTGACAGCATTGTGCGCAGTGTGTACAGGTCAGCCATCAAGAGCAAGCCAGAGTGGCAAAACCTGGAGTTGGCTATGGTGGGAGATATGTGCGAAGGCTGAGAGGTCACCGCCATCAAGGATGTGATGTCCATCCTCCAGGACCTGCAGCCACAAACCCACAGCATGATGCCGGAGGTGCAGAAGCTCATAAAGCTATACCTGTCACTCTCAATCTCTCTGTGAACGACACCATGACAGAGGAGACTCACCCACTTGGCAATAATGAGTATTCTTGTGACATTTTGGATGTCATCAATATTCCCACCCTGATAAAGGACAACTGAGTGAAGGTCCACTTTTTTGGCAAAGCATTAGACTGAGACAAAGTGAGATAGCCTGCATTGGTGGGTAGAGTAGGGCCTACTGAAAGGCTTTGTTTTGACATCAACAATGGTACCATTAGAGGTCCTATGAAATAGGCAATACAGCTGCTGACTCTTGAATTATTTTAGATGCCAGTTGCTGAAAAATCTTGTGCACAGTTTGATTTGGTCCCCTTTGTTTGTAATTGTAAATGATTTAGTAGACTATCATTTTTTGTTCAGGTGTTTTTTTGTGTGCCTATATGAAATAAGCACTCATTTAATTGCTTTGGTTAATACGTCATAAGGTCAGCAGATGTGTACAGTCACTATTTATGAGATGATTTATGATGATGATTGAGCCTCTTAATTTGGCTTTGTTTACCTCCCTAGAGGCTCGGCCCACAGCACCCCCTCCCAGAAAATAGTTCCAATGGCCCTCTACCCACAGGTGATCTGTACCTTTAATACTCAAACTGAAAATGCTTAAATTGAATGGGGGTCTCTGTAAACATGCAAAATAAAGTGCATACATATATTAACACATGTAAGTGAGTAATTACTTAAAAAAAAATCTGTACCACATTTGCTCTACTGTCCACCATCTGACAAAAAAAAATGCACAAAAAATATAAGTTTCTTCTGATTCAAGGCACAATATAATAAAATTATATGAGATGACCGATTACTTTGTAAAAGTCACCAAAATTGTGAATGAGTATTTTATTTGGATCTCAGGATTACAGGATCTAGATTATCTCCATTATTGCACCTGGGTCCAATGGGATAGGAAAGTTTAACCAACTGCTTGTAGTCATTTAAAAAAATGACTGCCACGGCAACCAGGGTTTTTGGCGCTGGTCCGGCTTCAAGATTTACTTTGGGGGGGGACCCGCCGGTTCAGCGCAGTGAGGCGTTTCCACCAACGACAGACAAGCCTCTGCAGCACTGGAGAGCGGACAACGGCACTCCTATATCCCCGCTACCTAACCATAGCCCTGCCCCACGCCGGAACCTCGCCCTGACACCCAGTGCCTGTCTTCACCGCGGCAGCCCTAACTGGCATGCGAGCGGCACCCACCCTCCAGCAATGAGTGCAAAATACAGGTTGCTCGGCTGGGCTACTGCCCCATATGACATTCACAAAGCTCCACTCCCAAAATACACGAGCCGCCGCAATTTTTGCATTTAAATCTTCTCCATTCATTATCTCCCCCCCACCCCCGCAGGTGCAATCACCTTCTCTCCATCAATCCAATTACTCATTACAATATTGTTACAAGTTGTGATATAGCCGAATAGCCTATTTAGAAAAAATAAATGCGAGATCCTTGCGGAGTTTCGCCAGCTTAAATGACAGTTGTTTCGCTATAGCGCCGTCCCTTAACAGTACAAAACACTTAAGTTACTAATACAAGAAAGCGCAGTAATTTAAACGGAGCATCTCTTGTAATGCACGTTTGCTATGACAACAAGTGATCGCTGCTGGTAGCTCAACCGCCGGATCAATAAACACCCATAAAATGACAATTGGGCACAAGTAAATAAAATCAATGCTAACCATCGACAGCCATTACCCTAAGGATCTTAACTAATGTATTGTCACAAGTTGTGATATAATATTTAGAATAATAAATGCGTAGATCCTTGCGGAGCTACGCCAGCTTAAATGACGGTTGTTTCCACTGTAGCGCCGTCCTTAACAGTTCAAAACACTTAACGTTACTAAGAAAGCACAATAATTTAAACAGAGCAATATAGACAGACTAATTAACGTAGCCTACTTATAACATTAAAGGTGCTTCGGTGACATTTACACACCTGCAAGAATAAATGACAAAAATCGGAGGCAATTTTATCCTGATAAAAATAATTTATAACTTAATAACTAATATTAAGTTATAAAACTGCAATCCAAATGTTTTATTTTCATAAGCTGCACAATAACGGAAGAAAATGGCAAGAAGAAAGAAGAGGTTTCTCATCATGTTAAATAGTGGTTGGAAACCCCCCCAGGCTTACAGAAATGATTTAACCCAACTGCTCAGGAGCCAATGGGAACTTAGGACTCTCAGCCGTTCAAACTGGACAAGTGACCAAAGGGCTCAAAATCACGTGAAATTAACGCGTCGAAAAATTGTTAACGTGTTCTCTACGTTGTTTCGTGTTGTCGTTATCAACACGTTGTTAACAAGCGAAAAATTGTTGTCGTGTTGTTAACGTGTTGTTGTTGTCAACGTGTTGTTAACGTGTTGTTTACGTGTTAGAATTCGCGTGTATTTGACCTGGATGGCGTTCCATAGATTACATTCAAAGTCAATGCAAAGACGCGAATACAGGCGAAACTGATTTGCATCTTTGCATTGACTTTGAATGTAATCTGTCGTGTGAAAAAATTCGTTTCGCGTCTGGTGTGAAAGCAGCTTTATGTTGAGTTTCGTCATCTTCCATAAAAAAGTACTCTTCTTCATCAAAATGGACAGATTCAATTGAAAATTCTGAGGAACTATCGGAATCTGACTCGGATACCATCGTTGATGGACGCACAATTGCCCACCGTGTACAATTTATGACGTGACCACACAGGGGAGTGCCAGAATCGCTTTTCTGTGTTGCTCAGAATGTTTGTTAATGAGGGGGGCGGGGAAAGTAACAAAAAATAGCGATTTTTGTTAAAAATTATTTTCTACATCTTTTTCTTTTTTAGGCAGACGATGAGAATTATTTTAATTGTACCCTTTTATATTCATAAACTTGCTCAATGCATGTCCTAAGCTCTTCAATAAATGAAATCATCTTTGAAAAACTGCATTTTGTATTTACTCAGGTTATCTTTGTCTAATATAAAAATTAGTTTGATGATCTGAAACATTTAAGCGTGAAAAATATGCAAAAAAAAAAAGAAATCAGGAAGGGGGCAAATACTTTTTCACGGCACTGTATCTAGCTGTCTGTGTGAGTCATTTCAGCCCTATGTCACGGTGGTTTTTGCTCATGTAATGGTTGAATGGCATAGTTTCAAAAGACTTTTGCACCACAATAGCGAGCTTGGGTCATGTGATTGGTAGGATATGACTGGAATTCAGGAAGTATTGAGGTGCTAAAAAAATAACTAAACTACAAATAGGAAACCAATTGAGAAAACGTATGTGTGTTGAATAGTTAATTTTATTTGAATGGGTGGCTAGAAAATGGTAAAACGCTAATGAACTGCGGGGCAAGTTTCTTGGATTGGGCCCTGAAGAGGGTACCTCTGGTCGCTAGCCTCACCTTTTGTCCAACCCAGTAGCTGGGAGCCGGATGGCGCCAACGGTTGCTCTGGATCTGCTGAGCAGAGACCCATTTCAGCAGAAGGCCACAGGCTCTTCACCATTCTTCACAGCCAGAACAGAGCAGAAACTGAAAAGATTTGACCTCCACCTCTCTCTCTTTGGTCTTTAAAAGGAGGGTTTGGTGCCTACACTGTCACTTGACATCTGGCATTCCTGGACCAACCACAGGGACAGAATTATGAGGGACCTGAACTCAAGGCAGGAAAGACGACCACCTGGTAGAGTCACCTTCAGAAAGACAGCACAGAGTCTTACCCAGCTCTTGGTTCAACAGTTCTCCATCAGTCTCAGGATGAAAACTGAATGAGAGGGGGGAGTTTTCATTTTATTAAGGATCCCCATTAGCTGGCGCCGCAACAACCAACTAGTCTTCCTGGGGTCCACAAGAAAAAAAGAAGACACAACATAAGTAATACATACAATACCAATATTAACTACTATACTGTATTACATACATATACTACATAAACAAGAGATCACTGTAACATAACTCAATGGTACATAGTATTATATAGCCTGCTATAAAATTTTGTAAATAATAAATTAATCAAAATGTGAATCTAAAATGGATCAGAAAAGGAAAAAAATCATCCTTATACTAGAGGAAAACAAATTTATCATAAAAATATGATAAAAACAAAACACAACAACACAAAAACAAAAATTCCTGCATATGGTCAAGACAACATTTACAGCTGTAGATAAGATTTAAGTTTCCTTTCAAATACCAATTTACTTTCTACATCACAGAGGTGATGAGGCAGATAATTCCATAAAAATAGTGATCTATAAATAAAAGACTGTTTTAAAACATTTGTCCTAGGACGGGGCAGTACCAGCTTACCGTTGCTAGACCCTCTGGTCCTATGATTGTGCACAGTATTTGGATAAACAATTTGTTTAAATAAGAAAACAGGAATTCTACTGTCCATAACTGACTTAAACGTAACTCCAGCGTGTACTGTTAATCTGTTTTCTACCATTGGTCAGGAAAGGGTAGCATGCATACGACTGATATTAGAGCGTATTGAGCAACCGGATGCAAACGTGCAGCCCTATTTTGGGCAATCTGTAGTTTTCTGAGCTCTTTTTAACAGTAGATGCCCAAACCACAGAACAATAATCAAGATGACACAATACTAAACTCTGCAAAATCTGACACAAGAGGGGACTAGCAACAAAAGAAGTACATTTCCTTGCAATACCTACTGCTCTGCCCATTTTTATGATTATTTGATTAATATGATGATTAAAACATAGAACAGAATCTAACGTTACTCCTAGAAGTTTGATGCTCCCAACTTGTTCAACCATCAAATTGCTTAACTTTAAATCAAGCTTTGGGCAACAAGATAATTTATGCCTCGAACCCAATAAAATGCACTTAGTTTTGGAGACATTAAGAACAAGTTTGTTGGATGAAATCCGATCCTGAACCACTAGCAGTTCATTTTTTAGGACATCATTTAGTTCCTGGCTCGATGGCGCAGCATAATATAATGTAGAATCATCAGCATAAAAAACCATATTTGCCCTTTTAATTGTCCGAGCCAGATCATTAAGAAACACAATGAACAGTAGCGGTCCTAAACAGCTGCCCTGAAGTACCCCACACACTAAATTCCTGCTGTTTGATATTCTACCATTTAAATGCACCTGTCGTGATCTTGAAGACAAATAGTTCTGGATCCACATTAAAGCCATTGGAGCAAAACCATTACATTCTAGTTTGCTAACCAAAACAGAATGGTCAAGCAAATCAAAGGCAGCAGTAAAATCTAACATTACGGCCCCCACTATCAGAGAATTATCAATGGCTTTCAACCTGTCATCGGTCATTTTTATCAAAGCAGTAGACGTGGAATGGCCAGTTCTATATGCATGTTGAGTTGTTGTTATTAAATTATTCTTAAAGAAATAATCACAAATTTGCATATATACAACTTTTTCCATGATTTTGCTTAGGACAGGAATAATGCTGATCGGTCTTGAGTTACATTCATTAAAAACAGTTTGTTTATCTTTGGGTATTGGAATAATCTTTGCCATCTTCCACAGCATAAATACAACTGTTAATAATATGACATACAGGAGATGAAATGTAATGGGCAGTAATCCTGAATAATTTATCTAAATAATCTGCGCCTGCAAGTTTGCCTGCAAGCGACAACCTCCCGAGGGATGCCATGGTAGGGCTGTGCGATATGGACAAATCAAGGATCTCGATATTTTTGACCAAATACCTCGATATCAAAATTGTAGTGATAACTGTTTTTTTCACAAAATATAGTCACAACGCAATTTTTCTTAAACAGTCATTTGTAATGTGGATATGATAACTAGGTCTGAACGATTTGGCAAAATAATCTAATTGCAGTTTTTCAGACCAACATTGCGATTGCGATTTAGTATGTAATACATTTAAATGTTCATAATCTTCTGTATTATTCACTAAATACAAGCAATAAACACGGTAAAATCCTGTTACCACTCAAGCAGGGTTTCATTAGACCTTTAACTCCAATGTTTTTTTTTCAGGGCAGAGTTTTTCCCAGGAGTGAAGGCATTTTAAGCTGTATTTTAGGAAGGGTGAACCATCAGGACAGTGAGTGAAGGATCTGGACATTGCTGCAGTTATAGTTTTAAGGAAATATATTAGGAACCCTGCACTAGGTACCCTAGGAGGTGTGATAGGCTTGAAGTGTAACACAATTTCAACACTACAATATAATCAGTTGTCAGATCAGCTGTCCCTTCAAAACTGGCATCAGGCCAGACTAGTGACAGGGTTAAAAAATAAAAGGGGGTGACATCACAGTCAAGTACCTCAAATTCTGATTGCCTAAGCTTGACATTTGTACTAAAAATTATATATGGTATATGTTTTTGCCGGCATTTATCTGTTTGTCTGTTAGCAGGATATCTCAAAAACGGCCACATAGATTTTAACCAAACTTTGCAGGATCTTAGAGTAACACAAGAGGAACAATTGATAAAAATTTGGCATATCTAGACCAAAGTACAGCTGAGATATAGGCTAAAGTTCAAATACAGCTATGCTGGCAGAGATTTGAAGTCTTTCCAATGGGCCGGATTTCCAATTGACGTGCTTTTGAGTTTTGCTGCCACCTGGCGGTGGAATGCAACAACACCCTACATCAGCCAACAAAAATAACTAATGCACAGTTGCCTTGGCGTGGCGGAGGTGCTGGGCTCTCTGAGTGCTCTTGTTTAGTAATGTAATGTTATCAGGAAAAACATAAACCTTTTAAAGATTTATTTGTTAGTTTATTCATTTATACAGCATAGTAAAGCATTTCTGACTGTCAGGCCTTCAAATTCCACACCCTTCATGAAGATTGGGATGTGCCACTTACGAGTTTATATGGATGAAATGTGATAATTGATGCATGAATTGATATGAATGACATATATTTAAAGGAGGATTATCACGCTTACCTGTTTCGACTTGTATTAACTGCACTGAAGTTCAACAGCACCCGTATTTCTGCAAGATAATTAGTCCTTTCCACGTAATTGGCGATAATTGCCCGTAATTTCCTTGATAAAATCCAAAACGGAGGCCGCCATTGTTTTGAACTCAAGCTATGTGAGACAAAGTTTCAGCCCGTGAAAGCCATAATCGTGACGTGAATGCGGCTGCTGACAGTGTTAACAAAACATCCCTGAACAGTGATATGCATTGTGCCATTGTGCGAGTTTATAACCCAACGGCGAATGAAATCCCTGTCCTTTGGGAACGTGTGCATTGTCACACTGGCCATCTTCTGTTTAGTGTCGTTGACACAATTGTATGCCTGACAATGCAACATTTTCAAAGCGATTTTGGATCTGTCCACTGACGAGAAAATCTCATTAAATCGAATGCATCGGCCCTGATGCCTGGAAGCACCAGACCTCCGTGCTGACGCCATGATCTGGCGCCCGAGAATCAGACGCGACAGATGCTACGGAAAATAATGGCGCTGTCCAATGGGCTGAATTAAATTCCATTTTTTCATCAATTAGCCAACTGAGCTATATGAATGCAGTTTAACTAGCAGGAGATTAACAAATTGAAATAACAGGAGGGCAGAAATTTTTTCATGATAGTCCTCCTTTAACTATTGAATAGCAAAAAGAAAAACCTTCAATGACAGAAATGTTTTGACTGACTGATTTAACTAAGAGCCTAGTAGACATGTAATAATTACCATGACTTAACTTTTCAATGAAATCTGAAAAAGGTATAACAAAGCACTGCAGAAAAACAGGCCTCATATGAATATGAAAAATTTAAATCTTGCTGATCAGTCAATAACAAATCACACAAATTAAAGTGCTGAAATACAGAAAAGAACGAATTTCTGGCTGTGCCACTCTGTAAATATTTTGATAACTAAAAGTTGTTTTCATAGGGTCACAAAAACGGATGTTTTTGTTTAAACGCCCTCTTTAGTGATATTTTTTAAAATGCCGGTTTCTGTGCATCCCTGTGGACATGTAAAATGGAGCTTTTGGAAAACGATTATGTCACAGCTCATTTTGTGCAAGCCGGTGCAAGCCCTCTGTTCCATTGTGTGATGTTCTTCTCTTGTATGTGAGTATAAATACATCTATAAATGTAGATGTCATCGCCATGTACTATTGGGGATTACTTGATTTGAGCACGTTGTAGTTGTTTTTGCATGCTCGTGTTGTCGCAGATATTTTGCAAAATGAGGTTGTGCGGACAGTTTTTTAAACAGGGAGGAAAATATCTGTGTACGTGTGGATAGGGCCTTAATGAATGCGTGCGATGGCAAGTTGTTTTCTTCATGTAGGCTGCTGCTCTCGCTGGCATGTCACATGAGGATTGGATAGTGTGTGTTTACGTGAAACCGAGCGCGGCCAATCATCACAGCCTTTGCGATTTGAAAATTGTGTTCTTCCACATTGCGAATTAATCATTCAGCTCTAATGATGACCAAGCTGGTACAGGCAACAGCTACAACAATCTAACAAGTGCAGAAAGCTGCATTTCTTTACTGATTGCTGCCTTTAAAACTAGAAAAGACAACACGTCATATTACGATATTACGATATCCAAAATCCCAGACGATATTTTATATCACAATATTTATACAGTATCGATATATTGCTCATCCCTATATCTTGAGGGAGGAGCTCTGCCATCTCCTTGGCCATGGGCAGCCTCGTCAAAAGGATGAAATGGGCTGCCTTTGAAAAACAGTCCGTTGTGGTTTAAACCATAGTGAAACCATCAGACCCAGATTGCCCAATCACAAAATCCATGGAGCTGGACTTCCAAGGGCTGGATGAGGCCACTGGGAGGTTAGGTACTGGACTTAGCCTGGGCACAGGTATCACAAGCGGCGACATATTCCTGGATGTTCCATTGGATGGTTGGCTATTAGAAAAGTCGGCAGACAAGGGATAGGATGCAGGAAACCCTATGATGGCATGCTAAGGGAGAGGTGTTGACCCAGGCAAGGACTTTGTCTCTGACACCATCGGGTTCGAAGAACTGGTAAGCAGGACATCTCTGGGGAGTGGAGCAGGAATGGAGGCTTTTCTCCAGAATGGGCCCCACCACTAATTTGGTGGCAGCCAGAGGGCATCCTTCATGAACCACTGTCGCTGGCTCTTCCTCATGGGAAAGGGATTGAAGATGGGACAGGGTGTCAGCCTTCTGTTTCTTAGACCTTGGGCTGTGCTTGCACTTGGGAAAAAATACGTATAGCCACTGTGGCTAAAGTCAGAAAAAATTGTTTAGCCACAAGTAGCCACAATGTTGGTGCTCTGCACATAAAATTTTGTTAAGAAGAAATTTCATATGTTGGCTCCACATCTGTGCTCTGAAAAATAATACTAACAAGTGGTGCCAGGCACCACAAACCCCGCCCCTCGCACATACTTTCACCTACTTGTACGAAATTCAATAGGGATCTATTCTGGGTCAGTGGCAATCCCTATACCGAATTTGGGGTGAATCTGGCCATTAGTTTTGCCGCTAGAGTGTTAAAAAACAAACACACAAATGAAAGGTCATTCATAGAATGACGACTTGCCGGAATCATGCACAGATCTCTGAAACAGAATGAATGGAATGGAGTTGGTTTCAAGTCTCTGGCTGTAATGGTTGCGCAGTTATGAACCAAAATGTGTTTTTGACCTTTCTGGTGAGCTTGGCCTTGACCTTTGGCCTTTGGCCTCGAAAAGAGACCGGTCTCTAGCCAGAAGGCTAGTCAATGTTGTCACCAAGTTTAGTGAAGATAATGTGAAAATAGTGGCCTGTAGAGTGCACACAAACAGACAGACAGACAGACAGACAGATGAGAAAATAAACCAAAATAGAGCGCTGCTTAGGTGACCTTGACCTTTGACCTAGATTCACCAAAATAGTGCAGTACCTAGGTGTAGTAAGATAGACCTTTCGTTTATCAACAATATGCACTTGGTTTGAAGTCTCTACGACGATTAGAATTGAAGATATGGCTTCTTATGTGTTTTTGAACTTTTGTGTGACCTTGACCTTGACCTTTGACCTAGATTCCTAGGTGAAGTAAGATGGACCTTTAGTTTATGAGCAATATGCACTTGGTTTGAAGTCTCTACGATGATTAGAACCGAAGATATAGCTTCTTATGTGTTTTTGACCTTCCGTGTGACGAAAGATCAGAGAGCGGGGCGGATTATAAAATGAAATCTCTTACTGGCCCAACTGCGGGGAAAATAGAAGTGCTTCTCTGATCCGTCCCACCGTGGTGCGAATAGCAGAACTGCTTCTCTTGTCGGCCCCTTTGTGGGGCAGATAGCCGATCTCTTTCCCCCAATTCAGCGCGCTGCGGGGTGAATAGCCACTTCCAAAAATAAAAGTGGAGGCATTTTGCTGTCTCCGTCAGGTATAATTCCTGACAGAGAGGTCTCCCCAATTATGCCAGCGATGCGCTCATCTGCAGTTGATAGTTGTGACTGTGAGCCTCCTCAACCTGTGGCTGATGTGCGCTTATGCGTTTCTTTGCTTCCAGTTTCATGTCAAACCATTTACGCTTCACCTCGGACATAGTTCTTTGGACTACTGAGACAACATTAACGGCATCTGTCACCTCCCTCCAAGCCTTCGTTTTGCCTGTCCCTGTCACACCACTGCTAACAGATGAAAATAAAATGTTTTTTCTAAACTCCACTTCACCCAAAATAATTTCTATCTCCGCTTCGGAAAAATTCCTTTTTCTTTCTCTGTCTTTCTTTGTTTGCGCCTTGACTGACAGGTCGATTGGATGCATCTACATCTCCTTATATGGTGGTAATTGGCAATTCATGGGCGGAGATTTATGCAAATAGCTGATTACCGGGAGCGCGCTGTCAATTTACGGTCGTTTGGCATTCATGATCTACACACGTGTTTATGATCAGATCTGAGTTTCCCGAACACAGTTTCACGTGTTCCTGAATCCGGAGTAGGTTTTTAGTAGAGTAGGCTTTCATGTGTAAATCTGTTCGCAGATTTACGAACGTTTCATGAATGAGACCCAATGTGTGGTCAATATGTTTATGATAATATTTCCCCCCTTAAACACATACTTTTTAATGCCATTTTTAAAAAATAGGGAGTTTATTTTCAGTCTTCTTTCATAATCCAATAAACAAAAGATCAAAACAATATACGGAATTACTGAGAGAGTTGAGATTTTTTCCTAATTATTAAGATTTACTTCCTTGCAGTCTCGAATCAAAGCATAAAGGTAAATTAATCTTTTTGTTATCACTTCTTAATCATTACAGGCTTAATTGACCAAAAAAGGTCAAATTGATTGATTGACTGTGCGTGGAAACAGGTTCACAAACTCTAGTGTTAAAAAGGAGAAGTCACTGCCTACCCTGACTGCACGTCCCTGGTTTACAGGTATGGCATTGTACATCAAAGTTGAAGTTTTGCAGAATTTGTATATATAAAATTACCTTATTTTGTGTAATATCTCATCCCAATCTTCTTTTATAACTTCTAAATATTCGATCATTCATCTACACATGTGGACTTGACACAAGCCGTGGAGGACATGGAGTGAATGAGAGAAAAATACAGCGCTCTTCTGATTGGACAAAATGTTCGGAAATGCTGAGGTCGGGTGTACTCGGATGCGCTCTTCCGAAAAGGAGACGCATTTGCTTTTCCTTGTTTATCGCTCAAAGAAAAGCTGCAAAAAAATTTTTTCAGTAGATTTTAGCTTTGCCACAGTGGCTAAACAGACTAAAAAAGCCATTGCCATACAGGATATGGCTGCACCTATGGCGATGTGGCGATTGGCTAGCGCAAGCACAGCTGGGGGATAGGTGAGGGTGAAATTGAAGCGGGCAAAGAAGAAGGACCACCAGGCCTGTATGGGGTTTTACCTCTTGGCAGAACTGAGGTATTCAAGGTTCAAATGATCTATCCATATGGGGAAAGGTATGTTGGCCCCCTCAAGCCATTCTTTAAACGCCAAATTGACGGCCTGGAGCTTGCGATCTCCAATACTATAGTTCTCTCTGCAGGTGACAGTTGACAGAGAAGAAGACATAGGGATGGACCTTGCCATCTGCTGCCTGCTGGGAGAAGATGGCCCCAGCACTAATAAACTTGTCCTTTAGTTGGCAGAAGGCACACGCAGCCTGAGGAGTCTAGCCAAATGGAGTCTTGTTGGAAGTGTGGGCAGTGAGGGGAGCAGCAGCAATAGAGTTGCTTTGGATGAAGTGATGGTAAAAGTTAGCAAAGCCAAGGAATCTCTGAAGCTGTTTGCGGTCTAAGGTTTCTGGCCAATCTTTGAGAGCCTTTACCCTTTGCTTGTCCATGTTGATCGCATCCCGGGGAACGGTGAATCCAAGGAACTGTACAGACGACTGATGGAAATCATACTTCTCAGGTTTCTGGTTTTCAAGCAGATGCTAGAGCACTCACTGGACATGCTGGGTATGATCTTCCAGGGTGCAGGAGAACACCAGGATGTCATCTAAGTAGATATATACAAAGTGGGAGATCATCTTGTGGAGGCCCTCAATGACGAGGTTCTAGAATAATGCGGGGGTGGTAGTGAGCCTGAATGACATCACAAAATATTTGTAGAAGCTAGAGGAGTTACTGAATGCAGTGCTCCATTTGTCACCCTCCCTTATGCGGACCAGTTGGCTGGTGTTGCGCCGGTCCAGCTTGGTGACGTAGTGGCACCTGTGGAGATTAGAGAAGGCAGATTCCATAAGAGGTAACTTGAAGCAGTTCTTGACGGTGATGGCGTTGAAAGCACTATGGTCAATGCAAGGTCATAGATAATCATCCTTTTTTTTTGACATCAAGAATAGGCTAGCACCAGCCGGCTAAGATGAAGGCCAGACGACGCCGAATGCTGGGGCCTCAGTGATGTATTCATCCAGGGTTTTGGATTCAGGTGCTGAGAGTGAATACGGCCTGCCCCAAGGTGGTGACACACCCAGGAGGACATCAGTTGTATGGGCAGTGTGGCGGAAGTGACGTGGTACGGGAGTTGCAGAAGTCCTGGTGTAGATCATGGTAGATGTTGGGAACCCCCTTCAGGTCAGATGACTCCTAGTGGCCTTGGAGGAAGAGGTGCACCTGGGCTGTGGGCAGAGCCCAGACAGGTCATGGAGCAAGAAGGGCTCCATTTGCATTATGGTGCCACCAGAACTCTCAATGTGAGGGTTATGTTGTTCTAACTAAGGCCTTCTTGGCAACAAAGGGGTGTGTGAAGATTTCAAGAGTTAGAAAACAACCATCTCCTGGTGGTTTCCAGAGTTTGACATCTGCATTGGACTGGTGACCTCACTGATGTCGGGGAGCGCCATCCATATCAGTGCTTGGGACTGGATGGGCATGGGCAGAGGAGCTAAGGACACTCCCAGCCATCTGGCAAAAGCCAGGTGAAGGAAATTCCCATCTGCTCTGGAGTCAATCAGGGCCTTGGAGGTGTTGACACTACTAGAAGAGGTTGCATGAAGAAGAATCATTGGGAGGAAGAGACACCTCTCCTCCTTGGACAGGATGTGGTCCTGGAACTGGACACTCTGCAATATGATGATTGGCACTGCCATAATACAGACCAAGACTTAAATTAATTTAGTGTTGTTGCTTAGCTGGACTGAGGTGGATCTGGCCCAATCCATTTGCATAGGTTCTGAGGAGGCAGCCTGGGGGCAGCTCTGGCTGTTGAACTACTTTGCCCCGATGGAGGGAAGATCTGGAGCCGAGCTTGCCGATCCACCCGTCTCTCCTGCAGGTGAGAATCCACATTTGAGGCCAGGTTGATCAGTCCGTTGAGGTCAGGTGGTAGAAGGCAGGTGGTCAGCTTATTTCAGATTCTGTCCGCTATGCTGAAGAGAAGGGTATCATAGAGTGCCTAGGGATTCCAGTGGGTTGAGGCAGCTAATGTGCGGGATTCAGTGGAGGAGAAAATGGTTGGTTGCACTGATGGATTTGGAGACAGGTGCCGTGCAGCGGGGTCACGAGAACAGGATCGGTTGAAGACCATAGTCATTTCATCTGCAAAGGCAGGAAAACTTCACACCCTATGGTCGCCAGCCTCTCGGCTTGCAGCAGCCCAGTTTGAGGCATACTGAGTCAGGTGGGTGATGAAAAAAACAACGCTGGGGCACTCAATGGGAAAAGAGGATTGTTGGAGGTTTAAGATTATTGAACACTAAGACAGGAAGCTGTGGCAGGTTGATGGGTTGCTATCATACTGATCCAATAAGGCAATGTGGGCTCCTGAGGTCTGGAAGACTGGGCTTTAGCTTGCAGTAGGAACTAACGAGCAGCTTGGTGAGCAGCAGCGGTGTCCCAGGAAATCCCCAAGATCGAATCAAGCTGATTTGTCATGGTCCCGACTGGCTGATGAAGCTTGCAAAGATTTGCCTCCTTTTGTCCCAGGTGGTCCCTTGTAACTTGATAGCATCAGAAGGGTTAAGGAGATCCTCTGTTTCCACAGGCGGCTGGATTGTTTTCTTATGAGCAGCAGAAGTAGGAACCAGGCACAGATTACTGTTCTCGCCTAAAAATGAAGTCTTTCGTGAAAAATAGGACTGCTGCAATTGATCATTTAAGGAAACTGAAGTGGTTAAACTCTGAAGGCATTCAGGCAGATGAATGAAAATCAGCGGATAGTCCAAGGTTTGGAACACTATCATTCAGGCTTTGGCATAGTCAGAAAAAACTGGACTGAGGTCAGTACTGGGTAGTAAAGCCATGGATGGGGCACGCTGGACTGTGCACACTCTTGAACACAGAAGCAGGAGGGACTGGAAGGATCGCATCTTGTCTGGCTGCTGACACCGGGATTATACTGTATCTCTAATGAAACCGTTGCTGGTTACCTCTTTGGATACTGAAGACAGAAGAATTTACTGACATGGTAAGAACAATCCAGCAAAGGGGAGAGAATACACAGGAACTTAAATACACAAAGACCACAATAAGCAGGTGGGAAAGGGATGTGCAAACAGGAGGATGAACACAAGGGAGGGGAGTTGAACAAAACAACAATTAATAAATAAAGTTGGATGGAATTTGACATAGATGGCTGGGCTTTGGGAAAGAAATAATTAAGCAAACACTTAGGATGTTACACAATGGTACAATGAGTTGCTGTGTCGCCTCATAGCAAAAGTGTTGCAAGTTGTAGTCTGGCCTGAGGCATTTCATGTGAAGTTTTCATGTTCTTCTGACGCTCCAGTGTTAAAAAGTCAGGCAAAGGTCGATTTGCTGTCTGGCGAATAGAAATAATCGTTCACTTGCCAACAAAACAAGCCATCAGGTGCCCCTTCCAC
This sequence comes from Gymnothorax javanicus, assembly GCA_029692085.1. Classification (NCBI taxonomy): domain Eukaryota; kingdom Metazoa; phylum Chordata; class Actinopteri; order Anguilliformes; family Muraenidae; genus Gymnothorax; species Gymnothorax javanicus. Next base: position 104,556,909 of record CM056193.1, on the reverse strand, counting down.
CAGTCGCGGTGTAATTTTATAATCTAGCTGCAGAATCATTTGGAATATATCCGTCAGTTGTCAGGTCTCTTGCCCAAATCTACAATCAGTTTTGACAAGGAAGCCAGCTGGAAAGAGGCCAATCAGATAAAATAAAAACATGCCTCCATATTGGTATGTCCAATAGTAATCAACCATGACCTTAAATCTTATGGCAGGGCTTACCCCGAGTATATCTTTTTAGCACAGCCAACATTTATCAGAGGATTTGGCAAGACAATTCACAGGGTGTAGTTAAGATGGATACACTGTGATTAATATGTTAACATTAAATGGCTATTATCGATTTACCTTTATATCACACATTAGCTAGATAGCTTACTTAAAATGAGTAACCCTGAGCCAAATTTATGCTGAAGGTTTCACGTTACATGCCACAACTTTCTTTATGCAACATAATTGATACACAACACTGTTTTATAATAGACTAAGCTTACAAAGCTATTGTTCAGGCACCTAGCTATCGACTTACATAGCTAACACTAGGGCTGGGCAGTATGACATAATTTTCATATCACGGTTTTTTTTTTTTTTTTTCCATGCAAGAGTTTTCTTACCCACATTTTCTTCTAATGAGAAAAGAATTACTGCAGTAGATTAGCTTTAAATAGCCCATTTTACTGTCATAAGGACAGCATCATGTTCTTTTTCATGTCCAAACACAGATAAAAGCATGACCCCCCTCAAAGTATGGTTGCCAATAGGGTGGCAGTACATTAGAATAATGATTACAGTCAAAATTGAACATTTTTATTGAATCAAGTTTGCATAATTAGAACAATTAACCACCTTGATCATCATCGCACATCCTATGAGGTATTTCAATAGCTTGGGAAAGGAATCAAACATATTTTCTATTGAACAAAGTTAACAAGTAGGAGACACTCACATAGTGTTCTCCAGACAGGGCATCAGTAAAATCTTGTAATGGGCTCAACACTTTGTTTAATGATTCAAGGACCTCAACATACTGCCAGATCAACACCAAGTGCCTAGACTTTCTGTCAGCTCTCAGGACTTCAGCAATGGCTTTCTCCTGTTCAAGAATTCTTTCTACCATTTTCTGACATGATCCCCACCTGGTAGGTGTAATGCGTTGGTCATCCTTTGTAGCTCCCTCTGTAAAAAGTGGAAAACATTTCCATTAATTTAATAATACAAACCTTAATTGCAACTGCAACAAATTCATTCAAATAAACAGTCCAAAATGCTAAAAACTCATTCTCGTGTCTAAGCGCAAATTAAAAAAAGAGATCGTAACACTGATAATATTTAAGAAATAAACACAATTAATGTTACACTTCTTATAAACATGGTGTTGCATACATTACTTGTAAATAGCCAAATACAACAATCTGTCACATTTTTAATAAGTCATTATACCTATGGCAGTTTGAAGCCTGTGCCCAAAGCATTGGAGCCTTATACAGTTGTTGAGCTGGACCATCTTCTTAATGTTGGCTCCACTGTCTGTGGTGATGGCGACCAGCCTCTTTTCCTCAAGGCCCCAGGAATCGAGAGCTTCCATTAGTCCTTCTGCGAGCAATTCAGCCGTATGGTCTTGAGGGAAAAAGCTAATTTGCTGGCAATGGCTTTGCAGCTCCCTGTTGGCGTTAATGAAATGAATGGTAAGGCTCAAATACGGCTCCATCGTTCGACTGGACCACAAGTCGGCTGTTGTAGAGTAGCCAGGGACCGTAGACAGTTTTTCTTGTGGCTTGCCTCTGTGATCAAGGTACATGGCGGGGATGGCAGTGCTGCTGAAATATTTTCGATCCGGTAGGACATACCGTGGATCCAGAGTCTTTATAATCGTCTTAAAACCCTCTTTCTCTACCATGTTCAACGGAACCATATCCTTGACGAGGTGGACTGCGACTGCGTTTGTTATCTAGACCCACTGCTTGCTTTTTTTCTCGAATGCCGTGCCTTTGGCAAACGCATCTTGGAGGGACGTCTGACTCGGATTTGACTGTTGTGTAGATTTAGCTGTAGATGTGGAGGGCGTAGATCTTAGCTGAAGACATTCGGTACTGTACAACGTGTTTACGGCTGAGGTGGTGCAGCAAATTGCTTGTGTTACCACCTCCAGCTACAACTTTTGATCGACAGCATTTGCAATAGACTGTCTTTTGCTCCACGTCCAACCTTTTAAAACCGAAAAACCTCCAGACGATATATGCGGCTCCTCTCAATGGTATTAAGTCCTCTGGGTCATCATGCTCTTCAACAATGTATGCAGGTGCTTCGCTTCCTGAACTCTCGCCACCGGCAGCCATTCTCGCCTCTAAACTTTTCTCTGTGCACACGCTCTCTAGCCTGCTGGTCTGTGGTGTTTGTGTGCAGTGGTGAAATGGGTCCCCGCGGAAGCGCTCTACTGCCGCGTATGTTACGGACATTGTTTAGGCTATTCGCTGGTACGGTGGTATATGAAACATTCATATCATAACGTAAATTAAGACCGGTTTTCGGTACGAACCGGTAATACCGCGCACCACTAGCTGACACCCATCACGACCCGAGGCTACGACTGACCCTGCACCACCTTACTCATTTCATAATATTGTGTCTTGCCATAAAATACTCTGTTTCATCTGGTAACTTTATTCAACATCGAAGCAATATTGTTACCACCCATATTGAGATTCTTGAAATTCTTCTGGCGCAACAAAAAGGATAATAGGGCTTCACGGTTTCCAGCCTCGTAAAGGTCATTAATTTTTTCAGCTTTTAAAAAACTAGAATAGTTTTAGTAACAAAAGCACGCTCTTCAATGAAGAAAGATAAGTTTTGTATGACTCCATTTGAAAATAATCCTTGCAATTAAGCAAATATGATAGTACAGAGTTTTCTAAACCATTTACCTCATGAAAAGTTCAAGAAGCCCCATATTGTGCCCTATAATAATGCATCCCCGCAAAGCTCCTGAGAATGCTGTAAAACAAAATAGATTGAGCAGTAGATTGGGTTATTGGCTCGTTTATGGAAAGCTAAACTTCCACTGAGGTGAGTGCTTGGGAGAGACTTGATGCTTCCCTATGGGCAATATGTGTAACACCCAATGTCCCTGGCTATTTTTAAGCTCAAGGGAGAAAGAAAAATCATGCTGGAAAAAATAGCGACCTTACCCCACACCTGATTGCATTTTTTTTCTTCGTACCTAGCCACAGGTTAATACCAATACTTTGCCTGTTTTGCATATGATCGTGAATACAGAAAGATTCTGATGTACAGAAAGTGAACCCGGTCAATAGGCTGACAGAAGCTCGAACACCACGTTAACGGTAGGCACTGACTGGTCAAATCATCAAGGCTAATTTTAGCCAGTGGAAACAGGCTAACCTTATCATACTACTCAACTAGACTGTCTGGTCGCCTGCAAACGCATGGGCATAGCCCTCAAAACCCCGCTTCTCCCCTTTTATGTGCATGTTCGGCTGAGGTTGATACTGTCGCCATGGCAACCAAAATCGATAGGTGTCATAACTGGACTATAACACATGTACATACCAAATATGAAAGTAATTGGTCAAAAATGACAGTCTGTACAGTGTCCACAAGGAAGTGTTGACGGACGCGGCGGCGGTGGCGGAGACGACAAGCATGAATCCGTAGTAGCCACCCGACTTTGTCCGGGGGCTAGAATTATCTGACTATAGTTTAATTTTGTTAGGTTACCAGAGGGAATGTATAACTGCTGAAGTGGCACTTAATGATCACTATCTATGACAAATACCAAACAGTTTTAGCGCGCTACCTCTACATGATGCACCTCTCACCTCCCTTCTCATGCGAACGATTACTTTATTCTGCTACACAAAGTGCAAGTGCCATTTTCTTTATCAAACCCATTTGCTTCCTACGATTATCACCCTAGGTTATTGTCAGCTATTCATTAGGACCTAATAAATGTAAACATGACGCAAGACATTCTTTGGGACTTGTGTTGTTCACAATTGCAGTCCACCAGTGTTTTGTGCACACAGTACATATGACAGCAGGCTATGCGGCAGCACTCGGTGATGATTCTTGGCGCCGGCAAAGTTGGAGGCATAAAGACCGTTGTGGGCTTATATTCTAAGGATCATTGGTGAATTTGATGCTTGGAAATCATCATATCTACTTGCCAATTGGCTTCCCTTTCATCCCCCCCCTGCCAAATTGTAATTCTGTATTGAAAATGGCGAGTAAAACCCAGTGTTTTTGAGCCCTGCGTTCTATTTGTATTCTTTGCTGTCCTCCTACTGGCCGAACACATGCATGACAGCTCTGAATTACCCATCAATATATGTATGTGGGTTGAAGGTGCGTGATCCCTGCAGTGTATTAATGTAGCGTCCAGGATGCGTTCCTGCTTCTCGCCTAAGATATGAACAAAGTCAAGTAGCACAATATTTTTGACCAAATACCTTGATTTTGATAGTGTGGTGATATTGTTGGGATAACTGTTGGTGTTCAGAAAAATATGAACATAACACTATTTTTTGAAAAACTGCCCTAAATAAAGTGGACATGATGACCAACTAGATACAGGCAAACTGCTAGAACAGTTTGTCATATCACAATATTACAATATCCAAAATCCCAAATGATATGTTGTAATACGATAACAAAATAATATACTGCTCAGCCATACTCTCACCTATTGTATGCTGGGATAGGATCCAACTCTTCCCCACCCCACCATGTGACCCTGACCAGGAATAAGATGGATGGAAGGATGGATGGATGAATGGCTTTTATGTGAATTCCCTGGCTAGTTTGGGTGAAATATGGGAGTCTAAAGTTATTTCTTTGACTTAATTTTCTGATGATGGTCACGGTGCCTGGCAGCACACCGTTTCATACCTGTTACAGCCAATTTTTCTAATCTGGGATCTGCTGTTGCTTTAGCAAATCTGAAAGTTCTCAATTTACAAGGTAATCTGCTGCGAACCCTGTAATGTGCCAGGAGCAGGGCTTTCTTTGCTGGACAGAGATTAGGGAATTTAGGATTGGGGGGGTGGGGTTGGTGCGTGTTAGGAGGGCGGGGGCGTGCAGATTGGGAGGCAGGAGGGCTCTGGTATTCTCTTGTACACCTGAGCGATGCTATCCTTCCTCTGCTGCTCCCACCTGGTGGCAGCCATGAGTAAGGTAGATGTGGTGAAAACCCATTCCAAACAACTGAACCCAACAGTATTCACTGAGGCCCCTCAAAATCAGGAGCTTTGATCACAAACCAGTTTCTCCTGCCCACGTCTTCAGCACATCCACTATGAGCGGAAAAGACAGAGCTGATCCTAGATCAGTGCTCTAGCTCTGAGAAGTGTGATGAATATCATTGCCAAGGTGGCATCCCACTCTTAGTGCTTAATAAATGTCTTCTAGTCTATAAGTGTTTGGACAGTGACTAAATTTATCATTTTGGCTCTGTACACCACTACAGTGGATTTGAAATGAAGTTGTGCTTGACATGTTGACATGCGAATTGAAAGGTTTTTCCACAATGACTGTATATATCATAGGAATTACTACTATTTTAATACTTAGTCCTTCAAGGTTTTGGGGCTCTAAAGTATACTTGGTGCCAGTAACCCTCTCATGCATGAATTATGATAAACTCAGTCAGGATTTTTTTTACTAATGTGCAGCAGTGCCCAAAATTGCAGGTATGTATAGAGAAAAAACACTTTTAAACAGCTGTACACTGTAGTGACCTCCATGCATGAAAGGGTTAAAAACACATGGCTAACAAATGGGTTTTTGGAATTAATATTAAACTGACAGCCACGGATTCCAAATGCAAAACTTTAAATCAACTCAATGCATTTTGTCTGATTTTTTGTAAATGTAATAATGAGGGAACAACACATGCCATGGAACAGCTGCATAGCCACATGCATAATTACTTTTGGTAATTTAGAAATGGGTGGAGGGAATCACTTATAGATGCTGTAATTGTCTACATCATTCAACCATGTAAACGCCCTTAAAGCTGAAAGAATGCACTTTGAGTTCATAGTCATTTAGTGCCATCTTCAATATGGTGTGGTAGACAGCTGAAATAACAATAGCATTGTCAATTTCCAAATATTAATGGACCTGACTGTATAAAATACATGATTGAGAACCTTTCCTCATGTTTGTATGCCATAATGATTGTATGAAAAGTGTCACTCCCTGTGTGAAGTTACGAACTAAAATAGTATTCAAAAATTTAATGCACTCTCAAGAGGGTATTTCTTAAGACAAGCGTTTGTTCCAAGGCATATGGTGTTATTTTGCTGTATTTCTAAAGCGATGGAAGTTTGGCATGCGGCTTTTATTAAAAAGGTGGTTATCCATTTTGGCTCCGACCTCAGCATAAAGAATAGCATTTGTTATCGTGTATGCAGCTCTGAGAATGAGGTATTTCATCTAGAGCAGGAGCCAGGTCTGTGCTTTTGTTTGTCGAAATTGGTTTAGGTCAGATAGCAAGTGTGTATTTCACACAGATAGTGTAATATAATCATCTGAGCCTATTATCAGAAAATATAAGTGAGAAATTGGCATGATGACTTGAAAATGAAGAGATTTTGGTCACGTTTAGTGAAAATCTTCAGTTGTGGTTCCAGGGTAGTTTGATATGGTTATTTCTGCACAAAGATGGGTTGCTGTGTGTTACGTGGACGTAATGATATGCAGTAGTGGTTCAGATGAACGTGCTTTTGAAAAAAGCAAGCTCCAGCTATAGTAATATCTGAAGAATAAAAAAAAAAATAATTTTTTAAAAATTTGGGTTGTGCATGACAGGATACATTCTTAATGAAATAATTGATACCTTCAAATACAGAACTTTTGCGCCCTCCTCCAAAAAATGAATATGTTCTAAAAATAAAGACATTATTATAATTGTTTAGTTCGCATAATAAAAATGTGTACATGTTTACTTTAACTTGGTTTATTATTAAATTATTAATTATTAACTCAACATAGTCTATGGTAATAGTTAAAAATGAAATTATGGACAGTCAGGTCCATAGTTTGCTTGCTTTGAATCTAATATTAGACTGGCAATATTGTCTACTCAGACAGAAAATGCAAATGGCTCAAATCTGCTCTGGAGAAATCATAAATTTTGGTTTTATTCCCAAATGAACTCACTTAGCTAGGATAAAACCCTCAATCCTGGGGCAGCAGCATGTGGATTTTATTGCATGGGAAATCTATGTGTTGTAAATATCTGCTTTTCAGGACCATTACTGATGTCAATAAATGCGTGAAATATGACCAAAAAACAAGAGTTCATGCCATGAAACTGTATGATGGCTGTTCTTGCCGCAAGCTTGTTTAGAAGTGATCTTTGTGCGGGAGGTTCCAAATATGAGATGTTGCTCTGGCAAATGAGAAAACCATAAAACTCCAGCAGTACATGCCTGACTTTTAGACTACTGTTGCTGAAATATATTTTAATCATACATAAAAAATTAGTTGGTTGGCATCCCTGCCCACCCCAGAACTGCCCTTTTGCCTCCAATTTATTTATTTTCTTTATTTTTAATTTTTAAGAAATCTGATAAAGTTGTTCCAAAAAGAAAGTGAGAAAAATGCGCAGAATCCCTGCTTGTCACAACTCATGTTTGCCTGATTGGTTCTGGCTTATTGGCTCTGCGTGAGTTTTGCAGTTAATCAGTTGTTTGTGTCGTTAACTCCCCTGTTCCCTAAATGAGATCAGCTGTGGCCACTCCCCTCTGTCTGATTGTTCTGTGCATACAAGTTGCTGGTTTTGTCTCATCTGGATCATCTATTCTAACGAGTAACTCTTCCCTCTTAGGCCCCATAAAAAATATATATTAGTTTATCATCCCTGCCCGCGTCAGAAGATCGTGACTGCTTCAATTTTTTTTAGTATTTTTAGTATTGAAAAAAGGGCAATCAGCGTAATGCACTCTGCGATTAGCGCAAATGTACCCGTAAATGCGCACTTAAGCCGTTGGAAAAGTTGTGTTCCTATGTGAGTCTCAGTCGAGTACCGGAAAATAAACGGGTTTAGAAACCTAGAAAAATGTGACAGGACTGCGCAAGTGAACTCTAAATAAAAATATATTTACTAAAAAGAAAAAATAACACATCAGGTTTTTCAGGTTAAAAGGATGATGACCTAACATTTTTTTTAATGGGACCTTACCCTTAATTCTGGTTATCCTTCCTGGTGTCTCTTCCAGGGAGCCAAATTATTAGTTAGAAAATTATTAGGTACAGTAGGTTCTCCAAGCCTCCTTCCGTTTCCCTTCACCCTCCTCATTGTAAACACTCTCTTGTGGCTCATCTTCCATCCTGCAATTAATTGGTTCCCCCTTTGTCCAGTACATAACACCTGCTATTCAGCAGACGATCTGTTCGGCTTTCAATCCCCGCATTTATGGGCTGGGCAGATTTAATTCCTTATGATGGTACATATACTTGTGATTTGGATTTGTTGCGCTATTTCGATCTCAAACTCTTAGTAAAGTAAAAGATAAAAAAAGACCACCCACCAGCCCGTGAGAATAGTAACATGAAGGATGCTAACCAACAAATTTTTCTTTACGTGGCCTCTTGCTCTGAGGAGTCCTTGTCGGCTTAACATTTTCAGTACATCTCTGTTTTGAATGACCAGGTCTATTTGTGTATCTAGATAGTTCATGCTGGTTTAGCATTTTTCCATGTTTTACTGGAGAAGTTTGTTTGGAATACTTTGGTATTGAGAAAGAGAAAGAAAAGTATATTCCACTCAATGTTAGTAATGCTAGAGAGCACAAGAAACACCAGTCAATACCAGCCTGATATACAGCATAGGGCCTGACAGAGTTGCAGGTCTATGGCTGGTAAAACACAGGATTTGAAAAAATTCTTAGAATATTACTGATCATCTGGGATCTTTATCACTGACGGAGTTGTTACCGTGTTGGTGCCATTGATAAATAATGGGATAATTTTCTGGTCTGTGGTTTCTCTGCTCAGAGGTGCTCAGTATTTCCCTATGTCAGCAGATGCCAGTGGCAAATTGAATTAGCAGATCTGAAATAAAGTGACATGCCACAAAGAAAAGTTTTGATGAAAAATAAAATATTAATACGTCTTGATGTGTGACTGGATAAAGCTGATGTATTGAACTTAGCATTTTCATGTGCTTCTGCTATTTTTGGTATTCATTGATAATTTTAATGTCACAAAGTATTGATTCTGCAAAAATGGTTACAGTAAATTAGCAATTTTTGGTGGTGAGAAAATGTATATATGCTCACCTTTTCAATTTTCTTTCAAGTCTGGGAAAACAGTCACCAATGAAAAATGGCATAAACAATTTATTTGACTATTCTTGTTCATTTACACTGCAGTTTGAGATTATCCTGGAAATAAAACTTGCATGGGTTTGTTTGTTTTTTATTTATTTATTTATTTATTCATTTATTTATTTTTAACGAAATAATACAGAATGAATTCAATGGAATTTTTTTTAGAATGTAGCCATTGTTCTGGTATTGAATATGAGGAAATGTATTCTGTTGGAGGCATTAACATGAAGTGATTTCATGGAGTTTAGCTCCTTCCCAAACAAACTGCCATCTATACTCACCATTTTCTCCAGTGCCCTTGAAAATAATCCTAAAGGGAACTTTATTGTATCCTTGAAAAATCAGGTTATCGCCGCCACTTCTGTGTTTCCCCCTACAAAAATTAAATGTCAAGTATTTAATAAGCTGCCGAATGGCATTGTTGTCTCCATCGTAACCTTTTGCCTTGCCGTATTCATAGCTTCTCGTGGTACTTGATTGGGTGCGGGAGGCAGTGGAATCACTCTTTTGCCAGGCGCCTTCTCACACAGACCGCTTATTCTGCATTTCCCCGGCGATTATCGTATGTGAGGCATAATGCAGACGTTCTCAAGTAACTTTGCCTAGAAAGTGGAGATAACTGTGACAGAAAGTGAAGATTATGTTAATAGATAGTTTCATTTATTTTTGTTATGATTATTTTGGAAATTACAATGAAGTGACAGGGGCAGCGTTCTGGGCCCCGTTGTGAATTAATGCGTTGATTATGCCCGGGCAATGTCGCGTTCGCGAGGAGCTGGCGGATTGCGCCCGTGTCAGGATTATCGTTGGGGAGATGATCATGTGTGGGGGAGTGCGATTAGGACCGGGGGTGCAGCAGGAGCCCCGCAAGCCTCTGACAGTTGAACTGGGGTGCAGCGCTGCTCGCCTAGCCTTCAATTTACCAAGCGCCCGGTTGTAACCTATTATTCCCATCCAAGACATATCCTTCCCGCTGAAATGGATTTAAAAAAATCCTCAACCATTTGCATTGTTATTAACATATTTATGTATTTTAGTTCATTTTTAACAAGCAATGGTTTATAGCTGTGATTTCATATCTGCCTTGAATAAAAAGTTTTTTTTTTTCCCTTTGACACAAATTTTGAAAAATACTTTATAGCCAGGAACTGAACTGCATATTGAATGCATTAGACGGTATTTGTCCCGTGTACTTCATAAAGGCTGGTATACGAGTCCTTTGGCAATAACCTGCTTCAAAAATTGGTCACCCCATTGCAACAACCGTGGACACTGAACCTTTATTATAGTAATTTAGTAAATATAACAACTTCTTACTCGAAAAGAGAAGCCCTGGTGGCTGATGTGCATTGTAATGCGCTTTTACTGTGGGTTGTACATGTTCATTGAATGACTGGTTGAGTTGAATGTTGCTGGTGGGGGCAGGTGCCTGCTCTGTCATTCATTCCCGCTCATGCCACGCTATTTGGCAAAGTCCCGGCTTGCTCCCTCTAAAAGGATAGGTGGGTGCGCTTCGACAAGCTGGCTATCCCATCTTGCAGTCTAGGGATGGAGCGGGATGCGGTCCTGATAGCGCCAGCCGAACGCGCCTAGGAATTCTCCAGGTCTCGATTTCACGTCCTAATCTCTTTAGGTGTGATGCGCCTGGAGAAGCTGAGCACGGCTCATGGGGAAACTGTTGTCTAGGAATGAGAGTGTGGAAATGGTGGGATTATATAGAGACTGGCGCAGTTGCCCTGCTATCACAAAGACGTTTGGCTCTCATGTGCCACCCCATAGACTCTATAGGCCATTTCCATGATGGAGAGCACACCATCTCTTCAGCAATATGACCCTTGCGCCTTTTTTGTCAAATGTACTGCACGCTGGCCCCTTAAGAATGAATTTCCCTTTTCTCATAAAGGCGTTTGGTCTAAAAAAGCCTATGTAGATTGCAAGAGTGGTTGAATGACAGCCAGAGTTGGAGCTGTTGAAAATTCAGTGGCCACGTCTGAGTGCATCGGGCACGTTAGCTTCTGCCAGGCGATACGGAAAGGCGGAAACGACTGAATAGCTCCAGCGAAATGTGCTTTTCCGTTGAAAACCTTATTAAACCGCTTCAAGAGGAAGCTCTTCTCATATATAAACGGTCATTTAGGTGTGATAGCATCAGGGAAATTGCACTGCTATGAATGGAGGACTGCATTTTTTTGAGTCCTGCGGGCTAGTGCTCTGTAAAGCAGGGTTTGTAGAGAGAAGGGTTCATGTCCTTTTCAGAGCTGGTGAAAAAAGGCATGTTTTTTGACCTTGGACCACATTTGAAACATTCAGCCATGCCGGATGGGTTGTTCATCGTTAAATACTTTATTTGAACTATTGCTGTCTTAGTCTCTCCTTTTAATGCCAGAGGTCTACACAATTCAGAATGTAATTAATATGTGTTAAAGGGTGGTAAGAAATCAGCCAGCCTTACCACAGGCAGCAGATGCACATTTCAGTGACAAATCAGGAGGTGTCTACCTGTTTTGTGATGGTCCTCCACGGCTGAAGCAGACTCCAGTTCAGGAGGCCGATGTCACTTCATTGTGTATGGAGGCCATACACCCCCTGAAGTGTGGGGTGTGTGTAGGGATGTATGAGAGAGGACGGGAGGTCTTCAGCGTCGATTGGGGAGTTGGGGAACAAGGATTTCAGAGATCAGAGAACTATAACAAGAGTCTGTGTCTGATGAGTGGCTGTTTGTGTGTGTGTGTGTTTTTGTGTGTGTGTATGCGCACATAAGATGAGTGTGCGCAAACCTAAATTCAAATGGGGAGGGGGGTATCAGGGGAACAGGGAGAACAGTAAAGAGTGAGTGTGCCGCTTAGGAAATGTCACGCTGGGAAGATTTGCTGGTTTTGATCCGGGCAAATTAATGCAAAACCCCAGTGCAAGTATTTGTATGGGGAAAACTTTGGAGGAGACTCATCTCTTAATAGTAATTATTGGGTTTACATTAATTTCCCTCTCTATTTTCTTCCACAGGAGAGCTGATCACCGCTGCTTGCGAGCTGGGGGTAAGCATTAGCTGTATTGTTTAATCAATTCACTCATTAACTCTTATAAGCATTAAGGAAGTTTAATTAAGCATGGGCAGAAAGCAGATTAATTTACTTTTAGGCTACAGGTTTTTACCCCCCTATTTCTATACACTTATTTTACTAAGTTAGGAGTGCAGAATGCTATAATTTACAACCCGTTTTTCAAATCCAATTAAAGTCAATGGTGAGGCGATGGCTTTTGTAGGCTTTGCCTTATGTAGGGTATAAGGCTTATTATACCCCCCTCTTTTTTGTGTGTATGTGTAAGCCGCGAAGAATGAACTAAATCGGGTTAACAGTTCTAATAAGTTTTATTATTTAATAAAGTTTATTACGCCGCTGTGATCCTTTTAGGGAGGCTGTGGCGGTGTCACTGCGCCAGTAATCCGGCCGTTAGTGCCGCAGTCCGTGTGGCCCGCCTGTCCCATTACTTGCGTCCCCCTGGGCTCGCGGGGCCTCCCCAGGCCCCAGGCTGTGGACTCCCTCTCCCCCCTTCCTGCTTGAGCCGAGTCTCCCCTCCCCTCCCTCCGTCCCTCCCGCCCACGTCTGCTGCGCGCCTCCACCCATCCTGTCCCCACCTGTCTTCAGTGCTCTCTGTATTCCTCTTTCTCCTCTCTCCTTCCTGTCTCTTTCTTCCTCTCACTCTCTTCTCTCTCTCCTTCAGTCTAACTCATTCTCACGCTCTCAAAATTGTCCCTTTTTCTCTTTTCTGTGGCTTTATCACACTCATTCTTCTCTTCCCACTTCCCATTTTTGTCTCTGTCCTTCTCTCTCACAGTTTTACCCTTTCTCTCTTGCTACTCCCTTTTCGATATAGTCTCTCCATGTCCTTTTGGCATGCTCCGGGTGGGATGCGGAAGCCATTTGAGTTGCGTTGCCCAGTTGCTATAGCGTTCACCTCTCCCCCCCGCAATACCCATTCCCCCAGCACCATCCCCATTCACATGGATTTATCAGCTCCGCTGATGGGTCTTCGCTTAATAACAGTCTTTATCTGGCCTGCCAGGGCTTACAAGCTAATTGCTGGGGTCCCCACGCGACCGCACGCCGAAGCGGTGGACAGTGCCACGCGGGCACAGGCGGGCACTGTGTCACCAAGCCACTGGCGCAAGGCCGCCACCTAGCGCTGCCTCGCCCAGCGCCTGCCTGCCTGCTCGCTGGCGTCAGAGGTGCCGCTCAGGCACTGTGCTCCTCAAAGAAGCAGTAATTAAAATTACAGGCTTTTAATTACATCTGGTGCTCCGTCCTTTCATCCCCCCTCGCTCTGCATGCATTCCCCCCTTTCATCATTTTCTCTCTGTGTCTCTGCTTTTCTGTCCCTTTGTCCTTTTCATTCATTTTTGCTCCTACCCTCCCCTGGCCCTCTCTTTGGGACTGATCCTTGTTTTCTATTTGAACTTCTGTCTATCTCAGTCTGTCCCTCTCTCTGCCCCAGTCCTTGTCCTTGTCCCCGTTACTCTCTCTGTCCCTCGTCCTTTCCCTGTTCCTGCCCTTCCTCCTGCCCCCATTCCTGCCGATATCTCTGGCTTTTGGAAGTTGACTCTCGTTCTGTAGACTGACCGCAGCAAATTTGCCTCAGTAATGAAAAGTGTATCCTCAGAATGGACAATGCTGTGAAAAAGTATTTGCCACTTCCAAATTTTTTCTATTTTTGTACTGAACAGCAAAAGAAATGTCGCACTCTTAAATTTTGTATGACGCACTTCTGAGAGTGAAAATGAATGGATTTTTTTACATTCCTGATTCAGTTAAAGTTGAGATGATGGTCTTGCCCCAGAAAAATCTTCAAACAAATGTAAAAGCATTTGGCCAAGTGTTCAAACAGACTCTCTTTTAACGAACATGGTAATGCTTGCAAACGCATCTTAATGAAAATTAGGATGCACCTGTTTCTCTTTGGGCCTATGGGTATAAAATGCACCCACAGGTACCAGTCTGTCATTCGTTTTCTGAATACAGCAGTCATGCCAAGGCTTACCCGAAATCAATGTGAACAATTAATTGGACGTCTCCATGCTGGTCAGTGGCTGAGGATCATTGCTAATGGATTCAACTGCAGTATTTGAACTATCAAACGATTAAGGCAGCAAAACAGCACCACCAACAGTACCAACGACCGTCCACACAGTGTAATGCAATGCAAGCAAGGTAACTGCAGTTTAAATATGTAGCTAGGTAGCCTAGCAAGCCAATGTTGCTGCCAGTAACAATGATGCTAATCATAACACTGCTCTACTTGCGGAAATTTGGCACAGGATGAAAACTTTCAGGCCGAGCGATACGCGAATTTTGTGCATTCGCACACAGTATTTGCACCATTCACGCACATCCTGCGTGCCATTCATTTTGTGTCTCCTGTACGATCTGCGTTGCTCAAAAACCTGTGTTTTTGACGTTGAATGTAATGTGTCTGCGTGAAAAATTCACGACGGGTTTGATGGAAACACACATTAAGGCTCCAGTTCAAGGGAACCTTGGTGAGAGCTATTATTTATAAATGGAGAAAACTTGGAACAGCGGTGAACATTCCCCAAAGTAGCCACCCCACCAAAATTCCAGCGAGAGCGCGTCAACGACTCATCCAGGAGGTCACGAAAGAACCCAGACTAATATCCAAAGAACTGCAGGCCCCACTTGCCTCAGTCAAGGTCAGCGATCATGATTTTACTATTAAATAATAAGAAAGAGACTGGGCAAAAATAGCATCCTTGGGAGAGCTGCAAGGCGAAAACCATGGCTGACCAGAAAAACACAAAGGCTCATCTCACATTTGCCAAAAAACATCTTGATGACCCCCAGTCGTTTAGGCTACTGTTCAGTATACTGATGGGTCAAAAGTGGAACTTTTTGGGGAACATGGGTCCCTTTACATCTGGCAGAAAGCTAAGACAGCATTCTCTTATCAGAACATCATGCTAACAGTTAAACATTGTGATAGTAGTGTGATGGTTTGGGGCTGCTTTGCTGCTTTAGTGCCTGGGTGACTTCCCATAATTGATAGAACCATGAATTCTACTCTCTATCAGAAAATCTTGAAGGAGAATATTGAGCCATCAGTTTTTGACATGAAGCTCAAATGCAGTTAGTTGGGTTTTGCAGCAGAAAATAATCCTAAGCGCACAAGCAAGTCCACTCCTGATTGGCTCAAAAAACCAAAATTAACGTTTCGGAGTGACTTGAATCCAGTTGAGATGCTGTAGCACGACCTTAAACAGGCTGTTCATGCTTGAATTAAAACCTTCCAATGTGGCTGAATTAAAACAATTATGCAAAGAAGAGAGGGATAAAATTCCACAACAGCGATGCTACAGACTCATTGCCTGTAACTGCAAACATTTGATCGCAGTCGTTGCTGATAGACGTGGCACAATCAGTTATAGGTCTAGGGAGGCAATTATGTTTTTAACACGGGTGATACAGGTTTAAAGTAACTTCCTTCTATAAATGATATGATCATTTTAAAGTAGCATTTTGTGTTTGTTCACGTTGTCTTTGTCTTTTAATAAAATTAGTTGATCTGAAATGATCTGAAACATTTCAATATGACATATGAGCAGATATTGAATGCGAACAGTTTGGGTGATGCATTCTTCCAAGTGCTGTATTATTTTTAATGCAGTGCTAAAGCGCAGCTTGTGTAATTTTATATTTTAAATTAAAATTTGTCCTTAACTTTGATTTCCATGTGAATTTTCTTGTGCCCTAATCTAATTTTAATTAACCTGCCGAACTGCATGAATAAAAACATATAAATTTCAGCTCAATTGAAGGAACATTTTTGGTCAGAAATGAAGCATCTCCCTGCATGCATTGTGTAAATTTGGATTTTGCTCAAATTTTGACAAAATACCCTGACATGCTAGAAATATTACTGTTGATTGAAAACTCAGTAAGATGTTTGTGGTATTAATTTAATAATAAAACAACAAAATATTTTGCATGCGTGTATGCATGTCCTAAGTCCACAAAAAAAAAAAAAAAAAAAAAAAAGCTTTGGGGAATCTACAGTGCCGTGAAAAAGTATTTTCCCCCTTCCTGAGTTCTTACTTTTTTCCATATTTTTTACACTTAAATGTTTTAGATCATCAAACAAATTTTAATATAAGACAAAGATAACCCAAGTAAATACAAAATGCAGTTTTTAAATGATGATTTCATTTATTAAGGGGAAAAAGCTACCTGGCCCTCTGTGAAAAAGTAATTGCCCCCTAAATCCTAATAACTGGTTGTTCCACCCTCGGCAGCCACAACTGCAATCAAACATTTGCAATAACTGGCAAGGAGTCTTTCACATCCCTGTGGAAGAATTTTAGCCCACTCCTCTTTGCAGAATGGTTTTAATTCGGCCACATTGGAGGGTTTTTGAGCATGAACGGCCTGTTAAAGGTCATGCCACTGCATCTCAAGCGGATTTAAGTCTAGGCCACTCCAAAATCTTCATTTTGTTTTTTTTAAGCCAATCAAAGGTGGACTTGCTAGTGTGTTTCGGATCATTTTCCTGCTGCATAACCCAAGTGCGCTTGAGCTTGAGGTCATGAACTGATGGTTGGACATTATCCTTCAGGATTTTCCGGTATAGAGCAGAATTCATGGTTCCATCAATTACTACCAGTCCTCCAGGTCCTGAAGCAGCAAAGCAGCCCCAAACCATCGCACTACCACCACCACGTTTGACTTTTGGTATGATGTTCTTTTAATGAAATGCTGTGCTAGTTTTACGGCAGATGTAACGGGACGTGCACTTTCCTTGAAGTTCAACTTTTGTCTCATCAGTCCACAGAATATTTTTCCAAAAGTCTTGGGGATCATCAAGATGTTTTTTGGCAAATGTAAGACAAGCCTTTGTGTTCTTTTTGGTCAGTAGTGGTTTTCACCTCGGAACTTTCCCATGTATGCCATTTTTGCCCAGTCTCTTGTTTATTGTTGAATCATGAACACTGACTTAAATTGAGGCAAGTGAGGCCTGCAGTTCTGTAGATGTTGTTCTGGGTTCTTTTGTGACCTCCTGGATGAGTCATCTATGCGCTCTTGGAGTAATTTTGGTAGGCCGGCCACTCCTGGGAAGGTTCAGCACTGTTCCAAGTTTTCTCCATTTGTGGATAATGGCTCTCACCCGCTGGAGTCCCAAAGCCTTAGAAACGTTTTTGTAACCCTTTCCAGACTGACAGATGTCAATGACTTTGTTTCTCATCTGTTCTTGAATTTCTTAAGATTGCGGCATTACGTGTTGCTTTTTGAGGTCTTTTGGCCTACTTCACTTTGTGAAACAGGTTCTATTGAAGTGATTTCTTGATTCAACAGGTCTGGCAGTAATCAGGCCTGGGTGTGGCTAATGAAATTGGATTCAAAAAATGTGGTTAATCACAATTAATTCATGATTTAAGAAGGGGGGGCAATCACTTTTTCACAGAGGGCCAGGAAGGTTTGGATAGCTTTTTCCCCTTAATAAATGAAATCATCATTTAAAAACTGCATTTTGTATTTACTTGGGTTATCTTTGTCTTATATTAAAATTTGTTTGATCTGAAACATTTAAGTGTAAAAAATATGGAAAAAAGTAAGAAATCAGGAAGGGGGCAAATACTTCTTCACGGCACTGTATAAATTGAGCATCCCCATTGTACAACCCCAATTGCGAAATAGTTGGGACAAAGTGTAAATTGTGAATAAAATCAAAACGCAATGACTTTCAAATCACACCAGCCAGTATTTTATTCACAATAGAACAGAGATAACATAGCAAATGTTGAAATTGAGAAATTTTACAATTTTATCCACAAAATGAGATCATTTCAAGTTTGATGGCAGCTACAGGTCTCAAAAAAGTTGGGACAGGGGCCTGTTTACCATGGTTTAGCATCCTCTCTTCTTTTTAAGACAGAGTAGAGGCGTCTGGGCATTAAGGAGACAAGTTTCTTGAGTTTAGCCATTAGAATTTGATCCCACTCTTGTTTAGTACAGGCTTGCAGCTGCTAGGGAGTTTTGGGCCTCCTTTGATGGACTTTTCATTTAATTATGAGCCAAATGTTCTCAATTGGTGAAAGATCAGGACTGCAGGCAGGCCAGTTCAGCACACGGACTCTTCTACTATGAAGCCATGCTGTTGTTATAGCTGCAGTATGTGGTTTTTCATTGTCCTGCTGAAATACACAAGGCCTTCCCTGGAAAAGATGTCATCTGGAGCAGAGCAAATGTTGCTCTAAAACCTTCATATACCTTTCAGCATTCATGGTGCTTTTTTAAAACATGCAAGTGTCCCACACCATTTGCATTAATGCATCCCCATACCATCAGAGATGCTGGCTTTTGAACTGAACGCTGATAACAGGAGGGATGGTCTTTCTCCTCTTTAGCCCGGAGGACACGACGTCCATGATTTCCAACAAGAATGTCAAATTTGGACTCGTCTGACCACAGGACACTTTGCCAATTTGCTACAGTCCATTTTAAATGAGCCTTGGCCCACAGAACACGGCGATGCTTCTGGATCATGCTCAACAATGGCTTCCTTTTTGCATGATAGAGTTTTAGGTGGCATCTGTGGATGGCACGGCGGACTGTGTTTACAGACAGTGGTTTCTTGAAGTATTCCTGGGCCCATTTAGTAATGTCAATGACAGAATCATGCCGGTGAGTGATGCAGTGGCGTCTGAGGGACCGAAGATCACAGGCATCCAGTAAAGGTCTTCGGCCTTGTCCCTTACGCACAGAGATTTTTCCAGTTTCTCTGAATCTTTTGATGATGTTATGCACCGTCGATGATGAGACCTTCAAATCTTTTGCAATTTGACATTGAGGAACATTGTTTTTAAAGTATTCCACGTTTTTTCTACGCAAGCCTTCATGGGTTGGAGAGCCTCTGGCCATCTTTACTTCTGAGAGACTCAGCCTCTCTAAGACATCCCTTTTATAGCCAATCATGTTACACACCTGATGCCAGTTAACTTAATTACTTGCTAAATGTTCTTTCAGGTGATTCTTTTATATATTAATTGCTTTTTCAGCCCTTTTTTGCCTGTGTCCCAACTTTTTTTTGAGACCTGTTGCAGCCAGAAATTTGAAATAAGCTCATTTTGTGGATAAAATGTAAAATGTCTCAGTCTCACTTTTGAAATGTTATAACATATTGGCTCGTGATCTGAAAGTCATTGCATTTTGATTTTATTCACAATTTACACTTCGTCCCAACTATTTCGGAATTGGGGTTGTTAAACCAATTCAGAGTGCCTGCCATTTGCTTATTTCGCAGTTGGCAATACAGCATTGCTAAATTAGTGCTATAGAATTTGCATGTAAAAATGGTCATTTTGCCATTACAGACACCCCAGGCATTGTATAAATAGCAGCCTGGGCTTTTGGCTACTCCAGCAGCAAGAAGCTCCAAACATCTCCGCATCTTCCAATTTTACACGGTCATTTCCAGTTGTCCCACTTTGTACTGGAGTAATCACACTTTGTCATTCATTGATTAAAAATTATGTGCATTTGCAATTTAAATTGTGGAACACTGCCTTTGGCTACTGGCTTTGCTTGTGAAATATTTCTTTGTCTCATAGATGTTTTATTCAGTAGTATTCAAGGTACCAAAATCATAAATTTTGTCATATACTGTATTACATAACTTTGGTTTATTGTATTATACAACGTACCATTTCAAGTCACTTGATGTAATTGTGGATCAGCTGGATGATAAACTGAAAAGATGTTGATGAGTCTAAAACTAATATTTATTTTATGGTTTAAATTTTGAGTGTTTGTTTCTTCTGTTTGTTTCATTGTCCCAGCTATTTTTGTGGAATTTCTTATAAAACGGTCTGTTTTGAATTGTAATAATGTTTGAATTGTAATAATGACTGGCTATGTAACAGCTTTTCAGTGGGCGGAGGGCTCCAGCCAAGCTAAATTGGCTAAACTGGCCTGCTATAATGCAGTACCGTGAAAACTTACTGTTTGTGCTAAAGAGCTTATATCTGCTGGGCTACACCACGTGCCTCATGTGTCTGGCCTAGAAAAGACTTCTAGATATTGTTGTTCATTCTATTGTAACAATTTTTTCTTCTTATCTATTCGGTTGAGCCAGTATTGGTGCATTGCACTCCACACACGATTGTTCCCTCACTAATTAATTTTAGCTTATTAAGGTTACTTACCCTCCCACTTTTGTGTGCAAGTATTGCAAATGACAGATGTTTTCTGTCAACTAAAAAGTTGCATCTTACAAAACCTGGCAATTAGCATACGGTAGAACAGTAGGGTCTTCATTAGCATGTTCATTCATTATCAGAATACAAAAATATGTTGAGCAAGTAAGTCTATGTGCCATTAGTTAGTGTTGTGAAGAAGTATTTGCCCCCTTCCTGATTTCTTACTTTTTTGCATAATTTCACATTTCATGTTTCAGATCATCAAACAAATTTTAATATAAGAAAAAGATAACCTGAGTAAATACAAAATGTAGTTTTTAAATGATGTTTTCATTTATTAAGGGAAAAAAGCTATCCAAACCTACCTGGCCATATGTGAAAAAGTAATTCCCCCCCTTCTTAAATCATGAATTAACTGTGATTAACCACATTTTTTAAGTTTAATTTTACTAGCCATACCCAGGCCTGATTACTGCCAGACCTTTTGAATCAAGAAATCACTTCAATTGAACCTGTTTGACAAAGTGAAGCAGGCTAAAAGATCTCAAAAAGCAACACGTCATATCGCGAACTAAAGAAATTCAAGAACAGATGAGAAACAGAGAAATTGACATCCATCAGTCTGGAAAGGGTTACAAAGCCATTTCTAAGGCTTTGGGACTCCGGCAAATCACGGTGAGTGCCATTATCCACAAATGGAGAAAACTTGGAACAGTGGCGAACCTTCCCAGGAGTGGCCAGCCTCCCAAAATTACTCCAAGAGCGTATTGACGACTCATCCAGGAGGTCACAAAAGAACCCAGAACAACATCTACAGAACTGCAGGCCTCACTTGCCTCAGTTAAAGTGAGTGTTCATGATTCAACAATAAGAAAGAGACTGGGCAAAAATGGCATCCATAAGAGAGTTCCAAGGCAAAAACCACTGCTGTCTAAAAAGAACACAAAGGCTCGTCTCACATTTACCAAAATACATCTTGATGATCCCCAAGACTTTTGGGAAAATTTTCTGTGGACTGAAAAGACAAAAGTTGAACTGTTTGGAAGGTGTACGTCCCGTTACATCAGGCATAAAACTAACACAGCATTTCATAAGAAGAACATCATACCAAAAGTCAAACATGATGGTGGTAGTGTGATGGTTTGGGGGTGCTTTGCTGCCTATGGACCTGGACGACTTGTTGTAATTGATGGAACTATGGATTCTGCTCTCTACCGGAAAGTCCTGAAGGAAAATGTCCAACCATCAGTTGGTGACCTCAAGCTCAAGCGCACTTGGGTTATGCAGCAGGAAAATGATCCGAAACACACTAGCAATTCCACCTCTGAATGGCTTTAAAAAAACAAAGTGAAGATTATGGAGTGGCCTAGTCAAAGTCCGGACTTAAATCCGCTTGAGATGCAGTGGCATGACCTTAAATAGGCTGTTCATGATCAAACACCCTCCAATATGGCTGAATTAAAACAATTCTGCGAAGAACAGTGGGCTAAAATTTTTCCATGGCGATGTGAAAGACTCATTGCCAGTTATCGCAAACGTTTGATCGCAGTTGTTGTCGCCGAGGGTGGCACAACCAGTTATTAGGATTTAGGGGGCAATTACTTTTTCACATAGGGCCAGGTAGGTTTGGATAGCTTTTTCCCCTTAATAAATGAAATCATCATTTAAAAATTGCATTTTGTATTTACTCGGGTTGTCTTTGTCTAATAGTAAAATTTGTTTGATCTGAAGCATTTTAGTGTGCCAGATATGCAAAAAAATAAGAAATCAGGAAGGGGGCAAATACTTTTTCACGGCACTGTACATGTCTGAAATGACAGTAATCCTATGGGGGATTTAAGTGTTCTTGATTATCTCAGACATTTTTTGAGAAGGCTATTAATGATGATAAACCAGAGGCTGTATCTGCACTCAATGACCTTAAGCTCTGAATATCGGAAGCATGTTTCCCCGATTACAGCCATTTCCTGACACCAAGGGTTGCTGGTTTCTCCTAAATGGGCTGTCCAAAACAGGCTGACCTCCCAATGGATAGCAAAGTTTTGTCCCTTCTCTTTTTTGCATAAGACAGTTTACTCTTATGGACTCTGTTGCATGTAGAACTGTTTATGATAACTGTATTGCATAACATGCATTTTTGAAGCATTTATGTTTATGAAAAGCAGCCAATATTTGTGTCTTGTGTTGTGTCGGTGTCTGAATTCTCCTTTTATCTCTGTCCTGTGTAAACTTAAACACTGACTGCCCCCCTCCCTGCAGGTAGCCCATCCCCCAGGCTACCCCCTGTTCACCCTATTGTCACACATGGCAATGGTCCTGCTGCCCTTTGAGTCCTCAGCCTACTGCGTCAACCTCATGAGTGGCCTTTTGGGAGCGCTGGCGAGCGGGACACTCTGCTTCACTGTGTGCAGGTACCGTATTCTGTCGCACCAAAGAGAGCTTAATGGCTGATTAAATTGGAAAGCTCAAAAAACTGCTGAAACTAAAAAAAAAAAAAAAGCTTTTTCTTTGTCAGTACCTTGTAGTTTGCGCTTGAAATCTTATCTCAAGATCTAACGATGCTGTTAAGAAAATTTTGTTTATCGTGCAAATTGCAAAATAAAGCAAGTGGAAATTGAACACGTAAGACTAAAATTTGGAGAAATTTTGTGTTTTCATAGTGTATATGCGGTCTCAGCTACGGAGATTGATGCAAGATTTCCAATTGTTACTTCAGACTCATTAGAAGTAATATTGATTTTGTCATGGTTGCTATTTGGTAGATATTTGTGTAATTGCTCTGGTGTATCAATTGCTCTTGGTACAGCTAACCTCCAATACCAAGATGAAACAAACAGGCTGTGAGAACAGAAGACAAGGGAAAATTTGTGGTCTGGGTCTGCAGGTTTTGCTGTCAGCCTGTGGGGGCTCCCTTTAACAGTGCATGTCAGGATGTGTCAGAGGACCCCTGGTGCAGATGGGGTGGGATGCTGTTGGATTTGGATCTGTTACGGTTATCTCCCCATGTCTGTGACCCTGGATTCACAACTCAATTTCCTGCTAATCCTTTCAGGACTTGGTAGTTACTTATCCAGTTAACCTTCCTGCTCTGTGAGGTGAAAGGTCAGGGAGAAGGCCAAATACAGGAGGGGAAACCCTCCAAACTATTGACTCAGTACTATCAGCGCATCTCTGAATGCGTGGACATACACACTGAACACTTCATCCCTTTACTTATTGACCTAAAGATGTAATATCCCTCCTAAACATTTATGTGCTGACATAACAACATATGCTCACAATTGCCAGAGAGAATACTAACTTTCCAGAAACAATTCCTAAAATCTGCCATTCAAAGACTTTATTGGCCTCTCTAAATTAAATATATATGTCTGACTACTGCTGCAAGTCAGTGGTGACGATTCGCCCTCATAATCTGGTATAATTGGTGAACATTGATTTCTGGTGCGTTGGTTCTCCAGCTGCTTGTGTTGCCATGCCCTCGGTGTGGACTAACCCCTGCTCTCTGACCTCTGCCCTTTACGTTGCCTCGCCTGCCAGCATGCTCACAATCTCTGCTGACCCTTCCTTTGAGGGATTAGGAATATTGGGATGCGGTGTCCAACACACTGGACATCTGTCAGCACATTTGCTTTGTCATGCTGAATGATAGGTTTTCTAAAACGTCCCCATTAGCACCTTGCTGTGTGAGACAGGTTTTGTCTTTCTGTGTTTCAGCAAGCAATACTTCTTATTTTGAACCAAAATGGAATATGGTATTTTCTTTAAAGCAAAATCAGTAATTCATTTATGAATATGATGTTCAGTGTTATGAACTTCAGAGAAGGAACCAGGCACAGACCTAGAAAAAGCCTCTCGCCACTTAAATAATGAAGATAAAGCCAGAATTGGAACAAACTGAGGATAAACAACACAAGAGGGGCTCAGAAGCAAAAGGTCGGGCACAGTCCAGGTTGGTAGATTGGCTGACAGGATCAAGGCAGTTACGCAAGGCGTTGGTAATTGGTCTGAGGTCGATGCCGGGAAGGGAATCGTGGGTAACAGGGCTCGCAAGACTGTACACACTCTTGAACGCTGCAGCTTGGAAGAACTGTAGAATTTGCCACTCTGTGAGCTGCTTAAAGTTCAAATTCATCGAATTTTATCAAAAAAAAAAAAAACCTACCAAAACCTACCACATATATATACTCAGCGCCATTAAAAACGCACAGGTGAGGTATGTACTGTATTTGCGGTAAATTGAAGAATCGATTGATTTTCATTGCTTTTTCAGTGAGGCACGAGAGGAAATGAAGAAAAGCGTGTGGTATTGTAATCCTGACGTGCACCACATGCACGCGCCAAGCACTTCAGTAATAACAAACATTGAGCTGCTTGTGATGTGTACAGTGACACTTGACTTGTTCTTTTTGGTGTGGTCAATAGCCTACATAAAGCCAACAAAAAAAAACGAAAAATGCTACTGCATCAAGAAAATGGAACGGCTTGTGACACAGGAGAGAGAAAAAGACCCTTTGGCATGTTACGGGCAGATCTCAGCCGCCGAGAGGTGGTGCGTCATTTGCACTGTTATCATTCAACAATCAGTCGGCTGTCTATCCGAGAATGGAACACAGGCACTGTCACTGACGGACCCCGCCTAGGGCAGCCACGTGTGACGATGGCAGCTCAAGAGCGCCACATCTGGTTACAGCCTGTATGTGACAGATTCTGGTTAGCAACCAAAACTGATCATTAGATGAGGGGTCCGAGACGATTGAGGGTGAGCACAAGTACCGTTTGGCGCCGTCTATGTGAGCAACACATGCGTGCACATGGTCCCTTCCATTTTTTGTGCTTCATGCTATGCATCCATCTTAAAAACTTTATCAATAGTGAGAAAAAAAACTTTTTTTTTTTTTAAAAACTGATTTCCTTGGAAAAATGTTTAAAAACCACTTATTAAGAAGTGCTCAAAAATAAGCTGCCTCCATTGCCGCTATAAAGTTACACTCGTTAAATTCAATTTGTTTGGTCTGACAAGAAGGCTGTTTCACCCTGTTGTGTTTTCAAGAGATTTGTGTATTTACCATGAATTCTACACATCCCCGTATATTCTAAAAAGAATGAAATAGAGAAATGGAAGAAATTGCCATACTGATACAATTGAGCATGAGCACTTGCCTGGATGGTGGTTTAAAATCGAGATGTTTGATGGATTATCAGGAACTAACAATGCAGGTTAGGGAACAGTCAGCCATCTTGTCAGCCATCTGAGGCTGATGGTGTATTCACATGCTCCTCTGGGGCTGATGGTGTATTCACAATTCACATGCTCCTCTGGGGTTGATGGTGTATTCACATGCTCCTCTGGGGCTGATGGTGTATTCACATGCTCCTCTGGGGCTGATGGTGTATTCACATGCTCCTCTGGGGCTGATGGTGTATTCATTTGCTCCAGTGAAACAGACATGTCAGAATCTTTTCTCTGCTCAAAGACTGGGATTTGCTTGTAAAATCTCTAATACTGTCCATCTTTCATGTGCACCAATGTTTTTCCAAAAGGCATAGAGCATGTTTTTGTGTGTCTACCTATATGTGTGTGTGTCCAGTGGCGGTCCTTCCGACAGGTTTAACATAAGATGTTTGATGGATTATCAGGAACCCAATGGTGGGCAGCCAAATCTTGCCAGCAAAAATAAATAAATAAGTAAATAAATAAATAACAATCATGTCAAAAAAATTTTTAAACAATTTTTGGCATCCTTCTTTATCTGCCACAATGCTTAGACATGGAAAATAAATTAAACCTAAGTAAGGGCCTGTGTCCATGGGAAATGTTTTCTGCGCTGGAAGTGCCCATGACCTCATTTTCAGAGTGTTACTCTCCAGTGCTCAATGTTGCTGCAGAAACCGTCCTCTTAGCTCTTGCGAATGTCAAATTATTGTAGTTCAACGTTACGTTAATCTGTGACCTTAGTTACCTAATACGATGAAAATAAATTATGAATAGTCTCCGTAACTGAGCTACAGAATGTTTGTTTCCCAAAAAACGCGACTGGAACCGTTTACAGTCAGTGGTTTGAGCAACATAACCAAGCTGCTAAAGTCACTCATAAGTATGCTTTGGGAAATGTAGCTAGCTACCCTGGTAAAAATAAAAGGGAACCTAAGCGAAAACAGAGTACCTAGCTACAGCTGTTGGGCTCAACACTTGTAGTAAACATGAATACAAACTAACCTGCAGCAGACCTTGGGTCCTTAAACAGAGAACAGCAACCAAATCTAAACTGTTGCTAATTGATGTGAAGCATGACTATAGCAGCTGGCTCAGTTTCTCCTCCGACCAGTGCTGCCAGATTGGTAACGAGGTTCCCAGCCCATAAGTGATTCAAAAACTGCCCAAATGCACAAAAAACTGCCCAAAGTAACACCTATAAAAATTTATGCCATTTATCAATTAATTTATTGTGTAAGCACATCATATTAACCTTCAACAGTTAACCTTACGCTAGCTCATATCAGCAAATGCATAATAATAATTTCTTGTGCATCTTCACAGTAGTAAACAATACCCCTGAAGCCCACAAAAAAACAATTTCCCTAACTACATGTATCCACACAGGCACTAAAGCATACAGAGAGCGAGACTGAGAACACAATCGCAGCTAACGTTAGCGTGTCAAAAGCTGAATAATTACAGCTGATCAAAAAGTCGACTGTAGCTGTATAGTCAAATGGTTCAGTATACCGGAAGTCACTAATGATGATGACCCCTCAAGGTAGAGAAACGGCAATCAAAGCGAACAAGCCGACTTGCCCCCTCTATGGCTACTAAAACAAATAGAGCCTTTTTTGCGCTGTTTTGTGTACCTAAAATTAGAAATCAAGAGACGGTAGGCATAGTTTTCACACTTTCTGACTGACGCAGGTAACCCCCTAAACTGTAACTTTCTACGGGTTTTCCCATAAATAGGTTCAAGTCAGAAAAATAATTATTTTCATATTTTTGGAAAACATCACATACGTATTCTTTATCTGCTGATAGCAGCACTTCAGTGAGACCACATCACACTTAGATTGAGAGAAATATTCATACCCAGTATGCCATGATTTATGGCCACGGCATTTCATCAAATGGAAAATCTCTCACATATCATTTTATTCACATTTTACAGAAATTCTACAAAACATTTGTGATCCTTGAACCTTGGGATCTCCAATAAAATTAAAAATAGGCCTGAAGCTCCACAGTTTTGAATACAGCAGCTGTGCATCTTCTAGGTTTAAAACGTCAATTATCCCACGATAAGATTCACGTAGCCTACTACTTTTTCAACATATTTATCATTACAGGGTGTAATTTTAATGTCACTGATGCTAATGTCCTCTGTAGGGTTAATCGCTCTTGAGCATATTTCTTCCTCCCTATCCTTTTTTTCCGTGGTTTGGACGAACTGATACCAGGGAGTACACGTCATGAGAATTGGCACATTGTGGTCTTTCTGCTGTTAACATTCAACGGTCGGACGGAGAAGCAAGCTTGTATTTATAATTCCTGTAGCCGTTTAATGCAAACTTTGGCATTTTCCAGAGGGAAAACGGAGTCTCCTGTCTTGTCATCTCTCACCTATAGGCTATAAATAAATTAACTTGTTTTTTTGTACGTGCATATCTAGCATATATCCATGAAGTACTCTTGTGCCGTTCGGATTTTGTCTCAAATTTCACCACATTTACCATTAACAAAAGCATCTGAAGGCTAAAGCTCCTCTTGCTTGTTTGCTTTCTGTGCAGCGCAGCCACTACGTGTAAATGCCACCAGCATGAAATGAGAGGCTTAGCTAATATAACCACGAAGTTATGAAGACATCAACTGCCGACTGAGTTGATTATGTCCAAGGAAATATGCAGTTTAGAATATGGGGACTCACCAATCTCCTCTCTGTGCTCCCTCTTGAAATACGGCGCCAAAGCAGATTTATTTATGACGTGCACTTGGCACTGTAAATCTTTGACTCTTCGATTTCATAGCCAGATATTTCCGATTTCATCTACAGCATTTATTGACACAAGAAATGCAACATAAGTAATGAGGCTTTTCTTAGTTCACGATGTTTCGGCTGGTCATCAGTGATGTCTCTGGTTCCGGTCACTGGCACTGTAACTTAAACGTTTTTACAGTTGGAAGAGGGCTTAGCTAAAATGGCTAGATAGGTGCTCCAGATTTTGCGGTGGGCTTCGCTTTGTCAGACAGCACCCGTTGCAATGAATCAATGACATTTTGCCACTCTTTCCAATACGTTTAACTGTTTTTTTTTTTTTTTTTTTCAACATTTGTATGATTATAATAATACGGTAATGGCCGTTATCTTGGCGGGGTAATGGGCTTAGCCGGCCGCGACATTTTTTTTCCCACGAACTTTCTGCCATCAGTTGAATAATTTATATTCGCGCATGCGCGCACATTGCTTATTATCGTAGCGCGCACGTGGACTTTGATACTATCGTTTGTTGACATTGCCAACCAACCTCGGACGAACACTGCACGTAGTACAGAGCGTCTCGTAAGACCAAAAGTAGACGCCTCACAGTGCAGTTTATTGGGACTTTGGATATATATATTTTTTTTTATCGTCACCAAGGGGAATATAATCTATTTTTGAGGGACTAAAGGTGTAGGCTACTGTTGCACTTAGGGACCACATGTCTTCTTTCTTCCACTGTTGAATTTTGATCCACTCTTCCTCTTGAAGCAGCAAATAAATGACATGGCATAAGCTGTGCTTCGTCAAGCAATTCTGTTCTCTGTGATTTTACAACAGACTACACCAAAGGTCACAGCGCTACAGCTGCTTTTGTGCAGTTTGAATGACCAACACAAAGTACATCTTTTTAATATCAGTTGGAATTTTGTTTTAATAAAATTGAGAAATTTTAACATCAAATCAATAGCAACTAAAACTCTCACAAGTTCTGTCGGACATAAAATCCCGCGGGAAAAATGTCACTATGAAAAGCATTATTGAACAACCCAGTACTTACGGTATCTTAAGGAAACATAGGCACTGGCAGTGCATAAAATTGGTAATCTCTTTAACAAATCAATAGAAATTAATAGAAATTCTAAAATGTGATACCAAATTAAAGCTCAAGACTTGCAGTTTTGATACCTTTTTGCTTGGAAAGATAACATTCCACAAAATCAGCAAGGAGAATATTCATGACTTGTTGTCCATCACTAATTATTCGAACACCAGTGGTCACTCCTTAAACCCGTGACTAGGTTATACTGGTATTTCTCTTTAACCCTTTGAAGGACAAGGACCAGATCTCTTTACATAACCAGTTACAAGTAGTGTACAATGTATTCCCAAAGTTAAATGGGCATAGATTTGCAAGAGCGTGTTGGCCATTTCGTGTGATTGTGATTATTTATAGCTCACATTCACGTTTCATCCGCTTTTAATGTTTTTCACCTCGTGTATTTTTTTTGAAATCCTGGGCGATCTGAAAATAAAACTCTTTATTTTTATTTTATCATTATAGATCTCCTAAAAAATACTACAATGAGAGATGAAATGCTGAGTCGGGATGTGGGCGATGTTGAGCGAGGATTTCTTTTTTTTTTAAGTGTGATGAGACAACTTGCCGTCATGGGGGTGTGAAGGCAGTCGCGTATAATGTCTTGAAATATACACACCTGAAGTGGCTTAAACGATTTAAAATGCCGTCGGGAAGAAGCCCGAGTTTAGATTTAGCTAATTGCAGGTGGTCCGCCCTTCCTTAAATCTGCTACGTGTGCTTGGCCTAAATAACAATCGAGAAATTTAGCCAGTAGCCTATAACGATTAAGATGTGATGGTGAAAAGCAGACAAACCTAACTGGCCTACGGTGTTAGATTGAAAAAGAATGCCAATTTGAATAATTAGAAAAAAAAATCTTCCTCTGAATTACATCTCTGATTGTAGCATTTTAGGACATTATTCAAGATTAATTTAAAACAGATTTGTTATAAGATCGCCCTGAGTTTGAAAGCGTCTAAAAAAATACACAAGGTGGAAAACATTCTGAAAAGCGGATAAAGCGTGAATGTGAGATATAAATTATCACAGTAGCCGAAATAGGCGGGCAATGGCAATCGTGTTCATGCAAATCTGCTGTTCTCGGCCATTTTAATTTCAAAATGCAGCAATCAAACATGTTGTCTTAATAAACAGCTCTACTCATTCAACTTAGAGTGTAAACGAATCCACCATTTGATTGCTAATCAAGCAAAGTAAATGGGAACAGGTTTACTTTTCTTAGAATTGCCTAATTAGTTAATAGGAGACGATTTTGTTTTCATTTGCTTGGCTCCTTTCAGCACGTAGCTGAAAAATGCTGATGTCAGTCAAGTTTTTTCCGGAAGCATTTCCCATGCCCTTCGATGTTAGGCACTTCGTTCAGGACAGCACGGGGGTTAATAAAGGAAAAGGGAAAGCTCGGATGTTCGCCCCACGGTAACAGGTGGTGTTACTACGCTTTAAAAAAACATCGATTCACACAAGTCTATGAGTTGACGCATGCGCATTAGGTAAATATGCAAATGAAGGCAGAAAGTTCGCGGGAAAAAAAATGTCGCTAGCCGGCCGAAGGTGGAGGCTGGCTACCGCAAAGGTGCACTTGTTGTCTTGGATAATATTTTGTACTAATGTTATTGGATCCAGAGGAGAGGGAGGGGGCGTGAGCTCACTTACGTAGCCACGCAAGGAATAGGCATGAAAACATGGCCTTGGCCTTGGATGCCTCCTCTCAATGAGAGTGGCCACAATGCATGTCAATGTTTTATAAGCCGATAAATGCTTTAATGAATACACTGACTTGATAGTTCTTAAAAACTAGGTGCATGCTTAACAAATGTAAATTATAGATGTTAAAAAAAAAAAAAAAAAAAAAACCGCCGAGTTCATCCCAAACCAGCCCAAAATGTGTCCACCCGCCCAAGGCTCTTTTTGCCCAAAATTCAATCGAAAACACCTCAGACATTGCTCTTGATATTGTAGGTCCCTCCCTCTTCTTGACTTCGATTGAGAAAAGAGAGAAAAGTGACATTGACAACTCTGGTGTTGTTCCAAAAACTGCTGTGAGTGGAGCGGGGAAAAAAGCTGAAAGTTCAAGATTTTGCCCTACTTTACTGCAGAACTGTTAAAAAGTTTACTTTTTTGCCTATTATTGATTATTTATCAGGTTTATTTTACAACATTATTTAACATATTTAACAAAACATTATATTTTTTGGAAAAAATTTGCACATATTGTTTATTGTTTATTGTATTGTTATTGTATTGTTTAGGGGGGCTTGCCTAGGGTGCCAAATGCACTGGGTCCGCCCCTGTGTGTGTGCCTGCGTTTGAATACTTGCTTGTGGTGTTTGCTTATGTGTTAATGCATAGGTGCTTGTGTCTGAGTGTGCACACATGCATTTTTGTGTCTATAGAGGATGTGAATTGTCCTGACAACAGGGGTGGATCCGGGGTAGTGCCGATGAGAGAACACAGTGTGAGGAGCACCTGGGAAATCGCTGCCTTTTTTTGCTTCGGTTCACATCTAGTGCCGTGTGTGCTTGACTTCTGACTAACCTTTCCTTGTGCCCTTCATCTGTCTGCATATTGTATCATATGTTTACATCGCTGAGGTTTCACATTACATAGGTGTTGGACTGCTCTCAAAAAGGAATTCTTTTCAGGTTTTAAGCAGTAAAATATTTTTTTAGAGAATATAAAGCAGTTTCTCTCAAAATACAAGTATAATAAAGATTGGATGACCTAGCAGTGTGGCCTGTCCACTTAATTTACTGTTGGTTCCATCTGATTACATTGTAGATTCCATCATACATTTTTTGCCTTATTATGAAATGCTAAACAGTAGTAAAATGAAAGTTAGATATTTCAGTTCAAGACTAAGTCTGTGATTGAGCGGCCAGAGCCACATTGATAGCGACTGCATTGTGGCACCTGGCCAGTGGCAGTGCGTCTGAGTGCGTTTACCTGAGCAGGCCAGTTCCCCTGGCAGCCATTGTGAGCCATGGTCATTTCCTGTGAGCTGGCAAAGCGTGGTCAGGTGGTCATCCGGGGGTCGGAGGTCAGGGTCCTCATCTGCGAATGACAGGAGTTGGAGAGGAAGCACTCTCCATGGCGACTGGCCCCAAGCCTGAGGCTGTGGACACAGCCTCTCTTTTGTAAGATTTTGCCCTTGAGCCACTACTGGAAATGACTGCAGGTTAGTGTGGGGAAAGGTTTTCTGTTGAGCTCTCAAAGAAAATTTCAAAAATAGGAAAAACCAGTCACTCTCCCTATGAGATGTTGAAAAGAGTGGTTTTTCATTTCCCACTTGCAGTCTTACAGTCGCAGCCAATAAGCCATTCACTACGAGCTTACAAGAATTATAGGTTCACACCACTTTGTAATTATCGATTTTCACATTCAAAACTATAAAACGTTGGTGCCATTGTCTGTCCAAGGTCAACCTTGCTCAGCAACTTCAGTCAAACTGGCAGACAGGATGCCCAGGTAGGGAGGGGTGTTGGATAATGGGAAGAGGTGTAGTTCCTGTATGGCAAATTTTTGGTATGTGGGTTCCAGGTGCTCTCACCGTGCCCGGTGTTACTGCTACAGTAACATACTGTCTACCAGCAGGACGCTCAACCTACCAAACCTACACAGACTGCCACTGGCACTGACCACTTCCCCTGCATCCTCTCCAGCAGCTGCAGGGGCTGTCCCCTCTAACAGAAAACCTGCTCTGTTTGGCCTTTCAGCGCTCACTGGCCTCTCTTAGGACATTGGTAAACGGCCGATGCAGGGCATTTAGTCCCTGGTATCGCTTCATAAGGATCTGTAAGAAAAAAGGAAGGGACAATTCCAATCTTCGTGTGAAAATGGTGTTTATTTCCAGTAAAAACGGCAGAGGTCAGAAATACGTGTAACGTACTCTGGGTTCAGCGCAGTCAAAGTGAACCCAGAGCCTCCCCAAAGTAAATTTCTTATACATGAGAGAAACTTTGAAGTTGGCCAGACATGTTGATTGTATTAAGTGCGTGTCCATGAGAAGACCATGCAAATGGGGACAACGTGGGGGATGGCCGATTTGGTTGAAATTTGGTATTGAGGTACCTTCTATGAAGGGATGATGACATGCCAAATATTAGTCCAATCGCTTGAACCATTGTGGAATTAGAGCCAAAAGCTGGAATTTGGATGTTTTTAAGCCTTTTTTACAGTGTTTTGAGGTGGGGAGTTTGAACAGCTCTACACAAAATACTCAAAACCCAAGAAGATTGCCATTTTGATGGTTGCATACCTATTATGTGGTCTACTTATTTGTGGAAAATTATTAGGATACATCCATCATTAGTAGAGATAATATGGACAATACACCCCCTACCCAAAATACAAATTTTGAACAATTGTTAAAGTCGGACCCCATAACTAAATTGCTGCAGAGAGCTGGATGATGAGCCATATTTCATAATGTACCTTTTGACCTTCTCTTTCAAAATCAGAAATAAAATCTTTGGGCGCTGCTTTCTGTAAGGAGTACCAGTGGAATGGAATTGGTCTATTTTCAAGTACTTTGCAGTGCTGCCACCCATCGGCAGTGATTAAATCTAAGCTGTAATGTCTGTTGTACAATTTTCTCATGATGTGGGATGTTATCAATTAACCCATCTTAGCACGTCACAAACCCAGAGTACCCCAGGTGGCTAGTTCTTAGGGCAATCCGCTCTTAACGGTATAGTTGTTGCATTTCTAGTGGGCCCAATTGTCAACATGGATCGTCCCTCAACTACTCCTGCTCAACAAGGACATGGAGATAGTAGTTTGGCTGTTGTATACATGTAGCTTGATCTTCAGGGATTCAGGCAAAGATAAAACACAAAAGAATTCAATATAATGAATTAGTTGCTATTATTAGTAGCAGAAAAAGAAACAAAAGAACATTCAAAGCACATGAGCCTTTCCTCTTTACTAAACTTTGTTCCAGTGCTGGAATAGGGCAATAAAGCAAGTTCTTTGATAAGTCTATCAATCATGTCAATCACAGTCACCCTCCTCCCATGATATACAACCCCAATTCTGAAATAGTTGGGATGAAGTGTAAATTGTGAATAAAATCAAAATGCAATGACTTTCAGATCACGAGCCAATATTTTATTTACAATAGAACATAGATATCATTTCAAATGTTGAAACTGAGACATTTTACATTTTTATCCACAAAATGAGCTTATTTCAATTTTTCTGGCTGCAACGGGTCTCAAAAACATTGGGACACAGGCAAAAAAGGGCTGAAAAAGCAATTAATTTATAAGAGAATCAGCTGAAAGAACATTTAGCAAGTAATTAAGTTAATTGGCATCAGGTGTGTAACATGATTGGCTATAAAAGGGATGTCTTAGAGAGGCTGAGTCTCTCAGAAATAAAGATGGCCAGAGGCTCTCCAACCTGGGAAGGCTTACGTTAAAAAATTGTGGAATACTTTAAAAACAATGTTCCTCAATGTCAAATTGCAAAGGCTTTGAAGGTCTCATCATATTCTTATCTCTATGTAAATGACTGTGAAGCACTTTGTGACCCTGTCTGTGAAAGGTGCTATATAAATAAACTTTACTTACTTACTTACATCATTGACGATGCATAACATCATCAAAAGATTCAGAGAAACTGGAAAAATCTCTGTGCGTAAGGGACAAGGCCAAAGACCTTTACTGGATGCCCATGATCTTCAGGCCCTCAGACGCCACTGCATCACTCACCGGCATGATTCTGTCATTGATATTAATAAATGGGCCCAGGAATGCTTCAAGAAACCACTGTCAGTAAACACAGTCCGATGTGCCATCCACAGATGCCACCTAAAACTCCATCATACAAAAAGGAAGCCATTGTTGAGCATGATCCAGAAGCGCTGCCATGTTCTGTGGGCCAAGGCTGATTTAAAATGGACTGTAGCTAAGTGACAAAGTGTCCTGTGGTCAGATGAGTCCAAATTTGACATTCTTGTTGGAATTCATGGGCGTCATGTCCTCCAGGCTAAAGAGGAGAAAGTCGGCCCCTCCTGTTATCAGCGTTCAGTTCAAAAGCCAGCATCTCTGATGGTATGGGAATGCATTATTGCATATGGTGTGGGACAGTAGCATGTTTTAAAAAACACCATGAATGCTGAAAGGTATATAAAGGTTTTAGAGCAACATATGCTCCCCTCCAGACATCATGTATTCCAGGGAAGGCCTTGTGTATTTCAGCAGGACAATGCAAAACCACATACTGCAGCAATTACAACAGCATGGCTTCGCAATAGAAGAGTCCGTGTGCTGAACTGGCCTGCCTGCAGTCCTGATCTTTCACCGATTGAGAACATTTGGTGCATAATTAAACAAAAAGTTTGTCAAAGGAGACCGAAAACTCTCCAGCAGCTGGAACCCTGTATTAAACAAGAGTGGGATCAAATTCCAATGGCTAAACTCAAGAAACTTGTCTCCTCAATGCCCAGACGCCTCCATTCCGTGTTAAAAGTAAGGGGATGCTACAGTATGGTAAACAGGCCCCTGTCCCAACTTTTTTTAGACCTGTAGCAGCCATCAAATTTGAAATAAGCTCAGTTTGTGGATAAAATTGTGAAATTTCTCGGTTTCAACATTTGCTATGTTATTTCTGTTCTGTTGTGAATAAAATACTGGCTGGTGTGATTTGAAAGACAATGCATTTTGATTTCATTCACAATTTACACTTTGTCCCAACTATTTCGTAATTGGGGTTTTACAAAGGTATGCATATGAAATGAGACATTTAGACACTCAGACAATCCCAATCGAATACTGCGATCATGGCGAGGTTTACGTGCAGATGCTGGAACATGGACAAGGTGCAGGCACCGACGAGAGGGGTTCCAGTTCAGACCCAGCTTATAACATTGTACAGGGCAGATGGTTAGGTTGTCCAGTACACTGCTTGTGAAGTCAAACACTCCTGCACGCAGAGCAATTAGCTGCCACTCTACTTGTATCTTTGCAATATCAGCAGCAGGGACCTTCAAACTCCTCAAATGCAATGCAACGTCCTTCGTGCACTGCTTCAACAGCACAACACTGTCATCCTTCCCATATTTTTTCAACAAACCACATTCTAGACCAGTAGAAATATCTGAAAAACTGCATTTCATGGACTTTTTTTTGCTTCACTGGGAAGATTTTGCCAGTTGGATGCCATTTTCACTGCTGCATCCGTTGTTGCTGTTAGGTATGGTAAGCCAGACGATAGGCAAATTAAGAGTATAGGGGGAGAAGTGGCCAGGGCGTGAGGGTAGGGAAATGGAGTTCCCCACTAGTGGCACTGGACATGGGAGATTCTTAGAGACTCATAAGAGTGTTCAGAGCCTCATCATAGTAAATATTAGTCGTATGAAGCCAGCTTGTTTTCTGAAGTCAGAACTGTTAAAATTGGGGTAGGGGGGAGTGCTCTACCAACATATCTGAAGGGGCGTCCGAAGATTTTATTTTTTTAACTGAAAGCGAGGTTCCTCTCCTTCATACTGTGAAGAGGATATTAGCAAACTCCCTGCAGCATTTCAGATATTGACCTTAGGTAGGGCCCAGTTTCTCCTATTTTGAGGATAATGCAAATTTGTGGGGCATGGTGTGTTTAACTGGAGCAAGACTGGGACACCACTTGATCTTGGAAACATTACATATGATATCAACTTGTATTTTCATAATAGTAATAAGTGTTTGTATTTCCTGTAAATGTGAAAAACACCTTCAAATATGTCCATTTTCAATGAAAATCAGGCTAATAATCTTAAAGGAAATGAATTAAAACAGGTTTCCCCCTGCTACTTCTTAGCCGTGTGATCTTTTGTCAAAAGGTTTTACCTGCCATCATCCTACCATAAAACCAGTTTATGGTAGAAATTTGAGCTCGATCTGTCGACCCCCCACCTTGTCACTTTTTGCAGATTTTGCATGGTTTTCTCATGGACACACACTTAATTACTTAAACAATGCTGATTACAGTCTCTTTGGATGAAACAGTTCTTCAATTGCTCACTCCCGGCTGCTACACTATAACAGATGACTGTGCTAGATAGGTGCGACAAGTCGTTGTCAGAAATTACCAAGTGTATTGTACTTATGATAAGTGGCTGCTGGCCATTTGGCCGATAGATGTGATTGACAGGAATGAGAATCTTACAGATCTTTGACCTGTCCCATTACTCCCAAGAAAATTTGAGCGTTGGACTCAGGAGTGGATGCCCGGTTAGTGGGAGGTGTCAGGACAGCAGGTGAAGGGAACACACGACAGAAGGGCAGGAAAGGTCAACGCTTTCCACTCATGGTGGCTTGGTTACGTAACGGGTGTGCTGAGGCAGACCTAGTGCTAGTGCTGGTCTCGCAATCATGCTCAGCTCGTCAGCCAGGAGTCTGCCTGCGTGGACCAGCTGATACCTCAGTGGACCGGAGTCCTGGAGCCCGGCCAGTATCCCACCCACCC
This sequence comes from Gymnothorax javanicus, assembly GCA_029692085.1. Taxonomy (NCBI): domain Eukaryota; kingdom Metazoa; phylum Chordata; class Actinopteri; order Anguilliformes; family Muraenidae; genus Gymnothorax; species Gymnothorax javanicus. Next base: position 104,518,860 of record CM056193.1, on the reverse strand, counting down.
CGCCACCTCAACCCACTGCAGCTCCTTGTACAGGCTCCGACCATATGGTGCCCACAAGGCTGTCGTCACAAACCACTTTGCAGTCCTGCTGCTGCTCTCTCCTTCATGTGGTCTTTGGGAAGGAGGAACTTTTTATGGTCATAGACTGGATTTTGGAAAAAATTTTCTTGTTTTTTTTGTGCACGTGTGTTAAGTGCATTCTGTATGTGCGTACACTTGGGCCTGTGTGGGTGTTTGCATGAGCGTGTGCTTGTTGCAATTGTATATGCTCAGGGGGTGGACAAAATATCAGAAGCACCTGCTTTAAAAAGGTCTAACCATCAGAATTTTGCTTGGCAAGTCATTAAAGCAAAATGAGGATAGGAACTGTTTTCAGAAGGGTGCCAAATATGAGAGCATTGGTCACCCAAATGGCAGAATTCTTTAAGGTTGCTTGGGGAAGATGACAACACTTGGCAAATGCTAAAAAACCGCAGCAGCAAAAAAATAACTGTGGCTCTGAAACAGATTGACGCTTGGTAGGATATTTGATGATAATCTCTGAACTACTGCTTTAAAAATCCCTCTAGCATTGTTCAATCCATATATGAGCCTGTCTCAACAAAAACAGCTTGTTGTGAGCTTCTCGCAACTGGTATGTTTGGTCAGGTTGCCGATGATTTGTATGTTTCTATGTCTGTACGTGCATGCCTGTTTCTAATAGTGTGTGAGAAAAATATTAATAAATGGGAGTGTGATGACAATTAGGAGAACATGGCAAGAAAATTTTCCCAATGTGTAAACCTCTACCCTGAGACTGCAGTTGTTTGTGGAGAACATTTTAATGCAGCTTCATTGCAGTATTCAGAGGTTTGTTTTGGCATGACTTTCACTGAATGCTGTATCTTAAATACGTTGAGTGGGAAGAATGAGATGTGTCAGGAACTGTCAGATAACTGTGCAAAACTCAGCTGCATGCAAAAAGCAAGGGCTTATAGTAAAAAAAAAAAAAAAAAAGTTTTTTACTTTGTTGTATTGGTTGATTACACTGCTATTTACTTCACTGAAAGCAAAATGCAGCATTTTCATTGCATGTAGCTGGGCAGAAATATAACATAAATGTCATTATAGCTTTGTGGCACCTCCTGATTTTGTCATTATAGACCTGCAACAAACACCTTGTTAAAGTATGCCAATCTTTTTTGGGTCCACATCTGAAATTTATATGGTGATATTTATGATAAGGACAACACACAATGACACCATATTTAATAAAGTAAGGCCAATGACATCATCAGTATGTTTTTGTGTCTTTGAGGATGGTCTCTCACATCCTGAAACAACATTGTTGCTGCCTCTGACATCATAATCATGGGCCAGGATACCTCGAGCCTCAAATCGAGGACCTTCACCTAAAACATTTTGTGCATAGTTGCTGGCCCCATGTCTATGTCTGTGGTCTCTGCCATTTAAGGCTCCGCGCCTGCATGACCAATGGTGCCCCCGGGTCCCATCCCTCAATGCTGTGTAACAGATTTTTAATGAAGATGTTATTTGCTCATTATGGAATTTTTGGTTGTTACGCCATGACGCGGCATTCCACACCAGTTAATATACTCACCGCCCGCAGGCTGGAGATTGTCTCCGTGCCGGCCGCGAATATTACATCCCTCTCTCTCACCACGCAGTGCCTTAATGAGAGTCACCCGGCAAGCGGCGGATCAGACTTGGCAATTATAATTTGCCCGGAATAACTTGAAAGAGGGTATAGAGAACCCCTCCTATATATCAGCGCTGCCTAATGACTTTGTCTGGGTGGAGGCAAAATTAGAAATAGTAATAATGGCAATCTGTGAATTGGGTAAACACTGGGTTTTTACATTGTGAGGTGCAGATTAAGATGGCATTCTTGTATAAATTGTCGCGCGAGCGAGTGTATTGTTTGTGCATGGCGGGGATTGTGGTGATTAATTCTGCTGGATGCTGAATGGCAGTCTGAGAGGAACCTGTGTCTCTTTATCACCCTTCTCTGCTGGGGCCTCGTCCTCTCCCTCTGAGGGGCTGCAGATGCTGACCCTGCAGGAGCACACACTTTACAGATTTTCATTTGTGGAGGTGCAAACCAGCACCCCCACACACACACACACACACGCACGCGCAAACGTCTTAATGCAGTTTTTATGCACTCTCTCTCACACTCTCACACTAAAGACAACCCTGCGCACACTTCATATACTTATCTCTTTCCCTGCTTTTTTGATATTTTTAATCTTTTCCCTCACTCATTATATATTTAGCACAAAAGGAGTAACTTTCTGGAGGACTCGGGCACATTAGTGCATGTACGATTTCAACCGACCTATTTGGGGAGCTATACTTCTTCTCATTCCCAAAACTGCTGTTCAGGTGAAAACAGTTCTTTTCTGGATGTGGCTCTGTACCCTCTAATTGTTCTTTTGTTATCAAAAAATTTACCTGTGGTTCAAGTGCACATGTAGCCTTCATGTACTGTGGATTTTTGTTTTGCCTCAAAATAGCTGCAATTTTTATGCGTACATACCCCCATTTCAAGGCATTATAATGCTCCGGGCAAATACACTTGGCATCTGTCCCAAACATTGTGGAAGCCTTGAAATGGGGATTGGAAACATCCCAGAGCGTCATCGTTACTGTTGGAGGTGCTGGTGTTTGGTGCTTGTGAGGCACTCGTTTCTTGAAGCAGAAACTCTGGTGTATTTCCTCTTTTGGACAGTAGTGCCTCTGGGCCTCCCATTTCTCTTTCTGTCCTGACTGGACACAATTATTTGTTTCTTTCAAGACATTACTGTTCATCATTGCATGAAATCTTCAGTTTCTTGCCAATCTCATTGATGAAATTGCCTTCATCTTTCAAAACAACAATTGACATCCTCATTTCTTGAGAAATTTGCTTCTTTAAGGCAATTTTAAATTTTTAATCTGAAGTTGAACCTCATAAATGCCAGTGTACTAGGTTGCGGCCAACTGACAAAGATTTTTTTTTAAACCTGTAGCAATCAATATAATGGGCTTCACAAAAAAAATGCATTTGCAAAATTACCCGAGGTGACACTGCATTGTTCATACTCTGGAGTGATGGTTGTGGACATTTAAGTGCTTTGCCATTGATTGACTATAAAAAACATTAATTGCAAATGGTAATCTTAATTTATAACGAAATTAATGTCTCTTGGAGTATTTTTGGAATCAATTTTATTTCTGCCTCAGGGAGTACATGCATGATTTTTTTTTCAAAACCATGAACATTTCTCAGTGATTCCCACCTTTTGAAATGTTCTTGAAATGTAGATGTTCATTCACTCAGTTACAAGCTCACAGGTGTATAGTAATGAAGGTCTATAGAGTAACACATAGGATTTTCTTGGGTGCATGGGCATGTCAGCATGTGTGCTTGCAACTAGCAGCTTGTTTTTAGCTTCCCACCTGGGTCAGCCAAATGAGAAATTCCTAAGTCTGCATCAAAGATACTGCTGTTATGAGCTGCTTTGTGAGCCAATAATCTCAGGCCTGTCTCTTCCATTGTTTCTGTGGACTGGTTCAATTACCTGGAATTCCTTTGCAGGGCCCTACTAGGGCAGTGGCATAAATACCAGGGTGAAGTCAATTTATTAAATTGTATTTATTTATTTATTCATTGTTTTTTATTCCCCGCTTCAACTTGGATGGGGATATGGGTCACTCCATACTAACCTGTACAATTCACTGTGTTGTATAAGAATGGTCAATATTTTTTTTCTAGGAGAATTAAATGATTTGCATTGTTCATATTTATTCGCTCCCGGATTGAAGATATAAATAAGAAAAAATCAGTCATCGGTCCAACAACACAGCAGAAAAAGTGGAGTCCTGATGTCAGCCAAGGCATTGTGAAACGCTCATGACATGTCTGTTGATACTTCAAAAGAAAGTGAAATGAAATATTGCAGAGAAATACCCATAATAACGGTTTCAGTTGTCTGCGCTGAATTATTGGGACTTGTCTGATCAGAAATGCAATTTGAAATGACTGTCGTGGGCGTATCCAGTCGCGTCCTCACGTGTTACGTCCATCCCTGTGGGTTAATTTGCATAATGTTTGCAAATAGCGTAAAGATGACCTGGGCAAAATAAGGTACTCACTTTCTGCCTCCAAATTTCACAAGACGTCAGACAATCATATATACCATGCTTTTAAAAGTAATAGAATTTTTCCGTGCCCTAATATTGTGTTACACCCATAAAAACATAAACGATCTGCGCGCTATCACCATAGACTGTTTTGAAAGATGGACGCAGCACCCAGGTATGAAAAGTGAGACCAACGCGGAATTTGAATTCCATTTAATGGCCAGCAGATGGCGACGTCGGTGGTTGCAGAATTGGAAAAGGCGTATTTGAATTTTCATCACCATTGTAACACATTTGTGCAGTTTAGTATGGAATGAGCCATATAAGAATGAGTGTTGTCCTTGTGCATGTCCGTCCATCTGTCAGTGTGTCCATCATACTTTTTTTCTGGCCCAGAACTCCCAAACCGTTCAATATTTCTTAACAGAATTTAATATATGGATACATCTCACTGCTTAGATGTGTCTTTTCAAACTTCCGCCTGTCCTCTGGTCCGTCTGCCCGTCCCACCACCGCGTTTTGTTTCCAGGCCAGATATCGGTTATCCTGCAGCGGGGGATCTGAGTGTTTCATCATTTCATGCTTGTTTTATTGGGTGGGGGGGTTGTATGTACCCCCAGTGCTATATGTGCAGTCACATAGAAGCTCAGAGCCACTGGAGTTACCGAGCGACAGGGGAAATGACCTCCCATTAAGAGAGGGGCTGGGATTCTCTGCCAGCTCCAGGGCCTCTTCTGGGTGCATGGTGACATGGGGGGGTAGGATCAAGGGTGTGAAGGTCCTGACCCCCCAGTCTTGAGCGAATGTTGGGATCAAACGAGTGGGGTCAGAGTGTACTCATGCCCTCCATGTTGTGACTCATGTGTTCCTGACTCCGGACTAATTCATATGACGTCCCTGACTGCATCAGACTCAGAGTGGACAAGATAAAATGGCATATTCAGGGGCTTACCCATTCTACTTAATTTATTGTCTGTTTATTTTTTCAAGTTTTTTTTTTTAGCAAACTATCTTGAATTTGCAGCAATAGAGCTTTGACCTTTACCTGTGCACTTTTCTAAAATTGCGCTTTGAGGCCATTTCATCATTTAGATAAGTCCTCTTTGCGAGTGCTCCCTTTACAGTGCCCAAGTAGTCTGTCTGTCATTGCCAACACCAAAGCAGACCTCCCGTGTCGGTGAGAGACAGGTCCTGTACAAGAGGTCAAGAGTGATTGAGTGAGCTGCGTCTCCCTGAAACTGTGATTGCAGCTTCTGCGGGACAGCCTCTCGCCCAAGTGTGTGCCCCCCCCCCCCCCCAAAGCACTCGCCAAGAGGTTAATTACCGTGCTGGGGGGGGGGCTAGAACTGAGGATGCTGCAGGTCTGTGCAACTCGAGGAAAGGCTGCCACCAAACTCCCCTACCCCGCCCCTTCACCGCCTGGATGCCGGCTAATTCCTGGAGCAGTTCAGCGAAAAAGGCGCTATCTCCCAGCAGGAGCGGAGCCCCCCACCCCACCCTCCTCCTCCTCCTTCCCTGCACACCACCCTGCTTCCACCCCCCTTATTCCTCGCAGGAGACGAAGGAGGAGAAGAAGAAGAAGGGTGGAAGGGGCTGAAGAATGAAAACAGGAGGGGGGGGGGGCAAAAAAAAAAAAGCGAGAAGTAGTCAGCGAGAGTTATTTTCCCCCCTTCTCCCCTCTCCTTTTTCCTGATTTACTGTGCTTTCCTCAGAAAGCTCCATTGTTCCCTTCCCTAAGTCTCATCAGGCCTTTTGTGGCTGACTATCACAGCGGCAGGCAGAGAGCTGGAAATGTATAAATGGTATCATGCCTGTGATTAATGGCGCTGCTTATGAGTCAGGTCTGATAACGGGCCCGCTCTCAACTCAATTTCAGATACCGTTAATGGAATCTGTCTTCTGCGATTGTAATGTGAGAGCGCCTAATTTGCTATGGAGCTTGAAGCTGTCACCGGCAAGGGATTGTAGGGTCATAAGGGACCTGGCAGCCGTTTGGCCTGCAGCTTGTATCTGCCGCTCTGAATAGAGCAGCTCTCTGCCTGTCAGTTAGCTGATAGGCTGATGAGGACTCTAAGCCACTCCACACAATGGAGGATAGGGCCATACTGCCTGACTTCCCTAATTGTCAAGCCTGCTCAAATTTCAGAGCCAGCATGCTGGGGACTGGGCTGTTTTTTCCTCTCTCAACTTTTTTTTTCTTCTTCATTTCATCCTCCATCCTCACACACTCTCTACACACCTCCCACCCCCCATCTACTCCACCCTCTCCTTCTTCTCATTTGTACTCACTCTCTCTCTCTCTCTCTCTGTCTCTCTTTAATAAGTGGTGGGTCTTAGCGTATGACAGATTATCCCAAGTTTGCCTCAATTATTGCTAAAGAGATGGAGAAAGGGAAGGAGGGCGATGAGGAGGAAACTTTTGTGGAAACATTTAAATTGCGGAAGATATCTCCCGGGGTGGTGCTGAATGGCTGAGTGTGGGAGTGGGCTGTGTGGCTGAAGGTCTGTGGCCAGATATCAGAAACTATGGGATTGCTTCCAGTTCTTTTTTTTTTTTTTTTTTTTGTATGGACGCAGTGTTTAGTGAAAATAACAATAGCTTTGAATTACTTTTGCAGTACTATAATACAGTTTGCCTCTGCAATTTGGGTTCCATTAGTTCCTTTCACAACTCAGTTTATGCTTCTTTTACCAAAGTGCTTGATAGCCATCAACAAAATATTCAAGTAATTAGGCTGAATGGTAAAATTGTGAGACTTTTTGGGCTGCTGTAGTTAATAGGAAGAGTCTTGACCCAAATTGCCTCAGAAATTATCTAGCTGTATACTCTGCAGTCAACAAATAATTGGGCTATTGCATTGTATGTGAAGGGCTGAAATTCCAAAGTGGTTCTTGTGATATGGATTTGAATACTTGCAAATTACACCCATCAGTTACCACTATAGTATACATTATTTCATTCTTTCATTGACTTTTCAAATCCAGTGTGCTGCAGTATAGAGCCTTTACGTCAAAGTTGTGTCTCTGTCCATGAAGCGGCACTTATGAGCTGGCCTACATGAATGTATACTGTATGCATATTTATACCGGTGAATTCATTCTGGATAAATTAGAATGTACTGTATGTATTTTTGTGGAATGGAAAGTAGGTCAGAAAGAACTTAATTTTCCTTGGTAAGAAAATCTCTGGTAATTAACACGTTTTAAAAATTAAGTGTCTCTGCTAGAGGTCATCCCGCCTCTTATCTGTCTCTCCGCAGGGTGGGCGGGGCTGGGCCAGGGGCTGTCCTGGCGGGGGCGGGGTTTGCCTTGTCCAGGCTGGTCTGGCAGTGGTCCATAGTTGCTGAGGTCTTCTCCCTAAACAACCTTTTCATCGGGCTGCTCTTCTCCCTGGCTGCCTGTTTCCACCACGCTGTCAGTGCCCCCCAGAGGAGAAAGGTGATACCCCTTCTGCAGCTCCCATTTTGCTCCTTTAATACTCGTCACACAGTAAAGTGTGCACTCTACTTGGTGTTGAATTTATCGTGGTTTTAAGCGGACTTCTCTCCTACTCTGTTAGTTTGCCCAGTGGGGGGCGCTGTGCTGTGGCCTTGGCCTGTGCAACCAACATACACTGGTGTTGTACATCACAGTCATTGTCCCGTGGGTTCTGCTGCGACTCCATTCCCACCAGGTCAGTATAAACTTAAGGAAGGGTAACAAACACTAATCCAGAAAGGGCCAGTGTGAGTGTTGGCTTATATTATATCCAAGAAGTTACTCTCCTGATTCTGCTACTTAACTCCTAGAGTCTTTGCTAAAGACCTTGATTGTTAGAATCTGGTGTGTAGCTGCTTGGTTAGAATATTTGCACCTACAGTGGCCATTTTCAGGCATGAGTGAGTGCCCCTGACCTAAGGTAAGGCACGACTGTAGGCCTCTGGTTGAGGCTGTGTGTCTCACTGCTTGTCGCCTCCTGTCTGCCAGGAGCTGTCACTGCCTGGACTGGCAGTGATGGGGCTATGTTCTTTGGGAGGGCTCCTGCCTTATCTCTACCTGCCTCTATCATCCTTCCTGAACCGAGCACGCTGGAGCTGGGGGGACCAGACTTCTTTCACTGGCCTGCTCACTCACCTACTGAGGGCGGAGTACGGGACCTTTAGCCTGGTGTGGCCCTTTCCTTACTCTTCCCCTCTGTCTCTCTCTCACACACACACACATCTGAGCCAAATACATTTACATACAACTTAAATAAAACATTTATACTCAGTTTTTCAGAGTTCCTGACTTTTATTCCTAGTAACCATTCAAAGTTATAGGTCAGTTTGGATCACTACCTTATGTTAAGAATGAGAAATGCCAGAATTATTGTAGAGAGAATGATTTATCTCAGCTTATATTTCTTTCATCACATTCCCAGTGGGTCAGAAGTTTGCATACATTTCGGTTGTATTTCCATTAAATTATTTCACATAGGTCACATGTTTTGGTTAGCCTTCCACAAGCTTCTCATTTACTGGAATTTTGGCTTATTCCTCCTGACAGAATTGGCATAGCTGAGTCAGGTTTGTTGGCCTCCTTGCTTGCACATGCGTTTTCTGTTTTGCCCTCAAATATTTCATTTGATTGAGGTCAGGGCTTTGTGATGACCACTCCAGTACCTCAACTTTGTTTTCCATGAGCTATTTGCCTGCACTTTGGAAGTAAGCTTAGGGTCATTGCCCATTTGGAAGACCCATTTGGGACCAAGCATTAACTTCATGGCAGATGTTTTGAGATGTTGCTTCAATATATCTACATAATTTTCCCTCTCTGAGACTCCATCAATTTTGTGAAGTGCACTAGTTTCTCCTGCAGCAAAGCACCTCCACAACATGATACTGCCACCCCTGTGCTTCATGGTTGAGATGGTGTTCTTCGGCTTGCAAGACTTCCCCTTTTTCCTCTAACGTAACAATGGTCATTACGGCCTAGCAGTTCAAATTTTGTTTCATCAGAGCAGATGACATTTCTCTGAAAAGTACAGCCCCAATTCCAAAATAGTTGGGACGAAGTGTAAATTGTGAATAAAATCAAAATGCAATGACTTTAAGATCACAAGCCAATATGTTATTTACAATAGAACATAGATAACATTTCAAATGTTGAAACTGAGACATTTTATATTTTTATCCACAAAATGAGCTTATTTCAAATTTTCTGGCTGCAACAGGTCTCAAAAAAGTTGGGACACAGGCAAAAAAGGGCTGAAAAAGCAATTAATATATAAGAGAATCAGCTGAAAGAACATTTAGCAAGTAATTAAGTTAACTGGCATCAGGTGTGTAACATGATTGGCTATAAAAGGGATGTCTTTGAGAGGCTGAGTCTCTCAGAAGTAAAGATGGCCTGAGGCTCTCCAACCAGTGAAGGTTTGCGTAAAAAAAATAGTGGAATACTTTAAAAACAATGTTCCTCAACGTCAAACTGCAAAGGCTTTGAAGGTCTCATCATCGACAGTGCATAACATCATCAAAAGATACAGAGAAACTGGAAAAATCTCTGTGCGTAAGGGACAAGGCCGAAGACCTTTACTGGATGCCCGCAATCTTCGGGTCCTCAGACGCCACTGCATCACTCACCGACATGATTCTGACTTTGACATTACTAAATGGGCCCAGGAATACTTCAAGAAACCACTGTCTGTAAACACAGTCTGCCGTGCCACCCGCAGATGCCACCTAAAACTCTATCATGCAAAAAGGAAGCCATTGTTGAGCATGATCCAGAAGCGCCACCGTGTTCTGTGGGCCAAGGCTCATTTAAAGTGGACTGTAGCAAAGTGGAAAAGTGTCCTGTGGTCAGACGAGTCCAAATTTGACATGCTTGTTGGAAATCATGGGCGTTGTGTCCTCCGGGGTCAAGAGGAGAAAGACCACCCCTCCTGTTATTAGCGTTCAGTTCAAAAGCCAGCATCTCTGATGGTATGGGGATGCATTAGTGCATGGTGTGGGACACTTGCATGTTTTAAAAAGCACCATGAATGCTGAAAGGTATATTAAGGTTTTAGAGCAACATATGCTCCCCTCCAGATGACATCTATTCCAGGGAAGGCCTTGTGTATTTCAGCAGGACAATGCAAAACCACGTACTGCAGCTATTACAACAACATGGCTTTTATAGTAGAAGAGTCCGTGTGCTGAACTGGACAGCCTGCAGTCCTGATCTTTCACCGATTGAGAACATTTGGAGCATAATTAAACGAAAAGTCCGTCAAAGGAGACCCAAAACTCACCAGCAGCTGGAACCCTGTATTAAACAAGAATGGAATCAAATTCCAATGGCTAAACTCAAGAAACTTGTCTCCTCAATGCCCAGATGCCTCCACTCTGTGTTAAAAAGAAGAGGGGATGCTACACCATGGTAAACAGGCCCCTGTCACAACTTTTTTGAGACCTGTAGCAGCCATCAAATTTGAAATAAGCTCATAAAAATGTAAAAATGTAAAAATGTCTTAGTTTCAACATTTGAAATGTTATCTATGTTCTATTGTAAATAACATATTGGCTCATGTGATCTGAAAGTCATTGCATTTTGATTTTATTCACAATTAACACTTTGTCCCAACTATTTCGGAATTGGGGTTGTAATATATTTGTCCCTGCATGCAGTTGCAATCTATAGTCTGGCTTTTTATGGCAGTTTTGGAGCAGTGACTGCTTTCTTGCTGAGCAGCCTCTCAGGTTATAGGGCTCCTTTTATTGTGTATTATTTATATCTCACAGCATCTTCACAAGGTCCCTTGCTGTTGTTCTGGGATTGATTTGCACTTCTCACTCCAAAGTACGGTCATCGCAGACACAAAATGTGTTTTCCTCCTGAGCATTATGATGGCTGCACCATGCCATTCTGTTTATACTGGCATACTACAACCCCAATTCCAAAAAAGTTGGGATGCTGTGTAAATTGTAAATAAAAACAATGCAATGATTTGCCAATCTCATAAACCCACATTTTATTCACAGTAGACCATAGACAACATATCAGATGTTGAAAGTGAGACATTTTACCATTTCATGAAAAATATTAGCTCATTTTTAATTGGATGGCAGCAACACACTCAAAAAAAGTTGGGAGAGGGCCATGTTTAAAATTTTTTGAGATATGTGCCATCAAATTCAAAATGAGCTAATATTTTTCATGAAATGGTAAAATGCCTCACTTTCAACATATGATATGTTGTCTATGTGCTATTGTGAATAAAATGTGGGTTTATGAGAATTGCAATGCATTCTGTTTTTATTTACATTTTACACAGCATCCCAACCATTTTGGAATTGGGGTTGTATTTTTGTACAGATGAACAAGGTATCTTCAGGTATTTCATGCTCCCACAGATGAACCAGGCTTTTTGAGGTCCATAATTTTTTTTTACTTAGGTCTTGGCTGATTTCTTTAGATTTTTCAATGATATAAAGTAAAGAGGCACTGAGTTTGAAAGAAGGTCTGAAAAAAATACATCCAGTTATACCGCCAGTTGACTGTGACACTTCTAAAGGCATGAAATCATTTTCTGGAATTTTCTAAGCTGTATAAAGGCACAGGCTAATAGTGTATGTAAACTTCTGACCCACTGGAATTGTGATCTTGTTAATTATAAGTGAAATAATCAGGCTGTAAACAGTTGGAACAATTACTTGTGCACAAAGTAGGTAAGTCCTAACCGACTTATCAAAACATAGATTTCTAAGGTGAGATCTGTGGAGTGGTAAAAAAAAAAAAAAGTTAAAATGATTTCAACCAAAAATTATGATTTCTTCTGTATTTTATTTTTTTTCTCTTTATAACACATTGTTTGCTTGTTTTAGGTTACACCATGTCAACAGAAAATGCTGTTGCCGATTGTCAAATCTTGAAATGAGGAGTCTTATTGGCTGTTTTTTTTTTTTTTTTGCTCGGCTAAAAATTTGTAGAAATAATATTTTGAGTTCTAGGAGGCTGATGTATTCATTGAATTTTACTTATTTCTTTCTGTTTTACTGCAGTGCAATGAACTTTTTAACTTTGTCAGTGACCTTCGAAAGTAACCCTCTACTCTGGTGGCCGAAGCTAATCTGCTGGCCTACATCATCTCACTATCGCTGCACAAAAAAAAAATAAACCACAAGAAGACTCATTTCTCAGTCACCAAGTCACCGACAACCAAGCGCTCTTAATCCACACGTGGGCCCTGGTGGCTAGTCCATTTCAACCGAGTCTCAAAATTTACTTCTAAACGTTCTTAAGCGCTTGGCTCCTTCTGCAATCCCATCCAAGCTAAATGCCCTTCCAGAGCCTTCCATCAGGCTCCCCTGCTCCCATAAATACACAGATAAATGTGCCCATTGACATCTTGCCCGGCCCAGACGGCCTCCCCTCTTTAATCAGCCTGGGCAGAATTGCGGGCAGTTTTACCGGCTGCCCTGTGGCCTCGGTTTTGCGTCTGGCTGGCTGGGCCCTCAGGGCCCCGGGGAGATTAAAGCATGACGGACCTGCTTCTCTCTCATTTTATGCGACGACAGGCTAAGACGGAGAGGACTGTGAGCCTGGCCATGATGCTAGAGTGAGTACAACCTGCCCTGCTCCCGGTCCATACACTTTAACCCAGGTCTTTTTGGATTCCAGTGAAGGAATATGAGGCAGGAACTGTGAAACTGTAAGCCATCAGTATTCTTTATTCTGCTGAAGGGGGTCAGTTAACTGCATTCATATCACATCATTTAGTGTTTTACCTTAAGCCCAACAAATCATCATTTGCTATGTTCACTGGTCTGGCAAATGAGGCCAGTAACCTTATATGTACTCCCTGAGAGGTCGAAACTGGCCTGCCTTGTAAACAGCATAAAACTGGGGGTAGTGTTGTTAAGTTATTTTATTAAGTAAAAATATAATATTAGCTCCAATACTCCTTTTCTTGGAGTCTCCAAAAATATTGATGTCATTCTCCATTTAGTAATTGTAATTACCATGGAATATGTTATTTTTCAAAACTGAGAATGATACTGATCGCAACGGTTTTAAAAGACAGAGATATGGGCGGCATAAGTTGTCTTCCTTTATTTGGTGTTTCGTCTGGTCTCTCAGGTGTGCAAGACTCTTTGTGTGATATCACATCCGTCTGTAAATTGTGGTGGGCTTTGATTTTCTCTGAATGAGTTTGTTTGCTGGAGTGTATGTGCTGTGTCTTGCATTTCAAAACCGTTACGCTGGTTAAACACCCAGGGCGTAGTCGGCGCAGCACCAGAGCCGAGGAGGACCTCATCTATAATCGAGCCCGTCTCTTCTTCTTTTCTCCTGCCTTTGTTTTCCCTCTAACTCCATTCTTCTGTGGGAGCAGAACTGAACCCGTTTAGAGGGCCAAATCTCCATGTTGTGTCTCTCCAGCAGCTGAAATGATCATAGAGCTCTGGTGTTAAAGCGTGACAGGCAGTGATGACAGACTCTGCAATGCCGCTGGAGAGATTGCGTTTTTTTTCTCTCTCCCCATCATCCCTGTTCTGCCATTTAGCACGGATGATGGACAGAGCGCACAAAATTAAGCATCCCCCCATTTCCTGCTTTTCCTGCTGGATGACAGACATGCACACCTTGATGTTGAGTAAGCAAGTTGAACGCAACAGACAGAGTGTGACGAGTGTCGCGCTGTATGGGCATTACCTATCGGAGATGACTTCACTCTCCCTTTCTCACACAAAAGTGCATACGCACACAGGCACGCAAGTGAGAGCACGCTCAAACACACAAACTTACACACGCAGAAGAGCGCTCTTGCACACACACAACAGCATGTGTTGTTAATTGACAGCCGAGAAATTCTTTTCTGCTGGCTGTGTTCATTGTATCACAGCTGGACAGGTGAAGCACACAGTAAGTGTGCTGTCAGTCAATGTGGTGTCTAACTACCTGTCTGTCTGTCTGTCTGTCTGTCTGTCCAAGGGCACAGCTGGGTCACTGTGTGGCTGACCTCTCTCTCCCTGTCCTCATCCTTGCTGGCCTTGCTGTATTCCTGTTCTCCAGAGACAGGTGGGACTTCCTCTCCACTTTTGAGAATGTACTTACACCTCATGCTATTTCATTTGTGGTTTTCATTGTCTATACCTTCACGGTCACATTGGCTTGAGTTGCACAATTTAAGCTTAATTTTAGTCAGGGAAACTACCAGGTTTTATGTAGCTTAAATGATTATATATAAACATCTACAACCCCTGAAAGTCTGACTTTTCATTCATGTTTTCCCTTAAGTAGGTTCAAAGCCCAAAAATTTTTTTTTTTTTTGGTATTGTTGGACAGTGTCACATAGATATCCTGCATCTGCTGGCTGCAGCACTTCGAGAAGGTACATCACACTGAAATTGAGAGAAATATTCAAACCCAGGATCCCATGTTTTTATGGCTACAGCATTACATCGAATAGAAAACTTCTAGATATTGTGCAACATTTTATAAAAAAATGTACCTGTAATTCAGCAGGAAATATTTGGGATTGGTGGAAACTTTGGGATCTCCACTAGAATTTAAAACAGGCCAGAAGTTCCACAGGTTTGAATATAGCAGCAGCATTTGATGGACCCATATCGATACCCTCCTACAAGAAGGGCGTAAGTGACGTTTTACAAAGTTTACAGGAGAGGCAAAAAACTGCTCCAGGTCAATCTCTACCACTTGGATTAAAATTTCCATGGTGAATGAGTGGGTCATTAGATGATATTGAAGCCTGAAAAAGATTGATTCCTAATCATTTGCCAATGAAGAGATAATCCAGATTATGTCACTTACGCCCTTTTAGCATTAGTTGGGATGAAAAGTTCAGTATTTGAGAAGCGCATCCTAAAAGGGCGTATCTGCAACACTCAGAAATGAAGGTGCTAACAGAATTGAAGGTGACTTCGTGAGAGTGCCCAGAGCCTGTTCAATGTTCAGAACTTCTAATTTCTAAATACACATAATTGTTTCCTTTTTCCCGAGTAAATGTTTTAAATGTTAGAAACATTTTAATACATGAATATGATATGGCAGGATATACATTTTGGTTTACATAGCCAAAATTTTGAAGTATTTTGTAAAACAGCTGGTCTATCTATACTGCATGAAATTGCTGTCAAACTGCAAAGAACTTGAGAATGTAAAAGGGAATCATCAGATCTTAAGATGCACTATACACCCCACTGGCTTAAAACAATGCAAATTATTTCTGAATTAAGGTCACTATATCACCTCTGTGCTGACACTGATATCTGTAGCCATAAACAACTGATAATACAACAATGGATAATACAGTGTGCATTGACTGTGGGTGTATGTACAGTTTATGATGGTACCAGCTAAGACTAGCAATATGCAAAAAAGGTGCAAGAGGCAGATATGTCTGGACTGAAAATGCATATTGTTTTTAAAAAGGCTGTTAACTTCCGCTTACGCCCATTTAGCATGAGGATTGTTACATACGCCCTTCTAGCAAATAAGAAACATTGGTCGGAAACTTTTACTTGCAAATATGCCTTTTTGAAGAAGGGTTTTGACCCCTTTAGGATAAGACCTAAAATTTTGCCAGAAGATGGGTCCTACATAGATGTATCTAAAAAGTGAAAAATCTAATTTTTGCCCAAAATGTCACTTATGCCCTTTTTGCATGATGGTATCGATACATGGTTCTGTAGTTTTTATGGGGTTACTATCAGCCTTGTTTATGGCCCTTGCAACTCTCCCATAGTTGCCATTTTTGCCCAGTCTCTTTCTTATTGTGGAATCATGAGTACTGACCTTAACTGAAGCAAGCAAGGAGTTCTTATAATGTTTGTTCTTATAATACTGTTCTTATAATGTTTGTTTGGGTTCTTTTGTGACCTCCTGGATGAGACCTCAATGTGCTTTTGGAAGAATTTTGGTTGTTTGCCTACTCCTGGGAAGGTTCCCCACTGTTCCAAGTTTTCTTCATTTGTAGATAATGACTCTCACCATGGTTTGCTTGAGTCTCACAGCCTTATTCCTGGCTATGTTACCCTTTCCAGATAGAAATATGTCATGGACTTTGTTTCACATCTTTTCCTAAATTTCTTCAGATTGTGGCATCATGTGCTGCTTTTTGTGTTCTTCATATCACCAGACAGGTTCTGTTTAAGTGATGTTTAGATTCATCAGGGCTGGCAGTGTATCTGGTGAAACTGAGTTGAATTATCAATTACACTTTTTTAATTGGTTGATTTAGTAACCAAGGGGGCAGTTACTTTTTTTTTTTTTTTTCACGTAGGGCCAGGTAGGGTTCTGTTGCTTTTTTCCTGCAATAAATGAGATCATCATTAAAAAACTGCATTTTCAGTTTTCTTGGGTTATCTTTGTCTAATATTCAAATAAGTTTGATGATCTGAAACATTTAAGTGTGACAAATATGCAAAAATAGAGGAAATTGGGAGGGGGACAAATACTTTTTTTCAGCACTGCAAATGATTCAATACAAATATTTTAATCTTAAAACTTAAATTTCATTACATAGTGACAGAGTATAGATAGTGTGATTAAAGTATTCATCTATGAAAAACTATTAATACAAACCCCAATTCCAATGAAGTTTGAATGTTTTGTAAAACTTGAATAAAAACAAAATACAATGATTTGCAAATCCTTTTCGACCTATATTCAGTTGAGTTCACTACAAAGACAAGATATTTAATGTTCAAACTGATAAATCTCTTTTTTTTGGAATATTCACTTTCATTTTGAATTTGATGCCTGCAACACATTCCAAAAAAGCTGGGACAGGGGCAACAAAAGACTCCCCCCAATCTGGTGAAAACCTAGTAACTCACTTTTTCATGAAACTGAGAAAACTGAAAACAACTTAAGTCCTTCAGGATAAACTCGCTGTAAAAAAAAAAAAAAAAAAAAAGAGAATGGGTATTCTCAATGACGACTGTAGGTACTTTATTTGGTGCTTAGTAACCTAGTAACTGCAAAAATGGGTCTAACTCAATTTCCACCAAAAAATGAGTTACTAGGTTTTACCAGATTAGGGAGGACTGGGAAAGTTGAGAAATGCTCAAAAAAATCTGTTTGGAACATTCCAGAGGTGAACAGGTTAATTGGAAACAGGTGAGTGTCATGATTTGGTATAAAAGGAGCATCCCCAAATGGCTCTGTCACAAGCCACATTCTCATAGGCAACAGCATGGCTTCGTAGTAAAAGAGTAGGTGTAAGAGACTGGCCTGCCTGCAGTCCAGAGCTGTCTTCCATTGACGGATATGGCGCATTATGAAGCACAAAATACGACAATGGAGACCCCGGACTGTTGAGCAACTGATTTCGTACATCAAGCAAGAATGGGAAAGAATTCCACTGACAAAGCTTCTACAATTAGTGTCCTCAGTTCCCAAAAACTTATTGACTGTTGTGAAAAGGAAAGGTGATGAAACACAGTGGTAGGCTTGGGTATAATAGCCAACAGATGAATAGATTCAAGATTGGCAATGATTGGACATTGCACTCAGGAGTTAAAGCGTATTTTAGCAATAGAGGCCTCATCCACAAAATTAATTTCCATATTGCAGCCACAAGTGCAAAAACATAAATTTTTGGCAATAAACAACAAATTTGATGTGATCATTTGCATCCTTATACCCCGTAGGCTAATCTCGGAGCGAGCCGGCTCAAAAAATTTATACGAGTTCGAGTAATGCCGGAAAGTGTCCTAACCCCATTATAAATGCTTCATGTTGGTCAAGGATGCTACAGATAACTATAAGTACAAGTTTTTTTTTTTTTTTTCCCACAAACATGATGGCTGCCATCAGCCAATCACATTTCACCATCCTTTTTACTCTCTTACCTATTATGCATCATCATAAAACTTTATGAGGTTATTTGGGATTTGTGAAAGACTAATCAACCTCATGCTGGAGTTCTGCCTTTTGCTATATTGGAAATTTTAAATATTGCAGGGCACGGGGGAATATGTCATCTCCTGCAGGTTTGTGTTATGTGTACCTTAAAGTTTGTATGTGTGTGTGTGTGCCTTTAGAGAGAGGGAGAGAAAGAGAGAGAGAGAGAGAGAGAGAGAGAGAGAGAGGTGTTCGTGTGACTCGATTTGAGTGTGAAATATGGTTGAATAATCTATGGGCAGGGTCAGGGCCTGAATGTGCGCTGTAGATCCAGAGGGTGGCGAATTTCGCAGGCATCGTGCAGAGGCGGTGGGGGTGAATTTATCATAGGCGTGTGTGCGAGGGTGTCTGTGAGGTGTGCTGATAAAGACGCAAGGCGCCAGGGGGCAGGTGGGGTTCCCCCGGGCGGCCGGACCCCCTGTCTCCACGCTCATTGAGGGGCCAGTCAGGAGCGCTCTAATAAGCGCAGATAGCAGCCGCTTCAAAGAGGCCCTCATTCAAGGAGATAAGGGGCATTCAGCGGCAACGCAAGACAGCACCTCCCCAGGGCCAGGGGTCTACAGTGCTTTCACTCACTTACATATGCATACACTCACTTATCCACATGAACACACACACACACACACACACACACACAAGGCCAGGGGCTTACTGTTGCAGGAAGCACAAAGCACGAGCGCACACACACACACACACACACACACACACACACGCATGTAGCATGCACTCACATACAGTAAACACACACACATATACACAGGGCCAAGGGCCTACAGTGCTCTCACTCACTTGGATATGTATACAGTCACTTATTAACATGAACACATACTCACACACATACAAGGCCAGGGGATTACTGTTGCAGGAAGAGGCAGTGCTCTCACGCACTTACATATACATTTCACAAATATCCATACACTTGCTCACTTAGGCATGCACACGGGCACACACACACACACACACACACACACGCACGCACGCAGTCACATACAGTAAACAGACACACACATATACACAGGGCCAGGGGCCTACCATTCCAAAAAGAGACTGTGCTTTCATGCAGTTACATATGCATGTACTCACTCACTTATGTAGGCATGCACACACAGGCGCACACACACACACACTCTGTACATGTACACTCACCATGTACACTCTGGTAAATGGTCACTCTCTTAAACACATAAACACATGCACGCCAATTCACGTATACACACATTCACTCTCACACATACACACATTCAGATGCATACTCAAGCAGACACCTTTATACTGAAACATTTAAGGCCAGGTGAAAAATGAGGGCATTATTACTGACCCTGTGAAAATGTATGTTTTTACCAGAAAGCCTGTGTGTTCTGTTTGTGAGTGAGTGTCTTTCTGCCCATCAGTTTGTTTGAGTGAGGGGTGTAGATCAGTCGTAGCTACAAGCCATCACGCCGATAAACTAAATGGCAATTCATAACTCAATGGGAGGCCGCAATTAGAAAAAAAATGGGTTTAGCTTTCGCGAATGCATGCACTAGGCATTACTTTTAAGGTTCTTAACTTTGACATTTTTTGGTGATTTTTTTTACAGTTCTTTGTTAGTTTTACCTGCTATATTTTTCTGTCAGTATTAACACTCAGATAATTTAGCACTTATGTTTTGCTAGTACAAGTGCAAATATGCATAATTTATGTGGACCTATTAGGAATAAAACTGTACAGAAGTTAGAACTATTTTCCTCTCATTTTGAATGGTTTGGATTGTCTGTACATTTGCAATGCACTATTTGATTGGTTGGGCAATATTCTTCTCATGGTGTCTGACGATTGAGGTCCGAGTCGATTTCGATGTTGAGCTTTATGGAAGCACGCGAGGATGTTCCGATTGGGGTGTAGATCTGTGCTTATCTTGAGTGCCATGCTGCTTTAAACCCTGCAGGAAGCGCTATGTCTTGCCCTGGCTTCTGCTCAGCATGCTGCTACTGTATTCCCTGTTCTTTGCCTGGAGGGCCAACCTGGACATAAAGAAGCCCCTCCTCCTGGGTGTGGTGAGTGCTGGGAATTGTTGTTCAATGAATGCGCAGAACAGCTAATGCTCACAGCTACTTTGGAGTTGAACGCTAATGTTATTGATAATACTGGCATACAGTAGTGTGCAGTGATGATTATACACTTAACAAAATGAAAATAAATTAGAAACCAAGTATCATTCAAGTATTTATTTCATTTAATAGTGGATTGTATAGATTAAATAAGTAAACAGATAACAATATATAGTAAAAACAAAAATAATAATGTCTTTTTGAGAGAAAAAGTCAATATCTAGTATGCCCAGCCTTTGCTTTGATTACTGCATTTAATCTCTCAAGCATAGTTTTTCACATTTTTTTATTCCTCATTCACTAAACCATTCCATGTGGTTTGAAGTTCATTCCAAAGAGATTCTTTCAATGTTACAACAGATTTGCTCAATCGGATTAAGGTCTGGACTTTGAGAAGGCCAAGTCATAACTTTTATGTCACCAGATGTTTTATTCCAACTGAGATAATTCTTGCACAACAGAAAAGTGTATTAAGGGTCATTATCTTGTTAAAGATAATGATTCCGTAGATTTTTATGAGATTACCGACTCTTTTAAGCAGACTGAACCCCAAACCATTCTATTGCCACCTCCAAGTTTTACTGAAGGGGTTAAACAGTCATTATTGAAACGTTCTCCAACTCTATGGCGCACATAAATTCTGTGTTTGGGTGAGAAAATGTAGAATTTGGATTCATCAGTCCAAAGGACTTGTTCCCAGTCCACTGGCGTCCAATCCTTGAATTTCTTGGCAAACTCGATTCTTTTTTGATGTTGCCCACTCTTGGCAGCAACACGACCAGTCAGACCATTTTCACACAGGCCTCTGAGAATAGTAGGTCTTAATACTTTCATCTCTTCACTTCTGGCGCTGTTAACTCTTTCAACCCCAGATATTCTAGCATCACTATACCCTTCAACCCCACAGCCCTCTGTAGAGATCTGGACATTGTATCTTACTGTTATCTCTGGAATCCCATTAAATGTAACCTGATATGTTCCAATCAATTAGTCAGATTGTTTGAATTTTCCCTACAGGAATTTGGGGTTAATATGTTGGTCAGCCCTCTGTAGAGGGCTGTGGGGTTGAAGGAGTTAATATCGTCAGAGTTGTCGTGTTGTCAACCGCGGATTTTTTTTTTTTTTTTTTTAACTTGACAGATAACGAACATCAGAGGCACTTAACTTTCATTTTGCCCCTCTATTGCCACTAGTTTCCAGTAAACCAGTCTCTTTGAAATGCTTGATGGTGTTTCTTACAGGGCCATGGCAGCATTTAAGGTCTTCAGCATCATGTAAGGCCCCAATGCGTCTACGAACAATTTCAGAGCTTCTTTCGTCATGCAGTGTTTAACACTGTGACACTGCTCAAAGTTAATGTCACCTTATATACTGGAACATCTGACCATCAGAGGTTGTTTTGCAGAATAATGTTGCCTCAAGCCAGTTTAAACAATTTTTTTAGCATCAATAATCATGGAATGAGCCTTCAAACATGCATTCAGTCCATAAAACAATCAAAAAAATAAAATTGTGATACGTTTCAATTGTTATTAAAAAATGTTTTCAGTGTTTTTGTTAATTATCCATACTTTTACCTCAAAATACTTGTGGGAATGATTTTTTTTTGTTCTCATTACCTACAATAGTATTTTTTAATACATTTTTCACCAAAAAATTATGGAGTAATATATTAGGACCCCTTTTAAACGAAAGTGGTGGTGTATAATCATCACTGCACACTACTGGAGTCCAAGCTGAATACTCTAACTGGCTAGTCAGTTCTTCACAGTGCAGTATTTAAAATAGTACAGTATTTTGCTGTAGTTCTGTTCCTCTAGTTCTGTTTCTTTTTGTGTATTTTATAGATATTGTGACTTGTGTACTCCTTTGATCCTTTTGTGCTAATGTGGGAGATATTGCAAGGTCATTTTGATTTTGGTGTGTTTGCAATAGCCATTTGTCACATGAAAAATCAGCGCAAGGATATTGTTCAAGTGCTCTTGTTTTACCCTGTGCAGTCCTGTTTATCTGAGAACACAGGCCTATGGAAATTCAGGTGCAGTTTGCCTGGACAGAATGTGGCTCTCATTGCTGGGTTTAGAGGAACTTTTGTAAAATAATACCCTTGCAGGAATAACAGACTGACAATACATGCCATTGTATTCAGTAATTACTGAGCAATAAGTCTCCAAATTGAAAAAGGTCAGACACTGCTGTATTAGTAGCGGGAAAATACCCTATAGGCAAATCTGGTCCTGAGGAGGTTTCACCCAAATCCTTAATTACTAAATTAGATTAATTATTAAGCTTAATTAGTCCACATGTTAAAGGTATTTAGCACTTGATGATTTAGAGAGAGACCGAGAAAATCCTCTGGATTGTAACTCTTTGGGCCCTGTTTAAGGATGGCACAGTTTTGCTACATCAATGCAGATATGAACTATTTTACAAAGAGCAAGTGGCCAGGCATGTGCTTTTATACTGACCCTGTATGTGTGTGCGTGCACGTGTGTGTCCATGCATGTGTTTGTTTGTGCGATTGGCTCAGGTGGAGCGATTCTGGTTGCAGAGTGATGCCGCCTTGTTTGTTCTGGCGGGATTGGGCCTGAGTGGCCTGCAGGGGGCGCTGCAGCAGTGGCTGGGCAGGGGGGCGCTGTGGAGCGCAGGGGGCTGGGCGCTCACTGCCCTGCTGGTGACAGACCTAGCACTCTCCAACCACAGGTGAGCAGCAGCAGAGAGCAGATGGATTTTTGTGGTACTGTGTCCACAAGCTTTACAGATACTAAGATGAGTACATCCTGCATGGAGAATCACACAGTAAATGCAGAAGTACTCTGGCAGGGCTGTATTTGGGGCAGCATGTATCCTAGTGGCTTAGGTGCTTGATCGGGACACAGATATTTGGTCCATTCCCAGTATAGACCTCATCACGTTGTATGTTTACAATAACTTCTGAGCAGCAAACTCCTGTGTAATTTACCTACAATGTAATGGCGAAGAGCACACTGTGTCAAGGGGAAATGGTTAAGTCTTGTTGCATATGGCAGTGCCACATTACAATAAAGAGTGGAAAAGAGCTCTGGTTTTCCAAATTTCCATCTGTGCTTGGGCCACAAACTAAAGAAAAAGACTGCTTGAGTTTATCCAAAACCATAACTCTACTTTCAATTTAGTTAGGATGCTGTGTAAAATGTAAATAAAAACAGAGTACAATGATTTGAGAATCATTTAAACTCTATATTTAATAGAACAAAGACAACCTATCAGATGTTGAAACTCAGAAATGTAATTGTTCTTTGAAAAATATGTGTTCAATTTGAATTGATGCCAACAGCACATTTCAATAAAGTTTGGATGGGGGCATATTTACTACTGTGTTGCATCACCCGTTCTTCTAACACCACTCTGAAAGTGTTTGGGAACTGTGGGGACTAACTACTGTAGTTCTGAAAGCAAAATGTTTTCCCCTTCTTGCTTGATATAAGATTTCATCTGCTCAGCACATTATGGCCTCCTCTGCCATATTTTACATTTCATAGTGCACCAACTATTATCAGTAGATGACAGATCTAGACTGCAGTCAGGCCAGTTTAGCACCCAGGCTCTTTTACTACGGAGCCATATTGTTATAATATGTACAGACTGTGGTGTTTGGCACTGTCTTGCTGAAATATGCATGGCCTTTCCTGGCAAAGATGAATGAATGGCAGTATAAGTTGCTCAAAAACCTGTATATACAGTATATATATCATTCAGCATTAATAGTGTCTTCACAGATGTGCAAGTTACCCATGCCATGTGCACTAATGCACCCTCGTACTATCTTGGATGCGCTTGTTTTGAACTGTTCGCTGATAACAACCTGGATTGTCCCTCTCCTTCTTAGCCTGGAGGAGGCATCGTCCATTATTTTCAAAAAATTTAAAAATTCACATTTTGATTGATCAGACCACTGAACAGTTTGCCATTTCACATTAGTCAATCGTAAATGAGCTTGGGCCCAGAGAAGGTGACAGCATTTCTGGATCTTGTTTATGTATACAGTAGTTTTATCTTCTCATTGTAGAGTTTCAATTTGCATTTTTGGATTCAGTGACGAACTGTGTTCACTGATAGTGGTTTTCAGAAGTGTTCCTGAGCCCATGCAGCGAGTTCCACTATTGAATCATGTCTATTTTTAATGGAGTGCCACTGGTGTGCCTTATTGGTTTTCAGGCTTGTCCATATCATGGAGATTTCTCCGGATTCTCTGAGTCTTTTGATGATATTATGCACCATAGATGATAAATTCACCAAATTCCTTGCAGTTTTACATTGAGAAATGTTATTCATAAATTGTTATTCATAGTCCTTCACAGAGTGGTGAAGCCCTCACTATCTTTATTTCTGAAAGACTCTGCCTCTTTCAGATGCTTTGTTTCGACCCTATCATTTTACTGACCTGTTGCCAGTTAACCTAATTAGCTGTGAGGTGTTCCTCTAGGTTTTTTTTTTTTAGCATCATACGTTTCCAGTCTTTTGTTGCCCCCATCCCAACTTTCCATCAGATTCAAAATGAGCAGATTTTTTCAGAGAATAATAACATTTCTAAGTTTCAACATCCGATATGTCTTTGTACCATTTTCAATTGAATATGGAGGTTAAATGATTTGCAAATCATTGCATTTTGTTTTTATTCTCATTTAATATAACATCCCAACTTTTTTTTGGAAACGAGGTTATAGTTTATAGTCCCACCGGAGGTGTCACTGTTGGGTAGGCCTGGTTCATCAAAGACGCCTGCAATGCAACACTACATAAAATAAGCACAAAATGTAAATGTCAGATAGGTTGGACCACTGTGTTTAACTTTACATCTTAAAATGTTACAGTTCCAGTTTAAAATGGCAATAGAAATAAACAAGTTTGCCAATTTCATGTATCTCCACAATTCAAATTAACTCGCAGTTGCCTTTCCAGAAGTGGCTTTTATTGTTTTTTAGTTGGTTTTTTTTTCAGATTTTTTTTTTTTAAATTGGAATCTAAAATTTAATTTTTTTAAAATAAATTTGGCATCTCCAATCCCGCCCAAATTTGGAATGTCCAATTGAGGAACTATGTACAAGGCTTTCGCATATGCTATCTGGTAGCTTGTTATTGTCATCATTGGAGTGACTTCACAGTAATTTGGTTTTTAACCACTCACAAATTCTCTTTTTTTTTTAATAATTTCATTGCTGCATTGTCATGAAGATTTTTTGTATTCGTGATCCTTACTCTGAACTAAAATTATGAAAAGAAACAGAAATACGATGGAATTCTAAATGCTACTAGTGTGTTGTTTCATTTAAGCCATTTCTCCCCTCTCTATGAAGCTCAAATCTTGAATTATAAAGCCTTAAATGGGGTAATGCATAAATAGCCAGATTTGGCTTGTGCGCAAAGGGGTTAAAAATCAACAATTTCAGCCGCAATGAGAGCGGACGGAAAAAGAAGTGTGGTAGAGTCTACCTCTTGAGGAACACTCTGCACCCTGCTAATGTAACTGCCCCTATAGTCTCCAAGACATTTAAAAATTTTGCATGTGCTTTTCATTAAACATTCATGGTAACAAAAGGTACAAAAGTCTAACAATTCTGTCAACTGTTTCATTTATATCAGAAAATTACTGCAATTGAAATATTATGAGTGAATTTGGGCTATCTGTTCTTTCTGGAAAACTTAACCATTTTGTTGTGTATGCCAGTAGCCTATTTGGCGTCATCCTGTGAACCACTTCTTGCTATTGTGTGAGCCTATAGTTGCCATTTCAAATATACTGATTTCAATATGCCATTAATTGATTTATTGCAAAAGATATCTTTTAAATCCTGTTTCAAGTGTCTCGAAGAAACTTGTTGTCCTCAGGGATTCTACTGTATCCGTCGCCCAAGAGAGCTGCACTCAAATTTACCCTTTAGCAGGACACTTTGTAATGGCAAAAGACTCGATGAGACCAAACAGTATTGGGCATTTCTGTGCCAACAGGGAAAATTGTGTAATTTTTTATTTATTGAATTTCCATCAAATGTGCAATTTTTTTGACTGGAAATCCGTTGTATTTTCAGGGAAATGGCTACTTTCGACAGCTTGACACTGCATTCACGGATATACCACCTTTCAAAGTTGATACGCAAAAAGCTCTTGTTTCCCTCATTCCAGATGGCACTTTTTTCCGCCCCCTGCATCCCTATGTTCAAAATACCTTCTGAGTTTTACAGTTGATATAATTTCACTGAGCCTTATTCCCAGTATTTTTGGTCATAAAACTTTGATGTCAAATTGCACGTATTCATGACTTTTTCCTTAACCTATAGTACTAAAAATCCTGTAACACTAGTCCGTAAAAAAAGAACATTTTCTGACAACGCTGAAGCCCCTGGTAGAGTGAAACTGCCAATGATATATCTGCACCCCTTGTCCTTCCTTATGAAAAGGACACCGACAAACGGGCTGTCCTCTCTTTCTCTGGTACAATATTAGGCATGATATATCTGTAATGCGAATCATATGTAATGTGTGTCACACTGATTATGCACAAGTATGCCCATATTTGAAAAAAAATCTCTTCATTCTCTATGTTATCTGATAGGCCTTTTAGTTGTTAATGAATTAAAGGCATTAATTCACTCCTGTCATTTATGGTTTGAGGAAGAGTTGGTTTTTGCGCTTTACTTTTTGTGTAAGGTGAGTCACGCTATCATTAGATGCAATTAAAAGACTAAATATGTAATCATACCAGTTTCTGTTGATATCATTTAATACCTCATGCCGCTGGGTTCCTGCATGCAACAGTTGGAATCTTAAAAAATACAACTGTAGCAGATACACCAAGATATAGTTTAAAAAGTGGGCAAATAACAACTCAAGTCACATGGAAATGCCGCAATGTGTTGCTTTCAAATTGTTGTTTGCGAAAGTTAAGGAATTAAATTTTTCAAAGGGCTTACCTTATTGTTGCACCAGTTATTTATGGTATGTACAGAGGATACAGAAATGTGTAACAATAAATGTGGAGACAATGGGTTTCAACACTGAAAATCTAGGCAACTATAGGCACGGCAATATAACCACTGTTCACCACCAGTCTTCACTGGTTTGTGTCCCAGCCACTAGGATATTAGCACCCAATTCTGTTCAAGGAAATCTGCAAACCTGTACCACTTCATACCGATTCTGATTTGGCATACTTGATTTTAACACTACTCATTAGCAAATTGTGTCTCTTAAGTTGAATGAGGCTGGTTTTGTTGGAGCTGAACTGTAAACACGCGAGGCTATAGATCTTGTGGAAGAGGACTGGTATTCTCTGCTCTAGGAAGTGCTTGAATCCAGCCATACAGCTAATTGCCTATTACTACACATTGTCAGGCCCTCATTCTGGCCCACTCAAAGGAATACCCTGGACTCCTGATCCAGGAAGTGCATGAATGTGCTTTCATATAGAAAGCAGAACCTTGCGGAACTCCACTTAGCCTCTGCCGTTCCGCTTCTCCCTTTGTAGGGGGCTGAATAATAGCTGGGCCGCCCAATAATGAAGTCATTAATGCGCGATTCGAGACGTTAGCGATCAGAGTCAACAGATTACACTAACAAGGTACTTTGCAAGACATCAGAGCGCTTCTTTGATCAGGTGTACAACCTGGACAGCGCTGTCAGTTCACATTGCGCCCGCCTGCCACTGATTAGACAGTCAAATCACAGAGCATCACAGCAGGGGCTCATGCCTGCGGGAAAGAGAGTGGTGAGGGGGGTGGAGATGGAGAGAGAGCGCAAGAGACCAAGCAAGGGAAGAGCAAGATAGAGGAAAATGATGACTTGCCAAGGAACGCTCTCAAATATAAACGCTACTTAAAAATAACAAAACCTACATCAGGAATGCGGGCATACACTCAGCATGTGCACTTCTATGCAGGCAAGACATCAAACACGCTTGCAGCTTCTCCTGAGATAGGAGGCTGTGTGACTGAATATTGTTAGGACTGTGTAATGGGAGTTCAGTTTGCAGTATTGCATCATCATACTGTTAGGATACTGATAAGTATAGGAAAATGTGGTTCACTGTGTATTGATTCTGTCACAGTGCTTGCTTTCCCCGTTTGCTGATTCTGTTACCTTGACTGTGTGTATCACAGGGAATGTGATCAGAGCCACAATAATGTGGTGGAGAGGTTTGCCAGGGGCATCCTGGACTCCATGCCCCAGAATTCCATTGTTCTGACTCGCGGGGACCTCCCAGGAAACACCTTGCGATACCTGCACTACTGTCAGGGCCTGCGGCCAGACATGAGCCTCATTGACCAAGAGGTTAGCCCCCTGGAAAACAGTGTTGACTCTGATTCGTCCTCTCTGATTAATGACTCAATCTGAACTCATCACATTGACTTCTTGAGACCACTAAAAGACATTTCACTGGTTCTGCCCTACTTTCTTCCATAGATGATGACGTATCGTTGGTATGTGGCAAAGTTGGGGACACACCATAGCAGGGTGTACTTCCCAGGTCTGTGGTGGGATCCTGAGAAGTCAGAGAAGAATGCCTTCAGTCTCGAGGAGTTCCTGGCCCAAAATGCACAGTGAGAGAATTTTCGTTTAGCTAATTTTTATGGAGGGTGAGTTGTGAGCGAAGATACAGAGAATATACTAAGAAAGGTTCAAACAAAATTAAGGTGCTGTCTTGGCTGGATATGTTTTCTGCCACTAGGTGGCAGTGTTTGCTTGGCAAACAATGGCATCTTAAAGAGCACAATATTGACCGAAGGGATTAACCCCCAGGGCTAGTTTTTTTGGAGGAAAGGGGAAGAATTTTACTTGTGAGCTGTCTGCTGGCCCCTTGTGTTCTGCGCTTGGATTGCATTACTTGCTCAGGGGCCTAACTTAACCTCTTAGATAAAGAGGCCACATGTTATTATTTTCCTTGATGTGTGCCTGGGACAATTTCTGTTACTTGGAAATGAAGCTGGATATTGTTGCAATTCTGGTTGAAAAGGCCTTTGGTCATAAGTTCAGCAGCAGTACTCTTACCCAAACATTATTTGTTGTTCCTTTCCCTCTGGTGCCATAAACAGTAGTATGAATGACTGAGATCTGTGCGCGGTCGCGTTCGTGTTATGATCGTCGGTACAGTTGTGCGGTGTACACTACAAAAAATGGCAGCCCTAAGTATTATTTTACCCTAATATTTGGCATTATTACAACATATTTTTATCGCTATTTATTAAATAATATAGAAATATATCCAGTGTGTTGAGATATTTTGATTTGTTACAAGATGTGCCAATGGAGACCGAAAATTGAATTTCTCAAGCAAACCATTGTTTAAAACAAGATCATATTTTCTACTCAAGTAGAAAAATGAGTTTCTAAGCTTCACTATAAGACTGAATCACTGGTTAAGACAGACCTTTTTGCAGTTATCTGGCTCGTTGTATCCGCAGGAAACCTGTCTTCGCATGCATCGGGCTGCCAGAGGGAGACCCCACCTGGCAGAGAACCTTCTCCCGCTGGCCCTGGGGTGTATGCGACCAGCTGGTGCCAGTCCAGACCCGCTTCCACCCAGAGGAATGGGCTCAGCGCACAATGAACATGTACAACTGGACTGAGCCTCACGACAGGTGCGCTTAGATCTGTGCCGGCTCTTTTCGATTTATTAGTTTACCGTTTGGATTGCTCTGAAGGCCCTGCTCTCAATTCATGGGGCCGGATTTTAGGCTACACTTTTCCTGAAATCTATGCTTCCCTCATGCAGCTTGACCATCAATTCTGGCAAATTTTGCATGAAAGTGTTTGTGAAACACCATGTAATGGCGGATATTTTAATATTTCTTACTCTAAATCTGCTACTTTCTCTAGAGTCGTACAGTTGATACAGTTGATAGATAAATACTTTATTAATCCCCACATGGGGAAATTCAGTTGTCCTTCAGTAGCATGTACATATAGGAAGACAATAAATATGAATAAAAAATAAAAATAAAAGTACTCTAAAAGCCCAAGAGTTAAACCCCCCACACGAATTAAATCAAATCAATAGTGGTCATTACAGAAACGAATAGCAGCAGGAATAAAGGATCTCCTGAAGCGCTCCGTCCTACACCGTATGGAGAGGAGAGGAGTTGATGCATGTTACTAGGGACCCAAAGCTAACGTAACATCAATCTAATAAAGAGATGCTGTTTGCCTTCACAGCTTTCATCCTGGGTCTTGGGAGAGAGTGGCAAACGAGGAGATGTGGCAGGCCAGGTAGGGGTCGCTGAGCCTCACGCCTCTTCGTAGCCTGCCTTTCAGCTTTTACTTCTGCACTGGTGCTCCCCTGCGGTGTCTGGCCCGGGACAAATCTTTCCACAGCTACCGTGTGTTTTTCAGAATGAAGACGGCCTTCTTCCTGTATGACCTGGCAGAGAATATGGAGGGGGAAGCCAAGGCACAGCTCTTTGAAGTCTCCTACACCGTAAGTGCAGTTACACAAAGCCAAACAGTTCGGACCACTGCCTATTCTTCTGTGATGCCAAATGAGCTTGATGGCTGTAGTTTATTTCCAGTGTTGTTTTTTTTTTTGGAATTTGAAAATAAACACGATATAATTATGTCTAAGGGACTATTTCCTGTTTGTTAACATCTGAAACCATGTTAAATTCTTTTAAAAAAAAGTCCGTTTTGACCAGTGTTTTTTTGGCAGCTGTATAAAGAAATAGTGGAGAAGCACAAGGACCACCCCTCTAACTGGGACAAGAACATTGCTCTGGCCAGTGAGAGGCTGCTGAGGGCAGGTGGGCGGAGCTACAGTCAGGACAGCCTCCTGAAGCAGAGCATCAAATACTTCAGCCTTTACCTGGACAGGGAGCCCGAGGACCCCCAGGCCGAGGCCATTCGCGCTGCCATTTCGCACCTGCGCAAAGAGAGGCGCAGGCTCAGAGACACACACACTCCCTGAGGGCGGTGCACAATTTGGGAGCCCTCACTGGTGTCTTTTGATGAGATGGAAGAGTCATGCAAATGTTTCAAATTCCACTAGATAGGTCACATTTGAGAAGAGAGGGATCAGTGCCTTCAGACTGTAGAAATCAGAATTCACTTGCAAAAGGTTTATATAAGGGAAAAGGAGGAACAAGTCTTGTGGGTCAATGGAGCTTGGGAAGAGTTGGGGATGTGCTATTTTCCTGGATTGAATCCAGCGAAGATGAGTTCTGTTTCTATGGGTGACTAAAGTGATGATTTTAGAGGCATTTTTAAAGACGGTCTTCTTTAAAAAAAAATATATTAAATGGAAGTTGTTGTGTTGTATTGTGTTGTCATGTGTCTTTCAATTGCTGCCAGTTCTTCTTGAAGCTGCTACAAGCTGTACCAAATGGCAAAAAAGCAGCATATTTTAGTTGATCTGCAATTGACTCCATTTATCTCAACACCTTAAAGCACGCAGTGTAGTTGAATATCACCGGGCCAGGCCAAATGTTATTGCTAACAATTTAAATGAGTAGCCCCAGCCAGCTGCTGCTTATCTTATTCTATATGTTGGGGCCACTGCCCTGATATTGACGAAGGTTCAGTTTGGACACAGCTATTAGGATTAGAGCAGGTCTTTAATCTGGGACAGACTTGCACTGGAGTTGGCACTTAAAACACATCCATCTCACCATTGCTGCTGATGCCCTTCCTTTTAAACACTAAAAACTAATGGATTTGATGAGGTTTTTATTTTTTGACTGGACTCTAATCCTCTGTGGATTTAAGGGAAATGTGGAACGTTGTGCCAGTGTGGACCCTTTTAGAGTAAGTGTGTCTGCCTGCCCCCCCATCACAACTCCCCCAGTGAAGTGCTCAAGAGGAGAAGCAGTGCTTTCTTGAGATGTATGGTCACGCAGACATGCTATGACACATGAAAATGTGCTCTCTTAGGCATGCAATGCAAGCAAACACGCAGTCCTGGGGTCTGGGCTGCACGCGGGCACACAAGCAATTTGACACGGGGGCACGTGAGCACAAATATGGTTATCTACCTGAAAATGGCTTTACTTAACACAGACCTCTTGTAACCGGCTGGTTTTTGCCAGAAATGCGAAATTGAAAGAGCTTCATGCACACAACTGGAGAGTGAAGAATGTTGGTCTCAATTCATTTTGCCAACTGTGTGACAACAATTCGTGAGTAAATCAGTTGAAGAAGAGAACATCTGCGTTACTTGTCCTTCTCTACAGCGTAACAATATCTGCCTGGCAGCCTAGCACAATGAAAGCTGAACATGTCTGGAAATATGCATTGGAGCACTAAGCTGATCATTTTTTCCCCCCTCTGAGTGTACCAATAGAGATACCTTTGGGGTACATTTTTGTATCTGTTGAATGCTTAAATGCAAAGAATGGGAAATTGTGGACTTCGGGTCTCACTGATCCCAGTTCCCAATCAGTACCTCAACCACTTGCCCCAGAATGAATCAACTCCATGCCCTCTCATGTGGGATGTCATACTTGTTGGTGGAAATGCTTGGACATTTCTCCACCAAGGTCACGCATTGCAGTGTGGCTTTGAATAGTGGACTTCCTCACAGGTAGTGCTGGTGTTCACTCCTTCCACAGCACCAGCTCACAGTGCACCATTAAACAGAATTGATAACTGGATTAGCAGCCAGTAAATCCATCAGTCAGCTCCTGTGTGTGTGTGGGGTCTACATGAGACGCAGTGGTTTGGTGCAACCCGAGTCTCCCCTGCTTCCTCTGCTTTTCTTCCTTCAGCCGCCTCTCATAAGTATGTTGATTACCAGGAATAGGTGTGAAAGGTGATACTCAGCCATTCCAGGTTTCTTATGTGCTTCTGGAGGTCTAAGAAGGACTTAGCAGGAAAACGGCATCTGATGTGGCAGTTACGAAGCCGTAGGTGTCCTGGGCAGTATTGTTTGCCTTGCGCTCTGCATCTTAGATGGGAGGGAGGACCGCACCTGCTTCATTATTCTCAGTTGCTGGGCTCTGCGGCTCGTATATAGAACCCCAGCTCAGAAAAATTTTGGGACTTAATAGGAAATGCACATAAAACAGAAAATAGTGCTTTCTAAATTTACTTCAACTTGCAGACATTTATTTCATTGCAGACAATATTAAGGTAGAAAAAAGGTCCCCACATCTATAATATGGAACGGGTGCGTAAAAGAGGCATAAGCCAATCACAAAATACAAACTCCTCAACCGTCCTAACTTGCAAAAATATTTATTGGTAGAAGGCAGCGTTTAGGTCAGAGACCTTCTTCAGGCAAAAACCTGCCTGATGAAGGTCTCTGACCCAAACATTAATGAATATTTTTGCAAGTTAGGACAGTGTGCGGGAGTTTGTATTTTGAGACAATATTAAGGTAAAATATTTAACAATTTATGTGGTCAGCTTCATTTTATTTGTAAGAATTCATCCAGTCCTGCCATTTAGGCCTGAAACACATTCCAATAAAGTTGGGATAGTATGACTAGTAATGAGGAAAAATTTTTGGATAAGGATGGGATTTGAAATGGCTCATGTCTGCAGGTGATTGTAATCATGATTTGGTCCAAGAGCAGAATCCAGGAAAGGTCTGGTCCTTCAGGAGCAAAAATCGGCTGAGGATTGCCACTTTGCCACAAATGCGTGAGAAGATCACTGAAAGGTTTAAAAACGATGGCCCTTATGCAGCAACGTTTTCTTAAAATTGTCTTATATTTTCTCTCATTTTTGTTAAAAATAAGAGAAGTCAGCTCAAGATGCACCAAACGTTCTTACCATTCAAATCTGCTCTTACCCATGCGTGCTGAATGATGAATCCCACTTGATTATAAATTGGAGGTGCATGGCTGATTGTTTGTAATTAGCATAGTTAATGCCCACTTAACACCATATATGGGCAGGTGTTGTTCTGTGTGCAAATAGCCTGCTTTGGCACAACGATTGGAGAGATCCCACCAAAAAAAGGTTTTAAGAAGAACTTCAGCAGCAGCAAAATTGAAGCACTATTAATTCAACTTGAGCAATCTTCCAGTTAGATAGCCTTATTGGGATCAATTGACCAATAGTATTAAATAATCCAACAGTTAAAATTCCTTTAAGACATACGAGTATAATCATCTAAATTTCATTCTATTACATATATGTCAACTTATATGGATTGCCTGCAAGTTACATGGATTTTCCCTCATTTACACAGCTTACGGACATACAAATAAAGTTATACGGATTTTTAATTCCAGCCGTGAAGCGTAGCTGATTAAACCCACCGCGAAGCAGCAGCTGGTATTGGTATCATAAGTTCTGTCTAACTGTCCGTGTTCACGCAATAATATCGGAACCGTTTTAGATTCAACCTGAAAACATTACATTTCACTAGCTGGGATGAAAAGAAACTTTGTGTTCGAAATTTCAGAGATATCCCTTCATTACTTTTTGAGTTATCTTGTACACAAACAGAGACAGACAAACAAACCAACGGCAGCGAAAACATAACCTCCTTGGCGGTGGTAACAAATTATCAAGAAGAGCTTGCATTCCAAGGCTGCACAGAATTGGCTTATACTGGATGTCACCCATCTCCCACGTGATACACAAGTGGAATGGTAGGGATATTGATCAGAGATTGGAGACTTTGGTCAAGATTTTCACAGAGTGGAGCGCAATTGAGGATATCTGACATGCCTGTGTGTAAAACCTGCACGAATGTGGTAATTTTCACTGTCTTGGATGAAGCTTGGATGAATACTTGAAAGCTTTTTAAGCTTTAAAAAATATTTTAATGAAATTTTCGCACTCCATTTATAATTTCATTAATGAAAAAATAGTTAAAAAAGTCTTACAGATTTTTTAAGGATTTTACGCGTTTTACCGGGGGTTATACAGGTGATAATACAGGTGATAAGAGGTTGACCTTTATGGTATTATGCTTTTTTATGTAACTAAAATGTAAAACATTTCTGTGCATTAAACATAAAATTTGTGGACTGTATAAATAGGATGTTTTTTCTTATCTTGGTAAGAGTGCTCTGGACCACTTGTAAAATTTTCTCTTACTGAAAAGAAGAGCAAAAATTAGAAAACACTGGTGAATTCCAGAAATCAGTGGCCACTAAAAAATGAGAAAAATCATGGTTACGAACAAACGCAAGAGAACATTTTTTTGTGGATTGCTTCCTGTATGAGGCCCAATGTTCCTCAAAGAAAAATGGAAATGGATTTGGGTATTTCATCCTCTATGGTGCACAGCAGAACTAAAAGATTCAAGGAACCCAAAGGAATTTCTGCATGTAAAGGGCAAGGGCACAAGCCCAAGCTGAAAACCCTTGAACTCCAGTCACACAGACGACACTTCATCAAAAACTGTAATTTACCAATTAGTGATATAACCATATGGGATCAGGATTACTTCGGCAAACCATTGTCAAGTAGTACAATACATAAAAACATCCAAAAGTGGGAGTTAAAACATTAATGGACAAAATGGAAGCCTTCTGTTTACAGTGTCCAGAAGCATTGTTAATTTCTCTGGGCTCGTAAGCATTTGTGATGGAAGATCACTCAGTGGAAATATGTGTTTTGGTTGGAAAAGGCAATATTTTAGGTCTTTTTTGGAGGAGGACTCCGTGTGCTCCGGTCCAAAGAAGAAAAGAACCATCCAG
Source organism: Gymnothorax javanicus (assembly GCA_029692085.1). NCBI lineage: Eukaryota > Metazoa > Chordata > Actinopteri > Anguilliformes > Muraenidae > Gymnothorax > Gymnothorax javanicus. The sequence goes on along the minus strand of CM056193.1, from coordinate 104,483,156 downwards.
ACTGTAACCAGCTACAAGTCCAAAAGCCATGCTCTGCCGTGGTATGTGGTACTGTCAGTGCCCTTAAGGATAGTAACTTGCACCTCTATGAACTTATCATAAATGTTGAAAAGTACACTGAGATTTTGGAGCAACACATGCTGCCTTCAAGAGGACAATTTTTTCAGGGGAGCCTGCATGTTTCAACTAGACAACGCAAAACTGCATCTTGCAGGCATTACAAAGACATGGCTGTGCAGGAAGAGGGTGCAGATGCTGGACCGGCCAGCCTGCAGTCCTGACTTGTCCCCAAAAGAGAACGTGTGGCATACTTTGAAAAGTAAAATGTGACAAGATCCCGTGCTCTTGCACACCTTAAGACATGTTTGCAGGAAGAACGGGACATTACACCTGACACATTTAATCCCCGGGTGTCTCCAGTCCCTAAACATTTAAGTGTTGAGAAAAGGAATAGAAACATTACAAAGTGGTTAACACAGTCACAACTTTTTTTTGAAGTATGTCATAAGAATCAAAATTGAAATGTGTTTATTTAAAAAAAAAATCAATTAAATCCATGTGCAGAAACATCCAATATTGTGGTCTTGAATTGTTTTCAATGTAATAAAGGTCAAAGATAATGTATAAATCACTTCTTTCAGTTATAATTTTTATTTAACATACCATCAGGATCTTTCCTGATTTGGGGTCTCATAACAACATCTGTATTTTCTTGTGCTTATCCCCATATTTTTCATACTGTGTAGTTTTGCACTCAAAGGCAGGCATTTCATCAACCTTGCACCAAAACCCAAACCATCTACAACCTGCATGTTTGTGTTGCCAGTGCATGTTATCAGGAGGTCTACAGATTCAAAAGCAGAAAATTAGTCTCAACATTAATAAGACGTTATTGCTGCAGACATGCTAATGGTTGTGATAAGAATAGGATAAGATTCTGTGGCTAAGTCAACAACTTAACACAACAGATCTGTGTTTTGTCTTCTCACAGTTGTGTATTTGGAAACTTGCCATTTGAGCTTGTATATGCTGGCCATGTGTGCATAAGCTCTAATACCAAAAGCACTGACCCACCCTGCCATGTCTGGGTCTGAACTGCATCCCAAAAATGTTTGTGGAGACTTACAAGGCTGGAGAGAGCGAGTTCAAACGACGGAAAAATGAAATTCCTCCCCCAAGTTCACTTTTTGGCATGTTACAGATGGTTCTACTGCCTAGGATCATTGCTGGTTTAAAAAAAAGAAGTCTTCTGCCAGCAAGGATTAAGCACATTAATAAAGACATACCTCTCTGTGCCCGTAGTCTCTGAAAAAAATGAATATTTAACAGAATTTGATTCTGCTTCTGGCTTAATAACTGCTTTGAAGAAGGTGTAGGAGGGGATGTGGGATCAAAGGAGCAAGAGGTTGGGAGACTATTCCGGCCCTGTTTGACCATTTGAATTCATTGCTTTGTGTACATCTGAGTCTAGAAAGTCTAGCACAGATCTCAACATTAATGACTCCCAGGAAAGTTTGGCATTTAAGCTGATGATGAGCATGACGGCATTTGTGGGACAGTCATGACGATTGAATCCATGAATCCACGATTCCTTTTGACATATTGGGTCGTTTTGGTAAAGACCTCATCATTGTCTTCTGTCAGAAGCATTTGGCATGATGTTATGCTGCTGAAGGCACAGGTTAAGTGCTGAAAACCCCAATGCAAAGCTGGGTCAGTTTTTCGCTGTATGAGTTTCAGAGCAGGGAAGAGGCCATACTCTAAGTACAATCACACTCCAATTCTTACCTCGATCCCTCCAAAATCCTCCAATGCATTTTTTTTCCTGTCTCTGCTGTCCTTTCCTCTCTCTCCCTCCCCCCTGTTGCGGTGAGTGTCAGTTACCCAGCCCTAGTCAGCGAGCTGCCGGGGATTGTGGGAACCCGTGGAATCGCCGTGACCACGAATGCAGGCAGGGAGCCACGGCAACGCTGGAATGTGGGGCGTCTGAGCAGATAAGGCTGTGAGCCCAGCCAGAGAGCGAGCAATGCAGGCCCATGAATGGAAACTGAGAGACATTGCTGTAAACAACAAGAAAGCGCGTGCACAAGAAAAAGAAAAGCATGTGAGAGATAGAACATAGAGAGAGGTTTGGGGTGGGGGGAGGTTGGGGGTGTATTGGAGATGGGAAGCCAGCCTTATTCCTCTTTGCATTTCATTTACATCCCTGGCCGTATCGTCCAATCGGATTGGGAGCAAAGCCCAGGGCTTAGGAGGGGAATAAAGAGACAAAATGCCTCTGCTGCTCTCATCCCTCCCTGATAATACCCCTTCTGTTTTTCTTTTCTCTTTTCTCCTTTCTATAAGTAGATACTGTCCGAAATGCCAGAGGAAAAAACGACACCTCCGCTTGCTGCGCGTCTCAGATAGACCAAACGGAAAAACAGGCTGAAAAGACGGCTTTAGCTGCTGCGTCTATCTCCCTGGCTTGGTGTAAAAAACTGGGGGGGGTTGGAGGTGTGGTGGGGTGTTGGAGTTGGAGTTGTGGTGGAGGAAGAGGCATAATGTACAGCGCTGGCCACAAATTTTGCAGCCTCTTGCAATCTGCAAACTTCTTTGCTGATAGTCCTTAAGAAGAGGAACTACAACAAACCGCCCTCCTCTTTTAGCTGGGTCTCGCTTATGCACTGAAGCGAGAAGTATTTTTGGCATGCCATTGCACAAGTCATTTTTTAAAGGGTGCTAATGCCAGTCTTGCCAATGGACTAAGTGGCGGCGAAGTGCCATACAATAATTTTCTCTTTGTGTTTCTCAGCAGCACCAACATACCAACATACATCAACATGAGATTTGAGGCTGAAGATAAAATAATTTTAGTCAGGCCCCGATTGACTGTTTAACTCCAAAAGAGGAAATAAATCTGCTTTTGTTGCCCTGAAATTGGCCTATAATCACAAGATCTCAGCCACTGGTAGATGCTTTGAGGCAAATCCCAGTGCAGCATTATTTCTCCTTGTGATCAATAAATATAGCCTGGGTCAGCACTCAGGTGGCCGGAGAGCTCTTGGAGATTTCTGCCCCGTGAAAGATGTAAAATCCGTAATTTGTTAATAATGTATCAATCCTGATCAAACTTGCAATGCAGGCAGAAGTTAGGAAATTAAAAAAAAATTTTAAAAATACAGGCACAAAATTACTTGATACAAGTTTATATTGATCAAAATCACTAGAAAGAAAAGATGAAAAAATGAATGTTTCTGTCCAACTTTAACCGAATGTCTTGATTACCGAAGAAAATTCATGTATCATTTTGCGTCAACTGCAAGCATCCCGGCCCCCCCCCAAATTAATATTAATTAATAGTGCAAACATTGGGCCTTATGCAGCAACATTCTCTTAAATTTCTCTTATATATTCTCTAATTTTTTGCAAAGAGAAAAAATAAGAGAAATAAACTTCAGATGCACTAAACTCTCTTACCGTTCAAATCTGTTCATGCCCATGTGTGCAGAATGTTGAATCTCACTTGATCGTAAATTGGAAGCGCATGGCCGGTTGTTTTAAATTAGCATATATGACACCAACTAAACACCATATAAGGGCAGGTGACGTGCCTTGTGCAAAGAGCCGACTGCTAGTGGCAATCTAGGTCGCTTTCACACTAGGTACGATTGTTTTGTACGGTGCCACAGAACGATTGTCCCCCCTCTCCTCTCCCCCCGCTGGTCAGCTTTCACACTAGTAATATCATACCGTACCCAAGTGCACTTGCATACATGTCAAAATTCTGATACAGCGCATTGCAGTATGCACCTAGGTGGTTTTAAATGGGGAACGATTTTAAAAGGAGGCGCCAGTATATTTCGGGGGGTTTTATTATTGAGAAGGGGTTTAGAATATTAATATCGAATATTAATATCGCGAATGCTGCACGTGCCCTAGCAACTCGGTGTGTCATCTGTAAAATGGATTACCACGTATAACAGCATGAAAAATTAGACTCAAAATTTTCTTGACTGAATGCTTGATGTTTTTACACATCCGAATCTTTCTCTGGGCACCTAAATATCAAGGTAAGCTGAAAATGTACTGATTACATTCGATATAGGTGGATGTTGCACACAGAATTCTTCCGCCCTGCGTTTTTGGCCGATTATGCTGTCCACTGCCTCATACCGCAAAAATTTATCTATCTCATAACTTGAGCTGCCAGGCTTTCGCACCGCGTCCCGCACTTTGAAATATCGCAGCCGCATTTTCTTTAGTTGGTCATGGCACTGATCTATTATTCTGTGATAACCACGCAAATGTAACTACTCACAAATTATTCCATAAATCTCCGAGTTTTTGCATGTAGTATCCAGTATTGATTGTATTTCGTCCGCCTTCATATTGAGCAAGCATTGAATTTCTTAGTTTGAATGGAGATATCTTTTCACTGCTGCATTTGTTTGAACAATAGAGCCGTAAGACATAACAGTAATCTTCCATGCTCAAGTACGGTTGCTTTCACATTTGGTACGAGTAGCCATTCATCTGTCTCAGCAAACAGATCCGTGCGATCTCGAAAACTGCGCTCTCTGCTCAAGGCCAGTGTCCAACAGCAATAGGTAAGCCATTCAGAAGCAGAACGCAGGCAAGTTTCTAAGGGTTTTTATAGCTTAGTCCTAATTAGGATCAACTGGCCAAACTCTTTAGCCCAAGAATTGAATAATAAAATCATTATAATTTATCAAAAACATAAATTAATCAAAATTTGATTGTATGATTCATTTTTAATGTTGAGGTTTTAAAACTCGTGTTTCCGTGCATTGGACAAGCAATTTGTGGACAGAGATAACAGTTTTCTGTTTTCTCTTATCTCGGTAAGAGTGCTCTCGACCACTCGAAAAATTTTCTCTTACCTAAGAGAAGACCAAAAATAAGAAAACAGTGGTGCATCCCAGAAATCAATGGGTAAGAACAAAATAAGAAAAAATCGGGGATACAAACAAAAATAAGAGAAAATTTGTTCTTATATCGCTTCTTGCATGAGGCCCATTGTTCATTGTTCCACCCATGGACAATCTTCACTGGCTTTGCATTCTATGAACAAACAATCCATGACACTCAGAAAAACCCAATTTTTTATGCAAAATATTTTTCAGAGATGCCCTTTATTCCATTACTTCTGTATGTATAACTACTTTGCCTGCCATCTATCATTCATTGGTCAACAATGGAAAATAAAGCAAGCAAGCAAACAACAGAAAAGTCAAGTCATTACAAAGCACCCTTCTGACTAACCAATCAAATGTGCAGTGCCTTTCTCACCTTCTGCCACAAATGTAATTATTTTTATGAGTGTCTGCCATAAGCCAAAAAAGAAATATACCGTATAAACCGTTGTATGTATGTAGACACATGGAAGTATTGTGAGCGTGTGCTAACATAAACTACATTGTCACTGAGCCCATGATGTTTTGTTGTTTAATGAGAGGAGAGCATCATACTTCCTGATGAACTGTGCTTTGAATCTACGTATGTTCATCACTGGGTTTAGCATAGAATAGGGACTTTGAATCAGGTCATCTGCATAGATCTATATACATCTCCCTGTTTAAGAGGCCTTTCTGGAACAGAGATGCACAACAATAGCTTTTCAACCAGAATCAGTTCATTCAGTTTATGAAAATATGATACTTCATATAGTACCAGTCAAAAGTTTGGATACACTTCACTTGTGCAACTGCATCCTGCTTCTAATTGACCCAGGGGTTCGGGAGTGGAACCAGGCTCAGTTACCAATAAAAATACTTGCAGGGATATGAAACCACATGCTGAACAAAGCAAGACCACTCACAGGTGGTTGGTAAATAACATCAGACAAGACCACAAAAATGAATCACAGGAACAGAACTTAAATAGACAGGGAAAATGTGCAACAGGTGAGATGAGTGAAGGAGGTGGAGCACAGAACAAGACCATAATATAATAAAAAGGTAAAATAAAGCAAAGGGGAGACAGACCATGAGAAGAAACAATACACAGGAGCCACAAGAGACAATAAAATACAGGAAAAAGAAACCTAAATTAAACAAGAGGCTCCTCAGAGGCTGTACTCGGGCCGGGTCTAGGGCTGGACCAATCACAAAAACGCGCGCGCGCATGAGCAGGACAATCGCAACCCCAAAAAAAAAGGACGGAGCTGAAACTTAGACTCGTGGCCTACCGGCCTGAGTAATTAGCAAAACAGTAAATAAACTCAAATAAGCACAAAATAAAGACTAAGCACTGAAACCCAATTAAGGAATCACATAACAGGTGAGCAGGGAAGCAGGGAAAGGGCGTGGTCACAAATAAGATAAAGAGGAGCTATCAGGCACAGAGTGGGGAGTGAAAGAGATAACAAAACACAAGAGAGAAGCAAGAAAGGAATTCTAAATGAACTAAACAAAACAACAAATAAACCTTCAAAATGCATAATACTAACAGAAATGAAAAAAAAGACTTAAACAGAATCAGAATACTGACACTAATGAAATTTTGATAAGTACTTCAACTTCTATAAATAACCTCAAATGGCACATGGTAAGATGTGAATAGTCAGAAGGTGAAAACAAACAATTTAATTCATAAAAATGGTGTTCAAAATTTTGGAATTCTTTAAAAGGCCATTTTTGCCAAAATAAAATGAGGAACAAATTACACAATGTAACACAAATTTTGTTCATGCATATTGTGTTATTTCTTTATTGTTTAATTTGTAAAAGAACAGAAAATTCCCATTATTCCCTTCAAACTTTGCTTTTGTGACCTGAATAATGAAATTTGGGAATTCACCTATTTCCTATGTAAAAACAGGAAAATTTGCACATTTTCATTTACATTAGGTCTGAATAAAACAAAATATCAATACAATTTTATTAAATTTGTATAATATCATATCTTCCTATTCAAGCAAGTAAAAATAGTCTGTCTTACCTTCTAGAGTTTTTTTGCAGTGCTTGTAGGTAAAATGAGGTGCCCAGCGTTTGTGTTGATCCCCGACAGGCCTGCAAAAAATGTACCTTGTAGGCTTCATACATTTTAGCTGATGCTGTCACAGAGAACTTTTTTCCTCGTTTTGATAAATTGGCCACATTCACTGCAGAATGCATCTGGAGAATGCTTGCAGCCTTTTGATGCCATCTCTGAAAAATTCAGATGCTTTCGTTTAGGCAGCTAGAGCTAAACTGAAGTGGTGAGTGGTAAGCCACTGTATACATATTATAATGCAAAGATTTAGAAAATTTGAAAAGTTTCTTGAAATTCCTGTAAGTTCTACAACATCCTAGAAAATTGAGACTTCTTGAAAGTTCTCGAAAATTCTTGTAAGCTCAAAAAATTCTCTATTAGCAAGTCAGCACTGAATCTACCTTTAATGATCTGGAAAATTGATAAATTTGAAAATTTCATTACCCAGGTCACAAAAGCAAGGTTTGAAGAGAAAAATTGGTATTTTCCATTTACTTTAGGTATAAGCAATTTGGAAATAACATTTTCTGCCCAGGAACAAGAAAAAGTCAACATTTTGTTATATAGTGTTATTTCCATATTCCAACAAAAAGTTTGAGGTACAAACTGCTAGCACAGCACATCTCTGCAAACTTCTACACCTGTACTGGTGTGAGCTCTCAGGCCTAGACTGCCCTTGTAGAAAAAAAAATGTGAGTGCTCAGAAATTATCAAAACAAATGGTGGCTAGTTTCATTGATTTAAAATTGAAATAATGCATTTTTTTAAAATATAAAGAGAGCACTTCCTTTTTTATCATTGATGGTTGGAAAAATGTTGGGGTGTCCAGCGTTGACCAGTTCTGCATGTCCTTTGTGATCTATTCATGGTGGTGGTAGTGAGAGTAGGTATGAGAATGATTATCACAGGATGCCATGTGTGAGTATGTGTCTGTATGGATTCCATTATTACCACATTGAGAGAGCCTACAGTCCCCAGTGTGTCAGTCTGTATTAATGTGCATATTTAACTTACAGGTAATGCTTTTGTTTCCTTCTTCAGTGAACCAGAGCACCCCTTCCTCCATTTGTTAATGAATATTTGTCTTTGTCAAGGTATTTGCCGGTGGAGGTGTTGAAAAAGGTTTCTTATGTCTGTCTATTGTGTCAATCAATGCCTGTGTGTTTGTGCTTGTATTTTCTTTTGTTATAGTATTTTGCTTTGAGCATAATGGTTTTAGTGATTGTTGTGCGAATGCATGTCCTGTGTGTCGTCTCATTGTGCTGTGATTTTCAGTTTTGGGTTCCCGGTATAACATTCCAGCCTCGCTAATTGTGCTGTTAAATGTGTTTTGTGCCACTCTTAGTCCCTGTGCTGGGCTTCGGATGCACTTGTATTGGTAAATTTGGCCCCCAATGTGCTGGTTTGCTCTTATACGTTTATCATTGTTCACCCATCGTACGCATGGTGGCTTGTAGGTTCCTGAGCGTGGATTGTTATGCATGGTGATTTTTATTGTTCAGGTGACAGCGCATGCCTCCCTTTGAGTGTCCATTATGCTAGAGGAGTGGAGTTCCTTACATGCCATATCCAGACCTTATAAGGTGATCAGTGGCCCCTGGTGGCTTGTGGGGTACTTTCAACCCTCTTGTGAACCCCATATATGGCCTTCCTCTCCATGTAATCCCCACCCTAAAACAACTTCATTAATTTTATTTTTTAAAACCCTGACATAATGAAGCCAGGGACAAGGGTCTTTGTTTCAGGGGTATTGTACCATCTGCATTTCCAAAGCATTTCCAATCCAATCACACTGGATCATGCATGCAAACACACACACACACACACACACACACGCTTGCGCTCACACGCACACACACATGCTCGCATGCACACACACACACACACACACACACACACACACACACACACACACACACACACATATACGCTGTGATTCATAAATACAGTTTTATTTGGTTGTTTCATATGAATCTCCCCATACCTGAATACTTGAGATCTAATGAATGAAAATTAATTGATGAGCGCACAGCTTTTAGGCTATATAATATGCATTTTAAATCGTAAAAACACTTAATCAAATGATGTGAGCAATTGCTGTATTCAGTATATAAATGATTGCAGCCTGCTGCTATTGTTGGTAGCCTGCAGGATAATTCAATTTTCACGCATAATTTGCCTTAGAAAACAAGTTTTGGTTTTGTTACCCCTTTAAGTCATTCATCATTCAGGGGCAAGACATTTTGTCATATTCTCTGCCCTAATATTTTTATATAAGTGTCGCAATTGTATTTTCAGAAAGTTTTGAACTACTTTTTATGCCAAAATGGATGTAATTCAGATTTAATGTGAATAATGAGCTACAAGCCGTGAATAATTTCTAAAGGCGAGCCAGAGTTTCGGGATCTTTGAAAATATACGCCCCTAAGAAAGGCTTTGGCCGAAACATTGAGCTTTTGATGCAGGCTCTTTGTGGAAAACCATGAAGAACAGCACAAATTTGAGGCAATATTTTCAGTGTGTTCTGTATACAAAGGAATGACTCTTCTGGTGAGACCTTTACCACCAAGTAAACTGGCTGTTTACTTCTGCAAGAAGGGAAAATTAGCTGTTACCTTGTTATAAAAGGGTTAACAACACGGTTTATACCCTTGTATAGAGACTCCTGCCAGTAAAGAAGGTCAAAGGTGAGAATGACATGAGTAAAGTGAACAGAATCGAGCTCCTCAGCCACATTTCTCTCCCACTCACCCCTCAAAGGGCTGTCTGAATATGGTTTCTTCCACAGCTCATCCCATCGACTCTCTTTCACTCCTTCCCCCTCCATTCCAGCAGGCTGAAACACTTTCACATCACCACTGCCGCACCTGTCTCCTTCCGTCTGTCGTCTTCATCAGCCAGTGCTTTGTGATTCTAACTGAATGAGAAAGGTAACTATAATCCAAGCAGTATCTGCATGGTTTCTGACTGACTTTCGTTCAGAATCAGAAATAACATTAGATTTTCAGCCGCTCCATAGTTGATCAAGCAGAAGATCATCAGCATCAACACTCACACACACGCAAACACACGTGCATGCACATACACGCGCACATAAATATATAGTTCAAGGAATAACACGCTAAAACTTTAATATTCAAAAAAAAAAAAAACCAGAAATTGATTTGTCCCTTTGAAGCTACCAGGGCTTCAAACTCCACTGAAGTGATAGCAGCGTCCACATATACCACCATAATTCCAGAATTCTAATAATGGCAGCGTGAATTCTGCTCTCAAATTTATATGGACACTTGATATACATTCACTGCCTGGCAAATTTCCCATACTCAGGGAAAGGAGGTGGAAAAAGACCCTATTTGACGCTCCATGCATGGGCATATTTGAATAATTGACGGGTAAATGGACGCATTAGGCACCTCAGCGAACAGCCCCGGGCTCAACTAATGGCTGCCTTACTGCCTATGCTCAAGAGTGCGCCGTCAGGCCCACAGTAATGTCTTTGTCAAGTTCTCCGAATTGGTGAGGATGATGGTGGGAAAGAGGGGTGGGGGGTGGGTACGGCTGGAAGTTCAGAGCTGTTTTACCAATCGAGATTGCTGCATTTCTGCCTTAGGTGATAATTTTGTGCCACATTATGGTATTCAGCCCCCATTCAGCACGCAGAAGCATTTTCATAATTTGCTGCCTCTGCGGACCCATTCCGGGAGTCTCACTGAATCTCAGCAGAAGCCTGCGGACACAGCAGCAGTTTGTGTGGAGTGCTCTATGGAATATGGCTGTACCACAGCCTGAGAAAGAACGCACTGCAGCATTTGGTTTCCTTTCAAGAGAGCATTGAACCAGCAGCACTTTTCTCTTTGTCAAACTAAAGCCACAGTTCCAGGTGTCTGACATGTGCGTCTCAATTTTTTAATGCTGTTGGGAGATCTAACATAGTTAAACAGCTCTTTTGCTCCTGTGTGCTTTGCTGAATGCTCATGTTCCGTACAGTCACTGGGGAGCGCCTCATCTCAGACAGTGATGAACTAATCTGAAAAAGCTCCCAGTTTACAAATGGAAATCCCACTATCCAATTGAGCTAATAGAAGGACTTGAATGGGATAATAAGATATTGTGTAATACTGTATAAAGCGCATGTAATGCCGTGTTGGTGTGTGAGCCTAAATGTCCCTGGGTTCTGCTGTAATTACTGGGCCGGGAGGCCTAGCCGCGGCGTTGCAGCTGAGATGGGTGTGTTTCCCAGTGTTTCCTAAGATTTATTGGCTCCCCCAGCTCTCTGGACACGCAGAGCTCATGGGGCTCTCGTGCAGGACTCTCAGAATGAGACAGGACCAGGAGGAGCTGCTCTTTCTCCCGGCGCGACACACGCGAGGATGCACCAATCGTTTCCTGGCTCGCAGGCAGGGTTCGGAAGCAGTGTGCACTATAGTCACATGCTGATCTGCAGGCATGTGAAATCAAGGGGAGCTTAAAGCAAAACAAATCATAAAAGGCAAATGGAATTACAGATTGACAGGTATCACTGAGCTGTCTTGCAGTGATAAATGCTGTGACGTGTCTGTGTGTGCGTGAGCATGAGGATGGCCAGGAGTGCATTGAGCAGATTATCTGCGGCTGGGTAGACAGGCCTTGGTGAGTGTGTGTGTGTGTGTATGTGTGTGTGCGTGTTTGTATATCTACCTCTGGTTGTCTATAGTAGCGTGCTCATTTGTATTTGTGCATCTTTGTGTCTGCACTATCCTGGGGTTCGTTTTCCATAAGCGTAGTTGCTAACTATGGTAGCAACTCACATAGTTCGACCATATTCTTTCAGTGGTTCCAACTATGTATGTCAGCAACTATGCTTTTGGGAAACACACCCCCTGTGTGGTTATGCCAGTTTGATGGAATACATAAGGATGGCTTTGCTTATACTTGAATGCGGTTTATCTACTATATCTATCGACTTTGCTCACTAAACACAGCATTACCTTGTGTTATAAAATATAACTTGAAGCTTAAAATAGGGTGTAATGAAATATGGTGAGTCTTTAGTCACCTCAATCACTCCAGATTCATAGTCAATGAAACATGTCTTTTGTTTGTTCAGAGTAAGATTTCAGAAAAGTGGTATTACAATTTTCAGACGCATTTATTCTGAAAGAGTGAGTTTCTATATCTCCTGTATGTGTTTTTCCCTTAGTTCTAAATATAGTTTTCCACTTATTTTATAAATCCATACAGCCAAAACACTGTCAGATAAGGTTTTTGAAAATATATTTACCACGTGGCATAATTTCCCTCCTGTTCATTAATGTTTTTAAGTGTACTTGATTTATGATGAGTTATACATGGGTGCGATTGCCTGCACATTCAAGAAAATGCGATCACTTGGAAATGCTCTTGGGTTTTGCTTTACATACATGTTTGTCCCTAAATGAAGCTATAAAATTCTGTGTGGACATGTCAGAGTGCCCTAGCTGTGCATCTATGCTTGACATAAGCTATGTTTCCAGCCACTTGTCAATCGAATTACCTGAAAGTTCGCCAAAAATAATCATGCGAATAAAGGCGGTGAAAATGCATTTCCACCTAACAGCATTAAGGCGAATAAAAACTTGTGCGTAACGAAGTTACTTGCTCCAATGCGATCAATTCGGTGCATCGAATAGATTTCTGACATTTTAAGCTGTTTCCATTCATTTTCGCACTGAATCGCAGAACCTTCGAGTGAACAGAAGTAGTGTGGTAGGCAACAAAATTAACTAGTTAGCAATAATCGCGTCTCCCAACAAATGATGATAATTGCTCAAGTTGTAATAGTGCTTATGTGCCAGCTATTTGCAACATGCAAACCATTATCAGAAGGCAACGACGGCATCGAAACACCGTCACGATGCAGTCGCAGATTTATTCGGCAAATAACGTTTCCATCAGCAGTTATCGCATAAACCTTTTACCGATCAAGAAGAAAATCCGATGGGATCAACCATATAAACTTAATGTCGATATCTTGAAAATCAAGTCAAATTTAACCGTTTCCATAAGGCATTTTTTATTTGATATGACTTAATTCGCATAAGAACGTGTGAATGGAAACATGGCAATTCTCAAGTATTTACCCACCAGTGGCCGGTTGACATAACGAGTTGATAAGCAGCTTCGTAGGACCGCTTAGCGAGACTGCGGTTGTTAAGCTTTGTGAAGCCCAGCAATAACTGAAAGCATTGTTCGTTTGCACACTGTTACTGTGTGGGGGAAGAAATCATTTGTGATGTTTTATAAAGTTCATACATTGGGTGGTAGTTGACTGCATCAAAGATCGTACATTTTTCGATTAGAAAATGTTTATAATTAAAAACACGCATTTTTGTTTGATGAAAGATAGAAAAAAGAAAGTTAAAAAGACCTGTTAATTTTGACTCCCGCTCCCGTTCACTCCCGTTTACATTTTTCCTGTCACGTCCCAATCACGTGCCTAATAGGTAAATCGACTTCCGAATCACGGGAATCCCGCGGGAATCCCGAGAAAATGTCAGCCTCTAGTGTGTGATTATCATTGGAGTCAAGTTTAATGTTATTTGTCGCTATGTAGCTTTTGTGATATGTTTGGGTAGTTTCTAGGTTTGGTAGCTAATGCTAACGTTGAGCAGATACTCTTAGTTCGTTCACTTGCTTGGCTCATATACAGCCTTGTTTCTCCATCATCTTTTGATTACCCAGCACAATGATAATTACTTTGAGATAGCAGGAAATGTGTCTGTGAGCAACATGTAAATGCATAATGTATACTTTTTGTAATTACCAGTGTTTCTTACTTTGCAATAAGACTTACTGAAGCTCCAAATGTGCTTCTGTATAGCTACCGATGGTGAACTGATCTCATAAATGAATATGGCAGGGGGGGCTATAGGAGGGAAAGAAGCAGCAGCGAGCGAGAGGCGGTGTTGTTTATGATCAAAATCTCTTTCTCTTTCTCGCTTTTTTCCCCAAAGTTACTAACTGCAGCTTTAAACAGGCAGTTCATGCTTGAACATTCTCCAATGTGGCTGAATTAAAACAACTGTACAAAGAAGAGAGGTCCAAAATTTCTCCACAGTGATGAAAAAGACTCATTGCCAGTTATTTCAGCCATTTAATTCCAGTAATTGTTGCCAAGGGTGGCAGAACTAGTTAAACCAGAATTGGGGGGGATTATTTTTTACATGAGTGATATGGGGTAAAAAAAAAAAACTCTTCGTATTCAATGTTTTGAAGTTAACTTTTGCGTTTACTTATGTTGTCTTCCTCTTATTGATAACTACTCAAATATAGATGAAATTGAGAAGGGGCCAAATACTTCTTTGCAATACTGTACACATGCATACTGCATGTTCTCGTGCACCGTGTATTCTTGCATGTGTTTATATTGTACTTTTGCATTATAGAAAATGCCTTTTCTGTTCTGTGTTCTTGCATGTATTACATGGCTGCTGAATTTATATGCCTTTTAATTGAGAATACAGCATGTTGGCTGCGTTTTGAAATACAGTTGTAGTATGTATATCTATCTATGAGCTATACGCAAGTAGTTATGAGTTGGTTTTTGTAATCACTAGTCTGGATTTTTTTACATCATACTCATTGGTTTAGTACTCCAACAGTCCCCGCATGCTGAAAACAGCCTGGCACCTTGATCCCTTTAAAATTAACCCTTCCCTGCCTTCATTTCTCAGGTAGTCAGTCTCAAGCCTTAATGGTGGAACATTTGATCTGAAATTTGCTTCTGTGAAACATACCTTTATGCATGGATTCATTTATGCGCGCATATACATGTGCACATGTGTTATTGGGTGTGCAAAACTGTATCTGTGTCTGTTTGCAGGGGAGGGCTGGTCAGCAGTTTGCAGCCCCCCGTGGAGAGGCTGGGGGATTAGCGCTAAATCCCAGCCTGCCAGATGGGCAACCTGCTCCCAGCAGCACAGCCCCTCAACATCGGTCGCCAGTCCACAGGGAGGGGGCTTCCTGTGGGTCCCAAAAACTGTACCACTAACAACAGCAGGCTATGAATAATAAAGTAACCTATGGATTGCTTTGTATAAGGGCTGTGTTGCTAACAGTATGCTAGCCAGGAAACATAGTCTATGGGTTCTCTACCTCTGCAGAGAAGGCCATTGTGTCTTTGCTGGCTTTCAATCCATTGAAGAAGTTATGCACCTGATTCCACTAATTAAAGTCTTCAGCTAAGACTTTAGGGGTTGATTAGTAGAATCAGGTGTGCAGCTGAATGGCTGGAACAAAAGCCCGTGTAAACGGCAACCATTCCTGGAAAAGGTTGAGGACCTGGTCTACGCTCTGGGCTTAAATACAGCGCCCTCCATAATTATTGGCACCCCTGGTTAAGATGTGTTAAAAGCCTTAAAATAAATTCATAAATAAAATAAATAAAATAAAATAAATTTTTATTGCAGAAGCATACTCTCACACTGAAAATTGTAGAAAAATGTAACCTTCAACTCAAGTGAATTTTAAGGGGAAAAAAAATCCCTGACTAAGAAATAATTATTTTTCATAAAATCACCTGTTCCACAATTATTGGCACCCCTAACAATTCCAAGGAAATAAATGTAATTGAAGTATTTCTGTCATTTCTACAGTAGTTTACAAAGTTGATCAGAGTATCTAGGAACATTTAATTAGTAATTCATCACTTCCTGTTTCCCTGGGGTATAAATATGACGTGACACAGAGGCCATTTCTCTTATCCACTCTTCAACATGGGAAAGACAAAGGAACACACCATTCAAGTAAGGCAGATGTGTGTCGACCTTCACAAGTCAGGCAATGGCTACAAGAAAAATAGCCACTCGCCTGCACCTGCCCATATCTACTGTCTGAGGAATCATTAAGAAGTTTAAAACAACTGGAACAGTGGTAAACAAGCCTGGACGAGGACGCAAGGTTATTTTGCCACCACGCACAGTGAGGAGGATGGTAAGAGAAATAAAAAGTTCTCCAAAGCTCACTGTTAAAGAATTGCAACAAATGGTAGCATCTTGGGGTCACAAAGTCTCCAAAACAACCATCAGGCGCTATCTACATGCCAACAAGCTGTTTGGGAGGCATGCATGGAAAAAACCTTTTCTCACTCACAATCATAAACATAAACGTCTGGAGTTCGCTAAGCGGTACTGGGACTTCAACTGGGACTGTGTGCTTTGGTCAGATGAGACCAAGATAGAGCTTTTTGGCAACAAACACTCTAAGTGGGTCTATGGAACACAAAAGATGAGTATGCAGAAAAGCACCTCATGCCCACTGTGAAGTATGGGGGAGGATCGGTGATGCTGTGGGCCTGTTTCTCTTCCAGAGGCCCTGGGAACCTTGTTAGGGTGCATGGCATCATGAACGCTTTGAAATACCAGGATTTTTTTTTTTTTAAAGATTATTTTTTTGGGAATTTTTCCTTTATTTGGCAGTTGTACGGTGTAGAGAGACAGGAAAGTTGGGGGGAAGAATGGGGGCAGACATGCAGCAAATGACCTGAGCTGGAGTCGAACCCAGGTCGCTGCGGGAAGGACAAGGCCTTTATGGTACGCGCACTTAGACCAATGAGCCACCGGGGCGCCCCCATACCAGGACATTTTAAATCAAAATCTGGTGGCCTCTGCCGGAAAGCTGAAGATGGGTCGTCACTGGGTCTTTCAGCAAGATAATGACCCTAAACATGTGGCCAAATCTACACAGAAATGGTTCACCAGACACAGAATCAAGCTCCTCCCATGGCCATCTCAGTCCCCAGACCTCAACCCCATTGAAAACCTGTGGAGTGAGCTGAAGAGGAGAGTGCAGAGGAGAGGACCCAGGTCGCTGGATGATTTAGAGAGATTGTGCAAAGAGGAATGGTCAAAGATCCCTCTTTCTGTATTCTCCCATCTTGTGAAACATTATAGGAGAAGATTAGGTGCTGTTTTGTTGGCAAAAGGGGGTTGTACAAAGTATTAACATCAGGGGTGCTAATAATTGTGGCACATATGATTTGATGTAAAAGAATTATTTCTTAATGTGGGATTTTTTTCCCACTGAATAAATGCACTTGAATTAAAGGTTGGATTTTCCCTGTTAGGGAAACAGAGATTCTCACTGCAATTTTTCAAATCTCCAGGGGGGTCCTATACCATAGAATTTACAAACAAAAAAACCTGTTGAATTTTATTGAAAACAAGTCAATGCCAGTAAAAGAACAACACTTCTTCGAAACCAGGAAAGGATCACTTAGACATGGGTAATTTGTCCCCTAAGTTTACTGAATAACGACTATAAAGTGTTTGCAAAAATTCTGGCTCTTCGTTAGAGAAGGTTTGTTGGTGCACATAGACCAGGTAGGATTTATACCAGGCATTTCAATAATATGAGAAGACTGTTTCAAGTCATGTATAAAGCCAGCTCTCTCCAGTGTCCAAGATATCGCTGGACGAGGAGAAAGCCTTTGACAGAATAGAGTGGCCTTACCTATTCCAGATACTGCTGAAATATGGCTTCGGTCCATGCAGCAGTGGTTCTGTCTATAACAACCCTGTCTCCTCAGTCAAGGCTAATGGTCTGATTTCTGAATTGACCTTTATCGCGGCACAAAGACAGGGCTGGTAAGCCCTTTAATATTTGTCTTAGCCCTGGAAATTAGCAGATTCTGATAATATTAAAATAACCGGCATAATGAAGCAACCATGATTTTAAGTTAAATATTACGCGGACGATATTTTACTGACCTTATCGGACCCAGCACATTCTATACCAGAAGTTCTGGAATTAATCAAATCATTTCTGTTCTAGGCTACCAAATTGGAGCAAGAGAGAAGCAATTCCATTGAATCCTAGAACTCTCTGTGGATCTGAATTGTTTGGAAGCCTGAGGGAATGTTTAGGAATAACGATCACAACACCGATCTCAAAAAATCTTTGAGTTTAACGGACCCTCTTTTGAGAACAATCCGAGATGACATTAAACGATTGTTCTCCCATTGTCAAGGTAGAGCGGAGGTAATCAAAACAAACATACTGCCCAGACTTACCTATATTATATCTGCTCTCCCATTACAATTTCCACAAGGCTGGTTTAAAAGAAATGATGCTTTTTTTTTCCACCTTCTTATGGAGAGATAAGAAGCCAAAAATAAACCGCAGGAAGCTCTCAAAACCAAGAACTCAAGTGGAGGTGTTCCAGATGTATTTTTTATTATTTTGATAAGAGATTCCCGCTTTCTTGGGGTTACAATGACAAACCTGGGGAATGGCTTGAAACATTAAAACTGAATGTAACAGGTCCATTTCATTATCTTCTTTATGGTGGCCTAAATGCCAAAGTAGACAATCCAATAATTAAGTTCTCCTGTGACGTGGTGAAAAAGCTGCATAGCAAATTGGGGAACCTCCTCCCCTCTTGTCCTTTATGGAACAAACCCATTGTTATCAGTAATGGGAAACTGTTTCATGGCAGAGACAGAACATACATTTGGGCAGGTGCTGAAGGATGGTTCAAATTAATGGCACTCAATACAAAATTTGGACTGAGCAGTAATTTTTTTTAACATATGCACAACTTAAAAACATTAACCAGACTTTTGGGTAATCCTTTAGCCAAATAGATGATTGGAGGTTATTGCATGGAAGAGGAATAGTCTCCAAACTTTATATTTGATGTAAATATCCTGACCCAACTATTCCTAAATCCCAGCCTGCCAGATTGCTCCCAGCAGCACAGCCCCCTCAACATGGGTCGCCAGTCCACAGGAGGGGGCTTCCTGTGGGTCCCAAAAACTGTACCACTAACAAGCAGGCTATGAATAATAAAGTAACCTATGGATTGCTTTGTATAAGGGCTGTGTTGCTAACAGTATGCTAGCCAGGAAACGTAGTCTATGGGTTCTCTTCTGCAGAGAAGGCCATTGTGTCTTTGCTGGCTTTCAATTTGAAGAAGTTATGCACCTGATTCCATAATTAAAGTCTTCAGCTAAGACTTTAGGGGTTGATTAGTAGAATCAGGTGTGCAGCTGAATGGCTGGAACAAAAGCCCGTGTAAACGGCAACCATTCCTGGAAAAGGTTGAGGACCTGGTCTACGCTCTGGGCTTAAAACAGCCCTCCATAATTATTGGCACCCCTGGTTAGATGTTTTTAAAAATAAATTCATAAATAAAATAAATAAAATAAAATAAATTTTTATTGCAGAAGCATACTCTCACACTGAAAATTGTAGAAAAATGTAACCTTCAACTCAAGTGAATTTTAAGGGAAAAAAAATTGACTAAGAAATAATTATTTTCATAAAATCACCTGTTCCACAATTATTGGCACCCCTAACAATTCCAAGGAAATAAATGTAATTGAAGTATTTCTGTCATTTCTACAGTAGTTTACAAAGTTGATCAGAGTATCTAGGAACATTTAATTAGTAATTCATCATGGGTTTATTGATGACACAGAGGCCATTTCTCTTATCTTCAACATGGGAAAGACAAAGGAACACACCATTCAAGTAAGGCAGATGTGTAAGGGTTTTCAGGCAATGGCTACAAGAAAATAGCCTGTGCCTGCACCTGCCCATATCTACTGTCAGAGGAATCATTAAGAAGTTTAAAACAACTGGAACAGTGGTAATTAAAGCCTGTAAAGGTTATTTTGCCTCAGTGAGGAGGATGGTAAGAGAAATAAAATGTTCTCCAAAGCTCACTGTTAAAGAATTGCAACAAATGGTAGCATCTTGGGGTCACAAAGTCTCCAAAACAACCATCAGGCGCTATCTACATGCCAACAAGCTGTTTGGGAGGCATGCATGGAAAAACCTTTTCTCACTCACAATCATTGCATAACTGGAGTTAGCAACTGGGACTTCAACTGGGACCGTGTGCTTTGGTCAGATGAGACCAAGATAGAGCTTTTTGGCAACAAACACTCAAAGGAACACAAAAGATGAGTATGCAGAAAAGCACCTCATGCCCACTGTGAAGTATGGGGGGAGGATCGGTGATGCTGTGGGCCTGTTTCTCTTCCAGAGGCCCTGGGAACCTTGTTAGGGTGCATCATCATGAAGAAATAAGGACATTTTTTTTTTTTTTTTTTAAAGATTATTTTTTGGGAATTTTTCCTTTATTTGGCAGTTGTGCGGTGTAGAGAGACAGGAAAGTTGGGGGGGGAAGAATGGGGGCAGACATGCAGCAAATGACCTGAGCTGGAGAACCCAGGTCTGTGGAAGGACAAGGCCTTTTTCTTAGACCAATGAGCCACCGGGCGCCCCCATACCAGGACATTTTAAATCAAAATCTGGTGGCCTCTGGAAAATCGTCACTGGGTCTTTCAGCAAGATAATGACCCTAAACATGTGGCCAAATCTACACAGAAATGGTTCACCAGACACAGAATCAATCCTCCCATGGCCATCTCAGTCCCCAGACCTCAACCCCATTGAAAACCTAGTGAGCTGAAGAGGAGAGTGCAGAGGAGAGGACCCAGGTCGCTGGATGAATTGTGCAAAGAGGAATGGTCAAAGATCATTTTCTGTATTCTCCCATCTTGTGAAACATTATAGGGAAGATTAGGTGCTGTTTTGTTGGCAAAAGGGGTTGTACAAAGTATTAACATCAGGGGTGCTAATAATTGTGGCACATATGATTTGATGTAAAAAGAATTATTTCTTAATGTGGGATTTTTTTCCCACTGAATAAATGTTTTTGAATTAAAGGTTGGATTTTTCCTGTTAGGGGAAACCTCACTGCAATTAAAAGGCTTGAGCAAATCTCCAAGATGGCTATACCATAGAATTCTACAAACAATTCCAGAATAACCTGTTGAAGTTTTGTCCCTGCTATTCAATAACATAATTGAAAACAAGTCAATGCCAGTAACAATACGACCCCAATTTCACTTCTTCGAAACCAGGAAAGGACTTAGACATGGGTTCCCTAAGTTTACTGGACTATAAAGTGTTTGCAAAATTCTGGCTCTTCGTTTAGAGAAGGTTATGACCTCCTTGGTGCACATAGACCAGGTAGGATTTATACCAGGCAGATTTCCAGCCAATAATATGAGAAGACTGTTTTCAAGTCATGTATAAAAAGCTCTCTCCAGTGTCCAGCGGTAAATCGCTGGGCGGAGAAAACTTTGACAGAATGAGTGGCCTTACCTATTCCAGATACTGCTGAAAGATGGCTTGCTCTATGCAGTGGTTCAAGGCGCCTATAACAACCCCTGTCTCCTCAGTCAAGGCTAATGGTCTGATTTCTGAACCCTTTGACCTTTACCCTGCGGCACAAGACAGGGCTGTCCATTAAGCCCTTTAAATTTGTCTTAGCCCTGGAACCATTAGCATGTGCGACGCGGATAATATTAAAATGGCATAATGATAGGCAACCATGATTTTAAGTTAAATAACGATATTTTACTGACCTTATCGGACCCAGCACAATAAGTTCTGGAATTAATCAAATCATTTAGCTCGTTCTCAGGCTACCAAATCAACTGGAGCAAGAGTGAAGCAATTCCATTGAATCCTAGAACACTCTCTGTGGATCTGAACTCCGCCCGTTTGTTTGGAAGCCTGAGGGAATGAGATACTTAGGAATAACGATCACAACGCCGATCTCAAAAATCTTTGAGTTTAACGGACCCTCTTTACTGAGAACAATCCGAGATGACATTAACGATGGGCCGGTTCTCCCATTGTCATTGTGGGGTAGAGCGGAGGTAATCAAAACAAAACATACTGCCCAGACTTACCTATATTATATCTGCTCTCCCAAGAATTTCCACAAGGCTGGTTTAAAGAAATCGATGGATGAAGAAGCCAAAAATAAACCGAGGAATCTCAAAACCAAGAACTCAAGGTGGACTAGGTGTTCCAGATGTATTTTTGTATTATTTGTCGTATAACGAGATTCCCGCTTTCTTGGGGTTACAATGATACTGTTGCACGGGCACCTGGGAATGGCTTGAAAGTGAATTAATTACTGAAAGTAACAGGTCCATTTCATTATCTTCTTTATGGTACTGGCCTAAACCCCTGCCAAATTAGACAATCCAATAATTAAGTTCTCCTGTGACGTGGTGAAAAAAGCTGCATAGCAAATTGGGCATCAACGGAACCTCCCTCCCCCTCTTGTCCTTTATGGAACAACCCATTGTTATCAAGTGGGAATCCACTGTCTGACAAATCATGGCAGAGACAGAACATACATAAGCTTGGGCAGGTGCTGAAGGATGGTTCAAGCTTTCATTAATGGCACTCAATACAAAATTTGGACTGAGCAGTAATTCTTTTTAACATATGCACAACTTAAAGCGACATTAACCAGACAATGGATATTAGCCATGGGGAAATAGATGAGAAGTTGGAGGTTATTGCACATGGAAGAGGAATAGTCTCCAAACTTTATAGGCTGTTGTGCCTTTCAGCCCCCAACTGTAATATCCTGACCCAACTGCAATGGCAGCGAGATCTGGGAATTAACTTGTCATCTTCAGAATGGGATAGTTTGTGGAGGAACTCAATCTGTATGAGTAAATGTGTCAGATACAGAGTAATTCAGATGAAAATATTGCATAGGGCGTATTTAACTCCCGCAAAACTAAAAAAGATGGACCAGAGCTTATCTGACCAATGTTGGCATGGATGTGGAGGTTTCTCATCCATATGCTATGGCACTGCCCTGTCATTGTTTCCCTGTGGAGGGAGGTGGAATTTATTCTGTCAGGGGTCCTCAACATTGACCTGCAAACTACATGCCTGCTGGGGGCCATGTGAAAATATCCAAAGCACTAAACACCAAAGAGTGATCGCCCTCTTTACAACAAAATAAAATGAACTGGAAGGTGAAACCTCCTGCTTCTCCAGAGAGATTGAATTCCTCCATCTTTTCATGGAGAAAGCCTCCTCCATCCTCAGGGACCTGACATGGGCAGAGAATGAAGATCTTTTCTTGATGCACAACCTCACAAATATTTTTTCCCTGCATAACCAGCGTACAGTAATATAGAATGCTAGTCTATTCTTTTTTTTTTTTTAGTGTGTTTTTACCAAAAGAAAGTTAATCTTGCCTAGAGCGTTTCATCAGTCTAGTCAACCACCTTTCTTTTTACTTATCTACTTATCTTAAATCTTTCGTAGGGATGCTGACATGCATAGGATCCTAGTTGAACAAGTGCACTGTGATCCCCTTCTCCTTTCTTGTATGTCTTAATTTGTCTTCATATATTGTTTAGGTCTGATTTATTGTTTTTGTTGTTATTGTATTGTTGTTATTTATTATTGTAGGTCTTGTTATTGTTTTTGTTGTTATTGTCTGGTATTTATTTAGGTAGGTCTTGTTAATTGTTTTTGTTGCTATCGTTGTCTATTATTGTTGTGGATTCTAAAAATAATAAAAGAAATATTTAAAAAAAAAAAAAAAAAAGGTTGGATTTTCCTCTTTTTTCATTGTGGTCCTATATTATTTAGAAAAAAAAACTGAATTTATTAGAAGCTAAAGAACACATCTTAACCAGGGGTACCAATAATTATGGAGGGCGCTGTATTGTTGGAGCATCTACATGTATCATCAAGCAGTATGTTCTGTCCACTAAGATAAAAAACATCAAATATAGCTGCAAGCAGCAATTCCGGGGTCCAAGCACAAATAAGATAATTGACTGGGGGTCTTTAATTTCATGCACTAAAAGTCTGTGAGGAAGAATTTTATTAGCTTATAACGGCCATGTGCTTTGAAGTAGCAACATTTCCTTAGCAAATTAGAAAGAGGTTAGTTGAAGAATTGTACATAAGTTTTATGCCAATTTGCCACACAGCTCAAGAAAAGTTGACATTTAAGAGTCTTACAGATGATTCAAGATGGTCACCAAATTATGTGGCCTATGACATTCTACCTCATTGGAATGATTGTTGACAGAGGGAGAAACATACCTATTAAGTCTCAGGAGTTCCCAAATTTTTTTTTTTTTTTTTTGGTAGGAGGACAAACTGAATTTGTAACATAAAATCCAATGTGGCAGCCATACCATGTCATCAGTACACAAAATTTTCATACAGTTGAATCATCCTTTGGGGTTGTAGAAGAATGCAAAGTTTTGACACTTTTTAAGCAACTGTCTAGAATTAATACCCATTTGAACAAAATAATTCTTCAACATTGATTTGAGACCTTTCCAAACTGATTGGCATGTAGGTCTAGTATTATTTGATGTAGCAACTATTCCTTCGCAATTTAGAGCATACCCCAAACTCAATACATTGGAAATTTTGCATCAGTTGAAGTTGTGGTTCATGAAAAGAAGATTTTTCAGTATATTTTTCATATATTAAAAATTGGGTTAAAAATAGGCGTGTTCAAGTGCTTGAAGAGTCCATATTTTTTGATTGATATAACAGTGAATGGTATGGGCTCATTTGCATTTTAATTAGTAAATGAAGCAAGTAATTGGCTTGTAGCAGCCATGTTTTTTGATGTTGCAACTTTTCTTTCATAAATTAGACAGAGGTCAGTGTAAGGGTTTTACCTACCAAGTTCTGTGCCTATCAGCACAGTGGTTCAGAAGCACAGGAGTATTAAATGTAAAAAAACTCATGATGTCACCTTTGCAATTTGATTGATACATAGCTCTGGTGTAATTTGACATAGCAACTATTCCTTTGCAATTTAGATAAAGCATACCCCAAAGGCCCAACACATGGAATTTTGCCTCAATCAAAGTTACGGTTCATGAGAAGAAGATTTTTAAGCATATTTTTCACATATTAAAAATTGGGTTAAAAATGGGCGTGTTCAAGCGCTTGTGGAGTCTGTGTTTTTCAACGGATTGCTTTCAACTTTGGAATATCTTGCCAGTGAGGCCTTGTCATTATGCACAAGAAATTTCAGAATGATTAATGCTATGGTGAATGATATTAGCTCATTTGCATATTAATTAGTAAATGGGGTAACTTGATTGGCTTGTGTGGCCACGTTTTCGCAATTTAACTCAGGATTGGGTCCAAGATGATGTTTTTAAAATTTCGCTCAAATTGGCCCAACCCTTCAGGAGAAGATGTCATTTTTGCTGAAACCATAATTATGCAAATTAGCTCAGAATCCAATATGGCGGACTTAAAAGGTTCAAGGGGCAAAGTTGTTCCTTGTGATGAGGGAAACCTGTATACCAAGTTTCGTGACTTTTTGTCAAATGGGTCAAAGGGGCTGAGCTTTTGAAAATGGCGATTTCAATCCAAGATGGCTGCCTGGTCATGTGACCTATGGATGCCATATTGT
Organism: Gymnothorax javanicus; assembly: GCA_029692085.1. NCBI lineage: Eukaryota > Metazoa > Chordata > Actinopteri > Anguilliformes > Muraenidae > Gymnothorax > Gymnothorax javanicus. The sequence continues at coordinate 104,457,931 of CM056193.1, read as the reverse complement.
AGATAATTGTTCATCATATGACCCTCTAACATTCTTCCAAATTTGGTGACTTTTCGATGGACGGTTTTGGTTTCATGGGCAAAATTGGAAAAGTGGCGGAAAAATAATAATAATAATCCGAGTAAAAACAATAGGATTCCAGCACTTCATGCTTGGACCCCTAATAACTGTGACAATAATGTAACAGTTCATTAATGTAGTAAGTTTTAAAACATTTGAAATTTAACATTCAGTTTAAAAGGAAAACCTAAGGGACTGACTGGAAGAATTTGCAGGTGAGAGGGATGAAGATCCTACTGGATTATCTCAACCATCAGTTGTATCCTTTTTCATTTCCAACACTTTTGTCTTGCATTGTTCAAATGCTTTCTTGCTGCTGATGTTCTGTGCAGCCATCAAACTTGCTAGTCTTGCATCTACAAGGCAGAGCTTCCTGGCAGAGGCACTCTAAGATCAATGAAGTCCATTCAGTTATGCAGCTGCTTGACTCCTCAGGCAATGGATATTTCTGAATGTAAACTTCTCCACTCTCAGTGCGTAGCACCAAGGGCCAACCAAATGATCTGTGCTTTGTTCACAGCACCAATTGCAATGATAACATCATTATGTGGTGTGGTGCATGATAAGGCAAAATATGGCTGGATTTCCATATATCTGGTAGCCTCAGCTATTAATAGTCCCATATTATAAACAAAACAGGCCATGTTGCTGAAACGTTCTCTTTGAAAATAAATCTTGACCACTGCTCGATTGTATCCTTTGATGTTGGCAGAGAATGAAGACTTTTATGATGATCATTGCAGTTGAAAACAGAGCACTTAGTGTTTTTGCTTGTAAACTTGGACATCTTGTTAGCACTTTAACTATGGGCTCCTTCTGCTACTAGGACTGTGACCGCTACTCCCTCTTTGTCTTATTTTTGTTTTTCCAGTTGAAGTGTGCAGTGGGCATAACTCAACCAATCAAGGGTTGGCTCATGCAAATGCAGCTGGATGATACATGTAAAAGATGCAGCTCATTCAAACCATGCAGGGCTAATTTACCTCAAAAACTCACAGTATTTCTCAAATTATAAATATCTCATTATGGTCGACCTTTTTTCCCCCTCCTCCACTTTCAATGGTACTGGGATTACTATTATACATGTGGGAGGGCTTGGAAAAAGTAGATTTGAGTGGGGGCTGTAACATTTTGTGTGCTGCACTGTATTGCAGTTGACGCCCAGTGGCATGCCAGTGCGGTTACTGTCCGGTTCCACTTTGAGTCTGGCTCGGGGCACTAAGCCACTGTCTCGGGACACTCGAATGGTACTGCAGTTATTGGCGTGCTCCACAAGGAGACTGGAGAGAGACAGCGGTAGCCTCGGAACCACTGACTGTACAAATCATGCTTGGAACACTGGTATTACACAGTAAATCCATGCCTTACAGGACTGCAAAACTTGAACTATACTGCCTCAGTAGAATTGTGGGTCTAGCATGCTGGTGTCATGTTAGGTCTATATGTTTTGTTTGTATCAGAGTAGGTTACAAGAGTCAAAAACCAAATGTTTTCAAAGTTGCTTCATTTAGTATTTCAGGTGTTTGAGGGGAAAGAAACTAATTCAGGTCATTGATAACACAGTCATCGATTTCAATAATTTCTCATCAAAGTGTCCACTAAAAAATTTTATTATTGCTATGCAGATCATAAGTATTCTGGATGTTCATTTTACTAAGGTATCTTTCTCTAATTCTAATCAGGGTCCAGGAATCAGGGTCCTGGAATCACGTTCTTGTTAACCGCTGCAAGTCCACTCTCAAGTTTGTCGGGAACAGACAGAGCCCAGGAAGTGCAATGGCATGAAAAAAATTCAGTTTGTGGGAACAACATATATCTTGTTCTCGTGACTAAGTTAATTCATAGCCACGAGCTATAACACGTTTCCTTAATTTAAATAACTCATTCCCACAATTTGGCAAACTCTTGGCCACTAAATACAACTCTTTCCCATGATTTAGTTAACTCGTGGCGTCAAGATATGACTCGGTCCATCACTTTAATCAACTCTCTCCCTAAATTTTGTTTACTGGAATTGAGGGAGAGAGTTACATCTCGTGGCCACACAAAAGCTAAATCGTGGGAACGACTTGTATCTCATGGCCACGGAATAGCTAAGTCGTTGGAACAACTTTTATCTCGAGGCCACAAAATCACCAAGTCTTGGGAACAACTTGTATCTCATGGTCACAAAATAGTTAAGTCATGGGAACGAAATGGCTAAATCGAGGGAAAGACTTGCATCTCGTGGCCACGACTTAAATTTTTTTCATGTCATTGCACTTCCTGGGTTCAGTAGGAACAGGCTTCCAACCCTGAGCTGGGGTCAGGACTGGGACTGAATTCCTCTCAAGCATCAACCTTCCTCTTCTTGGGCAGTCTAGTGCTGGAAAGCGTTTCAACATCTGGCTGCACCCTGGAGGCCACTGGGCGGCGATAGCAGCCAAAGTATTGACTACTACACCTGTGCTGAACTGCCTCTCTTCCTCTCCGGGATTCCATCCCCGTAATTACCATACTGTACTACAAGTTTGTCTAAGCACTTGATTCCTAGTTTGGACCGTAACACACAGTGCTCACATTTTTTCTATGCAACGGATGGTATTACTATATTAACCAGGATTGATGACATGCTGGCCGTGAACTCATGGCAAAATGGAAAGCTTTTTAACCACAACCAAACAAATGGTGGAAGGAAGCCAATAATGATTCTTTTCGCAGTCAGGATCTTTGGTAATTTAGTAATAAACACGACACCCCTGGAATACATTTTCCATGCTGAAAGCATGGGATTTAACAAGTGCTGGAATATGCACAACTGTTCTGACTGAAATGAGGTGGCAGCATTATTTAACCCTGTAATTGTTTACAACATATTTGTATTTACGTAAATTGTTGAACATTTCCATAACATAGTTTGAGTGAATAGTTCAAATTCAATTAAATTATTCTGAGAATTTGTAAGTATGTTCATGAATTATCACATATGCTTAACTGATAATCTGTTGAACATCTATTGACAATACAAAATGGTTAAATTGTACAATGTCAACTAATAAATAGTTGAAATGTTACAAATACTTTCACATGTATTCACTAGGAAGTCAGTTAAACATCCCTTGGCCGAGGGAAACAGTTGAATTGTTGAATGTCAAGTAAAATGCTGTTGCAATGTTACAAATACTCTGTAAGGCAGGGCTCCTCAAATCCAAATTCAGCCCTGGTTTCCCATCCTTCCAGGACTTGAGTGAACAGTTATTCCCTCTGATAGGCCAGTCTGTCATCACACCTGACTCCCAGGTTTGGGGGGATGGGGGTGGAAAACCAGCAGTTCTCGGCCCTTGAGGACCATGATTTGGAGAGCCCTGCTGTAAGGTCTCTGTGGGTGGACTATCCAAGTTAAGTGTTACCAAAAATCCTATCACAATCAAGTTTTCATTTAATATCTGTTGGCTCTTAATATAATCCATAACAACCTACTTCTTAATAAGTTGTTTAGGGCAATTGGAATAAATAGAGCTTCCAGGGAAGCAGAACTCAACTGGAGTACATTTGGTCAACTCTCAGTAATATGTAGGGAATGTACAAAAGCCATTAGGTTTGCAAACAAGTTGTTTAGCTGTTATCAGGACCAAATCCAAGATGGGTGCGTACTTCGGCTATCTTGAGTCAGATCGGGCTGAAATGCAATACCAGCCTAGTCCTTGGTGTAATGATGCTGCTTGTCAGTGGCAGTTCGTCGGCCGTAACAAAGGGAAGCCAAAACCTCGCCCTTAAAAGCTTAATGACTTAAACCTTTCGCAGTTTTCTTTTCTTGATCAGCAGTTTCTTGATCCCAATACAAATTGGGAGAAGGGCAGTCAAATTTATTTTCAATAGCAAATGATGACATAAATTATCAATACGTCTTTATAAATTAGTTTGCGAGGCTTCTTTCGCAAGCAGCCACGAGAATCCGTTTTCTACAATCTTAATATAGAAGTAAAGAATGCGATTTTGCACAGCTTATTGCTTAATGAGCCTCACTAATCAATTTGTGAATCTATGCCGTTTCACGAGCTACTTGAGCGCGGAATTTATAAAGACGTAGGCCTATGGTAATTTACGTCATAATTTATGTGTGAAAGAAAACCCCTCATAATTTTGTGGTGCAATGTATAACAATGCTATCGAAAATAAATTTGACTGTCCTACCAATTTGTATGAGCAACTGCTGATCAAGAAAAGTAAACTGCGAAAGGTTTAAGTCATTAAGCTTTGAAGGGCGAGGTTTTGGCTTCCCTTTGTTACGGCCGACGAACCGCAACTGCTGCTTGTGAAGTTTTGTCAAAATCGGTTAATATTTGTAGACACTAGAGTCCAAAAGATAAGGGATGAGGGACAAAGGCAGAGAAATGGTTCAGCATATGTTGAACTCAAGCTTCAGCTGAGTCAAAAACTCAACCTCCAGTTGAATTAAAAACAGCCCCACAACATCAAAGATACAACATCACTGACAGGTGGGGATGAGGTTATTCAAATTTTTTGTGTTTAATCTAGACCCATTATTGGTGTTTATTGCTAAAGAGCTCTATTTTGATTTAATCTGTTCATAGAACTCAGTACCACTGGAAGATCCTGTACCACATGGCAAACTATGGGTGCATTCTCTGGCAACCCTCCTAAAAATCTTATAGTAGAGTGAATACAGCGAAATTGTAATTTTGGAGACTTTCTGACCCAAAGACAGAATTCACTTGAACGGTGTTCCTTGGAGTTTCATTTAACACTTGAGCCATTCTCCTAGGCACAAACCCTCTTCCAGGCAAAGGAGGTTTTGCAGGGTATAGGCAAATTTGCCCACAGCTGAATTTGAACCATCTTCTGGTTATTTCCACCTACTGGTGGGACTGTCCAGAAAATAGATTTGAAATGTGAAATTTGCATACAGGAAGTGAACTGTGACCTATTTAGTTATTTCAAGATTTTTGTGGGGCAAGGCCTTGAAAAGTCCATATTTAAACCCATAAATGATTGTTCTGAAATACCAGATGAGTTTTAATGGCTACACAACAACATGACGGACATTTTGATACCAAACATAAGTATATATGTGAAAAACTGAAACTTTTCAGACAATTTTCCATTGAAAAATGCATTTGTCCTGATGCAAAATGTAAAGTTCATCTTGAAAAACAACCAGGTTCCTATGAAAACACACCTAAGATATTTTCACAAAAGTTGCCTCATATAGTTGGCTAAATAATGTGCGAGTGTCGTTAAATTGTGAGACCGGTAACATGGTGTATTTAAGCCATTCTTATTATATATAATTGTGCATGTACTTCATATATTTCAAAAGACAGAACTTTGGTATATGTCTGGGAATATGGAATTTTAGGTCGGTAGAACATTAGCTCTTTAGAGCACCACCTTTGGTCAGATAGCTGCCAATCCAGAATAGTAGCAAGGTAAACCCTTCATTTACAGAGAAAACTAGCTGTGTGCATTATAATTCAAAAACAATTTCTTTGGTACATTGCTGGGGATGGCCGGTACTTGCATCCATTCTAAAGTGCCCCCTGGAGGTGAATTTTTCTGACTTTTGATGTTTAATATCATCTACACTGAAAATACTACCATTGCGATTTTACTAATGCTGTAATGTACCCCAAAGGGACTATGTATCCAGAGAATTTCAGATCTCTATCTTGCTGGGAAAACACAATAATGTCATCTAAACATAGGCACAATCTGCTATGAAATGGTCAATTTCGAGTTTTCCTCCAACTTTGGCTCTGTCTAGCTTGAAACTGTGGATACTACCAAAGAAATGCTTGTTATTCCCGAAGATAGAGCTCCAAATGCACAACAAACAGCATTTACCCTCACAGCACAAATCTGGGTTACAGAGAAAATATACCGCAAACATGCAGTGTTGTGTTAGTTCACAATTAATATGAACTAGTTCAAAGTTCAGTTCACAGATTTTAAAATGAACTAGTTCAGTTCATAGTTCATATTTTTTAAAAATGAACTAAGTTCACAGTCCCAAAAAATGAACTAGTTATTTTTTACGTTCATTTTTAACGCACTCATCCAAGCATTTTTTTCTTCATTAGAGTCTCTTCTTATCTATTCATCCCCAGCTCCCAATCATTGCCACAATGTCCAAAAATGGAATCACAGCTTTTATTTAACAAGTTATAGTACTGAAAAAAATGTCAGTAGATTCAAACTACATGCTGAAAGTAAGGTCCAGCAAAGTTTCTGTAGATGCAATTGTCCTTCATTACAACTGCATGAATCACATTCCAATGCAGTTCAAAAAACATAAGCCAAGACCAACAATGTTACAGTAGGCAAGAACACTGAGTAAAAGGCGTCCAGTGCACCGCACCTCTGAATTTCCCAATGACTATAATGGAAAAACTCCTGCTATTATTTTGTTATTTAAAAGGTATACAATCGTAAATCTTTCCGTTGTAGGACTGGATTACATTATAAAAAAAGAATCGAGGCGCAATTTTGCTTGACACTTTTCGAGAACAAAGTTATAAAAGCTTGTTTTAGTCAACGGTTAATCCATTGGTAGATCAATATGACTCACATCTGACTCTGATTGGTCACTCGCATAGCATTGGTGAATAGTCTGCAAGAACATTGCCGTAAGTAGTTTGAACTCCCATGGTTACTGAGTTATGTTTTCATCTCACCGAACCGACAGCCGAGCAGTATGCTGAAGCGCTATCTTCGCTGGCAATCATAGAAAGCTAGCCAGTTTGGTCGACTGCCTTTGCTAGGATTGCGTTATCGTAATAATAATAATTTAAAAAAAAAAAAAAAACTCTCAGCTTGCTCACTAAATAGTCCCTAGATAGGCAGATGCCTGATAAGGATGCTTCTATTTGTACAATTCATCCGGAATGAACACCGCTAACGTTACACAAACGTTTGCTAATGCTATGTAGATATGCAACTTGGCTAACATTACATGGGCATGAGAGCTGGCTGGCCATCACCCTTTGTAAGCAACCTGGGTTTATTGTACCAACTAAATTTATCTAGCTAGCTAAATTACAGATTAAGTTTGCCATCACAGCCGTCTACAGCGATCCGATTACCTAACACACCAGCTAGACAAGTAGCTTGTTAGTGTTGCGCTTCCCATTAAGACGTGTTTTTATATGCTCGACGTCTCGAACAGTGTCATGTAAAATTGCGCATTAATTTTTACTCTTATATGTTTTTCGATCACAGCTATGTTGAAATTGTTTTGGAAGACCCCTTAGTTTGGCGGCAAATAGCAGGAATTTCTCCATTACACTCTCCATGGGAAATTCAGAAGTGCGGTGCACTAAACGCCATATTGGTTTCTTCAACTGCGCTCGTTCGTCAAAAAATGAACGTGTTCATGAACGCCGTTCTTTTTTCCCGTTCACGCACAACACTGCAAACATGAACCAAAAATGAATTTCGGCAATCTTTCTGGCCATCCTTTGTACTAACCCAGCAAGATACCAAGGTAATATTAACTGAAAATGATAGTTTTGTTGTGAGTAAACACATAATAAAGCATTCTTGGTTGGTATATGTCTGGGATATTATTTTATTTCAGTGGCTTCCAGGTGGTGCCACAGGCAGACTAAGTAAGATATGGACCTGAAAATTTGGCTTTTTCCGAGAGACTACCATATCTACCAATGTGCCAAGTTTCATTCAATTCCAGGGGGGTCAACTCCTCAACTTCTTCAAAAAGTGCCATTTTCTCATGGAATGGCTCTTAATAAATCATATATACAGTGCATTCAGATTGCAAAAACACAATTATGCCAAATAAATTTGTGATAAACAATTGCACTACGAGGTTCAAAGATGGTGCAAAGTGTAGTAAGGGTGCTCTTAACTTAAATGGACAACAAAATCAATGGCTATACGTACTCATTGTTGGCGAATGAGGGGATGACAATAAAAGACGGTGACAAGATATCCAGCAAATGTTATTTCAAATATGTCAAAAAACAACCAAAACCAGACACAGACAATGACAATGACACAACAGATGATGGTACTACATCAAACAATGACATTGATGAAACAGAGACTGTTTCTTCAGGAAATCTTGGCAGATGAGGAAGACCTTATCCAAGGAAATCCTCTCAATGTATCCTGTCCAACTGTTGATTTAATGTATGGAACATCATCACATCGAAGGTGTTCCATTTGTAAACAATACGATGACCAATGCTTAATAATACCAATGGCTTCTTGAAAATTCTCAGAGTCTATAATTACATCCTAAAATCCACAAGGCCTGTATACAACCTATAAAATGTACAACAGTTTATGAAAACATCTAAATGGGTTTTCTGAGAAATATGTAGTATATAATAAAAATGGCTTGAATACACCATGTTACCGGTCTTGCAATTTAACGACACTCGCACATTATTTAGCCAACTATGAGGCAACCTTTGTGAAAATGTCTTAGTTGTGTTTTCGTAGGAACCTGGTTGTTTTTCAAGTTGTGTAGCCATTAAAAATCATCAGGTTTTTCAAAACAATCATTTATGGGTTTAAATATTGACTTTTCGAGGCCTTGTCCCACAAAAATCTTGAAATCACTAAACAGGTCACAGTTCACTTCCTGTATGCAAATTTCTCATTTCAAACCTATTTTCTGGACAGTCCCACAAGTAGGTACCAGTGGCGGTTCTAGAACCGGGAATTGGGGGGGCACAGACACGTCCCTTTATGACAATTAGTCCTGGCTAGTTCCGAATCATTTTCCTTTACTAACGCGTTTTCCAATTATCGTAATTGGCAACTGAAGACACGGTTTCTCTCTATATGCGATGGAACAGCGATGAAATCATGGGCTAAATTCAGTACAATGGCGGAGCCAGAACTGAGAATTGTGACAAAACATCCATTTAGAACAGTTATTAGACCTGACCTGTTATCAGTCATTTTCATGATTAACAAAAAGTTCATCCCGAGAGCACTCCACAGTTAACAGCTGCTGCTTGTTCTCCCCGATTACGTAAGAAGACAATCATTCATCTGGACGCGTATTTGCTGTATTTAAACCAACGTTATTCAAATTTGCATACCTGTCGACTCTCACGCTAATAGCTTGAGCAGCACGCTGCCTATTTAACTGCCGAGTGCCACTTTTTTTTTTTTTTTTAATCAACCCACGCAATACCGAGAGTGAAAGGCGGTATTTCATTGGAATGCGGACCTGATCAATCAATGCGAAGCACTGGCCTATTAGTAAGTAAATTATTTTTCTGTACTGAATTTCGCCCATGATTTCATCGCATATGGAGAGAAACCGTGTCTTCAGTCACCAATTAGGATAATTGGAAAACGCGTCAGTAAAGGAAAATGATTGAGAACTAGCCAGGACTAATTGTCATAAAGGGACGTGTCTGCCCCCCCCCCCCCCAATTCCTGGTTCTAGAACCGCCACTGGTAGGTACATATAACCAGAAGATGGTTCAAATTGGGCTGTGGGCAAATTTGCCTATACCCTGCAAAACCTCCTTTGTCTTACTGTATAACCCTTTCAAGGGTTGCCAAGGATTGGGGCACACTTTTTAGATAAGAGTATTTTTTCCTTCAATTATCTATAATGACTGAATAAAATTTTTTTTATTTTTGTTAATATTTGAATAAAACATTGGGAAGTTTAACAGTACCAACATTTTTCATTGTGTTTTTGCTAATATTTATTATATTTTGTCACTAGTGCATTAGTGAAGGGACCAGTAAATAATCAGGTTAGGCCTCGTGTTATTTAAAAAACAAACAAAAAATAACATGAATAGTATTAGCCAATCCAAAATTAGAAGAATATGTAAATCCTGCAATAGTAATTCAAGAAACCTGAAGAATGTAAACCGCATTTAGAACTTATAAATGGGATGTGTAATAACTTCCATACTTCATCTATCAAGTTCATACAAAGTAATATTCAGAGTTTAATCAGCTCTTACAGAATCTATTTGACCTGTCAGAGCCGACTGAACTCTGAACACTTTACTGAGCTGTCTTTATTCAGAGATCAAAGTCAATTATTTTCCAGTTGTTTTGAGATACAGTAGTGTGCAGTGATGATTATACACCACCATTTTCAATCAAGGGCTCAAAACACATTACTTCTGTATGATTTTTTTGGTGAAAATGTATTGAAAGATACTATTGTAGGCAATGAAACCAAAAAAATCATTCACACAAGTATTTTGACATTAAAATCTGGGTAAGAAACAAAAACACTGAAAACATCAATTTTTTATGAGAATTGAAAGCTGTCAATTTTTTTTACTCTTGCATACCCTGAATGCATGTTTGAAGGCTCATTCCATGATTACTGATGCTAAAAAAATTGTTTAAACTGGTTTGAGGCAACATTAATCTGCAAAATTACCTCTGATGGTCAGTTGTTCCAGTATAAAAGGTGACATGAACTTTGAGCAGTGTCACAGTCTTAAACACAATGGCATGATGGAAGGTGCTCTCTGAGATTTTCTACCCGCACTGAGGCCTTACATGATGCTGAAGACATGAAATGCTGCCATGGTATTGTAAGAAACACAATGAAACGTTTCAAAGAGAGCAGATTGCTGAAAACTACAGCCCCAATTCCAAAATAATTGGGACAAAGTGTAAATTGTGAATAAAATCAAAAATGCAATGACTTTCAAATCACACCAGCCAGAATTTTATTCACAATAGAATCAAGATAACATAGCAAGTGTTGAAATTGAGAGATTTTACAATTTTATCCACAAAATGAGCTCATTTCGAATTCGATGGCTGCTACAGGTCTCAAAAAAGTTGGGACAGGGGTCTGTTCACCATGGTGTAGCATCCCCTCTTCTTTTTAACACAGAGTGAAGGCGTCTGGGCATTGAGGAGACAAGTTTCTTGAGTTTAGCCACTGGAATTTGATTCCACTCTTGTTTAACACAGGGTTCCAGCTGCTAGAGAGTTTTAGGTCTCCTTTGACGGACTTTTCATTTAATTATGCTCCAAGTGTTCTCAATCGGTGAAAGATCAGGACTGCAGGCTGTCCAGTTCAGCACACGGACTCTTCTACTACGCAGCCATGTTGTTGTAATAGCTGCAGTATGTGGTTTTGCATTGTCCTGCTGAAATACACAAGACCTTCCCTGGATAGATGTCATCTGGAGGGGAACATATGTTGCTCTAAAACCTTTATATACCTTTCAGCGTTCATGGTGCTTTTTAAAACATGCAAGTGTCCCACACCATATGCACTAATGCATCCCCATACCATCAGAGATGCTGGCTTTTGAACTGAATGCTGATAACAGAAGGGGTGTTCTTTCTCCTCTTTAGCCTGGAGGACACGATGCCCATGATTTCCAACAAGAATGTCAAATTTGGACTCGTTTGACCACAGGACACTTTGCCACTTTGCTACAGCCATTTTAAATGAGCCTTGGCCCACAGAACTCGGCGGCACTTCTGGATCATGCTGAACAATGGCTTCCTTTTTGCATGATAGAGTTTTAGGTGGCATCTGTGGATGGCACAGCGAACTGTGTTTACAGACAGTGGTTTCTTAAAGTATTCCTGGGCCCATTTAGTAATGTGAATGACAGAATCATGCCGGTGAGTGATGCAGTAGCGTCTGAGGGCCCGAAGATCACGGGCATCCAGTAAAGGTCTTCGGCCTTGTAAGACATCCCTTTTGTAGCCAATCATGTTACACACCTGATGCCAGTTAACTTAATTACTTGCTAAATGTTCTTTCAGCTGATTCTCTTATATATTAATTGCTTTTTCAGCCCTTTTTTGCCTGTGTCCCAACTTTTTTGAGACCTGTTGCAGCCAGAAAATTTGAAATAAGCTCATTTTGTGGATAAAAATGTAAAATATCTCAGTTTCAATATTTGAAATGTTATCTATGTTCTATTGTGAATAACATATTGGCTCGTGATCTGAAAGTCATTGCATTTTGATTTTATTCACAATTTACACTTCGTCCCAACTATTTCGGAGTTGGGGCTGTAGTAGCAACAGAGGTGCACAATGGAAGTTTATGCGCGCAGCAGGTGCAATTCCTGCATTTGCACACTGTTACATGCCGTGCTCAAGTTCGCCCCGGCACAAGAGGCAAGTTTGCCCCGGCAAAAGAAGCCCAGCATGCCCCGGCACAAGACGGTCAGTTCGCCCCAACACAAGAAGGCCAGTTCGCCCCAGCACAAGAAGGTCAGTTCGGCCCGGCACAAGACGGTCAGTTCGCCCCGGCACAAGAAGGTCAGTTTGCCCCAGCACAAAGAGGCCAGTTCACCATGGCACAAGAGGGCCAGTTCGCCCCAATACAAGAAGGCCAGTGTGAACCCCGATCCAGTTCTCTGCTTTCCCTTCAGCTTCAGCTGTTGGCCAGGTGCCTGTTCCCGACCACTGCCGTCAGCCTGGTGCCCCATTGCGGCCAAAGCAGTCAGTCTGGTGCCCCATCGTGGCCTCAGCAGTCAGCCTGCGGCTCCAGCGGCACCAGCAGCAAGTTTGTTGCCCAAGCAGTGTGTCTGTGGCTCCAGCAGTCAGTCTGTCACCCCAGCAGTAAGTCTACAGCTCCAGCAGTTAGCCTGCTGCCAACTTGTGGTGCCAGCTGTCCCTCTGTTGCCCTAGCAGTAAACCTGCGGCAGCAGCCATCAGTCAGTCATCCAAACAGTAAGCCTAAGGCTGCAGCAGTTATTCTGTCACCCACTTGTGGCGCCAACTGTCAGCCTGTTGCCCCAGCAGTAAACCTGCAGCACCACAAGCAAGTCTGTCACCCCAGCAGTGTGTCTGTGGCTCCAACAACCAACCTACAGCTCCAGCGGCAAGTCTGTCGCCCTAGCAGTGTGTCTGTGGCTCCAGCCATCAGCCTGTCCCCCCAGCAGTAAACCTGCAGCACCAGCTGCAAGTCTGTTCCCCAGCAGCGTGACTGTGGCTCCAATATACACACCCGACACCGCACCAATGCCCGGCTCAAGTCCAGTTGCAGGGCTAACACACCGGCTCTGGTCCAGCTGCCCTCCCCTTTGGCGTTCCTTTGCCTGGCTACCTGCCCTTATTCAATTATCCATTTCTCCTAAGTTCTCCTCAGTTAATGCAGTGGCGACTGGTCATTAGGGGCAGGTGGGGCACAGCCCCACCTGGTGTCACCAGAAAGGACCGCAGGCAAATTACATTAATAATTCTCAAACATTATCTTATTATCTGCTAAAATGTATTGTCTATAAATTTAGCATTTTCCTAAATTGCATAGAATTTGTGTTTGGATTTAAGTTCAGGTTTATTGGTCTCTGTTTTGCTGCTTCAGACCGATCTCCTGATTCATGTCCGCATGAATGGGGCTCGCCTCCCTTACGCAATGCAATGTTTGCGATACGTGTGAAAACATAAGTACGCATGCTCAGAGTGTTGGCTGTATTAGTGGGGGTAGCACGAATTCGTTGACGTGTGGGGCTGACAGCCCCAAGCCCCACTCAATGAGTGTATATAGAACTGATGAGGCTGCCGCTGCTTCCTTCTACAAGCGCAGTAGAAGAAACAAATATGGCGTCAAGTGCACCGCACTTCTCAATTTCCCATAGTCTATAATGGAGAAATTCCTGCTATTTTCCGCCGAACTAAGGGGTCCGCCGAAAAGATTTCAGTATATTTGTGATCGAAAATCATATAAGAATAAATATTAATGCGCAATTTTACATGACACTGTTCGAGACGTCGAAAATATAAAAACGTCTTAATGGAAGCACAGCAGTAACTGGCCACTTGTCTAGCTGGCGTGTTAGGTAATCGAGTCGCTGTAGACGGCTGTGATGGCAAACTTTATCTGTAAATTTAGCTAGCTAGATAAACTTAGTTTAGCACAATTAACTCACGTTGCTTACAAAGGGTGACGGCCAGCTAGCTGTCACGCCCATGTAATGTTAGCCAAGTTGCATATCTATATAGCATTAAAAATAGCGAATGACCTGGCAGAAATGTTCGTGTAACGTTAGTGGTGTTCATTCCGGATGAATTGTCCAAATAAAAGCATCCTTATCAGGCATCTGCCTATCTAGGGACTATTTAGTGAGCAAGCTGTTTTTTTTTTTTTTTTATTATAACGCAATCCTAGGTGAGGCAGTCGACCAAACTGGCTAGCTTTCAATGATTGCCAGCGAAGATAGCATTTTGCATACTGCTTGGCTGTCTGTTCCGTTCTACATGTTCTTGTAGGCTATTCACCAATACCATGCGAGTGACCAATCAGAGTCAGATGTGAGTCATACTGACCTACCAATGGATTAAACGTTGACTAAAACAAGCTCTTATAACTCGTTCTCGTAAAGCGTCAAACAAAATTGCGCCTCGATTCATTTTTATTATGTAATCCAGTCTTACGCAGGAATGATTTACGATTGTATAGATAACAAAATAATTGCAGGAGTTTTTCCATTATAGTCAATGGGAAATTCAGAAATTCACTTATCCAGACCAGAAATACATTATTGCCCCACCAAGTTTTTACACTTAAAAACGCCACTGAGTTAATGATTTTCACCTGTTTCCTTCTAGTTAATTAGATCCCTTTTTCTATTTAAAGCTTAGTTTCTCCTTTAACAGGCAGGTAGCCATAGTCTGTTCCCCTTTTTTTAGGTGCACTCTCTTTCTGTTATCCTTGAAGTTTGTATTTACTTTTATTGCTCCTCACTTTTATGATTTAATAAAATCAGTGTCCCTGCATTTGGGTTCTCTGTTTCACTGCTTGCCCCCGCACCTTTTTTAACATCATTGGGTGCCAGGGCATGACACAACATCAAAAAAAGACTTGAGTTTGCCAAGAAATTTAAGGATTGGACACTAATGGAGAGGGAACAAGTCCTTTGGATTGATGTATCAAACTTAGAAATTTTCTCACCCATGCAGAATTTATGTGCGCCATAGAGTTAGAAAAAGTTTCAAAAATGACTGTTTAACCCCTTCAGTAAAACATGGACGTGGTAAATATGGTTTGGGGTTCGGTCTGCTCGAAAGGAGTTGGTGAGCTCATAAAAATCTACAAAATCATGGATCAAAAGAAGCATCACAGCATCCTTGTGAGGCACGCATTGCCAACTGGAAAGAGACTAATCGGCCGGGAATTTTATTTTCAACAAGATAATTACCATAAATATAATTCCAAGTTGTGCAAGAATTATCTCAGTCATGAAAGAAACATCTTGTGACATAAACGTTATGATTTGGCCTGCTCATAGTCCAGACCTTAATCTGATTGAGCAAATCAGTTGTAAAACCAAAAGAATCTCTTTGGAATTAACTTCAAACCATATGGAATGGTTTAATGAGTGAGGAAATTAAGTGCATCTGTGCCATTTTAGACCGGACACTGGCAAAATGTAGAAATTTTTTGGAGATGTAGGGTTATATCTGTAGTTAAGAAAAAAATAATAAAAACCTGGTGTCATCATGGAAAATTTTCAGATACAATGGCCCCACCATGTTGCAATTTGGGAAATTAGTTCGCAATAAGAAAAACATAAATAAATGCAATTCTGTCAAAGTTAATATCCATCACACTTAAGTGCACTAAACAGGAGGAATAAACATGTTTCATGAGAATATCCATGAAAAGAGAGACTTTTGTACCACCTTTCAAAAGCTCGTTCAAGTCAGCCCAAATATAATTATTTTTGCACATCCTTGAACACATCCATATATAAAAGAAAATACTTTGGCAGATTCATATAATTTGACCAGGATGTAGAAAATATATGTATCTATCAAATGCGCGTATAAAAATCAGCAGTCATCATGCAAATTTTCAGACTGAACCAAGATATTTCCATAAAATATTACAAAGCCCCCCCAAAAAAAAGCACTAAAAATGGCATTTCCTCTACTTAAGTTGGGTCTTTTGCAAGAAATGGGCAAGTGTATTATCAAAAATTATTTCTTTATCTTAACCACACAAAATAATTGGAGTTAATCTGCATATTGTTAAACCAGAATTATTTATTAATTTTGTTTACAAATCACAAATATACAAATTGGGAACGGTTTTCCAGAAGCCTGAAATATTATCCCGCAAAAATGTTCGCGTATACAATGGAAGTGGTTTCCAAAGTTAATCGCTGAGATAACTGAAAATTTTCATGAAGATGTCACTGTTACTCAGGCGTTCAGATTCACCTTGACTTGCAGTGTCTCTCTGACTGTGTCTGTCTCGGGCACGGTTGCTCCCATCGTTGCTAACTTGTGTCTTTCTGCGGAGCTGGCTGACGATTTTGGCACATTTATCCCTTCTTTGTTTCTCATCCTGCTTGATAAATTGCCCTTCATGTTTAGCTGGCATATTGTAAAGAAACAGATGCTTTTTTCCAAGTTATAAGGAAGATTATCAAATAAACCGCCTAATTGAAAGTGCCTTACATTGATTAAAGATTCGTTGCAACAGGTTGCGATGCTGCACGAGCAGGATGCATAGTAACCGATGGCGCGATTTTCTTAAAAAAAATGTGAAAACTATGCCTGAAAGATTAAATGCTGTAATCAAATCGAAGGGTAGCCGCACTAGATATTGACTTTTCCCTCATAAAGACATTATTATTTTTGTTTTTACTAGATATTGTTATCTATTTACTTATTTTCATCCATTAGATTCAATATTACATGAAATAAATACTTAAATAGTACTTGGTTTCTGATTTATCTCTATTTTGTTCAGTTTATAATCATCACTGCACACTACTGTATGTTTTTGGTTGTTGACACTTAGCTTGTCTCCGTGGTTGCCAGACAAGCACAGACATGCGCTGGTACATTCCTAAATATTAAATTATAGTAGGGGAAATGTGAGGTGCCCTTTCATGCTGATCCCCAGTCAGCAGGTGAAGGTGGTGCTTGGAAGTGGCAGAATGTAAAAGGGGCTAATGGCCTGTTTTGATCAGCTGTCTGTGTCAGATTTCAGTGCCCCAAGGTAATGCTTTCGGCTGAGGAATTTGTGGGGACAGCTGGTGTCACAGAGCATGGGCCTCGATGCTCACTATAGAAGTCATTACCGATCTCTCCGCTCATATGAAACTACTGAAGAAGCAGCCATACACTTTACATCCATCACATTAATATCGTATGAGTTTTTTTTACTATAAACTATGACTATAAACTGCATATGCCGAGTGACCTTAGAAAGTAATTGCAGAATAATAAAAGAAATCAAGGAGGTAATGAATAAAAAGTATATCTTTTCAAACCACGAGCAATATACTGTGGCACCACTGCCACCACTGAAGTAGCACTTCGGAATTCTGCACTGCAAGAAAGCAGATTACAAGGGAGACCTGTACAAACAAATAAAAGAGATTACAGACAGTAAGCATGTTGAGTTAAAAGCCGTTTCAACATGATTTTTTCCACACAGTGTCTTAGCCTTTAATTTCCCCTCAAACAGCACCAGGATCTTCTCCTAAAACTCATTCATCCTCTCCGCCCTGTGTATTAGGTGCCCTATCTTGATTATGATACTAAAATGTGTTCCGAATGGTCTCCTATTCCTTAGGGACCTGTCCTGTTCAACTGGTGTTAGTCAGGCTTTGGAGTTGAAGTGACTGGGGTTTTACCAGGCAGGAAAAGCAAAGACAGGCTCACTGTTGTTCTTGAAAAGCTGCGTTTATCCGGGATTAGAGACACAAAAATGTTAATAATTGTTCCACACAGAACTGCAAAGAAGCTCCATCCTAA
The DNA here is from genome assembly GCA_029692085.1 of Gymnothorax javanicus. Lineage (NCBI taxonomy): Eukaryota > Metazoa > Chordata > Actinopteri > Anguilliformes > Muraenidae > Gymnothorax > Gymnothorax javanicus. The sequence continues at coordinate 104,440,168 of CM056193.1, read as the reverse complement.
TCCCCTAATCAGCCATTACACCTCTCAGTGCACCCATACTCACAATCGCTTACACCTGCCACACCCACTATTACGCACACTCTAATAAGTGCCACCAAAATCCAAGCGAAATTCACAACTGCCACTGTAATCACAGCCATACTCACAATGCCACCACAACAACCGCACACACACTCTCAAAACCATTGCCACACCTGGGGAACCACATATGTGTGGAAATATACAGCCATTATAAACACAACAAACTATCAGCTTCCTCTGTCATCTTTATCCACAGCCTCAGGACATGAAACACCTAAGCACCGCTGTATCTCCCCTCAACACTCAGACAGGCAGATTGGAATTGTGCCTGATTGCGAAGACAATTTGAGATGCAAGATACTGAGTTGCAGACAGGCACACAGAGAGGCTAACGCTCAGATGCTCAGATGGACAGCAGGGCAAATTCCATGACACCTCTGCACGCCCACCAGAGAGCCACTGAAATCACACAGATGCTCAGAAGCTGGGTTTTTTCTAATAGAGACGGGCAGCTAGATGCTCACACAGCCAGTTGACAGCCCTCAGGGGAAAGGCTGAAGTAATTAGGAGTGGGCCTGGAGCCCTGTGGCAACTGAGTGACAGAGCAGACATGAGTCCAGCAACACCATGCTGAGTACACATCAACTTATGGACACATCAACTTATGGATGATGAATATATCATACGGCAATATTTGTCTGTGTGTGTGTGTGTGTGTGTGTGTGTGTGTGTGTGTGTGTGTGTGTGTGTGCTTGCGCACGCGGGCGTGTGTGAGTGTTCTTGTACTTACTACACAGTGAGGACTAGACCTTTTTTTTTCCTACAGAGTGGGGACATTTTTAGGACGTGAGGACATTTTCTCCTGTCCTCTCAACTGCAAAAGCAAATTGTGACTTATTAGTTAAGGTTAGGGGTAAGGTCAGAATTAGGGATAGGTAAAGGTTAGGATAAGAGTTCGGATTAGGCTTGTGTCACTGATTGTTAAGACTTGGGAGAGGCTGTAGAGACACACAAAGAACGAATGGAAGTCAATGTAATGTCCTCAAAAGGATAGAAGTACAAGGATGTGTGCGCGCTTGTGTGTGTGTGTGTGTGTGTGTGTGAATATAAATAGTAACAGATGACAGTTTCTTAACAAGCAACTACCTAAATGGAACAGTTCATTTTATGCGCTGTATAAACCACAAAATGATCATCATAATCTCAAGCCTACTCATCACCACTATAAAATGACAGGCAAATTGCTGTAAGACAAAATTCAGATGGGAGAAAATCTTATCATATTTGAAATTGCTGGTCTAAAGAAGTAAGTCTTCTAATAAAAAGTAGAAATGTGACTGTAACTGCCAATTTTTACAACTTACTCTTGGTGATATTTTGTCTCTGAGCTTATTAATTTACTATATCCATTTTATGCCGCAGCTGTTGTCCATGTGATTTAGAGAGGTCCCCTGTGGCTTGTTTTAAAATTGTGGTATACTTTGGAATGAGAATGAGGGATCGAATGTTTGAGCTCATCAGGCTGTATGTGCGTAGAATCTGTCCCATTCCTCAGTTATGTCTCGCCACCACGCTAAATGGGCAAGACATACTCCATAAATCGGCTGCCTACTGGGTGACCTACTCTGACCACTGTACGACTCAATGGCACCCTGGGTAGTATGTAACAACACTTTTTCTGGTGAATAAAATACAAGCAGGTGCATTCGCAAGCTGCCTTTGTATATGCTGTTTATTGTGTGGGTGCAATGTGTGTGCGTGTGTTTATCTGATGGGCCTTGTCATTAAGATGCCCTTCCCGTTAGCACCGCTTGTGTCAACAGCAGGACCCATCTCACCCCACCGCATACCGTCCGAATATCCATTGTTTCTCCCATTTTCTTTTCCTCTTTTGTTTGGTTGTTCTCGGGGACCCATTGTAAAGTGCTGGCGCGTGTTTATTGTTTGTTGTTTGTCCTCCCAGACCAGCTCAGGAATGAGATGAGAGGCTGGGCTGGGATTAACCTGGGGGAATTTAATTAGTGGAGCAGTTGCCGCTGCCCTTAACAATTCAATCTTTCAGGCCAGCTCCCAGCTCGCAATGGGCTAGGCAACATCGGGCTTGGGGGTTTGCGGAGGGGGCGTACTGTACATTTCACAAACTGATTAGTTAGGCAGTTTGAATGCCCTGATGCAGGGATGGAACAAAACAGAGGACGGATGGCTAGGAGATATATGACAGATTGTACTGTTGGACGGAGGGCGTGGGGATCGGTGGGGACGGCACCAGCAGAGCGTAGGTTTGGCATTTGCCGGCCCAAGTGGTACGCCCCCCCACCACCCCCACCCTGGTCTTGTGGCAGGGCGGGTGCTGACAGTGTGGGCTTGGAGTACTTACTGCTCAAACTGAAGCCATCACTGTTGCATTGTAATCCCGATGCTAAGCTCCCCATTAACCCATCTGTGTACTCCCTGTGCTCACTCACAACATACCCAAATCCCCTAGTCCAGCATGTGAAGTCTGCTTCCATAGAGAACACCTGCATGGAGGCTGGCTCCAGGCAGATTTTGTGAGTCACACATTCTGACAGTGTCTTCATAACCACTATGTGCAAGGCCTGTCCAACAAGTTGTGGGATCTCCAGCCATTCAGTCCATTTTGTTCATAATGAAGTGATACAAGAACATGGCTCCTAATCTCAGAAAATTTCATATTCACTTAACCATGATTGGCCTAATACAGTGTTCAGCTGTGGATGTAGATGTTTGTTTTTCACCTGAACTTCTCCTCTTATTTCTTTTTTCTTTTGGATAGTGAGCTTCAGATCCCAATCCATGTTAACATTTCCAATGAAAATATGAAAGTGGCTGATAGGTGTTTTTTATATGTATTTTGTCAGCTTCCTTTTTGTAAGGGTCAGGTAGGACAAGAAGCTGGTGGAAAAGTGCAGGCAAAGTACGTTGGATGTGTTCTTGGAAGCGGACAGTTAGCACAGTATGTGGATGTGAGGACATTTGTAATGGCAGTCATTACAGAGTCAGCTGTTGAACATAAAACTGAGGGCATAAAACATCCCTTTAAAATGACCATTAGACTTGATCTGTTTTCATCCATTTTCGTTGATTATTATGTAAACTCCAAGAACATTCAACTCTCTAAGGAGTAGCCAATTCTCTTCATTAAGACAAGAAATAAAAGGTTTCATTAGGATGCAAAAGAGTGTGCATCTCAATCTTTGTTTTCTGTGTTTTCATTTAAATAATCACGAACCGCAGGTTTGATAGGTTGCAAAGGCAGTGTATCAGACAAGTTCACCTGCCATGACAGAGCCGGTTGGTATTGTTTTCAACTTCTGAGTTTGTGCGTGTGCATCATTATGGCAAAATGTGGTCCTGGAGACCTACTGTACGAGAAAATACCAGAGATGCAGTTTTGAATACTTTGCCAGGAGTCTATTGCTTGCTAAAATTTTCTTTTTCAACAAGCACATTGGTCAGCTGTGTTGGTTTGTTTGGTTTTAATTTAATGTCCAAGTGGAATCTCCAAATCGGCAATTTGGGCATCTTTTTGGACATTGTGTGCCATTTGAGATTTCTCAGGTACCAAACTGTAAAACCCATTTAATTTCACTTATATGTCACTCCAGGCATACATTCCACCAAAAAACAACCATTTTTGATTCTTTTTAAAAAGCAGCTATGTCTAGGCAGCATCTCCAAATTGGCCATCTGGGCACATTTTGGGCATTGTGTGCCATTTGAGGTTTCTCAGCTACCAAATTGTAAAACTCACTGAATTTCACTTTTATGTCACTACAGGCATACATTCCATCTAATTACAACCATTTTATTTATTTATTTTCATGACAACCAGTCTGGTATACATTTTCCCATTCATCTTGTATACATTTTTGCTATTTAAAGAAAATACATACAAAGCAAATGATGTTTGAGTCCTCTGGAGGAGATTTATTAAAAAAAAAAAAAAAAAACAAGTAAACAAAATTATATACAAATATAAGGTAAAAATGGTAAAAAGTGAAAACAACAAACACCCCAGCAATTATTTATACACAAACTGTGCTTCCACTGCTCAAAAAGAACACACTCTCAGCCTAGGTTTGAACCCAGGTCTCCTGCATCAGAGCACAGCACCTTAGCAACAAAGCTGGCTGAACAGACTACTTCACCCTCCCCTCATTTCAAATCTGAAGAATGAGTCAGCAAAACACGTAATGCACCCCGGTTTCACGCTTGTATTGCTGCGCTCTTTCAGTGCTTGTGCATAATGGCGCAAAGATTATCAGTCAGACGCAACTGTAATGACTATTTTGAAAACGACTGTTGAATATTTTGTGAACAATTATAGCGAACATATCAACAAGACTAGTTTAGAGACTGTATTGCTGTATTCATTGCTGCACTCTATGAGTCTTTGTGCAAAATGTTGCCTGGCAGCTGGAACGCAGAAAAAGTTAAAAACAGAAATCACAAGAAACATCCCAGCAGCTATATATACTAAAACTGTGTTTGCAATGGAGCACTGCTCAAAATGCAATCAGATACGACCATCGCCCGCACAATGGCTCAGTGACGTACCCACTAAACTACAACCCCTATTCTGAAATAGTTGGGACAAAGTGTAAATTGTGAATAAAATCAAAATGCAATGACTTTCAGATCACATGAGCCAGTATGTTATTTACAATAGAACATAGATAACATTTCAAATGTTTACACTGGGACATTTTACATTTTTATCCACAAAATGAGCTCATTTCAAATCTTCTGGCTGCAACAGGTCTCAAAAAAGTTGGGACACAGGCAAAAAAAGGGCTGAAAAAGCAATTAGTATATAAGAGAATCAGCTGAAAGAACATTTGGCAAGTAATTACGTTAACTGGCATCAAGTGTGTAACATGATTGGCTATAAAAGGGATGTCTTAGAGAGGCTGAGCCTCTCAGAAGTAAAGATGGCCAGAGCAATTGTGCAATACTTTAAAAACAATGTTCTTCAACGTCAAATTGCAAAGGCTTTGAAGGTCTCATCATTGACAGTGCATAACATCATCAAAAGATTCAGAGAAACTGGAAAATCTCTGTGCGTAAGGGACAAGGCCGAAGACATTTACTGGATGTCCGTGATCTTCTGGCCCACAGACGCCACTGCATCACTCATTGGCACGATTCGGTCATTGACATTACTAAGTGGGCCCAGGAATACTTCAGGAAACCACTGTCTATAAACACAGTCCACCGTACCGTCAACAGATGCCATCTAAAACTCTATCATGCAAAAAGGAGGCCATTGTTGAGCATGACCCAGAAGCGCCGCCGTGTTCTGAGGGCCAAGGCTCATTTTAAATGAACTGTAGCAAAGTGGCAAAGTTTCCTGTGGTCAGACGAGTCCAAATTTGACATTCTTGTTGGAAATCATGGGCATCGTGTCCTCCGGGCTACAGAGGAGAAAGACCACCCCTCCTGTTATCAGCGTTCAGTTCAAAAGCCAGCATCTCTGATGGTATGGGGATGCATTACTGCATATGGTGTGGGACACCTGCATGTTTTCAAAAGCATGATGAATGCTGAAAGGTATATAAAGGTTTTAGAGCAACATATGCTCCCCTCCAGACAACATTTATTCCAAGGAAGGCCTCGTGTATTTCAGCAGGACAATGCAAAACCACATACTGCAGCTATTACAACAGCATGGCTTTGTAGTAGAAGAGTCCGTGTGCTGAACTGGCCTGCCTGCAGTCCTGATCTTTTACCGATTGTGAACAATTGGCACATAATTAAACAAAAAGTCTGTCAAAGGAAACCCAAAACTCTCCAGCAGCTGGAAGCCTGTATTAAACAAGAGTGGGATCAAATTCCAATGGCTTAACTCAAGAAACTTGTCTCCTCAATGCCCAGACGCCTCCACTCTGTGTTAAAGAGAAGAGGGGATGCTACATCATGGTAAACAGGCCCCTGTCCCAACTTTTTTGAGACCTGTAGCAGCCATCAAATTTGAAATAAGCTCATTTTGTAGATAAAATTGTAAAATTTCTCAGTTTCAACATTTGCTATGTTATCTCTGTTCTATTGTGAATAAAATACTGGCTGGTGTGATTTGAAAGTCATTGCGTTTTGATTTTATTCACAATTTACACTTTGTCCCGACTATTTTGGAATTGGGGTTGCATTTACAATGACGCCAGCGCTTCATCGCCATATGAAGAGTCAGCCGGAAAGCCATAAAAACTACTTCAATGACGTCCGCTGAATAATTAGTAGGTAATTATAGCAAAAATACTAAAAACAAGTTTAGCGCTTTAATTGTTGCTCTCTTTGAGCACATGCGCATACTGGCACATGGACTCTCAGATAGACACACCGGGAACCACAGACTGTATAAAAAGATGGATGCAGCACCCGGGTCTGAAAAGTGAGGCCAATGCGGAAATCTCTAAAAATTGCATCCTATTTAATGGCCAGCAGATAGTGATGTCAGTGGTTGCAGAGAGAAGTTCAATGCTATGGAAGTTTATGAGAAAATTACCCTACTTTCCCACCTGATTTATTATTTCAATAATGATTTTCCACATTATTACATGGTATCCATCACAAATTTCAAGTCTCCTTCGATATATCATTATGTTCATTTTTGTAAATTATGGTCCCAAATAAACTAGAATGAAGGATAAAGCCAGATCATGCATTAGGGGCGTGGCTATACTCTGGTCCTCGTCAGATAAGGTCAGATCCACCCGTAGATCCCCCCCTCGCTCCTCCCTGGATCTTCAATTCACGCTCTCGTCCAACAGGAATCACATCCGGTTTCAAAATGACAAAATGGCGTTGTTCAAATTGCCAAAGTCGAGGCTTCCTAAATGGTATACTGAAACCAATGGGTGACATCACGGTTGCTTCGTCCATCTTTTTATACAGTCTATGCCGGGAACGCAAGACTCTATCTCAGGCTAGGTTTGTGCGATTATGGTGGTTGAAGGCTTGTTGAAAACGCCAGACCACATCGAATCAAATGGCCACCTCCAAAATCAAACTGACAGCATCACAAGCCAATCACAGAGAAGAAAATACATTGCATGCATGGGGAGTGCTCAGTGCCTGACTTCATTGGAAGCAGTGCCCTGGAAAAAACATGCATGGAAACTGGAAAATGTTGTTTCAGTATAACATGGACACATTGGACAAACAATAGCCACTGCAGATTTACCCTTGAATACAGTTTTTATTACAAAATATCAAAGGTGAGAAAACATTTTTGCTCATTGCTGTAGAATGTAAAGTGTATGCCTGCTGTTCTTTGAGTGTGGTGTCAGTTTAAAATGACAAGGCTTATATGGTGGATTCTGTGGACTTTCCTCTTTCATTTGATGTATTATTTGTATGCATAACACAAATTCAGGAGAAACGCTAGCGATCCAGCACTGATATTATTTTATTTAATTTTTTGCTACATGTTTATTTACTTGCTTGGTGCTTGAATTGTGTTCAGCTGAGGTAAAAATGGTCATCGTGAGCTTTTGACCGAGTTTCTTCCCATGAAGCGGATATGCCAAATGATGGTGTTGCTGTTAGGAAACATGCTGTATTTATGATGATTATTTCTTGGCCCCCGTATTGGGGGCGTTCGGGTGGAAGAGGTTAATTGCCTTAACGCTGCATTAAAAAAAAAGGAGCCACTGCCAATAGATTAGTCATGTCATTGGAAAAGATATTAATCAAGGACAGCGATTTTAAACAGGTGAATAATCCTCCATGTAAGGGATGTTTTATACCCCCCATTTTCCTTTCAGCAGCTGCCACTGGTGCACTTGTTTGTGAGAACGTGGATATGCATGTGTTTATTATGGTGTGGGGTACAAGTGGGTGTGCATGTGTGGGTACAGTTTTGTGTAGTAGCCTGAGTGCTTTTTCATGTTTATGCAAGTGTACAGGCTTAAACACTGAGTACCTCAGCCTCATGGTGAGTGTTTGAACACGTAGGTGTGAGGGATGTTTATGAGAGTGTGAACGTGGGTCTATGGGCACACAGATGAAGTCATGCGGAGTCAGCGGTCATGTTTTGGTAACACCTGTTGTTGTTCTGCAGGGGGGTGAGGGCAGTACTTAGCATCTGCAGCTCCCATCCTGTTTCCCCTTGTTACAATCTAACTCTCCAGTGGGACCTCCCGTAAGGAAAAGGCACTACTGTGTGCCTCTAATTAGGAAAGCAGGGTCTTAATGAGGTGTTGCCTAAGCTCATTAACAGACCAACGTATACTTGCTGTCCTGGTGGTGGCCTACAGGGGGAGTGTCCACAGGGAACAATGGTTAACAGCTGACCTATGAGATGCCTAGTTGGCTTTGTTCCACAAGCTCTGACACAGTTGCTCTCATCAACACTCAAAATGTATGTTAGCGGGGGGGTTGATAGAGTATTTCAACAAGTCCATATTTGCAGTATCTTTTCCCATTACTTCTAAAATTTATAACAAGGCAATTGACAGCAGGAACAGAGAATTAGTTAAATCATAATTTTTGAGATTTTTACTTCAATAGCAGATTATATCAATGGAAGATGCTGTCATCTTCAGTAAACCCTGGTGCAAAAATTTTAATGTTTTTTTTTTTTACCCACAGATTATTTATTGGCATTGAGTAGAATGATTCACCATTTTAAAAAGTGGTATCAGCAGTATTGTATTTTTTCATGTTCATTTGAAAAATAAGACCCATTCAGTTAGAATATTCCGGGAAATTCAATTTGAAAGTTCAGCAATGAACATGTTGCAATGTGAAATATTTTTAATCTATTGTTTTTTACCCTTTGGAAATATTGTTGTTATTATTTCGATTGTGAGGCAACTTATTCTCCATTTTAATAACCGCAATTAATCAATTCTCAATTCAGTTCATTGTAGTCCATTAATTCACAGAAAACACATGCTGTCTGTCTGAGGTGTGGCTGTGTTTGCCATCATTGTTGTTTTTGTTGTTGTCATTAGTGTTTGGCAGGTCTTTGTTTCTCTTGCCCACTCAACCATGCCCACGCGCCCTCCTCCCTTCATCTGCCCTCTTGCTATCTGCCTGTTTACTCTTTTTTTATGGAAATGACAGAACGAATGCACATGTCATTGTAAATGAAAGTAGGCCAAACAACCATGGACAAATGAGGGGTCCCATTATGGTGTACGTAACCTTGCTTCAGAGCTGTCAGCTCCTCTGTGATTACAGACACAACACACAAACACAACATACTCTTGCCCATGCTGACAACATAATAACGTCTAGACAAAATAACAATATACACTTACAGCCAAGACACAACATGATGGAGTAGTCTCAGAGATAGATGGAACAAAAGCTCACAGCCAGTACTCATGGACCCGTTATACACACAAGTGAAAACATTCACAATTGTAGTGGCATGTACCTATCGGAGCACTCGCTAAGACCTTTCTCTCATGCAGCCAAACTAATATACTTTCAGCAACATAAATTTGTAGAAAAACCTAATTCTGAGAGCACGCTGAAATATCTATATACAGTTTTACTGTATATATATTTTGTTCATGATATAATCAATTATCTCTTTTTAAAATACACCACTTTCTGGACAAGAATGTATTAAGAGAGCACATTTAAAAATACGGATTAAAAAGGCGGCAAAAGGTTATACTTCAGTGCCTCTCATGCAACAGAAGTCCTTTGTGATGAGTCAAATTAAAAAAGTCATAAAATGTTTAAAAACTATACATTTATCATTAATTATCATATACTGTATGACCATATAATTCTCTGAAACTGGTAAAGCTATAGTTTCCCTGTATTTTCTTGATTTATCCTTGAAAGGATGTTTGGGAATTGATTTATTTAGATGATAATGCAGTGTAGCAAATCCATTGAGCAAGTGGTGGTGAGTGTGGAGCCTGGTCAAATCTTTACCGCACAAAGACGGAACATCTCGCCTTGCTTCTCACTCCAAGTGCCTCCCTCATACTCCTTGTTCATAGTCACACAAATGAGGAGAAATGTAATTATATTAGTCAGTTGTGAGACTCATGGACCATTATGGCTCCCCTCTGTGCATCAGTCTTGTCATATTGTTCTACCCTGGGGGCTGAGCTTTGCGCTGATGTAAGCCGTGTCCAGAGTCAATGAAATACAGACTGAGAGCCACGAGTCTCTTGGGCCTTCACCTGAGTAAATGTGTTGTTGAATTACCTCTCCTTCGACTGAGTCCTTTTGAGCCAGCAGATGGACTGACACTTCAGTGGGCAGAGCCCCATCCTGGCTGTCATGCACAGCTCACCCCATCCAACGATGCAGTGCGGGGGGGGAGTGTGGATGTAGCATGGTTGAACATGGGTAAATTGATAAACTACAGAAACCCATGGTCTTCAAAACAACAATGCAGATTGATCCATAGCTTGCATAGAAAAACAGAACTCAAATCAAAAAGTGCAGAAAGAGGTCATGGTTTGGCATTATCACAGTGCATATTGGCAAGCAGGCTGTAGATGCTTTATTAATATTACAACCCCAATTCCGAAATAGTTGGGACAAAGTGTAAATTGTAAATAAAATCAAAACGCAATGACTTTCAAATCACACCAGCCAGTATTTTATTCACAAAAGAACAGAGATAACATAGCAAATGTTGAAAATGAGAAATTTTACAATTTTATCGACAAAATGAGCTCATTTCAAATTTGATGGCTGCTACAGGTCTCAAAAAAGTTGGGACAGGGGACTGTTTACCATACTGTAGCATCCCCTCTTCTTTTTAACACAGAGTGGAGGCGCCTGGGCATTGAGGAGACAAGTTTCTTGAGTTTAGCCATTGGAATTTGATCCCATTCTTGTTTAATACAGGCTTCCAGCTGCTGGAGAGTTTTGGGTCTCCTTTGAAGGAATTTTTGTCTAATTATGCACCAAATGTTCTCAATCAGTGAAAGATCAGGACTGCAGGCAGGCCAGTTCAGCACACGGACTCTTCTATTATGAAGTCATGTTGTTGTAATAGCTGCAGTATGTGGTTTTGCATTGTCCTGCTGAAATACACAAGGCCTTCCCTGGAATAGATGTCATCTGGAGGGGAGCATATGTTACTCTAAAACCTTTTTATACCTTTCAGCATTCATAGTTCTTTTTAAAACATGCAAGTGTCCCACACCATATGCACCAATGCATCCCCATACCATCAGAGATGCTGGCTTATGAACTGAACGCTCATAACAGGAGGGGTGGTCTTTCTCCTCTTTAGCCCGGAGGACACGACGCCCATGATTTCAAACAAGAATGCCAAATTTGGACTCGTTTGACCACAGGACACTTTGCCACTTTGCTACAGTCCATTTTAAATCAGCCTTGGCCCACAGAACACGGTGGCGCTTCTGGATCATGCTCAACAATGGCTTCCTTTTTGCATGATAGAGGTTTAGGTGGCATCTGTGGATGGCACGGCGGACTGTGTTTACAGACAATGGTTTCTTGAAGTATTCCTGGGCCCATTTAGTAATGTCAATGACGGAATCATGCCAGTGAGTGATGCAGTGGCGTCTGAGGGACCTGAAGATCATGGGCATCCAGTAAAGGTCTTTGGCCTTGTCTCTCACGCACAGAGATTTTTCCAGTTTCTCTGAATCTTTTGATGATGTTATGCACTGTCAATGATGAGACCTTCAAAGCCTTTGCAATTTGACGTTGAGGAACATTGTTTTTAAAATATTCCACAATTTTTTTTACGCAAGCCTTCACAGGTCGGAGAGCCTCTGGCCATCTTTACTTCTGAGAGACTCAGCCTCTCTAAGACATCCCTTTTACAGCCAATCATGTTACACACCTGATGCCAGTTAACTTAATTACTTGCTAAATGTTCTTTCAGCTGATTCTCTTATATATTAATTGCTTTTTTCAGCAATGCCTGTGTCCCATTGTAAATAACTTATTGGCTCAGCTGAAATTTGAAATAAGCTCATTTTTTGGATAAAATTCATAATTTGTCTCAGTCCCAACTATTTTGGAAATGATATCTATGTTCTATTGTAAATAACATGGTATTAATAAAGTCATTGCATTTTGATTTTATTCATACTTTCTCACTTTCAAAAACTACCAATTGGGGTTGTAGTTAGCAGTGTAAATGTATTAGTCAATAGTCCTTGACACCCAATCTACCACACCAAGATGGGGACAAAAACAATACCTGCAATCAATTCAAGATGAAGAAAAACAGTTTCCCAAAAACAGTTAAAAAAAAAAAAAAAAAATCACCATAAAAACAATATCACCCCTCAAAGCCAGCACTGGGTTGCACCAGCTACAGGTAAGTTCAACGTAACCTAGTTTGAATGTAATTTCCAACTTAAAGGATCCATTACCTGGTATTTACACCCGTTAAAAATAAGTGATTTGGGTCTAAAACATAATGTTTTGCAGAAATTTGCAAAAATTACACAACATTTATATTTATTTTGCCCTTTTTATCAGGCCAATCTTGCTCTCGTGAGAAAATTTTGAGATTTTGACTTGGCCGGAAGATAGAGGCATGGCTGGGCGGAGGGGGTGGTGCGAGGGAAGAGGGTGGGAGGAGGGAGGAGTGGCTTGAAAGCACAGCCATAGCAACGTGTGCATAGTAACACAACGTGCGACATCACCATGGCTGAATCTATCGACCATTCTGGGTGGCTCTGATGTGCTCCTGCTGTCTGAGTGCGATGCACTGAGCCCTGCATGAGATGTACTAGCGAAATAGCCTAAAAACAGGGGGAATATAAATGTGACATGCAAGCTAACATTAGTACATCTAAGTTCCATGATCATATAATCAAGAGTAACACGCTGCGTTTGGACAGCATAAAAAGACAATAATATACAGCCATCCATCAACAAATTAACAGAATAAGGTTAATGCTGGCCTAAATTAACTGAGCTAGCTAACGTTAGCTTTTTGCTAGCGGAAATTAAGCTTATGTTTGAAGCGTTATTTCGCCTGCTTTTAACGACATCATAGCATGGCGTTTTTGGCATCCATAGATTCCTTAGGTTGTCTAGTTTCATATGATGTATCTTTACTGTAGCTGAAAGTGAGCCCGCTACAGCTATGGAAATACGGCATGTCAGGCGAGTCCTGGGGCTGTGAGGGTAACGCTTACATATTGGGTATACTGCCAAGTTTCTTTTGAACTACACCACACTCCATCCAATAGCTTACGGTAATGTAATGACAACATTCAAGTTGGGGGAACAAAGTTGTCAGCTAATGCGAAAGTTGACATTTACAGACAATATTAAAGTGGCGGGTTCCGTAGTTTTGGAACAATACCTTTCTGGAGGCGCAGGTGTTTAGCTTAGCCAGCTTTGTACTGGCCTAAGTTGGAGAAAGAGTCCGACATGAAATGAGCACGCAGGAACAGGTTTGTGGCAGGGGCTGCAGGAACATTATCAGCAAAAATAAATGCAATCCACTTGTTCCTCTGCGATTCATCGCTCAATGGAATGTTAAAAAAGTTTTGATGTGGATTCTGGCAGCCAACTACAGAGCATCTGTATGCACCAGAACCTTTAGCTCTTGCCTCCGATATTTGTCTTGGGCGTGTTTGCGGAAAACAGTGGGCGCGGTTTGCTACTCCCAAGCCACACCTCGACTCCTCTTCCGCGCAGGTACACGTCATCAGGATGCCCAAAACTGAAATCTCCAATTTTCATGCCTCCGGAGTAGAAAGCCTCCGGATGAGGAAAAAAGGGAGGAAGGAAGCTGCTTTGATTCCAAAACACTGCAGATTTTGTCAGAGTGAGAAATGACTAATGTATACATGCAATAACTGGGAAAAATTTGTTTTCCAGGTAATGGATCCTTTAAGATATAGTTTAACAGCTACTAAAATTTTAAGGATTGCATTAGCTGAAATAGTTCCGACGCAAACATAAGGTACAACTTAAATCTTACATTTACCCCTAAGTAGGTGTACAGTCCTTCATAAAATAGCGGTTGTTTTGACATATCATTCTGAAAGGTGGGATCACTTTGAGGATGAGGAGGGAATTATACCAGCTGATCTGTGTCAGCAATGCATTCTCTGTGATAGGTCACACCCCTTGCGTGTGTTGATGACTTTGAATTACACTCTTGCTGTTTCTTTCCGCGAGTGAAGAAATTAGGCTACTGTACGCTGCAACTGACATTTCCCCACTTAGGGCCTGATTTACAAAGATCGTTAGCACATGCAAAATCTTTTTGCCCGTGCAAAACCAATAACATTGCCCATGATTGGCCAGGGTACTTTCCTTGCACCAATCAGTGGCAATGTTTTTTTTGCACGGGCAAAAAGATTTTGCATGTGCTAAAGGTCTTAGTAAATCAAGGCCCGTATTCACAAAGCATCTTATCTTACCGCTAGGAGTACTCCTAAGTCGCGTTAAAACATTTTATGTAGGAGTAAAATCTTAAAAGTTATTCACAAAGCCGCTGAGAGCAACTTTTAGTTAAGAAAACTGGTAACTCCTAGACTAGGAGTAGCTCTGAGACAGGTGGGAGTAAATCTCCGTTGCTGTGGATGACGTCAATTCTCATGCACGAGTCTTGGGACAATGAGCACGGTGATTGGTTGTTTGGTGACAGGGCGGCACATTGAGAAAAACATCCCACATACAATCCATGGAGGAAAAAATGAGGAAATAGTCCAAGCGGCTGGTTTGTCCTATAAAATAATAACATGTTGAGCACTCCTGAAAATGTACTATGCGCAGTCTACACATATCACGCTCTAGGCAAATAAACATACATAGGAAAGAGATAGTTGAAAAAAACGCCAATAGCATAAAACGAGTCAGTAATAAAACGCATCATTTTCCCCAATAATTGGCAACTTATTACCCAATGAGAATATGTTGCGATCATTTTTAATGTCGAGCCGTTCAAGTTTGTTTGCCCTAAACTGTCATGGATGAAAGTTCAAAAAGGACGCGAAAGCCCAACTGGAGCTACGACCAGTTACTGCTGCTGGCCCAGTTGGTGCTGGAGCGAAAGCGTGTAATCAAAGGGAAATTTGGCTTGGGGGTGAACAGCAAATCCTCGGACGACAGACGACTGCAAGAAGCGGTAGTATGGGCTGCAATCGCAGGGGAGGTCCGAGATTGCAGCTTATAAACGGGCTATCGTTTAAACAGGAAAGCATACTAAGCTTGGTTTGTAATTTATAGCCTACAATTTAAATATGTATACAAAATATGACATAGGCTGGTATTATTATGATGATCTATTAAATGTAACCCTCGCTCAACAGCCTAATGAAATAATTCATGCATAGCAGGAGGAGGTACAGCACCAAAGCCACTGTCCCCGAGCAAGTGGCATCTCGCAGGCACATAATGCCTGTCAAATAATTGGCATAAGCTGCTTTCCATTAAAATGCGAGTCGTGCGTGGATCCTGGCCATTTCGCAACAATGTCCAAAATATTTTATTCGGCATCAAATACTATCTGGGTGTTGACGGAATGGACTTTTCTTTTTTTCTATTTACAAATACCTCTTCATCTTGGGTCGGAGAAATAATTCAAATATGGGTCTCTTCAATAGCACCAATGATACTGAGCATACCTGAGATGTGCATGAATTCAAGTTTGATTCTGTGTTGTTGGTGAATGTCCATTGGAAACCGGATAAACTGTCGGATGATATGGGGTTCACTGAGCGCAACGATTGTTTGTGAATTGAGCGACAGACAGATGACTGTGAAATCCCTAAATTGTCCGCGTTGCAAAGTTGCATTTTTCCAGTGGCCAAGTAACGAAGTGTTGTCAAACATTTTATTTCGGGGCTTATTGGGTTGTTTCTCATGATTGGAGACGCAATTCTCTCCCTCACCAAGTCAACAACAAATAAAATCCCTTCACGGTCGATCCGATATCTTTTCAACAACTGCGCATCATTCAGAATTTCCAAGTCATTCCGTCTTTCAACAGCAGCAGCCATTTTCCAATTCTTTGTGAATAGGTTTTAGCGAGTTAGGAGTCCTCTTGACTACTTTTAAGCTCTCCCAGACTTAGGAGCTACTTTTAGGCCTAAAATGCTTTGTGAATAACACTTGGTAAAAAAAATAATTAGGAGTCCTAAATTTCAATGAATGTCAATAGAAATAACCCTATGGAAATTTTTTTTTTTGGAGTTTCTCCCAATGCCTCCGCAATTAAGATTCAAGGGACCTACTTTTAGCGCAAACTCGCTCGAGAAAAGATGCTTTCATGAATACGGGCCCAGGCCCTTAGTGTCACTAACATAATTTTTTACACAAGCTGTAAATTAAAGGAGACATATTTTGCCATTTTCACTATGCTAATGTTCCCATTTTGAACACTACCATTTTCAGAACCATTTTCTGAACACTAACTACTGAGCACTTTATCATGACTTTCAGTTCTACAAAAAAACATTCCCTACCGAAAATTTTCTCGGAGCTGCACCCAGAAAAATACCCATTTTAACAGCCTTCAGCCACTTCCTGAAAACGGTCTTTTGGACTACACTCTGCCATGATTGGTCGGTTTAGCGGAGCCTTCCAGGGGCGGAATCCCGCAATTAGGACCTTTTTAGCTAAGATGCTTTGTAACACGGGCCCAGGCCCTTAGTGTCACTTACAAAAATTTTTGCACAACATTAAAAAGACATTTTGCCATTTTCACTATGGAGTTCTGAACATCTAAACTGAGCAGTTTTAAGTTTCGAGCTGCACCCAGAAAAATACCCATTTTAACAGCCTTGTTCCGAAAACGAGCAGAAGGGCAGACCTAGGTTTCCAAGGCCCGCCCCCACCCGGTTCCACGAGCTCTTTCAGTATACACAGTATACTCTATACTAGGGCTTTCAAGTCTCACACAATGAACGTGATTGTCACTCATTTCAGTCGGATGTCACGCACCTAAGCCGCACACAATATTTCTCACGCAAAAAATGATTTAAAGAAAACAATTTCCAACAGTAAGCCTATTCTTCAGTGTGCACGTGACGTCACGGATATTTAGCAAACCCTGCAGTTTCGTGAGCATTTCAGGTTCGATATACAGAGTAATAACGCTGCGGAAACTTAAACTGGCCCGTCATTCTGCCGAATAGTCTTACTAAACTAGTTAATCGTTTGATTGCTAATCAAGCAAAGGGGAGGATTGTGCCTCACCAAACTAACCTCCGACCGCACATTACTGCTCCATGCATAAGGACTTCAGTTCTGTGTGAGAATCTCTTACATATGCGTTGATTGAGTGATTGCTGACTACAGCAGGGGAAGTAACTATGCCACAAAAACTGACGCCGAATGCGTGAAAGTTAACAGGTACGCGTTATTAATGAAAACTGGCCACACTTGATAATGTTTAGAGTTTTCGGGTTTCTGAAATGGTAATTTAAATGAATGATCAAAAACAGGTCATGACCGATCATTATTTTTAAGGGATGGGTTTCAGCCTCCCCTATCGCCAGTTCACCAGCCGCCACTGGAGACGGCATTGTAGATTTGTATATCATCCAACATGGCGATGGATGCTTACATCTCACTATTTTGTCACGTGGTTGCACACCAAGAATATGCGCAGCAACAACGGTATAACTGTGGAAACGGGAAGGAATCAAACACGTCTCCCCTGCCAGCCAATCAAAAATAGGAAAGGGGCTACACAACAACCAATCAGACAATAGCACTATCGTATCTGGGTAAGATTTAGGGCAACAACCAATGAAAAAAAACAGTTATCCTGGAATTATTTACATAATCCTGCTACAACAACGTTCTGAAAGCTGCATTATTCATTCACCCACAGGGGAAAACGGAAGTATCATGCACCCCCCACAGAGTTTTATTCAGGCAGCTCCTGAAAAATAGGGATCGGAGTCAACTCATCCATATTCTAAACCGACGGTGTTCCAGCTCTGCTTGCTTGTGAATATTCAATAACTGATCCTGGTGTGCTATCTAGTGATCGAATATTATAACTGCGTGCATAAATTTGTAGCTCCATGTCCGCTGGACACATCTGTGCAAAGACACCCTGCCAAGCACCGTTGTTCTTCTCAAACCAAATCCAGATAATCCTTAAATGATGAAGTACATTCATATTTTAATTTGTAACGAGTAACGAAATGGCCAGTGTCAAAGTAACGAAGTGAAAGTAGACTTTTAATCTTTTAAATGTAGTAGAGTAAAAGTAAAAGTCCCAGTTTTGAAAAAAAAAAACTCTAGTAAAGTACAAATCCTCAAAAAAAAAACTACTTAAGCACTGTAACAAAGTACTTGTATTTCGTTACTATACACCTCTTATCAAGTGTAGTAGCCAACAACGATTTTGGATTTTTTTTGCAAATAGACACCTGTGAGTAAGTTACAATTTTCCATACATACCTTTGTTCACACAGGTTGTTTCAACGTTCCATAAGCTAATTGGGTCACCATGGATCTGCTGGTGCATCCTGATGGTGTAAACTGTGTGCCTATGGAGGTCTTGATCACAGCTGTCTGGGTAGAGACTCTGACTTGGTCTGCTTCTCCTGCTTCCCGGCAGTTTGGGGGCGGGCGTTGTGGGCGTGTTTAGAGCAGATTCTTCCTGATTCATTACAGGTTTTATACATTCTCCTGATTAGCTTGAAATCATGACGAAAGAATTTCGACAGATCTTGTGAAGTTCTCGTTGCAAGGCGTTTGGAGAGGCAGGAAATCACATGAATTCTTGTTTTGGCAGAACCCCTATGTGTCATTTTTGACAAATTTTTCGACTTTCGGCATGGAGGTGGAAGCTTATAGCATTCTCAAAATGTCAAAAAGCATGGATCAGCGTAATATGTCTCCTTTAAGGTTTTAAGCAGTAGTTGCCACCGCATCATAATGCCTTGTCCTAATTTACGCTCAGTTTAGCCGCTATTTAGTGATTATCCATTGCTGTTTTTAGCCGCTAGCCTCTTCACAATTTTGTTGTATAGTGTTCAGAGACAATGTGACATGAAACCATTATGAGCGTTGAATTCAGATTACTTCTTTTCGCTGATTAGCCACATGAAGTTCATCCATCCATTTTCTGCTGCTCATGTGGAGCCGGGTCACAGGCATAGCTGACTCAGCAGAGATGCCTCGGTGCACCTCCTCCCAAGCCACTTCCTCCAAATCCTCCTGGGGAACCCCAAGCCATTCCCAGGTCAACTGGGAGATATAGCCTCTCAAGCGTGTCTTGGGCCTGCCTCTGGATCTCCTACCAGTTGAACATGCCCGGAAAAACCACTAAAGGGAGGCGTCCAGGTGGCATCTCAACCAGATGCCTGAACCACCTCAACTGACTCCTCTCAACATGGAGGAGCAGTGGTTCTACTCACCCAAACTTCTCACCCTTTTCCAAAGGGTTGGCCCACCCACCCTGCAAAGAAAGCTCATTTTGACCACTTATATTCACAATCTTGTTTTTTTCGTCAATACACAAAGCTTGTGACCATAGATGAGGGTTGGAAAATAGATCGACCAGTAAATTGAGAGCTTTGCCTTTAAGCTCAGCTCCTTCTTCACCACAACGGACCGGTAGAACACCCACTTTACTGCAGATGCTGCATCAATCCACTTGTAGATCTCCTACTCCATCCTACCCTCACTCTAGAACAAGACCCCAAGATACTTAAACTCCTCCTCTCAGTTAATAACTCACCCCCTGCTCGGAGAGGACAATCCACCTCAGCAACTCCCAATCCATGGCCTCGGATTTGGAGGTGCTGATCCTCATTTTGACCACTTCATACTCAGCTGTGAACCACTCCAGTGTGCACTGGAGTTCACCGCACGATGTAGCAAACAGTACCGCATTATCTGCAAACAACTCAGATGCAATCCTGAGGCCGCCAAACTGGACATTATCTAAGGCTCCACCTTGACACCCTGCCCATGAAAATCATGAACAAAATAAGTGACAAGGCACATCCTTGGCGGAGTCCAACACCAAATGGAAACGAGTCCAACTTAATGCAGAGAATGTGGACACAACTCCTGCTTTGATTTTACATGGCTCAAACAAACGGACCAAAGCCCTATACTCCTGCAGCACCCCCACAGGATTCCTCGTGGGACACGATCATAGGCCCTCTCCAAGTCCACAAAACACATGTAGACTGAATGGACAAACTCCTATGAAGTGAAAACATACTTTTCTGTGACAATATTTTCATTAGTTTGGACCTTACAAAAGAGTAGATAGATGAACTTTACGTCGCTGTGGTACAAGCAAACATTGACACAGCTCTCGTGACAAATTAACTAGTTTCAACGTATCATTTAGTATGGAGTTTGCGCCCTAACTTAAGACAGAACTTTACATTGCTGCTGCAACAAGCCACAGACATTTTCATTTATTTAACTTTATATACTGTAGGTAGCCACATCAATCAGCGTCATATATGTCCAAAATCATCAGATATCCTTCAAGTTCAACACTGCCTGAAGCTCGATGTTAGTCCATTCACCCTCCCTTCCCCAGTGATGAATTATAGAATGAGCACTTGGCTGTTATGCCTGGGACAGCTGTCACTTGCAGCACAACAGTCATCTGTAGCGAAGGCTACAGTGCTGTCAAAAAGTATTAGCCCCATTCTTGATTTTTTTTATACTTGCATACTTGTCAGACTTAAGTTTCTGATCATCAAATTAATTAAATATTGGACAAATTTAACCCAAGTAACAATGGATGCTGTTTTTTTCATTTACTGATGGTAAAAAAGCTGTTCAACCCTACTTGGCCTTGTGAAAAGGTAACTGCCCCCTAAGTAACTAAATCAACCAAGTAAACAAATTCAACTGATAATTAGGTTCAAATTCAATAGACATATGCAGGCATAATTACTGCTCTCCCTGGTGAATCTAAACATCTTGTACATAGAACTTATCACCTCTGCCAAGGAGATTATGTTTTACTTTCGGTTTGTGAGTAAGTATGTTTGTTTGTTAGTTAGCAACATTACAAAAAAAAGTAATGGACAGATTTTAATGAAATTTTCCAGGCATGCGTCTTAGCCCAACTTAGAATTGATTTCATACTGGGAGTGATCTGGATAAAATTCTACATCCATAATTTTTTTTATTTACTACTTGTGTGGTAGTACATAATGATGCAATTCGTATGTATCCTAAACATGTAGGGGACTGTTGGGCCTTGGCGGAGCTATGTGCTCTCAGAATGCTCTTTTCTGGCAATTTGAAGGTGGCAAAAAACAGCACATGATGTTGCACTTTAAATAAATTAAAGGTGAGAAACAACATTGCTGACATCCATCAGCCTGGACAAGGTTACAAAGGCATTTCTAAAGCTGTGATCCTCCAGAGAACCACAATGAGGGACATTGCCTACAAATGGAAAACCTTGGAACAGTGGCAAACCTTCCAAGGAGTGGCCAGCTCACCGAAATTCCTCCAAGAGGAAACCAAAAGAACCTAGATTAACATCTAAAGAACTGCAGACCTCACTTAGCTCTATTGAAATAAGTGTTTATAGATTCCACAGTAATAAAAAGACAGGATAAAAATGGCATCCATGGGAGAGCTGCAAGTTGAAATCATTGTTGACTAAAAAGTAGGGATATATGATATTTATCTGACCTATAAGTTATTGGCCATTATTAGTTTTTTTTTTTTTTTTTAAATATTATGTATTATTCCAATAATTATATTTCACCCAATAAATAAAATTGATAATTATGAGAGTCCTGAAGTTGCCAGTAGAGAGCACCATACTTTTACAGTCGTAGAAGAAGTGGGTTCCAAAAGCAACACGACAAGTATGGCATCTCCTGTGTGGAAGTTTTTCTATATTTCTGATAAAGACAACACAGTTATAATTTCACAATGCATGCGATAAAATTATCCTGAAAGGAGGGAAAAGGTTGCGTAGTTTTAATGCAACAAATGTTATAAGTCACCTTTAAACCTCTTAAGCGCTGAGCCTCTGGCTTGAAAATGACAAGCCCAAAATGAAATGAGTAAATCTCCGCAACTACTAGGCCTATTTGAATAATCTTGGTATCATAATGAAGGTAACAGCAACTGGGTTTTTGTCATGGTGTAAAATCAGTATATATGTCACTGAGTCAGAGTAAATGAAGATGGAACACAGCATAAATGAAAGATCTCATTTCCACATAACAAAATTTTACTTTTATCCCTTTTGAAATTATTTAGTTGCAGTCTGAAGCAACTCCTTGTATGCAACTCTGTTTTGATGTCAAACATGCTGATGCTGTATCTGACTGAAACGTGCTAACAGTCAGACACTGGCAGTGGTAGTGAGATGTTCTACAGCTGCTCAGCTGCTTCAGGACTTTGGCGACTTGCAGTAATTAATGGAACCATGATACTGCTCTCTGCCAGAAAATCCCGAAGGAGAGCATCCACCCATCAGGCTGTGACTTAAAGCTCAAGCGGAGTTACAGTGAGAGTAAAAAGTATTTGATCCCTTGCTGATTTTGTTGGTTTGCCCACTAATAAAGACATGATCATTCTATACTTTTAATGGTAGATGTATTCTAACATGGAGAGACAATATCAAAACGAAAATCCAGAAAATAACTTTAAAGAATTTATTTTAATTCATTTGTTTTTCATTGAGGGAAATAAGTATTTAATCCCTCTATCCAAAAGCACTTAATACTTGGTGGCAAAGCCTTTGTTTGCAAGCACAGCGGTCAAACGTTTGTTGTAGTTAACCACAAGGTTAGCACACATATCAGGGGGAATTTTGGCTCACTCTTCTTTGCAGATCCTCTCTAAATCATTAAGGTTGGTGGGCTGTCGCTTGGCAACTCGGACCTTCAGCCCTCTCCATAGATTTTCAATTGGATTGAGGTCCGGAGACTGGCTGGGCCACTCCATGACCTTAATATGGTTCTTCTTGAGCCACTCCTTTGTTGCCTTTGCTGTATGCTTCGGTCGTTGTCATGTTGGAAGACCCAGCCACGGCCCATTTTCAGCTTCCTAGCAGAGGGGAGGAGGTTGTCCCTCAGGACTGCACGGTACATGGCTCCATCCATCTTCCCACTGATGCGGTGAAGTAGCCCTGTGCCCTTGGCAGAGAAACACCCCCAAAACATAATGTTTCCACCTCCATGCTTGACGGTGGGCACAGTGTTCCTGGGATCATAGGCAGCATTTTTCTTCCTCCACACATGACGAGTAGAGTTTAGGCCAAATAGTTCAATTTTGGTCTCGTCTAACCACAGAACCTTCTCCCAATCACTTTGTGCATCTTTGAGGTGATCATTGGCATACTTTAGGCGAGCCTCCACATGTGCCTTCTTAAGCAGGGGTACCTTTCCGGCACTGCAGGATTTTAATCCATTGCGGCGCAAAGTGTTGCCAATTGTTTTTCCTGGTGACTGTGGTCCCAGCTGCCTTGAGGTCATTCACTAACTCCCGCTGTGTGGTTGCAGGCCGATTTCTCACTGTTCTCATGATCATTGCCACCCCACGAGGTGAAATCTTCTGTGGAGCACCAGACCGAGGTCTATTGATGGTCATGTTATACTTCTTAAATTTTCTCACAATTGCACCAATGGTTGTTACTTTAATACCCAGCATCTTGCTAATGTTTTTGTAGCCCATTCCAGATTTGTGCAGGTCAACAATCCTGTCTCTGAGGTCCTGAGAGAGTTCTTTGGTCTTACCCATGTTGGAGAGTTTGGAATCTGTCTGATTGTCTGATTCTGTGAACAGGTGTCTTTCATACAGGTGATTAGTTAGAACAGGTGTCTTCAATTCAGGTAACAAGTTGATTGGGAGTGTCTAACTGGTCTGTGAAAGCCAGAACTCCTAATGCATACTAGGGGATCAAATACTTATTTCCCTCAATGAAAAACAAATGAATTAAAATAAATTCTTTAAAGTTATTTTCTGGATTTTCGTTTTGATATTCTGTCTCTCCATGTTAGAATACATCTACCATTAAAAGTATAGAATGATCATGTCTTTATTAGTGGGCAAACCAACAAAATCAGCAAGGGATCAAATACTTTTTACTCTCACTGTAGGTTATGCAGCAAGACAATGATCTGAAGCAAGTCCACCTCTCACTGGCTCAAAACAAAAGAAAAAACAAAAAGAATGTTTTGGGGTGGCCTACTCAAAGTCCTGGCATGAATCTGACTGAGGTGATGGAGCCTGACCTTAAACAGGTAGTCAGTTCATGCTTGAAAACCCTCCAATTTAGCTGAATTAAAACAATTCTGCAAAGAAGAGCGGGACAAATTTCCTAGAAAGCAATACAAAAAAACTCATGGCAGTTATTGCAAATGTTTGATTACAGTTGTTGCCACCATGGGGGGCACAACTAGTTATTAGGCATTGGGGAGCAATTTTTCTTTCACGTGATCAAAGGTTTTAATAACTCTTTACCTTAAAAAATTTTAATCATAATTTAAAATCAGCATTTTGTGTATATTTACATTGTCTTTGTCTTATACTAAAATTAGTTGGCTGATGTGAAACACTTAAACATGACAAATAAGCTAAAAAAGAAAAAAAAAGAGAAAGAGGAAAATAATTTTTTTTACTGCATTGTATAAGCTATTTAAAGTCCAAAATCCTAATCCATTAATCTTAAAAGTTTAGCCTGTAAAAAATGGGAATAGATGTAATCACTATCGCCAGTTATAACTGTAATGGCCTCGCTGATAAGAAGAAAAGACATCAAATATTTACTTGGTTAAAAGAGAAAGACCACACTATCTTTTGTATTCAAGAAACTCATTCGGTAACGACAGATGAAACTACATGGATGGAGGAATGGGGTGGACAAATATTATATGCACATGGTTTAAGAAATTCAAGGGGAGTCATGATCATGTTTAAAAATAACTTTAATTATACTCTTCAAGCTTTAGAATCTGACCCTCAAGGAAGGTGGATCATTTTAAATATGGTCATTGAGGATAAACAAATATGTTTAGTTAATTTATATGGTCCAAATAATGATGAGCCACATTTTTTTGAATCAATTTACAATATCATAAAATCTTCAAAATTCACAAGTAAATACCTCATAATGGTTGGAGACTTCAACACAGTACAGAATAATTTAATAGATCGTAAGGGAAATAATTCAACTAATCATCACCCACATGCTTCTGCAGAAATCACATCAATAATGAATACAATGGATCTGGTTGATGTTTGGAGATTAAGGAATCCGGAATTACGTAAATACACGTGGAGAAGACAGAATCAGGCAAGCTGTATAGACTATTTTCTTATTTCCTTTTCTTTGTTACCTAAAATAAAAAAGGCAATAATTGAAGACAAATTTAAATCTGATCACCAACTTGTATCACTTCATTTAGATTTACTTGAATATCCACGAGGACGGGGATATTGGAAATTTAATCAAAAGTTACTGGAGGACCAGACATTTGTAGAGCGTACAAAAGAATTTATTACAGATTTTTTTTACACACAATATAGGATCAGCAGACCCACTTATTGTATGGGATACTTTTAAATGTGTTTTTAGAGGCCACGCAATTCAATTTGCCTCATGAAGACAAAAACTTTTAAGATTAAAAGAACAAAATCTTAAACAAGAAATTGAGATTCTCACATCAATACTTGACAGCTCAGAAGCAACTCGCGATGTAACCGACAAATTGGACCGAAAGCAAAAAGAATTGGAACAATTAATTTGTGACAGGTCAACTATGATGTACTATAATAATAAAGCAAAATGGATGGAGAAGGGAGAGAAATGCAACAAACTATTTTTAAGCCTCCAACATAGAAATACAGCAAAGAAAAATATACAGAGATTAAAAAGGAATGATGGGACAATTCTCATTTCTCCTACAGATATTCTCAATGAGGAAGAGAGATATTTTACAGAGATCTTCTCCCCCCAGTTATCAGCTGTTCCACTAAGTAATACTGATCGTAATCCATTTTTCCCTCAAAATCAAGTTAAATTATCAGAGGAACAGAAAGCAACATGCGAGGGGCTAATTACAGAAACTGAGCTTTACAATTCAATCATGTCCTTTCAGCGGGGGAAAACGCCAGGGTTGGATGGTATTCCAATAGAAGTGTATCAAACGTCTTATGAACAGATTAAAAACCCCCTGCTTATGTGTTTTAATTTTTCATATGATCAAGGTATTCTCACAGGGACTCAGCGAGAAAGTGTAATTTCTCTGCTCTTAAAACAAGAAGCTAGTGGCCACTATAAAGATCGGTCCACTTAAAAAAACTGGAGGCCACTCACTCTTCAGTGCTATGATGCGAAAATATTAGCAAAATGCATAGCATTGCGTATAAAGAATGTCCTGCATGATATCATACATCATGACCAGTCTGGTTTTATACAAGGTAGAAATATTTCAAATAATATAAGACAATTACTTGAAATTATAGAATATTATGATAAAATAAAGAAACCAGGTTTGATTTTTATAGCAGACCTCGAGAAAGCCTTTGATAAAATCAGATGGGATTTCATTTACCAATGTTTAGAATTTTTTTACTTTGGTAAGTCTTTAATACAGTGGGTTAAAGTAATGTATAATAACTCTGTTTTGAAAAATTATAATTAATGGTTATCTCTCAAACCCCATTGTACTTTCACGGGGAGTAAAACAGCGCTGCCCGTTATCACCGTATTTGTTTATTATGGCAATAGACGTACTTGCTATAAAAATACGAACAAATAATAATATCAAAGGCCTAGAAATGCAAGATCTAAAAACAAAAATTTCAATGTATGCCGATGATACCATTTTTTTACTGAATTCTGATTATGAAACACTTCAGAGTCTTACAAAAGACCTGGATGGATACTCAAAACAATCTGGGCTGAACCCAAATTACGAAAAATGTCAAATATTGAGACTTCGCTCCCTGAAAAATCAAAATTTCACTCATCCATGCAATCTACCAATTCACTGGACAGATGGACCGGTCAATGTACTCGGCATACACATCCCAGAAAATATTAGTGAAATTTCAACGGTTAACTTCAATAATAAACTGAGTAAAATTGAAAAAATTCTGCTCCCATGGAAAGGGAAACATTTGACCATTTATGGCAAAATAACTCTGATTAATTCATTAATTGTATCCCAGTTTACATATTTATTCATGGCATTACCAACTCCTAAAGAATCATTTTTCAAAATCTATGAACAGAAGATATTTAAATTTATATGGAATGACAAACCGGATAAAACTAAACGTGTGTATCTCTACAATGATTATGTATCTGGTGGCCTAAAATTATTAAATTTAAAAGCTTTAAATCTTTCACTGAAGGCCTCCCTTATTCCAAAATTCTATTTCAATTCAAACTGGTTTTCTAGTAAGTTACTTAAAAGTGTCCATCCTATGTTTGATAAAGGCTTCTTTCCATTCCTGCAGATTAAACCTATGCATATCAAGTTAATTACTGACATGTTTTTCAGTGTCTCCACCTTTCTGGAAGAAGCTCTACAAAGTTGGTTGCAATTTCAGTTTCATCCACCAGAAAATGCAGAACAAGTTCTACAACAAATAATATGGTTAAATTCCAATATACTTGTTGATAGAAGAATGATTTTCTGGAAATGCATGTTCGATAACGGTATTATTTTTTTAAAGGATATAGTGAATGAGGAAAATAAAATCATGTCCTACAGACAATTAACTAGTTTTTATGGAACTGTCTGCACACTGCAACAATATAATCAACTTATTGGAGCTTTACCAAATACTTGGAAATCAAAAAATTATTAAAGGACCAGGAGGACATTTAGTCTGTCTGCCTCATATGAAAATGGTACAATGGTTAAAGAAAATAAAGATTAATAAACATATATACAAATTTTACTTAAGAATAAAGAATTTAGTTGCGACACCATATAGAATTCTAGACAGTTGGGAAAATTTGTTAGACACACCAGTCCCATGGAATAAAGTCTTCAAAATTCTTTACAATACATCACTTGATCCGAAGATAAGATATTTTCAATATAAGCTAATATATAAGTTTCTGGCAACAAAAAAGATGCTAAATATCTGGGGAATTGAGCCATCACCCCTCTGCCGATTTTGTCAAGAGGAAGTGGAGTCAGTAGACCATTTCTTTTGGTACTGTCCTGTAACAGCCCTTTTTTGGATAAAGGTGCAAAACTGGATATCTCAGTATAATAGTATACAACTAGATTTATTTAAAGTATTACTGGGTGATGTAACAAAAAAAAACACCAAATATGTAATATAATTGTATATCTTGCAAAAATATTTATTTTCAGGTTGACATCTGTTGGGGAGTTAAGACTTGAGAGATTCAAGAATTTTGTCATGTATTACAGCAGAATTGAGTGTGCGATGGCCCATGAGACGGACTTGTAATTTATGCCAAAAGATGGGATAAAATTCGGGAGGCTGAAGGTTGGGAATAATAAGAGATGGAATGGATGAGCTAATAATCACAAATGCAAAAGGTATAAAACTCTGTGAATGTAATCCTTATTGTATTGTATTTTATTTATTTTTATGGTTTTTTTTTTTTTTTTTTTCGTGTGTGTGTGTTTTGTCGGGTGATGGTAGGAGGATTCATACTTAATTATATAACTGATTGAATGAATAAAGTTGTCCTCCAAAGTGGGGGGGTGGTGGCGGGATTAAAAAAAAAAAAAAAGTTCATATCCGGCTAGTTTTTTAAAGCCATCCATTCATCTATCGTCTCTTTACTGAGATTTTGTTTTTATCAGGTATTTTGATGAGTTTTTTTTTTTAATAAACATATATTTATTGAGTTTTAAAGTTTTGATTGGCAATTTACAAGACACGAAAGTGAGTCAAAGAACAACAACAGAAAATAAACAATAAAATACACCCACCCACCCACCCTCCCCTCCCTAAGGGGGGGGGGACACAACAACGATGACATCAGAATATAATTTGGACAGACATTTTGTGGTTTACTAAGTTTACAATAAAGGAATTTGCATCTGTCACTTTCATTAACTTCCCAAAGCTTACAATTTTCCAAAAATGAAAGAAAGGGGCTCCAAATGTCCTGAAATTTAGCTAGTTTTTTCTTCACTGAATAGGTCAGTTTTTCAAGGACAAGGGTTCCAGAGAGTTCCTTTAGCCAGCGACTGATCGGTGGGCCTTTCACGTCCTTCCAGCAAAGAGAGATAAGACGTCTTGCTTGCAATAGACATAAATCAGTTATTTTCCTCTCTTTGCTGCTCAAAGCACAGTCCTTTGGGTACAAATTAAGGATACAAAGTTTAGGGCAGTGGGGAACTGGGCTAAAGGTGATTTGGGATATACAATCTAAAACTTGATTCCAGAATCTTTGAATCTTGGGACATTTCCATAAACAATTAAATAAAGTGCCTATTTCTGCATTGCATTTGACACAGACATCAGGAATATTAGGATTCATTTTATTCAGTATGACTGGAGTTACATAAGTCCTCATGATCCAGTTATACTGAATCAGCCTGAGATGAGTGTTTATTGTTAGAGAATGCATTCTAGAGCAGATCTCAGTCCATTCTGCATCTGTGAGATCCCCTTGCAAGTCACTCATCCATTGATTCCTTTTATGCTCAGTAGAGTCTTTTAGAGTTTTGCAGCAGGATGTTATAGAGCAAAGATATTTGTCCTTTACCAAAGCAATTATTCAATGATAGGTTTTCTAGTATTGATAGGGGAGGTTGTATATTAGAGTGTGTATTGCATAAACAAAAGTTCTTAATTGTAAATATTTAAAAAAAGTGTGTCTGAGGTATATCAAATTATTTTTAAGGTCTTCAAATGACAATAATTTGTTTTCACTGTATAAATCCATAACTTTCTTGATGCCCTTTATCACCCACAATTTAAAACCTTGGTCGTTTCTGCCTGGAGAGAAGCTGTCATTTCCCCATATTGGTGAAAAGCAGGAGAACGAAGCAGATTCACCCAGAAAAGTTTGTATCTCATGCCAAAGGCTAATTGTGGTTCTCACAAAGGGGTTCTCTGTAAGGCTCTTTATCTTTTTCACTGGTGCGGGGTATAGATAGGTACTGAGTGATAATCCTTTAGTACAGACACTTTCTATTTGTACCCATGGTAAGTAAGGTTCAGGAGCGAACCAGAACATTGCTGCCCTAAACTGAGCTGCCCAAAAGCAACATTGCAAATTGGGTAATTGCAACCCTCCGCTCTCAAATGGCAGATCAAAGAAGAGATATACACAACCTTGACCTTCTGTTATTCCAAATAAACTTAATAAATAGATTCTTCATTTTTGAAAAAAATTGTGGTGGTGGTGGAAAGGGGATCGACTGAAATAAATGTATAAAAACTTAGGAAGTATATTCATCTTAATTATATTTATACGCCCTATAAGGGAGATTGGCATGGATGACCAGCTGTTAATAGATTCAGTGACTGCCGTCATCACAGGTTCATAATTAGTGGAGAACAGGTCCCGAATGGCTGGGGTAATATGAATACCAAGGTATTTAAACCCATTCACCGCATTATTAAAAGGATGGTCAATCACTGGGTTTAGTCGCTCCTGTGTATTCAAAAACATAATAGATGACTTTGATTCATTTACTTTAAAGCCTGAAAATTTAGCAAAAGAGTCAATTAATTTAATTAGATTAGGAATCGAGTTGTTAAGCTCCGTGAGAAGCAAAAATGTATCATCGGCATACATAATAATACGATGATCTAGGTCAAGTATTTTGATACCTGATATTGAAGAATGGAATCTCACCGCAAGTGCAAAAGGCTCCATGGCCAAAACAAAAAGCATTGGTGAGAGAGGGCACCCTTGGCGTGTACCTCTCGACAGGCTGAAGGGAGGTGATACTAGATAATTGGTGGAGACTTCTGCCATGGGGTCTGTGTAAAGTATCTCAATCCACTTTCTGAAGTAGAGACAAAGCGAGACAGCACCTCAAATAAATACCTCCACTCCACCCTGTCAAACGCTTTTTCAGCATCTAAAGACAGGATGGCAGTGTCAGGGGCCCCTTTCTTCATGTGAATTAAGTTCAACACCCTTCTAACATTGTGAAAAGCCTGACGGTTTTTCACAAAACCATTCTGATCTGGGTTGATCACTGATGGAAGCACCATTTCTAATCTTCTAGCCATGACTTCAGCAATAATCTTAGCATCCGTATTAAGCATGGAAATGGGCTTGTAGGACATACAATTGGTAGGAGACTTGTTGGGTTTCAAAATAAGTGTAATCAAGGCATGCCTCAAGGAATCAAGAAGATGCCCCAGTTGAAAGGCCTCCTCATACATAGCTAGGAGTGGTTCAACTAGTTTATTCTTAAAATATCTTGTATATATCAACTGGGAGACCATCAGGACCAGCTGCCTTACCTCCCCTCAAATTAATGATAGCATCAGCAATTTCAGAAGCATCCAGTTTTCTATCCATCTGTGCTTTAGTGTCATCTGATATGGAGGGAATACAAAGTTCGTTCAAAAATTTGGTCTGATTTTCACAATTTTCTGGAAATTCAGAAGTGTACAATGTTTTGTAGTAAGAGGCAAAGGTCTTATTGATCACCCGAGGGTCTGTTGCTAGAGTTCCATTCAAAGTTTGGATAGCATTAATTGCTCTGAGTCCAATTTCTTAATACGCCAAGCCAACAATCTCCCAGGTTTTTCACCTTGGTCATAGTAACTCTGTTTAAGACGGATTAAACTGTTTTCTGTTTTGGATATGGACAACTGTTCGTATTGGGCTTTGAGAGACATCAATTCTTGTTTAAATTTTATGGAGTCACCCGTGGAGGCCTCTTTCTCCAACTCTCTAATCCTATGATCAAGCTCATTCATTTCCAGTTTGAGTTTATTTGTTTTTGAGCTGGTATACGATATAATCATGCCTCTGATGTATACCTTAAATGCCTCCCATCTGACAATACCAGTGTCATGGTTTTGTCCCCACCGGCAAAGGACAACAAGCCAGTGGGCACTGGGACCATGTACCCAAAAGCAGATGAAGGGACCCAAATGTACAGGCTGAGTAAAAATGTAAAAAAATCTTTAATTAAATTAACAATAAAAACAGGAGGGGAGCAGCAGCATGCACACACACAACAGGGCTTCCACGCACAAAATGCTGCTGCCCTGATCTAAGGCGCAGCCAACCCTTAAATAACAAACCTTCACCTCCACCTTAACGAACCACACCTGTTGCCCGTTAAGGTGGAGGTGAAGAATGCAGCAGGGGAGGGTCTGCAAGGACAAACCCTTACAAGCAGAGGTCTCATCAGTATTTGTGCTAAAAAATAACTTAATTTGTGCCTCCAAATAAAGGATAAAATTTGAATCAGACAGCCATTTTGGATGGAGTCTCCACTTAGAGGTGGGTTTAACCAGGTTTTCAACTCTATATATAAGTGAGGTGGGAGAGTGATCAGACAATAATATACTACTATAATGACAATCTATCACCAAGCAAAGCATGGAGCTGGAAATGAGAAAATAATCTATGCGTGAGTGTGATTTAAAGCGGGAAGAGTAACAAGAAAATTCTAGTTTAGCAGGATTAAATCTCCTCCAAGGATCACATAGGTTCAAATCATTTACATATTGTAACAGCTTCTTTCTACTTTGTATATGTGAGGAGTCCATCCTAAATGAACGGTCAAGATTAGGATCCAAAGTACAGTTGAAGTCACCTGCCATTAGAACTTTTCCTGGGAGAGAGGCTATAAGTAAAAACAGTTTTTCAAAAAATTTGCGGTTATCCTCATTTGGACCATAAACATTTATCACGTTGATCTTTTCATTTATCAAAGTTCCCTGAACAATAAAGTATCTACCCCCTATATCACGAATTACATTGTTCACTTTAAAGGGGACTGATCTGTGAATCAGGATCATCACTCCCGGGGTGTGAGGTAAGTACGAGGCTGAAATTACTTGCCCAGGCCATCTCCTTTTTATCTTTAGGATTTCATCTGACAACAGGTGAGTCTCCTGTAGAAATACTACGGATGAATTAAGTTGTTTAAGTCTAGTTATTACTTGCTTCAGTTTAAATAATTTAACCAAGCCTCTCACATTCCAGGATGTAATCTTTAAATTTCGATTAGATGCCATATTCAATGCAGTCTAATGAGAAAATAGTTGGAACGTGTAAAATAATCACCAATGGAAATTATAGGCCAATAATCACTCTGAAACACATTAGTTTGTATGTCATCTTAAGTTGAAAAAGAAAAAAAGAAAAAACAATTATAGCCCCCAAATTAGTCCCCACACTGTCTCCCCAAACGAGAAGGCGATATTTCCCTTTTAACATTGAGAGTGAACCTGGCACTCAACTGATCCACTAATAAAGAGGAGCAGATAAGAACCAGTGGAGTGAAACTATAGCTTCCTGTTCGGAATTGGCCTTTTAAACAGTTGGCGAACAAAACAAAAAACAAAAGAAATGAGTATGCCCAATTGACAAGCGGGACTAAAGCCGTGTCAATATACACCAACAATGAAGCATAGCTTGACAGAACAGAAAATTTGGGCGCTGTCCCACATAATTAATTAAAACACTGGCGTTCATGACAGGAAAGAAGATATTAACCATAACATGAAATAACTAAAAACTGTTGACCTTTTTTTTGGGCTGAGAGTTCACTTCAACTGTTGTCGCTGGAAAAGTTCAGATACCGACAGTGTTCATCAGAAAGTCGTCCAGACAGTTACCTTCACAGATCCTTAATAAATGATTCCACGCTTCCTGGGTCACCAAACATACTGGATTTCCCTCGTGAAACAGCCTGAATTTAGCGAAGTAGATGAATCCGTACTCGATCTTCATGGCTCGTAGACATCGCTTAACATCATCAAAGAGCTTTCTTTTCCTGTGCAACTCTGCTGACATGTCTTGGAAAAACATGACAAGTCTATCTTCAAACATGATTTTGCCCCTTTTCCTTACCGCCTGCATGACACAAATCTTGTCCTGAAAGTTTAAGAACTTTATTATCATGACTCGTGGAGCGGAGGATTGTGGTGCACTCGGTAGCCGATGAGCCCTTTCGATTATGAGTGGCGTAGGAAAAGTCTCAGAACCCAGCACTTCTGGTAGCCACTTTTCCAGAAAAGCAGCAGCATCACCTTTTTCAGCCTTCTCCGGTAAATTTACCAGTCTGAGATTCAAGCAGCGGCTCCTGTTTTCCAGGTCATCCACTTTGGAGGTGAGCTCAAGACACCTGTTTCTCCAATGATGTTATTTTGGATTTGTGGCTGAAAACATCGTCTTCAATGTCACCAATCCGATGTTCCGCCTGCCCCAGTCTCCCCGAGAAATCTCTGAAGTCCGACTTTATCTCATTGATTGCAGTCAGGACACCGTCAAACTTGGAGCCAAAGTCTTCTTTCAGGGCTGTGATTGCATCCATGATGCCTGCTGCTCCGACAGTGTGTGCATCGGTGGTTAGCTTGTTAGCATCTTCCTCTGTTTCCTCAAGTCGGTTGGGCTTGTTCTGATGCTTTTTCTGGAAAACCGAGGCAGTTTTAGGATTTCTGGCTGACATGTTGAAGTCCCAGATAAACGTTTACTGCTTTAAAAAGGAAAGTCGTTCACTTCTGAAACAGGAAAATTATTTAACATAGCCGATTTCGACGGAGAGTAGAGGTGCGACCGCTCAGCTCCGTGCCATAGCCACGCCTCCCCTTGATGAGCTTATTTGAAGCTAATATAAAAAGTGAGGCGATTCCCTTTGAAAGTCTATGGTCTGTCATCATTGTCAAAATATTGATAAAAATAGAGATTTGTCATTGTATAAAAGCATACATAGGCATGTTTCCTAGCCTGCTCTGCAAGTTAGAAAAAAGGCTTTATTGGCTTACAGCGTAATCAAACAGGCTCAACAATTAAATGAATTGAATAGTATCATCATTTTTTACACATCATTGCAAGATTTTTCTTTAAAATGTGATGATATTCATAGGGTCCGACCGAGAAAGACATGACTGTACAATTAAAGTTTATTCAGAAATAATGATATTATATGAACAAGAATACAAAAGTAATCAAGAAAAAAAAACAGTCCATCACAGTGGCCCAGTAAAAGAGGTGTCACTAGCTAAAACCCCAATTCCGAAATAGTTGGCGTGAAGTGTAAATTGTGAATAAAATCAAAATGCAATGACTTTCAGATCACACTAGCCAGTATTTTATTCACAATAGAACATATAACATTTCAAATGTTGAAACTGAGACATTTTACATTTTTATCCACAAAATGAGCCTATTTCAAATTATCTGGCTGCAACAGGTCTCAAAAAAGTTGGGACACAGGCAAAAAAGGGCTGAAAAAGCAATTAATATATGAGATAATCAGCTGAAAGAACATTTAGCAAGTGATTAAGTTAACTGGCATCAGGTGTGTAACACGATTGGCTATAAAAGGGATGTCTTAGAGAGGCTGAGTCTCTCAAAAGTAAAGATGACCAGAGGCTCTCCAACCTGTGATGGCTTGCGTAAAAAGAATTGTGGAATACTTTAAAAACAATGTTCCTCAACGTCAAATTGCAAAGGCTTTGAAGGTCTCATCATCGACAGAGCATAACATCATCAAAAGATTCAGAGAAACTGGAAAAATCTCTGTGCGTAAGGGACAAGACCGAAGACCTTTCCTGGATGCCCGAGATCTTCGGGCCCTCAGACGCCACTGCATCACTCACCGGCATGATTCCGTCACTGACATTACTAAATGGGCCCAGGAATACTTCAAGAAACCACTGCCTGTAAACACAGTCCACTGTACTGTCCACAGATGCCACCTAAAACTCTATCATGCAAAAAGGAAGCCATTGTTGAGCATGATCCAGAAGCGCCGCTCTGTTCTGTGGGCCAAGGCTCATTTAAAATGGACTGTAGCAAAGTGGCAAAGTGTCCTGTGGTCAGACGAGTCCAAATTTGACATTCTTGTTGGAAATCATGGGCGTCGTGTCCTCCGGGCAAAAGAGGAGAAAGACCACCCCTTCTGTTATCAGCGTTCAGTTCAAAAGCCAGCGTCTCTGATGGTATGGGGATGCATTAGTGACTAGGGTGTGGGACACTTGCATGTTTTAAAAAGCACCATGAATGCTGAAAGGTATATAAAGGTTTTAGGGCAACATATGCTCCCCTCCAGACGACATCTATTCCAAGGAAGGCCTTGTGTATTTCAGCAGGACAATGCAAAACCACATACTGCAGCTATTACAACAGCATGGCTTTGTAGAAGAAGAGTCCGTGTGCTGAACTGGCCTGCCTGCAGTCCTGATCTTTCACTGATTGAGAACATTTGGCGCATAATTAAATGAAAAGTCCGTCAAAGGAGACCTAAAACTCTCCAGCAGCTGGAAGCCTGTATTAAACAAGAGTGGGATCAAATTCCAATGGCTACTCTCAAGAAACTTGTCTCTTCAATGCCCAGGCGCCTCCACTCTGTGTTAAAAAGAAGAGGGGATGCTACACCATGGTAAACAGGTCCCTGTTCCAACTTTTTTGAGACCTGTAGCAGCCATCAAATTTGAAATGAGCTCATTTTGTGGATAAAATTGTAAAATTTCTCAGTTTCAACATTTGCTACGTTATCTCTGTTCTATTGTGAATAAAATACGGGCTAGTGTGATTTGAAAGTCATTGGCCCTCATTTATCAAACTTGCGTAGGATCTGGTGTAGA
This sequence comes from Gymnothorax javanicus, assembly GCA_029692085.1. Lineage (NCBI taxonomy): Eukaryota > Metazoa > Chordata > Actinopteri > Anguilliformes > Muraenidae > Gymnothorax > Gymnothorax javanicus. The sequence continues at coordinate 104,403,499 of CM056193.1, read as the reverse complement.
TTCTGGTGTAAATATCAGCGTTCGCCCAGTGTCACATCTGATTTACTAAAAGTGTGTACGTCGCTGATTTCGGTGTAGAACTGGCATGGCGTTGATAAATCTGGCGGCTGAAACCATCGTAATTTACATGACACGCCCCTATAAATTCATGCTCCGGGAGGCATAGACCTGCCCACTTTACGACATGGACTCTCGAAAGACGGCAAAGAAGAAAGAACTTCACTGAGGAGGAAATATGAATTATCATGTCCGAGGTGGAGAAAAACAAAATAATTTTATTTGGAAGCCTTAAGAGTGGCATAAAGGGAGCCCAGAAGGCTGCAATTTGGAAAACTATTGCTGCTCCGGTCAACACCGTTGAGGTGGAAAACCGGAGTGCAGCAGACGTTTGATTTAATTCATTAATAAATCGAAGTGACTATTCGCACTTATTTAAGTGTGTCCAAGCACAAAAATTGATCGAAATTCGCGTTAGATGCACTTATTAGTGTGGCCAAGATGCACATTTCTCCATTGCCCACACTTATTTTAAGTGTATCCAAAGCTAAAAAAATTTTCTTGGCCAAACTTATTTTTTGCGTTACTTTATATTAGCGGCACTGGAATGGTCATCAACTGGCGCACTTATAAGCGTGGCCAAGAAAAAAATTCAACATTGGCCACATGTATAAGTGCGAATAACATCGGCCTTAATAAATTCAATTTATAGATCCATGATATTTCATGTTATATAGCCTACATAATTGACAATCCAAATGCTTTACATGTAGGTTAAAAAAAGTGGTCCGATTTTAAGATCGGCACCAAAAAACGGGTTGCGGTGCTCAGGCGCAGCAGCGCAAGGACCAACTAGACTCGAGCCTCCAGCTGTCAGCGTTCAAGGAGCGCGTGGCAGCAGGGCTGCATCTCCATAGTGGGAATACGAGGCGGTCTGGACACAGATGAGTCCCCACCGCCTCGATCGGAGCTGCATGAGGGTAATTGTTAAAATACAGTCTGCAGAGTTCACTCTTCATTGTATTTTTATTCGTATTACTCCATGTCATTTTATTGGGTGCCGCACAAAACCCATCACTTTCCCGGAGGAGATCTTCTCTGTGCCGACAGTTCCTCTCACGTCGGACAGAAGCTTATTCCTCTAACAATAGAAGATCTGCCATTGTCAAAATGTGATCACAGTCAAAGTGTCTGTAGGCCTATATATACACTGAGCAACAAAAGAAACGCAAGTTAGCTAGTTAGTTAATGTACTCTTATGGTTACTCAGTCAAAGTGACCGCAAAATCAAGAAAAGTTTGAAGAAATGAGTGTAAATGTACACGCACTAGTAATACATTTGATTGTCTAAAATAATTACGCGCAAACTTATTTTCCAGTCTGCCTTTAATTAACTTGTGTTTCTTTTGTTGTTCAGTATATATCTGACTGGATGAGCATCTGACATACCACACTGCATATCTGCCAAGCCACACATTGCGCTTAATCAAATTGATTGTAATTGTCAGCCGTCTGGCCTGACGAGCAGGTTGTCTCAAAATATAAGTTTAATTGATTTCTCAACTCAGGTTTCTTATTTATTTATTTTATTTATTTATTCATTCATTCATTCATTCATCTATTTAGCCTATTTATTCATTTTATTAATAAGAGCAACAACAGCATGACGGCCGCATCGCTGCATATGGTTTATTACTCATTTTGACAGCTGCACTCGTTCCTGCATGTTGTTCGCTGGTTTCAAATTTGCGTACACCTGGTCAGATATTTTTGCGGATCGTTCGCTCACGTTCAGATTGATAAATGCCGATCCTTGCGGGAGATTTGGCGTACACCCATTTTTTTGGCGTACGCACGTTTGATAAATGAGGGCCATTGTGTTTTGATTTTATTCACAATTTACACTTTGTCCCAACTATTTGAGAATTGGGGTTGTAGTTAATTCAGATAATTCATTACGGACCTCCATGTTTTGTCCAAGACATGAACTTTATCATTGCTAAATTAATGCAATTTTTCAATATGTAATACATTCATAAAGTGAAAAAACATGGAGCTGATATCTTGGTTATACAGATGGTTCATATATGTCATCCATTACCATGCAGAATTCTTGATATTTCCTGCACAATTACAAGTGATTTACTGTGTGAAGTTTGTTCAGAACTGGAGGAATTTATTTCATGATGTTCTGACTGGAGGGCAAAGACAGAGACAAAGGCTCATCATGCCCAATTGGATCCATGTATAGAGCCGCCTTGCAAGAAATAAGTCTGCCTTTGAGGTGCAAATATAAAATGTGTATGTAGGTCAAGTGCAGGGTCATGGATTGTTTTTCATTCAAATAAGACTACCATCCTGGTGAACCTTAACTTGCGGACGTAGGATGCTACTCTCATACACTTAGCAGTTACACAGTAGTGTAGAGCAAACTGTTAATGGTGAACCACCACATTGCTTTTGGGGTGAAGACCCTCGCTAATGAGGAACTGCCTTGTTTTCTGCTGATTTCCACCCCCCCGTTCCCACAACGCGAGCATATGCACACACACGCATACACCGCACACACGCTGCCCCTTAACCCCAGTGCATAATGCAACTGGTAGAAAACCCAGACAGATACTGGAAGGCACATATGCCCCCTGACGCATAAACGTTGTACGCACACATACAGGCACGTGACCACAGCCATGCAACGGTGGACCTGGCAACTTCCAGCCATTGTCCCCCCCCCCTTAGGCGACCAGGCGGCCACGGCCTGCCTAAATACCCCCTTTGTCTCTGTCTATAATAATGGCCGGTGGCCGAGAGGCTGGTGTGGCACGCGCTCGCTCTGCGGCCCAAACAGGTGGGCAGGACGAGGGGAGAGAGCGGGGGAGGGGATGGTGCATCTGTCCCCTTACCCAGTGACTCCCCCGCACAGCCACCGCCCCATCTGCTCTCAGGAGAGAGGGAATGGGAGTGCAGTGACATGGGGGCATGGAGGGAGAGGAAGGGAGGGAGGAATGCATATAAAGGGAATAATAAGGACAAGAGAAAATGAATTGCATGACAGATTAACAACTACGGATAAAATGTTTGGGAAATGGTACAGTGGGAGGGCTGGATGAAGGTGATGTAAATCAGAACGCGAATCTGTTCATAGCCCCCGTAGAAACACGCGCAGAAGTTAACACTTGGTCCACAGCCAAGCAAATCTGAGTTAAATAATGGGATCATCACCACAAACTGGTTTATTTTACCAGGCAGAAGGCAACCATTACCTGGGCTTTGGGTCATTCAGGTACATGTACATTGGCGCAGTCGAAGAGCAGATATTATTGACAATGAATGGCTTAAAGCGTGTTCATGAAAGAGAATGAAGCTCATACATTTCAAATGACAAATTCCAAGTACTGTAGTTCACAGGCAATCCAGAAACTGGCAGATCTGGCACACAAAAAAGTATTTGGAACTGGCAATGGCCAGGCTCTTCCCAACAAGTAATTACATTAAATCAAATCCAAGTCAATAAATGATCAGAATACAAGCACTGAATCTTGTGTCTGCAACGCACTTTGGTCTCCAGATAATTGATGGCAATCACAATGAAACAAGCGATGAGACAAACTGCTCAGGGGTGCGATATGGCCTTGAGGGTCAACAGGAGAATGTGATGATGCTGCTACTGGGACTAACAGGCATGCGCTGGCCCAGGACTGAGGACAGCGAGTGGTAGGGATGATTTGGAGCAGGCCGACTGCACGCCTCGTTCTGTCTAATCCCGTCTTAGCTCGGCACGGTGGATCTGGGTGGCAGCTGACATGTGCGTGACAGCTGGAGCTGCGTCCCTCGACCTCAGATCATAAAATAATTAAAAAGCCAAAACGAAATTAGTTAAGGTCTCCCGGAGGTGAAGAAAGGGCGCAGTGATGGCAAGTACCAGGAAGTTACAATGCAGAAACATCAATGGAGGCCAGTCATTTCGGAAAAATCTTTTGTTACACTTTTTCTTTGCCATCTCTGGTCCTCGACTCTTTTTAGACACTTCTCAGAAGTCTCTGTTTGCCTTCCTCAATTTTTGCCTGTCTTAAATCAAATTCCTCAAGGTCAGCCTCTTCGGCTGAACACCCCCCACCCCCAAGCTTTCCCCGATTCCTTGCCCTTCTCCCTGTCTTTTTGCCAAAAGTCAGCAGTCATTGCACTTGCACCCACCTTTCATACATTCTAACAAGGCAGAGCTGATCACTGCAACAATTCAGCATCTTCACTGTTGTGGGGGCAGACAAATTTTATGATCAGTGCTACAGTACACAGTTTCAAAGTGAACAGCATAGAACTATTACAAAAAGAAACACTTTTAGTTAGTATATGAGAGTACATCTAAAGCATAAAGAGGGAGGGAGGCAAAGAGAATGTGCCGATTGATGGCATCATTGGCTCAAAAGAACAACAGGAAGAGTGTCTGATGTTTTGCAGGGAGTGGATTTTTCACACACACCGATCACTAACACCTAAAAATACCGAGAAAGTGCACCTTTTTCCGAGAAATTCCTATTTTTTTTCCTAAATTTTACCGAGGTATCCCGAAGTCTGTCCGGTTTACTTAAGTTTGGACAACACCTCGATGTTCACTTTCTCTCAAGGTGCCCACTTTTAAAAATTACATTGTTTATCTGATTTGTTTGTAAATTGATGCTTTTGCAGATTGAATATATTCTGAATAATGAACGTGTTTTTGTTGTTCTTAACATAATGGTGGTGGTCTGCCCTTTGCCAGTTCCTGTATGCAGCACAGACACAGCAGGCTGAACTACAGTACTTGCCATTCCAAAGTTCCCACGAAATTCGGCGAATATTCATGTTTTTTCATACATCTGAAAATTTTTCGGTCCACCTCGGTAAAATTTTTCCTAGGTTAACCGAGTTGGCCTCAAATCTTCAGCAAACCTCGGCGTATTCTAAGTTTTGTCAGTGGCGGGCAGTGGACAGAGAACAAGGAGGGCGATAAACATGTCTTTAAACTGCTCATTAGTCTTGATCTGTTGTCAGTCAATTTCCCTATTAAAAGACACTTGAACTCTCCCCTCTCAGATGTAGCTAATTGCAGGGCAGTTGCTAGGAATTCTGGGCCCCCTGAAAGAATATCAGTGTGGGCCCCCGACATTTCATTGCCATTTTTTTACGACAATGTATCATGTTCTTATTCTTCATTTTTCTGTTTCTCAGTGTTCTTGACAGTGCCATGCAATACACCCAATTTTTTTTTTTTTTTTTTTTTTACAATTAACCACTCAACAAAGAGTCAGAGTATTATTATGTAAATTATAAATATTTAGTTGTCTTATTCACATAAGAGGCTACCTGAAACCACATTATTACACCTAGTCTGATCAGAAATAAATGTTCAATTAACCACTCAGCAAATGGGTACTGGGTATTCTATTGTAAAACATCGAGCACTGATGTGCAACAAGTATACTGGCTAAAGATACAACACAAGGTGGAGCTGTTATAACAAAATCACCAAGGTTGCTACGTAGCTTAACTATTTGAATTTCTTGCAAGTAATATTGACAACACAATGAAATACTTTCTTTTAAAATAAATAACAAAAACTATAATTTTAAGTCTTCCCTTATCTCAACTTCAGCTTAAGTTATTTTGTTTGTTCACAGCTTAAGGGCTTTGAAGTCCAACTGTCTGCTTAACTGACTTTCAATTGAAAGTCTGGCAAGGCTATTAAGCCTCTCTTGGGTTGTTGTAGCTGTAGCCTACAGCTATGATCTGCTTCACTATTCCCTTCACTATCTGAAGTAGCCTTGCTTTGGGGAGATGGGCCTGGCTCTGTCAACAGGATGGATTGTGACTTAAGTGGACTTATAAATAAATCTAGCCTATTTTGCCATTTCGTTATATAATTGAAATTACTGAGAGATTGACTAATATGTAAGTAATTGCCAATGGTACAGCAGTTCACTAATAAATCTAAACAGCCGACCAGTTTCTGCCACACTCACTCACTCGCCATCAAAAACATCCTCAGACTGCTGATGGTGAGGTATATTGCTGGGTCAGAGTCAGACGAAGCGGCAACAGCTGATTCTGGAGTAGCAGGGCATAAAGGATTAATCGTTCCATTTCATATTGCCTTTGTAAACATTATATTATGTTTTATGGATGTTTTTTGTAAACATTAAAGTTATGTTTTATGGAACAACTGATAAAGAACTAACCTACCTAGTCTTGGAATAAACAAAATCTAGATGGGCCTCTCTCTCAGTACCATAGCTCTACGCACTCAGCTTCACTTTGATATTGTATGAGGAGGGCAAGCTCTGTAAAATTACCCCCTGCATTAACAAGACTTATGTGAACCGTATAAAGTAGCAGTTTAGTTTTAGTAAACACTCATGTAAGAAGGTAAAAGTAATGTCAGCCTTGTCAAGCGATTATTTAAGTTACACCTAAGGTTACCACTGACTGGGTGTAGCTCGCTAGCCTAGCCTAGCCAATACTGTCACTTACAGCTAGAGACAGCTAAGTATGCAGTAACCACTCATAAGAAGGAAAAACAAGCCCTGCTGCTACTGGGTTTTTTGACGGAATACTATAAAGATTGGCGAATGATAACCTTACCGACCTTTTCCATGGATGATATAGTTATTAACGGTGATGTCAAATCTCACGCATTCAGCGTGAGTCTCTCGCCTCTGAGTGGCATTCATGTTCCTGTGCTAGTGACACGGAAATCGATTATGACTCGGGAATTCTCACGCTTGTCTTCACTGAGGGATTAAAAGCAATGGAATTGCATAAGACGTTTCAAATGGTCTTATTTCATTTAAACAATTTAAACGATCATGAAACACATACATTGTGTCCAATCCCCGAGTAAAGAGAAGCATGAGAAGTCCGGAGTCATAATCGCTTTCCATGTTACTTGTGGTGAGGTTCACCTTATTCACGCAAGTGAAACTGAACCTTCAATGCACAAGGATTTTAATTCCACGTGAGAATCTCATTGATAAGCGCTGGTTGAGTAATTGCGGACTACGGTGAATAAGCCTAAAAAATGCGCGAGACTTCTGCCAAATGCGTGACACTTGGCATCTCTGGACTAATGTCATTCTTGTAAGGCGATTATTTACACAGCTGACCGCACGTAACATTAATGTAACGTCAGCAGCTGAATAGCCAGCCTGAACAGCTAACATAGCAAGCTAGTTAAATACCAGACAATTGTCCAAGTCCCTCCGATCCGAGTCCCAAGGGAGTCTCAAGTCATTTGGTCCAAGTCTAAAGCAAGTCCCAAGTCTTTTCTTTTGTGGGCAAGTCAAGTCGAGTCACAAGGCTATGTCAAGTCGAGTCGAGTCACAGGTTATGTCAAGTCAAGTCCCTCACCATTGTCCCCCAGCCCATCCACAAAGCACTCAGGTTTATATCTTGAGGAGAAAAACCTAATGTCAATCTCAAAAAAGAGAGTGCAGACTAGTCTGCATGGCTAAACCAGCATAAAGCTGTTCATTTATCCATTACAACATTACATGTCTGATCATTAAGACCTATGTAGATGGGAAAGGCTACATTCCATTAAAGAAATGGCATGTTTGATACAAAAAATTGTTTATTTTGAACATTTTGCAATAACATGAAAATTCATCAGAATTCATCAGCAGCAAAGTGCTTATGTATATGCCTAATGGAAACGGTGAAATTCGACTTGATTTCAAGAATATCGACATGAAGTTTATACGGTTGATCTCATCGGATTTTTTCTTGATCGGTAAAAGGCTTATGCGATAAATGCTGATGGAAACGTTATTTGCCGAATAAATCTGCGACTGCATCGTCATCGTTTTGATGACGTCGTTGCCTTCTGATAATGGTTTGCTATGTTGCAAATAGCTGGCACATTTGCACTATTACAACTTGTGCAATTATCATCATTTTTTGGTAGATCCATTTTGGCTAACTAGCTAATTTTGTTGGCTACCACACTACTTCTGTTCACTCGAAAGTTCTGCGATTCAGTGCGAAAATGAATGGAAACAGCTTAAAATGCCATATATCTATTCGATACACCGATTTGATCGCATTACAGCAAGTGACGTCATTATGCACTACTTTTTATTCGCTTTAATGCTGTTAGATGGAAATGCATTTTCACCGCATTTATTCGCATGAATATTTTTGGCGAACTTCAGATAATTCGACTAACAAGTGGATGGAAACATAGCTAGTGAGCAGTGCACCACTATTCTCCCGACTCAATGTAGCTAGCCAACGATAACTAGCTAACGCTAGGTTAGCTGGCGTAAACAAAACACGACCGACTATTCCAACACACGCGCACATACACACACACACACACACACACACACACACGGCTGCTAGGTATCAGGTTTCACTTACTTGTCATAATCAAGCGGCAACCTGCGGGGCTGAAAAGTGAAGCAAATACGGAAGTGCCAAAAGCTGCAGTTCCTCGAATGGCCACTTGAGGCTGACTGCAGAAACGAGTCAATCCCCATTGACCCCCATGTTAAAAAGCCCAATTTTACAGCAAAAATGAACATGTTTACAGCCTGGTTCAAATTACGGTTTTGGTCTCTATGGCTAATTTTCCCCTCCGTGAAAACTGTGGGGCGAGTGAATTTTTTTTGCAATTTTGTGTAACTCTACTATTTACGGAGGCGTAAATTGCTGCATAAAAAAAAAAAGGCTCTTTATGACAGAAATTACGAGAAAAGTTTCTGGGTTTTAGCCAAGATAATTTTCACGTTATTGGCGTGATAATAAGGCCTCAAAACATCCGTAATTAGAGTCGGAAAGTTTGCCGTTTAACCCTGGGATAATTTTCACGTTGAGGGAGGGGGGGTTAATACAGCTCAGTATCAGCCGTTAATCCTTGGCCTTTTTCTAGGCCTTTTACAAGATAATTTACCTAGGCTCATTTCGAAATACGGAACTTGATCCACGTATGCGTTTCTGACTGGAAATTTTTATTGTTTTATCAATGATAATTTTGCACGTTATTTCGGTGATAATAAGGCTCAGTATTCTAATAATTTCATGAAAAATTATATGTCAACAAGAACAAGATAATTTTCTCGTTATTTAGCCTGAGAATGAATGCTCAGTATCCCCGTTAATTTTTGAAAAGTTTCACGCGTTTATACAAGATAATTTTCACGTTATTTTGTGATAATAAGGCTCAGTATCACGAAATTACGTGAAAAGTGACAACATATCCAGCTTGGATGCAGTTGAGATGGTGGAGCTTGTACCCATGGAGCGTTCCTTGCCCTCCGTTTGATCAATGAGGAACAGACGCTACCTCAATAGGATTCGTTGGATTCGTTCTTCCTTCGATACAACCCCATGCATTTCAAAATCCTCCTCAAAGTACGATACTGATATTGATATCATCCACTGTGCTCAATAAGTTTAGGATCTCACCATGTCTCAAACCAAGCTTAAAGTACAGTTTAATCGAATCGTGCAAAGGAGCCATAGTGCCTAGCTTATGCCTGTCATTTCGTTTAGTTTTAGATTTATCACGAAATAACGCGGAAAATTATCCTGTAAAACCTGAAACTTTTCACGTAATTACGGATACTGAGCCTTTATTATCACGAAATAACGTGAAAATTATCTTGTAAAAAAACGGAAACTTTTCACGTAATTTTCGTGATACTGAGCCTTATTATCACGAAATAACGTGAAAATTATCTTGTAAAAAAAACGTGAAACTTTTCACGTAATTACGTGATACTGAGTTTATTATCGTTTTAAATAACGTGAAAATTATCTTGTAAAAACGCGTGAAACTTTTTCTCGTAATTACGTGATACTGAGCCTTTTTTTTTTTTTTTTAGCGTGGCAGCAATACGCTCCGTGATTACTATTTACAGGCTTAAATTTCTGCATAATTAATGGGCGTGGGCCACTTTGAGTGACAGAACCTTGAATTACACAGTCTCTGGGCAGGAGCCATGATGCGGTTGTGTCGTGGCTAAGCTAGAGCACAGGCCTACAAAACATCCTTGCTTTAGAGTCGGAACGCCAAGCCCTGCCGCTAACCCTGGGCCTAACCTGGCTGTCTGAGGGAGGGGGGTGACTACAGCTCAGCTAGCCTAGCCGTTAATCCTTGGCCTTTTCTAGTCGCCTCTGGGCCGTTATCCTACCTAGGCTCACTCGAGTCACGGAACTTGATCCATTGGCTGCGTTTCTGACTGGAGATTTTTATTGAAATATCAGGATGATAATGTCTTGCTGTGTGGATAGGTGTTTGCGGTCTATTTTCTAAGATGATGAAATTCTAATATTATTTCATATAAAATTATATGTCAACAAGAAGTAACGTTAGTTCGTTCTCTAGCCAACTAGCCTGAGAATGAATGCAGTAACCCCCCCCCGGTTAGTTTTTGCCCAAGATGTTCAGCTGTGCCAGCGGGAGTGCTCGCCTGCCACAGTCATTACACAGGCATGCAGCGAAGTAATAGCGAAACAGAGAAGTGTTTGAATTAGGTTTAACATATTTTTGAACAAAAGCTGTCAGTCAGGGGTTGGAAAACCATCATGGCTTCCCTAACAGGTTGCTAACGTAACTGGCTGGTCAGCTAAAACATTAGAACCACCATAGCACGCTTCCATATGACGGGGCTCCTTAGCTGATTCCCCAGAGTATTTGGAAGGCTTGACCGGAGATTGCCGTGGTTGTACACTCAGTGGATTCACACAGCAATATCTTATAGAACTGCATTGGCCAGTAACGGATTCGTTCAATTTTCAGTGCGATTACTGAACGGTATCATTGTAAATAGAAAGGCTAGCTAGCTAGCTATATAGCTAATTTAGCATATCCCACGTTACCTAGCAAGCTAGCTAGCTGTTGCTAAAAGTGTTTCTACATGAAGTCCATCATCCACAAACTAGCTAACCACAATAATGCAACTAACAAGCCAGGGGGCAACGAAAAAGTGCTACTACCCAGCCACGTTTATAATATTAGCTGTCGCTTGAGTAAAAGCTTTTTCCCCAAAGCAACATCAGTTTTACGACGCGATAAAAAAAAAGTTGCATGTCGCAGTGGTATCGTTAGCTAATGTAAAGGACAGAGATAAGCTGGGCAGCTGATGAAGTAACCATGGAGCCTAGGAGCCAGACGCCCAGCTGTGTTAGTATTGATGAGCCCACGTATGCTGGCTACAGTAACCAATTAATTCAGCATTCACCGAAGTCAAAATGTAGGGTGATAATACTTGTGATCAGAATGTACAAGAGTGTGGTAGGAAAATAAAGGTCCGTCAGGTTTGTCATTAAGGTTACGTAATGCAATGTTGTCGTTTGGCTGGCCATACTACCATTAATGGGACCGGGCTAAGGTGCGTACAAGAGGTAAGACGAGCACCGCTCGCACTCTGGGGGATACTGATACTCAGTAAGGCAACCGCCGCGACTTCCCAGCAGTGTACAGCGTTAGTCGCGCTACTGCCTCACGGATACGAACAATGTTCGTCCTGCAACCGCTTCACGAATATAAACAGCGTTCGACCCGCCACCGCAAGCTACTGGGCAGGATCCATTGCTTTACTAGATATGACCGTGCATCTCGGCCTTAGCGAACCAAGTAGCATCGAGCTGACTTGGATTTTTAGTCGAGTATGGAAGCCGAAGCTAGCTTGGTAGCTGCGAGCTTAGAGGGCGTGTTTCAGCAAACGAGCTCCATTCGGCCTGCCCGCTGGGCTTGCGTCAGCTCCAGCAACGGCCCGCCTTTTTGCCCATTTTTGGATTATCCGGGAGGTAGGCGGAGTCAAGTAAGTTCCAAGATGGTGACCAAATTTGCTTCAAAATGGATATTCGGAAACCTATGGGTGACGTCACGGAGGCTACGTCCATGTTTTATACAGTCAATGGTCATAATGGGTATTCAGGTGACGGACAAAGTTTGTAGTGGTTCCCTCTTTGTCGCTAATGGTTGTTAAACATGTCTTACATTGAGCAGACCTTCGTTTTCCATCGGAGTGGAAGTTTTTAAAAGCAAATTGAATTATTTTGGGCGTACTAGAACTCGCAGCTGCCATTATTATCCATGCAATCAAGCGCATTGATCATCAAAATTGTGTGCTCCTGCTTCAGACACACAAAAAAAAACCCGAGCCTGTCTGAACCAACCTGCTAGAGCGCGCGCCGTGCACTGCACACAAACGGACCACTCTTGCCATACTAGAAAGAATAATATCAACGTGAAAAAAAAACATACAATGAAAAGAACAAATCGTCCGAGTCCCCATGACGCGAGTCCAATTGCCTGTTAAATACTCTCACCTTCTTTGTAAATAATTTTGTAACTGTCTGAGCCCCTGCTCTGCTGGCCTTTTTCTCTTTCTATCCTTTTCTGGTGTCCAGATTTGTGAGTGTGTGTGTGTTTGCGTTTGGGTTTTTTTTTTTTTGTACATTATAGTCGCAAGGGCGGTACCTACTATTGACTGCGGCCGGGGTTCGCGAACCTCGCGAGCAAAAACGCGCAGACAATTTTCCAAGAGGAGCATGAACCATGGACCAAACCATTTTTTAAGAAGGGGGTTGTTAAAATTTATTTCATCAATATTGCATGCCTTGGTGGCTTTGTTTTTAACTCTGATGCATTAGTATGAATAGTAGTTAGGTCTATGCATAATAATTTAGTCATGGCAGCTACTGCAGGCTTTGTGGGCCCCAATGGGCTGTGGGCCCTTAGAATTGTCATCACCTTTCCCCCCTATACGACGGCGCTGGCTAATTGTCTTCGTTAAGATGAAATCAAACGCACCAGTTGAACGCAAAAAAGAGCACATTTCAATATTTTTCAATTAAACAATCATTACGCACAGGTTTGACGACTTGCTTAGGATGTGACAAAATTTAACGCGGAAAATCCACAGTGGTTTTTTTCAAGAAGAGTTGCCTATTAAGGTATGTGAATTAAACATTTTATAGAATTTATTATTCACTCGCCTAAACATTTCATTATAAGAGAAACTAACATGTTGACCAAGAACAATGATTGAAATTGGGTCACTAATCTCATCCGTTTCAAGGGATGTCCCCCCAGTTTTCCGTCCACCGCCCGCGACTGGTTTTTGTAGGAATTTCTCAGAAAAAGGTGCACTTTCTTGGTTTTTAGGTGGTTGTAGTGAATGTGTTAAGTACTACAGGCCAGCCCAATCATTGCAGTCTCTATGGGTTATCAAATTTCTTCACTTTTTACTGTAGATAATGAGGTAGCCTGGGGGGCACATTCTCACCTTCATTTAAAAACAATTATTAACCTTTGAGTGGTAATTAAGCATGCTCAGACAGTAAAGATTGAGAAAAGTAGATGATGTCATGTTCAGCCCCCACGCATCATATTCAGCAGAAAAAACCCACGTAAAAAAAAAATGCTGACAATATTCCAAAATTGCCAAATAATTTGCCTAATATATGCCTACAGAACTACAGAACACATGCAAAGATGGCTAAATACACAGTTAAAAATCTTTAACTGGCAAGATTGCAAAAGACAATCTGAACCTTAGTTCCAGCTTGCCCATAAGCAGTAGCACTGACCACCCTCATTGTGGCAAAAACTGGAGAATGCCGACTATATGCTATTAAAAAAAAACAACTGTTGTCCTTCTAGGGATCCCTATGGTTATAATCTGGTGTCACTTAATTGATTCATTTTTCCTGGTACACTTTCTCATGAGTGTATCATGTTCACAGGAGATTGAGAGCAGTGGGACTTCATTAGAAAGGTGTAAATTATAGGAGAGACCTCTTTGCACTCCTGCTTAATTGGGCTAATAAAGTTGCCTCTGTGGGCTTGTACTGTAAAGGCAAAAGCTATGTTCTCTCTTGCTCTCTGCCCAGTTTTACCGAGAGAAAAGGAGGCTGTAATATAATCAAATTTTGAAAAAGGCTTTTCTTTTTTTCCCTCATTGTTTTTTTTTTTTTTTTACTGTTCTCAGCAATCAGACTCCCCATATTCTCCCTGCAACTGAGCTGGTGTGCCACACGCAACGTACAGGAGAACAAGCAACCGCACGTCCATATTGCCGAGATAGTGATGATAAAGCAATTATTTCCTTGTGTCCTGAAGCCACGGCAATTTGCTGGTTAATCCCAAAAAAGGAAGGGGAAAGCTATTTGACTGAACAGCTCCCTCAAAATTTGCAACATCAGACTAAATCTTAGATAATGTAAAAAGTTAGGCTATAGCTTAATCATAAATATTGCTCAGTAATCATTTTAAAACTTGATATGTTGGCAAATATTGAATGACACAAATTCAGTACATCACTTGCTCCGCTCAGTAGCGAATGGTACTGGAAATTAGTGAAGGCATGCTAGTTACTGTGCCTATAGAGAGTTGATTACATGTTGGCCTATGATTCTGCAGGTTTATGCTCTCAGTCAAATCCAAATTAGCTCTACAACTGTACAAATCTTCCCCACTTTTTTACGTTTCAGGTGGCTAAATTACAATGAAACTTACTCGGCTACATTGACGTCAGCAATTACCTTCCTTTTCCATAAGTAGACCAAAGCTAATCAAAGATAAAAAAGAAAAAGAAAGAATAAATGCTTTCAAAAACAGAACGTTGACTCTTGCTGTAATGCTTACTATGTTACAAAATAAATAGATAACATCTTCAAGCCTGCTGGACTACTTTTGTATTCCAAATGGTGAAGGACCATTGCAAGGTGTAAGAAACATCTTTACTCCAAGGTGCCAATGTGAAACGGTAAGGCCGTTTTTTGCATATCTGGATCTGTGGTTTCCTGTGTTGGTCCTGGGGCCCCATATGTGATCGTTTTTTTGCTCCACCAATATCAATTATACACTCCTAACAAGCTGTTAATTAGTCTTAGGGACATTCAACCAAGGCCTCGTTTTCCAATAACAATCGATTGTAGAGCTCTAAGAGGAGAGCGATCTTACGAAAGTTGTTCGTTCTGCGCGCACATTTCCCAAAGCAGCACTTAGAGCGGGACAGCACACACAGCTGTTAAGTACGTTGTGACTTCACTGTGCGCTGTCCACTTTAATGGTGCCCAGATGTTTGATTAATCAAAGGCAATAGTCACTGATTTAAATGTAGGTCTTTGTAAGCAAGGTCATGTGGTCAAAACTATATATATATACAGTAATGTACAAAAGCCTTAGGCACCTTACATTTTTAAAAATTTAAATCTGGCTTTAGATGTTGAATTTTTGTTTTTTTCATTGGTGTTGTTGAAGATAAAAAGTAAATCTGAAACTACAAATGCTGATTTAAAACATAGTTTTAGAAATAAATGTTTGTATTTCATTACAAATAATTAATACAGATTATACAGTCTCGACGTCATCATGACTGTCAGTGAATACTTGGAGGGACAGACACAAGTCGGTCTGGCAGTCTGCAGAGGAATGGTAGCAAGTTTTCCACTTTGCTTGGAACAAGGAAAAAGCCAATCATCTTATAAAACGATAGCACTACAGGACAGTGTCCCAAATTTTTAGGCAAAGCATAGTCACACCAACTATTGGTTTGATTTAGTTTTTAACATTTTACAGCTCTGCATTATTCATTTCCCAGTCATTAGAAACTTTTAATTTCATTATTTTTGGAAGCATATTTGCCCAGCGAAATTGCTTTAAATGTGCCTAAGACATTTGCACAGTATTTTATATACAGTGTTGGGAGTAACGCATTACAAAGTAACTAATTACGGTAATCAGATTACATTTATCAGCAACGCAGTAATGTAACGCATTACTTTGATAATTTAAATAATCGGATTACAGTTATTAACAAATAAATTATTTAGTTACTTGCATTATTTTAAATTCTTCAACTATCGGCAGGATGAAAGGCCAGAAAAAAGTCTTCTTCTTCTTCTTCTTCTCCCTCTGGAGTATATTGGCGATTGAGACTGAGGACAGAAAGACAAATCAGGCGTCCTTTTTCATGCGCGTTGATGCCAGTACTGTAGCCTTGTACTTGAATCACTTTTCTGTGAAGTGCTGTTTGGGCTGATTTTTACAACTTTGCTGTTGGCTTTGCTGTATTAAAGGGCATGAAAGCGAGATCTTGCGTGTGTCCTCCTTACTAGCATAAAGATTTGTGCTGATCTGGGCATATGCCAGGTTTTAACATGATATGGTTAATTAATTAAGTTATGGTGAATTTTAGATGATGGTGCTAAGTAATCCAAAACTAATCTTACTAGTAGTGTAACTATTTACTTTCAGCAGTGAGTAATTAAGTAAGGGATTACTTTTTTAAAAAAGTTACTAGTAATGTGTAATGCATTACTTTTTTAGAATAACTACCCCAACACTGTTTGTTTATAGATATATATATATATATATATATATTTCAGTGGCGGCTGATGAACTGGCGATAGTGGAGGCTGAAACCCATCCCTTAAAAATAATGATTGGTCATGACCTGTATTCAATCATTCATTTAAATTACCATTACAGAAACTCTGAAAACTCTCAACATTATCAGGTGTGGCCAGTTTTCATTAATAACACATACCCGTTAACTCACGCATTCGGCGTCAGTTTTAGTGGCATGTTTACGTTCCCCTGCTGAAGTCAGCAATTACTCAATCAACGCATATAAGAGATTCTCGTGCGTAATATAAGTCCTTGCGCATGGAGGTTTATCAGTTTCACCTGCGTTATGACTCCGGACTTCTCACGCTTTTCTTTGCTTGGGGGTTGGGAGCAATGCATGTGTTTCATGATTGTCTAAATTGTTTAAATGAAATAAGATCATTGGAAGAAAAACGTTTCAAACGCACGTGAAACTGATAAACCTCCATGCGCAAGGACTTCAGTTCTGTTGTGATTCTGCTCTGCCAGTTGTCTGTTTTTGTTATTTTTCATTGTTATGCTTCTTTTATTTATTAGTCTGCTTCCCAGTTTCTGTTTTGTCATTTGTTTATTTTCTGTTTTGTGCACTAGTATCTACCCGTCTTGTGATCAGTGTGGTAAGTTCCGTCTCCCCAGTCTGCGTGCCGACATGCTTCGGGTGATTCAGCAGTTTCTGGTATTTCACTTAATTACTTCAATTCTCGTTCACTTCCTTCGCTCTGCTTTCTCTGATTACTAATAATACTAACATTTAAATTTTGTATTATAGTCACTAACCTAACTAACCCATGTACTTACTACTAACTAACTAACAAGCACTTGGGTTAATTTGTAAAGTTGCACTGTAACGTAACCTCAGCACTCGCCCTGTTCTAATCTCCGCCCCTTGCTTTGCTTTCCCTGTATCTCCCTGTGTTTCCATGAAATCTTTCAAGAATCCTGCACTCTTTGATCTGTGCACGTAGAACTCCTTAACCGGAGCCGTTTATCTGTCACAGGTTGTCTATGTGTTCCAAGTACGCATCTTGGCTTTTGCCAATCATTGTGTTAGGGCTTCCTCATGTGCACACCTTCATTGCTCATTATCTGTCACTCCCACCACCTGTTTCCCCATAGCATTTGACTTCTATTTGGTGCATTTAAACCCTGCCTTTCTGTTCACTCCCTGTCAGAACGTTGATCATTTATCCTGTGCCGAGAGATCCTTACGCCAGTTTATTTGAGAGATTTGAGACACCCTTTGCCTGACTTCTGATTTCTGCCTGTGCCCTTTTGATTGATCTATATATTGTTCTGCTTTTGACCCCGCCTGCCTGACAACAATTCTTGGTTTTTGCTGCCCTGGTTTTTGGATTTTTGCTACGTCTCATCTACTCTGATTTTTGCCCACTGTTTATGTACCATTGCCAGTATGATCCATTGTTACCAAACTCTGCCTGTCCCACGACCCTGAGCTTTGTATTGTGTTTTTTGGCACTGTACGTTTGTTATCTCTGGCCTGGACTTGGACTGAATAAAGGATTTAGATTTTTTTTCTGCAACTACTTGCTTCTGGGCTGTAACATTACAGTACGTTCTGACCAGGATGGAACCAGCAAGCAGTGCCCAGCTGCAGTTGGCGGTGGAGCAGCAGGGGACCGTGTTGTAATCGCAGCAGCAACAACTCCTGGCGGTGATGCAGCATCTGCAGATGCTAGCCCACAACATGGCGGACCTCACGGCTTCCGTACATGCAAGCCAGATCGCCGCCACTCCCCGGCCCCCGGCTCCATCTGCTCCTGCCACACCCCCCGCCGACTGACTTCCGGCAGCCGTGCATGAGCCACATCTCCCCCCCCCCCAGAGAAGTATAACGGCAAGCCTGGATCCTGCCGTGCCTTTCTTACCCAGTGCAAACTCATCTTCAGCCTGCAGCCTGCCACGTTTCCCACTGAGCAGTCCCCTGTGGCATAAATCATCACTCAGCTCACCGGAAGGGCCAAGCAGTGGGCTACGGCGGCGTGGGAGGCGGACCTCCCCCGCATCCAGAAGTCCACCCTTGCTGGCGGAGGAGATGAGGGGGTCTTCGACCGATCCAAGCACGGCCATGAGGCGGGGAGAGAAATCTTGCGGATCCGCCAAGGGGGCAGGTCAGTTTCAGACTACGCCATCAACTTCCAGACTCTAGCCACCAACAGCGGATGGGAGCGATGCGCCCTCTACGACGCATTCCTCAACGGACTCTCTGAACCCATCAAGGATGAACTACTGACTCATGACCTGCCTGAAGATCCGGAACGGGTAATCGATCTGGCCATCTGGGTTGACACTCGTCTGGAGGAGCGCTGACACATCAGCTGCTCCAGCCAATGGCCTCCAGCCCTCCTTAAGCAACCAGACACACCACCAGGGGTATCCCACTTCCCCAGATGGGCTCCTGAGGTGGAACCGATGCAGGTGAATCGGGCCCGGCTGTCCAAGGAGGAGCGAGAGAGGCGGATCCGAGACCGGGCGTGCCTTTACTGTGGTGGAACTGGGCATTTCATCTCCAGGTGCCCAGTAAAAGTCAGCGCCCACTAGCGAGGAGAGGAGTGCTAGTGAGCGTAATCCCAGTCAAATCCTCTTCAAGAAACCGCACCTGCCTACCTCTCATTCTGGAATGGAGGGGGGCTCTAAAGAGACGATGGCGCTGTTCGACTCTGGGGCTGAGGAGAGCTTTTTGGACGTCGGAGCAGCCTCGAGCTGGGGGATTCCCCTGTAAGAGCTGAGAGGTCCACGGGTGGCCAGTTCTCTCAATGGCCAGAAGATCGACCACATCATTCATGCTACTGCGCGCCTCAAGCTGCTTATCTCCAGCAACCATCAGGAGACCATCAGATTCTTCATAATTGAGTCCCCCCATTCTCCTGTGATCCTGGGCCATCCTTGGATGGCTGCCCATACTCCTGAGATGGACGGGAGGAAGCATGAGATCCGGGGCTGGAGCCCCAAATGTCTGCAGACGTGTCTCCAGAAGGCCCATGCTCCTGTCCCTACTCTCCTGCACGAGAAGATTCCGAAGCTGGAGAAGGTTCCCCCTGAATACTTGGACCTTAAGGAGGTCTTCTGCAAGTCTTGTGCCACCTGTCTGCCCCCGCATCGTCCCTATGACTGAACCATCAACCTCAAGCTGGGGACGATGCCCCCTAAAGGAAGATTATTCTCCCTCTCCCGACCATTTGTCTTCGCCCGGCTTAATTTTCTTCGTGGCAAGAAGGACGGTTCCCTACGCCCCTGCATTGATTACAGAGGCCTCAACGACTTTTCAATTAAGAACAGCTACCCGCTTCCCCTGATGTCCACCGCCTTTGAGCTCCTCCAAGGAGCCACCATCTTTACCAAGTTGGACTTGCGGAATGCCTATCATCTCGTCCACATACGGGAGGGGGATGAGTGGAAGACGGCCTTCAACACCCCTACGGGCCACTGGGAATACCTGATCATGCAGTTCGGACTGACTAACTCTCCAGCAGTCTTCCAGGGCCTGGTTAACGGCGTGTTGCGGGACATGATCAACAAATTTGTCCTTGTCTATCTGGATGACACACTGATTTTTCCCAATCTCCGGAGGAGCATACCAAACACGTACGTTAGGTCCTCAAGAGACTGTTAGAAAACCGCCTCTTTGTCAAGGCTGAGAAGTGCAAGCTCTCCTGCACCACCACCTCCTTCCAGGGATTTATAATTTCAGCGGGGAGCATTGGCATAGACTCAGCCAAGGTTGTCATTGAGCTGCCTTTAAGCGTTTTTTTGGGCTTTTGCCAATTTCTACCGCCGCTTTATCAGAAATTACAGTACTATCGCCGCCCCGCTCACTGCGTTGACCTCCACCAAGGTTAAATATACCTAGGACGAAGAAGCGGAAGTTGCACTCGATAGATTCAAGGCTCTGTTCACCACGGCTCCTATCCATGTTCATCCGGACCCTGAGGAGCAATTCATAGTGGAGGTCGACGCATCCAGCATCGGAGTGGGGGCGGTGCTACCTCAGAGAGCTGCTAAGGACGGCAAGATCCACCCATGTGCCTTCTTTTCTCACCGTCTTTCTCCCACTGAACAGAACTATGATGTTGGTAACCGTGAATTGCTAGCGGTCAAACTTGCCTTGGAGGAGTGGAGACAGTGGTTCGAGGGGGCTCAGGTTCCATTCCTGATTTGGACTGGCCATAAGAACCTCGAATATCTTTGCACTGCTAAGCGGCTTAACCCTCGCCAAGCCAGATGGGCCATGTTCTTCACCAGATTCAACTTTCACCTTGCTTACTGTCCTGGCTCCAAGGACACCAAGCTGGACGCCCTGTCCCGACGGTTCAACCCCCCTGCCAAGGAACTATCGCCCGACACCATTCTCCGCCCTGAGGTTTCCACCCAAGACTACGTCTCAGCCTGCTCGGGCTGTGCCCAGGCCAAGGCCAGTCATCAGTCACCTCATGTCCTACTCAAACCACTCCCCACACCTAGCCGCCCTTGGTCACACATTTCACTTGACTTCATCACAGGTTTACCGCTCTCCAACCACTGCACCACCATACTCACCCTAGTTGACAGATTCTCCAAAGCTGTACACTTTGTCCCCCTCACCAAACTACCCTCTGCTCAAGAGACCGCTTCACTACTTATTCAGCACGTTGTCCGCTTACATGGCATTCCCTTTCTGGTCCTGGTCCACAATTCACAGCTAAGTTTTGGAATGCATTTTTTACACTACTTAGCACATCTGTAAGTTCATCTTCCGGTTTTCACCCTCAGTCTAACGGCCAGACCAAGCGGGCTAATTAATGTCTCGAGACAGTCCTCAGGTGCCTGTGTGCTAAGAACCCTGCCTCCTGGAGCCAGCAGTTACCCTGGGCTAAGTACACCATCAATAGCCACACCTCCTCATCCTCCAGACTGTCCCCCTTCGAATGCTACTTGGGATACCAGCTGCCCCTGTTACCCAGCCAAGAGGAGGAGGTGGGGGTTCCGTCAGCGCTCGCCTTCATCCGGAGATGCAAGCGTACATGGAGAACCACATGCATCAACCTTCTGAAAGTGGCGGCCCGGATTAAGGAGCTGGCGTACAAGAGGCGTACTCCGGCCCTGGCCTATCATGTGGGACAAAGGGTGTGGCTTGCCACCAGAGACATTCTGCTGAGGGGTGGTAAGCACAAGTTGTCCCCATGGTACATTGGCCCTTCCCCCATTGTCAGGGTGCTCAGTCCCACGGCTGTGCGCCTCAGACTGCCCTCCACCATGCGCCGAGTACATCCTACATTCCATATTTCCCTAATTAAGCCTGCAGTGACTCACCCTCTGTGTTCTGCCCCTGAGCCCCCCCCCCCCCGTCATCAATGGTGGAGAGACTTATACTGTCGAAAGCATCCTGGACTGTTGCCGTCGGAGCCGAGGCCTCCAGTACCTCATCGACTGGGAGGGCTACGGTCCCGAGGAGAGGAGCTGGATTCCTGCCCGTTTCATCCTAGACAAGGACTTGATCAAAGACTTTCATAGTTCTCACCCTGTGCCACCCAGTAAAACGCCAAGAGGCGTTTCGTCAGAGGGGGGGTACTGTTGTGATTCTGCTCTGCCAGTTGTCTGTTTTTGTTATTTTTCATTGTTATGCTTCTTTTATTTATTAGTCTGCTTCCCAGTTTCTGTTTTGTCATTTGTTTATTTTCTGTTTTGTGCACCAGTATCTACCCGTCTTGTGATCAGTGTGGTAAGTTCCGTCTCCCCAGTCTGCGTGCCTACATGCTTCGGCTGATTCAGCAGTTCCTGGTATTTCACTTAATTGCTTCAATTCTCGTTTACTTCCTTCGCTCTGCTTTCTCTGATTACTAATAACACTAACATTTATATTTTGTATTATAGTCACTAACCCAACTAACCCGTGTACTTACTACTAACTAACTAACGAGCACTTGGGTTAATTTGTAAAATTGCACTGTTACGTAACCTCAGCAGTCGCCCTTTTCTAATCTCTGCCCCTTGCTTTGCTTTCCCTGTATCTCCCTGTGTTTCCGCGAAATCTTTCGCACGTGCTTTATTGCTATCCTGCACTCTTTGATCTGTGCATGTAGAACTCCTTAACCGGAGCCGTTTATCTGTCACAGGTTGTCTATGTGTTCCCAGTCCGCGTCTTGGCTTCTGCCAATCATTGTGTTAGGGCTTCCTCATGTGCACACCTTCATTGCTCATTATCTGTCACTCCCACCACCTGTTTCCCCATAGCATTTGACTTCTATTTGGTGCATTTAAACCCTGCATTTCTGTTCATTCCTCGTCAGAACGTTGATCATTTATCTTGTGCCGAGAGACCCGTACGCCAGTTTATTTGAGAGATTTGCTACACCCTTAGCCTGACTTCCGATTTCTGGCTGTGCCCTTTTGATTGATATGTTTATTGTTCTGGTTTTGACCCCGCCTGCCTGACTACGATTCTTGGTTTTTGTTTCCCTGGTTTTTGGATTTTTGCTACATCTCACCCACTCTGATTGTTGCCCACTGTTTATGTACCGTTGCCAATAATGATCCATTGTTACCAAACTCTGCCTGTCCCACGACCCTGAGCTTTGGATTGTGTTTTTTTTGGCACGATACGTTTGTTATCTCTGGCCTGGACTCGGACTGAATAAAGGATTTAGATTTTTTTGTACAACTGTTTGCTTCTGGTTCCTGGGCTGTAACATTACAAGGTCTGCGCGAGAATCCTTCACATATGCGTTGAATAATTGCTGACTACAGCAGAGGAACGTAAATATCCCAATTCAACTCCGAATGCGTGAGAGTTGACAGGTATGCGTTATTAATGAAAACTGACCACACCTGATAATGTTGAGAGTTTTCGGAGTTTCTGCAATGGTCATTTAAATGAATGATTGATTTCAGGTCATGACCAATCATTATTTTTAAGGGATGGGTTTCAGTCTCCTCTATTGCCAGTTCACCAGCCGCCACTGAGATTATATATGAGGAGCTTGTTTCCAAAATGCAATATATCCATTTAACTCATTTAGAGTAAATCAGCTTTTTCTATGTTGGCACCCATTGCATTTTATACAAAAATACAACGTTTGACCATGAAAAAATACACCTTATAGTATGAATTTCTGAAAACAGATTTTTACACCATGTGTAAGAAGCACAGGGCGATCGCCCTGTGGCATTATCTCAATTTTAGTCATTTTGGCAATTATAGCGTTTTGGAAACAAACTCTTCATATTTAGGCCTATATATATAAAATATTAAGAATAAAGATATTACAGAGTGGAAGCACAGTAGGCGATACATGTAAAGTGGTGACGTGCTAGTGAAAGCTGCTTGGCTGAAATTAAAGGACAAGAAAAAAAGTCAGAGTAAGTATGTAGTCTTTACCTGTTTCCAATCATTCTCCTTGATAACAGGTTTTCTGGTGATAATAATAAGCTATTGGCAGTTAAATACACTGCTTCCATCGTAGAACAATTCTCCGGCTAGTAAACAGAACAAATCAGGAAAAAAATATTTTATTCACTTTACAAAAAAGAAAAAACTCTCTTAATTATCCCGCTTATTTTTGTGCTTCATGATTGTTAAAAATTGCAACAGAGACAACTGAGATTCGCAACAACAATCCACGATTCAATAATGTCGATTTAAATGCTGCTTAGCATCAATTTAACTCGTTTTATTTTTCATCATCCCTCAACAAGGATTAACTGGCTACGGGCGATAATGTTGAATCATGTTTTATGAGTTCACTTAATGTTAATTCGAACAAATGATTATACAGATGTCAAAAACAGTTATTTGTTTAAAAGAATGTTCTTTTCCTCTCATTTCAGTTCTCCAGTTGCCAGTGTGCTTTGATTAATTAGTGGGCAAGCTGTAAGCTAGCACACTCATGTTCTTTCCACTCTTTATTTCTTTCTTTCTTTATTCTCCGATTTTTGTGCTAACTACTCCTACATACTTTAACCCAGAAACTTCATTCAAACTTAAAAAAATTCAGCTTGTTCTGAATTATGTTGCTTGTATTCATCTTGATATCTTCAATACTTTTTGAGTGATTCATTTTTATTTCAATATTTTTGTCCCATAGGACACAATGAAACAGATTTTTCAAAATTTACCTATTTTCAGCTATTTTTTACTCTATCATACATTTAGCTAGAAACATAATTCAAACTGGAAAATGTTAAGCTAAGCTTGGATAATTTCTTTACTGTTCAACTTTTTTGTAACTTCTATAATTTTTTTATTATAATTAAAAAAAAAATTTTACAATAAATTCTGGGAACTTAGAGTGTGGTGACATCACAGTTAGAGTGGCAAACAGCTGCAAAACCATCAAGAAGTCTTCTCTTAAATTCGCTCTAACTCCCACAGTTTTCACTCCACATAAATATTTTTATATCCAAGTTGTAGCAAAAGTTGTGCTGGTCACGACAATGTAACTATGGAAGCAATTGGACAAGCGGTTTTGGCTGTATGAGCCGAAAAGCGACGGGACTGCTCACCGAAACTCCATTAACTCCAATGTTAAATAAGACAAGAAAATTCAGGTTGCGAAGCCGAAATGCGCATTTTTCTAACTTGCTCGTATTCTCATATTTTTGGCACTGCGCATACAATTTTGCCAAATTTTGCTCAGCAGGCTCTCCTCTTTAATGTGGTACCCCAATTTCGTAGATTGGACTTACTGTCTTTGAGGTAGAAGTACGAGTATGTAAGAAACGCCTTAGCTAAAATCTCCGTTGGACCAAATGCTTCAGCCATAAGCTCAAAGGGCTCAGAGTGAGTCAGCGAAATGGATACAGATTATTTGCGGTTCAATTCTGCCCTCTGCTGGACTTTTACTGCATCATCATTGTTCGGATTAAGATTGATACAACTGAAAGATGAATCTAATTCTGCGTCAAACTCAGTGAAAGAATTTTTGGTATCGTAGTTGGTACAGTTGCTCAAACCAGCAGAGAGCACATTGACCACAGCAAAAACAGGTCTTTTTTTGCAAGACACGTCCATGAGAACACGATACAGTAAAAATTGCAAAGTAGAAAAAAATTGCTCGAGCTCCTATTCCAGTATATACCAGTAACAGTTCGCACTAGCTAAATTTACAATCGTATCTAAAACAGACGAAATATTGGTATCAAAACAGAGCTAATTAAGTGCAAATTGAAAGTGATGTCCCCAGTCGCTTTTTGTTTGTCGCTTTACATTACTCTTTCCTGTGTTTGAAAATAGCCAGGTTTAAGGCCGGAGTAAGCAGTAGCCCCTAGTCGTTTGGCTTTCTATAATGGATCAATGCTGCCATATACCGTTATAATACTAATAATAATAATAATTATTATTATTATTATTATTATTATTTATGTATTTATTACATTCTCGCTTGACTCTTGGAACACGTGAGACCGATCACTTTACAGAAATAATTATTGATAAATAATGACACCCCAATTTACAGTGCTGCTCGTTGTTGTTCTGACCATCTGACCTAGCTACACTGTTTTAAACTGGCACCTTTTTTTGCCAGTTATTTCAACTGTAATTTTACAATCAGTTCATAATCGATGTTCCGTGTATGTTAACTGTAAACCACGGTTAAGTGCGCGCAGGACTCTACATACAGTTAATTTAACTGTTAAATTCAGTCAATTTATGACAGTGTAAGCTCACTTTACCTAAATAAATTGATTTAATCATTTATATGCCTGTTAATGACATTGCTCAAAATATTTATTGGGCTTGATCATTCTGTTGCTATTACCCTTTCTTCAATTTAAAATGTGCTTTTGATTTTAAACGAAGTTTCTGCCTTTTTATTGGCTGAAAAATTAATGAACTAGTTCGAAAAATCAGAAAACATATAGCCTAGCCTTGTTAGTGTCTTTTTTTAGTGTCGCGCTTGAATAATTTCCATAATCTTAAGCTATATGTGTAAATATATATTGTAGATGCAATTTTGTGAAAAATATTGGGTGAGAACTAAGTCATTTTTTCTTAATTACACTGCGTATTTTTATGTCAACATTTCATTAGGAAACGGCATTGATTTATCTCGAAGAAATATGAAATTGGTATGATGTGTGGTAACGTTGCATCTTGGGGAGGTTCTTCCTTAATAAATGGTTTCCTTTGGAAACGGCCAGGAAATTCACTTTACGCCTCACGTCAGATAGGCGTTGAATTTACACCCGGTCTTCGTGAATATTGTTTACTGCCAGCTGGTACAGTGGTCTTAAAGTTACACCTCTACGATCGCGCAACTTGGCTTCAAATCAGGCGTATGTCCAGTAGGTGCGTGCGACCGACCCCAGCATATTGGTTAATCCCTCCTGCTGAATTTCTGCTGTTTATACTCCAATATGTTAAGTGTTTATGGCACATATGGGGTTCTTTCCTCCAACAAAATATTCAGAATAAATTTGTTACTTTCTAAATATCACGCAACATCAAATGTTGCTATTTATGTTTACCTTTATTATGTACAGTCAAGTAGCTGACAAGTATAAATAGTCCACTGTCTAAATGGCAGTTGTTTTATCTGTCACAATGATCTCAATTACAGGCGAAGCATTTGCATTTGAATCTTTCAATGCGTCGATACAGTACTACTTGAAGCACTTCAACCCCTTTACTTTCTTTTATGTACAAAACCACTTTAACGAGTATTTCCCTCTGGCACTTTAATACCTTTTAAAGTGTGGAGATTTTTCTATTTTGTGTTTTGTTTTTTTTTATATCACAGTTAAAGGACAAAATATACTACAGTCATAAATCATTTTCATTTCCAGAAGCTTTAAACCCATTTTTAGCATCTTAAACCTTACATTTTCAACAACTTGAACCTCACATTATCGGCAGCTTCCAACTTACCCACGCAGTTTCCTCTGGAACTGCACTTTCCTAGTTTGTCTATTGCCCTTTAGCAAAAATAAAAACCAAATCTCGCATGGTTCTTCTCATGCTTCTAGTAGCTTTGGTGACATATTCAGGCATTGTCACTGCAATGAAATAACCAACCTTAGTATATAATGGTTTACACTGAGAATCGGAACTTCTAAAAAGCTGAGGAAACATTCAAAACAGATATGGGAACAAACAAACAAAAAAACAGCATAGAAAGCAGGCGCTTCATCCAGACGAAATAAGCATAAATTTGGATGAAGTGGTGGTGAACAAAGTCACTTTTTGGACAGACTTAAGAATTACTCATTAAAATAAAGCCATTATTTGGGAAGACATTGCTAAGAAAATTACTGCAGCAAGGGGTGTGGAACCTAATGGTCAAGTGACAGCGAGAAACCCTGATCGCTGGTGTTTCCATGGGGACAGTGGGATCCCACTTTGGCCATACCTCTCCACCCCGGTTGCAAATCCCACAACTGCTCGTGAGCTGACATTCAACGAGGCTCACCGGGTGGCCAGGAGCATTGTGGAAAGCACTATGGGGAGATGGAAGTTGTACTTCAGTCCACTGGTGGCCTACACTTCTCTACATCAAAGAGCTGTGCAGTCACCAATGTGACAGCTATGCTGCACAACACTGCTGTCCGAGCGAGAGCCTCCTTAGGTGACCAGGAGGAGGAGAACGAGGCTGGTGACAGATTAGCAGGTGTTAATCAGCTAAGAGATGAGGATTCTTTGGCTGATTTCAGGGCAGATCAAGTTATCAGACTTTTTTTTTTTAGAATACGTCCCTTTGTTTTTCCCTCTCGTGATCAGGACTCCAGTTGCATCACCCACCATACGCACATGCCGCACGTTTATTTGTTTTCTACGTATCCTTTATCATGTTTCTTCGAATATACTCTTCAAAAAAAGTAGGGGATATTGAAATTGCAAGGTCAATAACAAACTAATGATATCGAATAATTGGTCCCAAACTAATTGTATCTTAACAAAGAAGGACTCAAGTAAACAATTCACCAGATATTTCATTACCTAAACAGTTTTTGCGGTCATGGTCCGTGAAAGAAGGAATGGGTAAGAAACGGAAATTGAAAGTCGATATTTTGCATCAGTAGTGCATAATGTCCCCGT
Source organism: Gymnothorax javanicus (assembly GCA_029692085.1). Classification (NCBI taxonomy): domain Eukaryota; kingdom Metazoa; phylum Chordata; class Actinopteri; order Anguilliformes; family Muraenidae; genus Gymnothorax; species Gymnothorax javanicus. The sequence continues at coordinate 104,375,096 of CM056193.1, read as the reverse complement.
TACTGGCCAAACACTCATTGATTCATCGACGCATTGTGCGTATGAGTCAACCTATGGTAAATTGATGCAGTCTGTCCCATTCTTCCACAAACGCCAGGCCAAGTTCATTTCGCGTGGCTGGTGGCCTTTTGCGTTGATGCACACATCGGCCCAAGATGTCCCAGACATTTTCAATTTGGGAAAGGTCAGGGCACATGCTAGCCAGGGCATCCTATGGATAGTGTCGTTGAAGGTGGTTATTGACTATTCTTGCACGGCGAGCACGGGCGTTGTCATCGTGAAAGACAAAACGCCGCCCCTCATGTCATGCAAATGGGACAACATAGGATGTCAGGATGTTGCCCCGATAGTACTGGCCAGTGACTCTTCCTTGCACGATATGGAGTAGGGTTTGGTCAGTCATAGTGACCCCACACCATAACAGACCCACCACCAAATCTGTCATGCTGCCTCAGGTCAACATTGGCAGGGCGTTTGTTAAGACTTCGCCAGATGTGACCACGCCTATCAAGGAAGTCTAAAGTGTACCGGGACTCATCTGAGAACATTATACGTGACCATCAACGATTTCCTTAGTTCCTTCATTGTCTACACCATTCGCTTCTATTGGCAATGTGGCGGTTGGTCAATGGCGGCACTATACGAGGCTGTCTAGCATCGACCTGTAGGAAGATGGGCATCGACCTGTCACTCGGACACTAGTAGCCTGGTGTAGGTTTGCAGCAATCTGATTTGCTGTTTGAGTGCGATGTCTCAGAGCCTGAGAAAAAATCAACTTATCCCGGGCTCATGTTGTTGATCGTGGACGCACTGAACGGCATCAATCATCAGCATTGTGGGTTTGCTGATACCTGCTCCATAATCTGCTAATCACAGACTGGGAAACAGAGGAAATTGGCAACTTCAGACTGACAGCTGCCAGTTTCAAGCATACCAATTGCTCTTAGACGTTCAGCACGTTGGAAATGTGGCATTGCGAAAAACCAATCAAAGGATGTCTCAGATAAACAAAATCAACAAATGATTACAGTCAGAAGCTATCGGAATGAAAGAAGTCTCAATCACAAGGGAGTAGATGACCTTTCTTAATGTGTCAAATTCAAAAATGCACCCGGCCACGTGTTTGAGATTTCTACGTGCTGCACCTGCACACCATTGGCTGCGTTTTGGTGCTCTGTTTTAAAGCAGTTCATGTTATCTTCATTGCAGTCAGTTATTGAATCCAAAACAATCATTATTTTGTTATTGAACTTGAAATTCCAATATCCCCTTCTGTTTCTTTTTAGAAGAATATAGAATATTTTTAGTTGCTGAAATATGTACATAAGCTATATTTTGTATCATAACATCTTGTTATTTCTTCTTTCTTTATTTGTTAATGTACTTATTATTATTATTATTGCTATTATGTCTATAATTGCTCATTTTTGGTCAATGTATAATTAAAAATTGCCATTTAAGTTCCAGAAATCGCCACTTTTATTTAGGAACAATATCAGACGTCATGATTAACCTCCTGCCTACCGCTGGGAGGAAAAAAAAAAAACACCTATATACCCTAGAGCAGAAAAATCAGATGCAACATATATTAGTTTCCGTTAGACTCGGGTACTATGGAGCACTAGCGCAACTTTGGCTCTGAACCAGGAAATGAAAACGGTAACACATGGTCTATAGACTCTTTCAATTTAAGGGCGTGAAAAAGCAAGATTTGCAACGCACATGCACAGTGAGAGCCTTGTGGGGCAGGAAAGAAAAAAAATGGCGACCGAATGTAAGCAAGCACCTGTCAGCGAGAGACAAGCATTATCAAGGCTAAAACTGAATGAGATCAGGCAGCTTGGCCGTAATTAGGGGCTGCAGACAGCAAGACTGAAAGATACAGAGAACTAATTGAGTTGATAGAGTAAGAAAGTCATACTTCCAAGGCTGAAAATACCGGCCCTTCTGACTGTCAACAACCACTAAGTTTGAGCTTCGCCAACATGGGCTACTCATTTGATCCTTCGGTTAGTCTGATTCCTCCCGCGAAATTTCTCCATGTCTACAGCCACATAGTCAAAGGAAGCGGTAGAAATAGTAAATGCCTTGATAGAGGAGTAAAGCATTTAGACGAGGGCGACATGCAGGAGCTCTCATTTAAAAAGGTAAGGTCCAATACACAAATATACGCTCATTATTTTGTACCGGTACATGTACATTTCTTTCATACTGATAGACCAGGACATATTGTAACTCAGTGCCCTGTAGGCCAATATTTTCGCAAACACAAAATACAGTTTGAGTGAGAAAGAAGGTAAAATACTAAGCAACAAAAGAAATGCAAGTTAGCCAGTTAGTTAATGTACTCTTATGGTAACTCAGTCAAAGTGACCGCAAAACAAAGAAAAGTTTGATGAAATGAGTGTTAATGTGCACGCATTAGTAATAAATTTGATTTTCTAAAATAATTACATTCAAACTTATTTTCCGGTCTGGAGAAACAAAGAGACTGGCTGTCACAAGAAAGTTAAAAAGCAGCCAAAAAAGAGGCAATCCAAGGCACTCTGAAATATATACAAGTCCTTTATTCTACATCGGGGACAACCAACGCGTTTCGACTCACAGTCTTCATCAGGGTAGTGTTCGCACTAGTGCAGGTGTGCAGGATTTAAAATATCACTGATCATGCGACAAAGTCACATGGTCACATGTTACTCAGTAAACACCTGATTCCAACAGGTACCACCATTAACATACAAACCCAGTTGCTTTCCTAAGAGTAACATCGCTCATTTTACAAACGTTCATTTATAAAATAGTAAAATGCAATAAAAACAGACATAATCACCTGCCTCAGAATAGAACCATCAAAGAAATCCCTCCACGGACAGAAAACATATCACACAATAGTAAAAAAAAAAAATTATCAATGTGTGGGAGGAGGAATACTAAAAAAAATAGAAAAAAACAGATGAGGTCTATCAAACAAGGAAACAGTCACAATATGTCTCGCTGGGCTGGGGGGAAGGATAAAACAAACATATTTCACAAAAAATACATGCCCACATAGTCTCTGATCATAGAGGAAGGGAACCTTACAAGAAGGGGGAAAAGTCATTGTCCTCATTAAGTCCTGGAAAAGATGTTGCTCTAAGTGTGTTGATCCATTATTTTCCGGTCTGTCTTTAATTAACTTGCGTTACTTTTGTTGTTCAGTGTATGATTCTCGAATGAAGCTTTAATTTACCAAGCTACATTTAAATTATATGCGCCATGGAAAGTTGTTGAACCTAACAGTAACACTGTTGTAATAATGTCAAAAAAATGGAGGACATTTTCCTAAAGAAAAATAATATACCGTCATTGAATATGAACAGATTCAATTTACCAATGCATTCTAAATTGAGCCTATATATAAAGAAGGTTCAAATATGAGATGTAAGTTTTTTGGACATGACAACAACAATGGGCCAGATTCTAACTACAGTAGATAATAACTACATGAAATGGCACTAACATTCCCCCTTTGGCTTGAGATTTGTTTGCGTAGAGTTTAACCCCTTGTGTACAGGAAACACGTACGCGGGCTGAGTCTCTGACCCACATACCAGGAACCGCAAATGAGCGGAGTGGTCTGTTGACCACCGTGGCCTGATTTGAGTATGCAGGCACGCTACCAGGATTGTTGGCAGTCTCTTGTGACGATCGCCAAGGAAGTATTTCATTCTTCGCCTGTTTGCTGTGATGATTGCCAGGAAAAGTATTTTACCCACAATTTTGGATGACAACACAATAGAAACTGAATTTTTATGCTCCACTTTTCACTCTATATAAATGAATACAAAATTAGAGCTGCGCTCAGAGAGCGCAAGTACCTCCGCAAATATACCGTGTTATTTTTGCCAGTATTAGCTAGCAACCCCTGTGTTTATGCAGTCCTATAGTCTTTGCGCAAATATGTTTCTAATGTGTTTTTGACCTTTTGCATGGTCTTGACCTTGACCTTTGACCTTGACCTCCCAAAATCAAGTCGCCTCTTCCTTGAACAATACTTAATCATTCCACCAAATTTGAGGAAAATCCATCCATAACTTTTTGCATAATCCTGCTCACAAACAAACCAACCAACAGACAAACGGTAATGATCACATAACCTCCTCCAACTTCGTTGGGCGGAGGTAAAAATACACAAAATCACTGAGTCACATTCCAGTACTCCCGTTTCATGTGGCACAGTTTATTACATGGTTCGACGCGCAAACTAACTTCGCAAGTGTCACATCTGAACCAGGAACTTTGTTCTTGGTACAGAGGACGCACCGTTTCTGCAGTTTTTAGGTCTTTGCCATGGGGGGATGGCTCTCCAAGAAGTGTCGTCCGAGGAGTCTGTTCAGAGCTGGCGACTTCGGTTCACGGTTGGACTCAGTGGACGCTAGCACATCGGTTAGATCGACTTGTCGTGACATGGCTTGAAAATTACCGAAGTAGAAGATGTGAGATTTTGATTCAGTTGGTAGTTGATTGTCGGATTGCAAGAAACAAATGACAGAAAAAAAAACTAACTTCGGCTTATATGCCGGCTTATTTCAGCAGTAGCCCGTATGCTTTGACTTGTGCCCAGATGTTCGAAATTTACATGTTGAGATCAGGATTTTACAACCAATGAGCGTCCTGCATACCCATCCGCGAATACGTGGTTCCCGGCCACGGGAACAGATCGCCTGCACGCACATATGCGGGTCCCGCCTGACAGGCTGGTATGTATTGCATATATGCCAGTCACTTGAACATATAGTCAAATACAAAACCGTAGATAAAGGGTTAACATCTACTTAACGTCTTGTGTAGCCTATAGCAGTGTTTCCCAAACCTCTCCTGGCGTACCCCTTGTCCTGCATGCTTTAGATCTCTCCCTACTCCAGCTCAGGTGATTCAAATGATTCGCTCATTATCAAGCAGCTTCAGGGATTAATAACGACCTGATCATTTGAATCACCTGTGCTGGAGTAGGGAGAGATCTAAAGCATGCAGGACAAGGGGTACGCCTGGAGAGGTTTGGGGAACACTGGCCTATAGGATCAAACAAAGCCAGCCCCTTTTCAAAAGGTGGATACAAAAACTGGACACTGCAACAACGACAGCGGCTTGAAACAGATGAGATCATTCTTGGTCAATTTGTGGGCCAACTTAAATAATTTAAAATCAACCAATACCTTAACTATATTTATCCGATCAGATCGTTCTTTCCTTTAAGTTTGTGTCAGTGTGAGCTTTTTCCGATTGTACGGAAACACAGGCAGAGTGAAGTCAACATCACTTGGGTCTACAAAGTCGGGCCAGCCGCTGACAAAATGAGTACTTCACGCTCTAGTGTTAACATGTGGGACAAAGTCCTTCCAATTTATAGCTCGAATCTATGCTTTTCGTTGCCTCTTGCCATAAGGAACAAAAATAAACATAAACCCCCGTCTTTTCAATAACGATTTGTGCACCCCACCATGCAACAAGTAGCCACCGTATTTCCTTTTGCCCCACATCAGCTCTACTGCGCTTGCGGACTTCGGCCTTAAACCGAACTCATCTATTATGTGAACACAATGGCGCTGAATAGGGCGAACATTCATTGCTTTTGTTGGTTTTTTTTTAGCAAATGATCACGAGGGCAAGGTTTGGGGTTGATGAGGCTCATGCGCAGATCCTGAATGACAGTCAGGAATAAGAAATATAGTTAGTGATTGATTAGTTATTCATAATAAACAAATAAAAGTAATGCTTGACAAATAGTGTCTTTATTTGTTGAATTACAAGATGAAAAATCACAAAAAAAATCAATCAATTGTAAGGGTTTGGCCTTGCAGTCCCTCCCCCTCCTGCATTCTTCACCTCCACCTTAACGGGCAACAGGTGTGGCTCGCTGAGGTGGAGGTGAAGGACTGGTTATTTAAGGGTTTGTTGTGCTACTATTCAGTGCAGCAGCATTCTGGGTTTTAGCCCTGTGATCTGGGGCCTGTACCATAAAGCTGGATTTGGGCTTATCAAGGTAACATCAGGTTAAACCCTGGGTTTTCTGTACCATGAAGGCGGCTCATTTCTTATCGAGGTATATCACGGCGGCAACATAACCTGAACGACTAACCTGCTCGGGAGCAGGTTTAGTTCTAGATTCAGATCACAGCGTGCAAAAGCACCGCCAACTGACCAATCAGTTCTCTAAGAAAGTGGCATCACCGTCCGTAAAGGTTTCAGCAGAGTTTGGCGCGCGGATGAATACATCCATGTACGATACAGGTTCTCTGGTTTGACATGAGGCGAATGCAGCGGAGTCGTGCGCATATAGTTTCACATCTTTAGTACATCACAATGCTGTATTTTTCCACGGGCAAAAGCACTACAGCCTTGTACTTGTTTCACTTATGAAAGTAAACCTGACCGCTTTAAATTATGTTTTTGTAGTAATTCATTATTTGTTCTCCGGCTCTTTTGACACCACCGGGGTTGCAGCTGGAAAAAAAATCCATGCACGCCATAAGAATACATCCTCGCATCACATCAATTTAATGAAATACACAACTGTGATTTTACTGATGGGACAGTGACACTATAAACGATAAAACACGCACATCCCTATACCCAATAGGCTTTGTGCTGGATCAAACATATCCTGTACAGCAGAAAAGGAGAGAGATGCGCTCACTAGCCTACATAGCACCTGCTGTCATGATTTACTGCAGCAGAAGTAAAATTAAATCATCACTTTTGCCGCAATAGCCCACATACAATCATGAATACGGGAGTTATTGCAGTGAGATTATCATTATAATTGACTTACGCATTTACACGGTCGGTGATTTTTTTGGCAGCTGCAATGGTGTCAATTTTTGCCAGGATGATATGTTTATTCTCTTCATATTTTTATTAAGAGCACTTACTTCGCATTTGAGAAGTACGCAGCTTTGCCTCCAGTCGGTTTGTCCATGTTTGCAATTGGTCATTTGCTTCAAACACCGCCCCTTTTATGTGAACGCGCACGTACCTAGATTGGAAAACCCTGGGTTCAGTTACCGAGTTGATAACTGGCTTTGTGGTACCGCTTATTAGGAATGCAGAAGTTTGGTTAAGTGCAGCCAGATAACTCAGAGAAACCCCCGGTATGTTAATCCAGCTTTATGGTACAAGCCCGTGGTGCTGCTGCCCCCCTGTTGTTGTGATTATTGTTATTTATTAAATTCTTTCTATTTTGTTATCAGCCTGTGCGAGTGGGTCCCTTTTCTCTGCTTTTGGGTACATGGTCCTAGTGCCCGCCGGATTGTAGGTTGCTTCCGGCGGGACCAAACCATGACATCAATATTGATTATTGATCACCAATTTGAAGATATACACTTGAAACCAATCGATAGCCCAGACAATACCCTTTTCCAAAAATATAGTTTATGGGGTCTATCAGCAGAAATAAAATTACTACAAATTTCTGTGAAACCTACAAAATTTCAAGAAAAGCTGTGGTACAGAAGATGTTAATGATGATATTAAAAGAATATGATACACTTAGCTCTCTGAGTAAAATTCAGCACACGTAGATCTACGAAAATTTCTAAGAACGGCTGAAATTACGATGCTTTTCAGAAACACTCCAAACGTAAAATGCGTCATAAGACGGATTCTATGATCGTCTTAAAGGGGCTATGGCAATAGCTGGGCATGCGCAGTTTGATTGTAAAACTAAGTACAGCTATCTTTCATGTCACCTGCACAAAATACAACCCCAATTCCGAAATAGGTGGGACAAAGTGTAAATTGTGAATAAAATCAAAACGCAATGACTTTAAAATCACACCAGCCAGTATTTTCACAGAGATAACATAGTAAATGTTGAAACTGAGAAATTTTATAATTTTATCCACAAAATGAGCTCATTTCAAATTTGATGGCTGCTACAGGTCTCAAAAAAGTTGGGGCAGGGCCTGTTTACCATGGTGTAGCATCCCCTCTTCTTTTTAACACAGACTGGAGGCGCCTGGGCATTGAGGAGACAAATTTCTTGAGTTTAGCCATTGGAATTTAATCCCACCCTTGTTTAATACAGGCTTCCAGCAGCTGGAGAGTTTTGGGTCTCCTTTGACGGACTTTTTGTTTAACTATGCGCCAAATGTTCTCAATCGGTGAAAGATCAGGACTGCAGGCTGGCCAGTTCAGGACATGGACTCTTCTACTATGAAGCCATGCTGCTGTAATAGCTGCAGTATGTGGTTTTGCATTGTCCTGCTGAAATACACAAGGCCTTCCTTGGAATAGATGTCATCTGGAGGGGAGCATATGTTGCTCTAAAACCTTTATATACCTTTCAGCATTCACGGTGCTTTTTAAAACATGCAAGTGCCTCACACCATATGCACTAATGCATCCCCATACCATCAGAGATGCTGGCTTTTGAACTGAACGCTGATAACAGGAGGGGTGGTTTTTCTCTTCTTCAGCCCGGAGGACACAACGCCCATGATTTCCAACAAGAATGTAAAATTTGGACTCGTCTGACCACAGGACACTTTGCCACTTTGCTGCAGTCCATTTTAAATGAGCCTTGGCCCACAGAACACGGCAGCTCATCTGGATCACGCTCAACAATGGCTTCCTTTTTTGCATGATAGAGTTTTAGGTGGCATCTGTGGACGGCACGGTGGACTGTGTTTACTGACAGTGGTTTCTTTAAGTATTCCTGGGCCCATTTAGTAATGTCAATGCCGGTGAGTGATGCAGCGGCTTCTGAGGGCCCGAAAATCACGGGCATCCAGTAAAGGTCTTCGGCCTAGTCCCTTACGCACAGAGATTTTTCCAGTTTCTCTGAATCTTTTGATGATGTTATGCATTGTCGATGATGAGACCTTCAAAGCCTTTGCAATTTGACGTTGAGGAACATTGTTTTTAAAGTATTCCACAATTTTTTTTACGCAAGCCTTCACGGGTTAGAGAGCCTCTGGCCATCTTTACCTCTGAGAGACTCAGCCTCTCTAAGACATCCCTTTTATAGCCAATCATGTTACACACCTGATGCCAGTTAATGTAATTACTTGCTAAATGTTCTTTCAGCTGATTCTCTTGTACATAAATTGCTTTTTCAGCCCTTTTTTGCCTGTGTACCAACTTTTTTGAGACCTGTTGCAGCCAGAAAATTTGAAAAGAGCTCATTTTGTGGATAAAAATGTAAAATGTCTCAGTTTCAACATTTGAAATGTTAGCTATGTTCTATTGTAAATAACATATTGGCTCATGTGATCCGAAAGTCATTGCATTTAGATTTTATTTACAATTTACACTTTGTCCCAACTATTTCGGAATTGGGGTTGTATTTATAAAAGGAGACTGCTGTATTAGGCAATGTTGTGGGAAGGAAATTTGTTATTTTTAACTTCCTCCGGCCAAAATATGGCTTTGAGGAATCCAAACGTGAGAGGGCATTATCGGGTATTTCACCCGATCACCCTTTCAAAACCAGGGTGAGTGCGCAGACATTACCTTATGCAATCTCCACTTTTTACGGCTTTTTATTTGCCGGAACGATTTCAAAAGGCTGCACAAATACATCGAGGGTTTTATGAGCGAAAAGGGTTTAGAATTTTAATATCACGAATGCATATGCTGCTAAAGCAACACGGTTGCATATGGAAATGTCTGCGCTCACCGCTCTTCGTAACTCCAGCAAGTGTTGGGCGCGGCAATGGGAAACACCAGACGCAAGACGTAAATCCAAAATAAAGGGTATTTATTAAATAACACGCAAATAAAACACTGCACGAGGGCCAACAAAATGCTTCACTCAAGGAACTGAAAATTTGAACAGAAATGGCTAAATAAGGGAACGTAAGGGGGCACAAAGGCCAACGAAAAACTACACTCAAAGAGCTGATAAAAATGGAGGGAATAACAAAGCTAATAATAAAATAGCGAGGACACATACACAGAGACTATGGCAAAGAACGAGAACTTGATAAGCACTGAACAACACATGGCCGAAACAGGACTGTGGCGAAACAAGGATCCGTCTGCCAGATTGGAGATCCACCTCAGAATAAATGGTCTCAGGGCTGAATCAGGGAAACAAGGAACACCTGGGCAAAACGAGAGGGGCAAGGCACAGAAGCATGAGACATGGGACAAGCAGTAAGACTTAACGAGCCCATTAAGAGAATGGGCGTGTTCAGCTTAAGTACCAATGCAAGATGCAGCAGAGAAGGAAGGGTGAGACTGTTAACAGAAAAGCAAACGAGATCTAGAAAATCAAAACCCTATCTAAATGTAATGATTAGTGTGTGAAAATCGAGATAATGCTTAGAACAATCTGTGAAGGAAAACCCTAACCAAAGCAATGAAAGGTGCAGGCATGCAGGAACAAAACATGGCATGGAATGCAGACTGGAGAGATGGATCCCAACTGGCAGACCGGACCGGAGCTAGAAAATAGAAAGACACATGAATAAACAAGGACACATGACAAGAACTATGGGCATGGCTATGGCAGAAACATGGCAGAAACTAAAAACGCACTAGACAGGCAGGTAAACAGAGCAAAAACACAACAGCGAGAGCAAACACGAAATCAGTGCTGTACAAACAGGTGACTTTTTGAGGCTTTGCCAAGTGGTGAATACTTCCTTTTCAACCCATATCCTTTCGTGTCTGTCTTCCCACGCTTTCCTGGTTTTGAAAGGGTGATCGGGTGAAAGCATCGGTCTGCTGATAATGCCCTGTCTCACCTTTGAATTCCTCAAAGCCATATTTTGGCCTTGGGAAGTTAAAAATAACCAAAATTTCCTTCCCATGACATTGCATAATAATGCAGCACTCTTCTTTTATAAATATTTTGCACAGATGACATGAAAGAAAGCTGTATTCGTTCAGATTGTCACGCTCCCCCTTTGTAACAGCAAACGCCAGACTTTCCCGTAGCCCACGGAAAAGATAAGATTTGCGACCAAACTGTGCGTGCCCATCTATTGACATAGCCCCTTTAAGGCCAGGTTATAGTCCGACAACAGAACATTGCCGTGACGGACGAAGAGCCACGGATGTTGCTGGTTGCAGTGACGTGGTTTATACTCAGAGCGGCTGTTGTCCTGAGGTTGCTGTGATGGTCGCTGAATATGTCGTGGGGGCTTGAAATAAAATGAACTTTGACCCTGTCGCTGGCTCAGTTGCGATGGTAGTGTCTGGCTCGGACATCAGAACCTTTGTTGGAATCTGCTTTGAACAATCTGCATGAATATAATCCTATTCTAGGCAGCAACTGACAGTGGCTTTTTTTTGCACAGAGACTTATGTGTGCGGTCACGGGTGTGGCTATTATTATTATTATTATTATTATTATTAATGGCTGGGGCCTATTGCACGAAGGCGGGATAAGGGATTAGCCCAGGATTAGCCTGATCTCAAGCCCCATTTTGGTTGCACAGAGTGTTCGGGCTAAGCCATGGCACCAGTTACTATGGAAACAAAGTCTGTGGACCTAGCCAGCTCCAGAGCAGGCTCAGCAATAGACTAAGCTCCTTGCTCCAACTAATTTCACCTCACCTCAGTCAGCAGTCACCCAAATTGAAAATCAGTGTCTGTAACAGTCATTCTACATTGCCCACTAGACATTGCTATCTCAATTATAGAGGGCCCATATATGGTATATAGTAGAGTAATTATCTTAAAAACTTGTGACCATTGATGTCAGTAAAATAGCCAATATTCAATCATTACATTCAAGTATCCAGGTGATGGCACCATCACAATTCAGTCAATACCCCTTCCATGTCATATTTTAACCATATTTAGAATCTGTCATTATCAGATTTGTCCTTATTCCCTAAGTTAAGACTGTCATTTTAGTTCAGTTTGGTCGGATTCAGAGAGAAAAAGGTATAGCTGAAGGGTTTCAAGCGTGGTCCTAAATTGCTGCAGTAACCCCCTTCATACAGCATTGAATTGACCTATGGCTAAGCCCCGCCCTCAAATGCAATGAGCCAATCACAGTGCGTATTCTCTCCCCATATACTCGGACATTCTGAGCCTGAACTTCCATTGAAATGCATTACGGAAACTCCGAATCATTCGCTTTTATGGGGTTTTAAAATGTTTCTAAGTTTAAAAAAATGGTCAAACGCTGTGCTTGGGGTAAATGTAACTCCGATATGAGGTATCCCGAGAGGCTGAGCGATGGGATGTATTTTATACCCTTCCCAAAGCCTCATCATAACCGAGAGAAGTGTCTCCTCTGGATACAGCTTTGTGGAAGACCCCACCATCAGCTTAACATAGCTAACAAAGGTCAACAAAGATGTCTACATTTGTTCCAAGCTAAGTCAACATCGTTTTTAAGGTGACATCTTGTTACTTCACTGGAGATCAATGTAAAGTTATCTTTTACATTCCTTAGTTAGCTATTGTTAGTAAACTCTATGGCTAACTTCTGTGCTGACTTAACGTGAGCTCCTGGCTGCGTTGTTCCCCATGTCACCTTTTTTCATTTAGAAGTTCAGTCATGTCAGGTTAGATTTCTTAAATTCGGTAGCAATAATAATACGTAAATTAAATTTATTACCCTGCAGTGCACGAACAATGCTGATCCTCTATCTTGTTGTGTGAGAGGATGACGGAAACAAGATGCGCTTGATCACGTTTGCACTGAGACCTGAAAATTTTAGCTTCTAATTTAAACTTTTCGTTGACCTTCTCCACTCTGAATTCATTAATGTATCCCTCGAATGCATAGTGTAACCCTTTCTGCTGACTTCTTGATGATATTTGAGCCTTCTATCGGCAAAAATCATCGATAGCGTCCTGAAAAATATCTCCGACTTAATACCAGCCATTAGCGCCTGTTCTAAAATGTTGATTGTTTGTCCGAGTCAGTGGAGGGGGCGGGGCTTAGCCATAGGTCAATTGGCATAGCAGCTGCTACGTTTCTCCGGCTTATTCAAACTGCGACAGGTAAGGTAGATTCGTTGCCTTTGCACCGGATACGTGTGCAGTGTCGCTCGCTTCACCATACTGGAATCAAACATTTTCAGGAGGCTCCTTGACATTATTTTCTGACATTAACATTTTACTTTTTAATTTGAATATTCCTCAATCAGAATTGATTAAAAGCAGAAAATAACGTCAACTAGTCTGAAAACATCTTTTAGATCAGACTATCATTTCAGAGTTTGTGCAAGATAAAAAAGGCTTTTAGCAAAATTGTGGTATATAGGAAAAAAAATATGCTTGTAAAAATTTGTAAGCACTTGGGATTACTTGGTGGTGCGATTGTGTGCTTTTTATGCACAATCGCATCTGCCTGTTTTCTCGTCTAGATATTGAAGTATCTTAAATCTGCCTAGCAACGACGGCTTATCCCATTCACACAGACGCTTAAGTGCATCAGCTTCTCCTTTTCGACAGCGCTGATGCATCTCCCGAGGTGTATCAGAAACGGCTCACTTTAATACTCCTCTCAAAAGCCTTGCACCATTCAGACAGAAACTGAAGGAGTAGCAGAGGCGTTTCAGAGACGGGCTAGCGTCATCGTCCCTCTGAACCATAGAATGTGTAAAAAGATGGACGAAGCAACCGTGACGTCACCCGTTGTTTTCAGCATACCATTGAGGAAGCCTCGATTTTGGCTATTTTAATTGCGCCTTTTTGTCATTTTGAAACCGGATGTGATTCCTATTGGACGAGAGCGTGAACTGAATATCCGGGGAGAAGCAAGGGGTGGATCTATGGGTGGACCTTACCATATCAGACAAGGACCAGAGGATAGCCATGCCCTTAAAGCATACACTGGCTTTATCCTTTATTCTTGTCTATTTGGGACCATAATTTACAAAAATGAACATCATGATATATCGAAGGAGACTTGAAACTTGCGATAAATACAGTAAAGTAATGTGGAAAATCATTACTTAAATTATAAATCTGGTGATAAAGTAGGGTCATTTTCTCATAGACTTCTATAGGATTGAACTTCTTTCTGCAACCACTGACGTCGCCATCTGCTGGCCATTAAATAGAATGCAAAGTTTGGAGATTTCCGCATAGGCCTCAGTTTTCAGACCCGATTGCTGCGTCCATCTTTTTATATAGTCTATATGCTCTGAACGCGATCTTTGAGTGAAAGCTGGCACATGCGTCTGCTGCATCCACTGAGTATCCATGGTGATGATCAGCGATTCTGTGATCGATCTCAGGGTCTATTTGAGGTAGCCGTTTGCGCGCACTCAGCAGGATCAGCAGCAGCTGGCTTTACTTACCCCCAATTTACATAACAGATGCATGTTTGGTCCGTCTGCACTCCGCCACGGCAGCGAAGCTGATAGGATACACTTTAGTCAATGAGTGTGTTCACACCAGATTCGCTACATTGCATTTCACGTCCGTCCCAGCTCCGGCAAAACGCATCCGTGCGCAGCAGATACGCAAGTCTTCTATTTTTGCCGGATGACGCAATAGAAATGCAGCACTTCAACACAGCAGATCGCTCGGTACACAGACGTAACATATAAAACATGCGGTTAATTTTCAAAATCCATGTTGGCGCCAGTTCGTGTTGTGGGCTAGGACAGCAACCGAAGTAATAAAATATGTAGGCTAAACTTTATCGACAGAACACTTTCTAAGCAAATGACAAACCCAACACAAACAGGAAATTAAGAACATTTATAATTAAATAGGCTACTTATCCATGGTAGAAGCGCAAAATATCGAAAAATAAACTAATCGAAGCAAGTCAACCATTCCTCAACCCTTTCGGTAAAGAACAAAGACTGTTGCCTGTTTGTAGTTGCACTCTGTACAACACGTGTCATTTATCTTGGGCAATCGCCCGTGATTTTGTAATTACCACGTGATCTCGTCAGGCTCGCTCATTGGTCTCGCTACTGTAGCTGTCCGGTGCTGTTACGCATCAAAGACGCAGGCAGTGTAAATTGGCAGACGGCAATGCACGCAGCAAGCATGCAGCACGGCGGAGGCAGACTGAACACGCATCTGGTGTAAATCCCGATCCTCCTCTAACCGCTGTTGGCTTTGTGCAATCAACTAAGCCAGCGACGCACTGTTTGGGATATAGCAATCCTTGCTTCGACATTGATCCAGGATCTCAGTATACGCCTTTTGTGCAATAGGCCCCTGATGTGGTAATCATTGTTGCTGCTTTAAAAGCCACACAATAACCCACATAGCCACTGGTGATTTATCTTTCTGTTCTGTGAGTTTCTTACAAAGACCTGGGGCCTGTTCTAGACTAAAGGGTCTCCTGCCTAGGTCTTGCAAAGGAAGACTCCCATGCATTGAACGACTCATAATTCAAGTTCTAACACGTTCTCTTTCTGGCAGCAATCTAGGGTTTGCCTGAAATTCTATCAAAAACAAGCTATGCGGAAATGGACACCATCTTGAAAAGCAAGTTGTGACTACTCACATATGTTCTCACTTGTCTATGCCAGACCAAACAGTTTAATCGTTCAAGAGGCAAGAATATGCAGGCTCTCGCTCGACCCCACAATCTTGAACATGCGCCAAGGCACCAGTGAAGTGTGTGTTTGTGCGTTGTGTTTGCTAGTGACACAAATGAGAGTCGGCTCACTCATTTGTCATTTTGTATCTCTGCTATGCTGAAAAGAGAGCTGCATCCACCTCTTTTTTATACGGCAGTGTATAAAAATTCTGCTTGGTTTCTTGTTCAAATGAAAACATTTCCCTGTGATAACAATTTCTTTTTACTTTTTAACAGGATAATTTTGGTAGCATGACATTGCCCGTTGTAACATCCACTTTCCATTAACAAGAAACTTCTCTCCTAATGCATGAGCGTATCTTATTTAAACCAGAAACTTCCCCGTTATTTCACAGTATCAAAATATCTCGTTAAAACGAAAACCTTTTCTTTTATGAAAAGTTCCTTGATCTGCAGAGGCAAAAGATTACAGTTGCCACAGTCCCAATGATATTAGAGTTTTACTCTGGTTCTTCGCACAAATTTCCTTTTTTCTTTCCCACAGGCCCATCTTAACTAGCATTTCTGGCTACGCTATTGTGTGCAAGTGAATTTCAGTCCAATATGGGGCAGCATTGCTGTGAAAAGTTAGCTGTCTGCGTTTAGTCTGTATCATAAATAGTTGCAATTACACATTTACTACTTGCTAGCACTTAAGTAATGCCCTCGAATAAATGAAATTCGCTTTTTGTAGTTGCTCAGTTGCTGCCGCCTTGACGGTAGTTTACATTTGCAAGAGGGTTGGAAAATCTTGCACCCGGAGACTATGATTTGGTCTGCGTAGCAAACTTGTAAAGAGAAACAACAACAAACAACAAGAGAAATACAGTCTATTCCCCAACAAGTTCTGCAAGCACATCCCTAACATATGCAGTAGTTTGCTTTCTCCTCCTGATAAGTCAAGCAATAAACAAAATAATATTCAGAAAAAAAAGCATATGAAGAATGTAAGCAGGTTTGCCTACCACCAATAAACATCATAGAAGAATATCTCTTCTACCATGATGTTTATTCGCAGCTTTCAAACCATTTTATATTCTTGGTATACTTTGGCTAAAGTGCTAAAATATTGCTTTGAATCCTCAAATTTCCATGGAAAACTCCTTACTATAAAAAGCATAATGCCTGAGTAGCTAAAATATATAAATACAATGCAAAATGACAATGGATTAGCAATGATGGGATAAAATTTTGACTTGCAGCTGAGTGGATTCATTTCATTTGATTTCTTATGAGTTTTCAAAGTTCTGAGGATGCGCGGTAATCATGACACAACTCCTTTCAGCGTGCTAATTTAACACGTTTAAGGGCAGATGGCTTCAAACTGACTCTGTTTCTTTAGTATACATTCCTTCTCATCCCTTGTAAGTGGCATTGTTCTTTTTTGGTTTCAACTTATAATGTGATCTGTTTGTTTCTCTGTGTCTCTCATTTGAATGTCAGAGCAGTCTTGGGTTTAAAAACAGAGCTAAACCTGGGCAAGCCTCTACCCTGAATTCCCGGGCCAAATTGGAAACCGTTCAGATTTTCAGCATCAAAGGCATTAACAAAAGCAGTCGCTTTCTCCTCTGCCTTGAATTTGGATGCCAAGGGCTTCCCTGGTGTCAGTGCGCTTTTACACTGGGTACGATTGTTCCGTATCATGCCACAGTACAATTGTCCCCCCTCCCCTCTCTCCCCACTGGTCAGCTTTTACACTAGTAATATCACACCGTACCTGAGGACACGTGCAAATGTCAAAATTCTGATAAAATTCCGATACAGCACATTGCAGTTTGCACCTAGGTGGTTTTAAATGGGGAAATATACAGACAGAAAAAGAAGCAAATCCTTGCGTGGAAAGAATTCCATATCCAACCTCCACTTTTTTCGCTTTTTATTTGCAAATGCGATTTTAAAAGGAGGCACCAATATATTTTGGGGGGTTTTGTTAGTGAGAAGGTGGTTTAGAATATTAATATCGCTAATGCATGTACTGCGCATGCCGGTTTGTCATCAATAACATGGATTACCACGTATAGCAGCAGGAGAAATTAAACTCTAAATTTTCTTGACTGGATGTACGCTTGACATTTTACACACCCAAATCTTTGTCTGGGTACCCAAAACATCAAGGTAAGCCGAAAAAGTACTGATTTCTTTTGATATTAGTGGAAGTTGAATACAGAATTCTTTGCCCCTTGCATTTTTTGTTGATTATGCTGTCCACAGCCTCATACCGAAAAAAAAAAAAACTTTCTCATAACCTGAGCAAATCTGGTATACGTTTGACCAAACAGTACATGAACAATATTTAGCTAATTAAATGCCCCAAATTTGCTGCTTTTTCTTGAAAACACCTTCTATTGAGGTCTGGGCGGAGATTTCTGAAAACAAAATGAAGATTGACCCAAATTTGCAAATTAGCGGATGTGGCATAATGGGAGGAGTTCCAAACGCGGAAGTCAAGCTGAAAACAATAGGAAAATAAGACATCGTCAAAGAGCATTATTTCCATAAATTGATGAAAACAAATATTTTTTCACATCAGAAGGGGAAAAGGAACAATGTGACAATCAGCCAGTAGGCATGGTGCACCAAAACTACTTACTGAGTTTTATTGGGCCATGAAAAGGAAAGGTGTCCGGAAATGGGTAGCCAACTAACATGATGACAATACGAGACCTTCATATTAACTCTGATTCCACAGTGCAGACTTGACAAACAGCTTGGCTAATTAAGGTCAAATGAGGCCCTGTTTGCACAGCTCGGGTGCATTTCTCGAACTTACAGATGCTGACTTTCATAGTTGGAACCACTGACTGTGAATGGACGAACTATGTAAGTTGCTAGCTTAGTTTGGAACTATGCTTTTGGAAAACTCACCCCTGGCTGGCTTGCATGCTTAAGCTTTTCGCTATTAAACTATTAAGTTACATGTATAACAGATGTCGTAGAAACATGAATTAGTTTAATGGCGAAAAGCGTTAGCATGCTCCCTAGCGAATTATTCATCCCATTGACTTGAACAGGTTAGACGCTTACGCTTTTTTCATTCTCCAATTGCAGCTCCTGGTCTTGATCTGGCTTCACAATCATAGCCAAAGTTTTGATTTTACTCAAGACCTCGTAATGGAGGATGGATTTAGTGTCATTTCGAGTCATTTTTTGCATTAAATAGTATCTACACTCATTTTAGGATGAGCTTATTAAGCGGCACCCCGTGACTCCTGTGACTCGGGATCTGGCTGATAATAGCGGTCATCATTGAAGTGTTTAGCGCAAATCACCGATCCTGATCCAGTGTTGTGTCCAATTGAGTTCCCCTTTCAAATCGTGTTTCCGCGAACAACGCCGTGCAATGACATCCCTAAATAGTGTGGAGAGCGAATGTACATTTTACTCTGAATATGACGGCAGAGCAGATCGTTAAAGCATGGGATAATTGTTTGATCACTGCAGAGCAGAAGAGCTCAATATTGCACAAGGACAAATCACAGCAGATGGCAACATATCAAAATTCATCGCTTTAGCGTCATCTGTGAGAACTTTTGTGAGAGCGAGATGATTCATCAATGCCTGTTACGTTATGTCTCACATGATTTTCTTAAATCAGCAACAGCATCATAAAACTTTCTCGAAGGGGGACCATGATTTGACGGGGGTGCAGAATTGGACACAACACCGGGCTCTGTGAAATCTGCTGGTTTCCTCCTCCCAAAATCCACCCATGCCTTTTGAATTTTGGAGGTTTTTTTTTTTGTGGAAATTTATGGACCATGATGCCTCTGCTTACATCGGCCTAATTGCTGCAGCTGTAAACAAGGCAGATATTTGGCATCTTCCCAAGGGAGTGATCCACAATTATGAGTCACTGAGTCCAATGTTATTGACAATGTATTATCTGCCGCTGGCTTGGTTCCACTAATATTCTGAAATTAGTTGATTGAATCAAAAAGATGTTCGGACTTTATCAGTTGTCAGTCATACTCCTTTGAATTAGGTCTTGTTATATGTCCTCGGATAAACTTTATCACAATTAAAATCATAATGCAGTAATTGTTTCCCCAGACGATGAGTTGGGGATACTATAGATAAGCAATTATTATGTTGCATCCGTATAGATTACGTCACGTCTGTATAGATTTCTTATGAGTGCTCTACAGGTCACAGTTCTTTATGGATCCATTTCATATGTGGCATGGACCTTGTGTGTGGTAAGGTCACAAAGCCTGAGTAAAAAAAACACGCACATCTCGAAAAAACACATTAAGCATGAGTGCTGGACCAAAAAAGAATATACCGTAAAAGAAAAAAGGAGGTCCGCACGCCAAAAAGAGCTCCAATGCAAAAATAATTTATTAGTGTGACGTTTCGAGCAATAGCTCTTCTTCAGACGTAGGTGTCTGAAGAAGAGCTATTGCTCGAAACGTCACGCTAATAAATTATTTTTGTATGGGAGCTCTTTTTGGAAGGTCACAAAGCCTATCAGTTTCGTGAGAGATTGCTTTAGGGTGTCCAGGTATACAAGTCAACCTGCGGGTGACTGACTGGCTAGTTTAAAATTGGAAAGCTTGCCAAAATTTAAAGCACACAGAATGTAACTTTTGCTGCATCAAGAAAATCCATGAAATAAGTCCTGTTGCAAGACCTTCCAGTTTTGTCACACCACAGTCAGCCCTGTCACATAGGTCATTATGACATAAAATTGACTATTTGAGAAAATATAAAGCAGTCTCCTTAACTACAAGTATTTAGATGGAGGTAGGGGTATATATCCACTATTACATAAAAAATCTCTAGGGTAATTATAGTTTTTTCCAACTATATGAGTGACAGTTAATTTGTGCTTCCCCTCCACTATAATTGACGGGAAAGTTGCTTTTATTTCTTATAGGAATCACAAAACCATGTTAGATTCAATCAGGGCCAATTTTTCAGTGAAACAGTGCTATTTTCTCAAAGGAAGTAATCAGAAAACCATTCTAGCATACAAATTCAGCTGTGACAAGGCCTTTATTTTAGGGGTCCAATGTGTATAAAAATGTCTTTTATTCAAGCAAAAAAACATGCTGACATGGCGTGTCTTCTATTTGACTCAATATTCAGATTCTAAAAATAATAATTTTCAAGATTTTTAGAAACAGAAATGTGCATTTCTGGTAAAATGTCCCCTTACATAGGTGCATCTCATGTTTAAAGCAGGTTTTTTTGCATCCCCAACCACATTTGGACAGAAATACCTCTGCATGACATGAATAATAAAAGACTCCTAAAGATATTGGCCTCTAACTTACACCCAGTGCATAGTGGCGCAAAGCAAGTGCGTTTGCTAGTTTATGTACTGACAAAGTTATCCCATCCAGCACCCAGTCTGCATTAATAGCCAGTGTAATTACGCCAAACTGAGCTCCAATGAGCGTGTTGATGGCACTTCACTATCTTGATGCATATGGAATAGATTGCGCGACTGACCAACACAAACCTGGTCTAAAGTCAATAGTCAGTTTTTTACTGCTATTTTAAGGGCTCATTATCATGATTGCATTATGTGCTTTTGTCAGCGAGCGCACAAAACGTGTACCCTCTACTTGTTACATACTACACAGGGAGGAACAGCAGTGCCCACACAAGCAAACAATTAAAAATAGAAAGATTATTGTCAAGATATTTAAAAATATGTCAGAATGGTGAGTACTGTCTACGTACCCACCTCAGGGCATGCTGTGATGCAAGCTATTTAAATCATAAGGGAGTCTATTCCATCTGATAATTTTCAAGATTTTTCAAGATTTTTCAACATGTGAGGCGACACGGACTCTGACAAAAGATGCGAGCCCCACCCTGAGTCTCGCCACCCGGGGGGCGCCCAACGCCCCACGGGCGCACAATGACAACTGCAGGTCAAAGCGATGCAGACCGCAAGGGCACTGATTGGTCCGACCCGAGCCTAGTGACGTGTGTGATTCAACGTCATTCAAGAAAATGACAACAGTGGCTAGTAGCTACCTAGCGCACAGAAAGCTGACGGACGTAGCTTAATGGTTTACTACAGTCGACTGGCTATCGCTAGTTATGTCGTTTTTTTATTTTTATCCGCGGCTATTTGTCGCCTTATGAAAGCGATGCGGTTGCTTATAAAGCTACCGCGAAACCGATAAATGGCCAGTGAAAACAGTTCTCCCGTGAACTGGCTGCGTTTGTTTACACTTGCTTAAGCAGAAAGTAGCAGCCGCGAAATATGTCGAAGGACATTCCAAATGACCGTTAATTGAAAACCCTACTCCCTGCTGCCCTTCAGAGTTTTCACTACAAAGGGAAGTGATTTCGCAGGGTGTAGGATGTAGGGATTATTGCCCTACGGAATGAAATACAGCCCATAACGTAATGTAAACACTCTACCAGCGAGTCTCACGTGATTCCACGACAGGTCCTTCGGAAACCTGACGCCACCGAGCGGTTTGACGGTGAATTGCTTCGTGGCACAGCACGACGCAAACGACCTCAACGCAGAACTTCAAAAGGTCCACGATGGCGTCGAGGTGACGGCGTGCCCTTTGCGTGGAGTTGACACAGAAGCATAAATCCAGCTTAAGTCCAACACCACACCCGCCCCAATCTCCTATCCGATCTCCTATCCGCCAATCTCCTATCCGCAATCCCGCCCAATACTCTCCTCTACTTTGGGAGTGGTCCAGAATTCATTAACAAATGCAAAACCTTGCATTTCATTTTAAATGGATTTGGCTGACAAATGAAGTAGCCCAAAAAAGCTGCACTTTTACCAAGCAGCAAAGCAACAAATGACTTTGTCGTCACCATTTAATTCATCCAAATTTCTTCCAAATGTCGGACTCAACCTTCAATTGTCAGTCAAGCGGAAGCAAGTTCTTTTCACTCTGTTGGATGTTATTAAAGGGGTTGCGTTAGCATAATCAAAATAACATTTGTTTAATTTTTCTCGCTCATTTTAATTTCTCTTAGTCGTTCTCCACCAGCTCGTGATTTTTTTTTTTTTTTTTTTTTTACCAGCGGCCCTAAATTAAAACCTTTTTTTTGTTTGCTTGGTTATGCACAAGTTGTAGTGTAAAGTTCAAATGCGGCCCTGGGGTTTATTTTTATTACATTTTTGGAGACTTATATACTGTAAGCAATGGTTTGCCAGCACAATTTTACTTTGCACACAAGCAGACCTCATTCTTCTGCAGAGAAGAGTATTTTTTTCCCACTACTCAGAAAATCCACCTTTAAAATAACTATTTGCCAAGGTACAAACCCACCTGGCTTTTAAAGGGAATGGGAGATGACATTGATAGGTTTATTTATTAGGTTTATTTCATGTTTCACCCAAAACGCGCCTATGATTAATTAAGAGATTAAATCCAACCTTTTTGTACTATGCGCCCAGATAACCCGCCGTTAAACAAGCAAAAATGGATTTGGGTCCTTCCTCAATGCACTTGCGTCACGCATTTCAGACCACGTGCTCAGACAAATCAATCTAGACATTGAGGAAATCGGCGAGCTTCAAATTCGGTTGCTCAACAGATATGTTATTTCAAAATACTTTGCATGGACTTCATGAAATGAACAAAATAAATAAGAAGTTTCACTTCTAATCTTTTGTTTCCCTAATAAATGGTTAGCTTTCCTGACCATTTGTGATTTTACAAATTAAGAACCTATGGATTCATTGGTTTGATTGCTCATAAATTTCCTCTTAATGCAGTTTTTTTCCCAATATATCACAATTAAGTCTCGGAATTTTTATACCCCACAGCTTGCATCAATATTTCTCCCAAAATAATGCTTAAGAGGGTAAATAACTGCTCTAAACATTAAAGGCATTGAAATGAGACAGACTAATAGTTTGTTGAAATTCTCTGAATGCAGTTGTGGTTAGAACAAATACCAGTATACACAGGAGGACAAATGGACTGACACTGAGAACCCCTGATCTTGATAGTAGGGCCACAAGAACCAGAGGGGAGCTGCCGGGCAGTTCCCTCTTCCCGGCTCCGGATGCACTAGCATGCAGTGATGATTAAACACGACCACTTTTGTCTAAAAGGGGTCCTTATCTATTATTTCCCTGTAATTTTTTAGTGAAAATGTATTTGAAAATGTGCTACAGTATGGAATGAGGACAAAAAAATCATTACCTTAAGTATATTGATGGAAAAATATGGGTAATAAACAATAAGACTGAGAACATCATTTTTTTATTAAGATTGAAAGGTGTTGCAATTTTTTTGACTCTTGCATAGCTTGAATGCATGTTTGAAGGCTCATTCCATGGTTACTGAAGGTAAAAAATTGTTTTAACTGGTTTGAGGCAACATTATTCTGCAAAATTACCTTTGATGGTCAGTCATTGCATATATAAAGGGACATGAACTTTGAGCAGTGTTACAGTGTTAAACACGATGGCATGACTGAAGGTGCTCTCTGAGATAATTAGTTGCTGCATTGTGGTCTTACATGATTTTGAAGTCTTTAAATATTGACAAGGCACTGTGAGAAACACCATCAAGCTTTTCAGAAGGACCAGTTTGCTTAAAACTAGAAGTTAAATGCCTCTGTTGTTCGTTATCTGTGTATGACAAGTAAAAAAAAAAAGGCCAGTTGACAGCACGACAACTCTGTGATGATACTAATAGTGCCATGGTTTGTGAGGTGTGCATGTTGTTTGGACCTTTCTTTGCGGCTCTCATCCGGGGACAATATCGAATTCCTGGGCCATTGAATTCTTTACCCAGCTGGTTGATTGAGCTGGGGTGGCGCTTCCCCAGAATCTATAAAAGCAGGATGTCCGGCACGCCTCCCTCGCTAGAGCGTCTGTGTTTAGATTCGCACTATAGCCGAAGATATCTTTAGTCAGGTTTGGTATGACTTTCCATCTTCTTATTGTTGGAGTTTCTTCTCCCTTTTTCTATCTCGCTTTGCTTCCCTGGTTCGGACTATTATACGTCCTTTGGAAGCGTGAGTACTTGCATTTGGTCTATATTGTTCTCTGTGTTTGTGCTACTCTCTTTCTCTCTGTCGTTGCGCTTGGCCTCCGTATACTACTGGCCATTACAAATAGTGCTGGAGGCGAAGAAATGAAAGTATCAAGATCTGCTATTTCCAGATGCATGTGTGAAAATGGTCTGATAGTAATGGTCGTGTTGCAGTCAAGAGCTGGCAACATCAAAAACATACTTGAGTTTGCCAAGAAATTCAAGGATTGGACACCAGTAGACATCAGGGAACAAGTCCTTTGGACCGAAGAATCAAAATTGAAAATTTTTACTTCAAAATGCAGAACATTGCATGCGCCATAGAGTTGGAGAATGTTTCAAAAATGACTGTTTAACCCTTTCAGTAGAACATGGAGGTGGTAATATTATGGTTTGGGGTTCTGTCAGCTCGAAAGGAGCCACTGATCTCATAAAAATCAATGGAATCATGGATCAAAAGAAGTATCACAGCATCCTTGTGAGGCACGCATTGCCATCTGGAAAGAGGCTGATTTGTCGGGAATTTATTTTCAACAAGAAAATCACCCTAAACACACTTGTAAGTTCTGCAAGAATTATCTCAGTGGGAAAGAAACATCTGGTGATATAAAAGTTATGCCTTGACCTGCTTAAAGTCTGGACCTTAACCCCTTTGCGCAGAAGACAAATCTGGCTATTTATGTGTTACCTTATTTAAGGCTTTATACCGTATTGATCCGAATATAAGACGATATTTTTTCCCTTGAAAAAATGCCTGAAAATGACGCCTCGTCTTATATTCGGGGTCTAAGGAGTTACCCATGTAAAACAATACATGGCGCCATATGAGCGCTTTTCTCTCTGTCAGTGTTTAGAGCAGTGTGACCCTAGCGTGATCCTGTAAACAAGTCGGCTGGAGTGGGTGTGTTAGCCTACATTTGCATAAGCTACTGGATGACAGAAAGATGCAGCCAGGGCACAGAGATCCACTTGAAAAAAGTGCTTCCAAAGTCGGTCAGGTGAATAAAAATCAGAAAAGTTATGATGCAAATTTCAAACTTATGGTTGTAAACGAAGCTGAGAGAACGAACAACGTGTGGGCAGGAAAAAGATATGATGTGACAGAGTGCAACATAATTATCGTAATTGGCAACTGAAGACACGGTTTCTCTCCATATGCGATCGAACAGCGATTAAATCATGGGCTAAATTCAGTACAGTTGCGGAACAAGAACAGAGTGTTGAGTTGCACAAAACTTCCGTTTAAAACAATTATTAGTCCTGACCTGTTCTCAGTCATTTTCATAATTAACAGAAGGTTCATTCCGAGAGCACTCCACACTTAACAGGTGTTGCTTGTTCTCCCCGATTAGGTAAGACGACAATCATTCATCTGGACGCGTATTTGCTGTATTTAAATCAACGTCATTCAAAATGAATGTGGAAAAAACTGTTCGTGGTGTTTTTTGGATGTTAATGCTCTTACATTTTGCAGACTGTTCTGTTCTGACACTGTTTGTCAAGCAAATGTGCGCCATTTATTGCACAAGTTAGGCCAGTAGGCCTATGCCCGTTTTATTGCACTGTTTTCATGGCATAGAACTACCAGTTACCTGGATGTAACTCCAGTTCTATGAGTACGTGTGTAGCCCTCTAACGGGCTTCGCTATTGGTTTACCCTTCAGAGGCTCCACCTCGGTGCCTGAGAAGAAAATTGAACTCACCTGCTCCGTAGGAGTGGGTAGCATGCTCACCTCCTATAAAGCCTCAGTGCTGCCAATGTTCGTCTCCCTTTGAAACTCAGCATCTCACACTTGGGGCCAGCTGGGCAGGCTGTTGGGGGCTACGACGTACTCATAGAACTGGAGTTACATCCAGGTAAATGGTAGTTCTATCTCGTACGTGCTCCGCCCTCTAACGGGCTTCGCTATTGGTTTACACCTAAGGCGAAGGCCATTAGGGATGAATGTACTCCCAGGTGGCCCCACACCTCAGAGTTCTATCCAGAAACCAGAGAAGCCTGTGCGTTCCCTGGGGCGAGCACCGCCAGGCTGCGTACCCCGACCCAGGTCGTAACACACTTTGAACCACACCAGACCCAAGTTGGTGCCAGAGGGCCCGTCCTGATAGGGCCTCTTCCAGAATAAAAGATGAATGCATGGGGGGGCGCTAGCAGCTGACATGTCCCGCCGGCGAGCCACCTCGCCCCCCTCCCACGCCTGCCGGCGGGGCGCCTCCCGAGCGCACCGCCTCAGGGTGTGGTATCACACTAGTCAGCGTCAGAGGGGAACCCCGCTGATAGGGCTCCCAGGACTGAATGTGCGACCGAACTGGCGGTCATATCCCTCAGATATGACTGCGCGAAGGTTGACGTGGAAGACCATGAGGCCGCCTTGCAAATCTCCTCCACGGATACTCCCTTAAATAGCGCTGTGGAGGATGCGATGCCCCGGGTAGAGTGTGCGGTCAGCCCCACCGGGGCGATGAGGCCCACTGCCGAATAGGCTCTGCAGATAGCATCACAGATCCAGTGGGTGAGGCGCTGCGATGACAGAGGGGCCCCCTGAGCCCACCTGCCATAGCCCACAAACAGCTGATCCACTTTCCTAAGGCTTGCCATGCATTCCACGTACAGGCTGAGCGCGTGCACTGGGCACAGTTTGTGCATCCGTTCCTGCTCGCTGGTGGCATGAGGCGGTGGGCAGAAAGCCTGTAGCCGGATCACCGACAATTTGAAGGCTGTGGTGATGACCTTAGGTCGGAAGGACGGATTAGGGCGAAGCTCCATTGACCCATTGTCCTCACTTAGGGTCAGACATGACGGGTGCACGGAGAGGGCGCCCAGCTCACTCACCCTCCTGGCTGACGCCAAGGCCAAAAGGAGGGCCGTCTTGATTGATAAAATATGCAGGTCCACCTGATCTAGGGGTTCGAATGGTGGTCCTGCCAGGCCGTCCAACACTGTCTGCAGATCCCATTGCGGGACCACGCGCTGCGTCGGGGTCTTATCCTGCGGACTCCTCTCAAAAAACGCTTTACCGGGGGTGACTTCTGGCTGTGAAGCGGTCAAACCCATCGTGTCCCGCTGCGATGGCAGCCGCAAACACCCCCAGAGTGGATGCTGCGCGGCCCCCTTTTTGAAGAGCCCTTGAAGGAAATCGACCACCCCTTGAAGGGGGCATGAGCGCGGGTTCAGGCCTCTCGCCAGACACCAGCCGACAAAAATCCGCCAACGAAGTCGATAAGCCTTGGGCGTGGCTGGGCACGCGTCGCACTGAATTGTGGACACCACCACCTCGGGCAGGCCCAATTCAGTTAATTTTACCCTTTCAACTTCCAGACCAGGAGGGGGCGGGCGCGGATGGTGCTTGGCAGCCGAGTCCTGGTCAGGGGGAGGTCCGGAATCTCCCATGGGCTCCCCAACGCCAGCTGGATGAGATCCGGAAACCATCTGGCACTTGGGCATAGTGGCGCCACCACTATAATGGACAGGTGCTGCTCCCTCACTCTGCAAAGCAGTGGCATTAACAGTCGCCGGGGTGGGAACGCATACAGCAGGCCGGCTGGCCAAACTGGATGGGCCAACGCATCCACCCCCAGGGGAGGATTGTCGGTAGGCCTCAGGGAGAACCACAGCGGGCACAAAGCGTTCTCCCTGCTCGCAAACAGATCCACCTTCGGTCGTCCGAACAGCCTCCAGATCTGTTCGGCTGTTGCCGGTGGGAGGCTCCAATCCTCCTCGGGCAGCGCCCCCCTGGACAGCCCATCTGCCCGAGTGTTGAGGATGCCAGGAACATGCCGGGCCTTCAGGGAGTGGAGATGGCGATCCGCCCCTATCAGGATGGAAGCAGCCATCTTGTGTAGGGCCACTGACCTGACCCCCCCTTGCCTGTTGAGATAGGCTACAGCCATTGTGTTGTCCGATCTCACTAGGACGTGCCTCCCTTCCAATTGTGGAGCAAAATGGTGCAGCACCCTCTGAACTGCCATGAGTTCCAGTAGGTTGATGTGCCGCCGGGGCCCCTGCCATGTACCAGCGACAGAAGCAGGGCCACACGATCCACCCCACCCTGTGAGGGAGGCATCCACAAACACATGGGTGTAGTGAGCCACGCACCCCATCCGAACTCCCTCGCGGAGCCGGCTGCGTGAGGCCCAAAACGCCAAAGTCCGCCGTGCTTGCATTGGTATGCGGAGCATGCGCTGCTGGTCTCGCCTCGGGTTTAGCTGCAGGCGTATGAACCAGCGCTGCAGATCTCTCATGTGCAGTAGTCCGAAGCAGACCACTAGATGGGCAGCAGCCATCATCCCCAATAGCGACATGACTGCTATTGCCCGCACCGAGACTGCATCCCGTAATCGTTGAGCACAAGACAGGATCGCTTCCGCTCTCTCCACAGACAGGCGTGCGGTCATGGTCCGAGAGTCCAACAGCATTCCTAAGTGCCGTGCTGTCTGGCTGGGCTGCAGGGTACTTTTGTCGTAGTTGATAGCCCAGCCCAGCTGCGCAATATGCCGCATCACCAACCTCGTATGGGCGGTCGCCATCTGTTCGGAAGGGGCCAGGATCAGCCAATCGTCCGGATAGGTCAGAATCCATATCCCTCTCCGCCGAAGCGGCGCTTAGCACTGCCTCCGTGGCATTTGGAAAAAGTCCGCGGTGCCAGGGAATATCCAAACGGGAGGCGGCAAAACTGAAAGATCCGGTCCTGCAACGCAAAGCGAAGGAACTTTTGATGGTGCGGCAGGATTGGGACGTGAAAATAGGCGTCTGTCAGATCTATTGATGTCATCCAGTCGTCCGGCCTGACACATTCCAGCAGAGCCCTCACCGTCAGCATTCGGAATGGTCTGCGCGCAATATAACCGTTTAGCTCTCGAAGATCCAGAATGGGCCTCAGGCCTCCCGACTTCCTGGGGATCAAGAAATAAGGGGAATAAAATCCCGCTCGAGCTTCCGATAGGGGAACCGGCCTTACGGCCCTTTTTCATAGAAGTGAGCTCACCTCCTCCTCCAAGACCGTCATTTGGGCGGAATCGGGAGGCTTCGTCCGGACAATGCCTTTGAATGGGGGAGGAAGGCAGTGAAACTGCAATGCGTATCCCTTCCGCAGTATTCTGTCCAGCCAGACTGGGAGGGGGGCGCACAAGCTCACCCACGACTGATAGTGGCTCGTGAGTGGCGAAGCAGAAAATTCTGTGGTTTCCGCAGGCCCGGGCCCTCCCGCAACCCCCCGCCCCTTGTGGGAGGGTTCGACCGGGGGGCCCTGCTCGAAAGGGCTGAGAGGCCGATGACAATAGCGGTTCCGCTGCAACCCTGAGCACGTCACCTGGTGACTCATTCACCGTGGGTGGTGGGGGCGCAGCTGTTTCTGAGTCAAGCGAAAGCCCTTCCTGACGTTTACCCTCAGAAACATTGGCATCCAAACACACCTCGAGCTGTGGGACAGAACGAGTGACACCTTCTTCCACGGGTTCGAAAGCCCCAGCACCAGAATTACTTTTGTGTTCACAACCCGCCTCTTGCCACTGGGATGTATAGTGAGTACTGTGTGACACCTCAGGAGCTATGGAGCCAAAATGGCAACCCCACTTCCGTGTGACCTGGAAGCAAAAGTCTGCTGACATGTCCTGACCGAATTGCTTGAGCAAGCTGAATTAGCAACCTGCAGGCTTTTAGCTTGTGAATGTTCTTGCGCTGGTGGTGCGCTTGGAAAACATGAGTTTCTCAGTTTTAGAGATTCGTTTTGAGCAATCGCAGCACTGCAAGCTAGGGGGTTAACTTTTAATTTAGCCACCAAGTTTGGTCGTGCACTACCACCATGAGTAGCGCGATGCAAACCATGCCGGTGGTTAACTAGCCAGTACCTTATAAACAGGCTATTAGCCGGAGAAGCCCCAGTTTTAAGAGCACGTTTTAATGGAGGCGGTGAGGGAACACGAGCTTCACGTCTCGCTTCCTCAATGACCGTATTCACGGCAGGCAGAGCTACCACTCTGTCTCCGGTAGGTTCTTGACCCAATTTACCTTGATTGCTACCACCTGAAACAGCCAGCGCATCAGTGTGTGGAATGTGGGAATAGAAAGACTCAGAGGCCAAATACTGAAAACGTCTTTTATTTTCTATTTTCCCCAAGGCTGACCGCCGAGGCCCCCCCTGGTGTGGACCTGGCGAGACTGAGGCTGTGGTCGGCGTGGCTCCAGGCTTGACTGGCTGGGGCGAGGCGGCCGATCATCCGACCCTGGCGGCGGCGGCTGGGCGAGGATTGGGATAGCGGGGCCGCTGGCGGACTGCTGTGGGTGTAGGTGGGAGCCCAGCTGTTCAGCTGCCTTCGGGCTGCCTCCAACCGATCCACCATGGTTTGGGACGTCCGGCCCAAACAGCGAGGTGGTGGCAATGGGCGCATTAATTAGCGCCCGCTTATCCGCTCCTTTAATGAGGACAGCCCAAGCCACAGGTGACGGTGACCCACCTGGGCTGCGCACATGCTCCTTCCCCGGTGATGGCGAATGCTTGAGACATCGGGAGCATCGTTGCGGCCGTGGTCTGGATCTCCTCGATTTCTCCGGGCGCCAGCTCTGCCTTTTGGTGAGTGAGCCGATCCAGGGAGCCAGCCAGGAAAGCCAGATTGTTAGCCAACGCGACCCCTGGGCGTGTTGGCATAACAGCGTCGAGAGGCTCGCTGTCATCCTGTCCCTCTCGAGCGGATGAGCGGCCGACCGCCTGGCCACATAGAGGCGGTGGGAACCAGACACCACCTCACCGTGTCTTCAATGGGCGGGACGCCTTTATCCCACTCCCAGCCCTCGACGGTGGAATACGGCGCATACACGATTGCTGGGGACCTGGTGGCGACGGATCCCCCTATCATGGCGGTGGCGTAGCCGATAATGGGCGGCATCTGGGGGCAGACCACCTTGGGCGCGGCTTGGATTTTGGCTGGGCCAGCAGACCGATGGTGAAATCATCTCCATGGGTGAGATGAATCGTCATGCTGGTCCTCTGTCACCATGGCAGAGGCGCACTGCAAACAGGATTTCATCATGGATGCTTTTTTTTTTTCTCTCTGGTCCAATCTCTCTTCAGGCAGGCTGAGGCTTTAAAACAGGAGCATGCTACCCCATTGGGAGCACTGAGGCAATTTTTATAGGAGGTGAGCATGCTACCGAAGCCCGTTAGACGGAGCAGGTAGAAGTCCAATTTTCTCACAGGGGCTATGGACAATTTTATGATTTTTTTCCCCATGTAATAAATACCAATGATCACAAAAGATCATTTTTTTAACTGCTGGATATATACTATGGGCATGTATATTGACCAGTTTGCACATCAGACTTATCTGAGGAGTTTAATTCATGTAACTCCTGAAAAACAGGGATGGGGCTGAACTCATCCATATTCTAAACTGTGTTCAACCTCGGCTTGCATGTGAATATTCATTTAGTGATCCAGCTGTGCCATCTAGTGATAGAATATTGTAACTGCATGCATAAATTTGCAGTTCCATGTCCGCTGGCAGACACATTTGCACAAAGGGGTTAATCTGATTGAGCAAATATGTTGTTCCTGCTAAATAATTTTTTATGGAATGAACTTCAAACCATATGCAATAGTTTAGCGAGTGAAGAAATAAAAATATGCGAAAACTATGCCTGAAAGATGAAATGCTGTAATCAAAGCAAAGGGTGGCCAAGCTAGATATTGACTTTTTCTCTCAAAAAGACATTACTGTTTTTCTTTCGACTATATATTGTAATCTATTGACGATTTTTCAACTATACAATCCAATATTACATGAAATAAATACTTGAATAGTTCTTGGTTTCTGATTTATCTTAATTTTGTTAATTATACAATCATCACTGCACACTACTGCAAGTAATTGCTTGAGCAATTCAGTCTCATCTCACTGCACTTTGGGTGCATAAGTTTCCAACAGTCAAAAGATTTGCATATTCTAAACATGCAAGTGATAACTTAATATGCTGTTTCTTTTAGATTACAGATGTTGTGTCTTTTAGATTACAGATTATTATCATTTAGTGTCCCCATTTCAGATATATTAGTCATGAAATGCACTTTTGTGTCCAGTACATTTCAATATATTGCCATTAGAATGTCATAATCTGCTATCAAAGTATATCCATCAGGCTATTGAGGAGATTTCTATAAATGTTCTGTGAGACTAAAGGGGTAGATGGTGATGTGAATTCTACCACTTGCAGGATGCCCCAGTAATCCCAGAGTTTAATGGTCCCTGGCCCAAATGCACTCTTATGAAACTAATGAGGTATTAACATGACTACGAGCCACATGCATAATATTCATATGGCATTTTATTTCAACATATGTTGAAAAATCTTAATCAGCTTATGGCTTTGTGTTTTTCTTCCTCTTGGAAAAGCATAATATTATGACTTTTTTTCTGCCAAATGGAAAATGAACAATTGATCAAACCAAGGTCTAAGAAGAAATGCACTCAGGGTTAGGGTTGCCACCTTTGCAAACGGTAATATAAGAGCATGAACTGTTGCCGAATGACTTTTCAAAATTAAAATAAATGCAGGACTTGTTTATTTTGCCATATAGGCTGATAAATAGGGCAGGGCACTGATAAAATGCTGCTTATCATGAAAAAAAAGCTGATAGCCAAGAAAAGAGAAGAATGGACATGCATAGTCTCATCCATAACTAACATTTCAATCAACCGAAACCGGTTTAAATCTGCCTTGCCAGACTATGTAAATGAGTACAGTACAAAAATTGGTTGAAATGGTTTAAAGTGGAGTGAAAAAGTATTTGCTCCCTTCTCGATTTCTTCTATTTTTGTATCTTGGTCATGCTTAAAGGGGTACTGTAGTAGTCAATA
Source organism: Gymnothorax javanicus (assembly GCA_029692085.1). NCBI lineage: Eukaryota > Metazoa > Chordata > Actinopteri > Anguilliformes > Muraenidae > Gymnothorax > Gymnothorax javanicus. The sequence goes on along the minus strand of CM056193.1, from coordinate 104,341,772 downwards.
ATCAGTCTTAAAAAATATATTTTTGATATTTATTGCTTATATAAAACATAGTTTTAGCAATAAATCTTTGTATTTCATTAACAAGTGCGAAGTCACTGTCCTGCGTCGCTGCGCTGGTGTTATGTAGAAGTATGCTTTGGTGAATAAAATTAGCATTGATTGAGTGATGGTGAATTGTTATGATGATGATGACGACGATGATGATCATAGATAGATGCAGCCATATGGAAAAGATAAACTGGAAAGAATTTTGGTGTAGCACACTCATCTTCAATAATGACCTGCCTTGGGTCAGTCACTTATTTTGCGAGTTCTCTCGATAACGTCGTTTGGTGACCATCTTGGATTTTGAAGTTGTGATATCATTTTCAAAATGATATCATGCAATGAAAACATGCAATGAAATGAAAACATGCAATAGGTCAAGATACATCATCATACCAAATTAGAACTTCCTACAACACTTATTTTTCGCGTTATCTCGATAGCATCGTTTTTACAAAAATGGCGGCGGCCATCTTGGATTTTGACACAGCGTGCCCATTTTCAATAGCAAACTGCCTTAGGTCAAGATACATCAGCATTTCATATCAGAACTTCCTAGGACACATATTTTTCGCGTTATCTCGATAACATCGTTTTTACAAAAATGGCGGCGGCCATCTTGGATTTTGATGCAGCACGCCTATTTTCAATAGCAAACTGCCTTAGGTCAAGGTACATCAGCATACCAATTCAGAACTTCCTACGACACATAAGTTTTGCGTTATCGCGATAACATCGTTTTTACAAAAATGGCGGCGGCCATCTTGGATTTTGACGCAGCGCGCCCATTTTCAATTGCAAACTGCCTTAGGTCAAGATACATCAGTATACCAAACTAGAACTTCCTACGACACTTATTTTTTGCGTTATCTCGATAACGTCGTTTTTACAAAAATGGCGGCGGCCATCTTGGATTTGATGTAGCGTGGCCATTTTCAATAGCAACCTGCCTTAGGTCAAGATACATCAGCATACCAAATCAGAATTTCCAACGACACATATTTTTCGTGTTATCTCGATAGAGTTGTTTTTACAAAAATGGCGGCGGCCATCTTGGATATTGAGGCAGTGTGCCCATTTTCAATAGCAAACTGCCTTAGGTGAAGATACATCAGCATACCATATCAGAACTTCCTACGACACATTTTTTGCATTGTCTTGATAACTTCGTTTTTACAAAAATGGCGGCGGCCATCTTGGATTTTGATGCAGCGCGCCCATTTTCAATAGCGAACTGCCTTGCGTCAAGATACATCAGCATACCAAATTAGAATTTCCTAAGACACATATTTTTCACATTATCTCGATAACGTCGTTTTTACAAAAATGGTGGCAGCCATCTTGGATTTTGACGCAGCGCACCCATTTCCAATAGCGAACTGCCTTAGGTCAAGATACATCAGCATACCAAATTAGGACTTCCTACGACACTTACTTTTTTCATTATCTCGATAACGTCATTTTTACAAAAATGGCGGCGGCCATCTTGGATTTTTTGACGGCGACGCCTGTTTTCAATAGCGAGCTGCCTTAGGTGAAGGTACATCAGCATACCAAATTATAACTACCTAGGACGCTTCTTTTTCGCGTTATCTTGATAACATTGTTTTTACCAAAAATGGCAGCGGCCACCTTGGATTTTGATGCAGCGCGCCCATTTTCAATAGCGACCTGCCTTGGATCAAGATACATCATCACACTAAATTACAACTTCCTGGGCCAATTATTTTTTGAGTTATCTTGATAACGTCGTTACTTCGGACGGACGGGCGGAATGACAGATGGACAATGGACAACAAAAATTCACCCGCTCTATTTGATGAGTTTGGCGCTCTTCCAAGAGATTTTTGTCCTCTGAGCATTTTTCGGAGTTTGGCTCCGGAAGTGAAAAAGCCATTCCTAGACCTGCTGCCTTCGGCGACGCAGGTAAAAATAATTAATACAGATTATACAGTCTTGACAGAGCCCCGTTGCCAACATCATCATGACTGTCAGTGAATACCTGGAGGGGAGGATGCAAGTTAGTCTGTCAGTCTGCAGAGGAATGGTAGCAAGTTTTCTACTCTTGGAACAAGGAAAAAGCCAATCATCTTATAAAACTATAGCACAACAGGACAATGTCCCAAATTTTTAGGCAAAGCATAGTCATATTGGTTTTAGTTTTTAAACGTTAACTGCTCTGCATTATTCATTTCCCAGTCATTTGAAACTTTTTGCATTTCATTATTTTTGTCAGCATATTTGCCCGGCAAAATTGTTTTAAATGTGCATAAGACTTTTGCACAGTACTGTATATCTAAGTACTAAATATTTTACTCATTTGGTTGTTCTGTTGCTCCCCCTCTGCACTTTATCATTTGGATTTGGGTTTTGTCTTAACCTCTTGAACCAGAATGCCCTCGGCTCCGGGAGCTGTGGCGCGTCTCCCAACAAACACCATACAAGGCAGGGCGTGATATAGGTACGCCAGCATCAGTGCATCAGGCCTACCTGGATCAATAACTGTGATGCAAGCCGTAAAAAACGAGCCGCCTCTGTAGTCCAGTAAACTAGACGGTGATCGGTTGAACATTTTTTGTCTGACATTTTGTCAGGTATAACAACTCCGCTTACATTTACTCCAAACTCTCTTTGAGTCCCTTGCAGACAGCCCCCAGGTAACTGTGCAAGACAGTTCTACCGATAAAAAAGAAACACATCAACAATCTGACATAACAAATGGGGTTTCCCACCAAAGATCCAAAGGTCTACTGGCACAGTCCATGAATTATTTATTTCAAGTTCCGTTAAAGGTAACCAATCTGTTCCATTTTTTTGGATATAATTTAATAGATATGACCAAAACAAATAGGAATAAATAAATGTTTTCTCCGAGAACGCTTGCAACCCCCCAAATATTGAATGTGAAAATAGTTTTTGCAACCTGCAAAAACTCCCAGCGCCATTTGAAATACCTCATTAGTATTCATGAGTATGCAAAAATGATGTCACGCAAAAGCAGATGTGCGCGGTGGATGCAAAAATTAAGAGAAGTTTGCCAATAGCAACATGCCGCGGCCAAAGAAATTTCAAACTGATTCGGCCCATTAAAGAGCAAGAAAAGGCCAGGAAGAAGATCAATTGAAGGCCAGGATGAATATAAAAGGCCAAGTTGATCGTTGGTCAAACTTTTAAAGCCAGGTTTGGAGATATTTCCGATGAAGATGTGGCCACACTTTTGCTGGATACGTAAGTAAACTTGATGCCTGGTGCAAAATGCCCGATTTCCCTGTTTCCTTGCACTTTCAGATCGTTAATGTACTTGAAATCGTCCCATATTTGTAACTAGACATATTTATAGTGATGGGTTTGTAATGCATAAATGTAATTTACTTACAAGCAGTTGAATCTGATGACTGATCTGACGTGACTTTTCATGCAAATCGCTCATGCATATTAAGTAGTAGGCACGTCGAAATGGCCGCGGTCCTGCAGCCACCATGGCTGGTCGTAACAGTCGAGTGATTGCTTTCCTTTGGAGTTTATCCTTGTTAGGAATTGAGGACAACATTAAAACTTAAAACACAAATCTTTTTATTGGAACATCCTGGCAAATTATGCGAAAAAAGGGCAGAAGTTAAGGAACAAACTGGGTACCTTTAATGCAAATTTCAGAGTTAGTGGTAAAAAATGATTCCACACAACAATTTTAATGAAAATCTTGCTGATATGGTGTAAATGTCTGATTGGTAAAGTTCCCCTCGAAATGTTTCACATCATCAAACTAATTTTAACATTAGATAAAAATAACCAGAGTAAATGCAAAATGAAGTTTTTAAATGATGAATTTATTTATTGAGGTAAAAAAAAGCTATCCAATCCTATCTGGGCCTATGTGAAAAAGTAATTGACACACAAATTTAACTGATAATTGGGTTCAATTTCAAAAGACACACACAGACACAATTACTGTCTGCCTTGTTGAATCTACAGCAGTGTGCAGTGATGATTACACACTTAACAAAATGAAGATCAATCAGAAATAAAGTACTATTTAAATGGAGCTCACTTGGTTTTAAAGGGTCTAATGTGCATCAAGAAAGTAGTCCTCACCATACCACCAGTCTGAACCTGCATATCACAGCAGAAATAAAGATTTGTCAGACCCTGGCAATGTTTTCTTCTATGTTCAGTTTCGGTGTGTCTTTTCCCTCTGTTGCCTCAGTTTCCCGTTCTTAGCTGACAGGAGTTGAACCCCATATGATATGGTCTTCTGCTGTGTAGCAGTGATGTGCCGTCAGAGGTAAGTTAGGTGAGGCAGAATCCTCACTGTTCAACAAACAATAACTCCCAGTTACTTCGCTTGATTACCAATCAGAAGATTGATTAAACTAATTGTAGCCCCCGGACGAAGACGGGCAGCTACTATGGATTCACATGTGTCATCTCCGCCGCCAAGTCCGTGTCCGTTGACACTTTCTTGTGGATGCTCTACAGGCTGTAATTGACCGATTTCTTTCATATTTGGTATGAACATGTGTTCTACTTCACTTATGACTGCCATGGCGACAGTATTGGCCAAATAATATGCAAATTAGTGGCAAAACATAGAGATTTCCTTGTGGACGCAATACAGGCTGCAATTTTTGACCGATTACTTTCATATTTGTTATGGACGCGTGTTACACATCACTTATGACACCTACCGATTTTGGTTACCATGGCAACAGTATTGGCTGCATAATATGCAAATTAGTAGCAAAACACAGATTTCGCTGTGGACGCAGTACAGGCTGCAATTTTTGACCGATTACTTTCATATTTGCTATGGACATGTGTTACACTTCACTTACAGCATTGGCCAAATAATTTGCAAAAAAGGGGAGAGGCAGGCTTTCGGGGACTACACCCATGCTGTCACAGCCGACAGGACTATCTAGTTTGTTTGGACTAAACAGCAGAATGACGTACCAATTTCAGTTTCCATGACATTATTGCTCAGTGCATCAAACTTAAAATGTTCTCGAGACAGCAAATTTGTTCATATTTGCTTACAGGAAGCTAACGCAATGCTAATGCGTTCAATGCTTGGTCAATATGTTTACGATTATATTTCCCCCCTTTAATACCTACTTTTTAATGCCATTCAAAAAAAAAATGAGAGTTTATTATAGGGCAAGCTGGAAGCTTGCACTCATGGTCTTCCCACTCTTTCTTTCTCTCGTTATTATCCACGGTTTTTGCTGACTAACTACCCCAACATTCTTTCACCAAGAAACTTCATTTAAACTTAAAAAAAATCAGTTTGTTTTGAATTATGTTGCTTGTACTCAACTTTTTGATATCTTTAAAACTTTATGAGTTATTACATTTTATATCAATATTTTTCCGCCATAGGAAACAGAGGAACAGATTATTCAAAATTCAGCCATTTTAAGCTATTTTTTAGTCTGTCACGCTTTTAACTAGATATGTAATTTAAACTTGAAAATGTTAAGCTAAGCCTGAATAATTTATTTACTGTTCAACATTTTCGTAACTTCTTTAAGTTTTTAATATAAAATTTTTTTACCATAAATTCTGGGAACTTAGAGTATGGTGATGTAACTGTTAGAGTGAGTCCAGAAGTCTTCTCTTTAACTTGCTCTAACTCCTACAGTTTTCACTCTACATAAATATTTTTATATCAAAGTTGTAGCAAAAGTTGTTCTGGTCACAAAAATGTAACTATGGAAGAAATCAGACGGATGGTTTTGGCAGTGTGAGCCGAAAAGCAACGGGAGCGCTAACCGAAACTCCATTAACTCCTGTATTAAATGAGACAAAATTCAGGTTGGGAAAAGGAAACACACAGTTTTCTAACTTGCTCATGTTCCCACATTTTTGGCTCTACACAAACAATTTTTGACATATTTTGCTGAGCAGACTCTCCTCTTTAGGGTGATACCTCCATTTCATAGATTGGACATACTATCTTTGTGGTAGAAGCAGGAGTACATATAAATGCCTTTGCTAAAATCTCCGTTGAACTAAATCCTTTAAAGGTGCACTATGCAAGTTTGTTTATTTTCTGCGCGATTAAATTTTTGTCTCAATTCGCCGACATCTCCCCACGATCCGCTAGCTGTCTGCCCCTGAATTCACTGTAAAAAAAAACCCGGCTCTGGAAACCGCACAGGCATCAGAAACTGCAAATAAACACAAGGGACACAGGCTGTGCCCCATAACATAACAAACCATTCCGGCCAATCACCGACAAGAGTTGACAGTTACGGAAGCATGGGAGGGAGAGAGCTATGGGAGGGAGGGCGAGCTGTTTTGTTTGAATTTGAATGTCAACAGAAGTGATGTCAACAAACTTGCATAGTGCACCTTTAACCATTAGCTCAAATGGCTCAGAGTGTCTCAGTGAAATTGTGGCATAGCAGTAGAGTGCATCTCTTAGATATGGATCATTTGCGGTTCGATTCTGCCCTCTGCTGGACTTTTTCCAGGTCTCAGCATTATCATTGTTCAGACTAAAATTGATAGGACTGTAAGAGAAATCTAATTCTGCGTCAAACTCAAACCAGCCCCAAGAGAGCATATTGAGCGCAGCGAAGATCAGCGTTTTTCGCAGGGCGCGTCCAAGAAAACACGATACATTAAAAACTGAAAAGCATAAAAAAATTGCTTGAGCTCCCATTCCAGGATATACCAGCAATTGTTTGCACTAGCTATATATATTTACGATCGTATCTTAACCAGGCGAAATATTGGTATCAAAATAGAGCTAGTAAAGTACTTTTGTACAAAGAAATGAAAGTGATGTCCCCAGCGGCTGTTTGATCATTGCTTTACATTACTTTTTCTTGCATTTGAAAATAGCCGGGTTTAATGCCAGAGTAAGCAGTTGCCCCTTGTAGTTTTGCAAGGCCACAAATGGATCAATGCCGCCAAATTATTATTATTAGTAGTACTGGCAGTAGCAGCAGCAGTAGTAATAGTAGTTGTAAGGTTTCCCAATAAAACTCTTGTAAAATTCCAAAAGAGGAGTCTATGGCTGACGCTTGTCCTATGATACAAAATTCTTGTCTTCAAGTGATTAACAATTTGCTGATTTATTTGACAGATTACAAATAAAAACATGAATTATCCATCTTAATTTTAATTTGTACTACTATCTAATCACAGCATACGGGACACGGTACACGGTCAGAAAACCATGAGATACTCATCTCTCGTGCCCAACAAGAAGCACTTCACCCACCTAGGGTACGGTGCGGCAATTAGCTCAAAAACGTCTTAAGGTGACAGGCGCCTATTTCTGAACTATCAATACAATGCAGTGGCATTGTCTTATGTGAAATATCTATTAGTAAACACAAATCATAAAGTGTACTAAAACTAAATAGTAAAATTACTATTAATAGTGCAAACAATAATTCTCAATAATGATTCAAACATAAAATTCAAATGGTCAATGGGCCTAAATCAGGAACTTAATATCCAAATACATGAAATAGGCGTGTGGCGCCTACATTACCGGCCCCTAATTGTTCCAATAATTTAATAACTCAGAACAATTATCACATTTCTATAAACTTTAAACTGCATATCATGAACAGGTATTTGCACTGCCAAGCTTTAAACTAAGTGTCCAAACACATTACAAAGGTGCGATTTAGGCACACTAAATGTCCAATGCATCTCAATCAACTTTGACAAGGATTTAGAGTCCATTGGCACCTACTCAAAGGCATATAAAGAAAGAAATAGAAAGAGAAGAAAGAGGGACAGGTAGAATTAGAGCCAGAGGATGCTAGCACATGGCTTATCGTGGAGATTAGTCTTTACCTCTAGCCCATCCAGATTCATCAAGCAGACAGATCTTCGTAATGGGTCTGTTCAGGACATTAGTCTTTGTCTTTATCTGCACTCTGCAAACAAGTCCTTTCTTGTCTGGAACTGCTTCGATGATCTTTCCCATAATCCATGAATTTCTTGGCGCACATCTGTCCACAAGGAGAACCACGTCCCTTTCGGCAAAGTTTCTGGGAGCTGTGGCCCAACGCTGACACTCCTGGAGTTGAGGAAGGTACTTTTTAATCCATCTCTTCCAGAAGAGATTAGACAGGTATTGCACCTGCCTCCATCTGCAGCATGTGTAGAGGTCATCCTTGTAGAACAATCCTGGAGGTAAAGACAGTTTTGTCTTGAGCAACAGGTCATCCTGGAGGTAAAGATGGTTTTGTCTTCAGCAACAGGAGATGATTTGGCGTTTGCGCCTCCAAATCGTTTGGGTCACTTGATGCCTTTGTGATAGGTCGACTGTAAATGATCGCCTCCGCCTCACATAGGAGAGTGTAAAGAATTTCTTTATCAAGGATCTGTTCTCTCACAGTAGAATTCAGCACTTTCCTTACTGATCTTATCAACCGCTCCCACACTCCACCTTGGGGGGCAGGGGGGTTGAATGACCGCTTGATTCCATGTTGCTGGAATAGATGCAGAAACTGTGACGAGTTCCAGTCGGCAATGGCTGCTTTCAGCTCGTGATTGGCTCCGACAAAATTCGTCCCATTATCAGACCGAATCTCATCACTTGTCCTCTTCGCGCTAAGAAGCGCCTAAGTGTGTTTATGCACGAATCTGTGTCTAGTGATGAGGCAAGTTCAATATGCACAGCACGTATGGCTAGGCACGATGACTCTGTATCTTTTTATGAGGACTCTTCCATGTTTCACCACAAATGGCCCGAAATAATCCACGCCCACTCTTGTGAAGGGCAGATTATCTGGAAGCACTTGCTCTTGTGGGAGATCAGCCATGAGGTGTTTTCCATCTTTTCCATGTAAGTGGCAACACGTCACACACTTTTCAAGAATCTTTCTGATAGCTGTGTTGGCACTGGGAATCCAAAATTTCTGACCCAATTCAGACAGCATGTGATTGCGGCTTTCAGCTCGTGATTGGCTCCGACAAAATTCGTCCCATTATCAGACCGAATCTCTATCACTTGTCCTCTTCGCGCTACAAAGCGCCTAAGTGTGTTTATGCACGAATCTGTGTCTAGTGATGAGGCAAGTTCAATATGCACAGCACGTATGGCTAGGCACGATGACTCTGTATCTTTTTATGAGGACTCTCCCACTTTTCACCACAAATGGCCCGAAATAATCGACGCCCACTCTTGTGAAGGGCAGATCATCTGGAAGCACTTGCTCTTGTGGGAGATCAGCCATGAGTTGTTTTCCAACTTTTCCATGTAAGCGGCAACATGTCACACACTTTTCAAGAATCTTTCTGATAGCTGTGTTGGCACTGGGAATCCAAAATTTCTGACGAATTCAGACAGCATGTGATTGCGGCCTCCATGCCCAGCTTCTTTGTGAATCCTTTGAAGTCCTAGATCAGCAATGTGAAGGTCTCTTGACAGAATGACGGGCTGCTTACTGTTCTGTGGCATAGCTGTGCAACTCAGCCATCCGCCAACTCTCAACAGACCATCTTGAAGCGCAGGGTTCAGCTTGTGCAAGTGGCTGCTGCATTTCACATTCTGACATTTGAACAGAGCTGACATTTCTTCAGAGAATTTCTCCAGCTGACAGAATCTGATAATATAACGATGATCCATGATGACAGGTGGTTGATCAATTTCTTGAACTCAGTCAAATTTTCCTCCACAGTTATGGAGTTTTCTGTGACTCTTTTGATCTCGGGATCATCTGAAGTCATTTCTGCATTGTTCAATGGAGTCTTTGGCCAGCACTCAACTGGACTGCAGAGGAATTCTGGACCTGACACCCAATTTGTGTTCTTCATGAATTCATCCACTTTTTGCCCTCTAGAGGCGCAGTCAGCTGGATTCTTGTCTGTGCCAACATGTCTCCACTGTTCCACGTAAGAGTCTTTCAAAATGTCTGAAACTCTGTTCACCAGGAATGTTTTGAAATGGGTCGTCTCATTTTGCAGATATTTCAGCACTACGGTCCTGTAAGTCCAGAACGTTGATTTAGCAAGGTCCGATTGCAGCTCTCTTCTCAGGACACCATCCATCTTCACGGCTACTGTCTCAGCGGCCAGCTCCATACGTGGAATGATGGGTGGCCTGAGAGGCGCCACTCTAGACTTGCCCATCATGAATGCACAGTGTGTCTTGTTATCTGTGATCCGCCAGAGAAGGTAACCAACTCACTTACATCAGGAAAATGATTTAATTCTGCAAATGCATAATCTCCAAATCCTTCAGGCTTCACACATCTCAGGAAAGAGAAGTGCTCCAGAGCGGGAAGACTGGCTAACCAGTCGGAACACCGCTTCTTGAAGTGTTCAGGTAAGTCGCCGTCCCACCCGATCTTCAGTCTGCATAAGTCTTGCATGATTGTCTTTGCTGGCAGAACTACAGGTGCCTAATGACTGAGAGAAGCCCCCTTCTTGGGTATGGGCAGTCTCTGATGGTGATTTTAAACTTAAACATGTCTGACTCAACACACCAATTGAGACCAAGGGCTCAAACTCTCAAGGGAGTTTTTCATCTCTTTCACTAGTTCAGACTTTGCGATGGAGTCGAGCACCTTTCGACAATTGCTTACCCATTTAGTGAGACGGAAGCCTCTATAGGCACAGATTTTCATGAGGTCTTCAAAGTTTTATTGCTGCCTCCTCTGTAGCAACAGACTTGAGGCAGTCATCCACATAAAAGTTTTGCAAGACTGTTTCCACAACTTCAGCTTTGAACTGTCCACTTTGATCCTCAGCACACTTCCTCAAAGCAAAGCTGGCGCGTCTGGGTGAGGACATGGACCCGAACAAGTGAACAGTCATTTTGTGTTAGTCAAAGCTTGACTGTAGTCCCCGCCAGGCCACCAGAGGAATCGTAGTAAATTAGAGTCGTCGTCAGGCACTTTAACCTAGTGGAACATAGCTTCCACGTCCGCCATGATCGCAACAGGCTCCTGTCTAAATTGAGTGACAGCACCAATTAGGCTACTGGTCAGGTCAGGGCCTTGCAAAAAATGATTGTTTAGGGATGTGCCCTGGTAGGATGCTGCACAGTCAAACACAACTCCCAGCTTCTGCTTCACAGGATGATATACTGCTTGGTGGGGTATATACCACAATTTTCCTTCCTTGTGTGTCAGTTCTTCATCGGACAGTTGCACTGAATAGCCCTTTTGAATGATGTCCTCCATCTGTGTACTCCTTGTGAAAGCAGTCATTCTTGATGAATTTCTGCCATAGGTTCTGTACTCCCTGCTCAGTGATTATGCGATTATTCGGCATGCTGACCATTCCATTCTTGAGGGGCAAACATATGGTGAAGTGCCTGTCGATCCATTTTGCAGAATCCATGAACATGTCCATGGACTGATGGTCCTCTCTGGACATTTCCACTTCCTCGTGTTTCCCTCCCTCTGGGAAATCCATTTGAAACTGTTGAAGCCACAGGTTCTCCAAATTAGCCACTGAAATCCGGTTTGCCATGGTCTTGGTTGGTTTTCTCTTATCTGTGCGACTGTAGCTTTCCCTCAAGGGTCCATTAACAGTCCAGCCAAGCTTGGTTCTGATGGCATACAGTCCATTACCGACACTGCTCACAACCTCCGAGGGCTCCATAGCTTTCGGCACATTTGCTCCAATGAGCAATCCATTGTCAGCTTGAATTTGAGGCAGTTTTATTTTTTTTAAGATAAGGCCACCCATCAGGATCCTTTTGTCGTGGTATGTTTTCTTTACCTACAGGTATCATCTTTTGCGTGAAGGCATCTGGAAGATCTATGAACTAGTCATCGGCTGGACTGCTGACCTCCAAGCCAGATACCAGGTAAGTACTGACAGGTTTTTTTTCATTCATAGTCCTCAACAGTATGTCAGTCTTTCTTCCAGTCAACTTCATTTGTTCATTAGTGCATCCGTACAAAATGTGGATGAGCTGCTCAGGTCCAGGAAGGCATACATCTGCACCACTACACTTCCCATCATGGCTTTCACTTGGACAGTGACAATTGAGAGTATAAAGTCATCTTCCCTGGCCCCAGTCAGCTCATGACGCTCAGACTCAGCACAGACAAATGCACTCAAGACTGCCTGACCATCACAGTTATCTGTCCTCTTCTCTGAATCAGCAACTGAGTCTCTTTCCTTAATGTCCAGCAGGATGAGTTAAAGAACACACTTGACAGCTCACCTTTGCTTTGCAGAGTTTACCCTTTTGGCCATGCTTCAGGCAGCTGAAACAAAGTCCTTTGCCTTTCAGGAACTCCAGTTTTTCTTTGTGGCTTTTCTTTAATCTTGCTACATGACTCTATGGCGTGCTCACCTTGACAGAAAGGACATGTCACTGTTGTTGGTGAGAGGGGGTTTGTCTGCTCTTCTGAGCCTGTCTTTCCTTTAATTATCTATTTGTGTGGCGCTGGTAGTGAATGTTTTCTTGAAAACACCCTTTTTGTGCTCTTTGTAATTGTTCTGCTTAGTTGAGGGCGTTTTAGTTACAGTGCCATCTTTTATGTCGCCAAAGACTGGGTCCAGCGCAATTTTGGCCTACTTGTTAATGAACTCAACTAAGCCTTTAAACTTGACTCTTCCATCACATTGTTCCTGTATGCCACACGCCACAGTCCCCCGTCTCTCGCGTAACTTGAATGGAAGCTTTGCTACGATAGCCTTCAAGTTCAACACATTATCCAATTCTTCCATATAACTCACTTCAGCCATTGTGTTGCAGCAGGCTGTTCGAAAGAGTGAAAAGGGATTCAAAGCCTCCGCATCCTCTGACTTAACAGGTGTCCTATTCAGGACTTTGTTCATATTGGCCATAGCAATTTTATAGCCATTTTCAAAATGCTCTTTGAGCAGCTGTTTGGCTTTATGCTAGCCTGCATCTGGTTTCATGCAAAGGCAACTTTTTATCAGTTCTTAAGGTTGTCCACTAGTGAATTGCTCTAGGAAGTGGAGACGGTCTTTAAAGCTTTCAGTGCGGGACTCTACGCCATGCCCAAAGGCTCTCAAGAACAGGTTGTAAACTAGGGGATCACCACTGAAAGTTGGAATGTCTAATGGGGGCAGTGTCATTATTCTCTGTTGCTTCACCATTAACTCTGTTATGTTATTTTGGCGTGTCATGACATGGCAGAGTGTTTCCACAGTATGATCATCTGCTACAAAATTGCCATTAGACTGTCGTATGGCAGTAGACTGGGGTTGAACTAATTTGAATTCACCATGTCCATTTTCCATGTTTGTAACTGGATTTTGATGCGGGTACTGGTAAGTATCCAGACTCAATAGTCATTACGCCTGCACGGCTTACATGAGATAAGCGCTCATTTTCATGATTTTCCAGTACTTTGAGTTTTGCATCAGAGGTTGCAATGGAAATTTGCAGGTCAAGTACTCCTCTTTTTGCTTTTATCTCAGCTTCTTAAAGTTCAAGATTTTTTTTTTTTTTTAAGAGCTGCAGCCTTGGCAAGTAATGTAGTGTGGTGCAAAAATTTGGGCACTCCTGGTTTAAATGTCTGTTACAATTAATCTCCAAGTGACTGAAAGCAAACCTTAACACTAAATGCTACATGACACATGACACATTTCATCACATTTTAAAGCAAGAATGATTTTTTTATTTTAAACTCTTTACAGTTTCAAAATAATAAAACAAGGAAAAAGGCCTTGTGCAAAAGTTTGGGAACCCTGTCAGCTAGTACTTTGTAACTCCTCCTCAGGCAGCTATAACAGCTTGCAAATGCTTCCTGTAGCCAGCTAAGAGTCTTTAAATTCTTGTCTTTGGAATTTTTCCCCATTCTTCCTGACAGAACACCTCTAGCTCAGAAATATTCTTGCATGCATGGCATGTTTGAGGTCTCTCCATAATGGATCCACTTCCATGCTTAACACTTGGCAACGTGTTCTTCTGTACAAATGCTTCACAATTTTTTATCCAAACATACCTTTTTTGGTTGTGGCTAAAAAGTTCAATTTAGGTTTGTCAGTCCAAAGCACATTGTTCCAATAGGCTTGAGGTTTCTCGAGGTTTTCTTTTGCATACTTCAGGCGCCATTAGAATTTGATCCCACTCTTGTTTAATATAGGCTTCCAGCTGCTGGAAAGTTTTGGGTCTCCTCTGACAGACTTTTCGTTTAATTATGTGCCAAATGTTCTCAATCGGTGAAAGATCAGGACTGCAGTCAGGCCAGTTCAGCACATGGACTCTTCCACTACAAAGCCATGCTGTTGTAATAGCTGCAGTATGTGGTTTTGCATTGTCCTGCTGAAATACAGAAGGCCTTCCCTGGAATAAATGTCATCTGGAGGGGAGCATATGTTGCTCTAAAACCTTTATATACCATTCATGGTGCTTTCTAAAACATGCAAGTGTCCCACACCATATGCACTAATGCATCCCCATACCATCAGAGATGCTGGCTTTTGAACGGAATGCTGATAACAGGAGGGGTGGTCTTTCTCCTCTTTAGCCCGGAGGACACGACGCCCATGATTTCCAACAAGAATGTCAAATTTGGACTTGTCTGACCACAGGACACTTTGCCACTTTGCTACAGTCCATTTTAAATGAGCCTTGGCCCACAGAACACGGCGGCACTTCTGGATCATGCTCAACAATGGCTTCCTTTTTGCATGATAGAGTTTTAGGTGGCATCTGTGGATGGCACAGCGGACTGTGTTTACAGACAGTGGTTTCTTGAAGTATTCCTGGGCCCATTTAGTAATGTCATTTAGTAATGTCAATGACAAAATCATGCCGGTGAGTGATGCAGTGGTGTCTGAGGGCCCGAAGATCACGGGCATCCAGTAAAGGTCTTCGGCCTTGTCCCTTAAGCACAGAGATTTTTCCAGTTTCTCTGAATCTTTTGATGATGTTATGCACTGTCGATGATGAGACCTTCAAAGCCTTTGCAATTTGACGTTGAGGAACATTGTTTTTAACGTATTCCACAATTTTTTTTACGCAAGCCTTATCAGGTTGGAGAGCCTCTGGCCATCTTTACTTCTGAGAGACACAGCCTTTCTAAGACATCCCTTTTATAGCCAATCATGTTACACACCTGATGCCAGTTAACTTAATTACTTGCTAAATGTTCTTTCAGCTGATTCTCTTATATAATAATTGCTTTTACAGCCCTTTTTTTTGCCTGTGTCCCAACTTTTTTGAGACCTGTTGCAGCCAGAAATTTGAAATAAGCTCATTTTGTGGATAAAAATGTAAAATGTCTCAGTTTCAACATTTAAAATGTTATCTATGTTCTATTGTAAATAACATATTGGCTCATGTGATCTGAAAGTCATTGCATTTTGATTTTATTCACAATTTACACTTCGTCCCAACTATTTCAGAATTTGGGTTGGACTTCAGCTTTGAAGTGTGCCGAGGAGGTGGAGGAAACTTTATTACCAACGGCTCGCCCTTTGCTCTTGTTGCTTTGGGCAACGGATACCATTGATACGCTATCTGCTGGTTTTATCTCTGCATCACAGTCTCTAGCCTGAATGGCACGCTCCTCAGCCGCCTTAACCCACTTTTCCACTTGTAGCACCAATCCACGAATGCGCATTAATTTAGGCTCATACCATGAACTCTGGTCTCTTTCTAATTCATGCATCAGTAATTTTAAAGCATCGTTTATCTTGCACAATTCGCCTAGTGCATCTTGATAATCCACACGTAATTTTTTCACTATGTTTACGTTAGCATCATCTCCATTAGCTGTTCGAGGTCATTAGCTTGACTAGTTAAATGACCTAGCTTAGCCTTTCTGGATTGAGTTCATCTGTGCGCTTTTTCCCCAATAGCTTTCTCAGTCATTTTACGTTCTCTTTTCCTTCACTCCTCATACTCTTTTTCCATATTGACAAGTTAACAAGACTTAGCAATGCTATTTTCACTGCTTACAGTACTGCTTGTTTATGTTCAGTCCACAATGTGCAGGTTTTTGTGCAGCTGTTTGTACTGAGCCACATCACTCTGACACACCGTAATGAGTCACAGACATTCATGGTTGAACTTGCCATGGTTTTTAAATTCACAGTCAACACTGACTAGCCAGCTAGGTAACATGCTAATGTTTCATAATGGTTATGGAAAGGTACTCCGTGCACGCTGGCTAGCTAGCTCATTTCACAAAAATTGAGGTGAAAAGACGGCGATTGAACTGTGTGTATGCTGTATGTAGCCTATATGCAGAGCAGCCGGAGTAATGTCACCGCTAAGCGCCGAAAAAGAGACTGCTCTGATAAAATGGTGCGCCCCATTCAACAGAGAATAGCCTGTTTGCTCACACCCCTTGTTCGATATTTGAATTTCATGGGGGTTGAATCACTTGGAAAAGGTTAGAGGTTGAATGTATTGTTATCTAAGAATGATTTAAGTGGCAAATTGTGCTGAATGATAATTTCCCTTTACGTTGCTCCCACATCATTTGCTGATTAGATATTTGCATTAACAAGTAGGCACATGTTTTGAAATGGCCTTTACATGTAATATAAAAGCATTTTTTATTGTTGATGGCGCAAGTTCTTCTCCCTGAGGTGGCTCTGGACTAGTCGTCTTTGCATCTGTGTGGTCGTCAGGCCCTGTTTTGGTTTTTTTTCATGGAGTCAGATAAGTGCTTTCATTGGCTCTCATCATAGAAGAGAACGGGTTAATAACAGATTTGAGGTAATAACGGACACATCCATTTCTGCTATTTCCCAATAGATGGCATTCTTCTTGTGCAAGGCAATTGATTGGAAACGTGTTTGCATGGTAGCCACGTTTCTTTGTTTTGTCTCTCGAGCAGTGGCGGGCGGTGGACGGAAAACTGGGTGGGGGGTGGGGGCGGAAAACATCCCTTGAATTGGATGAGATTAGTGACCCGATTTCAATCATTGTTCTTGGTCAACATGTTACTTTCCCTTATAATGAAATGTTTAGGCAAGTGAATAATAAATTCTATAAAATGTTTAATTCACATGCCTTAATAGGCAACTCTTCACGAAAAACCACTGTGGATTTTCCGCATTAAATTCAGTCACATCCTAATCAAGTCGTCAAACCTGTGCGTAATGATTGTTTAATTGAAAAAGATTGAAATGCATTCTTTTTTGCGTTCAACTGGTGCGTTTTATTTTTCGTCTTAACAAAGACAATTGGCTACACCTGAGAGGGGACAGTTCAAGTGTCTTGCAGGGAAATTGACTGAAAACTGATCAAGACTAATAAGCAGTTTTAAAGACATGTTTATCGCCCTCCTTGTTCTCTGTCCACCGCCCGCCACTGGCTAGGAAACAGGGAAATCGGGCATTTTGCACCAGGCATCAAGTTTACTTACGTATCCAGCAAAGGTTAGGCCACATCTTCATCGGAAATATTGCCAAACCTGGCTTTAAAAGTTTGCCAGCGATTACTTTGGCCTATTATATTTATCCTGGCTTTCCATCGATCTTCTTCCTGGCCTTTTCTAGCACTTTTACGGGCCGAAACAGTCAGATATTTTTTTTTTTGCTGCGGCATTTTGTTGTTGGCCAACTTCTCTTCATTTCTGCATCCACCGCACGCATCCGCTTTCGGATGACATCATTTTTGCATACTCATGAATACCAATGAGGTATTTCCAATGGCGCTGGGAGTTTTTGCGGGTAGCAAAAACTATTTTCACATTCAATACTGGAGGGATTGCAAGCGCTCTCGGAGAAAACATTTATTTATTCCCGTTTGTTTTGGTCATATCTATTAAACAAGAGCAGTCAGAGAGCGCAGCACCTCCGCCCAGGGCCCTAATCCTAACCTACTCGCGAGAGTCCATCTCCAGCCTGACTGGAGATCAGCTTCGGCTGATATCTCAGATGTAATTTGGCCCAGATTTGTCTAAATTTAGTCACTTGGTCCTCATGTGCTACTTAAACATTCTGCAAAGTGTGGTTAAAATTTATGCAACCGTTTTTGAGGTATGTTAAAGGGGACCTATTATGCTGATCCTTCTTTTTATACATATAAGTAATGTCATAATGTTGGATGTCCATACTCAACCTCTGTAAAGTTTCTAAATATAAGATACAGGGGTTTTGCCGTAATCCAAGAACTTGATTTTGTGAACGTGATTTCCTCTCTGAACAGCTCGTCCCGAGATCTTCACAAGATCTGGGCAAAACCTGACGTCAGGTTGTGCCATCCAATTAATACAGACCTAGCCAGAGCCAATCACTGCGCTGGACCTGCCCACACTGGAAACTATTCTAACAGGCACAAACAACCGCGGATCATACTATGCCTTAGTAGCGTCTACACTTCCAGAAATACAAAAGAAGAACTGCAGATCATTTTAGGTGCAGTTTTGTCAGTATCTCCCCAAAGCTGCTCGTCCGTTTATTTTTGGATGCAAAGAAAAGCACCTATTTCTCTTTCAAAAGACGATGCCACGAGAAATCAGTGGGTAGCTTTTTTGTTTGCTGGCAGCAAACAGCCATGGCCAAAGGGAACGTTAGCTGTTTGTGCTCAGTATTTCACCGAAGACAGCTTTGTCAATATGGATAAGCGTTTCAGCTGCTTCTCAAAGTATACTCCCAAAGCTGCTCGTCCATTTATTTTTGGACGCAAAGAAAAGCACCTATTTCTCTTCCAAAAGATGATGCCACCAGAAATCAGTGGGCAGCTTTTTTGTGTGCTGGCGGCAAACGGCCACTGCCAAAGGGTCGTTAGCTGTTTGTGCTCAGCATTTCACTTAAGACAGCTTTAACCATAAAGGATAATTTGACGCTGGGTAAGCGTTTCAGCTGCTTTTCAAACCTGGAGCAGTTGCATTGATCAAGCGCTCGGAGCCACAAGCTGTCAGTAACGATATAACATCAAATAATGTAAGTGAAGCTAACGTGTTACGGGTGGCTAGCAGGCCCGCTAGCGATAGTTAGCGCTAACAACTGGCCTCAAACGCAGGCTTTGTAAAATATCTGAAGATAAAGCCTGGATCGGTCGCGACTGTCCGTGACTCACAGACGCAGAAGCTGTAAGTTGCTTTACTGGATAAGCCTACCTAACGTGATAGCCAGTTGAATGTGGCTGGAGCACAGCGGCTTATGTAGCCAAGTTACTGTTGCTAATGTTTGTGTCCTAAATATGCAAGAGTAATATCAGGAGACATTCAACAGAAGGTGTGTGAACATAAACCTCATTTGAAGCTAACTTTTTATACTTGTTTGTAATATGGATGCTTGGTACAACTGCTCACAGTAATGGAACTTGCTGTCTGTAAAACCAGTATTGCAAGGGTTTGTCTCTGTGGTTGTTATGACCTCTCGGTTATCAGCTACTGCATGTTAGTTTGCGTGCTGCGCTACTTAAAAATGCTCCTGGTTCACTTATATGCAGTAATTCTGATGGGTATGCTTGAGTTACTTCGGTAAGCATCAATGTGGCAGTTTCATCATAACGTTGCCTGATTGTAGCCACTACAGTTGAAGCTAACCGGAGAGGTGATGTATGTGTCTGCAAAGTTGGGCTGAAAAGGCCGCAGTTAGACCAGACATAGGTTTTGCAGAGCTTGGGGAGCATGTTTGGGTGCTTGTGAAACAATCGTTTTACTTATCCATGACCAGTGTCAGCCGGATACTTCACCAATATGTGGGCTAGATTCCTTAGCTCAGATGGCAGACGCGTCTCATGTTTCACACTAGGGAGGCGGACCCAGAAAACTGTGTTCTGCCGAGTCCCGCCCAGCTCCGCCCTCCACAGGGCTGGCCAATCAGAAGAAAGTGGGCACAGGGGGAGGGGGGGCCATAGCGGAAGAGCCACCAAAATGAGGCGTTTCAGGCAGAGACTTCAATGGACTACAAATGGGTTTTTTTGAGGATGGCAGTATGAGCTGAATAAGGACCCTTTTTTTGGACTTTGAACAATCAGGAGTACTCTAGGGGAGTCCAAGAACAAAATATAAACTTGGAAATGTAGCATAATAAGTCCCCTTTAACAGACAGACAGACAGAAAGACAGACAGACAAACCAACCAACGCCTGCAAAAACATATGATTCACCTCGGCCAAGGAGGTGTACGCTATATAAAAAAGAACAGATTGGTTACCTTTAACCACTTGGTGTGCATTTACTTTAGTAGGCTAGAGGCTTATGCCGCTTTTCCATCAAGCGGAACGGTTCGGTACGGGTCGTGTCACATTTCAGAGCGTTTCCATTACAAAAGTTGTGGATGGTACCTTTGGAACCGTTCCTAACCGTTCCCATTTTTCGTCACCTCTCCGGTTGGGGTACCAAGGGTTACCATCTGATACTAATGAGGCGGAGCTATAACACACCTTCTGTATTGGTCGGGAATCGTCATCACTGCTGTCTGTTGATTGGCTAACAGAATCGTCACTCTGTCTAGCGACCTCCATAAGGAAACGGCAGAAAAACACCCGTCTTGCCTACTGTTTTGAGAAAAACATTTTTGGAAATGTCTGTTGGCAACAACGCGCCATGGATGGAGGTGCAGATGTATTTAAATTTTGTCAATTTAAAACGCGTAGAGCCATTATTATGCGAACTAATTTGGCTGGAGTTGCACAGCGAGCATTTAGCTCGCTAGCTGGCATTAAAATGCGCAGAATAAAAAGGTTGCCAGATAAAGCCGCTTTCACACCGAACGCGAAAACGAATTTTCCGCAGGACAGATTACATTCTAAGTCAATGCGTTTCGCGTGTATTTGCGTGTTTGCGTTGCATTTTACCATCCGGGGAAAAAAAAAAAACCTGCCTACATGTAAGGGTATTGTCTGCAGTGGAAACGCAAACCAGATCTAGGGGTTTGGTGCCAAAAGTACGGTTCTAATGGTACTATATCAAAAGTACCCCAATGGAAACGCGGCTTTCGTGACCGGCTAGAAGTTGTATATTGCGCTGATAACATGGTTATCACATATCAGGGTCTCAAATTGTGCAAACCCGTGATTTTTCTATAACATACATTAAACGATCTCATTGCCCACTCAATGATGCGCTTGAGCCACTCGAAATTATGGTGTTGTCTTCAGTAGACCGTAGTTATAAGGAATGCGTACTATTGGCAGACATCAAATGAACAGTGACCTCGGGAAACTTACAGCGGTTAAGCAGTAGCCTATGTTTGACTGTCACCGTGGTCACAACAGGGCCATTATGGGTTGGGTTGTATTGCGCTTCGTGAAATGTTCGGGGTTGCTTGGTTTTTTTTTTTTTTTGTTGTTTTTTTTTTTGTGAGTCGGCGGAGCCGGTCTGAACCAAGTAGTTAGCTATGCCAACTACGGGGCCCATTATCGACAAATGCGTATATGAGGCTTAGCTCAGCGTCTGCCGCTTCCCTGTGTTCCTAAGTGGTGTATGGACTTAATCATAATTGAAAGTTTCTCACAGGAATGATTCTCTCGGTTTGGATGCCAAACTGGACTTAAGCGTTCTGTACTTAAGGGAGTATGTGAGAGCCCTATATACCCATACGACGTTCATGAGTCGTTGCTATTATTTCATTATGAACAGGAACAGGTATAATTCTGAAGAGCGCGGATCCCCTTAGGGCCAGGGCATCAAATCACATAAAGAGGTGAGAGAATGTGGCCTAGACAGAAGAGAAATCATTGACCATTTTTATATCCGTTTGATGAATGTCAGGAATGCATTATTATTATTATTATTATTATTATTATTATTAATGTATTTATGTATTTTTATTATTATATTGCCATTTATTGTTATTTTACTTTTAGGCTATTACTAGTATGATCATTTCAATCGGTGTAAATGTCTGTTTGGCCATAAAAGTGCGTAGCACAAACAAGGCTCAGATTATTGAAATTGAAATTCAGCGGATCAATGAAGTGTTGGCTAATCATTCTCAAATGTATGAGTACAGTAGGTGCTTGACGTAACGGTGGCATTTCCTCTTTGTTCATTCAATAGCCTATTTAAAGTGAACATTTTCCGTGGTGTCTTGAATCAAGATTTCTTGAAAAGGGCCTACTGTATCTGTGGGGGTGTGATAATGGAATGGCAAAGGTTGTGCCTCTGAAATGCTGTTTTTGGGGCTTGATGCAGGCATAGAAAGTTCACACCTTTGTGTGTCGTATGTTTATGGCCCAGGCCAAAAATTCATGGTCTCAATGGCCTCTAGCTTATAGTCTTCATTTATTACCTTCTTTTAGCATTAGCCTATGCCATGCTTTTTTAATTGTTATGTTCTGTGTATTATTTCTTGTCATCTTATCGGCTGTGTTATTTTTATTGACTCAAGTAAAGGTTTCTGTTGGCTGCATCTGCCAGTTAATGCCTTCGCAATCAACCAGCTCTGTTGCAATACTGAAAATAGGCCCATTCGCGTCCTGAAATAGAGCGAGTTGAACTGAATTATTTTGAAAATGGTCAAACTTCTACTAATATTCTCCACGGTGCAATGCCACGGTGATTATTGCGAACCATTGATATCCACTGTCTTAGGCTTCAAAATCACCACATTATTACATGTTTTAAAAGTTTCATTTGTTAAATGATCGAGCATCGATTATGGATAGGCCTATATTGTTACAATTAATTAATGCCTTTGTTTCAGTTTCAAAATATAATTACTGAATCCTGCCATCGCGCCAATTACTGAATCGTGCCGTCATATCTCCAAAATAGCACTCGGTTGTAATACTTTCTGTTGTAGGGACGGCCAGAATGTTGCAGAATTACGGCAGCGTATAGTCTACCTTTCCTGATATTTCTCTTCTCGCCTTTTTAAATAGTTCCTGTCATTTTGTTGGCGCGCCAGAAAGAGAAATTTATCAGGACAGCCCGGTAATTCTAATGCAGTTGGGCAATTAACTTAAGTTTTCCAGTCGGCACACATTGTAACTAAATAGAGGCACTGTGGCAAAACTATCTTTAGTTGGTAAAATTGAAACGAATGAGGGAAAGGGTGCATTTAAATTGCCTGGGATTAACAAAATAGCGTACCTTTTTCAATGGGATGCTCTCTTTCTTATCTGTGTTTAAACTATGGTTCATCAAATGGAGAGGTTCGTCAGCCTGTCATTGTGTAGTACAGCGAGAAATGTTTATATCTAGCCTATTTAATTTGGTTAATGTAAAGTTTTATTTAATGTAAACAAAACAGCCATTTTCACCTACTATGCACACAGAGGGGGAAGGGGGAATTAATGAAAATAAAATAAATAGAATCAGATAATTAAAACGTCTTCTTAATTCATGGAAAAATAAATTAACGATGGCGGGGATCGTTGTGCCAGAAAAACAAGTTGACGAATCACGGACTATCGCCGACTTAGTGCTTAAACGTCTTATATAAGGTCGTTCCAAAGGACGACTGAACTGAGAGGTAAGAGACAGTAGGCTGCACCGGAGTATATTTTGTTTATTTTATATTTAATGGCTGATTTTTAATATATAGGCTACCCTGTCGAAGTTAACGTCAATTTTATATACCTAACAATTTTCCATTGAGAAAACTTAACCTATATAGTATTCAGTTTACATTATGAAGTCCTTCTCAGTGTGGTTTCTCCTGAAGTGTGACTTGGACGACTTGGAAGCTACTTGTGTTATCTTTATATTTATATGAAACCATTTATATCTACGTATAATGGTTGCATCATATATTTGCATGCGTCCACGTTTTCTTTTGCAGTGTTTTGCTATGGTCTGATAAAATATACATTGAATTACACTGAATTATTATAGCTGCAATATAATATTCAAATTGACGGAGGCAGCAGGTACAGCCAAATTACCCAGACGGTGGAATTCCTGTAAAAACGTTTGCCAACGATTGGTGTGTCGTTTCATTAACTGACTTAAAAGTCTAACCCTTAATGCTGCGGCTCTGATGAAGCCACTCGCTTGGGATGAACTCAAATCGATAAGCTTCTCAGTGAAATGTGACCTTGTACTCAGTCAAATACATTTAATACTATCTCGCAAAGCAAGGTTCAATTCATTTTTTGCATTGGATTTGTAGAAGGAATTCACTGTAAAATCCCTATCCTGTCCTATATATTTTATTAATGAAATTAGCATTAGTTGAGTGTTCCAGTTCTCTTTATTTGGGCCTCGCCATCTCTCAATTCTTATTTATTTATTTTTATTTTTTGTTGACATTGTACGGAAAGGTCATCTTATGAATGTGTGCGCTTAAACTCCACCTGTGTCACCTGAGCTGTTAATGCAGTGTCCATGTGCGTCTTCTGTTAGTCGTCAATATGCATACTACATTCAACACACGAATTTTATTTTGCTCATGTTGCAATCATTTTATCAACCCTTCTGAGAATAACTGAAATTTGTCGTCCGAATAATTTAGAACATAATCATTTTAAATGTGTTTTTGAAGTGGACCTCCTGATTTTCTTGAGAAGGACAATTACTTCAGTCAACCATTAAGATAATTATGTAGTTGGACGGGCATATTTAGCTAATCCTTGGAAAAGTTTGACAGCAGTATTCTTACAGTTAATATGTACATTATATTTGAACCGCACAACACATACCCTCCCTCTGTATGCTCTACGCATAATTTAAATTTAAAAATTAAAGTTACAAATTCTAATTAGTCAAGTTCTTGAAACGTTTCGATTACTTCAAGCCAGTGTTATAATTGGCGTTTCATTTCGTAGAGACCTGAATGAACGGCAGATTATTGGCAATGTCAGGGATGCTAATTGAAAGCCCGACATCTAACAATTATGGGAGTGGTCTGGAAAGCAATTAAAGATTCGATTGCCTCTGACACTTTCATTCAGACAAGTCAGTTTTATGCCGTATAGCCTACTCGACTCAAAACTTTCGAAATAACCCGAGGAGGCGACAGTAAACCTTCTTTTCCTTCTTTATTTGCTTTATCCGATTTTAGTTTTGTTTAAGTTCCCTATTATGCCGAAAAAGGCTCCGGGGTGCCTATTGTTCACATAAACAGGGTAGATTTCCATCCGCTCGCAAATCGGATTTGATGCAAAAAGTATAAAAGTAGCTTCAAACTTTCGACAGTAACGTCTTTTGGTGTTTATTTTTATCAAGGACTTGGGGTTGTTGGTCATGAGTTATTTACTGCATCTATTTAGCTTTAATAGCCTAGGCTTCATTTTGGTCTGTTCGTTCGGCTATCCACACACGTAAGATTAAGCTTCATTTTAAGTAGCCTATAAAGAGGTAGACCTGCATGGAAGCAGTACCTCTGTGTTAGCATTTCTTTTAAATGTGTTTAAATTATCGTCAATATTTGTTAAGATACAGCAATTTGAACATTTGACGGACGCCTTGAATTTGCTATTTGCCTGCAAGTATTTATTTATTTTTTTGATGGGTACACTGCGTTTTCTTGTTGAATTAGCCTAACTGGTATTCCATTTCTGGGATTCTTAATTTAAAGTTCACAACGATTGCGTTATTCGCTAAGTTAGTTGAAATACTGGGAAGCCTCTCGGCCCGAGGCATATGGTAGTGTTCTGAATTGGATAGCGGCTACCCAGTGCCCCTAAGAAACCCCGCCAGTGAAATATTGGGATTAGCTTCTCTTTGAGGCAAGGATTAATATTATTTCTGATGCTACACATTCCTATCGCTAAAACATTGAAAAATCAGTCTTGTGTCGGAAAATAAATGAAGACTAATATATCATTTGGCTATTAATTTACTATTAACTATGAAACAATGTAAATGTAGAGCAATTCACTTTACTGTTTTTAACATTTAAATGCCAGGATAATCGATGGACTTTGAAATGAAGCCTATACCTTAACAAATGTTTCAGCGAAGTAAACGCATGAATAATTGGCTAAACATTTCATTGGCTACACGAGTGCATGGGGATTGTTTAAAATTGGTTAATGTAGTGTGACCACGTATTTAAACCATCTTATTTGGCTATTCAGGCTTCACTTTGAAAAGTGTGAGAAAATAATTCATTGTTAATTGTACCCATAAATGGTCTTAGGCCTCTCAACGAAATTGATCTTCTAGCTCAATGTTGTTCTTCACACATGTGACTATAAGACATGCGGAAAAAAATTCACGCAGAAAACAGAATTCCTTCTGATCCAGCCTAATAAATTGGTAATAAATTAATATTTGAATCAGGGTGAAAACCACGTTAAGTTTGTTTTCATGGGAGCATTTTTGATTATGAGTTGTCGTAGGAACGTTTGATTAATTGGAGAACATTGATTTGTGTTGTGTTTAGAAAATATCAGACCGCCAATTAATGTCCATTGTCTACTTGTATTCGCTTGCTGCCGTTTATCTGCCTCAATGATCCGTCTTTTCTTCAGAACTTCTTTTTTGTGATTTAAATCCCGATTTCTACGTTCACTTAAGGAGTGGGATGAATTCAAAGAATTTAAGTGCCATAAGACAACAGGAAGCGTAACAAAAACTAAGGCATTGGACCAGGAAAGAATCACTGAAATATATAGCTGAACGAGGGCGACAAATTTTAAGATTTTTTTTTTTTTCATGGCAATAAAGTTTATGAATCAATATTAATATTGAAGACTTAAAGAAAACCAGCATAAACCGGTTTTACATACTTATTTCTTTATATGTCACCTCGCACATAACAAAAGTAAGTAAATAGCCCGCATAAGCAGAGCAGAAGTGTTAGGAAAATGGACTTCACGGTCACAATTCGCATAGACTATATTCTACTTTGTCCCTTTTATGGCTTGGAGATTGTCCATTCTACGATATGTCATGTACACCGATTCTTTTGCATTCCTGGCGAGCATTGACTTTATTAGCGTTCATGATTGAATTCTCTAATTTCGTAGCCGCCTTATTAAAATAACTGGTTTTGAAGTGAAGACCAGGTTTTGCACAAAAAAAGTTTCTGTGCAATTCCCTAAAGATTTGAGTTACAGCGCTGCCTCTGACTTGTTCTGCACTTTCTCTTATGAACAAATGCTGCCTGCTGTGTACCTCTCGAAATATGAGGAACAAGGGGCAATTTTACTGTCAATCTTTACAGAGACGTGTGGAAGGAAACAAAGCACCAGCGAATCTAAGTACTCTTAGCTGTCCAAGCGCATGAAGTGATAAAGTTCTTCTGCTTCGGTCAGTTGTTTTTTAATGCCCTTCCTTCAATGAAGATAAAACAGAAAATTAAAATAAATAAGAAAAATAAAACTTTGGACTTTCATCTGGGAAAAGGATAAAGTGACCAGAGTAATAAGTCCGTTTTATTCGATATTTTATGGGGGGAAAATCGCTTCCGTCATTCAACAGAAATATTACATGCATGCCCACCTGTCGAATTGTTTGTTTATAGGTGTCTAAGTCATTAGCCTTCACATTTGCTTACCCATGCGAATCTGTTTGTTCTGATTGCTTCGGGCCACATTCAGTAACAGTGGGAGCCAAGTGAATTTGTGGTAGAGCGACGTAAATGCATAGGCCTATACGTGTGAAGTCCGCGATAACGCCTTATTCAACCACACACAGAAAATAAAAAAATCCACTTAGAATTAAATAGTCACTTTTAAAGGGTCAGATCAAACGACCTTTATTTGTGTCCACTGTTTCTTTGCAAGACTGGCTTGTACCGCCATGAGGTCCACGACAGTTGATCAATATGTAGTGAGAGGAGAAAGAGGGTCGGCGGGAAGGGCATAATGCTATTTGTAATTAAGTTTGTTCTCCAACCACAGAAACTCCTATACTATGTTTGGACAGTTGGGGATCTATTTGTAATAATAGCTCTTCTCATTTTCAATACCTTCTCCGTTTCAAAAATGTTATAAACCTATTAAAATCACAGCAGAGAGTCTCCGCTTGGGCGAAGGAACTCACAAATTGCATACAATACAACAAATCACAGTTTCGAAGGCTAGCACAGATAAAAAACACTTATGTACCATTTATATAAGACACACACTGATTGTCTCTTAAAAACTACATATTGATTCCTTATAAACATTTTTCTTAAATAAAGTAGTGCATCCAGTTCGCCTCGAAGGCGCGCAGTCCACACACCGTCCTGATCAAATGGTCCATCCGTTTGCCAACCACTAAGTGGGTCGGAAAGTTTTAAGAAGCTTAGGGAAAGCCTGCCCATTCCAAGCACTCGACCAAGGATTGGCTTGATCATTTCATCGTTGGATGACGATTTGTTCCGTGGCTTTGATCAAAGTTGCAGAGAATTCACTCCGAGTTTTCCTTAAATTAACCAACAGGTGTTGTGAGCAGACAGAGGGACACACGCACACACATACAAAGGACGAGGCAGTCCGTTTGCGTCCTGCGAGGTTAACACAAAGAAAATTTTCTTTCTTGGTGCTGGGACGATATTATACCCCTCATTTTTAAGGGGCAAACATTGCCCGCACTGCCCTATGAGCAATCCCATGGCTACCTGGCTAACTCCAAATATTAAGTTTTACGCACGCGTCTATGGAACGGTGGCAGGACTACTTGCCTGTTTTATTATCACTGTGTTCATTAATGTTATTCGCTGATGACTGTTTGTTTCACAATACTTGAAATTTCCACGACGAGGTCTGATCTTTATAATCCAAGCAGTCAGCATTGAAGTTCAGCTTCCAGGATGCGGCTTGGTCCTTATAATCCAAACATTCGGTTGTTGAGTTGAATCCCAGTCCTGAAGGTCCGTACCCTTGGGCTGAGAGGGAAGCTGGTGACTGGTTGAGATGACTGGTGACCGCATTGGTGCTCATGGGACTGAGAGTAGAACCGGGCCCAGACAGTTGATGATGCATGGGAGTAAGATAAGACCCGCAGTCCATCCCACTGAAGTAAGAAGTAGATCCGGCATAGCCTTGACTATATCCCGATGCCTGAGTGTAAGTCATCGGATACGATCTTTGCATGCATGAGGAGGAGGTAGATAGAGGATCAGAAAGTGGAGAAATAGAGGCGGGACTCCAAATCGACACTGGCGCGCTGCTCGTTGAGATGGTAGAAACTGAGGTACTAGACGGGGGTGTGAACTGGCCGCTAGCGCCACTCTCTGAACTTGCTTCTCGGGAGGGAGAACTCTTCTTTTTAGCCGGCCGAACCTTGTTCTGGCCTCCGTTCTGTTGCTGCTGTTGCTGCTGACGACACTTGGCCCTCCGATTCTTAAACCAAACCTGCAAGAAATGAACAAATATGGGCTACAAAAATAATGCGAAATCATTTCTAAGCACCGTAAAACGAACAGCAATAAAAGCGGTGTTGTTGTTTATTTTTGGACACGACTACGCGCGCGCGTGTCTGTCTGTCCGTCTGTTTGTGGGGATAGGATCGGGGATAGTGTAGGTTATTCACTCAAAGAAAGTGCGCTCATTGAGCATTAAAAAAAAAAAACAGGCAAATTTGACAGGATCACTGCACAATGGTCCAGAACATACAGGAAAAATGTAGTCTGATTAAGTCAGGTTCACAAACTTCACATTCTCTGTCAATTATCATCACGACTACGTTCGACTATGTTCACTATTAACATCCTTTGTATGTTGTGCGACAAATTCAGCATGTTTCATAATATACACACATATTAAAAAAAAAAAAAAATATATATATATATATATATATATATATATATATATGAAGAGTTGGAATGCAAAACCCACAAAGTCCACTCAACCTCTTTTGTTTTAAATTGAGGTTTTTTGTTTTTTTTTTTTTTTTTTTTTTAAACTCAGCATATTATACTGAGTTAAAAAAAAAGAAACTCAATTTAAAACAAAAGAGGTTGAGCGGACTTTGTGGGTTTTGCATTCCAACTCTTCAACAATTTTCTTGTTCGCTATGCTTACCTGTACGCGGGACTCGGGCAGGTTTATCTTCAACGCCACCTCCTCGCGCATGAATATATCAGGGTAGCGAGTTTTAGCGAATAGGGCCTCCAAAACATCCAGCTGAGCTCGGGTAAAAGTGGTCCGCTCTCGTCTTTGCTTACGCGGTGTTGCTGTTGAAGAAAGTGAGCATAAGGGCAAAAATGTTTAGTACATATTACAACATACTAACAACTATGCCAGTAATTTTATTGAAACCTTTTAAAAATCAACAAAGTTGGTAACTCAAAGTCCAACCGCTCAATCGTAAATCTGAAAAATTTTTCTGATGAAATGTTAGTCTATAATTCATCATTTAGATATCTGATCATTTAGATATTGTCGTTTGACTTTTTAGAATTGCAGTAACAATACTGAAGGATAAAATAAATGGAGACTCTATCATTTAATTTCCTACATTCAATTAGGTTATGAGCATAACTAGGTTATGCTTTGAAAAATGAACGCCCGAGGGTCTTAAGGATGAGTTGATAATACCAAATAAGATCGTAACCCCCTCCCCCCTCAAAAACAAAAAGTTTCCATCGACATGTTTAGCCTCACAAAACGATTCATTATACACAATTAAGGCATAGTCACATTTTTGGTAATCGATTTAAGTTTGTATCTGGATCGAGTCGCATGAATAGGATAGCTTATATTGATTAATTCCTAAAACTATACGTTTCAAATAATACGCATTTTGATTTCCACGGTAAACATAATGACATAACCAAATACTTGAAATTCGGACAGCCAAATTACTTTTCCTGTAGCGGGAAAGAACGGTGAGATATTCTTACCTGGATAGCCCACGGATGGATGCAGAAGGTCCATTCCGGATGTGGTTAGACTCAGTCCATTGACTGTGTAAGGTGGTTGCTTTAGATACGACATCATGCTAAAGTTGGACTGGGGGATGAAGTTGGCAAAAATGGTGATTAAGTAAATCGAGGCCTCTGTTGTCCTCGCTTGTTTTGCGCTTTCTCTGTTTTTATCCGGTTCTGGTTGTGTTGATGTCAGTACCTGTTCGCAACACCAGAAAGAGAACAAATTTATGATTAAAGAAAACGTCCCTGCTTATTTCACTTTCGTTAAATGGGCGCGGAGCTCCGACAGCAGCAAAGGCTAAGTTAAGAATGAGCGTTGTCTCAGTTCTCCTGCGCTCTTAAAGCAACTCCAGACCCCCAGCTGTCCTCGTGAACTGAGTGATGCTCATCTTGACAAACGTGTACCCCCCAAAACAGCTACATCCCATGATTGCAACACGCCTTCCTAGAGAACAAAACACTGTCGTTGAAATGCACACACATGGGTTGCAATACGGAGAACGATTTGCATAGTACCCACAGGACCGGACCAGCTAATTGTCTCCAACATAGAGGGCTTGATTGGAGGCCATTTGCAGAGACAAAGGCCACTGTTGGCCAGATAAATAATGATGATAACAAAAGCCACGTTGGCTAGTAACAAAGACACAATGCAGTATACTCATCGCTCCCCATTTTGTATCCATTAAAGTAGAACACCATACTCATTCTAATTATATCTACAGCCATTGTCTTCATTATGGCACTCGCTGTAAAACTGAATAGCATTCCATTAAAATGTAAACAATAACACTCAACAAAATAACTTCTAACTCACAAGAACTCAGATTTAAAGTTTACTTAGTAACTAACCCTCCCTTAGACCCATGGCCATTTCCACCTAATTAATTTCCTCCGGTAATTTAATTTGAAAGTATTAGAACGTTTATTGGGCAATTGGAAATGTATATTATATGTGTTAAGGAGACAAGTTAAACAAACGTAATCAACTTACAGTCAAGCGCCCATCCCTCTCCTTACTGTCAACAAAGACACATTTTCTGATACAGTCGATAATTTTTTATGCCATCAACTTTGGGTATGTTAGGCCTATTGTAACATTTAGAATTCAACAAGGGCTAACAGAATTGTTGTTGATCGTTTAACATATCAGTATAGAGAACGTTTCCTTCGTGGAATTTCTTTAATATCACCGTTCTTGCCGAGGATAATTGAAACATGTCGTTTATCACAAATATCACTCAGCGACCACAGCCAACACATTGCAGGTATAAGACAACAGTCCCTTACGGGCACACGCAAGTATCTGAAATTTTAAGACGGACTTCTTGTAATAGTATCTGATCCCACTATGACTGATCACTTTTGTCAGTCAAAGGTTTTAGAATTAATACACTTAAAATAGCTCCGATGGCCAACTTATCCCCGCTTTGTCAGTAAAGTATCGGCATTTAGATTTAGATTTTCTTTAATTATTTCAAAATAATTAATATGCATAAGTCAGCTTGGTGATGTTTGAATCCGGGAAAAAAAATGACTTTTCATCAAATAAAATAACAGAAACCACATTCAATTTCTCTCTCTCTCTCTCTCTCTCTCTCTCTCTCTCTCTCTCTCTGTCTCTCTCTCTCTCTCAAAGCGTCATTTTAGTTCATCTTTTTACTTGATAAAATAGAAATTATATCGTAATGCTTTCTTTGGCTAAATACTATTACCCAGAATATCCTGAATAATTTTTATCAGCCAAAATATCACTGAAGTAAAACGGAATCATTTTCAAAATATTTGAGGCCATACATTCTATGATGAAAATGGGTTTCACATCAGTTTCTGCACCAGTTTCTGCAATGCAAAACTTCCGTCTGATAGGCTACTTAAACTCTAAAGTTCCTACTTGTAGAGCCGGGATTAATTCAATTTTTTACTCTGGTGCGCACTCTGAGCGCATGAAAACAATTGCAGTTTTACATAACGGCCTCTGTTCAATCTGTCACACTTTTTAAAAACACGAACCTCATCAACCAGTTGCTCCACGCGCTCAATAATAATTACCCAGTCCAAAAATTAATTATGATTAATGTTTTTTTTTTCTTGATAAATTAACGAGATAATCCTGGTGGCACGCGCTCCGTAATTGCAGGACGCTAACTTCGACTCGGTGCAACATTCGGGATGATTAATTTTCTGCTTGACAAAAATGAAACAAAAAGAGGTAGTCTGTGGTTCTATTTTTAAGACCCCGCCCATTGTCAGATGAATATTTTTCTGCGTCCCAAAGAATTTAAATTTATTTCATGTTTTAAATTCGCTATTGGCAAAGTGAGTATTTTATTAATATGGTATATATATATATATATATATATATATATATATATATATAACACACACACACCATGGTACATAACAACAACAACAGCAATAATAATAATAATAATAATAATAATAAATGTTCGAATGAATCTTTTATGGGCCTATGCCCTACCTGATATGACAGAAGAGGGATAGGAGAGAAGTAGAATTGACTATTTCATGAATGTTATAAAATATAAATTATATTCTTTAAATACAATGGACCTGTCTACTATAATCTACTGTCATGTTCATTATAGATGTAAATAATAAAAAGTAAATGAAGTATAATATAGTAGACCTATTAGGCATTATAAGACTTTTGTTGTCCGAAATAAGCAACAAATTTATTTTTAAACGCAAGAGTATGCAGGGATAAAAAATGGGGGTGAGTACAAATAATTGTTTGTCAAAAAATATTTCTAATTTAAATGGAACACGCTCACGCATGCACGTAGCCTGCACACATACGCGCGCGCTGACTCACGAACGCACACACTTTTCACTCTACAGACAAAAATAGCCTACGCATGAGTCAATGGGAGCAATCACTGAGTAGTTTAGAGCAGTATTAAAAACAAACAGCATCCGTGATTTACTATCGATTCATCCATTCTGCGGGTCTCACTGTGATCCACCGGTTCAAGACAACCCACTTTCGCTAAATTACTGTAGAATCGGGCTACAGTTTCTGCGCAAGGGAGGGGGATATAGTTTCTGGAGAGAAAGACTTCAATACACGCCTCCTCAATTATCGTTCTTTGTCTGCGCGCATTTCCATTACAACTGAGAACATTCAGTGGAATTCAAGGAAATGACCATTTGCGAATGTAAACGCTCTAATTATTTTCCGAGGTCCTGAAAACTAAGTTCAAGATGCATCACGCGATTTCGGTAACGATTTGTTTTAAATGTATTATTCATTCATCGAAATAAATTGGGCTATCTTTAAATTATCTTTTACCTCATATGTACACCTCTGTTTCAAAGCTATTCATAAAATAGGCCTACACAGAGGCATGCTACTGTAAACACACTTACACCTCACTTTTTAGTACTTTATCTACTATCTTTACTCGATCCGGGTCATGCATTCTCAAAAAGTGATTTACCTCATCATAATAAGACGACTAGGTTATAGAGTGAGTTCGCGGACTTTGTTTTGCATTTGCAATATTTTTGGCCTCTGTAACTTCTTCATCCATGCGGTGCGGATCGCGCATTGCAAATACCGAATCCATAGCAATCATCCAGCAATTACGTTACTTCCGAAACAATATCGTCAAGCACAAATTTGAGATGGCGCATACTTACCGTTTTGAATTGAGGATGAATGTTGGTGAAATAGTAGCCTAATTTTGTCCAAACTTGAAGTGCTCGATTGGCGAAATCCTGCAAAGAAGATAAATAAGATTTTATTGCGATGAAGGAGGCCTATGCCATTACATTTTGCCCCGAAATTGATGAAATGGTACATTCAATCAGAAAAGTAAAATTACCTACGGAGTGATTTGTTGATATTAATGAACTTGCGGAGTGTAATTTGAAGAGCGCGAGAGGGCCAATGAGAGAGGCTGGAACGTTGAGAGCTGAAGGCTGTTCATCTCTCGGGGAAATTGCTGCGAAACAAATCTCACCAGCAACTTTTTGACGCAAACTCCCCAGCCAATGGCGACGAAGGAGTGATCCGACACACGCCCGAGGCGAAATATTGAAACACCAATGTGCAGCTCAGAAAAACGACGGATGGAGTCAACTACTCAGCGGCCGTGCTGTGTTCTTGCTTTAGATTTATTAATGACAACAGCTACCGTAGCACTCATAGGATTTATTTATTTAATTATTTAAATCGGCCCGCACTGAGACTAAAACGTTTGCATCTGCTATTTCAGTGTTGAGTTCTTGGATAGCTAATGGAGGAAATTCTGAGGTCCTGCAGGAGTAGCAGCAATCGTAGTAGTCATAAAATAACTTCAATGGTAGTGTGCAATTACAAAATAAATTATTATTATAATTATTATTATTAATAATAATAATAATAATAATAATAATAATATAGGTATAAAACTTAACAGTGTATGCTGGCATTTGGAACTTTGTGAACATATTAGGTTAATCACAGAAGATAACCATTTAAAATCAGTCATCCAGCATAAATTTATTTACATATAAATGCATTTTTTCTTCCACGTCGTGCCCCATTAGGAGGAGCTCAGCTTTTTCAAAATTAATAGCGTTTAGGTAGGGCTGAAGAAAGTGACAAGGATTGTTTGAAGATATGCATGTCATCTGAGAAAACAAGGTGTTCATAAAAGGAAATACTTCCAGTTATTCTAAATGTTGAGTATGCCTAATCTCGGACTCCACTCAGGGAGAATAAAGACTACATGAAGTGCACCACGTAGTGTACAAGTATTAATTTATTGGGAAACATAATTTTGCGATTCCCTCCCCCCGCCCACAATTGCATTTAGACGGCTGCTGGGTGCAGCAAGTGGATCTGAATGATTTCGCTCTTTTAAAATGAGAAGCAAATAACTACACTGGAGTTCAGAGTTTGTGGCTTTGTTTTGGATTGCAAGGATGTCTTAGGAAACACCGCAAGGGCCGATGTGTGTGTGTGTGTTTTTTTAAATTTTATTTTATATGGGTTTAAATCGGCGGCGTATTGTTAAGTAACATTTTTTGACGGATGATCCTGGGGGGAATATTTGGGGATAAGAGTAACACATAGGAAAATGTAAAAAAATCACTCCAGAGCATCAATCCAGAACATCAAAAAATTATTATTATTATTATTATTATTTTGGTGTCTCCGTCTTTTTTTGTTGTCAAAGACTTTCTCTTCCTGAATACATCCAATCTACCTTAAAAGTTCAAACATTTATTTGCTGAGAAATATAAAGGTCCTAACATATTCTGTATGTTTTAAAGTGACCTATATTATGTCAGATGTAACGTAAAATAGAGGAACAACCAATAAAAATGCGGCAGGCCTTAGGTATCGTCGTCTTTCGGAGAGAAATTTAAATTGTACTTTGTGATTTGAAATTACAAAATGGAAATTGTTATTGAAAAGCTGAACACACCTTTGCAAAAAGAATAGTTTATTGCGATGGACTCTTGTCGTACTTGTACGACTACTACTACAAATACTACTACTAACACCACTACTGCTACTACTAGGCTACTACTACTACTACTAATAATAATAATAATAATAGCGGTAATTTTATGCAATACTTGTCGAGTAGATTTTTTTATGTAGTTGCATATTCCCGTCACATCCAGATTTAACCTTCAGTTCTGTGAAAATTTTCGTCAGCATCTAGGCCTACCAAAACAATACGCGGAGGATTTTGTCACGGTTTGGTAAATGCAACCTCTTAAGCAGCTTTGAGAAATCCAGACACACATCACACAGCCTCTCTCTCTTCTCTCTCTCTCTCTCTCTCCCTCTCATCCTCTATGCCCTCCTGTCTCTCTCTCTCTCTCTCTCTCTCTCTCTCTCACACTCACACACACACACACACACACACACACACACACACACACACACACGCATACACACCTCAAACAGATTTGAATATAGATTTAGGTTTTAAACCCAAAGCCATAAACCGCGGCTCCGTCAAACCCCAGTTGCTTCCTTCCTGGAAATTCATGCATTTCAGCTCTCCGTTAAGTGTGTCAATTAAGTATTAGTTTAATGGTTTGATACTATCGTTATTACTGTTAATAGTTAAATGGTGTAGTAAAAGTTTGATTTATTAGAGTTGAGCATGAAGATGCATTTATTGGATCTAGCCATTCAGATTCCCTTCAAGTCCAGAAAATGTGTTTGAATTTGACATGATCAGTATAAAGTTTTTTTGTTTTTTTGTTTTTTTTTAAATCCCCGATACTGTACCTCGAATGATGCAACTTTGGTCAGCAATATGACTCGGGATTTCATGAAAGCAAGGTGTCTGTGACAAAGAACGTCTGACTGCTATGCTCTTC
The DNA here is from genome assembly GCA_029692085.1 of Gymnothorax javanicus. Lineage (NCBI taxonomy): Eukaryota > Metazoa > Chordata > Actinopteri > Anguilliformes > Muraenidae > Gymnothorax > Gymnothorax javanicus. The sequence goes on along the minus strand of CM056193.1, from coordinate 104,304,813 downwards.
AGGATCAAAGGAACAAGGTCGAAGACAAAACGGTATGGAAATATTTATTGAATCGTTTAATAGACGGTATTATTTTTCGGTTTTGGAATTTCTTTGGTATAGGCTATGTTATGTGATCCTCTATAGCCCCTTCTGTCCTTTACAATAGGCCTATGCCAAAAGTTAGGATTAAGTGTTCTAAAATACTCAATGTAGCAGCATGTACGTGGAGAGTTAGTATGCCATAGGTAACTTTTTTTGCTGCGGTAGTTTCGATACTGTGTTCGCCCTGTCATTCATTACCATCCGGAGCCTCCACCCCCTCCCATGCCTGCCCGCAGTTCTGTATGTTCTGGGGGACAGGTCGCGTTTTGTTAGGGATTAGTGGACAAGCTAATTGTTATTGCTCTTTTCACAGTCCTGCAACGTTGCTCTATGCTTTTTTTCCATTGGGTCGTGCATTCGACTCAGTGCTAAAAAAAAAAAAAAAACAGATGAAAAGTTACGAAAAATTCAGGCGTCGGACTGATTTTTGTTGGACCCCTGCATTTATTGTACATCTTTGCTCCATCAGATTATTCGGAATAGGACATTCTGCTACACGTTTTATTTCGCGATAATTGGCCAGCAATAATATATAGCTACGTAAGTTTTACAAGCACGCACACACACGCAAGCGGCTCGCGCACACACACACACACACACACGCACACGCACGCACACATGCTCACTCACACACAAACTCGAGGAACGTAAAATGCCTGAGCTGAATCTATCATTCAGCACCAGTCTGCCCAATATTAGCTATTGGATAGATCTCAGCTTCGTGTTTCTCCTTTCCGTTTAGATTGATAAATAATTCATTTCTAAGTAGGCCTGCCAAGCCGCCTCAGGGAATATAATAATATGAGAGTGAGTGTAAAAGGCAAAGGCTCAAATTATGTTAACGCCGATGGCCATCAACGTTCCCACCGACTGCCGGCTTATTGAACAAGTCAGCGTATGGCACGAGTTAAGGGTCCCAGAACTTGAACTTTTCTAGTTTATGTTGCGAAGACTCTAGAGTTTTTCCACTGTATATATTCGTTGGACTTATCTAAATCTAAATTTATTGGACTTATCTAATTTCCTAAGACGATTTAATACTACTACTACTACTACTACTAATAATAATAATAATAATAGATCATTATTATTATTATTATTGTTGTTGTTTTCGTTGTTAGCCCGTTATCATAATGGTTATTTCTTTTGGAATTTCCGCAAATAATCCGATCTTTATTCAATCACAACTGTTCTAAATTTATTAATAAAATTAGGTAAGGTTTTTATATTGCTTAGGCTATCACATTTTTGGGCCATTATTTCTGGATTGATATAGCTACATCAAGTCAACTTTTGCGCTGGCTGTTTTTGAAATAGCAGGTCTGAGGCATTTATTTAGTGCTGAACCATTTTCCCCTAAATTAATAATCAACATATTGTATTAAACACGAGAATTTTAATTGTTAAAATATAAAATGCGAAATGTGGTATGTAAGAAAGCCACTTGCCTTCAGTCTTTTCTTCATTGCGTGTTCAGTCAGCAAATAGTGTTCTACGCGTTTGCAACACCTCTGTTCTTCTAGTAATGTGGCATTCTCTTTCGTTTTAATTCGAGAAGAGGCATTTCTCCGAAGAATAATTAGCCTACAATCAAGCTCAAGCTGAGAGACAGATGCTGATGCACGTATTACTTATAGGCTTCCTGGCAATTTATTGTTTTATTTGCCCTGAGTATTCGTTTTGTATTTTATGCTATCTTAAGTTCAGATAAGGTTAGTTCTTAATTACATGCATATAGGCTACATTCCGTGACTTGAACATTATCCCATATGATAAATTAGTTAGGTCTGACAATCCGAAGCGCTATTAAATGTGCATTTTTTAGTTGAGTACTGCTAGGTAACTGTATTTAATAAGGCCCACTTCTCACGAATCATGCCGAAATACAGGCCAGTCAATGGATAATTTATTTTCGGAACTAAAGCTGGGGGGAAATTTGCTCATAATATTCACTTAATTTGCTTCATTCAAAAATAATTTATTTTTCATTTATTTTTACCATGTTAATTAAGAGTGCACTTGGGGATAAACACAAATTAAACCTTTTTGTCTCAGTTGACCTCCAATTATATGCATACTTATACACACACACACACACACACACACACACACACATTCACACAGTCACACATATACACACACTCCGGTTTTCTAAGTTAATTGAATGTCCAAGCAAAAAAAAAGAAAAAAAAGGAGGCTCTCTATTCATGCAATTGTGACAGCTGGTGTTTCCCATAAACTAACACAATCCAACCCCTAATAGATTACACCAGCAAAGCCTTTCTCTCCTGTCCCATCATCCTTTTTTTTTTTAGAAAATAATTGCATGGTTAAATGATATGGGAGCATACCTGTTTGTAATAAATATAGTGAAAATGTGGAGGTGAAATGAGTAAACATAGTTCTGCAAACATTATCTTTGAACTAATTATGTAAAACCTCAATCAAAATTAATTTGAAAATGATTTGTTTAAGAATAGTAATTAAATCATTTACTTTGTAGACATATTTTGCCTCCACTGCATAGTGCTGAAATATTGTTTATAATATATACATATTATTCAGTAATTTTTCTGATCATAACATAACAGATGGAACCATCTTTCTTCAGCATGAGGCCAGTTATCTGGAAAGGTTTTCCTCCATAATATTTTGCTGGCCTTCCCTTCCTTCATATCTGCCGTCACGTTAGGCAGAGCTCCTACCTACACACACCTAAACCGTTTAATCAAAATGACAGTGAACTGTGTACTTTCATTATCTCATTTCCAATGTCGCGTTTGGTGTCCTACACCAGAATATTAATGTTATTAAAAGGGGAGAAAATTAAACATGTCTTCATTAGGAAAATTGAGATGGTAAGTTGAAGAAGAAAGCACTTAATTGAAAGGGCCGTGTATTTCAATAGCCCTCTGAAGGAAGATTAAATACTCTAGAATCCAAGAACACAATCAGAGTGCGGGAGAGAGGAAGATAGGATGAGAAAAAGAGAGAGATAGGATGAGAGAGAGAGAGAGAGATATCCTTCAAATTCTGTAGTTTGGTTTGCAGGGTTTGGCTTGCTTACAGTTGTGACAAATGTGTTTTGTGATGATTGCAGGTCCTTCGATTGGGTGTGCTGGCTGTTTTCTGCGGTTTAATATTCGTCAGCCTAATCTCTACCTTTTTTGCTCCCTCGTCAATGAAATTATTGTCAAAAGTAATTTTTAAACTAAATTGAGACTAAATGGAGATAAAACTGCTTCAGCCCACTGTAGCTCTCCCCATATAGAGTGCAGCACATGGGGTGCATACTGCATAAAGTCCTCGTCTTAAATTGTTCAATGGATGATGGATACTCTAGACGTGGAGGAGGCCATGGTTCCTGTTACAGGGTTGAGAAAAAAACTACTGCCACTTATTAAAAGCCTTTCCTTCCATATAAGAGGTATTGACCATGAGCTGCTAAACATGGAAGCTCACATAAGCTGTTGCAAGGTTAACATGCTCCAGGGACTGCTGTTTGGGTGGAGTGTGTATTTATGACTTGGCTGTACATGTCCTGAAAACCCTTAATGTGTGCTGCTATTGAATATAATTTCATGCATGAAAATCATGACAAAAAATATCTGGCCACAGGCCCTGAATAAATGTCTCTGCTAAGCGAATTGATAATATTAATTAGGTAACACTAAGGTAACTTTTAGCACCCACATCTGACCACTTTTATTTCATAGTTCTTTTGCGATGATTCATTGCCAGTGTTTTCTGGCACCACTGAAAATTGTGCTGATTTTATTCAGAAATGTTTAAAATAAGGGTAAAGTTTAACTTACATCAATGCATGGCACAAACCCAACACTCTGATGTAAGGAAATTCCCCAGATCAAGGCCTCGAAGACTAAGGCTGTGTCTCAATTCTCGTAAATTAAATCCTCATTTCCTACACTTGCATCCTTTCCTTGCTATGGAATGCTATTTGGTCCAAAACGTCTATTTTGGTGTCAGAATTAAGATGTTGTATTTCTGTCTTAAGACGTCATAAAATGCTCTGTTAGCATGCTCATTTTGTGCTAAATAGCATGCTAACAGGACATTTTATGACGTCTGAAGACACGAAAATTTGACATCTTAACGCGGACGCGAAAATAGACGTTTTGGACCAAATGGCATTCCATAGCAAGGGAAGGATGCAAGTGTAGGAAATGAGGATTTAATTTAAGAGAATTGAGACGCAGCCTAAGTCTCTCCAGCCAATGATGAAAGTTCACGATTTCCTGACTTTATGACATTGTCCAATAAGCCTCCACATGGGACTACAAACGGAGGACATTTTGTCTTGGCATAGCCTTTGTGACATTTGCTTATGTGACAGTAATAGCAAGGACAGAGTGAAGGTTCTTGTGTGTATGCCATCTCTGTATTCATTTCCTTCTCCTAATATGTTATGCTTATTAATCAGCACTGTAATTATTTGTCTTGTGTTTGCACAGGGGTCTTGCTACAAACAAATGGATTCAATTAAATATCTCGCCCTTCTAAATATCAATATGTGAACGCATTCACCGAGGACAAACAGTGCAAGCATTGACGGTAAAGACTCAAAACCTCAAGGTGAATGTATGCAAGAAAAAGACAGTTTTCTCACTGTCTTCTATGTGTAGATAGTCAGTTTTGTAATAACATCAGTGTTTTCATAATGTTTAGAGCCACAAAGTCAGTTTATTGAGCTTAATTTTTTTATATTTACAATATAAATTTCCATATGTGTCTACACGTATTTTATTCATGAGTTTTATTCATGTGTGTCGCCATCTATGAAAGGAGCTAAGACTGAGAGGGTGAAGTGGGTAACGTTGAGGTTAAGTGCCTGTAATGGTGTAATGTGTAGACAGTGACAGAGCCCAGATGTGACGCCAAAGTGTTGTCATTGGAGGGAGCTGGTGCTGGTGTCATACGTCATTTACAATTTCAAGCAAAACATAGAATGGCAACCATCACTGTGTTGTCATCCATCCTCGTACTGCTGTTGAAGTACAATATTCAAAAATGTTTAAACATATGAATGATGTTGTTAAAATGAAGAAATAAACTTATTTGATATCAGTTAATGTTTGTGAAGTTTTTTTTTTAAGATCTGTCGTATGAGTGTGTGAGTGAATGGTTTGTGATTCCCGCGCTTGTATAGAAGAGTATAAAGGGGGCATATAGCGTATAGCATTAAAGAAAAGGGCTGGAAGTGGCTGTACATAAAATAAATAAATAAATAAATGTGTTTCAAGATTGGCTGAAAGCTTTTTTTATTTCATTTTTATTATGTAGCTTGGATTATGTAAATAAATCCAGTTAACAGTTTGAATAACTGGCTGGCCGATCATTCTGCAATGTATGCAGTGCAATTAATAACTTGCTATAAATGCTCAGCATTATTGCCACTTTTCCAAAATGTTAATGGATTGGTGACTAAAAATGCCTGTTTTCATTCAGTCTGAAGGGTCTGGGGTTATTAACTTCTTAACATGTGTTTGGACATGAGATAGACAGATGAAGATAACATCGTGATGCAGTAAATTGAGACAGAGTCAGAAATTATTAAGTTAGTAAGTCCCATTGCAAGTATCCCCATTGGCAACCTTTTAATTCCCCACGCACCCCTCACCTCCCCCCTTGCAATGCTAAGTGCATACATGAGCCAATTCCCTCCAGCAGGCAGGCTGAGGGGGCGGCCTGTGCCACTGAGGTGTTCCCTTTCTGCGGTAAAACCTGCCCTGCAGTCGGACCTTCTCAGACTGGGAGTTCAAAAGCAGAAGGCTCTCTGGAGGATTTGTTCAGGCTTATTAGGTAACACCTGATTTGAATTGGATTCTGGGAAGCATTCATAACACCTTTGAAAATGCTACATTGTACGACTTTGTGTATAATCCCTATAATAACTTTAGAAATGGGCACAGTTTGCGCAACTGTGACCATTCATGTTTTCTCTTCGCTTCCTTGTCTGGTTCACGGCTGAGTTTGTACATTTCGGGTGAAAGTTGGATGATAATCTCAAATAAGAGGCCAATCAAGAATATTTCCTTTTTTCACTTGAGATTGCGGTTTTAATTTTATTTTTTCAAGGCTAAATTGGCGGGTGCATGTTTGCAAAATATAAATATAAACACTGTTATTCTTATTTCAAAATGCTATTGTTCTGATGGGAAATTTAATTCTTGGCTGATTATAATACGTTCTTGTCAGATTTTCTCAGGACAACTTCTTTAATACTAAAAGAAAAAAAAATCAGAGGTGGTTCACTGACCTACAAGCTCAGAGGTTGTGAGACAGTGGAGCGGTGCTCTCATGCTAGTTTTCTGGTGTTTGTGCTGAGTCCAAACCCCTCTCCACTATGACTGACACTTTGGCGTTGCCTCCTACACCCTGCTTGGATCATTCAATGGCAGCCCCATCAGTCCTGACTCTGCCAATTCCTCTCAATTCTTTAATTTCTAGTCGGCCGATGTTTCGCCAGTTCTAGGCTCCCCCCACCCCCCGGGCCAGTTGGACGTTCTTGCGGTGTTTGGAGACAGCAACCGTATGTACACTGTTCCCAGCCCCCCAGCCGGTGAGGGAACATGGCTGGGAATCCTCCTCCCCCCGGGAACCGTCAGTCAATCGGCCCCTCCCCAGCAATTAGGAGAGTAAACACAGGCGGCTCGGGGGAAGGGGGCGACTGTTCCCTGATGTTACTGGGGCTGAAACAGCAAGAAACACAAAATTAAACACAGGGAGACATCAGCCCATTTTACTGTTATGTCCATCTCTCCATCTCTATTTATGTGGCCCCGCTGACTGAGTTATAGCCAAGTTTTGTACAGTATTTTTAGCAGCGGAAAATTTGCTCTGCTGAGTTGGCGACCTATGAGCACTGGGGGTAGAGATGGTCAAATTGCTAATCTCTTTCATACTGTTGAGCACATTTGCTCTAGCAACCTAACTTCATGAAAAAGCAGCCAAGGTTCATAAACATACAGCTTATTTATTTACTTACTTACTTACTATTTGGGGATATTCAGATTTTGCACTTAAAATGGGAATATATTAATTGCCATTTGTTGTATGAATTCAATAATGCATAACATTTAAAGAAGTTGAGTTAGAAATTAATTTGTACTCAACAGGTAACAGTTATGTCCACTAAACAAAGATTTGTTTTTTCTGAAATCAGCTGCAACATCATAGTGGTTTGTTTGTTTCTAGTGCGTGCTGCCAGAAAATATTGCAGTTCATGCACTTACAGCCGTTACGGCATATTCTACACCACATTCAGCACACATCTAATCTTTGTTCCATACAAGAGGATTAAATTCCTTCGTTTTAAGAATGACTGACTGAAATATTTTCCTCAGGTAAGTCTGGCCTATTGACCAAAATACACATCAGGATATGTGCACTGAACACGCTTCTTTTCATCATCCTCAGCACACATGCTGCAAAAGATTTGATCTTTACATTTTTGCAGATATTTCATGAAGCAGGTCCAGAGGTGGTTTAGAAAAGGATTGCCAAATGTATGTATATGTATTTTTTCAACTTTATTTGTATTAGCTTTTACAATTAAAAAAAGCGTCACAATTTTGCAACATATTGCAGTTGAAAATTGCTTCCAAATCCTGGTAAAACTGACATGTTATAAACACAGCCGTAGTGACTGTGAATGAGACTTATCAGTGTTTTTGTGCACGTTCTCGTGTCTGTCTGTGTGAATATGAGGGTGTTCTTAGTTTGAATGTGTGTGGGATACTGTGGCACGCCTGGTTCTACTCAGCAACCACTAGCCTGAGCGAAGGATCTTGACTGGTAGAATCACAGTGTGTTACTGCTATGGTAAAATAAAGGACTGAACCCACACTGGTCCTTCCTGGATAAGACTGAGGTCCTCTGGGATATGGGCTGTGTATTGCCAAACTCCACTGTAATTTTTATTGGCCAAAATTTGTTATCTCAATATCAAAATATTTCATTATTGAGTAATTTTGTCTCATGACACCACTTCCCCACTTATAGCACTCTTTCTGCATGATGACAGCAGCAACCCAGCACTCCTCCCCATTACCATTACCCCACCATACCTCTCTCTCTCCCTGGTTACCAGGGGGACAGGGTAATATACAGAGGAATGTGGTGCTGGCTGGTGCTGTCGACTGGATGGGGAGTGGTGGTAATGGCCGCTATGTTTGTCCCTGACCGGGAGGCTGGCTGCAGGAATGCAGAGTCCGGGAGGGGGAGGAATTCAACAGGCTGCCAGGGAAATGCCATATGAGAGGCCATGAAGAGAAATGGAAAGGGAGGGAGGCCAATTGAAATGCTGCCTGTCACTCGATCTGTCTCCACCCTTGCTACCTGCTAATAGAGCTACAAGTCCGAGGAGACAGTTCCCTGGTCTCGGAACCTATTCCAGCCGCAATTTGCTGTTTCAGCTTTCAGACTGTACAGGAACACGATGTTGTATATTGTCCTGCAACCTGCAAGGTCACGACAAACCATGTTCACACACATGTTCATACCCATATTCACGCCCATGCCACCTTGTCTGATTGAGGTCAACATTTTGGAGCTGCTTGAAGTTATTTGGCATATATCTGGGCCATGCCCTCTTTGGATGATGCCGAGACATAAATTGAGACAGTAGCATTGTGGGATGCTGAGAGGAGGGGTGTAGAGCGGAGGCCTGGCACTGCTCTGTGTCCTCAGCATTGGAGCGGCAAGCGCTGATGTGCAGGTCCCCCCAGTGGGAGATGGCGCTAGTAGGAGTGGTTCGGTGTGAGAGCCCCTGATGCGGCTGGAACAAAAAGCCTGCTAGTGGAGGGCACTCAGCCAGCCAGGAGAGGGAGGCAGATTCCGACTGCGATACGAAAGCCTAACGCTGGGGCGTGAGCCCAAGGGAGGGTGGCAGTGCAGCCCAGAGTCTGGGCAGACAGACAGTCACCAGGCATGGCCAGGCACCAGCGAGTCAGGCCCCGCCCTCGCCTGGCGCTGTCCTACCAGCTGGAGTCTTGCAGTGCCACCTTACTGCCCACCACATTCAGCTGGGCTGCAAGCTCCTGGCTGGCGATGGTCCACCACAAGGATAAAGATTCTCAGCAGGCCTTGACTGAGGGAGGCTTCAGCTTTTGCCAGAGCCCTTCCCCTGCGACCAAAAAAAGGGAGTTTGACAAGCCAATCAGTGAAGGTCCTTTGAAGCCCCTCTATCAGAATTTTAAGAGCATGCAGGTTAGGGAACAGTTTTTTCTTCCCATTCTCAGACCCCTGGACAGGAACCAGTAGTGTCTGTTTGGGAAGATAACCCCCTGGTGCTGTATCCCTACCCCAGTCCTCCCTTCTGCGTAGCATCCGCGGGCCCCTGGCACTCAATCTCACTGCCAAATCACACCGCCTTGAGGGCACACGCAGGTTGACATGTCCCTATGGCAACGGCAGCAGGCCTGAATGAGTCAACACAATGCAAGCAGACAGCCCTCCGTGAGCTGCGCATTTTGGGATAAATTCTTGCCTTTCAGTGCCTCTGATACCCTCCCTCTGTGCACTTTGGTCCCTCTTCACCCATGGGAAGAGTCTCTGTGGCCCGGATTGAGAGATTAAGAGAGCCCAGGGCTTCATAAGGCCTGTGTCAGTTAAAATAATTGAACTGTGTCACTTAAAATGATGGTTTATTGGTTCTATTTATGTTTTGCAGAGGTACTTACAAGTATAAGTCCTCAAAAAAATTATAGCACCTCTCCAAGTACATTGTGGAAACTTCCTCAATCCCTTAATTTTGAAAAAATGTTCTGTCTTCTCCATTTTTATGAATATCATTTCACAGCCAGTCCAAGAGGCACACAATGTTACTAAAAAGATAATTTTTTTATTATTAAACTCACCAAATACTTACATAGTTCATTGAAGTGAACCAATGATACGAATTCAAACCGTTAAAAACTCTACTTGAGAGTTTTGGTATACTTTTATAAACCCCACACAAATACCGCTAGATCAGTGGCATCCTGTGTCTTCCTCTGAAGTTGAATCTCTATGTAGTGACAGCTTCAGTGACAGTTAATGCTTGCAGTGGGGCTGATATTGACCGTGTTTTCATAGTGCTCGTGCTTTGCCTGGCCATCAACATTAAACAGATTTCCTAGACTAGTTTGGAGTGGAGTTGTTTTGCCACTACCATGTGGTATATTTGCTGATAACGGGATTTACCCAAATAGCCAATTGCCAATTGAAAAAGGTTAATTGTGAGTCCATCTGGTAAAATACAAACACGCTATAATTATTAGAGGAAGTTTCTTTACTATTTAGTCATGCTAATTAGGGACAAACTGATTCTGTTTCCTTTGAATTCCAACTTCAATTGCATGTCAAATTGCATTACATTCTCTTTTAGCTTTGACATCCATTCATCGTTTTATCAAAGGAATGTTGTTTTGTTGATGTCCCTCGTCTATATAGCTTTGCTTATTTTGAAATTAATGTTGTGCTTAGAGTGGGAGAAGGAAAAGCAAAAGGGTGAGTTGAAATGGTTTATTTAACTGTAATTTTACGTTCCACAAAGTCTCTCTTTAAAACAATAGTACAAACCTTTAATGTCTCAAGGATAGTCTATGAAAATTTTACATTGTTTGTTTCAATTAATTTTACCTATAATGTTTTGGCATTTCTTACACAGTGATGCATAATATATGAAGATGCCAGCAGTCAGGGGTAATGCCAAAGCCAAAGTAGAGGACCACAATGGTATCCCAAGAGGGTCTTTGTTTAGGATTGTTAAACTTGGGTCAAGTCCTGTTCAGAGACAGATTCCTGTTCTCTTGAGATCTGTGTACACACAAAACCTTTTCTGCATAAAGCAAAGCCTGAATGCTGATCAACTTGGCTGCTCAGAAGACATACACAGCTGGAAGAGGGGTTGTATAGGTTGGCTGGTCAGTTCCAGGCCACATACCCTGAACCAACCATGCAGTACCACCCTCACCTCAGTATAACACAGGCTCAGGGAACAGTGGCAGGACCTGAAGAGTGGCTGTACAGAATAGGCCTGCTGAAATTTGCTTGCGGTAACATGGGCTGGACTGAGATGTGAGGGGAATGGGGGACGCACTTGAATCTTCTTGTCCTGATATGAAGACAAGGTAATTGGGCCACTGCCCCCTCCTCCTCTCATCTGCCCCCCTACAGCTCTGCCCAACCATGACAAAAGGAAGCAAGTAACATACATTTCTATGTAACTTGCTTCCTTTTGCCAAAGTTAGGCAGAGCTGATGGGCAATCTGCGCTACGACTCCATAAAAATTCTTCCAGTGCCTGCCTATCCCTGGGCTCTCTTTCCTCCAAGGCCTTTGCTCAACAAGTTGGAGTATTGGGCGTGTAATGCATATCCATGGGATCAAATTAGGGCTTGACGTGTTCATTGTGGGAGAAGGGTTAAATTGGCCAATCACTTAGTATATCCGTGGGTTAACATGGCCTTGGTGTGAATGAAGACTGAAACATGTGGCAGTATTGACTGCTGAGCGGGCAGGTGCTGTTTCTGCAGCCAGAGGGGAGCAGAGGTTGGGAAGGGGGTTGCATGTTTGGGATTGGGCCTGTCGGCATGTCGTTAACCTCCCAGGGCTCAGGGGAAAAGTGGAGCCACAGTGTACACTTAAGCCAGGCCATTCGTTTGTAAGGCTCCCGTGGAGATTTAGACCCCCTGCGGGGAGTGGGGAGAGAGAGAGGGGACTACGCAGCAACAGCATGCAAACCAGAGGGGCTGGAAGAGACGAAGCCACATAAAAGCTGCATTTCCATTAAACACTTTTAGCATCGTGCCCTTAGAGTTGGAACATAACGTGTGCAAATCAGTTTCAAAACCCTCAATCTGGTTTGCATTTTCACCACAGACAGTACCCTTATATGTAGGTGGGGTTGTAACCAGATGGTAATAGCCACATTGACCACGACCTTAGTCTAGCAAAAGTGACGATAATCTCTTGACCAATCAATGGACGACAGTGTTTCCAACTCCACCTTTTAGTATCAGATCAATGTGATTGGCAATTGTACAATTTCTGATAACGTACATACAAAAATGACCATTTTAATGTGTAAGGAACTGAACTTGGTGGAAACAAGGCCAAAGGGAGGTACATCCCTCAATTTGAAAATCTCAGCCCCAACCTCGCCACTTCAGAGTTTGTGCCACTCATACAGACATACAGTGTGCACCATAATCTATTGGACAGTGAGGCTCTAGGACTCTTCATCCCTGGTCTTTTTGTCCCCGGACTTTTCATCCCCCTACGAATTTTCGTCCCCGGACTTTTCGTCCCCATGAAATTTTCGTCCCCGGCTCATCGTTCCTGGATTGTTCGTCCCCAGTAATGCTTTGCCCTCTTCCTGCATTTTAACCCTATCCCTAACCCTGTCAACAATGGTGGCACGTTTCTTTATCATTAGGGGACGAAAAATCCGGGGACGAAGAGTCCTGTAACCGGACGGTGAAATATTTCCTGTTATTTTGGCTCTGTCGGCAAAAACAGCTGCTTGCAAACTGAGGAAATGGAAGAGAAGGAGCAACAGAAAGTGAGTAACGTCCCCCAGTTTGAGTATCTCAGCCCCCCGGGGTCTCCAGGAACAGTAATGTGCACATATATGGTTCCAGCCCACCAACTGTTGAGTTTACATCTTCACATTACTGTCCAATGGATGGCATAGTCCCCTAAGCATAAAAAGTCTAAACTTACGCCGCTGGATTACACACCAAAAATTCAACAATATGTGTGAATTTGTAACATGATTAACAGTTGAGCATTTCTATAACCTAACCTGCAGTGTAAATTAATAATGTTATTGTGATGCAATAAGATGCGGGCTGTGGGTGCTTCGACCCAAGTTCTTGAAACAGACCTCATGAATATGTTGAATTATAACCACATTATTTCAATCAACAAACAACTGTTTATACATCTATTTCATGCCTGTTTACGCTTGTTCAAACACTGTTTGTGTTCATGCAAACATGTAAACACTAGTGCATATGAGCCAGTGTGTATGTGTGTCTGTGTACCTGAATGTGTGCGTGTCTATGTGTGCATTTACCAATGCGTGTGGTGGGTGTCTGCGTGCATACCTGTGAGGCGTGCGTGTGTGTGCACATGTGCGTGTGTGTCTGTGTGCATTTGTGTATGGCACGTCAAGGATTCATTGACTAGCTAACTTTCCCTTTTTGAGAGGTTTAATCAATTCAAAACTAAATTTATCACAAGGAAAAAAGTTCTGTTGAAGGCATGTAAGTGGCGTTAATCCTTTTTGTGCTGAAAATGCAAATTCTCCTTGTTTAATTTCTGATCCAATGCCCTCCGTTTTAATTATTTTTCCAATCCCTCCAAAGCTCGACACACTATGGGCACATTCAGCACTGAGTAAGAATATGCTCTTGCCTAGACCAGTCCATTTTCAAGTTAAAGCTTGGATTCTAAGGATGGACGTGTTGACTGCGGTTTGGTCAACAATTTTGCTACTTTCTGACCTGTAGCCTTTTCATGGACACTGTCCTGTCCGCCCTCCCCCTTACAATCACAGTAGAATAACTAAGGGCGCTTTCACATTAGGTACGATTGTTCTGTACTGTGCCACAGTGCAAGTGTCCCCCCTCCACTCTCCCCCCGCTGGTCAGCTTTCACACTAACAGTGTTGTTGTGTAGATAGCTAGGTCCTGCCTACAACCGAATTCCGTCAGTCCTTCCACCGGAATCTACACACCGTCCTTGGGCCATTTTTTGACCATCCATTCTTCAATAATACCCTAATGACAGTCTCATCTAGAGATAGAAACTAGGGCCACAATTTCTGCCTGACCCAAAAAAACTGAATTATCTCAGCCTGCTCCGATGTGGTATAAGGGTTTTACCAGTGCCTTTAGATGGCAGCTGCCTTACTCCGTACTCTCCTGAAGAGCAGGTGGTGGCATCAGTTATATTATTTCCACAGCTTAGCCACTTCAAACACTTCCTTCCCCTCAAAATTCAAATGGCTAACCTGACTCATGCCCTCTTTAGAATGATGTAATTATGGCCCAAACTCACCCAGCCTGTCAGGTTTTAGTTGCGTTTTCAGGCTTTTGGTTAAAATGACAAGTTATAGTCCAAACATCATTAACATTGAAGCTGTGTAAATGCACTTTACTGCCATACCTCATCCTTAGTAAACACCTCAAGCATGCTTGGAGGCAGTGATCAAGAAAAACAGTATACCATCCAAAAAAGAAAATCTTTCATTATTTGGGTTTCTGACAGTTCTAGTGGGAATTTTAAATCCTTCGACAATAGTCCGTCTGATTCTGACCAGCCATGCTGAAGCTGTCTCTTATTGGTTGTTTTTCTTGGCTGTGTTACTCCCCCACAACTCTGCCCAAGTCAATGTAAAATGACACGCTAATTGAACTAAACAGAGGGATGGACAGGGGGAAGAAGAAAAGAGGCAGAGAGCAGGGGAAGGGAGAGGGGAGGAGCAAAAAGTTAGCCAGTCTGTCTCGCCGAGTCTTGTGATCCAGCCGCAGCAGTGACACTTACAAACTTGCTTTTTTATTCTTTTTTCTTTCTGTCCTGGTCCCCGCCATTTCTTTCTTCCTCTGTCTCCCTCTTGTGCCTCTCGCTATTTTTTTAGTTCTTTATCCTTTTTAATTAGAAAGCAAATTCTCTAGCCAAGAGAGTACTAATCCCCTACTGCCCAACAATGCAAAGGCTGGGCTTTGAACAGCCGACCATCACCCCCTACCCCCAAAACCAATCCCCCACCCCTGGACTCCCACCACTCCCTCTGCCTGGGGGAAGGTTCCCTCCCCCACATGGCCAACAACCCCTAAAGAACCACCTCTGCACCTCTGAGTCCACCCTCCCATCAACTCACCTCTTGCATTTATTTACTGTTTACCTAGAGTAAGACACCTTTACACAAACAATACACAAATGTTTGGACAACATTTTTTAAAACTCTGAATGACAGTTGCATAGTTGTAGCTTGTGTGCCACTTCCTAGCAATTTAATGGAGTATGATATGTGAACCTGCAATTGACTGATTGTGGATGAAACGTCCACGGCATTCCAAAATTATGTCATAAATTCAAATTAAAAAAGAAAACAGCTAGATGCCAAAATAGAGCATTTACATCATCTTGTGAGATGACAATACATCTGTGAGGTATGTAGTTTTGGAAAGTCACTAGTGTAATGAATGGCTTGTTTTTATAAGGTTCACATGCCATTTATAAAGAAAAAGCAGTTGCTCTTGTGTGTTCAGATACTATGGCTGTTGTGAAGGCAATAATTGCGGCTCCATGTGAGGGGAACGGGAGTAAGTAACTCACATCCAGGGCAGGAGGTGACCTGTGTCTAAAACAGTCTTTACTACGGCCGAGAAACTGATGCTGAGAAATTAAGCTCCTGTATTTTTTGCATTGCAGGCATCATGAGTTAGAAAGTTTATAATTCCTCCTGAATAGTAGTCAGGTCAAGAATTATTGGCACCATTGTAGATAATGGAAAAAGGCTGCATAATAAATAACACGGTTCTGTTAAGGTAATCCATACTGGGGAATGATATCCTAATATTACAAAACTTTTATATTTGCTTTTCAATTTTATATTCTAAATCATAGGTCTTAAAAATATTGCCATTCCAGGTTTAATGCTTTGTGCAATAACCCTGGCAAAGACAACAGCTGAGAGTCTTTCCTAAAATTTGTTATAAGGTTAGCAAATACATTTATTCCACTGAACACAATCAGATCATTTGTACGCAGATCATTTATTTTTCTGGGGTTGCACTTATGTGCTGCACTCTTCAGTTCAGACTACTGATTTTCGGTGGGATTTTTCAGTCCAGTAACTGATGTCGTCCATTGCGGAACATGAATTTTGTCATCATTTAACTAGTTCTCTTGTGTATTTGGATGTATTTTGGGGTCATTAACCCACTGGAAAATCCACCAGTGACCACATCTCAGCTTGCTAGGAGAAACAACCATATTTTCATCATGATTTGCTGGTACTTGGTGGAATTAATTATGTATTTGATTTTAACATGCGCCCCGGCCCACTGGCAGAAAAACATCCACTAGACATCAAGGACCCTCTCCTACAATTGACTTCAGGTATTAGGCACATCTCTGTCTGGGCATTCCTCTTTTCCCACCTACATGACGTTGGTGTGTCTAGCAAAGAGTCATTCAATCATTACTCCAATAACTTCAGAGAACTCCAGAAAATGACAGAATGACAACGTATACATCCTTTAGTCTGAGACTGACCTAATTTTAAATGTACTGCCCATTCAACATCGTTGGATTTTATTTACAATAGTTGTATGGGAAGCTGAAAATTCTTGAACTTATTTTCACTAGAGAAAAAGATAGTGAGTATCACAAAATATTGATGCATGAAAATAAACAAATTTAAATAGAAGCATACAGTTTTGTCATAAGTTTTAATACAATATAGTATACTAGACTACTGTTGGTGTTGCCTATCACAGTCCTGTGAAAAAGCATTTCCCTCTTCCCAATTTGTTCTAGTTTTGTGTATTTGTCAGACGTTTGAGGTCATCAAACTAATTTCAATTTTCAATAAATGTGACCCAAGTAAACACAAGATGCAATTTTTTAATGATGATTTCATTCATTGAAGGAAATAACTATCTATTCTTGTCCTTCATGAAAAAAGTAATTGTTAAGGTATGAATGCAGAACTACGCTTTCTTGTCTGGAAAAAAGAAGTCAAATTTTAATTAAGTAATTGCTACATCAACCAATTAAACTAATTTAACCCCCCTAAGTTCTGAGCCATTTTTTTCCCCATTTTTGGTTTGCCTGGTCTCCTTCTGTAATACTGCTGGTGTAATCTCAACCCTATAATCCACAATCAAGCTACACACATAATTTTTACAGATCAGTGTCACCAACAGCTATGGTTGTCGGTCAAAAACACAGCCTCTGATTGCTCAAAAGTAAAGAACACAGCCTCTGATTGGTCTATGGACTCAATCCAGGGATAGTTGGATTGATAAAGATAGCAGTAGCTGTTTTCAACAAGAAAATTGGATAAATTATCAAATCATCACTTTTAGTGTATTATTTATTATTATGGATTTATTTTCCAAAATCTCCAAAAACTGCAGTAGTTTAAGGCTGGATTACAAAGCTTCTGAAAGAGATGCTCACACCAGGGCACTGGTTTAAACGGGGCAACACATAGTTTTTGGACAAAAGAAAAGTAAGTCAGTGGCTTGCTGTGTTCCGGAGATATTTAACCTGTATAATCTCAAATTTTTCCTTGCAGTGTAAATGCGTGCATTTTACTCCTTAAACCTCCCTAACACATGAACTATATGCATTTTTTGATTTCATGATGGTAAAGTTAAGTTCAAAGTTGCATTTTTTGCCCTAAAGCCAACAACAACACTTTTAGAGCTTCTTGAAGTAAA
Organism: Gymnothorax javanicus; assembly: GCA_029692085.1. NCBI lineage: Eukaryota > Metazoa > Chordata > Actinopteri > Anguilliformes > Muraenidae > Gymnothorax > Gymnothorax javanicus. The sequence continues at coordinate 104,287,268 of CM056193.1, read as the reverse complement.
AAAAAAAAAAATCGGTCATAAATGTGACCAGTGGAATTTAACAGGTTAATATTTAATACATGGTGCGCTTTGATGTTGCATAGGGGAGTTAATTGACAATTAGACTCAATTTCATTTGACACACTGAGGCAAGATTACTGTCTGCCCTGTTGAATCTAAACATCACATAAATAAAACCTGTCTAGCAATGTGAAGTAGGTAAAAAGCAGCACACAATGCCACAATCTACAGAAGTTCAGGAACAGATGACAAGCAAAGTTCTTGACATCTATTAGTCTGGAAAAGGGTTAGAAAGTCATTTCTAAGGCTCTGGGACTCCAGCAAATCATGGTGAGAGCCATTGCCTACAAATGGAGAAAACTTGGAACAGTGGTGAGCTTTCTCAGGAGAGGCTGGCAAGCCAAACTTCTTCTAAGAGTGCATCAGTGACTCATTCAGGAGATCGTAAAAGAACCCAGACTGACATCTAAAGAACAGCAGACCTCACTTGCCACAAATAAGGTTGGTGTTCATAATTCTACAAAAAGGAAGATGTTATTTATTTATTTATTATTTTTTGGCATCTCCAATCCCACCCGAATCTGGAATGTCCACTTCGAGAACTATGTACAAGGCTTGCCCGTCTGCGACCCCATGTTCCGAACTCGGGACAGCGAAGACAGTACGTGGCTCTCCTCCGAAGCACACGCCTGTCAGCCACTGATTCTTTACACTCATAGGTTGAAACTTTGCAAGTTCAGAACGAGGGCGGAGGATACCCGAACATGAGCAAGCTTAGAATCTTACTGACAAGCGCCCGGCTGGCCAAGAGGAGGGGCTTGAGCAAGGAACAAAGCAACAATTTTTGGTATCCCATCCCGGCAGTCCCTTCCCAAATTGTTTTCCCTGCAGCGTGAAACCAATTGAGCGCTGCTCCAAAAAAGCTGCTGACCACTGCCGGCTGGTACGACCGGGGATCGAACCCGCGCTGTGGTAGTCATTACTGCTCCACAATGTGGCACCTTAACCGAGTGAGCTAACCCGGCAGCTAAGGAAGATGTTATAATCCAGATCAGGAATCAAGTGTGGAGGCAGAGTACAATCCAATAGTTGGGCTTATTAATAGTACAACAATAGGCAGTTTGACGGAGCCCAGTGGAGAATAGCACTGCTCAGTTCAAATGTTACTGGTAAAGCAGAGTGGGAGTAGCCAATTCCTGGCTAATAGCTTTCCAGGATGACTGCTAGACAAAGTGCACACTTTGCTGGAGCTGAACTCTTGGAAGGCAGGATGGATAAACTCAGGAGGAACGAGGTCCCAAACGTGATGACCATAGAAGGCTTGGGAGCCTGTACTTAATAAACTGGACAGGGGAACAGACTGGTACCCCTTTTCCACCAAAAAGAACCTGGTGCTAGTGCCCTAGTGCCAGTGCTTAGTTGGTTCAGCCCACGCACCTCCTCAAAACCCGTTTGCTTTCCTTCGCCAAGGAGCCAACTGAGAGCCACGGGATTATGTCACTTTATAACGTCACTGTATACGTGTCTGCCCCTTGTTCCCGAAAGTCTCATTATGGTGAGCAGGGTAGTTATTTTAATAACAGGTCTAGAGCTATCATTTGGCAAAGTAGTTCATCAGTTCGTGGCATTATTACATACGTTTTTTCCACTGTTTGAATCAGTGGCATTGCCAAAACTTAAAATTGGGTGGGCACTAAACATCTCTTTAAAACAATTACTAGTTCTGATTCGATCTCAATCATTTGTTCTAATTAACTGTACATTCAATCCGAAAACACTCCACACTATCAAGTGTTGCTTGTTCACCTCATTAAGGCAAAATGACAATCATTCATTTGAATGCGCAATTTTGTGCATTTCAAATCTCTGTCTTTGATTCAGTTCAAACAATTTAATCGATCATGAAGCACAAGTTGGATCGCCTGATATGGCAAAAAGGTACCGTGGAAGTTCCAAAGCAGTTTACCTCTCGAAAAGTAGCCTATAGGCCAACTTATGAGTAACTTATTTTTCTGAACTGAATGATGCTTATTGATTAGTTGCCCTTGGATCGCATCACGAAAGAAGCCGTTTCTTTAATTGCCAATAGATTATTCTTATAAATGGAACTTGTTTTAACAAAGGAAAATGACTGAGAGCAAGTTAGGACTAGTAATTGTAGTGAACTGATGTTTTGTGGCCGTTCAATGTTCAGTTCTGGCTACGCCACTGATTTGAAATGCACAAAATTGCGCGTCCAAATGAATGACTGCCTTTTTGTCTTAACGAGGTGAATAAGCAACACCTGAGAGTGTGGAGTGTTTTCAGGTTGAATAGTTAATTAGAAAAAATTATTGCGACTGAGTGAGAACTAATAATTGTTTTCAATGGATGTTTAGTGCCCACCCAATTTTAAGTTCTGGCTACGCCACTGCCACAATTTAATATTATATTGGCGTCAGGTATACGAGAACGATGCCGCAATGACGTCGTTGGATACGTTTTGGTAACATTCCCTCTACGAAGTCCTCGGCTAACCATAGTTGTCCCTCTCGTTAGGGTCTCAGTAAGCAACCTTATGATATCGTAAACTGCAACTTTCACGATGGCTTCGGGTACATGGGCCCAGAGCCGGAAAATTAAACTGTATAGTGTTTGCGCTGGTCTTGTCAGTCACAATAACTCCACCCCCAGCCCCTGACATAATCGGTGCTTGGCTCTAGACCAGCAAGGAGTTGGTGCTTGCTTTGGCACCAGTTTTGGGAGCCAGAAGCTGGTGCTTAAAGCAAAGAACCGGTGCTACATCAGGCTCTGGCTCCGAACTAGCACTGGAACCAGCTTGGTGGAAAAGGAGTACAAGAGAGGACGAAAAGGAACGAGGTCCTAATCCTGGAGACTTTGAGAAAGGCGTGGGAGCTTGTTCCTATTAACTAGCAATAAAGACTACTTCAGTATGTCAATAAGATTATGTTTTACTTTCAAAAGACGAAGAGTTTTACTCGGTGGTACTGACTGGTGCTAAAGTGCATATAGCAAGTGACAATCCTGCACCTTCCAAACTCAAAAGTAATAACTATACTCTGAACCATTAAAAATGCACGGGTGAGGTATGTACTGTATTTGCTGCAACTTGAAGAATCAATCCATTTTCATTGCTTTTCCAGTGAGATACAAGTGGACATACAGAAAAACGTATGGTATTGTAATCCCGACGGTGCACCAAATGGATTTGCTGAGCACGATTATTGAGTTGTTTTTAATGTGTACAGTGATGCTTGACTTGTGCTTTTGGGTGCGGTCAATAGCCTACATAAAGCCAACAAAAAAACAAGACCCCTCATCTCACAACCAATTTGGGTTGCTATCCGGAATCTGTCACATGCATGCTATGACCGGATGTGGCGCCCTTGAGCCACAGTAGTCATTTGTGGCTGCAATAAGTGGAAACGGTCAGTGACAGGGCCTGATTTTCCATTCTCAGACAGAAAGCTTACTGATTGTTGACGAGTGACAGGCCAAATGACGCGCCACTTCTCGGTGGCTGAGACCTGCCAAAAACATGCCAGTGGCTCTTTTTCTCTCTTGTGTCAGAAGCCGTGCCATTTTCTTGATGCCGTAGCATTTTTTGTTTTTTCTTTGTTGGCTTTATGCAAGCTATTGAACACACCCAAAAGATCAAGTCAAGCATCACTGTACACATCAAAAACAACTCAATGTTCATTATTACTGAAGTGCTCGATGCATCCATGTGGCACCGTCGGGATTACAATATCACACGCTTTTCTTTATTTCAACTTGTATCTCACTGGAAAAGCAATAAAAACAGATTGATTCTTCAAGTTGCAGCGAATACAGGACATACCTCACCTGTGCGTTTTTAATGACTCTGAGTATACATTACTCACAGGTGAGGAAGGGTAACAATGAGACAAGACACAGCCGGGATCAGAAAACATGCAAGATACAAACCAATCAAAGGAGACAATACTTCCAATAGACATGCAAGTTTCTGAATGGGAGCAGACACAGAAGGCATTCACACGAGGGTTGTGACTGAAGAAACTTGACAAAAATAGCATCCATGGGAGAGCTGCATGGGAAAAACCACTGCTGACCAAGAAGAACACAAATGCTCATCTAACATTTGCCAAAAAAAATCTTGATAACCCGATAACTAATTTCTACTGAGATAATTAGAGGCACTCTGAGAGTGAAAACCTCCGCCAAGGCAGCAAGATGGCTGCCGTGGCGGCCATATTGTTTGACCAATCACGGTCAAAATCAATAGGGTTCACCCCTGATGTAATAGCAACCCACCCACAAAATTTCAGAGATATACGTTCATTACTGTTTAAGTGATCTTGGACACAGACAGACAGACAGACAAACCAACACTGGCAAAAACATAACCTCCTTGGCGGAGGTAAAAATGGAACTTTTTGAAAGAAACGAGTCCCATTAGATCAGGCGTAAAGCTAATACAGAATTCCAAAATAAGAACATCATACCAATAGTCAGACATGGATGTGGTTGTCTGATGGTCTGGGGCTGCTTTGCTGATTCAGGTCCTGGACAACTTACCATAATTGATGGATGGACAAGTTCTGGTCTCCACCAGAAAATCCTGAAGGAGAATGTCCGCCATCAGTTTGTGACATAAAACCAAACCGCAGTTGGGTTATGCAGCAGGACAATGATCTAAAGCACACAAGCAAGCACCTTTGAATGGCTAAAAAGAAACAAAATGAAGGTTTTGGAGTAGTCAAGTCAAAGTCTTGATTTAAATTCGATAGAGATGCTGTGACATGACCTCAAACAGGCAGTTAATGATTGAAAACCCACCAATGTGGCAGAATTTGTTGTGTTCTGCCATGTCATGTTCATGTTTTGCCTTGCTCTAGTCATGTGTCTTTGCTTTATTTCAGTGTTCCCTGCCCGGTCTGCTAGCGTGACTCCACCTCTCCCACTCCATGTTCCATTTCATGTTTTTGCCATCTCTTAGTCTTTTGCTTCATCACCGCATTCGGGAGTGGCATTTGGTATTTCCTCTCTTCCTTCCCAGCTGTTCTATATTCGGGCCTCCTCTAAGCTTGAGTGATTGTTTGACTTATTATTAGTAATAAGTACTAACCCCTATACTAACAATGCACAGGAAGGTGTTTTATTCGATAGGCACTTACTAATTTCTTCTAAATTAGTTAGGGCATTGATTGGCTTGAGATCCTACATTTGCTATTTTCTAGATGTCTGTGATATTCTGTTTAAAGTTTCACTTCTCCACTCTCCCTTAATCTTGTATTGGTACTCCTATGCTGAACATGCTCATTACTCTTAGTGAGCTTGTCATTGCTTAATTGTTTAGTCATTGTCTGAGTTCACATTTCCATTGCATTGTTATCATGTGCTTTTCTCCTCATGTGCAGCCCAGGTGTTCACTGTTCCCGTTGTCCTGCCCTCTTACCTTTATCTGGGAGAGGCTGGAGGAAGGCGGCAGACAGAACCTTGCTTGCTTGTCTTCATGAGCCTTTGTTTTCCACGAGCTTTGCCTTCACAGTGTTTTCATGATTATTTTTACCCCTCAGCCCTGACTAAGGGGCAGAGGGGTACTGTCGTCACGCACGGCGTCCGTATGTCTGTCCGTCCGTCTGCCTGTCTGTCCACATTTGATTCCGTGCAATAACTGAAAAACGCCATCACTGATCATCCCCATTATGGTGAGGACATCAAGGTATTGTTACTACACAAGCCTATCGATTTCAGCTGCGATCCGAAATCAAATATGGCTGCCACAGCCGCCATCTTGAATTTCCATTCCGCACGATAACTCAAAAACGCCTCTGTCAATCAAAGCCATTTCTGCTGTGTTGCTTGCTCTTCTGTACCTACAGAAGCCTATTGATTTTCATGGCGCTTTGATATTCAGTATGGTCCCCACAGCCGCCATCTTCAATTTTGTATCCCGCACGAAAACTTGAAAATGCCCTCGTCAATCTACGCCATTTTTCTCTGTTGCTTGGTCTTCTGTACTTACAGAAGCCTATTGAATTTCACGGCACTCGGATGTCCAGTATGGCTGCCACAGCCGCCATCTTGTATTTTGTATTCTATTGGATAACTAGCAAAGGCCTTCGTCAACTTATTTTCATTCAAAATAATTCAGGAGCTACGGGGTAACTCCCGCTTTGCAGAGCTATTTTCTTACCTGTTATCAAGTATCTAAGTATTGTTTGATTTTTGCCTAGTCTCGCCTTCTTAGTTTTGTATCATCTCTAGTTCTGGAAGTTTTTGTTTCTTTGTTATTCAGCTCCGTGCAGCGTACTTTTGTTTCCTGTTCAGCCCTGTGGGCGTAGTTTTTTGTTGGCCCTTGTGCCTTGTTGTTTTTCCTTGTTTTGTAACAAACATTATTGTTACTTTTTCATCTCGCGCCTGGCGTCTTCTATGCCAAATCCTAACAGAATTAAAACAATTCAGCAAAGAATAGGGGGCCAAAATTCCTCCACAGTGATGTAATAGACTCATTACCAGTTATTGCAAATGTTTCATTGCTGTTTTTACTGCCAAGGGTGGCACAACCAGTCATAAGACATAGGGGAGCATTCTTTAACATGGCGGGTTTTGACTAACTCTTTACCTTCAATAAATGAAATTATCATTTAAAAGCTACATTTTGTGCTTACTCACTTTGTTTTGGTCTTGTATTAAAATTAGTTTTAGGATATGAAACCTTTCAATATGACAAATAAGCAAAAACAGAAGAAATTGAGAAGGGTGCAAATACTCTTTTTTAACCATTTTTATTAAGGGGGATGGTAATTCTGAAGGTGTATGGAAAGCTAAAATTCCTATTTTCACTAAAAGAAATAAAATCAAAAGCATATCTGCTAAAACTGGTAATCAGTTTACGTTTATTCGTAAGTTTTAACCTCTGTTCACTTTGGGCTTTTGCTGTAGTACAGTTATACCCAAAGAGTATCTGATGTGTTATTGAGTGGTTAGGTAAAATCATTTTTTAAAAAGTAACAAAAAAGCAAACCAGTCAAGTACATTTAAACTTTGAGTTTCTGAATAACCTACTTATTTCCCCCTATATAAGCCACTATTTAGGCTTATAGGGATGGGGATCATGATAACACAGTAATGGTCTTGCTCTGCCACCTCAGTTGATGGAGGTTTTCTACCATTACAGATTATAGGTGAAAGAGAAGGAGGTGGAGGACTCAGAGAACACAGCACACGGCTCAGTTTACACGCGTCCTCCTCTTGGAGCTCTGGGTCTTAATGGTCGTGTGCAATAGCTTCATAGTGCACTTGTAAATGTCAATGTCTGCATGTGTGTGCACAAGTAAATGTAAGAAAGCATGCAGGAGTGGTCAACTGTAAGTTTGTGTTGGTGGTATTGACATAAAGATGGGCAGATATTGTAATAAATCACCTTAGTCCACTTGCTACTCCCTAGATTTCAATGGCCAAAACAATCAGAGACGCATTCTGCTATGCTTTCAAGAAGGGAGGAAAAATCATCTCTGCATGTAAATTAAGAAATACAGCAGATATCAGCTTAAATACACAAACACACGTGCAGCATCAGTATGCTCATGGGCAAACCGGACGTTTTAAGTTAGAAATCCTAAAAATAGCATTTTGGTTGTAATTAGGACCAACACCATACGATTTTGCATTAGTGAAGAAATATTGAAAATATTGGAAATTTAAAGCACTTCAATATTATTTGTTTGAGCAGCAAGACAGAATAGGCAAGACCTCTAATGTGAAAATAGGGAGCTCAAAAGCGGTCAAACAGCTTTAATTGAGGACTTGTCGGTACTTACAACAATGCCAGCAATTAGCAATTACGTTTCAAATTTTCAGCAAGCAAATTAGCCTCACAATGTTCAGTCACTGAAAGTCAATCAGTCAGTTAATGTCACCATTGATAGACTCACCAGCCTTTACAGCAACCTGCATTGTTTGGTTCGAAAGGGTCATGTGACCTTTGGCACAACTGCACCATCCATGGGGGCAGACTCTCTCGTACTGTCCGGATGGAATTAATATCATTGGTGGACGAGCCTGGGCCAGTGTCCTCCTAACTGCTGTAAATGTTGAATGCTGACAAGCAGGGAAAATGTGAGACATGTTAAGTTTCTCTCACCATTGTCCTTGTGCCTGATTGGATAAGGACACGAAGCCAGCCTCAGCGGCAGCCAGGGATCAGCATCACTCATTACAATGCGTTTTCTTTCCTCGTCATCCTGCCTCTCTCTGGGACAATGTTGTCTTAAAGAAATTCAAACAGACTGGTATTGACACACTGAAAGATCTTTCAAAGGAAACACCATTACATGGAATAACTTCGTTTAACCTCCAAATTAATCATTGCATGGGTAATTAGCACTGATAGAGATGCCCAGAGCATGGATATGGCTGCGTGGGGGGACATGAAATTGAAGAAGAGGGTGAGGATGGGGGGGTCTTGATTTTTTTTCTCATTTACATGAAGATGAGATGATCTTTCTTCCTTCCTGTCTCAAAGACTTACTCACGCCATCACTCAGTCTTTCAATCTGCCTGCCTCAGACTGTTAAACCAACACTGGAGTGGGCTGAACAAATGATGTCACTGAGCAGGGGAGATTTCCCGTGAAGAGCGTAGGTCAGGCAGTTGCTAAAGGCCACCATCTTCTAATTTCTCTCAGGCTTTGATAGAGGGTAAAATACCCACTTATATTTTTAATCCTACCCTATTTTCCTGGGGCCAAGAATAATGTAATGATTTGGACAAGCTTATTAAAGTAAATTGATATGGCTTGATCTGCAAGAACTTTGTGTGATGTCATTGAAGAAAGGCATCTCCCATGTAGTTCAGGGAAGGAGTGAAAACAGACGTGAGTAGTCAGGAATGTGAAAGCCAGAGAAATAAAATTATTTATGTTATTGTATTTTTGATTCATCATATAAAGTACTGTGAAAAAGTATTTGCCCCCGTCTGGATTTCTTATATTTTTGCATATTTGTCACACTGAAATGTTTCAGACCATGACACTAATTTTAAGATGAGAAAGATTACCCAAGTAAACAAAAATGCAGTTTTCCAATTATTTTATTATTTATTTAAGAAAAAAAAGCCACCCAACCCTTCCTGGCCCTATGTCAGAAAGCAATTATGCCCTTAGTTACCAAATTAAGCAATAAAACAAACTGAATTCATAATTGTGTTCAATCTCACTAGATATGCTCAGGAATGGTAAAGGCCAGCCCCTTTGAGTTTAAACATTATTAAACAATACCTACCTGGCAATGTTAAGTAGGCAAAAAGCAGCACATGACGCTGCGATCTAAAAAAAAAAAGTCAAGACCAGATGAGAAACAGTTTTTGACATCCATCAGTCGGGAAAGGTTTACAAAGCCATCCCTTAGGCTGTGGGACTCCAGCAAACCATGGTGATAGCTATTATCTACGAATGGAGAAATGTTGGTTAACCTTCCCAAGAGTGGCCCACCTACCTAAATTTCTTCAAAAACACATTGAGACTCATCTAGGCGGTCACAAAAGAACCAAGATTAACATCAAAAGTACTCTAGGCCTTGCTTGCTTCAAGGTCAATGTTCACGATTCCACAATAAGAAAAAGACTGGGCAAAAATCGCTTCCATGGGTAAGCTGCAAGGGCAAAACCACAAAGGCTTGTCTCACATTGGCCAAAAAAAAAAAAACATCTTAATGACCTCCAAGACTATTGAGATAATATTCTATGACTAATGAGTCAAAAATTTAACTTTTAGCTGGACATCCCATTACATGTGGGGTAAAGCAGTAAGAACATCATACCAATAGTCAAACATTGTGGTGGAGGTGTAATGGTCTGGGCTGCTTTGTTCCTTCAGGGCCTGGGCGACTTGCCACAATTGATGGAACCATGAGTTCTATTCTCCACCAGAAAATCCTGAAGGAGAATGTCCCGGAGATCAGTTTGTGACCAAAAGATCAAGCACAGTTGGGTTATGTGGCAGGACAATGATCCGAAGCACACAAGCAAGTCCACCTCTGAATGGCTCAAAGAAACAAAATTAAGGTTTTTGGCCAATAGTCATAGTCCTGATTTAAATCCGATTGACATGCTGCTGCATGACCTTAAAGATGCTGTTCATGCACCAAAACCCTCTAATGTGGTTAAATTAAAAATATTCTGCAAAGATGAGTGGGCCATAATTCCTCCACAGCGATGTCATTGCCAGTAATTGCAAATGTTTGATCAGAGTTGTTGCTGCCAAGGGTGGCACAACCAGATATTAGGTTTGGGGGGAAATCATGTCTTTACATCGGTGACATAGGTTTTGAATAACTCTTTACCTTCAAAAAATGAAATGATCATTTAAAAGCTGCATTTTGTGTTTACTCATGTTGTCTTTGTCTCATATTAAAATTAGTTGGATGATTTGAAACATTTAAATATGATAAACACACAAAAATAGACAAAATTTGGAAGGGGGCAAATTCTTTTTCACATCACTGTATGATTGGATTCATTTATGTCCTATATTTCCTGAATATTTTACACTAGATTTCTGAATTAGAAAAGTATATGTCCATAGGACATTGGTTAAACTCAGAATCCAATGTTGAATTTTTCATTTTTTTGCCCTGATATGCTTTTGTTATTTTCAGAAAATGAGACCGTATTCTTTGACAGAACATCAAATTGAGACCAAATGCAATAAAAACAGCAAAACAAAAGTTAAATAGAACCTTTGACCAAAATGGTAATTGTATATCCCTGCCTTGTCCCTCAGGAGTGTTTCTGTGTGCGCCTGTGCGCATGTACTGTATTTTTTTGTATATATGTACGCACGTGCCGAGTGAATGTGCGTGCTTGCGTGAGAGATGCTTTCTCTGTGGCTCTTGCAGATGGGGGTACAGTACTGGGGACAGCGGGGGGCAATTCTCCCTCTGTGCAGTGACTCTGCTTGTACAGTTTTGTTGTTTAAATGTTCTACAGACTTAATTGGCATTCCCGGAGGAGGGTTGCCAGCTGTCTGCCTGATGCCGAGGTTTCTAATTACCGAGCTATAAGTTGCCAATGAAGCCGACGGAGCACGGCGCATTGTACATCAGGTGATCAAACCACAGTTTGTTTATTTTCCTCATTTGTGCTGGAGGAAACGTTATCCATGTTAAAGGAATCGCTGCACTCTAACAAGAGGTAAGCAGGAGAGCGTGACAGAGCTGTTGCTTTGCTGTTTTATGCAGTTCCTCTGCATCCAACAATGATGAGTTGGCCTGGTTGACAGGGTGCAGGCGCAAGGCGCACAAGGCTTGCAGGGGTGCTGAGGTGACACACTGACCCAAGGGAAATACTGACTGAAGTAGAAGTCTTTTACATCATCCCTCTGCATTAAACCTTTGCTGAAAGCCATGATGGTTTTGGTCTTTTATGGCTGACAATGAATTTAAGAGAACCTCAGGCAGTTGCCATTTATTACAATTCCTTGGAGTGAGGCACCCTGAATCAAAGAACTAACTCAAAGGAAGCGATAAGATTGAAGCTTATTTGAAAACTGCACACCAAAGAGGAATACAAGATTCCTAGGTACACATGCAGTTTAGCAGACGCACTGCTGCCATTTGCTTTGCGTTGTGAGGTGAGTCCCTAACCCTAAACCTAAGCCTAAACCTAAACCTAACCCTAACCCCAACCCTAACCCCTAAACCTAACCTTAACCCTAAACCTAAACCTAACCCTAACGGAAGTGCGTCCGCTAAAATTCGATGACTTTGCATTGCGAGGTGGAGCAAGGACGTACGTCCGTTAAACTGCATTCTAGCCAATTCCTAACTTACTGGACAATTAATTTCAATGGATTTAAACTCAGAGGCCACTTTATTAGGTACACTTTTCTAGCACTGGGTGGGACCTCCTTTTGCCTGAAGAGCAGCCTGCATTATTCATGGCATAGATTCAATAAAGTGCTGGCATCATTTCTGAGAGATACTGGTCCATATTGACATGATAACATCCAACAATCGCAGCAGATTTGTCTGGTGCACATTCTTGCATTCATATCCCATTCCACCACATCCAAAAGGTGCTCTGATGGTTTATGATTTGGTGACTGTAGAGGTCATTGGTGTACACAAAATGACCGTCATTTTCATGGAACCAGTTTGAGGAGACGTGTGCTTTGTAAAATGGAGCATTATCCTTCTCAAAGTTTATGTGAAATTTGTAAAAACATTGCTAGCACCTTATAAATTTTTAAATCCCGATTTAAAACTTATTTTTATTCCTTGGCTTTTAACCCAGCATGAGAGTTGTGTGGTCACTGTTTTTGTTTTAACTCCTGTTTTTATTGTTTCAGAGCCACTTGTTATTTGTTTGTATGTGTATGTGTTTTATGTATTTTATAGTGCTTTTTACTTTGAGTATTTTATGTGTTCTATTTATTTATTTTATTTATTTATTTTTTTATTTTTTTTCTTTGTGCTGCACTTTGGTAACCTTTGTGTTTTTAAAATGTGCTATATAAATAAAGTGGATTGAATTGGATTGGATTGGACGGTCAGCAACAATACCCAGGTATGCTTTAACAATTAATTTTGATGCTCAGTTGTTCAGAAGGGGCCTAATGAGTGCCAAGAAAACATTACCTACGCCATTACATCGCCACTGGTAGGCCAAACCATTGATACAAGGCAGGATGGATCCATGGATTCATGTTGTTCATGCCAAGTCCTTCCATCTGCATATCACAATCAGATGAGGCAATATTTTTTCCAAAATTTTACTGTCCAGTTTTGTTAAGCCTTTGCTCAATGCAGTCTCAGTTCCCTGCTCTCAGCAGATAGGAATGGGTCCCATGTGTACAGTTGCTGTGGCCCATCCACTTCAAGATTTGAGGTGTTGTTCTTTCAAAGATGCTCCCCTCCTTACCACCATTGTAACACATGGTTATTTGAGTTACTACCAGGCATTTCTGCCCACAGAAATGCCACTGACTGGGTTTTTCAGACCACTCTCAAGAAAATCCCGGGAGATAAGCAGTTTCTCAAAACACCCCGTCTGGCACCAACAATCATTCCAAGCTGAAGTCTGTTGCCCCCCCCCTTCTGGAGTTAGCTCTGAAGAACTGAACTACAACTAAAGTTTTAAGTACATTCATGAACTTCCACAGTGCTTCCATTGTAGATCCCAAAGCATGTTGAATCAGTGGTACAAGATACACAGATAATGATTTCCACCATAGAACAGAAAAATACAGAATTAACACAAAATTCCTGAACAGATAACATCATGATTACTTCCACAAATTATTCATTAAGATTAAATTACTTATTCTGAGCTTAATGTGGATTTTTTGAACAAGACCCATTCTACAGATCTTCTTGTATTTAATTAAGTTTAGGTACTCAGCAAAGTTCTTCTTGAGTGGACCACCAGAAAGTGTGGCAGTCGGCTCTGTTAAGGGTGCCTCCGTATCTATCTCCCTCTGACCGTTCCCTTTCCTCTGTCTAGTGTCATAAACTGGATTTTTAGGATCCTTCTGAAATTCCACTCATAATTCCATATAAGCTGGGACTGAGTTTTTTTTTCCAAATTATCTTTGCTAAAACTACTTTAAGAATAAGTGCAAAAAATGTGTAAAAAGCCAAATAAGTACTGGAGATTTAGATTTGGGATTTGCGAGGTGGCCAGATAGTGTGGTTTTCAGCAGTGGGTTTAACAGAATGTATTTTAAATACGAGAAATGCAGGGTAGTTTAAATTTGCTGACCGCTGCAGAATGGCTGAAATACTACTGGTATCGCTGAAAACACGCGGGATGTGCCAGCGCAAAGAGAAGAATGAGTGTAACATGCTAATGGTAGGATGAGTGCTTCACACATGTTGACGTGAAATGCACACCGGTCCTGGTGGAACACAGTTTGTGGTGTCTCTGGCTGTGCACAGCAAACTATCTGTACAGACTGTGTCATGTCAGTGTGCGGACTGTCATGCGCAAGGTGCAAATCCGACCCGCTATCCCAAAACCATGAGGCTCTACGACCCCTCCGGCCTGGCAGCCTGGCACGGGGGGAGGAGTTGGGACAGCAATAACCGGTTCAGAAGGAGAGCTTCCTCCAGCCAATGCATCCGGTGTGCGGGACATGTTGACTCTGCGTGTATTATTACAGATGCATGGAGCCGCATAGTCACACAGGATAATCGCTCTGCGGTGGCTGCGAACCAGCAGGAAATGTAAAAGTTGCCGGCTTTCAAGGGTAAACAGGGCTCGTCTTCTGGCAAGACCACGGCAGCTGAGCAATTTATAAACATCAGCTAGAGTACAAGGGACCCATATTAATGACAAGATCTCAAACTGCGAGCCGCGAACAGAGGCAGGGCCCAAACAACCAGCCAGATTGATTATTAAATTGAGAAATTTCTCTAAATAATAAGTACACATATTTTTCATTTCATCTGGTTACATGGCTACCATCTTGTATGCGGCTTAATTCTAGAGGATACATAAGGAAAGACTGGAGGAAGTGTCATTTTCTGGGCGACTGCTAACATGTCCAATGTAGCAACGCTGTTAAGAGAGCAAATGATTGTGCATGTTTAGTTTCATTCAGCTTGTGGAAGTATTAGCCTCAGGACTGTTGTCAGGAGTAAGGAGGTCTGAGGAAGGGAATTCAGGCATTACAGTGGGTCATTTTTTTATTTTATTTAACCCTTATTTAACCAGGGAAGTCCCGTTGAGATTGAAATGTCTTTTTTCAAGGGAGCCCTGGGGGGTTGAGGTGGGGAGGAGAGGGCAATTTGCACAGCCAATTGGATCAGGGGATGGTTAGGTGGCAGGTCGAAAGAGCCAGGTTGGGAAATGACATTGGCATGTTTAGTTTCATTCTTTAATGACCACAGTGAGTCAGGACCTGGTTTAACGTCTCATTAGTCTCCTTCAGTACAGTGTTGTCACTGCACTGGGGCATTGGGGATTATAGCCAGAGGGAAGTACTGGCCCACCAACACCTCTTCCAGCAGCAACTTGGTTTTCCTCAGTGGTCTCCCATCCAAGTACTGACCAAGCCCACACCTGCTTAGCTTCAGCCACGCAGCTGGAGCAGATCGAATAGTGGTATGGCTGCTGGCAATAGTCATTCTCTTGCACTTGTGGCTGTAGAAATCAAATGCCAGGTCTACTCCATAGATAGCTTTAAGGAGGTAGTGAAGCTTGTTTGACTAACTTCTGATATCATATTCCATCTGCCATTCCTATAAAGCTTCTGCCATACTGCCTCTTCTTATTGTCATATTATTTTTTGATAAATGACTCGCCGATGCTACTGTTTACACCACCGCTTTTGTGTCATTTTGGCTGTACTTTTTTATAGCCACAAAATCAGATCAAATTAGACCATTTCATTCAATTATGGAAGCTTGCAGTGAAATATTGAAAGGATAAAGACTTAGAGATGGAATCATAAGAAGTTCATTGAGATGCAGTTAATGGGGCATATTGGAATACATAGTAAGATGAGGAACATAAACATAATTCTAACCTCCAAAGGGTAGTACACAGTTCATTAGGTTTGCTTGTAACGGTTGTGGCAACAAATTACCCTATCAATGAAGATGAACAGGTGAGACACCCATGGGAGCCAACCTTGTTGTTTGGAAGGCAGAGCGTCATCATTGCAAGCTAGATATCATAAATTTTTGCGCATTTGAAGGGATTTACCTGCCAATGACTTAGTCTTTACAAATTCTGGAATGAAGTTAAGTAGGCCAGGTTTAGTCTCAAGCAATTAGAAAACACTACTAGTCACCATTGTCAACAACAAATGTGGCAATAACTGTATACAATACAGGTATTCACACATATACAAACTGATATTCATATGCTACCCAAAGTACAAATATTTTGAAGTCGTAAATTCATGAGAAGCTAATTTATGATCAGCTTCACAGCGCATTCCTAGACTAAACAGAGTTTGCCATGGAGAAAATTAAAGTAAATGAGCACTAAGCTTGATCTCTGTCTATGAAACTGGCCCTTGGTCTGGTAAAACCCAGAAGTATGGATACTGGTTGTGCACTAATCTTACCAGTTTGTCTCTTGTCACAAATCATTTGGTCATAAAAATGATTTATTTACTCCTGGAAATGAGTGGGATGGAAAGATACTGAAAGCAGGTTTGAAGAGCCTCACTAAGGAAGTCCAAGGACAAGAGGCACGGAACACGGCCCAAAGACTGAGACGCGGAAGGGGTACAGTGCAAATGAAATAGTGTGCCCCAGGAAGCACAGGTCAGCATCCCCACTTCACTTTAATTGCCCCTACAATGGTCTAATTGATAAGAGCGGGGAGGAGAGTGAGGGCCGGCCATCTCGCCCAGCTGGTGTGAAGCTAAAAAGAGTGCGCGGAGGCTGCCGTGATTATTCAACATGTTTCCTAATCCCGGGCCATTCGGTAGGAACCTGTGAAAGAGCCTGGTCTTTGTGCCGTGGGCTAATCGTGTTTTGGAAACGCCGATCGGGCTAATCTTCTGGCCTGCCTCTAATGTGAAGCCGCTGATATCCTCTGCTGCGATAAATTAAGCTACTTATTAATCTAATTACGGTACATTCATCCCCCAAACTTTCATGTGACTTGAAAAGGCTGCTTTCTCCCCCCCATCCCCCATCATGACTGTCTCCCTCCGCCAGCTCTCTCCGACCGCATGGCTCTTGCCGTCCCAATTAGCGGCATTCTGGATCGTGCCTTTAACAAGCTGCCGGTCTTTAACCTGGCCAAGCGGGCAGTTTTCTGCACTGCCTCCACTCTCCCACAACGACCTTTCACCACTGTGCTTTCATCTCTCACTGACTTGTTTTTTCTTCGTAAGAGAGGAACTGTTTAAATCGTTATTTTATCACCCCCTATCTTCTCATTCTACTTCTTGTGTTTGGATGCTTGCAGGAATGCGAGTGAAATTTTTCTCTTGACCTAAATTCTCAGGAGTTTTTGAATGCGTGGCTGTTGATTGGTAAGCATGAATCTCAAGGCTCAGTCAATAATCAACCCTCTAGACAGCAAGTTAGACTGTCTCTATCTGCTAGGGAAGCAGCTTTCAGTCTAAGAGTCAACCGTTTTTTATCTCTGCGTGATGAAGAAGCCTTCTGTGTGAAAGTGAATGGTTTTCTGTGAGCAAGAAGCTCTCTGCCTGAGAGTGAGAGGTTCTCTTGACTGTGAGTGACCAGCTCTGGGCCTGTGAGTATGCAGCGCTCTAGACTCCTGGGGAATGTGAAGTTCACGCTTGGCTGGTCGCACAGATGTGACTCGGCCCTGATTAGGAAGGAGGCCTGTGGGTAGTGCAGGGTGAAAGGGGATGACAGTTTCATTCCCGACAGAGGGTGACCCAAAAGGGAGATGAAAGAGGCTCATGTCTTCACTTTAGCAGGTCAAACTGGGCTGCAGTCATCCGTGAATGCTCTCTCACCCACTCCCGCTTTTTATCTTCAGTCAGGCTTTCTCTAACACCCCCCTCAGTTTTTTTGTTCCCCCTCTTTCCTTCCTTTCAATACCCCACACAGGTCTTGTCTCTGCAATTAGTACCATTTTCCATTCAAACCCATGCTCACTCAATGAGAAAACACCAGCTCTTCTTGTCTTGTCTTTTCACTGGATTTAGGTTCAAATACACACTAAAGTTTGCCATGCTTTTCCCAGTGAAATTAGGATTATCAGTCAGTTTAGAGGTTCATTGAACCCAGATCAAACCAAACCTTGATCCCAGCACTATGTTTAGGCAACACTGAAAAAATTTAACCATACCACACATGGTTTGTCAATTGCAGCAGCTTTATTGAAACCTGTACAACTTTAGACATTTTTAAATTCTAGTAAGGGTAGTCGTAGGGCTAAAGGCCCTATACAGGGATGTGAGCGCCTCTGCCATAAATGAGCTCCAGGATCCCTTTGGCTTGGAGGGATTGTGCCTGTTATGGGCCCTACCCCAGGTATGGGTCATCAATCGCAGCAGAGCAATGTGAGACAGAGGCCGCAGTTGTATCACCTACTGTACCACTGGCTCTTTTCTGTTGCATCTGGCGGGAAATCCTTCCTAAAGATAGTTACCTTGGTAGAGGCATACCACCTTTATAAATAGGATGCTGCGTGGAGCTTAAGTCCCACTAGGTAGTCTCAGTTGTCAAAGACAATCAGAGGTGAGGTCTGCTGCATGGGCAAAAGACGTTCTCTCAAATTTAGCCCTGGTTAAGTGCCAACCATAGGAGAGCACAATTAGGTGCCATCCAGGCACAGTCTACTTCTTCATGGGGTGCATGGGGATAACGTGATTGGTCCTGACCTTAGACTGCTAATTCTCCATCAAAGCAAGCAAAAGCTAAAGTAGAATCCAAGAAGAGAGATATCAAGTGACTTCCTGTGATGCCAGCTAGTTGGAATGTTCACTCCTTGCAGACTGATGAAAATGAAGACATTAATGATCTGAGATAGGTGACTGTTCAAAAAAACACTGCTCAAACCAGGTGTGGCTATAGCAGCACTGCAAGGGACCAACCTTGCAGAAAATGGCAGCAGAAAAGAAAGTTATTATACATGCTACTGGGTTGGAAAACCAGAAAATGAAAAGAGAGAACATGGAGTACATTGCTATAGGCAATAATATCCAGTGTATGATTGAGATTAGCACAAGTGCTGATAAGTTCATGATGTCAATTTACCTCAACACTAAAGAATGCCAAATATACATCTTTAGTGTATATCCACCAACCTCAACCTGTCTGACGATTTTAAAGACAAGTTTTATCATGAACTTCATGAGGCAGTTAAAGCCATTTCAGAATTGCACCAAGTCATCCAAATGACTTTAATATGTAATGGGGTGACCTGCCTTCCTGACGTGCCAGTCTGTCTTGTAATTACAGTAATTGAAAGCAGGAAACTTCCGACTTACTTCCTATTAGGCGATTCCTTTAAATATGCACTGCAACTTCAATCAAGGATTCCTCTTTGTGAAAATGTAGTGAAAAATACTATTGTGTGCAATGAGAACACACAAAAAAACACTGCCATTTGTATACTGAGTTAAAAATCTGGGTAATAAACAAGAAAACTGAAAACATAAATTTTTTATAAGAACTGAAAGGTGTCGCAAATTTTATTTTTTGACTCTTGCATAGCATGAATACATGTTTGGAGGCTCATTCCGTCATAATTGATGCAAAAAAAAATTTGTTTAAACTCATTTGAGGCAACATTGTTTTGCAAAATTACCTCCGATGGTCAGTTATTCCACTACATAAGCTGACAAAACTTTGAGCAGTTTCACAGTGTTAGGCAGGATTGCTCGACGGAAGAGGCTCTCTGAGATTGTTCATAGCTGCATTGTAGCCTCACATGATGCTGGTTAGTCTCTTAGAAAAATTACTGACCATGTTAAATGCTGCCAAAGCACTGTAAGAAACACCATCGAGCATTTCAAAGAGACCAGTTTGCTGAAAACTAGTGGCAACAGAGGTGCAAAACGGAAGTCAAGTGCCTCTGTTTTTTTTTTTTTATCTGTGTACGACAAGCAAAAAAAAATCGGCATTTGACGGCACAACAACTCCGTGATGATATTAATAGCTCCAGAAGTGAAGAGATGAAAGTATCAAGATCTACTATTTCCAGAAGGCAGTGTGAAAATGGTCTTACTGTTCATGTTGCTGCCAATAGCGGGCAACATCAAAAACAGACTCGAGTTCGCATAAAAATTCAAGGATCGGACACCAACAGACTGGTGGCAAATCCTTTGGACCGATGAGTTAAAATTTGAAATCTCATCCAAACGCAGAATTATGTATGCTGTAGAGTTGGAGAACCTTTCAAAAGGGACTGTTTAACCCCTTCAGTAAAACATGGCGGTGGTAATATTGTGGTTTGGGGTTCAGTCTGCTTGAAAGGAGCCGGTGATCTAATAAAAATTGACGGATCCGTCGATCAAAAGAATAATCACAGCATCCTTGTGAAGCAAGCATTGCCATCTGGAAAGAGACTTATTGGTTGGGGATTTCATTTTCAGCAAAATAATGACCCTAAACACACTTCTAAGTTGAGCAAGAATTATCTCAGTCGTCAAGAATCATCAGGTGACATAAATGTTATGACTTGGCCAACTAAAAATCCAGACCTTAATCTGATTGAGCAAAAAATGGGATTTACTTGATACCACGATAAACAAATCTGTTGTAACATCGAGAGAATCTCTTTGGAATGAACTTCAAACCATATGGAATGGTTTAGTGAGTGAGGAAATAAAAAAGTATGTGAAAACTATGCCTGAAAGATTAAATGCTGTAATCAAAGCAAAGGGTGGCCGCACGAGATACTGACTTTTTCTCCCAAAAAGACATTATTATTTTTGTTTTTACTATGTATTGTTGTTGGTTTACTAATTTTCATCTATATGATATAACATTACATGAAATAAATACTTGAATAGTACTTGATTTCTGATTTATCTATATTTCGCTAAGTGCATAATCATCACAGCACAATACTGTAAATAAAAATGTTCTCCTGAAAATTTTTTTTTTTTGGACTTGGCCCCTTAATGAACTCATCAATTCAACTTTATATACAGTTTGGTTTGTAAATATTTGGGCATTGACACCAATATTATTATTTTAGCTGTTGAGAAAAAAATATTGGAGTTGAAATAATAAATATGAGTTCTAAGTAGGGACACTCTGCTTCAGCTTGAGAGTTAACACATCAGAAATTGGGAGGACGGTATAAGAATTACAGCATTTTTTTAAAGAGGTCCTCCATTTTTAGGGACAAAAAGTATTTGGAAAAATTGGATGCTCAGCTGTTCCATGCCCAGATGTATTTTATTCCCTAACAATTTCATTCAAAAGCAAACACATAAAAGGTCCGTTAGTTCATTTTCATTTAAAATCTGTTGCTATTTACTCTCAATGAGAAAATCAAAGAGCTGTCAGTGCCAGTAAAGCAGTGGTTCTCAAACTCAGTCCTTGGGGACTCCTGTGTATGCTGGTTTTCATTCCAACCACAGTTGCAATTCCAGAACTTTAACAAGCCATTCATTTTTCTTAATTAGGTGCTTATGATTTTCACAGAGGTGATTTATTATCTTGATTCACAAACAGCCAAAATTAGCTTTGCAATACCCCAGAGATTACCAATATCATAAAGTGCTTATTGCACTATTGGCAAAATATAGGTAACAAATGAATGGTATTAATTAACCAACTAAACAACTTAATAGATAGCTGGTTCATTGGTATATATGCAACGATGAGCTATTTTTTCCTTATACTTCAAAGCAAAACAAGTGGGCCTCATTACCATTAGCATTGTTGATGAATTCTTCATTACTTTCCAGATGGTTAGGATTGCTGGCCAGGTGTACATAACAAATAAGAGCTAACAGATTGACCTCAGTCTTTAATTTCATGAGTTATACATAATTTACCTCTTTATGCATTCTGAAATTAACCATTTGAAATTTAAACCAATAGGTGCTACATGCCCACAGAAGATATTCAGTATTTATCATCACATGCAAAGCCATTTCTGGCAAATGTAATTTAAGAGTTTAAGTAATCCCACAGTATAAGCTTCTAGTTTGGAAAGTTAATAGCTTGTTAAAATTCTGGGACTGCCATTGTAGTTGGAACAAAAACCAGCATACACAGGAGTACCCCAGAGCCGGGTTTGAGAACCATTGAGGTAAAGCAAGCCATTATTAAGCTAAAAATGAAAATAAACCCACCAGAGAAAAAGCAAAACCATTAGATGTGGCCAAGTGAACTTTTTGGTGTATTCTTAAAAACACAGAACGCACTAGTGAGCTCAGGAGTGCTAAAAGACCAAGAAGACTACAGATAGCAACTGTGATGGATAACAGAAGAATTCTTTCCCTGGTTCAAAAAACCACTTCACAACAGTTGGCCAGATCAAAAAATTCTCTTGGAGGTAGGCATTTTTAGTGCCAAAGTCAGCAATCAAGACAAGGCCTGCCCAGAGTAAATACAGGGTTTTGATTTTAACATGTAAACTATTGGTATGGCTCAAAAACAGAAAACTTGTTTCAAAAAAATTTTTAAATGCCTGTATAATACTGGAAGAGCATCCCATTGACAAATGAGACAAAGATCAACTAAAATCAGAAACACAGGAAAAGAAGACGATGGAGAAATAAAGGAACTGCTCATAATCTGAGGTGTACCACCTCATTTGTGAAGTGTTGTTATGTATGGGCATGTGTGAACTGGGCTGCTTGTATCTGCTGGTGATGAGACTGTTCACAAAAGATGGAGGATGAATTCTGAGTTGTATAGGGCTTTATCATATACTTAGATTTAGCCAAATGTATTGGAACCATTTGGAAAATGCTGATTTGGTTGCATACTGCAAAAAAAAAAAAAAAACAACTCAAGATTTTTTCAAGGCAAAGAAGTGGAACTTTCTACCAGACACATGTCAATCATATGACCTGAATCTAATTGAGCATGCCAGACACCACAACAACAAGGCAAAAACTGAAGAGAGTTGCAGTGAAGGCTGGGCCGAGCATCACCAGAGAGAAAATCCAGGGTCTGGTGATATCTATGGGTTCCAGACTTAAGCCAGTCATTGACTCCAAAGAGTTTGCCACCGAGTATTAAAAATCACATATTAATTATTAAAGCTGCAAGCAGCGATGAACGGGCCCTCACACCATTGTGCACGCTGGGGGTGGTGGCGAGATCCTGACAGGTGCAGCTGTGCATTGAAAACAGCTGGATTGTGGCAACCTGGTTAAAGAAGCTGCGAGGGCTGCTTTGTTGAAATTTTCTAGGGGGTGCTATGGAGCCATTTTGCCCCAACCCCCATGGGCAACACCCCTATCATATGTAAGTGCTCACCATTCTTGAAGTGTGTATAAATTTTCATGAGGTTATGACTTCGTTAAAGCCATGAAAAAGCCAAACGTAATTTGATGGCGAGGGATCGATAGTCGCCACGCTGGCAGACGGACGCCATTGCTCGTAGCTTCCCAGCATTCATAATGTAGCTTCACCAACTTATTTTGCACGTCTTAGAAGTGGAATAAAGTTGGTGGGTCAACTATGCTGGATCAGTACATGGTAGAGTAAAAAAAGGTCACTTCCTGTTACCACTGGGGGGCACTATGACTATAACGGGATATTGTCATGTGAACATGTTCAGGCCGGGACTCTTATCAAACTTGTGAAGTTTGGGGCAGATTGGACAATATACATTGAAGTTACAGCAACTTCCTGTTTCATGGCAAATACTGGAAATTCGACGCCACGCCACCGCCACGCCATTCAACGATGACTGGATCTTTTGCTACCTTTTGGTCAGAAACTAGTCTGAATGAACACACCGATTTTGAAGTCGATATAATAAATCCTGTAGGAGGAGTTCGTTAAAGTACAAAGTGTGCAAAACGCCAAAAATGGCCACTTAATTCAAAATGGCCGACTTCCTGTCGGGTTTAGGCTATGGCTCCATGAGACTTTTTTGTGCGTCTGGGCATGATATATGTGTCTACCCATTTTCGCGCATGTCGGTGAAACGTGCCGTGGGGATGCTGTTTAAAGGGCGTGGCCAAGCCATTGGGCCACGCCCAAAGCTTAAAACCATATCACATGTATCATGTTTGACTGTTATCAAACGTGAAGTTTCAGGCAGATTCGACCATGAACACTGTAGTTAAAGCAACTTCCTGCGTAATGGCGAGACATTGATGTTCGCAGTACCGCCAGGGCAACGCCATTTGAGGATTCATCACAATCTTCATAATACAGCATTATCAAGGTCTTGAGGCTATTCTGACCACATTTGAGTTGGATCAGCTTAACCTGCTACGAGTAGCGCGTCAAAGTGTAAAACAAGTCATTTCCTGTTGCCAGCAGGTAGTGCTATGATTATTGACGGGATATTGTCATGTAGACGTGTTTAGGGCGGGACTCTTATCAAATGTGAAGTTTGGCTGACTTCCTGTGGGGTTTAGGCTATGGCTCCAAAAGAGTTTTCTGTGCGTCTGGGCATGATGTATGTGTGTACCGATTTTCGTGCATGTTGGTGAAACGTGCCGTGGAGGCGGCTGTTTAAAGGGCGTGGCCAAGGCATTTGGCCACTCCCACCTTCGAAGACCATAATACATGTTAATTTTCACCGCGACTGACGCATGTACCAAAATTGGCACGTTTTTGAATATGATTAAGCCCCCAAAAATGCGATTCTTTCAGAAAAATAACAATAATAATAATAATAATAATTCCTTCAGTTTCAATAGGGTCCTCGCACTGTGAGTGCTCGGGCCGTAATTAATAATGGCAGTTTGTCCAAATACTTTTGAGCCCCTAAACTTGAGGGGGCTGTGTGTAAAATGGGTGTAATTCATGCATGATTCAGACAATATTTCTGGAAAAAAAAATTAATTTGAGGTTGAAAGTCTGCCCTTCATAGACATCTTGATTGTTTTTTTTTTCACATGTACTGTGGTAGTGTACAAAACTAAAGCAATGAAAATTGTCTCTCTGTCCAAATATTTATGGCCCTAACTGTACTGAATATCTCTCATAGCTTTCGGTAATTTGAACAAAGTCAATTTTGACTGAAGGTGACCTATATAATTTCCTATAGTGATCCCAAGGTTTTCAAAGATCCCAAATGCGGAATCCTAAATTTGAAGGAAATACTGTATGTATAAAATGATGCAGAGCAATATTATCTATTTCCTGTCATGCAGCAGCCATAAAAATATGTAAAAATATGAGATCCTGGGTTTGAATATTTCACTCAAAACAGAGTAATGTCGCTTCAGTGTGAGAAAAAATTTGAGTTTAAGGGGTTAATGGTTGAGCTTTTTCGGCCATGTTCGCCTTACTTATCAGACCCTGCATGCGCAACCAACTGAGGGTATAAGCTCACCCTAAAACACACAGGAATGTTTCTCGTGGTCCAACTTTGAGATGCAGTGACTAAATTTCTCCAACTGTCTCTCTACCATAGCAGTCTGACATGGCCTCCTACTTACAGGGCCTGATGCCAGCCCGCTCGGCAGTTCCAGTGGGACTGCGGAGCTGTATTGCAGGTCTCCAGGACGATACTTGGTGTATCACTGGCACTGCCTCCCTAGGCTTCTCTCTTGATGATGTTGGAGAGGAGATGTGGTGGAAGCTGTGCGCTCCCCAAACAAAAGCCAACAAAGAATGGGAAGACGGAGGAGCTGTTTGTTCCTGGAAACAAAAGTGCCGTTGCCGCTATCAAACTCCCATTAGATACGGGGAATTGAGCGTGTGGGCTACGTAGTGCTCCAAACGGTGAGGTGATAACGCGCCGAGAGAGGGAGGCCAGCCAGCTAATTGCATGCCGAATATTTATAGACCAGACAATTAGCAACCGCCTTTTATATGCAAAATAACAACAGCAGCAGCATAGAGAGAGGGGAAAAAGTAATTAAGATGCTCAAAACAGGACAGGGACATGCTGTCTGTTGTGTTGTGATTTGTTGCTAACAAACACAATAATTAGCCTGTCATTGCGGGATAATGAAGTCGGCAATGTCCCTTTTTTCCCCTTCAGCGCAGCTTCGCGCAAGGGCATATAATGGCCTGCATGCAAACGCAAGGCCACTGGGGTCAGGGGTCACCATGTGGTGTGTGACTTCTGCAACCACCAGCTTGCTCCCACCAGGAGTGTTGGGATGCGTTGCCATGCCATCGCGTCTGCAGGTGGCGAAGCGTTGCCATGCTATTGGCTGGGCGGGCAGTGTGGCGGCATGCCTCGTTTCACAGGAGGGCAGCAGCGTGCATTCAGCTTTGTGCTCTCATACTACATGTGCAAATGCACGTTCACATATGCTCACGCATATGCAAGAAAACACACACATTCCCAAAAAAATGCACACACACAGGCAGAAACATTCACATACATACGCACAAATCAATGCTCAAACATGTAAACACATACACATTCAAATGGACATCTCTATGCGCAAATATATACACACATTTACACACACAAATGCATACAGTACATATATGCATGAACACACACAATCCCATGGATACGGACACACAGCATGCATATTCGCATACAGCTGCTGATACAATTGCACAAGCAAACGTATATACACATGTGGACAGGTACACATTTACTCACACAAGCACTCACATGCACAAACATTCACAAACGCATACAAAGGGATGCACTCAAGCACACTCTCAGACAGACATGTACAAGCCTAAGCTGAACACCCATGATTTCCGATCACTCTGACAGCTCTGCATTGAAGAATTCTTCTGTTTTCTTCGTGAAAACAAAACTTGCACGACTTTGTGGTGCGTTTCAAGAGAAGAGACGGAGTCAGATTTGGTGTTAGAAAACACAGTTAAAAAGAAACTGAGTTTATTCGTCGTCTCGACCAGCGCAGTGTCCAGTGTAATTATGATCTGACTGCCTTCATTGGGATACAACAGGGTTTAAGTAACCATTGTGAACAAAAGATATTGACCCAGGAGTTTCACTATGGTGCAGAAACAATAGTGCCTGATTAACTCATTGGGTTAAACACAGATGACATTGTCTCAGTGAATACAGTACATAACCCATCAGTGTGTTCCTGCTTGACTACATCAACCCAGCAGTGGGCTGAAACTGCCTTGATTAAGTAGTAGAGCGAGACAGAATAGCTGGTTGTAAAGATTCTAGATTACTGCCAACAGAATGCCATATATCACTATATGTGCTATGAACACTAAAATCTAACAGCATCAAGAATCATTATTTATCTTTAACCCTTAAATGCCCAACTATAGTAAAAGTTGAAAGAAAAATCTATGTATTCTTTTAATATGTCCTGAGGAAGGGCTAATAACAACCCAATAGCAATTTTTAATTTTTGGTGACCTTTGACCTCATTTCAGTTTTGTGACATATATGTCACTCTAAGTTTTTAGGATATAAAGAGAACTTTTGTCCATCATTGTTTTGGTAGTTGACATATAGCTGAAGCATTAGGCATAGCTTATTTTTCATTAGCTTACCTTTTTGTCTACTTTATCCAGTGATGAATGGGTGCTGATCTATCGTGTGGATTCCACCATGGGGGCGACCATATTGGAAAGGTTAGCTGGTGCAGCCAGTGAAGTGTCAGTTCCACTTTTATGCATCAGATGGCAGCACTGATGGTCTAAATATGTCACTATGGGCATTAGGTTGCAAAATTTATGCGGGGTCAGTGGTTTTGATAACCCCCAAAATCGTGTGACAGATTTGTCACAGGGGGCATTTAAGGGTTAAGTTATATAACCAAATGAGCTCAGGATCATGATAGAAGAATGGATAATAAAATTATTTTTAAAATGAAATCACCTTTACAAAATGATTTATATATCAGTAGAATAAAATAAATTAGCATCAGAAGAACAGACTCAATGAATATTTGCAGAATTACACAAGGCTGAATGAGTAATGCACAAGATTTACTGCTACCATGAAGCCTGACAGCCCCTCCCCTGGAACCCAAACCTCTCCACATTCAACAGATCAGGTGAAAAAAAAAACAGTTTCAAATTGGTATTCATGCAAAAAAAAAAAAAAAAAAAAAAACCTATTCAGGCATGCTTGTGCTCCAGTTAATAGGATAGGTGTGGGTGCGGGTGTACACCGATCAGCCATAATATTATAGCCACCTGCCTGAAATTGTGTAGGTCCCCTCTTTGCCGGAAAAACAGTCCCGACCTGTCAAAGCATGGACTCTTCTAGACCTTTGAAGGTGTGCTGTTGTATCTGGCACAAAGCAGCAGATCCTTTAAGTCCTGCAAGCAGCGAGATGGGGCCTCTGTAGATCGGATTTGTCTGTTGAGCACATCCCACAGATGCTCGCTTGCATTGAGATCCGGGGAATTCGGAGGCCAAGTCAACAATTTGAACTCGATGCATTCCTCAAACCATTCCTAAATCATTTTTTGCAGTGTGGCAGGGCGCATTATCCTGCTGAAAGAGGCCACTGCTATTAGGGAATTACCGTTTTCATGAAGGGCTGGAGTTGGTCAGCAACAATGTTAAGGTAGGTGGTACTTGTCAAGGTAACATCCACATGAATGGCAGGACTCAAGGTTTCCCAGCAGAACACGGTCCAAAGCATCACACTGCCACCGCTGGCTTGCGTTCTTCCCATAGTGCATCCTGGTGCCATGTCTTCCCCAGGCAAGCGACGCACACACATCCGGCCATCCACAGGATGTAAACAAAACGTGATTAATCAGACCAGGCCATCTTCTTCCTTTGCTGTGCGATCCAGTTCTGATGCTCATGTGCCATTGTTGGCACTTTTGGCTGTGGACAGGGGTCAGTTAGAGCACCCTGACCGGTCTGCAACTCTGCAGCCCCATATGCAACAGTCTGCGATGCATTGTATTCTGAAACCTTTATAACAGAACCAGCATGAACTTTCTCACCAATCTGAGCTACAGTAGCTCTTCTGTTGGACTGGACCACTCGGGTCAGCCTTCACTCAACTACTAACATTACACAATTGGAGCATTTCCCAGGGGTAAAAGTCAACCCAGAGGACAGGATGCTTGAATTTCTATTATAAGCTAATTTACCCAAAATCATAACTAAAGTAAAATCTTAGTTTGCCAGCGAAAGTTAGAGGATAAGCGAGAATAAATAACTAGTAAGCCATAGAATATGCGAATAAAATTGAACGGTGTGCACGATGCATGGTGTGATGTGAAAATGGCCATATGATGTTCTATTTATCATATACTCATTTTGACCATAATTAAGGATGCATTTTATCCAAAGCATTTATTTCAAGTCACTATTGTCATCACTATAGGCCAGTGGTGCCAGCATTTACTTTTAGTCAGCGGTGTATTTAAGTCAATGAAATGGCTAATTAGCTAGCTAGCAGGCAAACGCAATTTTCTCCATTAAGGTAATGATTTTGCGTTTCTACGATAATTTACCCATGAAACGTTTTAATAGCCCTTCGCATGAATATTGCTGCAAAACATGGCATTACGCATACTGTTTACAAATAAAGTTCCTTTTCTATAATGTAGTCCAGTTCAGAAATTTCAGCTGCTCAGGATGAGTCTCTCCGCCATGACAACGTCAAATCAGCCTCTGCAGCTATACGTTGCCAAAGATGCTCATGACTGTTGCTATGGCAATGGTTGCTGCCACTGATACGGGATTTTGCCCAGCGGGCAGATATGGGTGATACAGGATTTTTGCCCAACGGGCTGATACAGCCTCGTGCCTCGCGCTCATATCACATGGGCAGATTCCCCGTATTTATAAGGAAGTTTATAATGAATAACGTTATTTGCCGGTTACCTAAAATTCAGAATAGCGTTTTCACTGAGGTAAAATGGCCTGTTGAATCCATAATCCCGGCAGAATGAAACAACTTGGATGGTATTTTACCTCTAAAAGAAGAACAAATGACTGCACTTAAAGCTTTTATTGATAAGAAAGATGAGTCTGCTGAATTTCTGACAAGATTTAGCAAAAGTTTCATTTACCAATTGGCCTCACTGGTTGCCAGGACAATGGGGCACAGTGAAAATGCTAATAGACCTGACGATCAGAATGAAATCTGCAGCGGACATTGCCAACTTGGAGGGTTGAGTAGGGGAAAATGCCCTGTTGGGGTGCCTGTTTTTCCCATATTATAGAACGGGTGCTTCCCATCCTTAAATGTGATTGGCTGAGCCGCGTTCCATGCCGGTATAAAATCACTGTAACCCACTGCATTCTGAGGCAGAGCGCAGCACAAAATATCCCTGAGCGTAGCTTAACAACCAACTACTCTGTGCTCAACTGACTCATTAGGTTACTTTTGTTTCAAGACTTTTAGCTCGCTATTTCAGTGTTAGTGAAGTTTAGCCTTTTAACCCGCTAACCAGTTGGCTATCTACCTAGCTAGCTATAGCATTATAGAATTCGATATCATTTTAGCTTGCTAGCTACGTTGCTAACTAGCTCGCTATTTCAGTATTAGCGATAAATTGTTTTTTTTTCTTGTGTGTTTATTTTATGGGCTATAGGTAGGGTAACCACATCCATTGTAGTGAACACTAGCTAGTTGACAAGCTGGCTAGCAAACTAATGCGCAATTCAACATATTTTCCTGGACACCGGCAAGTGTAGGGGACATAAGTCAATCTTGTTCCCAACTCTTGCAGCTGGTTGTAATGATATGGCCGATCAGCGCGAGTTGAGAATAATGAAACTAGAAAACCGAAACCGAAACGAACTTAAAATTATTAAACGGGGCCTTCGGGAGACCGAAGGAGACAGTCCAAATAGCCTGCTTTCATGGTACATCTACATTAACGAGCCCAAATAGCCTGATGTGACATGATAATGGCGCTAGATGAAAAAGTAATCTTAGCGTTTGTGTTGCTTGCCAACCATTCTGTCCATTCTATCTTGCTTGGTTGAAGAATGGATAGTTCTCAATTTTATTGTTGCTTTATTACCAATAAATTGTTGATTTTTTTTCTTGAGTGTTTATTTAATGGGCTATATGTAGGGTAACCATTTTATAAAAGCAATAAGCCCCTTGAAGCAGTGGGTTACAGTGATTTTACAACGGCGAAGGGGCTGCGCGTCATGCCTTAGAACGCCCCTCCACCGTCATAAAATCACTGTAACCCACTGCTTCTTGGGGCTTATTCCTTTAATAATTCCAAGTTAGGGTCAAATTACATTTTTTTCCCTATGGACTACATTGTCAACAGAAAAGTACTGTACCCACCAATACTCTTACACATGCAAAATATTTCAAGAATAACTGATTTCATGGTATGTGTATTCATTTTCAGCAGTCAGAAAAAACAATGTTTCAACGCTTATTATTTGGCAGGACATTGTGGTTATCTATGACATGTGAATAGCTATGCAAGTGGAATTTGAGTTCATCTTATTAACAGGAAACATGGAATGACATTACTGTTTTTAAGCCATTGCCTGCAGGGCAAAATGCCCTCGGTGCCGTGGGGTAGAACGCCGCCCAGTAGGTCTCCCCTAGTTAACATGTTCTGAACATTAAATCCAGTGGTATTCACCAAATGTAGACTAATTAATGGAATGAATCAAAATTTACATTGTAAATTTAAATTTACAAAAATTTAACTTGACATTAAAAAACTACCTCAAGTAAGCATCAGTTAGCTAATGTTAGCTGGTTAGCATGCTCGCAAGGAATGTTGGCTACCAGCGGACCTTATGCATTGGTCTAATATAGTAATTGGAGGGTTATTTCCATGAGTGCTCAAGTCCACATTAATTAAAAATAACACTAAAAATCCATTCTTTCATTGATGAGCAATAAGCCATCTAAGCTAATTATGGCCAAGAAGCACTCAAGTACAATATAAAATGGGCAATGAATTGGAAATTCCCCAAGAAGGTACTTCTAGCGGTGACCAAGTCCAGTTTAAAACTTTCACCAGTACACAAGTTCAGTCAGCCAATCAAAGCATTGCTTAGGAAATTGGTTGGCCAATAGGAGCCACCATAGCTTTCTTACCTAACCAAAATGGCTGACTCTACACTCTACAGGCCAGGATGTGTGTGTGTGTGGACTCAACTCCCCCCCCCCCCCCAAAAAAAAAAGACCCAGGCAGCCAGAAACATGGACTAAAAACAAGCAAAAAAGAAGTCTGGCTAAAGATTATCTTTTTTAGCTGCTTATTCTTTGGCCAAACTTCTAATTACCACACCACATCCCTATCGATGATGAATGAAGTCTTTAAACCTGTTTGATTGGTGGTACTGCTCATTCATAATTTATGGAGATTGGTTTTTATTTTGACCTTTGTTCAGCTGCATTTACCTTCCTTTTCACTGTATATATCTTCCATTAATTTTGTTCAAGAAGCTTTTTGACATCCATGACTATAGTATACTGGTATGACTATATTTGCTGTTCATTTTCATTAGAAAGTGGTGTGTTTTGTTTTCAAAAAGATGCTCTGCTTTAGTACTCTGAAATAATAAAATTTAATACTGTTAATTTTAAATCGAGTTCAATTTTCTTATTTTGAGGCATTTGCCTCTAAAAGTACTCAAGTCTGCAGACTGGTGTTTGAAATATCTGGGCCAAGAATCAAGATAGAGGCTAGAAGATCTCCAGATATGTTTTAAAACATCTTTTCTGATATTTCATTATGTTTACATCAGCTTAACACATGTAACATGATCCCCACAAGTTGTCAAATTCTTAAAATCTTGTTTCTCTAAAAAGACAAAAATGCGCATTTCTGGAAATCAACCCTTAAATTATTATAATTATACTATTGACTTATTTGTAATCATTTACTATAGTTCATGGCTGCAAGATTGATTTACATTCCTTTAGTAGTGGCAGTGGTAGGTAATATTATCATGATGTATGCTGCACATTGCTTTGTGAGGCAGGGGGCATTTTACTCCACACTGGTGGGTGTTTTACCCCACCACGGGGCAAAATGCCCCTTTGCAAATTTTTTTTTGGAAAAAATATAAATGTGGAATGTTGACTATTTCCAGACTTGGCGTACACTTCATCTCGTTGTCACTCAAAACTAGGATGACAATTCTACAATTCTACGCACAGTTACCACTTGTTTCACAGCATAGTTACATGTCCCTTAAGGGGGGTGTTTTTTTAAGGGAGGCTACCCTTTGGTAGCTTGAAGTTCAGGCTGCTGAACAATAAGTAGCCAGACATGTTGGTGTCAATGATTTTCCAAGAAAACTTCATGGGGATACTCATACATAGCTTACTTCTGCATGCTGTGACGTTAGTCTGTTTACATTTTTCTGTTGCTCGGTGCTACCAGTTTCATTGCTCTGATTGGCTGTAGGTCAAGCCAATTGCATCCAGAGGTATTCTGGTCTGCATCCGTAGTTCACACCCCTTGCAAATCAAAAATGAACTGAGAGGTTCCAGACTGATTTGCTTTTGCAAATTGGTCTGGCGTAGCCAGCTAGCATTTTCAGTGGGTACTGAGAAAGTCAAGCTAACCAAAGTGGCTAACCAGGACATTTGATCGGTCACCATATTTCCCATAAATCTCCACAACAGGAAAGCTAGAGGAAGGATTTCTTCCATAATATTGACAGAAATTATGCCGCGCAACCACCATCAATTTCAATTAAAAAAAATTCAATTACCTAGGTCTAACGTAGGTTCCCACATATTACCATGACGTATTAAACAAACAGTGATTAAAAATGCAAAAATGTTCATCATCATGAAAGATATTTCTTTGACTTTGATGCTGTTTATAAAGCAAGAAATATTAGTAGTTAATGTATGTTGTTTGGATTTTTGCTTTCTGGACTCAGACGTGATACGGCAATTGGAAGGGTGTTTACTTGTCAACCGGCCCCCATCATACGCGGGCGTATGAGCAAGTGCACACCCTGCAGCCAGGGCCCCCTTAACCTAATGTTAGGCCCTGGGGCTGAGAGGTTTTGTAGCCCCCCCCCACATCCGTCCGATCTCACTATAAAACAAAAGTGTGTATGTAGGTAGTCTACGTCACAAAATGTATACGTTTCTTTCGGGACATACAACAGTGATTTTTCCCTCTTTGAGCCAGAAAACACGATCATAGTAGCCTGATTTACATGCAGACTTTTTTTCATATGATTGAAATCATTCTGACTGAAGATTTCAGGTCAACTGTTAACATGAGATGTGATCTATTCCGATCTGGTGTTTATATGGGCCACCTTATTTAATCAGAACAGACGTCTTACAGCTGTGTGACATGCGCAGATTGATGAAAAAAAGTATTCGCTTTCGTAATTGCGCTGTTTATGCTTATAGCAGGTGTTCTATCAATTTCTGCCACCTATCAAGATATGCTGCCTCGCAGTTCTGCGCATGCACAAACCCACGATCTTGGGCTCTATTTCTTCCCTCACATCTTAAATATCATAAAATATCTTATAAATCGAGTTTTTTTTTTCAGTGTAATTTTACACCTATAGGCCAATGATTGCATGTACAAGCTGGCTTTTCCTGAAAATGCCCAAATCAGACAATAGTGGCATGCGGCGTGTGATCTTAAAAAAAATATATAGGCTACAACTCATTTTAGCATCTGCGTAAGTTATAATGAGGATACAAATAACTAAGTTGCCACTGTAGGTTGATTTATATTGTAATATTAAGGCAAAAACAAAGAGTTTAGGATCACCCTGCATTAAGATAGCATTTTTTGACAAGGCAGCACAAATTGTCAGAACACCGGTCTTCAGAGTTTTCCAGCAGTCCTAATTTGTTTGACGTTGCGGTCTATTCCGGCTTCGTTGAGTTTTTCGTGGACTTTTTTTTTTTTTTTTAAAAACCGTTCACTGTTGTTTTTACTACCATCTAAGCATGCAATAATTTTCCATTCTTAGAGTTTTTATTAAAATCAACCGCTCCGCGTTGACCAGTTCTGCATTCTGCGCTTGAAAGCCACCTTATTTGCAAGTGAAGAAACGTCACTCTGCGCATTCACCTCAAGGCAGAGCGTGCGCAGACAGAACGCAGCCAGACAACTTTCCGTTTCACCGTTTTCGTGACACAATTTTACTTTTAATCGGTTTGGGAAAAGGAATATTCTACCCCTCTGCAACCGAATGAAATTCCATTCGGTTTCGCCCTGTTTATTCTGAACGTGAGGTGTTTATATGGAGCATTTTTATTTGGTTTGGGCTTCTAAACCGATTCTAATCGGAATATTAGGCTGTTATAAACATATCACTGAGCTTACTTGAGCATAAACACAAAAGGTATTTTTTATAACAACCACACACGCAATTTATGGTGATGATGAAGTTCAATTTGTATTTATTTAGGGCCAAATCAATTCAATTTTCTTCAAGTTATCCCAAGGAACTTTACACAAAGAGACCATTCTCATTCAATTTAAAGAGACAACAATAACCGTTTTTTAACCGCAATATTCCGTTTGTCATTCCGATTGAAAGAATCTTTCGTACATGTAGACATTTACTTATTCCTCTTGAAGTTCATTCCGTTCTTTCTGCGTAACAACCTTTCCTTTCCGGTATTCTACCTCCCTTCTGCTCCTTAACAGACGAATGATCATAATTAAAATGATGTGGTCATAGTGCTGCTTCAAAAATAAAAGCAAAATCAGTCCGAAAAAGGCACTGCTAACGTCATTCAAGTTGTCGCTATTAGGAACGAAGACGAGCCTGATATTTTTCTTCCGGTAGGCTAAACAGAAACACGAATACACGTATCTGACCCGCTCCCTATTCAATCAGGGGCCTTCCCAGCACCAGACCTTACGGGAAAGCGATTAAATGCGTCTTCCATGCAAACCTCCATTCGGAATGACTATTTCCCATGTAAACTCGCAGGAAGTAAAATTCATTCCGAATGGTTTCATTTGGATGAATTCGTTCCGAATGAAAAGTCGTCATGTAACCGCGGCAGTTACTTTTTCAGCTCATCATTGCCCCAAAATGATAGGCCCCTGAACTCGATAGGCCCCAGGGCTTCAGCCCAGGTAAGCTCGTGCATTAAAGCGGCCATGCCTGCAGCCCCTGTATTTCTGCTACTGGGCAAAATTACAAAATGGCAAAAAATTGACTGTCCTAAGTTTTTTGAAAAATGTTGTATGGATCAAAATCAAACTAACTGTTCATTTTAAAACAAAAATCAATAAAACTAATTTGGTGAAACATCAAATAATGTGCTGTTGAATTCAACATAATACAGGTCAAAGATAATTTACAAATCATTCCTTTGAGTTTTGATTTAATTTTAACATTAAATGGGATTGTTTTACTCGTAAATGTCTGCATTTTCATGTTTGTTTGTGTGTGTGCAAGCGTGTGTTTGAGCAGGTTAGTGTGCATGTCTGGGCTCATGTGCTGTAACCTGCTTGTCTGGGACTGTATAAAAACCACAGATTCACTGAATCAACAGTGGTGTTTCGTGGGATTAGGTGCAGACAGCTGATTTGATATTTGAGGCCGATAGTGCTTGTAAGTGTGCCTTTGTTCCCTTCCATTGTCGCCGAGATTAAGGAGAAACCCCCTTCATCTTCCCGCTTCAGTGTAGTAATAACTCAGATAAAGCAACACTTTGATAGAATCATCTCTGCTTATGCTCAGACCTTCTCTCTGCTGATCTCTATCAGGTGTCACTTGTGAATGAGGTTTGTTAATATAACGATGCCATCCTCCTCGCTTTCCCTCATTATTTTACTCCATTCATTGCTTTTACATATGGTGTCTTCCTATCCCTTCATGTTCCAAATATCAGTAAATCAAGCCCACAAAGTGCCAATGAGGTTGTGTTTCCAATTGCGATAATGGCTACTGCTGATGGTTGGAGTAAAGTTTTTGGATGAGTGTGTGCTATTGTCATTAAGGGCCAAAGATTGAGGTTGTGAATGCACATATTGTTATTATTGGTTTTATTATTACAATTGCAAAATAGTTGGGACGAAGTGTAAATTGTGAATAAAATCAAAATGCAATTACTTTCGGATCACGAGCCAAGATGCTATTTAAAATAGAACATAGGTAACATTTCACATGTTGAAACTGAGACATTTTACATTTTTATCCACGAAATGAGCTTATTTCAAATTTTCTGGCTGCAACAGGTCTCAAAAAAGTTGGGACACGGGCAAATAAGGGCTGACAAAGGGATTAATATATATGAGAATCAGCTGAAAGAACATTCAGCAAGTAATTAAGTTAACTGGCATCAGGTGTGTAACATGATTGGCTATAAAAGGGATGTCTTAGAGAGGCTGAGTCTCTCAGAAGTAAAGATAGCCAGAGGCTCTCCAACCTGTGAAGGCTTGCGTAAAAAAATTGTGGAATACTTTAAAAACAATGTTCCTCAACGTCAAATTGCAAACGCTTTGAAGGTGTCATCATCGACAGAGCATAACATCACCAAAATATTTAGAGAAACTGGAAAAATCTCTGTGCGTAAGGGACAAGACTGAAGACCTTTACTGGATACCCGTGACCTTCGGGCCCTCAGACGCCACTGCATCACTCACCGGCATGATCCTGTCATTGACATTACTAAATGGGCCCAGGAATACTTCAAGAAACCACTGTCTGTAAACACAGTCCGCTGTGCCATCCACAGATGCTACCTAAAACTCTATCATGCAAAAAGGAAGCCATTGTTCAGCATGATCCAGAAGCGCCGCCGTGTTCTGTGGGCCAAGGCTCATTCAAAATGGACTGTAGCAAAGTGGCAAAGTGTCCTGTGGTCAGACGAGTCAAAATTTGACATCATTGTTGGAAATCATGGGCGTTGTGTCCTCTGGGCTAATGAGGAGAAAGACCACCCCTCCTGTTACCAGCATTCCGTTCAAAAGCCAGCATCTCTGATGGTAAGGGGATGCATTAGTGCATATGATGTGGGACACTTGCATGTTTTAAAAAGCACCATGAATGCTAAAAGGTATATAAAGGTTTTAGAGCAACATATGCTCCCTTCCAGACGACATCTATTCCAGGGAAGGCCTTGTGTATTTCAGCAGGACAATGCATAACCACATACTGCAGCTATTACAACAGCATGGCTTCGTAGTAGAAGAGTCCATATGCTGGCCTGCCTGCAGTCCTGATCTTTCACCGATTGAGAACATTTGGCGCATAATTAAAAAAAGTCTGTCAAAGGAGACCCAAAACTCTCCAGCAGCTGGAAGCCTGTATTAAAAAAGAGTGGGATCAAATTCCAATGGCTAAACTCAAGAAACTTGTCTCCTCAATGCCCAGACGTCTCCACTCTGTGTTTAAAAGAAGAGGGGATGCTACAGCATGGCAAACAGGCCCCTGTCCCAACTTTTTTGAGACCTGTAGCAGCCATCAAATTTGAAATGAGCTCATTTTGAGGATAAAATTGTAAAATTTCTCAGCTTCAACATTTGCTATGTTATCTCTGTTCTATTGTGCATAAAATACTGGCTGGTGTGATTTGAAAGTCATTGCGTTTTGATTTTATTCACAATTTACACTTTGTTCCAACTATTTCAGAATTGGGGTTGTTCATGAAATTATATTACATATCATTACATTCAGACATTGAAATCTATGGCTATACAACTTCCTATACAACTGCATGATAAAAGTTCTGAAATTTGTCACACTAATAGCCGACAGTCTCAGTGACTCAAACACCAGTTTTCAGGTGTATGGCTCAATTGGACTAGTGACACTATCAGAACAAAGTTGCACTTATATTTCTGGTCAGAGCTTCCAATCTGCTCATTGAAAATTCAAAAATTATATCCCTGGAATCTTTGATGCCATTTTCTGCAAGATTTTATGCCATTTTTAATTTGATTAAAATAATTTTCTCAATCTCCTCCTACAAATTTTGTCCAGTGTTCTTCAGATGTGACCTAGTGCCTCTCGAGACTATGCCTGACAAAAGCTATCATTCTCGTTGCTCATATTTTTCATTCTTCAGCCGTAATTAAACAAAAAGTTTTATGGCAAAGACGCCAAAACAGGCAGTAAGATAATAACTAAGGAAGCTTTTATGTTTTTTCCGGCAATCTTTAGATGTGTCTAAAATACTACAATTTGAGTCTCCACAAAAACATCTAGCGTTAATTGATCACAGGGTAGTGCTGTTATGTTACGTGGCCCAATCAGATAAAAATCACATGACCACTGGTAAGACACATCTCATAAGTAAAAACATGAATATAAATAACCATATACAAAGGTAATAATAACCTCATTGTTATGTTATGTTGTGAGTTTTGTTTCCTAATTTTGGTGGGTCTCTTCCATTATAGAAGACTTGTCTTTTATGGATTGCATTTCTTTATTTTGTGCACTGTTTATATTTATAGTTTTTACTTATGACAAAGCCTTTCTAATCTGGTCTCCTCCCCCATTTTCAGGGGTTGGGACAATAAGGAGGCGGCATTTTTTTTTTCATTCTTATGCCATCATGTTTTCCATCTCATTATTGTACTGTAAACGTGATTATTCTTATGGCTTGTAAGCTTTTTTCTATTTTGCTATGTCTTGTTATAATACTGTATTATTGTCTCCCCTAAATGAGGTTATTATTACCTTTGTATATGGTTATTTGTATTCATGTTTTTACTCATGAGATGCGTCTTACCAGTGGTCATGTGATTTTTATCTGATTGGGCCACGTAGGCCTACCAGCCTGCATTTAAGATATGCTCTCCAATGTATTCTGTTTGCTGTCTTGAGGAAGGTCGGTTGACCGAAACGTCGACTAATAAATTTATTGCAAGTTTTGTTTTTGTCTTTTTTTGTTACTTTAGTCCTTAGTTGGCCTTACTCCTACGCACCTGTCGGCTTACCGGTGTGCAAAAGTTTTTCTCGCTACTGTGTAAATACTCATAACAGCAACAACAGACATGCAGTATTTTGTGCAATAGAACCATTGTATGTGGGAGCAGTGAGTATTTGAAATGTGGTATACCAATCCGGGCCAAATGTGAGAAAATGCTGTGACAGTTAAGAGGTTAAGTAATTCAAGAAAAATGATATAATTATCAAAGATTATTCAATTTCCAATTATTTCTGAAGATCTTGAACATTATACAGTACATTCAACAACTAGAGTCAAATTGTCTCACATTGTCTGTAAGCCAATAGACAGCTGACCCTGCTTGGCCCCTCAGATGCTGCTTGCAGCTTAAATATTATGCATATGTCTTTGGATTCTGTAATTAGAGCTGGAGCAAATTTACAGTCACTATCCTGAACAAAATAGGTCCCAACAGAATTACATCCCTGTAATGGATAAACTTGGTGAGACAGGGCTGATGTGAATCCAGTATGGCAGTGGCAACCCACCCTGTGCCTAGTGATCTACCATAGCATATGCTATCATCTCATGCTTAATGTAGAAAACCTGACGTTACTAGTCAGCAACTCAATAAGATCTCTAGCTATCAGGACTGTAAATCCCTGGTAACAGGGTTAATTACCACAGCAGTGATATGTTTCCAGTGTCCTGTGCCGCCTGCCAGGACATTGTTAGGGGTTTTAACAGTTTCTTGTGCCAGGATTCATTATTCATAGTTCATGTTCATTGTTCATGTTTTCACTCTTGCCATGTTTTGTATCTCGCCAGCTCTCGCTTCCCGGTCTGCCCAGCCAATCCGCCTCTCCAGTGTCTGCGCGGTTGTTTCCATGTTTTACTTCTCGCACTACATTCGGGAGTGGCTTACGGTTTCAAACTTCTTTCTTACGTTTCGTCCTTCCGGGCTTCCTACACTCCATTTACACGTGGCCGGCTATTTTCATAAACGAACATTTCATTGTCTCCGTTTTCAAAAATAATATCATGCACATGTATCAGTTTTCAGAAAAGTTTTCGTTTACACATACCCGTGTGTATATGCCGTCAAAAGCATATCAAACCTGTAGGTGGCAGATAAGCTCAAGCCCACGTTAGCCAATCAGAATCTCGAAAATAGCAAGCACAGAAACAAATCACGTGCTGTGTCCGATTCCCCTATTTCCTACTGACTATAAAGGGACTCACTAGGTAGGTGACTATATAGTGAGCTCATAGGCAGAGGGAAGAAACGCTTTCGGACACTACCTGGCTCGTTTTGTCGCAGCTGTTAATAGCATCATTGCTGTCGCAAAATTAAATCGTACCTGTTCAACTTCAGTTGAAGGATTTGGACGTATTTTTCTAATAACCAAACTGAGTATATTTCCCACCGTGTTTGTGTTTACCATTATCATTTAAATAATAAAATTTGCCTTATATTTTTAATATCGTCATCTATTTCTTGTCCTCTAACTCATCATTATTCGTTTTAAGTGTATTTAAAAGTCCGTTTCTATCCTCTGTAAACAAACGGGTCTCCTGCGCTGCTAGGTTTCCAATTAAAAAAAAAAAAAAAAAACATTTTTGCGCCTGAACTTAATAAATGTTTTTAAACTCCGTTGACTAAACGCAGCCTTTTTGGAGCTTTTCGGTTTGCATGCAGTGCATGATGGGACGTTTAGCTGGGTTAGTGACCATCGGATGTTCACTACATTTCGCGGTGGATTGTGGGATGTAATGAGTTCACTATAGGGGATAAAAATTCTTACAAACAATTCGGACAGCCCTACAAAATGGCGAACCCACTATACAGTGCACTATGTAGTGAGTAGTGAGTGATTTCGGACACAGCCACGATCATCCATGATCACCACAGCCAAATGAAAATGTAAACATAGGTCGCACCTTTGGCGCAGGTGCAAGTTCTGGCGCATACTGTGACATCAGCTGCCTAAAACTCAGTTTTTCTCAGTTTACATGCAAACTTGCAACCAAAGTTTTCCAAAATCTCCACTCTGGCCGGAGTTTTTAGAAAGAATCGTTTTCAGAGGCGAATTCTCCGTTTGCGTGTAAACGAAGGGCACAAACGCAGGGAAATGTCTCCGTTTGTCAAAATAACCATGTATGTGTACATGCGGGCCTAGTCTTCATGCTTGTTAATTATTTTAATTTATTAATAACAACTTACTAATCAGTCACGGGGGGTGTTTCCATTAGATAGGCACGTACTAACCATTACTAATTTAGATAGGGATTCAACTCGCATGCTTCCTGCTTTTGCTACATTCTTACCTGTGCTTTTTTATCATCTAGTTTAACACTCTTACTGTTCATAGTATCTTATTGGGTTCTTATATGCTGCAACACGCTCATTTTCTTAATGAGCAAATACCTGCTTTCGTTGTCTTGTTTTTACTGCGCTGGTTTTCCTCTCTTGTCATTCATGCTTTATAATTAAGCAATCTCGCTTCTCCCTGTCGGTCTACAGGTGATCCTCGTTTGTCTTGTGATTCCAGCTGCTATATCTGGGGAGAGGCTGGAGTTGGCTGGTAGAGAGTCTCGTTTACGATTCGTTTCATACCCGGTTCGCGTTTGTGGCAGTGGCGTAGCCAGCGGGTATGCCAAGACACGTCCCTTTATGACAACAATTAGTCCTGGCTAGTTCTCAATCATTTTCCTTTATTGACGCGTTTTCCAGTTATCGTAATTTGCAACTGAAGACACGGTTTCTCTCCATATGCAATCTAACAGCGATGAAATCATGGGCTAAATTCAGTACAGCAAAATAATTTACTTATTAATAGGCTAATGCTTCGTGTTGATTGAACTGGTCTGTGTTCCAATGAAATGCAGACTTTCACTCTCGGTATTGTGTGGGTTGATAAAAAAAAAAGTGGCACTCGGCAGTTCAATAGGCTATAAAAAGTGTGCGGCTCCAGCTATTTGCGTGAGAGTCGACAGGTATGCAATTTTGAATAACTTTGATTTAAATACAGCAAATACGCGTCCAGATGAATGATTGTCGTCTTACCTAATCGGGGAGAACAAGCAGCACCTGTTAAGTGTGGAGTGCTCTCGGAGTGAACCTTCTGTTATGAAAATGACTGAGGACTAATAATTGTTTTAAACGGATGTTTTGTGCAACCCAATTCTCTGTTCTTGTTCCGCAACTGTACTGAATTTACCCCATGATTTAATCGCTGTTAGATCGCATATGGAGAGAAACCGTGTCTTCAGTTGCAAATTACGATAATTGGAAAACGCGTCAATAAAGGAAAATGATTGAGAACTAGCCAGGACTAATTGCTGTCATAAAGGGACGTGTCTTGGCACACCCGCTGGCTACGCCACTGGTTCGTGGTCTTGCCTTGTGTATTTTTGCTCGTAGCATTCAGTCTTTTTTTATAGCTCTTGTTTTGTATTTTCGCATGTGCCTTGTGCCATTGCTGAGTTTGTTTATTTTTGTTCATTGGTTTTCTTCCCTAGAGTTTCTAGTGGCTTTTTATTTCTCTCGTTTTGTATTTTTGTTTACCTGCTCTGTGAAGCATTTCCTTGTTGGGTTTTTGCAACCCTTTGGGCCAAGATTGTTGTTTGACCATTATGCCTGTTTTCTTTTCTTTAAAATAAAAACCCCAAGACCAAGTCTTGCTGTCTTGCGCTTGGTGTCCACCCATCCCATGCAACACAGCAGTATACTAAACCCAGCAACAAATTTAGAAAAATATCTTAGTTCACAGGTTTTTGGCCTTTCTAGGGCTGCACAACTTTCAACAGGCCTATCAAAAAATGTCTGCTATTAGGTATTGTTTTCACCTGCTTGGGTGAAGGCAAGGCACTGTAAGTGACTGGCCTATAGTGTAGACAATAGCAGTCACACAGAAGAGGGCAGAACAGGAATTTGATGAATCCAGGTGAAGTGTAGTGAAATGTGAGAAGGTGAGGGTGGGAGTGAAGGGCAGATGTAGCCTCACAGTGACCTCAGAGATGAGTCATCATGAGTTTGGTGGGTGTGTCTACCACAGTTCGCCTCACCAATCATAGCGCACCTATGACATCACTTGTGCCAAACCAATCACAACGAGCAGAAGTGTGTGGAGCCTGGCTGTGCTAATGCCCAGGTCCCTGAAACAGAAAGGAAAGGAAGTGTTGTTTCTGCAAATGGGCAAATCCATCACATATGTAAACAGAGAAATGTAGTATCAA
Organism: Gymnothorax javanicus; assembly: GCA_029692085.1. NCBI lineage: Eukaryota > Metazoa > Chordata > Actinopteri > Anguilliformes > Muraenidae > Gymnothorax > Gymnothorax javanicus. Next base: position 104,243,743 of record CM056193.1, on the reverse strand, counting down.
ATTGCAGATTGGATTCAGGCACGCACATGTGTGTGTGCAAGCCTGCACCAATTCTCGCCCTGTCCACCCTGTTCCACTGTGGGTTGTCACACAGCAATCACACACCCAAAGTCATATATTTTATTGCGCTCCCCCCCAATCTGTTTTTCTCTTTCCTTTTCTCTCCCTCTCACGCTAATCTCTGCAGGTATTTCTCCTCGACTGGTATTATTAGAATGCACCGAATGGTCTCTATTGATGCATGTCAGAGCTCCATTCTTTCATCTCCAACATTTAATTTACCATCCTGTTGTGCCGCTAATCCCGTGTCGTGCCATTTCCTCCGCTCCTCAGATTGCTCTCTCAAACCCCCTTCTCTGGAAGATAAAGAGGAAGGTAATCGCCATTGTCCGCCACAGATACACTCTTTCCCCATGACCACCCCCCCCACCCTGCACACACTAACCCCCCCGCCCTAAATTAAAGAGCTGTCCTGCCCTCTCATCTTGCCCCTTTAATAACTGGCCGCCGTGCTTATGAGCCTGAACCTTGGGTGAGCTCACTTTCTTCAGCAAATGAGCTTTCGCCAGGGGCCAGTCAGTATGCTGTCTGAAGGTCCTTTCCTAAAAGCCATCCGGGCTCTGGCCAGATGAGGAGGGCTCCTGACTATTTTGCCTCCACCCATCTGTTTTTAATTCTCAAAGCTGACTCAAGGTAAATGGTCCATAGAGACAAGGCATTCTGCAGTATCATCAACATATTTTATAATACAATGAGCAGTTCAGAATATATAGTGGTTTTACTTTCAGAAGACATTGGAAGTGTAAATGAAAACCCACTTACACAAGGGAAGATATAACACATTACAAGACTTACATTTATATTCTCAACTGGCTGATGAATATTTTTTCATGGGAACAACAAAAACACAAATATTGTTGATATAACAAAAATTAAGCCTGAGGTTACAAAAATTAAAAACTTTAGAAAACTGTCTGCACACTCAAAATATGCTCCACTGTTCATAAGTTTATGATAACTGATAAGTTTACATGTTTTTAAAGGAACCGATACTGTCTTTGATCAAGGTAGAATTCAATTGATTAAAAGTAGAGTCAAGATATTGATAATTGATGATGTCACAAATGAGTGATAACCATTTGAGTCATCAAGCACCGCATGGCCATCAATTCAATGTTGCTGATGCTTGTTGGTGGGAGCTATTCAGTGGCGGATCTCGAAAATTTTACATGAGGTGGCAAAGGGGGGCAAGGGCTCTTGGCAGGGTCGCATAGTAAGACAGTGGTAGTACCCATAGATAAATGCAATCGCACATGTATATGGAAATGGTTTCAACAAAAGATCCACAAAAATATTTTCAAATATTTATTGTTAAATTATGTCCCATATTAAAACACAGTGTATTCTTTCTTAATAATGCACAACAGGAACAACAGACCGGGGGTGGGGGGGGAAATACACTAGGTAAAACATTTTTGCAATGATTTGAGCAAAAATACTGCCTTTTCTATTTACAAAGATTATGCTGTTGAGTCTTTCTGATATGTATATATATTTTTTACGGTCCTGAGCAAGATGCCTTTTTAATTTTCATAGATAGATCCCATATTCATAAACTTGTTTTTCTATTTTGTATCAAAATACTTTTGGTTTTATTTTTGAACACAAGTGTACAATTTTTATGTGATGAACGTTTTTTGTGAAGTTTAACAATATCAATCAGTTGATAAAACTTTAAACAAAATATAATTAACTTAATTACAGGATAGTATGTTTTATTATTAGCGAACATTACCATCATTATACAGTAATTTATTCACTAGCTAGGTAGTTCGCTACCTAGCCTGACTTGTGATCAAGCTTCGGTCTGATGCCAGCCGCACAATTAACAGCTGCACACATCAGACTTGAAAATGCCTAGCTCGGTTTCTGTGTTGCCCAAAATCCCATATAGTTCCATCATTAGTTGGATAACAGTTTTAACACTTAGAATTTTTTAAAAAAGAACCAATATTTTGCATTTCTCAGAACCCTCCCAATTCAACCCCTCAAAGTGCAGTCCTTTTTTGAACAAATTACCTCCCAAACTAAAATGCTTTATGTTCTTGAACCACTTTGATGTCAGGCATAATGATGGTCTTGTTTGAAAGGTGACACACAGTAGATTGCCCTCAAGTATTCAGAATTGCAGAGAACATAACCCAAATTGAGTGACAACACTAGAAATATTAGTTTTTGTCAGTCAGAAAAAGATTTCAAGTTTTCTTCTGCTCTTATGGTACTGTGACCAAGCCTCATCAGCCTAGAAAAATAATACAGCCACAGCCAGGCTCTTAAACACCTGCTGATTCAAATATTATAATTGTGCGACCAAAAATGAATATTTCATGGTTTTTTATGTTTGTGCACATTTCAACAAACAGTACTGGAGAGTCCAAATTTCCCTGCGTTCCTAGCCACGGTTGCACTTGTTTTCACAACAGTTTTAAAATTTCCTTTAATTGGGTCCCTTTCCCTACATATACTTAAACTTTCACTGGAATATACTCTTCCAATTCCCTGAACTGATGTGCGATTGCATATGTGTAATAAAGTATCTTTCACAACTCCTTTGCTTCATTGACGAAATCCTCCCCTCGTCAGAAACCATTGAAACAGTTCCTCCTCATATAAATTAATCCCTTGGTTACCATAAGTATCTGTTTTTTGGAAGGTTAAGATCACTGGTTGTCTGTGTAAATTAAAATGATTTGATTTTCCAGTTATAGAGTGAGGGCTGAAAGGCTGAAACACTTACTGCACTCTTAGATCAGCACATAATAGCCAGTGGGTGCACATATTTTGTTCCTAAAGGGCTGCTGTGCAATTTAAAGCATTGCATCTTGAAGAAAAAAAAGCTAATTGCGGTGAAATTTGCAAAGATGCACAGCTACTACCTCTATGTCAAAGTCAATTTTGTGATATTAGCACATGCTTGCTTGCTTTGCGGATTAAAAACCATAAAAGGTTTTTCTGTCTGGACCGCTACCGAGGTAAGACCATCGATTTCAACATATTTTGACAAATTTGAACAATGCTGTACAATTGAATTTATAGGATTGTACAGTCAGGCTGAGGGTTGTTCCAACACAATTTTAAATACTATTTTCGCTATCGTATTGGATCATAAGTTGGCTTATGCAGTTAGAATGCTGAGTCCTCAAATGGTTGAATGAGATATAGGTCTATGATTTAGCGCAATATTTGATGGTATAAAAAAGCGCAGTTATGCCTAGCGGCCTACCCTTAGGCCAGTTCTCGCGAAAGGATTAAATGCAAAGCAAAACTCAAATTTTTAATTACTTAACAAATTCTTTTAGATATAAAATCTCCAATTTAGAGTCCTCTTAAACTTCAAACAAACACTGGGCGCTAGCCAGGTACTCACATCCAGTTGCCGACTGTCTTGCGTAGGCAAAATGGTCAAGCTGGAAACATTTTTCCAGTGCTGTATATGAGAAAGTCCGATGACAGGAGTCGGTCTCAGTTGCAATTTAATTAGATAGCTAGCTAGCTAGATAGCACTGTGGTGAGCTAAGGTAATACCATCTGGTTTTTTTTCAGGTCCTCTACTGCTGCCTATCACGTTGAGACAAAAATCTCTACTTTTTTCCTCTCATTTTGTGTTTGTTCTTTGACTGCATTTGCAGTTAAATCGCTGAAAGAGGTTAGGTAGGTAATCAAAATAGTCTATTTAAACATTTGATTGGTCATCGTATTTCCCCTAAAGCTCTACAAAAAGAAAGCAATCAGATTATTGTCCATCACCTAAGCAGAACATAAGCAGCCTAACCACCATCAATTTAAATAAAAAAATCACCATTGGTCTCATGAAGGCCCTTGCTTATTTACATGATTATTAAACATTGACTAATTGGAATCTTTAAAGTGTTACTTATTTGATATTATATATTCATCTGACTCAAAATCTCAAACTGAAATAATAATATCCCTGGATGCATAAAAGGTTTTTTATGGGGTTAAGTGGGATTATTTCTTCTTGGCCCTATCCAGGTTTGGTTTTGGCTCAAAATTTATTTAATCGATCAAATTTCTTAACGCTTTCCCGATTGCATCAGTACAGATAAATAAGCTGAGGTCTGACTACTTCAATTTAGCATGTTCTACTGGACAGGGCCGTCCGCTATCTCCATTACTTTTTGCGTTAGCAACTGAATCCCTTGCAATCTTTTCACAAACCTCACTCGATTACAGCGGGATTCTCAGAGGAGGTGGGGAGAATAAAGTCTCACTGTGCGCATGCAATTTATTGTTGTACATTACCAAGCCTTCAAAATCAGTGCCCGTGAAATTTCTATTTTAAATTCATTTGTGCGAATATCAGGACATAAACTAACTATTGGCAAAAGTATATTTTTTCCAGTTAAGGTTCTAGAAGATCGACAACTTCTAGAACCGTAACCCTTTAAAATCTTAACCCAGTTCAACTACTTAGGAGTGAATATAGCTAAAATATTTATGGATCTGTAAAAGGTCAACTTTTTAAAGGTCAAATGTACAGGTTTTAACCACAACGAAATTTTGATGCAGGGCAGTGCGAAGTGAATATTAAGTATGAAATTTCACTCTAATACATTGTGGTAAAGAAATTATTTGGCATGTGTTGCATATTTTTCACAGCTCCAAAAGTTCAACCTTTTTCCCTGACCCACTCGGAAACTGTCGCTGTCTGACGTCATGCGCGTCAAACAGCCTTGAGGACAACATACTGAACAGAGCTTCTTACTCTCAGTCTTTTGTCACACTTTGATAAAACAAAAAAGCAATGGATTTTATCTGAATCATTAATTTGAAAAATCAAAATTAGCCTGAATTCCATCTCCCATATTCGCTTTTTTTTTTTCAAATTTCTGTTGAACACAATATAGGCCATAGGCTACTGCTTTTAGAAAGTCAACCTTGTAAACACAAATCAGTGGTGTTTCATGAGAATTTCAACGCAGTCCGCAGTCATGCAAGCATAACATAAATTGTCCAGTTGTCTTTCCAATAACTCACTCGGCTTGCTTAGAGTGCATAGACTTTCAATGACGTAGCCAGAACTGAAAATTGGTGGTACCTAGAACATCCCTTTATAACAATTATTAGTGTTACCAATTAGTGTTTTCCTTTATTAACATGTTTTTCAATTATGATAATAATCCATCATAAATAAGCCTTTTTACGAAAGAAAAACTGCTCTGAAACTTCCGTGCCACCTTTTCCGAAAATCCTGCGATTTCACTTGCGCTTGTTTAACTTGTTTAAATGAAATAAAAAACCATTTGAAATGTCTTAATGCAATTTCTTAGCTTCCAATCCCCGAGAAAAGAGAAGCCTGAGAAGTCAGGAGTCATAATCAGTTTCCATGTTATTCAGTGGTTAAATCTATCACAACGCTCGTGAAACTGAAAAACCTCCATGCACAAAGACTTGAATTCCGCATGAGAATCTCTGAAATACGCACTGATTGAATAATGACTGATTTGCGTTCCTATGAAATATCGGCTTTAACTCACGTTACACCGTGGGTTGATTAAAAAGTGGGACTCGGTGATTAATATAATTTTGTTCGCCGAATTAAGATTTGAAATCTTCACTTTTCTTTCTAAGAGTAAGATTGCTGACTGCGGCGTGATAGCGTGATATGCCATGAAAAAGCATGTGACTGATTTAAATGCATCAAATTTTGCGTCCAAACGAATGATTGTCTTCATACCTAAACAAGGAGAACTAGCAACACCTGATAGTGTGCAGTGCTCTCGAAATGAATCTGTTGTTAATTATGAGAATGATTGAGAACAAGTCAGGACTAATAATTGTTTTAAAGGGATGTTCTGTGCCTTGCCAAATGTTCAGTTCTTGCTAAGCGACTGGTTGGTCGGATGATCTGAGATTGAAAGAATTTACCTTAACTGAAATTAAATTACTCATATTAGCAGGCGCAAGGTCATGCAAGGCTTTAAAAGAAAACAGGCAAATCTTAAATTACACGATACTTGACAGGCAGCCAATGCTATATAATACATTTTGAAGTAATATGAGTAATATGCCAGGTGGCTTTATATATACACAAACGTCCACCTCGTGTAGGTCTCTTGCTTGGCAAAGATTTGACACGAATTACATTAAGAGTGTTGCTATCTGGCAGTTGAATGGGGCAAAGCCCAAAATCAGGGCAAGATTGGAAAAGCGTCTAAATTGGTTGTTTTTTTAACCATTTTCTTTGATCCAAATAACTGTCAGTGAAATAGCTTTTTTGGCAGCTTGATAGACGTGTATGCTTTCACCTGGAAGCATAATCTTTAAAAGATCAGGAACCAGTACATTTGACCTTTAAAGCTATTGGATTGCACTACACAAGAGCAGCAAAGATGGTCCCATATGCCTAAATTATTTAGTGGGCCGAATCAATATAATCAAGCTGACTGTCCTCCCCAAATTTTTTTTTTTTTACTCCAGGATAAGCACAGTTTAGGGAGGAGTGTTGTGATGAGACTCGAGCGTCATGCACTAATCAATCAATCAATCAATCCATCAATCAATTTGCCTTTAGCATGACCACGGGCGGTAAGATCAATATGATCTTAGCATCGATGACTGGTTCCTAATTCACAAACAGCTTATCCAGGAGTTAACGATACTGTCACTTTAATTATGTTAACCCCTCTGAGCAGATGTAGACACCAGTGGACATGGAGCTGCTCTATTTATGCATGCAGTTACACTACTCGACGGCACACCCATATCAGTTATTGAATATTCACTAGCAAACCGAGCTTGAACATGGTTTAGAATATGGATGAGTTCAGTCCCATCCCTGTTTTTCAGGAGTTGCATGAATTAAACTCCTCAGCTAAGCCTGATGTGCAAACCAGAGGTCGCGTTAACCGAATATTTTCCGTCATTGACGGATTTTTTTAAACAATGACAGAAAATTTTGAATATTTTTTCCGTCATTGACAGATTTTTTTAAACAATGACAGAAAATTTTTTAGGCTTGTTCACCGTAGTCCGCAATTATTCAATGAACGCTTATTAATGAGATTCTCACGAGGAATTAAAATCCTTGTGCATTGAAGTTTCAGTTTCACTTGCGTGAAGGTGGACCTCACTATGGAAAGCGATTATGACTCCGGACTTCTCATGCTTCTCTTTACTCAGGGATTGGAAACAATGCATGTGTTTCATGATCGTTTAAATTGTTTAAATGAAATAAGACCATTTGAAGCATCTTTATGCAATTCCATTGCTTTCAATCCCTCAGTGAAGACAAGCGTGAGAATTCCTGAGTCATAATCAATTTCCGTGTCACTAGTGGGGAAATCCACCGTAATGCACATGAAACTGATGAACTTAATGCACATGACTTGAATTACGCGAGTGAATTTCTTCAGTTCGCGTTGATTGAATAATTGCTGACTATGGCACAGGAACGTGAATGCCACTAAGAGGCGAGAGACTCACGCCGAAAATTGTATTCCTTATATTTTTGTAATATGATCATTTGCTCTTCATTTGTAAAATATGCTGCTCTGCTGCCAGTAGATGATTGGTCATATGCTACACCGCCGTCTCTGTTATGTGAACACGCAGATATCTAGGTCGGGAAAGCCCCAGTTGACATAACGAGTTGATAAGCAGCTTCGTAGGACCGCTGAGCGAGACTGCGATTGTTAGGCTTAATGAAGCCCAGCAATAACTGACAGCATTGTTCATTTGCACACTGTTACTGTGTGGGGGGAGAAATCATTTGTGATGTTTTATAAAGTTCATACAGCAGTAAGTTCGAAAATCCACGCAGTGCTGTATTTAACACAGAGCTCAATGTGTGTCTACATGAATTACTGTCAGCATCAGCTAATGCAAAATCTATAAATTATTCTGTTTATTTTGTTAAAAAAAATGGTTATCATTTTAAAAAATAAAATTACAATGATGGATAATAATTGAATATGATGGAATTTTTATGCCCCTGTCCGTCACAATGACGGACAATCAGAAAGTGTAACGTGACCTCTGGTGCAAACTGTTCAATATACTTGCCCATAGTATTTACCCAGCAGTTAAAAAAAATTTTCTCTTGTGACAGAAAAATCGTTGTCCTCTGTAGCAACCACTTCAGCTATAGTGAGCCCAAGGTATACCAATGAGTAGTTAAGAAAAATCAATTATAGTCATCACATATCAAAAACGCGTAGTTCCCTACCATGGATTTGTGCATGGATTCGTCCATCGACAAATTCAGCGCTCCCTTATATCCCTCAAGTACTCATGTTGATAGCCAATCACTCAATTATTTACTTAGGCTCATCTGCGTAATGCACAGTTATTGTTTATGCCCTAGAGAAACTTCCTCAGTAACGATGTATTGATTGACATGTTTCTTATCCAATTCCAGAGAGTATTAACTTACCATAGTAACTGAAAGACATTGATTGGACAATCAGCAAAGTATATAAACCTGTGCATAACAGCAAAGTAGGTTGTATTCTCCTAACGTTGCGCAAGGTTGCGCAGCTAAAAATTACGCAATTTCAAAGGAAAAAGACTCCCAAAACTGGTCTGAAGTGTTCAGTTGCATTTATGGGATTTAAATGAGATAAGCACTTGGTCAATGGGAATTATTCCAAATGAAACAGGACTAGAGGGTTCCTTCTACCCGATACATCTGTGTCTCTGGAGGAGGGATTCAATGAAGACAGGTTTTTGATCATTTTATGAGCTGGTGCATTTTGATATATTCTTTTTTTACTTATGGACAGCTGGCTAGCTGTTTTTTATTCTTGGTTTACCATAGCCATGATGATCACAGAGCTTGTTTGACACTGTGGTCAGTAAGAGTTACCATTAGTTTCTGCTAAAAATAGCAACTGCATGTGGTGGCATTTTTGGTTTTTCCTGATAGAGGAATGTCTGTAATGTTATTATTAGGTATATTTCAGATATTACTGAGTTAGTGAGTCATACTTGTTCCTTATAAGGTGTGGAAAGTGTTTATATAAGGTTGTGAGCTCGGAAGTGGGAACTTCTAGCTTTTCATTGCAGGGTAAATGCTCTGACCTTTAAATAAGCAGTTGCTTTAATGAGTATGTGTGCTGGCTTGTGGGACTCTGAGGAAAAATGGACAAAATTTTAAACTTAATCATGGAGAAAAGGCATGTTCTGTGTTTGGAGATGTTGCTGGTGACCATTGATGTCCAACTGCACCTATATTGATAAACGCATGCTAAATTCAACCAGAAAATCATTAATTCATATTGAATTTCATGCATCAAAAGTTGATTTGTGTTAAATACAGCGCCCTCCCTAATTATTGGCACCCCTGGTTAAGATGTGTTCTTTAGATTCTAATAAATTCGTTTTTTTCTAAATAATATAGGACCACAATGAAAAAAAGAGGAAAATCCAACCTTTAATTCAAGTGCATTTATTCAGTGGGAAAAAAATCCCACATTAAGAAATAATTCTTTTACATCAAATCATGTGTGCCACAATTATTAGCACCCCTGATGTTAATACTTTGTACAACCCCTTTTTGCCAACAAAACAGCACCTAATCTTCTCCTATAATGTTTCACAAGATGGGAGAATACAGAAAGAGGGATCTTCGACCATTCCTCTTTGCACAATCTCTCTAAATCATCCAGCGACCTGGGTCCTCTCCTCTGCACTCTCCTCCTCAGCTCACTCCACAGGTTTTCAATAGGGTTGAGGTCTGGGGACTGAGATGGCCATGGGAGGAGCTTGATTCTGTGTCTGGTGAACCATTTCTGTGTACATTTGGCCACATGTTTAGGGTCATTATCTTGTTGAAAGACCCAGTGATGACCCATCTTCAGCTTTCGGGCAGAGGCCACCAGATTTTGATTTAAAATGTCCTGGTATTTCAAAGCGTTCATGATGCCATGCACCCTAACAAGGTTCCCAGGGCCTCTGGAAGAGAAACAGGCCCACAGCATCACAGATCCTTCACCATACTTCACAGTGGGCATGAGGTGCTTTTCTGCATACTCATCTTTTGTGTTCCGCCAGACCCACTTAGAGTGTTTGTTGCCAAAAAGCTCTATCTTGGTCTCATCTGACCAAAGCACAAGGTCCCAGTTGAAGTCCCAATACCGCTTAGCGAACTCCAGACGTTTGCATTCATGATTGTGAGTGAGAAAAGGTTTTTTCCGTGCATGCCTCCCAAACAGCTTGTTGGCATGTAGATAGCGCCTGATGGTTGTTTTGGAGACTTTGTGACCCCAAGATGCTACCATTTGTTGCAATTCTTTAACAATGAGCTTTGGAGAACTTTTTATTTCTCTTACCATCCTCCTCACTGTGGATGGTGGCAAAATAACCTTGCTTCCTCGTCCAGGCTTGTTTACCACTGTTCCAGTTGTTTTAAACTTCTTAATGATTCCTCTGACAGTAGATATGGGCAGGTGCAGGTGAGTGGCTATTTTCTTGTAGCCATTGCCTGACTTGTGAAGGTCGACACACATCTGCCTTACTTGAATGGTGTGTTCCTTTGTCTTTCCCATGTTGAAGAGTGGATTAGAAAAATGGCCTCTGTGTCACGTCATATTTATACCCCAGGGAAACAGGGAGTGATGAATTACTAATTAAATGTTCCTAGATACTCTGATCAACTTTGTAAACTACTGTAGAAATGACAGAAATACTTCAATTACATTTATTTCCTAGGAATTGTTAGGGGTGCCAACAATTGTGGAACAGGTGAATTTATGAAAAAATCATTATTTCTCAGGGATTTTATTTTCCCTTAAAATTCACTTGAGTTGAAGGTTACATTTTTCTACAATTTTCAGTGTGAGAGTATGCTTCTGCAATAAAAATTGAATTTATTTTAAGGCTTTTAACACATCTTAACCAGAGGTGCCAATAATTATGGAGGGCGCTGTCTGTGATTATTTAATGATATGACAGTGCGATATTTTGAGGGATCTTCAAGTTTGGGGAGCCACCTGAATAGCTGTCTTATTTGGGTCTTAGAAAGTAGGTAATTTAGAATTTAATGTTCAGATGAATTATACTTTTGCTCAAGGAGTTTGAGATCCCAGAAATGCATAGTTTTAACCCCCAGCCATGTTTCAATTCCCAGTATTATTTTTTTTTTACAACTTCATGCTGAATTTTTATGAGGATTTTGACCTCTGCCAACGAATTTGGGGCGGAGATAATGTTTTCGTCCCTGTCTGTCTGTCTGTCTGTCTGTGAACAACATAACTCAAAAAGTAATGCACGGATTTGTCTGAAATTTTGTGAGTGCATTGCTATTACATCAAGGATGGACCCTATTGACTTTCACCGCGATCAGTGAAACAATATGGCCGCCACGGCTGCCATCTTGAAATCGTATGACACGCGATAACTCAACTTTGCTCCCACTCATGAAGATTTGGATTGTGCTGCCTTGGCGGAGGTTTGCACTCTACGAGTGCCTCTAGTTTATGTTTGCAGCCCTTTTTCTCTACCAAAATCATGAAAATAAACTGAAACTAGAGGCACTCATAGACTGCAAACCTCCGCCAAGGCAGCACAGTCCAAATCTTCATGAGTGGGAGCAAAGTTGAGTTATTGCGTGTCATACAATTTCAAGATGGCTGCCGTGGCGGCCATATTGTTTCACTGATCGTGGTGGAAATAAATAGGGTCCTTCCTTGATGTAATAGCAATGCACCCACAAAATTTCAGACAAATCCGTGCATTACTTTTTGAGTTATGTTGTTCACAAACAGACAGACAGACAGACAGACAAACAGGGGTGAAAACATAACCTCCGCCCCAACTTCGTTGGCGAGGTAATAAGATGGAATTCTAAATGCTACAAGTGTCTTGACTCAGTTGAGCTATTACTTTCCTCTCTGTGAGGCTGCAATCTTAAACTAGGCCTACGCTGTCGGCGGTCGACAGCAAGGGATATATCCCCAAAATTCCCCAATCCTCGAAGCCCCCTTCATTAGATTTGCCTTTACTAGACCTACAATATGAGGCAAATTTGAGGTCTGTGTAAGTAATTGTTCATGAGATATGGTTAAAAAGTTGATTTTTTCAATATATAGCGCCACCTGGTGGCAAACCTAGGAGGGCATACTTGCCCAAAATCTAATCAGTTCATCCTCTCTACCATATCTACCCAAATGCTAAAAATGAGAAGCCAATGTAAAGTATTTTGTGAGTTATCGCGCTAACGGCTAAAATCTGCGGACGCGGCGGCGACGGACGTGGCGTCGGTCGCGGCGGCAGCGGGTGGGGCGAAACCATGATATCCCCAAAACTCGTATTTTGGGGATATAATTATAAAACCTTAAATAAGGTAACACATAAATTAACAGATTTGGCTTAAGATACGGTCTCAGATCCAAGAAAGGTATAGATGACAAGCTGGTCCAATTCAAAACCCTCTCATCAAAAACCATTCTTTTGCACCCTCATTTAATCATAATCTGTTTGATGATTGGTTTGGGAAAGGCATTTGCAGCTTTATAGATTTTTATCGATATTTATTGATAAGGAATTTCCATCATTTGAGCAGATACAAAGAAAATTTAATATGCCTTGGTCACACTTCTTTAAATATTTACAGGTGCATGATTTTGATAAGCAAGATAAGCCATCCTATCGTTATTTTCTGAAGCAGTCCTCAATTGAAGTGATCCTTCTGCAAGATCCTCATAAACAGTAGTTATATCAATTATATATGAAAAGCTGTCTCACCTGGCGGGCGCAGTTAGTATGGACCACCTGAAATCAGCCTGGGAGGATGACTTTGGGATGGAGATTGCAGAGGAGCAGTGGCTGACGGCCTAGAACAGACTCATAGGTCTTCATATTGTGTTTTGGAAACAAATTCTTCATATGTTCTGGAGTTGTCCAGGGATGTTGAATTATTGCAATAATATTTTTCAGACTTTATCCAAAATTTTGCAAAGATCCATTAATGTGGACTCCTTGATGGTGATTTTGGGGATTATAGATTGATATTACTCAACGTCTGAAGCCCTGAGCTTCTGGCTCAAAAATGACATGCCCAAAATTAAACGAGTATATCTTTGCAACTACTTGGTCCATTTGAATAATCTTGGTATCATAATAAAGGTAACACCTTGGGGATTTTTGTCATGGTGTGAAAATCACTATATATATATATATCTATATATATATATATATATATATATATATATATATATATATATATATATACTATATATATATATGTCACTGAGTCAGAGTAAATGAAGATGGAACACAGCATAAATGAGAGATCATAATTTGTGCCTAGCAAAATTTTACTTTTACCACTTTTGAAATTATTTAGTTGCAGTCTGAAACCTTTAAGAAATTACAGCACAGAACCTCACCATTATCTGTGTCAAAGTTTATTCTAATCAAGTAAAATTAAAGAGCAAAATTAGAGAGTTTTTAGTCCGAGAATGTCTACCTGGCATCTCCAAATTGACACTGTGTGCCATTTGACATTTCTCAGGTACCAAACTGTAAATTTCATTTAATTTTACTTATATATCACTACAGGCATACATTCCATCTAATTACAAAAAAAAAAATTTTATTTGATTTAATTTAATTTTTTTTATTGCAACCAGTCCTGTATACATTTTTTCCATTCAAATACATATAAAGGAAATGAAGTTTCACTTTAGTAGATTTATTTTCAATAAAACAAGCAAATAAACAAAATTATTAGTTCAAAGATAAGGTAAAAAATGGTAAAAGGCAAAAACAACAAACACTTATTCATATAAGAACTATGCCCCCTGTTGCTCCAAAAAAGTCCTCAAACTCAACCAAGATACAAACCTGTTTTCTTGCACACAAACACATCGCTTTAGCCACTAAGCTAGGTGTATGGACATTCCTGTAAATGCCGCATAGTAAATTTCAAGAGTGAGTCAGCAAAACACGTCATGCACCCCGATTTAGCGCTTGCACTGCTGCGTGTCTTAGTGCTTGTGTGTAATGGTGCAAGGATTCTTAGTCAGAAAAGACTTTGAAAAAAGAAAAGACTTTTTATTTAGCGGGTAATTATGCCAAAAATACTGCAAACAAACCAGTTAAGCATTTATATTAACCCATTAAGACCTAGGGCACCTCATAATGCACTTCATTCACATTTCTTATATATATATATATATATATATATATATATATATATATATATATATGATATTCATGTCCCTTCCGTTTTTAAAGCGAGTGCGCCTAGGGCACCTCATAATGCACTTCATTCACATTTCATATATATATATATATATATATATATGGGCCAGGCTCACAAAATGTGCGCCACCCCCCCTCAAATGTGTCCACAGGCTAGCAAATCTTATATTTTGCTTAGATCATTCCAGAACCACCATGAATGGATGGAGCTCATCAAGAGCAACTTGGAACACCCCACTTTTGTCGGTCTGCGATAAATATTTCCATCTTTTTGCCCTTAAAGTTGGAAAAGTGGCCAAAAATGGCACTTTTTTGATGTCCATGCAAAAAGTGAAATAGTTCACTTTCTGTTTTTTTATATTTAAGTGTGTTCTATTTTATTTATTTATTTTTTTCTGTGCATAATAGACATGTGTAGGCTATGTCTGACAGTCAGCATACGTCCCTATCGTCGTTTTGTTTATTGCGGTGACATTTAATAAATTGTCCACAAGGTACTGGTTTCTGAATTAGATTTTACATTTAGCACTCTTGAAAAATAAAAAAAGGTCCCTACACCCTAATAATCCTTCAGGATGAAGCAAATATATGGTGCATTAGGGCAAAAAAAAAGTCTGAGTGGGATTTTTGTGTCCCCAAAAAAATGACCTTTTTAAGAAAAGTTTCTGACTTAGATGTATTTTTAAAAAACTGTAAAAGATATAGCCAAATGCTATTCAGGTATTGTTGTTGGCCTATCAAAGTGGAAATCACTGTTTAGATCAATTATTTATTGAACAACGACATAGCTACAGCGCGCGAAGCATTTTGGACGGTTTCTAACTTAGAAATCTAAGTCAGAAACCCGGGCATCTCAGGCAGAAACCGGGCGTATTCGGCCAAATGTGGCCCCAGTCGTTACACAGGTGGTCAGGGACATGATATTCCATGTTGGCTTGACATGTTAACATGTATTTTAGCCGATTTGATCGAAAATACAACCCCAGTTCCAAAATAGTTGGGACAAAGTGTTAATTGTGAATAAAATCAAAACGCAATGACTTTCAAATCACAACAGCCAGTATTTTATTCACAATAGAACAGAGATAATGTAGCAAATGTTGAAACTGATAAATTTTACAATTTTATCCACAAAATGAGCTCATTTTATGCATAAAAATGTAAAATGTCTCAGTTTCAACTTTTAAATGTTATCTATGTTCTATTGTAAGCTCTTTATATTGGCTCATGTGATCTAAAAGTCATTGCATTTTGATTTTATTCACAATTTACACTTCGTCCCAACTATTTCGAATTGGGGTTGTATAACGATGGCCTCGGTCAGAGGCCCGACGTTGGACCGATCATTGCACGCTCTCAGTCAGAAACCGGGATCTCAGGCAGAAACTGACGCGGGGCGTGGGCGGCCGCTGTGGCCGCAATCGGTGGCCAATCATTCATAAACTTTGTCAAATAACACGCATGGGTGGTCAGGGACATGATATATTGTGTTTTCTAAACGTGTCGACTTGTATTTTTGAAGATTTAATTGAAAAATATCGGTGGCGTCGGCCCACGTTCTCAGTCAGAAACCAGGACCTCAGGCAGAAACTGACGCGGGGCGTGGCGGCTGCTGTGGCCGCAATCGGTGGCCAATCAGTCATAAACTTATTCAAATAACATGCATAGGTGGTCGGGGACACCAGACAACACCTACAACAAAATAACAATAACTAAAAGACAGAAACATGCAATCATCACAAAAAACTCCCGGGGCTCAGGCTAGGGGAACCTAGGACCCAAAATTAAAAAAAAAGAACTGTCAAGCAGCCTGTCCACCAGCCTACAAGTGGCATCTTCCATTGGTAAGTGATCAGTTACCTACTTGAGACTCTTATTCTATCTATTAGTCAAGTATTATGGCAATAGCAAGTCAGTCGGGTTGAGTTTGGTTTCTTACGCCAAACAAAAGCCCCATCTCTGTGCCTAAACAGCTCCATCTTTGTTTCAATCATCCATAACATTTACAGCCAGAAGCTTGTATCTTCATCCAGGTGAGCTTTTGCAAAGGCTAGACGAGCTCTTGTGTGTCTGGGTTGAAGAAGTGTAAGTGGCGTAAAAAAGGTGAAGTGTTCAACCTGAAAAACACGGTCCCAACGGTCAAACACAGTGGCGGGAGTATCATGCTCTGGGGTTGCTTTTCAGCTAATGGACCCGGAAACCTTGTTAAAGTTAATGGCATCATGAAACAGGACCAGTATATCCAGATCCTCAGTGAAAACATTAAGCAATCCGCCGAAAAACTTGGTCTTGGGCAGGAATGGATCTTCCAACGGGATCATGATCCTAAACACACGGCCAAATCCGTCAAGAAATGGTTAGTGGACAACAAAGTGAACGTTTTGGAGTGGCAAAGCCAGAGCACCGACCTCAATCCTATCGAGAGTCTGTGGAGGGAACTAAAGACCAAGGTCATGGCAAGGAAACCCTTAAACCTTAAGGACCTGGAGAAGTTTGCCAAAGAGGAGTGGGCCAAAATCCCCGTGGAAACGTATAGGAACCTTGTGATCAACCACAGGATGCGTTTGGAGGCTGTAATCGTGAATAAAGGCTTTGCCATCAATTACTGAGAAAAGGGTATGCATAATTCTGGACATGGCATTTTTTGTAAATCTGTCAAATAAAATACCAAAAAGTAATGTATTTCATGAAAAGTTGTTTACTGTATTTCTTACAGCCTTATGTCAACTTACTGTGTCATTTGCTCAAGAATAAATTTGAGTTTTCAAAAAATATCTCGGAAAAAAGCAAAAATTGGTAGGGGTATGAATAATTTTTGGGCGACTGTATATATATATATATATATATAGAGAGAGAGAGAGAGAGAAAGTCTAAATAATAACATGAAAAATACTGCATGATATTAATGTTCCAATGAAACCAACAAAAATTATTACTGATTTAACTAAAAATCAATTTTGTCCAAATCAAGGTTTCACAATTAATGGGACCCCAAAAGATTGTTGTAAATAATACCCACCAAAATTAAATCATGTAGTACATTCCACTCATTTAAGTTTTACAGGGAGTTTCCGATAAAGTAGGTTAATGAACAGGGCCACTCCCAATGCGCCTTCCTATTCGTCCTTACGCCTATATATACCTCCTACATTCCCACAATCCCCGCTTGTCTCGTTTCTACGTCGTTCACTCACTAACCAGCAAGAGTTCGCTTACCCGAAGCACAAAATCCGAAATCCAACCGAGTCCCTCAGGCGTAGAATAATTCCAAGGCTCCGATGCTCCAGAGGAATCTTCTCAATCCGCTACTGCAACTCCGTTTCTCCTACCTCCATCACAAAGTATCACCCGCTCGCCCCAACCGGGGTGCCCATATACCGGACCACTCTCCCCTGCGATGACGACCAAAGCCGTTTCCCTGTTTCGGGCTCCGTGCCGCAGGAATTCCAGCTACGCTCCTTGCTAACCGCGGCGCCCAGGAGCGAAAGTCCGAAGCTCCCCAGCAAGGCTTACCACGGCTCGCACCCCAAGTTCATCCGAGGCTCCACGTCGGACAGTCGCCAGACTTCATCGGGCACTCAAGCAGAAGAAAATTCCCTTCCCCCGCTCCAACAACAAAGCCAGACTACTAAAAAATTATACACCGACTCTTTCAGCAATGTAGCTGATCCTCCCCATGTGCAGACCAGATGTGTACAGACCACACAGCACTTTTGGGTTCCGCGCTGAACGTCCCCAGCGCCAACGTCATCACGCTCGGAGACGTCCTCCCCGCTCCAGATTCGGCGGAAGTCACTCCTTCCGCAAACCAGCCAGTTTCTCCCACCCCCCCATGCCTGCTCCCTCTGTTTATGACTTCTTCGGTCTCTTTTCGTCCCCTATTTCATCCCTGTGTTCGCAGGCTGCACCTTTGCCCTGTGCACATGCGTCCTGTCCCCCCCATCACTTCCGCTGGGATCTAAAACCTGGCTTCTATGATCCTGCCGCCGACAACCAAATTCTCCAAGGCTCCAGCAGTTACGGTGTTAATCCACCTACACCCGAAGAAGCACTTGCTGTTGCCTCATCCGCTCGTCTCTTCCCTTCCGCACTATCGTCCCCTGCCCCCCTTCCCTTCCCCATTTCCCATGTCACTAATTCTGTGCTTCCTCCTACAGGTCCGCCCCTCCCATCAACTACTTCGCTCCTCGCAGTTTTCCCTCACCACAGTTTCAGCACACACTAGCCACCGCCTTACCTCCCATACGCCCCTTGTAGCCTATTCCAAACCCTTCGCCATTATTTCCCACACTGAGACAACAGATTTTATTGGGCATGCACGTTGACCTGGCCCAGCTCATTCAACCATCCTATTTCCTCATTCATATTTTAGTCGTGAGAAAAAAAAAAATCCAAACCGTCATTAACCTTGCACAGCTCAAACACCCAACCCCCGCTCGCTGCGGAAAATACACGCGAACTGAGTTCGTCATTCCCCATTCCGGTCAACCGACACAATCTATCAATCCTTGCCTCATCAGAGGCAAGAACCGGACGATTACCTTACATTAGTATTCGGTCTCGCTGTTCGTTTCGGCAGTGCAAGAATTTACCATACCACGTACATTTTGCCCCCGTTTCCACATTCATATTTTCGTAGCATATTAAAAAAAAAAAATCCTAGCCGTCATCGACCCTGCACAGCTCAGGCACCCGAACCCCGCTCGTTCCGGGGAGCCCATGCAAACCAAGTTCACCATTCGCCGTGACGCCGTCCCACTCTACTGAGACACAATCCCCCAGTCCTTTCCTCATCGGAGGCAAGAACTGGACGATTACTTTACACTCGTTCTCGATCTCGCTTTATGCTTCAGCTGTACAGTAAGTGATTGCCTGTTGGCTACGTTGATGTAATTGATGTGACTCCGCAAGGATGACAGTCTGCAAATCCGAAACTCTCGCTGACTTCGCAGCAATTATATTCGCCATCACTCAGCTGTGCATCGTACCTTACAACGCCATTTAGATGCCACTTGATTCAGATTCTCATGGCTTATTGCTCTATGAGCCTCGCAAACTTATTTACGCGAATCTGTGTTGGTTTCACAAACTACAAGAGCACAGAAATTACAAAGACTTATTGATATTTTTCGTAGTCCTTGATGTGCGGAAGAAAATGCCATAATTTCACAACACAATGTATAATAAGGCTTTCAAAAAATAAATAAATAAAATAAATAAATAAATTAGACTTTCAATGGTTCTACCAATTAGTCCGAGCAACTCTTACTATATACGAACGTCGTGTTCTTTGCAAATTAAGTGCCACACATTTATGGGGCTGTTGAATGATTGCAATGTATATTCCAAAATTGTAAAATCATTACAAATGCTGATGTTCTTTGCCTCGCCAGCAAACATTCACAGATACTATGCGTATCCACCTCACGGCCACTCGCAAACATTCATGAATACTGCACGGGTATCCACCTTACAGCCACTGGCAGTGGCGCAGCTCGCTAGCGCTTCGGTTATTGGTGCTCCTTGCCTTGCCGGCAAATATACTGTGCGCATCCACCTCATGGCCACTCGCATTGGCGCAGCCCACTAGCGCTTCGCTAGCGCTTCAGTTATTGGTGCACTTTGCCTCGTCAGCAAACATCCACGGATACTGCATGAGTATCCACCTTACAGCCACTAGCAGTGGTGCAGCCCATTAGCGCTTCGCTAGCACTTCAGTTATTAGTGCACTTTGCCTGTTTGGCAAACATCCACGGATACTGCATGAGTATCCACCTTACAGCCACTAGCAGTGGCGCAGCCTACTAGCGCTTCGCTAGTGCTTCAGTTATTGGTGCACTTTGCCTCATTGGCAAACATCCACGGATAACGCACGAGTATCCACCTTACAGCCACTAGTAGTGGCACAGCCCACTAGCGCGTCGCTAGTGCCTTAGTTATTGGTGCACTTTGCCTCACCGGCAAACATTAACGGATACTACGCATATCCTCCTCACGGCCACTGGCAGTGGTGCAGCCCACTAACGCTTCGCTAGTGCCTTGGTAATTGGTGCACTTTGCCTCGCCGGCAAACATTTACAGATACTGCGCATATCCTCCTCATGGCCACTGGCAGTGGCACAGCCCACTAGCGCTTCGCTAGCGCTTTTGTTGTTGGTGCACTTCGCCTCGCTGGCAAAAATTCACGAAAACTACACATCACCTCAAGATCACCCGCAGTGGCAAGGTTCACACTCTCGGCCGACTTTCAGTCCCGCGATCCATCATTCTGCCTCGCCTGCACACCGTCCATCTGCCGTCTCCACGCTCAAGCACGTCGCTCCATGCAATCCGACTGGCCGCTTGCCCAACAGTGGTTAACCCTTTAGTGACTGTTCTCCGTCTCACCACTGTCATCTGCCTCGCCGGTTGCGGCGCCTGGTTGGCTAAAGCCAATATCGCAAACGCTTAGGGCCATCCCGCTCGACCCACGCTTTTTTGGGGGTTCCTTTGGTGTTTCCGGGAAGGAGCACTATTACTTCGCTGTTCGCCTCATCGTATCCCATCATCGATTCCTCCCTCATTCAGGGTCACGAACGGGCCGCCAAATGCATAACCGTGCATTACGACAACCGACCACAGTAGACACCGTAAACAAAGGCCATTCCCGCTCCTTCTCATTCATGCCGTTCCTCAGGAAACTAACCCTAATTTCCGCAAAACACCATTCCATGCTCAAAGCCGCACATATTCCCGACCGTAAAATGCCATCGCTGACACCCCTCCTCGTTTCTCCTGGCAGAGAATCAGACGCTTAGCACCGCACTTGGACATTCACCCCACTCCGGTTCCTCCGTTTTCCGCGAACGGCGACCCCTGACACCACAACCTGAGCCATTCGCCGCTTTGTCTCGAGATTCCATTCTAAACGGGTTCGCTCTACGCTTATTTTCCCCATACTTCGAAGGACGGAAGCAATTCAAGAAATTCCATTCAGCCCTCTGACTGCCATTCCCGGCACTCGATGTCGTTTCCCTTCCGAACTTCAGTTCGTACATTCACTCCATAAACCACGTTCGACCAGCCCCAATACAAGTCTTCCTAAGCGGCATCAACTTCTTCGTCAAATTGGCCACTGGTTATCTTTGCTTGTCGATTTCCCACTCTCACGTGTAAACACTGCTGTGAGGTTTACGTAAACAAGAACCTCCCGCTCCGACCGAACGTTTACGGCAGACCTCCTCTCTCACTGCATCCAGACACTGCATTCAGGGTACCATTCTCCTTCCACGGATTCCGCTCTAGAAGCAGTGTTTCTATTAGCCTTCTTTGGTTCTTTTTTTAGATGTGCTGAGTTCGCTCCGCTCTCTGCAAATTATCCTTCTCGTCACGCCAGCCTAAACGACATCTCATTCTACTCCACCGACTGCCTCATGTTCAAGATAAAGAGTAGTAAATGGATCAGTTCGGCATTTCTCAGCCCATATTCCTATTTCGCCTAGACTCTGCCCTCAGTCCGTTCAAGCCAATATCAAACTACGTCCCTCGAGATACAATAACCATGCTTCTCCCCCGGACCCGTAATTCACGATCGACAGCGGGGTCGTAGCCACTCGCCACTGGTTCCTCTACCATTTCCGTCAAGTTTTAATTAGATCCAACATTCCACCCAAATACTCCTCTGGGCACTCTTTCCACATCGGCGCTGCCACCACAGGATCCAAGCAAGGAGTGCTGGACCACCTAATTAAAATCCTAGGCTGCTGGACATCGAACTCGTATGCAAGCAATATTCGCAATAACATTGACGACGTACGTAGAGCCCACCTCTCGTTGATACATTAACACTTTTTTTGGGCTTGGGAGCCACACGGACTCCGACAAGAGTTGCGAGCCCCACCCTGAGTCTCGCCACCTGGGGGGCGCCCAACGTTCGCACAATCACAGACCAAGTCCAACATCACACCCGCCTCGATCTCCTATCTGCCCAATCTCCTATCCGCAATCCCACCCAATACTCTCCTCTACTTTGGGAATGGTCCAGAATTCATCAAAGGGAGTTCCCGATAACGTAGGTTAATGAACAGGGCCACTCCTAATGCGCCTTCCTATTCGTCCTTACGCCTATATATACCTCCTACATTCCCACAATCCCCGTTCATCTCATTTCTACATCCCTCCCACCCTTCCCCTCTCCAAGAAGGAAGCAAGAAACAGCCACCACCTGGGACCCAGGGGGGCTTGGGAGCCACATGGACTCGACAAGAGATGCGAGCCCCACTCTGAGTCTCGCCACCCGGGAGGCGCCCAACATCCGCACAATCACAGACCAAGTCCAACACCACACCCGCCCCGATCTCCAATCCACAATCCCAATCACTCCCAAATACTTTCCTCTACTTTGGGAGTGGTCCAGAATTCATTAACTGAGTGTTAAGGAACTATACTGAGCCATTACATCATTTCCTGTTTCAACAGAGTATAAAAATGAAGTAATACACATGCAATATCCCTTTGTCATCAAATACCATGAAGAAAACAAAACAACTGTCAGTTCAAAGGAGGCAGATGGTCATAGGCCTTCATAAATCTGATAATGGCTACATGAAGATTCACAAGCAATTGAATATGCCACTGAGCACAGTTAGGGCAATTATTTAAAAATTCCAAAGATATGTAACTGTTGAAAACCTCAAGGGTTGAGAACACAACTACATTTTGCCCCTCAGGATACTGAGGAGGATGGTGAGAGAAGCAACAAAATCCCCAAGAATCACTATAAAGGAATTATTGCAGGCCTTGGTGGCATATTGAGGTCACCACGTTTCAAAGAGCACCATCAGGTGCTGCCTCCACAGCCACAGGCTCTTTGGAAGGGTTGCCAGAGGAAAGCCTTTTCTGATCAGAAGAGACAGAAGCAAGTGCTTAGAGTTTACCAAACATCATTTATATTATGACTGGAACAAGGTGCTTTGGTCAGATGAGACAGAATTGCACACTTAGGTCAGATACAATACTGGAATGTTTGGCGTTGAAACAGAGATGCATACAAGGAAAAGCACCTCATACCCATGGTGAAATATGATAGTGGGTCAGTCATGTTTTGGTTTTGTTTTAATTCAAGAGGTCCAGGGGCACTGGTTAAAGATGTTCTGAAATGGCCGTTTGTCCTGTTTGTCCTGCCTCCTTCTACGAGTTTCCCAGAGTTTCCACACGAGTTTACACGAGTAAGGAAAACGAATTTGATTGGGCGTTATCGAGCGGGCGGGATATTCAATGTTTGGGATGGGACACAGTGTTTCGAAGGAATTCTGCTCTATATTACCCACACTTGCATGCGGACCCAAAGCAGACGTCCGCTGGACCCATCCGCGCAAAGCCCAATTTTTACGACGGACTCAACCTGTTTTAAATCTGACACCGTATGCTTGACTATGAAACCTCAAACATCCGCAGACAGTGTGCGCGGAGCATAGACTGTATATAAAAGAGGCACGGAGTCCGCGTGGCTCACAGTACGCGCGCAGTACGCCCGAGTCTGTGGGGGCCTTACTCTGGGTGACCCGTTAAAAAAAAGACTGGGGAGACGCCGCACCCCCGTGTCCAACAACCACAACACCACTGGTTACGAATCATGAAATCTGAAGTAACGAGGCAATTGTCAGCCGGGAGTGACGTTAGGCTAGCTACGTTGGAAAAACCAGCAGTAGCTAATTTACAACTTACAATGTGTAAGATACTGGTTTATAAAAGAGCAAATGTCTACGTTAGTAGCATAGCTAGCAACTTACCGGTACTTTCGAAGAAGGTGTTCCAACAGTGTACACTGTCGGGACCGCTGTATCCGTCAGGATTAGATCCTTCTCCAGCCCAGCCGAATACTGCCCATAGTTTGAGAAGCAGGACTGTGTGAAGTGCCTTCCACACACCCTGGACTTCACTGACAGCCTGCTCTTGTCGAAGTGCAGGAATTCAAGCCAGCTGGCTCGTATCCCTGCAGGGAGCTGAACAAAGTAGTTTGGGTGGACGGACACCCAAGCAAACACCTCCTTGGTCCTCCTCCAGCCATGCTAGCTCACGTATGCTAGGCTACCTAGCTGCTGCTACTAACACCACTAACACTCACTCACACGCTAACTCACAATCTCACCACACACTTACTCACCCAAACGTGTCCCTCACTCACTCTCTTGCAACTGCACACTAGATACTAACTCTCTACAACCCACGAAACCGCTCACTAAAACTCGAAACCACTTACTCCTGCAAAAACCACTACTCGCTATCAAAGCTTCCCGGTTTTTCTCAGACGTTCATATCGCCACAACGGTAGCCATTTTATTGACGTATGACGGATCCTGATATCATTGGCTGATGAATTATGAGCAACATGACGCATAATTTGTGCGCCTGCATTATCCAATGCGAAAAAAACTACCCCACTTTCACCCTGGATTTACTCGAAAATAGAATTGTGCGCAAAGTTTAGCCTACATTGTCTGATAGATGAGTGATTACACTAATTTTAAGACCCATAGTGGGATCAAATTCATGTTTCTTTTCTGAACACCTTTAAGATTAAAGGCATAATGAATTCCACCAAATATCAGGATAAATGCAAAGTATGCCGTTGATAAATGCAAATGCAAAAATATGAAGGATCTTGAAAGGATATACTTGGGAAATGGTCCAAAATCACACCAAATATGTGCCTTAACCTTGTCAAAAATGACAGGAAAAGACTCAACGCTGTTATCATTGCCAGAGGTGGTTGCACTAAGTACTAAATGAAGGGTGCCAATTATTATGAAAGCTTGATTTTGCTGAAATTTATTTTGTATTAAACAATTGTTATGATTTTGGTTGTTTCCATCGAAACTTTAATAAAGTCTTTCATAGATGTTGGTATATTCCGTTTCTTTATAAATTGTTTATATATTTTTTGTATTGTTTGTGCATTGCCAGTCAGGGGTGCCAGTAATTTTGGAGCTCACTGTATGATGAAAATAAAATGGGTCCAAGAATTGACCCCTGAGTGACCCCTGCACAGTTGTTTATCTAGGCCATCCCTTTTTCTTTTTCATCAGTTTCACCAAGTTAACACACTTATTTCAAGACCATAATTCTCATTTTTTATCAAATCTGCAGTTTCTTGGCAGTTTCATGCATGGAATGACCTTTATCTTTAAAATAACAGTTGATGGGTTTCTTATGAAAGCTGTTTCTTTGTGGACATTTTTAACTGTGACTGGTATCTTTATAGCTTGTTCTATAGGTCAATTAGTCAGTAAATCAACAAAAATTTCACGACCCTTTGGTGTCCACAGTTTTTGTCCTTACTTCATTTGGCACAAGCATCTTGTCTGTATGTGTGTGTGTGTGTGTGTGTGTGTATTTTTGTGGGA
This sequence comes from Gymnothorax javanicus, assembly GCA_029692085.1. Lineage (NCBI taxonomy): Eukaryota > Metazoa > Chordata > Actinopteri > Anguilliformes > Muraenidae > Gymnothorax > Gymnothorax javanicus. Next base: position 104,218,133 of record CM056193.1, on the reverse strand, counting down.
ATGGGGGATCAGGGGCTGGTGTGTGTTTGTTTCATGCCAAGTAGCTAAAAAGCAGCGGGGTCATTCCATGTCAGATCAACAAATGGCTTCCACCACACCATCTCAGAATTGGCAAAAAAAATATATATATACGTATATATGTCAAATATACTGTATATGTCATTAAAACTAGTTTATCCTGAAAATTTCAGCTTAATCAGTCAATTATTTAGGTTTTGGCAGAGGTTTAAAGTTTCAGGATTTTCACCCAATTTCTGGCATTTTTGTGCCATGATATGTTCAAATACAATTTTCAACACCCCATAAAATCATTAATATGTATCATATACCTTTGAAACTTGGTATTTAGACTAATTGGACCCTGAAGAATCCATATTTAACATTCTTTTAGATGACAAAAGAGGAGCAGAGATGGTATCATGCCTCTGAAGCAAAACTGTCAATAATATTTATGCTTGTACATGAAAACTTTTATATCTCCAGGGGTATAAGTCACACAGCTTTGAAATTTCACATATATGTTCTTTATGTGTGTGTTGGCAACCAGTAAAAAAAACTAGAGATCTGTTATGCTTACTCTAGGTTTTATGAATTTCTTGAATATATTTCATACATAACTGCATCAGATATTACGTTGTACACTCTCCATCGCAAATTCATCACAGTCAGCCAAGGCATGCTACAATAGGTTGAATAATGTGCTTGTTGGTGCACTGCACCTATATTAAACCAGTTTTTCTTGAAGTTATATCTGGAGGAGGTGTTATTAATAGGGAAGCAGACAAGCAAGGTGCCAGAAGACTGGGGCAGGTGGCTGACATCAGCACCTATAAGTAACTACACGAGCACCATAATTATTAAGATAATATATAGCTTTTGCTATAGTCCTAGTGAGAGACCGATGGTGCCTGTACTGGTGGCTGGGTTGAGTAGAAGTGGTATGGGCAGGGGAGTGTCAGTCTCAGAGGCCAGTCTAGAAGTAAGTCAGTACAAGTCTGTACAGACCTCTCTGACTTGATACCAGTTTGACTGGTAATTGACCATCCGGAAAACTATCCATAAACTGAATTTTAATTGTGTGATACCTAATTGACAATCACTGAGACGGAGAATCCAGATCAATTGCCTTGTACAATCAAATAACAGTTCAGAATGGATTGAGTGACTTGATTGGCTGTTATGTGATTGATAGCGATCGGTTATTATGTAAGAAAGCCTTTGCAGTTCAATTAAGCACAATTGACCTATTCCCAGGTGCCTATTTAGAGGGAGGGTTGGGTATATTCACAGTGTAATACACATGAGTTTTGATCTTTCAGCTGTTGTCTTGCTGTACATACTGAAAATAGCGAGATCATAACACAAGTGTGTAGGATGTATAATGGTGTATCAGGTAACCAGGTAACATAAAATGATTTGCTTATGCAGAAATTGTCATATTTTGTTTTTTTATATGTGCATGATGAAGTATGTAATTCAATATCTGGTAGAATTATGTACTTGATGTACCTGATGCTTTGGATTTAATGAATTTTTTACTCTTTAAAAATTCATAAAATCCAAAGCATGAGTAACACATCTCTCATGTTACTCAAGTTTTTGTCTAAAAGCATAAATATTATTGACAGTTTTGCTTCAGAAGCATGATACCATGTTAAAAATTGATTCCTCAGGGTCCAATTCGTCTAAATACCAAGTTTCAGTGGTATATGATACATACTAATGATTTTATGGGGTGCTGAAAATTGTATTTCAATATATCATAGCACAAAAATGCCAGAAATTGGGTGAAAATTCTGAAACTTTAAACCTCTGCCAAAACCCAAATAATTCACTGATTAAGCTGACATTTCAACCTGTCCTCCAACCATACGCTCAAATAGGTAGATTATTCTCATTTACTCTGATTTACGACCCATAGGAGCGTTTCCTAAAATCGTGCCCCCACTGGCAGCAGGAAGGTACTGTGAGAGTTACAGTTTGAGTTCCAGATACAGTTTCAGTCATATTTACACTTAAAATAACAGTTTGGTCAAGGATTTGGGTTGGGGATAGGGTTAGGGTTAGAATTAGGATTAGTGTTAGGATTAGGTTTTGGTTAGGGATTTACTGACGACAATGCTGAGGATGGAAACCAGATTGTACTTATTTAAATGACCGCTAGAGGTCGCTTAACTCCTAAACGTAACTTTAGGTCGTAATAAGCTGCTAGACAAACAACCTTTCCGGGCGTATTTTGTTGGAGGACAGGCTCCGACATTTTCAGGATACACTAGTTTTAATGCATACTTTGACATATATTTTTTTTTGCCAATTCTGAGATGGTGTGCTGGAAACGTGCTGGAAAATCTGTTGATTTGACATGGAATGACTTAGCGTGACAATGAGAGTGGCCTTTTACAAGAAGGCATAACTTCCAAATGGATTCACGGACTTGCACAAGATTTTTTGGAAAGGTTGGTCATGAACCAAAGGACAGTATAACTTTATGGAAATGGGGAAAAGTTGCCTAAAAATAGGTACCAATATGTACAAATTAACGACACAAAATCACAGTGACGGTCAACTGTGCGGTTCCTGAGGGCTCAGTGTGGGGACCATTGTTGTTTATTCTGTGCATCAATAATGTATGTGAGGTCTCCAAAACTTTGAAAACAATTTTATTTGCCGATGACACCAACTTACTTTGCCATGGGGTTAACCAGGAACAACTCTTGGATACAGTAGGAACTGAATTGAAGAAAATGAAGAGATGGTTTGATTCAAATAAACTTACACTAAATTTAAGAAAAACAAAATTTATAGTGTTTGGAAACAGGTCAACTAACTTAAACATGAAACTGATGATAAATTATATAGAAATCGAAAGAATGTCTGAAATCAAATTTCTTGGAGTAATAATAGGCAATAAATTGTGAAGGCAGCTACATATAAAGTATTTCAAAGCAAAATTACCCAAGTCACTTGCAATATTATATAAAGTTAAAGATTTCCTCAATCAGGCATCACTACACACCTTGCACTATTCCCTCATACTTCCATACATCACCTACTGTGTGGAGGTATGAAGGAACACAAATAAAACAAACGCAGAACCAATCTTTATCCTTCAAAAAAGAGCCATAAGAATCATAAACAAAGCCAATTCTAGACGACCAACAAACCCACTCTTTACCAAACTCAAAGCAAAAAAGTTTAAGGATTTGGTGGGCTTTGAAATTGTTCAAATTATGTAATAAGCAAAAAATCAGCAGTTACTGACCAGTATCCAGAAATTGTTCCAGAGGAGGGAGAGTAAGCATGATCTTAAAGGTGAATGCATGTTCAAAAGACATTAAGGACAAATGCAAAAAATCATTTAATCACTGTCAAAGGAGTTAACCTGTGGAACAAATGTAACCGTGAAATAAAGATGTGCCCATCATTAAGTAAGCTCAAACAATTCCTTAAGAATAGCATGCTAAATAGATATCGGATAGATGAACTAAGACATGAGATGAACATGTTAAGTGCTTTGTGTGACCTTTATTGGTTTGATTATTACTCCTGTTTGTATGTAAATTGCCTTTATTTTTTCACTTTGTTTGGAATGTTTTAGACAGTTTACAAAAAAGGGGTATGTATGTATGTATGTATTTACTTATTTATTAACCTTTATTTAACCAGGTAATTAGCCCATTGAGATCTAGGACCTCTTTCGCAAGGGAGACCAAACCAAGAAAGGCAGCAACACACATCTATAACACAAAATTAAAAACAATATACACAATATTGAGAAGCAAAAATGCAGCGAAGTACAGGGCAGATATACAAATAATACATAGTGAACATATAAAATGCTAATTTTTGATGACACTGAAGATATTTAAGTAAAGCAACTTTGTCCAATGGATATACGCTCAAGGTCCTGTAAAATCAAAGCGAAGACATCGTAAGTAATTAATTCTGGCAATTTTAAACCTTTTTGAAGGGTGTTCCATGTAAAAGGGACAGCATATTTGAATGCTCTTTTTCCCCAACTCCGTGCGGACACACAGAACTGTCAGTTAGGAGTCACTCAAGAAGTGTTTCAACTTCATCCTACACCCTTTCCTAACATGAAATGGATCCACAGAGATCCTGCAAAACAAGTGCAGTTACTTTAATTTGTTTGGTTTTCTTCTTAAATATTTTATTTTATTTTAACGTTTGGAATAAAAATAATAAATCAAATCAAAAGTACAGAAGAATGGAGGGAAACTGGACATTTTAAGTATGCAGGAGTCGTTGCTATCAAATGTGTTTTGGCTATTTATTGCATTAATTTCTATTACAAACAACAATTTCACAGTGATTCCAAATTTTTGAATGACACTCCACATGTGATAGATATAGCAAAATATTTACATTTCCTTATTTCTTGGTTGAGTACAGGTTTAAAATGCAGTTACATCTCCGAATATAGGGAGTATAATCTAAAAAATCTTTGAGTGATTTTTAAATCATAGTTTTCATTATGTATATACACTCTTGTGTAACGTAAATGAAATAAGCTGCAGTTTTTTCAATCTTTCATTCCATTTCTTGTGCTTGAACAAATAAATGCCCTTTTGTCTTTTTTTTTGCTTTTTTTTTTCAAAAGTACTGAATAAAATCATACTATATACAACCCCAATTCCGAAATAGTTGGGACGAAGTGTAAATGTGAATGAAATCAAAATGCAATGACTTTCAGATCACATGAGCCAATATGTTATTTACAATAGAACATAGATAACATTTCAAATGTTGAAACTGAGACATTTTACAATTTTTTCCACAAAATGAGCTTATTTCAAATTTTCTGGCTGCAACAGGTCTCAAAAAAGTTGGGACACTGGCAAAAAAGGGCTGAAAAAGCAATTAATGTATAAGAGAATCAGCTGAAAGAACATTTAGCAAGTAATTAAGTTAACTGGCATCAGGTGTGCAACATGATTGGCTATAAAAGGGATGTCTTCGAGAGGCTGAGTCTCTCAGAAGTAAAGATGACCAGAGGCTCTCCAACCTGTGAAGGCTTGCATAAAAAATTGTGGAATACTTTAAAAACAATGATCCTCAACGTCAAATTGCAAAGGCTTTGAAGGTCTCACCATCGACAGTGCATAACATCATCAAAAGATTCAGAGAAACTGGAAAAATCTCTGTGCATAAGGGACAAGGCTGAAGACCTTTACTGGATGCCCGTGATCTTGGGGCCCTCAGACGCCGCTGCATCACTCACAAGCATGATTCTGTCATTGACATTACTAAATGGGCCCAAGAATACTTCAAGAAACCACTGTCTGGAAACACAGTCCGCAAAACAATCCACAGATGCCATCTAAAACTCTATCATGCAAAAAGGAAGCCATTGTTGAGCATGATCCAGAAGCGCCGCCGTGTTCTGTGGGCCAAGGCTCATTTAAAATGAAGCAAAGTGGGAAAGTGTCTTGTGGTCAGACGAGTCCAAATTTGGCATTCTTGTTGGAAATCATGGGCGTTGTGTCCTTCGGGCTAAAGAGGAGAAAGACCAGCCCTCCTGTTATCAGCGTTCAGTTCAAAAGCCAGCATCTCTGATGGTATGGGGATGCATTAGTGCATATGGTGTGGGACACTTGCATGTTTTAAAAAGCACCATGAATGCTGAAAGGTATATAAGGGTTTTAGAGCAACATATGCTCCCCTCCAGACGACATATATTCCAGGGAAGGCCTTGTGTATTTCAGCAGGACAATGCAAAACCACATACTGCAGCTATTACAACAGCATGGCTTTGTAGTAGAAGAGTCCATGTGCTGGCCTGCCTGCAGTCCTGATCTTTCAGTGATTGAGAACATTTGACGCATAATTAAACGAAAAGTCCGTCAAAGGAGACCCAAAACTCTCCAGAAGCTGGAGGCCTGTATTAAACAAGAGTGGGATCAAATTCCAATGGCTAAACTCAAGAAACTCGTCTCCTCAATGCCCAGATGCCTCCACTCTGTGTTAAAAAGAAGAGGGGATGCTACACCATGGTAAACAGTCCCCTGTCCCAACTTTTCTGAGACCTGTAGCAGCCATCAAATTTGAAATGAGCTCATTTTGTGGACAAAATTGTAAAATTTCTCAGTTTCAACATTTGCTATGTTATCTCTGTTCTATTGTGAATAAAATACTGGCTGGTGTGATTTGAAAGTCATTGCGTTTTGATTTTATTCGCAATTTACACTTTTGTCCCAACTATTTCGGAATTGGGGTTGTGGGTGACGCAATTTGGCATGTGCAGTGATTACATCAATCGGTATTGCATCAAGTGTTATTTGTGGTCTTTGTTTCCCTATCAAGTTAGTTGTAAATTAGATGTCATACACAATTGATGCGACACCAAGAGGAAGCATGAAGATCATGACTTACACTTACACAAGACCAAATCATGCAGAGACAGCAAGTACCGTTGGTGTCAGTCTTTCAACTGTCAGCTGTGTGATCAAAATTAAACAGGAAACTGGATCTATTTCATGAAAAGGGACAGAGAATTGTGGTCCCAAGAGGAGAAATAAATCTATCATTTACCTTTTTTGCAGCTTGTTACAATTGTATTGCACAAAGGTGTAAAATTCTGCATAAAAGTTTTGGGCTCATTTAAAACAATTGTGAAAATGTAATATACAGAGCTGTGAACATAAAGTAAATCAATACAATAATTTATTTGACCGCCCTCTGCCTAAAAAAATTGGTTGGAATTGAGACACATTGTTTTGCTAAGTTTGTTTTATACTCCAACAAATTAGATTTGAAAATAATGAGTGCGAAGTTAAAAAGACAGCTTGCTGTCATGTGAGAGAATTTTTATTTGCATCAAGTGAACCCAGACAAAGCACTTTTTGTTTTGTCACTGTATAAGTACTCACAGTCCGCATTTAATGCTTACATTCATTTTTGGAGAAAACAAATTCTGAGACAGTGTTATTGTGCTTATCACCTATGATAAAGTGAATATGAAACAAATGACTGCACCATTCCACTATGTTAGGGTGGTGCTGAAATGATTTCTTGCCCCTGTGGTAATTCATGACTGTCTACTTTGCAGTTTGACTTCCCTCTAACTGGGATGTTTATTGCCAGTCTTTATATGAGACAAATACAAAAACATACAGGCACTCATCAGCTCGGGACAAGACACTGCAATTTGCCTCCCTCTACAGAAATAACTGATTATAAAATACTGCAGTAAGAACCGTGTTTTGTGTATTTTGTGTGTGTTTGTATATGTAAGAATTTTTGTATCTATAACTGCATATGCCATGGACAATACAATTCATTATTATTATTATTATTATTATTATTATTATTATTGTTGTTGTTGTGGTGGTTATTTACAACTGTTCATTCGGAAAATCAAAAGTTTATGCATTTGTAAAAAAAAAATTAATAATTGTACTTACAACATACATGGACAGGCTAGCTTTATAACTGAGTTCAAAATCTGCCATTTTCAGTATTCATAATTTAGTTTTGTATTATTCTCAATCAGAGCTTCACTGCAACAGCAAAGCAGTGCAAAGCACTGCTGGACTATCACTGGAAACGCTATTGCTTCAAAATCTGGGTTCATCCCTGGGGAGAGAGGTATAATTGCTCTGGCTTGTTCCTAATATTTTACAGTCTGATAAAATGTTCAGGGCGAATGCCCCCCCCAACTGTCCTTCGCCAGTGCTTACTCAACCTTATTCTCCTTCTGCATCAGCAGTACAGTCAAACGGATCACGGCTGGGGGGCAAAGAGGTGTCAGAAATGCAGGCACTTGGCCCTGCTCAAACACAAGCATATAGGCACTGAACGCTTCAAAAGCAGTAGTGTTTATACAATATAGAGGCGCAGCATCCCGTACGCTAATAACCAGCCGTTCGGCACCAGCAACTGCTTGGATGCACAAAGGGCGCCGGCGCGCTGTCTGGATTATGTCTCAGAGGCAGTTAGACCTTCATTTAAACACACAGCCTTATTAAGGTGCCCGCCTCTGATGTTCGCTCTGGCTCGCAGAGGATGCTATTTAATATACAAAGCAAATTAATGGAGAAAATACCTTTGTGCCAGAGTTTGGGGGGATGCGATGATTGCCTGTGATGTGTCTTGGGTCGTAATCCCAGGACAACAGATTAAAGTTCCCTTTTAACCATTGGAGGGGGCCCTGGCCTGAGCCCACTGTGGGTTTAATTAGACTTGTCTGCAAAGAGACAGGCTTTAGGTGTAGCTAATTAAGATCATAGATGGGTTGAAATGGCTTAAACTGTGCAGCAATAGGAGTCAGGTCCCTAGGGAGGGAGGACAATGCAAGTTACTCATCCTCTTTCTCTCCCAGAAATTCACACTTGATGAGATAGGAGTTACGGAGGCTGGGTGGGGGCCGGAGGTGGCGGGGAGTTTTGTTCTCTGCATGCAAGACCAGCTCATCAGCCACACATGCATACATGGGTTTGATCATGTCCGTCCTAAATGACTGAAGACACGTTGTGAAATATGTGCGCTGTTAGGTCTTTAAAAACCAGGAGGTGAGTAATCTTATCTGAAAACGACCTGTTTAGATGCAGGTCTTTCCTTTGCTTAGGACAATGACTCAACAGATGAAATAATTACATTACACAACATTGTTGGCTTTTAGCAGACACTCATACACAAAAAAAAAGACTTACAAGAAAAATTAGTATCAGCAGGCGTAAAAGGGCTGAAATACCCGTAAGGAAGTTAAATTCAAACACTGCGAAAAATGATTTGTTCATTGAACTTGACTAAGTCAAGTAATTTTGTTGCTTTGGCTGAGTTCAGTTCTCTGAATGCACAGAAACAATTTTATAAGTGATCAAACTGACTCTACATTTACAGAATGCAACTTAGACAAAGCAACAAGATGATTTGACTTAGTCTAGTCGAGTGAAGAAATAATGGTTTACAGTGAAGTGCCGGAAGCGACCTCACAGACAAGACCCTGTGGAGTTACCAATGTGGGTCTTTAATCAAGTCAAGCATAAATTGGATGCATGTCTTCTTGCTTGGGTACGACAAAAATCTGAACCCTAACTAACTCTTTAAAGGCATTAGACACCTCTGGCAAGGACCATTGTCAACAAAAGCAATTCAGGTGTAGCTGGCCTAATAGTGACTACATAAAATTGCAATGATTCAAATCTGTGCATTTCTGGTTCTACATTTTCCAGTCACATCCGTATTCACGCGTACATCTCTTTTGAAAGAGACTCTCAAAGGAAGCTGAATGGAGTACTAGAGTGGCCTCATCCCAGAACAACTTGATTCCTTCCAGTTACACACCAGAAGTTGTGACACAGTGACAAACAGAGAATGACACCCTTGCACTTGACAGTACAAATGGTGCTCCCCTGAAATAGGGGTTTGAACACGTTTTTTGGCTGGAATCAATCAGTGCAGCCTGGTAGGCTCATGGTTCTCAGCCTTGGTAGGCACTGTTCTATGAATTCTTTCAGATGGTCTGTTTTTGAAGGCCCTTTCACTGAAAGAGCCAGGGAATAGCAGGCCAGGGGGGTTTGGGAGTATGAGAAATGCAGCAGGTCTACAGAGAACCCAGGTCCTTCCAGAGAGCGGTCTTAGAGCAGAGCTGATCCCCCCTCCCCTGCTGTATTCATTACTTAATTGCACCCCTGCTTTGTGCTGCTTGTGTAATATCCATTTAATTTTCCCTCTTTCAAAATTGGCCTGTTTCGAACTGGCAGATAACTGCATGCCAGGTTCACTAGCCATTCTCTGCATCAGTTGTTGTGAAAAACCTAGAGCTATCTGCCTCCTAAGAAACAATATTTATCAGAAAATAGATAATCATCATTTTAATTTAAGGTGTTAAAAGGCGTTTGAATATCAATCCCAATGAGTTTTGCAATATAAGATATGCTAAGATGAGAAATCAAGGCACAGTTTATTTCACACATACAAAATTATGCCTCAGCAGATCACTTTTCTAACTTAAACTTTATTATAACATAAGATTTATTGTATAGCATTATATTGCACGCATTTGTTGAGAAGAATTGAATGCATGAAAACATACTATAGAGTAATTTGGCCATTATTTTCTAGTCACAGTGGCTTCCAGTAACTGGATGAATTTTGACAAATATAAATACCAACTGACAGCATTTATTTTATTGAATTTTGAATGAATTCCTCAGTATAATGTTTGTGGTTATCATTATCCAGGGTAACATTTTTGTGTGTATCATTATCATTGCATCACAGGCATGATGCAGTTCAGCTGAATTCTGTTAAATAGGTACTGGCCCTCCTCTGCTAAGATTTGTCAAAATGTGGGCGAGCCTGAAAGGGTACACATTTTGCTTAAACCCAGAGATTCCTATTCCACTGTCTGCCCGTAATACTTCTTCAGACACAAGCGTAGGCACTGTAATAGAGAAAACTTCAAACTGGCAATATGCAGTAGTATCTCTATATTATTGATAGTACACTTACTGTGTAGTAATGATCTTTTCCTTTCTGCTGAATTGTACTCTTAATCCATCTCTATCTACATTTATCTGTATCAGAGAGAGAGAGTGTTTGTGTATATGCAAGTGCATATGTGTGTTTACGTGCATGTGTGTGTACGGCCATGCAAGTGTGTACAGTATGTGCGTGCGTAGATGTGCGTGTTTGTGTGCATGCATTTAGGCCTGCATGCATATATGTGTTTGCGCGTGCACTTGTGTGTTTGTGTGTGTGTGTGTGTGTGTGTACGTGTGCGTGTGTGTAAGTGTGTGTGTGTGTGTGTCCGTTGCTCTCTCTCCTGCTCTCAGCTCCAGCTCCCTGACCACCCGTCACCTTTAAATCTGCCTTTTCATATTCCTCTCAAAGCCTCTTGTCAATGGGCGAGGCGACTCACGGAACGGGATCACTGGGCAAACAAGGGCTGAGAGAGAAGCGGAGGGAGAAAGAAAGAGATACAGACACCATTGGAGGCAGATTAGCCAGCCACAGATAAAAACACATTCTCTCTTTCTCATGCCTCTGCTCCCCCCCCACCTCACCCCTCTCTCCTCATCCCTCGCTTTATTCACCACATTTAAACACTGCTCTCATTGCAGCTCAGGACAGTCAAAGCGCCAGGGAAGATGGGGGCCCACATTAAAACGGCACCAGTCTCTGAGTGGGTGCACTGTTCAGATGAACAGGTCTGTGGAGATGCAAAAACAGTCCAGTTTTTTCTCCGCTGAGGGGGCACAACAGTGTTTTAGTTGAAGTTGAACAGGAAGCCATGCCATTCGAATTACTGAAATTCTTGTTTCGCGGTCAATATGAAGCTGATCTAAGAGACGACAGCAGTCTGTATTTTATAACCAGAAAATAGCATGCTAATAAACACAGGAACAATACTGTCAGTTATGCTGATTTACATTTTTTGCTGGACATCCTTCTATAAAAATAATGAAACCGAATTAAATGATAAATTATGGAATGACTGCTTATTGATGAATGGGCATGATTGCAATTAAGCCAGTTCCACCATTATCAGTACATGACTAGAGTTAGCAAGGTGAACCTACATGTTGTATTAACGTGGAGCTTGTTTGGTAAATTCAGTGCATGTGTGGAGAGATTACGGTCAGAGTGTATTGGTGTTACTGGTGAGGTAAGAGTGTCTTAACTCCTCTGGTGTGATTGAACGCTTGTAGGGCTGTTTTGCTGTGGTGAGGATGAGGGTGGAGTATTACTAGTTGAATTTCATTGTTCAGTCATCTTGTCAGAATTGGTTGAGTTCAACTCAGATGCTAGAGATAGGTGTGTGGTTAAAGTGCAAAAATTCAATGGTATGAAAGTAGAATACGGTTCAAACAGCCCTTTAAACCTGGCAGCCACAGGATTGCTCAAGCTTTGGGGACAGAAGAGAAGCAATAGTTTCTCATCTGTAGGCATTTATAGGCTTTAAATGTTCTCAGCATTGGGATGATTAGACCAGAGCTGGAACAGAATTGTTACAAAGAAGTTACGTAGGAGCCATGGGTGTATTACAACTATTACTCGCCTCCCGAGTCATGCTAAAAGAAACATTGAAATGGTAATCAGTGAACCGTGAATCATAAGCCTAAGGTAAGCTATGTAATGCTGGTAAGACGGTAAGTAGTATTTTATTGGTGAGGAGTAAAATCCTGTTTACCATTCAAAGGATGAATTGCCAACGGTAATACCATTAACTATCACCCCAGATCCCCAAATGCCTTTTAATTGCCAATAGGGGCCCATTGTTTGGGACGGGTAAACACAGGCTTGGGGGAACATCAGAGTGAAAATGTTTGGGGACTGATGGCCCCCTTCAGCTTTGCAGTGATACTGAGGGGGATTTTCATTCACACCCGCAAACACATGTACATATACAGGCTCACACATATGCGCACATCTTCCCACACACAGAAGCGAGCACACACTTATGCACGCACACACGGGCACACACACGCAGCTCATGGCCCAAAGCTCCGGAGCAACTAGCTTAACTAAAGTCTTTAGGAAAGTAAATGCAGACTAACTCTTCCCTCTTAATACCAGATTTGTTCGACAACACGATTTGGGGTGCGTCTATTCAGGCCCCTTTTGGGAGAGCGGGGGTCTTAAGGCTCAAGGCTTGTACCTCGTGTTTATTGTGGGCTTTCTGGGTTTTCCTCAAATCTCCTTCGCAAGTGTGCAGCAGCGCCTAATGCCGGCTAATGGGGGGCAGTGGGGAGATCGTCCTCGGGCCTCCATTGAGTGCCCGGTGGAAAGTAGCATAAGCCATCCAGGAAAATGCTCCACCCAGACCTTTCTTTCTTTTTTTTTTTTTTATAAGGGAACAGCACTCACCCCCCCTAACTCCAACCACTACCCCCACCACCCCAATACCCCTTTTCCACCACAATCTCCAAGCCTATTCTCCTTCAATCACCCACCCTCCACATGTTGTAACTCAACAGCCATCACCAGCCCTACTCCCCTTGCTCTCCAGTCCAGGCTACCAGGCCCCCCTCCCCTCCTGTGCCGCCTTAGCAGCCATGTCACAGCGAGACTAAATCAAATGTGAAATGTGTGGCGGGTCACAACAGGCTCCATTGTGAGAGGGAGCCTGTGATGCGGGCCACGTCACCAGTCCCCGGCACTGATTTAGTTTGACAGCTGATCGGGAGGAGGCAAGGAAAACGTTTTCTTTCTTTCTTTCAAAAATGAAAGAGAACCTTTCTCAGTCCCCCCCCCCCCCACACACACACACACACCCCACACCCCACCTCCCCCTCAGCTCCTCATCTTTTCACCCTGAAAAAATGGGCCCAAGCTGGCGATACCCTTAACCCAGCTCCCCTGGGACCGGACAACGGCATCCCTCGGACTTTCTCTCCTCCTTTTCTCTCCATATCCTTTCTCTCCTTTTCCAGTACTAAAACTATTCTCTCTCAGTGCTCCCATTCAAACAGGCACCAAGGTACCCAAGAGAATATACACATTTTTGCAAAAACAAAACAAAACTCAATTTTCCATTCCGTCAACCCCTTTCCGCCTCCGCATCGGCTACAAACTTTTGAGATGGTGAACGTTTCACCTTTTTCTTGACTGACAGCTTGGTCAATGTGAAAATGCAAACAATCTTTATAAGTGCAGGCGTTATCACAGCTCTGAAGCATCCCCCTTTTGTTCCCGTCTGCTGATAAACAGTTTGTTTGTCCGCAAGCCGTGGCAGTTTGCGTCAAGCTTTCTGGGTCTCGTCTCCACCGAGGTGATGGGCATCAGTGGGCGCAATGGTTTTAATTACCCCATGGCGGTTGGCCATGCACATGCTCGCCCACACGGCTGAACACGGATGAAACTGTCGCTCGTCGACGCGGCCCCCTCTAACCGCCCTCATTATCTCACAGAGGAGACCCCAATTAGCTCGCCAGTACCCTCAGCCACAGGCTGTTTATGCACAGACTGTCCTCCTGCCCTCAACCTGCTGCATTCTGGGAAACCAACTGCCCACGGGTTAGTGCGATGGATTCACATGTTCTTCGAACCAAGAATGATTTCTTTGTTTGTTTGTTTGTCAAATGTTTGCTTTTTTTGCAGATTATCGCACAGGCTATGAGTGATGCTCACTTCATTGCTGAGATTTTTGAATGTACTTCTCTCTCAGGCCTGAGGAACTCGTTTTGGAATTGAACAAATGTATCATCTATCTGCCAGCTCTAGCATCTGTTGTCACTAGTTTGAATGCAGATTCCTGTGTAGAACTTTGAGATTCAGTCTGTTTTTAACTTAAGGGTCTTGATCGGGGTTTCTTTTTCATTGCTAAGCTCACAGAAGCATGTTGCTTTAGTTTTTGTGTTGCATCTCTGAGGGAATGTGTGCATTTCTGAGACCCTCTGTTAGTGCGTACTTCAGCACACGCTCTCTGTGCGCTCTGCTCAACTTCACCTCATGGCTCGCAGGCTGAGTCCCTACTCCCTAGACATTCACTCCTTATTTAATGCAAATGACAGTCATCTAGATTCCAACACATTTCTCACAGTTGCACATTGCCTAATCAATGTGAAGTGCCGTGTCAAAAAACATTGCCTGCCTGTAATAGTTGTTTTTGACCCAGTCAAGTGCTGCTCCTAGAATTCTAATCCTGACCTGAGATTCAATTATGGGTGCCTGGCTGAGCAGGAGGAGAGAAGGCAGCGGAGGGACGTGGGAATGGGGGGAGTACGCTAACGCAGGGCTAGACACAAGCTGAACCCAGACAGGTGGACTGTGATCCGGGAGATCAGTCTACCTGCTGGGTTGGTTTGTGCAAGAGGAGGCCAAATCCCCCCCACCCAACCCCACCCGCTCCCAAACACAGCCCTCACACCCCGTACCCTAGCATTCAATTCAAAGGCTGTACACGTAAGCCATCGTCCATGTCCCGGGGTTGCAGTGGGGGCTGTGGAATTGGCTGGCAAGATTCAGAGCTGCGGAACCTCATTGTCACCTTTTTTTAATAAGGTCCCTGATCGCATCAGGAAGTGTGTGCTTTTGTCTGTGTGCATTAGGGTGTATATATGTGTGGTTGCATGCATGTCAGTCTACTGGGTGATATATTTGTGAAAGCCTAAGTGTGAGATGTCTACACAAGCAACTCACTGTTGTGCAGACTGCAGAACTTCATGTTGGCGTTCTGTGCATGTACGAGTTGAGCTGGGTTCATTGCAAATGTGTTGAAGGTGATACTATGGCAAGCAGTAGATGTTGGAAAGAGTTCCCTGCTATTTTATATGAATCATTCACACTCTCTTTCTTAACCCATCCAAGCAGGGAATAATATTCTCCAAATTATTAAGGTTGAATTTCCCCTTACACATATGTCTTTGAACACCCAACACTTTTAAATTAAATACAAACTGGTGGTGACTGAATTAGAATGCTACTATGGCATGGTAAGCTCTGCAAGAATGCGAAAAGCAATGGCATGGCAGAACAATAATTTGCTACTGGTGTGTGCTTGTGCAATATTGTGAGGGCATGGGCCAGAAGGCCTATGCTGCTATTTAAATAAGTTAACTTATTGAAAAAAATGTCCATGGATTTAGTGAGGGAACTAGCAAAACAAAAAGAGAAGCCACAGATAGAAAAAGGAGAAGTAATAATTTCCCTTTAAAACTCAAGGTCACTTATGCTTTTTTTCTTCTCCGTCATTGCAGGCTCTGTTGTTTTTTTGCTGAAAAGAAAAAGGGCCAATGACAACATAAACACCAAGAAAGGCAATTCAGCCCTCTTAATTTTTTTTTAGAAGAACTTTGAAAATAAAGGAATTTTAATCAAGGAAACAATGAAAAGGAAAAGAGGACTAAAAACAGAGAAAACACAAATGCAGAGTAAACAAAGCTGAAACAATTATCTACTGGTGACCAGTCTGTTTCTCGAACAGTTGTTTAATCTTTTATTTACCACTGAGAGCGAGAGAGTGAGAGAGAGAGAGAGAGAGAGAGAGAGAGTATGAGGGAGAAGGGCAATAAGTGGGCAGGGGAGGGGGATGAAAAATGGAAGGGGGAAAGAACAAGATAACAGGCATAAATTTACCCCCCCCCAGCCCCCACCCCCATCAAAAGATGCATTTTTGTTTTCATTTGACAAGTTATGAAGAGACAAATTGGGAAATAGAAAAGTGGGGGTGCAATTTATTGGTGCAGATTGCCAAGCATCAACCCCCCAAAGACAACAATGTATTTTCTGTTAATCAGCGCCAGGGAATGAAATGACATTGTGAGCGGTAGTGGAGGGGGAGAATTGAAAAAGGCAAGATTCTTCACTCATGGAGCTAGATTTACAATTACAAATGACAGAGGTAAAAGTGAAAAACAGCTGTGCAAGCTGTATGGAAATGCAGAGTGGGCCAGTGGCAAGATCACATGTGAGAAACTGGTTGTTTACTGGATAGTTCTATTGATTGCCACTAGGGAAACTGTGATTGACACAAATAAATCTAAATGCTCTTTTGAAAACAAGTGAAATATGGGTAGTCTTGGACTCAGGATATGCACTCATTGAACCAGTGTCTTCAGTGTGGGTCACTCAGAGAGCTCCTCTTACTTGGGATCTGCTGTGACTTGTCCAGGGCTTGTGGCACAATGAAACCTCAAATATCTAATGAGCCAATATGAATCCTTCCACCAGCCTATGGTGGCCAATGCACTCTCCTTTGTGGTTGTGTGCTGGTGGAGTGACCTTAATACCCCCATCACACCAAGGTAGTTCTCAGTACGTTCTTAAAAATTTGACAGAACGGGCTAAAACTGAGTGGGAACTGAATGGACCTTTTAGACACTTATTACAATCTGAGTAAGAACCTCATTGACGGGCATGGACGGGAAGGGTGCTCCAGAACGTTGAGCATGTCCAAAAATTTCTCCCGGCTATCCCGTCCTAAAATAAGACTGAGTGAGGTCTTACTGCAAACAAGATTGCTGTATGCAAACGGAGTTACCACACCTTGATTGTAATAGAAACGTATTAAGAATGAACAAAACACGGCAAGATCGGGGGAAAATTTGAAGTACGTTTGAACACCAACTTCGTCCAGTTCTACCTCGTCTTTCCCGTTCCCAGACAGACTTAACTTAGGTCCTTACTGCGTCCTTATTCCGCCCGAGTAGCTTTGTACAAACATTAAAAGTTTTGACTGGGTCTGAAATACGTTTCTACACCATTCTAATAAGTTGTAGTTCTTATGCCATTTTTAGTGAGATCAACTCGTTTCTAATATGTTAATGTCATTCTTACAAGTTAGTACAGTGTCCACTCCGTTTGCTGTCAGATCAGCAAAGTTTACAGAACAAATAGTGCCGATCAAGGCCGCCCTCATGTGGTAGCAAGATTTCTCTATTAATAGATAACTCTATTCTTAGTTCGTTCTCAAGCGATATGCGCATAATAAATAGTATAACCTCTATATGTAGTAACTTAGTCCCATTGAAAGATACACACAATCAGACTATAAACTTAAAAAAGTTACTCAGAATAGAGTTAGAACCGTTACACAAAATAAATATTGAGAGGTTGATATCCAGAAAAATTGTCATGTTATGTAATCAAGAATGACTTTGAAATGTCATCCAAAAAACTAGATATCAATCTACTCGCACAAATTTATGATACAATTCTGACGATGTGTACAGCTGGAAGCATTGAACTAGAAAGAGAACTGGCAAAAACACAGCGGTATTTATAGCCGTTGGCGCGGACGCAATGGAAATGTAGTTTTTCAACGAACTAGAGACATGATGAGAACTTAGTGAGAACAGGCTGGACTGAGTAAGAATTAGTTTGATTGCAATGGTTGAGTTAGGAACTGTGTAATAACAAGTTGGAGTGGGGTTCAACGTGTTGAGAACAGGGTTGAACTTGCCATGAACAGATTAGAAACGAGATGAATGGCTACTTTCCCCCGCTTTAAACGTTGTACGAACTAGCTATGATCGGGATGAAAACAAGATGGACTTGTCTCGAACTGAATCAGAACGAAGTAGTGTCGTATTCTAAGCATTTTCTGGCCAAAGTTGCCTGATTTCACTCGTCCCCAGCCCGTTTCATCAAATTTTTAAGACCAGCTGGGACGTTCTGAAAACGAGCTTGGTGTGAAAGTACCCCAAGACTGGCGAGGCCAATAAGCTCAACAAGCTTGTGAGGAAGGCCCGCTCTATGGTGGGATTGGACTTGGCCAGCCTGGAGATGGTGGCTGAGAAGAGAGTGAGGGACAAAATCTGTTCCATCTTGGACAATCCCTCTCACCCCCTGCACAACGATCTGTGGCTGATGGGCAGCTCTTTCGGCCAGCGGATCATTCCACCCAGGTGCAGGACGAAATGATTCAGGCGCTCTTTTGTGCCAACTGCCATCAGACTGTATAACAGCAGTTTGATTAGGACACATACAGCGCTGGACTGATTTCTGATAAATATGACACTTAACCTGCCACTGCCACTTTATTTTATTTATTTAATGCTCTGTCTGTCATCTCTAGTCACTTGCTTGTTACTTATCCACCTTTATGTAGTTACTTATTTTTATTTAACATTCTGTTTGCCATCCCTCGTCACTTTAGCCACATTATCCACCTTTATGCAGCAGGTTTTTTTTTTTCTTATTCTATTTGATGTCCTTTTAATTGTATTACCTCCTTCTTATCCTGTGCTGCTGTGACGTGAATTTCCCCTCTGGGGATCAATAAAGTCTGTCTGTCTGTCTGTCTATCTATCTATCTGAATATGTGCCCGGCAATGCCCTGCAAATGAGTACCTGGAAAAAACTGACCATTCAGTAGCTGAGTAAGAACCTAAGCTACACTACTGATCACTGGTGCCAACTGCTGGTGCTGAGGACATTCACTCAGCAGTGAAGGGAGAGTGAGACTGGGAGGCGGGGGGGACAACCATTAACCATTATGTGCTGTCCTGTATTATAGTTTTATTACCGGTCTTTGAATTGCGCAAAAATAAACCATTTAACATGGCTGCGCTTTTCAGAGTTGGAATTACAGGTCGGAGGCTGCAGTAGCATAGTTAATGATGGCGGTGCAGACAATAATTACCTTCTCATCCCATTCAATGAGGCCTGGTATCAGTACACAATGCAGTCCCATCTCACTGGTACAAATGCTCCACTATCAGCAGCATTCCATCCTGCCTGCTGCAGTTAATTACCTCACAATGACCATGTTTGGGGTTCCTATAGGCATGATAATAACCTTATTAACCCCTGCTGTGCTGTTAAGGTCATAATTAGTGGCTCTAGAAGGAGAGAAGACTATCACTGAGAGTTGCCGATATTGTGGTCATATGGTCAAGAGCCCTTGGATTGGCAAGTAGCCACTTCAAGTCAGTGTGTCCTTGAGGCTTTCTTGAATGAAGAGGTCATCATAAAATAAACAAATAAATATAAAGGTAACACTCATTTAGAATCACCTATGACAGTGCTTCTCAAACCTCTCCTGGAGTACCACTTGTCCCGCATGTTTTGTATCTCTCCCTGCTACAGCAAAGGTGATTCAAATGATCAGCTCATCAATCAGCTTTTGGGGGTTGATAATGACCTGATTATTTGAATCACCTGTGCTGGAGCAGAGAGAGAGATCTAAAACATGAAGGACAAGTGGTACTCCTGGAGAGGTTTCAGAGGCACTATCCTATGATATTTTGCATAATCGGGATAAATTACGCCTGGTCTTATTTTCATAAACTATTTCTGTGATAATGTCTCATTGAAAGGAATTGAATTTAAAATTTGCAGTGTTTCAATTGTACTTGTGTGTTAGTTATGAAGTGATGCCTCATTAATGTCAGCAGGGCCCAGCCCTGATTTATGTTGATGTGAACGAGGCGAGTGTGGCTACATGAGCTCACAGTGGAGGCTGACCACAGCCTAATAATTTCCCATTATGAAAACAGGCATTACCCATGGAGCACACAAACCTGATTATGATTACACTCGTGTATGAAGGCCAGATGAAATTGTGCGGAAGTAATGTCAGGTACATTTGGCGGTAATTGAGACAGCAGTATGAGTCTGGATAGCGTTACGCACAATGGGCAGAGAGGCTATCCAGCATGGCTCCAGCGTAAATGGATTGTAATTAATCAATTACGTCAATTTTGTAATGCACGGCTGCTGTCAACACGCTCTTGGCCTTGCCATGCAGATAGCATCTCAAATCCCGCCATGATTTTGATTCTTCAAAGGAGATCGCCAACTATGGCCTTCATTTTGGTCATTCTTTGATTCGGTCAGTGCAATCGGCACGGGCCGCGATAACCACCACATATCTCCATTTGCAATGGAAAGAAAATTCCAAAGGATTATTTTTGTATAAGGCCTCCAGTCACATCCCCCCTCCCCTCCTCTTCAGCTGTGCAGTTTGGTGTTGAAAGACCCTGAGGAATACAGTCTTTGTCATCCCGCCGTTTCAGGGTGAAGAATAAGAGAAGTTTAATCCCCATTGTCCAGGATGCTGGGGGGTCAGTGGCCGTAAGATGATCCAACCGGCCCCGCTAATCCCCCCAGTACCCGCCCCCCTCCTGAGGAAGCCCCCCTTAATGCTGCAGCTCTGTCAGCTGGACCTCAATGTGCACATTCAAAAAAGGAAAACGCAGAGGACAAAAAAGTTACAACAACAGAACCAGGAGATATGAAAAGAGTTGGACAGAAGATGGGGAGAGCTTAGGGGGTACATGGCAGGAACCCTGCCCCACCAACCTCTTCTGCTCCCCACAGGCCAAGGCCCTGCTGCAGTTGCTCTTTTGTGGGGGTCCCCTGGCAACTAATATATTCCAAGGACCCCCATACCTTTCAGGCCTCAGACGAGACTCCTGCCATTGGAGCTCAACAATGCCTTCTGTGCCAATGGCCAACTGCTTGTTCTCTCACACTCTCACGAGGGCCAACAATACGCACCACTGTGATGTACATGCCGATCAGCCCTACCTCTGCTTTCTTTTAAGCCAAACGTAAATGTGAAAGATCTCCCTGAAGATAAGAATTATGTCTCTGTGATTCCTTAACAGGAGTTTGAAAAGCACCCACAGACTACTACTGCTTTGGCTTGGGTTCCTTCATAGTGATCTGTCTAATAATCTCAGCACATAGTGACCAGACAACCTGTATTCAGAGGAGAGGAGCTACAGTAGATCCACTTTGAGTTTTGAGAGGTCTACAGCCTGATACTTCAGTTCAACTTCTCATGTACTACGGCTGTCAGGATGGTAAAGCTGGGCAGTTGTGAGGTAATGCAGTCATGAGCCATCTCAGGCAGAATGGGAGGAATGTGGATTCTGGTGCTTGGGGACAGACCATAAAAATTGACTTGCCCAAGACACTGGAATCAGACAATGGGCATTTTCACATAAAGCAAGGCAGAGTTAGAATATGTGAATTGGGGGATCAGGACTAAGCATCACTGGTAACCTTTCACCCACCTATCATCTCCAACTTGGGACTGGGAGAGGTGCAGAGGTTGACTCATGGAGCAGGAGGTGTCACAGGTCAGAGGTTAGTGTGCAAACCACATGACAAGCAGCTCACCCTTTGGGGTCATACCTCCTATTACCACTGGGAGACACCCCAGGTGACACTCCTACTGGTAAAGATCACTGCAAAGAACGGAAATGGAGGAAGAAAAGACAGCGAGAGAAAAAAGTATACGTACCTATAAGTACAAGACAGAGAGAAAGAGACAGAGCGAGCTGTTTAAAATTCGGTTTCTTGCAAGTGAAGAGGCTAATCCTGCCCCCATAATTCCCTCCAGCCAAAGCAACCCCCCCATCTTCACCACCCTCCATCTCGCTCTCCTTTCCTCTCTCTCCCCTTCTCTTGCTCTTTCTCTCTTTCTCCCTCTCTATGCACGCTTCCTGAGTGACAGCACAATGCCCAGGCCCTCGCACGCTTATCTAACTCTAGCAGATGGTCGACTTGGATCAATGCACACACGCCACGATCAATGGCTGCGATAAAGAGCAACGGGATGGTGGTGCTCTCCCCCTCTCGCGCCACCTCCCCATGCACCCAGCCTGTCATCCACCCCATGCACTCTCTCAACGTCTGCATTGGTGCCCACTGATGGGACCCTTGGACACCCCAGCAGAGGAAGGTCCTCATAGTGCTAGGGCTGCCTAGGGCTGACTCCTTCCCATTACTCTAGGTCCATACTTTGTGTGATCTCAGCTTTTATCTGTCTCATGCTTATCAAAGCATCATTACTCCGTCACAAAATCTTACTGCAATCTCTCCCCATCTACCCTCCAGTACTAAGCACCATATCTCTCTTGTCTATCTATCTCAGCTCTCTTTCTTTTTGGCCCTGTGATCCAATCCACCTTGAACCTTCTCCCCTATCAATGGCTGGGGTGGCCGTGTATGCACTAGTACTTTCATCAACCATTCATCCTAACTTCATCGTGCTAACTTGACACAATTATTATAGGGTACAGTCGGGTTTATACCAGAGTCATGCTGTATTTGCAATTACATCTGCGAGTTAATAACAGTGCTTATTTAAGAACTTGCAACCTGGAACTGCAAAGACAAATCTAGGCAACAAGCCAGAAAACAAAGCAAACAAGGAGAGCTGCATTGTAAGGAGATGTATGTGGAAGAAGCAGAAGTCAATTGGAAATGTGCAGTTTATATCTTAACCCGGAAGAATAATCTCCCATTTATTTATGAGATCATACGTCGACACAAATGCTTCAAACCGCTGAAAGTGAGAGTGGACAAAATTAGTTAGGTATGCTGGATTGTGAAAAGATGACATCACATACTGGGTATAAACTAGTGAGATTAATTTTCCAAGGAGGCCAAAAAATCCAGCAGCTTTGATCAACTCAGGTTTTCTGTTACAGACTCGACTGTCGCAATCATTTCAGCCTCTAGAGAAACAACAGAATCAGGATATGACATTACGGAGGAGGGACTCAAGCATCTTGGATACATACTACCAATCAGTGGGACTGCTGGAATGATGGCATACACCAGCTGAATCTGCTCGGCTAAGGATTTGTTTGCTAATTTGATACATTTTGTTAATTTGTCATTGACCTTGAACCTGGACAAACTTTAAAGTAAGTTAAGTGGGTCAAAATGCCGCTGGGTATAGATGTAGAGCAAACGTCAACTGGAAGAAAAGTCCCACAGCGGCCCTGGAGGAAACTGGGCCATGGTGCAAGCTGGGACAGAGATTGAAATAGTGAACCAAAGGCAGGGTAAGAGGCTTGACTCCGTACTTCACACAGCATGTTTTGTCCTGTCAGTTTAGAACATAAAGAGGACAGGGCAAGACAGGCAGATCCTGATGAATATTCAAAAACAAGGGGACCATTGCAAAAGCTCATGCCTCTCCACACAGTCTGAAAGGGTGGTGGTTTTGTATCCAACGACTGATTGGTACCTAAATGCATTCCAGGCTGGATTCCTCATGAATATGCATGATACGGAAATGGAAAGCAGGTTTCACCTGAACACTTAATTCAAAATTAAAAGAGAGGGAAGAATGGAGTGGTTCTGTTTGTAATTGTAAATCAAGTCGTCTTAGACAATGCATAGGGCTGTGCAGTAGAGTGACCTGAAAAGGTGACAGTAATCAACTAGAACTGTACAGGTCCTAGATGTGAGTTCATGGCATCACAAAAGTTGTTTTTTGTCCATCTGATAGCAGAGAGTGACTTTGATTTCAAACCCTTTCGCTTTGGAGCTCTTTAATTGGGCAGAGGTGATGTAATGCAATTTATAATAGGCCTCTAAAGCTTTCACTGTCCTGATGAAAATGCTTCGGTGATACAACACTTTGGCTATTTATACCTCCCCAAATCTTCATGAATATTCAAGCAGCGGCATGATGGAGAGAGAGCAAGCACACACCTCGACAAATAACTGTTAGGATTTCTCTGGAACATTTACTTTCGACGCCTGGCTTCATCCTTAGAATTTGTGCCAGTGGTACCCTTCCAATTTTCTCTGCTTCAATGGAATTATCTGCCCTCAGTCCATCAGTTCTGATTCATCTGCACACATAGAGGCTTGCAGTGAGGATTCTATAATACGGTAGGAAATGAGCAAATATTTTTCATGGCTGACATGAGACATATTCCTGTGTTGTTCCTGTTGTGTAGCTTTCTATTTCATTTTCAAACCATCAATGAAACAGAGACCAAAAATACAGAATTTACAGGACGAGGGTGTTTTTTGGACGTTTAATCCAACCCGCTCATGTAACATTAAACACCAAAAGTATGCACCTGTTCCAACTGTAAAGTACATACTTCATGAGCAAATGCTCAAGTAACTTTTCAGTCTACAATCAGACACTTCTCAAATGGCACAGGCTCAGTCTTTTATGATGAAAATGAAGCTAGACTAAAGAAGAATGAAGACAAGATGCAAATAAAGCAAAGTTCACAAATTACAGGATCGTTCTTGAAAATGTCTACTTCGAGTGATAAGTCTGAGTGGACTTGTGATAGAACTGAAAGCGTCAAGTGTGAAAGGCCGCATGGTTTTCAAAAAGTAGCACATGCCATGTAATTTCCTCAGTCAATACCTAATAGTGCCCCAAAAGAGTCAAAGATGCTGCTTTATATCTATTAACAACTTGATGTAATTCCACAAAATGAAACTTCCGCTAATGTTTACATCAAGCTCTGTAGCTATGTCTCCATATGGTGTTGAGTTTCTCAACGGGGGTGCTACCGCCCCCCAGGGGGTGTTTCAAGAGATTGGGGGGCGCTGGAGTAGGATAGCGGAGAGTGGGGCGTTGTGCCGCTAATGGGGAGTGATTTGTGTTACAGAAATAGCTCTGTGTTAATCACTCACAAATTTGTATTCATAATCTTAGTGAAATGACTATTGCTAGGATGACAGATTTCAAATTGTATTTATTATAATTTTTCATAATTTTTTTTCATGCAAGAGGTTCTCTCTCCTCGCAGGGCATTACCCCTGATTTCTTGCTGTATGTTGTGGGTGGTCAGTCAATGATGGCGAAGTTTTAGCCACACAGGATTCCCTAACGTAGCGGTAGAGTTTTTTTGGCATTTGCAGGAAGGAGGTTACCTATTGGGTATGCTTGGGAAGTTAACTCACAATTTATTCTTTTTCTGTGGCTTTCACTCGGAATTATTTGTGGAGAAAGTGTTTCCTTTAAAAATGTTTTGAATAATATAGCCTTCGCTCTTACATTTTACAGCTTACATTTTCAATAAATGCAGAGCTCCTGCATGTGAGGAGTCAAAATTAATGAACATAAGCAGTGAGGGCCACCTCCTTCCTCTGAATGCCAAAAACCTCTACCTAACGTAGCAGGCAAAGACCCGGAGCACACTATAGCCTGAGTTACGGGCAGCAAGTGTATGGGAGCCCAAGCACAGACGGCAATAGGGATGTATTGTTATGTAAAATCTGAGAATGTTAGTGCTCGGCATTGTTTGAAGTTGCTATGAAGTGGAAATAAGTTAAGCCAGTTAGCTACCTAACAGAACTCTGAATTAAATTCATTTCTAAAAACTGGCGATCAAAGTGTGGCCAAGCTAACTTTATAATTGTTGGCTACAATCAATCAAGAAACATTCTTGTGACTTATAATCTTGTAGCAAGGTGACTTTAGGCACTGTGGGAGCTCATCATCAAGCTCCCAAACACACATTCAAAAACAATTTCTTTGGCACATTGGTGGGGAGAGCCAGTATTTGCATCCAACCTACAGCGCGCCCTGGGGGCGAAATTTTTTACTTTTGATCTTGACTATCATTTATACTGAAAATACTACCATTGAGATTTAACTAATGCTGTAATGTACCACATATGTATCCAGAGAATTTCAGATCTCTATCTTGCTGGGTAAGCAAAAAAAAACATAGGCACAATCTGCTATGAAATGGTCTGTTTTGAGTTTTTCTCCAACTTTGGTTGCGTCTAGCTTGAAAGTGTAGATACTACCAAAGAAATGCTTGGTATTCCTTGAAACAGAGTTCCAAAAGCAAAACAAACAGGATTTACCATCACAGTACATATCTGGGTTACTGAGAAAATATACTGCAAACATGCACCAAAAATCAATTTCGACCATCTTTCCGGCCGTCCATTAGACTAACCCAGCAAGACACCAAGGTATTATTTACTGAAAATGATAGTCTTGTTATAAGTAAACGCATAATAAAGCATTCTAGATTGGTATATGTCTGGGATATTATTTTATTCCCATTCCAATTTTCAGTTTTTATTGTTATTTCTCAGATAATTCTGGCTCGATAACATAGTTACCCAGCTTGGCGCTGATGTGGTGCTAATGTCTAACCGGACTTGAAGTGTCAAGGGTCATGATAAAATTATAACATATTTGGTACTGTGTACTGTTAAGTCATGATAGTTGATGTAAAATGTTGTGTCAACAGCAAAATTGAGCCACTTTAGTGGCTTCCAGATGGCGCCACTGGCAGGCAAAGTGAGATACGGACCTAAAAATTCGACTTTTTCAGTGACACCCATATCAACCTTTGTGCTGTTTCATTCAATTCCAGGGGGGTCAACTGCGCAGCAAATGTCAATCTCTCATGGAATGGCTCTTAAGTAAAATGATTTACTTTCTGTTAACATTAGGTTTTGATATTTATATAGTATCTCGCCTCTGCCACCTGGTCTTACTTCAGTGGCGAGCGACTGCTACACGGTCATGCCAAAGTTATGATGTGAGGGCAGAACTGGGCCCTCTGAACATTAAAACATTTGCTGAAATAATTCCTCAAAATGTGCTTTTTATTAAAAAAAGAAAAGTGTTTGTGTCACATTTAATGCCTGTGTTTTTTTTATTTCCAAAAGTTTCCTTGACATGGTGGTTGAAAAAATTTTTTTACTTTCCCTCCCAGCAAAAATGGTTTGGCCCATTACGCCGCGTAAATTCAAAAGTTCTTTTAGCTAATCCCCGCCCTCGTCTTGTGAGTGTAAACCAAAGATGACAAGCAAGATGGCTTACTCAACCAAAAATACTTACAGTTGGGTGTAGTATGGAATGGGGATTACCGTCCGCTATCTTGGAAAGTAACTCCGGTGGTCGCATCGGGTGGTCTTTGGGCGTTAGCAATTTTCAAAAAGAACCATCCATTCGCTTTCCAAACTACATCTCGGAGAAGTACCAAAATGACGGCGAGTCGCACCCATGCTCGTACTACGGAAATATGCAAGATCATCTTGCGCCGCTCTGTGGCACGTTATCATCTTCAGTGTAAACTGTCACAATGGCCAACTGCGAAAAATCAAGAGCACGGAAAAGACAGGAGAAATGAAAAAGAAAAAATGAAAAGAGAGGGGCAAGGGGTTTCATGACCAAATTTTTTAAAATATGTGATGTGGACAAAATGATTACAAAATGACCAACGAGGATTATCCACTGCAAGGTAAGACAGTTAAACACACAGCACAGGCACTGACGACCAAATATCTGCCTAGCTAAACCACTTACACCGAAGACTTGCCATCTGAGTTACTAAAAGCCCTACTCTTACCTCGCCTGAGAGCGCTTTACTTCTCCATACCCGTTCCCATTTACGTTTCCAGTCAGACGTTATTTGAAGTGTTGTTCAGAAAGGCTTTATACAGCATGTATAATGCCTTCATAAATGAGACATAATGTCTTCATAAATCATACATAAGCAAATGTCATGCTTTGTAAAGGGTAAAATAACACATCCTTCTTCAGCATGTGATGCCAGATGTGACAGTGACAATGTCACTTAGCTGACAATGTCACTCTTTATCGCATTTAGCCACTAACTAATTGACATTGTCAGTTATATCACATCTGGCATCACATGCTGAAGAAAGATGTATTATTTCACCCTTTACAAAGCATGACATTTGCTTATGTAAGATTTATGAAGACTTTATGTGTCATTTATGAAGGCATTATACATGCTGTATAAAGCCTTTATGAGCAACACTTCATCTAAAGTGTGACCACGTTTCCTAATTAGCCACTAAATGATCGTTCAGGTTTGAGGATCAGTCTGTAGAGTTACTGGCCATTTCCCCTCAACTGGCATTATTGTTCATTCCACTAGTTATCAAGCATTTTCCTACTCACACTAATGGTGACATAAAACCTTGATGCCTTTCGAAGCTTCTGAATTCCTTTAGCTCACAAAATGGAGTGTACATTTTTTTCTGCATCAATCGGATAGATACAGAAAATGCATTAAAAAGTGTGGTTTTACCAACTCAGGTCCGGTTGTTAAGTTTGCTCTGAGTAGGAATTAAACTCTGTATGCAACCAGTGACATTACCATGATGCAGGTCAACTCTCAACCTGTTTTCGATTTAGAATCGAACAATTAATTGAATGAATTTACCAAGCAAATAGTCAAACAATTAGCTGCGTTGCCAATAATTATTACGACATTTAGCCTTGCGTTAAAAAGGAAGGCCACAATATGAGATTGCATTGATGGCAATTAATTGGAATTTCTTGAAATTCCATCTTGAAGTAGAATGTCATGTAGCAAATGCTGCTGAAAATGGTATTTAGATAAGGTTTATATTTAGTTTCTGATAAATTAATTAGATGGTTGCTGTCCATACAATCTCAAATTGTAGCTTTCCTACAACTTTCTCAGAAAATAGTTTTAAAGACCTAATCAATGATAGTGGTACCATGAAAGTTTTAAAGCATGGCATGCATTTAGAGTTCAAACCTAAAAATGTAAACACCAGCAAAAGCAAAAGACTGTGGAACTATTGGGACATGGCTCTGATGGCTTCTTGTAACACCAAAATTTCATGAATGTTCTTACATGTTATGCTGGGCTACATTTGGTGACCGCAATAACATGCCAATAGTTTGCTCCATACTACTGTGTGTAGTCTCTGGACATATCATGTAACACAACCAGTATCTGTTTTTCATATTTGAGTCACAATCAGCTAAAGTGTCGTAAATTGTCACATTAACGTCAAAATATAGACTTCCTCAATCATTTATTTTCTGACTGTTTTACAAAAGCTGAACTACTGAACAGAGTTAATTTGGTAAAAAAAAAATAGAAATTTACCTTCTTTTTTCAAGTAACTTTTTCACCAAAGATGCAACTGCTTGCGTGTGTTAAATGACACCAGGGTCAGAATTATAATGCACATAAGAATCCATCAAATTATAACACGCAAATCACAGAGTCTGTCAGAAATACGAGAATCTGATCTGCACTGAGCTCCCTGGGGTTACATTTAGTGTTGCACCGATACCGATACCAGTATCGGGTATCTGCCCGATACCGCGTTAATATGCTCGTATTCGTCCACATTTGCCGATACCACGCACCGATACCACTTAATGTAAGACGCAAGGTAACTGCCTGCTCGCGGTCGCATAGGCTTCAGTACTTTGTACTATCTGACTTCTATGTCTAGGGGGAGACAGCGAGTTAGAAAAAATACGAGAAAGAGAGCTTTATAGTCATCACATCACATGCAGGCATACGCGCATACACACAAGAGGTGTATAGTAAAGAAGTACATGTAGGCAACTTCGTCACAGTACTTAAGTAGTTTTTTTGAGGATTTGTACTTTACTTGAGTTTTTTTTTTTTTTTTTTTTTACCGGGACTTCTACACTACTACATTTAAAAGATAAAAAGTATACTTTTTCTTCGGTACTTTGACACTGGCCACTTCATTACACGTTACAAATCAAAATATGTACATAATTCATCATTTAAGGATTATCTGGAAGCGGCGTGTTCAAGAAGAACAACGGTGTTCGGCAGGGTATCTTAAGCGTTTTGTGCAGATGTTTCTGCCAGCGGACAAGGAGCTGCAAATTTATGCACGCAATTACAATATTCTATCACTAGATGGCACACCCGGATCAGTTATTGAATATTTACAAGCAAGCCGAGCTCACACAAGCACTCACCCACAATCACACACACAGAGACTTAGAATTGTGAATCTTCTTATTTTACTACAAATATATTAGTAACATATGGTTACCTTAAACATTTTAGTTGTGGTTAAGTTAAATCTTTTTCATTTGTCATTTGTGTAATTGAAATATGGCAATACCACACACTTTAAGTGATGCCTTGTTTGCTTGGAAAGACATTATTGACTTAAGTTGGATTGAGAATGCCTATGAATGTGTGTAGAAACTATCTGTGCCAATTAATAGTTCTACTGACTTTTTATGAAGTTGGGTGTGTTACCTTGCCTATGCAGCGAGTTTACTTTTCATTTGTCAAGCTTCTGTAATGTTTTGCCTCATTTGATGGCAGTGCTAGTTCAAAAGGCTTTTGTCGGGCCTAAATACAGAAAGATTTTTAGCAGTTAGGCCTACTCTTTTTTTTTTTTTTGGAAATAGCCATGTGTGAATTGTTTGATATTGGCCTCTTTTAGGCTTGTTATAAAAAGAAAATAAAATCTGTACTCCGAAATTGTCATTGTATTTTCCTGGAAAACACTTCAGAAATATTGGTATCAGTACTCGGTATCGGCAAGTACACAAAATAAAATACTCGTACTCATATCGGTTTTTAAAAAAGTGGTATCGGTGCATCCCTAGTTACATTACTTGTTTTTGGTGTTTATTTAACCTCTTTCAACTCGCTTCCTATTTCTAAGGAGTCACTGCACATAACAATTCATTTCTATCAAGTAAATGCTGCGTTTATACTTCATTCATATACTTCATTCACATCATTCGTATGTTAGTGATTTTGACAGACAGTCAAAAAAACTGACCTGCCGCCACTACTGCCTTCTTCCACAAGAAACCACGATGCAGACAGCAAGCCATATTGGGGAGATTTCCTGGAAATGCAGATGTCACAGGGCCTCCTAATCGTTGTCTTTTAAGCGCCATAAATTATGTACATCATTTTTTGACGGATTGAAGTGGACTTTTTTCTGGACTTCGATTCTAAAAAGCCTGACTACTGATGAGCAGAGACAAGATTCACTAACTTTAGTATATGCAAATGAAAACACTACTACCCTACAAAGCCTAAGAGCAGTAACTACACATTTGGTAAAATATGAGTAATGCACCGTTTTGGGCCTGATAGTATGGAGGTTAGGATTCACTTGGATTGAATATTTACCATGGCAACCCAGTTAACCATAACCTATCATAAATGTGCTGAGTATTCATTTATTGGGACAGCAAGCAAACTCCGAAGCCATTTTTTACTGTTTAAATTATTTCGTAGTTACTGCACTTAGCCTTTGTAGGGCAGACTACTGTGCATACATTATGGAGCAGTCACTGATGACAGTGGAAAAAAACCCTTGGCCATTGCCCTGATATGTTTGACGGACGCACTAACACGCACAAGGGGAATTTTTGAGGAGAGTTTTTTTTTTCTTTAGTATGAGCTATAGGTGCTGTGTTTCTGTGTGGCTCAATTGCTTTGAAACCCATTTAAATGTAAGGAAATAGTACTTGCAATTTGGACTTAATTGGTAAAAATATCCTGCCAAGTACATGGCTACCTGAGGATTGTGATGTTTGCCAAGCACTGAAATAAGCGGCCCCTGAATTTTAATTTTCTTTCCTTCATTCAGGGCTTCATTGATGGTGCTCCAACTATTTGTCCTGTCTCTTGAATATTTAAATTAAGACCACCAAACAGAATTTACTGATTTACTCAAATAGGGAATAATTTATCATATGATGGTTTGATGGTTTGCCATATTACGCCTTAGCTGATTTTAAAACAACATTAAGTAACTTCTCAATCTTCAAATAATATTTTCAGAACTTTTGTGATGGTACATCGACTTACAACACGTTGAATGATACCTCTGTCATGGCCTGAGGGCGTCTGTATCACTTTCACTGGCACTAAGCAGTTTCGAGGTGGATGGTAGGAACCCCTCCACACAAAAAACTACAAATGTACTGACTGCTTTACGGCATCGTCACTTCCCCCTTTCCTCGATTCGTTAAAAAAGACGGAAGTCAACGCTAACGCCTATGTGGGATTACCGCTATCATGGCAGAAGCAACAAGAAAACCAAAGAAATTAAAAGTTTTGTCTGAGGAGACTAAAAAACGAAAGCGAGAGAGAAACAGAATCAAAGCCCAGACAAGGATCAATACTGGCCAGGCTTTCACTCGCTGGCGTGAGCTCAAAGACGAGGAGGGATGTCCGACCGATGCTGCCTTGGCCCTGTTATTGCTAGACTAGTAAGTAACGTTACACATTTGAGTTTGTTGTGTGCCTGGTCGTGTCACTGTGGAGCTGCGAACCATCGAGCTGGTGGCTATTTATTGCTACCACTCAAATTTCCGATAGCTAACATTAGCATTATCATTGTGATTTGAGCATGGCAAGCGATGACTGCAAACCGCAAATATAAATGTTTGAGTAAAATACGTAGCTTCCTCCTGTGGAAAGTACCAAACATGGAAGATCAGTCATACTGAATCATTGTGGGATTATCGTCTCAGTTTGCATGTACTTGACCAAGTAGTTTCTGATGATTGTTGGGTAATAGTTTCAGAGACAAACGGGATTCTTGTCGTGTTTTTTGTTGAGTTGAGTACAGTGATTGCAAAAGAAGTCTATCAAATGCGTCGGCGCGTCAAACCGCGTTGCTTGCTCTAAATAATCAGTAAAACAAAACCCGTGTGCATTGAGTTATGACTTCGTAGTCCTGCTTATCACTAGCACCTTGCGCTGATTGTAGGTAAAATTACAGGGATTGTTGCTTGTTTAAACATTTCTTATTTTAAACATCGTCATATGATATCGTTTAGCCACAATTAGATACATTACCTCATCGCTATTCATCCCTCAAACAGCCGCTGGAAACAGAAACGTAGTTTGGACTGGGGCTGTCAATGAATATTCCGTATTCGAATACATATCGATTTTTTATCAATAAAACAAACCACCGAACGTGAAAATTAATTATCGAATATTTAAAAAGTCAGGTCAAGATAATTAACCCAGTGTCAGTGTGTGCAGTGTATAGCGGGTGGCTACCAACGCGCTATACTGCAGAGACGGCTCACTGTCTTGAAACTGTTACATCTTTGTGCCGGGCGTGCGCAGTGCATGCCGGTTTGACAGCCAGCATTCGCCATGAGTTTTGAATGGCATAATTACGTTCCCCTGCTTCAATCAACGCATATGTAAGAGATTCTCGCGCGGAACTGAAGTCCTTGGAGTGCGTGGAGGTTTATCCGTTTCACATACGTTACGGTGATTATGACTCCAGACTTCTCACGCTTTTCTTTACTCAGGGCTTGGAAGCAATGCATGTGTTTCACTATCGTTTAAATTATCTAAATGAAATAAGATCATCTGAAACGTTGTTATGCAATTCCATTTTTTCCAACCCCTGAGAAAAGAAAAGCTAAGAAGTCCGGAGTCATAATCACCGTAACGCAGGTGAAACTGATGAACCTTCATGCACTTCAGTTCCGCGCGAGAATCTCTTACTTACGCGTTGATTGAATAATTGCTGACTTCAGCAGAGGAATGTAAATATGCCGCTCAAAACTGACGCCGAATGCGTAAGAGTTGACAGGTATGCGTTATCAATGAAAACTGACCACACCTGATTATGTTGAGAGTTTTCGGAGTTTCTGTAATAGTAATTTAAATGAATGATTGAAAACTGGTCATGTCCAAATAATTATGTTTAAGGGATGGGATCGCCAGTTCACGAGCCGCAACTGTTCAGAAAATAACCGGTTTACACCCCGAAGAATCTAAAAAGCACCGTTTGGAAATACTTTGAGTTTGGGTCAGTCGACGACGGTAAAACTAAGGACCGAGCGAAAGTTGTTAGCAAACTATATGCAAGTTCGAGTTAGCCTACCATTCCTGCAGCGGATGTTGGTTTTTACTGAGTAATGTTAAAAACCGGAGAAGAGAAAATGTGCTTTTTGAAATGCAGTTTCATTTGCGGACAGTGTTTTGGATTTTACTGGGGTGAGGGAGCTAATGATGTTGTGTACTGTAATGTAATTAATTACAGTAATGACTGTCTCACAGAATAAAACTGAACGGTTGGCATCTCGTTCGAACTTGGATGAGCCTGTTGTGTTGTTATTTCATAAGCCCTGCAATGCGTCAGGGTCCTGAGTTCAGACTCACTGTGTCGGGGTTATTTACAGACATAGGAAACTCTAAGTCTTAATCTGTGCTTATTATCCATCAAATATATGTTTATGTTGATGTATCTTATATTAGCATGGTATGTCGTTATTTTGTGTGGGAAATACAGAAAGTAAAATATTCAATATTTTATCAATATCATGTGTTTAATTGTCGCGAATATTCGAACGGCATTTTAGGCTCATTCTGACAGCCCTAGTTTGGACCCGTCTTCTGTTAATTTCCAAAACAACTGCACGCGACTGGGAGATCAGGATGTTTACGACGCTACGCGCTGGTGCTCATGGGAAATGGGGTCAACCTTCAGGCAAAACACTACCGCATTGGTCCACAGGCACCGCCAAACTCAACCAAAAATGAAAGTTCCTTAGTGTTGCTTTAACTCACATTTGAAAGATTGGCTGGAAAAACAACAGTTGTTTATTAATAGTAACTGATACAATGCAAGAAAGTGTCTCTTGTGTTTATCCTGGGAATAGGGGGTGTGTGTGAATTGGGGCGGGTAAGGCGAGGCGTGGTGAAGGGGGGCCCTCGGGGTCACCTTGTCCTGCGCCCAGGCAAACTTGTCAGCTGCCCTGCATCAGTCGCAGAAACACGGGACAGATAGCAGGCACATCTGCCTTGCTTGTCCAAGTTGTTC
The DNA here is from genome assembly GCA_029692085.1 of Gymnothorax javanicus. Taxonomy (NCBI): domain Eukaryota; kingdom Metazoa; phylum Chordata; class Actinopteri; order Anguilliformes; family Muraenidae; genus Gymnothorax; species Gymnothorax javanicus. The sequence goes on along the minus strand of CM056193.1, from coordinate 104,183,375 downwards.
GGGCTCAAGATGCTGTGATAAGTTCCTACCACAGGCTGCTTCTCTCAAGCTAACCGCGCACATACAGCGCACTGTCTTTTTGCTGTGTCTGACGGAAATCTCAACTTAATTTTATACAAGCAACCCTGGTAAATTAACATGTGCCTCTGGGACTCGCCACATTAAACTCCACGAAGATTCAGGTGCTGTCAAAGTTATTGGTGTTGATGTTTGAGCTATGATGATCTGTAAATTTCATTTGGTGTTGATTCATTGCTCATTATATTTAGTTTATGTCTTTTTTGCATTCATCACATAGTTTAATTGAGAAGAGTTAGTTCTATTGTGGTATCTAAAATTTGAGTTGTTATCTATGAAATACAAAAAACAAACTTTTCTGTACCTTAGATTTCCTGTTTCGAAAGATGCATTAATATATTCTCCTGACATTTCTTATGGTAAACTACTTATGTTGGAAAAGCTATATGAGCTCAAATTGACTATTATTTACTTTATTTTATTTACATTTGGCCAGAAAATTTTTGCAGAAAGCTAACCTCTCATTAATTTATTTAAATGCACGCAGAAAATGCTGGCAAAGGTGGAATATGGAGGAGTCCAAAAATACATGAAAGTTCAACAAACTAATGAAAACTTCAATTTCTTCCAGTTTCTTCAGGGTTTGTATGCATGTATTTTTTACACTCAAAAAATATATCGCTCAAATACCTCAATATTCAAGTAAATGAGATGGTTGATATGATAGCCTAATTTAATTTCTTTTTGATTTCTCCCAGTAACAGACAAATTTAGTCTTCAGGCTCAACTTCCAACTGAAGGTGTGCTAGCTCTGACTGATGCATCAGATACCACGGTTGTTCAGGCATATTTGATGAGCTGATAAAGTCAGGGGCCCGAAACTTCAAGGTTGGATACCGCCAGTCCCCAGTAACAAGTAAGGCTATAACTGACTCAATTTTGGTCTCAGTATTTCTCCCAATATTCAACTAATAATTTGTAATACCAATATATTTTGAGGAAATGGTTTTAAATAATTTTGATGCATTCTCTATTATGTTGATGCCTTAGGCTATGATTCATTTAATTTTGTGATTAACTCATTAGAAATAATAATTATAAAAAAAGTGTATGTTCAAAAAATTGTTCCAAAAAAAAATATATATATATACATTTTTTTTTTTGTTCTTCTATTGAACAATTTTCAGATTTTGACATTCATTTTGTAGAAGATGAATCACAGTCATTGGTATTGTCAGACCCCTCAGCATCACCAGCTTCTTCCATTTCATCAGGTTTGACTATAATCCTTCCATCCACAAAAAGCAAGAGAGGCCCGAGAAAGCTGGTTAGCAATGAAGCAAGTCCAGTAAATCTTGAAACTATTATTTAAAGAGAGTTTGGTCCTTTAAAAATAAAACCAGTTGAGAACTTTAAACGTGGAGAATTACTGCATCAGAAATTGCATTTAGAGGCATGTTCAGACATTTCAACTTCAAATTGGGTCAAAAATTATGGCACAGAGTACCAGGTTAATCTATTTATATGCACTGGAAATCCCATGACCTACCTGTGTTCAAGAAAATTTGTAATATCATAATACATGAACAGCGTGGTTTCATAATGGGTTGTACGATTGAGACACTGTACTTTGATGAACATTTTCATGCATACTGTATAGATGAGCAAAAGAATGAAAATTCTTTGATTTGTGTTGACCAGCTCACCTATTTCAAACCCTTTGACAAACAGTATTCTAATGACAGTGAGAGGGAAAACATCGTTCCCTATTGTCAGGTTTTTAAAAAATGTTTTTTTCATGTTGGCATGTGGTGCATGTTTTAACTAAACATTACCTCATTATTTTTATTTCTAAATATATTTTATTGTCCAAATACATTTTTAGTGATTCAGAAGAGCTAATATTATACCTTAGTGTTAAAATGAGTGTAACACTTGTACTGTATATTTAACAAACAACCCCATGAGAGAGTCAATGTCTAGCACTACATGAAAGTGTTGAGAAAAATTTTAACTCCAAAAAGAGTTAAATTTGCACTATATTAACATTAAGGTACCAACTTTCCAAAAAGAGTTAAATTAACACTCTGTGGTGTGGACCCATATACACACTTCAAAAGTGTTGAAATCAAATCTGACAGTATTAGTTTGGGTATGCTGATTTTGCTGTGTAGGTTCAGAGTAAGAAAAAGTTTGAACTTGAGGCTCTAAAATGATGGCTCATCTAAACAATGCGAGCAATCGTAAATACACAAAAAATTTCACCGAAATTTCGTACACTTCCGAAACTACCACACGTCAGGTGAGCAACTTGCTAGTGCTTAGGTCTACTGCATGTGCAATATAACATTAAACGATAGCAATCTTATCATTTACATCAGTGCTTTTCAAACCTCTCCTGGAGTACCACTTCTGCATGTTTTAGAGCTCTGTCTGCTCCAGCACAGGATAGTTAAATAATCAGCTCGTTACCTGTGAGGATGCTTGATAATGAGGGAATCATTAGAATCATTCGTGCCAGCGAAGAGAGATCTAAAACATGCGGGAGAGGTGGTACTCCAGGAGAGTTTTGAGAAGCACTGATCTGCATCATCTGTGATTGTTGGCGGCAACACCAAAAATTATACTATAAATTATATCAATCACCTGAATATTGCCATGGAAGGCCCTTCTCGAAACTTTGAGAAAATGACCGTGACCGTCGGTCCCCTCAGGCGGCACTGCAATAAAAACCGACATCATTTAGTAAAGGAAATTACCATGCGGCCTCAAGAACACTTTGGAAAACCATTGTCAGTTAACACAGTTCGCCGCTACATCTACAAGTGCAAGTTAAAACTCCACCATGCAAAGCAAAAGCCATATATCAACAACACCCGGAAACGCCGCTGGCTTCTCTGGGCCCAAGCTAATCTGAGGTGGACTGATGCAAAGTGGAAAAGTGTGCTGTGGTCTGATGAGTCCACATTCCAAATTGTTTTTGGAAATCATGGATATCATGTCCACCAGGCTGAAGAGGAAAAGGACCATCCAGATTGTTAACAGCGTAAAGTTCAAAAGTCAGCATCTGTGATGGTATTGGGATGTGTTAGTGCTCATGGCATGGGTAACTTGCACATCTGTGAAGGCACCATTAATTCTGAGGGGTACATACAGGTTTTGGAGCAAAATATGCTGCCATTCAAGTGACGTCTTTTTCAGGGACGTCTCTGCTTATTTCAGAAAGACAATGCCAAGCCACATTCTGCACTCGTTACAACAGCGTGCCTTCGTAGTAAAAGAGTGCAGGTAAAAGACTGGTCTGCCTGCAGTCCAGACCTGTCTCCCATTGATAATGTGTGGCGCATTATGAAGTGCAAAATACGAAAACGGAGACCCCGGACTGTTGAGCAACTGACGTCAAACATCAAGCAAGAATGGGAAAGAACTAGAATGTGTTTTTACTTGTAAAAACGGATGTCTCCCCTCCAGCCCCCTTCCCTGCCTAACCCACCAGACGGACAAACGGACGGACAGGCAGGCACATTCCAAAAGGTACCACTGCAGGACCTGAGTAGTAAGTATGCAAAGTTTCGTAAGATTATGCAAATGGTTTTGCAGTTATGCTCCAGACAAAACTTGATTACATCCGGACGGACAGACTGACAGGCACACTGAAAGGCAGCACTTCAGGACCTGAGTAGTAAGCATGAAAAGTTTTGTTTAGATCATGCAAACGGTTTTGGAGTTACGCTCTGGAAATGAAGTGGGAACGCCGACGCGAACGGGAAAGGGAACGGAGACTAAAACGATATGTCTCCCCTCTCCCTCCGGGGGGGAGACATAATTCCTTCTACAATTACTGTCCTCAGTTCCCAAACGCTTATTGAGTGTTGTTGAAAGGAAAGGTGATGTAACACAGTGGTAAACATGCCCCTGTCTCTGCCTTTTTGGAACGTGTTGAAGGCATCAAATTCAAAATGAGTTTATCAGTGTAAACATTAAATATCTTGTCTTTGTAGTGTACTCAATAGAATATAGGTTGAAAAGGATTTGCAAATCATTGTATTCTGTTGTTATTCACGTTTTACACAACGTCCCAACTTCATTGGAATTGGGGTTTGTAGTTTGCTTTCTCCTTTTCGTAAGTAAAGCACCTAGCAAAACCTTATCCAGTATAATTATTTATTGCACCAAATTGTTGGAACGTCGTTGGTAAGTTTACTCGTTTTTCGTAAGGACAAGCGACCACTGTCCATTTCTGGCAACACTGAAACGTTCATGAAAGTGCATGCAGGTAACACTCCATCTCTGGACAATAAACTGGCCTTAACATAACTTTATGACATTTTTGCATCAGTATTCCTTCCTCATCTTCTTCCTGCCACCGTGATAAAGAAAAAAACTTTGAAACAATGCAACGTAAGGAATTAGCCGGAGTAGCAAGCTGCTTCAGTGAAGCAAAAATCTACTTTTGCTTGCAGGCATCGCCAAGAAGAATGACTCCATGAGTTGCCTTAAGGCTGCATATAGATATGAGGCGGACTCAAGCTTTAATGCGAAAGTTCAAATATCAATGCATTTCGTTTGCAGTCAGGCAAGATGTAGCTCACTTGACCATTTTCAGCCATTCCACCTCACATCCATAGCCATAATTTGGTGCCAGTGGGGCTTCCTACAGCCTTAGGGTGCTTTCACACTAGGGACTTGGGTATGGATCCAAGTACATTTGACCCTAAAGTCCAGTTCATTTGGTTGTGAACACAAGGGTAATGGCATGGTGCGCAAGTCCGCTTGGAAGACGTGGTCTCGGGCACGGTTCATCCGTACTTGTACTCAATGTGAAAGCAACTGTACTTGAGCATGGAAGATTACTGTGACGTGCTGTCTTAACCATTCAGCTCTTCTTTTCTAACAAACGCAGTGGCGAATGGATCTCTCCATTCAAACAACGAAATTCAATGCTTGCTCAAAATTTGGGCAGATGAAAACATACAATCACAACTGGATACTATGCACAAAAAATGAGTAGTTATATCTGCGTGGTTATCACAGAGCAATAGACCAGTGCCGTGACAAACTAAAGAAAATGCGGCTACGATATTTCAAAGTGCGGGACACGGTGCAAAAGTCTGGCAGCTCAAGTTATGAGAAGGATAAATTTTTGTGGTGTGAGGAATTGGACAGCATAATCAGCCAAAAATGCAAGGGGAAAGAATTCCGTATTCAACCTCCACCAATATTGAATGAAATCAGTACTTTTTCGGCTTACCTTGATGTTCGATCATCCTGAGAAAGATCCTGGTGTGTAAAACCGTAAAGTGTACATCCAGTAAAGAACATTTTGAGTTTAATTTCTCATGCTGCTATACTTAGTAATCCAGTTACAGATGACACACTGGGTTGCTATGGCACGTGCAGCATATGTATTTGTGATATTGATATTCAATATTAATATTAATATTAAAACCCCTTCTCATTTATAAAACCCCCTGAAAAAGTGGAAGTTGGATATGGAATTCTTTCAACGCAAGAGTTTGCTTCTTCTTCTTTCTGTATAGTTCCCCATTTAAAACCACCTAGGTGCATACTGCAACGTGCCGTAATGGAATTTTGACATATGCAAGTGTACTCTGGTACGGTATGATATTACTAGTGTGAAAGCTGACCAGCGGGGGGAGAGGGGAGGGGGGACATTCGTACTGTGGCATGCTACGGAACAATCGTACCTAGTGTGAAAGTGCCCTTAGTCCCCGGAGAGGTCCATATGGTACTGGTGGTAGTGTCAAGTAAATCCATGTGGAACCGGTGGTGCTGAGCATGAATTAACGGTGCCAGTGGGGCTAGCGACCGCCTCAGTTACTGGGAAGGTCCACATGGTACTTGTGGTGGCTAGGTGTTAAGAAAATCTATGTGATCTTACAGCCTTGTATAATTGTTGGGCCTCTGTGCTACAATAAGTGGATGGAGGAGTGTTGACTGTTTCTCAACTAGTTGCTCCTGAATTGTTACTGGGAACCTGACACAGGAAAGAATGTTTATTACTATGCAGTAGTTTTATCCAGTGCCTAACCCCCCTTTTTAATTCTGTCTTTTTCCAGGGATCTTTTCCCTCCATAACCCAGAGTCCATGGACCATCCAAGCCCTGTCCTTCACCATGAGCGCTGGCTGCTGCTGTCCTGTTCCGGTCCTGATCCAGTTCTGCTCCATCCTTGCCATGCCACTTCCTGGAGCTACAGATGCCACTGCTTGGATGTTTTAATCAGTTTTAAGGGACTGTAATCAAACTTTATTACTATTTTATTCTATTGTAACTTTATTCTATTTTTCATTAGCTAGCCAGCAGAGGATAGGCTTCCCCACTATAGCTGGGTTCCTACTGAGATTTCTTCCCACTGTAGAGTTTTATCTCACCACCGTTTGAAGATTTTTCTCTAAATGGGTTTTTTTTTTTGTGCCTCATTTACTATAGTGAGGATTAGGCTGGGCACTGCCCCTTTCATTTATTTATATATTTTTGCACTGTAAAGTGTCTTTGTGACAGTCTTTCTGTGAAAAGCACTAAACAAATAAAATTGAATTGAATAATTCATGCTCTTGAAGTTCACTATTATGCTCCTTTTCACGGTCATTTTTGTATTTTGCAGGGGGCTAGAACAGACATACATGCTTCAATATTAAAAAAGAAGCACTTAAGTTTTCTCGTATTGGCCATTTCTGAAGCACCTCTATCTGAAACACTCCTGCTTGAGCTCCTGCCCCCGAAAAGTGCAATGCACTGTGATTGGGCAGCTGGTCCACTCACTTTTGATTGATCAACTGCTTTGCACATGCGTTGGAAATGTCACGGCCCTTAACATAAATGGATTTCAGTTCCAGGTGTGGGGAAGGTGACAAGATTCTATTTTTCTGCGAACAACAGGTAAATAATGAGACAGGCAACAGGTTGTGTTATTCCTTCCCTGGCTTCTGCCTGTCTTTATTTCAACACAAAATATGCATTTCAATTGTACGTTATCTGTATTTCAAGGCCCATATCTTTTCCTCAGAATTACAATTTGGTCACCTTTCAAATGCAAAATTCCTGAAAACTACAACTAAAACAGTCATATGCGGGTCATACACAAATAAAAAATATATATGTTTGTCTTCAAACTTATTTAATTGCTGCTTCAAAGCCTATAAGTGCAATACTGTTTGCAAGCAGGTTTCTACTTTAACTGGCCCAGAGGATGTTAATTCTTGCTTAGCATGATGCTGACAGAATCCCATGGGAAATCCCATAAAAAATGGCAAAGCTAGCGGAGTTAACATTACACTTTTTACATAGAAATAAGAACTGAACATGATAATAGACTGACCCTGTGAAATCATAATGAGTTCAAAGGATGTGCTGGAGACTTACAAAACAAGCAAAAGGTCAAGGGAGCTTTGGCACAAGACTTGATGGGCATTAACTACCATAACTAACAAACACCCTAAGAAAATGGCTGAGCATTAGCATTGTGGCTTCATTACATTACAAAGTTTGAAAAACTTAAACCTCCAGGTCCTAACAAAGTGGGCACAACTCCATGTTTCAGGAGTAAACCATGAGAATATCAAGCATTGAACTGTATCCAGTTCACAGTGCAGTCCTCAGTAAAATGACGGTAGCACAAAACTGCCACTGCCTCTTCGCTTCTTCCTTTGGAAGTCCATACAAATTAGATTTTATATTGCATGCTCTAAGTAGCTTCATTTGTGCATGTAACCTGCTTAATTCAAGTTCGTTCCAAACTAGCTGCCTGGCGTGAAATGGTGGAGTCCCATTAAGGGTGTTTTCTGGCCCAAACCACCAATTCCAAAATAATTTTCAGCATTGATAAACCACCCCATGGGATTCATGAATCCACCAGAGAAACCTGTGATATCAATTTTCTTTATGACAAAAAATGATACTTTTAACATTTTGTAATTTTTGGGTGGGGCCGCCCATTCTGGGGCTCCACAAAGTGTCACCAATGATTATAATCGCATGCCTATCAATGCACATTGTAGCTGATATATTTTCCTAATGAATGAAAAAAAGAATTTGTGGAAATTGATGTCATACTGCCGAGATAGGAAGATATTTGTTCAAAAAATACGTTCTGAAATGGAGATTTCCTACGGCCACGTGTGTAAATGACGGTACATTTGAGAAAGTTCCCAGCCATGACACACTAAGGGAATTTGCTGAAATTTGCCCTAGGGTATGGCCAATATTCACTGAAAAACCAGAATGTGTTGACACCGGTAAAATCTACATCCGAACGCTTGCATCAACCGACCGTTGTAAATCGTTAAATGTGGTGTGTTGATACGAAATGGATTGTGTGAGTATGGCTCTCACTTAATTCTTCTAGTTTAAGTTTCTTCAGTAATATAGTTATTAGGGGTGACCTGGAATAGTCGACTATTTGACGATTCGATTCAGAGGAGTCTGATTCAACGATCAACCCCATAGTCGAAAAATTTCCTCGGAAAATGTTGTTATGTGACCAAGATCGTACCATTCTGACTAAATGGGGGTGCCCAGGCTGCTGAGCATAAATCTTCACATAGAATGTCTTTGTTTTCGTTATATATAGCCTATTTTGATACAAAATCAGCCTAATTTCTGTTACTAAAGACCGCAGACAGTAGACCTGTACTTACTAGGCACTAATAAATCACCCACTGCAGTCAGCGCCGTCTCGGGGGTGTGAGGCCCTGTGCCGACTTGATGCGCGAGGCCCTGCTCACATGCACGCGCATTAATCATGTCAGGCTGCAAGCACATAGCTGTTCTAGTTATACCCAGTGAAATTACATGCATTTTTAGACTAAAACAGCATTATTGTGGCAATAATTTCAACTATGATTTTTTTGGATACCATAATCTTTCAAAGCAAAAAAATCAACTGCACAACGATTGGCTTTTATCATCAAATCAGCTCAGCTGTCACTTTATATTGGCATGTTGAAGTATGACAGTACGTCACGAATTACAATTCAACAAACACTAATACCTAATGGCTCACACTCACTGGTGACAATCGCTTATTTTGACTCATTTCCATGGAAAAATCTCAGATTAACAAAGGCGTAGTATCCGCTGACACCCGCGACATCTTAACATTTGATTACGATGCCGTATATTTTCTAATACTAGTCAGTCACAAATGTTCTGCTGCAGTATAACTTCAAAACATCAGATTCCCGTTCACCATTCATTGATTCGGTGATGGTCACTTTCCTTGCCTTTTGGGCCGCAAACTCAGCAATTAAATCCTTATAATCCAGCCTGGATGCAATGTCTTTTTCGATAGACAGAAGGGCGAGCCCGCATAGTCTCTCCTGCAACATGGAGGTCCGAAAATAATTTTAACTTTGAAAAGCCTCGCTAACCCGATGCCAATTATTGATATCGTCGATAAGACCCTGAGAGCAATCTCACAGTTAGGAAAGGCGAGTGAGCAGCGAGACAGAGCATGTATGACGACATAAAATTAAAAAAAAAAAAAAAAAAAAAAAAAAAGATCAGGGTAAGCTTTTATCGAGATGAAATGGTAAATAATGAAACTGACACAGAGAATTGCCATTTTAGGAGCATGATGAGTCAAGTGCAGTGATGCAAAATTTGTATTAATTTATTTAAAAAAAAAAAAAAAAAAACCACACATCAGCCGCGAGGCTCTGTGCGGTCGCACACTTCGCACAGCCCATGCGACGGTTCTGACTGCAGTTGCAGTTCTTCTTGTTTTCTGTGTCAGTAAATAAATAAGGGTATTGTTGTTGCACACCTACCATGTTTATTTGTTTATCTGAGTGTTTTAGCTCTTTTCTTTAAAGCGGGAAAAGTTGCAAATGAGATCTTATTTGTGGGGATCCCCATTAGCTGTGCTCTAAAAAAAAAAACAAAACAAAAAAAAACATGATTCGACGATCAGTCGACTATGGGCAAAATCCGACTAATCAGATTCAACTATGAAAATCCTTAGTCCAAGACACCCCTAATAGTGATTAACTATGACCCTTATGATGTTTTTGCTTAAAATTCTTGCCTATTCTTAGACCTTCAAACTGAAGGAGCCTCAAGAGCACGACAAGGTGACAGGTCCCCTTGAGGCATAACTGCCATGCTATCATGCCTATTTATCATAAGACATTTTTGATGCACATTTGACTAGATTTCGCACAAATTAAATAATCTATTTACAATTTATCACAAATTTGAATTTGGCTGTTTGTGGCTGCATCTTTGTTTGTGACTGGGGGAAGAGGTATCCAAGAAAATACAGGATGCTGGCCACACAGGCACACATTCCGATAGTACGCTTACCTGTTGGGCAAACACAATAATAATCCTTGTGTGGATCATCTTCATCAGAGGAGTCGTATTCAATCCAGACATTACATTTAGTCTGAGACCAATGTCTGGAGTGAATCTGACCTCTGATAAGGTTTGGTGTATACTGGCACACCCACACCTCAAAGTCTCCATCAGGGGTGAGATGTTCTGAGACATAACCTGGTGCCTGCTTGAGCTAATATACCCCTCATGTGACTGTCTTCAGGAGCTCAAATTGCAAGAGAGGAAACTGTATATCACTAGCATCCATTTTTTGCCAAACAACTTTCATCTTTCGAGTCATGTCTGGGTCCACTTTAACTCCATCTGCTAGGGAGATTGGCCTGGTCAAATGCTCCCCTCCAAACGACATCTATTCCAGGGAAGGCCTTGTGTATTTCAGCAGGACAATGCAAAACCACATACTGCAGCTATTACAACAGCATGACCTCGTAGTAGAAGAGTCCGTGTGCTGAACTGGCCTGCCTGCAGTCCTGATCTTTCACCGATTGAGAACATTTGGCGCATAATTAAATGAAGAGTCCGTCAAAGGAGACCCAAAACACTGCAGCAGCTGGAAGCCTGTAATAAAACAAGAGTGGGATCAAATTCCAATGGCTAAACTCAAGAAACTTGTCTCCTCAATGCCCAGACGCCTCCACTCTGTGTTAAAAAGAAGAGGGGATGCTACACCATGGTAAACAGGCCCCTGTCCCAACTTTTTTGAGACCTGTAGCAGCCATCAAATTTGAAATGAGCTCATTTTGTGGATAAAATTGTAAAATTTCTCAGTTTCAACATTTGCTATGTTATCTCTGTTCTATTGTGAATAAAATACTGGCTGGTGTGATTGGAAGTCATTGCGTTTTGATTTTATTCACAATTTACACTTTGTCCCATCTATTTCAGAATTGGGGTTGTACATAGAGACCATTTAACTGTTTTGCACAATGGATCTCTGTGGTTTAACTCAGAGGTTCTCCAGTCATATAACAATTTAGGTGACAGGTTCTCAAGCAGTGGCGGCCTTAAGCATCTGGGGGCCCATTTCAAAAGCAAATGTGGGGCCTATAAAACATAAGAACTTCATAATTTTGCTGAATGAAAGCTCACCCCTTAGCCTGTCCAGAGAAATTTCAACATTTCTGGATGGAACTTGATGTTTATTTGTGATAATTTATTAAAATATTGGCAATAAAATACATGCATGTGTAAATGTGATAAATTTCTCAAAAACTGGAATGTGTAACTGACCCCAAAAAGCTAGTTGCATTGCAAACTGCGGACGTCGTCGTGTACTTTATGCGTCACTGAATTAGTAATTTAGAAAAAGTTGCCACCTAAAATGATCAAAAGGTTTAAATACAAAGGAGGGAACGGGAGAACCTAAAGAGCCCTTATTCTTTGTTTTCTTATGAGGGGACGGAGTTAGGGGACAGCTCTACAACATAATCACTGGGATAATGATACGGTAAAATTTGGATGTAATTCAAACTTTGAAATCCCATCACCATAATTCAATGTCGCTTGAGTAGACTAGGTTTAGAAGCACTCGGTGACTCGTATTGCCAGATCTGAATTCAAATTTGCATCGCTATAAACATTATGCAACACTGGGTGACGGACAAAGTATCCCTTTGCTTTGTCAGAGAATGAGGCTGGCTTTGCCATAGCCATGGAGATGTAGCCTATATAAAACCATCAATACGTTTTCAGCTTGTTCACCGTTTTGATGTTTTCATTCAATTGCGATGCCATGTGAATTAAGGAGCATGTTTTTTTTTTTTTTTCGCTCAAAGTACATGTTGCTAACGTTATATTAAAACGTAGCACAGTGTGTAACCTTAATGTTATGCGATAACAGATATGCGAAAATCAAACAGGTCTGCACCGGTCATTTTCTGCACGCTGTTTCTGCTTGGAGATGCTTGAACTCCGACTTGTCCCAGAAAACTCGCCTCTTGTAGGCTTTGGTTGGGTTATGTCCCGAAACTCCTTGGGTATAGAGTAGCCAGAAGTTACCAAAGAGCCATAACTTCTTGGAACTTGGAAGCATACGTTCGTTTTCAAGGTGCCAAATTTCTGTCAAATGCTCATCAGACACCAATAAAAGGAAAGCAGAAGAGTTCTTTAAAGTTCCAGACTTATCCCGACATTTTGTGTTAATCCCCAATGCCCTGCCATCGTATTCATACCATTATTTGCGGGGAAAAGTGACTTGGATCGCTTGTTTGATGACCTTCTAACCATCACTGAAAGGCAGTCTGAGAAGACGGGAGAGTTCCCTCATGAATATCCGGCGTTTAAATGAGCTTCGCGCTGATTGGATAGTTCAGCAACATTCGTGAATATTCAATATGTATACAGCCCCAACGCCCTACTGGCCCAGGGCCTAGCTAGCTACAACCATAGATGGTGAAAGAAAACAGATTTTACAGGTAGCATAGTAAGACTTTCTGCGAGGCAATGGCTACACAAAGTTCACAAATATTGCCATATATATATATATATATATATATATATATATATATATATATATATATGACCCCGAATCTGAAGAGGAGGCCGATGCAATGCAGGAAATGCCATCAACACGTATAACAATGGACGTTTCTTAGTGGTGATTTTACTAGCCTATCTAAAAAATTAGACGAAATGTCTCGCTGCCCTCTCGATTGCAGAGCTGCCAACTCCACCGCATTCGGCTCAAGTCTCACGCTTCTTAGTGGCATTCGCGTTCCTGTGTAGTCAGCAATTATTCAATTAATGCGCATTTAAGAGATTCTCTTGCATAATTACAGTCGTTGTGCATGAACGTTTACTAGTTTCACGTACATCACGGTTCATTTCCCCACTAGTGACATGGAAATCGATTATGACTCTGGAATTCTCACGCTTTTCTTTACTCAGGAATTAGAAGCAATGGCATAAAGACATTTCAAATTGTCTTACTCCATTCAAACAATCGAAACGATCATGAAACGCATTCATTGCTTTCAATCCCCAAGTATTAAAAAAAGCGCAGGAGGTCCAGAGTCATAATCGCTTTCCGTGTTACTAGTGGTGAAATCCACCGTTACGCTAGTGAAACTGGAACTGCCATGTACAAGGACTTCAATTACGCCTAAGAATCTCATTAATATACGCGCTGATTGAACAATTGCTGACTTCGGTGAATATGTCTCGAACATACGTGAGACCTACGCCGTATGCGTGATAATGCGAAGAAATTTGGCAGCCCTGCGATTAGGCTGTTGATTTTTTAAACCATTCTAAAAGTGGCCTAGCTCTCGGAATAGCCTACCCGGATGGGCTTTCGTGTTAGTAGCCTATGCATCGAGCCCCAATGCATCATACCACCTTGCCAAAATGAAAACACAACGAGACAGATGTCTCGTCATTTGCAATTGCCAATAGGTCACCCATATCCCTGCCTGTGATAACCCAGCTAAAGTCATTTTCTGGTGATGAACAGTTTTTTTTTTTTTTTTTTTTTTTACACAAGGTCATTCTACATCATGTAAGGAATATTCCGTGAAAAAATTTAACTGATATCTCTAAAATGACCTCCACTCAGTCGATATTAAAGTTTTGGCAGGCATGACATGTCCTCAAACTAGGCTGGTTAGCTTCACAAGACGTTAATCACCAAATGCAAACGCTTCATTTCTGAAATTTCCGTGGTGATACGACGCAATCCGTGGAGAAATCCGCACCCATCTTAAATCGTAACTCTTTTGCTGTACCTTCGACTGACCTGCTTTACGATGGTGCGCATTATCGTCTACATTCATTTTTAATGGTAGAAAAGAAGTTCCTAAACCGAATGACACCCAAACTATCATGCGTTCATCCGCCGACGGCAAACTAAAAGCCGATTGAAAACATAATAGACCAGGCTTGTGGAAAGCAACTTCCGCGTAAACAACGTGTAAATAAATAAATAAATTTTAATATGTATGATGTTAGAAATTAATTTTTGAACTTTATTTCAAAACCTCAATATGTAACCTATCATTTACAGCCAGGGGCGTAGATTTAACTGGGAGTTGGGGGGGACGGAGACACGGCCTTTATGACAATTAGTCCTGGCCAGTTCTCAATCATTTTCCTTCATCGACGCGTTTTCCAATTATCGTAATTTGCAACTTAATGCACGGTTCCTCTCCATATGCGATTTAACTCTACTCTTTAAGTGTTGATTTAACACGGAACTTTTTGCTGTCCATACTGAACAGGTGCTGCTTGTTCTCTCCGATTAAGTAAGACGGCAATCGGTCATCTGGATGCGTATTTGCTGTGTTTAAATCAACGTTATTCAAAATTGCTTACCTGTCGACTCTCAGGCAAGCAGTAAATTAATTTTCTGAACTTAATTTACCCCACCGTATCATCGCTGGATGCTGTTCGATCGCATATGGAGAGGAACCGTGTATTCAGTTGCCAATTACGATAATTGGAAAACGCGTCGATGAAGGAAAATGATTGAGAACTGGCCAGGACTAATTGTAGTCATAAAGGCCGTGTCTCCGTCCCCCCTAGCTCCCAGTTAAATCTACGCCCCTGTTTACAGCCATAAACTCACATCTCATAGTTTTGTCACTTTTCATCACAGGGACTACTTGACGGTCTTTATCTCAAAAATTAGATTAGGCGAGTTTTGCCGTGTTTTCATGAGCAGGGTCACAAATATAAAATGCTTTTTTTCAGTGTCACAGTATCACCCCGATCTCCAAAATAAGCGATATTTTGTTTGAAAGAAAACAATACATTTAAATAGCCGTTATTATATTTTTTCAAAGCTGCAGGGAGCCACTGTAGAAGGGCTGAAGAGCCGCACACGGCTCCACAGCCGCAGGTTGCCGACCCCTGCCGTAGACTGTGGATGACAGCTGGCACGTTGCTCGAATCTGTGTGGGTGGTTACACTCCAGAGTGGGCGAGAACCGGTGAGAATATGAATATTCAATTTGCGATGTTTCGCAACACTGCAACACGTTTTTTACTGACGTAAATTCTCCGCCTATTTCCTTTTATTTGCAAAAACCAATACTTCAAGTGGTGTTGGAGTTCAAGAACCACGACACGTCACAAACTGATTATGGACCTACCATATTCAAATACCAACAGATGAGTCCATTTTCTCGTGGAAGGGGCACTTTAATGTTGCAACTTAAATTTTGCGAATTATCATCGCATTTCACCGATCAGAAACTATTTTGACTGGGTCAGTTCCGGAAGCTACCAGACCGTGACCTGGCCCGAATCCGGACATTTCCATAATGTTCGTGGATAGTTTAATGCGTAAAAAACACAAAAATTGATAAATAATGCTATAAAATGTACACATTAAAGCTCACTGTTATATACAATATTAAATACCCCCGAAATGCAGCAAGCGAATTACTTTTTTATTTGTTCACATGCCAACTGATAAGTCCGAGGCGCTGGCAACATTGGCTAAAGTAACGACTGTATTTCCGAAATTCCCGGAGCATCAGCTATCATTGCTCTTTTGCTGCCATCATTTGTAGACGATGAATGATTACTACACTACTTTTCCAGCTCAGTGTCCATGCAACTGTCATAATTTGACGGAGAAAACCCATATGACCACCGCAAACCGTATATTCTGCGCATTTGCGGCAACTCAGAGAAGGGGCCCTGTCTAGGGGGATTTCAAGGCACCGGCCGGGGGTGCGCTACAATGCCTTCATAGAAGTTTTTTTTTATAAGTCATTGTAAAATGTGCCAATTTGAGTGGCCGTTGGGGATCCCAAACATTTGCCTTTTTGGGGGGACTCAAATATTTTCCCGGTTTGCCTTTCCTGGCTGTGCGCCTCTGTATGTTTTCATACAGTCAACGTATAGGATGTTAATTCTTGCCTGGCAGCTGGGGGCCCCCTGGAGGGCAGGGCCCATTTCAACTGAAACGGTTGAAACATAGGTAAGGCCGCCTATGTTCTCAAGACAGGTAATTGCAACAACCTCAAACTTCACGATGGCTTATTACAGTTTTCTGACCATATCCATCCATCCATCCATCCATTATCTATACCGCTTCTTCCTCACTAGAGTTGCAGGGGAGCTGGCGCCTATCCCAGCTGACCATGGGCATATGGCGGGGACACACCCTTGACAGCTTGCCAATCTTTCATGGGGCACACACACCCTTGCTAACTACAGTACCAAGTAAAATTTTGTCTGAGATTAGAGCTATAGTTTGAATATGATTGAGTTCATTGAAGAACTACAAGCTACGAGTGAGAAATTTGTTTGATATGTTGTATGGACCTCTACAAGGAAAATGTTCAGCTGCACTCATAAGTCTCATCTTACAGAAATGCTGCAAATTTGGTTTTTAAATTTTACATGGACTTTATAATACATTAAAGCTAACATCAATGAGAAAGCAGGAAAAACCTGAAGGGTGGCAACTCAATACCAACTTTCCTTTATTTCCCCTCTGCAGTCCACCAGCCCAGCTGTGTGGTGACTGCATTGATTTCATGCTCAGCTGGGCATTCAATTGAATGCAAATCAGCAACTATTAAAACCACAACCTCTGGCTCCAGAGAACAGTGGAGGCCCCTTCAACAAGGAGGGCATGAAGGAGCAAGAAAATCCTAAGTGCACTGCTTCGTGATGCAAACCACTGCCTTCATTTACATTTTTTTTCATAAATAACAAAATAAAAAGCTAATACTGTAACAGCCACCCAACTTATTTGCAATTATGAATTTTGAACATGGCGACATTTTCCTTCAAGTTCATATTCTATTCACATTCTTGTCCTCAACTCTTTCCCGACAACCCTGGTAAATCCCAGTCAGATATGACCGGCGCGAAAGGTTATGATTTTATGCTATCATACTTGATGTTTTACACTGAACAAAAATATAAATACAACACTTCTTATTGTGAAAGAGATGACATTAGTAAAACACTCACTGTACTTTCATTGAGTGTTGACAGATTGTGTGACCATATTGCAATACATTTCAATCACTGATTGACACAGACAAACAAGAATCTCAGGGCAACGTAGATGATAATGGGGAAGAGGTCTGTTGTCCAAACTACATTAACCAATGTCGGGTATGTCGGCCGTTTGCTTACTGCACTGCTACACATCCCTGCCGTAAGGAACGAACCAAATAGTCAATGGTGACATGGGGGACGTGTTCCCACTCCTCTTCAAGAGCTCCATGGAGTTGGTGGATATTTGCGACAAGTGGGAACTGATGACAAACTCGTCGGTCAAGGAAATCCCAAAGATGCTGAATAGGGGACAAATCTGGAGAATAAGCTGACCATTTAATCACAAAAATGTTTTAAGCCTCACGGAACTCTGCATACACGGGCAACACGGGGTCTGGCGTTGTCATGCTAGAATATGACATCGTTTTGACAAATGAATGGTAGAATGACAGGCTACAGTATCTCATCGTAATATTACACAGCATTGAAGTTACCGTTGATGAAATGCAGTTGGATGCGATGTTCAGGGGATATTCCCGCCCAAACCAGCATTCCTTCACTGCAGTTGGCCACCGTATGCACCACAATGACGTTTGCATAATATTCTCCTGTGCGGCACCAGACACACTGCTGTCAGTCTGCTCTGTGAAGCTGGAAAAGTGACTCAACAGTAAAGAGAACAGTCCTCCATTGTGCCATGGGCCATCAGACATGTTTGTTCACCCATTCACGCCCATTTCTTCATCAAACAGGGGTGAGGTCCAATCCACGAAAAGGATGACATGCACGAAGATCGATTTCCCGGAGATGATTTCTCACAGTATGGGCAGAAATCAAGCGATTGTGGAGACCTACTGTCTCATCTGCAGTGGCAGTTGCTGGTCTCAGACAATCACAGAGATGGAGAGTCTGAATATGGAGATCTTGGGTGGGGGTTATCACATGGGGCCGATGCGCATGTGGGTGGTTTGCTGTTTTGCCTAATTCCTGAAAATGGTGCCTTAGGCGACTTATTGTTGAAACATGGACATTAAGAGCCCATGCAACAACCCTGAGAGACATTCCTGCATTGAGCATGCCAAAAGCACACTACCTAAGGTTTCAAATCATCTGTGGGATTTTGAAAAATGGCAGAACCATGAGACTTTTGGGGTGGCCTTTTTTTGAACACTGCACAGGGTGTGCTTGGGCTGACCATACCTGATTTCAATGGCTCTGGATCAGGCCCCACCTGTCTGACCGGCCAGTTTTGGCAAAGGGCCTGAAATTGACAATGATATGGCGAAGGTGACTGAGATGCAGACAGATCAGTAGCAAACAACCTTAGTCATGTAATTAAACCCAACCAAGTCAACCACAGAAATAATTTTGCAAAATATTGAAATGATTAAACCATTGCATTTTTATTTTTGTTCAGTCTACATTGGATTATTTCACTATATACAAACGTTCAAAGCCCAATTCCAATGAAGTTGTGACTTTGTGTAAAACGTGAATAAAAACAGAATACAATGATCTTTCCTTTTCAACCCCTCGTCTCATGATCAGTTTGGGTTGCTGTCCGGAATCTGCCACGCACAGGCTGTAACCAGATGTGGCGCTCTTGAGCTACCATTCGTGGCTGCCCTGAGCAAGGCTGATCAGTAACAGTGCCTGTGTTCCATTCTCGGATAGACAGCCGACTGATTGCTGAATAGTGACAGTGCAAATTACGCACCGCCTCTCGGCGGCTGAGACCTGCCCATAACATGCCAGTGGCTCTTTTTCTCTCTCCTGTGCCACAAGCCGTTCCATTTTCTTGATGCAGTAGCATTTTTCATTGGCTTTATGTAGGCTATTGACCACACCTAAAAGAACAAGTCAAGTGTCACTGTACACATCACAAATAGCTCAATGTTTGTTATAACTGAAGTGCTTGGCATGTTCACGTGGCGCGCGTCAGGATTACAATACCACCCGCTTTTCTTTATTTCCTCTCGTGCCTCACTGGAAAAGCAATAAAAATCAATCGATCCTTCAATTTGCCAAAAAAATACAGTACATACCTCACCATTGCGTTTTTAATGGCACTAAGTATAGGTTAAAGGATTTGCAAATCATTGTATTCTGTTTTTATGCACGTTTTACACAATGTCCCATCTGCATAGGAATTGGGGTTTGTACATCAACAATAAGTTCGGAATCTGCTCTTTCCACGATACCCAAATTGGAAATGTTTGGCTACCCTTGGAATAGCTCAGCTCCTCGGAGCACAAGATGTCATCTGGCCTGTTTTCTACACACTGCGCTTCAGAATATTTTGCTTGTTTTCACCTATTTTCACATCAGTATTCATGAGAGCTAATTTGCACAATGTGTCATACAATAGGCAGTTTTTTTCATAATCATACAGAAAAAGAAAGCCAAAGTTCCAAGCTTTTTTATGAGGTATCATGAAGACATGTTGGACATTGGGTGGCAGTGTTTTTCCTCAGCCATTTTGTCCTCATTAAGGCCAGTTGGGAAAGAAGACACAGGGTCACAATTAATGTTTTATGAAATCGCGTTAAGCTAACGAGGATAGAGGACACAATTATTTCCACAAAAGTGTTACCTAATTATGAAGAGATGATGAACAGTTGATGTCTACAGAAGTTACAGAGACAAACTATTTTAACTAAAAAATAACTTTGATCTATATCTTCAGATAACTTTAGCCTAGGCTCCCTATTTGCTTTTGAACACATTTAGCATATATTTTTCCAACTGTGCATAAAATCCTTATTTTAGATCAATAACACGTTTAAGTTATGCCAATAAGAATATTATACATATTTCCAGTAAAATAAACAACAGCAACTGAATATGAGTAATATGTTGTTTAAAATAACCAAATGTGTGCAAAAACGATCATTTTAGCTCCCTTAAAAATGGACACTGTAACCATATATTAACATAAACTGCTGTATTTAAGTTAATATTTGGTTTATCACCCAAATTCTTACTCAGACCCAGACATTAACAACTAAAGTTTGTTTTTTAAAGTCATTGCAACTTTATACTTATTTTGACTTTTATAATGTTGATGGCTCTTTTTGCAGGATATTTCATGTAACCGTCTGTGATGTTCTAGTTAATCAAATAAATGTTTCCGCCCTTCAAAATACTCTCGTACGTATGGAATTTTATCTTTCTATATTATTCTGAAAAAGTAATGAAAAATCCACGTATAAAAAGAATAGTGTTTATCAAGTGCATTTGAAAAAATAAAGGGATCTGTTTGAGATGACTCGTTTGTCTGTCAGAAAAGTTCGATCTTATGCAATTGGCCAGTTGCGATCGATTAAACTTCAGAATATGTCAGAATTTGTCAAAATTTATATAAATAAATTACCAGTAAGCCAGCACATGCACGGAGGCCTTTGATGATTGTAGATAATGAGAAGAACACAGACAATCACCATGGATTAAGAACTGGATACTGAATGGCAAAATGGCCGCCCATTCATTTCAGTGGAAATTGCTCAGTGGCGCTGTATGCCGACATGGACCACTCTTAATATCCAGGTCATGAATATTCATTTTTGTCCAAGCCGAGGCTTGAGACACGTAACTGGATCGCCTCTTTGTTTACATGGTGTTTGCAATGGATTCGCCCATGGAAAAAAAAGAAAAAGAAGCGTAATTTGGCTTTTGTTCCTGATTACTCTTCATCATTCAGCAGTAGAACTTTTCCAATCTAGCCCAACTCTTGACATATAATTGATATGGTGCACATCACTTTGGTGAAAATTTCATTGGCTTAGTGCACGGGGAAAAAATCGATCCATGTTAAGTCATGATGTTAATATTTAGCTAAACTGAATAGCAAGTGTAACGTTGGTTAAATCAGAATGGCCTAGCACAGTAGCAGGCTAGCTAAGTGCCACTCTCATGACTAAGTTGACATTACTCAGCCATCGTGCGCGCAGTGCCTTTCCACAACCATTATGTAGCATTAGTTTGTTTGCTAGCAAGCTAACATTAGCTATTCAGTTGACAGTGGAAGAAAACTGTGATTTGGCATATGTTCCCAAGTTTTTTTGTCTCATAATTGTCGTAATATTCCCATAGCCCAACTCATGACGTGAATGAGATACATACAAATCGTTGCTAGTTCAAAAGTGATAGCTTCACCACAGTGTAAGTGAGCAGAGTGATGGCTTTAGCACAGAGCTAACACATTTTGGAAATTACTTTTCAGGCACTTACAGAAATGAAATATGTTTCTATTAAATTGTGCAATTCAGTTATGTGATAAACAGAATCGTATACTCTCAGTCGTGATCTGAACAGGCAACTGCTAATGCCTCGATAAGTAAAACCCCTGGAAATGTGTATTGCGATTATAAAACCCCTTTAGTTCTGGTCCTTCATCTGTCCTTGTCTGATTCCACCATTTTTTTCTACGGAGATAATCTTTTGGAAAACGGTGAAAAATAATGCATGCTTTTTTTGTCTCAATCGGTGGGTAGAAGTTATTGTTTACAATGGTAAGCTTTGTTATGGGTGGCACATACGTCACATCCAGTTATGGAAAAGGTGACTCCAGCACTTGGAAGGCTGGAAGGTGGCGCGCGGTAAGTTTAATCTGTAAATATTCCGAATTAGAATGGGTGTGTAGATTAACAGATGTGCATGATTACTGTGATATCATTGCTGGATCTGAACATGCAGTTAAAACACAGGGTATACCTTTCCTTTAAAGGTATATTGAGTAGAATTTTCCCATTAAAAAATGTAAAAACTCATATAGACATTATCCCCCATAATCATTACTTTTGACCCTCTAGAAGTGTGTGGCATCTTATTCACATTGAATTGCGTGGGAGGCCGTCCACATGCCTCAATCCATCGCAAACACTTTTCCAATTGCGTTTTTGGCCTTGGAAAAAGGATTTGTTGAGCTCCCTGTTGCCGGTCAGGGTATTTTTCATCAGTCTTATATGTTCCCCAAGCGCATCTAGGGACCAAGTTCGATAAAGTTGGACACCTCGCCCATTACACACAGCTATTGACTGTATTGATTGTGGGACAATGTGGCAGTGCTGTCGGGGTAGGCAGGACCTTAGTAAGAAAAGGCAATCTGATTGGTAGTTATTCTACACTTAATTGACAGGTCCTTAAGGTCCATTCTGTAGAAGTTAATGGAAAAATGACCCTACTTCTCACTTGATTTATTACCTCAGCAAACATTTTCCTCATTATTTTATGTTCTTAATTGCTAGGTTTAAGACTTGTACAATATAGTATAATGTTCATTTTTGTAAACTATGGCCTTATTTAGGATAAAATAGAGGATAAAGCAAAGTATGCTTTTGGGAGTGGCTATCCTGTGATTGATGACACCTGTCTTGGGACCTTTCAATCACATACTCAACGGTCATTCTGGATGGAGCATGGGGTAGAGGCATAGCAATGCGTATCCATGGCACTATATACATTTAATAGCCGTGAACTTGTTTTGGATGTTATTTGTGGTTTTTTTCTTGGAACATTGTCCATCTGACAACATGATTTAATGAAAGTTAATTGTAATATTTTACTCACCTAAAAATGTCCTGCTCAGCCTTCGGTTATACCAAGAGAAACGTAAAAGATTGGACTGTCCAATTTTTCCAGTAAGTAGCTATATTTTGATTTAAGAATTTTTTTACCTGCCAAAATTAGCATCCCAATTATATCAGTTAACATGAATTACGGATGTATTTTGCTAACCAAGCTAGCCAGCGGTAGCAGAAAATTTGGCATTTGCTCTGCTAACAGAACCAGTCCAAGCCAGACTGATAGCTAACCTGTATTAACCTAACGTTATGTGTTAGTGAAATGGTTAGATATTCAGTCAAAGCCTGATGAAGGTTTGATGTGGTTGTTCTAATAGTGTTTTTTTGTGTTTCTGGCTCTGTTTAAGTGTATTTCGTGAACATTAGTGTTCCTTAATTTGCTGCATTAATGTCAAGGCTATTTTAATAAAAATGTCCATGAGGACATTGTGATGGTTCAGATTAATGTAACATTAATGAATTCTGGACCACTTTCAAAGGGAGGAGAGTATTGGGTGGAACTGCGGATAGGAGATCGGGGCGAATGTGATGTTGGACTTGGTCAGTGAATGTGCGAACATTGGGCGTCCCCAGGTGGCGAGACTCAGGGTGGGGCTCGCGTCTCTTGTCGGAGCCCGCGTGGCTCCTAAGCCCCCGGGGTCCCAGTTGGTGGCTGTTTCTTGCTTCCTTCTTGCAGAGGGTAAGGGTGGGAGGGACGTAGAAATGAGACGAGCGGGGATTGTGGGAATGTAGGAGGTATATATAGGCCTAAGGACGAATAAAAAGGCGCACTGGGAGTGGCCCTGTTCATTAACCTGTGTTATCGGGAACTCCCTTTTAGCTGACTGAATGTTAACTTTCTTGCCACGTTGTCTTTGGGTAGTGAGGAATATCTGTTAGCAGTTGACTAACTAACATTATGTATCTTAAGTTAAACAGGTGAAAAATTGTAGCTAGCTAGCTAGCCATTTAACTCATTCACTTGTTGCTTTACACGGTCCGTTCTAACATAGTTATGTAGCTAGCTAGTGTAGATGTGAAATTATGCTGGCTAGATAGGAATAACATAAGGTATTTCGTTTACAACATTTTCTGATCAGATGCTTTGTGGCAATAGCATACTGTAAGTAGGCTATAGCATTTTGGATGTCCTTTTTAGCTAATTGACGCAAATATTGTGATGACAATCAAATGTTCTCAAGTAGTGGTTGTCATTGTGATATTAGGTGTTCATTGTGGTGTGTGACTCTTGATGTGTTGCCATACTTACTGTTTTAACTTAACATTGCACGCAGGGTGGATGTGGAGCGAGGTGTGATTTTGTCTGAAGATGAAACCACTGACCTCCCAGACGTTGACTTCTGAGTTTAAGGAGGAAGCAGTCAGCTACATCACAGGCTTCATTGTGAAACAGATGTAGTGGAGGTGTACCTGTATGCCTTGTACACAGGTAGTGACATCGATGACTTGGACATCACACCTCCTTTTTTGGCATTACAGAAGTAAAATTGATATCGCTTGTCCTGGTTTTTCATTTGAAGAAGACTTTTAAAACGTCTGTGCAAAAGAGCTCATGTACATGAGTTTTATTCACTGAAAATTCTGTCATATTGAATTTTAAATAAGCTTATCTCTTTTGCTGTCACAACCAGTTGCGGAGCTAGTGGGGGGGCAAAGACACGTCCTTTTTAGTCCTGGCTAGTTCTCACTCATTTTCCTTTATTGACACGTTTTCCAATTATCGTAATTGGCAACTGAAGACACGCTTTCTCTCCATATGCGATCTAACAGCGATGAAATCATGGGCTAAATTCAGTACAGAAAAAAAATTTGCTTATTAATTGGCCAATGCTTCGCGTTGATTGAACTGGTCCGTGTTCCAATGAAACGCGGACTTTCACTCTCGGTATTTCGTGGGTTGATTTAAAAAAAAAAGTGGCACTCGGCAGTTGAATAGGTTATAAAAAGCGAGCGGCTCAAGCCATTTGCATGAGAGTTGACAGGTAGGCTATGCAATTTTGAATAACGTTGATTTAATACAGCAAATAAGCGTCCAGATGAATGATTGTTGTCTTACCTAATTGGAGAACAAGCAGCACCTGTTAAGTGTGGAGCGCTCTCGGAGTGAACCTTTTGTTAATCATGAAGATGACTGAGAACAGGTCAGGATTTATAATTGTTTTAAATGGATGTTTTGTGCAACCCAATTCTCTGTTCTGGTTCCACCACTGCACTGAATTTAACCCACGATTTAATCGCTGTTAGATCGCATATGGAGAGAAACCATGTCTTCAGTTGCCAATTACGATAATTGGAAAGCGCGTCAATAAAGGAAAATGATTGAGAACTAGCCTGGACTCATTGTTGTCAAAAAGGGACGTGTCTTTGCCCCCCCATTGGCTCCGCCACTGGTCACAACCCTTGCGTGAAGTACTTTTCTGTCTAATATCCGCAAATTCCTCCTTTGAACATCTAAAGAGGCTGTTTACCTCTACTCCTGTCCTCAAGCTCCCTGATCCCCCGTGCCAGTTCATTGTTGAGGTTGACACCTCTGACATGCATGCTGCAGCAGTCTTCTCGCAACGAGCAGACAATGATAAATTACATCCTTGTGCCAGTTTCTCTTGTTGCGTGTCTCCTTCAGAGAGGAATTACACACCATCGGTGATCGGGAGTTGTTAGCAGTGAAGCTGGTTTTTAAGGAGTGGAGGCACTGGCTGGAGGGTTCCCGACTTCCCAGTCTTCTCTGCACGGAACAACCTGCAGTACCTCGCTAGGGCGAAGAGGCTGAATTCCAGGCAAGCACGTTAGTCCCTCTACTTAACAAGATTCAATTTTGTCTTAACATACTGAGCCGATACAAAGAATGTCAAGCCTGACTCCCTATCATGGATATATCCTTCCATGCCTAAAGAATTTCCTGATACCATTTTCCCAAGTGACTGTTACCTTGCTGTCTCCAAGCTACAGGTCGTGAGTGAGGCCGAAGAGGCATCGTGGTCCACTCCCTCTCCATGAGACCCTTGCCCTGACTGGCTGTTTTTCCCCAAGAGAGTGAGATGCAAGGTCCTGCCCTGAGGCCACGTCTCTCAGCTGGCATGCCATCCCGGACTCTCCTGCACCCTCGCCCTGATTTATCAGCAGTTCTGGTAGCCAACCCTTATTCAAGATACCCAGTCCTTTGTCTCAGCCTGTATGGTGCGTGCCTGCAAGTACCTAACATCCCTTGGGACTCCTGCAGCCCTTGAAAGTTCCCCATCAAACGTGGACAAGCATCGCAAGGCATTATCTTGTATGATTACCATGTTCTGATGGGAATACGGTCATGCTCACCATCATTGACTATTTCTCGATACCAGCCCACTTCTTGCCATTATTAAAGCTGCCCACTGCCAAGGAGATGGCAGAGCTGCTCCTGCAATACGTTGTCCACCTGCACGGTGTGCCACAAGCAGTGGTCTCAGACTGTGGTCCCCAGTTTTCCAGCCAGTTCTGGGAGGCCTTCTGCACCTCGTTGGGTGGTACCCCTTTGTCTTCCATCGGGGTTTCACCCTGAAACCAACGGCCAGGTGGAGAGGCTCAATTAAGAACTGGGCAAGACTCTTCGCTGTATGTTTGAAGGTAACCCTGGCAGGAAGTCTCGTCATTTATCTTGGGTGGAGTTGAGTCAAAATTTGTTATCAGAGGCTACATTGAGCCTGTCTCCTTTTCAATGTTGTCTAGGTTACCAACTGCCTTTATTGCAGTCTGAGGAGAAAGAAGTGGCAGTTTGCTTTGCTCAGGTCTTGGTTCGACGCACCTGCTGGGGATGGAGAAAGGCCTGAGCTTTACTACTCAAGCATGTCTCCACTTTCCAGAGGGAGGGGAACCGTCGTTGCAGGTCAGCACCTGTCTACTGTGTTGGGCAGAGGGTTTGGCTAGCTGCAAAGGATATCCCACTTCAGGAGGTGTCAAAGAAGCTCACCTCCCAGTTCATTAGTCCATTAACCGTTTCAAGAATCCTTTCTACATCCACTCTCAGGCTCCTCCTCCCCATTCCCTACGTAACATTCACCCAGTGTCTCATGTCTTGAGAGTTAGACCTGTGAATTGTCTCCCTATAGTCCTCCGACCCACACCCCGCCTCCCCCAGGCTCATCGATGGTAGCCCTGCCTACACTGTGCATCGGATCTTGGACGTCTGGCGTAGGGGATACGGTTGGCAGTTCCTGGCTGACTGAGAGGAGTACAGGCCCTAGGAGAATTCCTGGGTCCCAGAGCAGAACATCTTCATCCCCTCCCTGGTTGTGATTTCCTGCGCCAGTGTCCGGGTTTCACCATTGAGCTGCCAGGTGGCGCCCGGGGGGGGTACTGTCACAACCCTCGTGTGAATTCCTTTTGTTTCTTGTTCTATTCATAAACGTGCATATCTTTTACGCATTTGTCTCGCATGATTAGTTTACATTGTGCATCTCCCCACCTCCAGCATCTCATTACCTGGTTAGCCAGGCGATGGATATTCAAGCCCTCTTCTCAGTGTTGCAAGTTGCTGGATTGTAATTTACTTTTGAGTGCTTGGAGCCAGTCAGTATTATTGTGGAATCTCTTCATCTTTATGAAGTGCAACTTGTAGTTTAATGACAACAGTTCCAGAATTCTATTCCTGTAACTTATTTGATATGAACAACCTATTAATCCTAATGGGACCAAATTCAAGTTAACCCAGCTCTAGTCAGTTCGTCAGGTTCTCTTTTATAAGAGTAAGCCCCCAAGCCTGAACAGAGTCCAGGATTGGGATCGGGTTCTTGTTAACTTCTTAAAGTGTGTTCCGCTGTCCAGTTGGACAGGATCAAGCTCCCAGTCCTTCTGCAAGTCATCAGGACTGGAACCGAGATCCCCTTAAGCTTCTCTATCCTGCTGTAGGACAGTTTGGTGCTGCCGAAGTCTGCGCAACAACTGGCTGTATCCCGGAGGCCACTGGCCAGTGACTGACTGCTCAAGCTTCATTAATAACATCTGTACTGAACTGTGTTATCATTATTTGGGGTTCTGTCCTGGCCTCTTCCTCAGGGGTTCCATTACCTTCATTACTGTATAAGTGGTCAATAAACTACCTGTTCGATTGTACACTGCCTCCGCACTTGCCTGTTTTCCCCAAATTTAACGTATGCCAGTTTGGTGAATTAGTGTTTTCATCGTCATTAAAATTTATAAGTACATGTGACAGACAAGGAAAAAACAAACTCTAATATCCATCTTCTGATCCCACATTGTCAATGTTCAAGGATGGCAATATTTAATAAACCTTTCAGTTATTTATGTGCTTGATTAAAGCTAACTTAGAAATAACCTTGTAATTACTTACAAATTCCAGAAAAATCTCCACCAAGTTGTTCTTGTCTGATTACAATATGGAACATGCAGTGATTGTTAAAATTCATATTGTGGCAAACCCCTCGACCATGTCAGCAATAGCCAATTCTCCTCCCCCTCATTTCCGCCGCAGAGCAGAACTTCAGCACCCTGAACAGTGCGGGAGAGTCACCATCTGTTCAGCACTCCTTAGACTCGCGTGTCGTTGGACAGTTCCCACCAGCTACGAGGCTAGGCAGGCCTGGGAAAGAGCTCTTGCAGCAACACAGCTGCATCCCATGATAATCAGAGCCGACCAAAGCTTAAAAGGGAGAACTGAGCAGTTGTGGGGAGGCCGGCGAAGAGCGTGGAGGTAAAGCTTATGTCTGATTGCTCCTATGTTCTTTCTCCCTTAAGATTCCGTTGGTGGAGACTGGCGAGTCTGACTGTGATCTGTAAAGCCTGAACGCCATAGGATCACCTTAGGGAAACCCTGTAGAAGCATTATTCAGTCAGCGATGGAGAAATAGGAAAAAAAGCCTACTTTTCTATGTTTTGATGTTTACGTGCAGTTATTGGGCCTTTTGCATTGATTGTAAATAAAATCACTGCCTAGTGGGCCGGCTTTGACCCAACCTCCCACCAAGTCTGCGCCATGTTTTCCGGTGTCTCGCTACAATATCAGAAATGCAACATAAAAACCTTGGGGCAGGAGTTCATAAATACTGTTTTTCAGACTAAAAACTGCATTGCTATCAAAAATTTTATTATCCATCTACAGTCTTGTGCAAATAAATTGGATAAAGGTGCTTGTCAATTGAATGAGCTTAATGGAGTGCAAATGGCTGTGCCAAGTGATGGAAGTTTTACATAACCAAAAGGACTACACCACAAAAGCCAAAGTCATTGGTGCAGTTGTCCAAGTGTGGCATCACGACAAAGAAATTAAGGCAACCTGCAAAAACCTGCTCAGCTCCATGCCAAAACAGGTGGAACAGCTTATCAAGGACCTCATTCTGAGTGCTGAATGCAGATGCTATTAAAGCAATAAAAAGCCTGAAAACCTTTGTTGTCTAGTTTTTCCCACTCCAGTCTGCTTTATCCAATTAATATGCACAAGATTGTATAACACTGGAAATATTTACAAAAGTAAGAAATAAATGATTAATTAATATGCAAAATCAACAATCAAGTCTAAATACTTCAAAAACATAACTGTGGATCAAGGTAATGGTACACTTTAAAGGCATAACTTTGCATAATGAAAAGAGGAAGTTGGATCTCTAGTGCAGTTGTTGGTAACAAGCATACTGTAAATGATAGTAGAAGTGGAAGACATGAGAAAGTACTAAATGTGTGTGTGGCTTACAGCATTTGAAGCAGCAGTCTGTACACTCAATGAGTTAAATCCAAAGCCTGGGCAAAGGAATTAATGCTGCTTTTACTATTAAATTGCAACAGTCTGTAGGTTGGCTGAACTGCATAGTTGTAAAGGCAATAGCAGCAGTCCATAAGTAATGGAGGTAAGGTGTAAAAAGTCCAAGAGCCATTATTCATCATGAGTTCTTGTATGTGAGACAGTTTATATGTTGCAGGCTCACAGCGAAGACAGACAGACAGCTGGGAAAAGATCCGATTTAACAAACCCTTTTAGTCGTAGCTTTTAGTCGTAGTAGAACCCGTCTGTTGGCTGTGTATATCACCTAACATTTACCGCATACAGAGGGAGCCATTTATGCAAGCTATGTAAAATGTTCAGGGGGTTGTGATTATGAGTAGGGCGGGTGTATGGGCAGGACCTCGATACCGTGGCTCAATCGCTCAATCACTACTGCGCAGACACTGGCTCCAAATGCGCAAGATGGCAGCGTTCGTAGGAAGGATATTTTGGCTCCATTTTTGTACAGCGCTAGGAAGTGGAGACACGTCGTCCGTCTGTATATATTGTCCATGGTAAATACACTTTGAGTCCTACCATCGCACAGTGCAAATAACTGTACCTTTTGAGAAGTTAATCCTTGAGTTATGTAGTCTTAAATTTTAGTCATTTTTTGTTAAACACGAGTCATCGTGTGGCATTATTAAATTAGCGTAGCTAGTAATTTGGTCGTTTGGAGCGCAGGGGTATATTTCCTGTAATGAGCAGGTAACATCATGTAGGCCAGCTGAAGATAGCTATCATTACTGTTGGTGATGTATTTCTACTAATGTTACAGAACTGGTATAGCACTGTGTTGGTCTAGATCCACATTACAGAGTAATTTGAGCTAAATAGCTAAAATTACATTAGTGCAAGCTAACTGTAGCACAGCTCAAATTACAGTCAGTGGGTGTGAGATTATGGTGTGGTTGAGCTTCAGAGATAGGGCCAACTTTGAATGTTTTTTTTGCTAACAGCAACTTCTATACCTTTAATTCTCAGCTAAGTGCTAGGTTTAGGCCTAGGGTTATGACTGCGCTCATGGTCAGGACTCAATCTTGTTTTAAAGGGGATACATTATGAAAAACTCTCCTTTTCAGTTCTTGTGCACATACCTTTTGGTATCTAGAGAGCTGACCAACCCACTAACTGTGAAGAAAAACAAGCAATTGATTTTTTTATGGGCTGCCTTTTTCAGAAAACTTGGCATTTGGCAAAGTATTGAGCTTTGGCTCCCCTTCCTACTTCACACGCAGACTTGTAACAATTGCTCCGGCCCTCATCTGAATATCTCAGCCCATGGCTTTGGTTTTGTGACAACATTTAAACATCAATCAGCAAAAGCCCAAAACTAACTATATGTGTGCAATCCACTTTTTTGTTTGACTGCATTATACTACAATCCTGGATCAGCGTAATGCAGAACTGGCGACAAAATTATGTCAAAGGGAACCTGGTATGCCTTTCTGAAGATACAAAAAAAGCTGTGGTTTCGGCTTATTTTCAAGGAGAATCTGGTGCTAGCCAGCGAGGAAGCTAAGGTTTTCCAATTTCTGTCCAAACTGAATTCCAAGTATAACCTTAATTAAATGTGTATGGCTTGGTTGTTGGCATAATTAACTACCAAGCTAGCAAAGTGCCACTCTCAAAACTAACTTACTGAGTATGCTTGTTTTACCTTTCTATAATCATTTTATGGTTTATTTACTGACTAGTCTGCTACCAAATTGACTGTTAACTTTGAATTCGTTGCTAGTTCAGCCAGAAGCCATGTACGAGACATGTTGATAGGATAAGATAGAATGGGTGACCGTTTTTAATTAAATTCAGTCTGTTTGTAAAGGAGTGGCTAGCGCAATAAATGGAATGTTAGGAAACGGGTGCTACCATGAAAATGCTTGCTCTGAATCATTCTTAACATTAGAGACTGAATTACAAATGTAGATAAAATATTATGTTGACTGCATGTCACACTTTGGTGAATGACACATCCATGCTTGCTTAGCTTGCAGATATTACCTCTCCATACTCATTGTGTAATTTAATGGGTAGCTCGCTAGCTACCTATTCAGTCATCTGTATTTAGAGACTTACTCGTACCTGGGGGATTATAACATCATTGCTCTCTGTTGACATGGTCGCTCAGTTCATTGGCTAATTAAAACAAAGCTCATTCCACAGAGGGGGTGCGCATTCAGAACAACCCATTTTTCAGAGGGTTATGAATGACTTTTTTTTTGCTAAAAAGTTTACACATTTTCCTTTTTGACATCCAAAAATATTTTAATTGAAAAGAAAAATAGCATAAAAGGACCCTTTTAAGGTTAAGTATTAAAATTATGCCGCAGGTGACGTGTAAATGGTCAAAAAAATACAGGCCAAAACACTTTTACATTCTTATGAAATGTTGTATCAATATACAGTTCATTCCGTGGTTTATTTTTCAATAAGCGATTAATTGTACTTCATCGTTATTTTCAATTTATCACTCGCTACCATGCAGTCATGCTTCTTCCCAATCTGACTTTAGTATGTTATTTTCCTGTTCCCCAGAATGACTTTAGCTTAGCAGCATAAGCTAGCTTGTGTTTCTTCTCTGGGAAACAAAGACGGAGATCATAGCCATACACCCAATCACCTGCAGAGCCAGAGTTTTTCATTCTGGATATTTAAGGCTAATAGCATGGCGAAAATTGATGCGTCCTCTTGCTAAATTGCTGATTTTTCACAGTAGGAATACTGCAAAAATTTGATTCGCAGTGATTCTGAGACAGAACTCCCGAGTTGTTGTTGCTATGGGGACGACACCAATATCTGATACTGAAGCTGCCAAAATTTGACAAAACAAAGTGAGTGACATATCTGGCAAAAATGAGTTAAATAACCCAGTCACACCAAGGAAGCAGGTAGCATCAACTAGAATACAGGTTTTGGTAATCTGCTTATAAATTCTGCTATAATCAAAATGTCAAAAGGAAGCAAGTAAGCAGCCTGTGGCTGGTTTACAGAGACAAAAAGAAGCAAGTGACTATCTAATCACTGGCCAGGATACAAGACTTAACAAGCCTTTTGACCAGTGGGATTCTTGGTCTTCTGGACATCATTGGGAATGTTACTCCCTGTTGCCGTGACATCCAGCTCACATTTGTTGTGCTACAAAATGCAAAAATTTGCTGATTTATTTTATCATTTACAGGAAAGGTGAGTAATTATCTGGTTTATTGTCTACCCTATAAATGGCTGTTGAGAGCTCTGCGCGCACTGAAAATCAAAGTAAAATGGGCATGTTGGACGTTAGTAGCCACGAACACTGCATGCACTTTAACTTATATGATGTGGAAAAAAGCCACTAGATGGCAGTATTGACTTTTTTTTGTTAAGCCAAGTCTGGAACTAGGTTTTGGGCATGTCCTGGGCATGCCTCAGAGGGGGCTGGACAAGAGTATATAAGGAGAAAAACTGAGAGAGTGAAGAGTAGTTGGAGAAATTGCAAGGAGAAATTGTGGGAGGATACATTTGACCAGACCTGTCACTCTTTTCAAGACCTGTGAAGCTTTTTGTGGATTTTTGCCAGTGTTGGAGCATTTTCCCGTCCCAGGACATCGCAACATAGCAGCCCATCTCCATTACAAAGGAACTGTAAATATCTCATTTTTTATTTGATTTCAATCTTGGTCAGTAGGGTAGAGTGTAGATTAGTTCTAAGTGTTTGTTTAATTAAATCTGTTGAAGTTGAAGAATTTTGTCTGTCATCCCTTGCTGTCCGTGACACCATAACCAATTGACGCCATAACAAATTGGGGGCTCGGGTCCGGGATAGACCATTGTGCGAGTCATTTATTGAAAATCTAAAATTTCAAATAGTGAAATTGTTTTTTGAATTTTCCTAGATATATATTGGCAGATCAACAGCAATGGATGATTTCTTGGCATCACCAACCATAGAGGTTTTGAAGTCTTTTAAAAAGACAGAACTGCTAGAAATATGCGGACAGTTAGAGCTGACAGATGTAAAACCAGCCATGCGAAAAGCAAGACTGGCTGGAGAGATTGTTGAATATTACATTGATGAAAATGTGTTTGCACCAGGAGATCTGGAACAGTTTCCGGTGGAAAATCCAAATGTAGAATTGGAACTTAAATTAAAAATGCTAGAGATTGAAAGGGAAGAAAAAGAAAAACAACAAGAGTTTGAGATAGAGAAAGAGAAAAAAGAAAGGGAGGAAAAAGAAAAAAGAGAATTTGAGAGAGAGAAAGAGGAAAGAGCAGAAAGAGAGAGACAGAGACAGAGAGATTTTGATTTAGAAAAATTAGATAGAGAAGAAAGGCTCCAAATGGAGCTACTAAAAATCAAAATTCAAGCTGAAAACAAATTTCGGGCTAGCCAGGAGGTAAAGCTGGTGCCTCCATTCTTAGAGAAGGAGGTTGATAAGTATTTCCAGTGCTTCGAGAAGGTAGCTAAGAGTTGTCAGTGGCCAAAGGAACACTGGCCTCTGATGTTGCAAACTGTCCTCAAGGGTAAAGCTCAACAAGCCTATTCGGCTTTGTCTGCAGATGATTCCTCTGATTATGAGGTTGTCAAAAAGGTTATTTTGACAGCTTATGAGTTGGTTCCAGAGGCTTACCGACAGAGATTCAGAGGTCTGAAGAAATCTGACAAACAGACTTATGTTGAATTTGCTAACGAGAAGAAGGTTTGCTTTGAGCGCTGGTGTACTTCTATGGAGGTCAAGGATGATTTCAACTCACTAAAAGAGATGGTGTTAGTTGAAGAATTCAAGAACTGTGTCAAGGATGATATTAAGACCTACCTTATCGAGAGAAGCAAGCACTGAATTTGCAATCAGCTGCCAAGTTTGCAGACGAATATGTTCTCACACATAAGTCCAAATTTCAGTCTAGCAGTAACAATAGATGGTCCCAATTTCAGAAGAAAGGTAACGGTGATACCCAAGATTCCTCGCCCAAAAACAAAGACAAATCTGGTGATGGTGCTCAGAAATCCAGTCAAAGGTCTGATCAAAGCGTGAAAGCTGACAGTGACAAAGTGGTCTAGTTTGCAATTATTGCAAGAAATCTGGTCATGTTACAACTAACTGTTGGTTCCTTAAAGCTAAGAAAGAAAAAGAAAAGGATACCAAACCCAATGCCTTTGTGAAGACAAGGTTAGAAACCCCTGTAGTAGATGACCAATCTGCTAAATTGCCTGCTCCTTGTGAGGCTAAGAAGCCTGATACTGCTGACTTTGTGAGGGAGGAATTTCTTCCATTTGTGTCAGAGGGATTTGTGGCTCTGAATGAGCATTCTCCTCCTGTCCCCATATATATCCTAAGGGATACCGGAGCTTCTCAGTCACTTTTGTTGATGGATTCCTTGGAGTTACGTGATGAGACTGTTTCTGGGGATTTCATACTTGTACAAGGTATTGAAGGGAGGACTGTATCTGTACATCTGCGCTCTGTATTCTTGTAGTCAGATTTAGTTACAGGACAGGTAAAGGTGGGACTTATGTCAAGTCTACCTATCAAGGGTGTTTCTCTGTTGCTAGGCAATGACCTGGCTGGGGGCAATGTAGTTCCCCCTGTTCATCTTACTTCACAGCCGAGCACTGAAGATGGCGATGAAGACCCATCTCTGTATCCTTCCTGTGCAGTGACTCGTGCTATGGCCAAGAAGGCTCAAGAAGAAGATGATGTGGTGCCGTCCAGCACCTTGAATAGTAATGACTCAGGTGGTTCGCCTCATGACTCTGTTCAGCCTACTATGGTTTCTCCGTTTGAGGACTTATCAGACACTTTTATCAGTTCTCTATTCAGCCAGCCAGATGGGTCTGGTGATTCTGATGTGTCTGGAGACTTGTCTCTGTCCAGGAAGCGGTTGATTCAGGAGCAAACCAATGATCCTGAAATTTGTGTACTAAAGAAGAGAGCCCTTCCTAATGAAGAAATAGACACAGTTCCAGTTGGGTAGTATCTCAAGGATGGAGTGTTGATGCGGAAGTGGCGCCCTCCTGATATCCCTGCCAATGCAGATTGGGCAGTGGTCAAGCAAATTGTTGTTCCGAAGGTCTACAGGAATAAGATCTTAACAATGGCTCATAGCTTGCCTTTAGGAGGTCATCTTGGTGTTAACAAGACTGTTGACAAGATCATAAAACACTTCTTCTGGCCTGGACTTCGGAAAGATGTTTCCAACTTTTGCAAAACGTGTCACACTTGTCAGGTAGTTGGAAAACACCAGTTAGACCCACCTGTAGCTCCATTGCAGCCTATCCCAGCATTTGGGGAGCCCTTCTCCAAGGTCATTGTTGATTGTGTTGGTCCATTACCTAAGACTAGATCTGGAAATCAGTACTTGTTGACAATCATGTGTGCATCTACCAGATTCCCTGAAGCCATACCTCCACGCAACATCAAGGCAACTGCAATTTCGAAGGCTTTGATAAAGTTCTTCACATTGTTTGGCCTTCCCAGGGAAATTCAGTCAGATCAAGGTAGCAATTTCACTTCCGGATTGTTTCAGCAGGTTGTGTATGAACTAGGTGCGAAGCAGATTCTTTCCAGTGCCTATCATCCAGAGAGTCAGGGTGCCTTAAAGCGGTTTCATTCCACTCTCAAGACAATGATGAGGACTTATTGTTATGACCATGAGAAAGACTGGGATGAAGGTGTTCATTTGCTGTTGTTTGCAGCTAGAGAAGCAGTGCAGGAGTCAACTGGATTCAGTCTATTTGAGCTAGTGTTTGGCCATGAAGTGAGAGGACCTTTGCTATTGTTGAGTGAACAATGGCAAGAGAAAGAGCCGCATATCAGTCTGTTAGACTATGTTAGCAAGTTCAAGGAAAGACTGCATGCAGCTTGTGACCTAGCCAAAGAGAACTTGAAATCAAGTCAGGGAAAAATGAAAACTTGGTATGATCATAAGGCTAGAAGCCGTGAGTTTAAACCAGGAGACAAGGTCCTTGTGTTGTTTCCCTTGCAGTCCAATCCATTGCAGGCTAGATTTCATGGTCCTTATGAAATTCTGACAAAACTCAATGATCTCAATTACATTGTGAAGACTCCAGATAGGAGAAAGCCAAAACAGTTGTGTCACATTAACATGCTGAAGGCTTATCATGATAGGAATGCTAGGGTTGCAGCTGTCACTTCAGATCCTCCTATGGCGAGACTTGTGAAGATGAGGGGGAGTTTCAAGATGATGAACCTAGAATTAAAGCTGAAGTTCTTTCATGTAAATTGTCAAATTCTGAAGTGTTGCAAAATCTTGATGTAAAACTCCAGCACTTAGAACCCTCACAGAAAGATCAGTTTGAGAGGTTGATCCAGAAATATAAAGATCTATTTCCTGATGTTCCAAAGAGAGTTTCTATAGCTTCTCATGATGTAGATGTTGGTGATGCCAAATCAATAAAACAGCATCCGTACCGGATAAATCCTGAAAAGAGAAAGATTGCTGAGAAAGAGGTTGAGTACATGTTAGAATATGATATTATCAGACCCTCTAACTCAGATTGGAGTTCACCCTGTGTTCCAGTTCCAAAACCTGATGGAAGTATTAGATTCTGTACAGATTATCGCAAAGTCAATGCTGTAACTAGAACTGATGTGTTTCCAATACCTAGGATTGATGATTGTATCGATAGAGTAGGACAAGCAAAGTTTCTGACAAAGATTGATTTATTGAAGGGTTATTGGTGTGTGCCTTTAACTGAGAGGGCCAAGAGCATCTCTGCTTTTGCCACACCATCTGGGTTATACCAGTATGAAGTCCTACCCTTTGGCATGAAAAATGCCCCAGCCACGTTCCAAAGGATGATACAGTCTACAATCGCCGGATTGCCACACACGGGTGCATACATCGACGATCTGATCACATGGAGTGACTCCTGGGAAGAACATCTGAAAGATGTAGAGAAGTTGTTCCAGCGCTTGACCCAGGCTGACCTGACTGTTAACCTGAACAAGAGTGACTTTGGTTGTGCTACTGTCACGTATCTTGGCTACGTCATAGGCCAGGGTAAGGTGGCACCCATAAATGCTGAAGTCCAAGCCATCATGGACTTTCCAGTTCCTGACAACAAAAAAGCTTTGCGCCGCTTCCTTGGAATGATCGGGTACTACCGCAAGTTCTGCAAGAACTTTGCTGAGATTGCTCTCAGTCTCACCAAGCAACTGAAGAAAGGCGTAAAGTTCACTTGGGATGAAGCATGCCAAAGAGCCTTCGATCGCCTGAAGTCTCTGCTATGTCACTTCCCCGTGCTCAAACCTCCTGACTTCAACAAACCGTTCTCCATGGCGGTCGATGCTAGCGACCAAGCTTGTGGATCTGTGCTCCTACAGAGAAGTGACTCTGATGACATTGAGCATCCCGTGGCATACTTCTCCAGGAAGTTCAATCGCCACCAAAAGAACTATTCCACAATTGAGAAGGAGCTGTTGGCTCTGGTTCTATCCTTACAACACTTTGAGGTTTATGTTTGTACAGGGCAAAAGCCAATGATTGTATATACTGACCACAATCCGTTAATGTTTTTGAGTAAGATGAAAAACAAGAATCGGAGATTGTTGAATTGGAGTTTGATTTTACAGGAGTTTGACTTGGAAATTAAGCATGTAAAGGGTACTGACAATGTAATTGCTGATTGCTTATCCCGTGTTTGAGTATGTGTATATATATCACGTGTTTATTAGAATATTGTATTATATGTATATATATACACAAGTGTCTACTTAACCATTTTTGTATTGAAAAGAAAAATTTTGCCTTTATAAGTCAAAATTTTTCCCTTTTGGAATG
This sequence comes from Gymnothorax javanicus, assembly GCA_029692085.1. NCBI lineage: Eukaryota > Metazoa > Chordata > Actinopteri > Anguilliformes > Muraenidae > Gymnothorax > Gymnothorax javanicus. Next base: position 104,144,932 of record CM056193.1, on the reverse strand, counting down.
GAGGTGTGATGTGGAAAAAAGCCACTAGATGGCAGTATTGACATTTTTTTTGTTAAGCCAAGTCTGGAACTAGGTTTTGGGCATGTCCTGGGCATGCCTCAGAGGGGGCTGGACAAGAGTATATAAGGAGAAAAATTGAGAGAGTGAAGAGTAGTTGGAGAAATTGCAAGGAGAAATTGTGGAAGGATACATTTCACCAGACCTGCCGCTCTTTTCAAGACCTGTGAAGCTTTTTGTGGATTTTTGCCTGTGTTGGAGCATTTTCCCGTCCCAGGACATCGCAACATAGCAGCCCATCTCCATTACAAAGGAACTGTAAATATCTCATTTTTTATTTGATTTCAATCTTGGTCAGTAGGGTAGAGTGTAGATTAGTTCTAAGTGTTTGTTTAATTAAATCTGTTGAAGTTGAAGAATTTTGTCTGTCATCCCTTGCTGTCCGTGACACCATAACCAATTGACACCATAACAAATTGGGGCCATAACACTTATATGCCTGTATGGATGGCTGCATTAACCTCGATTATTCTAGTAAAAAAGAAAAATACCAAAGTATGTATGGAAGTGAGCAACACAAGCATAGGGCTCAATTCAAGAGTTTTCCCCTATTCCCCGTTTTATTTCATCCTATTATACTTATGATCGCACGTATTTATATAGGATCCAATTAAAGTTCATTTTTATGTCTCATGTTACTGAGTATTGTTTTCTCTTGAGGTTCAGTCAGTGACAAAAGGCGTTGCTCCTTTTTGCCAACTTTCAAGCCAATGTCTTATTCCTGACTTCCCATGACAGAGGAAAGCAAGTATTATTAGCCTCTCCCAGGATACAAAAACAGAAATTCTGTATAGTGCCTGAAGTAGCCAAGGGTGACATCTTTTTTATCAGCCTAAAACATTTCTCTCCTAACTTGCCTGTTCTGAGATCCAGAAGAAGAGACGTTTTTTACAATTTACTGGAAAAAATATTTTTGTAACTTGCTTTTGTCAAAGTTGGGTAGTATGGTTGATGCAACTGCAAGTTGAACACTACTCTTATCAATTTCCGCAGAGTCTGCTGCAGTAATGTTACTTTGTGATGTCGCGTCCTCTACAGTAATCACTTTCAGCTGCGGGAAACTGGAAAACTGGACAAAAACAGTAAATTAAGACCCGGGATGCATTATACATCACAATTAGACACTTTTTTAGCAAAGCCAAAGATTTTTATGCTGTATATTTCCTTTAAAAAATTGGATGATTTAGGGTGGATTACAGGTCAGGGTTATGATCAGGGTTAAGGTTATGGAAAGTGTAAAAATTAGAGTTGATTTGAGGGTTTTGGGGTATGGAAATAGGAATTTGTGACAAAATACTTTTTTTGATCCTAATGAGTATAGAAAAATAAACCTGTGTGTGTGTGTGTGTGTGTGTGTGCGTGTGCGCGCGCATATGTGCGTGCTTGTGGAAACGTCTGTGCAGGTGCATCACTTCAGTGTGGGAGGGTGATCATGCGGCCTGGGACTGGAGTCTAATCCCTATTTGGGGTGAAGTGAGGCACAGCGGATTAGGCAGCCAGGCCTCCAAGCCACCCACTGCTCCCCACTGCCCTCCACCAGCCCCTGCACCCATGGTGTACCTCCATGCTAGACTTTCACCATTAAAACCCCTGCTGAGCCCTTGGAAAACAACCCAACATCCAACTATTCCTTGTTCACACAGTCTTAGTTCTGCAAGAAATCCTTGAGCATAACATCACAACTGCATTGCTTTCACGCTATATAGAGTGCTACACCAAATGCTGTACTAAACCACAAACCCAGACTGAGAGCATTGATGAGTCTTTTTTTTTTTTTTTGAGCACTGCATGTTGCTGTGGTGTTTTTTTTCTTAACCTGGAATTGGGGTGCAGAAACTCAAACTTTTCTCTAACCGAATACTTGTCCCATTGCTTAAAAGAGTACCAGTGCTCGAATAACCGCTTTGTGTTTTTTTTTTCATGCAATCCAGTCTATAAAAGTTTTGCATTGAATTGGCTTTCGTTATCTGTCTTATTTAGAAATTCATTCTGAAATTAGGGTTATACAAAATAGTTTGAAACTTCATTTGTGAAGTTGTCGATCAAATTGTAAATAAATATTGGAATAGTGCAGCTTTTTTTTTTTTGCTTGTTTTCATCCTATTTACACCTGGTATTTCTGTTTAAACCCAGAAACTCTTTACAGTTGCAGACAAAGATTGGCTATACTTATACTATTAGTATTCTACTTTCTGTAGAATTACATTACTGTGGTGGCTGCGTAGGATTGTTTCTGACTCTCAAGATCCAAACATCTCCAATAACTTCCGAGCATTGTAACCCAAAGGCAAAATGCCAAAAGTAAACATCATTTGAAAAAAGATAGATGCAATCATTTCTAAAATTCACTACATGTTTTTATCTAACAAAATGTTCTGTTTTAACCCATATTTAATGACCATTAGCATTTCAAAGCCATAATTTTTGTTGCCGTCAAAAAACTTCTCCCACTTGCCTCACACTCGCAGATATATTAGCTGGGTAGTCTTAAAGCAATCCTGTAACAGCACTATAAATTACACCTGTATAACCACAGTAACAAAAATTTTCAGCTATTCCACCATTTCAGCTTCAGCACCATTACAACAAACTACTAAAAGAAGACATGCATTGATTTGAAACTTTATAAAAATTGTCATATTTGGTATCATCCAAAAGGGCATGCAATATTATCAACACTTTCCACCCAGAGATGTTAATGGAATAGAGTAATCATGGATGTACAACGGGCTTTTAGCAACCCCCAATATTGTCCTTGAGCAGCACTGTGAATTGGGCCAAGAGCTGTGACGTCACTCGTGGGATCAGTTGTGACACACAGGCCATCTTATGTGTATTTTAAAATGCAAGCAAGATGTCGAAATCCACTAAAAATGTCAGAATTTTTTCAACCCCAGCTTGACTTGGACATTGAATACACATAGCAACATTTTGAGCCGTTAGCAAGCCCAAATCCAGACAATTGAGATGCAAATAGCTGTCCACAAGTTCCACCATCCGAGTTTGGGATTTGAATAAAGTACTTTGGGAATCGCCCAATGTACATAAAACTTTGAATATAAGTTGATAATTACATGAACTACCAATTTATTATAGGTTTTTCAAGACTTTTGAGTTTCCATGAGGTCAAGTAAGGCAGACTTTTACAACCCAGAACTTCATCAAGGAAAGTTTTACACTTCCGCTCGTCACATGGAAAAAATTTGAAAACAAGATATAACAGGGACATGTGCCCAGTGTCACCAACAATAACATACTTTTTTCTTATGCCCCTGCCTTGATTGAGAAGGGGGCATTATGTCGACACCCCGTCTGTCCGGTCATCCGTGTGGCCGTCCGTAAACTTTTTTTTTTTCCCTCAATAACTCAAGAATGCCTTCCCTGATCAAGCTCATCTTCTGGTGATGTGATGGATGTGGGTATGGGAAGGTTTCTTTCGATGACCAGCGCGACATATTATTGAATATGGCCGCCACGGCTGCCATCTTTTTTTTTGTTTCCACCCAATAACTTGAAAACGCCAGCGCCGATCCATCTCATCTTCTGGTGGTTTGTTGGGTGTGGTTCGGGGAAAGTTTGTTTCCATGACCGGTGCGACCTGTTATTCAATATGGCTGTCACAGCTGCCATCTTGTTTTTCGTTTCCGCGCAATAACTCGAAAACGCCCTCACTGATCGATCTCATCTTCTGGTGGTTAGTTGGGTGTGGGTAGGGGAAGGTTTCTTTCAATGACCGGCGCAACTGGAAATTGAATATGGCCACCGCCGCCTCCATCTTGTTCTTCTTTTCTGCCCTATAACTTGAAAAGGCCTTCGCTGATCGGTCTCATCTTCTGGTGGTGGCTGCTATCTTGTTTTTCGTTTCCGCCGCACTCATTGTAAAGCAGCGGTCTTTCGCTTTAGAAATAGACCAACCACTCATTGTAAAGCAGCAGTCTTTCGCTATAGAAATAGATCAACCACCCATTGTAAAGCGGCGCTCTTTTGCTATAACAATAGACCAACCCACTCTTTTTAAAGCGGGCCTCTCTCGCTATAGAAATATCCCAACAACTTTATTTGTCATTTCAATAAAACCCAGTAGCTGGCCAGAGAAGAATTGACCATGGAAAGCCTTACAAACCTACCAAGCATTCAGTTCTTTGTTCGGAGCACTTCGAGAAAAGCTGCTTCACGTATCAGAACTGTACAAGTAAGTCAACGGTTTTGTTGCAATGGAAACTTTTTTTAAAATCATGATAAAGATTTAAAGAAATTAGTTGAAAAGATATATTCAATACAAATATTAACTTCTTATGCCCGAACGCCCCCAGTACCAGGGGCAATTAATATGCATAATAAATACAGCATGTTTCCTAACAGCAACATCGTAATGCGGCATATCCTCTTTAAGAAAAGAAACTCGTCGAAAAGCTCATGATGACCGTTTTTACCTAAACCGAACTCAATTCAAGCACCAAGCAAGTAAATAAGCATCTTGCAAAACACAGGATAAAATAATGTCAGTGCTCTATTGCTAGCATTTTTGCTGAATCTGTGCTATGCATACAAATGATACGTCAAATGAAAGAGGAAAGTCTGCAAAATCCAACGATATAAGCCATGCCATTTTAAACCGACACAACACTCAGTGAACAGCAGGCCTACACTTTACATGCTAAGTGATGAGCAAAATTTTATTCTTACCTTTGATAGGCCTATTTTGTAATAAAAAACTGTGTTCATGGGTAAATCTGTGCTGGCTTTTGTTAGCCTAATGTGTCCGTGTTATATTGAAACTTGATCTGTCAGTCTCCATGCATGTTATTTTCCGGTTATTCATGCGATCTTATGGAGCAAGCTTTTTATATAAATAATGTGTTTCTTCTTTTTGCTTCATCTTTGTATTTACAATTTTTGTTTATTTGCTCGTTTTATTGGAAATAAATCTGCTCCAATGGAGTCAAACTTCATTTCTATTGTTTTCTTGCTTGTCGGAAAAGCCATCTTTCTGGGTTACCTTCGGGGATCATGTGACTTACACAACGCATTGCTGCATCCAGTGCAACGCCTCCATTAACCCTTTCGCAGGCACAACATTTTTGTCGTTTTAACCAACGTGTTTTATAAAGTCTTCTTTAAATTCCCCGATTGCGGGAATTCCTTGTTGTTACACTCATTACCATTGGCTGTCTCTCAGGTCACCCAGCACTGTATTTTTAGCCGTGAACGAGGCATGGGATTTTGCTGAGACTACTTCGGTCAAATTGTGGGACATGTGAACATGGCATCGCAGTACAAATAGCGGCATTCTAGCCGTGTTTCTAAACGTAAATACAACGTGGATGAAGTTTTTGCTTTATTGAATGACTCTGACGATGAGTTTGAATATCCAGAGAGCGGGAGTGACTTGGATCCAAACGATTTTAGCGATTCTGGAGAGGATTAAAACATAAAAACATCAGTTATGGGAAACTTATTATGAGATTTGGTGTTATTTTATTGTTATTTTGAATAACAATCATATTTTGGTAAAAACCCAAAATTAATCCGTCCGTGGGGGTATGCATCTGGGCCAAAATTTGCCTGCGAAAGGGTTAACAAACTATGTACGCAAGCTTGCTTGTATGCGACCTATGTTGCCATCTCAGGAGAGCGAGACAGTGTGGCTCTTCTCCAAAGCACACGCCTGTCAGCTGCTACTTCTTTCAACACTCGCAGCTCGAAGCTTCACATGCTCAGAACAAGGACGGAGGACACCCGAACGTGCGCAAGCTGAGAATTTTACTGACGAGCTCCAGGCTGGCCAACTGGAGGCGCATGAGCAACAAACAATGCTATAATCCCAAACTGGCAGTCCCGCTCAAATTATTTCCCTACCAATTGTGTGCTGCTCTGAAAAGGCTACTGGCCACTGCCAACATTGGCACGACCCGGGCTCGAGCCTGGGCCGCAGTGCTCACAACTGTTTCACAAAGCGGCGCCTTAGCCGAGCGAGCTAACCTGGTACAATAACATACTTATTGACAAGCGTAAATCTAATCTGCTTGCAATATAAAACGAAATAAGACTAAGAAATGAACAAATTATGACAGCCCGACGATGGTCGATGCACTCTACTTCCTTATCGTTTTTGCCAGTTTCCCACAAATTACGTCATCAGAAAGGGGTTATTTTCGTTCGGTCTTTTTCGGGATGTGCGCAAGTTGAAGGGGTGTTTAAAATGCCTCTTTTACACAACCCCGGTCGTACCCAGCCGGTAGTGGTAGGTAGCCTTTCAGAGCAGTGCACAATTGACTTTGCGCTGCAGGGAAATAAATTAGTTGCCGGGTTTGGATCATTGAATTGCAGCGTTGTTCGTTGTTCAAACGCCTCCTGTTGGCCAGCCTAATTCTAAGCTTATTCATGTTCGGGTATCCTCCGCCCTCATTCTGAACTTGCAAAGTCTTGAACTATGAGTGTAAATAGAAGCAGCGGCTGACAGACGCGTGCTTCAAAGGAGAGCTGCAAACTGTCTTGCTCTCCTGAGATGGCAACATATGGTCACATACAAGCAAGCTAGTGTACATAGTTCACTAATCGGGCGTTCCACATTCAGGTCCATGACATTAGCTTTCCGTAGAGGTATAATTTGCCCATTTTTGGATTTCTCAATACATGTCAACTTTAAAGGTAACCAATCTGTTCTTTTTTTAAAATATATAACTTAATACAACCCCAATTCCGAAATAGTTGGGAGAAAGTGTAAATTGTGAATAAAATCAAAACGCAATGACTTTCAAATCAACACCAGCCAGTATTTTATTCACAATAGAACAGAGATAACATAGCAAATGTTGAAACTGAGAAATTTTACAATTTTATTCACAAAATGAGCTCATTTCAAATTTGATGGCTACTACAGGTCTCAAAAAAGTTGGGACAGGGGCCTGTTTACCATGGTTTAGCTTCCCTTCTTCTTTTTAACACAGAGTGGAGGCGTCTGGGCATTGAGAAGACAAGTTTCTGGAGTTAAGCCATTGGAATTTGATCCCACTCTTGTTTAATACAGGCTTCCAGCTGCTGGAGAGTTTTGGGTCTCCTTTCACGGACTTTTCGTTTAATTATGCGCCAAATAAAATTTCACTCAATTGGTGAAAGATCAGGACTGCAGGCAGGCCAGTTCAGCACACGGACTCTTCTACTACGAAGCCATGCTGTTGTAATAGCTGCAGTATGTGGTTTTGCATTGTCCTGCTGAAATACACAAGGCCTTCCTTGGAATAGATGTCATCTGGAGGGGAGCATATGTTGCTCTAAAACCTTTATATACCTTTCAGCATTCATGGTGCTTTTTAAAACATGCAAGTGTCCCACACCATATGCACTAATTCATCCCCATACCATCAGAGATGCTGGCTTTTGAACTGAACACTGATAACAGGAGGGGTGGTCTTTCTCCTCTTTAGCCTGGAGGACACAACGCCCACGATTTCCAACAAGAATATCAGATTTGGACTCGTCTGACCACAGGACACTTTGCCACTCTGCTAAAGTCAATTTTAAATGAGCCTTGGCCCACAGAACACAGCAGCACTTCTGGATCATGCTCAACAATGGCTTCCTTTTTGTATGATAGAGTTTTAGGTGGCATCTGTGGATGGCATGGCGGACTGTGTTTATAGACAGTGGTTTCTTGAAGCATTCCTGGGCCTATTTAGTAATGGCAATGACAGAATCATGCCAGTGAGTGATGCAGTGGCGTCTGAAGGCCCGAAGATCACGGGCATCCAGTAAAGGTCTTCGGTCTTGTCCCTTACGCGCAGAGATTTTTCCTGTTTCTCTGAATATTTTGATGATGTTATGCACTGTCCATGATGAGACCTTCAAAGCCTTTGCAATTTGACGTTGAGGAACATTGTTTTTAAAGTATTCCACAATATTTTTACGCAAGCCTTCACAGGTTGGAGAGCCTCTGGCCATCTTTACTTCTGAGAGACTCAGCCTCTCTAAGAGGTCCCTTGTACAGCCAATCACGTTAAACACCTGATGCCAGTTAACTTAATGACTTGCTAAATGTTTTTTCAGCTGATTCTCTTATATATTAATTGCTTTTTCAGCCCTTTTTTTGCCTGTGTCCCAACTTTTTTGAGACCTTTTGCAGCCAGAGAATTTGAAATGAGCTCATTTTGTGGATAAAAATGTAGAATGTCTCAGTTTCAACATTTGAAGTGTTATCTATGTTCTATTGTAAATAACATATTGGCTCATGTGATCTGAAAGTCATTGCATTTTAATTTTATTCACAATTTACACTTTGTCCCAACTATTTCGAAATTGAGGTTGTAGATATGACCAAAACAAACGGGAATAAATAAATGTTTTCTCAGAGAACGCTTGCCATCCCCCGAATATTGAATGTGAAAATAGTTTTTGCAACCCGCAAATATTCCCGGCGCCATTTGAAATACCTCAGTAGTATTCATGAGTTTGCGAAAATGATGTCACGCGAAAGCGAATATGCACGGTGGACGCAGAAATGAAGAAGGGTTGGTCAACACCAAAATGCCGCAGCCAAAGACATATCTGACTGATTTGGCCCGTAAAAGTGCTAGAAAAGGCTAGGAAGAAGATCAATTGAAGGCCAGGATAAATATAAAAGGCCAAAGTGATTGCTGGAAAACTTTTAAAGCCAGGTTTGGAGGTATTTCCGATGAAGATGCGCCCAAACTTTGGCTGGATACCTAAGTAAACTTGATGCCTGGTGCAAAATGCCAGATTTCTCCGTTTCCTAGCACTTTCAGATCGTTAATATACTTAAAATCGTCCCATATTTGTAACTAGACATACTTATAGTAATGAATTTCTAATTTCTACGTTTGCATAAACGTAATCTGAGTCACATCTGATGACTGATCTGACCTGACTTTTCATGCAAATCGCTCATGCATATTAAGTAGTAGGCACGTCGAAATGGCCGCGGTCCAGCAGCCACAATGGCTGATCGTAAAGGTCGAGCGGCTGCTTTCCTTCGGAATTTATCCTTGTTAGGGGACGAGAGCGACATTAAAACTTACACACAAATCTTTTTATTGGAACAGCCTGGCAAATTATGCGAAAAAAAGTTGAGGATAAGGAACAAATTTGTTACCTTAAAGTCCTTCAAATAAGATCATATTGTGTATCTGCATTCACTTGATGCTTAGTGCTTCATCACAACATCAGTTTTATAACAACAACCACTGGAGAAGGATGTCGAAGAAATCGCTGCTTTTTATCGGAGTAGCCCTGCTGCCTGTATGTATTTACATTGACAGAACTGACAAGCTACATTCATTAAAGAAAGCTGATCTAATTAAAAAAGTAACTCATTGGGGGTGCCCCGGTGGCTCATCGGTCTAGGCACGCGTACCATAAAGGCTGTGTCCTTACTGCAGAGACCTGGGTTTGATTCCAGCTCAGGTCATTTGCTGCATGTCTTCCCCCATTCTTCTCCCCAACCTTCCTGTCTCTCTACACTGTATAACTGTCAAATAAAAGGAAAGTTCCCAAAAAAATAATCTTTAAAAAAGAAGTAGCTCATTTAATGCACTGAATCACTTTACAGATGATTTTTTTCAGAAGGGTGATGATATCCTGTAGCTTATAAAATGGCACATAATAGCTTGGCTTATAACTGACGCGATTCTGCACCAGTCAGTATGTTTACATGCACAAATCCAGCTATGGTAATAGCTCGATTAGGCAATTTAATTGGACTACTGTCCTTGTGCCAGTATACCAGGTGTGTTCAAAAAGTATCCAACCTTTGTTCCTAAAAAATACTTGTATCCAGATACAACAAACTTACACTAATCTCCTTCAAAGTAGAGCCCCTTGGGCTGCCACACACTTTTCCCAACGGTCCTGCCACTGTTGGAAGCATCGCTGGAACGCCTCTTTTGGGATGGCGCGCAGCTGGGCCGTCGCATTCTGAATGATGTCTTTTCTGGACTGAAATCTAGTCCCTTTCAGGGGCATTTTCAGCTTGAGGAAAAGCCAGAAGTCACAGCTGCACGCAGGCGACGCAGAACCTCTTGGTAGTACTCCTTGGTGATGGTTGATGGCCGGACCTGTGGGCAGCAGGCAATTGGCAGCTCCATCATGATAAAGCACCGGCCCATTCTTCACATTTGATACAGAGTTTCCTGACCAAACACAACACACCTGTGCTTCGTCAGGCTCCCTACTCTCCCGACATGGCTCCAACTATGTAAGTTAGGATCTGTGCTTTCTGGAAACGCACCCCCGGGCTTCCCATACATGTTGGATGCAGGTCAGGAGCAAAGACCGGTGAGAGAGAGTCGTTTTGAAATAGCTTTCAAATGGAAAGGGGAGGGAAAATTTTCAGATGATGTGCAGGTCATTCGATGAATTATAAGAATCAATGGAAAAAGTTATGAGCTCCCAAGACGTGACTGTTTGAGCACTAATACCACTGCAGATGAGGATTGCTACTGTTCTCTGCAAACTTGCTAGTTGAGCGGAGTACAGAGTTGTTGCTGATCAGTTTGATGGTTAAAGCCCTGCACCATGAACTGTGGAGCATGCGCAGAGTGCATGGTCCTCTTCGGATCGATTCAAGCATACACATGGAGGAGAAATTTGACTCGTGACCGCGTTGTCTGGGTGTGTTAGTCCGACTTTGAGAAATTTGATGTAGTACTATTCCAGTCAGACGAACATGTTTACATGTATTTTAAAAGTCGATTTTGGTCAGATTGACACAATGCATCGATTTTTTTCTAAGGTCATGTAAACGCACTCTATGTTTCATGGGGTTGGACACAAAGATGTTTCCCATTTCAATATAAAAAAACTTAGAATGTTGCTATTGACATGCTAGACCAGAAATCAGAATGACTACATTGTGTCACTTGCCTCAAGCAACTTGCGGGACTCTAGAACGGTATTCATAGTCACAGCCAACTCTTTTCTCATGCCTTGCAGTTTCTCATGAAACGTAACGTTACGTCTCATCAGATTTATTCAATGCAACAGGTTGTGGCTGTGAAATTTTCAGGTAATGAATGTATTCACTTAAGTTAACTGTACGGTTATTGTGAGAACACTTGCAATTTCCAATCATAGACTGTATATAAAGATGGACAATGTGTCTCCACTTTCTAATGCTGCACAAAAATGGAACCTCAATATCCTTCATACGGATGCTGCCATCTTGTGCATTTGGAGTCAGAGTCTGTGCAGTAGTGATCGAGGGGTTGAGCCTCGGTATTGAGGTCCCGCCTGTACTACTGCTCATATCACATCTTCTCAACTATTTACATAGCCAACTGGCTTCCTCAGCGTGAGCGGTAAATGCTGCTTTTTGTACACAAACAACAGACCGGTTTTACGATGACTGAAAGCTTGTTAAAGGGTTTGATAGTTTGGATCTTTTCCCGGCAGAGTCATATGACGATGAAATATGTTTCCTGCTTTCCTTGTCCTTGGCGGCTTGCTGCTTAGCTCCTCTGCCAATGTCCAGTACTAGCTAGCTAGGTAGCAAATACATTGACTATGGATAAGTAGCTAGTTAGCTACCTCATACAGACCTACTTTAAAAATCTGAGCTTGCTAACCAAAAAGATAAGGTAAATCAAGTCCATAGATGAATCACTCCTCTCTATCATAGGTTTTAATGTTAGTTCAGCCAATGAGGATGACCCCTCTGAATCTCAATTTACTAACATTAGTTAGCTAGCTAGCTAACAGTTTTAGTGAGTAGCAGGATTTGGTGATTGGTCATTTATGCTGACAACTAAAATTGATTGTAAAAAGCTCTTTGCTCTGCACATAGCATCGCTGCAAACAGTAGCTACATCACGGTATGTTCAAAGTAAAGAGCTTTTTATAGTTTCCATGAACACCTACAGTGACCTATTGCAGAATCTTGCTAAACTAGCTAGCTAGATTGCTATACCTTTCTACAGTAGCATCGCTGCAAACAGTACATGATGCTGTGTTCAGAGCAAAGATCATATTACTGTCAATTTTTGTTGTACTTTCAAATCTCTATGGAATTTATTCATTTGTACTGGGACCAAAAAAATTGTGCACGCGAAATGTTAACACTATATCTCTTCTCGACGATCACACTCCAGCTCCGTACAATTCTCAAAAGCAAATCAGCAGGCGACGACTTCTCTTAGAGATGATGTCAATCAATAACTTAACAATAACTGTCAATAAAAACTTTTTTATTTTTTATTGCATCCGCTTTGTTGCATCAAAAATTAAATAAAGCCAAACTTGTTTGGCATGTACTTTAATATATTAGTGAGGCCCATGTCCCATCCACTAATATGGAGGGCACGGGTTTGTGATCTGTACTGCAGCCAGCCACTATATGTTGATCAAGATGTTTTTGCCTTACTTTGGGAAGCTGTTAGGTTATCCATATTTATATGCAGTCAATATCTCCACTTAATAAAGCGAAATCTGAATTGCCTCTGCTTGCATTGCGAAATTGGTGACACATTAAAGCAATTCTTACCTTTCTGGCATGTGGCACAGCACTTAGTAAAAATTTGAACATGAACAACTCTGCCGCCCTCCAAAGTCCCACCCTCTTCCCCCTGCCTGACCTCTGAGTCTCCCCTCCTCCCCTGACGCGTGCGGTGAGAAAGTGAGCAGCCGAATGAAGCTCTTTCACACGGACCTTGAAACAAATTTTTTGCACGACAGATTACATTCAAAGTCAATGCAAAGACCACGAATCTTGCGCGTATTCGCGTCTTTGCATTGACTTTTAATGTAATCTGTCGTACGAAAAATTAGTTTTGCGTCCGGTGTGAAAGCATCTTGAAACGGAGTCAGATTCAGCGGCACTGGTTGGTGAAAACTAACCAATAGTAATTACATAATATTCAATTCTATATGTGGTATAAAATAAAATGCCCTCATAACGTCTGAAGAACTACCATTAACGTTATTATAGTAATTATAGCATTTCAGCGCCTGTTTGTTTACAGTCAGATGCTTCGTTTTTCGGCAGAATTCATACATATTTTCTTGCAAAACTGCTGTCATAACGTCTTACCTCACCAGAATTGTCCCGGTAACGTTAGTAATTAAATTAGGAGCAGTTGCAGCTGTTTTATTTGCAGGCTAACTTTGTTGAGTACCTGTTTTGTCTCTGCTGCTCTGCCAGAGAGGCGCGCGACTCGCAAGCAGTGACAGCGGTAGGCAACTGGAAGGGACGCGGCGACGGATGACAGACAGGAAGCTCGGCAAATCATTTTATTCGGACCGAAGAAAATGATTGGTCAGAATTTTATCAGAAATATATGAGAATTGAATATTGATGAGTTTCAACACCTGGTGGATTTCTTTTACATTTTAGTGTGCCATACGCTTATTAGGAGCATTTTAAGATTACAAAAGAAAAGTCTAAAAATGCCAGAAGGGTAAGAATTGCTTTAACTAAGTGACTTGCTTTGAAGTTTGTCAGTTTTCAAGGGCACTTCAAGCAAGGGGATTGCAAGACCAGTGCTAACTCTTGTTCATCCATGGCTTCATGAACTGTCAGGATAGTGTTAAAACATTAGCTCAAACAATTTGAAATAACTCAATCAAAAAAGTAAAAATAGAATTGTATATGCTTAAAAGTTGAGATCTCCCTCATAGGAAGAGGCCAGTGGACCACTGTCGGCTTACTGGGGGCAGATCTGGCATTTTGCGACGTTTTGTTTTTCAATTTGTTCCACAGGCGGGTTGTTGTCTAAAAGCCAGCAGTTTTGCCAATTTTGATCAAAACACCTTTTAAATCATTCACTTATATTTCTATATTAATTTTAATCACAATTAATGTTATTCTCTTTCTTTGCGCAAGCGCCTCCTGTTGGCCAGCCGGGCGCTCGTCAGTGAGATTCTAAGCTTGCTCATGTTCAGGTATCCTCCGCCCTCGTTCTGAACTTGCGACAGTTTCGACCAATGAGTGTAAAGATGCAGGGGCTGACAGGCGCGTTCTTCGGAGGAGAGCCGTGAACTCTCTCTCTCTCCTGAGCTGGCAATAGGGGTTGCATACGAGCAAGCCTTGTACATAGTTCTCGGATTGGGTATTCCAGATTAGGGTGGGATTGGAGATGCCAAATATATTAAAAAAAAAAAAAAAAAACGACTCTGTGGACAAGCTGCCCGGATTTCTAATGTTAGCTAGTTTATTCAAAATTGCGACAAGCGTCAAATAATGTCGCTTTTGACAGGAATTGAATCCCTTTGAGCCATAACTCTCATGAGCTACAACCCTAATTCCGAAATAGTTGGGACAAAGTTTAAATTGTGAATAAAATCAAAATGCAAGGACTTTCAGATCACATGAGCCAATATGTTATTTACAATAGAACATAGATAACATTTCAAATGTTGAAACTGAGACATTTTACATTCTTTTCCACAAAATTAGCTTATTTCAAATTTTCTGGCTGCAACAGGTCTCAAAAAAGTTGGGACACAGGAAAAAAAGGGCTGAAAAAGCAATTAATATATGAGAGAATCAACTGAAAGAACATTTAGCAAGTAATTAAGTTCACTGGCATCAGGTGTGTAACATGATTGGCTATAAAAGGGATGTCTTAGAGAGGCTGAGTCTCTCAGAAGTAAAGATGGCCAGAGGCTCTCGAACCTGTGAAGGCTTATTTTAATATTTTAAAATAATATTTTACAAACAATGTTCTTCAACGTCAAATTGCAAAGGCTTTGAAGGTCTTATCATGGACAGTGCATAACATCATCAAAAGATTCAGAGAAACTGGAAAAATCTCTGTGCATAAGGGACAAGGCCGAAGACCCTTACTGGATGCCCGTGATCTTCGGGCCTTCAGACGCCACTACATCACTCACCGGCATGATTCTGTCATTGACATTACTATATGGGCCCAGGAATACTTCAAGAAACCACTGTCTGTAAACACAATCCGCCGTGCCATCCACAGATGCCACCTAAAACTCTATCATGCAAAAAGGAAGCCATTGTTGAGCATGATCCAGAAGTGCCGCCATGTTCTGTGGGCCAAGGCTCATTTAAAATGGACTGTAGCAAAGTGGCAAAGTGTCCTGTGGTCAGACGAGTCCAAATTTGACATTCTTGTTGGAAATCATGGGCGTTGTGTCCTCCGGGCTAAAGAGGAGAAAGACCACCCCTCCTGTTATCAGCGTTCACTTCGAAAGCCAGCATCTCTGATGGTATGGGGATGAATTAGTGCATATGGTGTGGGACACTTGCATGTTTTAAAAAGTACCATGAATGCTGAAAGGTATATAAAGGTTTTAGAGCAACATATGCTCCCCATGTGCTGAACTAGCCTGCCTGCAGTCCTGATATTTCACCGATTGAGAACATTTGGCGCATAATTAAACGAAAAGTCAGTCAAAGGAGACCCAAAACTCTCCAGCAGCTGGAAGCCTGTATTAAACAAGAGTGGGATCAAATTCCGATGGCTAAACTCAAGAAACTTGTCTCCTCAATGCCTAGACGCCTCCACTCTGTGTTAAAAAGAAGAGGGGATGCTACTCAATGGTAAACAGGCCCCTGTCCCAACTTTTTTGAGACCTGTAGCAGCCATCAAATTGGAAATTAGCTCATTTTGTGGATAAAATTGAAAAATTTCTCAGTTTCAACATTTGCTATGTTATCTCTGTTCTATTGTGAATAAATACTGGCGGGTGTGATTTGAAAGCCATTGCGTTTTGATTTTACACACAATTTACACTTTGTCCCAACTATTTCAGAATTGGGGTTGTACTTCCATTATCAGCTCCCAAAAAAATCAATGCCCAAACAGGCAAGTGAGTCACTAGATAGCATTTTTCTCGCCCCAGACAATTGTGCAGTTCTTAGTGTTGAACCATGCATTATTGCTGTCCATTTATTAATGGCAGATATATGGTCTTAGTGTCTGTAGTGGGATACTTCACGCACTTTCAGAAAAGTTCATGCTTTGGATAAGATAAGGGCAAATAATGTTGGATAGATAATGCACCTTACCACCTCACTGCAGTATGAAGGGCCATTACGCAGGCACATAAAATCTGATATTAGCCTACAATCGGTCTGGTGAGCACTGATACGGGTGACAAGTAAATCCCCTCGGGAATAGAATTTTTTTTTTTTTTATCTATTACCAACAATATTTCAAGAAATGATAACTGGAACAATAATTAGCGTTTTTTTGCGGTTATCTGAAACTGAAAATAGCGTTTTCACTCTGGAACAACTGAAATTGTTTTTTTTTTTTTCGCCCAGTTTGTTATATTCATCTCAAACTTTTGTTAGTTTCCAGTTTTTGTTCACATCGGCCCTCAATGCTTCCTGTGCTACTACACAAATGTAGGATTTCGCCATGGTAAAAATCACCTCACTGGATAAGATGCATGAATTTCTAATGTAAGCTAGTTTCTTCAAAATCATGACTCGGATAAAATGTTAGCAAGCCAGCAGTTGGAATTAAAGGTGTATTATGCAAGTTTGTTTACTTTCTGCGCGATTATATTTTTGTCTCAATTCGCCGACATCTCCCCACAATCCGCTAGCTGCCTGCCCCTGAATTCACTGTAAAAAAAAAAAAACCCGGGCTCTGGAGACCGCACAGGCGTCACAAACTGCAAATAAACACAAGGGGCACAGGCTGTGCCCCATCACATAACAAACCATTCCGGCCAATCACCGTCAAGAGTTGACAGTTATGGAAGCATGGGAAGGAGGTAACTATGGGAGGGAGGGGCGGGCTATCTCTGTTTTGTTTGAGTTCGAATGTCAACAGAAGTGAAAGTAAACAAACTTGCATAGTGTTCCTTTAATGCACTGTACAAAAGCAATCGATTTGACTGTTATCAGGCTATTGAATAGGCGTTATCAGCATATATTTCTCCCAACATACCCAGCCTACTATACATACTAGTAGATTCAGAAGGCTGTAACACCTCATGCTACTTTAGCAACATAGCTAACTAGTAACTTCTCATTATTTCACACAAAATACCTGACTAGATAATAAAGAACTTTCCTAGCTTCCAAGCTTCCGAGCTTGAAAATGTGTTGCAGTGCATAGTTGCAGTTCCTCTCCTGTTGTTTTCTTTTTGTTATTGGGTGTCACGTGAGCTAGGGGTCCACCACATTGGGTCACATGTATTAATGGGTGATAACAGCTTCCTGAACATATTACATCTAGTAGGTCCCTACTAGCCTATATGTATGGGAGCAATGTACGCTGATTACGCCTATTCAATAGCCTGCTACCAGTCATATCGGGTGGCAAAAGTGCTCCAAAGCTTCATGAGCATTGATGGACATATTTAGTATTTATGGTCAACCTGAAACAAAGGAACCAGTTTAAAATTTGAAATGTATACTTGTGGGGGGGTTTGAAGGCGGTTATCCTCAAGTAGAAGTTTGTATTTCATTCCATGCATTTACACTTTGCATTTGATTACATTTCATTTTCTGTGATGGAATTGAAATGATCATGTTTTAACTTCCAGTGGTATTAGTCAATATTGTAAATACGTTAAGTACATTGACAAAACCACTTACAAGAGAAGCTCTCAGAATTTTCTAAAAAAAAAAACATTATTCAGTGCATTGTGCTGAGGTAGGGCATATTGCTCTCTTTTTCTTAAAGATGGATTTTAATCAATTTAAGTGGATTTGTCATGGTACGTTTTACATCTTTGGAATCATGATATTATTAGTGTAACATTCTCCTGTTATCTGATTGAGCACTGTGATATTTTTAGAGAGTCCCTTCTTAATGTGTTCACCATTATATCGCCTAAAAATTAGAATTGTAGAGGGCTCAACAACCTTTCATAAGAAAATTGTATGCATCGAGTTTATTGGCTCTATTACAGACAAATTAAAATTTGGAGTTTAGGAAGTGGGGGTGCACTGCAGCTGAAATTATGATGTAGCACACAGTTTAACTTTTTACATTTTTACTCTGGTTTTTATGTTATGAAGGTATTTGTGAGTATAGCAGCATAGTCAATCTTTCAGTTGATACGCAGCATTTAATATAATATGGTGCATTATTTATACTGGCATGATCAGAAGACAGGTTGTGTAGCAATTTTAAATTGGCACCAATGGCCAGCAATACGGCGAGGATGGGGGTATGGGGGAGGTCAGTCGTGAGTGAGCACAAAGAAGGGCACTCCGCAAATCTGGGACCATTCCTGGACATAGAGCCTGGCCAGCGAGAATAACAGTCATTCATGGTCTTTGTCACATGAGCAGGAAGGGGGTGGGGGGTGATGAGGAGTTGGTTTAAACAGCCGTGTGGTCCCCAGTTAATCTCACTTAATTTGAGTGCAAAGAAATTCACATGTGCCACTAAGAACATTTATGGAGTACACTGCCTCCATTTTGCCCTGAAAATAAAACACAGCTTAACCACTAAGCTTTATTGATCTCACAACTTGATAGCGTGATTAAGGGGGGAGCCGTTCTCTTCAAAACAGTGTGCACTTATAGATTACAGGTTACGCTACGCTGCTTTTAATTGCGAATCCATTAACAGGGCTTCAGAGGCTAGGCAGGGATTCCCTCTCCCTTAAAAACTGATACCTCTCTGGGTTTTCGTTTCACTCGCAGCGCAAGCATCATGGTTTTATTGAGGCTGGCCCAATCTGGTTATTTGTGACCACTGACCAGAGGTACCACTATACCTCCAATGCACATGCTGTACACTCAGGATCCAAACTAGGAATTCAGTACCCCCTGAAAGAATAACAACCCATCCTGCAAGAGATTCCAGGATGCCAGGTAAGAGCCGGTTATGACTGTGTTTGAGTTGTTTGCTATTCATGAAAATAAACTGTGGCCGCTTTTCACCTGTGAATCGCCAAAACTGCTTGGCACAATAATCATCACCTCCATTTAACCATTCAGTAACGCGCACACTGTGGCACAGAGCAAAATGCTCATACACGGAAAAATGTAAGGCCTTGACAAAGAATAACTTGGCAAATAAGTAATTCAATAGGCCTTTGAAGGGGGGTTTGTTTTGGAATATTTTTTTTTCTTTTCTAAATCCTCAACAGTTCTAGAATTTTATGTTTGAAGAGCAGATTTTTGTTCTGGCAATATTCTGAGTCAGTGTTCTAGACCTCAATTGCTTTAAGTTACCAGTAGTGATTGTTATATCAGCTTTTGAATATTCCTTTAAGAACTTCTTGATCAAAAATTTGTGATCATACTCTTGAAAGAGTCAAGGACCTGGCTTATTATATTCTGTAAATTTATTTCAATATGCTTACTTTTGCTGATATTGTATAACAAGTCTATCAATGGAGGAAATGTCCCCTTAGTTGATATTTAGATAAGAGTGGAGAGTAAGTGAAGGGAGGACAGGGGAGTTTGGTCACAAGAGGAGAAAAAAGGGAAAAACTGAAAAACGGTGTGACGGCAGGCTGAGGGAGCACAGATTAGAGCAGAGAATTACAGTCCTGAAAGGTTTGGACCAAGCCCAATAAGCAGAATTATGGCCTGAACCCATATCGGGTGCTGACTCACCCTAGCTTCCCGCTGGGTAGTCTCAGCACTACCATCAGCAAAACCGGTTCATTTCTGCCCCGCCTACAAGCCTACAATTGCTGATTTCAACCATGTTCCTGGAAGTTCTTTTGACACATGGGCCACAAAGGGGGGAGAAATGGTACAAAACTGGACTGGAGCACTGGAATAGGACAGGACATTATTATTCGCTAATATACTACCGATGGATCGTTTAAAAAAGGATGATGGCTAATACAAACATACGATCAATGCGTCATTTGAAAAAGTATGATGACATTCAGAATGGACCATTGTTCGCAATTGTCATGGAAGGCAGACGCAAACAAGCCAACTGATTGCTGAGCCATCTCTCCGACCTGTTAGAACCGGTTTTCTTCAGAATGGATGTGATAAAAGATCATTGTGAGGCACTATGGCATAAACTCTGATAAACCAAAGCCATTTTGCTCCTGCATACATGTTAGGATACAACTGAAAATTCCCCACCACTAGCCAAAATATTTCAGCTACCAGTATACAGTACGTTAGGTTTTCTCGGGGGTTTTAATTTGTAACCTTATTTGTGTAATACCTTGCCCTGCCAATTCAAAAAGCTATGAGAGCAAATGAGTAGCAGGCTCTATACCATGCTGTGAAGCTTGAGCCTGTGCGCCATGGAAGAGCGTTCTCTGAGGTGGGGCTGACACCAGGTATTTGGACTAGTGGGGCCCTGTGCTGAGAGGCCTGGTCACTCGACAATGATGGATGGCTCCATACTTGGTGCCAATAAGGCCCTCCTGGAGGTCCATGCAGGCCGAGAGGCTGGGAGACAGGCTGGCCGGGGAGCCCAATTTAATTTAAGCCTGTGGAATCTGGTAAGCGGCTGCAGTGCCTTCCCGACACTCCCGGCCAGGCAGGCCTCGCTTCCAGCCAGCCGCGCTTTTGTTCCCATATCCGTAAGTTTTTCTCCTTAATTAATTTAAAAGAATCTAATTAAACCTTTGCTTTCACCAACCTGCTCCGTGCCCCATACGCCACAAAGAAAAGGTACGAAGGGGGCAAGAAATTAAGAAAACTCGGTGCCAGCTGACTGTCGGGAGCAAAACAATATTAGCCCCCAGAGTCCCTACGGCTCTTATTAAAAAGAATAACATGACCAGGCATAAAAGCTGAAATTAAAACACTGGGTCCTCTGCGCAGGTCGTATTGTTCTTTGGAAAGGTGGAGAGGTGGAGCTTCCTCTGGCGTGGGCTCAAGAAACAAGCCAAGGCTCTTAATTTGTGGAGTGGTGCGGGGCCTTTAGGAACGCCATTGTTCCAGTTGGAAGGCAATAATATGTTTGGCAGCAGCACCACTCCTTGTTAAAGGCAGCACTCTCGGGCCTTTTGTCCAAACTTTTTTTTTCCCCTCCATGAAGCACTTTCAAAAACCTCCTGTTCATTGCTGTTAATTTTTGGAGGGGCTTTTTCATTCACCCCCACTCCCTTCTCCCCAGCTCAAACAAAGCCAGATTAATGCACATTTGTCCGAGGTGACCAGAGCGGTGTGCCGTGCTTGTGTCTCCCTGGCTCCTGAGAATGGTTGTGCTGCAGGAGACCGCACAAAAAGGGGGCTTGGGTTAGGCAGGTTTTCCTAAAACTTGTCGACAGTCCAAGAACATGAGTTTCATGTTCTATCTTTCGCACAGAATCCCAGAAAGGGATCGAAGGGGTCATCCTGTGAGAGCAATGGTCTGTTAGAGTAGTGATCGATTCGCAAAAGAAGGGAAGTAATCCATTAAAGAGAACATATTGCTATGCTGTGCCTTGAAGCAAGATTGTGCATGTGACACTTTCCCATTTTAGATCAAGTATTCACTATTCATACAGTAATATATGAATAGGTGGCTGCATCCTCCTCTCCAGCATTAACCAAATGTGCCTGAAAATAATTAAATAGCGCTTATATTAAACATTGCATTTGCTTTATCATTTCAAAATTTTGAAACTACTCAACCTTAAAAATCACCAGCCCATCAGACTGGTGTTAACCTGACTGAGGTTAGGTATTTAATTTAGGTATTTCCAGCCATGTAACCCACCCCCGAATGGGCATGGTAGGGTGGCAGACCAACTGAGTTTCAGGTTCACTTGAACGACACATAAGATGCATTAGCAGAGCTTTCACTTGGTTGATTGTTGTCTCATATATTTAAAGTGCACCTATTGTGTTCCTTTTTATGGTCATTTTTGTATTATTGTATCGCATATAATAGGTATACATGCTTTAATGTTCAAAAAACACCGTAGTTTTCTCATACTGTCTATTTCTGCAGTACCTCTGTCTGAAACACTCTGAGCTCCTGCCGGCCCTCCCGAAAAGTACAGTGTGGTGTGATTGGTCAGCTGGAACACTCACTAGTGATTGGTCAACCACTTCACACATGTGCTGGAAATGTCACACCCCTGACAATAAATGGATTTCAGCTCCAGGTGTGGGGACAGTGGCAAGATTACATTTTTTGAGGCGATTTAGCTTGCGCTTGATGATCGTTTAAATTGTTTTATTGAAATAAAAGACCATTTGAAACGTCTTTACGCAATTTTATAGCTTCCGACCCCTGAGAAAAGAGAAGCATGAGAATTCCGTAGTCATAATAGGTTTCCATGTTACTACTGGTGAAATATACCGAAACGCACCTGAAACTGAAAAACATCCATGCACAAGGACTTCAGTTCCGCGTGATTATGTATGAGATTGTTGACTACGGCGTGAGAATGGAATATGCCACTAAAAAGCATGAGATTGACGCCAAATGCGTGACAGGTGTGGGGACAGTGGCAAGATTATATTTTTTGTGAGAACAACAGGAAAATAATGAGACAGGCTGCAGGTTTTGTTTTTTCTTCCGACGCTTCTGCCAGTCTTTATTTATACACAAAATATCTATTTAAATTATTCTTTATCTATTACTATTTCAAGTCCCATATAATTTTTTTAATCACTTCTCAAAACAATATGAATGCAGAATTTTCAAAAAACTTAAACAGTGATGTCGGCTTCATACACAAATTAAAGGCGAGAAAAACACTTTTTTTCAGCTCTTGCCCAAAAAAAGTACATGCTTGCTCTTCTCCGTCCATAAATATTTTTAGCAAATTTTTGCGATTTTTATGTACTAAGTAAACAAACCTCAAACCTCTGAAATACAACTGATTAGCACAAGTTCATGAATGCCGCAATTCCGTTAATTTTTGCAAATCCAAAAATACTTTGTGTGGCAATGTCCTGGAGGTTTTGACGCGCTTGGACATCAAGAAATCAGCTGATCTATATAAAGTGTATACAAATTAGTCTTGATTATCACTCGTGCTGCAGCTTCATTTT
The DNA here is from genome assembly GCA_029692085.1 of Gymnothorax javanicus. Classification (NCBI taxonomy): domain Eukaryota; kingdom Metazoa; phylum Chordata; class Actinopteri; order Anguilliformes; family Muraenidae; genus Gymnothorax; species Gymnothorax javanicus. Next base: position 104,122,017 of record CM056193.1, on the reverse strand, counting down.
ATGCCGAATGATCAAGGTCCGATATTACCAATCATTAGGGGCCGGAGTGACATAATCAGTGGTAATGCTGCTGTGTACGGCTGTTCATTGCTCCAACAAAACGGGAAGCTCAGACCTACCCGTGAGCATAAGATTGCATTGATTTCCCTCGGTGAAGCCAAGAGTGGTAGCACAACATTGGATTCAACCAGTGGCTGGGGGCACAGAACATCCCTTTATAACAACATTTAGTCCGGGCTAGTTTGCAATCATTTTCCTTTATTGACATGTTTTATAATTATCATGACAATCCATTGGTAATTGGAGACACGCCTTCTCTCCTCATGCAATCTAACAGTTACTAAATAATGGGCTAAATTCAGTATAGAAAGATAATTTACTCAAAAATAAGTCTATGCTTTACGAAAGACAAACTGCTCTGAAACTTCCGTGCAACCTTTCCCCGACATGAGGCGATTTAGCTTGCGCTTGATGATCGTTTAAATTGTTTTATTGAAATAAAAGACCATTTGAAACGTCTTTACGCAATTTTATAGCTTCCGACCCCTGAGAAAAGAGAAGCATGAGAATTCCGTAGTCATAATAGGTTTCCATGTTACTACTGGTGAAATCTACCGAAACGCACCTGAAACTGAAAAACATCCATGCACAAGGACCTTCAGTTCCGCGTGATTATGTATGAGATTGTTGACTACGGCGTGAGAAAGGAATATGCCACTAAAAAGCATGAGATTGACGCCAAATGCGTGACAGTTGACAGGAATGCAATTTTGAATGACGCTAATTTAAATGCACCAAATTACGCGTCCAAATGAATGATTGTCATCTTACCTAAGCGGGGAGAACTTGCAACACCTGGTAATGTAGAGTGTTCTCAGTGTGAATCTATTTTTAGTTATGAAAATGACTAAGGCCGGGTTCAGACTACGGGATTTTTAAAATGCTAACCGATTTTGAAATCGGGTTGCATTACACATATAAGGAGAATCTTCACAGATAATCTGCTGTCTAATCTTTAACATGTACACACTACGGGATTTGAAAATTATGGTGCGGTATTTGACACTGCAGGATGTTATTAAGATTATCGTGCCAGAGCGAGCAGCGCTCCACCTGACGTGATCTCATGCAATCTCATGGGGAAGCTCGGAAATTTAAAAATTTAAAAACGGAGAGTGTCATGAAGCACATACTTGCTATTATAATCACTTGCAGTGAGAAGTGAAAACAAAAAATGAAACGGGTCTGGGTGAGAAAATGGTTGGGGAGACGCGGTCAGCAGGGATTGACAGTTCTTCAGCGAGAACTGGAGGTGAGTTTTTTAACGATTAGTTTTTTTTTTTCTTTTTTCTTTTTTACTATTTGTCAACAGTAGCATACTAGATTATTCTCAATGGCTATAAATGTTTACCGTTGCTCGGTCAACTGCCCCAGACCTAACATTATGTTGTAACGCTAACGTTTAGCTAGCTAGTTCAAAAGCGACATTGTCCACAGTTGAATGTAGAATTGTGTTGGTGTAATGATAATAATCCATTGGCGCTATTGTGACAAAAAATGGCAACATGTTACAACGCTGAGGCAGGAAATGTAGTGACTATAAGAAACAGCTGGTCACTGGGTTTATGCAGCTGAAACAGCGGCCACTAGCAAATACACGTTATATAAGCATTCATGTTCCTGCCACATATCCACAAGCCTTCCCTCCATCTCAGCCGTCCAACACACCCGTACAACAGGTTGCTGCTGCTGTTGCTGTCTGTTCGCCATGGCCATTTCAAACTACCCTCATTCAGCTCCGTCATCTTGAGTCTTGTCTCTCATTGGCTATTGTGGTTCCGTTCGGAAAGTAATGACGTAATCATCCAGATTTTCATTCCGAAATATCAAACATGTTGAAAATTATCGGGGCGGCCCCAATCAGTTTGTGAGCAAATCGGGAGGGTTAAGTTTGGATTGGTTTTCCCCGCAAATTACCAGATAATGTGGACCGAACATCGGTACCGACCGAGCTCCCAGACAAGATTTCTCTGCTGATTTTCGGGAGGGGTGAATCAGGGATAAATCCGCCCGAAAATCCTGTAGTCTGAACTCGGCCTAAGAACAAGTCAGGACTAATAACTATTTTAAAGGAATGCCCTGTGCCCCGCCAAATTTTCAGTTTTCGCTACACCACTGGTTTTATTTCATTTATGACCTCCGCGCACTGAAGAGTTCTGGTGTCCGGGTGACATGGCAAGCTACCCCGATTCCAACAAACATGGTGCACCACCAACTACGTATAAATCTAATCTTCTTGAGCTGTTTTAATCATTGAAAAATTTTCAAAAATTATCCAAGAAAATATTTGAATAGTAGGGGCAGTGTAGGGTAAGAGCTGGAAAAGAGTTTTCTTTGCCTTTCATGAAAAATATATTTGTCTCCCAACTTATTTGGTCTGCTGCTTCTGAGCTTCTAATAACTGGCCCACAGGACACTAATCCACGCTTAGCATGATCCTGACAGAATCCAATGGAAAATCCCATAGAAAAATGGCAAAGCTACAAAATAAGCAAAAGGACAAGGGAGCTATTGCATAAGACATTATGTGCATTAACTACCAGAACTACCAAATGCGCAACGGGCTAAGCTAGCGCAGCATTCGCTTTGTGACTTTATTAAATTATAAACTCCAAAACAACCTGAAAGTCCAGGTCCTAGCAAAATGGGCACATCGCAGTCTTTCAGGAGTAACCATCGAGAATATCCAGCATTGAACTATTCCCTGTTCACGAAGCTGAAGTTTTGTGGCGATAACACAAAACTGCCACTGCCTCTTAACTTCCTCTTCCTTTGGAAGTGCATACAAATTGGATTTTATATCACATGCTCTAAGTAGCTGCATTTTTGGGCATAACCCCCTTGATTAAAAGGTTGTTTCAAACTAGCTGCCTGACATGAAAATTCAATTGGTGATGTAACCAATTGAAGGACAAAATGGTGAAATGCTATCAAGACATTTCAGGTGGCTTTGGAGCAGTGTGTTGTGTGGGGAGAGAACATCTTTGGGAGGGGCCTTTGGGTTATTCCCACGTACAGACCTTTTACATGCACAAAAAATACATGATACACACAAGGACATCAAAAAATGAAAAACCATAATAGATGCACTTTAAGTTCCTGGTCTCTGTCTCCCCTTTGCTGGATTGTTGTATTCCGTCCTCAGTGTCATCCAAGAAAACTAGTAACCTACTTATCTGAGATACCCTTCCCACAGTCTGCAGACCTGGCGAGTGGCCTTTTCGAGTCTTTCCTTCACCCAAGTTTGAAAGTGTGCACCTGCCAAAGTCTATGCAATTCATTCGGCTTGTCATCATGATTACTGACCTCGGACCAGTCTCATCAACTACGCCTTGCCTGACCCTCTATATTCCTGTTTGCCCCAGCCTGACTGCGGACCGTCTACAGATATTCTCCGGCAAAAGCAAAATGAATTTGGCCAATTTTGGCATTCTTTTTTTCAAATTTATTTATTTAACCTTTACTTAAATGGGATAACCAATTGAGACCTCAGTTTCATTTGTGATGGTGCCCTGTTAACACAATTACATCATCATAAAAATGTTGACAAAATATGCTGTTATAAACACATACAGCGATACATTTAAAACAATCAACTGATAATGCCATTGCAAGATTAATTGAAACACACAGACCAAGACTTCTTAGTCATTTATCACTTTTTTGAAAATTTCCAAAGAGATAAAGGCATCCAGTTTAAGATTCTCTTGAAATCTGTCTCAAGACCTTGAAGCACCTCAGCTAAAATCAGTTTTTCCAAGCCCGGTGTTGACTTGAGGGACCTCAAAAACCAACCAATCCTGAGACCTTGCATGGTAAAAACTAGAACGTTATGTCATGAAAAGATTTCAGGCAATAAGGTAAATTATGTACGATTACTCTATAAACAAATGGCAAGCAGTGCTGCTTTCTCTTATTAGCTTGGGACAGCGAGCCCAATGCCTGATACAGAGTACAGCGATGTGTTCTAAAATGTGTTTGCTGGTATTCAAATTGAATTAGAGACTGAAATTTTTCCTAAGGTTAATGTTCTGAAACATTTTCAGTGTATCAGAGAAATCTGATAACTCACGTTGATATTTCATCATTATATTGCTATATTTCGGCTTAAAAATTGTACAAATTATTGTTATATACCACTAGGATGAAGAATTTGAAAATAATAAGAGCTTGCACTTAAGTTGCAAGGCTTTGTACAGCCCGCAATAAACGATTAAACCTCATCTCTCCTCTTGTTCTATGGCATCATCTCTCATTGTACAACTGACAGAAAAACCCACATTCTGTCAGATGTGGTTGATTTATGAGGTTGAACTGTGTGTGTGTGTGTGTGTGTGTGTGTACGTGTGTTTGCGTGTGTGTGTGCATGGGCACAGGTGTTTGTGTGTGTATGCATGTTTGTGTGTGTTTGGTGTAGGTTTGAGTGTGTTTTTATTTGTAAGCGTCTGGGTGCAAGCCTGTGTGTGTGTGTGTGTGGTGGTTGGATGGGTGGGTGAGTTAAATGCAGATGTATTTCCAAGGGATGCTTTGGGATGGCAATGAATCTTGGCATTGACTGCATAAGCTTAGATTGTAGATACTGGAATATACCAGAGCATCACTTGGCATTTCTTAAATGCCCTCTGGTCAAACATGAATATGCATTTGCTTAAACAATGTTTGCTTTTCTGTTAAAATGGCAAATTTGTCAGTTTTGCAACTTCTTTCACTGCTATGCCATTTGTATCATTTCAAGCGAGATCGATTGCCAAATACCCTGCTCCCTGTACCAGCTGTCTTCTCAGAATACCCAATACTAGAACTAAATATGTGCAACCTTTTTCTTTCATTCGACCCTTCTGTTCTCTATGGGCTACCACAGTCCCCAGAGCCATGTCAGTGGCTCAAAAAATATTCACAACTTTGTTTTATTGGCTTAATATTTCTGAGGTGTTCCTAACTTATTACCCCGGAGGAGGGCGAGGGTATTGTTTTTGGTTCGGTTTGTTTGTTTGTTTGTTTCTTTGTTTGTTTGTTAACACTTTAGCAGCAAAACTAATGGCCATATTCACCCCAAATTGGGTTTAGGGATTGCCACTGACCCAGAATAGATGCCTATTGAATTTAGGAAAAGTAGGTCAAAGTTCAAATTTTTTATGAATTTTTAAAATCATTTTTTTTCCCCATTCACTTATAATGGGAGAAATTTCAAATGTCTATAAAAACGTCAATTTTACACCAATTTATTTCAAACTTGGGAAACAGATATAGAGGATAATTTTAGGCATTACTTTTTAAAATATTTAAGCGATATGTCATTTTTCAAAATTTTGGTAAATTTTTTTTTCGCCCCATTTACTTATAATGGCCGAACTTTCAACTGTCTATAAAAACACAAATTCTACTTCGATTTACTGCAAACTTTGCAGATATATATAAATAGAGACAATTTATACATATAGCTATGTCAAACAGTTCAGCGATTTCTCATTTTTCAGATTTTTGCTGAATTTTTCAAATATTTTTTGCCACCATTTACTTAACATTGCAGTACTCGGCCATTATAAAGTATAGGCAAAGCAATCAAATTAAGCATTTCTAATCAGCTCATTCTAAAATTTGACTTGACATATCTTGACACCAAAAATATTCTACAAATGTATGAATGAAGTCTATATACCAGAAGAAAATTGGACAAAAACTGGATCAATGCCCATATAAGCTACAACATGTGCGAGGGGCGGGGTTTGTTGTGCCTGGCACCGCTTGTTTAGAATTGCACTTGGTTTTTAACTTGACAGCATGTCTCAGCAGTGCTGTACAAAAAAATGTATGCGACATCTGTTTGCTGATCTCATTGAAGCTGATACTAATAGAACACTATTGTTGACATGCACGACAGATTACTTTTTTGACTGGGTATAAAAAGAGCATTTTAGAGAGGCAGAGTCTCTCAGAAGTAAAGATGGGCAGAGGCTCACCAATCTGCGAAAAAAACTGAGTCTAAAAATTGTGGAACAATTTCAGAAAAATGTTCCTCAATGTAAAATTGCGAAGATTTTTAATATCCCACCATCTACAGTACATAATTTCATCAAAAGATTCAGAGAATCTGGAGAAATCTCTGTGTGCAACGGACAAGGCTGAAGGTCAATTTTGGATGCTTGTGATCTTCAGGCCCTCAGGTGGCACTGCATTACAAAACAGGCATAATTCTGCACTGGAATTCACTGCAAGGGCTCAGGAACACTTCCAGAAATCACTGTCTGTGAAAACAGTTTGCAGTGCAATCCACAAATGCAAGTTAAAGCTGTATCATGCAAAGAAGAAGCCATTTGTGAACACGATCAAGAAATGCTGCTGTCTTCTCTGGGCCAAAGCTAATTTAAAATGGACTGAGGTAAAATGGAAAACTGTTCTGTGGTCAGATGAATCAAAATTTGAAATTATTTTTGGAAACCACGGACGCCGTGTCGTGTGGACTAAAGAGGAAAGGGACCATCCAGCTTGTTATCAGTGCTCAGTCCAAAAGCTTGCACCTTTGATGGTATGGGGTTGCATTAGTGCCTATGGCATGGGCAGCTTACACATCTGGATAGGCATTATCAATGCTGAAAGGTATATTGAGGTTTCACAACAAAATCTCTTTCAGGGAAGGCCTTGCATATTTCAGCAAGACAATGCTAACCCACATACTGCATCCATTACAACAGCATGGCTTCACTGTAGAAGAGTCCTCTGCCTGCAGTCCAGACCTTTCACCAATAGAAACATTTAGCGCATCATGAAACAAAAAATCTGGCTTAGAAGACCCAGGACTGTTGAGCAGCTGGAATCCTACATCAGACAAGAGTGGGACAACATTCCTCTTCCAAAACTCCAGCAATTGGTCTCCTCACTTCCCAGACATTTACAGACTGTTGTTAAAAGAAGAGAGGATGTTACACAATGGTAAACACAGCCCTGTCCCAACTTTTTTGAGATGTGTTGCTGCCATCAAATTCAAAATGAGCTAATATTTTTCATGAAATGGTAAAATGTGTCACTTTCAACATCTGATATGTTGTCTATGTTCCATAGTGAATAAAATATGGATTTATGAGATTTTCACATCATTGTATTCTGTTTTTATTCACGTTTTGCACCACGTCCCAACTTCATTGGAATTGGGGTTTGTAGAACTCAGTTTTATTAGCAGTCAGATCACCACTAAAGGTAAGCAATAGAATACAGTTTTAGCAGCAGTCACATCACTGGTAATCTTAAGTTACAGTACACAGATTTAGCAGCAGTCACATCACTGGTAATCGTAAGTTACAGTAAAGAGTTTTAGTAGCAGTCACATCACCAGTGTAGGTAAGTTATAGTACACATATTTAGCAGCAGTCACGTCTCCGGCAGAGGTGAGTGATAGTACACAGTTTTGGTAGAAGCCACATCACCAGTAGAGGTGAATTATAGTACACAGTTTTAGTAGCAGGCACATCACTGGTAAAGGTAAGTTATAGTGTATGGTTTCAGCAGCAGCCACATCCATAGACTAGGTAATATGTTTTGGATCAAGAGCAGTTCTTTTCTTTCCCCAGAATAGTCTATTTCCATCAATTTGGTCAAAGTGCACCTATTATATGACTTTTCATTGGTCATACTTGTATTCTGGAAGTCTACTAAAAAGGTTTATATGGAGGTAAATTCCTATCTTTATTCGAGAGCGTGGTATTTCGTTTCGTGCGTAGACTGTATAAAATTTTTCCCCAAAATTCTGCTTAAGCACTCAAATAGCCCTCGCTCGCGCTTGGATTTTTTGCTCCTCGCACTCAAAACTGTCTCTGCGCCCCTGAAACATTTCTGCTTGCACTCGAAACACTGCTGCTCGCACTCGGAATTTTCTGCGGTACATTCCTATCAAAAAGCGCCAACCAATAGAATGCCAATGTCCATATACCACTGAAATTATCGCTGCCTCGCTGTGGGTCCATTCGTTTAACTTCATACAGTGTACCGTGGGGGCGGTGACGCTTACATAGACCCACTCCGCAGATACCGTAGAATCTGTGGCTATGCTGCGGCGAATGCGCGATCGTTTATTAAACTATGTTACTCAGTCGATTATGTAGCCATTTAGCTAGCTAGCTAACGTTAACTATGGAGAATCTTTGTAAATAATCGTCATAATTAAGCGGTGTCATAAGCGGTGTAACTTTCCCCTAACTTCACTAGCTAGTCTACAGTACCTGCGATTGCTCTTCGGCCAGCATACCATGGGGGCTGGGGCGGTGACTCTCAGACCCACTCCCGAAGACACTGCAGTATCTTTGGCTATATGCTGTGTGACCGATCGCTGATTAAACTACAGTACTCTTCCGATTTTTTAGCCACCTAGTTTGTTAATGTAACGGACTCAGAAGGATGCCAGCCACCTTATGCATACAGTAGGCTGTTATTTGCACCTCTGTGGCAAAGACAAGATATATCACAGCTTTAATGACAAACACGGCCCCGAGGCGCACATTCACTGCTGCATATATTATATCAGTATGAAGGCATCAGACAAAACAGTCTCTCAACCTCACGGATATCTCCTGGCCTCATTGCATCCCATGACAGACTGACTATCGAGAGAGAGTAACGCAATCGTTCCATTTAACAAGGAAGTGGTTATTCACAAGGCAGCCTTGTGGCTAATTTCCATTGAGCTTTTCGCAAGGTAAGACCCTGATGGTGAAATTGGGAACTACAATTATACACTAAGTAGTCAATGGGTGTTCCCACTACCGTGCGACCGCAAGTTTACAATCTCACTGTTCTCTTCAAAATTGTCTGACTTTAATGAACTTGGTGTCATCTGAGAACTAACCAACAGATGACAAGCGATCGCACATTCGCAGCATAGCCACAGATTCTACATTATCTTTGTAGTGGGTCTATGTAAGCGTCACCGCTCCCACGGTACACTGTATGAAGTTAAACGAAAGGGCCCGCAGCGAGGCAGCGATAATTTCATTGGTCAACACAGAACCTGGCATTCTATTGGTTGGCGATTTTGATAGGAATGTACCGAAGAAAAATCCGAGCGCGAACAGCAGCGTTTCGAGTGCAAGCAGAAATGTTTCAAGCGCACAGAGACAGTTCTGAATGCGAGGAGAAAAAAATCCAAGCGCGAGCGAGGGCCATTTGAGTGCGAGAGCAGAATTTCTGGGAAAAATTTGTACAGTCTACGCACGAAACGAAATACCACTCTCTCGAATAAAGATAGGGATTTACCTCCATAGGTTTAAATGTGTCATTGTTTAAAAAAAAACACTTTAGTTTTCTCATGCTGGCCATTTCTGCTGTACCTGTCTGTGAAACGCTCCGTTGAGGTCCTGCCCCCGCCTGCAAATTTTTTTTTTCTTCTACCCGTTATACCCATTAGGCCCGATTTGGCGCCTCCAATAGGCCTATTTCACATTTCCGGGTATACAAACCGGATAGCAGGTAAACTGACTTCCGCCAATTTATGCTGGCTTGTTGCTCCGTGAATCAACAATGGCAGAGTGTTAGTAGTCGGGTGTTCTGGGTCCTGACTGTTCAAACTGTAACTCGAAGAAGCAAGCCGACCTCTCTTTTCTCAGTTTACCCACCGAAGACGATGTGAGGAGATGGATTTTGTCCATAAGAAGAGATGACGGAGGAAGATTTACGATTATGAGATGTAGCTAGCTAGGTAGCTACCTGAGTGTGCAATGCTCACTAAGCTGTTCCATTCAGATCCATATGAACTGGGGCATGAAAAATACGAGTGACGGCAACGGCGAAGAAAGGGGTCTGTGATGGAGTTGGATTGAAAAACCGATAAGAAAACGGATTGACCTGGTGCAGAACTTTTGGAGCATTGACTATGATTGCTGTCCTCCTGCAGGTAACTAGCTGTCTTACTGCTTCTTGCAAATCTTGCAACTGACTTTAACCATCCGTTTAGAAATTGAGGCAAAAAATAGGATTTGCAAAGCCAGTTAAAACGGAAAATTTTAGAGTTTTGGCCAATTGACACAATATTATGGCATCAATAATTAACTTAATGGAACATAAAAATACTAGCATTAGCTTGCTACCTATCGTTCATGCTGTAATCCGTGGCTAGTTTGCTAGTCTTCTGTGTTCGCTCGTACTACGTTAGTATCAAAGATAGCTTGCACCATTTAGCTGGCGAACATATGTCTATGAATTTGTTTTCAAGATATCACGTCTCCGAAGTTGCTTATTACCGGTTTAGTGAATGTCAGTAAGTTGTGGTCGAGAATGGTTTGTGTGGGTAACGCATTTATATCGACCAGTGTTTGATAATTATGCTTAATAAAGTTTTCCAAAGATTAGAATAATCCTTTGGCAGTTTAACACTCGTCGTTCTTCTTTCTGCAATGCTGCAACGTGGTAAATTCAACTAAGAACACTGTTTTAATTACGTAAATGAAAAAGTGAAATAAAAAATTACACTACTCTGAACTTCTGTGCTCGCTTTTGGCACATCTTGCAATGCAGGCTATCTAACTGACGTTTAATATTATCAGTCCATTAGCCAATGCTTATGTAGATGTAAGGGATCAATTTGTTCAACTTCTTTTGTGATTTCATGAAGACACAGTGACAATCTTTAGCTGCTTAATTATGACTGATTGGTACTACTTGCTTCAATCTTCGCAAATTTACCAAGGTGTTTTATTAGTGTTTAGTCGTCCTTTGCACTATTACCTTATAATATACAGTCCTTCGGATATTACTCCAACTACTCATTTACCATTGCTCTTTTATCATCTAATCTCCTTGGGTTTTACGCTGTCTTTCTGCCATATTTCTTATTAATTTAAGAAGCTATATTTTTATTGTATGACATTCTATACATAAATTGCTTTGCCTTTTTTGTTTTTATTTCATCAGGCACACTTGCTCACCTTTGGAAAGGATCTGAGAACTGGAGGACATGAGGAACATCTTAAATCTCTTATTTGATACTTCCTTGCTCCTCACTTGAACCAGAAGTTGTCGTGTATCAGTCATCTTGCAGGTCATATCAAAGCTCTCATTTCTGCTGCGAGGAGAGAGCTCTGAGCAGCCATGAGCGAGTATTCACAAGGGCAGCCGTCCTGAAAGACTTCAGCTGAAAGCCATGCGGTCAGTCCGTAATGACAGACACTGGCAGCAGATCCAGCTGTGTGCCATCATCAGAAATGGACGTGGATTCATGTGATTCTTCAGAGGAAAGGATTCCTTGTGTCTTCCCTCCTCGCATAGTTTCCTTGCATCTCACCATGGTGGGAAGGACTGAGACACTAGGAAAAGACTAGTGAGGGAAACATGGATGCTATTTAAGAGAATTGAGATGTACCCTTGATGTCGCATCTTATCCACTCACGACCCCTTTTGGAAAGTCAGTTCAATGCTGACAAGCCATCACTAATCTTTGCTGTAAGCAGCTGTGGTCGAAGGCCAATTATTGATGCTGTTGCAGTCAAGTTGTCCTTGTTAGGCAGTAGTTCAGAAACATTTGTGTGTGAAGTTTATAGTTTTGCAAATATGCAGATTTGGGATAGTTACTTCTGTATGCACGGTAGTGTTGACTGCACAGAATTTGTACCTGAGGCTTTAGAATTGAGCACTACAAGTGCATCAGCTGGCTCTGAAGCAGTGCCCAAAACAAAGTACATTTTTTCAAATAAAATTGGATTTATTAAAGTTTTACATTTTCATTCATCTTTGTCCGGTAATGACTTGAGTTACTCCCTTTCGACGTGAGCATGGGGCCAGTGCCAAATCTGTTGTACGCTCATGTAAGCAGCAGCAGGGACATATTTGGAATCAAGGGTGCTGTAATGGGCTATGATGTAAACTTTGTTTGACATCTTAATTTCACAAGTCCTGGAGATTCATTGAGTATACCCGGGGTAAATTTAATAAATAAGGTGGCCAGACTTCTTAAGTCTTAGACTGGGACACCTGGCAGTTTACGCATGCCACCCAGTTGGGCTTGCTTAGCTTACTCATGGATTTTACCAACAATGATATTATAGTTACGCTTTCATTCATTCACTGCTGTTAGATGTCTGGATGTGAAAAACCCATGGGTGTTCAATTTCCTTGATGGGGCATTTATTTTAGTATGTCCCACATATGATACCTGACTATTAAAAAAAACATCATATGAGCAAAATAAGATTTACTCTTGATCGACATTTCTAATACATAAAGGGTAGTAAAACGTAATTTTGCTTTTCATTTTTGCAGTATATCTGTAGTCTATATTACAAGGTACATCAATTACACATTTTCCAAGGAAGCAATAAAAATCATTATCACCGTGTTGTTCTGAATATAAGGATTTTGGATGTAAGACGACCCCCCTTTCTCAATACAAATTTTTGGGGAAAAGGGGGTTTTCGTGACATCTTGTTTTAATCACATACATATAAATATGTATATATATTTATGAAAATACTGAAAACCTTGCGAAAAACCAATATAAAACAAGGCAGACTGTAGTTCGGCTCCATCTATTGTTGTCAACGTATATTGACTATAGACTAAATACGCAGAATCACTGATTTTGACTAAAAAGCCCAGTCCCCGAAAATAAGACGAACCCACTTTTTCAAAGGGGATTTCCCGGGAAGAAACATCGTTTTATATTCAGAACCGTACGGGTAAAAATTATTTTTTTTTTTTTTGGTTCAAGGCTACACCTTAACCAACTCTGCGCAGGTATGGTATTAATTTTGTTGATAATTGGTGCCTTGACGGAAAACTGCATTTTAGCCTTTTTGGGAATACTGCTTCTGGAGAAGAAAGCGCTGAGTTGGCGGAGGTTACTGGGCTCTCACTGGCTACCCCAGACGGAATGCCACGGTGTCTGTTGAAAACGCAAGTCGCAGCAGCTGCAGTAATCAAAAAGAAACGCCAGGTAATGCACTGGCACTCAGCAACATTAATTTTTTTTTTCAGTGAGAGCGGCATTTCAGAACTCATTTGCGAATTAAGGTAATTTTGGCAAGTACCTACACCTGTTTTTGCAGCACAGTCATAAAAAATAGACAGCTGTCAGACTGGAAAATGTAAACGGAGGAAACCAGGTATACTTGTCACCAGAATTACCTTCATTTGCTGAAGAGTTCTGAAATGCCGCTCTCGCTGGAAAAAAAAAAATTACCATCGCTGAGTGCCAGTGAATAGACCTAATTATTATTAAATTATTTTTCTGTACTGAATGTGGCCCATTATTTGCTGTTGGATTGCATGGGGGAGAGAAGCCGTCTTCAATAGCCACTTGATTATTCTTGAATTGGAAAACGTGTTAATATAGGAAAACCCTCTAGAATTAGCCAGGACTAATTGTTGTCAATAAAGGGATGGATAATTGCCCCCGAATTTTCAGGTCTAGCGCTGGCCCTGACCCGCCATTACGAGTTATCTCGCAGTTGGCAGTCAACGTGTTAAGACGTATCCCATTCACTAATGTTAATTTAGCAGCATAACTTGTTTTATCACTCGGCGATAAACTGTTGTAGTTGGCTACGCTGCTAACTAGCAAGCTAGCTCCTCAGAATTCAGTTTCTGCTGGTCATCGGCAACGTCACTAGTTCGGTCTCTTGCAGCGTTTTTTAGGGTGAGTGAGCAATGTCCGAGGAGCCACCGAATTTATATTGCATTTCATGTGTCCGTGAATGCTGTAGATGATTTGTCGGATGTAGCTAGCCAGCTATAAATGAACCTGGAGCATATTTTCGTGCGTGAGTGAACTTGCATGTGCGTGAAGTACCGCTCCAAACCTTTCTCGGACCAGTTTCAGCTGCAACCCCTACTGGATTAATTGCGGTATATTCTCCTCGCGGGTATGTCATCATTTTGTGACTCCAGGTATTCTGAACCATTAAGCCATATGAAGTTGAAGTTTAAGTTCAGAACAGCTCTGTCTCGTTAATTATTTTGATTTTGACTGAATATAACGATACACTTGAAGCCCACGAGCTTAAACGAGTAGGCTCGCCAGCTAAATACATTCACACATAGCGATTAGGAGAAAAAGTGACTCAATCATAACGAACGTTAGCATCATTTACTACGCCGAAGAAACGCTAGAAATTAGCGAGTGCATTTACTGATGATCTTGGGCTAACTCAGGGTTAACTGCTTAAGATTAGTATGATGAGCTAAAAGAAACTGATAAAGAGCCGAAGTTTTGGTAAACGTTTATCGGTGTATAGTTGGGTGGGTTTAGAATTCGTTGAGGTGCGCTTCAAGCAATCAATTGGAGGCGCCAAATCGGGCCTAATGGATATAACGGGTAGAAGAAAAAAATTCGCCCCCCGCCCTCCCGAAAAATCCAGTGTGCCATGATTGGTCAACTTGATCACTCAGTTGTGATTGGTCCACCTTTCGCGCGCGTTGGGAAATGTCAAGCCACTTACCATGAATGGATTTCCACTCCAGAGTGTAAATGAGCTTTAGAAATAAATACCAGTATAGCTTTGTGGTCGTAATCCGCTTGATTCATGGGCGTGCCAAACTATCTGCTTGGTGTGAAAATTCAAATGGTGACATCACCAATTGATGAAAAAAATTACCAGAAGCTATTGGGGTGTTTCAGTCAGCTCTGGAGCTGTGTGTTTTGCGACAGAGAGCCCTTCTTCTGGAGGTGACTTCGAGTTGTTTTCCGACACAGACCTTTTAAATGCATGTTAAAATGATATGATTCACACTATGACATTAAAATAGTAAATTACCATAATAGGTGCACTTTCAGATAAATACTTGTGTCATCTGTAACATACATGAGAGGCAATAAACAGCAATAGACTTTAAATATAAGTGAAGGCCTTTGCATTGCAGTAGAATCTGGTGAGGGTACCTGAGATCATTCAGAAATTGGTGACATACGTGGGAAAGTGCCATGGATTATGCACTCTTAAATAATCTTAAGTAGCTGCCATTATTTACTTGGTAAATTAAAATGTATACTTTTATCTAACTGGCCAGGATACCTGGGTTTCCTTGCACAGTAATATTCCAGATTGTAGGGAGATTCTACCTCTAATTTCAGAACCTTAAATGTCTGGTAAAAAACTGACAATGAATTAATTTGTGAGTATGCATGCTTGTGTTTCAGGATTTTTCCATGCTCCCAGAAAGGCTAGAAACCCAAATTCTACCTCTCCGAGTAGGCCAACTGCTTTACTTTATTTGATGTGTGAGAGAAGAATTTAGATGCATTTATGGCTGGCAGAATGGCATAAATGTAGCACTTAGCGTATTTTTGAAAGAGCTGTGATTAAAGTTGTATGCAGAATGGTATTACTGAGGTATCGACATCGGCCAGAGCAAAATACCTTACTTTATTAGCAGGTTATCCCCATCATCTTGGAGCATAGTCTGGGTTGAGAGCAGGGGGAGGGGATGTTTTATTTGTCAACAAATGAAAAAGTAAGTGCGCTAAAATTAAAGGGAGCTCTTCTGTTGACAGAAGAGTGAATGCAGCGGACGTTAACTGCATAAATGTCACATACATTAAGAATTAAGATTTTAACTAAAAAAAATTTTATTGAACAATTTAACACTAATCTTCATCATAACATATTAATCCAAGTCCATTACGTGACTCTCAAAAATTTAGCATAGATCAGCATAGCTGTGTTACAGCCAGGACTAAGGGAAGACCTGCATAATTGGGTTGAAACGGTCAAGGCCATTCAGGTTTTTTTTTTTTTTTTTTTTTTGCCAGTTAGACCAAGGTTGGATAACTCTTACTAAGTTCTGTGTGGGCATATTTTGTTTAGGCCAGAGCAAGCCTGGAAAGGACCTTTAAGATAGTGTTACCTGTTATCTCATGTTGAATCTCATATCCATGAAAAAAGTCACAGATCTTGCTGAGACAAGGGAGCATCTCCTCCATAACCAAATCATTATTTTCCAAAAGAAAGCCCAGTTGGAGTACCCCATGGACTCATCCATGATCCAGTAAATTTGTTGATGGCTTGTTGTGAGGACAGGGAGTAAGGCAATGGGTGAAGGGAGGAAAGCAACGAGGCAATGTATTAGCTCTGGCAAGTCTTGCAGGGGAGGAAAAGATCATTCTTGTAGCCACTTGCAGTGTTAGGGGGAGTGCAGGCAGGTTTGATGTTTGCAAATATTAGCTTTGTGTGGGAAGTTTTTCCTTTACAAACTCATTGCATATTCAGAGGCAGATGTTCTGATGGCTGCAGTGGGGATAAGGAGGGGGCTGGCAGCCAAATGAAAGGCTGAAACAACGAGTTGTTGTCGGAGGAGCGAGTAATTGGCCCCTCGGCGATGTGGGGGCAAAGCGAGAGGCACTTGCACTCTCTCTCTTTCTCTCATCTCCTTTTCTTCTCTTCTCCCGTCCTCCTCTCCTCAGATCTGATAAAGGTAAACATGTAGCAAATTTGCTATTTGATGAGGGAGGATTTCTGCAAACGGAGCTGACATGATGAGTCTGTGATCTGCCCGTGTGGATGTCAGTGGGAGCTGCAGCAGAGATCTCAATCCTCTCCCCCACCCGCATACTTGCTCTCCCTCCCTCTCTTCATCTTCTTCCTCCTGTCTTTCACTGTCATGCAAAGCAATGGAAGCTAAGAGCCTTGTCACTGCTCCCAGTCTTCATACATTGTGATGATCCCAATTTATTTATCTCTCACAGATTAAGAGTGCCCATTTTACTCTTTCATTTTTCTGTTCTATACTCAGCAATAAGCCCATATCCTCGAACAGACCCATGCTTCGACACCCCACAGGGCCAGTAGTGTGATTCACTGTCCTCTGCATATATTACAAAGAGTTTTTAAAAAGCTAGTGCCACGCTTGTAGACCCAATTTTGAATGAACTGAACTGAATTGTATTTCAGCTTCTATGATCCCTCATGAAGACATGCTCGAGACTTTTTGGTCGACATTACGTTCATAGCATATAAAATAATTAACAAACGGAAAATAGTTGTGAGAAGTATTTTTGCTATGCCAAAATCAGTGGAGGAAATTGATTCTTGAATCCCATATATTACAATAAAACAAAGAAAATTAAAGATGTGAATGCCTACCAATATCAATTTTGTACTCGTATTGAAGCTAGGCTCTTGAGTGGGGGTTGGACTTATCCTTGGGCTTGCATCTTACAATTTTTAGTGGAAAAAACTTATCACTGATGAACATGGCTTTTTAAGTTTCTGAAAAAATCTACAATTGGCAACCGAGGGAGGTCTTTCATTCCCTCCTTCATTGTAGTTTTCTCATTCTTTTGTCTATACAGTATGAGTACAATTTTTCTTCTAAATTCTGCCACACTGTCTAGGGCCATTTAAAGTGGAGGTGTTGTGCTTTTGCTGTAGCTGACAGCGATCCCGTTCTGGTGACTAGAGTGAGGAGCGCCCATTTATAACAGCATCCGGCAGAGTTGTACGAGACAGTTTTTCGTGGAGTTAAGTTGCATAGTGAGTGGCCCTAGAGCAGTGGTCTTCAACATCGTTCCTGGGGACCCACTGTGTATGCTGGTTTTGTTCCAACCACAATTGTAATCACAGGATTTTAACAAGCTGCTAATGTCTTAATTAGGTGTTTTTCATGTTTCAAGTTGTTAATTACTCTCTTTAGCCAAGTGTTACATAGAAACATCCATACATGGTATGAAGAATAAAATACCCTAGAAGACAGTTTGTTTATTTCTATACTGCAAGAAATTTTGAGTAATATAACATTTTAAACAGAGCAAGTTAGGCACTGAGGAAATCAGTAAACCCCAAAGTAGGCTGCTGGACACAACTGTTTCAAGTTCTTTCAAAAAACCTCAGGTGAACTTAATTAGATTGCTATAACACGGAACTGGTTTGACTCTTTACCATTTGCTTGTCGAATAAATTTGTCATGATGTGCCAATTAGTTTTCACCAATTAGGAGTCAACCACATCTTTAATTTGATTGGTTACATTGTTTTCTCTCATTTTATGCTGTTATTTCCTATACGTTGCAATGAGGGTTTGGTATTTTTTTTATTTTTTTTATTCTTGATGGCAAACATAGAAATTTCTGTTAGGTTGCGAGGTAATAGGGCAAATAACTGCTCTAAACATTGAATGCACCTTGGACAAATGAACAGCTTGTTAAAATCCTGTGAATACAATTGTGGTTGGAACAAAAACCAGCATATACAGTGGGCCCCCAGGAACGACGTTGAAGACCACTGCCCTAGAGAGTAGCAGGTTAAAAGTTTTTTTGAAACAAGTAGTAAATATGCAGCTATATAATCATACCACCCATCCATTCTCTATACCCACTTCTTTCTCACAAGGGTCCCGGGGTGAACTGGACCCTATCCCAGCTGACTATGGGTGAAAGGCAGGGACCGGCCCTGCACAGCTTGGCAATCCATCGTAGGGCACACACACCATTCCCTCTCACACATCTATGGGCAATTTAGTGTCTCCAATTAGCTTTAGTCTTTGGACGAACGCAAGCTCCATAAAGGCCCTAGGCCGGATTTGAACTCACAACCTTTTTGCTGGGAGGCAAAAGGATTGTATAAACAATGCATAAATATGATTCTTGAAGTATTCCTGGGCCCATTT
The DNA here is from genome assembly GCA_029692085.1 of Gymnothorax javanicus. Taxonomy (NCBI): domain Eukaryota; kingdom Metazoa; phylum Chordata; class Actinopteri; order Anguilliformes; family Muraenidae; genus Gymnothorax; species Gymnothorax javanicus. The sequence continues at coordinate 104,103,379 of CM056193.1, read as the reverse complement.
AGTAATGTCAGTGACAGAATCATGCCGGTGAGTGATACAGTGGTGTCAGAGGGCCCGAAGATCACGGGCATCCAGTAAAGGTCTTCGGTCTTGTCCCTTACGCACAGAGATTTTCCCAGTTTCTCTGAATCTTTTGATGATGTTATGCACTGTCGATGATGAGACCTTCAAAGCCTTTGCAATTTGACGTTGAGGAACATTGTTTTTAAAGTATCCCACAATTTTTTTTACACAAGCCTTCACGGGTTGGAGAGCCTCTGGCCATCTTTACTTCTGAGAGACTCTCTAAGACATCCCTTTTATAGCCAATCATGTTACAAACCTGATGCCAGTTAATGTAATTACTTGCTAAATGTTCTTTCAGCTGATTCTCTTATATATTAATTGCTTTTCAGCCCTTTTTTGCCTGTGTCCCAACTTTTTTGAGAGCTGTTGCAGCCAGAAAATTTGATATGAGCTCATTTTGTGGATAAAAATGTAAAATGTCTCAGTTTCAACTTTTGAAATGTCACCTATGTTCTATTGTAAATAACATATCAGCTCATGTGATCTGAAAGTCATTGCATTTTGATTTTATTCACAATTTACTTTGTCCCAGCTATTTCAGAATTGGGGTTGTACATAAAGTATAGAGTATGAACAAATGCCTCCAATATGTAACTAGAGGATGCTCAGGGTACTAGAGGATGGCCAATATGTCCATTATGTCGGACATTCTGCTTGTGGGATGTATATTGCTGTCCAGTATTTTGGACATAATGCATGCGGGGAGACAGAAATAATGTGAAGTTGAAAAAACCTGGTCATTGACATGCATGACTAATATGCATAATGTCCAGTATTCTGGACATGGCTTATTTGAGCTATTTACCTGGTATGCACAATGTCCAATATTTTACAAATATTCATGCATTACAAAGATTATATGTTTCAGTGAGTGCTACATAATTTATTTCACTCGTCCAACAGGAAAAAGTTTGGTCAAAACTTGAGCAATGTGAGAATATTTCTGACTTTTGTCAACTTATCTCTTACTCATGGGCGCTGCCACTGTGATTGTTTGTGGTAAATCGTGGATAATCAGAGAGGTGTCTACTTGGGAAATTCTGAACTGGAAATGTCCAATAAGATGTATATTGTGTGTTTTCAGGGTACTGTATCTATGAGCCTAAACAGCATAAACCCCACTTAAAATATGTCAAAAATATTGGACAACACGCAAGAGTTAAATCTGGTTTTAGGAGCATGACTGTCTAGAACGTTCTGTCCTTTGCCACATCATTGATTACTCCCTGAAGAAAAGGAACAAAGTGGTTTTTTTTTTGTGCTTGGTTTGTCCCGCTAAATATTTTCAGATAAATAGTTTCTTATATAATATCAGAAAGCCCTGTCTTGTTTAATGTTTTAACAATCATTCCAACAGTAGGCCTGTCTTCATTAGAACGAAGTTTCAAATTAGCTAGCTATTTTGCGGTTTTGAAATTAGCCCGATGTCAAATAAGCTGGCTATTTTGTAGTGAAGACACAAATAGCCGGCTAAGTTGATCGGGAAATTTCCCAACAAATCTTGGTTTAGTCCGCGAAATAGCCAGCTAATGTGCGAATTTGCCCACTATTTGTGTTGCGTCTTCATTGGGCCGAAATTGAACCGGGAAAGCCGAATTGAACTGCGCGCTCTATCCGGAAATGATGCAAAGTGAGCATGCGTCAACTTCGGGCTAATTTCTGGAGCAGAGGGCTTTTGGGCTAATGAAGATGCAAATTTGTACCATTGGGCTAATTTTCCTAACCGCAAAATAGCTGGCTAGTTTAACTTCGTTCAGATGAAGACAAACCTAATGAATTTTAAACAATAAATATAGAGCAACTTATCTGGAGGCTGACCAAAGAGGTGTGATGACAGTGGCATCCTTTAAGAACACATTAATATTTAAAAAATGAATCAGATAAAATGAACCTGATTACAGGGCACATGCCACCTGTGTCCCATGTGCACAAGTATGAATGCCCAGCCTTTTTGCACATGCCACACAAAACGCATATTACTGGGACCATTCAAAAGTGTAAAATAGCCAGAAAGGTCTTGTATCATATCACCATGTGCACAGCCAATTAGCCATTACAAGCCATTTCAAAATATGTTCTTTCTTGACAACACATGAGGAGGTGACCTCCCAGAGGCAAGAGGGACTGATGAACTTCAGCCAACCAATTAATTAGTTCCTTCTTTATTCTGGGTGGTCCCTCCACCTTGTGATGTGAGGAAGGACAAAGTTTGAAATCCCTCACAAAAAGTATACTTCAGGTTCATTTTGAATGTGAACTTCGGGAATATTTCCCAAGTTTACTTGTAGTATATGAGTAAATGAACTACTTTAATACTTATTGAGACTAAATTGGCCCACTTTCAGTGTATAAAAGTATATTTTTAAGTATACTTTAAGTGTAAGAGTAGTAAACTTTGAGTATACTACTAGTTTGCTTAATTCAAAAATTTTAGTTCATGTAAGAATACTAAGTATACTTACTTTATGAAAAATTATTATATGAATAATGATACTTTCAGGCCAGTATTTGTGACTTTATCATGTCCAATGTACTCTTCTAAACACTCTCAGGTACTAAATAACGTATTATTCGCTGAAATAATCATGGATAACTCCACATGTAAACAGGATTTGATTCCTGTGCCTACTAATTACAAAGCAGCAGCCTTACCCACTGCACCACAGTGCTACTTGAGAAGTCTTTAAGTCATTTAATACCACTCCCCTCTTAAGAAGCTGTGTCATGATCACTGCGCATGCTCAGAAATTACATCCCAAGAAAGGGATTCTGCTTGACTGCAAGTCAGAATCTGATTCCATCCTTGTCAGTCTGTCTTCGTTTTCCATTGTATTTATATATTTTACTTAGTCATTATGCTTTTTTATAGTAAGGAGTTTTTATGGAAATTTGAGGATTCAAGGCACCTTTTTTGCTCTTTAGCTGATGGATACAAAGAATGTAAACAGGTTTTCATTCACCAATAATCATAGAAGAAGAAAATACATTATTCTTCTATGATTATTGGCAGTAGAAAACCAGTTTCCATAATTCATGTCCTTCGTTTAACGTGTGAAAACAGCGTTTTGAATCCTCGAGTTTCCATAGAAAACGCCATATATAAAAAGCATCATGCCTGAGTGTCATGGTTGGGTGAAGGGACCCACTCACACAGGCTGGTACAAACAAAAAGATGTTTCATAAATCTACTTAAAAACAGACAGGGGAGCAGCAGCAATACACACGGAGCTAAAAACCAGAATGCAGCTGCACTGCCAATTTGGCAGTGCAGCTCTTAAATACTCTACACTTCACCTCCACTTCAACGACCAACAGGTGTGGCTCATTGAAGTGGAGGCGAAGACAGCAGGAAGGGGAGGGACTGCAGGGCAGAACCATCACACTGAGTAACTAAAATACATAAGTACAATGTAAAATTAAGACAAATTAGCGACAATGGAATCAAATTTTGACTAGCAGTGGAGCAGATTCACTCCGTTTGAGTTCTTGTTAGTTTTCAAAGTTCTGAGGATGTGCAGTAAACATGACACAGCTCCTTTAGTACATGAAAGTACACTTTATACTTCAGCATAGAAAAGCATCTTTCAGGGTTCAAATCCATGTGGGGTCTTCCCAAGTGGAGTTATCCATTAATGTGAGTATCTGAGTACATTGGACTTTACTTAATTCCCCTTGTTCAGAAGAGAACAATGGACATGAGATAGTCATAAAATACTGGGCTGAAAGCATCATTAATAGCCCGTTTAATCCCACTGGTCGCAATTTTTTTTAAAAAAATTCTAATCTGGAAGCTCTAAAAGTGTTGGCTTTGGGCAAAAAAATGCGACTTTAAACTTAACCATCGTGAAATCAAAAAATGCATATAGTTTATGTGTTAGGGAGGTCTAATGAGTAAAATGAATGCACTTTCATTGCAAGGAAAAATTATGGATTAAACAGGTTAATTATAATTTTTCCTAAACTACTGTATATCGCTAAGTTCACTTGCAATATACTTCAAGGTATACTGTACTTTCGGAAACTAAATATGTTGAATTAATTAAACTAGTAGTCTACTCCAAGTTTACTACTCTTACGTGCTCTTATATACTTTTGTAAACTTGAAATGGGCCAATTTAGACCCAAGAAATATTGAAGTAATACACTTAAAAGTATGATACTAGTATACTTGGAGTATAGCATTGAAGTTTACTTTTAAAATTAACTTGAAGTATAGTTTTTTGCAAGTGATGGCTTGTAATGGCTAATTGACTGTGCACCTGGTGACATGATGGGGAAACTTTAAGCTCATAGACAGATGTTGGATGAATATACTTGATGGGCAACACAACAGCTGGATCATAGGTAACCAATCAACGCTCAGGCAACTAAAAATCAAAGCTTTCCCAAGGAGATGCTATCACCATTTCCATGTTGTCATCCAGCGGTAAGTTTCCCAAAAACAAAGATGCCAACTTAAAAAGTTGTAACTTGTAACCATTGATTGTGTATGGTCGAACTATGTAAGTTGCCAACAAAGTTAGCAACTATGCCTTTTGGAAAAGCACCTTAGGCCGGCAAACCACAGTTAGCGTTGGCATAGTCCAAGTTCAAGACATGTCCTAATTGACACTGTCCTTTCTACCTATGCACAAAAGGTATGTGAAATGTTTGGTTATAACACAATTGGCGTTCATATTACCAGTGGTGACACCAGCCAACTGACGATGAAGGTGATTCTGCTGTGTGTCACAACTGCTATTCTTATCATGTTTTTACAAATCATCCCAACACTGACCTATGGTATGCGAATCAGAATAGACCACTGGATTAATAGTTCACGTTTTCTACCCTTCCTTGGCATGAGTTATAGTCTTTGGAGAGTGAGCAGTAAAAAGGACAGGGAATGCGCAAGATGGGGACAGCGCAGTGGAGGGCTGAACTTTGTTAATGGAGTGTCTCTGTGTGAGAGTCACCCAGCTTTGAAAGCCAAGCCCCCCCAGGCAAGGACTCTGAAGCGCTGAAATCAGACATGCACAATCAGTTCCACTCCTTAAATCTTCTTTAGAAGCATATCTATTTGAACAGCCTTTCCTTAATTAGTTTCCATATCAGTTAGTGGGTTGAGATCAGGCGGAGTGCTTCTGCAAAGTGGAGTGTCATTGAATGTAGGCTGTCCTGTGATCTGTACCTCTATCCTTCCTTTACTGTCCTCTTTTCTGTCTTCTCTCCTTTCCTCTCCCTTTGGCCTTTTTGGCTTTCTTTCAATTTTGCTTGTTGTTACATTTCATTTCTCTATCTCTTTGTCTCTCTCTCTCTTCTTCTTCTCTCATTTGCCCAGTATGCCCCGTCTTGAGTTCCTTGCAGTTGCAGATGTTTTGACGTGCTTCACTTTTCTGGCAATGTCTGAACACACTTTCCACCACAATTACAGAATTAATTATAAATGGCAAATGAGCAGCAGTGCAGCTGAATGGAAATGGAGATGGTCTGTGTGTGCTTGTGTGTGTGTGTGTGTGTGTGTGTGTGAGTGTGCACGCGTACGTGTGTGTGTGTGTGTGTGTGTGTGTGTGTATGAGATTGTGTGTGCGGCAGATAGGAGTTTTAGTTATTGAAACATAATCAGGCAGAAACTGTTGTGATTGGTTGAATTGGGGTGACCTATCAAAACAGTCAGGAGGCAGGCCAAATTGAAACTTCCACTGGACTGTGACCGGCAGAGCTTGTATTGCCAAAGACAGAGGAATGTTAAAAAACACATTTAAAAAAAAAAAATGTATTTATGTGTCAATAAAATGTGTTATGAATACTTACAAAAGACATTTGTTATTGCTCCAGAGATAAAGTATTGTTTAAAACACAATGAAAAATGTTTATTCCTAGAACAGAGGGACTCAATACAAGACCACGGTGGTTACCCTTACCCGGTACGCAAGGCCTTGCATGAATGAGGAGTGAGCTGACCCAGCAGCCAAACACGCATCAGTCCTCGACAATGATTGCTCTGCCCTCCTTGGTTCCTGCCCTCCTTGAAACTGGCCCACCTCCTCCCTGCTTTGATTGGCTGCCTGATTTTAATCAGTCATAACACTTTCTTCCCTGAAAACATGTTTCTGTAAGCAAAACTTCTATCGTCATGTGTTTGTGGGTGTGTGTCTAAGTATGTATGTGTGTTTGTGTGCATGTGTGTGTGTGTAAGAGAACAAAAGAAATAGGGATGAAAAAAAACAAAAAAATAAATCACAGAAACAAACAATAATTTAAATTTGTTCAATGATTCTGCACAGAACGAGAGTCCTCAAATCTGGACCTAAATCTGGACCTATATATAATCTCACAGGCAAGATTAGATTAACTCTGTTTCTGACTGGCCAGACTGTCTTTTTATCTGAATCCCAGGTAAAAGGAGGTGGAAGCCCAGCAGTGCTTGGACTTCAAGGACTGTGATTGTAGGACCAGGGGCATAAAACATAACTTTCTTTATAATAGCTTTCTGAAATCACCAATCATTAATTTAATCAAATCATAAATTTACTAACAAACAGAATAAGCACCACAAATATTCTTGCTCATTTAATCCCTTACGGCCTTTGGTCAACACATACACGCAAAACTAATGTTCAAGTCTGCATACTGTGGTGGCAATTGACGGCAGTAAATCTTCTCTGAGGAGGTTTTGAGGCATGCTTGGGATTACTGTGTTGCTGAAACATCCATTTGTGACCAAGTTTGAGCTTCCTGGCTGGAGAAATCAGGCAAATGTCGCTACTTTCTGTTGCAGCACTGATATTAACAAAAGCCACAGAAACCAAACATCAAAGATAATATTTCAATGCATTTCACCATATTTTACTGTAGGCATGACAACATAAGCATCCTTGTTTCAGTGCCAAATCCACCAGCAATCTGTATGGCCATGAAAGCAAGATAATGTTATTTTTGTCGACTGCCCTTGACTGAGGCATTTTTTTCTGGCATTGTGTAACAGAGATGCAACAGTTATGGATATCCTGAAAACAACTGGAATTTTTTTTTTGCCTCCTGTAACATCTGCCTTTCTGTGCATAGCAACAGACATAGTGTGCTTTTCATTATGCTAACCTATGCTTCCTTGTGTCCTCTCTTCTTCCGTATCCCAGAAATTGTTCCACCTCCACCGCCATAAAGAAATCTTGCAATTCCTTAATTTGCACCTTGAGAAAATGCGGGGGGAGGAAAGAGGAGGCCTCTGGAGGAGCTTAAACCAAGGACACACAGGTGTATCCTACGCAGAAGCCTTTATCAGTGACATGACGCTTAAATGTCACACCTCCACATGTGACATTGCTTAATGGAACAAAGGTTTTTTCATTTGGCAGTTTTCAACTCCTCCGTCCTTGTGGTGCTTCCTCGTACCTCTCTCGCTGATCCTTGCTAAGACGCGGCGAAAAGACATCGGTGAGGGAAGCGAGGAGATACATTTGCATTATGAAAGCACCCAGTGTCACAACCCTTGTACCTCCTTTATTGTCCCCTTCCCATTTCCAGCAACCTGTGTGTATTGTATTCCCATTCCCTTGTGTCTCGTGGTGTATATGAGCCTTATTTCTGTATTACAGAGTTGCTGGATTGTGATGCTTTAAAGAGCTTAGGACATGAAATTCAGCTGTTTTTTATGTGGTAAAATGCTACAAAGTACCTATCTTGAACAATTAGTGATGGTTTTAATATCGTGTACTTTACGCAATGTTTAAAAAAAACCGCATTTTATCTGCTAAATTATTCCCTTGAGGGAATGCCCCCTTTGCCTCAATCGAGAACATTTGCGCTGGGCCAGTTCAGCCACATGACGTCATAAATTGTACACGGATTGTGTTTAGGTGGTTAGCGTAGTTCACGACTCTGGTCTGGACGGACAATATCTTAAAGAATGGACCAACAAAAATCACCAAGAGTGAACGAAAAGCGATGTGTAGTGTGGGGATGCAGTGCAACGCATGCATATGGCCATGGAATGTTTCTGTGGCCAAAAGATGCAGAGATATCGAGAATATGGACAAAACAAGTCCAATGTACTAGTGCCGACTTTGCTGGCCCAGGCAAGCCTGGGTCACTGAAACCTACGATATGCGGCCAACATTTCGAGTATTCATGTTTTTACATCTCATTATTATTATTATTATTATTTGTGGAACCCAAATCGTTTCTCTGCACTGCCTGTTCAACAGCCAGCCAACTCGCTGTCCAGTGTGATCTAGCCAGCTAAGTAGTGAAGTGATACTATTCACGGTGCTCTATTTATTTCTGTGCTCTGTGTGCTTGCTAGCTTACTACCTAATAATAGCAAGCTGCAAGATATGGTTACACATGTTGTGATATCATTCACGACTCTATATTTCTGCGCACTGCGTGTTCGCTCGCTAACTAGCTGATAACAGCAAGCTGCGAGGTACGTACAGCTTACACGCATTGTTTCGAGAGCTCATGAAACAGTGCACAAAAATGAGTAGAGCCGCGAACATTATCATTTCACCACTGGCTAGATCAGGCGTGAGTTCAACCATCACTTAGCCCAGTGGTTCTCAACGTCAGTCCTGGGGACCCCATGTGTGTGCTGGCTTTTGTTCCAACCACAATTGCAATCGTAGGATTTTAACAAGCTGCTAATTTGTCTTAATTATGTGCATTTAATATTTAGAGCAGTTATTTTCCCTCTTAACCCACAACTTAACAGAAATATCTATTTGCCATCAAGAATTTCAAAAATAGCATTCGCACATTGCAGTATATTGGAAATAACAGCATAAAAGGAGAGAAAACAATGTAACCAATCAAATTAATGATGTAGATGGCTCCTAATTAGTGAAAACTACTTGGCTCATCATGACAAATGTAGTCCACAAACAAACCAGTTTTGTGTTAGATCTGAGTTCACCTGAAGCTTTTTGAAAGAACTTGAAACAGTTGTGTCCAGCAGCCTAATCTGGGGTTTATTGATTTCCTCAGTGTATAATTTGATCTGTTTGACATGTTATGTTACTTGACATTACTTGCAGTATTGCAATAAACACACTATCTTCAAGGGTGTTTTATTCTTCATTGCATGTATGGATGTTCCTATGTAACATTTGACTAAAGAGATATATAAACAACTCTGAACATGAAAAGCACCTAATTAAGACAGTCACAGCTTGTTAAAGTTCTACAATTGCAATTGTGGTAGGAACAAAAGCCAGCACACACATGGGGTCCCCAGGACCGACGTTGAGAACCACTGACTTAGCCTAATATATTATGGTCTTGTTAGGTAAGGTAACCCAGCGTCAGGTCTATTGAACTCACTTAAGGTTGAAAAGTGAGTAAGCTGGTTATCCAACACGCCGTGCACAGAAACAATTGTAGAGCCGGAATAATAATCATTCCGCTACTTGGCTGGTAGGTGTTGTACAGTTCGGGACAGGCGGAGACACTGACAATTGGCTGTCTTCATTGCTCAAGTACTCAGGCTGGAATCTGTATGGTTCTGAATCCCGTGTTAAGCTGCTTTCACAACGGACGCAAAACGAATGTTTTCGCACGACAGATTACATTCAAAGTCAATGCAAAGACGCGAATACAGGCAAAATTTATTAGCGTCTTTGCATTGACTTTGAATGTAATCTGTTGTGTGAAAAAATTCGTTTCGCGTCCGGTGTGAAACCAGCTTTATGTTGAGTTTCGTCATCGTCCATAAAAAAGTACTCTTCTTCATCAAAATGGACAGATTCAATTGAAAATTCTGAGGAACTATCGGAATCTGACTCGGAGACCATTGTTGATGGACGCACAATCGCCCACCGTGTACAACTTATGACGTGACCACACAGGGGAGTGCCGGAATCGTTTTCTGTGTTGCTCAAAATGTGCGTTAATGAGGGGGGCGGGGCAAGTAACAAAAAACAGCGATTTTTGTTAAAAATTATTTTCTACATTTTTTTTTTTAGGCAGACGATGGGAATTCTTTTAATTGTACCCTTCTATATTCATAAACTTGCTCAGTGCATGTCCTAAGCTCTTTAAGCCCTTAAGCTACCAGTGGGTTTATGTCTTCTGGCTTAGAATTGTATTATTTTTATTCGGAAAGTATCGTAACCTTTAGGACTGTGAATATATGTAATTACTCTTCGGGGCTTTATTAATAGAAACAAATTCCCAATCAGTCTCCTGGATTAGGCCCGTGTTCCTGTAAACATGCCTTTCCAGTTTGTTCTTCCAGCCAGTTTATCAGGAACGCCTCCCAGACCTTCATCACCCTCCAGGTTTGGGACTGTGTTCCTGCTAAACCCTTTGGACCTGATGTCTGACCGTCCCGCTTCAGCGAGGGCATAGAGCTACCAGGCTTCAGCCCAGGGACGCTACTGGCTGGGCGCAGACTCTCTCATTACCCTCATCATGCTATACCTCAGCTGGACTGTGCTTTCTCTGTTCAGGGCTTCGGTCCTTCCCCTGTTGTTACCATATTCCTATCAATAAACACCCTCATTGGATTGTACCCTGAATCTGCATCTAGTTCCTAGTCTGGATCATAACACATAGGTCCTCCACCTGGCAGGTTTACCACTCATGAAGTCATGATTTTTTGTCTGTCTGGCTCATGCATTTGCCCCAGTGAAGCAGGACACCTCAATATATTTTTCCACTATGCAGATGATTTTGGAAAAAATATCTGCATATAACATCAGTCTTGTTGCACCATTGCATTAGTTCAAAAAAAAAAAAAACAATCACTTCAGACCATATGATGGAGCTTATAGCCTTCATTATATACGGCTTTCTTTGCTTCTCTCAGGAGGGCACTGAATTTACCTGTTTTCATGAGTAAATTCTTATGTGTGCTAGCATAAGTGATTGTGCATTTTTTTACATTTTGAAAATCACACGTGCAAATGTGGTTGCAAATATCTTTTATCCCATTGTATGATTGTGAACGTGTGCATGTGTGCACAGAGCCACAAATGTGAATGTGTGTGGGTGTGTGCCTGTACGGGCATCTGTGTGTGTATGTGAGACAACATGAAAATCTCAAGCATCTTTGTAGGTCACTTCATCACAACATCCTCGGTCAGTGTGGGACAGCATTGATAAGCACACATTATCCCATAAGCCACCTTCTGTCAATCTCAACTTCTCTTCATTCTGCAGTCTATAATCTGACCTGTAAAGACAGTGTCCCAGAGGTGTAAACCTCAATTGCAGCTCCCACAAGCGGACTGCAGGCTCCTGATTGACATGAGGACATGGTCTTCAATGATATGAATCTGCTATCTCTAAATGACACTAAAGCCAATTACTGCATCCCATGGGGCTGTCTATTGATATGTGCTTTGGTATGGTCAGGGTTCAGTATCAAATCTTAACTTACTTAAATTTATCCTCCTTGTGCATTCATTTTGCATTCACATACATAACAAAATAAACTGTATTCTACAAACAGTCTTATGAATGATACGTTTTTTGTTGTAGAACAGATCTGTCAATCTCAAATCCACTGTCAGTTTTGACCAAAATGCATATATGTAATGCTTTGTTTTGTTGCAAATAGTGTACATTGGGCGCTCAATATGCATCCTTGAAGATGCTCTGCAGGCCAAAGCATAAACAATTTATGAGATGGGTAGTAATAAAACATATAACACTGTTATGATCTAGACCAGAAATCAAGTACAGAGGCAGAGGACTATCCAGTAGTTGCATTCATTGATAGTATTACGGTAGACAGCAGGACGTAGCCCTGAGGAGAGAAACACAGTTCAGTTCTGATGTCATGGTCGTATCTGTGAAGGTGGTGCCAATCTCTGGCCAGTGGCTTTCCGTGATGACTGCCAGGTGGAGTGCACACTTTGCCAGAGCACAGCTGTCCCAGAACAGGAAGGAGAGGAATGCGGTTCCAATCCTGAAGACTGTAGGAGAATTGGGAGCTTGTTCCTAATACATTGGACAGAGGAAGAGACTTAGACAGGATTAACAAGAATGTTGTCCCAAAACTGGACCCTGAGAAAGGCTTGAGAGTTCTTCCTATTAATTAAACAAAGGGGGAAGTTCCCATAAATTACTATCATTAAAGGTCAGTGTTTACTATCAAAAGACAAATAGTTTCACGAGGAAATACTGACTGGTTCTAAGCACATGCAGCAAATAACCATCCAGCAACTTGCAACTGAAAGGAGGGGATATAAATGCACAGCACAGGTACAAGGGGCGAGAACAATGAAACAAGACACAACTGGGGATTAGGAACCACGCAAGATGCAAACCAATCAAAGTAGACATTACTTCTTATAGACATGCAAGTTGGTGAATGGAAGGAGACACTGAAAACAGTCATACAAGGGTTGTGACAAACACCTTCATAACCTCCAAGTAATTCTTTTATAATGCTACTTTACATTTTCTTGAATACACAATAAATTATCTCACTGATTTAATGAGAAGCATCACCTCACATTCTTTAAAAGGTAATACATCTCATGTGATACAGTGTACAGTGCTGTGAAGAAGTATTTGCCCCCTTCCCGAGTCCTTCTATGTTCACATATTAGTCACACTTAACTAATTCAAATATTAGACAAAGATTACTCCAGTGAATACATAATGCAGTTTTTTAAATGATAATTGTTATAATCCAGACCCGGAATCAATTGTGGAGGCAGAGTACAATCCAGTGGTAGGGTTTATTGATAGTAATATGGTAACTGTGGGTCAGAGCCCAGATGTAGATAGCACAGTTCAGTTCAGATCCAGCCAATGGCTTTCCAGGATGACTGCCAGATGGAATGCATACTTCGCCAGAGCTGAACGGTCCGAAGGCAGGATAGAGTAGCTTCGGAGGAACTCGGTTCCAATCCTGATGACCAATGAGGGATTGGGAGCTTTTTCCTAATAAATTGGACTGAGGAACAGACAAGGAAAAGATTAACATGAACACGGTCCCAATCCTGGAGACTAAGAGGGCTTGGGAGCTTGTTCCTATGAACTGAATTTGGAAGGAATCTCCCATAAACACTATCAATAAAGATTACATTTTACTTTCAAAAAACAGAGTTTTACAAGTAATGAAGAGTTTCATCGTAAAATACAATATATCCATTTGAGGCATTTTTTGAAAAATGCAAATATTTGGGGTGGGAAAAGTAAGCATAGAACAGCATTCTTATTCGCCCCGCCCGCCCGCCCACAACGAAAGTTGTGGAAGGGTGTATGTGGTTATCACATTTATTTATTTATTTATTTATTCACCCCGCCCCGCAACGAATGTTGCTGAAGGGGTGTATGTGGTTGTTGCGTTTATTTATTCACCCCACCCGCAACAAAAGTTGTGGAAGGGTGTATGTGGTTGTCGCGTTAATTCACCACGCATTCAACGAAAGTTGCGGAAGGGTGTATGTGGTTGTCGCGTTTATTTATTTATTTATTTATTTATTTGTGTGTTTGCACTTTACAGGCCACAATTCTGGACGGATTCTCTTCAAATTTGGTAGGGACAATCCTTTGGCAAAAGGGAAGAAATGATTAGTTTTTGGTGAAAATCGAGCGACCTTGAAAGGTCAAACTCAGCATCACCACTTTTTCCGAGTGCTCTAGCAGCCAAACGATGCAAGATAGACCCATATTTACTATTGACCACTAATAGGAAGTCACATATGGGAAATGTAATGCCACTGTGACCTTCACCTTCAAGTGACCTTGAAAGGTCAAAATGGCCGACCTTCATATTTTTAGGCTCTGTAACTGAGAAACTGCCAGAGATGGGCCCTATGTTATGCTTAATCACAAATAGGAAACAATATATGAGGACACCAATTCCACCATGACATTGACCTTCACGAGGCGTTGAGGGCACAGGCGGGGTGATGTGGCCTTCTGGACACACCCTCTAGTTTATTTATTTATTTGTGTGACTGTTTGCACTCTACAGGCCACAATTCTGCACGGATTATCTTCAAATTTGGTAGGGACAATCCTTAGGCGGAAAGGAAGAAATCATTAGTTTTGGGTGAAGATCTGGATCAAATCCTGGATTCTGGATCAGTTTGAAGATATTTTAACACTGGGAGACAGGGCAGACTTTCCACTGCTTATAACTTGAAATTGGTTGGAGATAGGCATGTAGTTACAATGAATCACTAATAGGAAGTTGGGTATGGAGAGTCTTTTACCACCAAATGTTATGACCTTCAGCGACCTTGAAAGTTCAAACTCAGTATCACCACTTTTCCGAGTGTTCTAGCAGCCAAACGGTGCAAGATAGACCCATACTTACTATTGAACACTAATAGGAAATCATACATGCAGAATCTAATGGCACCGTGATCTTCACCTTCAACTGACCTTGAAAGGTCAAACTCAGCATCACCACTTTTCCGAGTGCTCTAGTAGCCAAACGATGCAAGATAGACCCATAGTTACTATTGAACACTAATAGGAAGTCATATATGGGGAATCTAATGCCACTGTGACCTTCACCTTCAAGTGACCTTGAAAGGTCAAAATGGTCAACCTTCATATTTTCAGGCTCTATAACTGAGAAACTGCCAGAGATAGGCCCTATGTTATGCTCAATCATAAATAGGAAACCATATATGGGGAGACGAATTGCACCATGACATTGACCTTCACGAGGCGTTGAGGGCGCGGGCGGGGTGATGTGGCCTTCTGGACACACCCTCTAGTTGGTTAATGTGTTTTCCTAAACAAGTTAAAACACTATACCCTGATGTTATTAAATCCTAGGTAATGAAATTTGTGGAAAAGAGATTTTTGTTGTGATTATTTGGCAAAATACAATATATCCCCAGAAGTACAATTTGAAGTCAAATGCCTACCAGTCAATATCACAGACACGAACATTTTCATGTTTCTGTAATAATTTGTAATACTTCTCCATGTGTAGTACACTGTCCTTTTTGCAAATCTGCTGCGCTATGGTCAGTGGGGAGAAACCAATGTTCACTGATGGGAAACACATTTCAATAACTGAGGGAATGCTTTTTTCCGCAGAGCTTGCTGCAGAGAAATGACTCTCATATTTTTATTTTGCCCAAAACAAGAGTTGCTAAACATTCGGAGCCAGTTGGCAGTGCGGAATTCTCCATTGCTGATTGGCTAGGTGGATATATCATCGTTAGTGGAAAAACTGGCTTGGCGTTTAATGCGATTTGGAATGAACGCTGATGTTCAAGCATGCTAAACACTGGGATATATAGCGTGTTGCTAAGGGCTGAACTTGGCATAACTACTGGCCCACCAATGATGATCTTGCAGTGGTGATATTACGTGGCGTATATTACGTTTTGCAATGAAACTCGTCAAATACTGACTGGTTCTAAGCACACAAAGCAAATAACAATCCAGCAATTGCAACTCAAAGGAGAGGGTATAAATACGTCACTTATACAAGAGGTGAGTTAACTATGAATCAAGACAGAGCCAGGGATTAAGGGAGCACACAAGATGCAGTCCAATCAAAAAAAAAGTTACATCTTATAGGCACACAAGTTTCTGAATGGGAGGACACACAGAAGGCATTCACGCAAAGGTTGTGACAGATGATTTCATTATTGAAGGAAAAATGCAAAATGGGCGATAAGCAGCATATGATGCCGAGATCTAAAGAAATACAGGAACAGATGACAGACAAAGTTGTTGACATCTATCAGTCTGCAAAGGGTTACTGAGCCATTTCTAAGGCTTTATGCCTCCAACGAATCATGGTGAGAGCCATTATCTATTCAAATGGAGAAAATGTGGGACAGTGGTGACAGTGGTAAAATCTAAAGTACTGCAGGCCTCACCTGCCAGTCAGTCTTCATGATTCCACAATTAAAAAAAACAGACAAAAATGACACCATAGGAGGGCTGCAAGGCAAAAACCACTGCAAACTAAAAAGAAAACAAATGCTGATCTTATATTTTCCTAAAACATCTTGATGACCCCCAAGACTTTTCGGATAGTATTCTGTGGACTGATGGTTCAAAAGTGTAACTTTTTGGAAGACATAGGTCCCATCAGGACTGCTGTAAGACTAGCACAGCATTACGCAATAAGAACATCGTACTACATACTACATACATAATACTTTACCAGAAAATCCTAAAAGACAATGTCCGATCATCAGAAAAAGAAAATGCACACTAACAAGTACACCTCTGAATAGACCATAAGAAACCAACTGAAGGTTTTGTCTCGGTCTAGTCAAAGTCCTGACTTGAATCCGATTGAGATGCTGTAGCATAACCTAGAACAGGCAGTTCCTGCTGGAACATTGTCCAATGTGACTGAATGAAAACAATTCTGTTAAGAAGAGTGGGCCGAAATTCCTCTACAGCGATGCAAAAGACTCATTGCCAGTTCTCACTGAATGTTTGATTGCAGTTGTTGCCGTCAAGAGTGGCACAACCAGTTATTAGGTTTCGAAGGCAATTAATTGTTCACATGGGTGTTCTTTACCTTCAAGAAATGGAAATCATTATTTAAAAGCTGCATTTCACGTTTACTCAACATGTCTTAGTCTCATTAAAATTAGTTGAATGATCTGAAACATTTAAATATGACAAGTAAGCTAAAATAGAAGAAGTAGGGAAGGGGCAAATAATTTTTCACAGCACTGTACCAGACAGTAAGTAGTCCAATGGAGTGAAGCCAAAATAATTGAACTGGGAATCCACTTCCTCTCTCTAGCTTTACAGAGTAAGTCATGACTGGCTTTTAAGAGATGTCAATTGCTCAATGTTGTGCTGCTATATGGGTGTGAAAGCGATATAGTGCCACATTTTCTTCACG
Source organism: Gymnothorax javanicus (assembly GCA_029692085.1). Classification (NCBI taxonomy): domain Eukaryota; kingdom Metazoa; phylum Chordata; class Actinopteri; order Anguilliformes; family Muraenidae; genus Gymnothorax; species Gymnothorax javanicus. The sequence goes on along the minus strand of CM056193.1, from coordinate 104,086,536 downwards.
GGCCTCCTAATTATGCAATAATTCTGGGCAAGATTCCATTCAGTTGAAACTCTACAACCTGAGGCGATATATGCTTTGCTTTCTCAACCTTTCATTGATTTAAGAAGCACAAAAATGCACAGACCCATGGTGTGCAATGTCTATGCGTCCCACAAAATGTCCCAGTGATGTGTATGTACTTAAACGTCCATGAGTGAGCGAGTGAGTGACCACAATTTTCTATGCATACTTCTCAGTGGTAGTTTGTATGTCGTGGGAAAAATATCAGCTTGAACTTGCTTTTTGAAAGAATACACTGATAATGAATTCATTTGTCCCAGTTAACCGAGTCAGTTTTGAATAATTTTACAAAAGTATTTGCATGGTTATGCAAAAAAAGTCCACAATAAGAGATATCTGTATTACTAAGCTGTTCCTCTCATTAATGCAATATAGTTGAGCAAGGCAACTGATCAAGTTGGCTGCAAAATGAGGATTCTCTATACTTAGTTTGACATAATGTGTTTCATTTATTTGACTCCAGTCAAATTTATTAAGCCCCAGTCCCCACAACAGAAAAATATTTGAATAAATGCTGTCAAATATGATGAAACCAACATGGCACTGTACTGTTCTCTAGATGTTCTGGTAATGTTCTGGTAAATGAATCTGACTATGTCCTCTCCATGAGAAGAGGTCTGGTCATACACGGCACCAAATTAAACTTGCATTGGGTCAGTTAGGAGCTTTAGCCGTGCTGTGATGTGTGGTGGTTTGGGCCGTCATGCATCCACGTGGCCCAGCTGGGCATCGCAGTGGACTTGGGTCAAAAGCCCTGGCAGTCCGGGGCCCACTCACGAGGTCACCCTGCTTGACTCTTCCCACAAGCCCTTGAACAAAGGCGTCATTGATGGCAGGAATGCGCCCGACCACCGCGACAGCCCTTCGATGACTGGGCTCACCCAAGTGATTAGTTGAGGATTAAAATATTTGCTGCGCAAATATCTACCTTGGCTGCCTGACCCAGCACAGCAGTTCAAAGGCGCTGCTTGGACCCCCCCACCCCCTTCCGCCATTTACAAAGACCAACCACCCTCCACAATCCAAACTCAAACTTCCTTTCAGCAGGCAAATTGAACAGACTTATTGACTTAACTGTTTAAGTGCTGAGAAGAAGACAGATATGGGTCTAAATGGAAATGAGAAATGGTGCATGCGACACTGAATGGAAAAAAGCCCAGTCACATCAGATAACTACATTGAATGCCATGTTTTTAGATAGGGGAAACCAGGGATGAATACCTATGTTTGTCTGCCACAAATACAACATTATCTACATTATCACTGATGCTGTCATTTAATATCAAATACAAAGAGTTCCACTGTAACAACCTACCTTACTAATAGGGCTAGTTGTAAAAACATCTGGCAATGGATGGCAAGAACTGAAAAATTGCTCAAACCAGACCCACACTCTGAAATTCACGGAACAAGTTATGACAATTTACCTGAAAGGGCTTAAATACATTTTTTTTTTCAATAAAGCAAATAAAGACTTATTCACAAACATAAAATATAAGTTGGACAACGTCCATCAACACCAACCTTTAAAGGGTGTTGGGTGAAATGGAACTGCGTCTATGGCATCATTTTCTCGATTCGAGGAACAACATTTTTTTTTTTTTTTTTTTTTTACAATGATTTTATCACTCATTCCGAAGATATCCAACTGTACACCGACGCCGCTCCTTCCTCGGGTTTCGGAGGTTACTGCAGAGGACGCTGGTTCGCTTCCTCGTGGCCTCCCGAGTTTCCTTCGGGTGGCGACACCACTGCCGCCACCTCTCCCGCCTTATTCGAACTATACCGCATCATTGTTTTCTCCCTCATTTGGGGTCATGAATGGGCCGCCAAATGTATAACCGCACATTCCGATAACTCAACCACAGTAGACATCATAAACAAAGGCCGTTCCCGCACCCTCTCGTTTATGCCATTCCTTAGGAGACTAACTTCAATTTCCACAAAACACCAGTTCGTGCTCAAAGCCACACATATTCTCGGTTATAAAAATGCCATCGCTGATGCCCTTTCTCGTTTCTCTTGGCAGAGATTCAGACGCTTGGCACCGCACTCGGACATTCACCCCACTCCGGTTCCTCCGTTTTCTGCGACCGTCTACACCAGACTCCTCAACTCGAACCATTCGCCGCTTTATCTCGAGAGGCCATTCTAAACCGGTTTGCCCCTCGCTCACTTTCCTCATACCTCACCGGATGGAAGCAATTCAAGAAATTCCACTCAGCCCTCCCACTGCCATTCCCGGCCCTCGACGTAGTTTCTATCACAAGCTTCATTTCGTACATTCACTCCGTACACCACGTTCGACCGGCCTCGATGCAAGTCTATCTAAGCGGCACTAACTTCCTTCTCAAACTGGCCACTGGTTATCCGTGCTCGTCAATTTCCCATATCCTCGTGCAGTCACTACTAAAAGGTTCACATAAACAAGAACCTCTCGCTCCGGCCAAACGTTTACCCCTAACGGCGGACCTCCTCTCTCAATGCATCCAGACGCTGTGCTCAGGGTACCACTCTCCTCCCACGGATTCCACTCTAGAAGCCATGTTCCTACTAGCCTTCTTCAGTTTTTTTGAGATGCTCCGAGTTTGCTCCGCTCTCCGCTAATTACAATCCTTCTCGCCACGCCAGCCTAGATGACATCTCATTCTGCTCCGCCGACTGCCTTACAGTCAAGATATAGTAAAACAGATCAGTTCGGCGTTTCAGCCCATGTTCGTATTTTGCCTAGACTCTGCCCTCAGTCCATTCGAGCCAATATCAAACCACGTCACCTCAAGATACAATAACCTCGCTTCTCCCCAAGACCCACTATTCACAACCGACACCGGGGCCGCAGCCACGCGCCACTGGTTCCTCTGCCATTTTCGTCGAGTTTTAACTAGATCCAATATCCCGCCCAAATATTCTTTTCTTTTCGCATCTGCGCTGCCACCACAGCATCCAAGCGAGGAGTGCCGGACCGCCTAATAAAAATCCTTGGCCGCTGGACATCAAACTCTTACGCCAGCTATATTCGCAAGAATCTCGAGGACGTACTACAGCCCAGCACTTGCTGATCCATTAACACTTTTGGGGGTTTAGGAGCCAACACGGACTCCGACGAGAGACGCGAGCCCCACCCTGAGTCTCGCCACCTGGGGGTTCCCACCGTTCGCACAATCACAGACCAAGCCCATATAACATCACATTCGCCCCAATCTCCTGTCCCAAGTTCCTCTCAATACTCTCCCCTACTTTGGGAGTGGTCCAGAGTTCATTAAAAATATGTAATCACTTTTGCACATTGAACATATATTTAGTATAATGTCTTTTTAAAATTCAATTCAATTATCTTGATTATTAAAACTTAAATTAGCCTTCTATGTCAACAAAACTGTTTCAAGTACTTGTTTCATACTGAGAAATAAATAAATGCCAAAAACAATCAAGATTTGAAATAGGACAGTAAAAACACTTCCAATTTAAGTATTAAATGTTAACCCAACATGAGCAGCCATTGCCTTGCCAGCTAATTTAGCATGCGGGTTTTAAGTCAGCATGAATCTGAAGCATCCTGATTAGAGGAACTGCTTATTTTTTATCCTCACATGGGCCAAGACAAAACTGATGATATGATCATAACTCATTTCTGTTTGGTCAAATTGATGATTTCACAGCTAAACCTATAGTCAGCATAAATCATTGCATCATCTGGGTATGCCCGCGTGGTAATTGCCTCAAAATTGCATAATGGGTATAAATTGTTCAAATTCTGTGCATTGGCCTTCCTGCTCATCTGGATGTCCATGTGGATTGACAGTAGATGGTCAGACCTCGGTACGCACTCCAGATCCATAGAGCCGTCCTTGGTCTCCCCAACAAGATTCCAAGACCACTCAGTCATGACCTGGTTGCAACTACTAGGTCTGAGCATGGAAATTCAGAAATTTTCATTGCAAAACCAGGAGAAATAAACATCTCTAGCATTAAGCTTTTGGTTGAGGGAAAAAAATGACAACTATCTACAGCAATGTATTGGTAAACAGATACTTTTACAGTTTTACATGCAAATATTTCACTTAACTTTTTGTCATATATGAGAACCAAGTGTGTGGAATGTCCAATTAAGTAATTTCAGTCAAGCAGTACTGATACCTCACAAGTTTATGCATTCTCTGTCACTGAGTCATATACCTAGGCCCTCAAAAGCCTATGCCCCAATGTTATTATAGGGATAAGCCTCTGGTAGGAGCATTATTAGCCAAAATTTGGTTCCAAAACTCAGCAGATTTAACATATGAGGCATTCTGAATATCAAATAAAGTATGTGAAATGGCATATGCCCCGTTATTCTGCGTAAGATATTTATTCATATTTGGATAGAACAAAACAAAATGACAACAAAAGGCCATTTAGCCAAACAAATTTCCCCACCACTGAAGTGTTGTACCCACTTAATATTCTTAAGACAGTAACTAGCACTGTATCAAGCCTGGCCTTATCAAGTAGAAACTCTGACCCATAGCACTACCACGAAATTACAAGTCATAGCCATATAATTTGCAAGATACTCACTTTCAAGTTTAACTTGATTTTAAAAATTAAAATGCCAGCACTTCCACACAGAATTTCCTCCAAACCAGCAAATTATGGTCTTAATTATGGGCTAAAATTATGTGTATTTATCAGGTATATACGAACACCAATTCCAATGAAGTTGGGACGTTGTGTAAAACGTGAATGAAAACAGAATGCAATGATTTGCAAATCTCATAAACCCACATTTTATTCACAATAGAACATAGACGACATGTCAGATGTTGAAAGTGAGACATTTTACCATTTCATGAAAAATATTGTCTCATTTTGAATTTGACGGCAGCAACACATCTCAAAAAAGTTGGGACAGGGCCATGTTTACCATTGTGTAGCATCCCCTCTTCTTTTAACAACAGTCTGTAAACGTCTGGGAAGTGAGGAGACTAATTGCTGGAGTTTTGAAAGAGGAATGTTGTCCCACTCTTGTCAGATGTAGAATTCTAGTGGCTCAACAGTCCTGGGTCTTCTTTGCCGGATTTTCTGTTTTATGATGGGACAATATGTTGTTTTAAAACCTCTGTATACTTTTTAGCATTGATAGTGCCTTTCCAGATCTGTAAGCTGCCCACGCCATAGGCACTAATGCAACCCCATACCATCAGAGAAACATGCTTTTGAACTGTGCACTGATAAAAAGCTGGATAGACCCTCTCCTCTGTAGTCCACACTACACACCGTCCATTTTTTACAAAGAGAATTTCAAATTTTCGATTCATCTGACCACAGAACAGTTTTCTATTTTGCCTCAGTTCATTTTAAATGAGCTTTGGCCCAGAGAAGACAGCTGCATTTCTGGGTATGGGGTGCCGCTTGTAAAATAGGGTATGTTGTTTTATAACGTACAATTTTTGCACATTTAGCGTCAAAAACCGGGAAAAAAGAGTGTTGCCATTTTAAACCGTCTCTTTTTCACACATTTACGCACAAATATGTGTAAATTGGTGTAGGAATAGTGATATCGTTTTTTGTTGTATAACTTTTTGTAGAAGGAAAAAGAGGACATTAAATACTAAATCTAAACGTTAAATATAAATCAAATTGCTAAATATAAATCTAAATTTATATATTATATATATTTAGAATTTAAGATTGAAGGTTTAGATTTAACCTGTTCACCAGTAGATGGCACTGTCATCTTAGCATTGCTGTTCTGTGGGCTGTACAAGACTTAAGCGTGAAGACAGCTCGAGTGAGTTGTCAACAGCGCGCTAGTGAGAAATGGCGACGAGTATAAGCCAAGATTTGGCAACAGCCATACAGATGGCTGTTTCCTTAGGTGTACGGGCAGCGATATTTTTTTCTGTACCGTTAATGCGTCGCTACTCTGGAATTCTGGTCCCCACACTTCACTTTCATCCCATAATCGCGTCAATTTGCGTCTCGATTACGCCGACAAAATAAGGCTACAGTTTGCGTACTGTCTTACTCGCTAGCAAGCTGGTTGGCTATCTAACAAGCAAACTAAAGTGATATCGAACTGTATAATGTTATAGCTAGCGCCAATCTATTTGGCTACATAGCTAGCTGGCTAGCGAGCTAAAAAGGCTACAGATCACTTTCAATGACCAAAATATTCTCAGAAATAATTACGCCGACAAAATAAGGCTACAGTTTGCGTGCACTGTCATACTCACTAGCGAGCTAGTTGGCTACGTAGCTAGCAAGCTAAAGTGATATCGAACTTTATAAAATGATAATAACCGGTTGCAGCCTTTTTGTGTTTGACAAGTGCTTATGGTGTCCCTTTCGCAGGCTGCAGTTTTTTTTCTGAACCGTTAACTCATCACAATTTCTAGGACCAAGAGGGAAAAAAAGTCCCCCAAAAAGAAAACACATCCGTAGTTCACATTGCTCCTGATATCCAATGTGAATAAAGCTGAGCACTACAGATTTTCATCATTGAAGAGATAATAATGATTCCCAGTGACAGTTACTGTGAATGCCCTCCTGAAATGAGGAAAGTTGGGATGTTAAATGTATTGGCATGCTAGCTATAACATTATAGATTTCGATGTCACTTCATCTTGATAGCTAGACAAATAGCTTGCTCGCGAGTATTCCATTGTAAGTGAACTGAAGCCTTTTTTACTCGCTAGCCAGTTGGCTATGTAGCTAAATACATTGGCGCGCTAGCTATAACATTATAAGTTCGATATCACTTTCGTTTGCTAGCTTGATAGCCAACCAGCTCACTAGTGAGTAAGACAGTAGGCAAACTGAAGCCTTATTTTGTCCGCGTGATCAAGGCGCAAATTGATGCGATTATGGGACCAAAGTGAAGGGGGGGACCAGAATTCCAGAGTAGCGATGCATTAACGGTACGGAGAAGTATATCGCTGCCCGCACACCTAAGGAAAAAGCCATCTGTATGGCTGTTGCCAAATCTTGGCTTATACCCGTCGCCATTTCTCACTAGCGCGCTGTTGACTACTCGCTCGAGTGGTCTTCACGCTTAAGTCTTGTACGACGCACAGAACAGCAATGCTAAGCTGACAGTGCCATCTACTGGCGAACAGGTTAAATCTAAACCTTAAATCTTAAATCTTAAATATATATATATATATATATATATATATATATATATATATATATATGGGCCAGGCTCATTTAAATGTGCGCCACCCCCTGGGTACTGAAAAATAATGAAAGTACCCATAGAGCTTAGCTGTGAGTGGTTTTTTAATCTATAGGTGTTGTGGGGTCATATTCCAACGCCGTGCGACGGCGATGTTTTTCATTTTTTCGTGGTACCTGGTCAAAGTTGGGTCCCTCAACTCATTTTTTGGGCTGGGTTTCTGCCTTAGTCTCAAGACATGTATATCTTCTAAAGCGTCATACATGCATTGATATATCTATATTTTCTCAAAATGCACCGATATGTATAGAAGGATAGTATAGCTGATGGAAAAATGGTATATGGGTAATATGCTGTTGGGATTGTCAACCCTGCCATGGCCCTGAAGTCGGGGTACGTTTTGCGTGCGGCCGCAAAATTGCTGTGCGAGTGCAAACTGCTCTCTGACACAATGTGTAAAATTAATTCAGGCAACCCTGTGCTCTCAGTGGTAATTGTACGTGATAAAGGTATATGTCTACTCTCTGAATACCAAATATCATGGTCATTGATGGAATATTTGGTGAGTTATATGCATTTCCCTATACCCTTGCTCGTCTAAGTCAGAAACACGAAAACCTACTGTTTGCCTACAATCCATCCAGAGACCGATAAATAGTGATAATAAAGTTATTTAAGCCTCCAATCAGTGTTATAATTATATAAAAGTGATGTCCAGAGGTATATCACCTGAAATTAAAAACCCTACAGTGATTTTTTTTTCCCCTCGGGATCCCGTCGCTGCTGAAAAAAAGAAATTCTGGTCTGCAAATACCTGAGAAAATGTTATAAAAACCTATATCAAAACTCAAAAATCTCCTAGAAACACTCCTTATGACTTAAAAGTATGTAGCCTAGGCAATACCAAGCCAGAACAGGTGTCTATTAGCTCAAAATATCGGTATATCGGTCAGAAACCGGATTTAAGTCAGAAACCGCGACTAAGTCAGAAACCCATCAAAGTGTACCGAACTCAACCCGACTGACTTGCTATTGCCATAATACTTAACTAATAGATAGAATAAGAGTCTCAAGTAGGTAATTGATCACTTACCAATGGAAGATGCCACTTGTAGGCTGGTGGACAGGCTGCTTGACAGTTCTCTTTTATTTTATTTTGGGTCCTAGGTTCCCCTAGCTTAGGCCCCGGGAGTTTTTTATGATGATTGCAGTGTTTCTGTCTTTTAGTTATTGTTATTTTGTTTTAGGTGTTGTTTGGTGTCCCCGACCACCTATGCACGTTATTTGAACAAGTTTATGACTGATTGGCCACCGATTGCGGCCACAGCAGCCGCCACGCCCCACGTCAGTTTCTGCCTGAGATTCCGGTTTCTGACTGAGAGCGTGGGCCGACGCCACCAACATTTTTCGATTAAATCTTAAAAATACAAGTTGACATGTTTAGAAAACACAATATATCATGTCCCCGACCACCTATGCATGCTATTTGACCAAGTTTATGACTTATTGGCCACCGATTGCGGCCACAGCGGCTGCCCATGCCCCGCATCAGTTTCTGCCTGAGATCCCAGTTTCTGACTTAGAGCGTGGGCCGATTGGTCGTTATACAACCCCAATTCCGAAATAGTTGGGACAAAGTGTAAATTGTGAATAAAATCAAAATGCAATGACTTTCAGATCACATGAACCAATATGTTATTTACAATAGAACATAGATAACATTTCAGAAGTTGAAACTGAGACATTTTACATTTTCATGCACAAAATGAGCTCATTTTGTGGATAAAATTGTAAAATTTATCAGTTTCAACATTTGCTATGTTATCTCTGTTCGACTGTGAATAAAATACTGGCTGGTGTGATTTGAAAGTCATTGCGTTTTGATTTTATTCACAATTTACACTTTGCCCCAACTATTTTGGAACGGGGGTTGTATTTTCGATCAAATCGGCTAAAATACATGTTAACATGCCAAACAAACATGGAATATCATGCTCCTGACCACCTGTGTAACGACTGGGGCCATATTTGGCCATACATTCGCCCGTTTTCTGCCTGAGCTGCCCGGGTTTCTGACTTAGAAATCTAAGTCAGAAACCCTAAGTCAGAAACTGACCAAAACGCTTCGCGCGCTGTAGCTATGTCGTTATTCAATAAATAATTGATCTAAACAGTGATTTCCACTTTGATTTAGGCCAACAACAATACCTGAATTGCATTTGGCTATATCTTTTGAAGTTTTTTATATATACATCTAAGTCAGAAACTTTTCTTAAAAAGGTCATATTTTTGGGACACAAAAATCCCACTCACTCCCTGTAGGTTGGAGTTTTTTTGTTTTTTTTTTTTTGCCCTAAGGCTCCATATACTTGCTTCATCCTGAAAGATTATTAGGGTGTAGGGACTTTTATATTTTTCAAGAGTGCTAAATGTAAAATCTAAGTCAGAAACCAGTACCTTGTGGACAATTTATTAAATGTCACCACAATACACAAAACGACGATAGGGACGTATGCCGACTGTCAGACATAGCCTACACATATCTATTATGCACAGAAAAAAAAAAAAAATAGAACACACTTACATATAAAAAAAAACAAAAAGTGCCCTATTTAACTTTTTAGATGGACATCAAAAAAATGCAGTTTTTGGCCACTTTTCCAACTTTAAGGGCAAAAAAGACAGGGAAATATTTATCGCAGACCTACAAAAGTGGGGTGTTCCAAGTTTCTCTTGGTGAGCTTTATCCATTCATGGTGGTTCTGGAATGATCTACGCAAAATATAAGATTTGCTAGCCTGTGGACACATTTAGGGGGGGGTGGCGCACATTTCATGAGCCTGGCCCATATATATATATATATATATATATAAATATATATGTGTGTAATTTAGATTTATATTTAGCAATTTGATTTATATTTAATGTTTAGATTTAGTATTTAATGTCTACTTGCCTTCTACAAAAAGTTATAATACAAAAAACGATATCACCATTTCTACACCAATTTACACATATTTGTGTGTAAATGTGTGAAAAAGAGATGGTTTAAAATTGCAACACTTTTTTTCCTCCCGGTTTCTGACACTAAATGTGCAAAATCTGTACGGTATAAAACGACACACCCTATTTTACAAACAGCGCCCCATATCTGGATCGTGTTCACATATGGCTTCTTCTTTGCATGATACAGCTTTAACTTGCATTTGTAGATTGCACGGCGAACTGTATTCACAGACAATGATTTCTGGAAGTGTTCCTTAGCCTATGCAGAGAATTCCAGTGCAGAATCATGCCTGTTTTTAATGCAGTGCTGCCTGAGGGCCCGAAGATCACGAGCATCCAATATTGACCTTTGGCCTAGTCCCTTTCGCACAGAGATTTCTCCATATTTTCTGAATCTTTTGATGATATTATGCACTGTAGATGGTGAAACATTCAGTCTTCACAATATTACATTGAGGAAAAATTTTCTGAAATTGTTCCACAATCTTTAGAGGCAGTTTTTCACAGATTGCTGAACGTCTGCCCGTCTTTACTTCTGAGAGACTCTGCCTCTTCAGATAGGCTCCTTTTATACCCAGTCATGTTACTGACCTGTTGCCAATTAACCTAATTAGTTGCGAAATGCTTCTCCAGCTGTTTTTATTAGTACCACTTACTTTTCCTGCCTTTTTTTGCCCTTGTCCCAACTTTTTTGAGACGTGTTGCTGCCATCAAATTCAAAATGAGCTAATATTTTTCATGAAATGGTAAAATGTCTCACTTTTAACATCTGATATGTTGTCTATACTCTATTGTGAATAAAATGTGGGTTTATGAGATTTGTATTGTATTCTCTTTTTATTCACGTTTTACTCAACGTTCCAACTTCATTGGAATTGGGGTTTGTATAACTTACCTTTACCAGTGATGTTGCCGCTGCTAAATCTGTGCAATATGAACTGGTGATGTGACTGCTGCCAAACCTGTGCACCGATGGGCCGGCAGGTCTTATGGGCCGAACAACCTTTTATTTGTGTTTACTGATTGACCAATAAAACGGGTAGATCGGCCAATTATTCGTGATTGATTCTTTTTTTTTTGAACATTTTATTTATAAAGATTTTCGAATTAAATTATATTAAGAGACAAGAAGACAATGACAAATACATGAACAGTGATAAGAACACAAAAAATAGATAAATAAATGAATAAAAAAATTCTGCAACAATGACAAAGACATGTAAAATAATAAAAAATAAATAAATAAAGGCGGGGGCTAAAGTCACTGCAGTATCACCTGCTCCACTATTCAGTTATCCATCTTACCAGGAAGATACATAAGTAAGGTGGGTGGGTAAAGAGAGTATCATTGGTCGTTCATATGCTCAAACACCGGACTCCATATCCTGGAGAACTTCGGAATGTTACCGGAAAGTTCGTATCTCAATCTTTCCACATGTAGAATGCTTATGAGTTCCCTCAGCCAAGTCTCAAACTTGGGGGCTAAATCAAACTTCCACAGTTTTAGGATACATCTCCTAGCAATCATCATACTAAACATCAGAGCAGTACGTATGTTACAATCCAGGTTTTTAAAAGCGTTGGAGTATCCTAACAGAGCAGTTTCAGGGTCAGGTGTTACAATGATTCGTGATTGATTCTGACATTGACCTAGCCTCGCATCACCAGGCTCTTCATACAGGGGAGAAGAGCCTGGTTTCCGTTCACTCTGAATTTTGTCTGGATTCTGGTTCCGGTCTAGAGACCGGATCCGGAACTCACCAAATTCACCAAAGTAAAAGTGCTCACCAAAATAAAACTTTAAATTCTGGCGCACCATCGATTTCCGTGTCCGGTTTTGAAACATTTTATTCATTTAAACATGGACGTACAAAAGTCTGTTTTAGAAGAGGTTCTTCAAGAAACTTTTTGGGTACATAAAATAACCTCTTTAAAGCCACTGCAGAAGCTTTGTCTTACGAACTTAATCAACGAAAGAGACGTCCTTGCATGCCTACCGACCGGCTATGGCGATATATTTTACCTCTTATAAATTAATATTAGGGTACATGTCACGTTAAAATCATGATGTGATTAAAAAAAAATATACAAGCAAACCTCTTGTGTCTCGTCGCATCCTCTTTCACCGTTTTGACAGGTGTAACATTATCAGGCAGCGATGTTGGCGATGCCGTGATGGTTATGGTTGTGGTTGTGGTTGCATGCTAGGCCTACATGGCGAGCATCACGCAATTTATCTCTCTTCCACCCCCACCGCCCCAAACTTTATCGAAAAGATGCATTTACAAACTACAGGTATAATGCACAAAACTAGGATCAAGTGCCTATTAAATAAAACATACAACTGAAATAGACAATAACTTGTAATACAATTAAATACAATAAAAGAAAAAGGTTAACTCTATGGGCTCTAAATTCGTTGACCAGGCGCAGGTGCAGCGAATGGTGGGAGCGCCGCGCCAACGGGGTGTATCCAGGCGTATTTTGCAATTTCGTGCCCGGCGCAAGTACTCCTCTGTCCCGCCTCTGTCCCTCCTGCCGGCGCAAGTGGCAAAGAGGGAGGAGAGAAGGCGTGAATGGGTTTAACACAGCCGAGTCAAATCTTCACTAATCAAATGAGCTCCTCTACTCACCTTTAAATGTTGGAATAAAGAAGCCTCTGTCCTATATCTGCATGATGCGTTTATGTTGCATTTTACTTTGCTGCTTCAGGCATGTTTTCTGCACCGCCACGCCTATATTAAGCATTACGAATATGAGTTAGCTGGCTAGCTAGGGCATTCGCGAATTTTTGCCATTAGCTTAACTTGAATGGAATTTCAAAAGCTAAACTACGTCAGATCATTCAAACTTATGAAGTTGGAATGAAATACGACGGTTGCTCATTTATTTCTTCTGCCTGCATCATTGGGAAGAGAAACGATGGATAGCGTGTTCCTATTATTACACCCTGTTGCTGCTTAAAATTTTGGGATTAACATGCATGGACAACAATGCAAGATACGTTACACATTTATTTTCAATATGTGATCTTAACTCAGTATGAGATCATAGCAATGAGGCTGTATTCCTTTCCCCCACTAAAAACGATAAAACCTAAGTGACAATAATAGTAGCCTAGTATTAAGTCGCTTGCACTTGACCTTGAACGAATTTTACCAAGACGACAGATTACATTCAAAGTCAATGCGAAGACGCGAATACTCGCGTGTATTCGTGTCTTTGCATTGACTTTGAATATAATCAGTCGTGCGAAAAATTCGTTTTGCGTCCGGTGTGAAAGCAGCTGATGGACACATAGCCTACACATGCACTGACGCGCCCACACCCACACATCTCTCTCTCTCTCTCTCTCTCTCTTTGATCTGACATCAGGACAATCGATATAGATACTATAATTTATGTGCTGATTCAGATAGTTACATTAAATAGTGGTTGCTGTAATTATTTATTGCATTGAAATGTGCCTGACATTCAGGAAACCTGCCTTTGAGGTTTCGGTGACGTGTGCGCACTGTGCGCTGGTCAGCCAAATTACCACTGCACAGAAAGTAAACCAGGTTGGAGTTGGCGAGCTTTCTGCAAAATTTCAGCTGAAACTTTAGCTAAGAAATTGTCGCTGTGTCTTGATGAATATGTGACGCCTCCCCCTTCTACGCCGCCACACCCATCTCGGCGCACGTCCGTCTACCAAATTGCCAAACTGGCTGCGCTCGGTGTTGCACCGACGAAATTACCACTGCGCGAGCTGCACCGGACGAAATTACTACTGCGTGGGCTGCGCCACCCTGTGCTGCGCCAAGAAATTAGAGCCCAATGGCTCGGGAATTTTCTTGCAAAATTATATTCTTCACCGCATTTTCTTTAGCTTGGTGCTTTTGACGGAAAGGCGCATCCATCGAATTCCGGATCCTGTCTCTCTCACCCTGGTTCCGGTTGCTTACCAAAACAGCCACTAAATGGCCCCAGACTACATTGACCCTTTGGGCTGCACAATATTTTTTGGGTTGTTTTTGGTTGGCCCATTATAAATGAATGACACTGAAGTTTACCAATCACTGCTGACGGCCGAGGCCCCCCCCACCGCTGCCTTGGGCCTTGGCTGTGTCAATCAATCAGTCACTCAAGCCAAGGTCATATCGAGCAAAAGTGAAAATGGAGAAGAAACCCAATGGAGGCACAAAAAATTTAGAGGGAAAAAAGGCAAGCACTTCAGGGCTTAAATTCATCGAGATTAAAGATATATTTTCTGCAGCAGCAGCTGAAGCAATTGGACCCTCCTGAGCTCCGGTGGCCGGTGGTGATGGAGGTGGCCGAGAGGGAGATGAAACGCGGTGGGCAAGAGATGACAGGGCCGGGGGTGCCGAGAGTGAAGGGGGGCTGAATTTGCAGTAAGGCCCAACCACAATCGATGAGATCAACATCTCGCGGTACGCACGGCATGCTGGGATGTACACGGGATTAGCAAACCCAAGTGCTGTCATCGGAGCGTGTATTATCGCCCAGAAGCAGGCTGAAGGATTGCTTTATTTCCTTGTCGCAAAGAGTGGAATAGTATAGCTCACATTCTTTAGGAGGCGGACTTGCCTTTTTTGCCCATATTAAACATATAAAGAAACTTAACTTTTATGTGCATTCGTGCAGCATTTGTAGTGGGGAGAGAATGAAAAATTTGTATAATGTTTGTATGATTTTCTGTTGTTTTATGGATTAGGTTTGATAGTCAAGCCCATTATTGTTGATTGAACCCGTAAATGAACAGAGTTTTCCATAAGGGCCGGTTGCCGGCCTATAAAGCCGCCTACTTGCCAATCTGCGGCCATCTACTTTCATTTCACTGTAAATATTTTACTGTGGTCGACAAGGGCTAATGCAATTCAACAGCCCAAAACACCGCCAGTCAAAGAATATCAAGGCTGAATCAATATCAACCTAAGGCTTAAAGTTGACAACTCATAACAATGACATCATCTCCAGGACATTGATTTTAGCTGCATAGAATAAGTTGATTTGAGCATGACCAGGAAATGATTAGTCCACAGACTATGCAATCATCCATTGATCATTAATCATTTATTTATTGTTGAGCAGAATCCGTATGTCCTGCAGACTGCTATCACCACGTGTGAACTTAATGTAAGGTAAGTTATTGTCATTATTCATGATATGCCAAAGGATATTAAAGGGAGTACAGCTAATATAGTAGCAAACTGACTCAATCATAATGTACCAATCGCAAAGCATTGTCTGACTTTCTTTACAGCGCAAAGATATAGAAAACATATGTCCTGACAGGTAAGATACTAGCTAGCTACCGCAATAGCTGTTGTAGCGAGCTAATGTTATCTCTGTGCAGGTGTGAGTGCTGTTTGTATAGCTGTGCAGATTCCTATGACTTGTTAAAACAAGGTATGTTTAGATTTTTCAGTAAATCTCCAAGTGCGCGTCTGCCGTTCTGCTCAAACGTGCAGTTGCCTGTACACACGCGTTGGTTTGCTTATCCCTTGGAAGTGCTTCTTGCACATGCACACTCGAGAAATTGATGTTGCTTATTAACCCCTTGCCCCTACCACTTAGCTGTATTCCTGCCATTTCCCATGCTTGCGTGTGGGGAGACCCAAATCAGTGGTATTGCCATGTAGCCTTCGAAACAGAGACTTTTTCAGAGGCTCTCTGGCTCATATATGATGAAGTTATATTGATAGCTAGATTTTGGTAGCTTGCTAACTCTTAGCACAGCATGCATGGTTAGCTACCTAGCTATGTCATAATGTCAGGGTGCGGTGTACAGAGCTTGGTCACAGTGGCTAACAGAATAGGCTTAGCAAAAACAAACAGCTGGCAAACATTTGCTAGCTCTTTCGTGTTTTCCCTGATGAGCTAAATGTTGCTCTGTTGTCTTTTTGAAAAAATTTGATTACTTTGCTAATTCCTCAACAACAAAGTCCGTAAGTTGGCAGGGTTTTTTTATTCTCTCTATTTATTTAAAAGGCTACAACTTTGCTCGCAATAAATCCAAACTTTGCTCAACTCGTTTCATAACTTTCATATGACGCGACCACTTGTTTAAGATCCTTAGTATCCTGAATTTGTTCCGGTACAGCTTAAATAGTAGCTCGACAGAAAACTATTTTTTCATGCAAATATGAAAGATTACTCACTGTGTGTTTGGTATTACTAAAAAGAAGAAAAAAAACAATGTTAATGTTGTCATTCAGTTCTCAACAGAATTCATGCAATTAGTGTCCGTCCTATTGGAAAGTGATGTGCTAATCTGAAAGATACTGTATTTGGGTCTTTTGGGACCTGAGTAAAACGTGTTTGGGAGCCAGCTCCTGTGTGGGCATTGATGGACAATGTATAGAAATGAAATAGAGACATATGTATTCTCAGCGGAAAAATGTGTACTTAAGTATTGTACTCAAAATTTGTTATTATTGTCCCCCGCCAAGAAGTGTGGCAGGGGATATTGGATTGGGGACCGTACGTGAATCCCTCCGTCCCGGCCACAATGGGGACAAGAGTTTTCTGAAACTGTTATACCTAGATGCATGAAATTTTGTATGCTTAATAAGCTAGTCATGATCTACAGAGTTATGGCCCTTCATTGTGGCGAGGGATAGAGATGACACTGTCGTCTTGTTATTTATTATTATTATTATTATTATTATTATTATTCTCAATTCCAGGTTAAGCCGTATTTTTGGGTACACTTATATGAACTCAATGCACTTGCGCTATTGTACAACTTAACCCCTTAAGCCCGACGCCCCCGGTACCGGCGGCTGTTGCATAATAAATACAGCATGTTTCCAAATCGTAACATTGTAATGTGGCATATCCACTTTACGCGAAGAAACTTGGCAAAAAGCTCATGTTGACCATTTTTACCTCAACCGAATACAATTCAAGCACCAAGCAAGTAAATAACCATGTAGCAAAACATAGGATAAAATCATATCAGCACTGAGTCGCTAGAATTTCTCCTGAATTTGTGCTATGCATATAAACAATGCCTCAAATGAAAGAGGAAAGTCCACAGAATCCAACAATGTATGCCCTGTCATTTTAAACTGACACCACACTCAAAGAACAGCGGGCATATGCTTTACAGTCTACAGAGATGAGCAAAGAAATGTCTTACCTTTGATATTTTGTATAAAAAAACTGTTTGAGGGTAAATCCACGCTTGCTATTGTTAGCTCAATGTGTCCGTGTTATAATGAAACTAGATCTGCCAGTCTCAAAGCATGCTTTCTTCTGGAGCATTGCTTCAAAGATCACAGTTCCTCAGCATTCAGCTAGCTTTCAATGTATTTTTCTCTCTGTGATCGGCTTGTGATGCTGTCAGTAAGACTTTGCCGGTAACCATTTGATTTTATGACTTCTGCCGTTTCCAACTAGCCCTGAACCAGCTTTATCGCACAAAGTTAGCCTGTGCTAGAGCCTTGCGTTCCCAGTGCCTCAAACCGAGTCCATGGGCCATTCGAATGTATTTAAATAATGCAACAATATAAATGCTTAACAGGTTTGTTTGTGGTTTTTTCGGTATAATTATTCACTAAATATTCAACCGTCATTTTCAAAGTCGTTTTCTGACAGAAACGCGTGAATGCTGAGGGCACAACAGTACAAACAAGGTGAGTAGCTTGTTTTCTTGACACATTCTTTATATGGGCAGTTTGACAGCATTTTTTGTGTCAACGAATGCAGCGTAGTGGTTAAGATAACGGACTGCCACGCCGTGGCGGCGACTAGGGTTGGACCCCCGGTCAGAGGTGCTTTTAGGTAGCAACGGTAGCATTTTTCATATATAAATAATTGATGGGGTTTTTGTTCTTTTTACTTTTTTCCATTTTTTAACCTTTCCGTTGTATTCATAACCTTATTAATTTGCTTTTTTTTTAAAAATAAATCTGCTCCAGTGGAGCCAAACTTCATTTTCTTTGTATTTATTGTCTTTGAATGGGATGGTATAGGCTATAGGACTGGCAGAAATAATAATTTAAAAAAATATTTCTAAATTCTAAAAATTAAAAACTGGTTGTATTTGGGTGGAATGTATGCCTGTAGTGATATATAAGTAAAATTAGATGAGTTTTACAGTTTAATATCTGAGAAATCTGATTTGGCACACAAGGTACCTGAATTGCCAATTTGGAGAAGTCACCTAGACATTCCTCTCTAATTGTGTTCTGATCTAATTGATTAGAATAAACTTTGGTACAGATAATGGTGAGATTCTGTGCTGTAAATTTTTAGAGGTTTCAGACAGCAACTAATTAAGTTTTCAAGGGATAGAAGTAAAACTTTGTTTGGTGCAAAATGAGGTCTTTAATTTATACTGTGTTCCCTCTTCATTTATTCTGACTCAGTGACATATATACTGATTTTTACACCATAGCAGAAATCCCAAATGGTTTTACCTTTATCATGATACCAAGATTATTCAAATGAATCAAATAGTTGCAGAGATATACTAATTTTGAGCTTGCCATTTTCAAAGAAGAGGCTCAGGGCTTAAGGGGTTAAGCTGTACTGAGACAGTATAAACTTAAGTGTATTTAATTGTGCTTATTTGAGGCATCATTAGGTTGTTCTTAAGTCTAGATAATTCTACTTTTCCACACTAACTGTTGACTTACTTAAATGTACTTGAGTGTATTAAATATTTAGATATAATTTTAATGCAATTTAAATACACAAAAAACAATTTTTCTGTACATTTAAAATGTATTAATATCAAAAAACATGATAAAGGTACATGTTCTTTTATAACATTTGAAGTAAATTTGAATATTTCAAGTACATTTTCCAGTATGTTAACAGTTGTAAGACCACGCCTCCAGCCGTACAGCTCACCGGTCTGCTAAGACCCAGACTGCATTCCTCACGTCATTCAATTATTACCTGCACCTGTTTCTCATTTCCTGTGTGGTAGCAGTGTGGTATTTAAGACCAAACTTTGCACTTAGTCAATGCGAAGTCTCGTAACTGCATACCTGTGTTACATTCCTAGTCTTGTACAGATGTAATCCCCGTGTTTCACATGTATGTACACTTTAACTCTAACTTAGTGCTGTTTATTGTTTTTACCTGCTTTTCATATTAAGGACCCTCGCTTCCTGTTTGTTCTCTATTTGTAATACATTGTTACTGCAGTCTATGCTCAGTGTTTGTATACTGCTCACAAAACGTGGCGGATAATGAAAAGAAAAGACACATAACTGAAAATATATTAGTTGCGAATTTCAAAACTATGTTATTTAATTGGCGAGCAATTCAAGATGAAGTTCATGACACTTTATGATCTCTCACGTTATTGAGAATTTTTTCGGGAGGTACAAAATGTCACATGGGGTGGTACCCCAAAAGTCACATAGTATACGGTAATGAGTTGGTCCGCCATTAATGTCCAACCAAGCATCACACCGACACCGCAAGCTCCTAGTGAGATGACCAATGTCAGCTTGAGAAATTCTCTGCCACTCCTCTTAGGGTGCCACACCCAGCTGTACCAAGTCCTGACAGGGTGGCTGCTGCCATTGTACACGTCGTCCCAGCATATCCCGTATGTGTTCTATGGGGGAGAGGTCAGGGGACATCGCAGGCCAGGGCAAGGTTGGAATTTGGTGCCTTTAGAGATGGTCAAGGACAACACTTGCATGATGCGCTCTGGCATTATCATCTTGGGTAATGAATCCAGCTCCATGACAGCGTGCAAACGGAAGCACATGTGGAGTGATGATGTTGTCACGGTAGTACATTGTGACTCTCCCATGGCAGATGTGGAGGTCAGTCCTGCCTGTCATAGTGACTCCACCCCAAAGCATCACTGACCCTCTCCCATACCGATCATGTGGAATCATAGCGGCTTGCTGATGACGTTCACCTGGGTGACACCAAACACGATGACGACCATCGTGAACCGTGACTCATTGCTGAACATTACATGTGACCATTGGGTATTGCTCCATCGTTGATGCTGTTGACACCACTATCTCCTTGTCTGCTGATGATGATCTGAGAGGGGTAATGGGATGTATGGCTGCCTGGCTCGCAGGTTGGCAGCATGCAGATGGCTTTGTATGGTCTGCATTGAGATTAGGTTTTTTGTAGCCTGTAGATGCCCTTGTTGCGGCTGTGTCGCATTCAGTCGCCTGTCACACAGGGCTTTATTGATGATTTGGTGGTCATCTCGCCTGGTTGTGCATCTTAAACACCCTCTTCAAGGTTCGTCCTGTACTCTACCACTGGCAACATACCGTGCCCACAATCAGCTCACGACGAACTGTGAGATGTGCAGTTGTCTGGCTGTGTAAGCCTGGGTTACATCCGGCCTGGAGTATCCCTATGGTCCGAAATCTCTCTTCTTCCCAAAATCTCATCGTCAAAAGTGGTGAAATGATGGATGAGTGTGGTTCTAGGCATGCTTTTTTACTCATATGTGCACAAAAAGCGCGTGCATGACAGCATTTGCACCCTGAAGACATAATGTTACTTTTCACATGCACCCCTAGGTGCATTTGGGCGCCCTGTTTCTGCAAATTTTGAAACCTAGTGGTTTATGGGATATATACTGAAATGTGCCAATGGCTAACCACAAACATACTCCAAAATCTCACAAACGTCAAAATTCAGGTGCTTTCCACAGTCAGTTGAATTTGAATATCCCTTACTTTTTGTGAGCAGTATATTACCAATAGTGTTTATATTAAGGAACCTCGATTCCTGTTTGTTTTGTATTGCTTGGTGCGTGCCTTCTGCTGCGCAGTAGGTATAATAAACTACCAAGTCCATCCTTGCACCCGAGTGCAGTCCTCAACTTCCTGTCCTCCGTGCACCTGAACTGTGTACAAAGCACAACCCTTACAACAGTAAGCACAGAAGTATATTCACTCACATGCATAAGAACAACTTTATGGTGACTCGGATTATATGCACTGTTGTGTTTCACTTCACAAAATTTCATACTTTCACAACATTTGGAGTATTTGGAAAGGATTTCAGCCTCATCTATTAAAAACATTCGGAAAAAATACTGCCAGAGCATTTTAACTGACTTTTTACAATCTGTTGAGTATGGTATCGGTGCTGAACACTCTGGCTGGCCCAGAAAAATTTTTTGGGGCAACTAGAAATTTTTTTTTACTGGCCCAAAATGAGAACTGGAAGCCCAAATTTCCATTGGTATATAAAATTGCTCAAATAATAACATAAAATCAGACAAGACTAAGGGAAAGAATTTTGTATCCAGCCTCCACTTTTTTCGGCTTTTTATTTGCCAGAACGATTTCAAAAGGGGGCGCCAATACATTTTGTGGGGGTTTATTAGTGAGACGGGGGGTCAGAATTTAATATTAATATTTAATGTTTAATGCAAATGCTGCGCAAGCTCTAGCAACCCGGCGTGTCATCAGTATCATGGCTGCCACTATGATATCCTTTTATCACGTTTAGCAGCATTAGAAATTGAACTCTAAATTTTCTTGAATGGATGTATGCTTGATGTTTTTACGCACCTGAATCTCTAGGTACCCAAACACTGTCTGCTTTGTTTTTGTTTAATCGCCTTGGCAGGTTATTGATGATAGAAATTATTCAAAAATTAAATAATATCTCTTCTAAAGATTGCACTTCCCATATAAAACTGGTACATATCCTTGTAAATTATGGTTGTGAAACAGATGTACAAAGCACGTCGAGTCTCAAGAGCACGTGGTACAATCTGACTGTTGTAGATCTAGACCTATTGGAAAAATTTCACTGATAGCAACATCCAACTCTGGCACATTATGATTAATACTTATTGATTTGCATGATAAGCTACTTACTTGGCAGATTTAGCAGGCATTTTTTCTCAACTGATGTTGAGGGTTGCTTTTGGGCCTGTGTCCACAGGCAACATATTTTGAGCTGGAAGCACCGATAACCTCATATTCAGAGCACTCCTTACCAGCGCTTATTGTTGCTAGGGTACAAAAACTGTTTTTTTAGCACTTCAGCAATCGATAGTTACTAACGTTAAGTTTCTTTAGTTTAATGTTATGTTTCCTTAGAAAGGTTAGCTAAAACAATGAAAAGAAATTGCGTATAGTCTTAGCAACTGAGCTAATGAATGCTAATTTCCCAAAAGCTTATCTGGAACTGTAAACAGTCGTACATGGCTCTAATTTTGTGGCTGAGTTGCTAACGTAGCTCGCAACTATGCTTTGGGAAACGTAGCCACCCTGGTTAAAACAAATGGGAAGCTAAGCGATAACAGTGCACCTAGCTACAGCTGTTGGGCTGTAGTAGTAAACATTAATTTCGTAACCATTAATACTAACTAGTTAACTGACTTGTCAGCAAACCTAGAGTCCCTAAGCGGAGAACAGTAAGCAAACCTAAACAGTTGCTGATTGATTTGAGACACCATTGCTGCTAATGTTGTAAGTCCTTCCCTCTTCTTGACTTTGATTTGTCGGTGAGAGTGAAGTGACATTGATGAGCCCACCGGCGTTCCGAAAGTTGAACTATTTCCAGCTTGGTGTGCCGTGAACGCTGCAGAAAAAAAGCTGTATTGGTTTTTTGCGCCGGGGGCCTTGAGTGCTGACATTGCTGAACTTCATAGAATTGGCATTGAAAATTGACACTGCCAGCGGAAAAAAAAAGCTGCCTGTGGACACAGGCCCCAACACCGAACAGAGTTTGTGCTCGCCCAGACAATTTATTTTGGCCTCATAATATTTTGTTTTTGGCAATTTTTTATCGCCAAAAGGAGGTTCTGGTCACCATTGGCGATTGGGCGACCGGCTGTGTCGAGTGCTGTGGTATCTTTTACTAAGCATGGTTTTGGGAGTCAAGAATGGTGTAGTGGTGGATGGTGTTTGAACAATTTAGGGGGCCAGTCTGGGCCAAAAATGCCAAGGCCGATTTTTTGTCCCAGTCCAGCCCTGACTAGCTTGTCTTCACTGGTGATGTGGCTGCCTGTAAAACTGAGCACTATAACTTACCTTTAGCGGTTATGCGGCTGCTGGCGGCAGCAGTATAGGATAACCAAAAAATTTTCAAAAAAATTCTTATCTACTCATGTCCAGCCAAATACCTGAAAACTAATTGGATGGCACTAATCAACAGACCAATCATCCCACACACAGCTACAGCAAAATAAGCTGCTTTTCACGGCCTGAAAATGACATTTTCAAGATTGATCGGGCCAATCACCTCACCTGTGTCCAACAAACTGTACATTTATTTTCGCTGAAGGCGAAACTGGGAATTTAAAATACAGTTGATCTTTGAACATAAAGAGGAAATCACTGTTTGTGTCTTGCTTTTTATCATTAATAACTTTTGTCCAAGGTCTAATAGAATGGAGGAACATTCATAACTTTTTTGTGCCACATAATCATTATTTAGTCCAAAAAGTTAAGGGAAAATGTATTATGAAGGAATATTTCAACAATACAAATAAAAGATACAGAACACCACAATAATTTTTTTTCAAACTGTGCACAAAGTGAGAAAAATACAATTCTTTCTCAGGATATTTTGACAAACAGTAGGCAGGTAGGCAGCCAGATATTTTCATAAATAGTAGTTGGCAGGTCAGTATTGAGTTTTCAAACACAAATCTGTCCTGGAATAGGAAATACTTCACCAGTCCCACACTAGATTCACCTGTTTCATACATGCATAGTTCTTATGTTCTTCCATATACTGTATGTCCTCATCCAAATTAAATCCTTGAACCACAGTGCCGTTTTTTTTTTTGTCCAGTTGGGCAAGAACCTCAAATGCACTGCTGCACTGTTCCAAGAAGTGCAGTTTTACATTTCAACTATGGTTATGAAATGACCCTTACATTGATGAGCTTAATGGTAATGTTAGATTGTTTAATGCATCCTGTAGCTGGACTGAAGCTGCTGTACATGGAGAGAATTCCAGTTTGAGCCCAGTTCTGTTCTGTAATTAACTGTTGGAGATGACACATTGATGCCAGTCTCAGCATTAGATGTTGGGGACTTGCATGTAGGGCTATTACAGGGAATGTACTGAGTTCGGCACAGCCATTGGAAACACACATAACACCCTGCCTAGGTTCTCCCCACAGCTCATAGAGAGAGGGAGAGCAACAGAAGAAAACAGCCAGGGAGAGCCCAAATAGAGCCTCATGTCCCAGTGTGCATGAAAGTTACACGTCTCTAAATTAATTAGGACTTCTTTTTCTCCTGTAATAATTAGAGTATTTATTGCAATGGCTCTCTATTTGGCTGAAAATCAAAGCAATGTAAATAACATAAAAACTGCAAAGATGTCCAATCAGTAACTGACTTCAGTACTGAAATGCATTTGTCTTCACTAATTTTTCCTGTGACATACTTGGAAGACTATACTGAATGCTCTTGCGAGCATGCGGTCTGCACTCGAGCATTTGTCGGATGGCATTTGCTAACGTTTCTGACTATATGTGAGAGTCTGAAACTGCATGGTTATGAGTATGAGAACATCAGCCTGGATTTGTGAGATTTAAAAGCCATTTCCCCAACCACTGGCTGTTTTATGGATTATTACAGATGGAAACCAAAAGTGAGCCCCAAATTTGGAAGCATATTAGTGGGAGAGACCTGTTATGACACTGGTATTGTAAACTCAGACCTCAGACAAGGGGACAAATGCAATAGTGTTGTCCATTTTTCCTTATCCCATTGGAAACAGACAGAGGGAGGAAGCAAGAGTTAGAAAGAGAGAGCTTACAGATACAGATTGCCCCCCCTCCCCCTGGTTAGTTCAGTGAAATCTTGAGGCCGCAATTTACGCTTTACTGCAGAGAGAGATGGAGAGACAGGACGATGGGAGTTTCTCCAACAGCTGTCTTTTTCCCAGGCTGCTTGCTGCTCAGGTCTGCCACTGTGTGTCTCAGTGCTGCGCTGGCTAACAGAGATTACAGAGAGAGAGAGAGAGAGAGAGAGAGAGAGAGGGAGGGAGGAGACGGGCCAATGGAGAGATTATAGAAAAGAGGAGATTGACTGAGAGAGGAAGCAAGAGGAAGAACAAGTGAGAGAGGAGCATAGACAGACAGAGAGAGAGAGGGAGAGAGAATATTTGCATAATGTCCTCCACCACAGTAAGTCCCTGGGGCTACCAGTAAAGGATAACAGAGTGCCAATACTCTTAATCCAATCTCTTTATTTTTTCTAATACTTCAGAAATTAATAATTGTGCTCCCCACACACACACACACACACACACACACATCTCACCCCACCCCAGCACAGACACACAAGCACACAAACCACCATGAGCGTTGAGCTGCGTAACTCTTTAACTTTAACCTCACAAACTGATGCTAGCAGGCCTTCAGGCAGACCTGCTAATGAATGGATAGAGAGAGAAAGAGGAAAGTTAAAAGATGGTCTTTGCTAAAGTAATTTAAGAAAATCCTGTTAGCTGGATCAAGTACAAGACTATAATTTCTCAAAATGGAAGAAAGAAGAGAGCGTTTCTCTCTCACTCCCTCTCTTAATAACAAAATTAAGTAAAAAGATAGGGATTCAATTAAACCAGTAAACAGTGGTGATAGCACTTAACGGCTGCAGCACATGAAAGGCAGGACTGTGTTTTCTACACTTACCACCTCATTATTGATAAAGGGAAGCCCACTCTAATGCAAAAAAGGCTGAACTAGACTGGACTACAGTTGGCTGAACAAAGTGCACTGGGATCAATAAACCTGTCCCACCCTTGAGGGCTGGCCACAAATGTACCTGATGACAGTAGTAACCTCTTGCCATTGCAATCTGTATTCTGCAAGCTCATATCATCAGATTATGTAAATGCCATTTTAATTTCTTAATGGAAAACTTTGCTAAATTACAATTCGTCATGTTTACAAAAATGAAATTAAGTGTGCAGTTAAGCCTGATGCACCAACTGCACAATAAGCTTTGAAATCTCATTAAAATGCAGAATATTAAGAAATATTTGTTGATGATAATATTGGGCTACAGATTCTCTTTTTGCTGAAGTAAAGACCAAGGTGAAAAAGATGACTGCAGAGCAACAATTTTTTCACCCATTTTTTTTCTTTAAACACAACACATATACTGTAGAAAGATGCAATTTGTTGTTAAAATGAATTAGTCAAAAACAAAATTTCTTTTTCGGCGGATCGAAGCCGAAGACTTGAAATAATTTAGAACATTAGAAACATGCTAAGTAAGAGGATTTATGAGTGATACATATTGATACCCGTGCCATGGCTGAATGGAAAATTATTAAGGTTAAAGTGACATAAAAATTAGGTGGATGTTTTTTGACTGAATTTTTTCATTTGTTTATTTTTTTACCATTGACTGAAAGCCACGTTGACTATTAGCAGTTACGCAGGATCTTCTTTTTTTTTAACTTTTTATTTAGGAATGATTTTACAAATGTGAGCAAAACAAAAGATAATTGAAGAAAAAGGCCATTTCAGTTCAAAGTTCATTTAGTTAATTGCTCATTGCTGTGCGACAGTGTTTGGGTGGGGCTGGGATTACATGCAGGTCTCCGTTTTTGCAGTTCCAAACACAATTTTCATTGCTAGACGCTCAGTGAAAAAATCAGGCGTTATAGAAAGTACAGCAAGTCCACGTGAATGATTCTATCTATTAAATGACTGTGTTTCGACAAGCTGGATAAATTCTACCCTTTTTAACTGCGTCAAAAGTATTGAAACACAGCCGTTAATAATTTTACATTTCTAAAATGTTTCTGGTTGTGTGCACCTTTGGTAGCCTGTAGATGAGACAACATATACGATTATTTGAAAAGAGAGAAGTTACATTCCCAATTTTGATTTTAATATAAGAAATGTAACTGTTTAAATGACTGGATGGGACAGGCTTCACTTTACCGACAAATAAAAACCTGACATTTCTATGCCAGCGCAGTCAATTATGTTTTTTCCAGGCTCACACTTGTCGTTGTAGTAAATCATTGTTTCACACGATTTATTTTTAATGTAAAAATAATCTGAATTTGCATAAATTCATACATTATGCTTCCTTATCGCGGATTTTCCCTTTCCTTCCAAAATACAAATGAGAAAATAAACGTGAAACCAGGTAGCCTGCACAGTTTCATGCATATGCTCATATTTAATCGGCTACACATATATAAATAAATTAATGTACTATTATAAATATTTTTAAATGAACAGAAATGAATTATTTATGACCATCAGGAAGCATATGGCAAGTACTATAGTCATTCCTATGAACAGTAAGATTAAGATGTATGTATATTGGAAAATTCAACAATTAAAGGCTATCCGTTTATTCTTAATTTTGAAACGGAAAACGTCCAGAATGAACAGCTCGGCAAACTGCAACATTAATCCAGGACGCGTCAGCAAGTAATTTACACCTTTTTGCAGCCATACCAACAGGAGTCAGAGTTTCGAAAAGAACCAAGTTTGCAACAATTGTATTCATTCTGATCTCTCTGTTCCCGAACAGTGTTATCTCACGCGGACACGCCGCATAAAGACGGCAAGATTTGAAATTCCACCAAATGAATTTTGAGGTTTTGTAGTCTTTCTTATGCTTCAGGAATAGCCTATGATATGTAAAGCGACTCAACCTCTGAATTTCAGTTGAATGGGAAGATTTGCGGGGTTCTATTTTTATTTATTGATTTATTTATTTTCCTCATTTTCAGAAATGCATTTAATTTAGACCGTTTTACACTAGCCAACATCACAGCAAGTTGCACTCATTTCACGGCATTAAATTGCTTTTCATTTGTATTAATCAGTTTATTTCGGCTTCAACATGACATAAAATTGTCTGGAACTAGAACGAACATTTTGATAAGTCTAGGCAAAAAAAAAAAAAAGAACATAAAATAAACTTACTCATTGCCCGCGACAACGAGAAAACAGTCGAAAATTACAGCTCATGTGTTCGTGCAAAATTGGACTCAATTGGACTCCCTCTGTAAGGTGAGCACTTGGTCCTGCGTGGAAATACGAACTTGATCATAGGTTATATCGAACAGCAATTATTTTTATAGGAAAGCGAACACAACACAGAGTTAACACAGAGTTTGTTCGTAAATTTTCGTGGTTCTTGATTTTTCATTCTGCGTTCGAGTTTTATTTGCAGTTTTCTATGTTTGTATCAAATTAGGAATATAGATTATTGTGATCAAATTCTATTGCTTACTGTGTCAGAGGCGCTGAGGCTGCGTTGGCAGATGAAGAGATCTGTGGACAACATTTCGTGCGTGGTTGTGTATGCCCTCTGGGTATGACAGGTGAACGTGCAGATTTAAAAAGATAAGTTATAACTCCAGCTTTAATGTTGCATTATCATAAGAACACGTGGCTGTGTAAGTAAATAAATAAATCAAACAAAGATCATATGAAGATATTTCGTCCAGTGCAAAAGATAACCTCCGTTTGTGAATTTCTCCCAGTATCAGCGACAATCATGAGGATGTGTCTTTGAGGCATCGGCTGTACCCAGGTCCTGCATTAGTTGAACTGCATTTGGGAACGTCAAAGTGAACAAAATACAGCACATATTCTCTCATATATCAGGTGCCTCATTCAATAAATCAGCTGATTTATACAGTGTACAGAATTATTGCATTGTAAAGTGGGCACAAATATTCCCTTTTCCCTGCTGCATTATAGGTGCATCTTTGGTAGCAAGGTGCACGCTGGGAGCCGTCTCCTAAAGCCTGTATGGAGACAGAGCCATGTGGATTACCGACACCATTACAGGCTGCTCATAGCAGCTTGTTGCTAAACAGACGGCAGATAAGAGCAGTCCTAAGCTCGTAATACATTCCCAGAAGGTGGTGGTCTGACACAAGACCAGCACATATGAAGCTCATTGCCAGGACTCAAGTCATGCATTGACGTACACAAGGGCATCAAAGGAACCTAGAGTCAAGGATGTGACTGAACAGATGTAAGCCATTGCATATGTGAGGGGCATGCTAGCAAAATTGATAACAAGCTCCCAACCAGCTTAGGCACTTGTGCGGAGTGCAGTGGTGCACCCTGTGGCCTGGACAGAATCTCAGGCTTGCTGTTTCTAACCGTCCCACAGAGAGATATAATTACTGATCGTGTCACCCAGAGATGCAAGGTTACAGTTGACCATTAACTGCCTTTTAGCTCATGTGTCTGGTGCAAGTCCAACGGTAACTCAGCCAGCTCCTTTCGGAGCAAGAAAGAAACCTACAAACTTGCTGCTTGTACTTCAGTAGATATGCCTGTTAGTCTGCAGCTCACCCAAAAGACAATGAAGTGATGAGCAAAGTTAGACAAACAACCCCATACATTTAGAATTGTGGGAAGAAACTCAGCTGCAAAGGCCGACTCCGAAGAACCACAGATGAGCACGTCTCTTGAACTCAGCAAGCGCAGGTTCAACAGAAAACAAAGGAAGACTGAGTTGAATGAAATGTCCTCTGTTGACAGCACATGAAGAGGCCCCGCCGTCTGTGTGTCCACACACTTTTTTATCTTAAAGTCTGTACTGTATTCTGAAGTCCATTCATTCTCACTGCTTCAGTCGGCTACAAACACAGCCATTGCCCCGTAACAGCCCAGTTTCTCTGGAGGCCAGTTAGCAGAAGTGAGTGTATTTATGACTGGGCCTATTACTGGAGATGTTCAGCATGTGTGTTTTTGGTGCAAAAAGAAGCAATTGGGACAGAAGGGAAATTGGCATAACTCAATTTAAGTGGGTATTTCTTGATGTCCCTTTACAGGAGTGTGTACGGTTGGCTGAATCTCCTCTTGATTGTCTAGTCCTAAATTTGATGCAAAACTGCAAAACATTAACTATGTAAGAAAAATGCCAGTATATGTGTGTGTGTGTGTGTGTGTGTGTTGTGTGTGTGTGTGTGTGTGTGTGTGTGCGTGTGCATTTGTGTAAAGGGTGCTTGGGGCTGCAAAAGAAGGAGGAGGGGTTAAAAAGCAACGGCACATTGAGGGTCTGCCTTGGCACTGCCAGGCAAAGAAGCTGCCTACAGAGCTTCTATTGCCTCACAGATAAACACCCAAAACACACAAATGCGCACACACACACACACACACACACACGCGCACACACACACACAAACACACACTCACACACGTGCACGCGCACACACACACACACACTGCATCGCTTACAAAGGCAGCCATTTCCTCCCCCAAAATGAGGCCACGGAAGCTATGCAAATGAAATCAGTGCTCGTGGATTAGAATGGGACACCATATACTCTAAATCATGATTGTCAATCATGGCTGAGGATTAAGGGATATGGGCTTACAGACCTAAAAAAGCAACACTTCCCCCTCCGGCAGACTCCCATTGTGAAGAGCTGAGAGCGCGAGATGTTGGCCCGTGAGGAGTGCATCACTGGAGCGCTACTGCCCCCTGCCTACACTGTAATGAAATTGCATTAAAAACTCTACATTCACTAATATGCCGTTCTGCATTCTCTAATACGCAACAGGAATGACTTCTGAGTCATTTTGAAGGTTGATAAAGCATCAGACTTACCCAATAGAGGATAACCATTTTCATTCATTTTTACTCGATCTTGGATGAAAATATCAGGAGGACTGACATGCATATACAATAGGTATATGTGACTATATGTGACTGTCAGGTCTTCACTTCCAATAACGGAATCCAAACACTGACACCCGATTGAAACTATTCATCCTAAATTATTACAGCTAGCATTGTCCTGCAGTGATTAATTAGCCTGGGCCTGTAATGAAACAGGCAGCAATAGTAAAAGCCAAAAGTGGGAATGTATGAGGGAAAATAATTTACGACCAGTCCAATACCCACCATAGTGTTAATTACGTATGGCTGGTAGTTGATTTCTATGTCTGCTACTGCGTTGATTGACAAGCTTAAAATAGGTCACCGTCACATTAAAAATGTAAATGAAGTCAAGTGTTGCAGTAGTGAAGGGTGTATTTCACAATATACAACTGTATTTGGTGTTGTGGAGTCCCCTGTGCCAATGGGCTATATGTTCTGACTCAGCCTGTAGTCTGCATGGTCAGAGCCATTCTCTCTCCCAGCTCACAGTCTGAGTGCCAGTCTGTTTCTGTGGGACAAAAAACAACAGCGTGCAGCAGTGGGCACAGTGCCAACATGCATCTCCTGAGCAGCCAGATCGGCACTTTGCTGATAATAATTGAGAAAAAGAATAGAGAAAAAAGTCAAAACAAGATAAAAGAATGGAAATTTCAAGTCTGTTATTCAAGGAATCTTTTAAAGCTATCCACAGCTCAACGGTACACATTCTCTAATATTTGTCTGATGTGGGCCTCCTGGGCCCCTGAGAGGGTAGTGTCCACACAGTTGGCCTTTTCCTGACAGACGATGGTAAGTCAGGTGTAGGGACCTTGCAGGATAGTGCACAATGCTGGCATGATGCTCCCTGCACATCCTCAAGCTGCCACAGCCAGCCAGCCGAGGCTGGCGCTGCTCATGGTCTGTACTGGGCCTGGCATGTCTTGAGCAAAAGTCATGGCCAGGACAACATCTGGAAGAGGGACTCTGCTGAGATTTCTACTCAGTTATCCCCACAGGGCTCTGCATGAGAAGCTTATGGTTATAGCATGCCAGAGATCTCAGAGAGTTGTGCTCTCTGTGTAACCCCAGGCCTTTCGTCAGTCCAACCACCCTCTGATTGGGCGGTGGAGTTTCTAACACACCACAACCAGATCTAACCTGCACTTGATGCTGTAGCATCAAACATGGTAACCACCCTTGTGCAAATGTCTGGCCTGTTTTAGAAAAATGCCCTTGAGATTCCTTGAATCAGGTGATATGTGCTTCATGGGTGTTCCCTCACTTAATTTCTGTCTTATTGTGGGGTTCCCCAATAAAGCCCCACTCACTTGCCTGGCATCAATGCCCACCTTTCCTGAAATGCCAAGGAAATAAATCAATTAATACAAACTGTTGGCAGAATAAAGAGCAAGTACTAATCATTGTACATCATTAGGGAAAGATTTAGCTTAAACGTGTTTAGAGGGAATTAAGCAAAGCTGCTGTTGACATGGATTGACTGCTGTAATGCTTTATTGCCAATGCTCTGGGAAGTGGAGGGAGAGTGTGAGTAAATGGGGGAGAGAGGCACTCGGAGAATGGGGTTGTGGGATGCTGGAAGACTGGGTAGCTTGGAGGCAGAGTGAGCGTTCCGGAATGAGTCAGAGTGGAGCTTACACTTGAAAGGTGGGTGGGGCAGAGTTTGAGAGGATTGGGAAAAAGCAATAGTATGAGAAGCAATGACTGGATAGCCTTT
Source organism: Gymnothorax javanicus (assembly GCA_029692085.1). NCBI lineage: Eukaryota > Metazoa > Chordata > Actinopteri > Anguilliformes > Muraenidae > Gymnothorax > Gymnothorax javanicus. The sequence continues at coordinate 104,054,015 of CM056193.1, read as the reverse complement.
TACGACCAAGCAGTTATCACTTTTCGCAGGGGATCATCAGAACATCATAAGAAAGGCTCAAAACAAATTAGCCAAAAAGTTGTCAGACAGTTTTTGAGATATTAATGAAAGACTGAAAAAATGAGCACAAACACTGATTTTCTAAGTCCAAAATGCTGAATTTCTCAAAAACCGGGAAGTAGAATTTTCTAATTTTCTCAGTGAATATTCAGAATATCATAAGGAAGGCTCATGCCCAATTAGAAAAAAAGTTATTTGACAGTTTTTGAGATATTCAAATTTGAAGTGAAAAGTTGACGCCGGACAGACAGAGAGACAGACGCCGGACGACTCAGCATTAGAAAAGCTCCGCTGACTATCATCACAGCGGAGCTAAAAAGTTATCAGACAGTTTTTGAGATATTAATGAAAAACTGAAAAAATGAGCACAAACGCTGATTTTCTAAGCCCAAAATGCTGAGTTTCTCAAAAACCGGGATGTAGAATTTTCTAATTTTCACAGGGGATCATCAGAACATCATAAGGAAGGCCCACAACAATTAAGACAAAAAGTTATCAGACAGTTTTTGAGATATTAATGAAAGACTGTAAAAATTAGCATAAACACTGATTTTTTAAGTCCAAAATGCTGAATTTCTCAAAAACCGGGACGCAGAATTTTCTAATTTTCACAGTGAATATTCAGAATATCATAAGGAAGGCTCGCACCAAATTAGAAAAAAGTTATCAAACAGTTTTTGAGATATTCAAATTTGAAGTATAAAGTTGACGCCAGACAGACAGACAGACGGACGCCGGACGACTCGGCATTAGAATAGCTCCGCTAACTGCTGATTATCATCACAGCAGAGCTAAAAACTTGTAAATGCCTGCATGGATACGGAAAAAAATGAAAATATCAGATTGGCCAAAATAGTGAAAGAAGCCAGTACTTGAAAAGTTTTGTGAAGTTTCATGGCAAAATGCGATATATGCATTTGAAGCATTTTTTGAACAATGCAGATTTTTGTTGCGGGAAAAGTAAACATAGAAGAAAGTTCTTATTTGATGATATGTCTGGCTAAAAAGGTTAAAACACTATAAATCTAAGAATAATGAATCTTCTGAAAATGTTACCTTTGTTGTGACTATTTGGCAAAACAGTTTTTCTTAGCAAAATACAACAAATCAATTTTTTCATATTGGGGTTAAAATTAGATTTATTCTGTCAATTTCATGTCATGGTTTTACATCCCGGACCATTGTAATATGAACATATATTAAATTGATTCCAAAACTTCAGAAAAATTTCCCTCGAACACGCATGTACTGGCCTCCTTTCTATGTTTGGCAAATGCCTGTGTGGATGGGTCATGGTAAGAAAGAACGTAGATGGACCCAATACACAACAGTATGAGAAAATCACTATGAATTATGGATGTACAAAAGACATTCCACCAAGGAAGAGAGATTTCTCAACAGTGCAGTCTTTGCCAATAATCTCCAAAATATGTTCATCACCAACTGTCCAGACTGTGTGTGGTATACTGTCCTCCTTGTGAATCTGCTGCTCAATGCGATCAAAAACTCTGTCTGATTGGAGAAAACTATGTCCACTGATGAGAAACGCATTATCGATGGCTAAATTAGGGAATCTTTTTTCCCGCAGAGCTTGCAGCATAGTCATGAAACTCTTGTTTTGCCCCAAACATATGGAGTTAGAATTCTTATCTTTATTCAGGCGCATAATATTTCCACCTGAGAGCAGAAATATCAATTTCATGTGTAGATTTTGCAAAGTTTTTACCCAAAATTCTGCTCTCACGCTCAAATAGCCCCCGTTTGTATCTGTATTTGCTGCTGCTCGGACGGATTTTCTGTGTGCAAACTTCAGCTTTTTTTCTCCGCGTGCTCAAAACTGCCTCTGTATGCTTGGAATATTTCTGCTCGCACTTACAACATTTCTGCTTGTGTTTGGATTGTTTTGTGACATATTCCTTCAGAAATAGCCAATCAATAGAATGCAAGGTTTCATGTTGACCAATGAAATCATACCTGCCTCTTTGCCGGCCCGTCCATTTCACAGTTTGCTCGGTTATGAGGTTCAAACACTCCTGCCTTCCTGGGCCACATATGTAACTAATTGCTACCTTTTTCGACTTTGGAAGAAATGGACAGTTTATATGTTTATACACCAGTGCCCACACATTTCCTTTACCATAATAGCTACATATAATAGTTGCTGTATAACACAGATGGTGCGCCATACTGCAATTTTGTGGATGAATGGTAGCAGTGTACTGAGCTAGGAAAGGAGGAAGATGCGTCCTGCTGCTAGCATCATGTTACTACAATAAAAAGGCATGCGAAATCCATTGCTCAATGATTTTCATTTTATAGTACTGAAGTTTCGAGCATCCAATTTGGCCTACCAACTTAATTAGTCTAATTGTTCCTCGCTCCTTTAGCACAGAAAACTGAGTAACAGCCCAAAACTAGAGCTGCGCTCAGAGAGCGCAAGTACCTCCGCCAATGTTATTTTTGCCAGTATTAGCTTGCAATCCGTGTTTATGCATCCTGTTGTCTTCGCGCAAGTATGTTTTTAATGTGTTTTTGACCTTTTGCATGCCCTTGAGCTTGACCTTTGACCTTGACCTCCCAAAATCGAATCACCTCTTCCTTGAACAATACTTAATCATTCCACCAAATTTGAGGAAAATCCATCCATAACTTTTTGCGTAATCCTGCTTACAAACAAACCAACAAACCAACCAACAGACAAACGGTAATGATCACATAACCTCCTCCGACTTCGTAGGGCGGAGGTAATTACGATCGACTCAGATATAACACAAAGTTAATAAAACCGTTTTGGAGATAAGCATCTAAAAACTACTCGACTGGTAGTTTCTGGTGACTGATTACAATCTAGTCAAGTTTGATGAAATGGAAGCAAGTTGTATACAGTGGCTGTTCGTAATGTTTGCCAGTTTGCAGGAGAGGAGCAAGTAAGGTAGCCAACTGACATAACTTTAGTCTAACGATCAAACCATGTTCATGAAAAACGCACATTGATAGCGTGAGACATACCACTGTGTCGACGTCTGGCTATTGCTTGTGAGAACATATGATTACAAGTGACGTTACAGTACAATAAAAACGAAACTCATTGAGCTATGGGTTTCGCAAGTCTTTTTATGTAATAGCACGATGCTAGCCACAGGATGCATCTCTCCCTTCTCAGTGCACCTCTGTGACTCATCCACAAAATAGCACATAGTGGATTGGAGGCCAATGTGTTATACGGCTACTATTATATGTAGCTATAACGGTAAAAGAAAAGTATGGGCACTGGGGTACAAATATGTGAACTGTCTTTTATTCCAAAGTCGTGAAGAAAGCAATTGAAGTACATATGTAGCCCAGGTGGGCAAGAGCATATGAACGTAATGCTGTAACTGTTTGTAATTAGGTTTGTAAGAATCAAATAACTGTCTGTTTTGCTCTAGCACGTCACATTTTCTCACAATGTATGATGCGCATTTCATAGCATTGTCACTTTTGACAACCACTTGAAAGGTTAAGAATCCTTGTATCATGCCTTAATAAAGACTGCGACAAAGATATGATTTCCATCTTCTTCTTTGCAAGGTGAGAACTATTTGTTCAATTCTTGGCAGATTTTCACATGAAGGATTGATTCTAAGGACATTAGTTTCTGCCTAGTCCTGATTTCAGGCTTAGTAATATGGCCACTGACAGAAGAAGATACAAGCATGAACCAGATGTGGGTGTTTCACTGCACCCAAACAGTGACAGAAAATTACAGACTTTACTTTGTTTATTTTGGAGTGAAACAAGGTGACCAATAATAACCATGGGCACCCCATACAGGTTGTTGCGTTTGTGTGAAGAATCTCAGATAATGGACAAAAGGAAAAGCTTGAGCTTTGGTATTCCAATGGTTTGGAGGGAGCCACAGAATCATTTTGATGTCTGTTATTTTTGTCAGGTTAATATTTCTGGCTTTAGTTCAAAACATATATTTTCACTCCTGTTCAGATTTTAAGTTAAGTCGTGCGTCTTGAATATTTATTTTCGTAATTAAACCCAAAACTTCTGACATTAGACAGCATAAGTTGCTGATCTGATCAGTGCATAAAAGCCGATATATACTCCAAAATTACTGGCGCTCCTGACAGGCAATGCACGAACAATACTTTAAAAAATTCAACAAAGTATTTTTATTGAGAAACTCAAAATAAAAACATGAAAAATACTGTACAATATTAATGTTCCAAGAAAACCAACCAAAATCATTTACTGATTTAATTAAAAATCAATTTCCTCCAAATCAAGGTTTCACAATCAATGGGATCCTTATACATTATTGTAAATAATACCTACCAACATTAACCAGGTATTGAATTCCACTTATCTAAGTTTATTCTAAGTGCTAAGGAACTATATTGAGCCATTACCTCACCTCCAGTTTCACTAGGGTATAAAAATGAGGTAACACACATGCAAAATCCCTTTGTCATCCAACACAATGAAGAAAACAAAATAACTGTCAGTTCAAAAGAGGCAGATGGTCATAGACTTTCATAAGTCTGTTAAAGGCTACAAGAAGATTCACAAATGACAGAATATGCCTGGAACTGTTGAAAACCTCCAGGGTAGAGGACGCAACTCTATTTTGCCCCCAAGGATACAGAAGAGGATAGTGAGGGAAGCAACAAATCCCCATGAATCACCGTGAAGATATTGCAGACCTTGATGGCATCTTGGGGTCACCAGGTTTCAAAAAGCGCCATCAAGCGCCACCTCCACAACCACAGGCTCTTTGCCAGAGGAAAGCCATTTCTGACCAGGAGACACAGAAGCAAGCGCTTAGAGTTTCCCAAACATAATTTAAATTATGACTGAAACAAGGTGCTTTGGTTGGATGAGACCAAAACTGCACATTCAGGTTAAATACAGCATCGGCATGTTTGGTGTCGAAACAGAGATGTATACAAGGAGAAGCACCTCATACCCACGGTGAAATATGATGATGGGTCAGTCATGTTTTGTAGCTGTTTAAATTCAAGAGGTCCAGGAGCACTGGCTAAGATTAATGATGTAACGAATTCCGTAAGCATCAGGATATTTTGGCTCACAATCTGGTTGCCTCCGCCACAAGGCTGGGACTTGACTGTAGGTGGATTTTCCAACAAGAAGATGACCCAAAGCATACCTCAAGATCCACACAGAAATGGTTCTGTGACAACAAAATCAATGTTCTGCAATGGCCATCTCAGTCGCCAGACCTCAATACAATTGAAAACCTGTGGGCTAAGTTGAAGAGGGCAGTTGATAAACGCAAACCCAAGAATGTGAAGAATCTTGAAAGGATGTGCCAGGAGGAATGTTCCAAAATCCCCGCAAAATGTGTGCCTTAACCTCGTCAAAAATTGCAGGAAAAGACTCCACACTGCTATCCTTGCCAGAGCTGGTTGGACTAAGTGCTACATGAAGGGTACCAATCATTATAAAACCTTGATTTTGTAGAAATTTATTTTGCATTAAATGATTGTTATGATTTTGGTTGTTTCCATCCAAACATGTTGGTATATTCCGTTTCTCTATAAGTATATTGTTTATATACTCAGAGGCAATGAAAACGCAACACCAGTTTGGATTCAAATAATTTTGTGACTCAAATTTATTTTCTTATTTTAACAATTCAAATATGTTGGATGGTTTGACTTTGATGAATGAAATGTGTTAATGGGCCGATTTGGACAATAATAAAAGATGCATAAAACATAACAAGCACAAGTTGAAAATGAAAAATCACAAGAAGACTGAACGGAACACACATTTAAAAATGAACTCAAAAGAACAGTCAGTACCGGGTGTGACCCCCACGAACATCCACACAGGCAGTACAACGTCTCTTCATGGACCTGACTAAGCGTCTTAGGTTGTCTTGGGGAAGTTGTCGCCACTCTGCCTGTAGTGCATTCTGGAGTTGCTGCCTGGTTTGAGGTCTGGGTACTCTTGATGAAAGAGCTCGTCCCAGTTGGACGTACTACACCCAAAACGTACTGATGCTGGACGTACTACACCCAAAACGTACTGATGCTGGACACCCAAAACGGTGAGCCACTTGCCGGGCACTTACTCCCGCCTCTAGCATACCCAGGGCCCTGTTCCGTTGTTCAGTCGACAGACGTGGCATTATGACACTTAAAAATGTTTTTTGTGTGGGTTTTATCATGGCTTTATATAGCGAAGACAACCCCTCCTTCATTTCAACCACTGTACTTGCACAACTCCTAATCCCATATGTTGTAGTCAATATGGATTGATGAGAGTCCAACTCAAACTGTTGAGTTACATGATGATCATTCATGTGTAACGAGGTACACATTGTGACCCCAATGGTCACTTAAGAACTCAAATTGGACTACTCAGGTCCTGAGCAAAAATAAACCAAAATTTAGTGTTGCGTTTTCATTGCCTTTGAGTGTATATATTTAGGGGTACAAGCCCGTAGGGCAGAAACCCTATTGTTTTTGTGCTGGTTTATTATTATTATTATTATTATTAGGGGTTCAAGCCCGTAGGGCAGAAACCCTATTGTTTTTGTGCTGGTTTATTATTATTATTATTATTATTATTATTATTATTATTATTTCTTTTCTCCTTCAGAAATGTTTTCGCAACTTCTCGTGAGATGGTAAATGGTAGAGACCTGAAATTTTGCACATTGGTTGGAAGTTGTGTGTAAATGCTACCCAAGGCATTTTTAACTCAATCGGCCTGATTTGGGCGCTATAATTCAAGAGAAACAGTTTTTTACTTTAAAGGTCATAACTCCTACACTGTAAGTCTGATTTACATGAAACTTGGTACAGACATTTCTTGGTCCAAACTCTACAACTTTCCCATACGGACCTCAAAGGTCCGCCATATTAGATTTAGATTAGATAGACCAAGTTTTACAAAGCTTTCCTACAGCTTGTTGAAATCTCATTTCTTTTCAAAGATATTGACCAATGAACTTCAGCAGGGGCATGGCTTAGCACATAAATAGACAAAATTCAAAAACCATTGGGCCAATCATCACAGAACTTGCAGAATATGTCCATATGAGTACCAGGAACATAGCTTGACAGTTTCATGCAAATCGGCCCATAGGGGGTGCTATAAATGCAAAAAATGGGCATGGCATGACACAAATCAGACTATAAATCAGCAATTGTTTATCCTATAGCCATTAAACTCACAGAATATATTCAGATAAGTACTTGAAACATACCCTGAAAATTTCATTCAAATTGTCCGATAGGGGGCACTATAAATGCAAAACAAAGCAACGCAGTATAACACAAATCAGACTATAAATCATAAATAGTTTTCCCAATCATTACAAAACTCACAGGATATGTCCACATAAGAACCTGAAACAAAGCCTGAAAGTTTGAATCAAATCAACCAGTAGGGGGCGCCATAAATGCACAAAATAGCCTAGCATAACACTATACATCATAAGTTGTTGGTCCAATCATTACACTGGCAAAATAGGTCCACATAAATACCTGCAACATACTCTTAAAGTGGTTTTGTCCCCGCCGCGCTTGTAGCGAGCGGAGGGGGGGACATAGTATTCAACTTAAATCGGCCGTCCGTCATGTCCCGTTTGTTCGAACGCGATATCTCAAGAACGGTTTGACCGATTCCATTCATCTTTGGTGTTAAGGTATATTGGTATGATACGCCGACCCCTGTAGATTTCCGTGACCTTGGCATTATTCTCAAGGTCATTACGATAATTTGACCACTTACAAATTCCTTGTCAACATGATATCTCAAGAACGGTTCGACCGATTCCATTCATCTTTGGTGTCAAGGTGTATTAGGGGCGGGGGACATAGTATTCAGCTCCATTCGTCCACCCGGCCGTTCTTCCGACCGTCCCATACCGTTTGTTGTGAACGTGATATCTCAAGAATGGTTTGACCGATTCCATTCATCTTTGGTGTCAAGGTGTATTAGGGGCGGGGGACATAGTATTCAGCTCCGTCCGTCCGTCCATCCGTCAGTCCGGTATGTCCCGTTTGTTGTGAATGCGATATCTCAAGAACGGTTTGACCGATTGCATTCATCTTTGGTGTCAAGGTGCATTAGGGGAGTGCTCACAGCCCACTCGATTTACGTGACCTTGCCATTATTCTCAAGGTCACTACGACCATTTCACCACTTACAAATACCTTGTCAATGTGATATCTCAAGAACGGTTTGACCGATTCCATTCATCTTTGGTGTCAAGGTGTATTAGGGGCAGGGGATATAGTATTCACCTCCATCTGTCCAGCCGTCCGTCCGTCCGTCCGATCCCGTTTGTTGTGAACGCGATATCTCAAGAACGGTTTGACCGATTCCATTCATCTTTGGGGTCAAGGTGTATTAGGGCCGGGGGACATAGTATTCAGCTCCGTCAGTCCATCTGTCCAGCCATCCGTCTGTCACATCCCGTTTGTTGTGAACGCGAAATCTCAAGAACGCTTTGACCGATTTTATTCATCTTTGGCTTCAATGTGTATTTGTGTGATATGCCGACCCCAGTCGATTTCTGTCACCTGGCGGGGGACATAGCCACGTTTAGTGGCAACACTTGTTAATTAAGCTGCTAAAGCTTTCAACTACTAATGGTCTTTCTTGGCTTGAATCCCGGAATTGCCGCTTGCGGCTATATTATTTTTCTTCTTCAAAAATGTTTTTGCAAATTTCCGTGAGATGGTAAATGGTAGAGACCTGAAATTTTGCACATTGGTTGGAAGTTGTGTGCAAATGCTGCCCAAGCCATTTTTAACTCAATCGGCCTGATGGGGGCACTATAATTCAAGAAAAACAGTTTTTCACTTTAAAGGTCATTACTCCTACGCTGTGAGTTCGATTTACACGAAGGTTGGTACAGACATTCCTTGGTCCAAACTCTACAACTTTTCCATAGGACCCCTAAGGTCCGCCATATTGGATTTTCCGTCATTTTGAATTTTTTGAAAAACACATTTTTGAGATCTCCTCCTAGGCCGTAAGTCTGATTCCTTCGTGGCTTAGCACGTAAATGGACAAAAGTCAACAACCATTGGGCCAATCATCACGGAACTCGCAGGATATGTCCATATAAGTACCAGGAACATACCTTGACAGTTATAAATGCAAAAAATGGGCATGGCATGACACAAATCAGACTATAAATCAGCAATTTTTTGTCCTATAGCCATAAAACTCACAGGATATATTCATATAAGTACCTGAAACATACCCTGAAAATTTAATTCAAATTGACCGATAATGGGCGATATATATGCAAAACTAAGCAGCGTGGTATACAACCCCAATTCCGAAATACTTGGGACAAAGTGTAAATTGTGAATAAAATCCAAACGCAATGACTTTCAAATCACACCAGCCAGTATTTTATTCACAATAGAACAGAGATAACATAGCAAATGTTGAAACTGAGAAATTTTACAATTTTATCCACAAAATGAGCTAATTTCAAACTTGATGGCTGCTACAGGTCTCAAAAATGTTGGTACAGGGGCCTGTTTACCATGGTGTAGCATTCCCTCTTCTTTTTAACAGAAAGTGGAGGCATCTGGGCATTGAGGAGACAAGTTTCTTGAGTTTAGCTGTTGGAATTTGATCCCACTCGTTTAATACAGGCTTCCAACCGCTGGAGAGTTTTGGGTCTCCTTTGACGTACTTTTCATTTAAATATGTGCCAAATGTTCTCAATCAGTGAAAGATCAGGACTGCAGGTAGGCCAGTTCAGCACACGGAGTCTTCTACTACGAAGCCATGCTGTTGTAATTGCTGCAGTATGTGGTTTTGCATTGTCCTGCTGAAATACACAAGGCCTTCCCTGGAATAGATGTCGTCTGGAGGGGAGCATATGTTGCTCTAAAACCTTTATAAACCTTTCAGCATTCATGGTGCTTTTTAAAACATGCAAGTGTCCCACACCATATGCACTAATGCATCCCCATACCATCAGAGATGCTGGCTTTTGAACTGAACGCTGATAACAGGAGGGGTGGTCTTTCTCCTCTTTAGCCCGGAGGACACGATGCCCATGATTTCCAACAAGAATGTCAAATTTGGACTCGTCTGACCACAAGACACTTTGCCACTTTGCTACAGTCCATTTTAAATGAGCCTTGGCCCACAGAACACGGCGGCGCTTCTGGATCATTCTCAACAATGGCTTCCTTTTTGCATGATAGACTTTTAGGTGGCATCTGTGGATGGCACGGCAGACTATGTTTACAGACAGTGGTTTCTTGAAGTATTCCTGGGCCCATTTAGTAATGTCAATGACAGAATCATGCCAGTGAGTGATGGAGTGGCGTCTAAGGGCCCGACGATCACGGGCATCCAGTAAAGGTCTTCGGCCTTTTCGGGTACACACAGAGATTTTTCCAGTTTCTCTGTATCTTTTGATGATGTTATGCATTGTCCATGATGAGACCTTCAAAGCCTTTGCAATTTGACATTGAGGAACATTGTTTTTAAAGTATTCCACAATTTTTTTTACACAAGCCTTCACAGGTTGGAGAGCCTCTGACCATCTTTACTTCTGAGAGACTCAGCCTCTCTAAGACATCCCTTTTATAGCCAATCATGTTACACACCTGATGCCAGTTAACTTAATTACTTGCTAAATGTTCCTTCAGCTGTTTCTCTTATATATTAATTGCTTTTTCAGCCCTTTTTTGACTGTGTCCCAACTTTTTTCAGACCTGTTGCAGCCAGAAAATTTGAAATAAGCTCATTTTGTTGATAAAAATGTAAAATGTCTCAGTTTCAACATTTGAAATGTTATCTATGTTCAATTGTAAATAACATATTGGCTCATGTGATCTGAAAGTCATTTTGATTTTATTCACAATTTACACTTCGTCCCAACTATTTCTGAATTGGGGTTGTAACACAAATCAGACTATAAATCATAAATAGTTTCCCAATCATTACAAAACTCACAGGATATGTCCACATAAGAACCTGAAACATAGCCTGAAAGTTTCAATCAAATCAACCAGTAGGGGGCACCACGAATGCACAAAATAGCCTAACGTGACACAAATCAGACTATACATTGCTATACCAGTTGTCGGTCCAATCATTACACTGGCAAAATAGGTCCACATAAATACCTGCAACATACTCTGAAAGTGGTTTTTGTCCCCCGCCGCCGCGATAGCGAGCGGAGTGGGAGACATAGTATTCAGCTCCGTCCATCCGTCACGTCTGTCCGGCCGTCCATCATGTCCTGTTTGTTCTAAACGCGATATCTCAAGAACGGTTTGACCGATTCCATTCATCTTTGGTGTTAAGGTGTATTGGTGTGATACGCCGACCCCAGTCGATTTCCGTGACCTTGGCATCATTCTCAAAGTCATTACGACCATTTGACCACTTACAAATACCTTGTCAACATGATATCTCAAGAACGGTTTGACCGATCCCATTCATCTTTGGTGTCAAGGTGTATTAGAGGGATGCTCACAGCCCACTCGATTTACGTGACCTTGCCATTATTCTCAAGGTCATTACGACCATTTGACCACCTACAAATACCTTGTCAACATGATATCTCAAGAACGGTTTGACCAATTCCATTTATATTTGGTGTCAAGGTGTATTAGGGGCGGGGGACATAGTATTCAGCTCCATCCGTCCGGCCGTCCGTACCGTCCCGTTTGTTGTGAACGCGATATCTCAAGAACGGTTTGACCGATTCCATTCATCTTTGGTGTCAAGGTGTATTAGGGGCGGGGGACATACTATTCAGCTCCATCCGTCCGGCCGTCCGTCCGTCCCGTCCCGTTTGTTGTGAACGCGATATCTCAAGAACGGTTTGACCGATTCCATTCACCTTTGGTCTCAAGGTGTATTAGGGGCGGGGGACGTAGTATTCAGCTCCATCCGTCCGTCCGTCTGTCATGTCCCGCTTGTTGTGAACGCGATATCTCAAGAACGGTTTGACCGATTCCATTCATCTTTGGTGTCAAGGTGTATTAGGGGGGTGCTCACAGCCCACTCGATTTACGTGACCTTGGCATTATTCTCAAGGTCATTACACCCTTTTTACTGCTTACAAATACCTTGTCAACATGATATCTCAAGAACGGTTTGACCGATTCCACTCATCTTTGGGGTCAAGGTGTATTAGGGCCGGGGGACACAGTAATCAGCTTCGTCAGTCCATCTGTCCATCCGTCCGTCTGTCACGTCCCGTTCGTTGTGAACGCGAAATCTCAAGAACGCTTTGACCGATTTTATTCATCTTTGGCTTCAATGTGTATTTGTGTGATACGCCGACCCCAGTCGATTCCCGTCACCTGGCGGGGGACATGGCCACGTTTAGTGGCAACACTTGTTAATTAAGCTGTTAAAGCTTTCAACTACTAATGGTCTTTCTTGGCTTGAATCCCGGAATTGCCGCTTGCAGCTATATTTTTGTATTGTTTGTGCATTACCAGTCAGGGGTGCCAGTAATTTTTGAGCCCACTGTATATGATATAATAAGGAAAACATTCTTCTTTCCTCTGCCAAGGAGGTTGCTTTTGCCAGTGTTGGTTTGTCTATCTGTTTGTATATTTGTGTACAAGGTAACTCAAAAAGTTTTTTTTCAGTAATCTTGTAATTTTATCTTGAAATTTTATTGTTTCTGCTATTTTGTGGGTGGCGTACTATTACATCAGGGATGGACCCTATTGATTTTGACCACAATCGGTCAAACAACCCATCTTGAATCCTATGACGCAATAACTAAACTTCGCTCCCAGTGATATTACTCAAATTTTGTGGGTTGATTGGTCTCACATCAGGGACAAAACCTATAAGAAGGGTTAACAAGCTAAATCATGATCATGTTGATGAAATTCCACCCTGATATGATGAATAAGTTATTCTATGCATCATTATTTGGTATTAAGAGTGTGATTTCAACCACCAAAATCATCAATACTGAGCTCATCAGAGTTGATCTTTTTTCTGGGCTTAGTCATTTTTTAAAAAATGTGGGCCAAAGGGTCCATTTTTCAAAAAAATCAGTATACATAGAAGGAGCTGGATAAGCAAACTTTTTATGGGCCCTAAAGTTGGATACAGTTTGTAAGTTGGTCATATTAAAAGCAAGTTGTCTATCTCAAGTGGAGACATGGTGAGATCATTGCCTAAAATCAGGGTTCTACAGGGTCCGTTTGTCCTGTGACCATTTTTGGGACCCCCCCCATAACCCCATTAATGATCTGGGTTACAGTAATGTCATCATATTTGACAAAGAAGTTGTCAAATAGTCTTTAAACACACAAATTTCAATTACCTGGACCCTCCAATATCCCAAAAATCATTATCGCATGAAACAAAATCCAGTTTTAAAGGGTTAATATTGCATACAAAGGAACTATTATCCCATTTGTAAGCACTGGCTCCAAGAGAGGAGGCAATCAATGACCACTTTATCAACTTTAGCCCTGTAGCTCATATAAAAAATTACTTATGGGTATCTAGATATGGTTACAAATCAAGTGCAGGAAAAAAGTGGGTGCGGGACCCAAATTTCCCAGGGCCATAATGCCGAAATGACTAAAGGTATGAAGCAGAAATTTGGGATTCCTTCAAATTGGGGTCAAAAACTTTTTTTTTTTTTTCAGGCAAATCTGAGAGATGTCACTGGGGAGGGTGCGTGAATTGACGTGGAATGACCAAGCTATGAATGCAGCTTCTGGTCACTGGTGCAGGCTGAAGGACAAATAAGTGCTGAGGAGCGACGCGGATGTTGCAACCGGTTAGCTACCCCAGTCAGCTTTTATGTGTACAAGTGTTAGCTGTGCCACACAGAGTTCAGTTTACTAGCTGCAGCTTCACCGAAAGAGTATGAAATTTGTTTACTTTGCGTCAAGGCAGTGCAAGCTCGCTAGCACAAAGGTGCTTTTAGTAGCTTGCCGACGTCATTAACTAAGGCTAGCAAAGTAAGTTTGCTGTAGGCTTCATGTACTGTACCTGATTGTATTGTGCTGTACTGTGATGTACTATTTTTGCCAACTGCGATAGCAGAATAATCTTGGTGGAATACTATATGCAAGCATTCAACTCAAGAACATCCTGGCTAACTTTTGGAGATCACTGAGAAGCAGTTAATGACTTATGTCCTAATGTAAACTACAGTGAAATAAGTCCAGGCTAACACTAATAAGAAAACAATGTCCATACATGATAAACTTCATTAATTGCCCCCGTATGTTTATGTTTGCTGTGCAGGACATAGACTTTAAGGTCTATTAAATGGAGCCCATAAACAATAATCAAGCAATATTCATCTGTAATGGCAACCCATTGAGGCAGTATTTGCTTCAAGCAGGACTCGACTGCCATTCTCCCCAGACACACTCGATGGGGGTAAAACATTCTGAATCTCGTAGAATCTTATATTTATCACCTATAAGGCTACCCATACATGCATTTTTACAAATTAGTATGGATGGAGATATCCATCTTTTTGAAGTATGACTGCCAAATAGCATTGATGTTGATATTTTAATTCAAAGGACAGGTAAAGTACAATCTAAAATGGTCACTATAGAAGGCTAGGTGCAGGATATTGCCTCAGCTCAATATTAAAACATATTTGTACAGTTTAGTGAGTTTTTGCCATTCAAATTTTAATCAGCATGAGCTCTATGGATGTCACAAAAAATAATAACAAACTTGTGATTCTCGTGAAGTTGAATCTCCACTTCAAAGTAGGAAACAAACTAACCTCAGGCTACATTTTCTGTGAGAAATATTGCCTTTTGTCAACCTCACTTGCTCACCCTCACTACCTGTAGCCTATATAGCTGAATGCTAGCACAACATTACGTAAAACAATCACTTAAAAATATTTCATTTTAGCTGCTGGCTTTTCTTAGCCCAGTGCACAAATATAGCAATCTTACTAGATTGACAACCCTGGAGAAAATTTATTACAGTGGACTTCAACCAGATTGTTTCACCCTGACCACAATCCCAGACCATTGGCAAAATATGCCAATGTCAAAAAAATGCAACATAACCATTACATGTGCTTTGGGAACTGCAAGTTGTGTGTCATTTTTGCACTTTGTTTTGTGACATGATGGTTTGGTTCAGATTATTTTCGGCATGTTAACTTTAGATGAAGTGGAAACAATCCACCCTGAAGCAACAGGTGCAGTATTGTACTCTATCCTTACAGGCCTCAGCCATAGAAAATATTATTCTCACAGTGCAATTTATTAGGAACACCTCTGCACTTCCTTATTCCCGTAATTATCCAGCTAACCAATCATGGCAGTTGTGCATAAGGTCATGCAGTTACAGGTCAGGAACTTCAGTAATGTTCACTCATAACATCAGAATGGGGGAGAAAAATGTGACCTCAGTGACCGTGGCATGGTCATTAGTACCAGACGGGCTGCTTTGAGTATTTCTGAATGCTGATCTAGGATTTTCACACACAACAGACTCAAGCCCAGCCTACTATAGCGACCATTTTAGTTCAAACTTTACCTGTTTTTTTACATTTACTTATTACCATTAATGTAAATTTGGCTGTGTCATACTTCGTAAAATGAATTATATCTCTGTCCTGCATATAAAAAATTAGAGCTTTTTGAAAATGCGAGCATTGGTAGCCTGAATCGCGTCGGGATGGTGATCCACTTCGGCGAAAGCAGGTCTGAGGATTCATGGATGCGGTCTCCCTCACCACCCTCATCCTGGGAACAAGGCCCTGTCGCTAAATATTTAATCAAATAAGGCCTATGGGGTTGCCATGGAGGTGGGAACACAGGACAGTTCTAGAAACAAGGGAAGGGCTGAAGGGATCAGCATTCTCAATGGCACATCGCACTAGACTGCTGGGATATCTAAAGCTGTTGCTCATCAGAGAGCAAACTGCCAGCCTGCTATTCAACCGACACTAAAAAGGAAAATAGACAAATATTTTAACTCTGAATTTACCAGTCATGGGTGTTCTTTTTTGTCCCCGCTCAGCAAAGCCAAATTTGCAGCTCTTTTTTCCTCTGCAAACAAAAAGAAGATCCTCAGCATTCTTTTGGCAGCAGTACATGGATCAGTGATGCTTAAGCTTAGTGATGAGGCTAGTATCTGAATCACTGACAGCGTTTCATTCAAATACAAAACATAGCACCAAAAAATAATCCTCCTTTTTAATATTGCTTCCGAGTAACTACAGAGAGGGATAAATCTGAATGAAGGCACCTTGATAGATGGATAAATGTTTACACTCATGACATTACAGGTTGGAGACTTGACATGGGAGTTACCGTAAGGGGATTGTTAAGTCTAAGGGGAAGCACTGAGCATGCTCAGTATTGCTGAGTGAGGACAGAAGAGTCCAGTCACTGCGTAAGTTTATTTCTTATTCATCCTCAACCCCCCTTGCAGCTTACAACTGGAAGTGTTGATGGACCCAGGGGCTTCCTGAGCTTAAGTACAGGAGTCAATGCTAAGCTCATTAACAGTTTCATGAGTTAAAAACACGTTTCAAACATGGCCGCCATTGCACATACCATCCCTAATTTGGACATTCTGGTTAGACCTCCACATCTTTCATCCCCTATAGCTTTTCATCCTGACCTTGGTAGACTCTCATTCATGCCCACTCTGTCCTTTTTCTTCCTGAATACTTCCTGATATCTTCCATCTATACAAGGGGTGTCCAATCTAATCCACAAAGGGCCGGTGTGGGTGCTGGTTTTTGTTACATCTCAACACTAACACACCTGATTCTACTCATCGAGGTCTTAATTGAACCCCCTGATCTGTTAATTAGTGGCATCAGGTGTTGTGGCACAGGGATAAAGCAAAAACCTGCACCCACACCGGCCCTTTATGGATAAGATTGGACACCCTTGATCTATACAGCATGTCCACTATTTTGTTTGCTCAGTCAGTGATCCCGTTGTACCTTCCACTATTTTAACTAGATCATAGCAAATTTCCGTCTAATGAGAACAGCATTCCATTGGCAGACTGATACATAGGCGCTTGTTTGAAAATAATATTTATTATTGCTCAGTCCTCTTATAACTGAATACATTTTTCAACTAAAATTTAGCACTTTTATCTTATTTGTACGGCACAAAGCATCTAGAAAGTTGGCAAGATTAGTTATAGACCAGGGGGGGCACCCCTGGTCCTGGAGAGCCACAGAGTATGGTGGTTTTTGCTGTTACCCAGCACTTGATCGATCAAAAAAAGCCATTGATTACACAACTAACTTACCTGGTTTCTTAGGTCTAAATTGGGTGGTGAAAACGAAAACAAGCATATACCAATTTGAGGGACAGCAATTAAATTTTCAAACTTAAGCAATTAACTTAAGTGCTACTGCTATTCTCGCCAAATACTCTGCGAAAGTAACAGCAGGTCTTTGAATGATATACAGTGACGGTATTTGCTTCACATGAACATAAATGATTGTCGCCAGAAAAAAAAAAACATTACAGTTCCAAAACTGTAACTTGCTTGCGTTGCCTGTACCATGAACATTCAAAGGGAAGACCAGTTTCACGCGCGGAAACCATTGACTGTAAATGGTCTATGGGTGCTACTTCATTTTGCTAACGTCTCTTCGTCGCATCTTAGCTCCTCCCAGCAAGCATCTTTGAGAAAGATGCAAGGACGGAGGTGCCAAAAGCTGCCAAATGAGAAAACCACAGAGCTAAAGAAAACACTAGAATGGACACGAGACCAGTTTTGGCGAGATTCGCGTCCGCTATCTTACCGAGGGATAGCGTCCCGCACGGAACTGTGAGAAACCTTTGACAAAGGTAGTTTAGAGGTGGAATACAGAGATTATGTAGATGATTTTTACATGAAGATGCTAACGGTATATTAACCTCAGTGAAGTTTGTATATGAGCATATGTGAAAAATCGACCCAAAAGTGAACTTGATGCTGATGATACTACAGTTAACACAGATTTATCACTTATCATACATAATATTTTTACTGTGAAAGAAATTCAGTGTTTTTAATTTCATTTTATCGCGAGGATGCAAAAGTTAGCATAATGAAAAGCACCCTTTGGCTGCATTCAATTAGACTTTTTTATTTAGGAAAGTTCCTAAGACCTAGAAAATGACCCAGAAGTATTTACGTGGCAGCCATGACGTGTGTACAAATTCTCTAAATGTTAAGGAAAGGTGCTTCAATGCCACCTAATTCATCTCCTTTAGCACAGGGTACACTGGACCATCCTTTATGAAAAGAAAGGAGATAACACCGTCGCACAATTCCATGCGGCAGCAATATTCAAAGCGACAACCATCCATCTGGTGAATCACGAAAACCAACGAACATGACGGGCAAGAGTGGATTCGGATTCTTTCAGCAGCGCAGTTGTCATTTCCCAAGGCAACATGAATTCCCCTTCACACCTTTGATTAACCTCGTGAACGTAACCACTGAGGGTAAAGAAAAGTAGTTTGGAATAAGGTGATAGGACATAATTCTTTTTGCCATTCTAAAGCAACCAATGGCCGAAACCGGAAGTGTGTATTACGACGCAAATATTCTAGTGCCGCCCTTGGCAAGGTTTGAACATTTAAAACCTAAAATTGTCGATCTTCAGATGTGAACTTCTAGCTCACATTATTCACTCATTCACAAACTAACAAGGTTTAAACTTAGAAACATCACCACTGTTGAACAATGATCGATCAGTTAAACATCTGTGCACTACTATAGTTCAGACTATAACATATTTTGGAAAACCAGGTCTTTAATGTTCTGATGAAGTCTTGCCCAAAGCGGGAGGTTGTGTATCAGTTACAGCTCGGGGCTGAGCAGACAAGATGAAAACTTCCACCACCCCAGAAGCAGAGCAGTGTACACCAGCTTCACATCTCAGGACAAGTCGATGCTTTGGCAGCCACTAGCACTCCCTTGTCTTTATCTGTCCATGTCAAAAAAGACGGCCTCGCAATTCTTGTTGGAAATGGTACAGAGTAAAAAAAAACCCACCTCACCCTGTGCCCACCCCTCCCGTTGTGAAGGTTTATACCAAACAAGGAACAGCGCTAGTCAGTTCGGCACTGTAATGCTGATCCCCGGGTCCCCAGGCTTGCTGCGTGTGTATCTATACGAGACACGCACTCTGGAAGCGGACGGGAGAGCGAGAGCGCGAGGCCTTATCCGGCGCCCCAGTATTGACAGTGCTGCTAATCCCCTCCACCTGCTCAAACACACCCCAAAACAATCCTCGCGCCCCTCCCGCTTGCCTATTCCGCAAGGCCCCTGGGGGCCAGCTGCGCTGGGCTCTCAGTTATCGGCCCTGGCGAGGTCCCACTTCCCCCAACCCGAGTCTGAGGATTCTCGCTTTAATCGCCGCGAAAACAAATAGTTTTCAAATGTTTGGAAAGCAGCAGTGTTTGCACCCGAGCCTAAGAAAATAGTTTTTACAAGCTATCCAGCTGTGATTAGGGGCGAGAGAATTGAATTTCTGAGGTATTAATAATATTAATATTAGCCTAATTAATTGCATTGTTTGACTTTGCCAAGCGTCCTGTGTACTTTCTACAGAACGCTACACTCGGTGTTCTTCTTGCTCTCCAGTCTCTTCCAGCCTCCATACCTCAAATTCAAGAAATGCCACAACTTTAACTTTTCTGTTCCTTCTCTGTGGGTGTAATATGATTATGGTCTGAGAGAATAGCAAATTACAGTAATACTCATTCAGTGTGCAACACTGTGACATTGGGCACAGTTTAATTATTGTTGCCTTAAGTCCTTTGTAAGTAAGAATGTTGGTTAGCATGAGGCTAGGGATTGGAATGGAGATACTTGGCAGATGAAAGACTGGGCGCCTGTGGTGGGACAGTAGGACTTAAGAGACACATGCATGCACTGAAGCTTATATCTGAGAGCTGGCACCACAAAGTCCTGAGGGCCGGACTCAAGGCATCACGTAATGATGTGGTATAACTTTGAAAGAGGCATTTCCCCATTCAAAAGATACACGTCCATTGATGTTTTACAGGGGTTTGGGGCTCCTTTTGAATGCTGTGAGCTAAATTCCTGGGTGAGACGTCGTATCCATGAGGCGGTTGCTAACTACAATTCCTCCAATAAGTACCTAGTGCTTTCCATGGAAAATAGGTAATCTCTCCGAAATTGCCTCGGAAAATGGTGTCTGTGAAAGGGATTAATAATATTTCTTTGAAAGAATACATTACAGATTCTGTTTGCATATCATTTGAGTTGCCTGCTAAGCAAGGCTAAGTGATAGGCTCTCTTCCATTATTTTCCTGTATTTTACCAAAGGTATGGATGAGAACCTTTCCCTTTTCTCAAGGCTGTCGATGCAGTTCAAGACAATGACTTTTCTGCCACTATACTCGTTTCCAATTTGGAAAGTCATGGTTCATTCTTCAAATTCAAAGGGGATGTTAAACCGCAATGTGGTTTGTGCTTTTATATTTATATAAATGAATAAATTTACGCACATGTGAGGGCTAGGAGACTGAGTTGACACCTACTAACATGCCAAATAATTTGAGTGCTTAATAAAAAAAACCCAATTATATTAATAACAATAGTACTTAACTTATAAAAAACTGAACTCATCACTGCTTTTGAGGTGCTGTGTGTCCAACAGCCCTGAAAAAACTATCAAGCCCGGATGAGCCAAGAATGACAGGATTTTAATACAACAGAATTTTTTTTATTAATCATTAACAAAGGAGCTGTACGGAGGCAGAGTGGGGATGGAGATGAGGACAACCCCACTTTGGGCTGTAGAGATTCGATAGAAACAAAACGCCATGCAGTCCCAAGCGTGCCACAATCAACCAATTTAGATTCCACAGAACAAGGACAGAAAAAAAATCTGTAACAGAGGTTAGAAGGACTGAAGGGCTGAGATGCAGCACTGAACTGAGAGAGCAGTCCATATTGCAGCAAGGAGCTCTGCAAGAGAGTGTCTATAAGAGAGTGCCTTGGTGAGCCTCCACCACTCTCTGATCTTCATGGTAAAACGGCTCCGTGACCTAATTGGGGCCTCCATGTTGACCAGAGAAGCAAGCCCGGTCACCTGGACGTACGTCAGACCTGATTAGAGCAGAGACCACCGTGTTCTTGTCATGACCCTGATCCCTACCAAATGGTCAAAGGGCAAGGCAGCTGCCAAGTCCTTCTCAGTAGCTGGCGCGGTGGTCTCGAGCCTGGGAACACCGCAAAGAATGCGCCACGGCCTACTTTAGTTCCAGTCCACTACCCGGGGCAGAGCAGGGCCATAGCAACCTCTCCCTCCATTCCATACTAAACAGTGCTTTGGAGACTTTAGCAAGAATAGCAGGCTTCATCGGCACAGCCCACTTTACTTGTAGCAGGATAGCCACAGCACTCATATTTGGCACAAAGAAAGCAAAATCAAAACAAAGGCGAGCTCCTACGACTTCAACTTTTCAGTCATTTTTGTCTGTATAATACCAGCATGGTTCCTTTAACAACAATCCACATGCAGGGCAGATGAAATGCTCTCAATTTGTGTCCATCAATATTACACAGATGACAATTCTGAGAATTAAACCAGACTAAGTAAAACAGGAACTGAGCAGAATGGCATTTCTGTCAGCTCGAATTAGACCATCTTTAAAAGTCCAGACATATTGTAGCTTTCTGCAATTAACCAAGTTTTTCCAAAAGTCTATAAAAGGCTGGGAGGAAGAGCTGACTGAGATACAAGGTGCACAATTTTGATATCACTGTGGATCAACCATCTAAGGACACTAGGAATGATCATTCTGTGGTATAATGCCAATAAATACAGCGGGTAGATACAGATATTTGAAGGGTGTGGCGTTGTTGAGCATTAGTGTTATTGGCTATAAGGAAGTTACAGTGACCCCTAGTGGTCATTAGCTGAAATGGCGGCCCAGCCTTGAGGAGCGATAGTCAGCCCTTAGCTGGACAAAGGCATGGAGCAAGTTTCGGTCCAGGTTGGTGAGCTGCTCTCCTGAGCACACCTGCTTTAGGTTGTCAGCGGCAACCACAAGAAGATTGCAGAGAGCATGGAGAGTGTCAAAGAGCTGCAGTACCAGAGGCACCTGTAGGAAGAAATGGTGAGCATTAGCCCGTATGGAAAAAAAATAAACAGAAACAAAACAGGAAGAGAACAGAAAACAGAAAGAAAACAACAAAGCTAATCTACTCAAAACTGGACTAATGGTTCCCTTGAAAAGATTCCTTTGTATCCTGAAACCCCCATCATGACTTTACCAATTCTGTTTTTCAGTGGTCTAAGCCCTGCGATAGATTGATGACCAACCTAGGGTGTACTGCTGCCTCTCGCCAAATGCATGCCGTGACCCCAACCATGAATATGTAGGCCAAATAATAGCTAGATGGAGTTTTCAGAGGGTGCCATATGACCTCTCACCCGGAAATCTTTTGCGCAGCGGCGGTACTCTGCCACATCGCAGATGGCCAGCATGCCGCCCATAGAGCTGTAGCTGAACTGCTGCAAGTGTTCATGAATGACCCTGTGGAACCGCACACCCAGCTCTGTCAGCACAGTGTCCACATTCTTCCCGTCCATGGACTGACGGACCTTCTCCACCTGCTTGCTGACGTAGGCGCAGACCTTGGAGCATGCCTGAGGATTTGAGGAAATAGCAAAAAGTTCAGACAGTCATTCAAACTACCGAGGACAACAAGCCATATATGCTATACAGGTGAAGCCAAAAGCGGTAAAGTGACCTACAGTGGTGTACTGAATCATGACATTGTTTTCATCCTCTGGCTTGAAGTCGGTCTTTTTCTGCTCCGTGGCTAAGATGTACTTCAACTGGCCCATCATGCAATTCAAAGTCCTGGATAAGAGAGCACGGGGTGAATGGTGATCGAAGCTGTGAGTTAAATGGCTGCCAGCCCCAAGAGGGAAAAAGGTCAATGCATGAACAGCATAACTCATTAACTATGCCCTTACACTGCCATTCACAAGTACAATAGATGATGACTGAAAACATTTTGATAGTTCAAAACAATTTACATCAATTTCCTTTTTTTTACTGTGCACCGGCAATGCAGCTCGCAGAAATCAATCCGATGTCAGTCAGCACTAGTGATACTAGCACAGTACAGTGCACTTAATCAGCCTGGTGCAGTAACCAAGTGCTTGCACTGGCAAGGACAGAGCACAGTACAGTGTGCTTTGGATACTTCAGAGAGACTGACCTGTCAATGCCAGTATCCAGCTTCACCTCCATCTGCTCAATCACCTCCTTCTTCTTGTGCAGACACTCGGTAAGTTTTGGAGAAGAGCTGAGAGGGAACAGGGAGGTCAGGGAAGCACAGATAAAACAACCATGGTTCTGATAAGGTCCTTAGAGGGATAAGGCCGGAAGTTGCCGGAAGGCTGGTAGGCACAGCAACGGAGTCCTCGTGCTCTCTCACCTGATTAGGGGCATTAAGTGGTCGTTAAACTGCTTGTCGAAGAGGTGGAAGATGGTGTTGGCCTGCTGGACCACGTCAAGGAAGTAGAGGTTGGCATTCTTTGCGTCTGAGGAGGGGATGGCTGCCAGAAAGACGGTAAAATCACACAATTTCCAAGAGGTCAGGGAATCCATCAAGAGGGTAAAGAAAAGTCAGCAGTGGCTTGTGTGCGACATTATTCATCAAGGGAGCAGGACCAGAGACATTCATGCCAAGAAACCCTCAGTCTGATGCTCTATCAACTTTATTTATGATGGCGCAAAGACTGCCATTCCACTGAACTTGGAATAATACTGGGAACTTCATAAAGAGGCTCAATGTGGACAAGGTTTAATTTAGCCAAACATTTTGCTCGCATCATAGCAGCATTAAAATCCAACACTAGTGAGTACCTGAGAGGCCTATCTCCAAGGCATAGTCTATGTGGTCAACACACAGGTGCTCGACCAGGAGCAGGAAGATGGAGTAGGCATTCTTGGGAAGGTCTGAGGGATCGGACAGCTGGGGAAGAGGAGTGAAAAGCAGGGGTCTTATTACAGTCAAGGAACATCATAGAACATCACTACCCTCACACCCAGAGGATCTCAACTCCTTCAAACCCTCAAGATCTCATTCAATTCTTGCCCAAAAAATCTCTTCACTATATTTTAACCCAAAAAATCAATGCACTGTAACCCACTTTTTACATTCCCTTCAAATGTCTACAGTCTTCCCTTAAAATTCTAAATTATAATCCACAAGATCTCAGTTCTGGCTTACAGTGGGCTCCACAATTATTGGCACTCCTGACTGGCAATGGACAAACAATACAAAAAAAAAAAAAACCAATAAAATTATAGAGAAACAGAATATAACAATATGTATGAAATACTTTACTTTATTAATGTTTTGATGAAAACAACCAAAATCTTAACAATCATTTAATAAAAAATAAATTTCGACAAAATAAGGGTTTCATAATAATTGGCACCCTTCATTTAGTACTTAGTGCAACCACCTCTGGCAAGGATAACAGCATGGAGTATTTTCCTGTAATTTTTCACAAGGTTAAGGCACACATTTGGAGGGATTTTGGACCATTCCTTTAATCCAGGGGTCCCCAATCTTTCGCAGAAAGGGACCAGTGTGGGTGCAGGCTTCCATTGCAACTAAGCAGTTACACACCTGATACAACTAATCAACCCCTGGACTCTTTGCTAATAAGCTTGATTAGTAGAATCAGGTGTGTAGCTGCTTGTTTGCAATGAAAGCCTGCACCCACACTGGCCCTTTCTGGGAAAGATTGGGGACCCCTGATCTAATCGCATCCTTCAAAGATCCTTCACATTCATGGGTTTGCATTTATCAACTGCCCTCTTCAACTCAGCCCACAGGTTTTCAACTGGATTGAGGTCTGGTGACTGAGATGGCCATTGCAGAGCATTGATTTTGTTGTCACAGAGCCACTTCTGCATGGATCTTGAGGTATGCTTTAGGTCATTGTCATGTTGGAAAGTCCACCTCTGGCCAAATCCCAGCCTTCTGGCAGAGGCAACCAGATTGTCAGCCAAAATATCCTACTACTTTGTGGGATTCATTATGCCATTAATCTTAACCAGTGCCCCTCAACCTCTGAAATTAAAACAGCTCCAAAACATGACTGACGACCCATCATATTTCACCGTGGGTATGAGGTACTTCTTGTATGCATCTCAGTTTTGACGCAAAACATGCCAATGCTATATCTGACCGAAACGTGCAATTTTGATCTTTGTTCCACTGATACTTTAAATGACTTTTGGCAAACTCCAAGCGCTCGCTTGCTTCTGTGTCTTCAGGTCAGAAGAGTCTTTCTTCTGGCAACCCTTCCAAAGAGCCTGTGGTTGTGGAGGTGGCACCTGATGGTGCTTTTTGAAACCTGATAACACCAAGATGCCACCAAGGCCTGCAATTCCTTCAGTGATTCTTGGGGATTTTGTTGCTTTCCTCACCGTCCTCCTCAGTATCCCAGTTGAATACCTCAAGGGTAGAGGACGCAACAGTTTCACACCTTTGGAATTTTTTAATAATTGCCCTGACAGTGGTCAGTGGCGCATTCAATTGTTTGTTAATCTTCTTGCAACCATTACCAGATTTATGGAGGTCTCTACCATCTGCCTCTTTTGAACTGACAGTTGTATTGTTTTCTTCATAATGCTGGATGACAAAGGGATATTGCATGTGTGTTACCTCACTGTTATACCCTAGTGAAACTGAAGTGATGTACTGGCTCAATATATTTCCTTAACCCTTAGATAAAACTTAAATATGTGAAATTTAATATCAGTTTTAATTTTGATAGATGTTATTCTCAATAATCTTTAGGGTGACATTCACTGTGAAACCTTGATTTGGACGAAATAGATTTTTAATTGAAGCAGTAAATGATTTTGGTTGGTTCCTTTGGAACATTAATATTGTACAGTGTTTTTCACAAGCTGTTATTTAGAGTTTCTCTATACACATATTTTGTAGAATGTTTTGAAGTATTGCTTGTGCATTGCCTGTCAGGGGTGTAAATAATTTTTGAGCCACTGTATAGTGAGTGTATATCTAGGCAGAGCCACTGTACGTTTGCCTCTCAGAACGGGTCCAGTTTCACACAACTGCACAGGAGAAATGGACAGGCACTTTGAATCTCGGAGCAAGGTGAAAGTTGGGGAATGGTGCTGAATCACCCTGTGGCAGCGCTCAAAGGCGTGGCGAGTCTCCTGCAGCAAGCTGACCACCACCTCCTGGGAAAGGAAGGTCTCCCCATGCGTGTCAATGCTGGGCCCAAGTGGCAGGTTAGTGCGCTGTCGGATCCGCTCCTTTAGCTCTAGGATGCTGCATCGGGGAAGAGAAACGGAGAATGCAGTGGTTAAAAGGTGGGTAAATTTCAATTTCATTCATACCTGAAACGAGGGAGAAATGGTATGAGCCAAGTAGCTTGTCAAACTAGCTAATGGTAGCCAACGCAAGAGGCTAGAAAGTTACCCAGTGCTCTGATGTTTCCTAGCAAGCACCTCAGGCTAGTTAGTAAGGCCATAATGGTAGCATGCTTTAAAATGAGAACCAAAGCGAGACTGGGGTTTAAGCATGCACGTAAACACACCTAGTGCCAATCAGAACATCAATGAGCCCCATAAGCTGCTCTACACTCCGAGGAAAATAAACATCACAAGCCTGACCTGAACTCAGAGAAGCAGCCAGCAAAAGGAGGGAGACAGGATAAAGCAGTCCATACCTGCCAGTGCCCAGAGGGCGCTTCTGGTGGTTCTTGGAGTCGTAATAGCGCTGCAGGATCATGGCATTGCGCGTGCGCAAGTAATCACGCTCCATATCCATGTAACTCTCCAGGTGCGAGGAGAATATGTTCTTGATCAGCTTGGAAAGGAAGGTGTGCTTGTCAGAGCCCAGGTTGAACTCAGTCAGCTTGGTGGCCAGAGTTGTCGTCCTGGAGACGCACAGAGGGCAGGGGTCCGAAGAAGTTCACATCCCACTGAGTCAAAGCCAAGGGGATAGTAGGTTAAAAAGAGAGAGACTGCAGCCTCACCTGGTGTAGAGGTCGTAAAGGTTCTTGAGGTACTGCTCGGAGTCCGATCTTCGGGTCTCTTCCAGTTTGTCTCTGACGTGGGTCTGGGAACAAATTAAGTGTGTCAGACAGGGGTTACTCACTCTGACACAACTTCTTGATATACAGTGACTATAAATGCAGCCATACTACAACTCAATCTGCTCTAGCCGCGTGGCTGAAGGTAAGCAGGTGTGGGCTTGCTTAGTACTTGGATGTGAGACCAACTAAAAACTAAGTTGCTTCTGGAAGAGGTGTTAGTGAGCCAGTAGGTTGCCATCTTCCCTCTGGTGGAATAATCCCCAATGCCCCACTGCAGTGATGGGGACACTGAACCGAAGGAGACGCTGTCCTTCAAATGAGATGTTAGGCTGAGGTCCTGACTCACTGTGGTCATTAAAGATCCTCTGACACTCTTTGATAAGAGTAGGGGGTTCCCTGGTGTCATGGCTAAAAGTCCCAACCTGGTTCTCTCAATCTGCCACCTAATCATCCCCTGATCTAATTAGCTATAAAACTTCCCTCTCCCTCTCCACCTAAAGCCCCAGGGCTCCCTTGAAAAAAGAGATTCTGATTTAAATGGGATCTCAACGTCCCTAGTTAAATAAAGGATAAATAAATAAAAATAAATAAATGTACACTCAAATTCATAATTCTTAATAATTAGCACCCTTGATTAAAATGAATAAAAAGGCTGCACACAATCAAACACAGACAAAAATCCAGATATTAACCCTTTGATGCATGAGACCTTTCCCCCTGGTCAATAGGGGGTGTTCATCCATCCAGGGGTGGATGCCTTGTAAAAGCTTGGAGGGGGGACTAAAAAACCTCACGTATGTGAGGCATATGCATCAAAGGGTTAAGTTCAATCACGTGGAGAAAATAATATGCTTTTAATTAACCACAGTTATATTTTCATGTTTCAATGATTTTCATTAAGTAATCTTATTTGTTTTAAAGGGAGCACAGAGGAACATGAATGTTGACCATTTCTATGCGGCTCTTGATGAGTCTTTCTGGTCATTATTCCGCGGGGAGATCCATCTACGACCAAGTCTCAGCCTCCAAGCGAAGAAAAACAGATTCTCCCCCTAAATCTCCCAGCACTTAGTGGAATTCATTATGCCACTGAACAGAACAAGTTCTCCTGGACCACAAGCAGCAAAACGTGACAAAAACACCAATAGCTGAACTTTACTGTTTGACTGCAGGTACGGGATATTTCTCCCTCTGGTGGGTTTCAACTCTCGAAACAACTTATTCAGGGGGATATTTCATTTCCATTTTTTGAGAGCATTAAGACGTACTGTACTGTGCAAAAGTCTTTGGCACCCTGCACTTTTTAAAATTCAAATCTGTATTAGATGTTTACTTTTTGTTTCCATATTAAAGTTCCTAAAGATAAAAAGTAAATTAGAAATTCCAAATGCTAATTAAAGAAAAGTTTAAAAAATAAATGTTTGTACTCCATTAAAATTAGTCAATACAGATATTGTAGTCCTGACAGAGCCTTGATGTCGACATCATCATAGCTGTTTGTAATTTCTTGGAGGGACAGACGCAAGTGAGACAGTCAATCTGCAGAAGAACAGTGGCAAGTTCTCCCTTCTGCTTGGAACAAACAAAAAGCCAATCATCTTATAAAACTATAGCACAACAGGACAGTGTCCCAAATTTTTTGGCAAAGGGTAGTCACACCAAATATTGATTCAATTTAGTTTTTAAGTCTACAGCTCTGTTTAGTACATTTCTCAGTTAATAGAAACTTTCAATTTCATCATTTTTGGAAGCATACTTGCCCGAAGAAATTGCTTTAAATGTGACTAAGACTTTAGCACAGTACTGTGCATCTGCAGGAAAATGATCATTTCAGATCAAAGCCAGCGATAAGAGGGGAAAAAAAAGCAGAAACCAGGAATAAGAAAGCAAATGGCTGGAGTACCTGCAGCTTGTTCTCAAAGATGTTTTGGATCAGCTTTGCCATAACAGTCTCGGGGCTGCAGAAGACCTCGCCCACCTGCTTGTTGACCCGTTGGCACAAGATTGCCGTGTCCTCAAAGACATCGTTCCGTATGTAGGCCCCCTGAGCGTGGAGACACGCCGTGTCACAGCAACACAGAAAACCCTGAGTCACACAAGCTACAGTGCAGTTATAATCCTTACCGTATGGCTGCACAGGACAATGCCTGAGAGACCACAGACCAAACAAGTCCCCAACAGGGGTTTCAAACGGAGGCCTATCGGTAAAAACAGAGCGTGCTCAGATTAAATACAGCACTCACCTCCTGGCACTGCTTAATGTAGACATCGACACAGTGTGCATAGCCCTGTGGGTGCAACAGCAGAGTGGCCAGTCAGCATCTCACACACCGTACTGTGCCACTGACTATCACACCTGATCTAAGACCAGGCATCTCTCGATTGACAACAGACTGAAAGGTAACTGAAGCAGATCCAAACAACCAGAGCAGGTTTTGTGATTTTTAAAGGCAACACTTCTGTGTATTAAAACAAACAGACAGCCTTTCAATCCCGATAACGAACAGAACAACCAGTCACTCTATATCGGTGTTTCCCAAACCTCTCCTGGTGTACCCAGTGCATGCCAGGAGAAAACTGCGCGGGCACTATCAATCACTCCCGCCAATTCTCCGGCGGGCACTATTTTGATGGTGATAGTTGCTGTAGGACCGGGGGGGGATGGGTTAGTTGCTTTCTATTTTGTTGAGCGGGGGGAGAGTTTCTTCAGCAGGGGGCATGGCACTAATATTGCATAAATTCCACATCTTCCAGTACTTGTAATTTTGCCGTTTTTTTTTTTTTTTTTTTTTGTGAACACGGACGTGAGAATGCGATATAGAAAATTCCGTTGGGGCGGAATCAATTTGTGGCGGTCCAAGTTGATTCTCTGGCGGCCGGCCACACAATGGTATATGTGTGGGAAACACTAGTATCTGCTAGCATTAAGCCACCGACTCCATTCTTCGCCTGTCCTAGTGTCCAGTCCTGTCCTTGGCCTGTAGACTGCCTTTAGTATGTTGCAAAGAGTATAGCCTATTGTCCATACATGTATTTTATTTTGATAACCTCACAACTGTATCAGTTACCATGGTTACCAGTACAAGTGCCAAGCTTGAAAAGGCAAATTTGCTTTAACTACTGCTTCCAAGCCAATACCCATCCATCCTCACACAGTCCCAAAATGTAGTAAGTTTAAAATAACCATTATGTTAAGAGAGCACTCTAAAAAATCATTTTGTTCAGATATATTGAGATGAGAGGTAAAGAGACCTCTGAATTTTTTTTATGGTAATAAAACTTTGTACATACCGAAAAAAACATTACTTTTCAAATTTACTATGTAATTAATGTCATTCTTTATAAGAGATACACAACTTGATATACTTATATAGCCGGTCTTCTAGTTCAGCGTTGTGTTGCATGTAATGAATAATAAGGCGAAGACCACTCCTCTCTTGCCAGCCAACAGATTTTTATTCTGCGTGCAACGCATCAATATCAGTAGAGCAACTTCGCGTGTCACGTTTCTACATCCACAGCTCTCCACAGCAGAGCTTAATACTAACTGAGTATACAGCATATCACAACATTTTCCAGTTAACAGGACTGAAAACATAACCTCCTATTACCTTAGATGGCGGAGGTAATTTTGAAACGGGGAGCTCGCGTACCTGCATGCAACGCATTAATGTCAGTACTGCAACTTCGCATGTCACGTTTCTACAAGCAGACATTTAAATTAGAGATGGAAGAAACGGCGAACCTCATGAGAAACCACCTAATGCTCCATTAGCCTGGACTTAAGATAGGTAAATTAGCATGCTTCACAAAAGTGCCATTCACGATTAAAATAAACTTGTATAAACTCCAAAGTAATCATCAAAGCAATAATGAACAAAATCTTTGACCTCTGCAAAGAAGTATCTTCGCCTCCGTTTAGCATTTTACTGCGTTTTACAAAACCACTGAAGAGCACTTATGTCATCTTACCTCTCCAATGCAGAGCTGAATACTGAGAAGAATTCTGCGAATTTGGAGGAAGTTACCTCGCCAAAATGTCAAAGATCAAACAGCATTAATATAAAAATTCTACTGAATTAAAGAAAACTCCCCAAAACAATACATGCATAAATAAGAGGAAAAGAATAATAATGTGCAGACAGAAATTGATTTTTGGTAAAATGTAACACTGCATGTTCACACAGGTTACACTTAAGATACCAAGAACAAAACCTGAATGATAAAGACGTTGAATTTTTTTTTTTCTCTCTGAATTTTTTTTACCGAGGTCCGAGATGGCTAGTTACGGCTATGATGATGGGTCGGATATGCCGAACTGAAAATGAGATGCTTCCTCACAGCTGGCACTGGTTGCCTTGATCTGAGAGAATGTTGCGATTGCTAGTTTTGATTATAACATTGTCGTCATCGTCATGATCGTTACCGGCGTAGGTCAAATGGGCTAATGCTTGGATTAAATAGTGGCATGCCCGTGAAGTGACTGACAGGCGTGTTAAATCGCGCCCGTGAGGACGACTTGGCGGGCGTTTACGGGCGCAGGCGCGATCGTGCCCGTCTCGTGGCATGCATTGCGTACCCCTTGTCCTGCATGCTTTAGAGCTCTCCCTGCTCCAGCACAGGTGATTCAAATGATTCACTTATTATCAAGCAACTTCTGGGGTTAATTATGACCTGATCATTTGAATCACCTGAGCTGGAGCAGGGAGAGATCTAAAGCATGCAGGATATGGGGTATGCCAGGAGAGGTTTGGGAAACACTGCTCTATATTACTGTCTGTGCCGACAAGCTGTCAATAAATGGGGAACTGTAGCAAATTGCTAATACAGTACTGAGGCAGTGTGTGCTGTTAAGGGTGTTCTGTGATGCACCTTAAAGTGAAGCAGCACTGCAGCCACCTCCCGCATGCGACCAATCTCCCCACGGCGCTGGGCAGCTGTGAACTCCTGGATCAGCTGTCTCTCCAGGTCATGATATTTACCTGCATGTGTTTTAGTTCACGTAGGCACACACACGCGCGCACACACACAATCAGACACACACACACATACACACAGGAATGGCAATTTCTTTTTAGAAGCAATTAAATCTCAACTTAATACACATGGTATTTTGGCAAGGTCTGAGAGCTCCCTTTTCTTTTGTTTCATTTCCTGTGAGATCAGGCATTCAGTGCAATATTTTCTCCATGTCAGGCAATGATGTGTAAACATAATTTAACACAAAATTATACAAATGCCTCCACTGCTGCATTTAAACTACTGATCAAAAGTTTGGAATCACTAGCGATTTTCATATTGATTAAATGGAAGGAAATTTGTGTTTCTGCAAGACAACAAGCCAAACACTCCACAGGGACTTTCTGGAAAAAGAAAAAATAGGACCAAGGGTCCTGTAGCTTACCGGCAAGCAGTCTCATAGTGATGATACAAGTTATGAAAATTTCATGTGAAGTTTGACATTCTAATCAATGAAAATCAATGTCATGTCACTAAATAAAAGTTCATATACATTTATAAGACCTCCTGTAACACAAACACAATCCTAAGTGCTGAAGCAGTTTTGGTGATACAAGTAATTGAAAATTCATTATGTCAATTGTGAACTTTAAAGCCCAGAGAAGGTCAAGTTGAGGTCAGCATATGGACTTCTTATATGACTTTCTAGATGCCATTATACAAACCTTAACTCAATCTGTGACCATTTTGGTGATACAAATCATTGTAATTTCACTGTCAAGTTTGACCCTCTAAGGTCACTGACAGTCAAGTTGAATGTCACCACATGGAAGTTCATATGTGACTTCCTAGATGTCAGTAACACAATCCTAGGTTCCATCTGTAACCTTTTTAGTGACAGAAGTCATTGAATTTTCATCAGGTCAAGTTTGACCTTCAAAGATCAAAATGAAGGTCACCAAATGAAAGTTCATGTGTGACTTCCAATACGTCTCCAATACACTCTATCTGAAATGTTTTTGCTGATATAAGTCATTGAAATTTCACTGTATAGTTTGGCCGTTGTTGGTCACTGAAGGTCAAGTTCAAGGTCACCCAATCAAACATCATACATGACTTACTATATGCCCACAATACAAACCTTACCTCTATCTGTGATATTTTCGGTGATAGAAGTCATTGAAACTTTACTATGAGAAGTTTGACCTTTGATGGTCACCGAAGGTCAAGTTGAAGACCACCAAATGAAAGTCCATATATGACTTCCTATACATCTCCAATACAAACCTATACTTTATCTGTAACGATTTTGCTGACATAAGTCAATGAAATTTCACTGTGAATTTTGGCAATTGAAGGTCCCTGAAGGTCAAATTCAATGTCACCAAATGAAACGTCATGCATGACTTCCTATATGCCCACAATACAAACCTAAGCTCTATCTGTAATAGTTTTGGTGATAGAAGTCATTGAAATTTGACCACGTGAAGTTTGACCTTCAAAGGTCACCGAGGGTCAAGTTCAAGGCCACCAAATGAAAGTTCATATACGACTTCCTTTAAGTGTTCATTACACATATGTTCCCAATCTTCAATATTTTCAAGTCTAGAAGCTTCTGAAAATTGTAACATTTTGCTTGACCTCAAGTTTGACCTTTCAAGGTCATCTGAGGTCAACTTTCACGCAGCCAATGTATAGGTCATATATAACTTCCTATATGTCAGTAAAACAATCTCTATCTGCCACCATTTAGCTTCCACAGGCGATTTTGCAATCCTCCATAACACCCAATGTTAAAGTACAGCGCCCCCACTAAACCCACTTCCGTTCATTCAATCAAAATGGCACGCGCACTGAACATAAAGTCTATCGAGGTGAGTTGATTGCCAGATTTAGAAAAAAAGTTATCAGACAGTTTTTGAGAAATAATTTTTTGAAATTTCAAGCCATATCTTTTAACATTATTAATATTTTCCCTGACCTCGAGTTTGACCTTTCAAAGTCATCTGTGGTCAAATCTAATATTGCCAAAATAGAGGTCATATCTGACTTCCTATATGTCGATAATACAAACTTAATCTCTATCTGCAACCATTTGGCCTCCACAGGCCATCTTGCATATTCATAAAGTACAGCGCCCCCAATAGACCCACTTCCGTCGATTCAATCAAAATGGCACTCGCACTGTACATCGACGGTACCAAGGTAAGTTGATTGCCTGATTTAGAAAAAAATTTATCACGCAGTTTTTGAAAAATAATTTTTTTAAATTTCTCAGTCCTATCTTTAACATTGGGGCCAAAATTTCAAGGGCCCATAAAACGGACAAAAACGATTCAATCAAAAATCCGTCAAATAAAAAAAACGTCTGCAGATATGGTCTAGTAGTATGTTATGGTATATTTACACGAAAATTCATCAGGCCAAAAAAAAAGATAAAAAATGTTCCAGACGTCAGACGACGGACAACGAACGCCACACCATGACAATAGCTT
Source organism: Gymnothorax javanicus (assembly GCA_029692085.1). Taxonomy (NCBI): domain Eukaryota; kingdom Metazoa; phylum Chordata; class Actinopteri; order Anguilliformes; family Muraenidae; genus Gymnothorax; species Gymnothorax javanicus. The sequence goes on along the minus strand of CM056193.1, from coordinate 104,019,422 downwards.
ATGGGCCCATAGGGCCAGTAAGCTAAAAATGATGGACAATAACAAAATGTCAATCAATTGATTTTAACACTTGATTTTGGGATCAAATGGATCTTTAATTTAACAAATGGGAAATATTACATTCCATTTAGAAATCCATTCACAGTTTCATACCTGAAAAAGTTGGGACCGAGGTAATTTAATACTATTAATCAGGTAAAAAAAAAAAAAAAACAATGATGTAATTTGAAACAGCTGATGTAGGCAGGTGATTTGGTTCAAAAGCAGCATCCAGCAAAGTCAGTCCTTCAGGAGCAAAGATGGCCAAAGGATCAGCCATTTGCCCACAAATAAGAAAGAAAATCATAGAAAGCTTTAAAAACAATAATCTACAAGGGAAGATTTGGATACTTCACCCTCTACGGTGCATAACATGATTAAAAGATTCATGGAATTAGCTCAACTGTATATTTTCTCACCAGGTGACTCGCAGAAAGAGTTTGATTTACCATCACACATTCACTTTAAAAGTGCAGTTGTGTTTTGGTATACCCTGCAGACAGTTTAAAAAATTTCCTCAAACATTTGAACAAAAGCTACTCACTGGCAATCTTGGCCTTTACATCAGAAAACCTGTTAAGACAAAGAAACGGCTTAGAAAGAATCCCAATGCAAACAAATGCAATCAGTGCTACAACTGCCAAATATATTTCAGTGTGACAAATACTGTGCCTCACCAGGCTAGTCCTCCAAATTATGCACACATTTTCAAAGTGTTAATGCTGGTTCTATCAAGTTGCAGAATATTAGATACTAAAGCTTATTTGGAGCCTCTGTTATGTTGATGTACCTTGCTTGATAGCAAATGATGTCCACTGTTTTTTTTCTGCTTGCAGCAGAGTGTGATTCTGGGTAACTCACCGGTCAAAGGGCAGCTCTTGAGCGATAAGGTGCAGTTTCTGGATGATGTCAGCCGCCTCTTTAATCTGTAAAGCGAGGAGAGAGGAGAGGACTGCATGAAGCAGGCACTGAGAGGGAAGACGCCACGAGATCAGCTTTAATTAAATCACCCGCTGTATGCACGCCATCTTACTGATAACTGCCAACTCCGCTCACCTGAATACCAGCGATGGCCAGTTTGCAACGCATCCAACTCTTTATCGCTAGCCCAGTCTGAATGGGGCGTAATCGCACAAAATTCTTAATATCCCTCAATAATCTGTCCGGGCCAGGATATCATCCAGGGGGCCTTGTGGAGAACTCCCCCCGCTCGGCCGAACCATGTGCCGGCCCCGCCATCCTCAGCTATTCTGCTCCTGCACATGCCTGCCTCAGCTAACATCATTACCCCACTCCTGAGAGGTGGATGCCGCCTTTTAGCTCGCCGAGGCTTTCTAAGTATCTGTCCTCTAGCTAAGATTAGCTAAATCCCATGTAAGTAATGTAGCCGTCTCCCGGCAGCCAGGGTTTAGCAGCACTTGTCTCCATGCTGGCGGGCAAGCCCTCCCTTTCAGAAGGATTAGCAGAGCCTCCCCCTCCAGCTATTGACACACAGCTACCCTCCTCAGCTCGAGGTGCGCTTGTAAAGAAAGAAAGAGATCCCGTCCATATTCTGGACTCTGGTGCTGGCCATCGTTTCGCAACTCCGCATCAGGCTCTACAGATGTTTCCTGCATTTGTTTGCTTGGCAGACATGCCAGCGAGTAAAGGCACGATTACCTTAGCTCAAATACAGCAATGACTGTTTTCAGGCTCTCTAGACTGTGCCCCCCTACCACTGCTATTGATAGCCAATTTATGGGTACATAAGCCTGTTTATGTTATAGTAAACTGAGCTTTTGTTTAGGAAGCAGCATTGAGCATTCCCAACAGCCAGACCAAAGGGTATCACCATACCTTCTTCTGACACTCTTGGCTCTCAACCACAGCTTTACATTGAAATTTCCCATACCTGCCCACTTTTGCAAGATGACACAGCAATATCTAGATTCAACAGACTCATTAAGGGCCATTTTTTGAGAGATTCAGACAAAATCAGACGCCTTGAATTGTTGACCCCCCTAAGTTTGGCTGATTTTTTTATTTTTGAGATGGGTATGGTACCCAAACTTTAAAACCCGAACCGTTCCACTGCTGACCCCTTCTATCCCAAACCACAGTGACCCCTTTTTTTGACCAACTTTACAAAATTCCAAGTTCCCACCTCTCTAATTCTGAAATTCAATGGTGTCCCAGGTCAGAGTTTATTGGGAGTGAGTCTATAGGGAGGGTAGAGTACCAGAACGTAGTTATCTACCTGGGGTGGCACTGAAGTTTGCCAATAGGGGGCGCTCAGAATGCTCCAAGCAATTTTTTCCCTCAAGTTTTACATGGATTTTCTTGGAACTTCAAGGGCATCCCAGCAGAGCTTTTGCAGGGATCTATTAGTTGGAAGGACCTTTATTCAAATCCCTTGTTATTTTGGTGGGACAACCATGAAGTTTGGGGGAAAAGAGCCAATAAAGGGCCAATAAAACTTAAAAGAGGTAGCCAGAAACTACTGACTACATGCGAAAGTCATAGACCAAGATATTACAATAAAATGACAAAAAGGCTGGGATCTTGTCTCATTTGTTTATAATGAACAAAAACAATCATCTAAAAATGGCGTCTAGGCGGCGGCACTGATCCTTGAAATACACTGACAATTGTGCATGCTGGGAAATTGATCGAGAGCCACTTTCTAGGCTGCAGCACTGCTATGCAATGATTTTTAACCAGGTTTTCGAAAAAAACCTGGTTATTAAAATGCCGAAGGTGGGCGGCGGGGCGGCAGTCGGTTGGACGGTTTCCGATTGATAACTTGAGAACGACTTGAGATTTCTTTTTGCAAATTTGGATATGTATAGTATGTGGGTAGACAATGTTCGAAATCCGGCGTGATTCGATTCATAATTTGGCCACCAGGGGGCTTTTTCTGAAAAATGAAAAATGGCCATAAGTTCCTTATGCATTCAGCTAGGACGCTCATATTTTTATGGGAGGTTTATGGCATGACCCTTCATCACATATCAGACGGGTTTTTCATCTGACAACTTTTGACCATTTTCTAGCTCAAATGGCGTCAGGTCTGCCGATCGCTGAAAAAGGCGGCACGTTTTCTTATTATTCAACCTAGAGAGCTGTAACTTGGTATGAATATGTGTCTTGGTGATACAAACTTGCAAGCCAAAAATCGCCGTCCTGGGATTCATATTCTGGCCACTAGGGGGCTTTTTGTGAAAAAAGAAAAATGCCCATAAGTTCCTTATGCATTCAGCTAGGTTGCTCAAATTTTATGGGAGGTGTATGGGATGACCCTTCATCACATATTAGACAGGTTTTTGATTTGACCTACTTCTGACCGTTTTCTAGGTCAAATGGCGTCAGGTCAGCCAATTGTCGAAAATGGCGGCATGTTTCCTCATGGCTGCAACTTGGTACGGACGTGTCATGGTGATACTTGCTGTTTCCTTTCGAAATACAGCGTGATTCGGTTCATGATTTGGCCAGCAGGGGGCTTTTAGTGAAAAATGGCAATTACATCCTTATGCCTTGAGCTAGGATGATCAGATTTTTCTGATCATCAGGTAGGTGTGTGCGCTGACTCCTCGTCACATATTAGACGAATTTTTGATTTGACCCAATTTTGACCGTTGATGTCCTCATCTTGCTGCTAAACAATACCGTGAAAGGAGGATCTTTGGATCCTAGTTGCGTTTCGAAAACCTGTTTATTTATCCGCTTTGCGGATGACTTGTTTTCCTTTAAAATGTGGTGCTGCCACCTACAAATTAACACTGGCTCCTGACCAATTTCAAAGTAAGCAGTGTCCACCTGAATCCAGATGCTTACAGTAAAACCATAAAGTCTTTGTCACCTTAAAAAGATTCCACTAACATGGGCATACATGAACACGTACAGTGCTTTTTCAGCAGAACTCACATGACAACAGATAAAATGATTAATGATTTGAACAAACTACCACTGTGTCAAGACATGTAGTGCAAGACCCCAAATGTACACAAAATGGTAACAAAAGAACTGCATTGGTATGACTGGTTGACATTACTGGAAGGCAACACTTTATATGAACTTGTGAATTTTTAAACAAAAACTGTTTTTGAACTTATCATTTTTAATCTTAGCAGTGAAAAACAGTGAATGCAGTAAAAGGGCAAGTTTTGTCCCTGGGTTAAATTTTGAACGGGATTAGTTTCATTGACCCATACAGCTTATGGTGGAATGAAGGATCTATGTGAATGCCCAGCGTGTCAATTTTACTTTGTTTTGATCAAGCAACATGTTTTCGGGACATCCCGTAAAAGAAACGATGGCAAGTTGCAAATGCTTAAGAAATTTGACGACAAATTGACAGGGTATACTTACCTGGCCCTTTCAGTTGTAGAATTGCCACAAATGGCGAGTCCAACAGTGATAAACCTCACCTACTGTGAGTGAAAACTTATCACTATGGCGTCACCAAATGTAGAATTCCCTCTCAGGTATACCAGAAGTCGGAAATATCTGAGAGGTGAAGGAACACGTGTCATCTAACCGTGTTGCCGGATTGAGAGTAATTTAAAGCTTTTTTGTTACAATGATCTAACTCCAAATTAATTTATACTTGACCTTCCTCCGCACTAATGCTGACACATAGAAGGCTGCATATGACCGTAGTTTGGTTCTGTAAGAACGGAAATCTAGCTATGTAGATGCAGACGTGCCTATGGCTGATACAGCCAGCAATAATACAATTTAATGTATTTGCAATGGCACTAAGTGCAGGCGAGTGACTACGGAGTGCAGATACCCAAAGATCTGTGCGTGTGTCAGAACTGAAAATCCACAGCTGTGTAGTGGATATCAGTCAGAGAGAAATGCTTTGTTAAGATTAATATAATTTATTTACAAATGCATTAATCGCTAATTAAGCAACAGAATGTGGGGAGATAAATGACAATACGCAAATGATGTGTAGGAGCCCATGTTAAAGAGTCTCGTTGAACCATTCTACTTGTCCACCTATTTACCCAAAGATCAAAGAAAAACCAAGTCATCAAAATAGAGGCCCAATGAGCTGGAAACGGAAACATCAATACTCACATGTACTGCATGCTCACACATCAGTTGTATCTTGGCTGACATAAGTCATACAAATAAAGATGACCCTCCCACATGAATACACGATTACACAAGATTGCACAAGGGCTTAGACAATGCTGACATCCTGAGAAACTTGCAGGAGTAGCATAATAACAGGGCAACAAGACTTCATGACTAAACAAGAGTCCCTTATGACCCTACATATCAGCTTGGTAAACAGTCCTGTTTCCTCATGTTGGAACTGACAGAGGCACACTTCTGTAAACACCCTACACAGTGAATGAACAACTCTTGTGGTCACAGTCACTGCTTCCAAGTAAATGAGGAAAAATTCAAAGACAATGATGGTTGTTTATCCATTTGCACTCAGTGACCTGCTTGTTCACCCAAGTGCACTGACCTTTCTCATTCAAAACAAGATCAATTTTAAAAAGGTTTGTGATTCTTCTTAAAAGATGAGGGAAGAAAAGTCTCTAGGCCCTGGTGTACCGAGGCCCAGCTGCATCACTATTGATGAACAGAGCTGCTGCCTAGATCCTATTTTTAGATTTTTGTTTTTGTTAATTATAAACAAATGAGACAGGATCCCAGCTGTTTTGTCATTTTATTGTAATATCTAGGCCTATGACTTTCATATGTAGCCAGTAGTTTTTGGCTACCTCTTTGACGTTTTGAGAAAAAAAGGTCCCAAAATGACCCCTTTTTTTGATTCATGACCCTTTTTTGGCCCTTTTTCCCCAAACTTCATGGTTGTCCCACCAAAATAACAAGGGATTGAATAAAGGTCCTTCCAATTAAAAGATCCCCGCAAAAACTCTGCTGGGATGCCCTTGAAATTCCAAGAAAATCCATGAAAAACTTGAGGAAAAAAATGGCTCGGAGCATTCTGACCGCCCCCTATTGGCAAACTTCAGTGGCACCCTAGGTGGAAAACTAGGTTACTGTACTCCACCTTCCCTATAAATTCACTCCCAATAAACTTTGACCTGGGACACCATTGAAGTTCAGAATTAGAGAGGTGGAAACTTGCAATTTTGTAAAGTTCGCCAAAAAGGGCCAAAAAAAAGAGGTCGCTGTAGCTTGGGACAGAAGGGGTCAACAGAGGAACAGTTCGGGTTTTGAAGTTTGGGTACCATACCCATCTCAGAAAATAAAATTCAGCCAAATCCAGGAGGTCAACAATTCTGACTGTCTGAATTTCTTGAAAATTGGCTTTTGAAAAGAATATGACACAAGTTGATAAAGCATTACTAAAAATTATGTAACATCCTCAAGCTGGAATCAACTGTTACCAGTGGTTATGCTGCTTTTCCCCTAGCGTACTAAATCAGAAAATCTGAGCTTAGAGTCCGCATTCAATCAATACAAAGCCCCTCGGTAGCCCTGCTATTGCATCTGTTAAATTTTCAAATCTCTCTGGCACTAACCAAATCCAAATCCACATTTGAATACCATCCCTTCCCAATTCACTTCATTTATCAATTTGAAGCTTCTGCAGGAAAGATGCAGCATTAAAGTAACTGGTTCCACATGCAGACAGTATGCTAGCACCAGGTCGGTAAGCTTCAGAAACACTGCTTCATCATCATTAGAAAGCTACACAGGGTGACCACGTCAAATTTAAAACAATTTAGCATCTAAACCAATGATTCAAAACATAAAAACCACTCACAGATACACCAAAGACTGTTGATTATCTCATCACAACGGCACAGGTCGAGGTCTGCAGACAGAAAGCGAACAGTCGGCTCTCGTATTCTACATGTTGGATGTGCGAGAAATGGGAAATGAATGACTTTAATTAACGAGGGCCAAATCAATATGGCTTGATGAGTGGGTCAGAGCATCTCTGAGGTGGCAAGACTGGGTGCCTCCTGTCAGCAGATGTCAGTACTTGCTGACAGTGGTCCAAGGAGGAACAAACCATGAACAGGCAACAGGGTTTTGGGTGCCCAAGACTCATCGAAGCACGAGGGCTACGGAGGCGATACTGTCTGGTCCAAACTGACAGAGGGGCGACTGTGGCACAAGTCGCAAAGAATTTCAATATTAATGACATAAGGAATGTGTCACAACACTCGGTGCATCATACCCTACTGTGTATAGAACTTTTTAGCCTGCAGACCAGTCAAAGTGCCCACTCTAACCCCGGTTCACCTCTAAAAGAGCTCCAAATGGGCACCTGAGCTTCAGAACAGGACCTTGGAGCAGTTGAAGAGGGTTTCCTGGTCCTGTGAGTCCCATTTTCTTTAGCATCATGTGCTTTGGCTGGGTGTGTGTGCACCATTTACCTGGGAAAAGATGGCATCAGGATGCACTGTGGGAAGAAGACGAGCTGCTGGAGGGAGGGTGATACTCTGGGAAATGTTCCACAGGGAAACCCCGAGTTTGGGAATTCAAGTGATTTGATGGAGTTATTTTGGGAGCACAAGGGGGACCTTCACTATATTAACCAGGTGGTATTAATCTTGTGGCTGATCAGTGCATGTCTGGTCAGAAAAATTCAAGAATAATTGGTGAACTAACGTGTAATCGGTAGATAGACGGCTTTTCTGCAGCCAGGTGAGGAAGAAGAATTCATAACTCAGAATAAAAGCGGAGATAACAACTTCAGAGCAGGTGATGCAGAAATTTGACGATAGTAATCCAGCTATCGACTGGCAGAACATTCAAAACATGATAAAACATAAAATGACCCCAGTATTAAATGTGAGAGTGAATAACTAGGGCCCAAAGAGGGATCAGAAATACCGTATATGTAGTGTGCAGTAGCAACGATCACATGAGTGATACTGAGGGCACTGCGCTGGGGGCTTCAGTGTCCTCAGCTCTTAATCAGTCACTGAAAGTTCTAAACAAATAGTGCCAGGCACAACAAACCCTGCCCCTCGCACATACTTTCAGCTACTTGTACGAAATTCAATAGGGATCTACTCTGGGTCAGTGGCAATCCCTATACCGAATTTGGGGTCAATGTGCCCATTAGTTTTGCCGCTAGAGTGTTAACAAACAAAGAAACACAGAAAAACACAAACACAGAAACAAACCGAACCAAAAACAATACCCCTTGCCCTCACCCTTCAGGTGGGGCGGGGTAATAATCACAATGAAATGTTATATTTTGGCACCATCTGTCTAAATGGACAAGGGCTTAATTTTGTGATATTTGTTGGGATTAGGCCAATACAAAGACAGGGACAAGAAGTTGGTGCTCGGGTGAAGAGGTAAGATAGGACTGTAGCATAACCTTATCAGGGTTGTTGAACACATCACTGCGCAGCTCCCCATCGAGGAATTCATTAAAGTAGGTCATAAGGCGCTGGGCTTCCACCGCTCTTTGTCGCGGTGTATTCACACCTTCCAGCTGGTCGCCAAGGTGGCAAACTTTAGTTGCCACATAGCTGATGTGCTCATCCAACTCCTGGAAATGCTGGAAAGCCACCTGTACAAACAGACAGACACAAAGTCATGTTCGAGTACAAGGAGAGATGTACAACAGAGAAGCTAAGGGCCAAAGGTCTAAAGCAGTGATCCTTAAATCTGGACCTCGAATCCAACTCCAGCCCAGGTTTTCCTTTATCCCAGGTTATGCTAGGTTCCAACTATCAGGATTCGCGGCATGATTGAAATCGTGGTCTTAATAGTGGAGTAATCGTGGTGATCCGATCAGATCTTATCAGATCTTGAGGTCAATCGTGGCAATCGTGTTGATCGTAGAAAAGTTTTGGACGGTTCAAAAATTTTCTACGATCAACACGATTAATTGTCAATTGTGATCATCGCGTCACCTCGTATCCAAACCTGAAATTTCAGAGAAGTTCCACGATCAGCTACGAATGGCCAATCGTGGCGTTCGTAACGGAGCGAACGACAGTGGGAACTAAGCATTAGGAAATTAACACTTAGTGCCTCTGATTGGCCAAACTGTCTCGACACCTGACTCAAATGTAATGGACCGGGACAAAACCAGCTGTTATTGAACCTTAAGGGCCGTTATCTGAGGACCAGGAGTCTAAAGGATCTCCAAAGTTGAAAAACGCAAAGAAAAAAAAAAAAAAAAACTTGCCTTAAGAAATAATTGAGCTGAAGTACATTCTTGATGGACACAACAAAAAATTTATAATATGAGCTCATTCTGGTATTGCAGGTCTGCAGAATTTGCATGGCAATAAGTTTGATAGGAAATATTACTTGTTAAACATGCTGTCATTTAAAAATTTGACAACGAAATGCCTACAAGGCCAGTGCAAATGAATTAGCTACAATTGAGAGGCAGTTTCACGAGTCTGCACCCTGGATGTCCAACCGTGAAGCCCAAAGATTAAGTTTGCGAAACCCCAGAACACAGGCAGAATGGAGTACTGGCAGGTAGACCGCAAACACGTCCAAACTTTCCTGAGGCAAATTTTACCTAATCAAGTACACCCAAGCAGAATGAAATCCACATGGCCCTGTGCAGCGGTCAGGCTGGAATTAGAGGGCCCACACCCAGCCCTCGTTTGCTTGGACTGACCTGGTTGCTCCTCTGGAGGTCCTGCACTTTACGGGCAAACTCCTTAGCCTCCCGGTGACACTGCTGCTCCAGCTTCTCCACCCGCCTCTGTATGCGCTCGTCCAGCTGCTTCAGCTCCTCTATGTGGTTCTCAAACTCCTCCAGCAGCCTGCAGGCATCAGAGCAGAGAATATTAGCCATTGAAACGCTGCACTCAGCAGAAGGAAATCCTGAGCACTCCTGGAGTGCGTTTCCCAAAATCACGGATTCTAACTTCCATAGTTGGACCCATTGACTGTGAATGGACAAACTCAGAGCAGTATATAAAGAGAGTCTGGCCAACTCGAATCATGGGCGCCATGTTTGCTACCAACGGCAGATGATTCTACGGCTTAACCCTATGGGCCGGATACTATGGTCGCATCAAAATCGCTAGTTTTAAAATACTCAGAAGACTCGACATAACATGACACTTTGCTTGTAGTATTACCAGGGTCCCTACACATGAACTCGAACATTGTTCGTATACAAAGAGTTTGCTTAAAAGACATTTTTGTTAGCACGGGACCTACCTCGCATTGTCTTCAGGGTTGTTGCCTTAGGTGAGTCCAGTGTTAAAAGAGGTAAGTAAACTCCTTGCACACAAACAATGTTCACAATGCTCGAGTTCATGTGTAGAGAGCCTGGTGATACTACGAGCAAAGTTTCATGTTGTGTCGAGTCTTAGTGGTTTAAAAATAGCGATTTTGATGTGATCATAGCAGTGCCCGAGCGCTCCCATTCGAAAGCCAATTGATGAAAGGTCGCGTGTATTCGCGTCTTCGCATTGACTTTGAATGTAATCTGTCTTGCGAAAAATTCGTTTTGCATCCAGTGTGCAAGCAGCTTCATTCACATAGCTCCAGTACTTGATTTAAAAAAACCGCTCTGCGTTTTGTCACGCTATTAATATGTAGCTAAACTGAATACCAAGTGTAATGGAGTTAGCGCAATGCTACAATCAATGCCTGCGAATTATCTAAGGTTTCCATCAAGGCGCTGACGGAAATTACATTTGTCTTCTATTAAATTATGCTTCTCTGTTATATGATAAACAGAACCTTACACTCTTGGTGTACAAGAAATTAAAAGAAATTTATGAAACGAGTTGAGTAAATTTTACGTTTGTTGCGAGCTTTAACTTTCATATGACACGTCCACTCTAGGAAGATCTCAATGCCGCTGGCGTTACAGTAAATGAGCATTTGCAATGTATTCTCTATTGAGTGCGTTTAGTTCCATGGACTTCAGTATCCCGGGTATGATCGGGTTTTTGGAGAATCCCGTTTTTGCGTTTGTGCATGTGAACATTATATCCTTATTTTAGAAACCAGGATAAATAAATAATTAAATATATGTACAAATAATTGTATAATTGAATAACTTATTGAATTTAATTACCTCATGTTTGACACTTTGCTATGGGGATCACTGGATGAATATTGATTAATGGTAGCAAACATGGCGTCCATAAAACATGTGACCAGCTCAGAACCAATCAGCATAGCGGGATAGCTCAGACGTTCGATCCCCGAGTTGGCCAGACTCTCTCTATATACGGCTCTGGACAAACTATGCAAGTTGCTGACTTAGTAAGCAACTACACTTTTGGGAAACGCACCCCTGCATAATAGCATAGGGCCAAAGAATTGTGATAACCAACCCTGACCCCGGGGATCCAACATCTCATGAACTTTTATCAACCCACTCAAAGTGGAAGAGTAATGGTTTGGGTGGCATTTGTTTATTGTTTTTTATGTCTGTCAGCAGTTAAGCGTAAAAACAGCGAGATCAAATTTAACAAAATTGTCAGGAAAGGTGTGCAATAGTCTGAGGATCATCGGATTACATACTGGGCCCAGTTGGGTCAACAATGGTCAAAGTCACTAAAAATCCGAAGCGTATAAAATGTCTCCCTTGGGCAAGTTGTGTTGTTCCTGGAACCATGTGTTTTAATTCTAAAGGGCAGCATTGATTCTACCAATAACAAGACAATTCGGTGTGGAACGGATGAAGCGTAAATCGGTACAGCAAATCTCCACGCACGGGGTTGTTGCTCATCATTATAGAAAATTTCTTATTGAACGAAAGACAAAGCAGTAAAAATCATCAGAGTAATCACAGGAAAAAAGGGGGAATTAATCGACCACATATTCAGCCTGATGGACCATACATGAGACTTCAATAAAAAAAAAAATTTTTTTAAAACTGCTGTGCGCGCTGGGAGTCTTTGGCCACAGTCAACACTTCATGGAGAGAATAGTATAGAATAAGCAGAAAAATGAACTTAAGGTCAGTTGTTTGGTTTCTGGAGTAGATTAATTACGGCCATCACTCCTGCAAACCTTTCAGTAGAGCAAGAGAAAGAAAGTATTGAGAAATTAATTTCTAGGTCTCTGGATTTGTGGGTTCCTCGTGCCAATAGCCACCGTCAGCGGCATTATAAGTCCTATATGGGCCACAGAGCTTTTTCCAAGTCAGCAGGAGTTTCCTTTACGCAGGAAGAAAACATCCTAAAGTGATGACTATGTAATCTCCTCAGTAATTCCCCTTATACTGGCTACTGCAGATTAAGACCAGCTCGCCTTTCCAAAATGCATTCTCTCAGTAAGTCTTCACTCAGAACTTTTGACTGCGTCTTGACTTTTCCCGTGATTCCTTGTGAGCAAATGTCTACACAATATGTCTGGCAGAGAGTAGATGGCAAGGAAACTGCAGTTTCGCACACCAGTGAAGGCTGCCTGGCAGTGTTAATCACTGTTCCTCAGGGGACTCCAGGGGTGCAAATAGGCACATCAGCTTTCAGATTATGTCATCGCCTCTTACGCAGCACAGCCAAAGTCAGTACATTCACATGCACAGTTAAGTCCAGCTAAGGTAATAGCTTGATTAGGCTATTTATTCAAACTACTTTCCTTGTCCCAGTATGCATGCAAAGGGGAAAATTGACCAAAGCATGTCAGTCTCCACTGCAATAGGTGGCGATATGCCACCTTTCAGCTTTTTCGTGTTGGACCTTTCTCTGGTTGACCAGACCTATTACGTTACAGACCAAACAATCGACAAACAAGTTAGCTGGTGGCTAACTGGTAGCATGTCGAGTAGTGAGAACAAGGACAGCTTTACAGCTCTGTACATTTCATACAGGCTGTACGCTATGCTTTTCATACGACTGAGATGCAGTCGCTATACTCTACTTTGTGCTCTCTCAACTACCCTGGAGTGCGTTCCCAAAAGCGTCGTTGCGAACTACGTTAGCAACTAACATTGTTCATCCATTCACAGTCTGTGGTTCCAACTATACAAGTCAGCATCTGTGTTTTCGGGAAATGCTTGTGCCCTCGCAAGTCCTTCCCTCCAATTCACACATAAATATGTACCTTCACAATTACACATGCATCACATGCATGGGCAAAGAACTGCGGAGATGCCAGTCAAATAATGACACAAACAATTATGTCAGCTCCACAGAAAGCCGGACTGTGCAACCACTAAGATAAGTCAAGGGATACTGGGCACTAAGCAGGTGAGCAATAGAATGAGTACCTTTTAGGGTCAAAAGCCTCAGCGCCCCCTTTAGAGCCACCTCCAGGGGTCCTCCACGCCAGCCTCTCAATGTATTCATCTGCATCAAAAGGCTCCTGTCAAAACAAGCCAAATGCCCATGCAAATGATTAATAAATGTGTGTAAGCTTTTCTTTACCATCTGCCAACATTTAGCATTAACTTTGCTTGTCTTCAGACCGCAAAGTACTAAAAATAGCGCCATGGGCACTGTAGCTCACTAGGTTTATTTCAGGCTTTCATGTTATTTAAGCCCACAAGTGGTAGTATTTTTTATGTTTGGGTCTAACATTCGGACAATGAAGACACCATTTGTAATTTGTGTAGGAAAAAAACCCACAAACAGTAACTACGGGTCCAAGCAACACGTGGTAATCATCAGTTTTGATGCAGTGAGGACACAAATTGTACAAGTTTTGCAAACAATTTCCAGTTCATGGCACATATCTGTGCATGGTATACTTTGTCCTGCATATTTCATGTTCATTAGTCACTGCCATATCTTTGTAATAGCAGCTGTTATCTGACTGACAAATAGATGCCAGATATTTAAAGATTTATTTTCTCACTGGAAAGACTATTTGATCCTCATCCAGAGACGCAATGTGCAAAATTAGAACCATTTAGGCAAATGGTTGAAAACAAATATGCAATTTTACATTGTTTTTCTAACTACAGCACCACATACTGGCCAACTGGAATCAAATTTACTGTACCTCTCTATAGTGCCATCATTTGGCCAATCAAAGTAATCTGCATTAAGACTGCCCTTTTACACATCCTTAACAATAGTAAAAAGTTTCATGATTGATGATAGTTAAAGTGAGTATATGGGCAAATGAAAATTAATTGGCTGATGTCAACCATCTTGTTTGAACTATCTCTTTGTTCTTCCAGGTTTTCATGGCAACCTTAACTATTATGAAGCATGCAAAATTTAAAGTTGCTCGTACAATTGGTTGAAGAGTTATGACCATTTGCTGTAGCACCACATACAAATGGATTTTAACAAAATTCGGTATGAAGAAGTTGCATGGCCTGTAGATGTGTGATCTCAAGTTTGGTAATGATTGGACATTGCATCAAGGAGTTACAGCTCTTTATATCAATATAGGCCATGCCCTTAAATTTTGAGTGAATTGATCTCACTGCTTAGAAGGAAATAAAAATTAAAGGGTTCACAAACAATTCAAATTGGCAGAAAGTTTGAAAATACAAAAATGGGTGTGGCTTACATGAATTGATTGGTCTTGACCCACAAAATCTAACAAAAAAGAATTTTGTTTTTACAACTTATGGTTTAGAAGTTATTGCCAAAGACATATTGTACTTCTCTTTAGCACCGCCACATGGCCAATAAAAGTAATTCTAATAAAAATGGCTCTGTTCCACATCTTTAATGAGAATATAAGGTTTGATGATGACAAGTGACAGTGAGTATAAGGGCAACTGAAATTTGATTTGCTGATGTTGGCCAAGTTGTTTCATTCATTAATTTGTTCTTATAAATTTCTTTTCTCTAGAGTTCTGATATATCAATTGATCTCATAGATTTACACAGCAAACCCGACTAACATGAAGCAGGCAAAATTTCAAGTTGATAGGACAATGGTTTAGGAAAAAAGACCATTTGTTTGCTATAGCGCCACCTATGGACAGATTTACGCCAAATTTGGTGTGTTTGATTGACCTGGCCTGTGGATGACAGATCTCAAGTTTGGTGGGGATCGGTCCTTGAATTCAGGATTTACAGCTCATTATATCCATAGAGGCCACACTCTCAAAATTCATTGGCTTACTGAGGCTACATCCTTGCACTTAGCAAAATTCTGTTGGCTGGGATTTTAGATCTTGGTCTGAAGATGCTGTCTACCAATTTTTTTGCAAATTGATTGCACCGTCTAGGAGGAAATAGAAATTAAAGTTTTCACAAACAATTCAAAATGGCAGAAAAATTGCATATACACAAATGGGTGGGGCTTATATAGATTGATTAGTCTTGATCCACAGAACAAGAACAAAAAAGAATTTTGTTTCTATGATTTACGTTTCAGACGATATAGCCTGAAATGCATTATGTATCTCTATAGCGCCACCTATGGACTGATTTTCACCAATCAAACAATTCATAATCTGTACATCCATATGCACCTCCCCACCAAATTTCACATTGATCCCTTCAGTGCTTTGGGAGAAGAAGATCAAAGTTAACGCAGACGCCGATGCCGCCACGTGATCACATAAGCTCCCTTTGGTCCGTAGGACCAAGTGAGCTAAATAGTAATACAAAGAGTACTGCTTCTATTCCGCATAGATTGAGAATTGCTCTTGAATTGTGTCAGTAGTATTCATTAGGTTCCTTTCATCACGGTAAATGTTCTAGCAAAAATATGCCTTCAATTCTCACCTTACAAGACTCAATGTTTTTTTAAACTTAATATTCACCGTGTTGTTCTTACCCTACTTATATTAAAACATTTACTTTGTATTACCAAATGGAAATAACTGAAACTATGTCAAAACGTTCATATCTGAGCAGATGTTACACAGGGATCAAACCATGTGATATCAGTGCAGGTCTCCCGACTGACCATCTCAGATTTGCTTCATTCTTTTACAAATTAATGCTAGTAGTCCCAATAAACAGTATGCAAAATTTCAGCCTTGTATCTTTTTTAGTTTTTGAGATACAGGGGCTTGAATAAGTGGAGTGTGGCTCAGATTCTTAACAGTCTGTAAGGCGTTATAACACAATGCATATTAACAGAAAAGCATAATTGTGTGTTTTCCTGTGAAGGCTCACAAATGATTATAAGTTTAAAAGCTTACCTTTGGAGGTTTTTTTTTTTTTTTTTTTGATAATCTAGCTAGTGACAGTAATCACTAAAATTAAGCTTTTCTCCAATAGAGCATGGTACCAAAGATGAAGCCATTTTACATGTACAACAACTGTATACAGCATGACAAAGACAAAGAAACTACTTAACCATGGTGTGTTGGTGGTTTTGGCAGATGCTGACATCAGCCTCCAAATATAGCTGGCAAGCATGGGCAGATACAGCACCTGCTTGTTCCCAAATCTGGCTAAATAAGTATATATTTAGTAGACCAACAGATCTAGATTTTTTGACATCAGTCACTATATCTGGCTGACAGATATAAGCAAATAGAGCTAGGGAGCATCCACATTATATCCGTAAAAAAAGCAATTTCGCCTGTAGTAAAACATGAAATATTTGATACCTTAATAAATATAGCTTGGTTCAATATACCAACTTCATATTTTGAACATTTTCTTATAAGGCCATGCTGTTTCCAGTGGTATAATGCCTTTTATGTTACACCTTGTCAGAAATGAGCAACATGCATTTGAAGTGTTTTTTTTTTTTCATTTTTAACGCATCTTAACTCAAAAAGTTTTATTTCCTTAAGTCAAACACTTAATTACCAAGAGAGTACCGCAATGAGAAGAGCAGAATTTGAAAGATCTGAAATGTTTAAATGCTGAGATAGAGGGCCAAAAATGCCCCGAAGCACAAAAAGATTTTTTTTTGTTGCAGATTTCAATAAGCAATAAAATGGTAAATATGCAGTTGTAAAAAATCAGTTGCACTGAAGAACAACTCAAATTTAATGCATCTAGCTTAAATAGTTCAAAAGCTATGACTTATGGAACTTCATAGTTTTTTCTATAACACTCATGTCTACAATAAAATACAAGCCCAGCCCCACCTATTCAAGCCCCTATATGCCAAAAACTAAAAGAAGATATATGGCTGGAATTTTGCACAGTTTATTGAGACTAATGACATTAATTTGTAAAAGTAAGAAGCAAATCTGAGATGGTAAGTCGGGAACATTTCCTGAAATCTGGTGATTTAAAGCGTATTTACCCACATACATATATTACCAGTCATATAGAGCACCGTTTCATGGCGTGCCATTTTCTCAATCAATGTCCACAGGGGGTTTAAATTCTCGAGCCGTGCGTTGAATAGTTATTTACACAGTCATAAAAAGAAGGCGAGAAAACACTAGAAACGGAGACGAAGCATCAGACCTAATTGATGCTATGAATAACATGTATAATCACACCGAAGTATCCTTAAAACACAGGACAACGGCCAATCCGCTATCCGATTCTGTCAAATTCCTTCATGTTTTTGGACTGAACACCTACACATACAGAATACATCACTGAATATTATCGTGATCATAGAAAAGCTGAAGTAATCAAACATAAAATCTTAAGAACAATGCATATATAATGCACTCTTCTGAAAGACGCAACTGTCATTCAGAGGCTAAATCTTGACTCAAACAGATTTCCATCGTAGCTAAACATAAATCATTCAACGACACCGGAAAATAAAAGGACATACCTAGCTTGCAAGAAAGCAAGCTAGCTGGTTTAAATAGTGGCATGGAACAGCTGACGATAAGAATCAAATAGACGAATTACATGAAACAAAAATTTGCAGGCAGCTCGCAGATATGGAAATTATTCTCACAGACGGTTTGCTATGTGCCAAATATATGTTAATACAGTTCGTGTTAGCGTTAATGTTAGCTATTTTAGCTAGGCTTGCCCGTAGCCCCACCTCGAATAGTTGCGCTGTAGCTGCCATTGTTTTTTTCCCCACAAAAATCTTACGTAATCAGCAACTGTACACCGGACTGGTCCGGAGAACACAGTTTAGATTTGTATTTTGAAAATGCTTGCTGATCTTTAAGAGGGTACACAACAGCCTCTCATCTTCCGGTATCCAGCGGCAGCCATGTCGAAGCCGGAAATGAAGTAGGCAAGCTCCACCCATTAAAGTCGGGTTCCTCTGTTCATGTTCAGTAGCGTTGATGTCACATGGTGAAATATCAGACCACTCTTCGTTTGGACAACACTTTCTTGATTTTCAGAATAACTTGTACCGTTCACAAATTACTAAAGGACAAATGGAATGAATTACCATCTGCACGTAGCGACCTGAAAGGCTGTAAAGTGGTAAATGTGCAGCACAGTATAGAAGCGATGAGACAAACAGAAATGTCAGGAGCCTGTGGAGAGACAGGAAAAGATGGGATCCACGTTAAAGGCCTTGTGTGCCAATAAGCGCATTTAGACATAAGCTATCTTGACTCAGTCGATCAAATACACGACACCTTCATACTAAACCATCCAACTGAAATAAAAGCATTAATGCATGTAATGATAGTTTTCGTTTACTTACAGCAAGGCTATAGTAGCGTTCAAGACATGCTTACACTGATGGGTACTGAGTCCATTTATATATCACGCATATAAGTGAACTTGAGTGTGAACCATGCATACATAAGGTTTTTAATGGTATGTGATTTCTCAGAATTTTCTTATTAGTGGCATAATTTTGTGTATGGTCAAAACCATGGCTGAATTCCAGTTGTGCAACCTGCCTTTCTCATCACCTTTCCTTCCTACCTCCCCTCCCTTACAACCAAGAGGTACGAGATGGAGTATGGGAGGAGATGACTGGAGGAAGCAAGGAGGAAGACAGGAGGGAAATGAGAAATGGGACAGTTATGTTTTCTCTGCCATCATCTGTATTACTTGCATAATAATGCTGAAATGGCCCTAATACAGCTTCCACAGCTTCAATGTCACAGGCAGCCAACCACATTGCCAATATCATGTCATGGCAAATCGCAAAATACATATTTAAATTGGCTTAGGCCTACATGAAGAATAGTGTTGATCGTAGCCGTATTTCATTGACTTTTAGGCTATGTAACAAGGAATAAGCAAAGGCAATGTTTGTTGCCTGGGATGGGGCAGTATCAGCACCTCATAACCTAGCTACAGGAGTCCCTCAGGGCTCAGTCCTGGGTCTCCTTCTCTCCTCCCTTAATATATGTTCTCTGGGTCCTGTGATCTTGGCCCATGGGTTATCACTGATATGCTGATGACACTCAACTCCTCCTCTCTTACTTTCCATCTGACACACAGGTCTCTGCTCAGATCTATGCTTGCCTGAGGGACTTCCCGAGCTGGATGGATGACCACCACCTTAAGTTCAAGCCAGGTAAAACAGAGGCTATATTCATTCTTGCTCCCTCCTCTCCTACCCAGGTCTTCACTGTCTTTGTAGGGGACACCTCAGTGTCCCCATCAAATATAATGAGGAACTTCAGAATTGTGATGGATAACGAACTGTCCCTAAGATTGTGGATCTTTAATGTTGTGGGACTTTTTTTTCTTCCACAGGCCCTCAACATCTTTTTAGGATACATGGTATCATGAATTTCATCTGATATCACCAGATATTAAGTAAAATCCAACAACCTCTGCCAAGAGGCCTAAAATGGCTGTGATTGGACCTTCTGGCAGGACAGTGATCCAAAGTACACCATAAAGTCTACCCAAAAATGGGTCACCAACTGCAGAATAATGGCTTTGCTATGGCCATCACAGTCATCCGACCCAAACCCCAAAGAAAATCTGTGGGATGAGCTGAGGAGGAGAGTCCGCAGGCATCAATTTTGGAATATGAAGGATCTGAAGAGATGCTGTACAGAGGAATGGTCTTAGATCCCATGCCATGTGTTCACCAACCTAATCACCCATAAGCCCATAGCAGAAGTCTAAGAGCTGTTATCTTGGCAAAGGGAGGATGCACAAAATATTATAAAGGTGTGCCAATAATTGTGCCATTCACATTTTTGAGAAAAATATTTACTTCATTATAAGAATTTTTTTTTTAATATTCTATTTCAATTAAATTTTAGATTTTTGTGAATATTTTAAATGAAAGTTTATAAGGGTTAAGAATAGAATTTTTTTTGCAATTTGTTTCGCTCATTTTTACCAAAGGTTTACAATAATTCTGGCGGGCAATGCATAATTAAGGTTATTTTTTCATGTAAATAAACCGGTCATACATGACCGTGGTGATACAGTTGGGTGCAAAAATTTGGGCACCCCTGGTTTAAATGTCTGTTACAATAATCTCTAAGTGATTGAAAGCAAACCTGAGCACTAAATGCTACAAAGTTAAACATGGCACCTTTCTGCAAATTTAAAAGAAGGTTTCTTTTTATTTAAATTTTTCTGAGGTTTTAAATGATAAGAAAGGAAAAAGGGCCCAGTGCAAAAGTTTGGGAACCCTTTTGGATTATTCTTTGTTACCTTTCAAGAAGATGATTACTAAGGCCCAGATCCAGGTGATTTATTTGTTTGGGCTTCAATGAGTCAGGTGAATATAATTCCAGGGTTGAACTATATATTCTGAAGTAATTCCATGCCTTCTAAAGTATCCGACTGTGGTGGCTGTTGTCTCTGCTGTTAAAAACCAAGTGTTCCTCTAAACAGTTGTCGAAGGATGTCAAAATCAAGATAATTCAGTTCCACCAACAAGGAGAGGGCTACAAAAAACTCTCGCAATGTTTCAAACTACCCATTTCTACTGTCAGAAACATGGTAAGAAAATGGAAAATAAATGGAACAATTGAAGTCAAGGCAAGATCTGGAAGACCAAGAAAAATTTCAAAGAGAATGGCCAGAGATCTGGTGAGAACCCACACATCTCTGCAAAAGAGCTGCAAAAAAGAGTAGCAGACACAGGTCTAGTAGTTCACAGGACAACAATACAGCGTACCTTAAACAACAAAGACCTACATGGCAGAGTTGCAAGAAACAAGCCTTTCCTATGACCTCAACACAAAATTAAGCGTCTGAAGTATTCAAAAGAACACCCCTGAGAAACCTCAAGCCTTTTGGAACAATGTGCTTTGGACTGACAAAACCAAAATTGAACTTCTTGGCCACAACCAAAGAAGGTATGTTTGGAGAAAAAAGGGTGAAGCATTTGTAGAGAAGAATACGTTGCCAACTGTTAAGCATGGACCTGGATCCATTATGCATTGGGGTTGTGTAGCAGCTGGGGGCACAGGCAATATTGTGTGGGAGGAAGGAAGAATGGATTCCACCAAATATCAAGACATTTAGAGGCTAATGTTCAAAGCTCAGTCCAGAAATTGAAGTTGAAGAGACGTTGGGTATTCCAGCAAGACAATGACCTGAAGCATACCTCAAAATCCACCATGAAGTACCTCCAGGAAAGACGGATGAAGGTTTTGGAATGGCCATCACAGTCCCCAGACTTGAATATTATTGAAAATCTGTGGAGAGACCTCATAATGCCGTGCATGCAAGAAGGCCGAAGAATATTTCTGAGCTAGAGGTGTTCTGTCAGGAAGAATGGGGAAAAATTCCAAAGACAAGAATTGAAAGACTCTCAGCGGGCTACAGGAAGCGTTTGCAGGCTGTTATAGCTGCCCGAGGAGGAGTTACAAAGTACTAGCTGACAGGGTTCCCAAACTTTTGCACAAGGCCTTTTTCCTTGTTTTATTATTTTGAAACTGTGAAAGGTTAAAAATAAAAATGATTCTTGCTTTAAAATGTGAAGAAATGTGTCATGTTTAACTTTGTGGCATTTAGTATTCAGGTTTGCTTTCAATCACTTGGAGACAGACATTTAAACCACGGGTGCCCAAATTTTTGCACCCCACTGTATACTAGCTAGGCTAACTGGACCACCAGTTTCGTTCAGTTCCGAGCGGCCAAACCCAAAATGGCTTTGGGAACATATTTGACATCTTGTTTGATTGATGATGTGATGCTTGCCCCAAGATTATTAGAAGCTCATTCCTTATAATGACCAAAAAAGACATAAAATATTTTAGAAGAACCTAGACTTATTGTGTAGTTATTTCGAAAAAGTGAAATTGTTCTTTTTTAATAGCCTCTATGTGATTAAATTCTTGGATTTCTGGCCAGTTTAAGTAATCACATTTGAAATTACTTAAGGGTGCATCGGGGGTAAATAATATGAAAAAATTACAATTTTTGCATTTTTCTCATTTTAAGATTTGAGTACTTGAAGCTATGGTAAATACATATTGACAACCATTTTTACCCTTGAGGCCCCTCATTTCCTACTAATTTAGCCTTTTAAAACCCTTGCTATAATTAAAAAGCATTGTTTTCCAACTCATTAATGAAATGACATTTTTGCCCCTTTGAACCCAGATTTCTCCATAACTAATCATCTGAACCTCATGAAATTTTCGTCAGCTTTTCTGTGTAATTAGTATAACAGTTTAACAGAGATATTTTTCAACGTAAGTGTATAGCCTATGATATGTGATGTCAAATCCACTGAAAAAAAATCCCTTTTTCACATTCCGGGTGAAAAAGGGCCCAGAATTTTTTAATCCCCCGAAAGAAATTAAATCCAGGGATGTTAAGCTGTTTGGCTATGTCAAATTCCACAATGCTAACATGTATATTTACCAAGAAATCTGGGAAAAACTGAAACTAATGAAAATTCAACATGGCCACCGTTTCCATGGCAACGGGCAAATTTACATAAGTGATCTATTTTCCATTCTTATCCAGAGAATGTATATACTTGACTGGTAAATGAATTGTGTCTATTACTATGAATGCTTTAAAAAGTTGTCATTTACCCCCGATGCCCCCTTAACTCAGTCATATGGAACTGATTCCCTTGCTTCTGTAAAATAGTGTTTATATTCTACTGGTGAACACGATTGGGGCATAATGTCTTTATGCTCAATTGAAATTTTATTGATTAAGGAGGCAAACATTGGAATTTTGTGTGATTTATGCATTAATAAATTTTCACATATTCTTATTAGATGTGGTCTCTCTTGCTTTCTGGTATTTGATGTACTGTACCGTTGGCTCTTTTTTTTCAATGAAATTGTCTATTTTAGATGGCTCTGTTATGGTAATGAGGGAGGTTCACTTATTTTCCACTCTCAGCCATACAGAGCAGAGATACGCAGGAAGACTGACCTTCAGAAAAGAGCTGTGTTCATACCTCCCTTTCAGAGCACCGAAACCACACCAACGCTCTGATGTCACCTACGTCAGCCATTAGACCACCTTTGAGTACTGCAGAAATTAGCAGCTTTTGATTCAAAATTTGACATAAAAATCTGTCCCCAAGTTTACAAATCTAAAGATAACCACATTTTAAATTACACTATGTTTGAAACACTGGTATATTCAGTATTCATCATCAATCACATGTTTTATGCAGTTGCTTTTCATTTGCATTGGGACAAGAAGCTTGAATCTTCCAGTAGTGTTGTGGTGGATGGAGGGGGCTGTACTATTTAAAGCAAGTTTTATGCATTGTGACCCCCCCCAACTCCCTATTCTCTGAATTCTTTTAAACTTCTTTCAATGTTGGACACTTTAAATAATAATAATAATAATAATAATAAAGATGGGCAGTGGGGTAGGACCAGTTGAGCTGCAGCCTACTTTGGGAAACATGAGACACTCCTACCCAGCACAGTCTCAGGGTGGCACCTTGGGCAAGTGCCAGTAACCCTTTTCCCCCCGACCCAGGGATATGAGAGGGCAGAAGGAGCTCATTAGTCTTGGTTGACAGTCCTTCTAGAGATGGCGGTATCTCAAAGAATAAAATGCATCCTCATAAAATATGAGAGATGTCAAATGTATCTATTTATGACTACGGTGTGAATGGAACTGGAAATCTTGACTGCGAAAGTGCTGTGCCCGGCAGGCTCGGAGGATCTGGTCCGACTCCGGCAGGTCGTTATCAAGCAACGGACCAGCAGACCCGACGAGGATGGAGTAAGCAAGTCAATGTGGTAGTCATGGAGTGTTACTACCTGAGTAAGCCCATTAATGATGACAGAGTCCCGATTAGGGGGTATAGCCAACGAATGCTGAGACAGTGGAAAGAAAGAGGCATGTTTCCACTGACAGAACAAAGATTGGCTGAGCAAGCAAGAGCTATCCGGAAGAACGGCTGGCTGCCCGAGATAGAACTAGAAAACATTAAAAGAAGGGTGCTAGAAGAGCCTATGAAGGAAACAGTGGCAGCCGAGGCAGTGAACACTGTTAATGAGCAAGATCAAGCAAACATGAAGATGGGGAAGGAAAGCAACAACAAGAGAGGAGTGAGGTAGGATTGTGGACAAGCGAGACGACCAACGATGTAGAAGGAATGGATGGGATGACCGAGGAACAGAGAGAGATTTATAATAGAATAATGGCACGTGTACAAAAAGACAATGCGAGTGTGGTGCCAAATCTGAAGAAAGCAAATCAATGGAAACTTAGCCAAGAGACAGAGAAAGTAAATGAAGTGCTTAAATTCATCCCAATGGCAATTGTCGCTGAAACGAATGCCTTAATTAAAGCAGCGGCCATTGTTGTAGCAGAGAACATGGGCATAGATGTCAAGAAAGTGAGAGCCAGAGAGGGAAAGCAAAGCAAGGAGCCGTGGTGGAGGAGAAGAATCCAGGCAAGCATACAGTCACTGTTGAAGGACATCTCGGTGCTGCAAAGAAAGGAGAAAGGACAACTTAAGAAGGACCATAAGTAGGAAATCCTGAATAAGAAGTATGGTATTGATAGAAAAGAGCTGAAAGTTGTTATTTAAGAGCTAAAGCAACGTCTCGCAGCAAAGAAGGAAAAAATTACTAGATACGATCAAAGAGTAAAGCAATACCAACAAAACAAGCTATTTCGACTTGACCAAAGGAGGTTCTACAAGGAGATAAAGGGAGAGTGGAGAGTGGAGGAAGTGGTCCCTGATAAGGAAGAGAGTTTCAAGTTCTGGAGTGATATCTGGAGCAAGGAGGAACGGCATAAGAAGGATGCCGGGTGGCTAGACCAAATAAAGCAGACAATTAACTGCCCCTCACAGAAAGACATAGAGATCACTGTAATGGATGTAAGGCAAAGATGCTCAAAGATTAGTAACTGGAAGGCCCCAGGGCCCGAGGGGATTCAGGGCTACTGGATCAAATTGTTTAGTGAATGTCATACAAGGCTGGACCTCCAACTAAATTCCATCATTAACGCGGATGAACTGTTTCCGAGGTGGCTCACAGAAGGGAGGACCGTGCTTTGCCTGAAGGATTCCTCAAAAGGAAGTGAAGTGGATAATTTTAGGCCCTTCACGTGCCTGCCACTTCTGTGGAAGCTACTAACAGGAATAATTGCTGACAAGTTATACAGCCACTTAGACGAGAACGGCCTTCTCCCAGAGAGGCAGAAAGGATGTAGACGAGAGTGTCGAGGCATGAAAGACCAATTGCTATTTGATAAAATGGTGCTCCGAGATTGCAGAAGACAGAAAACGAACCTGGCCATGGCGTGGATCGACTACCGAAAAGCATACGAAACCATCCCACATTCATGGATTGTGGAATGTGTGAATCTGTTTGGCTTTGCTCCAAACATTGAACGATTCCTTAGAACAAGCATGGCGAACTGGCAAACTGAATTGACCACGTGCGGGACTAGCCTGGGTATGGAGGAGATCAAGCGAGGGATTTTTCAAGGAGATAGTTTATCTCCCCTCATCTTCATTGTATGCATGATGCCATTGACAATGATTTTGAGAAATTCAAAAGCAGGATACGAGTTTAAAGGTCGGCAACAGCGTGATAACCACCTTATGTTCATGGATGACATAAAGCTTTACGGCGAAAACGACTCCCAAATAAGCTCATTGGTTGACACAGTCTTTGCCTTTAGCAACGACATTGGGATGAAGTTTGGACTTAAGAAGTGCAGAGTCCTAGTCCTTAAAAGAGGGAAAATCAAACACATTGAAGGACTGGTATTGCCGTCTGGAGAAGTTATGAAGCAAGTTGATGAGAGTGGGTATAAGTACTTGGGTATATTATAACTGGATAAAGTGATGGAGGAGGAGATGAAGAGAAAGACTGAGGCAGAATATCTGCGCAGAGTGAGGTTGGTTCTGAAGTCAAAGCTGAATGGAAGGAACAAGATAGATGGCGTCAACACATGGGCTGTTTCATTGATCCAATACGGAGCAGGAGTGATATCATGGTCAGCCGAGGAGTTGAAGAAGTTGGACCGAAAGACAAGGAAACTGTTAACCATCTATGGAGTGTTCCACCCGAAAAGCGACACTGACAGACTCTATGTTCTGAGGAGGAAAGGAGGGCGAGGCCTAATAGGTTGTGAAGACTGTGTAGCCGCGGAGGAAAACAGTGTTGCATGGTACTTGGAAAATACCACAGAACTGCTGTTGGTGGAAGTGAAGAGATCTGGAATAGTCAAAACGGAGGACAGCAAGAACAAGGCAGAGCATAAGAAAGAGTGGCAAGTGGCAGAGAAAGAGAGGAAATGGACAGAGAAGAAGATGTATGATCAGTTCCACAGGGATGTCGAAGAAGGGAAAGACAAGGAAGGTAGATGGCTGTGGTTAGTAAGGGGGGACCTGAAACCAGAGACAGAGGCCCTCATCTGTGCTGCACAAGAACAGGCACTCAGGACGAACTACGCGAAGTGTCGCATTGACCACACAGCAGAGAGTGAGATGTGCAGAATCTGTGGCCAGTGTGCTGAGACGGTGTGGCATATCACTTCCCAGTGCACGCCATTAGCACAAAAGGAGTATAAACACAGGCATGACAATGTTGCAAGGAGAATCCACTGGGAGCTATGTGGGAAATATGGACTGGACAGGTCGGAGAAGTGGTACGAACATGCCCCGGAAGGAGTAGCAGAGAATGAGAATGTGAAGGTGCAGTGGGATTTTATGATCCAGTGTGACCACCATGTGAAACATAGAAAGCCAGACATCGTGGTGCAGGAAAAGCAGTCCAAGTTTTGCTGGGTCATCGATATTGCTTGCCCAACTGACAACAGAATCTGTGAGACAGAGAAGGGAAAGACTGAACGTTACAAATTGCTGGCTTTTGAGCTCAAACGGATTTGGGGGCTTAAGAAAGTGACAGTTGTGCCAGTGGTGGTTGGAGCACTGGGTACTATAAGCAGGAAGCTTTGATGCTGCATAGACGAGCTGGGCATAAAAGTGCTGATCCAAGAGCTTAAGAAAACCTCCATCCTCGGAACTGCCAACCTCCTTAGAAGGGTGCTGGAAAAGTAAAGGGTGGCACCCTAGTCCACAGGCAGTGGACGGCTGTCACCCTAGACCCCAGTTTATTACAAACTGTGTAAATAAAGGATAATAATAGTAAAATTGTCATATGAAACCACCAACTTTTTTACACATTTTCTTTTTTGTTACCATATAGGTCTTTTTTGTTACTCTGCAGATATTAAGCCTTTTCCCTTAAATCTTTTTGTAAAACACTTTAGAAACAAAGTTTAGTGCATCTGAAACCATTTTACCACAAAAATTTGGTTAAAACTTAAATATTAATAGTATTTTGACAAAAGACATGGTAACAAGAAAGACAACATGAAAAATAAAAAAAATGCATTTTCTCATAATTAAAGATAGTTCTTGCATTGCAGCTTTGTAGAATCCTTAGAAATCCACTGAGAAAACAACATCAGGCCAAATTGTGGGGGAAAAATGGGTTTAATTTTTCAAAAGTTTAATTTTTCTTTTATGTTACTCGCACACTTGGCTGAAAATCGTCCTGCTACGGACAGCATTGAATTTCAGAGCTCATCGAGGTCTTCCATACTGACCGCGCAACAGCTTGACCCGCGCAGTATTTCCATTGACATATTCAGACCTTGATGAGCTCCGAAATTCAGTGCAATCTTTAGCAGAACAAATCGATCAGCATGGTCTATCAGTGGATGCACTTTTGGCCGGGATTGAAGACTTTTTAGAAATACTTGGGTGGATTAGAGCCATTCAAGATGTAGACGTGGATGACGAAGGTTTAAATCGTTTTAGGCTGTATGAGCGCCGTTCAAGTGGAAGATATCCCAGACACGTTGATACTTCGAGCTTTGGCACGGGACGCCCGCTTCAAGGCGGTTGGCAGCCTCTCTCAATAACGTCCCCACGGCCTTATTATGGAACCCCACGGGATCCGCCATTTCCACGCTTCTTATACTTAGTGTGCAACCACGTGACAAAATAGTGAGACGTATGCAGCCATCGCCATGTTGGATGATACACAAATCTACAATGCCGTCTCCAGTGGCGGCTGGTGAACTGGTGATAGGGGAGGCTGAAACCCATCCCTTAAAAATAATGATTGGTCATGAACTGTTTTTAATCATTCATTTAAATTACCATTTCAGAAACCCCGAAAACTTTAAACATTATCAAGTGTGGCCAGTTTTCATTAATAACGCGTACCTGTTCACTCTCACGCATTCGGCGTCAGTTTTTTGGCATATTTACGTTCAACTGCTGTAGTCAGCAATTGCTCAATCAACGCATATGTAAGAGATTCTCACGCAGAACTGAGGTCCTTATGCATGGAGGTTTATCATTTTCACGTGCGATTATGACTCCAAACTTCTTACGCTTTTCTTTACTCAGGGGTTGGAAGCAATGCATGTGTTTCATTATCGTTTAAGTTATTTAAATTAAATTAGATCATTTGAAACGTCTTTCTTCTAAGCTTATTCAGTGAGGCCAACTCTCCCATATTTTCCGGGAGTTTTAGTGGCATATTCATGTTCCTATTCCGTAGTAAGCAATTATTCAACCAATGCGTATTTAAAAGATTCTCACGCGGAATTGCAGTCCTTGCGCATGGAGGTTTATCAGCTTCAAGTGTGTTACGGTGGATTTCACCACTAGTAATATGGAAACTGATTATAACTCATGTCTTCTCGCGGTTTTCTTGTTCTCAGGGGTTGGAAGCAAAGCATGTGTTTAATGATTGTTTAAATTGTTTAAATGATACAAGACCGTGTGAAACATCTTTAATTGCTTCCATCCCCTGAGTAAAGAAAAGAGTTAGAAGTCTGGAGTCATAATTGGTTTCCGTAATACTGGTGAAATCCACCTTAACACACGTGAATCTGATAAACCTCCTCGCACAAGGACTTCAATTCTGTGGGCGGACCTCTTTAATATGCGTTAATTGAATAATTGCTGAGTAGGGGAGAGCCGGTGCGAAAGTAACGTGGGACGAAAGTAATACGGTGATTTACTCACAGCCATCTGCACTTCGATGCGTCATATTAGGTCAGCACGTGCAGCTCGCGACACTCTCCAGACCTGGGAAAAATCTTGAGGTTTCGACGCTTCCCCGCGGGACGAGACCGGGAAGACCGTTTTCCACAGTGGTGAGTAAATTCAGACAAATGGTAAACTTTCTTGACTTAAAGATTGTCTTTATCGCTCCATGTGTCATATTTATGATGAAGCGATAGGTCATTTAGTTTTGTAACATATCCTGAAGTTTGAAATGTCAGACTTTTTCCACTTTAGAAGCAATCCTGGTTCTAATGTCTGGAGTCACTGTCGGGGCGGAAGTAGCAACGGTTACGTTCATCCCTCTCTGCTAATGCGGCCGAATTTTCTGTTTTAAAGCTCATTTAAAAAATGTGTGTGTTATATTTTACCGACAGAAAATGCCAAGAGTTAGGGTCAGAACTACCCAGAGAGGAAAGGTTGACCAGCAGGTTTACGGAAGGGCCTTTTTTGATGTCCGAAGAGGCGAGAGTATAAGGAGGGCAGCAGAGGTGCATGGCGTTTGTCATGTCACCCTGTTCAGGTACTGCAAGAGGAGGGCAGAGGCAGGAGGGCAGCAGGCCAGAGCCCCAGGGTACAGGGCTCACAACAAAGTCTTCACAGAAGAACAGGAGAAGAGACTGCAGGCATATATAAAGAGAGCAGCTGATATATATTTTGGCCTGAGTCCTAAAGAGGTTGGAGTAACACTGCAGACAGAGCTACACCACTATCGCCATTTGCCTAAGATAGCAAGCACCTCAGCTCCGGATCTGCCCCAGCTCTGAGGTGCTTGCTATCTGGGAATTAACCTCTTTTCATGCTGTTTTAGGTGCGAAAGTTTGCATATGAGCTGGCTGAAAATCTTGGCCTCAAAACTCCATGTTCATGGGAGAAAAACCAGATGGCAGGGAAGGACTGGCTCACCTCCTTCCTCGAGCGCAACAAAACCCTGTCCATCCGTCTACCTCAAGCCACCAGCATGTCCCGTTCCACCAGCTTCAACAAGACCAACGTGACAGCGTTTTTTAAAAACCTAAAGACTGTCCTAACCCGCTATAATTTTGAAGCAAAGGACATCTGGAACATGGATAAAACAGGTAAAAATTGACATTTAGATAAATTAAAAAGCAACAGTGATTTGCAACAGCAATAATTCGTTTCATTTATTATTTCAGGTACCACAACAGTTCAAGTGCCAGACAAAATCATTGCCACCAAGGGGCAGCGCCAGGTCGGTGCTGTGACCTCTGGGGAAAGAGGGACATTGGTGACTGTTGCCTTTGCTGCCAACGCACAAGGCAACTTTGTTCCCCTTACTTTATCTTCCCAAGGAAGAAGTTCCAGGACCACTTCATCCGGGATGGCCCCCTTGGCTGCACTGGTTCTGCCAATGGATCGGGTGGATGCAGGAGACAGATTTCTTGGCATTTTTACAGAATTTTGCAAGGACACCCCGCGTGACCCGGAGTCAAAGTTGCTGCTACTCTTAGAAAATCATCCATCACACCTCTCTGTGGTAGCTATTGACTTTTGCAAGTCACATGGCATTGTACTCCTGTCTTTTCCCCCCCACTGCTCCCACCGTCTTCAGCCACTAGACCCAAGCGTTTTTGGTCCTCTGAAGCACTACATTAACAGTGCAGCAGACAATTGGATGCGAATGAACCCTGGAAGAACTTTGCCCATCTACAACATCCCAAGTCTTGTGGCTAAAGCTCTGCCTCAAGCTGCGACAGCAAGCAGCATTTCATCTGGGTTCGAGTGTACGGTATCTGGCCCTTGAATCCAGATATTTTCAGTGAGACAGACTTTGCTCCAGCTTTTGTAACCGACCGTCCTGCACCTGCACCAGCACCAGCTCCATCCCCAATGCCAGTGCCAGCTCCATCACCAGCGCCCTCTTCATCGCCAATGTCCGCTTCATCACCAGCGCCCTCTTCATCACCAATGTCCACTCCATCACCAGCGCCCGCTCCCGTAAGACACCAGCAACCTAGCCAGAGCCCATTTGAGCTGCATCCCCATGAGTCTGCCATTCCTCTAGATGGTGAGAGTTTGTGTCTGTGTGTGTCTTTAAATGTGCATGTTGAGCCTTGCCAAGCATTTATTATTTTTTTGAAATATTATCTATCCAGGTATGCTTGTGGTTCCAGGAACATCTAGTGGCACGCAAATACAGAGGTTCAGCCCAGAAAAAGGTTCGCCCATATCCAAAGGCTGGCTCGAGGAAAGAAAATAAAAGAAGAGGCAGAAAGAGGTGAGCAGAGTGTCGTTTTTAACTTGTCTTGATTTTCTTGCTTGTATAAAAACAAGCGATTCTGACTACCATCTCATTGAATGTTGCAGGTCAACAGCAATACTGACCGACACCCCAGTAAAAGCTGCCTTGGAGGAGGAGACTCGGCAGAGGGGCCAGAAGAAACAGTCCTCTTCAAAATGCCCAAAGAAGACGTTGTTAAGCCGACAACTGCAACCACAGTTTCTCGGGGCAAAGAGGAGGAACGTCTTGTTTGTGGGGAGACATTTGCCTCATCTTTGCCTGGAGAAGTGTGGGTGCAGTGCATCTTTTGTCTGCTGTGGTCACATGAGGCATGCACTGAGGGTGCAGCTCATTATATCTGTCACGACTGTGATGAAAATGTTTAAAACAAATGTGTGATTGTTTTTGCTTCTGTTTTAATGTCATTTTTATGATTGAATTGAATAAATGAGTGCATTGTATATTTACAATTGCATGTTAGCAAAGACATTGTTTGATTTTTTTCAAATGAAAAATGACAGTAATTCAAAAGATTCCAGTTAATTTGATCAGGTTACTTTTTGTCCCGCCCGGCGCTTACTTTCATCCCGACTGAGGGGTCGAAAGTAGCAACCAATCATAACTTCCATTGGACGGCAAACTATGCCAAGTCACTATATATTGGGATGATTTAGCGCCTGATATTGACAGAGCACACACAAAAGTAGTTAATCGCTCCGAATTTTTTTTTCGGTCTGTAATGTTATCTTTTAATATGACGTTTATGTGAAAAATGTTACTTTAGTACCAGCTCTCCCCTACGCCACAGGCACGTGAATATGCCACTAAAACTCCCGGAAAATTCGGGAGAGTTGGCAGCACTTATTTCATTGGAAATAAGCGCTTTCATTGTGCTAACAGTGTGAACCATCTCGTTCTCCAACAGTGGGGGACACCGAATTGGGTATTGAAAGCACCGTGAAGAACCGTAATCTTGGTTGTGGTTATCATCCACCATGGCGGACTTCGGGTTTGCTAAGTATGCGTGACGTCACGTGCACAACAAGAATTCCTTACTGAAAGACCATTAATGCACTATAAAATGTAGCTAACAAAAGATGGTCACTACATTGGTCTAATGTATACCATCACGCAACTGAGCGTCTTTGCCCATAAAGACCCACGAGCTAAGACAACGGTTTATATGACGGCTCACGCTGGCCGCTGCCCCAAGAGCTCCCGAATAAACCGACCATGTTTGCCAAGCATAACTAGTTTCATTACAGAGATGGCAGTGCACCACACAGACAAGTGACAACTGATTCAACAGTTTAGCATTTAAACAGTTGCTTCTTCCCCTGGTAATCATGATAATATCAAAATTGGCACTTTACACCAGCCATAGACCATACGGCTGATTGTCCTTCCATCCTCCATAAATTTCCGCGGTTTTTTCATGTATTCAACACTGCTCAGTATTCGGTGCTGTTGCTTCGATATGAATGTGTGAGCTAACCACGCCCCATTCATTTGAACGTGAGAAATAAAATAAATAAATGTGGCGTTCGGAAATAGTAGTGCCGTGAAATAAATAAGTAAATGTGGAATTATGAAATAAAAATTCCCAGAAATAAATGAAAGTAGTCCCTTGAAAAATGTAATTTTTAAACAAAAAGTGTTTTTTTAATTACTGAACTATATTGACTAATTTATATATTTGTATTCAAATTTATTTGTATTTTAATGTATTTATTGCCTTATTTATGTATTTCAAGATTAATTAAATCTCCATATTTATTTATTTCATTGGCATATTTAATTATTTATGAATTTAATATTGACCCATATGGCTTTCAATAGTAAACACACTTGTCAGATTGCCTGGGCATAATCATGAATTAGGGCGTAGAAGTGCATGGCGCGTGCTTGAGGCGTTGAGGCAAGGGTAGATCACATGCACTCCGTTCCTATTTGCGCAGGCGTCACCGCATCTCATGTGATTTTGCAAACAGGAAGTAACTGATGTGTCTTGAGATGGGCAGATTGCATATTTTTTGGAAATATATTTACGATTTTCGCAATAATATTATTTGAGTGACCTATTGGCGTAATAGTGGTAGTGTCAGTTTCGCAAATGCTTTTCAAAATGTTTTATTTAACGCTGATTCTTCGGTGACTAACTGAATCTTCGTTCAGCACCGACAGATTCACGTTGCTATTCCCCGTGTAGCTGCATGCAACATACATACAGCTACATACAGCTACAACTTTTACTTGTAACTTTTTGTAATTAATGAAGCCCCACAGCAAGCTAAGTGCATGTACTATCTAATCACTGCGTTGTGTTCTTCAACCATTCAATTACGCTTTCTCTGAATGGTTTTGTGGCTTTTCGGGAACAACGGTAGGTGACAGCTAGCGGTATGTTTACACATTAGTGGAGGTACTTGTTCGCTAAACCGTGAATTTAGGAAAGAGGAAATGAGTATCCGTGCATTATGGATAATATCTCACGAGAAGGGACAATCTGGAACTGTGCGTTTTTCAAAGTAAGTCAATACATTTTTGCAATTAAATTTGAAGGTCCTATACCGGCAGTTTCAGCTTGATCTTTGGAAAAGACAGACGAAAATATTTTTTATTAGTGACATTGTGTAACCGCATTATTGCCACTAAAATGCTACTTCGTTAGCAGGACGAATACTGTTGGCTAGCGCAGATGTAGCTGTGTAATATTTTGGCTGCTGCTGTATTTTACGGTTATTCCCCTAAATTATATGTCACAATTTTTGTGATGTGTAAGTGTGTACAATTTTGATGATCATGGTCATGATTTGTAATTGTGTTCAATATTGAATTCATTTTGTGTGCCTTCCTATCTGGCTGTATAATGACAAATGATTTTAACTGCTTAAAACTATTGGTAAGTGTTATTATCTTCGACGTGTCTTCGTGTCCGACAGTCGGACTGAGTTACAAAATAACTCCGTGTCCGACAGTCGATATTTTTTTTGAAAATTTCTTAAAATCCACCGAATCTTTTAGATATTTTATTTCGATATTTTAATCGACTAACCCTAACCCTAACTCTCTTGATAGTCAATTAAAATATCGACTGTCGGACACAGTTACTCTGTGACCCTATCCGACTGTTGGAAACCCTGTCCGACTGTCGACACAGAGACACTTCGTATTACGTCTTATTGAAAACTTTGGAAAGCCATTGAAGCCAATTATTCCTCTAAATTATGAATTGCAGCTGATCATTTCATAGTTCTTGCAGGTTACTTCACAGTGTCTCTCTGTCTGTCTGTCTGTCTTTCTGTACAGGCGGTATCCCACAGTTGAGCGGCGAGCCAAGTCAGTGTCAGGGGAGCAGTATGTGGCTGTCCCAGAGGACTGTGGCATCCTCCATCCCCTCCTGACAGAGCTGGGGCTCAGTGACCCTGATAAGCCCTTCAGTGTGTCCAGGGATGACTGCGCCAGGCCTCAGCGCTCTCCAGCCCTTGAGGTGCACCTAGAGGGCCGGGTTGAAGGCACTTTGTGGCCCATGCTGACTATAGTTCAGGGGGGGCTGATTCTGGCCTGTCTGCCCTTTGTTGAAGCTCCTAGCGAACCTCGGCCCCCGCTCCCTAGCCTAGCTTCTGTATCCCAGGGTCTCTCCTTGCTGAAGGGACTGCAGAGCTTCCTGTGTGTGTCAGGGGGTAAGCCAGAGGGGGAGGCACTGGCATCTCGCCTGGCTCTCTTGCCTGCGGTTCTACTCCATGTCTGTCCCTTGGGAACCCCCCTGGACACCCCCCCAAATGGGCATTTTACCTGCTGCCGCCGCGCCTACTCCAGTGGGGACTCAAAGGCAGCCAGCGTGGAAGGCAGGGCTGTACCGTGGTCGAGCGGTGGTGAGCGTGGCGCTGAGCGAGATGGTTCGTTTGATGCAGTACGGCAGCCGCGATCGGCAGGACCTGTGGGACGTCTATGGCAGTGTAACTTGCAAGGTGAATTTGCGGGCTCTGGAAATGGTGGTCTAGAAAGGGTGCTCCGACTTTGTTTTGAAGAAGGAGCCACAGAAACAATAATAATTTTACTGAACATTTTAGAATTATTGCATTTTGAATGCATGTTTTTAAATGTGTATTTACTGCGTAGCTCTGTGACATATGCAGATTTGGCTTATTACTCTGGCAAATTGAAGTGAAACATTGAATATTAGGTTAATATGAAAACTCTCCACTCTTAATGCTGTCTGTTTACTTTCATAGCAGTGATCTTCTTTGGAATAAGTCTTTTTTTTTTTTTTTTTTTTCTCTGTTCCTTTCCAAATGCTTAATGAGTGCACTGTGCGTGTACCAGGTAACAATATGCTGTAATCAGTCAACCATGAGGGTCCCTTTATGTTTAAATGAGAAAGTAACTGCATTGTACTCAGATTATTCTCCAAAAGATTTATCTTCAAAATATTTTGTAATACAAATTTTGTTTTATTTATTTAGGCCGGCATATTTATTCTTTAAGAGCCTCAGGAACCTAAACCTGTCTTTGTACAGTGGCATAAGAAAGTATTTTCCCTGGTCCTGATGTAGTCTTTTATTGCTCTAAATTGTGGCAGATCCTTAAACAGTGTATAACTGTCAATCAAGGGAACCTCAGTGAATGCAATTTTTAGAATTATTTCATTTATTAAAAAATGTTGTGTCTGAAGATCTGAATCCTCTCAGTGTGACAAATTCAATAATGGAGGAAATGTGATTGGAGGCATATTTTTTTTTTAAGGTTTTTTTGTATATTTTTGTAGTGTTCAACTGTGATTATACACTGCTGCTTTCTCCATTTCATCACCTGCTGACTCTTCCTGTGTTGGTGTCCCATCAGTGTGAGGTGGAGGGAGTCCTGCCTGAAGTGACTGTCACCCTCTCACTCCCGCCCAACGGCTCCCCACTGCAGGACATCCTGGTCCACCCTTGTGTGACCTCATTGGATGCCAGCATCCTCACGGCCACCAGCGTGGATGAGAATGATGGCTCCGCCGACTCTGGTCCCTACAAATTCCCCTTCTCCCCTCCTTTGGAGCCATTCCGGCTCTGCAGCTACACGTCCCAGGTAAAGAGGCCTGTGTCCTGTACCCAGGGTTTTAAAAATCAAGCCACAACTCACCAGGGTTTAGGAAGAGGGGTATGTTAGGTTGCTGGGGTGATTCTGGCCATCTCTGATATTTGATTGGCCACCACAGTTTCCATTCATATTTTTTCACCTACTATAAGACATTATCATTGACAGGCTATACAAAAGCAGATTTGGAGTTTGTGATAACATCAGTAATTTTAAGTAGGGCTGGTGCATAGGATTTTTTTTTTTTTGTTAAGAAATTTTTCTTGAGGCCAGTACTCAATCCTAATCTTGGTCCTTTCCAAAATTTATCCTGGATTTTTGACCACCCGTAACAGAATTTATACTCATGTTGGATAAGTTTCTCCTTCCAATGTGTCCATTTTTAGCTCCGCTGTGATGACAGTCACAGTCAGCAGAGCTTTTCTAATGCCGATTCATCTGCCGCCTGTCTGTCCGTCCGTCCGTCCGTCCGTCTGTCCGGCGTTAACTTCTCACTTCAAATTGGAATGTCTCAAAAACTGTCAGATAACTTTTTTGCTCCGCTGTGACCATAGTCAGCAGTCAGCAGAGCTTTTCTAATGCAGTCGTCCATCTGTCTGTCCGTCCAGCGTCAACTTTTCACTTCAAATTTGAATATCTCAAAAACTGTCAGATAACTTTTCTTCTAATGTGGTGTGAGCCTTCTTTATGATATTCTGAATATTCACTGTGAACATTAGATAATTCTACCTCCCGGTTTTTTGAGAAATTCAGCATTTTGGACCTAGAAAATCAGTGTTTATGCTCATTTTTTCAGTCTTTCATTAATGTGTCATATGTGTTAATATTGCGATATTTCTCAAGGATTTCTGAAATTAGGTTATGACATGGACATTTCAGTCATCCTCAGCGGAGCTCTAGGCCGACAGACCTCTTGTTTAATTAAAGCAAAATTGTATGACAGTGGAATTATATTTCACACACAATGGTAGCCTATTCAGGGTGCGTGTTGTTAAAAAAAGCTGTGAGTGGGCATTTTCCCTCATAGAATTTTAATGTAGGCGTGAAGAACACATGGCATACATAATCGTATTGTCAAAGGTAAAATGTAAAAAAAAAAAGTGTTCAAAACAATGAATGATTCAACCATGGTGATCAATCGAACATTTTGCCAAATACCTGACACAGAGCTGATTTAATTTTAATAACCTTAACATCCTCTCACATTACCCTAACAAATTATGTTGGCCTAACATTAAATGCGGGACACCAGAAGCAGATGCGAATCCATTTTGGTCTATAGCTCACACTCAGCGTTTACCATGCAAAAGGCTGAAAAGAAA
This sequence comes from Gymnothorax javanicus, assembly GCA_029692085.1. Lineage (NCBI taxonomy): Eukaryota > Metazoa > Chordata > Actinopteri > Anguilliformes > Muraenidae > Gymnothorax > Gymnothorax javanicus. The sequence continues at coordinate 103,981,592 of CM056193.1, read as the reverse complement.
CCTTAGATCTCAGACCTTAAGGCTGAAAAGAAAATCAGGAATACAAGAAAAATTACATATCGGTGTTTGCTGCCTCCTTTATTTAACTTTAGATTGAACGCATCTCATAGGCCATTGGAGACACTTCTCTTTGGAACTAAAGAAATCTGTTAAAGCAGAGCATGGTTTTTAAAATACTGCTCTGATGTTCTCTAACAGATCAATTCAGGAAAAACAAATTTAAAATAATGTTGCTGTGAGATGGTTAGCAAAGCAATTGTGACCAACCCCAGTTCTAATCAGGACAGGGCAACATGGTTCAGAGAACTCCAGACAGTTTAGTTTCAAGGTCAGTTTGCTCCTATTAGGCCTGTGTCTGTAGGTGCAGATTACATAGTTTGCAGCTGGATGGTTGTGGCTCGTCGCCATGCTCTTATTTCTGAACTTTTGGTGTAACTAATATGCAAAACAACATATGATGAAATTCAGCTTTTTGGCCACCTTTTAAGGAGCTAGCGTGCCAGAATAAATTCATGCTTATAACTGTATGCCTCCTTTTTTTGTGCGTTTACAATGATGGGCTGGAATTAATCCACTTGCGTGGTTTGGCTGTATCACTCAAAGTGTGATTCGCAGTCATTGAACAATCATTGAGGCACAGGGTGACGGTAGACAGTTTGATGGACGTTGACATGCATTTTGTGACTTGCAGTTGCTGCATGACATCTTTCTGGTATCACCAATCTTGGCAAGCTAAGTCGTACCATCTGCTGTTAATTAAATGAAATGCATTTAGCATATTTTACTAATTTTTGTCAGTTACCAAAATAAAACGTATCCCTGCTCCCCATCACTTTGACGGTACGTTCTATGTTTTACTCACCCCGCCCGCAACGAATGTTGTGGAAGGGTGTATGTGGTTGTCGCGTTTATTTATCAGTGTGTGTGTCTGTTTTCACTCTACAGGCCACTATTCTGGACGGATTGTATTCAAATTTGGTAGGGGCAATCCTTTGGAGGAAGGGAAGAAATGATTAGTTTTTCGTGAAGATCCGCATCAAATCCTGGATGCTGGATCAGTTTGAAGATTTCGTTAACACTGGGAGATAGGGCAGACTTTCCACTGTGTATAACTTCAAATTGGTTGGAGATAGGCATGTAGTTACTATTAATCACTAATAGGAAGTTGGGTATGGAGATTCTTTTACCACCAAATGTTATGACCTTCAGCGACCCTGAAAGGTCAGACTCAAGGTCACCCATTTCTCAGGCTGCTCTAGGGGCTAAACGGCGGGAGATAGAGACATGGTTACTATTAACCAGTAATAGGAAGTCATATATGGGAATCTAATGGCACTGTGACCTTCACCTTCAAGTGACCTTGAAAGGTCAAACTCAGCATCACCACTTTTCCGAGTGCTCTAGCAGCCAAATGATGCAAGATAGACCCATAGTTACTATTGAACACTAATAGGAAGCCATTTATGGGAAATCTTATGACACCGTCACCTACTTGGGTCTGGCTGGCTTGTCGCGAGAAGAGGTTTGGGAACCACTTACTCCTCCGATGTAAAATGCTGTGGTCCTGTCTGCCCTCAGGTGCCGGTCCCTCCTATCCTGGGGTCCTATCAGCTGAAGGAGGAGGAGGGGCAGCTGAGACTAACTGTGAGCCTGAAGCTGCATGAGAGTGTGAGGAACAGCTTTGAGTACTGTGAGGCTCATCTGCCCTTCTTCAACAGGTCAGAGACGCGCACACACACAGGGATGCACACACACTCGCACACACATACACGGCTCATTCCAGTGACTTCTTTTTTACTGCCTTCCGACCTCTTGTTCCTACCCTCTCTTGCTCTGTGCTCCAGAACAAAGAGAAAGAGAGTGTGCAAATATTAAGGGGTTGAAGAAAGGCGAATTAGAAAAATGGAACGTCCTCACTCCCTCAGAAGTCATTTTGAAGTTACAGTGGCAGGTGCAGCAGATGGGGAGAAGTTCCTTAGCATCAATCATTTATACTGAACGTTGTGCAGTCCTGAATAAATACTCCCGGCAGAGGATGGTCTGGAGGTTCCTATTGTGACCTTACCTTGGGCAAAAGGGATTGGAATCTCCACAATGGTTGTGTATGTGTATCATGAGTGGTTTCCATACCAGGGAAGAAAAGAAGTGAAAAGTAAATGATTGGGGTGAGCCCACAATCATGAACAACCTCTGAACTTTTTTTCTGGAGTCACCTCAGTTGAGGCGGCTTCGTGTTATTGTCCCTCTACACCCTTAAATCTACTTTTTTTTTTTCTGGGTTTAACACTGTCTTATGGAGGTGGGCTTTGGAGGGCAATGTCTCTTTATGGATTTCAATTTGTGCTGCCATTTGTGCCACCTGACGTTTTACTCGCGTGTTTTGACAAGCACGTGAATGACAACCAAAATCCTGTTCTTGTGTACGTTTATAAAAAGTTTTAATGATATACCATTATTCTAGTCTAATAATGCCTAAGTTATTGCTGTAAACAATCAATTTGGCCAGTATACCTTGGGTAATGACTTGATGGAAGAAAACCCTGCATTCGCACGGATGTTGCAAGACTGGAATTTTGCACCCCTGCTGTGGAACCATTTCTATTAAATTCACATCAGGAAGTAAAATCATTGGCCTGTGTTGCTCAGCTAACAGACTCATCACTTTTTGTTGAAAGGGGACAGCTGAGTAACGTGGATTTGAAGGTGAGCTCAGGGCAACTGGATGTGTCAAGGGAGAAGAGCCTGCTGGTTTGGGTACTGGGTACGTACAGGAGGGTAGAACAGGCCATCTAATTTCTCTCCTAGAGCCCCTCTGTCCCATATTCTCTGGATACCTTCTGAAACAGGTGCCCAAATATGCCTACCCTCAGGACAGAAGTTTCCTAAGTCTCGGGAGGTGACGCTCGGGGGAACTGTGGCTTTCTCCGGAAACTCCTCAGGACCAACTGATCCTTTATGCACAGGGCTGACGGCGTACATCAAAGTGAGTGTGGATGCAACTTTTTAATAATTTAACAGAAAATTAATCTCAATTGGTCATCTGTTACTGAGATTTAACTGAGGTCTGAGGAGTAGCAGCATTGTGGAACAAAAGACATTAACAATATTTAGAAATGTATAACTTTTTCCTTGTTAACTGGGGAATGGGCTCTATGCACGGCAGCTCATGACGTATTTTCCGGTCAAGTATTAGGCCGCTTGGTAACTTCCGCCAAGCGTTGAATCCTGTGAGAGTGTAGGAATGCTAGTCATTGTCCCCTAAAACGGCCTTAACAAATTAATTTTCAAAACATTTTATTTAGTCTCTTTGTGTATTTTATTCCGATTTGTGTATCAATGTTTATGTCATGATCTCAAACCGAGCAAAACTGTCTTTTCAAAGAGGCAAGGGCAGCACTTCGGGACACTACTGCTGTGTGCCGCAATGTACAGCTTCGGCTAAGTTTAATTATTTCCTTAGTTTCCTCACGTTTCCCAAAGACAGGTGGATGGTTAAGATACCACATTACAATTTCACCAATACGAATCACACCAGAGTCTGCAGCCGACATTTCTAGACGACAGACGTGATCCACTGTGTATCACATTCGCGCGATCTGAGTTTGGCTCCCAAATAAACAGCTTTTCCTTTTGCTGAAGATGATGGAGCTACGAATCTGGGGTTACAATAAGTAACCAACGTTCTGTTTTGTGTAGTCAATGCCCCACTGTGACACCACCGTAGCATTCACACACACACTCGACTTACACCAGGAGTGCAGGAATCAAATAAATTCTCAACATGACTGTGCTAGCTAAACCCATTTAGCGAAAGAATATGACGCAGTGTTTTCAGCTTGGACGCAAACCGGAGTTCTTGCGTTCAAGAGACGGTCGATTATCCAACTGGGATAACCTATGTTGTAATTAATAGATTAGATCCACAGTCTTTCCATTCGCATCATGTACCTGCTGCTGTGATAGAGCTGGACGAAAGTTACGCATTGTACCTTCTTCAAAAGAGAGCAGAGCAGGGATGCGAGGGTGCCTGTCCAGTTCTCCCTGATGACGAACGAATGTTGGAGAGCGAGCGCAGACGAACGTCACGTATTGTAACAGTCCCTCTGGCTCATACAAATGTGTGATGGGAGAGCCTGAACATCTGTTTGCTACGAAATGCAGTCAATGCGAAACATCACAGCACGTTAATGATTCTTAACGCAGAGTGAGTAATTAGTACAACTCAGATCATCACGTTGACAGAAGCGTACAAAAGAACATGGAAATGTCCTTGCACAGTGACGACTCTGCCATTCTTCTGGTTTCAGTCTCACGAACTGTAAGATGAGGAGCGGCCTTAACTCAAACATGCAAGTGATGCATGCATAGAGCCCATTAGCTAAGGGCAGTATGACAAGTAACTGCTTTCATGTACCTGCAGTCTGTTTACCTAAGCTAGCCCATGAAACTCCACAGCTGTAGGGTGTTTATTGCCAGAATAAAATGCAAACCTTAGGCATTCCTAATTTTAAAAATACTGAATATCTCCTGGTGAACTACAACCCCAGTTCCAAAATAGTTGGGACGAAGTGTAAATTGTGAATAAAATCGAAATGCAATGACTTTCAGATCACGAGCCAATATGTTATTTACAATACAACATGGATAACATTTCAAATGTTGAAATTGAGACATTTTACATTTTTATCCACAAAATGAGCTTATTTCAAATTTTCTGGCTGCAACACGTCTCAAAAAAGTTGGGACACAGTCAAAAAAGGGCTGAAAATGCAATTAATATATAAGAGAATCAGCTGAAAGAACATTTGGCAAGTAATTAAGTTAACTGGCATCAGGTGTGTAACATGATTGGCTATAAAAGGGATGTCTTAGAGAGGCTGAGTCTCTCAGAAGTAAAGATAGCCAGAGGCTCTCCAACCTGTGAAGGCTTGCGTAAAAAAAAATTGTGGAATACTTTAAAAACGGTGTTCCTCAACGTCAAATTGCAAAGGCTTTGAAGGTCTCATCATCGACAGTGCATAACATCATCAAAAGATTCAGAGAAACTGGAAAAATTTCTGTGCGTAAGGGACAAGGCCAAAGACCTTTACTGGATACCCGTGATCTTCGGGCCCTCAGACGCCACTGCATCACTCACCGGTAAGATTCTGTCATTGACATTACTACACTGAACAAAAATATAAACGCCCCATGTCAAATATTGATGCCACATGGAGTTAACAACTCTAAGTGAGCATATGCTGACTTTTACTTATACAATAGGGATATTTCTTGATTTGCGTACGATTTTTTTAATCCATCTCTCTGTCAGTGAGCATTTACTCAGTGATGCAATGATTTCACTCAGTACATGGGTGTGGCATTTCCAGACGGTGATCAGACAGAATGAGCAGTACCCAGACACCCCTTATACTGGGGACAATAAAAGGCCACCCAAAATGTCAAATTTTGTCAAAAGTCATCATGCCTCAGATGTCTCAGGTCATGTGGGAACGTGCCATTGGCATGCTGGTTGCAGGGATGTCCACCAGAGCGGTCTGCATGCAGTACCTTGAAGCAGAGCACATTCCAGTTCTGGACTGGCCTGCGTATTCGCCAGACATGTCGCCCATAGAGCATCTTTGGGATGTTCTGGATCGACGTGTCCGCGACCGTGTTCCAGTTCCGGATAATGTGCGCCAGCTCCGTGTGGCCCTCCGGGAAGAATGGAATAACGTTCCACAGGCCCCGATGGACAACCTGATCAACTCCATGCGAAGGAGATGTGTTGCTCTGAGAGACGCAAATGGTGGACACACAAGATATTGAACATTCAGTTTCTTCAATCTGACCCCCAACGTGTTCAAAGGATTATCACTCCTTTGCAGATACCAATATCAAGATGTAATGGACAGTGATCTGAAGATTAGTCATTAACAAAAATGAATTTTGATTCGCTTCATATATTGCATAACCCTAATATTAATAAAAACTCAAATTTGACATGGGGCGTTTATATTTTTGTTCAGTGTGAATGGGCCCAGGAATACTTCAAGAAACCACTGTCTGTAAACACAGTCTGCCGTGCCATCCACAGATGCCACCTAAAACTCTAGCATGCAAAAAGGAGACCATTGTTGAGCATGATCCAGAAGCTCCGCCGTGTTCTGTTGGCCAAAGCTATTTAAAATGGACTGTAGCAAAGGGGCAAAGTGTCCTGTGGTCAGACGAGTCCAAATTTGACATTCTTGTTGGAAATCATGGGCCTCGTGTCCTCCGGGCTAAAGAGGAGAAAGACCACCCCTCCTGTTATCAGCGTTCAGTTCAAAAGCCAGCATCTCTGATGGTATGGGGATGCATTAGTGCATATGGTGTGGGACATTTGCATGTTTTAAAAAGCACCATGAATGCTGAAAGGTATATAAAGGTTTTAGAGCAACATATGCTCCCCTCCAGACGACATCTATTCCAGGGAAGGCCTTGTGTATTTCAGCAGGACAACGCAAAACTACATACTACAGCTATTACAATAGCATGGCTTTGTAGTAGAAAAGTCCATTTGCTGAACTGGCTTGCCTGCAGTCCTGATCTTTCACCGATTGAGATCATTTGGTGCATAATTAAATGAAAAGTCCGTCAAAGGAGACCCAAAACTCTCCAGCAGCTGGAAACCGGTATTAAATAAGAGTGGGATCAAATTCCAATGGCTAAACTCAAGAAACTTGTCTCCTCAATGCCCAGATGCCTCCATTCTGGGTTAAAAAGAAGAGGGGATGCTGCACTATGGTAAACAGGCCCCTGTCCCAACTTTTTTGAGACCTGCAGCAGCCATCAAATTTGAAATGAGCTCATTTTGTGAATAAAATTGTAAAATTTCTCAGTTTCAATATTTGCTGTTATCTCTGTTCTATTGTGAATAAAATACTGGCTGGTGTGATTTGAAAGTCATTGCATTTTGATTTTATTCACAATTTACACTTTGTCCCAACTATTTCGGAATTTGGGTTGTAATTTCATGCTCCAAACTTAAAATGGGAACTTCCAATGATGTGTCAGAGATTCCTGGATATTTTGTCCTCTGATCCTGTCTTGGAAATATGTTGAGGCAGCATATTGAGAACATTGATAAGTATTCTGCATCCAGAGCATACAGCTGAACATGTCTTAAGAATGTACAGTGTACAGTATTTTCAGAAGAAGGTGTGCTTCAACTTTGGCCTATATTCTCGTCTTGTGTTTCAGATGTATTTCCGGATTCCAGATTTGACATTGTCTGGATGCACAGTGGATCTGCACTCAGTGCAGGTCTATTCCACTGCAAAGGCTCGCATTACCACTTGTGAGTGTGGTGAGATGGCTGTACCCTCAGCTCTTCTTCTTCCATTAGGAAGTCCTGGCCAACAGTTTATCCCTATTATGTTCGATATGGAGAGAATGCTTTTGGCTAGGGAGGACCAGTCCTGGAGGGCTATAGTGTATGCTGGCTTAAGCTGTTCAAGCTTAAGCTTGAAATTATCAAGTGGGTTCAATGTCAATTTGTCCGATCAATATCGCAAATATTTTACATTGGATTCTTTTCTAATTTGGCACACATATTCTCTACCACATGGAGAGGTGGAGTGCAAAGTGTCGGCCATCTGGGATGATTTTTCACGAAAATATCGCCATTTTCCTGTTTTTGGACTTAGAAATTTTCAAGTGGGTTCAATGTGAAGTTGTCCAATCGATATCGCAAATATTATACATTGGATTTTTTTCAAATCTGGCATACATATTCTCTATCACAGGGAGAGGTGCAGTGCAAAGTGTCGGCCATCTGGGATGATATTTCATGAAAATATCGCCATTTTCCTGTTTTTGGACTTAGAAATTTTCAAGTGGGTTCAATGTCAATTTGTCCAATCGATATCTCGAATATTATTCATTGGATTCTTTTCAAATTTGCCACACATATTCTCTACCACAGGGAGAGGTGCAGTGCAAAGTGTCGGCCATCTCCATCCGTCCGTAATTCCGTCCGAAGACATTATTTTTCTGATTGATATCTCAAATATTATTCATTGGATTCTTTTCAAATTTGGCACACATATTCTCTACCACAGGGAGAGATGCAGTGCAAAGTGTCGGCCATCTGGGATGACTTTTCACAAAAATATTGCAGTTTTCCTGTTTCTGGACTTAGAAATTTTCAAGTGGGTTCAATGTCAATTTGTCTGATTGATATCTCGAATATTATTTAATGGATTCTTTTCAAATTTGCCATGCATAGTTTCTAACATATGGAGAGGTGCAGTGCTAAGTGTCATAGATGTGTTGTAATTCTTGTCAAAATTGATTTTCGGGAATGTGATAATTTCTATAATCACCAACGGAAAAGGCATGATTGGGGACGTCGGGGGTATTGGTAAACTCTGCTTGCTTTTTCACTTGTTGTTGTTATTATTATTATTCCCCCTGGCATATAACGAGGGAGATTTGGCTTTAGCTTAGTCAGTCTGCCCATATATTTATTCGTGCATCTTTAAACATGTTTTTGTCCTGATTGTAACTTGAAAATCACTCACATTTTTCCACAAAACCTAGCACACACGTTAATGATATGCTGGAGTATGCTTTTTCCATTTTGGAATTTTTTGATGGTTTTTTATTTTTTTTCATTCCTCAGGAAACTTACTTGGCTTGGGTTCATTTTTTTGTGTAGTGGGGGCTGGGAGAATATTTCATCTCCCGATGGCTCTTGTTTACATGTTTTTGTGTAGATTGTTGAGAAGATCGCAACTTGTCAGCAGTGCTTTGAGCAAGTTTGTGTGCTCATTTTTGTGCTTTTACAAAAAAAAAAAAAAAATTGGCATGTATGCGGCGGTAATGTTATGCACAATTTTGCCTCACAAATGGCGTACTTATCGCCTTCGCTCAGTTAGGTAGTTTTCTGCACTAAAATAAAAGGGTTTGCATGTCAAGGGGTTGGACAGTGCAAAGGAGGTGTGTCAATGCATAAAGCTGGTGCTGTGCAATTTTTGTGTAACAGACCTCATTTTACGTTTTGACTCACCCAAACCACCTTTTAATGCAGAGGCTGTCTTTCCATACAAAACGCATTACCTGGTGAATGAACCTCTATCCCCCCAAAAACTTCCACGCGTGACTACATTGGAGCGCGGTTCATAGAGGCCCAAAGGAAGCAGCAGTAACGCAAGTTAACTGCTTGTTCTTCACTAGATGACATTGCTAGTTTGCAATGACATTAACACGCTGATTTTAAAGGGAATGACGGCAGCTTATCTGATTGGCCTTTATGGGACTAAACCCCCACCTCAGCCACAGGTAATTAATTCGTCTCAGTTCAACCCTTTTTACTACAGCGCTCTAGCTTAGCTATAACCTCCTGTCACAAAGTTACTAAAATGGAGCTAGAGACTGCCAGTTTTGATCTGCAGTAGCGTTAGCACTTGCATTTAGGTTGACAAAATTGGGCCCTGTGCGTGACCATGTTTTATTACAGGTGTGATATCACAGCTAGGTAAGCGTTTTTCCTGTTCAGAGTGAGGCAGGCTCAAAGTTACCGCTTTAACAACTGCTATGTGGTTTGGGTTGCGTTATGACTGGAATGTTCTGCATAGTTGGGAGTGTGCACATAATCAATGCAGTCTCTCCCTGTATTCCATTATTTTACATGTCTGCAGCTCGTGAGCTGGTGTCTGCTGAGTACTACATCTGGAACTCCACCGGAGATGCCCCTGTTTCCTCAGGACTGATGCTGTAGAGTACACCTGGGGACATGGAGACAAGATGGTACCACCCTGCGGTAGTGCGGACAGAAGGCACCAGGAAATCAAGAACGAATATGCCAGTAGAGGCCTCTGCTTGTGCTTGTATATGGTTTCGCTGCAGCCATAAAATGTGTTTTCCATTGCCTCTGTGTTTGATGATGCATGTACTTTTACAAGAGAAATTATGGATAAAATCGGGCTGAACTGCCAGACTCAAAATCACTGTAAATTGTTCATGTTGCAAGAATACTGAAGCATTGGAGCTGAATTTATCTACAGCTGATCCAGAGAGTTCATTTTGTTAATTTAATCCTTCGAATATTTTTTTTTTCTGTAAATTCTATGTCCATGTTCTAGAGCTCCGCTCTTATCAGGTACCAGTACTAATTTTTACATCTGCAGTAGAATATTCAGTAAAGTACATCCAATTGTATGTTTGGGATCTTATACATTTAAAGGTCCCATGACAACCAAATAACTTTGCTTGTTTTTACAGGCAAAGAAGTTAACTAACTGTTGTTACATGTTTTGATTGTAAAATCTCTACTTTGAGAAATAAACCAGATTTTTGAACAATTTTAGTGTGTTCCACAACTTGCTAAGCCCCGCTCCTAAAGTAAGTTTACCTTACAGAAACACAAGCCAAGTGACTGTATAGGTCATCTCCTGAATATTTATTGTTGCAAAGTCAGTGTATCGAAAAAGTGCATCTCAATCTAGATTTCTTTCTTGCAATATAAAAGGTAGCATTTTCATGTTTCCTTGCTGCATAGATTATGGCCTCAAACCACTAGCTCATTGCTGCATGCTGTACTTAAATGTTTGTTGTACATGTAAGTAAAGTCAAACTAAGTGATTTGAAGCTACTGTGCAGTGAGAGGCAGCTGGCATGCATAGCAATTTACAGGGGTGCCACTGGTAATTTTGGGCTCTATGACTGGAGATCGATTTGCCCTCCCCATATATAGCACATACACACACACAATTGAACATTTTTACCATCATTGTTGCAACACTACAAGATTAAGATTGGAGCTGTGTATTTAACTGCTGATGGCTTACTCTTATCATTAGAAAACTTGTTAATCAAGGTAAAAGATTGAAAATAGATCATAGAAAAGGCTTATATGTGATTGTTTTATCGTAAAGGGGGCATATTATGAAAAACTCACTTTTCAGTGCTTGGACTAGGGTGCGTATCAACCCACAAGCTTAAAATGAAGCAATCCAGTCAGTTTTTTTGTGGGCTGCCTTTTTCATAGGACATGGCATTTGCCATCCAGATTTGGCTCCCCTTCTGACATCACATACTGGCTCGTGAGAATTGTCCCGCCCCGCATCCGGTTAACTATCTCCGCCTCTGCACCCCGGTGGCTCATCGGTGTAAATGCGCGTACCATAAAGGCTGTGTCCTTCCCGCAGCGACCTGGGTTCGAGTCCGGCTCGGGTCATTTGCTGCATGTCTTCCCCCAATCTTCTCCTCAACCTTCCTGTCTCTCTACACTGTATAACTATCGAATAAAGGAAAAATTCCCCAAAAAAAAAATTAACTATCTCCGCCTCTTTTATGGCAACATCTCAGCTTCAATCTGCAAAAACCTGAAAGTGTGTGCTATCCACTTTTTTTCTGATGGCTATTTACTACTGACCTGGCCCAGTACGATGTAGGACTGGCTACAGAATTTATATTAAATGGGATCAATTATGCTTTTTGGAAGACACAAAGAAGTGATGACTTGGATTTATTTCCAAGGAGAATCTGTTGCTAACGAGCTGGCTTGCTAGGTAAGTGTTTCCAATTTCAATTAAAATTAGGGCTGGGCAATAAATTTATTGTGATAATTTTAAGTGCAATAAAAGTAACTGCCACTATGGGGCAGAGAGACGAACTTGCTTGTTATCTTTTCTATGACACACCTGATGCGGTGTTGATCAAACATCAGAGGCCATGTGAAATGCTTCCGGAAAATTACCACTGACTTGCATTTATCAGCGACGTGCTGAACAGAGCAAAGTTAAGGTCAACAAAATTATCACCTTCTAGCGGACAATTGCTCTTCGCATCTACTTTGCTCAATTTGCAATCAAACAGTTGATTCACTCAATTAACAATTTTAATTGGTATAGTCTAATTTATTTTTCATTTTTGTCACATTTTGAAATTGAAATGACCATGAAACATGGCAGATTTGCCTCAATGTGTTTGCTAGATTAGTTTCACATTTTACTGCTGTGTGAATGCGATAACAATTTATGTCATGTTCGATAATAATTTCTCACATTCATGTTCGATATGCTTCACAAAATGTTTTCTACTTTGCATGTATTTTTAAATGCTTAAAAACCAGGGCGATCTTACAATGATTTAAGTATTTCAAATGGCCTCTGATGTTAGTTCAACACCGCATTAGGTATGTGTCATAGAAAAGATAATAAGCAAGCTCGTCTGTCTGCCCCCGAATGGCAGTTACTTTTATTGCGCTCAAAATTATCGCAATAAATTTATCACCCAGCCCTTGTTAAAATTTAACCTGGACTCTCAGTGTTACTAACTCGCTGCTAAATGGACTGTGAATTTAGAAACTGCCCTACTTTAGCCAGAGGCAATGTAGGAGGCACGCCGATAGAAGCAGACAGCAGGAGTGAATGTTTTTAAAATGAATGAAATGTTGGCTGACAGTTGCTACTATCCAGATGCTAAATGCAGATCATTCTAAATGGTTTAAATTCCAAAAGTAGTTTAACTTTTATGGAAAAATGCATAATTACATTTTTTATGAATATAACAACCATTTTTGCCTAGCCTGCAGACATTAAGACAGTCTGTGCTCACCTCAGTTTTATATCACTTTTCCTTTTTACAACACTCATCATTTTGGAACTGAAGACAAATTACTTCATTATTCCTTGATCTAGCCAAAGCCTTCAGCTGCTTAATTGGCTTGGTCTTCCCCGTCGTATTTGCGCCTCATAAAGTACCAGGTTTTCAAAGGGAAACAGGTCTGGATGGCAGGCAAGCTAGTCTAAAAACTGTACATTTGGAGCCATGCAATTGTAACATTTGGGAAATGTGGCTTGGCTTTGACTGTTTCCTGTAAGCAGAGACATCCCTGAAAAGATGTCATCTAGTAGACTACGCATGTTGCTCTAAACTGCATATACAGGGGGTGATAAAATCATCAGTAACACAGTCATTAATACCAGCTTTTTGAGTGGCACAACATGCTTTCTTTGTCAACTAATGCAAATATGGATTGATTCAATTCTTTAGTGTTTTTTAGAGCTGCAGCTCTGTTTCTAATAGCACCTACCAAGTGTCTGTCCCTGTAGGAGAGTTTTGACTGATAGCCAATTTCTTAGTCGCTGTTGCTGCTGTTGGCATATGTGTGGGATATATCTTTATCATTTTTGACCCTGCTCCCCTAGCCGCCTTCAATAATTTTTCTGTTTCTGTAACTAACGCATCTGCATTTTAGCACAAACTATTTGGCTCCCTGAGAACTTAGGGTGTTCGTACTGTCATTTTTATCTTGCCTAGGAGATCTACCTTGCAACATGCTGCAGGTTCGACTTGGGAGACACGTTTCTAACTGGCAGTCCAATTAATATGAATCACTTGTGTAGATGACTTTATTATTGGTTTCAGTGCTTTAAAATTGAAGCCATTTATCAGGGTGGCCAAAGTATTTTGTCCATTCCCTGTATACCCTTTCACATTATTCGCACCTTCACATATGATTAGGTTATCCATGCTATGGGCTCTAACACATCCCATACCAGTACAGGCATGTGCCTTTTGAACTTTAGTTAAACCTTCTGTCCTTTTCCTCTTTCACCAGAGAACACAACATCTATTATTATGATAAATAGTTTGAAAAGTTGACTCGTCTGATCGCAACACACATTTCCGCTGAGCATCAGTCCATTTCAATCGGCTGAAGCTTACAGAGGGAGGCAATGTATTTGATTTTTGTTGACATTTTGTTGCAGATTTTAGTCTGAACTTGCATTTGCTAATGCAACGATTAAAGGTGTTAATTGACCAGTTTTTCACTTTATTTTTAAGCCAGTCTGGATATCCATGATAAAGGCCTGATCGTTTTCAATATTGTACAGATAATTTGCACTCAGAATTGGCAATCCTTGCATTTCTCGCACAAAGATTTCTCTGGATTCTCTAAATCTTTTAATAATTTCAGTCAAACATTAAGTTTTTAGCAAAGTGGCAAGCGTCGCCCACCCTTGCATAGAAACAACTGGGAATTTTGTGAATGCTTCTTTTATACCCAAGCATGAAAGGAACGCGTTTATAACATGTTCAACCATTTTTCTTTTTTATATTCCACCGCTTTCATCGTTGCTATAATTGCAGTCCAAACTTCTTTGGAACATTTTACGGGCATGAAATTCAGAATGAGCATATAATTTTCCAGAAAATCAAAGTTGAATATCTCATTTTTATTTTAATGTTATACAGGTAAATTATGGTTCACATATTACTGCTTTCTTTATTATATAAATTTTCCATACCTTTCCAAGTTTTTTACTAATATGTTTGTATTTGTTGTGCAGATTAACAGATTGCCCTCCTCAGAATGTCATTTGGTATTGACCGTGCTTATGCAGCTGATTTCAGAATATGTAACGGCCCCCTTGTCTCATGACTCCACAACTGGCACCCCTCTTCCTTTCCGAAGGCCCCTAATTTATTGCCTCTCAATCAGCTATACAAATGGCAGGCTGGGGCCCTGTTGTCCACTGGAGCCAGGGGCTGCCGGCAAAGAGTTCGGGCTGTCAAAGGGGGGACTTATCGGGACCGTGTCAGTGCCACAATGGGCCCGTCTGGAGGACTGGCAGGCCTCCCCGTCCCACATACCCCCCACTCCACCTCTCTGTCTGTCTGTCAGCCAGCGCCCCGCCAGCCCCTTCAGAATCAGAGGCCTCTCCAGACCAAGCCTCCATGCCGGGCTTTCTATCAGGGCTTGAGGGTCCCCTCGCTGGGCAGCTGAATGGCTAATTGGGGCGACAGATGTAAAGGCCAGTTTGAGTGCTGTGGGTCTCTGTGAAAAGAGGACAGGAAGGAGTGGGAAGTGAGAGATGGGGGGGCACATTTTTGGGAGGTGCTGGATATAGGTGATGTAGGGCTGTCCCCTGAGCTTAGCCCCAAGTCTGCACCCTATGTCTCCTGTTTTTGCGAATACTGGTCTGACACGTCTATCATGAATAGGGCTGCACGTGTTTCTTCAGTGATATGCTGTTTATAGAGGAGCATTGTGGCCTTCAGCAAAGTTATGCAGTCAGTTCAGGGGCGTCACAGACCAAGGTTTGTACTACAGCCCTGACGTATTTATCCCAAATCAACAATTGACAGCCTCAGCTTGTCACTGGTCAAGCTTAGTGAAGCTACTTCGAGTGTAGATGTGTTTCAATGTTCATTTTAAATGCAAGTTAGTTTTGAGGGGGTGAGACGGTCGAATGATTTCTTGAACTGACACTTATAATTTGAAATTGAAGTCAAATCTTGCATTATGTGGTTGTGTATGCGTGCAGAGATGGATGTTTCTGTAGCCTGGGAAATCCTTCTGGTCCAGGCTGACCTCTGACCTTCCCACTAATCCCCATTCACTCCCAAGTCTGCCCAAAGCAGAGACTCCACCATTATCTTCTTCTATTTTCCTTATTCCCTGGTTTCCCAGTGCAAGCACCCCACAGGTCTCCCCTGCCTGGAGTCAGCGGCTGTTTTTCTTTAAGTCTGGAGAGGTGGGGTAGCTTAATTCACCATAGCGAAGTAGATCTGCTCCTCTCTCCCCATGTGCCCCTCTCTCTGCCCCCATACTAATATGGTGGCAGCAGATAGGATGTACCACCTAATCATAATTGACAGCCCTTCAAGCTTTGGAACTAAATAGCCTGACAGTTGGGCCTGTCTCTTGAGTCATGGGCCTAATTTTCTGTCTGGGACTCCATTTGCCATTCTACTATATGGCTGCTTTACGCTGTATACTTTTGGTAGCATGCAGTACATTGGAGGTACTAGGGTTAAATAGGTGGACCGCAGCCTTTGATGATTCTGTGTTCCCCTTCTCCTGGACTGTTATGAGAGCTGCATTGTCCATTGCTTGCCACACCAGGCCCCTCGCTGATAGAGACACAACATTCTCACGTGGATTTCCACCCCCTGCAGACTGACCGTGACCAATCCTCTGGCAATTGGAACCAATTGCTCACACAGCACCCATCGCTTCCTTTTATGTAAAAGCACAGGATGGCAGATACTGTAGCTCTGAGCTTTCCGTTCCCCTTCTTTCTTTTTAATTTGCCTTTTAAGACGAGTGTTGTGTGAATTGAGCCAGAAAAGGAAATGTTTCTGAAGTACTGGGATGGGGTGAGGCTCCCCAAAAACCAAATCAGCTGCCAGGACAGACTTTGAAAATCTGTGCAGTCACCAGGCTCCATCTGACTGGCAGACACCTCATTGTTAATTAAATGAACTTTAAGTCAATGGGATGGTTTTAATTTGCTTTTAAACTACACATGAATACTTTCAAATACTTTCTCCTCGACTCACGAAGCTGAAAAGGCAAAGTAAATCAGAGATTAAGGAGACATGACAGCCCGTGCGACTCTTCAAAACTAGCAGGTGCATCAGGCGAAGAATGCACAAGTCTGTTGGGGCAGGAGCAAAAATAAAACTTGGGGAACCGAGTCTGCTGATAAATTCAGTGGAGCGCGCATATCAGCAACCACAGCTTCTGTGAACCCATTACTGAGTCAGTCAATATTTAGGAGTCAGTCAATATTTAAGATAGGGAAGCAATGAGCAAATCCATGTCTGCTTCTCTGTCATACCATATTAAGGGAGGAAATTGATTCTAGGGAAAAGCGGGCAATTTATCCAAGCCTATGGTAAATTGAATCAAGAGCAGCTAAATAACTGGGGAAAGTGCACAGCAGGCAGGCCAAATAGCTATGTCACAAACAATTAATGGCAATGGGAGCTCAGATTTAGGGAAACCAATGAACACTTCTTGTCGAGAGTGTTAAAGCTGGGGTTTATGGAAGGTAGAATATCCTGGGTCTTAACAGGCTTGGATGAAATGGCATTAAAGGTATTTTGTGGTAAATATGTACAAATTTGGATAATATGCTGAAAATATGTTCTATGGAAAGTTTTGCCTTTCAGGTTGACCTCAATATTGCCTTTCTATGAAAGCTGAATTTTTACTAACCTAATACAGTACAATACCAATTCCAAAGTAAACTTAATAATACTTGGCTTAATGTGTGGTCTAATTTCAATAAATGTGAGAAGATTTCGCAAAAAATATCTAGTAATTCACCTCCAACTATTAAAAAGTTTGGACAGTATGTAAAATGCACATAAAAACAGAAAATTTCATTTTATTTGTAAATATAGCAAATCCATTACTGCCATTCAAGTCTGCAACGCATTCCAAGAAAAAAAAAAGTTGGTATGGAGGCAATTTAGGACAAGTAATGAGGTAAAACTTTTGAATAATAATGCGATTTGAAACACCTAATGTTATCAGGCAATTGTAATCATGATTTGGTACAAAAGTAGCATCCAGAAAAGGCCTAGTCCTTCAAGAGCAAAGATTTGCCCACAAATGTGTGAGAAAATCATTGAAAGGTTAAAAAATAATTCTCCTCAAAGAAAGATGGGAAGGGATTAGGATATATTTTCATCTGCAGTGCATAACAATTAAAATATTCAAGGAATCTGGAGGAATTTCTGTGCGAAAAGGGCAATGGAGCAAACCTAAGCTGAATGCCCTCGATCTCTCATCACTCAGATGGCACTACATCAAGAACTGTCATTTATCTGCAAGTGATATAGCCACATGGGCTCAGGATTACTTCAGAAAATCTTTGTCAAGAACTACAAAAGTTGCATTCACAAACACCACTTAAGACTGCTGTAGATATAGGAAGCCTCATGTTAACAGCGTCCAGAAGCACCGTCAATATCTCTGGGCTCAGAGGTACTTGTGATGGACAATCACACAGTGGAAACATGCATTGTGGTCAGACAAATCAATATGCCAGGTCTTTTTTTTTTGGAGGAAATGGATGCCAAATGTTACGGACCAAGGAGCGAAAGGACCATCCAGACTTTTACCATTAACGAGTCCAAAGGTCGCGGTCATGGTACAGAGTTATGTCAGTGGCCTTGGCAAGGGTAATTGCAGTTCTTTGAAGGCACCATTAATGCTGAACAATAAGTTGCCATTTTTGAGCAACATATACTGACAACATCTTTTCCAGGGACGCCCATGCATATTTCAACAAGACAATGCAAAAATGAATTCTGCATGCATTATAGAGGTATGGCTGCATAGGAAGAGGGTGCGGGTGCTGGACCAGCCTGCCAACGGTTCCGCCTTTTCCCCAATAGAGAACATGGCGCATTTTGAAACACAAAATGCGACAAAAGAAAGCCTGTACTGTTGCACACTTCAAGACTTGCTTGTAGGAAGAATGAAACAAAATTACAATCCTGTTTCAAAAAAAGTTAGGGTTCTGTATAAGATGTAGATTAAAACAGACTCCAATGGTTTTCAAATCATTTAAACTTTAAATTTAATTCAAAATAGCACAAAGACAACATGATGCTAAAACTGCGAAATTTTATTGTTTTTTGAAAAATATCTGCTCATTTTGAATTTGATGCTGTCAACATGTTTCAAAAGGTTGGTATAAGGGCAACAAAAGTTGCATGATGCTAAAAAGTACACCTGGTGGAACATCTGACCGCTAATTAGGTTAACTGGCAACATGTCAGTCACATGACTTGGTATTAAAAGGGAATCCCAGAAAATTTGAGTTGTTCTGAAGTAAAGATAGTGAGGGCTTTACTACTCTGTGAAAGACTGTGAAGAACCATTCATAAATAGAGTTACTCAATATAAAATTGCAAAGAATTTGGGGATTTCATCATGCACGGTACATAATATCAATGAAAGATTCAGAGAATCCGGAGAAATCTCCATACACAAGGGACAAGGCCGAAAACCACTGGCTGTGTTATGGCTGTGATCTTGAGGCCCTCAGTCGGTACTCCATTAAAAACAGACAGGACTCAATAGTGTAAATTACTGCATGGACTCAGGACTCTACCATGTAAAGATAAAACCATATACAGTACAAACAAGATCCAGAGGTGCTGTCGCCTGCTATGGGCCTGAGTTCATTTTAAGATTGACTCGGGCAAAGTGGAAAGCTAATGTTTGGTCTGATCAGTCAAAATGTGAATTTCTTTTTGGAAATTATGGTAGCTGCGTCCTTTGGGCTAAAGAACAATCGGCTTGCTATAAGCACAAAGATCAAAACCCAGCAACCATGATAGCATGGGGGTGCATTAGTGCACATGGCACGGGTAACTTGCACACCTGTGAAGACACCATTAATGGTGAACTTTATATGCATGTTTTATAAACTGATACTGCCATCCACACATCTTCTTCAGGGAAAGCCTTGCTTACTTCAGCAAGACAATCCAAAACACAACACTCTGCATGCATTACAACATGACTCCATAGTAAACGAGGTACTAAACTGGTCAGCGTGCAGTCCAGACCTGTGACCCACTGAAAATATCTGACACATTATATAACAAAAAATAAGGCAAAATAGGCCACAAAGTATTGAGCAGCTGACATCCAACATCAGGCATGAATGGGAAACATTTTGCTTTCATAGCTACAACATTTGGTGTCTTTAATTCCCAGAAACTTACAGAATCTTGTTACAAGAAGAGACAATGCAACACAGTGGTAAACATGCCTCTGTCCCAAGATTTTTGAAATGTGTGGATGGCATCAAATTCACAATAGGCAGAAAAAAATTTTCTCAGTGTCAACATATGATATGTTGTCTTTGAACTATTTTAAATTAAATAAACTCATTGCATTCTGTTTTTATTTACAATTTACAGTGCATCCAAACTTTTTTGGAAACGGGGCTGTACGTCTGAAATATACTGAGAGGCATTAAAAACGCATAGAGGTTTCTATGGTCTAAAATGACAACTGATACTTTTTTCTTTTGCTGATTCATATGATGACCCTCAGATATGGTAAGCATTGCAAAATATCAGGTGTCTGGGTTCGAATCCCTTCTTGGTTTAACACCACATTATATGAAACAAAAATTCCCTGGATCATGGATGTGAATCACATCTTGAGAGAAATCTTTTTGCACATGAAAACTGCAAAGTTAGGGCCAATGAAAACACACATTAAGAAAGTCACATCATTCCAATTTCAATTGCCACAGACAAATGAATCTCAGAAGAATCAAAAATTTTGTATGTTAAATGATGGCCAATCTCAAAGAAAAGTTTCTGGACATGTTAATGCCCATTAAATGACTGTATTCAGACTGCAGGGATGACTCAGAATAACCATATGTATCAGCTGCCATCCCTGTGACTTGACAAAACACATTCCATAAAACGTCTTCTGCCATGTCAGAAAATGCGTCAGAACTGCTGAATTGACTGCCAATGTAGCGATACCAGTGAGGGCAAATCTCACTACCAAAAGCACAGTTTCCTGAAAGCATGTTTTGCAACTAAAAACAAAACGATTTACCACTACTGTAAAACAGTATATAAACCCCAATTCCAATGAAGTTGGGACATTGTGTAAAATGGAATAAAAACAGAATGCAATGATTTTCAAATCTCATAAACCCACATTTTATTCACAATAGAACATAGACAGCAAATCAGATGTTGAAAGTGAGACATTTTGCCATTTAATGAAAAATATTGGCTATTTTGAATTTGATAGCAGCAACACATCTCAAAAAAGTTGGGACAGGGCCATGTTTACCATTGTGTAGCATCCCCTCTTCTTTTAACAGCAGTCTGTAAACATCTGGGAAGTGAGGAGACCAATTATTGTTAGAGCTTTGGAAGAGGGATGTTGTCCCACTCTTCTCTGATGTAGGATTCTAGCTGCTCAACTGTCTTGGGTCTTCTAAGCCAGATTTTTCGTTTTATGACGCGCCAAATGTTTTCTATTGGTGAAAAGTCTGGACTGCAGGCAGACAATTTCAGGACCCGGACTCCTCTACAGCGAAGCCATGCTGTTGTGATGGATACAGTATGTGGGTTAGCAATGTCTTGCTGAAATATGCAAGGCCTTCTCTGAAAGAGACGTTGTTGTAAAACCTCTATATACTTTTCAGTATTGATAATCCCTATCCAGATGTGTAAGCTGCCCATGCCATAGGCACTAATGCAACCCCATACCATCAGAGGTGCAAGCATTTGAACTGAGCGCTGACAACAAGCTAGATGGTCTCTCTTCTCTTTAGTCCGCACGACACGGCGTCCATGGTTTCCAAAAAGAATTTCAAATTTTGATTCATCTGACCGCAGAAGAGTTTTCCATTCTGCCTCAGTCCATTTTAAATGAGCTTTGGCCCAGAGAAGACGGCAGCATTTCTTGATCGTGTTCACATATGGCTTCTCCTTTGCAAGATACAGCTTTAGCTTGCATTAGTAAATTGGACGGCGAATTGTGTTCACTGACAGTGATTTCTGGAAGTGTTCCTGAGCCCTTGCAGTGAATTCCAGTGCAGAATTATGCCTGTTTTAATGCAGTGCCGCCTGAGGGCCCGAAGATCATGAGCATCAATATTCACCTTCGGCCTTGTCCCTTGCGCACAGAGATTTCTCCAGATTCTCTGAATCTTGTGATGATATTATGTACTGTAGATGGTGGGATATTCAAAATCTTTGTAATTTTACATTGAAGAACACTTTTCTGAAATTGTTCCACAATTTTCAGACTCAGTTTTTTGCAGATTGGTGAGCCTCTGCTCATCTTTACTTCTGAGAGACTCTGCCTCTCTAAAATACTCTTTTAATATTGTCATACTGACATGTTGCCAATTAACCTAATTAGTTGTAAAATGCTCCTCCAGCTGTTTTTTATTGATACCTTTTACTTTTCCAGCCTTTTGTTGCCCATGTCCCAACTTTTCTTTTTGCTGCCATCAAATTCAGAATGAGCTAATATTTTTCATGACTCAGTAAAATGTCTCACTTTCAGCATCAGACATGTTGTCTATGTTCTATTGTGAATAAAATGTGGGTTTTGTGTGATTTGCAAATCATTGCATTCTGTTCTTATTCACGTTCTACACAATGTCCCAACTTCACTGGAATTGGGGTTTGCATTTTAGTATGCGTTTTTAATGCCTCTCAGTATACTTGAGCACTTGGGGTGTTTAGTCCCGAAACACTTATTAAGTATTGTGGAAAGGAATGGTAACAATCAAAGTGGTAAATACAGTCCAAACTTTTTTGAAGCAAGTTGCAAGAATCAAAATGGAAATGTGTTTATTTTGAAAAATTAATAAAACTAAAGTGCTGAAACAATAAATAGTGTACTGTTGTATTGTTTTCAACATAACCGAGGTCAAAGATAATATGGCAGTCAGACTTCATTTTTATGTAATGTAGAGTGGGCTCCAAAATTACTGGCACCCCTGACTCGCAATGCACATACGATACAAAAGAAAAACAAAAAACATAAACAATCATAGAGAAATAAAATATACTCAGTCAAAAAAGAAACTTCACACTCGTTTGGAGGTCGATAAGTTGAACATACAAGAAAAGTGGTTTTAAATAATGATTTAATTCCATTCTGTACCCATTAAGGACGGTGTACTATAAAAATCATGTTCAAAATGTAACCAGTTCCACCGGAAATGCTACGGAAATGTAAGAGAGTAAAAATGGTAAGTTACAACTTGATGAAAGCATGTCAATAGTGCGTATGCCCTCCATGAGCGTTCACAACTGTGACGCAACGTCTCCTCATGGATTGAATGATGCGTCTGAACACAGCTTGGGGGATGCGTCGCCATAATTGAACCAACATGGCACCAAGTTCCTGCAAATTCTGTGGAGGGTTCCTTACTTGACGGAGTCTTCTGCCCAACACATCCCATACATGTTCTATGGGATTAAGGTCGGGAGACCTTGAGGGCCACTCCATGACATTGATGCCAGCATTCCTAAGAAAATTCGCGTTAAATTGGCGTTATAAGGTCTGGCATTATCGTGTTGGAATGTCAGACCTGGGCCATGAGCTGCCATGAATGGCAAAAGCTCTGTATCCTGCAGCAGTTAGGTTTCCTTGAATGACCATCAGTCGGGAACGGGCAGGACCATTAAAGGCACCCCAAACCATAACACTACCGCCCCCAAAACGGTCCACTTCCTGCACACAACACTGGGCGTTGCATTCACCGCGTCTCCTCCAAACTCTAACTCTCCCATCAGCGAAGTGCAAAGTGAATCTGGATTCGTCACTAAAAACGACCCTATTCCAATCACGCTAAGTCCATCTCAGATGTCGTTGTGCCCAGAGAAGCCGTTGACGTCGGTGTAACTGGGTTAAAATTGGTCCACGATATGGCCGGCGTGCATGGAGACAAAGCAGTGCACAGGCGACACGTATGGTTTGGGCAGTCACCGACCTCTAAACAATTCATTCTAGTGGGCGTTGCGGTGAGAAATCGATTACATAAAAATGGCGAAGACGATTTGTCGGTCTTCTGCTTGTGTCGTCACACGTGGTCTACCCGAACGAGGTCAGTCTGCTGTGGTGCCAGTTTGTTGGAGACGTGTCCGAAGATCATGGATAGTCCGTCGACTGCATCCCATAACCCTGGCAACGTCAGTGACTGACGTTCCCGTATTCAGCATGCCAATGGCACATTCACGTTGAATGTTTGACAGTCGTGGCATTGCAAATCAACGGATAATTGACTGTAAGAACTTGTTTTTCCGAGATGTCACTCTACCGTGCTAACGTGGGCTCAATTGCACGTGTCTCATAAGGTCACGTGACTAGGAACACGAGGAAACATGCTTTTACCTTGATGTATGCTGGCACGTGCTGCATGCTTGTGCACGTCGGAGTTGCTGTGTGTCATGATGTCTTTGACAACGCATTTACCCCTAATAATAATAATAATATCTCTTGTATTAAGTTTCAAGAAAATATTTAGAAATTTATGAGTGTGAAGTTTCTTTTTTGACTATAGTCTAATGTGCGAAATACTTTATTGACGTTTCAGTGGAAACAACTATAATCATAACAATCATTCAATACAAAATTAATTTCAACAAAATCAAGGTTTAAAAATAATTGGCACCCTCCATTTTGTACTTAGTACAACCACCACCGGCAAGGATAACAGCATAGTCTTTTCCAGTCATTTTTGACAGGTTTAAGGCACACGTTTGAGGGGATTTTGGACTATTCGTCTAAGCAAATCCTTTAAAGATCCTTCAAATTCTTTGATTTGCATTTATCAACTGCCCTCTTCAACTGAGCCAGCAGGTTTTCAATTGGATGATGGTATGCTTTGGGTCAGTGTCTTGTTGGAAAGTCTACTTACGGCCAAGTCCCAGCCTTCTGGCAGAGGCAACAAGATAGTATTTCTCATATGATGTTATTTAGAGTTTAACTATAAATATTTTTTTTTGATTTTTTTAAAGTATTTTTTGTGCATTGCCAGTCAGGAGTGCCAGCAGTTTTGAAGCCTACTGTAAATGACTTGGATTTCAGAATGAATGCGACTTCACAATTCAGTAACTTCCACATGAACTAGAGGGCCTAAATACTTGTCAGTCACTCATGAGGAAACAACCGTGTAACAAGATTTAGCTGAGCGCGAAGAGATGCACTAGATGTAAACCAATCACAACACACATACACCTACTAGACACGAAAGCTTCTGAATTGCGAAGAGACACACAAGGGATTCACACGAGGGTTGTGACACTATGATTTCGTTTTGAACAAAAAACTCTGTATCCTCCCCTAATATCATACTTTGGGAGTCAATCAAAGATGTATTCCGGGGACAGGTATTCCAGGAATATGCAATCAATAAATATTGCTTGTCATAAGTTATAATTCCACGTCTTATGTAAATCAGTAAATAAGAGAATAAATAAGAGAATATTTTTTCTGTTCTTTGTCTTTTTTTTATGGAAGAAGAGAGGTTTTCAATGATTTTCTAACATTTTTAGGATCCAGTAAACTTATTAGGTTATTAGTTATTAGGGCCAAAGGTATTCATTTTCTATTTTTAAGGCATGTTACAGAATTAGGCATGGTGATTGTCGTACACATCGCTACTATGTTGAAAATACTACAACAACACATTATTTTATGCTTTAATTGGTGAATTCAGTTGCTAATTGAATATATATGCTTATTTTAAATCTGATGACTGCAACAGACGAAGACCGCCAGGGCAGTTTAGGACTATAGGACTAATAATGATATGACAAGCTATAATAAGGTGATGTGAAATAGGTGACGTTAAACAGGTGAGGTAGTAGTGTTATAGTGAACCCCAATTTCAATGAAGTTGGGACATTGTGTAAAACATGAATAAAAACAGAATACAATGATTTGCAAATCCTTTTTGACCTATATTAAATTGAGTACTCTACAAAGACAAGATATTTAATGTTCAAACTGATAAACTTCATTGTTTTTGGAAATATTCACTCATTTTGAATTTGATGCCTGCAACACATTCCAAAAAAGCTGGGACAGGGGCAACAAAAGACTGGGAAAGTTGAGGAATGTTCAAAAAACACCTGTTTGGAACATTTCACAGGTGAGCAGGTTAATTGGAAACAGGTGAGTGTCATGATTAGGAATAAAAGGAGCATCCCTGAAAGGCTCAGTCGCTCACAAGCAAGGATAGGGCGAGGTTCACCACTTTGTGAACAACTGCATTAGCAAATAGCCCAACAGTTTAAGAACAATGTTTCTCAACATGCAATTGCAAGGAATTTAGGGATTTCATCATCTACAGTCCATAATATCATCAAAAGATTCAGAGAATCTGGAGAAATCTCTACACGTAAGCGGCAAGGCCGAAAACCAACATTGAATGCCCGTGACCGTCGGTCCCTCAGGCAGCACTGCATTAAAAACCAACATAATTCTGCAAAGGATATTACCATGCGGGCTCAGGAATACTCCGGAAAACTGTTGTCAGTTAACAAAGTTCGTCGCTACACTACAAGTGCAGGTTAAAACTCTACCATGCAAAGCGAAAGCCATCAACAACACTCAGAACACCGCCGGCTTCTCCGGGCCCGAGCTCATCTGAGATGGACTGACACAATGTGGAAAAGTGTGCTGTGTGCTGTGATCACATTTCAAATTGTTTTTGGAAATCATGGACGTTGTGTCCTCCAGGCTAAAGAGGAAAAGGACCATCCAGATTGTTATCAGCGCAAAGTTCAAAAGCCAGCATTAGTGATGGTATGGGGATGTGTTAGTGCCCATGGCATGGGTAACTTGCACATCTGTGAAGGCACCATTAATGCTGAAAGGTACATACAGGTTTTGCAGCAACATATGCTGCCATCCAAGCAACGTCTTTTTCAGGGACATCCTTGCTTATTTCAGCAAGACAATGCCAAGCCACATTCTGCACGTGTTATGACAGTGTGACCTTGTAGTAAAAGAGTGCGGGTAATAGACTGGCCTGCCGGCAGTCCAGACCTCTCTCCCACTGAGAATGTGTGGCGCATAATGAAGCGCACCATTGGCTTGCCTGCAGTCCTGATCTATCACTGTCTGAGAATATTTGGTGCATTTTTTGACTAATCACATTGCAAATTTTTTAGAAGAAATGACATGCATGTTACAGTATCAAATAATGTGCTGTTTTACTGTTTAAAGATAGCAGAAATTGAATGGACTTTTCAAATCAGTCCTTTTTGATTTTATTTGCATTTTCAATGATCTGCCAACTTTTTCAGAATCAATTACATTTAACAGTGTCCATTTTAGCCGCGCATCTGCCTGATTGATTTGATTTTTCTGTTTATTAGCTTTGCGCTTTGCTTGTTGATAATGGGAGGAGCTTGAGAGCAGTAGCCCCAGTAATAACTAATGGCAGCAAATGACCAGGGTGCTGTGCTGGGTACAATGCTTCAAGGCAGGAGAGCGTAGGGGGGCATAGATCTGGCAACACACCAAATGCAGCAAAGTTTTCCTTGCCTCCCAGATCAGTTGGAGCTAAAAAAAGAAATGGAAGAAAGGAAAAGAAGGATGTGAAAAGAACGACATGGAAGGAAACGGAAGAAAAAGGAAACATGGTACATTTTTGGCCTCGGGGGTCGCGGAGGTCAGTGGAGGGCTGGACACTTAGGGAGTATTTCACAAATCAGGAGTGAAAAGTTAGTTGGATAAATTCATGAAGTGAAGCTCAGAGCAACTCGTTCTACATCAGTGTTTGTTCCAGATTTGGGTACCCATGTTTTACTCAGTGCAGATTTTAAGCGTATTTGCTAATCCTGCCTGATGAAACAGGATCCTGAAGAGCACTGTACGGAAATTATTGACTGGCTTTAACTAGAAAATGTAGGGAGCCCTGCAGGGTGTATGCTGGTAGTAGCTGAGTAGAGCATAAGTCTGTTGGACCATAAAGCCGGTCCAAAAGCATTCCTCAGTCAGGATCAACAGGAACAGGAGGGTAATTATGTTAAGGCTTGGACAGTCGTTCCAATAACGCAAATGGCTCTCAACCCCGTCAAAGCCTTACTACAACCAAGCAGACCAGTGATCTTTTGCCATCCACGTCATTTCTGACCACAGGAAGATTCTCATCCCACCAATGAGGTCAAAAATACCTTGAGTGTCCTTAACTTCAGTGATACCACAAATGAGTCAGTGAATTATCTTTTTTAAAAAATATTTACATAAAACTTTTTTTGACTGGTAATAAAGGGCATTTTTATGGACTGAAAGGTTGAAATATAGATTGTAAATTAGCTTCAAATATCACTTAAATTTTTAGCAAATGTTTATTATGGAAGTAATATTGTCAAAACCCTCATGTGGAAACCTTCTGGGCTTCCTCCCATTCAGCAACTTGCGTGTCCATTAGAAGCAATGTCTCAATTAGTTTGCGTCTCGCGTACTTCCTTATCCTCCGCTGTGTCTTCTTTCATTGTTCTCGTCGTTGGTACCTGTGATGTGTATTTACATCCCATCCTTTGAGTTGCAAGCTGCTGGATTGTAATTCACTATGTGTAGTTAAACCCATTCAGTACTTGCGAGTAAAACTGTTCATCTTTTGAAAGTAAAACGTAAGCTTTAATAATGATAGTATTTATAGAACCTTTCCTCTTTTGTTTAGTTAAGAGCAACAAGCTCCCAAGCCTTATTCTGGATCCAGGTTTGAGAAAATTAGTGCTAGATGAGTAAATCACCTGCATCCTTCCCCCAGATCTGGACCAGCTAATCGACTTGACGCAGAGAATTGACGTTTGACTGCAAGAGCGGCAGTTGGACCAGTGGATAAGCTTACAGGTGCTTTCCCTACCTGCATGGCAGGATGCTCAACTTGGAGTTTATTCCTATTTGGCTCTTCTGGTACCCCTGGCAGTCGACCGGGCTCAGCTTCACAAGCTGCCACCTAAAGAATGGCTATGCCGAAAAAGGTTGGATCTTTGCCTGTACTGCAGAAATACTGCTCATGCCTTTGCTGAATGCCCTGTTCAGCAGATGCCAGTGAATTCTGATAGAGATGTGCCATCTGGTGCTGCTGTCTCATCCAGTTGTCCATTCATCTCTTTTCACCTGACCAGGCAGGGTCTTTCTATTACTACTCGGGCTTTAGTCAACTCGGTCACTGACAGGAACTTTATCCATCCTGGTCTCGTTCCCCATCTGAGTATCCTGACAGTTCCACTGCCTGCACCCCTTCGGTCCCAGGGTCTTACTGGGATTACCCTTTCTGATGTCACTGAGGCAACTTGGCCAGGGGCCATGCTGACCTCCGGTAACTTCTCCAAAGAGTTGACATTTCTCATCATGGAGTCACATCATGCCTCGGTGCTATTGGGGAGGCCCTGCCTTGTACATCATAATCCTGGTGTGGACTGGCTTTAGGATCTATACTGGAGTGGAGTGCATCATGCTCACAGTCATGTCTTTGTGCAGCCTCCAGCCTCACTGCACCTCCATCCACCAATCACCAGGAGGAGCCAATGGACCTAATGGACATTCCCTCGTCAATCACAACCTCCACATGGCATGCAGCAAAGCCGAAGCCACGTCACTTCCATCACACAGACCCTATGATTATGCAATCGACTTATTGCCAGGAACATTACCTCCCAGGGGTCAGCTATAATCCCTGACTAACCAGGAGTCCCAAGCTGCGGAGGAGTTCCTGGCCTCTGGAATAATTCAGGCTTTTTTGTCGCCAGTCGGAGCTGGTTTCTTCTTCGTCATCAAGAAAGAGGGGTCTCTACATCCCTGCATCAACTATCAGGGACTACATGCTATTACCATAAAGAATCTTTATCCTTTGCCCTTGATTGACTTGGCATTCTCCAATCTTCAAGACTACCATTTTTTACCAAGCTGGATTTGGACAACACTCACCACCTGGTGCACTCGCAGGAAGGAGATAAGTGGAAGACAGTGTTTAACACTTCCTCAGACCACTAGGAATGGCTGGTGATGCCGTTTGGGCTCGCTAAAGCCCCCGCAGTGTTCAAGAACCTCATAAATGACATCCTCTAAGACATGTTCTCCCGATTCATCTATGTCTACTCAGATGATACACTGATCTTCTCTCCAACTCCAGAAGATCACACCCACAATCTGCTTAGTCATCCAGAAACTCCAGGATAGTCAACTACATCTGAAACCAAAGAAGTGCGAGTTCCACTGCACCGCCGTCCCTTTCCTGGACACTGTAGAGATAAAGGATGCTTTGGATATAGATCATCAGAAAGACCAGGCTGTACTGGATCAGACGGACCCTAAATATTACAAAGAGCTACAAAGATTCCTTGGATTTGCTAAATTCTACCGTTAATTCATTCAAGGGTACTCTACTGTAGCTGACCCCTAACTAAGCTGATGTCTACCAGGGTTCCCTTTGCCTGGATCCCCCAGATGGTCTCTGCCTTTAACTATCTCAAGAGGCTGTTTACCGCCGCTCTCATACTCAAGCTCCCAGACCCCCAGCACCAGTTTGTCATGGAAGTCGATGCCTCCAATGTGGTTGCTGTGCCAATACTCTTGCAGTGAGCTGACAATGGCAAATTACACGCCTATGCCCACTTCTCTTGTCGGTTGTCCACTGCTGAGAGGAACTATTCCATCGGCGAATGCGAATGGTTGGCATTGAAGCTGGCCTTTAAGGAACAGAAACACTGGTTGGAAGGATACAGGCTCCCCTTTCTCATCTGGACAAACCATTGCAACCTGAAGTGCCTCTCTATGGCTAAGAGGCTGAATCCCAGACAAGCCTGTTAGTCCCTCTTCTTTGCAAGATTCAACTTTGTCTTAACATACTGCTCCAGTACTAAAAAAAAATTCTCAGCCTGACTCCCTGTCATGTCTGTATCCTTCGGTGCCCAAAGATCCACCAGATATCAAAATCCTGGGCTCGGGACCGGGATCTTGTTGATCTTGTCCAAGTATGTTCCTCTGTCCAGTTTATAAGGAACAAGCTCCCAATCCGTTTCAACTCATCAGGAGTGGAACTGCGTTCCTCCTCATCTACTCCTTCCTGTTCTGGGACTGTTCAGTTCTGACGAACTGTGCACTCCATATGGCAGGAGTCCTGGAAAGCCACCGGCCAGACATTGGCATCGCCAACTCAGCTTCGCCCACAACATCTGAACTGAATTGTGCTTTCCTCCTCTGGGCTCTGTCCCACTGTTAACATATTCCTACAATAAACTCAACGATTGGAGTGTACTCTCTCTCCGCACTTGATTCCTGGTCTAGATAATAAATATTTAATTTTCAGAAATTCAACATTTTGGATCTGAATACGGAAGTAGCTGTATTAAACAAAACAAAATATGTATCCAGCTATTCTGCATTAACTCTGATGGGAAAACAAGGACAAGTGCAAGCGGCGATCTTCGAACCCATTAGAGTTTGGGCCTATCAAATAGGACGCTGTGTACGCCGAGCTCGTTGCTAGACATCTTGAAAATACTGCACTGCCAGCTTAGAAAAGCGCATATCTCGAGGGGGAGAGCTTTTTGTTTATTCATACAATGCCCCAGCGCTCGCCATAGCCTGGCTTTTTTTTTTTTTTTTTGTTTTGAGGTCAAAAACTATGCTTGTACTTAAATACACACAAAAGCTTGCCACTGTACTCAATCAGAGTGAAGTTATTTACAATCCCATGTAAAATAGGCAAAATAGTGGTATAAACGTATACATATAGTGATGGAGAACAAGAATTGCAATTAATGTCGTTTTTTTCATTATGCTTTCTTGAGAGTTTTATTTAAAGTTTTTCATCTCCTTTCCTAAAAACTGGCTTGCACTCAGTTCTTAAGAAGTTAGCTCTCCAAAATGGGTCAATGACCCCATCTACTGTTCAACTTATTTTGTTCTACAACATTTTCACTTAAGTCTTGCAGAGAATTTGACCTTAGGATACTACAAATTAATGATGACAAAACTGATTTACAGAGCTCAGCCCTTAGTGTCTTCACGTCAACCTCAGTTAAATTGATTGCATCATTGATGAGCTAGAATGACACTATTCTTAATAATTATAGGGCATTATGCTGCACATCGTTTTTAATGTTACATTAGACAGGCTAATGTAATGGAAAAGTCATATTAAAACAAAACTTCGGAAATCCAGTATGTGCTGTACAGCAAGGAAAATTTACCGGCCTGTATTTCTTTAAAGATGATCCCGCACAAAACATACGATGGTAAATCGAAAATAACCGGGTTTTGAGCGCAGAGCTGCGCGCACCGCGTTCTGTGTAAAAGGCCCTTTAAGGCATATTCGTTTTTTATGACTTTGACTATGTTTCCCTCTGGTGGCAAATATTGTGAATTGTCTCCTAAAAATATAATATCGTTAGACCTTACTTTGTTTCACAAATGTAACTTGGATGCTCTACGCGGCTGTTGGCGATGTAGCACATGAGCAATACAAGAACTCACTTTGTCTCCTGGTCAAATTTATGGACCTTGCTGCGCGCCACATGATAACTATTTTCTTATTTTCGTGTTACTACAAGTACAGGAGCACATCGATTATAAATCAGGCATGAACTCATTTTCAATTGATACCCCAAATATTTTCACATTCATGAGATTGAAAGTTCTTGTTCTGTTCCGCACTGGAAAAATCAATGGCTTATGTCTCTCGACATAAGTAAATATTAAGACCAATCTTAATTAAAATTGTGAATTTTCTACCACATCAACAGTTGCGCGAAGGAGTCAATGAAATCATTTCTCATAAATCATCAGTTAATGTAGTAAACAGCAACTGCAGAGCTCAGTCCCCCATGCCATTGCTCCCCAGTGTGTCGTAAAGTTCCTCCCTCCCCTTTCGAAAGCAGTCACTTTACTTTCCGGCAGCGGGGAGCAGGGAAGCCGAAGGGACTGAGCTGTGTCGGGAAACTACTGCTGGAGACACGAGATTGAAGACTGAAAAATCTCAGATAAATTTTACGTCACCAACAGGGCACTGGAACTACGTTCACTCTTAATTTGTCACTGGAATACATCGGTCCTGAATCTTTTTCGCCCAAAATTTCCCTGAATGCCGTGCAATGGCTGGAGTGCCACCTGGGCCTAGCGCGTTGCCTAAATCCCCGGCTGAAATTATTCTCTTCCCCCGGGGTGGCTGCGCTGTACCCGGGGAGGCGGAAGAACTAGGGTGCGGGAGAGGGGACACGTTAGTCCCCGTGACTGGACAGCAACCACAAGTAAGTGAGGGAAAGGGGACGAGTAAAACAAATCAAAATCATCTATACTCACGCCCGGCAGCTCTAAATTTCCACGCCGCTACACAACAGCAACTCAACGGCTTGATCAGCTCGCCGGAGGACGGCCTCCTTTTCAGCCATCACAGCCACACTCACAGTCACCTCCACCACCCAGCTCATAGACCGCCTGACATTCAGAGAGGACCGGTAGAACTATGTGACGGCGCAACCGAGGCCTCGGCAAGGACTGCCGATATCAACACTATAAACGAAAGAAACTGTGTCGATTTCCTGGACGAACTCAGTCAGCATGATACGTTACAGAAGAACCATTCTCATTCAGACAACAACAGTATCAACAGTATGCTGACCATAGCCAGAACCGAGGCGACATTCGGTCAGCTTGCTGGAGAGGAGCTGAGTATGGATAGCGACCATAGCAGGACTGAACCGCAGCCCGCCCTGGATGACCCCCCTGATAGAGAGACGGCCGTGTGTGGGAAAGGCCCTGAAACGCAGCGGGCTGGAGTAGAATTGGCTGCCGCTGTACTGCAGCCACCGGTATCGGAAATGGCCAGGCTAGATGTCAGTAGCAAGCTCGAAGGATTTGTGGAGGAAAATGGGTCAATCCAGTATGTTAGATATGAGTCTGAATTACAGATGCCGGACATCATGAGACTGATCACTAAGGACTTGTCGGAACCTTACTCCATTTACACGTATAGATACTTCATTCACAATTGGCCTCAGCTGTGCTTTCTGGTACGTAGCTATACAGTTGGCTGATATGAGGCTGTCATTGGCATGAATTGCTTGCTGTACAGACAGTACTGCCAGACCACCAGATGGCTGGCTAGGAAGTGCATTGTATCTGTGAAGTGTGATTTATAGCGAATAACACATTATAAATCACAGGACAGTCACTTTGCTCAACTTCTCACGTTATGTTTTGCTCGTCATTGCCGTTCGTGTTGTCTTATGTCAATTATCAATCCCTTTCAGGTTGGAATGCACTCTTTAGATGGAATACTTCAATAATGTAGAGTAGATTCTTCTGCGTATTTCACGTGCCTAGGGCTTTTTAGGTCTCTGGAAAGTATCAGAAGGTAAATTAAGTTATTTGATTTAATGGGCAAGTGTTGCCGATGGCTGAAGTGACCTAACGTTAATGGCATATCAACTCTTCCCGTGTATTCAAAAATACTTAAAGCAAGACGTAGCTGGTTAATACTTAAGGCATACCCCCTGACGAATGCCCGCGCAAAAGCAGGTGCAAGCTTTACAGTTATTTCAATGGAGTCGTCTTCGCTCGGGGCATCAAAAACCGGTTTTTCCTCAAAAGTGTTGGCTAGCGTGTCGTTCCGAAACGTAGTCAATTTGTTGAATGTGAGAGGGTCACTTAAGGCGTGTTCTGCCACAGCCGCTGCTTGGAATTATGGACACAGCTTCTACTTGCAGCGTGTCAGTGATCGCTGGCTGGGGTGGGAGCGCCGCAGTGGAGTTGGTGTTTTGCCGTTGAAGGACTTTGGAATGCCACAGCCCTTGTGCCTGGCATGCTTTTACAAGGCAGCACCAGTGTGTGCATTTATTTTTCCCCCCACCACGTTACCATGTACGAGTGAGTGCCTCAGCGCTCGCGCGACCACAGACGTTGGTTTTCGGAAAGACAGAATTTTGATCACTGTTGTAAACCAATGCACACACACACACACACACACTCTCTCTCTCTCTCTCTCTCAGACCAATATAACTCGCGTGAAACCATTTGAATTGTATATTAGGGTGGAATCAGATAACGGTAATGAATATTCAGTGCTTGTTAGAAAATTTTTCCGTGGAAGTATTTTGTGCGTGTGTAGAAGTTTTGTGTTCGCAGTCAGGTTTTGTATCTGTTGAAATATTTTCTGCATGTGTTAAGAAGTTTTGTGTTCGCAGATACAATTTGCACATGCGTAAAATGTCATAGGGTTTAGGAAATGTTGTGTGTAATTAAAATTTATTCAGGAATATTTTCAACACTGTGGTTTTAACGAAGCCCGAGATACGGACACTCGACACTGAAGCTGCATACAAACGATTCACGAATTGCAAATGCGAAATATGACCCAATTCCGACTCCTAAGGCTAACTAGCCAATCAGCACGTTGCATACCGACTAACCAGTCAGCGCGTTAGCCACTGACAACCCAGTCGGAGGAAGTCGTACCGTTCAATCGGGGCAAATGATTATGGCCAAAGCAGGAGAGGAAAGCAAACCTTAATAGTGCCTTGTTTTTTGGTCTTGCTACCTGAAATAATAAAAATGGTCAAATGTAGCTGTGTGAGAGGATGCACCACGAACAAGCAGAAGAATCCAAAGCTCATTAAAAAAAAAAAAAAGAAGATTCTGAACCACAAGACCAGGTGGTGGATCAGGGATTGCTGGAGCAGCCTGTCGAGGCTGGTGTTGCTGGGAGTGATTGTAGCCTACCTTCTCGTCCATTACTTGGGTTCACTCAAGTCTGTCAATTAAGAATGTGGAGCTCTGCAATACTGGGACAGATGTTGGGTACAAGTAGGCTACTCGATTTTTTTTTCCCCCCAACCTTATGGATTGCGCTTGGACAACGGTCCGAGTTTCTTACCCAAATACTTACGAAAGTTTGCTTACTGGCTCATTTGAATTCAGCATGTCAGGTTCTTGCATTTATTGTAATTGACATAGAATGGAATGGTAGCTACCAGTTCTTTCTGCTCGGCTAAATCTTTAAGGCAATAGCAGTGAGCAAGCATTTATTACATTTGAATGGCCCTGCTATGGATTATATTATGGTGATAATGCTACTTAAGTCGGCTATTTAAAATAGAAAAAAATGTGTATTAATATGTAATAATTGCATTAGCTACATAGATGTCTTGTTAATTACGTCATTTTAACATTATTTGCCTAGATGTATAATTCAAATGTAGCAGAGTCTATTTAGCTATAGGTGTAAAGTTTTAGCAATGTTTGTATTATAGGCCAACATTAGATATTAACTAGACAATTGGCCGCCCACTGGCTGACATGTATCCCCAGACCCCCTAAAGCAAGAGGCTCCTCAGAGCTGTACTCGGCCCGGGTCTGGGCCTAGGCCAATCGCGAAACCGCGTGCGCATGAGCAGGAAAATCGCTACCCCGAAAAAAAAAAGAAGAACGGAGCCAAAACTTAGACTCGTGGCCTAGTGGCCCAAGTAGTTAATAGGCTTCGTGACCTTACCACACAGAAGGCCCAAGCCAAATGTGAAACAAATGGGTTGAAATTTGTGGCCTGTAGAGCACTCTCA
Organism: Gymnothorax javanicus; assembly: GCA_029692085.1. NCBI lineage: Eukaryota > Metazoa > Chordata > Actinopteri > Anguilliformes > Muraenidae > Gymnothorax > Gymnothorax javanicus. The sequence continues at coordinate 103,945,736 of CM056193.1, read as the reverse complement.
AGCAAACCTCTACAGACGCAGCAGCGGATGCGGCACAACGCTCGCTGATCCATAGTGTCCTCAAATTGTCCAACTAGTTGTTCGGGGATACAACTAGACAGTCTTTCGCCCCCTGGTTGACGTGTATCACCGGATCCCCTGAAGGAATCGCTCCCAAAGTCGATAGGCTTAGTGACCTTACCACACGCAAGGCCCACGGCAAATATGAAACGAATCAGTTGAAATTTGTGGCCTGCAGATCACGCAAAACCAAATGTCTACGGACGTGGCAAATGTGGTGGCAGATGTGGCATGGCAATCGCTGATCCATAATATTCCTGACTCTTCCGGGGATACAGTAATAGACTGTATAGTGTCCTTAAATTGACAGAAGGAAGCATTTTGTCATTGTTCAGCATTTTTAATTTACACAAGTGGTTGAGTTCACAAAGCATGTAAAGGAATGAGCCGGTTAGCTTGATGGAAAATTTTCCTAAACATTAGCATGAGCCATCATCAATTGTCTGAAAGAAGAGCATTTGTGTTCAAAATGTCACCTGTGTGATAAATAAGTGGATATTGGTGCAGATTAGTTTTATCATTCGCTCAATTTTGGTTCGGCATCTACACTTGATGGTTTTGGGTGTGCGTTTTTATTTCTGTTTCTACTCTGTTTTCACTCAACATGATGTATTGCATTCGGACGATGGTTTGAGTTTCTGTGGTATAAAGTCAGCTAAATGCTCACAAAACTTGACTAGCTAAAATGCTCATTCCTTGACCCACTTTGTGAAGTCTATTCCTTGTAAATGAGGAATGTTTAACAACCACAAAATTCTTCCTTCTGTCAATTTCAGGAGGGTATATGGTCAATTACTTATTTAACATAACATAACATGAATGGCAAGAACAGGCCGTTCAGCCCAACTACGCTCGCCATGTATCAAGAACAGGCCTATTATTCACAATGCTTATACATTATACCTATGCACAGATACGGTTTCATTTGAATGAGGCACATCAGGACATAATTTTGAAACAGTATTTTAACATCTATGTAGCCAGTGCAAACATTACATATTAAAACAGTTTTTTTTTAATAATCAATTTAACTTACATAATCATCCATAATTAAAACCAGAGTGCAGCCAGTCAAAATGAAAGGAACGCTTGGTCCCTGTTGCAGCCTTTGAAATTTTGCTGGGCTACAAGGATTGTTGGTCACCATTCCGCTGTCTGTTGCGGCAAATGCAAGAACCTGACGTGTCTAATTCAAATGAGCCAGACGGATAACTTTCGTAAATATGCATAGGCAAGAAACTCGAACCATTCAAATGCAATCCACAATGTTGGGGGAAAAAAATAGAGCAGCCTACTCGCAAAAACAGTCTCTGTTGCAGAGCTCTTTATTTTTAATGGACAGAATTCAGTGAAGCCAAGTAATGGACAAGAAGGTAGGCAACAATCACTCCCAGCAACACAAGCCTCGACAAACTGCTTCAGTTACCCCTGATCCACCGCATGGTTTTGCAGTTCGTAATTTTATTTTTTCTGTAAAGGAGTTTTGAGTTCTTTCACTTGTTCATGGTGCATCCTGTCACAAAACAACATTTGAGCATTTTTATTACTTCAGTTAGCAGACCAAAAAGAGAGGGCACCGTCAAGGCTTATTTTCCTCTCTGGCTCTTGCTAGAACCTTTTGACCCCTGATCGAACAGTTCAACTTCCACTGACTGGATTGTGAGTGGCTAACATGCTGATTGGCAAACCTGCCTTAGTCAGAATTAGGTCATAATTCGTGTTTGTGATTCGTGATTCACATTTGCGCAACTTCAGTGTCAAGCGTCTGAATTTCGGCCTTCGTGAAACCTCAGTGTTGAAAATATTCCTGAACAAATTTTCAATTGCGCGTTCACAAACTATTTCTGTGTCACAAAACATTTTTACACATGCACATTATATTTGTGAGCAAAAAACTTACACACAAAATATTTCTACAGATATAAAAGTTTTTTTTGCTGCAAAAACAAAACTTCTTTACACAAACCCAAAATATTACTGCACAAAACTTTTTTTGAAGTACAAAATATTTATGACCCTTATTTAATTTCATATATTAGAGGCTTGGCTTCAGGTTCCTGTGTGAATGCACAAACCATGAGTTTCTGGGCCTGGAAAAATTAGTGGTATTTTGGCTTTGGATTTGTAACTTTGCTGTGCAGTCTTTGTGCAATGTGCGCAGATGAAAGCAAAGCCTAATTTTCTTTAACTGGTATTGACTGCTTGGGGTTGTGAAAAGTTGTTGTACTTGTTATCAGTGGAAGAAAGCAATTCAAACACGTCTCACTGTGCTCAGGTTGTGATCTGTTTTACCTCATTTACACTTGTACTAGGGGTGGGAACGTGTACAAAAAATTCTAAACGTGTACACATGCCGTATAATTGCGTGTACACGTGTCTTCAGAGTTTGTGGATTTTGACCGCTATACAACCGTTAGAGGGCACTGTCACCATTCCAGTAACACAGTCCACACATCCATTAATACCGTTATCAGCCAGATACGTTTATTAAATCAATAGATGGTAACAGGCTATTCGGGTGTTTCCACCGCACGTGGTTTACCATTGAGCCTGTGCTGCTACCCTTAAAGGCTAATTCAGCGAGACACAGTGTACAATTGACAGCGTTTCCAGTTAGGTTTCTTTCAAAAAACTGCCAAACAGCGCTTCTATTTGGTGGATGCCATTAAGCTCGTGAGTGAACTTAAAGTCACGTGACAGGAAAAAAAAATGTACGCGGTTAGTGTTTTTTTTCGAAACTTTTATGATTGGCTAACCGTGTACACGTGTGCAGGTTTACAAATCCCACCCCTGACCTGTACCATTCATTCGGAGGTATTTTTTAAAAATATTATTTTATGAATAAGGCCAGAATCCAGCAAAGTTGTCATTAACAATTGGCTATGTGAACCCTGAGTTTTGTTTGGGTTTCTTTCCTAAACTGGGACAGATACACTCAAGTGTTAATTGAGCTGTTAATTTGTTCAGTTCTGCATACTGATCTCTGCTCAAACTACCTTTGATGTATAATCATTGCAACTCCTTTTATCAAGTGTATCACGTGTGAAAGGAGCAGAATATTTCAAATTTCCTCTGTAGTGTTTGTACCATTTTTCTGTTTTGGCTTGAAGAGAGCATTCATTTTCATCTAACCTTTTGAAACAATGAATTATTGAATATTCTTTCAAAATTTAAATGAGGATATAGCTTGTGAAATGAGAATAGGGAATACAGCTAGAAATGTTGTGCGTAAGCTTAGCTAAAAATCACACTGAATATTAGTCTGTCCTCTGACTGATTACGGGTTTGTCTGAGAAGAGCAACATGATGCATAGTTGTTTCCTCCATACACAGGAAATCAATACAATCCTCCCTGTTAGCCTGTAGCTTTGCATGTCACTGTAGTAAATGTTTTGATCGGTTCTTGTGGGCGGTCATCCGCCACTATAATAAGTTGGTAATCTGCTGTGTGATTATGTTCCTGGGTAAAGCTACCCTGTGCTTTGACTTGGGGACGTAGCCCAAGGTTACTAGCAGGGTGTCAAGTTACATCCAGAGAGCTGCCACTGCAGTGGCATCTATATATAATCTGGTTCTTGTTGGTGTCTGAGTCAGGGGATCTGTGAGTGTCCTGGACGGTGTGAGGAAATGGCATTTGGGGGCTCGGGACACCAGCGCTGTCCCTAATAGAAACCACGTGTGAGCAATCGTGTGCCGCGTGTCCAACCGTCACCAGCAGCGGTCATTTCTGTGCCCTGGGGCTCCTTTTGCATCAGTAGAATTCAGTTAAAATCACAGTTCTTTCATGACAAGTCCAGCATGCCAGCTTTTTGTCTTTGTCAGCTCCATTACCTTCTCTGTTGCTCTGGGATCATCAAGTTATGGTCCTGGAGCACAGATGGGTTTGGTTTTTGCTGTCTCTCTACCTGCGTCACATGAATACAGTCTGGCCTGTCAATAGCACTAATTGTGCCATTAATTGCAGGGGAAGAAAGAAACCCAAGTCTGGACTAAGACTTTAAGGGCCAGATTTCATGATCCGTGCCATTGCTGTTCCTTGGGTAAAGCCTATGCTTCCTCTCTGTATAAACAAACACTTCCAGGCTACAGTAAGTCAGAGCATGATCGAATAGCTAGTAGGGATGCAGAGGTCCGACTTCTCAGTCCTGATACCAATACATGGACATTGGGTATCGGCCGGTACTGAGTGCTGAATGGATACCAGTATTTAATTTATAAGCTGTGTGCCTCACTGTGTGGAACAAACTGGGATCATTCTTTTATGCGTCAGGTGACGTCAGTCTTAACTTAAACATTGCTTTCCTAATTTTGTGAAACAAAATGTGACACATTTGTACTAAATTGTTATTTTTTAAAATCATGGTATCAGATACCAGATCGACCCATTGTCGCCGATACTCGATCCAGCTATTCGATCAGTAATGGACTGGTATCCTGTGTTCGTATTAATATGGGTGCATCTCCAGTAGGTAGCCAGACTGTCGCCTTAAATGGGTTGAGCATGAACAGCATTGGTGCGAAAGTGTGATTGGGAAGTGTGCTGTGATGAGATTTGGCATTGGATGTGCAGGTGTTTCCTCCTCACTGGTGTGTTGTGTGCAGGCCATGGTGCAGCAGGAGTGTGTGGGTGCCATTGTGTGCAAGCTGGACATGCACAAGAAGATGTTCCGCCGGGGCTACATCGCCATGCTTGCTGTAGACTCCAAATACAGGAGAAAAGGCATCGGTAGGCACACACTACTACTGCTACTGCTGTTGTGCTAGCATCCCCACAAACTCTTTGTCTCCTCCTCTGAAAATCTAAATGAGCTCAACTTAGTTTGTTCTCATTCTTTGATAGAGCTTTTCAAGCAGTGTGGTTACTGTTTGCTCACCGATTCTGTTTGAGACCCATCTGCCATGTAGCCAACCAACACATTTCAACCACATCAACAGTTCTACACTCCTGTCCAGTTTGCTTGTTTGTTTCGAAGGGTTGAGTACACGCCCACTGATGACACACATGTCCTCATGATTCTTGTTTGGATCTGACGGGCATCTTGTTCTTGCTGGGAAGTGGGATCCAATAATTTAGGTCCTGAACTTCTTAACCAACTTATTTATGGTCAAATTGCCCTAAACCTTGCTCGCGAATGGGAACCACACCAGTGCTGTTAGTCTAAAAGAACTTTTAGTGGGTGCCGAGTCCGAGGTAAAAACTGTTGTCCAATTAGAGGGACAACACTCCCAGTCAGGTCTTTGCAAGCACAGACCATCTATTGTCAGTTGTCAACAAAACCTTTCGATTCAGAGTAGTGGTTCAGATGTTTGTGGTCTTCTGCCTTCACAGAAGGTTTGGTTTGGTTGGTTTGATTGGCCAAAACACATCTGTGCTTGTTAAAAAAAAAAAAAAAAAAAATCAGGACAACACAATTGGGAGTACTGTCCATATGATTGGATTACCCTCTGCTCGCTTCCCCACTTTGGATTTCAGGCCTTTTTTCCCCTTACCTGAGCTGTGGCTATGTGTTTCAGGTACCAATTTGGTGAAGAAGGCCATCTACGCCATGGTGGAGGGAGACTGCGATGAGGTGTGCTCATATAATTGTCACTTCCAGATAGTGCAATATGGTTCTGTTATTTTCATGTTTAACTGGTATTTTTTATAAAATGAACACGGGCTGAAACATTTTTTGTGAAGGAATGTTGAATTTCTGGGGATAATACCCTGCATTCTGTAAGTTTGCTTTTTATGAATATATTATGTGAAGCGCTACAAGGTATTTACTGCCATTTCTTTGAGCCAGTTATTTTGTGGTTTTTGATGTTGGCTTTTATCATATTTGCATAGCTGTTGGAAGCATTCAAGCAGAACCTTCTTCATTGAAATGAAGTTTAAAAACTGTGATGTTTACTGATGGCTATTTTGAAGCTTCAAAGCATTATGAAACGTGAACAGGGCTTGACATAACCGACAGCACCAGCAGCAAAAAGCCGTCTTGCCCTCAATGTTTGATGTGGCGCCCATAAGAAACACACCCCTGCACTGACAAAAGTTGCTATCATGCCCCTTTCATTTTGCCATTGGTGCCTCCTAGCTGTACTGCACACTTCATGCACTGTAATAGGCAAAGTTATGCCACACAGTAATCCTAATTTTTTTGTTTGAATCGTCCTTCACGGTGCAGTTTCTTAATTCGGCAAGTAGTCATTTCTGGGACATGACACACATACTAGCAAAGTATTTACCTTCTTACTGCAAACATAAATACCCGTAAGATCGTTATAGATTAGTCCTTTGAGGCAACATTGCTTCTACGATCTTTTTACACAGTAAGTCATTGGGATGATCTCGCACTTCAGGCGAGAGAAATCGCACACTTGTGTTTGTGCTTGTTCATCCAAAAATAAGATTTGGACCACTGGACCTTTAATATAAATACATCCTTTGTGCACTGGTCAATTCAAATTGTAATCAGCCAGTAGAAATTTATTCACATTTATTTGGTTAATTAACCCAGGGCGCCACTTAATAAGCTCATCCTAAAATGAGTGTGGAAACCATTTCATGCAAAAAATGACTCAAAACCAAACTTTATCCATCTTCCACCGCGAGACCTTGAGTAAAATCGAAACTTCAGCCATGATAAAGAAGGCGTAATGAGACCAGGAGCTGCTAGTGGAGAATGCAAAAACGTAATGAATGATGAATAATTCGTTAGCTAAACTAATAAATTCAAGTTTCTACGACAACTGTTACACAAGTAACTTGATACTTTAATAGCGAGAAGCTTGAAGGGCATCTAAAGTCGAATCTCAGACGGGACGTTGAATGGCCAATGTTTGCAAACAAATCACTTGCTTTTGTTGACATCTTGCATTGTCACATGACCAATTTCATTCATCAACCAATGTTTTGTGTACGTGCGTAGATAATCCTTCTATTTCGGTTTGTTTGCGCAGGTGCGGCTCGCTGATTGGCCTTTAAACAAAAACAGTGGGAATCGACTTTAGATGCCCTTTAAGCATGCTCGCCAGACAGGGGTGCTTTTACCAAAAGCATAGTTGGTAAGTTAGCAACTTTCATAGTTTGTCCATTCAGTCAATGGTACCAACTACATAAGTTAGCGTCTTTGATTTCGGGAAATGCTCCCCAGTTGTGCAAATAGGGCCTCATTTGACCTCCATGGGCCATGTTGTTTGTCGAGTGTGTACTGTGGAAGCAGAGTTAATTGAGTCTGAAGGTCTAGTGTTGTCACCATGTACGTAGGCTACCTATTTTCGGACACCTTTCCCTCTCATGGCCTAATAAAACTCTCAGTAAGTAGATTCGGTGCACCATGCCTACTGGCTGATTGTCATGGTGTTCCTTTTCCCCCTCTGATGTGAAAAATATTTGTTTTCATCAATGTATGGAAATAATAATCTTCGACATCTTGTTTTCGTATTGTTTACAGCTTCATTAACTTCCGCATTTGGAATACCACCGGTTATGCCACATCCGCTAATTCGCAAATTTGGATCAATCTTCTAAAAATCTAGTTTTTATTTGAGAAAATTCAATGAATTTGCTCTTTAACACGTTGACTGCCGACTACGAGATAACTCGTAATGGTGGGTCAAGGCCGGTGCTAGACCTGAAAATTCGGGGGCAAATATCCGTCCCTTTATTGACAACAATTAGTCCTGGCTAATTCTAGAGACTTCAAGAATAATTACCGCGGCTTCTCTCCCCATGCGATCTAACAGCGACAAAATAATGGGCTACATTCAGATACAGAAAAATAATTTAATTATAAATAGGTCATTTTGGCACTCAGCAATGGTAATTTTTTTTCCAGTGAGGCATTTCAGAACTCTTTTTTAATGAATAAAGGTAATTTTTTGGGGACAAGTACGAATACACCTGTTCTTGCAGCACGGTCAGGCAGCGACAAAAAATAGACAGCTGTCCGATTGGAAAATGTAAACGAATTAAAACCGGTCCACTAGTCACCAGAATTAACTTCATTCGCTGAAGAGTTCTGAATTGCCGCTCTCGCTGGAAAAAAGTTACCGTCGCTGAGTGCCACTGCATAGACCTAATTATAATTAAATTATTTTTCTGTAGTGAATGTAGCCCATTATTTTGTCGCTGTTAGATCGCATGGGGGAGAGAAGCCGTGTCTTCTATTGCCACTTGATTATTCTTGAATTGGAAAACGTGCTAATGCAGGAAAACCATCTAGAATTAGCCAGGACTAATTGTTGTCAATAAAGGGATGGATATTTGCCCCCGAATTTTCAGGTTTAGCGCCGGCCCTGACCCACCATTACGAGTTATCTCGTAGTCTGCAGTCAACGTGTTAAGGCTTATTGAACCTGTTCGCGAGACACCAGCAATTAGACTTTAAATTAGTTGTTTTCAAGTTCCAGTGATCAATTTTGGGTCATTCCAAATGAAATCAACCAGGGCTCCCATGGCCATAGTCATGGATTTTCTTCAAACTTTGATGGAATGTTGCTTTGGGTGCCAAATGAAGACGTACCAAGTTTTAGCTCAATCGGCCCACTAGTTTTGATTTTCTGGGGGGTCAAAAAAGTGGGCATGGCACCCGGGTTGGTGAAATTAGCATTTTTCCCATTTTTTTTTTAACAGGCTGTAACTCTGGAAGTAATTAAGCCAACCCCATGATTTTTTTCAGGATTTGTTCTCTACACAATGTACTGCCCTTTATTGCCAATCAACGTAGTTTTAACCTTTAATGTCGTTTTACAGGCTCTCTAAAGTGTTACTTTTACAAACCCATATCAAAACATACACATTTAAGGGTACCATTTTCACACCCATCTGATGACATGTGTGGATTTGTGGTAATATCAGCTGTAATGGTCAAGGGCTTTCTATCGCCACCAATTAATATTGGTAATATTGACCCTTATTTTATCCCCCTGTGGGGGGTGACCCTTTTTCGGCCCCTTTTTCAGGATGTGGGTATCCTTCAATTCTAATGAAACCTATATTTTTGGAAAATGTTTTTAAAAAATGATTTAACAGCAGCTGTCATAATGTAAGCAAACTAGAAGCTAGGGCTACGGGGTAAAGTTGGACTGCCATACGTGTTACAAAATGCGGTGAAAACTCCCAATAGGACGTTATAGTGTGATTAAGGTGTACACATGTCAACAATGCACTTTAATAATGCAAATGAAATCTGAGTACTCCACGTCTCAATCTGACTATTGCTTACTCCGACTGACCTTATTCTGATTAATTCGGAACATGCTGTTAACATGGCAGTGCCATATTCGGTGTATTGTCGTAATTGGCTTAATATCTGATAATTGCTGTCCATTTAAACATGCTTAATGATTAGATGAAAGAATACAGATCAACACTGATGGCTACTCTGATTCACAATGCAGAAGCAGTACCCTGCTCTCTCGGTGCCATCCCTGCCCAATGTGTGTTTCTTATCCAGTTGGGTCAGGCATTCTACATGAGTCTCCCTAGATTTTGTGTATTAAGCAGGCTCCATAATTTTTGGGACAAAGGCTTTTTTTTCTCTATAGCTCACTCTTCTCTGCAGTTTTAGGTGCGTAATCAAAAAAAAAAAAAAAAAAAAATGCACGTGCTTATGTTGCGGATTCTCTGCCACCTCAGCAAAGCCATTTCTTCCAAGCATTATGTTCCCCAGCAGTAGATGAACTGTGTATTAAAAAATGCTGTTATTTGTGCATGGCAAAACCAGAATGTGTCTGTTGATAAAAGCAAAGAATCTGCATTTATGTATTGTAAGATTATAAATCTCGAATGGCGGATTCTAATCCTCAAAACATGACTTTGTCACGAATATGAATCGTACTGTAGAATCTTATCTGATAGGCCTCATCTCCCATTCTATTACCTGCCCATATGGACTTGTTCCTTGCTGTACTGTAGGCCTTTAAATGAAATGGGAGAAAGATTGAGTGAAAACAACTGGCCTCTTGGAGAAAGAGGCTTGTTGTCGCTCTGAAGTAAGAGCAGTGAAGTGTCAAGAATGTTCATCCTTAAAGACACATGCAAAAGGTCTGGTAAGGTTTTCTTGCCGATGTGCTATAACTGAGTGTAATTTTTAATACAGATCATATTAATAACTCAGTTTCTCCCTGCTTGATCATGACCCAGTCTGTTGACATGTTTTTGATTCAAATCTATGAAAGTATCTGCGCTTTTGCAATATTCCAAATTGCAGTTTTTGTCAGAACCAATTCGTTTGCAGAATGTTTGTAGTATAAATGAGAAGAATTTTAGTAAATGTACAAAATATATGCGCAGTATGCAAGTAGAATGGATTGTTCACTGTTGTTTTTTGGGTCATTTCTCTGCAGGTGGTTTTGGAGACTGAGATCACGAATAAGTCTGCCCTGAAACTGTATGAAAACCTGGGCTTTGTGAGGGACAAGAGGCTCTTCCGTTACTATTTAAACGGGGTGGATGCCCTGCGACTCAAACTGTGGCTTCGCTAGCCGTGGGCATGACTGTCCCACCCCCTTCAGCTCCTCCCTTTGTCCTGAACCCAGGATGAGGAGAACAGGCCTCTTTACAGGGAGGAAAAGCCAACAAACAGCAAACTAACATGAGTACAAAACAAGAGAAATGAAACAAAAATAAAGACTATTGAGACTTCAAAGTGTATATGTAAGGAGAGAGATTATTGAATCAAGTGGACACTCTTGTGTGCGATCTCCCAGCTTCAAGTTTGTGGGTGAAAATTTGGGTGGTCACGCTGGACGCAGTTGGCTGATGCGGTGCCGGTGTGCACTTTTTTGTCTGGACACCTCTCAGTCAGCATCATTGCACTGGTGGGGACAAAGTGCTGGTCTGTCTACATGCAAACCAGGCCGGCAGCAAAACGTAACCACAGGCTCTCTTCCTTTTTATATATTTTAACAAAAGGTAAATGTTACACAGGGGGACACCGATCCTAGACCACGCTTAGAGAGGAGAAGCATGGCTACAATATTATCTGCTCTTTGTGGTGTTTTGTTTTCACTGTAACCCCCGGTTTTAGCTTGAGATGAAGTTGTGTATGACGATGTGAATGAGGATAAGAGGCAGGTGTCCGTGGATGCTTGTTTTTTTGTTTGTTTGTTTGTTTTTTTAAAGAACATAACAGAATGGTGCTCTGTCCCTTTAAGTTCCCTCCGGAGTTCGTGTGTGGTCCACAAATGATGAACATGCAATATCCTATATCAGTGTTTCTTGACTCCAGTCCTTAGGACCCACAGCCTACACATTTGTGTTCCAGCTCAGCAATAGCATGATTCACTTAATCATCTGATCCTAATCCTCAATCTCGTGGTTCATTGAATCAAGTGTCCCAAATTAAGATACACTGCCTTAAGACTTTATACTTTCTAATTAAGAACAGTGTTTTACTATGAAGTGGTTGCTAGATTTATGGATCTACCTGGACATGACGAAAACAATGACTTGATAAAGTTCTTAATCATTGATGCATCAATTCAAAATAAGAACACCAAACATAAAAAGCTGCGATAAAACTCCACATAAAACTAACATGAGCTTGCAGTTCAATTTTATTTCACAAAGTAGCCTAATCTGTTAGATCTGAATGCCAGAATAAAAAATAAATACTTAATATTTGGTCCCTTATGCTTAAGATCATTATGAAAGTAATTTTTACATTAAAAATTGTGTCTTTGTTTTTAAAATTTAATTTTGCCCCCCTGCAAATCCTCTTCAACAGGGTTTCTAAACTTAAAAGGTAGAAAAAGTATTCTGTATTATTGTACCAGCCCTGGTTTATCACACCTAATTGAATAAACCAAGAGATTGATGAATGGGATTAGCTGATTAACTGAATCATGCTGTTGCTGAGCTGGCACACAGATGTGTGCGGCTGTGGGTCCCCAGGACTGGAGTTGAGAAAATTTGTCCTACATGAGCCTCAAGCAAAAAATACCTGTATTTGCATTTGCGTTATGCGTTGGGCCCTGGGTTTTCGGCAGCCTGTAATTCAGTTCTGGTCTTGCCGTCTTTTGTGCAGTTATCCTTCGGTACCTGAATCATCCCGGTCATGTGACTATATTCCCTGTGCATCAACCAGCTGACCAGTGAAAATGGTTTCCTGGTGTGGCCATATTTGTTGATTCCATTCAGAGTTTGTAAATGTTTACCTGTGAGAGGATGATTTGTCAGTTTATGATTCTTGGGCCAATTTCTTAAAACCAAAAAGTGCGCTGTGTATCATTAATACACATTTGATTTGACTTGGCTCGAAGGTGTTATTACTGAATAACAAAAAATATTGTGTCCCATGATAAATTGCTGAATTATTATCATTTAGATGTTTGTAAATATATTTCTTAATATTTATTTAACTGGGCAGCTTTTTGTCACCGGCAAAAATTGCCAGCCACATGATCTCCCTGCATTCTATACACAGAATATGTATATATTGTGGGCGTTTGCAGAGTCAGGATGGGGGGAGAAGGGAGAGACTTCTTCACTTTTGATTTTGGTGCACAGTTTTTGCATTGTCATTAAATCCACTTAGCCTTGTCATGCGTACAGAGGCGGCAATGAAGAATTACAGGCTGCAAGAGCTGATGCCATTAATCACAGGGTCCCAAGTATTGAGAATATATTCAGTCACACATTCAGTCCTCCATTTGAGGTAGGATTGCTAAGTAATGCAAGCAAAAGGATTATTGTTCCCCAACTACTGCCATTCAAGTAAACGCTTAAACTTTACCGACGTCTAAAAGGGCTGACTTGGTTTTAAATTGTTTTTGATTATGGTGGTTTGGGTAAATTAACGTGCAATGGTCCCTGTTTTTCAATCTTCCTTCCGTGTGGACTTTTTTAGGTTGTTGGCAAATGGCATTGCTAGGGGTCCGGTTTACAATAATTCAGTCCTTATGAATTTCTTTGCAAACTAAGCTATTTAGTAATGTACTGTCTACCCCCGTCCCAAGATATTTCAACAAATGGTCATCCACAGCCACAAAATTGAATTTTTGCACCTGCAAAATGGCAGCTCCTGCTGGTACCAGTGAGTAGTTTGCTCAGCTTGAGATGAGAGCTTCTCATTGCCTGGTGGTCTTTGGGTCTCAGATGAGGTATCAGGTAAATGATGTGTCTACTTCCCAGCCCACGAGTAGCCCTTGTTCTGTCAGAATCCAGTCCCCCAAGAGCCTGGAATTTTTGCCTTGATGGAAATGGCTCCCTATCCCAGTTTAACAGGAATTTTAATGACTTCTCATAGCCTGTGGTGGTACCCCTTGTACTTTTTGTTGAGACTGTGGACTTCTGCAGTAAACGCAGGAGAAAATGACTTTAAAAAGTGTTTTGAATATTTAAAGCAAGGTTGAATATTGAGCGGGACAGAGGCTGCATTTCCAATGCATTCTCATCCTGGCAAATAATAAAGAGAGATTATGCACTCCTGGCTGCAGTTGAAATGTTTATTACTGTTTGGATGAAGTCTCAGAAAAAACTTGATTTTGGTGCGTGGGTGTGTTGAGAATATGGTTGGAGTGAGCAGTTCACCCTGTTCACATTTCATTCACTGCACTCATAACGCTGGCCTGCATATTTTTTTTTGCTGAATAAAATCCAATACTTGTTTCCTATTAATTTGGGGTGCTGATTCCAAAAATAGTGTCTTTTGCTGTAGGACATCACATTTTCTCAAAATGCATGATGTGCATTTCATAGCATTGTCACTTTCGACAAAGACTTGCAAGGAGGAGAAGTCTAGTATCATCCCTTAATCACCAGAGAAACTGCCACAAAGACATGATTTCCATATTCCACTGAGCCAGCTGTGATCTATTTGTTCAATTCTCGGCTGATTTCACATGTATTAATGACTCTGAAGACATTATTTTATGCCTAATCCCGATTTCAGGCTTAATAATATGGCCACTGACAGAAGAAAATGCAAACATGATCCAGATGTTTTCTGCTACATATATGGATGTTTCACTACACCCAAACAGTGACAGGAAATTACAGACTTTGTGAAAAAAGCCATTAATTATACAATAAGGAAAATCCTCATTCTAATTCAGTTTTTTTTTTAAAAAGACACTGATTTTTCAGAGTAGCGCACAATTGGCTACAGCGCTACAGGGTTGCAAATTGGGAAGGGACTGCCGGGAAGGGATTACAATAGTTGCCTTGTTCGTTGCTCAAGCGCCTCCTGTTGGCCAGACGGGCGCTCGTCAGGAAGATTCTAAGCCTGATCATGTCCGGGTATCCTCCGCCCTCGTTCTGAACTTGCGAAGATTCAACCAATGAGTGTATAAGAAGCGGTGGTTGACAGGCGCGTGCTTCGGAGGAGAGCCGCGAACTGTCTACACTCTCCTGAATTGGCAGCAAGGGGTCGACACTGAGCAAGCCTTGTACATAGTTCACCAATTGGGCATTCCAGATTAGGGTGGGATTGGAGATGCCAAATTAAAAAAAAAAAAAAAAAAAAAAGACACTGATAGAAACTTCTACTTGCATATTGTAACTCTGCATCCTCAAATTAAGTAACATGAGGCCTTTTTGAGAAATCAGAATTTTTTTCCAACATGCAGGGTTGTGTAATTCCGTCATCTGAATGCGTCAACTTGATGGTGCTACATATGGCAGTATCACATGTCCGGCACCTAATCATATGTGCCAGCGAATTAGGTATGGAGGCGAAATTGAATGCTCTCGTTCTACTCTCCTTTCAGACTAATTTGGCACAGCCACGGCGTGTACGAGGCCTGTGCCTGGCTAGCTACACAGCTCCTTACGCTCAGCTCATTACAAGGTCGTGTTGGATCTCTCGGTGACCACCGGAGAGCGAAAATGCGATTCTCGCTCACCGTTATAATGCTATACCGTCACAATTTTCACATACTACCGAGAGGATGGAGCAGATGGCAAAGAGTGTGTCTTTGGGCGGCACGGTGGCATAGTGGTTAGCGCTGTTGCCTCACAGCAAGAAGGTCGTGGGTTCGATTCCGGTCTGGGGCCTTTCTGTGTGGAGTTTGCATGTTCTCCCCGTGTTTGCGTGGGTTTTCTCCGGTTTCCCCCACCCACAAAAACATGCATCATAGGAACACTCCAACCAGTACCCCTGACCAAGGAACTGGCTTTAGAACTGGAGTTGGTCCCCAGGCACTGCACTGTGGCTGCCCACTGCTCCTAACTATAGAATGGGTCAAATGCAGAGGACAAATTACCCCATGGGGTTCAATAAAGTGTATCTTATTCTTATCTTTATAACAAAAAGTCGTCTGGTGCCATCCACTAGAAATCTTTGCTTTTGTTTCTGTATCCTGCTTTAAGGACGTCACGTGTTGTGCGCGTTTGTCAACCCTGCGCACATGTTGAATACGCCAAGCTCTTGAAATAGGTATGTTACAATAAGCGCATCGGCCGCCGCGACATTGGTTCCGATTGCGCGTTGCGGAATTTCCCGAAGTGGCAGAGGTATACCCATCAAAACCGCCTTTTATGGGCAAAAGGAAGGGAATTCCCTGAAATTCCGTTGAAGACGTAGATAAAAATGACCCCGAATTCCCCTTGTTACCATGTTTTCAATTTCCGATTTCCCAGATGGCCGCCTGAGCGCTTCAAAGTTTGAGGTGACAAAAACACCCTTCAATTTTATAGCTAAGTAGGAATTCTAATAAAAACTGCACAGACTATTAGATTAAGTATTCAAGATCCAACAGACAAAAAATTATGAGATTTGGAGTGCCAGCAGTCTGTTTCTACCGTCAGCAAAAAAAACTGTCTGTGGTAAAAATTCTAGAAATGGCGCCCCCATTGAGTGTTGTACAGTGAAATTCAATTCTGTTTTCATTCATCATTTTGGAATAGGCAGATAATATTCCAATGAACATTATCTGAAAGTTTCATAGGAATATCTAAAGAATTAAGAAAGTTATAGCATTTTATGCAAACCATGTTTTCGGTCATCGATTTCTCAGTTTTTCTATAGAAAACTAAGGACATTTTTTACCCCTCATTTTCCAATTTCCAAGTTTAATAACTTTGTCAGTTCTTAACCTATCACATTGATCTTGGTGTCATTGGAAAGTTTATTTCAAGCTCTTTCAGGATAAATAATTCATTTCAGCAAAGAACCATTTTGAAAATTTTAGTGACATACCTACTTGAAATGGTTTCTTTGTTTACACAAGTAATTCCTCCTCTCCTCGGACCAGGGGGGTTTACTACAAAGCTGGCTATGTGATTAAGCCTGACTTCAGCACTTAGTAAAACCAGGAACCTCTTCAAATCTGGAACATGGACTACAGTAAAAGGAGTTGCTCCGGGTTTTACCTAAGCTTAAAGTCAGGCTTAGTTACAAAGCCAGCTTCGTAGTACACCCCCCAAAAGGGACATTGTTAGTTATTATAGACCGTGGGCCGAGGGTCAATATTCTTAACTTCTGTGACCCACATAGAGTAACTTATACATTTTGAATTAATATCATCCATAAACATATTTGAAAGCATACCATATAACTTGGCAATCTCAGAGATCCACCATTATTTCAAAAATAGGAAAAACCTAATTAATTTTGATGAAGAACTTTGAAAAATTACCCAATCACAGCAGCCGTTCTATAAATGCATCAGAATATCCCGTAGACAACAGCCAATCAGACGATTTGTTTTATCAATGCGACACTAGCAAACAGGTATGCCGTGGGATTCTGTGACAACAACAGTATATTCAGTAACGATTAAACATCTTTATGTAACAAGGGATTGGTTACTTCTGCAACAGTGGGAAGAAAGAGGACGAGAAGGTTTTTTAAAAATTGATTGTTATTTAGAAAATGAGCATGTTTAATAGTGTTGTGGCTTTACCGCGGTAAATTGAGCATCCGACACTCCAATAGAAGCAATTACGGTTTTTGATCAGCCTTGTTTGAACAGGTGTATTGCTGCTTTGATACAATTTTACAATATGAATCCCTGAATCATTTTTTTAATAAATATTTTATAAATAATATACAGTAGTTTTCTGCACATTGCATTTGGCATAATTAAAAATAAACATTGACAGAATGATCAGAGCGAAAACACGTTATAGAGGCTATTTTGCGCAGATATGAATACAGATGTGCCTTGAGATTTTGGCTTGCCCTTTCGTGTGCCTTGGGCACGAAAAGTATGAAAGCCACTGCGTCAGGAAATACTTCAACACTAGGTCACATGAAGGCTTTTTCACACCAAGGACGAACTAAAAAGCTGAAAGAATTTCATTTCACCAAAAAATAAAAATTCATGGTAAGATTCTGCCATGAGAACCATGATGAATAAGATCTATTGATCCCAGGATTATTTAACTGGGTGGCTTGTTTTATCAGTACTTGAAATCCGCACAAATGTAGATGTCATGTTTTTGTGATTTGGATGAGTGTCAAACTCAGCAGCAGAAATAATCTATTATTGAGGTTCTTATTTTTCAACTTTTGCAGCAAAAGTCCCTGCAGACTTAATAGTCGCCTTTTTTAAAAGGTCAAAATATATGGTGGTGAATGACGTCACACATGTAACACATGGCAACAAAAGTTTTTGTAAAATAAATAAATCCAAGGAAAGATATGAAAAACCTGATATTATAAATCAATACCATACCTTCCATGCGTGGAGGGCATAACTTCCTCAGTCCCACAAATAGAATCTGTTTTATGGTCAAAAATGTACCTGTCACACACGTAACACAGTTTTACATGTGTGACATTTATAACGTTACGTGTGTGACCAAAGTACAAAGCCTATGCCTATTATGACATTAATGACCTGTTTCCTTTAGACTAATAAAGGTTTAGTTCGCACTTCTGTCAAAAGGTGGTCTAGGTTATCTCTATCCAGAACAACAACAACGACTAAAGCCTTCACCATGAAGGTGAGCCACCCCATCACTTGACCTAAATATTTTGCCAGATTTTTGCAACTTTGATGTGTATACCCATGTGCAAAGCAGGTAGAATTTAAATGTAATATCGTGGAATATGTAAGGTTCAGAAAGTAATGTGAAAATGCTTTTAGTTGGATTAAATTATCCGCTTTGCGCAGAAGCCAAACATGGCTATTAATCATTATCCTATTTAATGCTTTATAATTCAAGATGAAAGCTTCATAGAGAGAGGGAATATGGCTCAACTGAGACAATACACTTGCAGCATTTAGTATTGCATCGTATTTCAGTTTATTTTCATCATTTTGGCAGAGAAAAGGGGCTGCAAACAAAAAAATCTTCATTAAAATTCTGCATTGAAATTATAAAGAAAATAATACTGAGGATTGAAAAATGACTGGGGGTTAAAACAATACATTTCTGGGATCTTAAACTCCTAGACCGCAAGGATTCTTCATCTGAGCATTAAATCTTATTTTGCTTCCAAAGAGGAAGCCAAATAAGACAG
This sequence comes from Gymnothorax javanicus, assembly GCA_029692085.1. Lineage (NCBI taxonomy): Eukaryota > Metazoa > Chordata > Actinopteri > Anguilliformes > Muraenidae > Gymnothorax > Gymnothorax javanicus. The sequence continues at coordinate 103,927,278 of CM056193.1, read as the reverse complement.
CTCTTCAAGTGGCTCCCCAAACACACACAGCCTTCAAAATGGCGCACTGTCAAATCATAAAACAATCATATTTTTAACACAAATCAACTTTTGACGCGTTAAATTTAATATGAATTAATTATTTTCTGGTTGAATTTAGCATGAGTATATCAATATAGGCGCAGCTGGACATCAATGGTCACCTGTACCCTCTCCAAACCAAAAACATACCTTTTCTCCATGATAAATGTTTATGTTGTTCACTTCTATCCACCATGTTAGTACTGCCAAACCCAATATTCTTATCATGAACATTGGCTAGTACAAAGGATGCATGTTAAACACCTCTGTGCTTATTTATAAGGACCTACTATAGCCACAGATATGATTTTATTTAAATGAAATGGACTCATGCATTGCAGGATTTGCACGCGGTCACACACATAACACATGCATATGAGGTCATAGTATTCAAATGAGCTAGGTATTATTAATGAAGTTTTAATTAATGCAAACAGGAATAAATATTGCTAATGTCGATGAGGCCAAAGTGTTATAATCTTCGTTCAAATCACAGAACTTTTGGAATGTAAATTAAATGTAGCAATTGACCCATTTTCTGTGTCACACACGTAACGCAGCCTCTTTCTGGTCCTGTACTAGTACCAGAGGTTAAATTGGGCCGGGGCTGTCCAGGGCTCTCCACAATAGATCAGATGCTTCCTAGGTTGACGAGCAACGCTACCTACCCGTTTACTCATTTCTGGTGAATATCTATATGGCTGAAATTACGAGGGAGCGAAAGGTCACCTGAGGAGGACAAACCTCGTGCAGGGGGTGCTTGGAAATTCACTCTTATTCACATTTTAATTCTCTTCATGTGTGATTGCGTGAGTAAATGCAGCCCAATTGCATTGAGAAAGGTAAATGACCCAGACCTTGCGCTGCAGCTCTCTGCTTGTGATATAGGCCTCAAGCATGTCTACGTACTGTACTAACTCTAGTTGCCGTATTAAGTGGGTGTTATTGTAAGTCTTTACATATACCCTCATGAAGCCAAACTCATCTCTATCATGGGTTTTTTCCTAACAAAAATTCATAGTATTTTATGACAAAGTTACATGCTTAATCTATGCACGTTTTAAAGAATATTAATGAAATTAACAAATTTGTTATTTAATATTATTATTATTAATAATAATAATGCATATTATTCATAGAGCGCTTTTCCAGATGCTCAGACACTTTACAGGCACAAATTAAAAGCACAGTCAAATAAAAACACAGTTGGAGCAACAAAAACACAATTGGAGGAACAAAAGGAACTACAGGAATAAAACACGAAATAACTAAAAGCATTCACGCATTAAAAGCAATTCTGAATAAGTGAGTTTTTGCGAGTTTTTTTAAGGTGGGCAGGTCAGTACAGTCACGGATGTGTTTAGGCAGAGAGCTCCAGAGAGTGGGAGCAGCTACGGAAAATGCTTGGTCTCCCCAGGTCCGGTGCTTGGTTTTGGGGTGGTAGGGAAAGGAGGTTGGCGTCGGAGGAGCGGAGTTTGCGGGAGAGGGTGTGGTAGTGGAGCAGGTCAGATAGGTAGGAAGGGGCCTGGTGGTGGAGGGCTTTTTGGGTCAGGAGGAGGACTTTGAAGTGGATGCATTGTTTGATGGGGAGCCAGTGCAGGTTCTGGAGGACAGGAGTGATGTGGTCTCGTGAGCGGGTGTGGGTGAGCAGACAGGCAGCAGAGTTCTGGATGTATTGAAGTTTATTGAGGACTTTTTGAGATGAACCATACAGAATCCTGTTGCAGTAATCAAGCTTGGATGTGATGAATGCGTGGATTAGTATTTCAGCAGTAGGAGAGGAGAGTGATGGCCTGAGACAGGCAATATTTTTAAAGTGGAAAAAGGCGGATTTGATTACTTGGTGTGCATGCTGTTCAAAGGTGAGGTGGCTGTCGAAAATGAGTCCAAGGTTCCTGGTGTGTGGGGAGGGGGTCAGAGAGGAATTGTGCAGGTTGAGGCAGACGTTGTGCGTGGTTTTGGTGAGGGATTTAGGACTAATGATTATTACATCTGATTTTTCATAGTTTAGTTGAAGATAGTTTGCTTGCATCCAGGATTTTATTTCTATGAGGCAGTTGGTCAGTGTAGAGTGGGTTTCATTGGAAATAGTTTTGGTGGAGATGTAAAGCTAGATGTCGTCGGCATAACAGTGAAAACGGAGGTCGTGGCGACGTATGATGTTGCTGAGTGGGCGAATGTAGAGGATGAACAGAAGGGGACCAAGCACCTGTCCAAAGGGGCGGGGTTTGTCCAAGTATCTGAATCCTGATGGAGTGATTTGGTTAAGTGGCAGATAGTCCCGAGGTTTTTGCCAGGTTTCAGTTAGACAGAGTAAATCAAGCTTATAGTCCGTTATAAAGTCGTTCAGAATGAGGCTTTTGTTGTTGAGGGAGCAGATGTTGAGGAGAGCCAGTTTCAGTTTGTGGTGCTTTGTGAATGGCTGTGTAGATCGAGGAAACGAATGGAGATTGGACAGATTCACCTGCTGTTTGATGTGATGACGTAATGACGAAGTACGCGAGGACCAGATAGACGGGATGGAGTTCAGAAACAAGGAGTGGTGGAAAAACATATGGCCGGAACCTCTGTGTGCAGGGTGACGTTGGTGAAGTATTCCATTGTCTTTGAGAATGTCCAGGCAGTCCGGAGGCAGGTGGTGGTTGAAGGAGTGGAGATCAGAGGAGGAGTACAGCGGCGGCATGGTCCAGTGGAGGAGCGCTAACACGGAGCTAGCTTTAGCCACGTCCCGGGAGCCCGGTGTCCGTTGACAGAACAGCAATGTGTAACCCAGTAATATCCACAGTAGGATCCAGAGCATGGCAGAGGAGAATGCCGGCAGTCTGTGGAGGGAGTGCAGCGGGGTGTAGCTGGGGCAGCTGGTGCTAGCCAGTATTTAATTTGATATTTTTCTTTCATCCTGATTTGCAAATGTGTCGAGGTGATTGCTGGGTAATGTGTTGTCCAATGTCAAGTCTGTATTTGATTTGATCTTGTGACCAGGGTGACGTCTGATATTTCGAGCGCAAAATCTGAAGATCAGAATTTGCGAACTCAGGAGAGGTCGTTCCATTCAAACATAAAGCATTAGTCAATAAAGAAACAAAAAGAAAGAACAGGAGGAGAGGGAAGCAAAGCTATCAAAACTAAGTTCATTCGGCCTTCTTACAAGCAGTCGCTGGACTACGGACGACCCTCCCTAAAGTAACAATTAATGCAGCCAGCAGGAAACAGATCAAGCTAAGCTAGTGTTTGACCTAATTAATGATAACACTCGCGGCTACTGTATAAATTTAAAAACAAGTCGAGGATTTTGCCCAACGCAAAGTTTGCTGAATTCCATTCAAATAGGTGAGTAGGCCTACAAGTGACTTTTGTTTTAGTCCAGAGTCGATTTTTATATATACGATACATGGCAGAAATAAGGCTGTCTGTGTACAGTAAATTTATAATTTTATAGGGTTTATGTCAACAGTGTTTAGTTGGACCATTTGGGGGACATGGTGGCATTGTTTCAAATATATTTAAATATTGTCAAATATTGCAGTTTTCGTCCAACTCATCGTGCGCTTTTTCAAGTCACTATCATGTCCTGCCTTTTTGTCAAATAATGCACTAGTGAGGTAGCTGCACAAAAATGCAAGTTTTCGGACGTTTTAAGTGGCCCTGTTATGCAGTAGAGGAGAATGAGCCGGCAATAAATGAGAATGGTTAGCGCGTTGTGTGCAAATTATGATTTCAAATATACCTCTTTGGGTATATTTAGACCATATTGATAAGGCTAATGGAAAGAATTTCATATCCAACCACCACTTTTTCAGCTTTTTATTTGCCAGAAAGATTTTTAAAAGGTGTGCTAATATACTGTGGGGGGTTTTTATTAGAGAGAAAGACGTTTCAAATTTAACATTAACTATTAAATATAGTTATAGTTAATAGCATAGTATAGTTAATATGAACTCATGTCCGGTGGCGGTTTGTTTTCGCTGCAGCTTCGTTTTTATTACTTTTAGTTTGTTTTTTTATCGTGTTGTCATTTTATTTTTTTTTAAGTTATTTTATCATTTAACTTGTTTTATCATTTTATTTGTTTTGTTATTTTAATTTGTTTTATGTTTTTAAAGTATTTTTATTGCATCCGAGTATTGCCTTAAGTAAGCGCCTTGGCTAGCTAACGCCTAGCAGGCTAAACGCAATTATGGCTCCACTCACCTCTCCGCCTGGCTGCGTGAGCTGCGTCCGCATGTCCCAAAGGATCGCTGAGCTGGAGGGGAGAATTTCTACCCTATACCAGATTAGGGACGATGGTTGGCCTGGTTGCTCCTGCTCCAGCTCTCGCTGTGACGAATGTCACCACCACGGGTGATCGAGATTCCAAGGCTCTCCCCAGTGAAGCCGCTCCGACCCAAACCGAGGACCCCTGGATCCAGCTGGGAGCGAGGCCCAAGGCGATCGTCAGCTCCACACCCTGCCAGGCTGAGCCCTGGGTCGGATCGCGCGGCAGTAAGCGCTGTGGCAGGAGATCGTCACGAGTTCCGCCTGTTTGGGACCTGCAGCTCGATAAAAGGTTTTCCATCCTGGACGAGGAGGATTCGTCACCCCGCCCTCTCCTGTTCGCCCGGCTGCACCTCCGCCGCCCGCGCCGAGAGAGGAGAATCGACCCCCAGAAGGCAAGCTCCACTGTCCCGCTGCCAGCTACTCTGGTCACTACTCCGGTGAGATCCAGGTCTTCAGTCAGTGCCCCGTGACCGCCCGCTACTCTCATTACTGGAGACTCAATCGTGAGGAACATACGAGCGAAGTCCACCATCACGCTCTGCTTCCAGGGTGCCAGAGTTTTAAACATTTTAGACCGGATTCCTGGCCTGTTGGATAAATATCCTCATGTTCGGAACGTTGTAGTTCATGTTGGAACTAATGACACTTCATACCAACAGTCCAAACTTCTGAAGCGTGATTTTACTTCATTGCTCGATGCGCTCAAGGACTGTGCGAAACGTGTTTTTATTTCGGGTCCTATTCCAACTCTGGGTCGAGGGATAGGGCGTTTTAGCAGAATTCTTAGTCTTCATTCATGGCTACAATCTGAATGCTCCTCTCACAAAATCTTTTTTATTGATAATTTTAATCTGTTCTGGGAGCGTGCAGCCTTGTTTAGAAAAGACGGGATTCACCCCACTCCGCTAGGTACTCGGAAGTTAGTTGAGAACATCTTTTATACGATTCACCTGTCAGGCAAATGACTAATTGATTCTCCGGTAATTGAGGTCTCACATTCGATTGTTACAATTACTTCAGTAAGAACACTATCGCGAATTGGATCCAAGACTAACGCTGGCTGCCGTCGCAGTAACTTGGTCAATATTTCATTAAGACCCCTGAGACATAAAAAATCCGCTAGCGTTGTCAATATGGCATCTTTTAATAAGATCCCTTAATAATAAGAGCTTTTTAACCAATGATAATATCGTTGAGAGGAAATTGCATTTTATGTTTCTTGTTGAGACCTGGCTGCAGAATGATAGTGCTGCAACTTTAATTGAGGCTTGTCCACCTGACTACAGATTTGTTCAAGCAGCAAGACAAGGAAAGAGGCGGGGTGGCATAGCTGCTATTTATTCCAATAAGTTTAGCTGCTCCGAGATTGATCTCGGTAAATTTGCCTCTTTTGAATACCTTGCGATCCTCTTGAAAGCTGTCTCAGGTGTGCTCACAACTCATTTTCATAACCCTATTCTGTGTGTTGTTGTTTATCGCCCTCCTAAATCGATTGACGGTTTTATGTCAGAATTTTCAGAGTTATTGTCCTCAGTAGTTTTAAAATATGACGGAATCATAATAGCGGGTGATTTTAATTTTCATATGGACTTTCCCTCAGACACTTTGGCCACTGAATTTTTAAACCTTACTGAGTGCTTCAACCTAGTCCAGTGGGTGTCTGGCCCTACGCACAAAGACGGCCAACTTTGGATTTAGTTTTCACTCTGGGCGTGAATTTGAAAGACCTCAAGATAGAGGATCTTTTCATTTCCGACCATTTCGATGAGTTCTTTGAAATGGAGGCCCCTGTTGCTCAAACCAAAGTGAAGCAATCCTTTCGTTCTCGTGTGGTAACCTCCCACACAGCCTCAAAATTTTCGTCCGTTTTTTTAAATACTTGCGTCAATATAGCGCACGTTGCAGAGAGCAATGAAATGCTAAATTTGTTTAATAATACGTGCTTGTCTGCTCTGAATGCTGTTGCGCCTCTCAAAATTAGAACAACCCCTGTGCAACAGAATTCGCCTTGGATAAATGATAAGATTCGCAGCCTTAAGAGGGAATTCAGAAAAGCGGAACGAAAGTGGAAGGCCACTAAACAAAATGTTCTTTACGTGCGCATGAAAAGCCTGTTAAACTCATATAATCAAGAAGTAAAAAATGATCGAGATAAATTCTTCTGTGAATTAATAGCCGCTAATCAGCATAATGCGAGATTTTTATTCAAAACAATTGACCGTCTGGTGAACCCTCCAGTTGCTGCTGCATCAGCTTCATCTCCCGCTGATTGTGAGAAGTTCTTGAAATTTTTTATTGACAAGATAGCAGTCATACGGTCTAGTATCAGTCATGTTCCATCTGTTACTGTTTCCTGCCCTCGCTTAAACTTGCTGAGTTGTTTCGCAATAATTTCTCTGTTGGATCTTACTGATACTGTGTCACGTATGAAACCCTCATCCAGTCCCTTGGATATTATACCCACTAGGCTCCTTAAAGAAGTAATGATGGCTATTGGCCCTGCCCTGCTTTCCGTGGTAAACAGTTCTCTCTCTACTGGCTGTGTTCCAGACAATTTTAAGATTGCCTGCATTCAACCACTTCTAAAAAAACCAAATCTTGATCCAGCCATTCTTAGTAATTTTAGACCAATATCAAAATTGCCTTTTTATTCCGAAAGTCTTGGAAAAAGTGGTCATAAAAGCAACTTTTTAGAAGTGGTGGAAACCAACAATATTTTTGAGAAATTTCATTCAGGCTTTAGACGTCAGCACAGTACAGAAACGGCTCTTCTCAGGGCCACTAATGATCTTTTGATGAATGCTGACTCTGGCGACTGCTCATTACTCATGCTTTTGGATATTAGTGCTGCCTTCGATACAGTTGATCATGTCATCATGATTGATAGGCTGAAAAATTGGGTTGGGCTCTCTGGGACGGTTCTGAAATGGTTCTCTTCCTATCTGTCGAACAGAAATTTTTGGTTTCCATCGGTGAACATGTATCCTCGTCTGTACTGCTTACTTCAGGTTTACCTCAAGGCTCCATACTTGGGCCTATATTGTTTTGTATTTATATGTTACCTCTGGGTTTTATTATTCGTCAGCATAAAATAGCTTTTCACTGTTATGCTGATGACACGCAGTTGTATATTTCAGTAAAATCCACTGATTTCAGCAATGTGTTGGTCTTGCATGACTGTTTAGCTGATGTTCAAAATTGGTTGTCTAATAATTTTTTGCAGTTAAACTCAAATAAAACCGAAGTCATTATACTTGGTCCAAAGTTGGTGTCGGATAAAATCCAATCATCACTTGGACCTCTTGCTTCTCATATTAGGCCCTCTTCCTGAAATCTTGGTGTGATATTTGATACTGAACTCAAATTTGAGCTCCACGTAAAGAAGCTTGTACAGTCATGCTATTTGCAACTCCGTAACATAGCTAAAATTAGGTCTGTTCTGTCATTTGAAGATACGGAAAAAATTATTCATGCTTTTATCTCGTCAAGATAAGACTATTGCAACTCATTATTTACTTGTCTGAATAAGAAATTTTTGAACAAACTGCAAGTGGTTCAAAATTCAGCTGCAAGATTGCTCACTAAAACAAATAAAAGAGCCCACATTACTCCAATTTTGGCATCTTTGCACTGGCTGCCAGTCCAATTTCGAATTAATTTTAAAATTCTGTTGATTACCTTCAAAGCGCTCCATGGCATGGCACCAGAATATATAAGTGAGCTTTTAAATCCTTACAGACCTAAAAGATTGCTGAGATCTTCCAAGCAAGCATTATTGGCTGTTCCAGAGTCCGAGTTAAAAACAATGGGTGATTGAGCCTTTTCGGTTAAGGCTCCAATACTCTGGAACAGCCTCTCAAACAATATAAGAAATGCTGAGTCTCTATTGTCTTTTAAATCTCTTTTAAAGACTCATTTTTTTAGGCTTGCTTTTGCTGATTATACAGCTTAAATTCTTTTATTATGGGTGTGTTTTCATGTATGTCTCCTTTTATTATCTTAATTTTTCCTATTTTGATGTTTAATTCCCTATTTCCCCCATTTTGTTTTATTGCTTTTATGTACATGTATTTTACCTGTTTGTGAAGCACTTTGCGCTGTATTGCTTGAAAGGTGCTATATAAATAAAATTTATTAATATTAATTTATTATAATATTAAATAATATTAACTTTAGTTCCTAAACAATTCTGTAATTGAATTTCCAAAAGTCTAGCTTCACTGGAATAATTTTCCAGAGTCTCTGTGACACAAATACTGAGTTACAAAGCTTAAATAGTCTCAAGCACAACAGGAAAAATTGGTCTGGTCTGAAATTCCTCCATCCAATAAATTATAAGTTATTCCTAGTTAGGATTGCAATGCATTGCCTGTTTATTTGTGAATAGCAGGGTATGAATTAATGGCTTGATGATGAAGGCTAGATTTAAGAGTCTACGTTACATAACATGCGGCCAGCTAATGAAAAAAAGATAACATTCATTCATCCATTCATTCATTCAGCTGTGTACAGATTGATTAGCATATTGACAATTTTATAAGGTATTACTTTCTTACATAGGGTGAATATTACTGTTGATTGTTATTGTTTCTGACAGTGTACCTGAAAGGCATTTGTTTCTGTCTCAAAAAATAAACCAACTCTTAATGTGATCTTATCTGCCTCTATAGAACACCCAAGAGAGAAAATGATAAGAATGGATCAAAGGGCTCAAAAGCGTGTTCAAAAATGTATGTCGCACCAGCGCAGCTACAAGACCAATGTACGCCCCCTGGGGTCAGAGCCCGCCCACATAGGAAATCCCAATTTAACCCCTGACTAGTACCAATATGTTAGGCAAAGTCGATGTACCACATTATTAAGAAAGCCGGGGTATCTGTGGTTGTCAGTATTGATCCCCATGTGCAACAGAGCATTAAAAAATGTCAAGAATACCTTTCAAATGTCACACAGGTAACGCGAGAATCGCCCTCCATCTCTCGCATGCTGCGTTCCAGAGGTGTAGAGCCTAGTTCGTAGGCTTCATTTTCCCTTTTTATTTTGCACTTTATTTCGGGATTTTAGTAAGGCGTGTGAGGCTTAATGTTATGATTCTGCCATGCCTGTCCTGATTTTGCCATGTCTGTCATGATTCTGCTATGCCCTGTTATGTTTCTGCCATATCTGTTCTGATTTTGCCATGTTCTGTTTACTTTGAGTTTCTTGCCATGTTTTCGTTTTTGCCATGCCAGATCCACATTTCTGTTACTCTCCGGTCCATGCCTTTGTTCATGCCCTTCATTGCACTTTGTCTCCCCTGTCTGGTCTTTTGTTAAGCTACAGCTTCTCCCCAGTCCCGCGTGTCACATGTTTAGGTGATTTCATGGTTTCTGGGTTTCAAACATTCCTTCTAATCTCGTTTGCTTCCTTCGCCTTGCTTTTCTATTTTACTAACCCATACTAACAGTTTGTTATTTTGTTAAAGTTACTAACCAAGACTAACATTGTATATTATACTAACTTACTAACGAGCACCAGGGATTGTATAGCTGCACTTACTAATTGATTAACAAGCTCTCCTTTTCGCCCTGTTCTAGTCTCCGCCTCTTGCCTTCTCTTAGTCTTTGCTGCAATTCAGCGGATCCTCCGCACCTGCTCTACTCTGTCCTGCCTCTCATTATCTGTGCACATTAGAACTCCCTAACCGGAGCTGTATGTTTTGTCATAGGCGGTCTCGTGATCCCTGTCCGCGTTTTGGCTTTTGCCAATTTCATGTGGTTAGGTTCTCCCTCATGTTTGCTCCCACGTAATTAGTCTGATCCCTTTCACCTGTCCCTGATCATAGCATGTGACTTCCCTTGAGTGTACTTAAGCAGTCTTTTCACAGCAGTTCCCCGTCAGAACGTTTCTCTTGGTTTGCCTGTGCTACGCTTGTTTTCGCCTTGTATTCTCTAGTGATTCTCTTCTGACTGGACCGTCCCTGATTTTTGAGTTTGGCTCTGTTTTGGATTGCTTGCTACTTCTGTGTATCGAACCTTCTTTTGTCTGACTACGTATTCTGTGATTGGTGCCCTGTTTACGACCCGGATTACGCCCTGTGGATTTTTGATTTTTGGATTGTGGACTTTGTACCGTTGCCTCCTGCTCTGCGGGGGTTCGCCCCCTTTCCAATAAAGATCCTATTTTACTGCAATTCCTGGTTCTTGCATCTGGTTCCAGATCATTACCTAACACTTAAGCTGAGATTATTATTATTATTATTATTATTATTATTATAGCTGGTATTTTGCCTAATGTATTGCCTATCATTTGCTGTTTGAAGTGCAACCATTATTCATTTGAGACATTTTCAAGCTACCGCAGAGACGTGCTGTCGCAAGCCGATATGTAAGGCACGATTCTTTTATTACAAGAGTAATCAGTTGACGACTCCGCAATATATGTTTAATAAGCATTATTGCGTTTATGACATGGTGAAGAAACAGTACATATTTATGTCTTCATGGCAGACTGCTCTAAAAGCAGTAGCCTATGTAGGTATGGCGTTGGATTTGAGATAAAAGTCGCGAGAAGACATCCATTTCACTGAAGTGTCATTGACTCTTTTGAAAAGAAAATTTGGAAGAAATATGCTCATGTGTGATTAAGTGTGTGTGTGTGTGTGTGTTGAATGCTCTTATCAGGGCCATGTTGTCATGTGTTGATCTGGCTATTTACCATAGCTTTGTACATGATTCTTCATTTATTGACAAAAGAGGGCGCTGTTCATCTGGATGATTAATTCTTATTAAAATACTAATCAGTGTGCAACTTTTGGCCTTGCCGAGTTGCAAATTCTTGTTCAGTGATTTTTTTTTTTTTAATCTCCTATCAGACAAAAATTCAAGTAGTTACCAGATGTGGGTCACAAAAAACTATAAGGATTCTCACTGCTTGGCCAGCAGTGTATTACAACCTCCCTTTTTAACAAACCGTGGGCCCTCGTCAGCTGTTGGACTCCTCTGTCAGTGGAATCGTAGAATATAAAAAAAAAACATTGACCCCACCAGCTACGACAATGCCTCGTACCCTTTGTCATGGCTACCCATCTCTATGCAGCCTGCGGTGTGCTATAACGTCTGATCACTTAAAGGAGCTATGTCACAATGACTTTTTATATTAAGGAGCTTTTATGGAAATTTGAGCATCCAAAATGCTATTTTAGTGCTTTAGCTGAAGAATATGAAGAATATAAGCTGGTTTATAATTTCCAGTTATCATAGAGGAATTAAAATGCCTTCCTCTTCTATGAATATCGGCAGTTGGCAAACCACTTGACAAAGTTAATGCTGATACTGATAGAAAGGTGTCAGAAAACACTGTGCTTCTCAGTCTGTTCTGTATGGGTGTGGGTGCCCATGCTGATCCCTGTGCTCCGCCTGAGGTGCCTACAAAAGACACATGAGCATCAGAACTGAACAACGGAGCAATAGAAGAAGGTGGCCTGGTCTGATGACTCACCTTTTATTTTTTAAATTTTAATATGATGTGGATGCCTGGGTGTGTGTGACCGCTTAACTGGGCAAAACATGGCACCAGGATTCACTATGGGAAGAAGGCAAGCTAGCGAAGGCAGTGTGATGCTTCAGGCAGTGTTCTGCTTGGAAACCCTGGGTCCTGGCATTCAAGTGGATGTTATTTCTGCTTGTATCATCTACCAAAACATTGTTGCAGACTCAGCACACCCCTTTATGGAAACTGTACTTCCGAATAGCTGTGGCCTCTATCAGCAGGATATTGCACCCTGCTACACTGAAAAAATGGGTCAGGAATGGTTTAAGGGATACGATGACTTGGCCTCCAAATTCTCCACATCTCAATCCAATCCAGCATCTCTGGGATGTGTGGTCCTTGGAGGCCCCACCTCACAACTTACAGGACTTTAAGAATCTGCTGCTGAAGTATTGGTGGCAGATACCACAGCACACCTTCAGAGGTCTTGAGGAGTCCATGCCGCGACAGGTCAGGGCTGTTTATATATAAATCAAATGCATAAATCACATTGTCAAAATCAAATCGTAAAAATCAACAGTGGAATTTATAGCCACATATCTTTAATAGTGAAAGTAAGAGCATTTCCACACGCACAATGCGCAGAGAACTCAAGGGATTGAGACCAAACAATTGTTTAGTCTGAAGAAAACTACTTGGCAGTGAGGCTAATTGGAAAAAAGCCTTCAATTTGCTAGGGAGCATAAAGACTGCACTCTGAGACATGGGGAAAGAAGGTTATGTGGTCTAATGAGTCCAGATTTACCCTATTCCAGAGTGATGAGCACGTCAGGGTGAGAAAGAAAGCCCATGAAGCGATGCACCTGTCATGCACAGTGCCTACTGTACAAGCCTCTGGAGGCAGTGTTTTGATCTGGGGTTGCTTTAATTGGTTAGATCTTGGCTCAGCACTGTTAGCACTGTTCTGCAGCAATATAATGCATGCAGCACACTACCTAAACATACTGAAAGACCAGTAAGCCATCAATGGACATTATAATCCCTGGTGGCGCAGGCATATTCCAGGATGACAATGCCAAGATTCATCAGGCTCAAATTGTGGAAGAGTAGTTCATCAAGCATGAGTTATTCCTCTTCACACTTGAATTGGCGACCTCAGAGTCCTGACATTAACCAATTGAAAGTCTTTGGGATGTGCTGGAGAAGGCTTAATGGAGTGGTTTGACACACCTATCGTCAACACAATATCTCGGTCAAAAATGAATGCACATTTGGCCGGGAAATAATGTTGTAACAATTGTTGTTGAAGATTGTCAAAGCAACACCACAATGAATTTGCACCGTGATCAACAGTAAAGGTAGCCCAAGAAAATATTACACACTGCAAGTTCTTTTTTGGATGGGCAGTGTATTTTTAATACTTTTAGAAGGATGCTTAAACTTGGTATGGAGGGCGTTTCTTTATTATTGCCCCTGTAAGACTTAAGAATCTTTAGCTAATCACAAACAAGAGGACAAAGCGAACTGCGAGAAGAGAAAGATGATGGCAGCATAAAACTACATATGTGTATGGAGCTCGGCTGAAGAATATACCTTGTCTGCCTTTTGGATGTTCTGTACTTTTTGTTTGTCACCGCAATAGTTGTGCCCCAAGTTCCTGGTAGTGCAGTTTATTCATTTTCACCTGAAGAAAAGCACCTTCAGAAGCGAACCGGGGAGGTTAGCTTGCTAGTACAGCGAAGGAGAGGTTACCATTTACAGTGGTGGAGCTGAGCCACTGAATGTAACAAAGTGATTTTTTTTGGCTGTTTATATTCGTTTAAATGAGGCAAAGACCTCCTAGATAGGGAGTGTAAATGCTCAGTTTTCATTAATCAGTTTGCACTTATATGCTGTTGGCTTCTTGTACTTTATTGACATATGGGAAGTCATATATGACCTATATTTTGGCAATATTAAATTTGACCACAGATGACTTTGAAAGGTCAAACTCAAGGTCAAGGAAAATATTAACACTGTAAAAGATAGGACTTGAAATTTCAAAAAATCATTTCTCAAAAACTGTGGGACAACTTTTTTTCTAAATCAGGCAATCAACTTACCTTGGTACCCTCAATGTACAGTGCGAGTGCCATTTTGATTGAATTGACGGAAGTGGGTCTAGTGTGTGCGCTGTACTTTAACATTGGGTCTTATGGAGAGTGGGCAGAATGGCCTGTGGAAGCTAAATGGTTGCAGATAGAGATTAAGTTTGAATTTTTGACATATAGGCAGTCATATATGACCTATATTTTGGCAATGTTAAATTTGACCTTAGATAACTCTGAAAGGTCAAACTCAAGGTCAAGGAAAATATTAACAATCTTAAAAGAGGACTTGAAATTTCAAAAAATTATTTCTCAAAAATTGTCAGATAACTTTTTTATAGATCTGGCAATCAACTCACCTTGGTACACTTGATGTACAGTGCAAGTGCCACTTTGTTTGAATCGACGGAAGTGGGTCTAATGGAGGGGCTGCACTATAACATTGGGTCTTATGGAGAATGAGCAAAATGGCCTGTGGAAGCTACTTTGTAAATGGTTGCAGATAGATATTAAGTTTGTGTTATCGACAAATAGGAAGTCATATATGATCTTATTTTACTATGTCAAAGTTGACCAAAGATGACCTCGAAAGGTCAAATTTGCAGTCAATCAAAATGTTACAATTTTCAAAGGCTTCTAGGCTTGAAAATATTGAAGATAGAGAACATTTGTGTATTGAACACATATAAAAAGTCATATATGAACTTTCATTTGGTGACCTTGAACTTGACCTTTGATGACCTTCAAACTTCAAACTTTACAGGGAAATGTCAATGACATATCACCAAAATCGCTACAGATAGAGCGGTTTGTAGCCTATTAGAGACATATAGGAATTCATATATCGAGGGTTTGTAGCACAATGGTGATATGTCCAAATTTTGTGATTTTGAGATTTTTACCTCCTGTCACACATTTCTATCAGCAAATTCTTGGAACACAATAATTATATGTCCATCCGCCTCAGTTTTAAACAGAATTCACATTTTCATTTTGTGGTATGTCCAACAAAATCTGCTAATATGAATTAAACATTGATATTTTGATGAATAAACATGAATAGTATGACAGAATCATCTGTTTTCCATTGCAAACAAACTTAACTTCAATCTATCACCATTGTGATATGTCACATCAAGTGCTAGAATTGTTGGAGTACGGAGGTGACATGTCCATTTTGGCAGTTTTGGCCATGATGTCGCAGTACCACACTTATGAAATCTTTCATGTTCAGTATACTTCTGAACCATGCAGTAAAAGAGTGACTGACATAAAGATGATGTAAATGATGTACCTGATTTAATAAAACATTTGCAAACCTAAAAATAAAATTTTCTCAAAACCTCTAAAATGGACATATAACCATTGCACTCCAAACCCTCGATTTGTTTGGGGACATTCAACTTGACTGTCGGCGACCTTTGAAGGTCACACTCAACATAGTGATATTACAATGACTTGTATCACCAAAATGGTAACACATAGGGCCAAGGTTTGTATGAGAGACATTTAGAAAGTTGGTCACACTTTAGATGAAGTGTTGCTCATAAAGGCTTTATACAGCATGCATAATGGTGGCAGCTACTCATCTGTTTCCAGCACAGTTGGTTATTTGGCTTGTAGATACGGTGTACCTCGAAGTTCAGTTGGCACGTTGTTTAAATATTTGCCATATACTCAATTGAAGCAGTTTCCGGGCACTGTTATACGTGACATTGCCCTTAAGCTACATAATGATTCCAATGATTCTGAGCTCCAGATTTTGCTAAATGATCTATGTACAAATTAATTTTATTCCTTGATAGTTGATGTATTAGGTCTACCGGGGCCATTATTGTAAGTTTTTATATTACGAATAAATGTGTATATAATGCCTTCATAAATGAGACATAATGTCTTCATAAATAATACATAAGTAAATGTCATGCTTTCTAAAGGGTGAAATAACACATCCTTATTCAGAATGTGCTGCCAGGTGTGACAATGACAATGTCACTTACCTGACAATGTCAGCCTTTACACCATTTAGTCACTAGCTAAGTGACATTGTCAGTTACATCACATCTGGCATCACATGCTGAATAAGGATGTGTTCTTTCACCCTTTACAAAGCATTACATTTGCTTATGCATAATTTATGAAGACATTATGTCTCCTGTATGAAGGCATTATTCATCCTGTATAAAGCCTTTATGAGCAACACTTCATCTAAAGTGTGACCAGAAAGACATATATGAAGTCCATTTGGTGACCTCAACTTGACCTTCTGTGACCTTTAAAGTTCGCGATTGACATAATTAATTTTCAATGACTTATATCACCAAAACTGCTTCAGAGCTCAGGATTGTATTACAGACATATAGGAGGTCTTATAAAGGTATGTGAACTTTTATTATGTCCCCCCATTTGATATATTTCCTTGAAAATTTGCACACATTTGCATCAGGTCATGCAGATGTGCCTTTTGCTGTTTTGAGGTTATGAACTTTTCTAGGTTCTTCCTAAATGTCTGTGAACATCAGTGAGAGGCTGCTGGGTTGAGGTGGGGGGAAACATTTGTTCTTTTTTTTTGCCTAAAAACACTCTCTAGTTTGGTGACCTTGACATTCACTGTCATTGATTTGAAGGTCAAACTTCACATGAAATTTTCATGGCTTGTATCATCACTATAAGATCGTTTGCCAGTAAGTCACAGGACCCTTGGTCTTATTTTTGAATTTATTTCAAGAAATGCATCACAGAGACCAGTGCAAGTATTGGATGCAATGCAGCACCTCAGATGTGCATGTCTCTGTTCTCTGTTTCTCAGCTGTCTTGCACAGTGACTTCAGTCGTGAGTAAAACATATCCTAGCCAGGCTGCGAGTAACTCATTATTTCCCTGCCACTTGAGACTCTCTGTGGCCAACTCTGTATTTACAGGGTGCAACAGACAATAGCGGCATTATGGACTACTTATTTCCCTCTTCTTAGCTAATATTGACGCTTGAGACAAAAGCACACGAATGATAATTACACTGCGGGCTACTTGCAGCTCTCACGTGTAGACACACATACGCTCATTTCAAGGGACATAGCTATGTAACCAAGCGGTCTCAAAATTGTGAAACACTCTGGCACTGTCTACACTTTTGGTACAGTTGTTGTTAGTAGGGCTGTTTTCTGCTCTTATCTGTAACTTTGTGATCACTAAGTTTATTTTCTAATTGTTTTAGTTGAGGTTTCCAGTCCCCTTTATTAGGGCATGACTCATTGGTGCTCAATTAACACTGTTTGGTGACCCTTTAGACGTAACATTTTATTTATTATTTATTTATTTATTTTTCTTTTTTTTCGGGGGGGGGGTTGCAAGTCTGCTATGTTCATGGTAAGTAATAATTGGGGATATGTTAATGGAATGGACCAGTCATTGGTGAATTTTCCTTTGTTTGTGGTCCACATTTATGTTATTGTTCAATGGCGTGTGTTAAGCACTGCTGTATGACATTGTAATTGAATTATATGTTTAGCTGCATCTTGGTGAGCCTTGCACTTTGGGATTGTGAATTTATCATATATATGTTTTTGTTTTTTTTTTGCATTTGATTTTTTTCTTCTGAATTGAGTATGGGTTTGAGTATGGGATAAGAGTTACCTGAGGACCACTGATATTCAATATTCTACTTCACTTTATTTTCCATAACATTCATTGTTGTCTATTCATCACTCAAAGCTTTGTGGAGGTGATTCTTTAGAGTGGGGGTGACTTAGTTCCATCGTAGCTAGGAGGGTTGTTAGGGAAAGTACTGTGTATTATCTGATTTCAAGACAACAGTACACATACTCAGACAACATCCCTTTCGGTAAGCCCTGTGATTGAAAAAATAAAAATCCCGAAACCCAATTTTCCCACCCCACAACTTAGAGTAAGTCTTAGTCGAATCGTAAAGGGGGGCCAGGATCAGCTACTTGGTTTTCCTGCCATCTGGAGAGCGTAGCAGTGTTCCCCCTACTATGCAGGTGCAGTTCTGCCTGTTACATTTGGCGTCACAAACAGGATACATTCCATTTATCCCTAACCCCTTACAGCTCGTGCAATACTACTATGTTTCATTCAGCCGTTTAGGGGTCCCAACCCTTGGGTGAACTAGACTTGGAAAAGTTGAGGTGACAGTTTGAGGAGCTGCAGGACAAATTCTCAGAGCAAGCGGCATATCTGATGGATCAAACTGCCCGCCTGGGGTAGGCCAGACAAGACCAGCGGGAGTCCATATCCATGGCAAAAGTGGTCATTGAAGGGCGCCCTGGTGGCTCATTGGTCTAAGCGCGCGCACCATAAAGGCTGTGTCCTTCCCGCAGCAACCTGGGTTCGATTCCGGCTCGGGTCATTTGCTGCATGTCTTCCCACATTCTTCTCCCCAGCTTTCCTGTCTCTCTACACTGTAAAACTATCAAATAAAGGAAAAATTCCCAAAAAAATAATCTTTAAAAAAAAAAAGTGGTCATTGAACTAAAAACCATGGGTACAGTTTACATCCGGAGAGATCGTAAATGCCTAGATTTCAATGGAAGCTCTGTCAGATTCCAGATGAGGACCAGATTGAACTGTTGAAGCAACACTTAACAGGTGAGGCAAAGTTCGTGGTGAAAATAAGTTAGGAGGGTAGGGCAAAAACTGCTGATGCAGTCTTTGCTGCATTGGAGAAGGTTTTTGGAGACAAGACTGTATGGCTGAGACAGTTTTATGACCGCAAGCAGGTTGTAGGTAAGAGAGTCAGAGTCTATGCATATGACCTCCAGGACAAACTCAACAGGTTGAAAAATAATGACTCTAAATGTGTCCCCAAACACGAGGCAATGTTAAAAGAACAATTTGTACTTGGACTTCACAACGACATCCTCAGGCATGAAATGAAGAGACAGGTAAAGGAAGATTCCAACCAGATCTTCAACTCTCTAATGCAAGCTGCCATTGACTGGAGTGAAGAGGAGAAAACACCTTCAAAAACTCTTGGCAAAACTCAAACATGTGGTACTGTTCATGTCGTACAGGCTACCAATGCTCTGGCAGCATTATCACTACAGTCCTTGCATGACACTATCCAGAAGACAGCAGCATGGCAGGAGGAACTCTTCAGAGCAATTCTAGAATGACCTGACTCCCCACAAGGTAAATACCATAGAACCCCACTCAAAGATGAGGAGGGATGACTCATCTGTTACACTTATCGAGATCCAGGACCCACCAGCTGCGTGTGTCAGTGGAGCCATGCAGAATGACACAAGGCTAGCTTCATTGCTTCAAATATGTCAAGGCACAAAAACATTAATGAGCAGGCCCAGGCAGCTGTTAGTACTGCTTCCAGGGAGCCCCTCATCGATCTTGTGCTGGATTAAAGACCAACGAGTCAAGCCCAAGGGTGCCATTGGGAATAGCTTCACCATATATTTTGCCATAGATGGTGTGAACACACACTCTATCCTCTTCCCGGGGTGGGGAGCCCTTGGCCGGGTACAGCTTTTCTCCTCCCTAGATCTCACGGCAGAGTACTTCCAAATAGCTGTCGATGAGCGAGACAAAGAGAAGACTACGCCATTCGGGATTTTCCAGTGGACGCGGATGTCACTCGGACTTTGCAATCCCCTGCTACATTTCAACGTTTCATGGAGGCAGTACTCAGTGACCTGGCATGTGATATTCTCCTTGTCTTTCTTGATGACATTTTGGTGTTCATCAAGGATTTCAAGAGTCACCTGGAGAAGCTAGACCTAGTCTTTGAGTGTCTCTGGGAGCAAGTTCTGAAGTTTAAGCCTAAAACTTGCCTTCTGTTTTAAACTGAAGTCAAATTTCTTGGGCATGTGGTGTCCTATACAGGCGTGCAGGTGGATAGGGACAAAGTGAAAGTCCTGGAGGAATGTCCCATCCCATGCGTCTGTGAGGGAAGTTTTAAACTGAAGTCAAATTTCTTGGGCATGTGGTGTCCTATACAGGCGTGCAGGTGGATAGGGACAAAGTGGAAGTCCTGGAGGAATGTCCCATTCCATGCGTCTGTGAGGGAAGTTTGATAAGTAATGAGTTTCATGCCCTACTACTGCCGATTTGTCCCCCATTTTGCTCAAGTAGCCAGGCCGCTGCATGCTTTTATGGGCTCAGTTTAAAAGGGGAACACAAAAACACAAAGCCAGCCATTTCGTTTATCAGACCAGTGTCAAAAAGCTTTAGATGAATTTGATGAATTGAAGAGGCACCTGACTGCAACACTCGTACTTGCATACCCAGATTTGCAGCTTGCATTTATAGTCAGAACAGAAGGTAGTTCCATGGGGCTCAGTGCAGTATTGAGTCAGCAACAAGGGGAAGTAGAGCGTGTAATAACTTTTGCAAGTCATGGGCTACGGGGTTCTGAAAAAAATGATAAAAATTGTTGTGCTATTAAATTAGAGCTCCTCGCTCTTAAATAGGCAGTTACAGAGAATTTTCTAGAACTGGTATTCAAAGCTCACAGTAATTACAGACCACAATCCCCTGCAGCATCAAGAGACTTCAAAACTTAGGTATACATAATGTATAAAGACTATGTTGCTCGCTAATATGTTAATGCTTGTTTGATTTTACAGTGTGTTATTTTCTTTTCTAGAAGATTTTTTTTTTGCGTCTGTGTGTGTTATTACAGATTTGAAGTTGTAATGACAAATTGGAAGTCTCGGTATGGCTGTGTGACCTCTATTACTGTTATGCTCTTTTCTCTGAATTGATATTTCCTTCAGATTTGATGGCGGACTGCACATTCGAGTGATGGTCAGAGGTCTCCGATGGGCCAAGGTTAGGATGGGGAGAATATGGAAGGATGCTTAAACTTTGGTATGGAGGACATTTCTTTATTACTGCCCCTTTAAGCTCCTATATGAATCGTTACCTTGTTGTGGTGGAAGAGTTTACACGCCCCTGTGATCTTGGGAGCTGTATTGTCTGGAGCTTAGCGCCTGGTAGGGTTTCCCATGGCAAATTTGTCCCAGGTGAGGGGCCAGACAAAAAGCGATTCATTAGCCTCCTATGATGAGCTCCTCAATGGAAATGAGAACCTTGCCCAAATTAGGGACACCGGAGCCCCCTCATGAAGCCAGACCTGAGAGGGGAGCTCACAGGTGAGCGCCAGGTGGCCGGGTTTTTCCTGGGACCTGGCCAGGCTCAGCGCGAAGAGGCTACGGGGAGCTGCCTCCACATGGGCGCACCACCCACAAGGAGAGAAGTCGGGGTCAGGTGCTTTGGAGACCAGGTGGCAGACAGGGGCGGAGGCCCTTGCATTCTGGGCCCTGGTCATGGAATCTGGCTCTTGGTGCATAAAACGTCACCACACTGGCGGGGAAGGAGGCAGAGATTGTACAGGAGGTTGAGCGGTACCGGCTAGATATAGTTGGACTCACCTCTAGGCACATCTCTGGCTCCGGAACCAAGGTCCTTGATAGCGGTTGGACTTCCTCCTTTTCTGGTGTTGCCAAAGGTTAGAGGCAGCGAGCAGGCATGGGGATACTTGTGTCTTCTCGGCTGACTGCTGTCGTGTTTGAGTTCATCCCAGTGAATGAGAGGGTCGCTGCAATTTGCTTGCAGGTTGTGGAGGGGAATGCTCTGACTGTTGTTTGTGCTTATGCACCGAACAGCGGTTCAGAGTATCTAGCCTCATCGAAGTCCCTGGGCGGGGTCCTAGAAAAGGCTTCTACAAGGGATTCCATAGTTCTGCTGGGAGACCTCAACGCTCACGTGGGCAATGACTGAGACACTTGGAGGGGAGTAACTGGGAGGAATGGCCTCCTTGATCTGACCTCGAGCAGAGTTTTGTTATTAGATTTCTGTGCTAGCCATTATAGCCATTTGGATTATCCATAACAAACACCATGATTGAGCATAAGGGTGTTAATAAGTGTACTTAGTACCAGAATACCCTTAGCCAAAGATCGATGATCAATTCTGTAATTGTGTCATCAGATCTGTGGCCGTACGTTTTGGACACTCGAGTGAAGAGAGCTGTCAACTGATCACCACCTGGTGGTGAGTTGGATCCGTTGGCGGGGAAGACTGCCAGACAGACCTGGGAGGCCTGAACATGTTGTGAAGGTTGTCTGGGAATGTTTGGTTGAGGACGCTGTCCAGATGATTTTCAACTCACACCTCCGGAAGAGCTTTTCCCATATCCTGTGGGAAGCTGAGGACATGGAGTCCGAGTGGACCCTGTTCAAAGTATTGTGGAAGCGGCTGCTGTGATCTGTAGCCTGAAGGTTGTTGGTGCCAGTCGTTGCAGCAACCTAAGAACCCATTGGTGGACCCCAGCAGTGAGGGAAGCTGTCAAGCTGAATAAGGTGGGCTTTTGGCTTGTTTGGCCCAAAGGACCCCCGACTCAGCAGATCGGTACCAGCAGGATAGAAGGACCGCAACCACGGTAGTTGCTGAAGCAAAAATTCGGGTTTGGGAGGAGTTCATTGAGGCTATGGAGAAGGACTTTTGGGTGGCCTCAAAGAACCCTCTGATAAAATTGGAAAAGACTAAACTACACAGTTTCTCTTTTATATCTTTACAGGGAACTTGCGAGAAGTGGAACTATTATTTCGAAGGCCACGTGGCCTTGAAGACAACATACACACGGTCTGCTATCCCTTAATTGGATATTCGCTTTGCATTTGCAGGATTCATTACTATAAACCTGGGGTAACGGTGGATTTGCACTGGTCCGATGCATCAACTGACGCCTATGCCTCCCATTCACTTTCTATGGAGAGTGGTGAGGGCGTCCGAAGCAGTGCTGCAATGCATGATGGGAGTGGCGCATCAAATTTGGTGCTTGCGGCACGTCGAAGAAGCTGGGGTAGCCCAGGTTTATGGTAATGAATCCGGCAAACACAAAGCTAATATCCAATCAAGGGATAGCAGATGGGGTGTACATTGTTTTCAAGGCCACGTGGCCTCTGAAATAATAGTTCCGCATCTCACAAGTTCCCCGTAAAGACATAAACGAGAAACTGTATAGTTTCGTCTTTTCCAATTTTATTAGAGGGTTCCCTGCGAAATGATGGGGACTATGACAAAAGAAACAGCACGAGGAGGAAGGTGGCAGAGATGGTTGGTGTCTCTGGTAAGTTTATCCTTTCAGCTAAAAATTAAATAAATCCTGTAATACGCAGCTCAATGCTGCCAGGGGAAAGCTGCATAATTGCGTTTATATTTGGTGAGATATGCGCTGCCTAGGAAGACTTCACATCATTTAGGAGCATTAAAACTTGTGATTCTAATTGTATTTGTTTTTAGACACAATTGGAGTTCCTACCAAAATCAAAATCCAAGCAGGAAAATACACTGTTACTTTGGGACCGTTCACAACAGTGTATTGCCTAAATCTCCACCCAGCACTATTCGCTGGTGCGGCTACCTGGGGCAGATCAGAGAGCTTTCTACTGCATCTAATGTACGTAGTGGCAATTTGTAGCTCATACAACCCCACTTCAAAAAAAGTGAACTATCCCTTTAAGTTTGAGAACTGCGCCATGGAGACCACTGCAAGTAATGGAAGCAATGCGGCGTCTTATGTGCATGTCATCGTTCTCTTTCTCTTAGCTCTCTTGCATTGTGACTTCAGCCATGAGTAAAACGTATCCTTGTTAGGCTGTGAGTAACTCATTATTTCCCTGCCACTCCAGACTCTCTGTTCCACCACTGAACACCAATGAATTTGTGGTAGAGAGGGTTAAGTGTGCCAAGTTCTTGGGTGTACATCTGAACGACGACTTGACCGCCAGCGACAACACCACTAATTTGTCTATGTACGGAATCACTACCTTCAACTTTGGCTTGACTTCTCACTCAACACCCTGAGGAGGACTCAGACAGCATCGCGACCAGTTGGCGCATTTCTGATCATATGTAATTTTTTAACCTTTTGCATATCTTTGAGATGCTCTAAATAAAAAAGGATTTTTAACTACTTTGTACAATCTTGGCTTGATGTGAGTGCGCTAGAAGCAAGCCAGTGGCTTCCCCTTTTCTACTGAAGAAAGCAGTTTGATATGAATCGAGTAGCACTGCATTAATATTAATGCCACTTCACCCATCTTATGTGCCTTGGTGTATAGACCACCAAAATCCGACTCTAGTTCTGTTCAAGAGTTTTTGCTTTCTTTCATGTTTTCTAGGTCCGATTGATTGTTGATTTTGGGCGATTTTAATATTCATATCTGTTTTCCATCAAAACCTATGGTCAAAGAGTTTTTAGCTCTTGTGAATTCTTTTGATCTAACCCAATCAATATCGGGCCCAACACACCAGAAGGGTCATACTTTAGATCTTTTATTGTCACACTTTAGATCTTATATGGTCATCTGGTTTCTCTGTCCCTGATCCTGAGATTGTTGACATTGATGTTTCTGATCATTTTATGATTGTATTTGTATTGTCATTGCCTTGTCTCCAGCCTGTACCTGAGCAACTTCATTCCTTAGCTCGATCTGTAAGCCCAGCCACTGCCACTCTCTTTACTAGTACATTTACAGGCACTTATCTACCCCAAATTTTAGATGTCCTTTCCGCCTGAATTGACACAGAGGAACTAGTTGAGCTTTATAACTGTTCTTGCTCCAACATAATGGATCAGTAGCGCCCTTAAAGGTGAAAAGACCAAAGAATAACTCGAGGACCCCCTGGCTGAACACATCCACTCGTGCTCTGAGACAGGGTTGCAGAAGGGCAGAGAGAAAATGGAAAAAAGACAAACTCCAGGTCTCATATGAAATTTTAAAAGACTCGTTAAACACCTATCAGCATGCGGTTAAGACGGCTAAGGCTGAATATTTTGCCAACTTAATTAAGATCAATGCTCACTGACCCAAACTTTTGTTTCAATCTATTAACTCCATTTTGCATCCACCTGCTTCTTCTCTGCTGTCTCTTCAAACGAACTCTGTGAGAAATTTCTAAAATTCTTTACAGGTAAAATTGATAACATTGGGTCCCAAATCTCTCGCTCAGATTCTAATCCCGCTCAGAGGCGACATCCAGTTGACCATCTCCAGCAGTTTGATTTGGAGTCATCCTCCGAACTGCTTAGGGTGGTCGCTCACATAAACCCTACCTCTTGCTCTCTTGATATTTTACCCTCGCGCCTTTTTAAGGAAGTTTTTAGTACTATTTGTCCAGTTATCTTGGCCATAATTAATTGTTCACTAAAATATGGTGTCGTTCCAACCTGTTTGAAACGGGCCATAGTACAACCCCTGCTGAAAAAGCCTAGTCTAGATCCTGAAGATCTAAATAATTATCGGCCAATCTGTTCTATGTCTAGGATGGTGGTAGTGGTTCTCTGTTGTGCCAATGTTCATTTTGGACCTGCTTCCATGCGGAGTGATAGTACTGAAATGGAAGACATAATTCAGTTAGAAATCATTTCATTGTTGGAAAAATTAACTTAATACAAATTAAAATAAAGCTAATGATAACGCTGAAAGTTACTGGTACTGGTAGAAAAAGATGTTTTGAATTCTGACTTTGAGTATGGTTTCAAAGACATATTTTGATTTGCCATCACTCCAATGTATTAATAACACCCCTGTCACCACATACTTGAGTAATTCTACAGATATGCTCATTTTGTACAGAAGAATTCATATTTATTGTGGCAAAGTTCAGAAGTTGCTGAAAAAATAAATTTCAGTTAGTTGCTACAGGCTCTAATACAATAGCATTGATAAAGTTCAGTTTTGAGATAAAATTGGCCAGAAAAACAGAAGAAAAAGCATTCAGGAAAGAAACTTGCTAGTTTATTGTTATGATAAATGACAGCAATTCCACAAATTAAATTGCCAATTAATGAACTGAGGATTTTATTTAATTATGTGCATTACTGTCTTGAAAGAAGATCTGTGCATACCTTGGAGAAAAAGAATAGCAGTTAGCCCAGATGCATAAATGTGCATGAGTACACATATCTGAAGTCTTTTGTCTCTGCTATAGGCATGTAACGGGTCCTTAGTGTGGTGGTCATAGTTAATCTAGTACAATAATGAAACATTAGCACTAACAGAAAAGGATAAGGTACCACAGTATATTTTTAATTCTATATCAGTCAATATATATTATATATTATGTACAATCTATATCAGTCCAATCAGTGATTCCAAACTGTTGAATGGTTATGTATGTCCACAAAAGTAATCAACATCAGCAATATAGAATTTGCTATTTTCATTTCAGTGATATCAGAATTACCACTGGATGGCGCCATATCACAACACAGTGCTTCAACAACAATATTGTTTGTATAATTAGTAGTCAGTGAGGACACATTTTGCCTACATAATGGATATTATTTAAATGAGATCATTTATTTTTCAATGAGGCAAAGGAGGAGAGCTCCCCACAAGGAGAATGTGAAAAGGGGTCTTTATCATGTAAATATTTTATGTGCATCTGTCAAACAACTGGGACAATTGAGCTGTGTTTTATTAGAGAATTTGTTGGCCACAAAATAAGACACTGCTTGTTAATTTGCACATCCTGATCTATTAAGACCCCAGATCTAAAATTTATTCTCATTCATGTATGAGATATGTAAGCATATTTGGGAGTAAAGAAAACATCATGTACAAAAAAGGACAAGGAAAAAACCTTTTCTCAGTTTCATTTCACAGCAGTGATTTTTTTTATTACTCCAGAGGGAAAATTTTCAAAAATGTCTCCACTACATCAGCCAAACAAAATTTTAATGCATTATCATCCAGACTCAAAAATAAACATTTTAGGTACATTAAAGAGTGATCGCCATGTTACTGCATGTAATCCATTCTCTAGAATTTGCATGAGGCTCAGGAGCCTGTCCTTGTATTTCAGTGGCTACCGCAAGCTGCTGTCATGCAGTTCACAAAGGGCCTCATGGATCCTTGAAGACCATTCACACTGGCTGCTCATCACAATAGGGACCCAAATCCAGGAAAACAAATTTCGACTAGTGCTGAGTATAATATGGTTTTAATCACAACAATACTACTCTAACATTTTAAAATGAGGGTTATTCTCTTTCTGTGTATGCAATTACGCTGACCTGTTTACATTTCACTTTCCAAATCTTGCTGATTTTGGAAAGAAGGAATGAGTTCCAGTCTAGTCCGAATCAGTCTACCCCTGTGCTGTTGCCTTTCTGCTGCCTGTTGACCAAATTCCCCCCCTCCTCAGATTTTGTGCTGCTGTTGTTGCCTGAATAAAGCCTCTCCTCCTGTTGGATGGGCCATGCCGATCCAGACCTCATATTCGACCCAGCTGTTTCTTCTCTGTCACCTGACTCAACACTGGGATTCCACTCTCTGTACTCAAGCGACTTCCATCCAAGCATCCACGGTAGTCTTTTCTCCTCTTTTTGTGTCCTTGTCTTGGAGTGACAGTCATTTTGCATCATCCTTGCTTTTTTTTTTTACTTCTGGTCTTCTCCTGGGACAGCCTGGGATGGTCCTGTTCCGGCTCTTCCAGTGCTACCTCCTTGTTGCTGAGCGAGCAGTGCAATTCTGGCAAGGAGGTCATCTCCTTCTCACATTCTGGAGGCCCAGGGCTCCCGCGGGAAAGGTCTCCAAAGTCAAGCTCTCCTTCACTCGAGACATCCCAGAAAATGTCTCTCTCCGTAGGCCTCTTCACCAGATGCACCCTCTGCACTTTGTTTCCGTAATCCTCTCTGTCAACTGTTCAAGGGGCCAAGAGCATTATACACGCTTTCTCGTAAGCAGGGCCGCATGAATTATGGCCAAATAATTGGCACTTTGATTTATAGTACTGTAGTGCTATACATACAGTGGGGAAAATATGTATTGAGTGCGTCAACATTTTTATAAGTAAATATATTTCCAATGGGGCTACTGACATGAAATTTTCTCCAGATGTCCGGTAACAACCCAAGTAATCCACCCATACAAAGAAATCAAAACAAATAAGTCCTTAAATTAAGTGATGTGTAGTAAAGTGGAATGACACAGGGGAAAAGTATTGAACACGCTTACTGAAATTCATTTAATACTTAGTAGAAAAGCCTTTGTTTGTAATGACAGCTTCAAGACGCCTCCTGTATGGAGAAACTAGTCACATGCATTGCTCAGGTGTGATTTTGGCCAATTCTTCCGCACAAACTGTCTTCAAATCTTGAAGGTTGCAGGGGCCTCTTCTATGAACTCCGATCTTCAGTTCTTTCCATAGATTTTCGATTGGATTCAAGTCGGGTTATTGACTGGGCCATTCTAGCAGCTTTATTTTTTCCTCTGAAATAAATTGAGAGTTTCCTTGGCTGTGTGTTTGGAATCATTGTCTTGCTGAAATGTCCACCCTCATTTCATCCTCAGCATCCGGGTAGATGGCAGCAGATACTTATTAAGAATGTCTCATGTCTCTGTACATTTCTCCAAGTATCCTTCCTTCAATTATATGAAGTCTGCCAGTACCATAGGCTGAAAAACAACCCCACACAATGGGTGGATCTGAAAGCATAGGCTGCATCCTTTGAAGGCTGCATTTTTAGAGATCGTCACTTACTTCCATCTGCCGAACTAACCTTTAGGGTAAGGGACAAGGTTAAATTTAGGGCAAGGTTTGGGGCTGGGTTTAGGGTTTGGTGTTAGACTGAAGGTTAGGGAAACCAAATCAAAGCTATTTAACGGAGATGAAACAACATTACGTCAGTTTCACAGACGGAACTAGACCTGCGCTCAGAGAGCACAAGTACCTCCGCCAATGTACTCAATGTTATTTTTGCCAGTATTAGCTAGCAACCCCTGTGTTTATGCAGTCCTGTAGTCTTCGCGCAAATACGTTGTTAATGTGTTTTTGACTTTGCATGCCCATGCCCTTGACCTTTGACCTTGACCTCCCAAAATCAAATCACTTCTTCCTTGAACAATGCTTAATCATTCCACCAAATTTGAGGAAAATCCATCCATAACTTTCTGTATAATCCTGCTAACAAACAAACCAACAAACCAACCAACAGACAAATGGTAATGATCACATAACCTCCTCTAACTTCGTTGGGCGGTGGTAATTAAGTGACGACCCCTAAAAGAGCAGCCTTTGAAGCTTTTAGATGCACCCCATGATGTTCCCCCCTCCAAACTTCACTGTTGGTATGGTGTTTTGGGGGTGATGTGCAGTGCCGTTTGTCCTCCAAACATGGTGTGTGCTATGACATCCAAGGAGTTCAATTTTGGTCTCATCTAACCAGACTATGTTCTCCCAGTATTTCATAGACTTGTCCAAATTTTGTGCAGCAAACTTTAAACAAGCTTCAACATGCTTTTTCTTCAGCAATGGAGTCTTGCGCAGAAAGCTTGCATAAAGGCCATGGCGGTTGAGTGCATTACTTATTGTTTTCTTTGAAACAACTGTACCTGCTAATTCCAGGTCTTTCTGAAACTCTCCGCAATTGGTCCTTGGCTCTTGGACAACTCCTTCTGATTATTCTTTTGACTCTTCTGTCCAAAATCTTGCAAGGAGCTCCTGGTCATGGCTGGTTTATGGTGAAATGATGTTCTTTCCACTTCCGGATTATGGCCCCAATGGTGCTTACTGGAACATTCAGAAGTTTAGACATACGTCTGTAACCAATGCCATCAGTATGTTTTGCAACAATAAGGTTGCGAAGGTCTTGAGAGAGCTCTTTGCTTTTGCCAGTCATGAGATGCTTCTTGAGTGACACCTTGGTAATGAGAAACCTTTTTATAGGCCATCAATTAGGACTAAACCAGCTGATATTAATTTGCACTAATAGGGGTCAGGATTGCTTTCTAAAAACTGACAGATTTCAGCTGGTTTCTTGGCTTTTCATGCATTTTTGCACCTCCTTTTCTTCATGTGTTCGATACTTATTCCCGGTGTCATTCCACTTTATTACACATAATTTATGGACTTGATTGATTTCTTTGTGTGTGGATTACTTGGGTTGTTGCTGACATCTGGTGAAAATTTCATGTCAATAGCCCCATGAGAAATATATTTACTGAAAAAAGTGTTGACACGTTCAATACTTACTTTCCCCGCTGTATTACAAAAAATGCAAGAGAATAGTCAGTAGTCCATAAGAGTAGAAAGCAATCCACTACATTTTGTATTACTGGGCCCAAAATTCTGCCTGTGGAGTTTACTACTCAAACTATCTGAAAATATTACTCTCTACTCTCAGGCTTACTATTACTGACGTAATGCTGGAATAATTTCTTAACTGCCTGCATAGCAGTTGCACTTATCCTAAATAATTGACTAAGTTACTTACATTTAATGCATACAGTATAGTCTCTAGGACAGTGATAGTGAATACTAAAGGCAGCAATAACTACACTATGGATGCAAATATGCACAAATTGAAGCTGGCAGTGTCGATATTAGCCTCTTATTCATTATTCTCAAAGTGCTAGAGTTCCGTGCCATAACTAAAAATTGCATCACTGCCCAAATACAAACTGCACTGTATACCGTATTGAGATTTTTCTCCCAGTATGAACACTGGTGACTAGCTAAGATCTTCTACCAGCTGGGGCTTCAGTGTCTGTTTCGTCAGTTGTCACTTGGTCATACACCAGGACTCACCAGTCCCTGTATAGACAGTCCTGCCTTGCCTCCGTTGCTCCCTCTGCTCCTGCATCTCTCGAATCCAGCGCCGGTGGGACCCACGCTGGATGTGCGCTTGTCGATCCAGCACTGCTTGTGCCTCCAGGTACCTTTTCTGAGCCCAGAAAGCCACCCATTATGACATTAGGAGTTTTATCCAGAATATATAAAATATACATTGTTGGCTGATGTGGCTGTTTGTATGGTACGGTGTGTTAAATTAAAATTAAAACTGTAAACAGTGATTTGTAAACTATCTTCAACCTGTATTACATTGAAAACAATACAAAGGCACATAATTTGATGTTTCACCGCATGAATTTTATTGATATTTTAAGATTCACGCTTATTTCAGTTTTGACTTTTGCAACATAATTTTAAAAAAGTATACCTCTTTATTTTGTTGCTTTTCCTTTTTGCAAGACTAAATTAACATTCAGAGACTGAAGATATCGTGTGATTAAATGTTTCAGGTGTAAGGTTTCAGGTCTAATCTCATTCTTCCAGCAAATACTGTAAGTCTTGAGTTTTGCAACAGTATGGGTTCTTTTTTATTGTATATTGGGTTTCAAACATGTATTCTGTTGGGGACAGGTTGGGACTGTAGGCAGGCCATTCCAGCACCCACACCATCTTTTTACGCAGCCATGCCTTTATAATGCAAGCGCAATGCAGTTTTGCATTGTTCCAATATGCATGGCTGTCCCTGGAGAAGATGTAGTCTTGAGGGGAACATATGTGATCCAAAATATTAGTGTACTTTTCAGCATTAATGGTACCTTCACAGGAGTACAAGTTACCCATGCTAAGGGCACTGACACAAACCCATACCATGGCAGGGCATGGCTTTTAGACTTGTTGCTGGTAACAATCTGGATGTCGTTTTCTCCCTTCATCTAAAGACAGAAATCATCTTTTTTTTCCCTCCAAAAAATGAACTGAAATATTGAATCGTCTGATCACAATATGCAGTAAATTTCCATGGATCATTGCAGATGCCTCAATAAACATACTGTTTCCTTTTACTCAGCAAACTACATATTGTCGTACTAGACAAAGGTTTGGCGAAGTAATCCTGAGCCCAAATAGACCACTTACAGATAAATGACAGTTCTTGATGCAGTGCCCTTTGAATGATAGGAAATCATGGCTTTGTTTTGCACCTTTTCCCATCACGAACAGAAACGCCTCCAGATTCCTTCAATCCTTTCATTATGTTACGCACCTCAGAGGGGGAAGTATCTGAATCCCCTCCTATCTTTTTCTTAGGAACCTTCAAATGATTTTCTCATGCATTGGTGGGCAAATTGGCGATCCTTAGCCTATCTTTGCTTGTGAAAGACTTGGTAGATTACAATCATGATCACAACCACTGCCTGACATCAGCTGTCTTAAATCACGTCATTATTTAGTTTTTTTTTTTTTTTTTTACCTCATTACTAGTCCTAAACAGCCATACTTACTTTTTTTGGAAAGCATTACATGCCATAATGGCAGGAACAGATATGGATTTACAAATAAAATGAAGTTAACCAGAAAAATACATTTTAAGTGTCACTCCGCAGATGGACCATGCAAAATGCGGCAAGGGGTGGGTCAGCCAAAATGAACAATTTTTGGTGGATATATGTGTCTGACTTAGCTTACCTTGAATGTGCAGTATGAGCGGTTTATCTCCAGTGATTACAGAATAATTGCTAGAAATAGAATTTTGGCGGCCATTTCAGCACTATTTCACGGATTTCAATGAGCAAGAGAAAATTAAGTCTTGACAGAAAATGGTCCAACTTGGGATACTACATTTTGGTGGGTGGATTCCCTATAGGAAGGCCTATGTTTCCCCTGAAAACCAATGAAAAAATATGACCTAATGTGGGAGGCATAGGTGAGAATGTTACCCCTACCCCAAATCACTGATTTTGAGATGACCATGTTCTGAGCCCAATAACTTGCCTTCTGCAGGGAGTTGGATTTTGGGACTCGTATGGTATTAGAACCATTACTTGAATTACTGGAAACAGAAAAAAAAAATTTGCGAACGTTTATCGTTTGCAAGTGAGACCAGAATTACATCATAACTGTATTTTCGCACAAATCCACAACTGTAAGAATTAGAAACTCCATGAAAAGCACATTATAGTGCCGGACCAGGGGGCTGCTGTTGTTCATGAGCTGCCATTTTGTTGTTGTTGCTGCTGTTCTGTAGCATTCGACTGCACTAATCCAAGCTGATAGCCCCCTACTGGGGAACTGTGAAACTACAAAAAATAGCTAATAACAAGGTTTTTGAAAGCCTAGTGTGAAAATACGAAAATAGCTGGCAAAAATTTTCTTTTTGAATATAAAAGCATAGGCATCTACCTATTTCTTGGCAAAGATTCATTTATCAACACCCCGCAGAAGGTAAGATATCGAACTCGAAATATGGCAATAATTTTGCAGTGTCAAACTTGGTCCCTTTTGGGGGCCCTGGGCCAGCACTGCCAGAAGCACGAAAAAATTACTGATAGCAAGGAAAAAATCTTCAACATGTCCACAACATGTCTTTCTACAATAGGGAAAAGTCTGTTCTTTTTGTAGTTGCAGTGAAAAACGTTGAAATATTATCAGTATATTTTGGGGGGAAATAGCTGCTCATAACAAGCGAAAAACAAAAATGGCCCCTTCTCCTACCCTACATGATCATTTGATGAATGGCTCTAACAGTCATCTCCATGCCCCAGTGCCAACCAATGGTCAATATACAGAACGGATCCACAGACCCCCCACCTTGCCGCTTTTTGCAGATTTTGCATGGTGGACCCATGGAGTGACTGTTAATACCTGACAAAAAAGATCGTCTCAACCCGAAAATGCTTGAGAAGTTGTTATTTCTGAACCTGAGTGAATACAGTATTCAGTCATTTTGTTTCATAGGATGTTCTTTTTCAAAAAGTTACACAAACACTTAGCTCTGTTCAGTTAGTGATTTTCCAAGCTTCAGTTTATTTGCATCGATATTTACACTTCTGTCAAAAATTAGAATGAATTCATTAAAGGACTGATACACACATTTAATGAATTGCTCATGAGGTGATTGTGGAGTGCAGTAACATTTGTATGAATATATTGTGCTTGGTAAAAAGGCCAATCAACAAAGATTTTCCTTCATTCTCACAATAGACAATAGTTGAAATAAAAGCCTTGTGAATACAATCATATTGCTGGACTGTTGACCTGTGCTGATTTGGCTTGTAATATTTTATTTTTTCCTGTTCTACTTTCTTACCACCAGATGGCTACTTCAGCACATGAAGTATCAGGAAATGAACCTTTCCCCAAACCAGAATTATTCAGAGCTTCATGAAATTTTTCCATTACTACACATTAACACAAGGAAAGCTTTTATGACTTCTGCTCTGGTGTGGGGGGCAGACAGCCATTTCTATGTACATGCTTGCTCAAGACCAGCACAGCAGCCATTTTGGCTGTTGTGCAATGCCACTAAAATTTGCAGAAAATTGCTAAATGCACATTTAAAGCATTCAAACAGCTGAGTAGTGGTGGAGGGCACAACTATTATTGTTTTTTCTGACACACCGAGAAACAGAATTTCACAATAATTATGTGGAAAAAAAATGAAGATGTGCAACTACTGTATGTTTATCTTTCTTTTGTATAAGGGAAAATGCAACTGTCAAAAATGCCCAGAACACCAGCTGTTCTTTCAGCAACCTTGTAAATACATGACAAAACATCACACAAACAACTGCATACACTGTATCTGCCCACAGATAAAGCAGTCAACTGGATTTACAATCTGGTACAGGATTATTGACACCCTTGATATAAATGAAGAAAAAAGGCTGCCTATAATTAAATTTCATTCAGTTTATAATCTACGTGTTGAGTTCAGACAAATAGGAATGCTACAGTGCTGTGAAAAAGTATTTGCCTCTTCTCGATTCATTCTAATTTTGCTTATTTATTATGTTGAAATGTTTCAAATCATCCAACGAATTTTAATATGACAAAGACAGCATGAGTAAATGCAAAGTGCAGTTTTAAAATGATCATTTCATTTATGGAAGATGAGGAGTTATTCAAAAACGTACATACAGTATATCACACATGGAAAAATATTCCCCCACTAAACCGAATGGCAGGTAGTGCAACCCTTGTCAGCACCTACTTCATTTGTGATAACTGATAATAAGTCTTTTACCATGCAATGGAGAAATACTGGCACTCTCTTCTTTGCAAAAGTGTTTTAATTCAGCCACATTGGAGAGTTTTCGAGGGTAAGCTGCGTATTTAAGGCCATGCCACAGCATCTCAATTGTATTCAAGTCAGGACTTGCCTAGCCCACTCCAAAATCTTTGTTTCTTCTGAGCCATACAGAAGTGGACTTACATTTGTGTTGCAGATCATTGCCCTGCTGCATAAACCAACTGCGCTTGAGCTTTCAGTCAAAAACTGATGGCTGGACATTCTGTTTCAGAATTTCCTAATGGAGATCTGAATTTGTAGTTGTATCAATTATGGCAGGTCACCCAGGTCCTCAAGCAACAAAGCAGCCCCTGACCATCACACTACCACCATTGAGTTTGACTTATCGTATGATGTGCTTATTGTGGAATGCAATGTTAACTTTATGCCAGATGTAACAGGACCCATGTATTCCAATAAATTCCAGTTTTGACTCAGTCCACAGAATATTATTCCAAACATTTTGGGGGTCATCAGGATGTTTTTTGTCAAATTTGAGATAAGACTTTGTGTTCTTTTTGGTAAGCAGTGGTTTTTGCCCTGTAGCTCTCCGATGGATGCCATTTTTATCCAGTTGCTTTCTTACTGTGGAATTGTGAATGCTGACCAAAAATGAGGCAAGTGCAGTTCTTTAGATTTTAGTCTGGGTTCTTTTGTGACTTCCTGGATGAGTTGTTGATCCTTTTGGAGAAATTTTGGCATGCCAGCAACTCCTGGGAAGGCTCACCACCATTCCCAGTTTTCTGCATTTGTTGATCATGGCTCTCACTGTGGTTTGCTTGAGACCCAGAACTGTACAAATGGCTTTGTAAATCTTTCCATACGATAGATGTCAATGACTTTGTTTCTCAGCTGTTATGAATATGTTTACATCACATCATCATGTAATGTTTTTTGCCTACATCACATTGCCAGAAAAATTCTATTTAAGTGATGTTAGATTCAGCAGGGCTGGCAGTAATCAAGCCTGAGTTTACTTGGATTGCTTAATATTAAAATTAGCTTAATGAAACATTTAAAGTGTGACAAATATAAAAAAGAAATTGGGAAGGGGGCAAATCCTTTTTCACAGCAATTTCAATATACTTCTTTGCATGTTTCAATGTTTTTCATCAAGTCATCACATTTTTAATGAAGACCATGGGTGTTAAAATTATTTGCACTCTTGGTTAGTCCATCCAGTTATTATCTAAACTGCACCTTCCTTGCCAGGATGGCAGGGGAGCTGGAGTCTTTATCCCAGCTGACTATTGGCAAAAGGCAGGAACACACCCTGAACAGCTTGCCCATCCATTGCAGGTTGCACAAACCATTTACACACCATTCACTCACTCACTCACTCATATTTATGTTAAAGTTTAAAGTTTCCAATTATCTTAGCATGCATGTTTTTGGGCACATAGAGGGAACTGGAGTTACTGAAGGAAATTCATGCAAACTCAGGGAAAACATGCAAACTCCACACAGAAAGGCACCATAAACCCACAACCCTCTTGCTGTGAGGCAACAGCAGTACCCACAGTGCCACCATGCCACCCCACTCCTGGTCAGTATTCTGTGCAAATACCCCTGGCAAAGATGGAACCTGATCATTTTCCTATTACTGGTATATAGGCTCGAGAGCACTTGTGAAAGAATTTTTGACCATTCCTCCTGGTACAGATTTCCAGGATCATTGACGATATATGGAATGGACTTATCGGCTGCCTCCACAGCTTTGATGGGATTTCATTTAAGAAACAGAGAATGCCATTGCAGATCATGGATGTTGTTTTTTTCTGAACCTTTTTTTACTGTATAGATTTAGCAGTATGTGTTTAAATAGACCTGCTGGAAAACCCACTGCTCAACCAAGCCTCTGCCTCCAAGGGAAGACATCCAGATTTTCTGCCAAATTTTTGCAATATTTGGTGCAAATCATTACGCTATCTTAACAAATATCTATGGACCATTGGGAGAATTGGTACTCCGATCCCACAGCCTTTGTGTGGTGAGGCAATAGTGCTGCTCAGTTCGCCAACGTCCTTTAGATTCCAATTAAATAAATTGAGAAAGAACTATGGCAAGCTTTCATCTAATAACAATAATTATTTGGTTTTTTGTTTTTTCATTAAAAAATGAAAATAATGAAACAATCTGAATGATTAGGACAATTTGAATGAAATAAATCTAGAGTATTCCCATCATTTAAAATCAACTTATAAATTATATGCAACCTTTTTCATAATTTTTATCCTGGGTGCCAATAGTTCTGCATCTGACTGTATACTAACAACTAAAACTGATTCCCCCGGACCTTGGCTCTTAAATGGCGATTGTATATCTCAGGTGTGTTATTTGAGGCAGCCAGGCCCCAGTTTTCCTTTCTTTACTACATTGCCCTCATAATGTCCAGGTGCACCTCTGCTCATTCTGCTGTGTTACAAAACCACATGACAATACATCCAAATTGATTTTTTACAATCGTAAAACTAATTTACTATAAGGTGTCTCCGCAATGAATTAAAATATTTTAATGTCTTCAGAATACCACAAATTAAAGCTTTTTTATCGTAACAACCTACAGAAGGCCTAGCCTCCATTGCAGACGTCTTTTGTGGTTCGCTTCTCTCACACACCAACGTCTGCGCACTCGAGCAAGGTTTTGAGTTCCATGACGTAATGTCATTGTCATGGATTTGCCCCCGCCGGCTGCAAACAGCAAACCGGCGGGCACTGGGACCATGGGCCCAAAGGCTGGGAAGGGACCCACACGCACAGGCTGAGTAAAAACAGAAAAAACTTTTAATAAATATTTAAAAAAAGACAATAATCAAACACCAGGGGAGCAGCAGCACAAACAACAGGGCTTAAAAATCAAAATGCTGCTGCACTCAATTGAGGCACAGCCAACCCTTAAATAAACAGACCTTCACCTCCACCTCAACGAGCCACACCTGTTGCCCGTTAAGGTGGAGGTGAAGAATGCCGCAGGGGGAGGGACTGCAAGGACAAATCCTTACAGTCATTGCTCGAAATAAGCAAATCAGAGGGCTTGTTTAATGATAGTCCTTTTGGGTTTCCCCAGTCAAATATTAAAAAACAAAAACAGCCGGTGCAGAAACTCCTAAAAACTCGATAATGGCATTCGTTTTGTACTTATAAGAATCGGACTGAAGAAAGAAAAAAATGCATGTATATGGACAAAGCCAACTCGATATTCCTTCAATAATAAGTCGTGTTCTATCCACAAATACTGCTGTATATGTATGTTCCTCAAGCAAAATGTTTGTCACGGTGGATTTCACCACTAGTAACATGGAAATCAATTACGACTCCGGGCTTCTCACGCTTTTCTTTACTCAGGGGTTGAAAGCAACTGAATTGCATAAAGGCAGTTTCAAATGGTCTTATTTCATTTAAACAATTTGAACGATCGTGAAACACATGCATTGCGTTGATTGAATAATTGCTGACTATGGCATAGAAACATGAATATGCCACTAAATCTCAAGCCGAATGAGGGAGAGTTGGGAGCCCTGCACACGTCCAACTACTGAAGTGCCAACCGAAGTGCACTGCTCTGTAGCTAAAGAACTTGTGTTTGGGAAAACAACACTGAAGAAACTT
Source organism: Gymnothorax javanicus (assembly GCA_029692085.1). Taxonomy (NCBI): domain Eukaryota; kingdom Metazoa; phylum Chordata; class Actinopteri; order Anguilliformes; family Muraenidae; genus Gymnothorax; species Gymnothorax javanicus. Next base: position 103,888,953 of record CM056193.1, on the reverse strand, counting down.
GGAGAGATTGCACCTTACAAACATTTAACATGCTAGTGTTGGTTAGCCTCCTTTACAGACATCTGTTTCGCTTACCTTCCACAACAGTATGTGCCCATAGCTTCAGAAATTTCAGAGCTCTCTCTGATTGGTTGAGCTCAAATCTTGCTCGAGTGCCCAGACGTTGGTGTGTGAGAGAAGCAAACCACATATAAGACATCTGCAACGGAGGCTACAGCGGGCCAGGAATTATCAATAATCTTGAGTGATCACACAAAGTACATTAAAACATAGCTTGTTTGTTTTTTTTCTCAAATCCCCCAGCACGGTTGGAGAATAAATACCATAAATGTTGTGAGCCTTTGATTATTCATAGCGGCATGAAGAATAATATGCTGTCTCCGAAGCTCTAAGATGAAGTTGGTTAGAGGTAATACCTGGCGTAAGCTTTGAATTGAGCAACGTCAAGTCAACGTTAACTAAATGGACAAAAAATATGGCACAACCTAGACACTTTCAAAATCATACCAGTTGGCCAGCAACAAAACAAAGCTGCAGAGCACATTTTCAGAAATGAAAGAAACTTCCCAGAGATCAATAAGACTTCACAGACTTGCATTTTTTTTGGTAAAGTGGCAAGATGAAAATGCAGTATTAAGTCATGCCTGAAGTTTGCAGGAAGCTATGTTGAAGACTCCCTCTGAAGGAAGGTAGAGACCTTCTGAAAAAATATTCTTTGGTCTGCTGAGACTAAAGATGTCCACTTTGGCCAGCAATCACCATCAAGCATGGCCGTAATACCATGCTATTGAGTTGCAGTTCAGCAGTAGGACTTGAAAGCTTTTTGCCATAAAGACAAGTACTGGCAAACAAAAAGGAGAATCTATTTCAGTCCACAGAAGATCTGCATCTGATGAATAAATATATTTCTGCATGAACCTGAATTGCATATTTTAAGAGTTTCATTGCAAAATGCAATATATCCATTTGAAGCATTTTTGGAAAAATGCAGATTTTTGTCATGGGAAAAACATATAAGCATAGAAGAGCTTTCTTACTTGTTAATATGTCTTGCCTAACAAGTTAAAACACTATATCATGATGCAATTAAATCTAAGAATAATGAACTTTGTGAAAAAGTGAACTTTTGTTGTGATTATTTGGCAAAACGAAATTTATCCACAGAAGTGTGATTTGCAGTCAAATGCAAGCCAGCCAATATCAATATCCTTAACATGGTCAATATCATAGACATAAGCATTTCCATGTTTCCACAATAATTTGTAATACTCCTCTGTGTGTGGTATACTGCCCTTTTTCTGAATTTGCTGCTCATTGAGACCAAGAACAAGGTCAGCAGGGAGAAAACTATTTCCACTGATGGAAAACGCATCATCGATGGATAAAGTAGGGAATCTTTTTTTTTCGCAGAGCTTGCAGCACAGAAATAACATTCATATTTTTGTTTTTCCCAAATCGCTAAACAATCAGGGCCTGTTATCAGTGTGGGATTATCCATCGCTGATTGGCTGTGTGGATATATCGCAGTTAGCAAAAAAAACTGGCTTGGCGTTAATCGTGCTTCGGAATGAAAGCCGATGTTCAAGCATGCTAAACACTTGCATAGTGAGCGCGTTGCTAAGGGCTGAACTTAGCATGACTATCGCCCCTCCAATGATGATCTTCTTGCAGTGGTCGTTGAAAAATTTTGACTGTGGCATTTATTGGGTTTTGCGATGAAACTCTTCATATTGTCTTTCCAAGGGGAAAAACTTCATGCCATAGCACTTTTACCAGATGAAACTCATAAATGTTCAGGGGGTGGTTTACTGCTCCTTATTGCAGAATGTCTTGATAATAAAATTTTTGCAGGCCTGGATCAATTATGATAAGAAGAAAATAGTCTCCGTTCAGAATGACTTTTGAGAGATCATTACCATAATTTTAAACTGTGCACTGAAATACCTTTTATGGGCAAATGAATATGCGAGCCTATAGTTCCACTTATACTTTACGTCGGGGGAGCTAGTTCAACATGAACTCATGGAGCCGAGTGCACCAGCTGGGCGTAAAAAAGAAGGTCTTAACCCTTACGCCGGACTATGTCCGACGTTGTGACTGGAATTTACACTGAGTGCACCAAGCCTGGCTGACAACGGTCGTAGCTGCGCCTGGTCTTACGATGCGCATCCACGTGAATACACGCGAATTGATGATTGTTGCCAAGCAACACACTCCTACCCAAAGCGCTCTCAAACTTGTCCCAACAAACAAGCTGGAAGAAGAAGAAATATGGATAACACTAATCAAAAAAAAAAAAAAAAAAAAGGAAGGTAAATTTTACAGATGGAGAAATTAGGAAGCTTTTTTTTTAATTAATTTTTTTTTTTTTTTTTAATTTGGCATCTCCAATCCCACCCGAATCTGGACTGTCCAATTAGGGAACTATGTATAAGGCTTTTCGCATATGCGGCCCCCTATTGCCAACTCAGGAGAGTGAGACAGCTCGCGGCTATCCTCTGAAGCACGCGCTCGTCACTGAGAAATTAGGAAGCTAATAGAATTATATTCAGAATATAAGGATATCCTCACGGTGAGACTAAATAACACCAACACAAACAGGCAGAAACTGTAGGCGTGGAGCTAGCAAAGCAGTTTTGTGTTGATATGTGCGGTATTTATTCAGTTTTGGGAAATCACAATGTCTAGAAAACATAAGCCCAAGTTGGCTGGCTGACAAGGACTAGTTAACGTCAGATCTCATGTATTTCCACTGAAACGGGGAGAATACTAGCAAAAAAACTTTTATATTTTGAGAGCGAAATGCCAACAGTATGAATACATTTTGATTATACATTTTATTTTGTTGGTAATAGTTGTATAATTGCATTATTATTATCTGTCGGACAGATGCTGCAGTTGAGGGGAGAGCTCTTCAATTAATTCAAACAGCGCTTGTCTGCCAAAACGAAATCTCTCTATCAGCTCACTCTCTGTATACACATCGAGCGGGCTTGCATTGTCACGGACGAGTCTTTCTCGTCTAATTGCCCTCTCGTCAAGCATCCGGTAAACAACGCGCCCTGCCATCCTTGTTTCTCTTTTCCGGCTGTGTGATTCCGTTAAAATTACCATTGCTACAAGTCCGAGTTTCCAACTTAAGCCTGCTTCACACTAGGCATAAAAGTTACACCCAGGCGGAACACACACAGGGCTTAAATCTAACTGGTGCACTCGTCTTAACCTTAAACTGGTCGTAACTTTCCGTTCTAAGTCGGACGTAACATTACACCCAGGCGTACGCCCAGCTGGTGCACTCGGCTCCAAAATTCTAAATGGCCCATCATTTCACCATAGCCTTTACGGCCAGAGAAGTTAGTGCCCTTAAACTCTTCTGTGATGTTCAATATAATAGCCTTAATTTTTCAACCTGGACCCACAAACAGGCCAAAGGACTGCAACCATGTAACTGCCGTAAATGATGTACCAAACACTATAGCAGTGTTGCTACAACTCCTGTAACACAAAGAATCTGTTCATTTTGACTCACAAGTGAAATCTCGTCGCATCTGGAGGAGATTTTTAGATCACCATCACTATGACTTTGATCTTATCAATCAAGCTATTCATGTGCATTCCAGCTATTCAACAAAAGATAATGCGCTATGGTTGATTTGTGAAGATTACGCGCATGTAAAATGTGTTCATTATAAGTTCATGCTGCTCCTACAAAGCATAGAGTTACAGTGATATATAACACCACCCTGCATGTTGAAAAAATTTTCTGCTGATTTCTCAAAAAGGCCTCATATTACCTAATTTTAGGATGCTGAATTAAAAAATGCGAGTAAAAAGTTTCTATCACAGTTTTTTCACAAAATAAAAATGAAGATATTCCTTATTATATCATATAGACTTTTATGCACCGATCAAAACAGCAACAAATGCTATTTGGGTGTAGTGAAACACCCACTGATGTAGCAGAAAACATCCGTATCATGTCTGCATTTTCCTCTGTCAGTGGCCATATTACTACGCCTGACATCAGGATTAAGCACAGAATAATGTCCTTAGAATCATTCTACATGTGAAAATCAGCCAAGAATTGAACAAATAGTTCTCACCTGGCTCAGAGGACAATAGAAATCATTCATTGTGGCAGTTTTTCCGGTGGTTAAGCACTTCTTACTCGTACAAGTGGTTGTCGAAAGTGACAATACTTTGAAATGCACATCATACATTGTGAGAAAATGTGATGTGCTAGAGCAAAACTGACACTATTTTTGGAAGCAGCACACTGAAGTCAGTAAGAAACAAGAGTTGGATTTTATTTAGCAAAAATGATGCAGGGTGGTGTAATCAGCATTGTAATTCATTGGACAGACAAATTTTTTGTAGAATAATTTTTTAAATATTTGGTCACCTATTTTTTTGCACATAATGACCACTTGAAATCCACTGAATTTCAATCCAATGACTTCACTCAGCCAACAGAGTTAAAATGGCAATTTATTTCACTGACAGTGGCATAGTTCATACAGCAGCTGGACTATATTTGCTGTGGAGGGGTCATCGGTTATGCCTACTGAGGACCACCTTTTAATAAGCACCACCTTTTGAAAAACCACCACCAATTTTCAGTATGCAACTTTTTTTAATTGAACTAATATCCATTATAAACCCAATCGCAGAACAATGGTTAAAATACAGTTAAGTCGAGTTAAATTTAAGAAACCCTTTCAAATAGTGTCACTTGGAGAGCTGTGGCAGTGGCTCATTATCCACTCAGTGACTTAGCCAGTGTTTTGACATAAAAATGTCTCAAAATTTGACTAATGCACATCTGTCAGTTGAAGGCAGGAGTCAACACCCTGACACACAAAGAAAGGCGGCTTAAGAGACCTGTGCCACCTTCTAATTGTCTTGAAATTTGTTAACCTAAGTGTAGGGCCTCTGTGCTACAACAAGTGGATGGAGGGGTGTTGACTGTTTCCGGACCAATTGCTCCTAAATTCTTACTTGGCACATGACAGTATTTTTATTAATATTCAGTAGTTTTATCCAGTGTCTCACCCCCCTTTTTTCTGTCTCTTTCCGAGGATCTTTCCCTCCACTACCCTGAGTCCTGGACCATCCAAGCCCTGTCCTTCAACATGAGCGCTGGCTGCTGCTGTCCTGCTGTCCTGATCCAGTCCTGATCCAGTTCTGCACCATCCTCAACATGCCACTTCCTGGAGCTACAGTCGTCACTGTTTAGATAGACTTTAATTGAACTCTAATTACCATTTTATTCTATTATTACTTGATTTTATTAATTAGCTAGCCAGCAGAGGATGGGCTTCCCCTCTATAGCTGGGTTCCGCCTGAGATCTCTTCTCACTGAGTTTTTTCTCACCACTGTTTGAGGATGTTTCTCCCCACTGGGAGTTTTGTGCCTCATTTGCTGTAGTGGGGAATAGGCTGGGCACTGCCCCTTTCATTTATTTAATCTCTCACTGTAAAGCGTCTTTGTGACAGTCTATCTGTGAAAAGCGCTATACAAATAAATTGAATTGAATTGAATTGACCTTTGGACAACATTCATGCAACACTTTTAAAACTTAGCTGTTGAAAAAAACACTGGTTTCTGATCGTTGTGGTTGTCAGTTTTGAGAATGTTTATGAATACATCCAGAAGACAATGCCAGTTCTCTGTATCCTGGAACAGGATCTCAGCATGGAACAGTTGTGGCCACCCCCTTTCCCTTTCCACTCCACCAGAGCAGTAATCAGACCCAACGGAATGCTACACCCAGCCTCTCTCCTGCCAGCTGTCTCTCCCACGCAAAAGCATGAAGCATGGCTGAGCCTCAGCCGGAAAGGCACAGACTGCCCCAATAAGAGAAGCCACGCTCCTGCTTGCAAATATGCAATGTTTTCTCAGTGTAACTATGAAATTAGTTGAGAAATGCGGCTCAGTTGATGTTTCAACGTCTAATGACAATACAGTGCAGTTAGCACAGTTGCTGCCATCAAATTCAAAATGAGCTGATATTTTTCATGAAATGGTAAAATGACTCATCTGATATGTTATTGATGTTATATGTTATCTATTGTGAATAAAAATGTCAGTTTATGAGATTTGCACGTCATTGCATTCTGTTTTTATTTATATTTTACACAGCATCCCAACTTTTTTGGAATTGGGGTTGTATTTTAAACATGAAAAGTACCTAATTAGGGCAAATTAACAGTAAGTAAGTAAGTAAAATTTATTTTTAAAGCACATTTATAACAGTTCACACTGACCAAAGTGCCATACATAGTACAGTTAATTAAATAGATAAAAAATAAAGTAAAAAGAACAGTATTAAAATAAGAAGACAGAATTTCACAAACATCCACAATATGAAGTTGCAATAAGCAAACAATGAGAGGTAAGATAATTAAGTGGAGGGGAAAGCCAGGGTGTAAAGATGGGTTTTAAGCCTTGATTTAAAGGAAGATATGGAGGAGGCGTCGCGTATGTGTTGTGGGAGCTGGTTCCACAAGCGTGGTGCCGAAACAGCGAAGGTGTGGTCGCCTTTCTGTTTGAGTCTGGAGCGGGGGATATGGAGAAGGCTCTGATTGCAAGATCTTAAGGACCTAAGGGCTGAATGGGAGTGTAAAAGGTCAGAAATGTAGGGCCAGGCCATTGAGGGCTTTGTAAACCATTAAAACAGTTTTAAAGTGGATCCTGTAGTGTGCTGGCAGCCAGTGAAGGGATGCCAGAACAGGTGTGATCTGCTCCCATTTTTTCAATCCAGTCAACAGTCTAGCTGCTGCATTTTGGATCAGTTGGAGGCGTGATATGAGGGATTGGGGGAGACCAAGATATAGGGAGTTACAGTAATCCAGCCGAGATGTAATAAAGGCATCAATAACTTTTTCCAGATCCTGGTATGACAGTGAGGGTTTGATTTTGGAGATGGTTCTGAGCTGATAGAAGCTGTTCTTAACTACAGATGAGATTTGTTTATTGAAGCATAGCTCAGAATCAAAAATGACACCCAAATTCCTTGCTGAGGGTTTGATGAACGGTGTGAGACTATCCAAATTGGTTGTGGTGAATTTATTGGCTTTGGAGGGGTTAAAAATGATTACTTCAGTTTTGTCATTGTTTAACTGAAGGAAATTATCCCCCATCCAGGCGTTTATGTCCTTGAAACACTCTAGGATTGTGTGGATGGAGTCCCCAGATCTTAATGGGAGATATAGTTGGGAATCATCTGCGTAAAAGTGAAAGGAAAGTTTATATTTTCTAATTATATTACCTAAAGGGAGCATATATAGGCAGAATAAGACAGGGCCTAGAATGGACCCCTGGGGGACCCCACAGGACAGAGGGGCAGATGATGAGGAGTGCTGACCAAGAGACACAGAAAATGATCTATGGTTGAGATAGGAGGAGAACCACTGCAGAGCTGAGCCCCTAAAACCAACCCACTGATGGAGACGGCCAGAAGAGTGGGGTGGTCAACAGTGTCAAATGCAGCGCTAAGGTCAAAAAGAATGAGGATGGCATTCTCACTTGAGTCTAGTGTACGAAGGAGGTCATTAGACACTTTCAGCAAAGCCGTTTCAGTGCTGTGGCATGCTTTAAAGCCAGACTGAAAGGGTTCTAAGATATTAGCAGAATTTAGAAATGGTAGTACTTGGGAGAGGACTGCTTTTTCCAGGATTTTTGAGATGAATGGTAATTTGGATATGGGACGGTAGTTTTTTGGACAATTAACAACAAGGTTGTGTTTTTTAAAGGGGACCTATTATGCTGCTCCTTCTTTTAATACATATTAGTAATGTTATAATGTTGGTTGTCCATGCTCAACCTCTAAAAAGTTTCTAAACATAAGATACAGGGGTTTTGCCGTAATCCAAGAACGTGATTTCGTGAGCGTGATTTCCTCTCTGAACAGCCCCTCCTGAGATCTTCACGAGATCTGGGTAAAACCTGACGTCAGGTTGTGCCATCCAATTAGTACAGACCTAGCCAGAGCCAATCATGGCGCTGGACCTGCCCACACCGGAAACTATTCTAGCAGGCACTAACAACGGCAGATCATACTATGCCTCAGTAGCGTTGACACTTTTGGAAATACAAAAGAAGAACCGCAGATCATTTGAGTTGCAATTTTGTTAGTATCTCTCCCAAAGCTACTTGTCCGTTTACTTTTGGAAGCGAAGAAAAACAAATATTTCTCTTCGAAAAGACGATGCCACCAGAAATCAGTGGGTAGCTTTTTTGTTTGCTGGCAGCAAACAGCCACGGCCAAATGGAGCGTTAGCTGTTTGTGCTCAGCATTTCACCAAAGACAGCTTTGTCAATAAAGGATAATTCGAGACAGGATAAGTCTTTCAGCTGCTTCTCAAACCTGAAGCAGTTGCATCGATCAAGCGCTCGGAGCCACAAGCTGTAAGTAACCATATAACAGCAAATAATGTAAGTGAAGCTAACGTGTTACGGGTGGCTAGCAGGACCGCTAGCGAAAGTTAGCACTAACAACTGGCCTCAAAGGCAGGCTTGGTAAAATATCTGAAGATAAAGCCTGTATTGGTCACGACTGTCCATGACTCACAGACACAGAAGCTGTAAGTTGCTTTTACTGCATAAGCCAACCTGACATAATAGCCAGTTGATTGTGGCTGTAGCACAGCGGCTAACGTAGCCAAGTTACTGTTGCTAATGCTTGTGTCCTAAATATGCAAGAGTGATATCAGGGTAAATTCTACAGAAGGTGTGTGAACATAAACCTCATTTGAAGCTAACTTTTAATACTTGTTTGTAATTTGGATGCTTAGTACAACTGTTCACAGTAACAGAACTTGCTGTCTGTAAAACCTGTATTGCAAGGGTTTGTCTCTGTGGTTATGACCGCTCGGTTACCAGCTACTGCATGTTAGTTTGCGTGTCGTGCTAATTAAAAATGCTCCTGGTTAACTTATATGCAGTAATTCTGATCGGTATGCTTGTGTTACTTCGGTAAGCATCAATGTGGCAGTTTCATAAATAACGTTGTTCGATTGTAGGCTCTACAGTTAGTGATCGCTTCACTTATCCATGACCGGGATCAACAGGATACTTCACAAATGTCTGAGCAAGCTCTCTGGTGCTACCATGAAAGCAAATGAAAAACGCAGAAGCTCTACCGGTTTACAAATGATTTCTCTGCACTACCTTGACATAATTTCATCCCCTTTAGAAATTGTTGTGGCTAATAAAAAAGCGAAAAAGGCGGAGATTAAATAGGTAATTCTTTCCTGTAGAAGTGATCGATTCGCTAGCTCCACATAAGCAACTTGTCGCGCTTAACGGAACGTCACGGTTTGCAAAACCTGTATTATGTTCCTAACATAACCGAAGCTCTCTCTAGCTGTCGCGTACTATCCATAAAGCTGCTTTCACATAGGACACGAAGCGAATTTTTTCGCGGGACAGATTACATTCAAAGTCAATGCAAAAGACGCGAATACGGGCATGTCAAGCCGCTTTCACACTGGACCATAAAAAACGAATTTTTTCGCGCGACAGATTACATTCAAAGTCATGGCCACTTATCAGCTACTGCATGTTAGTTCCCCTGCTCTGCTAATTAAAAACGCTCCTGGTTAACTTATATGCAGCGATTCTGATCGGTATGCTTTGTGTTACTTCGGTAAACATCAATGTGGCAGTTTCATCATAACGTTGCCTGATTGTAGCCACTACAGTTGAAGCTAACGGAGAGAAGCTGTATGTGTCTGCCGAGTTGGGCTGCAGTTAGACCAGGCGTAGGTTTTGCAAAGCTTGGGGTGAGTTTTTGGGTGCTCGTGAAACGATCGCTTTACTTATCCATGACCGGGGTCAGTCTGATACATCCCAATGTCTGAGCAAGCTCTCTGATGCTACCGGTGAAAGCAATAGGGAAAAGCACAGGCTATAACGTGTATGGTATCACAAACGATTTCTCTGCATTGCTGTCGATTGAATATTAAATCGGCGACTGAATATTAAATTATTTCCTGTAAAAGTGATCGATTCGCTTGCTCCACATAAAGCAACGGTTCACGAGACGGAACTTACGGTCTGTAAAACCTGTATTATGCTCATAACATAACCGGAGCTCTAGCTTGCTCTCAAGACAATCCATAACGCCCATTCTCCGCGAGGAACGCTTTGTCATTCCGGACGCAGTAAGTAAACCATTACCACGGGCAATTTCGAAAAGGCCGTTTAGCCTGGAGCTTTCGCCCCTCCGTCATATACCAGCGCGGAAGCTGTTCGTTGCTCCACGCTAACAACACACCACAGCTATGCACACGACCCAGCAGGTCCTAATACACGCCGAAGCAGTCCATAAGCTGTTGGTCCACTTTTAGCTGCTCCTCACTGTCCATGTTTCCCTCTAAACTCAGACCCACCGGATTTCTACGGTCTCCGGTCTACACTTGGGCATGTCGACCCGTTCTACAAATGTGTCTATATGGGGTGGATTCTAGCTTCCCCTGCATCCTAGCTAGGACTAGAAAAACCGCGGTACTCACCAACTGTTGCCGTAGCAAACTGTAGCCGATAGCAAATTTGAGCTTGCGCTGAGAGATATTCGCACTGCGTCCTCAACTTTCGCCGCTGCGTTTGTTAGAACAAGATCATGTCATTAGATCTATATTCAAGTATAACGTTAGATTGCCCGCCGCTTCCTTATCAGATTGCAGACGTGTCTCAGGTTTCACTCTGGGGAGCCGGACACGGAAAACTGCGTTCTGCAGCCTCGTCCCGCCCAACTCCGCCCTCCACAGAGCTGGCCAGTCAGAAGAAAGTGGGCACACGGGGAGTGGGGGCCATAGCGGAAGAGCCACCCCAGTGAGGCGTTTCAGGCAGAGACTACAATGTACTACAAATGCAGTTTTTTGAGGATGGCAGTATGAGCGAAATAAATACCCTTTTTTTACTTTGCGCGATCAGGAGTACTCTAGGGGAGTCAAAGACCAAAATATAAACTTGGAAAAATAGCAAAATAGGTCCCCTTTAAGCAGTGGCTGGACAACTGCATGCTTAAAACATGAGGGGGCAGTGCCAGAGATAAGGGATGCATTTATGATGGCTAAAATGCTTGGACCAATGGTCCCAATGGTGTCTTTGATGATCTGAGAGGGGACAGCATCATTGGGGGATGTAGAGGATTTCATGGGCTCGATAATATCTCTCAGCTCATCAAGGGTCATTGGTGAAAAATGATCAAAAGTTGCTGTAACAGCTAGGGGGCACTGTAAATTGCTGGAAACAAAGGCGGTAAAAGACAATCTGAGGTGTTCGATTTTATCAATGAAAAATTTCAAAAAAGTTTCACATATATCTGGATGTTTCGACCTCAGGGGAGACTTGGGGGTTAATAATTGAGTTAATTGTACTAAAAAGTATTTGGGGTCTGTGGGAGTGTTTATTAATGATATCAGAGAAATGTTTGGCTCTGGCTTTTTTAGCTGCTGCCTGGAAAGCTATTAAAGCATTTCTAAAAATGTCCAGAGAAACAGAGAGCTTATCTTTGTTCCATTTCCGCTCAGCCCTCCGACAAGCCCGCCTGAGAGAGTGGGTTGTGTCATCAAGCCAAGGTTGTGACTTAGGTTTGGGTTGTCTAAGTTTAAGGGGAGCAATGGAATCTAAAATGTTAGAGCAAGATGTGTTAAATAGAGACACTAGGTCTTCTATGCTGTCAGGGAGGTCATTGGCAGTAGAAATGGAGCTAGCCACATCGTAACCCAGAAAACATTCAGAAAATTGGCTAGCCGTCTGAGCATTAATAAAACGGGAAAAATGACCTTGGGATTTAGCTACAGACAGAGTGTTAGGCAGGTTTACATTGAACACAATGGGTTTATGGTCAGAGAAGGAGGCCTCCTCAATATGCACATTGTCCACAGAAAATCCATAGGATAGATTTAAGTCCAGGTTATGACGAAGTATATGAGTAGGCTGATCAATATGTTGAACCAACCCACATGAATCTATGACAAGACAGAAATCCTTAACCAGGGTTTATCTGGACAACATATATGGATATTGAAGTCCCCTAGAATCAACAAGCGGTCGTGAGACGTAATATAGTGAGATAAAAAGTCTGAGAACTCTTTAATGAAGTCTTTGTTTGGTTTGGGGGGCCTGCAAACCAAGGCACACACTAAAGGGGGTGTAATGGATTCCATTTTTACACACTGAATTTCAAAAGTGGAATAATTCCCAACAGGCAGCGTCCGCAATTTAAAAATGTTCTTAAAAATCATAGCAATGCCGCCACCCCTTCCAGAACTCCTCGGCGTGCTAATGAATGAGCAGTTCATTGGACAGAGTTCACCAAAAACGGAGGACTCACCCGCTCAGGCGGCTATCCACTTCTCAGTTAAAAACAGTATGTCCAGGTGTCGTTGAATGAAAAAATCCTTCAGAACGAACGTTTTGGAAACACAGACCTCGCGTTGAGCAGTGCCAGCTTTGCCGCGAGCCGATCTTGAACTTTTGGGCGTCGGGTATATTCCAAGGGGCGGATGTTTTGGAAGTTTACTCCACCGCCTCGTACCCGTGGTCTTGGTGAAGCCAGGCTGACAGGCATCGGCGTCCGGGAGGGAAAGATGAGGAGGTGGCAGGAGTATCTCAGGTCCCACGATCGTCGGGCCAGGTGGAGGTCTCTGTGCCCAGGAAAGGAAGGCTGCCAGCACTACGGTTGCGCAGCGAAAACACCTGCTTCTCTCCTAATCCTCACTCGAAAGCCACCGCATCTGCCTCTCTTCCTGCGTTGCTTCTTGCGGTAAGGAATACAGCAGGGTAGCTGGTGTACGCATTCTGCGTTGGGGAGGATAAACGTCGGGTGGCCTCTGTCAAGTGATCCAGGGCATCCGCTATTTTGGATCACCAGTGACCCTCGGATTTGCAAAAGCAGTTGGCGATCGTAAGTCCGTAATGCAACGGAGCAGTTCCACAGGAAGAGCAGAAAAAACATAGACAGATAGAACAGCGGTCTAACAGGTAGGAGCTGACGACAGGCCGACCAACACACTGGCACCATCTTGTCAATTTTCTTGCCAAAACAGGTTATCAAAAGTCTCCAATCACAATGGTGGTTGGAACAAAAACCAGTATACACAGGGGGGCACCAGGAACGAGTTTGAGAACCACTGCCCTAGAGCAAGAGCAATGAATATGGAGTGAGGCATGAGTAGCTCAGTCAATTACATATCGTCTAATGACAATTATAGTTTCATTATAAACACACCCCCTGTCAGGTGGCATCAAGGGATACAGATGAGCCAGGAAATTACAGGCCAGTCAGTTTAACTTGCATTGCGTGCAAAATACTGGAATCTATCATAAAAGATGAGCTGGACTTATTTCTTGAACGTAATAATATCTTGAGGGATAGCCAACATGGTTTCCGTAAGGGAAGGTCATGCCTGACAAACCTTCTGGAATTTTTTGAAGAGGCCACCAAGACTTATGACCAGAGCAGGGCTTATGACATCATACAGATGGATTTTCAGAAAACATTTGATACAGTACCGCATAAGAGACTAATTTTTAAAATGAGCTCCATTGGAGTTACAGGAGGTATTCTGAAGTGGATTCAAAACTGGTAACAGGACAGAACACAAAGAGTGGTGGTCAGTGGTATCTCATCTGAGCTAGGAATGGTGGGGAGTGGCATCCCCCAGGGATCGGTGTTGGGACCCCTGCTGTTCCTCATCTACATGAATGACCTTGATAGGAATATTGAGAGCAAATTAGTTAAATTTGCAGATGATACTAAATTGGGAAGTTTGGCAAATAGTTTAGAGTCCACTAAAGTGATTCAGGATGATTTGGATAGAATCCAGAATTGGGCAGAAATGTGGCAAATGAAATTTAATGTAGCGAAATGTAAAGTTGTACATGAAGGTAATAAAAACATTAGACGGGATTACTTCATGGGAGGTTTAAAACTGGAATGTGCTCCACACGAAAAAGATCTGGGAGTGATTGCTGACCAAACCCTCACAGGCTCTAGCCATTGTGCCGTAGCAGTTAAAAAAGCCAATCGGATGCTGGGATACATTGCCAAAAGTATAGAGTACAAATCCAAGGAGGTGATGCTTCTTTTGTACAACACATTCGTCAGACCACATCTGGAGTATTGTGTACAGTTCTGGGGACCATACTTTAAGAAAGATATAGAGGCTCCAGAAAAAGTCCAGAGAAGAGCCACTAAGCTAATTCCGAGTATAAAAGATGAAAGCTATGAGAAGAGGCTGAAGATCCTTAATCTCTTTAGTCTTAGGAAAAGGAGACTTAGGGGTGATCTGATTAAGGTCTTTAAATATGTTAAAGGGATTAACAAAGTGAATTATGTAGGATTCCTTCGACCAAGTGTTGATAGTAGAACTCGGGGTCACAAATGGAAGTTGACCAAAGGTAAATTTAGCACTGATATTAGGAAATATTTCTTCACCCAAAGAGTAATTTCGATGTGGAATAGCTTGCCTGACCATATTGTTGAGGCAGAGACCTTGGGAGTTTTCAAGAGCAGGCATGACTTAAAGCTAGACACCATTGAGTCATTGAATATCTGAAGTCATATATTCACAATAGTATAAAGAAACTGGTGAGCCTAGTTGGGCTCAACGGCCTGTTCTCGCCATTCATGTTGTGTTATGTTAGATGGGGGGGGGGCATTGAATTGAGCTTAAATCAGATAAAGTTGAACTATTCACTTACTTACTTACTTTAGTGACACTGCAATTAATATATATTTCCAAGATTAATTGATTTATAGTTATTATCACCTTAACTTGTGATTCCCCACCTCACCCTCACCCTCATCCTCGCCCTCAATATTTGTGAAAAGGGTGCGGTTGAAGCACTTGGCCAATCAGATATGAAAATGCATGTGCCTCTGAAGTAAACCAAACAGCAGCCTGTATAGGAAAACTATTCAAAATGCCTCATGTAGAAGGCCAAACGAGACAGCAAGGAGGAAATGGTCAAATTTCTGGCCAAAAATGTATGAAGAAGCACCAGGTATAACTGACAAAGCAGAACATGGCAATTAAAAGGAGCTGAAGCTAGCCTAACCTTGACAAATGCTTTGTCGTCTGAGGTATGACAGGCCTGCGGTAATGTCACCTTTAAACGCTTGGTAACTCTAAACCTGGAACAGCTTGCTCAGCCTGATAAGCAAATAAACATTGATTTTCTCAGTTGCTTAAACTAGTTGGTAGTATGGCAAGCGATTTTGTTTTTGACAGTATTATTGTTCGAAAGTTATACTGCAACCTGCCTGTATTAGCAACGCTTGCATAGTACATTGTTGGGCCTAAAGTCAGAAAGGAAATAATCAGACAGTTCTTATAATATCACACTTTTGGGCAGTTAACAAAACAATGATTTTTGCATAAAACAGAAAAAATTGCTGCATTTGGCCTTTCATTCACATGACAACGATGTTTTCAGAGCCTAACACTTCAAAGTTTTGAAAACGGGTTCCTTAGTGCAATCTTTGATAACGCCGCTCTTACGGTTTCTGTGTAGCGAGGCAATACGCAATTCTTTGGGAAACTGTGATGACATGGTCCCACTAAGTGCATGGCTATTATGTTATTAACCTGCACTAGAAAACACAATTGTAGATTATTGAGCTGTGCCTTTGAAAGCCTTTGGCTGTTTCTCAAAGCGTAGGCTGCATCCTTCGAAGGCTGCATTTTTTTTTTTTTAATAACTTTCTTTATTGGAAGTATTTTTACCAGTGACAATAGAAAAGTGAATGGTAACATCAAACTTCCGATTTTCCATTATTCCCTTATCTTCTCAGCCCTCCCCTAAACCTTTGCTACCCACAGCAAAATACACAAAAATACAAAACATAAGCAAAAAAGATAATAGAAAAATACATTGAAATGAAAATAAACATACTAATTAGGAAAGAAAAAAAAAAAAAAACCCCACAAAAAAAGGGGAGTGGCATCTCAGTCATCAACGCCAGGTAGAGATGTCAGAGATTCTATATGTGCCAGGAGAGGTCTCCAAGTCCCTTCAAATGAGTTTAAGGAGCCATTGAGAGAAAATCTAAGCTTTTCGAGTTTAATGGATAGCACCAGCTCTTTCACCCATCTATTGTAAGATGGGGGTGTAGGGTGTTTCCAGTTAAGGAGGATGAGTCTTCTGGCCAGCAAGGTGGTGAAGGCAAGAACAGTTCGCATAACTTAGAGGTAATAGGTTGCAAGGGGGCACCAAACAACGCCAAGAGGGGATCAGGGGTGACAGTTGTTATATGCTGTGCTAAGAGTTGTGAAAATTTTGGACCAGAATGTAGCAAGCCCAGGGCAGAACCAAAACACATGGGAATGATTAGCTGGAGATTGTTTGCATCTGTTACATATGTCAGTTACATTGGGGTAGATCTGAGATAACCTTGAGTTAGTGTAGTGAATTTTCTGCACAATTTTACACTGTAAGAGGCCGTGCCTCGCACAGATTGAAGAAGAGTGAACCAATTGCAAGATGTGTTGCCAGTAATCATCAGGCAGTGTTATACTCAGCTC
The DNA here is from genome assembly GCA_029692085.1 of Gymnothorax javanicus. NCBI lineage: Eukaryota > Metazoa > Chordata > Actinopteri > Anguilliformes > Muraenidae > Gymnothorax > Gymnothorax javanicus. The sequence continues at coordinate 103,872,414 of CM056193.1, read as the reverse complement.
TTGCTCCCAAGATTCCTTGGGGCTGGACGCTGGGCTATCAAAAGGAGGCTTAATGAGACTATAAATTCTGGAGATTAGCCCCTTTTGTTCAGGGTCGAGAGCCAGTAGTGAATCTACCAGGGTTTCAGGGGGCCGGCTAGGAAATTTGGGGTTCTGACTTCGAATATAGTGCCTTATCTGAAAGAAACGAAACAGGTGGGACTTAGGTAAATTGAATTTCTGTGAGAGTTCAGAAAATGACATAAAAGTCCCTTGATTATAAAGGTCCTTAAACTTAATTATCCCTTTGTCTGACCAAAACTGAAAGGTTAAATCGGTACATGAGGGTAAAAAAAGGTGGTTATTTACTATAGGGGAGAGGTCAGAAGCTCTATGAAGGCCAAGGCTTTTCCTAATTTGAATCCAAATTCTAATAGAGTTAGTTACCACTGGGTTCAAGGTAAAGTTGGAGGCAGTCAAAGGGAGTTGACAGCACACTAAGGAAAGGAGAGAAAGTTTACAAGATGAGAGTTCCATGTCCACCCACGCAGGGCGCCTGTCATCTGCTGCACTGCTTAACCAGTATAAAAGTTTATGGGTATTGCAGGACCAGTAATAGTGTAAAAAATTTGGCAAAGCTAAGCCCCCACGAACTTTGGGGAGTTGTAGCACTGATTTCCTGATGCGTGGATTCTTATTGCCCCAGATAAAAGAACTTATTCATTGATCGAGTGATTTGAAAAATGACTTCTTAATAAGGACAGGGATATGGGAAAAAAGATACAAAAACTTCGGTAGAATAACCATTTTAACCAAATTAACTCGGCCTACTAAAGATAACGGGAGACCAGCCCATCTCTCAAAGTCAAGTTTGCACCTCTCGAAGAGAGGAGAGAAGTTTTTGGGAAAGAGTCGATTAAATGATTTAGTGATAAACACACCCAAATATTTAAATCCATCTGTGGCATATCTGAAAGGGAAAAAAGTCTGGGGTATACTTTTAGCTGATGAATTGATGGGAAGGAGTTCGCTTTTGTAGAGATTCAGCTTATAGCCTGAATAGGACCCAAATTTATCCAATATACTTAGAACCACAGGAAGAGAGGTAGCTGGGTTGGACATGTACAAAAGGAGGTCATCAGCATACAATGACAATTTGTGGATTTTCCCTGCGCGGGTAATACCCTCAAACCCACACTCCTGGCGTAGCCAAATAGCTAGGGGTTCAATGGCTATTGCAAATAAGAGGGGTGAGAGGGTACAACCCTGTCTAGTTCCTCGCTGAAGTGGGAATGGGGCGGACTGGAGCCCATTTGTGTGGACTGACGCAACTGGGCTAGCATAAAGCAACTTAATCCAAGATATAAATTCTGGACTAAAACCAAATTTCTGTAAAACAAAAAAAAGATATCTCCACTCCACCCTGTCGAAGGCCTTCTCTGCATCTAGTGAGACAATCACCTCGGGACAGCTTGAACTGGGGGAATTAATGATATTTAAGAGCCTCCTCGTATTATGAAATGAATGCCTTCCCGGCATGAATCCGGTTTGATCGGATGAAATTATGCCTGATACGACCCGTTGTAGGCGTTGAGCTAAGATCTTCGACAGGATCTTTAGGTCAACATTTAAAAGTGAAATGGGCCTGAAGCTGCCGCAAAGAAGAGGGTCTTTATCACTTTTCAAGATAAGAGAAATAGAGGCCTCCGACAGGGTGGGCGGAAGGCAACCAACAGAGAAGGACTCGTTATACATATTTTGAAGGACTGGGGCAATGGTGGCGGAAAACAGCTTAAAAAACTCAACAGTGAACCCATCACCGCCTGGGGTTTTACCATTCTGAAGTGACATAATTGCTTCCCGAACCTCCTGAATAGAGATTGGACCACCCAACTCCCTACCCAAATTGTCGTCTACTTTAGGAAAGACAATCCCATTCAGTGGGTTATCCGCATTCCAAACATTCGGAGGGCACTGTGAAGAGTAGAGGTCAGAGTAAAAAGTAAAAAATATCTTATTTATCACTGTGGGATCTGAGGTTACTTCACCAGTGGCAGATTTGATCTTGGGAATCAATCTAGATAGAGTTGCAGCACAAGCCTGATGCGCTAGTAACCTTCCTGCCTTGTCTCCTGTCTCAAAGAAACGTTGTTTAGCCATGAACAACTGTTTTTGTGTTTTACTTGTGGTTAATAGCTCAAATTTAGACTGAAGCAGAATTCGTTCTTTATAAAGAGCTGGGGTAGGGGATAAAGCATACAATTTATCAACTCTAGATATCTCTTTAATAATTGCCTCCGTCTCTGCTCTTTCAGTCCTCTTTAGGTTTGCGACGTATGATATGATTTGCCAGCGCATAAACGCCTTAAAAGTTTCCCATAAGATGCCTCTGGAGGTCTCTGGGGAATCATTGGAGTCAAAAAATAAAGAGATCTGAGCACTAAGAAATTTTTTAAAAGGAGCTTGGGCTAGCAAAGAGGAGTTGAGTCTCCATTGTCTGGAAGGAGGGACCCGGTTAGGAAAATTAATATCAACAGATACAGGGGCATGATCAGAAATTACAATGCTGTGGTACTGGCATGAGTGAACCCCTGATAAAAAGTAATTATCCAAGAGAAAAAAATCTATCCGAGAAAATGAGTGGTGGACATGTGAAAAAAAAGGAAAAAGCCTTGTCTAAATGGGATTTAGCTCTCCATGGGTCAAATAAACCTAAACTGAGTTTATATACATCAAGGACTTTCGCTGATTTGGATAATGCCTGAGGATTAGATGAAGACCTGTCCAAGGAGGGGTCTTGGGTTAAATTGAAGTCACCACTAATAATTAAGTGGTGGTCTTCCACTTTAGGAAGAGAGGAAAAAAATTTTGAGACGAATTTATCATCATCCCAAGTAGGTGCATAAACACAGGCCATGACCACAGGCAAGCCACATAATGTACCAGTAACAATTACAAATCGACCATTATGGTCTTCAATGGAGCTTGCCAATTCAAACGGTACACTTTTACGTATGAGAATAGCCGCGCCCTGTGCCCTAACTGGGAATTTAGAGTGAAACACATCCCCTATCCAAGGTCGTTTAATTCGGTTGACCTCAGAAGAGCAGAGATGAGTTTCTTGTAAAAAGAAAATATCACCCCTGAGCTGATTTAAATGAGTCATGATCTTGTTACGTTTAACGGGTTGGTTGGCGCCCTTCAAATTCCAGGAGATAAAGCGAAGATTCTTACCCTGAGTCGTCATATCAAAGTGATTTGAGGAGTAATAACCCTCCCAATTCGGGGGTGATTCCTGAGCCAAAGAAAAAGGGGGAAAAAACCAAACAAAACACATACACGAAAAAAATAGACATCAAAACAATCCCTCAATGTCCCTCCCACCCCCCAATCCCTTATACGAACCCAAACCCCCCACATCTTCAATCCCAACAGGATAACATTTTCTACTTCCATAACTCTCTTGTTCAAGAAGTCCCTCGGTTCAACGATATTAGAAAGAATGAAACAAACCACACCACTCCTTCAGTAATGACATCATAAATAAAGGAAACCATCTTACTTAAAAAAATAAATAAATAAATAAATAAATTACAGCCGCTATATCATTTATGTCAACTTAACCTGTGACCAGTCTTGGCCTAAACGGAAGTGGCAGAGATAACAAGACATATGGCATCAGCCCTGCATAATTAAAGACGAACAAGATCCCCTCCACTGACACAGCAAAACCCGAGTCATTGCGCCGCTTACATCCCAATTAACAAACTTTACAGCCAGACATTATGTGGCGCCTAGAGATTGAGGCTAAGATGGAGGGGGCTCGGTTGAAGGAGTTAGAAGGTATTTAGTCGAGCAAATCCTGGTACAAGATAAATATGAATGAACATGAGGTAAATCAGCCAGCCCACAGTCTCGGTAATACTGCCTTACGTGTCTCAACGTATTTTAAACAGAAAAGATGGCAATAACGTGTGGTATGAGCCCTGTGTAGTTAGAGGTAAACAAAGACCCCAAAGTAATAAAACTACAAACTACAAAAAGTCTTATGTACCTCCCCCATCTTGCCTCATAAACCTTACGATCATGACATTATATGGCGCCAGAGAGTAAAAGGTAAAAAAGTGGGTATTAGGCTGGAGAAAGATTAAAGTGCCAAGTTAAGTGGCGTCTGGTACGGAATAAATGTGAGGGACCGTGAAACAGAACATTCAAACCGCAGTCTCGTTGATACAGGCTTTGCATGCGTCTTGTTATAATCTAAACAAAAGAACATAGTATCACTCCTGCACAGTAAGAGGTTTATAAAGTCCCCTCAGTAACAAAGCAAAACACAAAAAGTTTTTGTCCCTCGCTCCCTCCGTGCAATACGAATAAACGGGCTGTGAACATACTCCTACCCGTTTCCTTGGTTTCCATGACGAAGCTGCCTTGCGATAGTGTCCGTGGGTCGCTAATTCCACAGAGCTATATAAAATTGCACTACACTTTAGTCCTTGTCCATCACCTGCTCATTGAAAAAAGCTTGTGCCTCCTCCGGTGTTTCAAAAGTGAGAGTTTCATCTTTAAAAGAAACTTGCAGGCGAGCAGGAAATAAAAGTCTAAACTTGACGCCTTTCTGATAAAGGGCCTGCTTGACTTTGTCAAAGGCGGCTCGCTTCTTCGCAGTGATAGCGCTGACGTCCGGGTATACTCGTAGCGTTGCTCCGTGGTATTTAATCTCATGTTGCCTGGCCCAGCGAAGCACCTTTTCCTTCTCCCGAAAACAATGAAAACATATCACAAAAGGCCTGGGGTTACCTCCCGGTCGGGGCCTAGGGGCTAGGGAGCGATGCGCTCTCTCTAGCTCCGGGGGTTTAGAGAGAACACCAGGGCCTAGGGCTTCCATAAGTAACTGGGATATGAACTCGGTCGGGTCCTGGCCTTTTTCACTGCTCTCCGGGATGTTTATTATCTGAAGGTTGGCTCTGCGGGACCTGTTTTCAAGGTCCTCGAGGCGATCTTGAAGTGACTCATTCCGGGCCTGCAGCAATTTCACTGTTTTTTCGGTGCTTGTAAGGCGTTCGAAGTTTTCCCCAGCTAGGGATTCAGTAGCAGCTAGCCGGCCATTAAAGTTATTCACCGTCTCGCGGAGTGCGTCCACCGATGTTTGCAATGGCTCGATGGACTTCTGAATTAATGTGAACATGTCATCCCGGAGCGAGGCTCGTTGCCTGTCCAGTTCAAAAACTAGCTGGCTCATTGATATAATGTCCGGGGATTCGTCGACACGACCGGGTGGGTTGTTAGTGTCGGAGCTACTGGCGGCCATTTTAGCAAGTTTGCTAGCTACAGTAGCAGCACTGCCGCGCTAACTGGGCAGCTCGGTGCATTGGACGCTTTGGATTTAGAACCGCTCATTTCGCGATCTAGATGCGGCTATAGCTGTAATATGTTGTTAAAAACACGATCTTGAGCCAATTGTGGTGTTTCAAGGGATATATATGAAAGTTCAACCGAGAGACCTCTTTCACCCGACTTTCTCCTACGTCATCATCCGGAAGTCCCGAAGGCTGCATTTTTAGGCTGCTACGTCATCGCAGGCTGATCCGTTGTGAACGCACTTTGGAATACAGCCAAGAAATGCAGCCTTCATCTAGACAGATATTAAATAATATTGTCGGCTTGTTTACACTCTGTTTCCATGTTGACAACACCATCTGATATCAGGCAAGAAGAAGGCTGCATTTCTCGGTTAAATTTGAAAGCGCGTTCACAACGGAACAGCTTGTGAAGACTTACCAGCCTACAGATGCAGCCTTCAAAGGATGCAGCCTATGCTTTGAGACACGACCTTTAAGTGCAGGCCTCTGGTGGTCTTCTGTGGTGTTATCATAGTTGCTTTGAAAAGTTATACCACCACCTACTGACCAGGCATGCACACAAAACACCTGACAGCGTAAAGAAAAACCTTGGTAATACTGTTGTCATGTAAACGTACCTTTTATGCAATGTTTAGAGGTGGTGCTGGAGTGGGTGAGGCTATAGGGCCACATTTTGGCATATTTTGTACCCCTGTCCATTTTTCCTAATAGTCGATCTGATTTTAAGGGTATAGTAGCTGTCCTAAAGAAGAGGTGGGGGCATTTTACCTGGACCTTGGAGCCTCCCTCGCGCAGAATTGTTGTTCGAGCCAAAGGCTCCAGAACCTGAGAGGGCAATTGGAAGAGGTCAAAAAATGTCACATTAACAGTGTCCTTCAGCAAAACTGCAGTTCCTTACACAGAGGATGAATCCACATCTTATATTTTCAAAGCCTTTTTGACCGAATGACAAATATAGCATTTAGATAAATGAGCATTATTTATGTTGAAAGATTCAAGGTTGGCTGTATAGTCGTGTCATCAGCCGATGAGCTACTAACCTGAGGTCTAAGGGGTGGGAAGGACTGGATAATGCTGGGCCCAAGATTGTAGTTGAGACTGTGAGACATGCAGCCTGTGAACAACCACATGCAAACAGACTGACGGAGAGCCAAATTGACAGACAAGACTGGACACTCACAATGTCTTAAGGGGTGATCTGCGGTTAAATGAAAAATGACACCAGGAAACAACTCAGAATTAACCTAAAGAGGTATATGTAATAACCACCAAAAAAGATACAAGTTGGCATTTTTCTGTTTATGCAGTTGCCATGGTAACCGAGCAAGCTCATTACATATGCAGAAAACTTCTGGCACCAATTCCTCTTTAACTCTATGATAGAGTTCAGTTTTTCTTTCATCATTTAAAAGCCATTGTTTATCCAAATGCAATGACATAGCCATTCTTTGCCCAATTTATCAGTTTTGTGATTTTGGGGCATTTTACTCAAATTTTGAAATTATATTGCGCAGAATCTGACAAATACTCAAAATATCAAAGTATGTAACAGATAGGCAAAATTTCCCTATGTCATTGCATTTCTAATGAAGTAAAGTACCTGAAGCCCAAATTTCATTGATTTTCAATGATAAATAAAAAAGTTATGGCTGCCATAAACATGAGAAACGAGGAAAACGTAATACTTAGTAAATCAATGGAAAATGCATTAGACCGCATTGAAAAGTTGAGTTCAGTCTTAGTCTGTGGCTTACACCCATTTTTCAGACTGTATTATCTGATTATTCAAATGTTTATCACTTTCCTGGAGTGAAAAGCATAAATTTCATCATCACTGTTGCTTTTAAATCATGATTTTATGGCAAAATTCAGTTTTTAATCCTTGTAGCAATTAGTGATTATTAAAGGTGGGTTATTATAGAATATTTTTATTCAAAAAAATTTTTTTGGAAAAATAATCAAATTTTGCCCATTTAACCCCAGATCACCCCTTAAAGAAGGGTATGGATTATTTTTTATTTTTTAATGTATTTTTTTTTATTTTTCATTTTTTAATTTGGCGTCTCCAATCATACTCGAATCTGGAATGCCCAATTCAAGAACTACGTACAAGGCTTGCCAGTATGTCTCCCCATGTTGCCGATTTGGGCGAGCGAAGACAGTTCGCGGCTCTCCTCCGAAGCACGCGCCTGTCAGCCACTGCTTCTTTACACTCATAGGGTGAAACTTCGCAAGTTCAGAACAAGGGCGGAGGATACCCGAACATGAGCAAGCTCAGAATCGTACTGATGAGCACCCGGCTGGCCAACAGGAGGTGCTTGAGCAACGAACAATGCAACTATTTTAATATCCCATACCAGCAGTCCCTTCCCAATTTGTTTTCCCTACAGTGCAAAGCCAATTGTGCGCTGCTCTGAAAAAGCTGCCGACCACTGCCGGCTGGTACGACTGGGGATCGAACCCGCGCCATGGTAGTCACTACTGCTCCGCAATGCTGCGCCTTAACCGAGTGAGCTTGCTTCTCACTGCATATGCCTTCCCTCTTTGTTGTGGTTCCTCTTATCTCAGATTTCAGATGCTTGTTTTTGTGAATATTTCACACTGATAATTTGTTTACAGGCTTTTTTATGGCGTATCTATTTGTATGAGGTTGCATCATGGTAAGCACATCTCATCTTAAGGGAAGCAAATATTTTCTTGTTGATGGGTTGAAAGAAAATAGGCACATTTGTAGATGCTTTAGGGATGGTATCAGATGGACACATTGCAAAAACAGACTGCATTTGGTGATTTTTTTAAGCTGACCCCTTATACACACAAGCAGCGTTTCAGTTTTGGTATAGTACCTTTATAAGCAGTGCGTCACCTTTATGGACCGGTACCAAAACCCTAGATCTGGAGAACATTTTCACCTCAGACAGAATTCTTACATGTAGGCAAAGTTGTTACCAGATAGTACTTTTGTATTAGCCATGTCAACGATTCTTCCTTGTAAAGCAAGAGCAATGGACTACAGTGTTTCTAGCTATCAGATACTATCGGATTTACAAACCTTTATTCCAATGAAGTTAGGGCGTTGTGTAAAATGTGAATAAAAACAGAATACAATGATTTGCACATCCTTTTTCACCTATAGTCAATTGAGTACACTACAGAGACAAGATATTTAATGTTCAAACTGATAAACTTCATTGTTTTTTTATTCACTCATTTTGAATTTGATGCCTGAAACATGTTCCAAAAAAGCTGGGACAGGGGCAACGAAAGACTGGGAAAGTTGAGGAATGCTCAAAAAACACCTGTTTGGAACATTCCACAGGTGAACAGGTTAATTGAAAACAGTTGAGTGTCATGATTAGGTATAAAAGGAGCATCCCTGAAAGGCTCAGTCGTTCTCAAGCAAGGATGGGGTGAGGTTCACCACTTTGTGAACAACTGAGTGAGCAAACAGTCCAACAGTTTAAGAACAACGTTGCTCAACGTGCAGTTGCAAGGAATTTAGGGATTTCATCATCTACAGTCCATAATATCATCAAAAGATTCAGAGAATCCGGAGAAATCTCTACACGTAAGCGGCAAGGCTGAAAACCAACATTGAATGCCCGTGACCGTTGGTCCCTCAGATGACACTGCATTTAAAACCGACATCATATGGGCAACAACACCCAGAAACGCTGCCGGCTTCTCTGGGTGAGAGCTCATCTGAGATGGACTAACACAAAGTGGAAAAGTGTGCTGTGGTGTGACGAGTCTATATTTCAAATTGTTTTTGGAAATCATGGACGTCGTGTCCTCCGGGCTAAAGAGTAAAAGGACCATCCAGATTGTTATCAGCGCAAAGTTCAAAAGCCAGCATCTGTGATGGTATGGGGATGTGTTAGTGCCCATGGCATGGGTAACTTGCACATCTGTGAAGGCACCATTAATGCTGAAAGGTACATACAGGTTTTGGAGCAACATATGGTGCCATCCAAGCAACGTCTTTTTCAGGGACGTCCCTGCTTATTTCTGCAAGACAATGCCAAGCCATATTCTGCTCGTGTTACAACAGTGTGTCTTTTTAGTAAAAGAGTGCGGGTAATAGACTGGCCTGACTGCAGTCCAGACCTGTCTCCCATTGGAAATGCGTGGCGCATTATGTAGCCCAAAATACGACAATGGAGACCCCAGACTGTTGAGCAACTGAAGTCGTTCATCAAGCAAAAATGGGAAAGAATTCCACCTACAAAACTTCTACAATTACTGCCCTCAGTTCCCAAAGGCTTATTGAGTGTTGTTAAAAGGAAAGGTGATGTAACACAGTGGTAAACACGCCCCTGTCCCAGCTTTTTTGGAACGTGTTGCAGGCATCAAATTCAAAATGAATTAATATTTCCAAAAAAAAAACAAAGTTTATCAGTTTGAACATTAAATATCTTGTCTTTATATTGTACTCAATTGAATATAGGTCGAAAAGTATTTGCAAATCATTGTATTGTTTTTATTCACGTTTTCCACAATGTCCCAACTTCATTGGAATTGGGGTTTGTAGTATCGGATCAGTGTGCAAGGTACTTCAACGGAGGGGTACCAGCTTTTGACAATGGAAACACAAAAATAACTACTCTAATATGCATTGAACAGACCTGAAATGAACTGACTGCTTGATGGAAATGAGGCTATGCACACATACATGCTCTCTGTTTCTCCTCTCGTCCACACACATAAATTGGAAGTCTGGCTGAAAAGACAGCAGTATACCTGCAGCGAGTGGGGAGAAGGTCAGCGGTACTTCCTGTCGCAGAGGGGGTAGCTGGTTGTTCCTTCTCTGACCAAGACTCCCTTCTTGCACTTCATGTGAGCTTTGCAAAGACTTTATGGTCCAGTTTGAAATGGGCTGACCGATTTGATGTTCCGCCTGGCTAATTTCCCGTTCCAGGGGACTACGGGAAGGTACCACTTGAGTTAACTTTGGCCTGGTGTTACTGGAACCCATAATCCACAATGCTCCACAAAATAAAACTGAAATGACCTTGAAATCTCAGAATCGGAGGTCTCTGTTGATTGATCTGGCTTTCACTCCACGAGGGTGGATTTCTCTCAAACCCTTATCTCACAGACCATCAAGAAACTTCCATTGCATCACTTGATTGATTTGTGTATGCACTGTACATGTCCCAGTCTTCTTCTTGGTCCCAAAACATTAGGCTTCACATCTTGATTTTGGGTTGACCATTCAGCCTAAACCTGAAGCTCCTCTCCCTTGAGACTAGGAGACATTTTGTCCAACATGGTGTACGCACCGCATACGGCATGTCCCTGCGCTCATCTGTCTTTCTGTTCACGATGAAGCTGCTGTAGGTCTTGTGGCTCTTGAACGTAAAACTTTTAGTTAATCAGTAACGAAAAGTGGGAGCATTTGCCAGCTCTGGAATTAGTGTGTTCATCTGTCCTTTTGTCCGTCAGCAAATGTCCTCTCAATTTCCTTTAACAGGGCTACAGCTATTTCTCCCTTGTTTGACTGTCAGCAAAGTGCAGTAATTAGAGACATTTATAGTTTCAGTCACTGAGGCAGGTACTGTACTTTCCCCCTCCCTGTCTCTTTTTTTTTTAGATTTCTCTTCTTCACCCGAATAAGCTGAGTTTCTATGACAACCTTCCCCCTACAGGTTATTTTCTAACTCAGAGTTAACGATTCAGCGACGGCCGTTTTTTAAAACCCCCACACATGTCCTGGCTGCTCAGGTGTCTGTGAAGGAAACTCAGTCTAATGAATGACAGGAGCACTGGAGCTGGGGGAGTTAGTAGCAGGCACATTCTCTGCACAGTTTGCATCGTCATTGTGGTCAGAGCTCAGTACAAACCACAACGTCATCATTGTGCAATTTGAAAATATATTTTCTATATAGAGGACAGCATCCTCTGAAACCTCAACTACAAAGGGAGACTTGCGGATCATGTCCTGGTCTAAATACAATGCAGTGATGAGTTATGGTCACAAGAAAATAATTCACAAAATATGTGTATAGTCGGTGGTTTGTGGTTTGAGGCCTGCAACTGTCCAGACGTACAGCTGAAAACTTCTCAAGCAGCCAAACATCTGCAAAAGTGATCAGAGCATGATGTACTCTAAAGCTGATTTTAGTCTCTCTGGAAAGATGCAAACCGCAAGAGTCGCACAGAAAGTGATAAAGTTGACATGTGCTTTAATGCTTCCTTGTCTCTGGATTAGTGCTTATACATCTGGCATCCATGAATGTGGTACTATCTCTCCCTCACAGAGGAGCTGAGTCAGTTGCCTCGAGGAAGTAATGAGAATTTAATGCCATTTCCACCCCCTCCATTTACCTTGCTTCAACAAAAACATCCCTCGCTCCCATACTCTCTTGTTCTTCTGCTCTTCTGGTTTAATGGAGCAGCAACATTGACAGAATTTGTCATTTCAGCAAATGCCTCATTAAGAAGCTCCTCTCTCTCTTCACAGAAAGTAGTCGCTCTGGTCATTCGGGAGATACTGTCACTTGGCTCTCTCTCTCTCTCTCCCTCTCTCTCGCTCGCTTTCTTTCTTTCTGTGTGTGTGTGTGTGTGTGTGTGTGCGCGCTTATGATAATAAAACAGAAATGCATAATGGAGTAAGTGTCTGTGAGAAGGTAGTCTGTGTACCAATGTGTGCTCGTATGATGTGTACACATATGCATGTTAGTGTAAAGGGATTGAGGATTGCAAATTCAGTGACACAGTATGAAAATTACAAATTTTCTTTGTTATATTAGTGCTATTGGCTGCATCAATCACTATATCTCAATCTGAATGAACATGCATTTTACATGCTGAAGAGGAGAATGAAGGCAGAAAGTCCCCAAAACAAGCAGGAACTGAAGACGGCTGCTGGACAAGTCTGGCAGAGCATGGAACAGGGAAGATACCCAGGGTCTGATGATTTCTGTGCATTACAGATTTCAAGCAATCATTGCATGCAAAGGAAATGGGAATAAATATTAAAAAAAAAATTATTGCTTTATGCCACATCATGCAAAACCAATATTTTTCATGCCCCCCAAAATGGGGGGAGGGAATATGTGAAAAGGGTGCTGTCATTTCATCCAATATGGATGAAAACACCCTCTTTTTAAAGCTGACAATCTGCACGTCAACCTCAATGTCATTGTATCCGTTCAAGCACAAAAGAACCAAAATAAAAAATGCGTGGCTGGCCAATGAATTATGTTGCTCACTGTAGAGACACAACGATCTGTTTGCTCATACAATGCATGTGCATTTCAATATGGATTACAAATATAAGCAGCACGGGGTTTGGTTTCTTAGGTTGAATTTCTGGTCACCAATCTGGCTTCAACAGCTTCCACGTGTAAGGATGCTAAAGCATTACTGAACTGAATCTCCCTTAGTCCTTCAGCTTCAAGACTGACACCTTCTTTCTCCATCATACTGCAGCTTCAGCAGCCCAAAATAATCATGGTTTGAGTGAGGGAGACATGCAGGCTCAAAATGGTAGCTTCACAGAAAAATTTTGCACCGTTAAATTGTGATGTTCCTCAAGATTTTTGTTTTGTTTTGGCTCACCCAGTGAAAATATTTCAATTCTGTTTCCAAATTATGATTCCTGCACTTGTTTTCAAAGGCTACTGGCAGGTGGATTTTCAAACTCTTCCTCATAATTAACCAAACCAAAACACACCTCCCCTGAAAATCAGTCCATTCATTTTTCGGCAACAGCATTTATTAGTGGCAAGAAAACTTCCTGTAATATCAGCGTAATATCCCTCTATACATTCCCCTGTCGAATATACAGTTCTGTGCATAAGTTTTGGGCACATTTTCAAAATTCTGCGAGGCATGCTCCAAAAAATAATGAAAACAAGTGTTGTCAGGCAAAACAAACCTCGCCCCGTAGCATTTATTTTAGTGCTTTAGCCTCTGATTCGATCTGATGAAAGTGGTTTTTCTTGGGTACAAAGAAAAATTTGTGACCTTCAGTTTGACCTTTCAAGGTCACTCAAGCTCAAAGGTTATAGTGCAAAATGAAAGGCCATATGTGACTTCCTAAATATTGATAAAAAATAAACACCTCTCTATCGCTGACCGTTTTTGAGTTATAATGGAAAATAAGCATATGTAAGCAATGACCTTGACTCCCCCCCAACATTTAACCCCCAACCGCTAAGAAAACTATGAGAGATACCCTATCATGTGGCACAGTGGTTCTCAAACTCAGTCCTGGGGGACCCCTGTGTATGCTGGTTTTTGTTGCCACAATGGCAATCCCAGAATTTTAACAAGCTGTTCATTTTCCAAACGAGGAGAATTTACTGTGGGATTACTTAAACTCTTAAATCCAATTCTGCCAAAAATGGCTGAGATGCATGTGATGAAAAATGTGTTTCCTGTGGGTATGTACTACTTAACGGATTACATTTCCAACTGTTAATTTCAATATGCATGAGGTGAGGTAAATTATCGATAACCAATAAAATTAAAGACTGAGGTCGATCAGCAAACTCTTAATTGGTATGTACACCTGGCCACCAATCCAAACCATGTGGAAGATAATGAAGAATTTAATGACAACTCAAATAATAATGAGTCCCACCTGTTTTGAATTGAGGTATAAGGAAAAAAAATAGCTAATTATTCCATATACAACAATTAATCTTGTTACCTGTCATGTTGTTAAGTATGCCAGTTAATCTCATTCATTTTTTTCCCTTATAGTGCAATAAGCACAATGTAAAATCGGTCATCTTTGAAGCATTGCAAAGCTGTTTGGCATTTTGTGGATTAAGATGGTAAATTACCTCTCTGAACATCAAAAGCACCTAATTAAAAAAATTTAACTGCTTGTTAAAATTCTGGAATTGCAGTTGTGGTCGGAATGAAAACCAGCATACACAGGGGTCTCCCAGGACCGAGTTTGAGAACCACTGATGTAGCACAGCAGAATTTAAAGATGAACATTCTAGATTTAGTTTGAAGTTGATATGATAATTTTTACCAAAGTTATTGCAGAAAAATTATTTTGACCTATCCGGTGACCTTAACCTTGACCCAATGACCTCCAAAATTTATGGGGGTCTATTCTGGACTAATGCCCACCTATCCTGAAAGTTTCATGAAGATTGTTCTGGGCATTTTGCCAAATGTTGCCAACAAACAAATAAAAAAACAATGAAACAAAGAAACACCACTAAAACCAATACCTCTCGCCCTCCAGACTCCATCCCAGTGTAACAACCCAAAGTATACCCCCAGCCCTGTGTACACCTGGGGTTAAGGTGTGTTTTATACCTGTTCTATACCCGTTGAAATAAACTGGGCTGGGCTAGCCCAGTTTATACCCCCCTCCTCCCAGGCTAGGCTATTTCGTACCCGGGCCAGATATAGATATAGTCTGGCAAGGGGTTCATCTGGGCTGCTACACTGGGCGAGGTAATAAAAGTTTCAAATGAATGAAAAATGCACTTTAAAGAGATATAAACTGTTGAAAGCAAAATCAAATCTCCACTTGGAGTGACTCTGCATTGCCCAAAAATTAGGTACTGGTACAGTGCCTTGCAGTCTTATACATTTTGCAAAGCATCTTCGTGGCTGTTCCTCTGTAAAAATTGCGATACATATTAATCTGAAATGAAACTGTGAGTCATGTTAACCAAATGTGTCAGCTAAGTAACAGCAATGCGTGCATGCATACATGCACATTCCATCTGTCACTGACAGCCCATGAGGGACTACACAGGATAAGTGTATGAGGGTATTCTGTGAACAAAAGCTTCAGAAGCTGTGCCAGGATCTCCAGGGTTGCCTGCCTAAGCCACTGAGGACGCAGCCTCTAGCTGTTTCTCAGGCCCCATCATACTGTACTCCATCCCAACACAGGTCACTTCGCACACTGCCCTCTAAACCCAGTCACAGTGTATGGCCGTTTACAGTTAATGACAGCCAGGCCTAATAAAGGCCACCTTAAGAGGAAGGCATACCTTTGGGAGGTTTGGAGCCAAAGTGACTAATGATATACATTGTGCTTCCTGAAGTATGCATTAGTTTCACGCAGCGACTCTACGCGGCTTAATGAGTTATCTAATTTAGTTTGCCTTTGCGGTTGAAGGAAGCCATTGGGCAATGATACAAGAAAGAACAACTGGGATGTATCAACATAAATCAATGTGAAATTATGCAATTGCCTCACTGGAATTCCTGAATTGTAATTTTATTTAAAAAAAGAAATAGAACATGTCTATTAAGCATAGGATATTTTACAACCATTCCTGTATATATTATTATAGTCTCTGTTCCATACCGATAAATATTTGAGTGTGTTCAATTAATACAGATAAGATTGAGCCATACTGGCCCAGTCAATGCTTATATTCACAGAATACAGTTTGGGTGCTGGATGAGGGAAGAGGGCTGAGAGTTCAGGGGCATTTAGAACAGAAGTCGTGCGGAGGGAGGGATGGATGTCACCAGGAGCTATTTCAAAAAAAGTACTGCTATCCCTTCAGAGGAATTGCTGTAGTAAGTTCTTACGCCTCACTCAGAGGTCTCTGTTGTGCTCAGGGTTCTCAAGAAAAAGTGGCAGCGGATTTTTCATAGGTGTTCCGCGTTTCTTGTTCCTGCTTCCAGCTCCAGTTCCTGACCTCCTCCCCCAGGCTGGGGATGGGTAAGTCGTGCGGGGCCGGGGGCTGTGTGGTCCTGTGAGGATGAGTCAGGGACGGGGTTGAGGGAGAGGTCATGCCAACGGAATGGACACGGCTCCGTTGGCCCGGCTGCGGCTCCGCGTGTGCCCGCTGGACTCGGTGAGCTCCTCGCCGTGGTCCTCGCCCTTCTTCTCAGCGAAGGCTGCCAGGAAGCGGAGCGTCACTGAGTCCCACTCCTCGGGCAGAAGCAGCAGCAGGAAGCCCAGGCAAATTATGCAGGTGGCAGCCAGGCGCACCATGCTGAATATCACCTCGTGTTTAAGCACGTCCACCGCTGAAGGAGGAGACAAGGACCACAGAGCCATTAGATCTCCTGAGAAGGCCAGCCAACACAGCTAATACCTCAAAAGCTCACTGGGGACTTTCTGCTCTGAAATAAACATCATAACAATCATATCACAGGTGAGGCTATAATATGGAAGAGTATTTCTTGAACAGTGCCATAATTACCATAATTTAATGGACAGTGACACACTTTTTGTTTTTGTTCTGTACCCAAGCATTTAGATTCTGAAGGGAAACAATGACAGTGAGATCACTGATTTTTCACCCAAACCAGATGACCTGTATAGAAATGACAGCATCTTTTGTACATAGTCCCCCACCATATTGGACAGTAAAACATAATGTACAATGAAGTGGTCATTTCTGGCATTTGGTTTTATATCCTTCGCATGCAATGACTGCTTGACGTCTGCGATGCATAGACATCACAAGATGCTGGTTATCTTCTCTGGTGGTGCCCTGCCAGGCCTTAGCAGCAGCCATCTTCAGTTCCTGCTCTTCAGCACATAAAGTGCAAGCTCAGTTAGATTCAAATCTGTTGATTGACTGGCCCAGCAGAGCCAAAATAAATAAAACATGTGTCATCCCCCAATGAATTCTGTTGCTCACTGTAGCTTCCACTAGCAGCACTGTTATCTGAGATTGTGAGTAGGGTGTCCACTGTTCAGTCAGAGGTGAGACAAGAGTAAATCCAGGTCATCCTTACATCAATGGCCTGACAGTGAGTAAAAAAATGACACATGTGGGACTTAGGGCTCAAGCGCAGACAGAAACGGTGCGTAGGCACAAAAAAGATACGCACGTCACTTTCTTTGCAGATTTCTGATTTATAGAAACAAACTTGACATTAAAAAAAGGGAAATTATTGAGATTATGCACGATGTCAATAAATTCCAAGTCCATCCTGATTAAATAAATGAAAATTCCATGCAGTTTATTTTACCCATAGGTTTATAAATTAGGTTATTTTCCGCAAAATGTCATTTTTATTTTATGTGCGTACGTATTGAAATCCACGCAATTTTTTATAAATATGGCCCCTGGTCTTTAAGAATCAGGCAACTTGCAGCACAGAGAGAAAAATCCAAAACTTAGCCAAGGAACAAGCCAGAAATCGAAAGCCAAATGGTGAGAATATTGAACCAGAGAGAAGACAAAATAATTAGTCAAGGAACCAGCCAGAATCGTAACCAAATAATCTCAATTCACAGAAAGACTATGCAGACTCATAAACTGTGGGCAAAAATAATCAAAAAAAGAAAATCACACAAGGAAATACAGATGCTCATAAGTGACTTGTAAAAAGGCAACAGACTCGCAAACTATAAGTAAAATAGGGGAACTTAACCCTCATCCAAGGGGGCGGGGGGTTACCACCCCCCCTCCTAACAGATTTTTTCCTGTCGCACAAAAACATTAACAGATATGATCTAATGCTTCTAGGTAATTGTTTATTCATCCTTTGCGCTCATTTTCATGAAAAAACGATGAGGGTACCTCACCCCCCGGGGGTAGGGTAGGCCGTCAAAGTCGAAGGGTAGGGGGGGTGGTTGCCACCAGCGTCAATTTTTGCCTGTTTTTGATGCAAAATATGCTTACAAATTAGTTGCAAATAGTATGCTATTATTATGTTTCATGCTCAATGAACTTTGTAGACCACACTGATTGTCATCCTTATTGATTTAATGATGTAGCTTGTCCTTGTATTAGTAAATCTTGGAATTACAATGACCAGCAGTGACCAGTAACCTTGAAGTGAT
The DNA here is from genome assembly GCA_029692085.1 of Gymnothorax javanicus. Classification (NCBI taxonomy): domain Eukaryota; kingdom Metazoa; phylum Chordata; class Actinopteri; order Anguilliformes; family Muraenidae; genus Gymnothorax; species Gymnothorax javanicus. The sequence goes on along the minus strand of CM056193.1, from coordinate 103,854,333 downwards.
CTTCACCTAATAATGTTAGAAGTCATGACCGACATATTTTTACTTGTGTGTTTGACTGGTCACTGTACTGTATACTATTTTTATACTGTGCTATAGGCCTACTATTATAGAAGTTCATAGAATTGTTCATAAAGTTGTTCTCATAATTCATAGATAAACCTTTTATGCAAGTGTGTAACATTTTGAAGATATTTGTACATCTGTCCGGTGAACTTGAATCATCATTTTGCAAGGTAAGTTGATTTTTATTGTTCATATTCTTATGCATGAAAGTAAAATTACTTGCATTATGAGTGTAGTGTTTTGGGTCTGTTGGATAGATAAATGTGGGATTATGTGGGTGTATATGTGAAGTTTGTTCTGTTAGTGGTATGTGGGTGTGGGTTGGGTGTGTATGTTATACAATATTAGTAGTTCTAGAGGGTACAGAAAGTTACTTATTTTCAGCTAAAACTAATAAAAATATAAAAAAACATAGATTTTTGTCATTTTGATGTTTTTTCCTAATATGGTGTTAGTTATGACTTCACTATGACGCCATAATGTTGAATTGCGTTTTATTTGTACTTGATTTAAAGAGAGGACATCTGTAGCTGTACACTGATACCAAACAAGATGATGTTTATCGCTTAATTTCGAAATAATCAGGGGGGATGGTAACCACCCCCCCCCCCGGTCGGGGTTGTAGTAGAAAAACCCTTGGTTGGACGAGGGTTAAATAGTAGAGATATGAAAGAAAAAACTTAAATCAGGTGCATGGAGATTTCAAAAGCGTGACTGGGGGCATTTGTTACAAACCAGAATGAATGAGCTAATTAGCAAATAGAATGGGGAAGGCCTAAGCAGGAGTTCAATAAAAACAAAGACACGTGGAACAAAAATAGGCAATGGGAATAATAAGCAATTGAAAGCAATACATGAAATCTAAATAACAATGAATGAATACAAAAAACAAAAAACAAAAACTTAAAAATAAACAGACTACTGGTTACTGATAGATAAAGCCCAATGATCGATCATGTCTTGGCTTTGTAATTTGTTTCATGTGCTAAAAACATGAGCACGTATCCTGAATTTTAGAATTTTCTGAAGTTTCTGATGTAAATGTTAAAACTATTTGAAATGTCTGAGAAAAATCATCTAAATAAATGTGCAAATAATGCATTCATAATTTTCCTAACACATGAATGTACAGATCATAAAAATATGACAGCCTTTTAAGATGGAAGGAAATTAATGAATAGTAGATTCAAATGTGAAATGCTTACAACATTCCTTAGTAATAAGCTGATGGCAATCAAAGGCTGAGTCCAAAGCACTGTTCACTAATGTACCATTTGGTGAAGAAATTCCACTGGTTCTGACAAACATATTCCAGGTCTGTGAGAGGGGTCTCAAACAATTACAGCATTGTTTTGTTGCACATTCCGCCAAAATGAACCCCAGAACTCCAGTGTGAACTGAAGTATACGACTCATGTTGAACTGAAGTCACACTTGAGAAAAGGGATATCTATAAGAAAAAAGAGAAGCTAAGCAAATGTTAACCCTTTGTAGCATGTTGTCCGATATTTTGGACATAAGTTAAGTGGGGTTTATTTTCTCTAGGCCCAGAGATACCCTGAAAACTCAAAATGTACATTTTACTGGACATTTCCAGATAATAATTTCCTCTCTGATTAGTCACACGATTTACCACAAACAATCACAATGGCTGCATCCACAAGTAAGAAGTAAGTTGACGAAAGTCAGAAATAGTCTTGTTACCCCGCCCCACCCAAAGGGGGAGGGCAAGGGGTATTGTTTTTGGTTCGGTTTGTTTGTGTGTTTGTTGGTTTGTTTGTTTGTTTGTTAACACTTTAGCAGCAAAACTAATGGCCAGATTCACCCCAAATTGGCTTTAGGGATTGCCACTGACCCAGAATAGATGCCTGTTGAATTTAGGAAAAGTAGGTCAAAGTATGTGTGAGGGGCGGGGTTTGTTGTGCCTGGCACCTCTTGTATTGTTCAAGTTTTGATCAGACTTTTTTTTCTGTTGGGGGATGGAAATACATTATATAGCACAAACTGAAAACACATAACCTACAGCACTAGCATGGATAAAGGTGCCGCTAAAGTTAACAAGCAGTTGGCTTCGCGTTTTCGTCCACCTTTCTCTGATCGGCCTGGCAGGTGGCGGAGGATTACAAAAGGTGTTGGTGCAGTCCCGGCAGGCAGAACTTGGGGGGACTGTCGATAGGGGGGAGCGGTTTTTGGGTATGACTGGTGCGTAGCAGATGTTATTGCAGACCTTGAATTTTGGCAAGAATAAACTACCGCAACTGTTTCGGATACGACTTATTTACAAGTCAATCGATGTTTTTGTTATTAGAGTTTTAAAATATCTAATTCTATCAGAGGCAGTTAGAAGTCGGGGTAGTCATGAAGTAGAAACACTTTCCTTATGGATGACAACTTACGCATTTATTGTCACAAAATATTTATTAATACATTCATAATTTCTCGTTGGATGCCCAAAATTTTAAATCTTGCTCGTGTCACTGTAAATGTCGATAATTTCCCGTGGCGAAATAGCTATTGGTCTTAATAATGTAAGACATTGGCTTGACCACAGTTCGCAAATTGATAACTATTCCATTAAATCTGAATATAAATGTTTTACACAGTATACCTAAGGCGGATAAGTGATCATTTCTCACAAATGTGAAAACATAATCAGTCCCGCTGTGAGAACAGATTTTAATCCGCGCTACCCCATGACACTTGCAACTGAGAAGGGCTTTATTGTGTTAATTTGTCGGTAACAGCCAAAGTTTATTCTTGAGATTAGCTCTCAAATTATGAGTAAAAGGCGACAAAAGTTAGCACACTTTACGTTCAACCGTTTGATCCGACTGAACAAGTCACCGCTTTCTTGACTGAGAGTTGTTAGGCTTATACAGGACGAGGACTAAAACCTCCGGATTTCCAAAGGCCGAAACATTTCTTGGGGACTGAGGAAAAAGTGACACCGTTATTGTAAGTTACAAGTACATAGATATTTGCATATTTTATTTATATTATCAGAATCAGAACTGCGGGTTTTGTTCATAATTTAAATAATATTAAAGTGGTGGCAAAACATGATGTTGTTGTTTTGCTTTCTCCGATAACGGCACTTTAGAACTAAAGGTTTAATTTCTTAATTCTTATCGGTAAATATTACGGCAAAAATATTATGGCAAAAATACATGAATTTGCAGACATTAACTTTCCTGGAAATAAATATATCGCCAACTGCGATATATAAGATAAGATATATAAGATAAGAAAATCTGTAGCAAAAATTACTGCAGGCGTTTACACTACAAATAATGGACGTTATGTCGTCCAACGAAAAAATTTTAACGCTGAACTTATTTGGACTTCTTTGCGACGGGGATTTACACTAAGATATGTGTGAAACGGCCGGCCAACATACCTTCTTACTCGCTCTACTTCCCAGTTCAGGGCACGTCGACCTGACTTTCGACCGACACATGGCCAACGGCGCGTTGGCGAAAGTGGAACCGTTATCCACGCTGTTACTGTATGTAATGCATGTCTATTTGTTGGAATACATCTGAGTCTATGCTCTATCAAAAATATTGGGCATTATGCGTGCCGAGTAAATAGCTTAAATAAGCAACGCCCAGAATAGATAGATCATCATGCATATCAATGACCAGGTTTCTTCAACTTCACATTATTTCTGTCACTCCGCATGCATAATGTCCAAAATACTGGATGGCAGTGTGCATCCCACAAGCATAATGTCCAAAAAAATGGACAGACAGACCACCCACTTGCAACCCCCCCACACACAAAATATTGCACCAAATCCCAACAAATGGTTGAAGGCCTTTGTACGTACTCATTGCATCAAAGGGTTAATAGTCTGAAAAAAAGAGCACGCAGAACCAGAGCAGGGCTGCAGTCTGGACAATCAGCACAAGTGGGCCACTTTCATCCTACAGTCTTGACATACAAAGAATCACAGGTAACCTGCTGACCTTGACATCGCTTGTTGTATAGGACCATGGTCCTACAGGAAAATATAGTACTTCACATCACCTCAGCAATTCGAGCTTTTCCTTGGAGCCAACAGGTTTTGTACTTGGGAAAGGAGACGAGAGTATGGCTTAGCAGTAGTAGGCTTATTGCTTTTGTTTTTATTGGATGGCTGAAGAGCTGACACGTTATCCCTGCTGACAGTAACCCATTATGAACGGGTTCCCAATGCTGATTCTATCCCATTTAGAATGGTAACTCTAGATGATTCTAACCCATTAAGAACAGTTGCCTCTGAGGAGTCACACTACGTTGCTTTGCTCTGACACCTTTGCTAGCAAAACATTCTGAGAAGCAATGAAGCAGGCTTCTTTGTATATGAACAATAATCATAGCACTTAAAAAATAATAATTTTCCTTCCAAATACCTATATACATGCTCCAAAAATCCATTGGCTCAGATTTCAAGTTGGAAAATTTTCTACCTACAGGCATCTTAGAAGAAAATTACCTGCTAACATACAAAATTTTTGACCCACAAACTTAGCAGATTTCCGAGCATAAAGCTTGTTGCCAAATAATATAAGCCTTAAAAGCGTACGCACATGCGTTTGCACACATACCTGCATTGCCTGGCACACTGAGTAGAGTCCCGATTGAGATGAGGATGGGGTAAGTTAGTACCAGTCCCACATTGACCAGGATATTGAATGCTGTCAAAGAGATGGGGAGTGAATTCTAGTGGAGGACCAACAATGCAGTTTCCACCAAGCAGTCCAATTCAGTTCAGTTTAGTATGTTACACATTTGAACATGTTTTTGCGTTTCCATTGTCAAAAGTTGTGGATGGTATCAAAAGAACCATACCAATCCATCCTGTTTTTCTGTTGCCCTTTTCTTATAGTTCCTAGCACTCTGATCCAACACCAAAAGGTGGAGCTAGAAACCCTGCAGTTCGTTGATTGGTCAGAATCAAGAGGTGGATGGATAAGAGAGAAATGAAAAAGCATTCCAGCTTGTTTTTCAGCACATGGCTGACAATGGCTTCCATTGCAGGTCTGAAGCAATTACTGTGGGGTGTAGAATGAAGTGAGATTAAAGGATTAATGTGGTATGTTAAACCTTAAGCAGAGGTTTCCACAGTCACAAAGGTGGCTTTCTTTTAAACTGCCACAGAAGCCTCTGGTATATCTGGTATATATTACAAGTTCATGCAAACAAAGCCCGGCTAAGGCTGAACTTCCTTCATAATACACCCCTCAGGAGGATCAAAGATCACAACAGCTGGAGTGGCGTAAATAGAAGAAGCTGGCAAAAGCTCAACTACTTTAAAGCAATTCTTACCTTTCTGGCATGTCGCACAGCACTTTGTAAAAATTTAAACATGAACAACTCCGCCTCCCTCCAAAGTCCCACCCTCTTCCCCCCGATTCCCAGACTTCTCCTACGAAAAAAATATAGCTAATATATAGTAGTTCGTCAGACTACAAAAGGTAACTAAATATTCTGGGCATTTTATTTTATACCACATAGAAATTGAATATTATGTAATTACTGTTGGTTAGTTTTTCACTTACGGTGCCTCTGAATCTGACTCCATTGACCCGTTTCACTCGCTGCTCACTTCCTCGCGCCCGCCACGCTATATTTTGTTTAAGTAGTAGAGTGAAACTGGTCAATGGAGTCAGATTCAGAGGCACCGGTAAGTGAAAACTAACCAACAGTAATTACATAATATTCAATTCTATATGTGGTATAAAATAAAATGCCCTCATAACGTTTAGTTACCTTTGCAGTCTGATGAACTATCATTAACATTATTATCGTAATTATAGCATTTCAGCGCCTGTTTGTTTACAGTCAAATGCGTTGTTTTTTTTTTTCTGCCAGAGAGGCGCGCCACTCGCAAACGGTGACAGCAGTAGGCAACTGGAAGGGACGCGGCGACGGATGACAGACAGGAAGCTCGGCAAATCATTTAATTCGGACCGAAGAAAATGATTGGTCAGACTTTTATCAGAAATATTTGAGAATTGAATATTGACGAGTTTCAACACCTAGTGGATTTCTTTTACATTTTAGTGTGCCATATGCTTATTAGGAACATTTTAAGATTACGAAAGAAAAGTGTAAAAATGCCAGAAAGGTAAGAATTGCTTTACACCAAGCCTATTCACCGTTGCTGTTCATATCTGTGTAATATCTTTTTTTTGACCCTACCTGTAAATTAAAATGCGCTGTCTGTGGTGGTGGAAATACAAACCAGATCTCAGGTTTAGGCACCAGTCTGTAAAGGTTACGTACCAGTTCTAAGGGCACTGCACCAAAAGTGTGGAAATGCAGCTTGACTGGGAAGACAAGTGTTAAAGAATGTCTGTTGTTTTTGAGGGAGAACGTGCATGAGTGTGACTGTGTGCAGATACAACCCGGTTTCCAAAAAAGTCGGGATGCTGTTTAAAATGAAAATAAAAACAATGCAATTATTCTCAAATCATTCAAACCCGATATTTAATTGAAAACAGTGCAAAGACAATATATCAAATGCTGAAACTAAGACATTTTATTGTTTTATGAAAAACGCATGCATATTTTTTCATTATTTGAAACCAGCAAGACATTACAAAAAAAAAGTCTTTCAGCAGCAAAGATGCTTGGGCAAATAGTTCAACAATTTCGGGAGTAATATTTCTCTATGCACAATTGTAAAGAAATTGGGGATTTCATAATCTACGGTACATAATATCCTGAGAAATCTCCATATGCAAAGAACAAGGCCGGAAAGCAATATTGATTGGCCATGATCTTCAGGCACTTCAGGCAGCACAGCATTAAAAACACACAGGATTTGACAGCGTTAATCACCGCATAGGCTCAGAAACACTTCTGAAAACCATTGTCAGTGAACACAGTTTGTTGCAACATCCACAAATGCAAGCAAAAACTACCATGTGAAGATAAAACCATATATAAACAAGATCCAGAGATGCTGCCACCTTCTCTTGGATAATCATACCATAAATACTACAAATAAACCAGTTAAGAGTTTATATTGTCATGCTCTTTAAGTACATGTCAATGGCCAATGGACTCAGTTTGACGCGCCGCAAAGGTGAGGCTCTGTCTCAGGCTTGGTTTGTGCGATTAAGGTGGTTTAGGGCTCATTGGAAACGTCAGAGCCCATAGAATCAAATGCCTGCCCATAAAGTCTTACTGACAGCATCACAAGATCACAGAGAGAAAAATACATTGCGAGCAACCAGAATGCTCAGGAGCTGGCAGCCTTTGAAGCAGTGACCCGGTAAAAAAAAAATCTGGAAAAACTGGAAGATCTAGTTTTGATATGACATGGACACATTGGGCTAGCAATAGCAAGCGCAGATTTACCCTCGAACAGTTTTTCATTTCAAAATATCAAAGGTTAGAAAATTTTTTTGCTCATCTCTGTAGAATGTAAACTGTTTGCCTGCTGTTCTTTGAGTGTGGTGTTGATTTAAAATGACAATGCTTATATCGTTTGATTCTGAGGACTTTCCTCTTTCATTTGATGTATCGTTGTATGCCAAGCACAAATTCTGTAGAAACACTAGCAACTGAGTGCCGATATTATTTAATCCTATGTCTTGTTACATGCTTATATACAACCCCAATTCCAAAATAGTTGGGACGAAGTGTAAATTGTGAATAAAATCAAAATGCAATGACTTTCAGATCACATGAGCCAATATGTTATTTACAATAGAACAATGATAACATTTAAAATGTTCAAACTGAGCTATTTTACATCTTTTCCATAAAATGAGCTCATTTCAAATTTTATGGCTGCAACAGGTCTCAAAAAAGTTGGGACACAGGCAGAAAGAAGCTGAAAAAGCAATTAATATATAAGAGAATCAGCTGAAAGAACATTTAACAAGTAATTATATTAACTGGCATCAGGTGTGTAACATGATTGGCAATAAAAGGGATGTCTTAGAGAGGCTGAGTCTCTCAGAAGTAAAGATGGCCAGAGGTTCTCCAACCCGTGAAGGCTTGCGTAAAAAAATTGTGGAATACATTAAAAACAATGTTCCTCAACGTCAAATTGCAAAGGCTTTGAAGGTCTCATCATTGACAGTGCATAACATCATCAAAAGATTCAGAGAAACTGGAAAAATCTCTGTGCATAAGGGACAAGGCCGAAGACCTTTACTGGATGCCCATGATCTTCGGGCCCTCAGACGCCACTGCATCACTCACCAGCATGATTCTGCCATTGACATTATTAAATGGGCCCAGGAATACTTCAAGAAACCACTGTCTGTAAACTCAGTCTGCTGTGCCATCCACAGATGCCACCTAAAACTCTATCATGCAAAAAGGAAGCCATTGTTGAGCATGATCCAGAAGCGCCGCCCTGTTCTGTGGGCCAAGGCTCATTTAAAATGGACTATAGCAAAGTGACAAAGTGTCCTGTGATCAGACGAGTCCAAATTTGACATTCTTGTAGGAAATCAAGGGTGTTGTGTCCTCCGGGCTAAAGAGGAGAAAGACCACCCCTCCTGTTATCAGCGTTCAGTTCAAAAGCCAGCATCTCTGATGGTATGGGGATGCATTAGTGCATATGGTGTGGGACACTTGCATGTTTTAAAAAGCACCATGAATGCTGAAAGGTATGTAAAGGTTTTAGAGCAACATATGCTCCCCTCCAGACGACATCTGTTCCAAGGAAGGCCTTGTGTATTTCAGAAGGACAATGCAAAACCACATACTGCAGCTATTACAACAGCATGGCTTCGTAGTAGAAGAGTTTGTGTGCTGAACTGGCCTGCCTGCAGTCTTGATCTTTCACCGATTGAGAACATTTGGCGCATAATTAAACAAAAAGTCCGTCAAAGGAGACCCAAAAGTCTCCAGCAGCTGGAAGCCTGTATGAAACGAGTGGGATCAAATTCCAATGGCGAAACTCAAGAAACTTGTCTCCTCAATGCCCAGACACCTCCACTCTGTGTTAAAAAGAAGAGGGGATGCTACACCATGGTAAATAGTCCCCTGTCCCAACTTTTTTGAGATCTGTAGCAGCCATCAAATTTGAAATTAGCTCATTTTGTGGATAAAATTGTAAAATTTCTCAGTTTCAACATTTGCTATGTTATCTCTGTTTTATTGTGAATTAAATACTGGCTGGTGTGATTTTAAAGTCATTGCGTTTTGATTTTATTCACAATTTACACTTTGTCCCAACAATTTCGGAATCGGGGTTGTACTTACTTGGTGCTTGAATTGTGTTCGGTAGAGGTAAAAATGGTCAAAATGAGCTTTTTGACAAGTTTCTTCCTGTTAAGTGGATATACCACATGACAATGTTGCTATTAAGAAACACGCTATTTTTATGATGCGTAATGATCGCCCCCGGTGTTCGAGTTTAAGAGGTTAATTAATCAAAATCAGCATTTTCCGATTGCTGGTAACCGTACGCATATTTCCCCGGCACTGCTCGACATTTTCTCTCAGTGAGGTCACACAAGCAAATCCCCAGTGTTTTGTGTGGGAAGTTTGTATAAGCCATTATCATTACCGACAATTTATTGATAACCTACACTGAGAATATGCCATACTGTGCCACTGTTGGCTGCAATTCCAACTCGGCGAAAGACAAGGGATTCCATGCCTTTCCAACAGGAAAAGAGAGAAGAAATGCCTGGATACACTCATCTCGTCTGGAACATTTCTCCCCTTCAGCTCACCGCAGATTGTGCTCTCGCCATTTCTCTCAAGTACAATATGCTTCTCATCCCAAAATAAAAGCATGTTGGGGATACTTGAAAGCCAGGCCGCAGTAAACAGAACTGTTTCCTGAGTGGGACACTTTTTATTGCTAACAGTCGATTGAAATTCCCTGAAAGTTCAAATATAAATGATTGCGTAGTGTTTTCAGCCAATTCAATGGTACTAAACTAAACTCTGATTCCTAACCTTTCTAACCAGGTATCATTTTAATCATTTACTGGAGTTTTGTCTTTACAAGAGACGACAAAAGGATGCCAATACTGGTGATTTAGCTATGCGCTAAATGTTTCCTGAGTAAAAAACTTACTTGAGCTTATTTGGTAGAAGTTATACATTTAATCTTTGTGAGTACCGCCATGTTTCAGCCCGTAAAAAGGCTGGAAAGTGGGTCTGGTCATTAGTGTCTCACTCAGGAAACAGCGAACGGTGTCAGGAAGCGTTATGTGAGGATGCTATCCCAGACGTAGGGTGGCACAGTGCCGCAGTGGTTAGCACTGCAGCCTCACAGCAAGAAGGTCTTGGGTTCGCATGTTCTCCCCGTGTTTGCGTGGGTTTTCTCTGGGTGCTCTGATTTCCTCCCACAGTCCAAAGACATGTCAGGCTAATTAGAGATGCAAAATTGCCCACAGATATGAGTGTGAGAGCAAATGGTCTGTGAGTGGTGTGTGCGCCCTGCAATGGATTGGTGAGCTTTCCTAGGGTGCGTTTCCCAAAACCGTAGTTGCTAACTAAGTTAGCAACTTACATAGTTCGTCCATTCACAGCCAATGGGTCCAAGCATGTAGGTAAGTTAGCATTTGTGACTTCGGCAAATGCACCCCAGGTTGGGTCCCCACCTTTCGCCTAGAGTCAGCTGGGATAGATTCCAGCTCCCCCGTAACCCTAGTGAGGAAGAAGCAGTATAGAGAATGGATGGATGAATCCCAGACATCCCTCTTGTGGTGAGGCCAGGTCAGAGTCGCAAGAAGCCCGCTACCGAACTTCATGAAAGTGCGTATCAGAAGAGACAACGGGTGCAGGAAAGCTAGATCTATTTAGGGACTAGGGAGAAGGCCAATCGCCAGGCACAATATGATAATATGACAGATAATATGACAGGGCATAATATATCAATATACTGAATATATTGGAAGTAATAGTGTATTTTGCATTAAATCAACATAAATGAAGATTAGTTAATATGACAAATACGTGATACTTTGATGTGATGCGGTATTTGTGCATTTTCCTGTTTTCAATCGTTTGTGGCTATCATGATACAATGCATGTCAAATTCTGATCATTCGTAATTTAAATAATGACAGATATGAGTTCCCTCAGTGCTTCTTCTTCTTCTTTGAGGTTTTATGGCAGTTGGCATCCAAGATGTTGCATTACTGCCACCTTCAAAACCTATTCGACCTTATCATTCTCTCAAATCCGTCTTTCCAGTCCGGTATTTCTTAAAAAAACCCATTATCATTTTCCTTCCATGAGCATTGACGCCTATTTCCAGTTCACTTTTAATACTGTTCTGTACTCGCCCAACTGATTGAAACTGCCACATCATGACCTGCCTTTCTCTTGAATACTTCCTGCATGTTATGAAAATATGTTCCACTGTCTCAGCCTCGTGACATAAACTGCAAAGTCCTGATGGGATGTTTTCCAATGATATAAAGTGAACTGTTCAGGTTACAATGTCCAATTCTCAATCTGCTTATCACTACTTGTTCTCTTCTGTTTGTTCCTTTACTCCTTACAATACCTACATTACTCTGAATTGCGTGTAAATGTCTCCGGTCTCACCTCCCGATCCCAGTACTGTTGCCACTGTTGATTTACCATTCTCCATCCTATGCTCTTTCCCTCTGACTTTGATAATTTAATATTGCTTTCCACTGTTTCTTTTCTGACAGCTCCTTTTGCCAGTTTATCTGCCCTTTCATTACCCCAGATACCTGGGGTAATGAAAGATACCTGGGGTATGTGCTGGTACCCATATAAAAGTGATTTTTCTACCTTGCTCACCATATTTGAATATCTAATTAATATTTTGAAGAGAAGATACTGGTGACTCCTGGCTGTACCCATCATAACACTCTTAAGTGCTGACATGGAGTCACTGCATAATAACACCTTTGCACATGTAACCTGTTCAAGCCATTCTAGAGCCAACTGCATGGCAAACAATTCAACGGCAAATACACTTATATAATCCGATGTCCTTCTATTACATTCCATCTGGTAACTAGGTACAACAACTGCAGCTCCAGTCGCATCTGACTGGATCCTTTGATCCATCAACAAAAATCTGCACAGTGTTTTGATAATTTTGTTCTCTATGATTATGGTATGCTCTCACCAAATCAGCCTCCTCCCTTCTGTGCTTTCTCTGATGCTTCACCATATCTACCCTCAGTGCTTGTTGGTTTGTCTTCCATAGTGTAAGACGACAGATGATTGCTCCCGGAACTACTGTGGATCTTGCAGGAACAGTTGCAAATCCTTTTTTTTTTTTTTGCTGGTATGACGCCATCACGGTCACGTGATCGCATAGCTCATTAATTTTCGGAACTGGCACCAGCGTTTGGCCAGGCTTATTCTAAACGCCCAAAAAATAATTTACTCAGTGGATTTAAAGACCAAACTTTGTTTTTATCTGTGTTATATATGCGATGCTCAGTAAGCATCAAGACCATTTATTTACATTTTATTTGACGAATCCTTTAGGATTGAGCGATGTGGAAAACTAACCTGGGGTCTGATCAATCAAAAGGTGAAATTCTTTTTGGAAATCATGGACGCCACGTCCTCTGGGCTAAAAAAGAGAGGGACCATCTGACTTGTTATCACCGCACATTTCAAAAGCCAGCGCCCGTGCCAGTATGGGGATGGATTTGTGCGCAAGGCATGGGTAACTTACAAATCCATGAAGACATCATTAATGCTGAACAATATATACAGATTTTGGAGCAACATAAACTGCAATCCAGGTGCTTTTTTTTCAGGGAAGGCATTGATAATTTCAGCAAGACAATGCCAAACCACATTCTGCACTTATTACAACAACATGGCTCCATAGTAAATGAGTCAGGGTACCAAACTGGCCTGTCTGTAGTCCAAACTTGTCACCCACCGAAAATATTTGCTGCAACAGGAAACAAAAAATATGACAAAGGAGACTGCAAAGCATTGAGCAGCTGAAATTCTACAGGAAACAAGAATGGGAAAATATTTTGCTTTCAAAACTACAGCAGTTGGTCTCTTCAGTTCCAAAACGCTTACAGAGTGTTGCTAAAAGAAGAGGTGATGCAACACAGTAAGAAACACGCCTTAGTCCCAATTTTTTTTTTAGAAAGGTGTTTCTGGCATCAAATTCAAACTGAGCATATATTTTTCAAAAAACAACAAAATTTCTCTGTTTCAAAATCTGGTATGTTATTTTTATGCGATTTTCAATTCAATATGGAGTTTAACCCTTAAATGCCCCCTGTGACAAATTTGTCTCACGATTTTGAGGGCTGTCAAAACCACTGACCCCACATAAATTTTGCAACCTAATGCCCATAGTGACATATTTAGACCATCAGTGCTGCCATCTGATGCATAAAAGTGGAACTGACACTACACTGGCTGCACCAGCTAACCTTTCCAATATGGCCGCCCCCATGGTGGAATCCACACGATAGATCAGCACTCATTCATCACTGGATAAAGTTGACAAACAGGTAAGCTAATGAAAAATAAGCTATGCCTAATACTTCAGCTATATGTCAACTACCAAAACAATGATGGACAAAAGTTCCCTTTATATCCTAGAAACTTAGAGTGACATATATGTCACAAAACTAAAATGAGGTCAAAGGTCACCAAAAATTAAAAATTGCTATTGGGTTGTTATTAGCCCCTCCCCAGGACATATTAACAGAATAAATAGATTTTTCTTTCAACTTTTACTATAGTTGGGCATTTCAGGGTTAAATGATTTGCAAATCATTGCATTCAGTTTTTATTTACATTTTACACAGCGTCCAAACTTTTCTGAAAAGGGGGTTGTTAGTATGTGTGTATGGGCTGTATGTTTATGTGCGAGAGAGACAGTGCGTTTGAGTGTATTTGCATGAGAGAGAAATAAAGGCTGAGAGTGAATGTGCTTGTATGTACAGTGGGCTACAAAATTACTGGCACCCCTGACTGCAATTAAAAAAAAAAAAAAAAACAATAGAGAAATGGAATATACCAACATATGTGAAATACTTTAGTTTATTAATGTTTCAAACAAATCATAATAATCATTTAATACACAATAAATTTCAACAAAATCAAGGTTTTATAATAATTGGCACCTTTCATGTAGTACTGAGTGCAACCGCCTCTGGCAAGGATAACAGCTTGGAGTCTTTTCCTTTGATTTTTGACAAGGTTAAGGCACATATTTGGGGGATTTTAGACCATTCCTCAAAGCAGATCCTTTCAAGAGCCTTTATATTCTTGGGTTTGCATTTATCAACTGCTCTTTTCTGCTCAGCCGACAGGTTTTCAATTGGATTGAGGTCTGGCAAATGAGGAGGCCACTGCCAAATGATTTTGTTGAAACGGAACCATTTCTGTGTGGATCTTGAGGTATGCTTTGGGTCATTGTACTATTGGAAAGTCCACCTATGGCCAGGTCCCAGGCTTTTGGCAGAGACAACCAGATTTTCAGCCAAAATATCCTGATACTAGGTGGAATTCATTATGCCATTAATCCTCACCATTGCCCCTGGACCGCTTGCATTAAAATAGCCCCAAAATATGACTGACCCCCCATCAAATTAGCAAGGTGCTTTTCCTTGTATGCATCACTGTTTTGAAGCCAAACATGCCGATGCTGTATCTGACAGAAACGTGCAGTTTTGGTCTCATTTGACCAAAGCACCTTGTTCCAGTCGCAATTTAGATGACGTCTGGAAAACTCCAAGTGCTTGCTTCTGTGTCTTCTGGTCAGAAAAGGCTCTCTTCTGGGTACCCTTCCAAAGAGCTTGTGGTTGTGGAGGTGGTGCCTGATGGTGGTTTTTTGAAACCTGGTGACCCCAAGATGCCACCTTGGCCAGCAAATTTCTTCACAGCGATTCTTGTGGATTTTGTTGCTTCTCTCATCATCCTCCTCAGTGTCATGGGGGGCAAAATTCAGTTGTGTCACCTACGCTTGAGATTTTCAACAGTTCCCTATCTTTGGAATTTCTTAATAATTGTCCTGACAATGGGCAGTGGCGTATTCAATCCTTCGTGAATCTTCTTGTAGCCATCATCAGATTTATGAAGGTCTATGACCATCTGTCTCTTTTGAACTGACAGTTGTTTTGTTTACTTCATGGTGTTGGATAACAAAGGGATGTTGCATGTGAGTCACCTCATTTTTTATATCGTAGTGAAACAGGAAGTGATGTAATGGCTCAATATAGTTCCTTAACACTTGGATAAAACTTAAATAAGCGGAATTTAATACCTGGTTTTATTTTGGTTGATGTTATATGCAATAATGTTTAAGGGTACCATTACTTGTGAAACCTTGATTTGGAGGAAACTGATTTTTAATTAAATCAGTAAATGACTTTGGCTGGTTCCATTGGAACATTAATATCGTAAAGTATTTCTCACATGTTGTTGTCTAGAGTCTCCCTTGACAAATTTTTTTATTTATTTATTTTTTTAAATATTTTTTGTGCATTGCCAGTCATGGGTGCCAGCTATTTTGAAGCCAATTGTATGTGTATCAGGGAGAAAAAGAGAATGTAATACATGAGCATTCACTTACTCAGCCAGAGCCCTGCCACCCCACACAGATAGCCCCAGGGCAGAGTGGAGAGTGAGCCCCAGTGCTCCACCTTGGTGAAGTAGAGGATGAGGGGCACACAAGAGATGAACATCAGATTGAAGAAGCCCAAAGTGGAGAAGAAGTGCGCTGACTCTCCCAGGTTGGCGCTGCCAAGGAACATCTTAAAGAGCACCTGAGCACAAATAACAGCAGATGTGCACGAGAATACATTTAATATCCCCGTCCAAAGGCCTACGTGAACAGGACTGACCAAACAACTGGCCTGCAGACTTATATACCCTAATTTCAAGGACTCCTTAAAGGTGAAAATACAAAATTTTTATGGAAATGAAGATTTAAAAAAAAAAACAATACAGCTCTACTGCGACCTGAAAGGTACAGAATAAAACTATTTATTGTCCCACAAAAATTATATCATTTCGAATTTTAGCTTTTTTTTTTTTTTTTTTTTTTTTACTTTTTCTAGTCCAAAATAAGTCTTTGTTCATAATTGCCTGTAACAGGAATTGCACCACTGATCCAGCAGCATTACAACATCGAAACTATGTGTTATCTCTGCAGCAGGATTCCTGTGGTTGCCAGTTTGCTATGTGGTCAATGAGGAATGGAGGATTATAGGCGTATGCACCTAGCTTCACTGCCACCCTGAAACACAAAACTGCCACAAAGAAAGTCCGCTATCATTCACAATGGCTCAGTGACCAGAACAGGAACGTGTCCCACAATGAATATGTGCAACTTCTGGGCGCTGGTATAAACTGAAGAAGGACAAGGGCTGAGAAGTGACGCGGATGTCGAAACCGATAAGCTAGCCAAGTCTGCTTTTAAATGTATGACTGACGTGGTACACAGTTCAGCCTATTGTTTACCAGCTGCAGCTTCACTCACAGAGTATGACATTTTTTTTTACATTGCATCGAGGCATTGAAAGCTGCTAGCAAATCGGTACTTTTAGTAGCTTGCCAACATCATTAACTGATGCTAGAAAAGAAAGTTTGCTGTTTCTTTATGTGCTGTACCATGCTATACTCTGATGTACTTTCTTACTAACAACAATATGATAATAATTTCTGGAATACACACTAGCATTTCAATTCTAAAACATCCTAGCTAACTTTTCTAAGTTACAGAGAGGCAGTTATGCTAATCAATAGCCTATAGGCTAAAGTAAATTGCTGTGGAATAATTCTTGACTAACACTTGTGTATGGGGATGGATTTGTGCGCAAGGCATGGGTAACTTACAGATCCACGAAGACACCATTAATGCTGAACAATATATACAGATTTTGGAGCAACATAAACTGCAATCCAGGTGTTTTTTTTTTCAGGGAAGGCATTGATTATTTCAGCAAGACAACGCCAAACCACATTCTGCACATATTACAACAACATGGCTCCATAGTAAATGAGTCTGGGTACCAAACTGGCCTGTCTGTAGTCCAAACTTGACACCCACCGAAAATATTTGCTGCAACTGGAAACAAAAAATATGACAAAGGAGACTGCAAAGCATTGAGCTGCTGAAATTCTACATGAAACAAGAATGGGAAAATATTCTGAATCTCGCAGAATCTTGTATCTATCACCTTAAAGTACTTTCACTTTGTCAGTCAGTATCTATAAGAATTGTACTAATTGGTCCAAAATGCCTCCAATATATTTCAAAAAGAATTTTGTCCCAGGATCAGTTTGTTAACCTTGATCAAAACGCCACGTGATTTCAAAAAATTGGATATTTATCAGGTTTCTAATCAAAATTAATTACGAAACATGGGCATGAGTGTTTTCAAAGCATGAAAGAGCTTGTGCCATAATTGTGCCACTGTAACCCATAGGTCTTTTGAATTTTCACTTGTGATTAGTCGAAGGACATTCCAAGGGTGAGCTTTATTTTCCTGAACATCTATGAAGTAATTCCAAACCTGTTAGCTTTTTGACACTTTGAATCACTTTGAATCACTAGTTCTTTTGGTCAGACCTGCTGTTTCACACGCGAGGGAATTACATATATCTAATGAATTAGCATTAATTGCAAATGTGAAGCACATTATTTAAAATATAATGCATATCAGTATGTAAAGAATTTCAAATTCCTAATCTTGCTGCTCCTCCGTGATCTTATTTTCATTCTTCAAGTCACTGTCTGCAGCATAGAGAGCCTTGGTAACGCTATTATGCAGTCATTTGATCATTTTATAATTCATGATTATTTTATTCATTTGGTAAAAAGTGTTTCTCAAAATACAGATGGTAGTCTCTATAACCCATTCTGACTAATTTCTAAGAAGCTGATAATGTTGCTATTAAAAAGTTATTTTAATGAGTTTGAAAGTGGTACTTATACAGGTAGATCCACTCAAAGGGCTTCTATCATTTCACCATTTGCACAGTCAATGGACCTTTCCGACCTGTCAATCAAGTGTAGAATAACTACAAATCAGATTGCCTTATCTTACTAAGGTCTTGCCTACCCCAACAGCACTGCCATATTGTCCCACATTCAATGCAGTCATTACCTGTGCTGTAACAGGCAAGGTGTCTGACTTCATCAAAAATGGTTCTTAGATGCGCTTGGGGAACATGTAATACTGACGAGATACCCTGCCCGGCAACAGGGAGCTCAATTAATCCTTTTTTACAAGGCCAAAAATGCAGTTGGAAAAGTGAGATGGATTAAGGCATGTGGAAGGCCTCCCACTCTACTCAATGTGAATGAGATCAACAAACACAAGGCTGCTTGCTCGAAGGCTAGCAAATGAAATTTTTTTCCATTTTACACCAACGGCATCATTGATGTATACTTCAACATAGTTTTGTTTTTCCCCAGTGGACTTCTGCATGCAATACCTACAAACTAGCTACAATTGGATTCAGAATGTCAGTCGCTTAGCCGAACTGAGTAAAGTTAGCTTGTAATCAAATTGGTTTGGAGAAAACGCCGATATAATGAACGTTAGATTAATAACTCCATTATGTCTAATGATCCAGCATACTGGATCCAGTGTTATATTTAGCTCAGTGATGAAGGGGACCATGAGCCATGGCCCCTAGTGGTTTAATTTTTTAAATGAAGATGGCATGCTGAAGTGAGTGTTGCTCTGAAATGAAGAAATAAACAACTTATTATCCTGCCATTGTCTTTTCATTGAGAAGTGTTTTCATCCCCTACCCGATTTTTTTTTCCACTCTTTTGTCCAGTTTGATCTCCCTCATTTCTAGTTAGTTACCAACAATCTATGCATGTGTTTTGCTGAGAAGTCAGAATTACACCAACGGCATCATTGATGTATACTTCAACATAGTTTTGTTTTTCCCCAGTGGACTTCTGCATGACAATACCTACAAACTAGCTACAATTGATTCAGAATGTCAGTCCTAAAAAGTCACCAAAAGTGACCGCCGAACTGAGTAAAGGTGTCCTTTACATCGTTCTGCTTTTAATCAAATTGGTTTGGAGAAAACGCACATCAGCAATGTATTTGGATAGGTAGATGCACGCAGTAAGTACTAAGCAAACCCACCTTATAGAGGGCCGATGTGGAGGCAGAGCCCACAGCTAAGGCCACACCTATGATGGAGTCTCCGTGGAAACCATCTGCATACGCCATCATGACGATGCCAGTGATGGCCATAATTGCAGCCACGATCTGTATAGGAAACAAAGAGGCCAATGAGTAGACCTAACAGGAAATGCAGCACCAACTTTTGGCTATCACTTATCCAACACTACACCAGGCCCCCTGGGCCAACATTAACCCTTGAAATCATACCTTGTGTCTTTAGTTTTACCAGAGATAAAAATGCAATCCCTTTAATTCATTCATTGTGTCAAATAAAGCTCTTAACTCTCAGCTATTCCCCAGCCCATTTTTATTAACATTTTTTATATATCGATTCTGGTGTAGAAATTTCAATATTGTTGGGGCAATGTTTTTTCTCTAAAACGTAGAAGACTTTGTGAATTATTTATCATCAACAATGGGTTCTGAAAAGTTATAAGCAGTTTTACTTTAATTTGTTGCTAAAAATTGGTCAGCCATAGAACATCCCTTTAACTCCTTTGCACAGAATACTATCATTGCCAATTTTTCCCTGTTGTGCATGAGCCAACTTAAGGCATTATAAGTCAGTGTTTGTGTCACAGAGACTGTGGAAAATTATTCTAGTGAAGCGAGATATTTGGAAATTTAATTACAGAATTATTTAACAATTAAATTTCGGAATTTACGGACGCCAGTGTCTAAATCTTGGCAGAGGGGTTAAAACAATGAATAGCCCTGACTTGTTCTCAATCATTTTTTTTTTAATTAACAATGCATTCACTTCAAAAACACTCCACACATTTTCATGTGTTGCTAGGTCTCCTTGTCAGGATAAGACAACAATCATTCATTTGGAAACGATATTTGGTGCATTTCAATCAGCCTTATTCAAAATTGTGTATAAGTGTTTCAAATCTGTCTTTGATTTAATTTACACAACCTAAAAGATGACGAAGTGCAGATTAGATTGTCTGAGGTGCCAAAAAGGTAGCTGACCTGAATTTAGCCAATTATTTAGTTGCCCTTGGATCGCATTAAGAAATAAGCTGTCTTAATTGCCAACGGATTATTCTTATAATTGGAAAACATATTAATAAAGGAAAAAGACTGAGAACATGTCAGTACTAATAATTGTTGTAAAGGCATGATATGTGCCCACCCAATTTTCAGTTCTGGCTACGCCACTGCTAAGACCTGAGGTGTGTAGGAACCTTTAACGAAACACTCATACATTTGTAGGCTAAGCACAAGATAATGGCAGTTGCCTCGGTGGGTCTTTGACTGATTGTGGCTGATCTCAGATTTTACCTCAAAGAATTTGTTTTTTGGTAAGCCACTGACCCGTACACCCATGAAGCGGTCCTTCAGCACAATCCAGGACAGCAGGAAGACAAAGGCCTTGTGGCAGCAGTAGAGTGCAGAAACATCGGTGGCAGTGAGCTTTCGCAGTGCCAGCAGGTACAAATAGTTGGTGAGGGTCCACAGGATAGAGAAGGGTGCCGTCCGCTTCAGGAGCAGCTTCAGTGTGAGCCCATCCTCCCCAAATATCCGGCTGCATTTCCTGTGGGGAGCAGGAGGGTAGGGAGGGAGAGGGAACGGTAAAGAAAGAGAGACCTTCTCATTCAAGAGTCTCCACGTGGGCTGGCTTTCCAGGGAAGCATCCACAGATTTAAAATTACAAATTAGGCAGTGACCCCCTCCTCTTTATCCAGCTCAATATCCTCATCTACCTGCCTCACTCGAGCTTGTAATTATGGGAATGTGCAATCACATGTTATTTATACTGCGATTTTCCGGGCATAACGAAAATCTGCTGCATCAGATCAAAAGCACTAAGCATTACGAATAAAGGACATGCATATTTAAACACCTTGGCTTCTTTTGTTGCAATGTTGGGACTCATATTCTGGATAATGCTCAACCCTGGCGAGTGCAGGAAGGGGGATGAGTACGGGGCCAAACCTGATTTTTTGGATGGGTGTCTGCTTCTCTCGAGCAGTGGCCAGGTGGCCAGAGTAGTAGAGGGGAAAGAAGAGGATGTTCCAGTTGGTGCTGAACCAGGTGATGAAGAAGGGGCAGGAGAAGGACTGGAAGGTGAGCTGCACCACCTGTGTGGTGCCCACCCAAGAGGAGGACACGAACAGGACCACCAGCAGGCCGCCCAAGACCTTTAGTGCCGTGCTGCCGCAGGACTGGCACTGCGAGCGTTCTCCACTGACCTCGCTTGCTGGTGTCTCCGCATGCGAGTCTGAACCCTCCTCTCCTGCACAGGGCAACAGACAAACATAGTTGATCATTACATACTCTCACCCCCATACAGTCGTGACCATGCTACTCACCCAGACCACTTTTTTACGCAAATGCTGCAGCTCAGTGGTAGTTTCTCAGGAGTGAATCCCAGCCATCAGAGCTGTTAGCAAATAAACTCTTCATTCATTACCTTTTTCTTTCACTTTCGTTATGAACCCTCGTTTCATAATAAGTTTGAGTTGCCGTCCAGAATCTGTCACGTACAGGCTATTACCAGATGTGGCGCTCTTGAGCTACCTTAGTCACTCATGGCTGCCCTAAGCGGGGTCGGTCAGTGACAGTGCCTGTGTTCCACTCTCAGATAGACAGCCGACTGATTGTTGAACAGTGACAGTGCAAAACACACACTACCTCTCGGCGGCTGAGATCTGCCTGTAACATGCCAATGGCTCTTTTTCTCTCTCCTGTGTCACAAGCCATTCCATTTTCTTGAAGCAGTAGCATTTTTCGTTGGCTTTATGTAGGCTATTGACCAAATCCTAGTGAACAAGTCAAGTGTCACTGTACACATCACAAACAGCTGAATGTTTGATATGACTGAAGTGCTTGGCGTGTGCATGTGGTGCGCGTCAGGATTACAATACTACGCGCTTTTCTTTATTTCCATTTGAGCCTCACTGGAAAAGCAATAAAAATCAATCGATTCTTCAATTTGCCACAAATACAGTACACACCTCACTGTTGCCTTTTTAATGGCGCTAAATATATTTTATCGTGTACACTGTAGCTATATTACAACCCCATTCCGAAATAGTTGGGACGAAGTATAAATTGTGAATAAAATCAAAATGCAATTACTTTCAGATCACATGAACCAATATGTTATTTACAATAGAACATAGATAATATTTCAAATTTTGAACTGAGACATTTTACATTTTTATCCACAAAATGAGCTTATTTCAAATTTTCTGGCTGCAACAGATCTCAAAAAAGTTGGGACACAGGCAAAAAAGGGCTGAAAAAGTAATTAATATATAAGAGAATCAGCTGAACAAACATTTATTAAGTAATTAAGTTAACTGGCATCAGGTGTGTAACATGATTTGCTATAAAAGGGATGTCTTACAGAGGCTGAGTCTCTCAGAAGTAAAGATGGCCAGAGGCTCTCCAACCTGTGAAGGCTTGCGCGAAAAAATTGTGGAATACTTTAAAAACAATGTTCCTCAACGTCAAATTGCAAAGGCTTTGAAGGTCTCATTATCGACAGTGCATAACATCACCAAAAGATTCAGAGAAACTGGAAAAATCTCTGTGCGTAAGGGACCAGGCCAAAGACCTTTACTGGATGCCCGTGATCTTCGGGCCCTCAGATGCCACTGCATCACTCACCAGCATGATTCTGTCATTGACATTACTAAATGGGCCCAGGAATACTTCAAGAAACCAATGTCTGTAAACACAGTCCGCCGTGCCATCCACAGATGCCACCTAAAACTCTATCATGCAAAAAGGAAGCCATTGTTGTGCATGATCCAGAAGCGCCGCCGTGTTCTGTGGGCCAAGGTTCATTTAAAATGGATGCTAGCAAAGTGGCAAAGTGTCCTTTGGTCAGACAAGTCCAAATTGGAAATCAAGGGCGTCGTGTTCTCCGGTTAAAGAGGAGAAAGACCACCCCTCCTGTTATCAGCGTTCAGTTCAAAAGCCAGCATCTCTGACCGTATGGGGATGCATTAGTACATATGGTGTGGGACACTTGCATGTTTTAAAAAGCACCATGAATGCTTAAAGGTGTATAAAGGTTTTAGAGCAACATATGCTCCCCTCCAGACGACATCTTTTCCAGGGAAGGCCTTGTGTATTTCAGCAGCACAATGCAAAACCACATGCTGCAGCTATTGCAACAGCATGGCTTCGTAGTAGAAGAGTGTGTGTGCTGAACTGGCCTACCTGTGTCCAGATCTTTATCCGATTGAGAACATTTGGGGCGTAATTAACGAAAAGTCTGTCAAAGGAGACCCAAAACTCTCCAGCAGCTGGAAGCCTGTATTAAACAAGAGTGGGATCAAATTCCAATGGCTAAACTCAAGAGACTTGTCTCCTCAATGTTCAGACGCCTCCACTCTGTGTGAAAAAGAAGAGGGGATGCTACACCATGGTCAACAGGCCCCTGTCCCAACTTTTTTGAGAACTGTAGCAGCCATCAAATTTGAAATTAGCTCATTTTGTGGATTAAATTGTAAAATTTCTCAGTTTCAATATTTGCTGTTATCTCTGTTCTATTGTGAATAAAATACTGGCTGGTGTGATTTGAAAGTCATTGCGTTTTGATTTTATTCACAATTTACACTTTGTCCCAACTATTTCGGAATTGGGGTTGTACTACACTAGGTAGTCCACAAGGCTATTAGTTGGGCCATTCTTTGAGAAGTGAACTAAAATGTCACACGTGACCGGATGTTATCACATAAAGAAATACTTTAAAAATTAATGTAAGGTATCAAATTTCTTCCTTGCTGTTTTCCATACCCCAAAACTATGAACATTCTAGATTTTTCAACTTTGCAGAGTTTTTGAAGTCAAATAGAGTTATGAAAAACATGCTTCTATGTGAAGTCACACACGTGACCAGTCGTATTTGACCTCTGACCTTAAGTAGTTAAAGTTAATGTAAAAAATTTAATTTTTACTCGATAGACTTGGAATAGTTGTACTCTTATATGAGGTCCACAGTCATGAACCTCCAATGCTTTTGTAATTGGAGGAGATTTTTTTTTACTATTTGTCACATTTTTGGTCACACACGTGACTAAGAATGGCCCAGTATTGGTTCAAGCAGTTCTCAAAGGCTGCTGCCTTCCAGTTGTCCTTGAAGGAAAGGCCTTGAGCAAAAATATTTGATCTGAAACACTAACAATTAGCATTTTAAGAAGTTTCAATCATGCAGACATGCATTAAGTGCCATTAATAGTGTACTTTCAGCGATCACAACATGAATTATCAGTGTGTTCCAGGGTGAGTCAAACAGAGTTACTTACACGAGAGTAACATACTGATCTACTGTCTTTGGCTAACGCCTCTTTCAGTCACAAATACCGACATGCTCAAATTCACAACTTTGTCAAAAAATGTGTTGGCTTAGCAAGGCGTTTCTGAATGCCATAAATAGCTCCACGGGGGTCACTAAAGATGCTGACAAAGTGATACTGCGCTCAGACTCACACAAAAACAGAAACCCAATACTCGGGTCTCAGCCCTCCGTCTCAGTGGCCCTAGCATCAAAAGGACCACGTCAGCCCAAAACCTGACATCTGACTGAACACGACCTTCGTGTCATTCATGGCGTCTGCTCCTCAGTTAGCCCTTGTGGAATCTGTCATTTTTACCTGCTGACTGCCGCATATATGCCATAGACTGTAATGAAGAATGGTGGTGGAATGGTTCAGCCAAGGTAGCTCCAGCACTGCTGTTAGGGTGTAAAAATTTGGACAGACCTAGTTTATTACCGACTTAGCAGAACCGTGGGTTACCATTCATCCACTGCACGCTGGAACCTGCCGCATTTCATCACTGGGTCATTGTCCCCTTCATTAAGCTGTGGCTGCACAGCTGGTGTAGCTAAATCTGTGAGCGCAAAGCTCCTTCACTTCAGCTTGAGTCTGACCTTTATGCGTCTGACCTGGCACTCGGGCGCATGTGACTTCTACCCTTTGTCAGTGCCAAAATCTGATTTGCCATACGCATCATTTATTATATTTCTTATGATGTTACATTATATTACAGTCATTTAGCGACACTCTTCTCCAGTTGAACTTGCAACACAAAGAGCATTTATCAAGACTGGACATGCTGCAAACCCAAGAGGGAAGTAGCAATCCTAATGCCAGAAGGAACTTTGATCCTGTGGTAAACCTGTAGAGCTAATTGGAACAATAAGGCAGTCTTAGCCAAACAAGTGAATCTAAAGTCAGTTTATAAAGTCAATAACAGTTGAAAAATTAAGTGGGAGAGGCAGTGCGTCAAGCGATTCTTCAGAAAATATTTGAACGAGGTCAAAGTCTCTGCTATTCTGACCTCTGTGGGAAGGTCATTCACAACGTGGGAGCCAGAGCAGACAGCAGAAGTTCTTGGGGAGGAACAATCTGTTATCCATCACCACTTCCTTGCGCTGGATGATGAGGACACAGAGCTGTGCCATTTGAAAGGATTCTAATTTCATCCCATAGGTGTAAATCAGGAGGCTGGATTTTGGAGCTGCATGTTCCTGAACAATTCTTTCAGAGAACATCAAATGGCAAAAGGAGGAGGACTCCTGAGGCAGAGCTATACACTTCAAAACAGAGGAAAAACCCATCAGCAGCGAGAGGGTGGCAAGGAAGCCCCCCAGTTCTGCCCTACACTGTGGTTATCTTGTAACCCGAGTGGAATTGCCACAAATGTGAAAGCAGCTCGCCAGGCTCTGTTTATCCTCTCTGCACACTGTGTGTTTTGTCACAGGGCAATTGGGCTGACTCGGTATGTTATAAGGATGCTAGGGTTCAGCAAGCCCCAAAGCTGAACTAGCCCTCATACAGCGTGCTCGAAAATTTAAAAATCTAAAAAATGCACGCTACAAGGCTTCTTCAGTCATTTTTAACATTTGACTGCCTCGCACCTTCAGCACTTTGAAAAGACTGAGATGTGTAAATGTTTTTTTCCAACTTTAGACCAAAAGCATAACAGCGATGAGCTTTTGTTTTGAACATTTTGCCTCTTCGGCAACTGAAGCAGTACTCTTACGGGATATTTGTGCCTGTGGTTGGATGATTGGGGTGGGGCATGTGGTTTCCGGACCGCCCGGATCTATTTCGCTATCCTTCCAGCACGATCAATTTACACCAGGGCAGGAATAATGAATGGCAGGCGCAGGCCCAGGCTGGTCGCTGGGTCAGCGCTTTGGGGCCCATCTGAGCGGCGTGTCCAGCCCTGCTAGCTCTGGCTCGCCTTTACGGGCTCAGCTACTTAAAACAGCCGCTCAGCTTGTTTGACCGCCTGTTCCACTGCTTTACAGCCAGACTTCCTGCCCTGCCTTTCCATCGCCACACCTGTCACATCCCGTAACATAGATCCTTTAGGTTGCATTAAGCATTCATCAGGGTTGGCTTTACAAGTCCTACTGTACATTACAGAAAACATTATTCAGACTTCAGTGCAGGATAGCTACGAGGGGTGAAAAAAATAGAAGCACCTCTGAAAAATGGCTTTTACTTTCTCTAAAACTGTCACAACCCTCGTGTCTGCTTAATGGCCTCTTACCCCTTTCCAGCAGCCCGCACATCTTTAAGAGGAATTGTCTCCTTAATTGGTTTGATGTTTTGCATGCCTCTCCTGTCAAGGTGTAATCCATTTACAACCCCAATTCCGAAATAGTTGGGACAAAGTGTAAATTGTGAATAAAATCAAAACGAAATGACTTTCAAATCACACCAGCCAGTATTTTATTCACAATAGAACAGAGATTACTCAGCAAATGTTGAAACTGAGAAATTTTACGAGTTTATCCACAAAATGAGCTCATTTCAAATTTGATAGCTGCTACAGGTCTCAAAAAAGTTGGGACAGAGGCCTGTTTACCATGGTGTAGCATCCCCTCTTCTTTTTAACACAGAGTGGAGGCGTCTGGGCATTGAGGAGACAAGTCTCTTGAGTTTAGCCATTGGAATTTGATCCCACTTGTGTTTAATACAGGCTTCCAGCTGCTGGAGAGTTTTGGGTCTCTTTTGACAGACTTTTTGTTTAATTATGCGCCAAATGTTCTCAATCGGTGAAAGATCAGGACTGCAGGCAGGCCAGTTCAGCACACGGACTCTTCTACTACGAAGCCACGCTGTCGTAATAGCTGCAGTATGTGGTTTTGCATTGTCCTGCTGAAATACACAAGGCCTTCCCTGGAATAGATGTCGTTTGGAGGGGAGCATATGTTGCTCTAAAACCTTTATATACCTTTCAGCATTCATTGTGCTTTTTAAAACAAGCAAGTGTTCCACACCATATGCACTAATGCATCCCCATACCATCAGAGATGCTGGCTTTTGAACTGAACTCTGATAACAGGAGGGATGGTCTTTCTCCTCTTTAACCGGAGGACACGACGCCCTTGATTTCCAACAAGAATGTCAAATTTTGTCTCGTCTGACCAAAGGACACTTTGCCACTTTGCTACAGTCCATTTTAAATGAGCCTTGGCCCACAGAACACGGCGGTGCTTCTGGATCATTCTCAACAATGGCTTCCTTTTTGCATGATAGAGTTTTAGGTGGCATCTGTGGATGGCACAGTGGACTGTGTTTACAGACAGTGGTTTCTTGAAGTATTCCTGGGCCCATTTAGTAATGTCAATGACAGAATCATGCCGGTGAGTGATGCAGTGACGTCTGAGGGCCCGAAGATCACGGGCATCCAGTAAAGGTCTTCGGCCTTGTCCCTTACGCACAGAGATTTTTCCAGTTTCTCTGAATCTTTTGATGATGTTATGCACTGTTGATAATGAGACCTTCAAAGTCTTTGCAATTTGACGTTGAGGAACATTGTTTTTAAAGTATTCCACAATTTTTTTGACGCAAGCCTTCGCAGGCTGGAGAGCCTCTGGCCATCTTTACTTCTGAGAGACTCAGCCTCTCTAAGACATCCCTTTTATAGCCAATCATGTAACACACCTGATGCCAGTTAACTTAATTACTTGCTAAATGTTCTATCAGCTGATTCTCTTACATATTAATTGCTTTTTCAGCCCTTTGTTGCCTGTGTCCCACTTTTTTGAGACCTGTTGCAGCCAGAAAATTTGAAATAAGCTCATTTTGTGGATAAAAATGTAAAATGTCTAAGTTTCAACATTTGAAATGTTCTCTATGTTCTATTGTAAATAACATTTTGGCTCATGTGATCTGAAAGTCATTGCATTTTCATTTTATTCACAATTTACACCTCGTTCCAACTATTTCGGAATTGGGGTTGTATATGCCCTGTGCCCTTGTGTTCCTGTGGTGTATATGAGCCTTATTTCGGAATTGCGGAGTTGCTATATTGTGATGCTTTAAGGGGGTAAAATGTCCCTCTAATCTGAAAAGCAACTGATTATAAAAATTAACAGCTTGTTAAAATTCTGGGATAGTGATTGTGGTTGGAACAAAAACCAGCACACACAGTGGGTCCACAGGACCGACTTTGGGAACCACTGGTATAGACAAATACAACCATCTGGCAAGGAGACAAAATATTTTTTGTTTTAGCTATTTATTCATTGATAGCCTGACTTAATTTGGCTTGGTCGTCAGTGCTAAATACGGCTTACTTGCATTAATACAAAAAAAATACGATTGTATTGCAGACTATAAGGAACCAGGTTGATTATTGAGTAAGTCGGTGTTCTCTTGTTTCGAACTGTATTCCGGCTAAGGTGGCTCAAACATAACCTGCTCTGCTATTCAAATAAATTGTTCTCTGGAGCATCCATTTCTCTGTCTGTGGTGCACTTGAGACAGCTCAGAGAAGCTGCTTCTTGCAATTGGGTGTGGTTTTAGTGGCATTAGCAAACACACCCACAGCGTTTTAGAGCTGAGAATAGGGCTTGCTTTTTGGCAGTTTTGACAAGTAATTTTATGTACTCAGCATTTTTTTTCATCAGTAAAACTGGGCTTACTGCATAATTACACATTTTTCTGTGGTGTTCCAAAGTCAGAACACAGAGTGTTTTTCACTTTACCCAGACTTTAACAGGAACACAGTCCAAATCCTTGAGACTCATGAAGGTTTGAGAGGTGTTCTTGGTAAACTGGGCAGAGGAACAAACCAGAGAGGCAGGTTAACAGGACCATGGTCCCAATCCCTGAGACCAACAATAAGGCTTGTTCCTGTCAAGTAGGTTCCAAAGAGTAGTTCCGTATATCACTATCATAAACGTTATGATAATTTTAGAGGACGATAATACAATTCTAAACTAGAAGATATAAACTGACTGGTAGCTTAAGGGCTTTTAACCTCTAAAGCCCCGAGCTTCTGGTTCAAAAATGACATGCCCAAAATGAAAGGAGTATATCCCTTCAACTACGTTGTACTGTACTTGGTCAATTTGAATAATCTTGGTTTCATAATTAAGGTAACACCTTGGGTATTTTTGTCATGGTGTAAAAATCAGTGTATGTGTCACTGAGTCAGAGTAAATGAAGATGGAACACAGCATAAATGAAAGATCTCATTTGCACCAAACAAATATTTACTTTTATCCCTCCTGAAATTATTCAAATGCAGTCTGAAACCTCTAAAAATTACAACACAGAGTCTCACCATTAGCTCTGGCAAAATTTACTCTAATCAAATAAATCAGGGGCAAAATTAGAGAGGTTTTAGCGCGGGAATGTCTAGGTGGCCTCTCCAAATTGGCACGGTGTGCCATTTCGGATTTCTCAGGCACCAAACTGTATCACTTATATGTCACTACAGACATACATTCCATCTAATTACAACAATTTGATTGATTTTTTTTTTATTATTATTATTGTAACCAGTCCTGAATACATTTTGCCATTCAAAGAAAATACATACAAAGGAAATTATGTTTGACTCCACTGGAGCAGATTTATTTTCAATAAAACAAGCAAATAAAGAAAATTATTAATACAAAGATAAGGTAAAAAGTAAAAACAACAAACAGCCAGCAATTATGTATACAAGAAATATGTGCCTGCTGCTTCAAAAAAAAAAAAAAAAAAAAACCTTCTTCCCGAGCCAAGATTTGAATTGTGAACCTCCTGCACATGAACACACTGCCTTCACCACTGAGCTAGCTGAGTGAGTGACTTTCTCCACGCCGCATATACAGCAAAGCAAGTCGTGCACCCCGTTCTACAGCTTCAATTTCAGCGCTCTCTCAGTAACTAAGCATGGATTCTTTCAAAAGACGACTTCGAAAACGACTGTTGAATATTTAGTGGACAATCATAGCGAACATATCAAAAAGAAACTGGTTTAGCGACTGTATATCTGCGCTCATTGCTGCGCTCTGAGTCTTTGTGCGTAATTTTTCCTGACAGTTGGAACGCAGAAAAAGAAAAAAACAGCAATCAGAGCAAACACTCTCGCAACTACATACACAAAAAGTGTGATTGGTGTATGCTCAACTGTGTGTGCTCAAAATGAAAGTATGTACAGTAGGGCAAATAAGTATTGAACACATCAACATTTTTCTCAGTAAATGTATTTCTAATGGGGCTATTCACTTGAAATTTTCTCCAGATGTTGGTAACAACCCAAGTAATCCACACACACAAAGAAATCAAAACAAATATGTCCTTAAATTAGGTTGTGCGTAATAAAGTGGAATGACACAGGAAAAAAGTATTGAACACGCTCACTGAAATTTATTTAATACTCAGTAGAAAAGCCTTTGTTGGTAATTACAGCTTCAAGACGCCTCCTGTATGGAGAGACTAGATGCATGCATTGCTCAGGTGGGATTTTGGCCCATTCTTCCATGCAAACGGTCTTTAAATCTTGAAGGTTCTGTGGGCCTCTTGCATGAACTCTGATCTTCAGTTCTTTCCATAGATTTTCAATTAGATTCAAGTCGGTTGATTGGCTGGGCCATTCTTGCAGCTTTATTTTCTTTTTCTGAAACCAATTGAGAGTTTCCTCAGCTGTGTGTTTGGGATCATGGTCTTGCTGAAATGTTCACCCTTGTTTCATCTTCAGCATCCTGGTAGATGGCAGCAGATATTTATCAAGAATGTCTCGGTACATTTCTCCATTCATCCTTCCTTCAATTATCTTAAGTCTACCAGTACCATTTGCTAAAAAATAGCCCCACACCATGATGTTCCCACCTCCAAACTTCACTGTTGATATGGTGTTTTGGGGGTGATGTGCAGTGCCGTTTGTCCTCCAAACATGCTGTGTGCTATGAGTTCAATTTTGGTCTCATTGGACCAGACTATATTCTCCCAGTAGTTCATAGGCTTGTCCAAATGTTGTGCTGCAAATTTTAAACGAGCTTCAACATGCATTTTCTTCAGCAATGGAGTCTTGCGTGGTGAGCAAGCATAGAGGCCATGGCGATTGAGTGCATAACTTATTGTTTTCTCTAATAACTGTACCTGCTAATTCCAGGACTTTCTGAAGCTCTCTGCGAGTGGTCCTTGGCTCTTGGACAACTCTTCGTATTACTCTTTTCACTCTGTCAGAAATCTTGCAAGGAGCACCTGGTCGTGGCCGGTTTACGGTGAAATGATGTTCTTTCCACTTCCGGATTATGGCCCCAAAGGTGCTCACTGGAACATTCAGAAGTTCAGAAATACGTCTGTAACCAATGCAAAATTTCATGTCAATAGCTGCATTAGAAATATTTTACTGAGAAAATGTTGATGCGTTCAATACTTATTTCCCCCACTGTATACTGCCATCACATGCACAATAGCTCAATGACTTACCCACTAAACTAATTCCAATGAGTCATCTAGTTATGCTTCATTGCTATATGAAGAGTCAGCCGGCGAGCCATGGAAACTACTTCGATGACGTCTGCTGAATGTTTCGTGGATAATTATAGCAAAAATACCAAAAAGAAATCAGTTTTAAGTTTATTTTGTGGCACTCTACAAGCAGATGAGTGTAATGGCGCATGGACTCTGAGTTACACGCACCGGGAACGCAAGGCTCCATCTCAGGCTAGGTTTGTGTGACTACAGTCGTTGAGGGCTCGTTGGAAACGTCAGAGCCCACAGAATCAAATGGCCACCAACAAATTCAAGTTGACCGCATCACAAGCGAATCACAGAGGAGAAAATACATTGGTCCAATGGGAATGCTCAGAGCTTGTCCTCTTCGGAAGCAGCCCCCCGGAAAAAAACATGCATCGAGACTGGGAGATGGGTGCATCCATGCAAAAGGGTTGAAAAGTGAGACAAAGGCACATAATTTCAGAATATGCTCCTTGGTGATCAAGTTTAGGTTTGATTAGTTCATTCAGTTTACTTTCAGGAGAAATCAAAGAAAGATAAGCATAAAGTTTGGAAAGTTGTTATTTTACTTAATTGACTGAAATCGTCACTTACGTGATATTGACTAATAAATACCCCAAAAATTCCATTTAGTGACAAGAGGAAACTTTTTTGCCCTTTTCAATATAACAAAAGTCCTTTTAAGGTGAAAAGGTAAAAACATTCAGAAATATCCAACTTGCACAATAAGAAAATACAGTTGACACTGGTCATGCTTCATTAGAAGTTTTTTTTTTTTTTACGACTCCTCCTATCATACCAATATAATTTTTTTTCTAGCACTACTCATTATAAGCTGTAGTTTACAATGATAAATGCGTGTCTGCTGTGGTTTCATAATAGAGGACTAAAGTTGAGTGTCACATACGTAATGAAAATGCTGGACAGAAAAATGTCACTTACGTGATGCAAAGAAAAATGTCACTTACGTGATGCAACTCTTAGACACATCGTTACTGGTTCTACAAAAAGTGTATTCACACTACTAGGATGTCCGACGACAAAAAACGGATGCAATACCAATGAAACAAACAAAAAAATTGGTGCAGCATGCAGGACACCTTGTTGCAGGTCCTTGGAACAGAAAAAATGAATAATCTTATAACCACCATGACGTTTGACCACTGTGAACTGTTCATCATCCTGTTCGTACATTCAGTCAAAACACACTACTGAGCAGTAGGCACACTTCCCGGATGCAGCACGATCGGGATTACGCAGAAAAGTTTGATTTTAATCCCGCTCATATTATATTAGAAGGTCACACCAAACCTTCAAACGATAATCCACTGAAGATTACATATTATGAACAAACGTCACAGCCTGAACGAACTTGATTTTTTGCAAAATTGTTGATGGAAAATTTTACCAAAGTTGTCTGGTCACCATCTAAATGCTTTTTGCTTCAACCTTTGCTCCAATGAGCGTCAACCTTGGCTCCAATGAGCGAGTTTCATCAAAAACACGAACTTACTACCTTGCCCGTGAAATCTAATGGCTGAAAGCCGCGATGACTGTTGACAGAAAAACAACATCTAAATTCCATCAGCTTTTATCAGTTGCCAATTGTACAGACAAGCAGGGGATAAACTGAATTTATTACAATAACAACTGAATAACATAACCTGAACTCTTTATTATGCTCTTGTGTTTAAGGCCGTATGAAACAAGATCTGGAGTTCGGTAATGTGTTTGACTGAATGCATCACGTAAGTGATGCTAAGAATTTATTTGAAAAAATAAAAAAGTAAGCCCAACATCCCAGAAAATAGGTTAGAGTGTCTTTAAGTTGATGCCGAAGATGTGTTCAGTTCCTGAATACAGATCCTACAGCCTTTAGATCATTCTCAAGAAAGCTGCAAAAATACAGTACAAAAAATGTCACAAAATGGGGTCTTAAAACTCACCATTTTTCATATATTTTTTTCTTCCTATAAAAAAAACTAAACAATGGAGCAACTTGAAATGATAATAGTTATGCCCCACAGTGACGTACTTTATGACAAAAATAAATAATCGCATGTATCATCTCAGACTTGGTAAAAAATAATGGCTCATTTCACACTGGACTCGTGCACACCTTTGCATGGATGGACCCAGATGTAGTTGCAATATAACATGGATGCACTGGACTAACAGTCTTCTTGCAAAGTGTGACGTTTTACATCACGTGACAAATCTACTTCCGGACCCAAAAAAAAAAAAAACGCACGTTATTTCATGTAAATTTCACGGTTCAACTAAGGATCTTGAGTTGACAACAGAGCCCAAAAATGCTATGACGCTATGTCAGGAAGTTAAATGAATCGTTCTGCATGTTAGCTTCCATTAAATGGCTGTGACATGACAGAAACGCAGAAAGCTGCAAATTGCAATCAGCGCTAAATAAGTGTCATGTGGGAAAATAAATAAATAAACACTAATGCTTGCATAGACCAAAACGCGGTCACAGAAAAAAAAAATTACTCTGATCATGTTTTGCAAATGGTGCGTACAGTCACACAAATCTTAACCAGAAACAAGACGGGATTAATCACGTGAAGGAATATCAAGGTCAATGGAGCCTGAGAAGTCAGTAAGGGCTGTGGAGGTTCAGAGGGAGTTTTATTTATGAATAAATCTTAACAACTTATCAACATATTTGGAAAAAAAAAAACAGTCATCATCAGCGAGAGAGAGAGATAGATTATCAACAGGTCAAAGTTTGAAGTTTGAATTGAGTCTGCACATGAAATGCCTCACAACCATTTATTGAGGAAAACCAGTAACAAGTGAGTCGTAAAATGAGGAATAATAATCAGCGATAATGCCGTACCCTGTTTGACACGAGTGCTAGAACGGGATTGCTATACGTCATTGTCAATGGACACATTGTGATCTCTAAAAGGATAGAGGAAAAATATCCATTTAAACCGCTTCACCCAAAGCTACTCCAAAAAAAAAAAACCCACCCCACTAGTCGGTACAGTGCCACAGGATACTCCCCGATTATCAGTCCGCTTTACATATCGATTGCATTTTTAGAGCAATACAGTTGACCGCTAGCACCAGGTACTTCTCACAGTGGAAAGGCGCCTTCACTTCAGAAATCAGATCCTATTATAATAATGAAAAGATAACTCATATGCCTTCCGCGGCTGGCGGTTCAGTGTTTGATAGACACTCATTCTGATTTCAGCTACTGCGGTTATGTTGCATAAATACGTATCTAAGGTAAACAAACACGGCAAGGCCCAATACACACCTCCACTTTGTAGCTCTTGTTCATCAACACCTGCACGGTACCATTTATAATACCGCTGTTAGCATTTACGGAACTTACTTTGTTAATCAAAAGAGTTCAAACCCTTTTTCACACGCTCTGGGGAAGAAAAGAAATTTGTAACAGTAAAGAAAGTTACTGGTTCAGCCACCGCAGCAGAGAATATCACATGGGCTGTTTGTTTGAGCTCAGAAGGAGACTTATCATGTGGTGTGTTCCGTCACGGCTTTGCAAGCCCATAGACAGCGCAGATTTACCCTGGAACACAGTTTTTTATTGCAAAATAGCAAAGGTAATGGAAAATTGTTTGCTCATTTCTGTAGAATGTAAAGTGTATGCCTGCTGTTCTTTGAGTGTGGTGTTGGCTTATGACAAGGCTTATATCATTGGATTTTGTGGACTTTCCTCTTTCATTTGATGTATGGTTTGTATGCATAGCACACATTCAGTAGAAACGCTTGCGATGGAGCACTGCTATTATTTTATCCTATGTTTTTCTAGATGCTTATTTACTTGCTTGGTGCTTAGATTGTGCTCGGTTTAGGTAAAAATGGTCATCACAAACTTTTTGCCGAGGTTCTTCCCTTTAAGAGGATATGCCGCATTATGATGATACTATTAGGAAACATGCTGTAATTATTATGTGTAATCACAGCCCCCGGTACCGGGGGTGTTTGGGTTTAAGAGGTTATACCGCATTATGACAGAAATGGCTATGCATTCCATGATGTTTCAAAGACCAGTTTTCATATTGTTTATTTTGATGTATTTAAAGTAAGCACGTCAGGCCAAGTTAGAGATATATTTTATGTAATCAAAGCCAAGACTGTGATCAATCAATTATCTGCTGATTAGGGTTTGGAAAACAGGTGTTTAAATTCTTTCCTGAAACCAAACAAGTAACATTTAACAGGTTTGACTCATTATTAAATGCCTTGTCTTCTTAATAGCCTATTAATAGTTAGTTTCTGTGAGCAATTGTCCTCAATTTTATCAATCAGAAGCCAATTCATTGTTTCATATCATCAATTGCAAATTTCTACTTTTTTATGTTAGAGGTTATTTTCAATATAGCCCACTGAAACTTTTTTTTCATCATGGCCATTTTTAGGCATGTGGTCTAAAAGGGTAAATCATCAGTATGAACAAGAAGAGTGCGATAGAGCCCTAAGGTGATGATGTCACGCTGGTGTCGGAAGTAAAATTTCCCATTCATTTTACCCATAGATGTTTTTTTTCAGTTCACTTTTGAAGCACTTTCCATCGTTTTCCAGCTCCATCGATTTCGAGATTTTATGTCATATTTCTGAGCAGCAAAAAATGTCGTTTTTCTTGACCAGAGTCAGCTACAATTTAAATCATTTTATTTTTTCACCACCATGCTAATCCTATTTGTAGTCTAAAAACTATACTTCCCATGATCCTCCTGATTCACGGGCAGAACGAGTTTAAAATGCGTTACAAATTACCAGCACCTTGCCAATTGCCATAGCTATTTGTTTGCTTAGCTTGGTGAGACTGTGAATTCGTCAGCCACTCTACGCTCTACTTAGTTATATTTACTTGCTAGATATCAAGTTTTACAACCAGCGCCAATTTACTTTAATAGCCAAGCATCTTTGGCCATCGTTGGTTTGGTTAAAAACTCGCTAGCTAGCTAGTGAACAAGATAATCAGCTTTTTCAACGCATCACTGACCGAACTATGTAGCTAATTCAGGTCTGCTTGCTCATCTAACACTAGTTAATTCCTGAAATATTCGCAATTCATTGTTTTTAGCGATTAATATTCACCATGTGAGGAAAGCCGATCAAGCAAACTGACTTTTAGCTGGCTACCTTAGCCAGCGAGCTAGTTTACCGACTTCGGTGGCTGACGAACGTCATATTAGGTGGCAATATGTAAATGCCAACTTGCGAAATGTTCCCGGCTCGACGCTAGCTAAGTAGCCAAATAATGGCTATTCACACCATTTTTATTGACTTAACTAGCTCGCTATCTAGGCTAGCGAACTAGGGATTTCGCTAGCTTAGCCATTTATAGTCGGTGAATTTTAATGCTATCTAGCTTACTAAATGACAGTGACATTAAACTAACCATTCTGTTTCTATTGATTTAGCAATTGCACAAGATGAAATAAGCTCACTAGCTGGCTAGCTAGGTGGTTCACTAGCATAGCTAAATGCTAGCTAGCTAAATGGTGAAATAACTCATCGTGACCCATTCATTTCTAGGCATGTAGCTAGGTAATGGTGGCCCCCTATGTGGTAACGGATGCACAGACATAGACAACGGCAATTTATGGCACTGATCGGCTACCGTCGTTGTACGTTATAAACGTTTGCTGAAACTGAGGTACCCCATTGGCTGGGAACAAATCATGGGGTACTCGCCAGCTTATGCAATGGATATGTAGTTCGCAGAAGTGGACTACAAACTGGACTACAAGTGCAAAAGCATATAATTTTTGGCAATAATGAATTCGATGTGATCATTTGTATCTGTATACCCCATAGGCTAATCTCGGAGCGAGGCAGCTCATAAAATTAATACAAGTTCAAGTAATGCCAGAAAGTGTCCAAACCCCATTATGAATTCCCATAGGGATTTTACTTCCGACACCAGAAGCTAAGTAGCTGTAATGTCATCACTTTAGTACTCTATTAAGAACAATTGGCAACTCATTAGCATTCTGAGATTGGATTTGTGGTTGGAACAAAAACCAGCAGACACAGCGGGTCCCCAGGACCGAGTTTGGGAATCACTGGTCTATACATTGTTTCTCACGGAATTATTCTATTTGTGGTGGTAGCAGGCTGGGATGTTGGATAATTTAGTGAAAACCCTGAAGACCGGTCTGTTAACAGAAGACCGGAGATGGTGAACTTCGTCAAAGCTTTTGCAAGAAATTTGCTGCAAGGTTCAGATAAACAATAACTGCATAAAATGCAGACATATGAGATGTAGCCTCAGTGAACTTAAACCTATTAACTGGAGACAAAACTTTTTTTCCGCTCCATGAAGATAGACCATGCACCAGTTGAATTGAATATGAGTCATCTAAATCGGTTAAGAACTGTAAACATATAAGTGCATTTTTTATCCAAAAAAAGGAAAAAAAAACAGCAGCACCACTTTAATAGTTAGCTAGCCTACAAGTCAGTATAGCCTGGTGATGTGTAAGGCAAAGTTAATGTAACGCAACAATAGGCCTAGGCTGTCAATGCAGCTACATCTGCACAGCTACATAATTTCAAATCATGCAGAGGAGTGGCACATCCTGTGCAATTTAATGCATTTACTGTGGACTACTTTCCTAGCTAGCTACTTTAATTAAAATAACTACTCACAGTGTGACTTACCGATAAACTCACTGATGAGCACCATGGCTAAAGTTACTGCTGATGAAAGTATACGATGTCAGTGGAGGAGGAGAGCAAAGCCCAGGAGGGGAGATGGTTGGGTCGGCTGCATTTACCAATATCAGTGGAATACCCGTGAATCTGGGTTGTCTCAGGTGAAAATTAGTGAGAGTACCCATTGGAAAATGTTTTCCACAAAGAGGAGTATTGGAGGTGATCCTCAGCCCTCAGCTCTCCATCATCGTGGCTGTTTACAAAAGTAATCCACCTCTTCTTCATTTTTCACACGTTTAAATAGGATGGCAGAGAAGATTCCATTTTGGGACACAGCAGGTGGAATAGCTGATTTACTCCCGAGAAAACTGAACACTGGTGACTCAACTAGCGGGCTAAACACAGGGCGTGAGGTTATTAACCATAATTGACCTGCTAGCCACTGATGCAATGCGCTCATGATTTTATATATTGCTAGGGGCAGGGTATGTTAAGGAGGGCTTTAGTGCCTCATCAGGCCCTGTTTTAACCCCGCCCAAATAATCAGGAAAATAAAACTGGGGAAAAACCGTTTAACGGTCTAATGCCACAATTCAGCACTAAGTTAGTTTGCAGTCTTATCACGTTATCAGCATCTATTTCGCAACATGTACATTGTGTTTAGAAGCAATATCGGATTTCATGTTCCCCGGATCCAATGTCAGGTCCTGGTGCTCACTTACAAAGCCCTCCACGGTCAAACCCCAGTTTACATTTCTGAGCTTCTCCAGAGATACTCGCCCAGCTGATGTTTGAGGTCAACCGGCCAGTTGCTCCTGGCATTGCTTCGGACCAGGTTAAAGACCAAGGGTGACAGAGCCTTTGGGGCAGTGGCCTCGAGGCTCTGGAATGCCCTCGCCCAGGACCTGAGAGCCTCGTTCTCTGAACTAGTTTTCAAAAAACGGTTAAAAACACTCCTATTCAAACAGACTTTTGGCCATATTTAGCCTATTTCATGGTATTTCCTTGCTTTTTGTTTTCTTTTTGTTGTTTTTTTATTGTGTCTAACTGTGTACTTGTTGCATGTTATTATTTTTTAAATTTATTTTACCTCTGTGAAGCACTCCGTGCATTCGTGCTGGGAAGAGTGCTATACAAATAAAGTTTTATTGACTTACTTACTTACCCGGACTTTGGACCCTTTGTACTTCCCATCTGACATTCCTGCTTCCGCAAGGTTTAACATCACCTGGCTTTTGCCCCGGGACGCCACTGGCTGGGTGCAGACACGCCCAGTACCCTCACTTCGCTAACCACCAAAGCTGGACTGTGTACTCTTTGTTCTGAGCTTTGTCCCTTCCTCTGTTGCTACTGTATTCCTATTAATAAACACCCTCTTTGGACTGTACTCTGAATCTGCATCTGGTTCCTTGTCTGGATCATTACAAAAACACAATTACAAAAGAATTTACACAGGTGATTCAAATTAAGTTAAAAAATAATTAGCAGCATGTGTCTGCTTGAAAGAGGTCTAACAAACAGCACTTGGCCTGTTCAGTCTCTAAAGTGAGATGAGGATACTAAAGCCTAGTCCACACCTACATGGGTATTTTGAAAAACAGGGTTTTCCTCCTTTGTTTTCCAAACAAATATCCATCCACACAAAAATGGAAAAAGTAAGTGATGCTATAAGTAAGGGATAATCAACGAGTAGATGCGCATTACACGGTTTTAAGGCACGACGCGGAGGCGAATTCGCGTCGGGTGGTTGCCTCCGCGAAATGCCTTAAAACCGTGTAATGCGCACCTACGAGTTGATTATCCCGCTTATACCATGGTCATTTGCCAGCAATATCAAATCACAGCATTCAGACATTTTTGGTGACAGTTTTGCACAAAAAAAAACGAGCTGGTAATCATTAGACCTGAACAGGCGCCGCGCCGTCTTATACCCAATACTATAGGCCAAGCTAAATTGAACCAGCTATCTTAGTTCATCTTACGTTCATGGAGAAAGAATTTTTTGCACAGGCTTACATCCGTTTACCAGCTGATGATTTGGTAACGGATTCCAGCTGAAACGGATATTATACATAACACAACATTATGCGCGATTATGCAGACTGTAGCTAACTTGCTACCCACAATTACAATGAACTTATGACGATTTCCGTAGAGCCAGCAAGCTGAAATCAGCCTGTTGGCATAGCACGTAGCTGGCGAACTGTCAGCAGTTGCTTATACATGAAGTGGACATGTTAGCTTCCTTTGTAACCGTACACAATTACAATCGTTTAATGAATAAAGCCTGATTACTTTGCTGCTATAATATTTACGGTCATCATCGCTTGAGTACCTATTGTTAACCGCCCCGCAGGACGCAACTTATATGACGCCGCCAAATTTACTGGAGGTAGATGAGTAGCTAGGTTTCTGTTATACCCAGCTAAATACCAGCTCTAACGTTGCGATGGTTACAGGTTGGCTAGTGGATGAATTTCGAACGGTGAAACTACCGTAGCTGAACTACCTGCGCGGCTCCACGGTTTTAATGCATACCTTCCAGCCAATCAGAAAAAAGTATTCACCCAGACCATGGTATAATTTGATGTAAGACCATTTTGGCCAATCAAAAGCCTTAAAAACTCGCTATGAGGCACGCACACTCTGACATCACAAACGAAAAACTCTATTCTCCCTGTCCACACGTAAACAGTGATATCTTAACTCTGGAGGGCGCTTTCCAAAAGGTCTGTTTTCAGTGACAGAAAAGGCAGCTGTGTTATGGATGAAAGAGCGAAACACATAGAATATGCTACATTTTTAAAAATACTTGCGTACGTGTTGACAGGGCCCAAGATAGTTGTCGCCGAAATAGCAGATGGATCGGTCACAAAACGGGTAAAATTAAGGTGGCATGGGAAACTGTGTCATAATTATGGTAACATATGCCAAACGCCAAAAACAGCGACAGCAAAAAAAGACCTGAGGCCACAAGTCAAAGCTCTACGTCACAGACAGAAAGACATGATATTTATAGATAGAGTGTAGGATAGCTACTAATAACCCCATGACTACAGCTCTAAAAATCACCACAGGATTGAATTTACCCATATCTGAACCAGCCTTAAAAAAACTGTAAGTCGTTTGCTTCACAACACTGGTATTTCTGGCAGTGTTTCCAATGATTTGACTACCCTCGCAGGCCTTTTTGTCATAACAAGTCATTAGCTTTTGGAAACAGAAAATTACAGGTGTCCATGGAGCTGGCATGAGACATACCGTCGGCTGAGAATTAACTTGGTCTATCTGCTTTTTTGTGAATATTTGAGATATTCTGTCATAATGATTTTTAAGTTAACAAGGTCTATTATAGGTTATGACCCTGCTTAGATATGCACTCAGTTTATGTCAAAGGTCAATATTAGAAAGGTCTATTTTCAAAAAGTAGGTCTATCTGCAATTAACCAATAATATTAGAGGGATCGTATCACGTGACCTCAGGCCTCAGAGACAAAATGGCTGCCAAGACGAAATTTACTGAAGCAAATTTACTGAAGTAAATTTCAAAACAATACCACAACAAATGTGCACTGTGATCAAAGCTAAATAGCGTGGAACTTTTTTTTTGGACGGGCAGTGTATTTTCCAGGTCAGCCAACAAATAGAAACATGTTTCGTGCCATCATCAGTATGGTGAATGATTGGACTGGCCTTGGAAGTGTGACACAATTTGCACATAAGAAGTTCGGCTAACAGTGCGAACAGTTGACTTCTGATTCAAAGCACATAGACTACAGGTCACCTCTCTGAAAAAAATAGATGGGGTTAACACATAATTTTCTCTGTTATAGTCTATGTTCAAGCTGGCATTTAAAAATATTTTGAAAAAGAAATTTCTGTCATATAATCCACCGGTTCCACTGAAATCTGTTGCTGCTCTCAAACCAGAGCAGGTTTTATTCCATCGTCAAGCTCATGCTGGTGCTTTCATCCCTATCAGTTCAGTTATATGGCTCTGTTTATTACAATGCAACAGTCTGATCCCACAAAGACTACATAAGGTGAGGTGAAGAGGTAAAGTGCATGCATTTACAAATTGTAAAACTGTATGTCACACACACGCACACACACGCAAAAAAAAAAAAAAATCTGCTTGCAACCAGGTTATAAGCATGCTAATTTTAAGGCAGAGAAACTTAGATTTGATTGTTCATGTTGGATCAGCCCTTGAGCACTGCTTTCCAGTAAACTAAATAAAATACTCTAGCATTTGGACTCTAATCTAACATGCGTAAGGTTAACAGCTAAGCTATAACATCACACAAAAGGCAGAGGGCAGGGGCTTGAATTGATTCTAGGCCAGAGTGCTGATTGAATATAGTACTACTTTAGAAGACTTGTGTTTGACTCTTCTGTCCAGTAAGCAAAAGCTGGAATACAGACACCTAGTGCAGTGGAAACCTAAAGTGGGTGACAAAGACCTCTCTGCTTGACAATGGGAGGAGGTTGGAGGAGGTTAGCCCCAAAATAGCCCAGGTTACTCAGAGCTGGCAAGAAAGCTTATACTCTCGCACAAAATAGAGCTGGGTGTTCACCTGAACATCAAGAAGGCAATTAAAGGCTTTTCCGCAGCTGGATATTGAGGCCTGGTGAGTCTGAGCACATGCGTTTTGAACACATCCAGAGCCACAAATTTCCACATCCAGAGATATGCAGGAAACATACTGCTGGACCTTACAAGTAAGGTCATTTTCGCGCATGACCACAGTTATTAATCATCCCTCTGCATGCTTGCTTATCATCCTGACAAATTTGTGCAAAACTCTTCATAACATTTTGAGTTATCCAGTCAGAAATATCACTCAGACCCCTGCTAGACAGATATATTTTAACTCTTCCATATCCAGAATCCA
Organism: Gymnothorax javanicus; assembly: GCA_029692085.1. Classification (NCBI taxonomy): domain Eukaryota; kingdom Metazoa; phylum Chordata; class Actinopteri; order Anguilliformes; family Muraenidae; genus Gymnothorax; species Gymnothorax javanicus. Next base: position 103,810,903 of record CM056193.1, on the reverse strand, counting down.
GAATATGTTCCGGATCCTTTCCAAAACTGAATCAACTCATCCTTGGACTACCACCTATCATCCTACTAAATTTTGTGCCAAACCATTCAGAACTTTTTGAGTTATCCTGTTAACAGACAGACAGATGGACAGACAAACAAACAAACGGGTGAAAACATAACCTCCTTGGCGGAAGTAGTTACCATGTCACAGCCAGTATCCTGGTGAGTCAAAAAATGCCTAATTCACTTCCATCTGGAGTTTATGAAGACAATCAAGTGCATGCAGAAAAACAAGTGTAAACTACGGAGGCCGACGGGAGAAACACAGTGCAACGGCCCAAAACATGTCCAATGGGAGAAACGCGCTGTAAAAACACAAGCGATGCAAAATTAAACACGCAAACCACAAAAGCAAATGCAAGAGAAAAACGCTGCATATCTACATCAACACAACAGAAGTGCTCCCAGCCACTATGGAGAGCACCAACTAGAACAACTTTTACTTTTGACCTGAGTGAGACTAGCTAGCTAAGTCGGCAAAAAGGTTTTCGAGCTAGCTTGCTGGCTAACTTTAGTTACCTTGCTTAGCTAGCTAGTTTGCTAGACTAGCCAGCTAACAGTTAAATTTGGCGCATAGAGGTCAATAGAAAATAAGTGAATAAAAATTATCCATTATTTTGCTATCTCACTTAGCGTTTTTTTCTTGCATTTGCAGTTGGCATGTTTTTGAATTTGAATTGTTTCTGTTTTTGCAGCGCTTTTCTCCAATTGGAGACGTTTTGGGCCATTACAGCGTGGTTGCCCCTATCGGCCACTGCACTAAACCGTTGTCGACAGCGAGGTTTGCAAAATGACGGAGAATACCAGCCAAAATGCTAAGAAAAAACAATAAAATAAATTTTGAAAAATGATAATAATTAAACGCTACTACAGTGTTTCAGTCATGCTGTGGCAATGGGGCAGTAACATTGATGCAAAGTTCTACAGCCCTATTTCCAAAAAAATTGGGACACTGTTAAACTATAAATAAAAACAGAATGCAATGATTTGCAAATCACTTAAACCCTATATTCAATTGAAAATAGTAGGAAGACAACATATCAAACGTTGAAATTATTTTTGAAAAATATTTGCTAATTTTAAATTTGATGCCAAAAACATGTTTCAAAGAATTGCATGATACTACAAAAGAAGAAAAGTTGCATCATACTACAAAAAATACATCAGTTGGAAAATTGCACTGCAAATTAGGTTCATTGGCAAGAGGTCAGTATCATGATTAGGTATGAAAAGTCTTCTGCAAGTAAAGATGGCGAGGGCTAAACAACTCTGAGGAAGACTGCATGGGCAAATAGTTCAACATTTTAGGATAACATTCTTCAACATAACATTGCAAAGACTTTGGAGATTTGATCCTCTACAGTACATAATATCATTAAAAGACTCAGAGAATCCACAGAAATCTTTGTCCACGAGGGACAAGGCCATATACCAATACTGAATCGCTGTGATCTTTAGGCCCTTGGTGGTACTGCATTAAAAACACAGGATTTTGTGAAAGAAATCGTTGTATAGACTTGATCACGCTTCTGCAAACTATTGGCAGTGAATGCAGTTTGTCAGCGCATCCATAAATGCAAGTTAAAACTCTGCCATGTAGAAATCTCGCCTTCTCAGGGCCAAGCTCTTTTAAAATGGACCGAGGGGAAGTGTAAAACTGTTTAATGGTATGATTGATCGAAAGGTGAAATTCTTTTTGAAAATCATGGACGCTGCGTCCTATGAGCCAAAGAGGACAGGGGGCATCTGGCTTGTCAGCACACAGTTCAAAAGCCAGCATCTATGATAGCATGGGGGTGCATTATTGCACAAAACACGGGTATCTTTCTCATCTATGAGGGCATCATTAATACTGACCGGTATATACAGGTTTGGAGCAATATATACTGCCATCCAGATGCCTTTTTTAGGGAGGGCCTAGCTTATTTCAGCAAGAAAATGCCAAACACCACATTCTGCACGTATTACGACAACATGGCTCCATAGTAAATAAATCTGGGTGCTAAACTGGCCTGCCTGACAAAAGATGCCACAAAGTGTTGAGCAGCTGAAATCCTTCATAAAGCGATGGGAAAACATTGTGCTTTGAAAACTAAAGCACTTGGTCTCCTCAGTTCCCAAATACTTACAGAGTGTTGTTAAAAGAAGACGTAATGCAACACAGTGGTGAACATGCCCCTACGCCAACTTTTTAAAAACTTGTTGCAGGCATCAAATTCAAAATAAGCATAAACGTATATTTCAAAAAACAATAACATTTCTCAGTTTCAACATCTGATAAGTTTTTATTTACATTTCATACAGGGTCCCAAATTTCGGAAATGGGGTTGTAGTAACATTGTCAGAATATTTTGTGTTCTTTAGGAGCTTTGTTGCCCTTTATATTTATTAATGATGATGAGGTTAATGCAGGAGACAGCTGCTCTTGAAGAAATCAGAGGCCTTTTCCTCTTTTAATCTGCACACAAATGCTTCTTCCATAATCCCCACAATATTTTGATGGAACAGATTAAAGAGTTAGATGATGTTTATGAGAACATGTCCCTGAAATCTTTATGAGCAAGGAAACCTGTGTTCATCTCAATTCTGCAGACCAAAGCAGGTCAAAAATTAAAAGGTAAAAGGTCAGGTTTGTCAAAAAAAAAAGGCACAACAAATGTATCAGGAGAGTAGGTAAAAGCACTTCAAGAAAACTTGTTTTTCTCGGTACATATGCTGTTCTCTTGATACTGGATAAAATATTGACAGGATTTCATAAAGGTTTTATCCTATATTTAAAAAAAACATCAACTAGATGGACCTCAAAGTGGAATGAGGACAAGAACAGGACCCAAGGATAAGCAAGTCCTGCCACATTTTTCTAATTAGTTTCATTTCCTGGTTGTGGAATACAGCTAATTAACAAATCAAGGTGACTGGATTAAATATTGGAGAGGACTTCTACTCTTTGAACGTCAAATTCCCACGACTGAACTAAGTGTAACTTCATGGAAATTTGTATGGCTGGCTGTTGATATAGCTAGCGAGGGAAGTGCCGCTCTCAAAACTTCCTTGGCTAGCATGCACGAATTAACTTGTTGGAACGTCCAAGAATTCAAACAGAATGCAGCTTGAATACTCAGAATGTACTTAGAATGTAACACGAATGTCCCATATGCATTGATTTAGTAATTGCTGACTACAGCAGGGGAATGTAAATATGCCACTAAAACTGACGCCGAATGCGTGAGAGTTAACAGGTATGCGTTATTAATGAAAACTGGCCACACCTGATAATGTTGAGAGTTTTCGGAGTTTCTGTAATGGTAATTTAAATGAATGATTGAAAACAGGTCATAACCAATCATTATTTTTAAGCCAGTTCCCCAGCCACCACTGATTCCAGCGGCAATCGAAAGATTCCGACGGTATTCGAAGCACATTCCAGCTGAATTATTTTAATATCCAAATAGATTCCTGCACCAATCGAAATGCATTCGAGGTGCATTCTGGCTCATTCAAGGCGCATTCTGGCAGGATTTGACGTGGCTTGCCATTTCGATTCTCCCTCAAATGTAATCAGAATGTTTTGAATGCTGTTGGAATGCCGTAAGAATATTTATAATGCAGTCAGAGCGCAGTTAGAATACACTTCGAATGCCGTTCGATATTTCTCCACTTCGAATGCACCTGGAAAGTTTTGAGCATGAGCAAAACATTCGGGCCGGCCACAAGAACGGGCCCGAATATTTGGAATGTACTCAAAATACAGTCAGAATTTTTAGAACGCACTTCAAATATCCAGGAATATACAAAGAATTTTCATTCCGACGGCATTCCGGCTCATTCCGCCTCTAGTGTGACTAGGGTTTTACACTTAAAATAACCAGGAAACAATGCGTTAATTTAATTGTTAAATTCAGTTAGTTTATAACAGTGTAGTTTAGTCTACAGTAATTTGTTCTGTCGTGAAATGGCGATTATTTGCGGCATGTTTATCAAGGGTAATTCCAAGTTGATGGATGGCCTATAGAAACCCTGAAACTCCTATCTATTTTTTTGAAAATGGAAGATGGGCAGAGTAGGCTACACACTCAGCAAAATATACAATGTTGTAATATTTTATTTAATAAACAATCAATCGCTGTTACTGTGTTAACTTCCATGTAACTCCCTTTTCGAAATTGCTAAACAGAGTTGCATGGGACCATTTGCAAGCCTTTAATATTTTAGTGAATCTGACATTTAATTTGTAAGTGCGATAAATGGAAGCCTTGCAGCCAGACTGAACCAATCCACACAGAAGACATTTTGAGAAATTGGTCCTTTTAACTTTCCAACTGATCTGAATGGACAAGTTTGAAAGAGGTCATGTAAAATCACAAACCACACTTTGATGCAGCTCAATAATCTGTATGAAAACCTTTTATTTGTTTTGAAAAGAAAAAATGTAAATGTCAAAAAACTAATTTGAAATGGTTGGTTCGTTATGGCTCATGCTACATAATATATTGTAAAACAAAAATTCTGAAGAAACCCATCCCCATGCTATGACATGTTAAACCAAAATTTAATGCCAATTAATACTTTTACACATATTGAACTGATATGGACAGCTGTTGTCTGCAAGAGGAAATAAACCGTTCCATGTATTACCAAATACTTGGCCCAGGATAACAAAGGTACCACGTGATGGAACTGTGAACCACTGAAGTCTCCACAGTTTCAGATGTCAAACACAAGTTAAACAAAGAGTAACAATGCTCAAATGAAAAGAGCATGCCCACTAGAAAAGACTACCGACATATGAATTCCACAAATTTGCTTTGAAATTAAATGTAATCAAATGGAATTACCAAGTTTGGCAACACTTTGTAACTTTCAAACATGACTATCTTCATACACTTTTAACAATGTTACACAACAGTTATCTTAATGGGAGATGAACACGTTCACCACTGAAATACTACCACTCTTCCAGGAAGTTTTCACAGCTCAGAATTTCTCAACCGAAGTAAACATGGGGGTATTCCTGAGTTAAATGGAACCAGGGAGTGTGACTGTAGTGTAGGTGTCACAGACAGGAATCTGATGGAAGGGGTTTTCATCAACATCATTCTCATGCTCTTAACGCTGATACAAACAGTATAGTCCACTGACAGAGACTGCAAGTGATGAAGGTTGATCACTATGCTCAATATATCATTTTCAGTTAAGTTCATCACTGAGATGTCTAAGCACTGAACAGTATTATTTCGCAGTCGAACTTGATGAGAGAAGCCATCAATGTTATAATAGTCAGTTAGAACTATCTCTTTGATACAAGTCATGAACATCAAAAAGAAGGCAGATTTAATGTAAGGTTTATGCGGCAGATACAAAGTTGTAAGGTTTCTGAAGCCAAAAAGTTGAAGCAAGAAAGTGTAGAATGGAATGGTCGGTAAACTTCAGCATTTAAAAATGTTGATAGGAGCTGATGGTTCTCTTTGGTGTAATTATATCTGCCTGTTTAGAGCTCTGTGCATTGGTTTTTTTAAGTGTCACTTGCTAATCAGTGCCTTGGAGACCTTTGCTGTTTAGTTTATATGGTACTTTACGTTACAATACAGAGGACTGGACTACTATCTCAATTTTCATGAATTTGTGGGTTGGTACGGTTTTGGAGCAAGGTATCCAAATGCTGTATCCATCATATTTAGCCTACAATTTAGCGACCATACGGGTACACTAGATGTAAACCTTAATAGGCTAATCAGTTCATGACATTGAGTGAGTAAGTTCTAACGTGTTGCACTGAAATGAAATGGCTATTTTAGCGTGGACGCATTGAACAGAAATTATGAGTTCGTGCAGGTCAAGTTTGGCTCTAAAATCACAGAATGAATAGTGAATTGCGAGTGTTTAGCGAGACTTGTACAGTCATCATGTGGAATCCCCCTCCACCCTAGCATTGCGGGTTCAATCGCCCCAATGCACCATCCCCCCGTAGTCGGCGCCAGTGCCTATTACAGCCAGCTGGTAAAGTTAGGGCAAAAACCAAATCCGTCAGCCAATCATAGTCTGCAAGTAGTGGGTGCGGTGTACATCATTTTTCGGCCAATGAAAGTTGTCAGAATTTTTCCTCAACCTATATGGTTTGGGAATTGCAAATCCGTGGGCCACTGCAAAAAGGACTGAAACTGCCGCAGCTAGCACCAATTCACCGGCACAGACCATGGCATTTCAGGATTCGAGGGACTTTTTTACGGGGGGGGTCATAAAACTGAATCCCCCCAAGAGATGGCACCTATGCTTGCAGGTATGCTCTATGTGCACCATTACAATAAGTTTTCCTCCTGCAGGCTCTCAGGATCAGGACAGTACTACATGCAAATGCCACTGAAATTAAATTGAAAATAGCCAACTGCTAGTTGTCAAATGGTCGGTGGCAGTGCTTAGGGAAAAGAAGAGTCCATAAAAGTTACTGGTAGGAATAAGCCCATGGTTTAATGTGGGTTCTCTAACATTTTTAACAGCCCCTAACATTCTGTCCCATAATGTGACTGAATTCTAATGCCAGCCATCTAAAAATACCCAATGAAGTTTGTAATCCACTCTACTCAGAATTTACATCGTTGAACCAAACCAAATATCAACAAGTGGTGCCAGGCACAACAAACCCCGCCCCTCGCACTTACTTTCACCTACTTGTACGAAATTCAATAGGGATCTATTCTGGGTGATTGGCAATCCCTATACCGAATTTGGGGTGAATCTGGCTATTAGTTTTGCCGCTAGAGTGTTAACAAACAAACAAACACACAAACATAGAAACAAACCGAACCGAAAACAATACCCCTTCCCTCACCCTTCGGGTGGGGCAGGGTAATAAACCTATGGATTGTGCAAACTAAGATGAAGGGGCAAATATATTTTTGTGTTCACATATTCTGTGAAATATGTTTTGACAAGGTCAAAATGAAAAAGGTCCACACCTCTTGTGAATGCCTAAAGAATATTTAATTATTTGTATATTAGCATTCTACTGCTTTCTGCACGACAGCATGTTTTCCTTTTTGTAATTGGCAGCACAATGGAACCAATCAGATTTGCTTTTTTCCTCAGAATGAAGTTCAGTAACAAGAAATCCTATGTGCATTATGAGCCTATTGCTGAAGAGCCTACAACCCTTTTCACAAGCAATGGCAATCATACAATATGATGGAATCAACTGTCTTTGTATGTGAAGACCCCAAAATGCCAGTGGGATTTTAGACCAAGTAAAAGCCTGACTATTAATATTCAAAGTTCCCCCTGAGCAGTCTGAAATTTATAGAACAGTCTCTCGGATTGTACATAAATAACAGAGCACTCTGGAATGAATAATTTAATAACACAGCAGATTTCACATTATGGGTCTAAGTTCCATATTGAAATGCCATTAGTAAATAATTGTAGCTGAGACTGCATGTCTTTGTGAGGGCAAGAGATGAGAAATGGAGAACACTGAATGATGCATATATCCCTACCTCAGGCAATTGCTTTTCAATAAAACTTAAGAGAGGGCTACCAGAATAAAAGCATGAGTGCTTATGTGCAATAAAAAAAAAAGTACTTATGCTGCCGCTTGGTTAAAAAAAGCCTAATTCAAGGGTTAGTTTTCTTCCTGGTGATGGATATTACAATAGTTTAAGTGGTCAGAATAAGGCCCTTTAACACAAGTGTAATGGTATCTTAGATCAAAACTGGGCATTTCTAACGTCATTTCGGTTATTATGTGACAAAGACATAACACAGCTGTGACACTGTCATTAAAAGGGTTGGACTAATACGAATTATATACCTGTAGGTGTGGCAGGGGTTTGGTTCCATCAAGGCTAATCCGACTGGCCACTCTCAATCCCTTTAAAACCAGTGCATTCATGTAATGTGCAATGTAATAATGCCTGGACCTATTTGGGGGGATTAAGGTCGATTTTCCAAGCAACGTATTCTGAATGAAAAGACGTGGGCGATTTAAACCGTATACAAAAGGGCATACGTGATATTAAAACAAGGGCGAGACTGAGGTTAATTATTTGTATTTCTCCCTCCCAAAGAAAATATTCTCATGTATAAAAATACCCTTTCAGTCTTCCTTTCCCATTTGAACACACTACTATTCTGCAGGCATTATTTATAGCGTATATGATGAAAGAGGAAGGAAACAATGGATCAAATCAGGCCCACTTCCGGTGCAGGGTGACTCGATGAAAACAAAACTCACGTGGCCCGTGAAACCGAATTGAAAGTGATGCGAACGAAGTAATAATCCATCAAAAAACATGCCCAAGTCGTGTGTAGCGTTTGGTTGTTCGATCACAACATGAAACTGGGAGGGAAAATTTCATTTCACATATTTCCAAAGGAAAGTACGTGACGTGAAGCATGGATACAAGCTGTCAAAAGACAGAACCCTGATGCATACATGCCAACTCTACCGCTTTTGGCGGTAGACTACCGCTTTCGGGGCATTTCATTCTGAAAAAAACGCCCCAAAAGCGGTAGAGTTGGCATGTTTGCGGCAGCAAGTGGGAACCGTCAGCTCATGCCGTGCTGTGTGGGAAGCATTTTATCGGAGGTGAAATAGCAAATAGCTAAATATTTCGTTAGTTGGGAATTAACTGGGAATTACTTTTGCCATTTGCTCTCATGCTTTTAATTTACAACTGTAAGTACCTGCAATATTTAGTGTCTGTGACACAATGATGATCAAAATAGTCAAATGACATCTCTAGTACCTTATAATAACTACTACATGCTGTATTTACTCGCAAAAAAGAAAAATCGCTGATACAAATACTCATAAGGTGGATAAAAAATTGACATTTGTTGATGAGATAACACGAAGACGAACACACAAGGTTAATTGTTTTCACCGAGTGCCTAATTGGGCCAGCCGGAAGTGACGACACCGCGACTCTGAGAATATGAATTTTTTTGCAAACAGCTCTCCTGGTGGCAATTCAGTCCCATGAAACTACTATAGAACAATAGTGTTTGCATTAAAAGGTGATTTTGGTGAGTCAAAATGCAAACAAGATGCCACAATTATCAAAACAAAGGAACCAGGCAAAGATCACAGAGAAACCAAAATTGCTTCTTCAGTTAACAAAAGAAGCAGAAAGGCACTCTCAAAGACGATTATCCAAAGACAGACTGAAGTCAGGCAGGGGCTAACAGGAACACAGGCGGTAAGGCAAGGCTTCATCGAAGGGACTGGTCTGAGGTCAATAACTGGGAGGTCAGTCTGAGAAATCAGGGCATGCTGGGCAGGTACACACCTTTGAAATAAGGTCATGGAGGGATTGGAATAAGCCACTCACCAGGACTGCAGACACTGGGAGGAGTTTCACTAATTAATTGTTTGTCACTTTCTTAAGATTAAACACCAAAGACTGAAGACAACAATGCTGCAAAGGGTAGATGTCTGTAGTCCATGCTTGGGCTAAGGGATCCGTTTTCCTTCTACATAAAGAAGTTGTTGGTACCGGCTGGTGAAGACGAAGGTCGGATGATACTGGAAGCTTGGGCCTCGGAGATATAATCATCCATCCCTCTGGATTCTGGTGCTGAAAGGGAGTACAGCAGGCCCATAGGAGGCGATGTCCCCAGGAAAAGATCAATGACCCAGTCATACAGGCAGTGTAGGGGAATTAACAAGGCTTTAGACTTGCAGAAGGCCTGGCAGAGATTGTGGTAAATTGGAGGGATCCCCATACGGTCCAGCAACTCCTGGAAGTCGGGAGGAAGAGGTGCGACAGGGCTGGAAGAAGACTGCAGGCAGGACTTTAAACAGGAAGGACTCCATTCAATAATGGTGTCACTGGCCCAATTTTTGTGAGGATTATGCCTTTCCAGCCTTGGCCTCCCCAGTACCATAGCAGCATGTGGTAATTCCATCATATAGAAGACTAAGGTTTCAAGATAGTCACCAGAAGCTCTCATCTGGACTGGACTGGTGGTTTCAACAATGTCAGGAAGCCCCTTCCTGTACGGGTCTGAGACTGGATGAGCACAGGCAGGGGGTCATGGGGACCCCAACTGCCTGCTGAGGGCAGGGTGGAGGAAATTGCCATCCGCCTCAGAATCAATGAAAGCTTTAGCTGAAAGCTGACCCTCCCGCCAGAGAACAAAAAAAAACAGGTCAAGGCTCTGGTGAGCATTTCTCCCTCCTGGACAGATCAGGGTTGTCAAACTGGGCGGTCAATGATGAGGATTGGCTGCAACGCAGTACAAACAGAGACCAGAGTTGATGCGACATTGTCACTTTGCAGGGTGGGGGTGGTTGAATCTGGCACAGTCTACTTGCATGAGCTCTGAAGGAGATGGTTGATGAAAAGGTAGGGCAAGTGAACTGGCTGTTCCCAATGACGGAGGGGTCTGAAGATGAGTTTACCTGTCCACTTGCCGCTCCTAGAGGCAAGCATCAGCTCTAAGAGTGAGATAGCTCTTCAAGTCCTGGTGGCAGGAGGCACATGGTCAGCTTGTCCTATATGCCATGAGTCAGGTCATACAGATTGATGCCATAGAGTGCCCGTGGGTCCAATGGGAGGAGGCTGTAAGCATACAGAAATCAATGGAATAGTCTGTGACTGACAAGTTGCCTTAGTGGAGCTGAAAAAAGGTGCCATAAAACAGCATGTCTGAAGCAGGAGCGGTCTAAAACCTCCTTCATTTCGTGAGAAAAGGCAGAGAAGGTGTATACAGCTGTGTCCCCAGCCTCCCAGAATGCCGCAGTCCACTTGTTGACACACCCAGTCAAATGGATGATGGCAAAGGCGACTCGAGAATGCTCAGTGGGAAAGGAGGATGGCTGAAGGTAGAACACTGTGACAAGCAACTGCGGCAGGTAGATGGGTTGCTGTCGTACTGCTCCGACTGGGCTTAGGCTGGCTCACCGCTGCACACCACTTGTGGGAGTTTTAACAAAATGTTTGTCAGGTCTAGTGAACCAGCAGCAAGAAGCTTATGGTGATTTGGTAGCTGCTACCAAATATTAAGTTAAAATAGCAGACAAACGCAGATATCCGTGATAATCCAACATTTCACATGCAAATTTTATAAGCTGAATTTAAATGACACCATAAGACAGCTACCAAAATATTTAGTTATACACGCAGAGCCTACTAATGTTTGTATTTATCAATACGTTTTAAAAATTAAACTGAATATTATAACCCACCAGCTATCCCAACAATCTCCACTATTCTCCTGTATGCATAATTTTTTAGGTGCCGGGAGTCATGCATAGCTGCGCCTCCATTTTGATATTTGAAATTTGTACCTCCTTGCGTTATGTTGATTGGCGAGTGGCTGGCGATTGGCGCTCCTAATTTCAATCAGGTTTAAAATTTGGCTGCTTCCTTCACCTACTCTGTGTTGCTCCGCTCTGCCTCCGGTCCAATAGTGCACTGCGCAGGGGCTCAGTAGAGAGTGAACGGGAATGTGACTCTGCCCTCCAAATTATCGCACCACACTGCTGCTTTGTGTTCTTAAAGTTAGGCGTCCAAGATTTTTTTTTTTTTTGAAATGAATCAAGATCAGGTTGCACCTTTAGGGGCACTGGGGATAAAAATTGAAATGCATCTAATTTTACATTTTGTGTTATATTCAGTAACTATAGTATTCCCCTGATAAGTGCTTCAAATTTCATGGACTAGTCACAAATACTAGGAGTTCTCTGGCTTCAAATGTACGCATACCCGCAATCCATTTTGTGACGTTGCGGACACTACAGCAATAAGAGTAATGACTTAAATGTCTTGGAAAAAAACAAGTTTTATTCAATAAAACATGCTAAATACACACCCTTGTGGCATTATTACATCATAAATACATAACTATCGGCTCAATCCAAATGACTCTTCATATTTATTATGTCAAATTTATTTGCATAAATCACTGTAGAACTTTTCTCATACCACAAACATTTTAGTGCATTGTTACTTTTTGAACACCCTGTAAATCTTCAGTGGATGTAGATTAGTTCTGTCATTAGGTAATTACTCTAGTTTTAACTTTTAATAATCATATTATATGAATATATTCATTTGAAGAGTGGTTCATGCAGTATTAGAGGATGTGAGGGAAAATGTTGTGGACACTACACACCGTAGCGGACACTACAAACAATATTTGAATTCATTTGTGCACCACAAAAGGACCTACATCTTGAATTGATTTTACTGAATATAAACCTTATTTTAGGAGCATTATTCAACTTAGGTGGTATAATCCCACTTGGTGAAGTCTTTACAGAAATATATTCTTGAAAGTATACCGTTGCGGACACTACATAATTTTGGCGACACCATTTGATACCAAAATCAAAGCAATATACCTGACAGGGAAGTGTTCCCTTATCAGAAGTGTTGTCATTTCTTAGTAGGAATGGTCATAAGATACTCGTATGTAACTTTAAGATGTTTTGAAGTAATTATAATCCCTTCAAGCGAGTAAATATTTAAAAACTAAGGCAAAAAATGAAAAATCAATGATAACAGGACATCAGAGATTCTAATTGCGATAATTATGGCATCCCAGGTGGGATCGCCGCAAAATAACAAGCAAATAAACCAGAAAAAATACAGAATTAGTATATGCATAAAACTAGTCAACTTTTTTTTTGCTTCATTTCGAAAATCACAACTCAAAATCAGCTAATGTTAAAATGCCCCTCCATAACGATGTGAAGCCTTTGTGTAGCATTTCACATGTTTATAACAAATTCTTATATTTAGTGGACGTTTGTTCGTCTCGCTCTCTTTTTTGTACTTTTTAGGAATTGCTGTTGACCCGCATTGTACTATTATCATTCGCTTTTGAAGCTCAGCTTCAAAAGTAATAACATACAATTATTTTTCTTTGCACTAAAACCCGGTCATCGTCCTTTTATTCCAGTGCACACCTCTTCGTGCACTGAAAAAAATCATTGCAAACTCACAGTTTCAGAGAAATGGTTGTATTTTGTTAAAGAAAATAGAGGATGGTATGGCCTAAAGAGCCCTGATCCAGCATCACCAAGACTCACTAGGACTTCCTGGAGAAATAAAGATAAGCGTGACAGCTTCAATATGCTCGTAAGAATCTACCAGCCAATTTTTTTATGAAGCTAAAGCACAGCGTACTGAAGAATATTAATGCAGTCTTATTTGCATCATAGCTTACTTGCCTTTTGCATAGTGCAGTATCTCTGGCATCCCCAGTGCCTTCTTTTCATCACATTATTGTGCATACTTTAAAGCTATTTTAATTGATCAATTTGCGGTGTTTGAAGGACCAATGCAGAAACTGTGTTTCAATGTTGTTTTTTAGCAGTTAGATGACATTGTTATTAAAATCAGCCAAGCTGAATCTTTTGTTAAAAAGTGATGAGGCATTATTTTGTCAGATGCAAATTCATTGAAAGCTGTGCTAACAGTAATCCCAGCAGTGCTGAGGATTTTAAAAGAATGGGCAGAGAAACAAGCAATAAAACAGCTCTGTGAAATAATAAGATTCTACCCAAGGGTCCACGTCAACAATAGCCAGTATATCCACAGTCCAATCCCAGTCAAAATGGGATGGTAAAGCTGTCAGAGTGATGGAAGAACCTGCAGACCACTGAATCCCCAAAGTACTGAAGTGCAGTTTCACTGAACCTCAAGGCCAGTGTCCATCTCATTCCTACACCTGGTACAGCACTTAAGCAAGTCCCCTCAAAACCTCAGAAAAGTGTTGAACACCTAAAATTGGGTGAATACACAGCAACTACAGAAACACTGAGACTGAGATGAGATTGCTGGCAATGTATGAACAGGTTTGTGATGAGAAGGACAATCTTTAAAAAGGGCGTCTAATATAACCTTACATAATGTTATGCAACGAAACTTAGTCTAACATCGAAACTAACAGTGCTAAACCTTAGTCACAAAAACATACTACACAGATGTCTGCAAATCACTTGAAAGTAAAATGTGATCAACATGTAAAAGTAAACGATAACAGAATTTGACAGAAAATATGACTTCAAGGTATAACATGAAATGGTATTTTAATTGTATTCTCTTTCTGCTCATGATAATTAGTTTATTGTAAGGCCACACCTCCAGCTGTCCAGCTCACCGGTCTACTATGACCCAGCCAGCACTTTGCCCCATCATTCAATTATCACCTGCACCTGTTGTTCATTTCCACTGTGCGGTAGCAGTGTGCTATTTAAGACCAAGCTTCGCACTTAGTCTTTGCAAATTCTTGTTCAATACATGCCTGGGCATATTTATAGTCTTGTATGGACATATTTTCCGCGTGTCGCGTGTATTACTCTCAAACTCTAAGTGCTGTTTATTGTTTCATACCAGTACTTTATTTAACGGAACCTCGTTTCCATTTGTTTTCCTATTTTCCTATTTCCCATTTGTAATGTCTGTATTACTAATAGTAACTAAGGAACCTCATTCCCATTTTGTTTTGTGCTGCAAAATTTGTGCCTTTTGATGTGCAGTAGACATAATAAATACAACCAAGTCCATCCTTGCACCTGAGTCCAGTCCTTAATTTCCAGTCCTCCGTCCATCTGAACTGTGCACAAAGTACAATCGTTACATTTATCTTCAGTTAGATGTACAATTATTGGCACCACTGACAAAAAATAATACAATACAGCATAGTTAATTGTCGACATCTTGAGTTCAAACATGGGTAAACTCTATAATTTTATTTCAATACCTTTATTCTTGGATTTCAGTGTTTTTCATCAAATATTCTCCTTCTTAAAACCATAGGTCTCAGAATTATTACTTCCCCCCGCGATATTATAAACAAGTGGTGACAGGCGCAACATACCCCACCCAAGAGAGAAGTTTTAGTGTTTTTGACCAGAGACCCCCCTGATATTTGACCTCTATTGCTGAGCCTAATGACATCACACTACAGCGCAGCATATGTTTAGAAGTGGAACTGAAAAATGAAAATCTTGAATCCAGTTAGAAATTGGAAGGAGTAGATTGAAGGAAGTTATAATGAAAAAACAATTTTCACTTTTTTCAGGCAGTTTGGCCTTGCCCATGACCCAGTTAGGTCCAAATTTTAATCAGGTGATCCATGAACCATTGCACCCCTTTTTTGGTGCTGAATTGCTGACCGACGCACAGACAAAAAGACAAACTGACAAATACCACCAAAAACAATAACTTCCACCTTTGGGCAGGGAATTAAGATCATCAGTATGCCTTGACTTTGGGCATTCCATATGCAAAATAGCAGCATTTAGTCAAATAAATATTTGATAAATAGAGAGTACAGATTAGACAACATCACAACACTATTATCAATTATTGCGGTTATAAATACCTCTAATGTTAGAATCCAAAAGGAATTTGGCTTTATGTTACAGTCTTTCAGAGGCTAGCCTCCCAAGTCTTAGATCTTCACCCTGTACAGGCGAAGGTGGCCAGCTGCTCCCTCATCAAAGCCATGTTCAAAGAGATAGGCTTCTTTAGATTGTGAAAAAGTCTTCATAGAACCACCCTTTGACAAGATCCAAATTGCACGAAATTTAAAATTTAAATATGCTCGGAGACAAATTTTCTCTCAAGTGATAAGAAAATGCCTTGAAAGCATACATCTTCAGCACAAGCAATAATAGTAAAAATAATTTATATCCCACAATACTTCAAGCAATACCTAAAATTGAGTGAATAACTGAAGACAAGAAAAAAGGCAATATAGACAGTAAAATGTCTCATGTTAATTCAACTCCAGTACATTTGAATGTAATAGGAATAATGTGTAATCCACAAGACTTGATTTTGAAACATTTTACTGAGTCCTTAAAATATATGAGAATCATTGGGATGATACTAATTGCACTACGTAACACAAATTTTGTTCCTGGGTAGTGTGTTATTTCTTTATTGCTTATGTTGTAAAAGAATAGAAAATGCCCATTATTCCCTTTAAACTTTGCTTTTGTGACCAGGATTATGTAATTTAGGAATTCACCCATTTTCAATGTAAAAATAGGCAAATTTGCACATTGTCATTTACATACTGTCTGAATAAAACAAAATATGAATCAAATTCATTAAGTTTGTATCATATCAAATTTTTCAATTCAAGCGGGCAAAAAGTGTCTGTCTTATCATCTAGAGTTTTTTTTTTTTTTTTTTTGCTGTGCTCGTGGGTAAAATGAGATGCCCAGAGTTTGTGTTGATCCCTGATAAGCATGCCAAAATATACCTTGTTGCCTTCATATATTTTAGCAGATGCTGTCACAGATTACTATTTTGCTCTTGTCTTGATAAATTGGCCACATACATTCCAGAATGCTTCCGGAGAATTCTTGCAGCTTCTTAATGCCATCTCTGAAAAATTCAGTAAGCTCAAGAGAATTCTCTGTTAGCAAGTCAGCACTGAATCTATCTTTGATATTCTGGAAAATTGATAAAGTTGAAACTTTCCTTACCCAGGTCACAAAAGCAAAGTTTGAAGAGAAAAATAGGTCTTTGCCATTTACTTTAGGTGGAAGTAATTGGGAAATAACACTTTCTGCCCAGGAACAAGAAAATGTCAAAAATTTGTTACAGTGTTATTTATCAGTATTTTCTCTGCCTTTCTGTTAGTGCAATGCATACTCTGACCTCTGCTATCATCTCATACTCTTCAACTTTCCCTTTTCCCTACAGATAACACTAACTGACTTTCTAGTGTTTCTAAAAATACATGCATAATTGTAAATTACCCAGCAGTACTGTTGATCCAGCTGAATAACTGAGACTGGTGGATGAGAATGATTTCTGACATTACAAATGCTCATTGATCATTAATAATGCAGTTTGCTCGTTCTATTCTGAACCAAATATTTGTTAATAGGCCATTAATGGAAACATTGCGTGAAACTTGCTGACAAAATACAGGATGAATGTTTACTTCGCTATGGTGAATTCAAATGCTCTGTTATTGTACCAAGTATCTGACACTTAACCTAAATCTTAATTTTTTCACAAAATTACCCCCTGTTCTGGTTGCTGGTTTTGCTACAGCGAGATTGCTTTTTCAGGAAGACCATCATAAAAAGGATAATTTTATTTTCATGCACCATTTCAGACTGGTGCTTACAAAGCTAGGTCAGTGCCAGCAGTAGGCTATTGTCAAAATAGTGTCCTCTGTTACATGATCTGTTTGAGTGCTTGTGCTTGCCAACTATCCAAAGGTTTTATCCAAAGGCCACCTAGCTGTAGTGCAAATCTAAAATCATTGGGAGAAGACTGGATGTGGTACTACCTGCAAGTTCTGTGTATAAATTTGCGTGCACTACCACAATTGAAAAGATGCAACATTCATTACTTGGACCGTTGGCCAAAAGTGAGAGGCCATGGGCTGGGTAAAGCCTCTGAATTTTGACTGAAGGGCAGGATAGTCTTGAGGGTGTAGCATGCAATGACATTCTAGTCAATTCTGTGCTTCCAACTGTTTGGGAATGCCCAGTCCTGTGTCCCTATGGCAATGCCCCTGTCCACAGAGTGACAGTCCATGCACCGTTTGGCCCGGTCAGAATAGAGCAACATGACCGGCCCACACATTCAGCCCCATTAAACACTGTTGTGATCAACTGGTAAGCTGACTTCAAGCCAGGCCTTATGGCCCAACATCACTGCTCAAAACCACTAATGCTTTTTCTGGCTTGAATGGAAGCAAATCCCAGGAGAAGAGTTCTAATACCTATACCGACTATCGATACTGGACATCAAAAGCCTTCCCAGAAGAGTGGAGGTTGTTTCAACAGCAATGGGGGGCTGGGGAAAAACTGCTATATAAATGCGGGAGCGTAAAATACTGTCACCAACAAAAGGTTTGCCGTTTGGATGTAGGTGACTAAATGCGTAAGAGCCTATGTTTCAGTGATTATCGTGATGATCAATTTGCTACAGCTGGCAACAACCCTTTTAATCCTGACTGACTTATTTCTTAGACAATCTTGTTGAAAGACATATCCCATGGTCGAGGAAAAGATGTTGTTTCAAACGGGGCAAATTATTGGCCTGTATCAAACAAAGAAAACAACAAGAGAGATTGCTGAAATCAATGGAATTGGGTTAAGATCTGTCCATGCATTATTAAAACCTAGAAGGATTATGGTGAACCGTCAACATGGTGGAAGAAATCGGTGGAAAAAAAATCATTAATGATCATCCTCATACATCACAAAAATGCTTGGTGAAGTCTTATCGTAAAAAATCAGCTGTGGAACTTAGGGCTGCATTTAATTTTGAAAGTATGAGCATTTCCACACATACAATGTATTTTGTAACAAGAACTTACGGAATTGAGATTAAACAGGCACATGGCTGTTTAATGAGGGTAACTGGAAAAAATGACTTTACTTTGCTAGGGAGCATAAAGATTGGACTGCGGAGCAATGGAAAAGGTCATGTCGTGTGATCAGTCCAGATCTACCCTATTCCAGAGCTTTGGGTGTGTCAGAGTAAACAAGGAAGCCCCTGAAACAATGCACCTGTCACGGACAGTGCCCACAAGCCTCTGTAGGCAGTGTATGATCTGGGGTTGCTTCAACTGGTCAGCTCTAGGTTCAGCGACATTATGCAGCAATAAAAGGAAGTCAGCAGACTACTTAAATCTACTGAATAGCCTCGTAATTCCATCAACGGAATTTTAAATCTCTGATTTCTTTATCTTTATTATGTAACATATTCCCGGATGACAATGCCTAGACTCATTGAGCTCAAATTTTGAAAAAGTGGTTCAGTGAGCCTGAGGAATCATTTTCACACATGAATTGGCCACCTCAGAGTCATGACATTTACCAGTTGAACGTTTTTGGAATGTGCTGAAGAAGACTTTACGAAGTGGTTTGATTCTCCCCGTGTCAATGCAAGGTCTTGGCCAAAAATTAATTTGACCCTGGACAAAAATCACTGTTTTAACAGTGCATGAGCTTGTCAGAACAATGCCATGATGAATGCACCCCGTGATCAAAGCTAACTGCGGTCCAACAAAATAATAGAAAGTGCGACTTCTTTTTTGGCCAGGCAATGTATATTTCAGATGTATAGTACAGGCTAAAACTGCATGGTAACTCAGATACAGGTGCAAGGAATGTCAAAATAGTAAAATAATTTCAGGAGGTCACTCCAGCAGTTTTCCTATCAGGACCGCAGCCGAAGAAGTAAACTGAATGTCATGGCCAACACTGCATGTTCAATTTCCGCAACGCTGAACGGTGCCAACATAGACTTTGTGAGGGCATCAAATTTCCCATCATTTACAATAACGAAGGACTATCTAGTGGAGGATCACGCCAGCCACTCTTCCTGCTTCCCAACTGACTCTATTAACATTGCGCAGGTTCCACTAGACTCTACAACTGCATTCTGGAAATGCACTCACAATATACCATAAATATGTCCAATCAAAAATAACTGTGAGTGAAGCACTCATTATTCAAATGCCATCATTTGATCTCTAGGCATCTCAGTTTATTTGTAAATCAAGAGACGGATGGGATGGATAAGGCAGCTAGAAGGAAGGAATGAATAACAGAAAGGCCACATTATAGCCATGTAAAGGACACTTCTTGGAATACACATTCCACATTCAAAGCATATGGGCTGAAATGCCTGTTCTCTTATTCAAACTTTTGTATGATCAAATCACAGTATTTTCATTTCCAAAAGTTGAGTTTCATTGCTAAAAATTGAGTTCTTTCTCCGGCCTGTTTCAGATCAATTTCATCAACTGAATTAGTTTTTTGTGAATTTATCAGTCTTCCTTCTGGTTAAAAAAATCCTGATTTATTCCAAGCTACAGAGACCATCAAAGTTCATTTTTACAAATAGAAAGTGATACCTGCTTTTTAACCTCTCTCTTTAATAAAAGTATTCATACAATAGGTGCCCTCAATTAGGGGATCTATTACTTTCATTCAACAGAGTCAGGTGAATCACTTCCACTTGCTGACAACGTACGCACTCATGCACACATGTACACACACACACACACACACACATACACACACAATGCATACACATTTTCTCAAACTCACTTACTCTTGTCCACTTATCACCCAAACAAAGTGCCTGTCACACACATGGAATGCACAAGTGGCACCTTTTGACACTGGCCACTGTCACAGGTTTCATAGCTCTCAGCTTTTGTTGCTCAATAAATCATGCTCCTCACTGAAAATCACCCACATAAAAGTTACATTAACCCTACTATTCCCATATCAACACAGTGCCTCTGACGTTCTGGGAAATGAAAATATAGCCCTCCATTAGGGATCATTTCCCTTGATGGGCTTCTAACCTCTAAATCCATTACACACCTCAAGCAATCATTCAGATTTCTGCGAGGACAGACACTCACAGGAATAGGTGCACACGTACAGTATGTGTATGGTGAGTGTGAGCACATACCCCTGGTCAAAATATGTATCTGTGTTTAAACAGGGCATGCCCGACACTTGCAGTTGTAACAGGCAACAGCGGCTGACATGACAGATCCACAAGTGAACCCTGTTTGTCTGCAGAATTACTTTCCTTACGTGCTTGTACAAACATACATCACACACACAACCACAGTGCCTATACAATTACGCGCACATACATACATACATACTTGTTATGCACATTGTCCTATCTTAAAGATGCGCATAGAGTATCACTCAAACCTCCTATCCTACCCAGCCCTCCGGCAAACACAACTCTCTCTATACACCGCCTTTCGTACGTCGCTTTGCACTAGGCCCCTCACCTTCGGAGACGGGGCAGGTCAGGACCTGGGTGCTGTAGGAGCTGAGGGGAGCCACTCTGGCTGAGTGCTTCTTCATCCTCCGCTAGGGCCAGAAACTACAGTCCCTTTCCAAGGGCTCAGTGCGCTGCCCCTGTGACTGGGGTCTGTGCTGCTCAGCCTCTCCCACAGACCCTCCGCATCCCCGGAGAGGCGTCTGCCAGTGCTCCTCTCTCTGCCTCTATCTCCCTTTTCCTGTTGTTTTCCCCTTCCTCCTTCACTGAAGTGCAGTGGCAGGGATATGGAGACTTCAGTGCTGCTCCGGCACGCCGTGACCAGCGCTGTACCGTCTCCCAGGGAGACTGAGGCTCGAGTGCGGCGCGGCAAAATTGTTTCCCTCTCTCTCTCTCTTTCACTATCTCCTCTCTCCACCTCTTCACTGGTTTCGCGTATCTGCTGCTTTGTTTGGAAGGTAACCAAGCAGCCTCGACTAATTATGCTGCGTTTGCAGCTCTCTCTCTCTCTCTCTCTTTCTCCCTCTCTCTCTATCTCTATCTCTCTCTCTCTGTCAGTCCCTCTCTCTGCCCCAGATGCTACCCAAGTCTTTGGCACTTGTTGTCTCTCTCTAGAGCTGCAGCTCCACTTCACAAATCCTCGGGTAGTGGATTACGTATAGAGATGCTGTGCTTTTATCTGCCAGAGCAACACCAAGGGATCATGTTGCCAGCAACCCTACATCCCTCCCCCCAAATGGAACCCCACACGAGTGAGATGATGTCCCAAGCTCTGCTTTTTTGCTTTGCCTCATATCTGTGAAACAACAAAAGTTATCCCGGCATACATTTTTGCCCAGGCAGGGTGCGTGTCACAAATTACTGAGAACAGCCAGACAGAGATCACAGAAAAAGCCAAATAGGCTTCTTTATTTCCTGAGGAAGACTTAAACTCATAGGCACTTTAATGAGCTTCGTCAGGAGATGGTCCAGAGTCAGACTAGGGCAGACTGGGTCACAGGAGGGATTGGAAAGGTGTAGTCGAAGCGGCTGGTCTGCAATCAGTAACCGAGATGGCAAACAGAATTAACCAGTAACTGCAGGCAGGTGCAAACCTCCGACCTGGGGTGTAGGACAGTCCAGAAGAAGCCACTTGCCAGGCCCGCAAACTGGAAAGAGATTCCCCAATAAACAGCTACTTTGCTAGTTAGAGAAGTTAACTTCAGAGACAGAAGAGAACGATCCAGCAAATGGGTAACATAAACCAGGAACTAAAATACACATGGAAACAATTAACAACAGGAAACAGGTGAGAGCAGGATTGTAAAGGGAAGGGCTAAGCACAAGACAATAATTAAATGATGAGAACTAGCTAGGGGGAGCTGAAGGAAAAACTTATGAGGATGGCTGGATTGTGGTGAAAAACAATGAAGGACTCAGGGTGTGACTGTGTAATTGTGTTTGTCTTAGTATCTGTGTTTTTGCTTGTTTGTGTATGTTTGCATGAGTGAATATGTGCGTATTTTAGTGCACGAGCACTTATGTGCGTGTGTGTGTGTATGTGTGTATGTGTGTGCGTGCGCGCGTGTGTGTGTGTGCGTGCGCGTGTGTGTATGATCAAGGCCAGCCTGGACTGAGACCTTGCTTAATGAGGCAGGCTAGGGGCTTGTAGGACAGCTAACAATGTGGCACCAGGAAGAGGATACAATTTGCATTGCAATAAGGCCTGCTTTGAAACCACTATGGGTGAGTAATGCAGATGAGAGGAAGAGAAAAGAGTAACAATTAAGGGAGAATAAGACAACAGCCCCCACACTCTGAATATATGATGCAAAAATAGCAGAGATATGCTCTCCTTGATTTTCACTGCCTTGTGTTATGTCTAGAAATATAATCACAAAGGTGATCTTGCTCAGTAAGAATACCGAATACAAATATGCTATAATTGGACAGCAGTGTCTATAAATAGGCTCTAGACATATGTGCATACTTTACTAAAGACTAAAAGACCTGCCCTCAATTCATCCCTAATTGAATCACATTTCCAAAGCTCTGAAAATGAAATCATTCAGAATGAGGTGTTTATTGCAGTAAGAGAAAATTCTCAGGTCGCCTAATAATACAAATAAAATAGAACAATTCATCTCATGTCCACACAGCTAATTGGGACAGAAAATGAGAGCGCCACCAAGTGGTTGAAAACAATATTTAGGGCTGTAGATCTCTCATTCCAGCCAGCTGAGCACTGTTAGCACCTTTATTCCCCGAGGGGCTCCATCTGTCACTCATATAGGCTTTGAGATGGATCGATTCATCCCCCATTATTTCTGCACTGCATCTGAAATTTTGTGTGGGGGCATTTCCTGGGACCTCCCCATTAGTGCCCTGAGATCATATGGAAGAGATCCCAAAAAAAAACCAAAAACAGTTCTCTGAGCCCAGGGTGCTGGAGAAGCAGGTAATGGTCAGGAAGGGCTATCTTCTGACGCCAGGTCCTATTGACCATTCCTGTCTGCGGTTTAGCTGTCAAGAATTTAATGTGGAACCTTGATACATGTGCCAAAAAAGAAGAACCATTACTGATACTGAAAAAATGCACCACAATTACAGTCAATATCAGGTGAAGTGTAGTATAAGCTTACACCTTGTTTTTCCAACCACAGAAGAACTAGTAACAGACGCACACACCAAATGAAAAAAGAACAGCAGTCAAGTAAAAAAACACTTCAAGATTATAATCAGAATTTGTAATGGAGTCTTTGGCATGGTTTTCAGCGTTGGTGAGTGCTATAAAAAGCTGTTTGTACAACGCACATTGCTAAAGTATTCCTTGTCATGTCATCTGCGATTCTCAAGAGACAGCAGCAGCATCCAAACTAGCAGCACACCCTCGTGATCTCACTGAACTGTGACGAGAAAACTGCGAGGGCCACCCAGTCATTAATTATTTTCCATTTCCTCTCCCAGCACCCTCTACGCCTCTGCTCCATAGCCTGGCACAGCTCCTAGCAGCATCAAGAGATGAGACAGCTCCCTGGAAATCCCAGCCTCATGTTGTTTATTTAGCTGGGCATAAAAGAGAAAGCACTACCGAACAGAGCGGTGGGCGACACAATGGCGGGGAGGCTGGAGGAGGTTGCATCTTGCAAGTGTATTGACAGTGAGAGCAGCCTCAGAGGCTATAGACAGCACGTCCACTAGAGGGCACTCAGGAGCATGAAGCCTATTAACCTTTTATAATTCCTTATCATTCCTCAAGGTGTTCCCAGTAGGGCCATTCACTGTGCCAATAGCAGATCACTCTGATATTGCCGTTTAAGTGTTTTTTTTTTTTTCCAGGATTAACAAAACAATGCTTGTCCAGGAGTAACATTATAGTCCACCAATGAATAGCATCTCTGCTGTGATGATGTCATGAAATCAGCTAGGCTTTACAACCGTGCAACAAATGCAGCAAACAAGGACTTTCAGCTTGCAGTTTCAACCAGCAAAATCCAGGGCATTTTAAGAGTGGAAGTGATGAAAATTATACAAAATTTACAAGCAGTAGACTATTTTTGGGTTTTCTTGGTAACATGCATCTCTGCAAGTCTGTTCATTTGCATGAAAGGCTTGCCATCATTACCTTGCAAACTTAAGACAATTAAAATGCATACATATGCATAGAGATATCAGAGCTGCTATTCATTGGCGGACTCTAACATTATTCCTAGACTAGCATTATTTTGTTGATCCTGCAACAACACTTACATGGCAATATCAGATAGTGCTAAGAAATCACATGGATTCAGCTGGTGCTTTTGCCATGTATATGAGCGTGCTCCTCTGCTTTATAAAAGCTTGAATCGCACTGCAGAGAAATCATACAGTACTAGTGTTGTGTCGTTCATGAACGATTTGTTCGAAGGAAAGAATAGTTTAAGAGAACTGACTGAACTAAATCACTTTCTTGGATTGATTCGTTCATTTCTCAGTTCAGTTGAGCTCAGCAGCGAGGCCACCAGGCCGGCAGTGGAACTATTCTGTCCAAGCAAACAATTAATCACTCGCAAGGAAAACAGGTGGCGGAGACTGATCCTCTCATTGCAAGGGATCCATTCAACCACTACACACAGTGAAGGCACCACCAGTCAGCGCTGATTCGGTCAGTGAACGTACTGCTGAGAGTAGTGTTGTGTCGCTCGTGAACGTACTGCACACAGAGAGGGGTCTCTGTCAGGGTGGGGGAGTGATTCTCGTTCAAAGAACGAACTGCCGACAGTAGCGCTCTCTGTCACTCGCTCGCACACAAAGAATTGTCGCTGAGAACGTGATTCACGTTCACGTACTGCGCATTCAGGTTCATAACCGTAGCCTACGGCTAAAATTAGCGCCGTGTCAACTTGCTAACACCCGTGTAGCACGTTAAGTGAATGTACTGCGCACAGAGCTGAGGACTCCGTTCACCGTGTAGTAAGTTTAATGCATGTATACCACTAAAAGTAGCGCTGCGTCTCCCACCAATGACTGTGGTCCGTGAACGCACCGTCCCTCAGTACGTGCGGTGAACGTGTTACAGAGTGAATGTGAACCTCAGGGCTGAATCATGAACTGAATGACGGATCGTGTGGCTGTTTACCAGTTCAGGGAGTTAGAGAACTATGCACTATGCAGTCAGGACTCCCGCTAAGCACTGAACGATCCGGTGAACAAATTTTTTGAACAAATCTTTTTAATGACCGGATTCTAGTGATTCAGTACCATCAAAAGAACTGCACCATCACTACACTACTTTACCTCAGCCCCAGCAGTAAGGAGATGTGGATACAACTCAGAATCAGGGGGCTCACAGTCACAGTGGATGGTGGCGACTGAGAGTTTTACTGCAAGAGGCTCTGGGCTCAGCATTGAGGCAGCTGTAAGCAGGAAGGGAGGAAGATGGGCGGAAGAAAAAGAGTGTGTTTGTGTTTGTGTCTACACGTGCGCGCATGTGTGCATGTGCACGTATGTGTATGTGTGTGTGAGAGAGAAAGGGAAAGAGTGAGAGGGCAGAGTAAGTGAGAAAGACAAAGGGAGGTCAAACCTGTTCATAAGGTTGCTGAATGAATGTGTTTTTGCGCACTTAGTTTAATTGGAGAAATTGTGTTTCCAGTAATAAACAATAAAGCATTTTGAAATTGAATTTGTATTTGAAGTTTGTCAGGAAGCAGGAGAGGGGGTGAGCAGGAGAGAGGAGACTTGGGACTGCTGTAAGGCCTTAATCTCGGAGCCTTGCAGTAATCAAGCTTTCCCTTGCATTATTTCTTTATTACTGTTGTTATGAGATGCGGCTTGCTTGTTATAATGTGTGACCCCTCCTCTTTCTGGTCCCTAGTTCCCTGCCTCCCGGCACTTTCTTAATGTTTTATCATCATGCTTGTTTATCTTTATTAGCTGTGTTGACACCCTCCTCCATACAGAAATACTGTCATTATATCATTCATCTGTCCACATCTTTTTGCTTATAGCCAGGGGCTCTGGCAGATTTATATAGTCACAATGAATAAAAGAGGCTTTTGCTGCAGTTCCAGTCAGTGGGGAGCTGTATTTGGTTGTAAGCACCACCAGCAAGGCCCCCCTAAGGTAGTGCTCATAGCAGCCATGGCAACAGCAATGGGACCTTACATTAAAGTGGCCTACATGGCTGACTGGGTCTCTGGCTGCTGGATCAAGCCTCAGTTTGGCCCAGTAATATCTGTGCAACTATTGGGCCCTGAGGCTTGGCCTTTTTACAGATACTCCACCCAAACATGATTTGGGCTAATTTCATGAATGTTTTGAAAAAAAAAACCGCCTCCAGACAGTTTTATAAACCATCCTTTTTATCTAGAGTTAGCGTAGTTTGCTAATGTGTTTGCCTGTTTGCAGCTTTCATGCAACCATGGACTCCAGTAGCCATGTAATCATTTTCATCTTTAAAAGCATCATTCTGGCATTCTAAGCAAACTTATCACATAACAAACCATACCTGTACGCACAAAATTGGTTACTTACCTGATAGGTGTTCATTATGTCCTTTAAAACAGGTTTCAAAAATACCCAAAGCTGCAGCCTGAGCTTGAGCCGAATTTGCATTCGCGTGACTGGTGTGCTCAGGCAGTGACTGCGGCAAGTATTTATTCCAGAATTTCTATCCGTATAAATCTTCTCATTATTATAGACAAGCTTATGCATGTGGTGAAATGGGTTAATATGCTTTATTCAATTATTCAATGTGTCAATTACAGCTATACATAACTTATGGCAAATACAAATGAAAATGACAGCTTTGACCTGTATTAAATTGAAAATGGTACAAGACAACATATTTCATGCTTTAACAAATGTAGAGTTTCATCGCAAAATGCAATATATCCATTTGAAGCATTTTTAGAAAATTTTCTTGTTATGGGAAAAGTAAGAATATTTGTTAAAATGTCTTGCTAAACAAATTAAAACATTATACCATGATGCAATTAAATCTAAGAATAATGATTTTTGTGAAAGAGTGAACTTTGTTGCAAATATTTGGCAAAAGGCAATATATCCACAGAAGTGAGATTTTGTGGCTGTGTTGGACCCCTGTGACAGCAAAACCTCCACTTGCTGAAATTCCTGGTCCAGTGTTCGATGGTCCTCTATCTAGAACTGTCCTCATTCGCCACCGAATGGTCTACGGTGGCATTCATCATTACTTACCTCTCTGGATGCTCCAGGGACTGAACTGCCACTTGTTGGAAGGCTGGAGATTCTGCAGTTCAAACCCTTGCTGCACCGATGAGGTGAGGAAGGTGTTTGACTGGTCCCTCTCCAGCCATGCCACTGCCCAGAAACTTCTCCAGCAGCACCAGGCAGTCTGTCAGTCTCTGAGTATGCCATCAATTTCCAGACATTGGTTGTGTCCACGTGGTGGAACTCCTGGGTGCTTGATGGCACCTACCTTTTCAGCTTGTCAGAGAAGATCCAGGAAGAATTGACCACCTGTGTTCTTGCCCCCAGACCTGGAGAGCTTCATTGACTTGGGTCTGTGAAAAGATGTCTAGCTGCAAGAGAGGTGGCTGGATTGGCAGGCTAGATTACAGGCACCTGCCCTGCCTGAGTGCCAAGATGTTCAAATCAAAGCCACACCCCACCTGGTTCCCTCAGCACCCATGGCCATTGACTGGGCCTGGTTTCACAAGCTCCCCCCAGAGGAATGGCTGTGTTGTATCCAGCAATACTATGCCTGTATTGTGGAAGTGCCAAACATGTCATTACTGAATGCCCTGTCCAGAAAACTCCTGCTGCACCAGTGAGAGAGAAGCAGTCTGGAGCTGTGTTTTCATCTTCTGGCCACACTTCTTATTCACCTAACCTGACATGGTTGCTCAGTTTCCTTCAGGGCACTTGTGGACTCAAAAGAGGATGGGAACTTCATCCATGCTGGTCGTGCTCATGAACTGATGATTCTGACTGAGCCACTGCCTGTAACATTTCCATCCCAGGACCTCTAAGGGATTGCCCTTGCTGACGTCACTGAAGTGACTAGACTGGTGTACCTGCTGTACATGCAGTAACCATTCCAAAAAGATGGCATTCTTTGTCAAGAAGTCATCACCTGACTCAGTGGTGTTGGAAAGACACTGGCTTGAACACCACAACCCTTTCGTCGGCTGCCCATCTGGTTCCATCTTGGAGTGGAGTTAATCTTGTTCCCAGTCCTGTCTTTGGTCAGCTTCCAGACTCGTCGCACCTCCTTCCTCTGACCACCAGAGAAAGCCGCTGGACCTAAGAGGTGTTCCTACTATCTATCATGAACTACGCCAGGCATTAAGTAAAGTAAAAGCCATGTCACTTACACTTTACCGACCCAACAACTACACCATTAACCTGAGACCTGGAACATCACCCTCTGGGGGTCAGCTGTAATCCTAACAGCACAGGAGTCCAAAGAAATGGAGGAGTACATAGCTCAATCCTTGGTATCCACGATTGTTCAAGCTTCTTCTTGACCAGCCGGAGTTGGCTTCTTCTTAGTGACAAAGAAGGATGGGTCTCTGCGCCCCTGCATGGATTATCATGGCTCAACTCCACAACTATAAAGAATTGTTATTCTCTCCCTCTGATGGACAGGCATTGCCCAACCTCCAGGGCTGTCATTACTTTACCCAGCTGGACCTGCACAATGCTTACCAATTTGAGCGCATGCAGGACGGAGATGAATGGAAGACAGCGTCTAACACCCCTAAGGCTACTACAAATATGTGCTGATGCCGCTTTGGCTCACTAATGCCCCCGCTGTGTTCCAGAATCTATTTTGCTGTTTAGCAATGAGTATTTTTTTTACCTTTATCATAGTGAAATACATAATTACTCATTAGAACTTTATTAATAATGTGTACCAACTCCCAAGCCACGTTATTGGTCTTCAGGATTGGGACCATATTCCTGTTAACTTGCCTCTCCAGTTTTTTCTCTGCTGAGTTTATTAGGCACACTTCCCAAGTGTTCATCAGTTTCCAGGATTGGGACTGTGCTCCTGCTAAACTCTACAGACTTGCTGTCTGACAGTCCTGCTTGGGTGGGAGTAAAAGCCACCAGTCTTCACCCCCTGGGACCCCATTGGCCAGTTGTGGACACTCCCAATTATCCTCACCACTCTAAACCACCTAAGTCGAACAGTGCTTATCCTGTTCGGGGCTTTGGCACTTCCACTGTTGTTACCATATTCCTATCAATAAATATCTGCATTGTATTGTTCCCTCAATCAGCATCTGGTTCCAAGTCTGGTTCATAACAGGATATAGCACAATGGGCTTGGGACTTTTCGGGAAAACCTTGCCAAATAACATAATTTGTCATTGCATCTGCATATGCCAGTTAAGACTGTCCTATGCTCCGAGCAATGTCAACAAAGTCCTGAAACCCTTATGTCTTCTTGTGGCTTGTGCTCACTCAAAATGGATAGAAGCATGATGGAAATGAGCGATGTGGTCTGATGAGTCAACCTTTCAGAGCAAACATGTTGTCTCTAAGTTGATGTCTTAAGGTTTAGTCAATTTTTGTTTTTTCTATAAGACAAAACAAAGCCACACTGTATGTGTTGCAACAGTGTGGCTGGGTAGTAACTTAGGGACTGCAGGTGCTAGACTGGCCTGGCAGCAGTCCAGACCTGATTCCCAATGAAAACAAGTTGCACATTTTGAGTGCAAAACACGATGGCAAAGACCCCGGCTCAGCAGCTAAACATTTATATCAAGAAAAAAAAAAAAAAGGAAAACCACCTCCACCTTTAAACACGTGGGGCTCTAAATTCGTTGACCAGGTGCAGGTGCGGCGCAGGTGCAGCGAATGGGGGGAGTGCCGCGCCAACAGGGTGTATCCAGGTGTATTTTGCAATTTCGTGCCCAGAGCAAGTACTCCTCTGTCCCACCTCTGTCCCTCCTGCCGGCGCAAGTGGCAAAGAGGGAGGAGAGAAGGCCTGACTGGGTTTAACACAGCCGTGTCAAATCTTCACCAATCAAATGAGCTCCTCTCCTCACCTTTAATATGTTGGAATAAAGAAGCCTCTGTCCTATATCTGCATGATGCGTTAATGTTGCATTTTACTTTGCTGCTTCAGGCATGTTTTCTGCACCGCTTACGTATATATTAAGCATTACGAATATGAGTTAGCTGGCTAGCTAGGGCATTTGCAAATTATTACCATTAGTGAACTTGAATGGAATTTCAAAACGAAACTACGTCAGATCATTCAGACTTATGAAGTTGGAATGAAATAAGACGGTTGCTCATTTATTTCCTCTGCCTGCATCATTGGGAAGAGAAACGGTGGATAACGTGTTCCTATTATTGCACCCTGTTGCTGCTTAAAATTTTGGGATTAACATGCATGGACAACAATGCAAGATACATTACACATTTATTTTCAATATGTGATCTTAACTCAGTACGAGATCACAGCAATCAGGCTGTATTCCTTTCCCCCACTACAAACGATAAAACCTAAGTGACAATAATAGTATTAAGCCGCTTGCATACTGGACGCGAAACAAATTTTTTGCACGAGTCATGACAGATTACATTCAAAGTCAATGCAAAGATGCAAATACACGGGTGTATTCGCGTCTTTGCATTGACTTTGAATGTAATCAGTCGTGGGAAAAAATTCATTTCGCGTCCGGTGTGAAAGCAGCTGAAGGACACATACCCACAATAGCCTACAAACGCACTCACACGCCCACATGCACACATCTCTCTCTCTCTTTGATCTGACATCAGGACAATCAATATAGATACTATAATTTATGTGCTGATTCAGATAGTTACATTAAATAGTGGTTGCTGTAATTATTTATTGCATTGAAATGTGCCTGACATTCTGGAAACCTGCCTGTGAGGTTTCGGTGATGTGTGCGCACTGTGCGCCGGTCAGCCAAATTACCACTGCACAGAAAGTAAACCAGGTTGGAGCTGGCGAGCTCTCTGCGCACTTTCAGCGGAACCTTTTTCCACAAAATTGTCACTGCGTCATGATGAATATGTGACACCTCCCCCTACTACGCCGCCACACCCATCTCGGCGCACGTCCGTCTACCAAATTGCCAAAGTGGCTGCGCACGTGTTGCAATCAAGATTTAAATTACCACTGCGCGGGCTGCACCAGATTTAAATTACACTGCGTGGGCCACACTGCGTTGCGCCAGAAATTGCGCCAAGAAATTAGAGCCCGTGGTGTCCCCCATTCGCTAATGACTAGTGAGTGTTGTTACATGGAATAGTGACCCCTATTCCAACTATTTTAGAACATGTCTACGAAATAATATTCGGAATTGGTGTATATTTCCCAATAAAACAAAAAAGCTGAGAGACGATAGCATTAAATGTCTTTTCTTTGTGTTGTTTACAGTTTAATAGCAGTTGTGGATGAATTACTTAATCATTGCTTTCTTTTTCACTGCATGTTCTACACAGTCATTTTTTTTTTTAATAAGGCTGCATATCAAGGGAATCTGGGAAAGAAAAATCACTCTGAAGTCTATGATTTAGGAATTTAGAATCTTTGAGGATACATTACGCAGCATTGGCATGTTCCTAATTAAATTAATGCAATACCGGATTAATTGAATAGAATTTTGAGATAAAATATCACAGCTATCTACAATTGTAATCATTTCAAATTTGAATAAAAAAAACAAAATTAACCAAAGGTTGTTTCCTGGGATGTTCAAGAAGCATGCAGGCAGCAGAACAAAATGACTTGTTGAATTGACTGGTTCAGTTAGCTGTAACTGGGCTGCTCACCACAGGGACAGTCTACTTCCCATCCCAGCCGTTGCAGCAATTGACCCACTTTTGTACCTTATGAGTTAGTAATGTCCTTCTCATAATGTCTCTTGTACAGCAAAAGAAAAAATGCAAAGCACTGCCCTTTGAATGCAAATTCAAGCTTCCGCCAAGCTCTGTGCCTTCTATGTGTCAAGAAAGAAATTCATGAAATAAAAATCTATACAACTTGATGTGTGACCCCCATTTCACCTCTGGGCACAAACACATTCAATTCCAGCTGACTCAGAAATCCAACTTTTATTATATCTTGCTAACTATGAGGAGAACAAACCTCTGTCTAGGCTCCATAGTCTCTCATTTCATGAAAGTGCACAATGAATGTTATGATGATCAATCAAATCAATAGATTTCTTCCACTTGGGAACATAGCTATACAGCAAACTCTATGGCAATCTTGCCATTACTTTTCAATATATGGTGATCAGAAGGAAAATTTTGGCCAAATAGTGGTGCAAAAAGAAAGGTCATAGGGTCAGCAAAACCCACAGGTTTCTTCCATCTGGGAACATTAATGTGCACTAAAAATTTTATGGCAATCTGACTGTTATTTTTCTCGATATGGAGATCACAATATTCATCATGATGGTGATGCCAAAGGAAAAGTTGTAGAGTCTCAAAATCAACCTGTTTCTTTTTCTTGGGAAGATTAAAGTGAATAGCGGATCTCCGGGCAATGTGGCCAATGCTTTTTCAGGTATGCCGAAACAGACATGCCGGTGGATGGATCTAGGCAGTCCTGACATAACGTCCTTAGCAGAGGTAATTAGATCCCTTTTATTATTTTCCAGATAAGAGACTGAGGAAAAGTTATCTAACCGTCAAATACACTGAGGGGAGTGAGTCCAGGTTTCTTATCTCCAGTACACAGTTACCCTTGTGCATATTTCGCGTGCCATGGAAATTAGCCCCCTTCCTTCATTTCCTCAGATTTTGCATATTTGACATCCTTTGTAAACACAAAATTCAGATTTACAGTTGAAGGGCTTAGAACCACAGCAGGCTAACCCACAGAACATTGTTTTTGAAATAATAGCTGTCAAATTTTTAAAATATAAAAAAAAATATAAATATTACTTACAATGTTGTTCACCAGTATAATACACATCATAATACCAATTTTGCATTATTAATCTTATCAACATCTGTCACAATATGATCCAAACTCTGATTTTCATTTTTTGGGGGGGATTAGACCACTCTGGTTCTCAGCGCTTCAATTATCATTTCCTTTATTGAAGAATAAAACTTTTCTAACACTAAATGGCCCTATGTAAAAAAAAAAAAAAAAAAAAATGTATATGCCTGCATAGATACTCAATCAGCCAATTCAACAAACGTAGCTGAAAACTGGATACCATTAGAACAGGCACACCCAGAATTGATCATTTCCAGCCCTGTTGAAACTAAACATCAATAGCACATTTCCAGCAATGTGAAAAAGGCTTAAATGTCACAAAAGCCATCATTCCACTGTCAAAAGAAATTCTAGATAATATACGAAATAAATTTAGTGAAGTATATCAGTCTGGAAGGGATTCCAACAACATTTCTAAGATTGCAGGATACAAGCAAACCACATTGAGAACGATTTATGGCAAATGGCGAGAATAGAGATGAATCACCTCGAGGGACCAGTCAACTAAAATTCCTCCAAGAGTGTGCTGATGGCTTATCTAGGAAATCACCAAAGAACCCAATCAAACATCCTAGTAACTGCAGGCCTCACTCTCCACAGATAAGGTCAGCATTCATGATTTAACCATTAGGATGAGAC
This sequence comes from Gymnothorax javanicus, assembly GCA_029692085.1. NCBI lineage: Eukaryota > Metazoa > Chordata > Actinopteri > Anguilliformes > Muraenidae > Gymnothorax > Gymnothorax javanicus. The sequence goes on along the minus strand of CM056193.1, from coordinate 103,777,043 downwards.
AGAGCAAATATGATATTAATATGAAATTTGCAAGGCATAAACCACTACTCAGCAAAAGGAACATGAAAGCTGGTCTCAAAATTGCCAAAAACTGATGTGAAGGAAACACAGGATTCTATAATAAACATCATACCTGCAGTCAAACAAGGTGACAATACTGTAATGGTCTGGGGATGCTTTGATGTTTCAAGACCTGGGTGACTTTTCAAAATTTACTGAACCACAAATTCTGCTCTCACCAGAAAATCTTGTAAGAAAATATTTGATCATGTCTGCGATGTAAAGCTCAAACAAAATTGTGTTACGCAGCAAGAGAGAGCACAAGAGCCAGGCCTCCAGTGAATAGCTCAGAATAATAAAAATTCAGATTTTGGAATGGCCCGGATACTGATTTGAACCCTATTGAGACTCTGTGGCATGACCTTAAATGGGTAGTTCATACTCAGAACCCACCAATGTGACTCAAAGTAATGGTATTTCAGCAAAAATTAGAGGTTCAACATCTCCAACGAGATGAAAAAAGATTGAGTGGTTGGTTGCAGTTGCGGCTGATAAGGGTAGCACAACCAGTTATTCACCTTAGAGGGTGAATTTTTTTTTTGCACGAATGATATTAGTGCGTGAACATTTTTCTCATTCTTCCCTAAATTAAATGCTAATTTAAAACTATTCTCCTCATGTTCTCCTCATGTTCAAAAATGTAAACATAAGATAAATAAGAAGGGGGCTAAATACTTTTTCTTAGCATTTTAGCACCAATATAGCACTTCTGTAATGACTCAGTGGCAAGAAAGATATTCCCTGTTCAAGTGCCCAGTCTATAATTGGACCCTCATGGCCAATGCTCTATGTACCGCACAATATGGCCAACTATATTCTCAGGTAAAACCCCAACACAGTTTCAAGCCACAGCCCACAGAGCAAAAAAAAAAAGTTGTGAATATCAAAATGCCTCTGTGTCAATCATAAGTACCCATTGACAAGGATTATCATACAGTAGGCGTTTTTGGACCGAACAGTTCTCGGAACTCTCCAGGAGGAACTTCCCTCAGGCGAGTTCCCCGGGAACTATGCACCTATAGGAATTTCTTCTTGGTTTGCTTTCGCACCGTCAACCGGAGCCCCTTGAAATGATGTAAATCGGTTGGCTGTTGGTTTACCAACGTCACAACTACACGGGATGCAATGTACCTTTAGCAGGAAGTAGCTAGCTGCGATGGCAAAAAAAAATCTATTAGGCTACTTCGAAAGAAGACGTGCGATTTTGGATTATGCAGCTGAAAGTGTAACTGGGAGAATAAGGAGGTGAGAAGTCCTGCGACAGTTTGAGGTACTTCTTATCATGGCTGTTATTGATACGTTGAACATTCCCACTCCCAAAACATGACTCGATCATAGCAGCCACTCTGACAAAACCGTGTTGCTACCAGTAGTCTCTCGCATGATTGAATGATATTTTGTCTCATGCAGTGCTGTGAAAAAGTATTTGCCCCCTTCCTGATTTCTTTTTTTCATATTTGTCACACTTAAATGTTTCATATCATCAAACAAATGTTAATATTAGACAAAAATAACCCGAGTAAATACAAATTGCAGTTTTTAAATGATGATTTCATTTATTAAGGGAAAAGAGCTATCCACACCTTCCTGGACCTGTGTGAAAAAGTAATTGCCCCCTCTTGTTAAAACATGAATTAACTGTGATTAACCACATTTTTTTAGTTCAATTTCACTAGCCACACTCAGGCCTGATTACTGCCACACCTGTTAAATCAAGAAATCACATAAATAGAACCTGTCTGACAAAGTGAAGTAGGCTAAAAGATCTCAAAAAGCAACACATAATGCCGTAATCTAAAGAAATTCAAGAACAAATTAGAGACAAAGTCATTGATATCTGTCAGCCTAGAAAGGGTTACAAAGCCATTTCTGAGGCTTTGGGACTGCAGCGAACCACGGTGAGAGCCATTATATACAAATGAAGAAAACTTAAAACAGTGGTGAACCTTCCCAGGAGTGGCCGGCTTACCAAAATTACTCCAAGAGCGCATCGACGACTCACCCAGGAGGTCACAAAATAACCCAGAATAACATCTAAAGAACTGCAGGCCTCACTTGCCTCAGTTAAAGTGGGTGTTCATGACTCAACAATAAGAAAGAGACTGGGCAAAAATGGCATCCATGAGAGAGTTCCAAGGCGAAAACCACTGCTGACCCAAAAGAACACAAAGGCTCGTCTCACATTTGCCAAAAAACATCTTGATGATCCTCAAGACTTTTGGGAAAATATTCTGTGGACTGACGAGACAAAAGTTTAACTTTTCGGAAAGTGTGCTTCCCATTACATCTGGCGTAAAACTAACACAGCATTTCATAAAAAGAACATCATACCAGCAGTTAAACATGGTGGTGGTAGTGTGATGGTCTGGGGCAGCTTTGCTGCTTCAGGAGCTGGACGACTTGCCGTTATTAATGGAACCATGAACTCTGCTCTCAACCAGAAAATCCTGAAGGAGAATGTCCGACCATCAGTTCGTGACCTCAAGCTGAAGTGCACTTGGGTTATGCAGCAAAACAATTATCACCATTGTCCTGCAAGTCCACCTCTAAATGGCTTAAAAAACAAAATGAAGGTTTTGGAGTGGCTAGTCAAAGTCCAGTCTTAAATCCAATTGAGATGCTGTGGCATGACCTTAAACAGGCCGTTCATGCTCGAAAACCCTACAATGTTGCTGAATGAAAACAATTCTGCAAAGGAGAGTGGGCCAATATTCCTCCACAGTGATGTGAAAGACTCATTGTCAGTTATCGCATATGCTTGATTGCAGTTGTCGCCAAGGTTGGCACAACCAGTTATTAGGTTCAGGGGGCAATTACTTTTTCATATAGGGCCAGGTAGGTTTGAATGGCTTTTTCCCTCAATAAATAAATAAGCATATAAAAACTGCATTTTGTATTTACTCGGGTTATCTTTGTCTAATACTGAAATTTGTTTGATGATCTGAAACATTTAAGTGTGACAAATATGAAAAAAATAAGATATCAGGAAGGGGGCAAATACTTTTTCATGGCACTGTAAATTATTGAAAATTGGTGTAATTCAGCCATGTCATTCATCTTAGATATTACATACGAGTAAAACAGCGTTCTTGCGTTGCGATTACTAAGATTCCATTCATTGGCAAACGTCAACCTATATCTTCGCAACAGTAACGTTACTGATCTTGCTGGTAACCGTTTCAAGTTGGCGGTCTTTTGAAGTCAATGCAATGAATAATTCACTAGTGAGCATGCTAACACTTTTCCCCATTAAAGTAATACGTTAGATGTGTAACTTGAATTCATTAATTTAATGGTGCAAAGCGTTAGCATGCTAGTTAGTGAATTATGCATCCCATTGACTTGAAAAAACAGCCAGCTAGAAGCTTATGGTTTTTTCATTGTCCTAATAATACGACATTTAAGGGATAAACAGCTTCTCATATCGGAGCCTGAGTTATGAAATTTATGAAGCACGAGTCGTGATTTTCCATTTTTGCTTGCTGGAGGGCACTTTTTACTCTAAAAAGTACCATATTTATTGAAAAGAAAAACAATGAAAACCCAAATTAAATCATAAGCAGAACTTTATCTTTTATCAACAGAAAAGGCAATTTTCATACACAGAATTGTCTGTTTTCATGAGTGGGAAATCAACACCCCATACACATTTTGAAATTCATGTTGTATGGGTGAAAGATGATAAAGTTCTCTATCATCTTTGGTATAGATGGAGACTGCTCGCAGGCACTCAAGAAATGGGCTGGCTCTTGAGTTTGTCCAATCAACATACACTTTTATCACTAATAGCTCCTCTTGCGCTGCAAATGTACCTACTCTGAAGTTGGAGCTAAAAAAGTTCCTCTAAAAAGCGTTCTAAGAATTACTCTTGCTCACAGTTCCTGTGGTGCAAATACCATAAAAAGGAGGGTTCAAAGAACTAAGTTCTTTGTTCCTCCGGTCGGAAAACGCCTAGTGTTACATCTTAATAGTCTCGATGAAATATCCATTCATCAATTTATCCATCCCTAAACTCAATCATTCATTCTGTTGCCATTATTATCAAGAGGACCATACAGACAAACACATAACATTAAGTGCCAGAAGAGATAAAAAACATAGTATGATGAATTGAGTAAAGTTAATATATTAGCGTGTTATCCGAGCACCCCTATATTGTGGTGATCCAGTTGACATAGCTGCTTGTGTGCTAGCACAAAACAGCACAATGGTGCTCCTGCGGTACACAATGCTCAATATGGGGCCCTCTCAGCATCTCATCACTTGCCTTGGCTCCTCTTTGCCCTCCAACCTGGTTTTAGTTTTCTGCAAATCCTGCACTGAAGTGCAAGTATTTGAAAGTAAGCAACCCCATCCACCTCCCTACACTCTCATCACCACCATGGCAACCCCTTTGCTGAGTAGCACTCCGACAGAGCTGCCTCCTTCTCGCTCTTTGTCATTCAGATTACCCAACGCTCCTCCACTGCTGCCTGTCCTTTCTCTTAAGTGAGGGCCTTACAGTCATACCTACAGTACAACAAACCCTCCAGCAGATGACGCACCTCGACTGTGCCTGTATGACACCTTCCAAATGAGAGGCAGCCAGCCACAAAATGTGCAATAAATGATAAAATTCCATTTAACATTATTCTTTCAAACAAAAATTGTAGTACAATGCATGTCACAGTATAAAAAACAGCCTGCCATACAAAAAAGGGAAAAATGTGCATAAACTGTAACATCATGTCCGTCACAGAATAAAAACAGGGTGCGGTAAAAATATAAATACAAAAATTAATAAAAACTCTTGCAATCAATAACTACCACAATTCTCAGATAAAATTATTGATTCACGCAGTTCAACGTTTATTATAAACAGGTGGCTCTCTTGATTTTGAATTAACCAAAAAAAAAAAAAAACTCAACAACCGTTTTTTTTTTTTGGTTTGTTTGTTTATTAGCACATTTCTTTGTTTGCTCAAAGGGTTGAACAGAAGGTGAATTCAAGCAGTAATAGAAATGTCCCAAACACTTGATACCTACGTTAAAAATGGACTATGGTAAGTACAACCCCAATTCCAAAATAGTTGGGACAAAGGGTAAATTGTGAATAAAATCAAAACGCAATGACTTTCAAATCACACCAGCCAGTACTTTATTCACAATAGAACAGAGATAACATAGCAAATGTTGAAACTGAGAAATTTTACAATTTTATCCACAAAATGAGCTCATTTCAAATTTGATGGCTGCTATAGGTCTAAAAAAAAGTTGGGACAGGGGCCTGTTTACCATGGTTTAGCATCCCCTCTTCTTTTTAACACAGAGTAGAGGTCTCCTTTGATGGACTTTTAGTTTAATTATGCACCAAATATTCTCAATCGTGAGAAATCAGGACTGCAGGCAGGCCAGTTCAGCACACGGACTCTTCTACTACGAAGCCATGCTGTTGTAATAGCTGCAGTATGTGGTTTTGCATTGTCCTGCTGAAATACATAAGGCCTTCCCTGGAATAGATGTTATCTGGAGGGGAGCATATGTTGCTCTAAAACCTTTATATACCTTTCAGCATTCATGGCGCTTTTTAAAGTATGCATGTGTCCCACACCATATGCACTAATGCATCCCCGTACCATCAGAGATGCTGGCTTTTGAACTGAACGCTGATAACACATTTTTAACTTAACCCTGTTGACCGGTTCGATTCCTGTCTTGTGGAAAACGGCTTTTGTTCTTCCCTTACATAAAGGTGGTTCTTCAGATGTTCTGAATAACTATCGACCAATTTCAAAGCTGCCTTGCTTGGCCAAGGTTTTAGAGAGACTCGTCAATAATAATAATAATAATAATAATAAAGTTAGAGCATTTTTATCTGAGCATGCTATCTTGAATGTGTTTCAGTCAGGCTTCAGACCAGGTCATAGTACTGTATTAGCTGCAGCCAGGGTATTAAATGATATTATTTCTGCCTTGGACAATAAGCAAGACTGTGCTGCCCTTTTTATTGACCTATCAAAGGCGTTTGACACAGTTGACCATTTAAAACTCATAGAGCGGCTAAGTGCAATTGGGTTTGATATTAAATCTCTGAATTGGTTTAAAGATTATCTATCTGGTAGGTGTCAAGCTGTTGTGGCCGATGGCTATCAATCCAACTTTATTTATCTTAGCAAGGGGGTTCCACAGGGATCAATTTTGGGGCCCTTGCTGTTTGCACTTTTTATTAATGAGTTCGGTGCTAATTTTCTCAATAGTAAAATCCACCTCTATGCAGATGATACAGTCATCTACTCAGCTGCCCCTTCTGCTGATTTGGCTCTTAAAATTTGCAGTCAGATTTCCAAATCTTCCAGAAGGATCTTTTAGACCTTAAACTAATTTTAAACTCTGAAAAAACTAAATTCATGCTATTCTCTCATAAACCAGCTGCTAGGTTCCATAATGGTAGCATCACGACAGTAAATGGAATCCAAATCGAAAGAGTTCCTTACTACAAATACCTTGGCATTTGGGTGGATGACAATCTTAATTTTAAGAAGCATACTAATGAGCTGGTCAAGAATTTGAAGCCAAAATTGGCTATGCTGTACAGGAATAAAGCCTGCTTTCCAAGGAGTTGCAGAAGACAGATTGTTCAAGCAACTATTCTCTCTAGAATAGATTATGGTGATGTAATTTATATGCACGCTGCACCCTCCTTGCTGAAGTCACTTGACACAGTGTACCACGCTGCATTAAGGTTCATTACTGGAGATGGCTTCAGAACACATCACTGTACACTTTATTTTAACGCTGGTTGGTCTTCGCTGGCCATGAGAAGGGAGCAACATTGTTGCCTTTTTATATACAAGGCATTGTTGGGTAAACTGCCTGGATATCTGACCAGTTTGCTTAACGTGCGGAAGGGGGAATACGGTCTGCGCACTCTTGACTTTTTGGTTTTAGATGTCCCAAGGGTGCGTACTGAACTGGGTAAAACTGCTTTTATGTATTATGCTCCACAGAAGTGGAATAGGATTCAACAGTTTTTAAAGTTGGAAAGTCTTATTTCAATTGATTGTTTTAAATGTCTTTTATTGGCTGCCACAAAGCAGGAATGTACATGTGTAATGTAGTCATTGTTTTTATTCATTGTACTTCGTGTTTTCTGTTTTTTGCTACTGGGCTCCGTTGCAAAAGAGAGCTTGCTCTCAATCGGACTCCCAGTATAAATAAATAAAAATAAATAAAAAATAAAATAAAATAACAGGAGGAGTGGTCTTTCTCCTCTTTAGCCCGGAGGACACAACGCCCATGATTTCCAAAAAGAATGTCAAATTTGGACTCGTCTGACCACAGGACACTTTGCCACTTTGCTACAGCTCATTTTAAATGCCTTGGCCCACAGAAAACGCGGCGTTTCTGGATCATGCTCAACAATGGCTTCCTTTTTGCATGATAGAGTTTTAGGTGGCATCTGTGGATGGCACGGCGAACTGTGTTTACAGACAGTGGTTTCTTGAAGTATTCCTGGGCCCATTTAGTAATGTCAATAACAGAATCATGCCGGTGAGTGATGCAGTGGCGTCTGAGGGCCCGAAGATCATGGGCATCCAGTAAAGGTCTTCGGCCTTGTCCCTTATGCACAGAGATTTTTCCAGTTTCTCTGAATCTTCTGATGATGTTATGCACTGTTGATGATGAGACCTTCAAAGCCTTTGCAATTTGACGTTGAGGAACATTGTTTTTAAAGTATTCCACAATTTTTTTACACAATCCTTCACAGGTTGTGGAGCCTCTGGCCATCTTTACTTTTGAGAGACTCAGCCTCTCTAAGACATCCCTTTTATAGCCAATCATGTTACACACCTGATGCCAGTTAACTTAATTACTTGCTAAATGTTCTTTCAGCTGATTCTCTTATATATTAATCGCTTTTTCCAGCCCTTTTTTTTTTTGCCTGTGTCCCCTTTTTTTTTTTTGAAATAAGCTCATTTTGTGGATAAAAATGTAAAATGTCTCAGTTTCAGCATTTGAAATGTTATCTATGTTCCATTGTAAATAACATATTGGCTCATGTGATCTGAAAATCATTGCATTTTGATTTTATTCACAATTTGCACTTCGTCCCAACTATTTCGGAATTGGGGTTGTACATGTATAAGTACTTGATCTGCACTCATTGCAGTCAAGAGATCTGCCGCTGGGGGCTCAGATAGACTCAAGAGACTTCGTGCCGTCACCATGAATGGGCTGCCAAGAATACGCTGACATCTAGGGGACAAAAGACAAAGCATTCCAGGTTTAATTGTCGCCTTGCATGAGTTTTCTGAAGACGCCGACAACAAGCGCTGAAATCTTTCTCAGGTCCGCCAGTACATTGCAGCGATTTTTCTTATGATAGATGCAATGTTGAATATTATATTTGTTATCTCGAGCAACAAAAATTTTCTTACTGCTGAAGTGATGTGGTAAAACAATGTAGTAGGTCTGAGCACCACAAGAGGGCAGTATGAGATTTAAAAAAAAAAAAAAAACTTCCAAGGGGCTATATTTGATGAAGGAGCCTCTACACAGGATGAGGCATCATCATTTATCACAGCAAATAAATTTAGGAAATGCCGGGAGGCGCCAGAAGGAAATCATAGCAGACAATCAATCATAACCATTGTTTACATCTCACACTCTGCCCGTGAAAACGCAGGCGCATATGCAGATCGTGCCGTGTTGATCAAATAATCCCACCCAAGAACTGAGCCAAACAGTGGGGCCGTGAAAGCAGAAGTAGAAATAACCTTCCGCTGTGGATTCACTGCTGTAATGGTTTTAAAATTTGTGTATTTAAAAGCTTCCTTTCCGTGCAGATTGGTATTTTGCCAGAGGAAATTATATTTGAGGTACGAAGCCGCATTCCTATCATTCTGAATTTACACTGTTCAATAGACATGCTGCACATTTCTGTTCGTAGATGCATGACAATACGAGCGAGGTCAGCAGGAGAATGTCAAAACATTGACACCATTGTTCTATTGATTGGACTGCAGTCTATTTCACATTGTGCGCAGGGGTGAGGGTTCGGTTTGAATCAGCTGATCCTTAGTTTCTAAGGGCTGCTGTGAGAGCTGCTGCTTTTCCAGCAGCAAGGATTCAGAGGATGTCAATTCAAGATTCTGGCCACTAGGGGACACAATAGAGTGCGAGGCATAACTGAAATATGCTGTCCTCTCTGTCAGGATTCTGACAGGTTCAATCTGTTCTTCAGGGAATGAATTCCATCACATCCTATGTCATTATAGTGGGTGCCTGGAAGGGGCTGCGAAATGAGTAGGGGACAGAAAGAGAGGGATTAGTGGAGGGGGAGAAAAGGAAGGGATCAGACCCCCTAGCCAAAGAATACCTCAGTACAGTACCAGAAGTGGTCACTGCCCTCCCAGCCCACCCACCATCCCATCATCACCTCTGGCAGTGGCGGCAATGGCAGGGAAATGATTTATTGTTTTTTTTTTTTTTTTCTGGAAGGCAAGCATGTTATAAATAACGCTTGAAGCTATTTCTCTCAGGAGATGTAATTGCTCAGTTTAGCAGAAGCCAATTTGAGTGGGCAGGCTTTGAGCATGCTGGCAACGTGCTGGAAGAATCACTTGGTTGTTCTGCGCTAGTGTGTTTTTGCAAAATATTACTTATAGTGCATTTGTGATTCACTCAGGGGATTAGAAGAGGAATGGGAGGTCTGTCGGGTGATGCACAAGTCTCCCATGTTGCAAGACAGCATACTTCATTCGCCTAGTCAAAAACCCTCCTTTTTCTTGACTTGCGCTGACTGATACAACCAAAAGCACAGCATGCCTGAAATGGCTTCTGAATATAGCAACCTAAAAGGTTCAGAGAGGGTCGGCATTGCACTTCTCAGTACTTCACTTTTGCAAACATGCATAAAACAAGCCAGAGATTATATTTTTCTTTCTACACGGGGTACTATCATCACCCCCATGGGGACACTACTGAATTGAAACATCTTAGTGCTCACCTAGTCACCTATATGCATCACACATAGAGGTGTTAAAATGCAGTTTTTCCCTGCATACAGAATATCAGCAGTCTGCTAACTGCCCAATAACATCCACACCAGAGCTCGTCATCACTCATCTTACTCATACTCACAATGGGATACAGAGCACAGTACAATAATAAGATTTAAAATAACTCCTAAAGAGTCAAATTGGGTCTTACATGGTCTGTTTGATTGGGATCAAACAGACCCATTTAAGGTTGATTTAATTCTGAACTTTTTACCACCGTAAAAAAGCAATCAGAGGCAACTCCTTTCCTGCGCTGCTCCTCAGATAGAGAGATATTGACAGCATCCGAATTCTCTTAAATAGGCAGCCTATTTCCTTTCCTCTCCTCTTCTACTTGACCTTGCTAGATAACGTCACACAGGTGACAGGAATGACACAGGGAGATTTTAGAGCTACCTTGGGACATGTCTGAAGAAAATAGGATGTCCTTTCCTCCAATACGTCATGAGCTCAACAGTGAAGATAGACTTCCCAATGACATATGAATGGTGAATCAAACCGCTATTTGATCTTCCCTTTCTTCCAAGGTTGGTCCTGTGTTTCCTTGCTGAAAGGAAGCAACAAAGGAGCTAAATGACTGCTTTTCTTAATGAAAGAGAAAATTTGGACGGCCCTTGTCACGGCTTACCAGCCTAACTATTTCCAGTTCAAGTTCATTAGCGGGGAAGGTCCCTCGTTCTTTAGAAAATTCGGATACACCCATTGCTTAAAATGATGATGCAGGTAAGAAACATTATTTTAGATATTTCATACTGTGCAGAATAGGCCAACCTGCAGCACATTCAGTTCAAATAGATAGGTGCTACACAATGGCTATAAATGAGCTTACTACATTTAACTTGCCACGGTCAAATGCCATTGGTTTAGCACTCAAAATGGCAGTGCAGTACAAATTAATGAATGCTAATGATTTGCTACTGAGGATAATAAATGTGTTCCCAGGGCTCTGAGGCAGGAGTGCATGGGGATTGACAATGAGCGATTGATGACCCCTTCCGAGGCTGAGTGGCATATGTGACTTGCCGATTTTTCTCTTTATGAGGGACCATCATTTAGATTGATGGACATGCCAGAGTGAACCTCATTGAAAAGAGGGAAATTGCCCAAGGTCCTACATGACTGTTGAATGATTAATCAGGCACAATTCCTCACTGTGTAAAATATAGACCAAATATAACGCGTCATTATCTAACCATCTGTCATTATTGAACTCTGCTACATAAACGGAGGCATTTTTGTTAACCTCTAGTGAGGCAATGATGCATCTATGCAACATTGTCCAGTGTAACCCCAGGTGTGTCTCTGCATGAAATGAAAAATTACCAGACCTTAACATTCTCAAGTAAGCCAGGAACGTTTTGGAACAATGGGCCAATGTAGAGACATGCAGGTTAGGGTACTTGGGAGCATTAACAGAGCGCTGCTATGAATGAGCATTTGAGTTCAGGCAACCTATCATCCATAACTCAAGGTTAAATTAAATAACCTGGCACACCACAGCTCCTGCTGCATGAGTGCCGACACACTGTCCAATTTTCCATAGAAAACAATATAATTGCCTTTTTTACTAAGTGACCGAGAGAGGAATTCCGAAATTTGCAGGAATGAGCAGATACAGATGCAAAACTGTGCGGTCAATGAAATGCAATGCTGACAGTGCAGTCAGTGTGCTGCAGCTGCTTGCAGGGTTGTTGCCAGCGTCTTGGTAATGTTGAGATTGCTTCATTAAAATACTACAGTGACCAAAATAGAGAGAATACGCTCAAGATAAATGCAAGATATTCTCTCCTGCTCCTATCCTCCCTGATATCCAACACCATACATACTATACTATCACCAGAGTGATTGATAAAAATAGCACGCTGTCACGAGTGGGACCCCTCAGCCTTGCGCTTGCCCTGCCGTGGCGGCCATATTGATTATCACAGCGGGACAGAAATCGATAGGGAGCTTCCTCTAACCACCCCCAACATAAAACCAGAAAATGAGAGCATTTGGCCAAGACGTTTTTCAGCTATCTTCCAGAAACGAGAAGTTAACGGACGGACAGAGACAGACAGACGGACGCCGCTCTCCACGGCAATACCCCTCCATGACTTTCGTCAGCTGAGGGGTAAAATACTTCCATACCCTCATATCTGACCAGCTGTGATATATGAAGTTCTTTCTGCCACTGCTATCACACAAACACGCACACAAGCACACACACACACACACACACACACACACACACACACACACACATTAAAAAAGTCACAGAGTCAGTGTCAATTTAAAGGACCACTATGTCCAGGAGAAGAAAGATTCATTAAGTTTTGCAGCCTCATGTCAGCAGGCCCTTAGCTCCAGAACACAAACGGCATTTCTCAGCTGCCTGAACCATTATAAGAATTTACCACAAAGAGCTTTGCTATGGAGACAAATGACAGACTATTTTGAAGGCTCGTTTGAGCCCAGCCACTGGGAAACTGCGCCAGGTCAGTTTTCAATTATTTTTCCAATCTCGCTTGTTCTATACAGCAGATTAGTGATAGAACTAGTGCCTTATTTTTTATTCTTTTGGCAGCCACTTGGAAAAAGACTAGTGTCAAGTTGTTCTTCTAGGTTTCCAGCCAGAAATCATCTTTTATGAGTGCATGTGTGAGTATATAATATGTGCACAGTGAACACATGCATGCATATGCACATACCAGTGCAGCTGCAGAGTGAAAAATGGAGGAGGCACAAAAAAACCCTTAAAGGGATTTTCAGCTCACCAGCTGCCGCTGATACGTATAGTAAATGATAGAAGTACACTGATCACCATCATTAGAGTGTATGGGCAACATGGAAAGTTACCTACCATTGTGTCAAAGCAGTAAAATCTATCACTCGCCCAGAGAGGAAGCTCTTTGTATCCAACCAGTAAATGTTTTGTAGCTGAGAGGATTATAACAACTGATTGTAATAATAAGAAGAAATCTCCAGTGACTTGCACATGCAAACCCATCGACACAGACTAAGAAATCTCCAAATACTTGCAAAGGCAAAGGCAGACACACAGGTACTCACATTCTCTCTCTCTCTCTCTCTCTCTCTCACACACACACACACACACACACACACACACATATGCACACACTGTGAAATTTATCTGTATTGCTGGGGGGCTTAGCAATCTCTTTACTCCCAGGGCTAATCTCAATAGATTTATGACCCCTCTGTCCCCCAATCGACTAGCTACCCTCACCCCTCCTCCCCACATGGATACACAAGATGCACTCCCGGGAGAAAAGGGTCAATCCAACCTTGAGCCAAAGGTAATTGTTTGGACTGGCATAGGGCCACTCGCATTTCAATAGAACAATTCACCAAAGCATCTCCAACACATATTCGCACAAGACTATACACCTGGGAGTATTTCACAGGACTGACAGTTAGTTACAATTTTTATTGATGCACTCAGAGAGAGAACATAAAACACTTAGTTTGATGTATTTGCTGTTTGTGTTACTCTCATAGTTCTTCTTGCTCAGATTACGACACTAAAGGGCCTATTAGTATTACCATTTAACATGCGGATAAGCAAAGCATGATTGACAGTCTAATTCTGGGCCTCTCTGTGAGAGTGTTCCATATTTCCTACGGGAAACTTTTGATCAGCAGTTCATTAGAGCTTATTTTCAATAGCTTATTTGCAATTTAGCTTGTTGTTCAATGGCCCATTTGGGCAATGAGTTAAGCAAAGTTATTGGGACCATATGAACTGTGAACCAGAAACCCCTGAGGCCTATAAGAAACAAGGGCCATTGGCAATGATGTGAACTATTGGCAGCGCCTCACTATTAAGAACGATTTCTAGTGTCTCACATTTTCCACAAGATGGTCTCAGGCAAATATTTCAAAATTGTGATGTCACATTGGCTTTTTAAACAAATTCTAATCTGTCGAGACTGAACATTTTAATTGGTTACAATGTGTGTATTTATCCAAAGAAGGCAGCAGTCTAATGTAATGAACTATGGTAACTTTCAGCAGTGTATTTGCTTCTAGTTGCATTCGTAAATTATGTTAATACTACCTCTGGTGAGGATGGCCAATGGCTACGGGGCCAGAGCTAAACCCATGGGCATTCAGTTACCACTGTACACCCATGGGAACTGTAGGTGTCCTGTCAGCTCATGGCACTACTGAGGCCAGGATGGGGAAGTTCATCCTTATCTGTGGAACAAAGTTGACCAGGGGCTGTATGCATGGAGGAGGGATAACTTTACCCCCAGATAACGCCTATCCTCCAGATTACTATCCATGGGATAACTGCCGCGTGCTCTCCGTATGTATGAGTCAAGGATAGTGTAGGGAATAGCTATCCTAGGTTTACACGCAAGCGCTGTTTTAAGAAAGGGGGACTCGCTGTGTTTGATAGCATTCTGCGCATGTCAGTACGGGATTCCACGTGACACACTTACATAACAACACATTTCTCGTTTATAGCTGTACAACAAATAGCTATTTTCTACAACGTACAATGCAGCAGGCGTCAGTGGTTTCACAACCGAAGCGGCAGCGGAAAAGTAACTTTTCTGACACCGAAATCCGTGTTCTTTTGGTGGAAATCTCGGTGGAACGTACAGTGCTGTTTACAGCTAATTTTTCTTTCAAATCTTTCAGAATTGAAAGATAAGTGGAAGTCTCTGAAAGCAGCTGCACTAAACAGGCAGCGAGACCAGCAGAATCCATGGAATAATGCCACTATCCCCAGTTGAAACTGGGTATAACTTTATCCCCAGATAAGGACCGCGGATAGTGCTGTCCCCTCTACATGCAAACCACTTTAACCTCGCTATCCGGGGATAGTCTCTATCCTCCGGATAAGTCACTTATCCTGGCATTATGCATACGGCCCCAGAACTACACACGTGTGCAGTGTCTTTGACATTGTTGTGTTGTGTCTTGTGACTTGTCTCAGATTGGCCTGAGACAATGGTGGCAATGGAATGTATATACAAGTCCACTACTCATGGGTCTTTATGAGGGCAACTGCAAATTTCATCACGACTACAGGCATAAATTCTGTAGGTTAGGGGTGCCTTCTTCCTAGAGGTCTATCCTCCTTCAGCTTTTCTCTTAAAATATAACAATGCAGAGCATCATTTTCAGCAACCAATAGAATTTAACTGCTGATTAGTAGAATTACACATCCCAGTTAGGGTTAAAATAAAAATCCAAATGACAGCATGAATCCAGGAACAGGGTTTGAATAGCCCTGCTTGAGGCAGATTGTTTTTTCTTTTTTTCCCTCGCAGTACATTATTCGCACTGCATGCCAGTTCCTTCTTCAGAATCAGAGCCATGAAAGGTCTCCCACTTTGCGCTTAAAGGTTTTTGATAAATGTTTTAACTCTGGATTTTTGAACAGCTCGTAAGTCCATTTCACAGTATTGCAGCTCTTGCCTGGGTATAGAAGATTGCAAACTTCAGAGGACCACAATGTAGCTTCGAAAGACACACCCATATTGCTATGTGAATACTGAAAATCTCATATGGCGCTGCCCTTAGTCTGTCTCCAAGCTATTTTCAAGTCTATGGCCTTGACAGCAATTATGGAAATTACGACAGGCACATGCTGAATAACCCATTCTCCTGTGTGGCTGCAGCCAGCTCCAACTCCTGCTCACAGCCTGAAAGACTTGAACATCAGGATGACTGAGAGCATTGCCATTACAGAAAATAAGTACCGGGGGTACAAATCAGTGGCAAGTTGGGGGTGAAGGATGTTCATCTTGAGATGAACGGCATCTGAGAGACCAAAATAAAGGTGATGGAGAGCTGCAGTGAAACGCCCTGCCTAGAACAGTACTTTTACTCTCAGTAATATCCAGTCAGAGCCAGGCTGTAGGAGACTGAGGGTCCAGGAAGGCTTGAATGCTTTTTTGTATCATAGATCATATGAGGGGGATCCTCAGTCACAATCATGCGGAGAAAATTCATTTATCAAGTTGAAATCTACAGTTGCACTCCAGTAACTGTACCTGGAGTTCCACGACGGAATAACTTCGCCCGGCCTTTTCAGAATTACCTTCTAATTATATTATTGGCTACTATATATTAGTCAAGCATCGGCATATATTCACATCGATACGCAATTTGTGTCTAAATGTATTATAGCAAGCAACTGACTCCATATTCTGTGTGTGGGTTTGGGTTCATTGAATGTACAACCACCTGATGCATATCCGTGAGGCTGGGCAGGGAAGTAAGTGGTAACAGTTCAACTTATCGGAGTGCAAAGCAAAAGTGCATCCTGTATGAAATAAACTTGAATAGAGTTCACCATGCGCGGTCCAGTTCTGGATAAGGCCAAGACCATGGTGACTTTCTGACTAGCAAATTGACTCAAATTTTTGACGACACAAAGGATTATGTTTAATATTTGTCAATACTTTGGCATTACCCATAATGTAGGACAGCTACATTATCCTTCTTTACTTAATTTTCAAGATTTATCAGACTGGATGTATAGCAATTCCACATGATAAAAATGATATTTTGTATAAGAAGTATTGAAGTGATTTCAATTCTGTGCAAACAGGGAATTTTCAGCATTACGCAAAATTTGGGTTTAAAGGGGTACAATCACTATATGCGCACATGCAAATCTTGACTCCAGTCTTGAAATTGTTCACCTTAAATTTTCATGAGATGCAAAGAATTCTGAGGATCTCCCGGGTATTGAGTGTTATCATTACAATCCTTGCACCCCAGAATATTTCAGCTGTTTTGTTATTTAGGTTGTTCTGTATTTTCTGTATCTCTGAGCTATTACTTTTATTTTGGAAACCTGTCGTGTTTGTGAACTCTAATTCTTTGTTTATAATTTTGCATTCATGTAAGTTTATTTATCATATAAAGAGCGATTTTAAAAGATACTGAGCCGGTTTGAGTTTTATTTTTGCACAGTTCTGAGGTGGTACTGCGACAGCAAAGGGAGCAACACTCTAGATTTTTTCCTTTATACGGGCATCCCTGATTGTTTTATCTTGTTCTTTTTGTAGAGCAAGCGCTCTCACATTTGCTAGAGATATTAGATCCCTGAGGATATAATATCCTTGTTAGTTTTAGTTCTGCATGGAAGTAAGCTAAAACCAAAAACATTTCAGCAATGAAAAGAACTTAACCTGAATCATGTCCTCATTGACAAGTAGGCCTAGCTATACTGCTCAAAAATTTTGAGAACTCTTAATCATCATAGTATAATAACACCAAGTCAGTTAAATTTCAGGGATATAAATCTATCAGGAAAGTCTTTTTAGGAAGCACAAATGATTGTGAATCAATTTCACCTGCTTTGGTGCAAATGAAACTGACAACAGGTGCAGTGGAGAGGCAAAAGCAAGACAACTCCCAAAAAGGGAATAGTTGTGCATGTGGTGGCCACAGACAATTACTCTCTCCATATCCTTCCTGACAGAATATTCTCTAGTTTTGTATTCTGCTAGTGTCCTTGTCACACCTGGTAGCGTAAGGCGGTACCTTCAGCCTAATCAGGTTGCACAGGTAGTCCAGTTCCTCCAGGAAGGCACATCCATGCATCCAGTTGCAAGAAGGTTTGCAGTGTCTCCCAGCACAGTCTCAAGAGCATGAAGGAGATACCAGGAGAACGGTCATTTCACAAGGAGAGCTGGACAGGGCTGTAGAAGGGCATCAACCCAACAGCGGGACCAGTATCTGCTCCTTTGTGCGAGAAGGAATCGGAGGAGCACTGTCAGAGCCCTACAAAATTACCGCCAGCAGGTTGGTGGTGTGCATGTTTCTGACCAATCTGTCAGAAACAGACTCCATGAGGGTGGCATGAGGGCCCGACATCCTCTAGTGGGACCTGTGCTCACAGCCCAGCACCATGCAGCTCGATTGGCACTCGTCAGAGAGTACCAGAATTAGAAGGTCCACCATTGGCGCCCGTTACCTTCACAGATGAGAGCAGGTTCACACTGAGCACATGTGACAGGCGTGAAAGAGTCTGGAGACACTGTGTTGAATGTTATGTTGCTTGTAACATCATTCAGCATGACCGATTTGGTGGTGGGTCAGCGATGGTCTGGGAAGGCATATCCTTGGAGGGTCGCACAGACCTCCATGTCATAGGCCACGGTACTGCTGTTAGGTACCGCGATGAAATCCTTAGAGTGAGTGACAGCCTTTTTATGGTGCAGTGGGTCCTGGGTTCCTCCTGGTACAGGACGAAGCCTGGCTTCATGTGGCCAGCATGGGCAAGCAGTTCCTGGATGATGAAGGCATTGAAACAATTGACTGGCCCTCTCATTCCTCTGACCTAAATCCAATGGAGCACATATGGAACGTTATGTATCAGGGCATCCGACACTGCCATGTACCGCCATAAACTGTGCAGGAGCTCACTGATGCCCTGATCCAGGTCTGGGTGGAGATTCCCCAGGGCAGCATCTGCTGACTCATCAGGAGAATCCCCAGACTTTGTCACGAGTGTGCACAGGCACGCAGGGGGCATACACACTACTGAGTCACATTATGAGTCACTATGATAAAATTTCTGCAAGTTAGATAAGCCTGTTATTTTAATTTTTTATTTTCATTTTCAGGGTGATTTTGAATCGTGACCTCAGTGGGTTGATGATTTTGGTTTCCATTGACCGTTCTTACGTCATTTTGTTCTGAACTAATCACACAATGTTCATCAGTAAAGATTTTCAACTTGAATGATTCCTTCATCAAGATCTAATATGTGATTTAAGTGTTCCCTCATTTTACAAGTAAATCAGTGTGTTTTGTATATTTTATTATTATAGTCAGCCAAAACTGGACCACAAAACTCTTTCAAAATCCTTTCAAATGCAAAGTTTAAAATATTCACAAGATGCTCCCAGTAAATCTATGAGTTTGTGACCTTGGCAAATCTTTGCATATTATTAAAGTTCTCACATGCGCATGTCATGACAGAGCCCCTTTAAAATAGATTGCATAGTTAATCTCTCATTGTGCAAGGTCACGCCTCCAGCCTTCAGACTCAGAACTATTAATAGCTAAGAACTTAACTATTAAGACCCGGACCGCATTCTTCGCATGCACCTGTTATTAATTTCCACTGTGCAGCAGTATTGTGCTATTTAAGACCGAGCCTCGCACTTAGTCTTTGAGAAGTCTCGTAAGCCACATGTGTGCGTTGTACTGCTAGTCTTGTATAGACTTATCCTTCACGTATCTCATGTATATTCTAATTTTCTAACTTAGTGCTGTTTATTGTTGATATCAGCACTTAAACTTTATAATTAAAGAACCTTGTTTCCTGCTTCCTTTTTCTATTTTAGTAATACTTTGTTGCTGTAACTAAAGCCCAGTATTTGTATTACTGATACCATTATCAAGGAACATCATTTCCTATTTTGCTTTGTATTGCTTCGTGTGTGCCTCTCTGCTGCGAAGAGGGCATAATAAATACAACCAAGTCCATCCTTGCACCTGAGTCCAGTCCTCAACTTCCTGTCCTCCGTGCACATCACCACTGTGCAAAGCACAACCCTTACACAGTGACTCTATTTTATACCTTCCACATAATAAGATATTACTTTTTTTGCTATTTTCCTGAGTGGTGTTTGACTATTTACTTTGGAAGCCTTTTACAATTTTTGCAGTTTATACTTGCCTTAAACAACACAGGTAGTACATTGATACTTGAAAAGAAGTTCATACTCAAGTCAAAACACACACTAAAAGTTAAGATAATTATAATCTAGATTTAATATAAAAGGAACTTTTAAAAAGAACTCAGGGTCCTGCTCATATGTCTTTGGTAAAGGGCTACACTCCAGTCTTTAGTTTTGCTGTTTTGGGGGCCCACTGTGCCCTCATCTTCCTGTTCTGTGGAACCTAGCTTGGTTTCCTGCAGTTGGTTGTATGCGTTTGTGAATTTAGAAATGTCTTCCATACAGCATGGTTGTAAATGGTTGTTATAGGCTGCACATTACATTGCCATATCCTTGATACATAATGCAAAGGTGTCTGGTTGTGGAGTGAAATTGAATGGTGAAATGAGGAAATGCTTTTTCAATAACCTGTATTCTTTATTTTCAAAGAGGTGTCATTACTTTAAGTCACTAGTGTTAGTAATGGTACTGGTATTAAAAGCATATGCTGCTTAAACCAGTGTCAATGACACCAGTGACATATCTCCATAAAAGATATATTTTCCAAAACGTCAACATTAAAGCATTAATGTGAAGCATTAAAACGTACCATGTTTAACCAAAAGAAATTTACGAGAAAATTAAAGAAAAGTTATGAAACAGCCACTCATTCTTAACTTTGCCCATGGAAGCACTTGTCCACAACTTTTTCTGAATTTTAAAATAACACCATGAAATGCAGGGCCATGTGTGTTTGTGTTTGCGTGTGTGTGTGTGTGTGGGAGTGTTCTTGTACTTCGACATTTTTGGGAAGTGAGGACGTTTTCACGTCCTCACAATTACAAAGGCAAATAGTGCATTATTAGTTATTGTTAGGGGTAAGGTTAGAATTAGGGATGGATTAAGACAAGGGTAAGGGTTCCGGTTAGGCATATGTTGCTTATTGTCAAGACTTTTGAAAGGCTGTAGAGACACACAAAGAATGAATGGAAGTCAATGTAATGTCCTCGCTAGGATAGAAATACAAGGATGCCTGTGTCCATATGTGTGTGTTCAGTTATGAGTTATATCATGCGTGTCATTCTTTTTATGTACTCATTATCATGTACTCATATTTACATCTACAACATGACATTAAAATGAATCAGGAATGCTTTTCTCATAAACACCTGTATAGCATTACACCTAGCTTTCCTACTGTTTTTCCAACACTTGGCATTTTAAAGAATATTTGAAAGGTTGTACACAATAATAGAGAGTCAAACCATTTTTATTGTGTGGGAAAAAAAATTGGGTTAATATCAGTTATGTGGGACATCTTGAGAAAATTTGAATCATGTCATAACCAATGTCAAGGGACAGGTTTGTAACGTACGCTGAAAATAACCCCTGTACTGTGCAGGAGTAGGTCTAACACTGGACTTTTTACAATACAAGTCATAGCACTGCTTTTTGGCCTTTAGCCATGGTAGCCATGATTGCATAAGTCACAATTATATTTTACGGTACCAAAGGAATATACGGTAGTAGTGCAGTTTTCCTGACAAGACTGCGATTGAATTCATAAAGCTCTCAGAAAAATGCCAGTGCCAGTATGTGAGAATGCCAGTCTGAGTCAGGGCTCAAAGCTTCCCTGCTGCACTGTTATATTTTGCAAACAGTGCACATGCTGTCCATGAATCATTAAGCAGGCAATGAGCCATGCTACGTGCACTATGATTAAACTACTTTGGCACAAGAACCTTGTTTATGTATCACAGCAAACATGTTCCAGATGCATAAAGCTCTTTGGCCAGTGTAACAACATTGCAATTGACTGGCTCCTGGGACTGTTGCAACTGCCATGGTATTCGAAATTATTTTTTTGCTTCAGGCAATCAAATGCTTATCATAATACTTCCTGGAAATTAGTGCGCCATTATAGATTAAGGCCTTGTCTTTGAATATTCATGTAATAGGCTGCATGTTTCCTTCAAACATGATTTGTTTTATGCAGCTTTTGTCAGATTGCCAGTGATATCAAGGGCATAGGTTTGTATATGAAAGGTCGGGACATGTCTCTACCAATATTTCAGCGAACTCGTTCTTATCATCTTTCCAGACAAGCCATATAAGACCCAATTGTGGAGGCTACGTCCCTAAGACAACCTATTTATGCATTCCAGCATTTGACTGGTTGAAAGGGCGGGGCTATCTAAAGGCTAAAAGTCAAGAGTAAACTGACCACACTATTCAGGTCATGAATATTTATTTTTGTCCGAAGCGGGGCTTGAGACATGCAACTGGATCGCCAGCTTTGATTATGTGTTTGCTATGGCTTACCCGTAGAAGAGAACCGTAATTTGGCATTTGTTCCAGATTTTTCTTCATCACGCAACTATAGCACTTTCCCCATGGCCCAACTCATGACATACATTGATATTACCTTAAGTACGTATCACTTTTGTGGAAATTTCGTTGTCTGAGAGCGTGAGGGACAAAAAGTCGCTCCATGTTAAGTCATGCTGCTAATATTTCGCCAAACTGAATGCTAAGTGTGATGTTGGTTGAATAAGTGATCTAACTAGTCAGAAACAGATAGTTACTTAAAGTGAAAACTTGCTAGCTACCTTAAGTTAGTTTTTACCGGAAAATAATGTCAACGAATGTTAATTAAACATGTTCGCTAGTTTCAACTAGAGTCTGTGTATACTCTAGTTCAACTAGTGAACTAAACCTGGTTTCTGTCACATGTTGGTTAGTAATTGGGTTACTAGCAGTAATAAATATAAGCCAGGTGGATATGTCAAATTATGAGATGAATTTCAGTGGAGAAATCCCGCGAAGGTGCCATTATTAATTAATTATTTTATATGCAGGAACCAAAGCTGCAAGCTAGAGAAACAGAGCAACCTGTTGAGGATACAGATGTATCAGGGCTTCAGGTGAGGTCATAATTATGACTTGTTCTGTGGAATTATAGGGAAAGCATTAAAATTAGTCTCATGATGTTCAGCAAATATAACCTTTGAAAGTCAAAATGTCCCAACCAACTTTGGCTCAGTGGGGGAAATGAAAGAAACACGTAATCGTAAATCTAACATGATCCAGTCTGATAAACGCTTGGTTTGTGGCTTGTCCAATTCATAGTTGGTGGTCCATTTTGAGGTGTTTATCGCAGCTGCAATTGCGTTACCGCATATTAAGATGCTTAAAAGAGAGGATTGCGAGCAGACTTACTAACGTAGTTATATATCCACTCACTTGGTATCAATGTCCAGGTTACTAGATCTGAGCAGGTTTCATGAGTGCGCTGTGATGGTTTGCAGCTGTCAGTTAAGGTTGTGGCAAATTTATGTATGTGGCATTTTGTATGAAAATTTTGGAGGCACCTTGCGTAGAATAATTTAAAAAACGGAGAAACACTCATTGGGATAATCTCTGTATACAGTAAAGGCGGTATCTGCACTCAGATTTACAAAAATTTTCCAGCTCGCGCACACTCGCATCACATACGTTTCCCTACCAATTCTCACATTGAGTGATATTAACATTTGTGCTGAACCCAAGCAGGTAAGCGCAACTGCCATATTTACTAGTTTCCATGACAAACCCTTTTTACCAGGTAACACCCAGTTCAAGGGCTTGCGGCAAGGTTCAACCGGAAGTTTCAGCTCTAGAGTTCACTCACCATATCATTAAATAAAGTAGAGAGAAAGATGAAGAAAAAGATAAAAATGTAATGTTTATGGCGCTCGTAGAGCCCTCCACTGTGTAAGAAACCAGAGTGGTCAATAAACGCAGATAAAACTGGATGGCCTCCATAGAGCGCATAGCCCCAGAAAAACAACATTGTAATGTCACCATATAATGTCACTAAGTATTCTACATATTTGATATACACTCATTTCTTCTTGCTGTGAAAATTTTACTCCTCTATGAATTTTTCCCCCCTAGAAGGCTCTTGAACCCATTTAAAAAAAAAAAAAACATTTAGAATAGCTCACAACGTAAATACTGGCATCGACAGGCAAATCTTTGCCGTTAGGCTATCTCATAAACTATCAATATTTTGTCATGACATTTAATGAAAAAATTTTAGATACTGGATTGAATTCTTCACACTAACAGCATGTCATATGACGTTTAGTTTTTGAGATATCATCCCAAAACAATTTTACGTTTTTACAATTTTACAATACGTCTCAAAATCCCCAAAATTAAATCACTTCCAAAACTTAACATTTCCTACCTCCCAAATTAGTTTGGTTCAAATCAACCAAGTATTTGGTGCACATCCAACTTTGTTGGTGGAGCTATCAAAACTAGCATTTACTATATTATTAAGAGCATTTATGTTTAGCCATTCACAGAACCAGACTAACAATTCCTGCAAACATGGTTTAAACACAAAACTTAATTTATTGCTCTGAGCACCTCACCAGCGTTTGCAACTCCAACTTATTTTGAGCTCAAGTCATTTAAACAAGTCTTTATGTAACACCTAGATTTATTTAAGAGATCTTGATACAATACCACGGCAAGCTATGGAAATGAGGCAGAATATTGAATCATCCTCCCCGGCATGAACCCATACATTGTAGATTGAAGTTCGGAATTTTCTTTTTCAATCACATCATGAAAAATCACATCACAGCATATTGGAATTATGTATTATAAAAAAAGATTGACTCTCAGCACCTGCAGTGCCGAGCATTTTTTATTCCTTAATTTTTATATAAAAATAATTAGCCATTTTAAACCCTCAAATACTTTCTGAGACTATAGTTTCCAATTCCCAAGGAATTTGAAATTTTTTCCGCAAATTTCGCGTTTTTCGCCGACCGCCATTCCACCAAGACGCCTGTGAGGTCAACTATCTCACTCGGTTTGACAAATCACATCGGAACCTAGCTAGCGTAAGTAACCAACAATGGATGCTTCGCCTTTATCCCCGACCTCTTTTCCCGTCTTGTGCTCTGAATGCAGTATGTTTTTTCACGATACTTCCACCCTCAGTGGCACTTATACATGTAAGAAATGCATTGCTTATGCCAGTTTAGCTGAAAAGGTTCTGGAGTTGGAAGCCCGCATTGAGACTCTGCAGAATATTCGGACCAATGAGGAGTTCATTGACTCTTTTTCTGTCCAGCCTGATAGTTGCGCTAATATTAGTTCTCCTTCGGTTTCCCACTCCATGCCTGCTGCGGTAGCGTCCTCGCAGCAGGACGCATTCGTAACAGTCAGAGGTAAACGGAGGGGAAAGAAACACGTACAGCCATCTACTCTCTCTCCTGTCGAACAATTCAATTCATTCGCTCCCCTCGAAGAAAACGCCAGAAAACGCTCAAATTATCAGTGATTCCATAGTTAGAAACGTTAGGGTGTTTAAACCAGCTACTGCAGTGAATTGTGTTCCTGGCGCTCGTGTCTCGGATATCAAAGCGAATTTGAAATTACTTGATGAGGGTAAACACAAGTATTCCAAAATTATTATCCAAGCCGGCACAAATGACGTTCGTTTAAGACAATCGGAGATTACGAAGAGTTGTTTTAAGTCTGTCTGAGCCCAAGCTAAGAAGCTGTCGCGTTCGGTAACTGTCTCTAGTCCATACCCGATCCGATGTAGTGACGAAATGTACAGCAGATTAGATTCACTCAATCGCTAGTTGTCTGTGGTGCGCAGGAAATAACATTTGCTTCATAGATAATTGGTGAACTTTCTGGCGCAGACCTGGTCTTTTGAGGAGGGATGGTGTACAATTTACACCAGTGCAATTGATCGCCAAGTATCAAATCTAGATCGCAGACATTTAATAGTTAGTCTCGATAAATCACTGATTAGGTCAAATTTAATAGAGACTGTGTCTGTTCCCCGAATCCCAATGAAATCAAAAAGGAAGAATCGTGGAGTCGTCCACAATAACTTGACTTTTATAAAATCGAACTATATCAAAACCTGTATGAATAAAAAATCCTCTCTCAAATTTGGATTACTTAATATAGGATCACTTAACTCGAAAGCAGCTCTTGTGAATGAATTAATCTCTGATTATAGTCTTGATGTACAATGCCTCACAGAAACTTGGCTGAAATCAGATGAAAACTCCGCTTGGAATGAAGCTTCTCCACCTGGTTTTATACACACTCATAACCCCCGTCTTGACCGGAAAGGAGGGGGCGTTGCTGTTATTTATAACGACTCCTTTCACTCTGTGCCAAAACCGCAATATAAATTTGATTCATTTGAGGTACTAGTAATGAAATTTTCATTGCTTGACGCAGGTACCAACTCCATCCCTGCTCAGCCTATTGCTCTGGTGATAGTTTATAGGCCACCCGGTCAATACTCTGGCTTCATGCATGATTTCTCGGAATTCCTTTCATAATTAGTTTTAAGCTATGATAGAATTGTTATCTTGGGTGACTTTAACCTGCATCTCAAGAGGGTAGATGATTCTTCAACATCCATCTTCACTAATGTCGTGGAGCCAGTTGGCTTCACTCAGTGTCATTGGCCCAACACATATTCATGGTCATACTTTAGACCTGATTTTAAGCTTTGGTGTTGAGATTGACAAGGTTGACATCCATTCACACAATCCCAGCTTATCGGACCATTTTCTTATAACATCCTGTCTACAATTGGCCCACCCTGTATTATCAGAAACTAGGATGTACACTAGTTGTACTTTCACTGCCACAACATCTTCACAATTCATTGAAGCACTTCCAGCTTATCTTGATTATCCAGTCAGCCCCCTCTGTATCGACGAAATGGCAGATAAGTTTGCTAATGCTCTCCGTAGTACCCTCGATGTAGTTGCTCCATTGAAATTTAAAAAGGTTACTCAGAAGAAGAGACCAGCCCCATGGTACACTGACCAGATGCGGACTTGAAAGCAAAAATCCCGTCAACTAGAACGCATATGGCTCTCCACTAAACTCCAGGTATTTCACTGTGCTTGGAAAGAGAGCCTTGTTGCATATAAGCACACTCTTTCTGGTGCTAGGTCTTCTTATTTTGCAAATCTTATACAGGAAAATAAAAATAACCCTCGATTCTTGTTCAAAACAGTGGCCAAATTAACGAAAAACCATGCTGCAAGTACCCCTCAAATTTCAGCCTCCTGCAGCAGCGATGATTTTTTAAAATTCTTCAGTGGCAAAATAATTGGAATTAGAGAAAAGATCATTGCTTCCCTAGCAGTTGATGAAGGCCTTAATATAAAACCTCATGCAATGTATAAAAACCAGTTTTAAACCATTCATTCTCTCCCATATCCCTGAGCAAACTTGCTAAATTAATCACTACTTCCAAATCAACAACTTGTCTCTTAGATCCCATCCCAACTAAGTTAGTGAAGGAACTCCTGCCCATTCTTGGCAGTCCAATTCTGCACATAATCAATTCTTCCCTGATTTCAGGTTTGGTTCCGACTTCATTTAAGATGGCTGAAATTAAACCTCACCTCAAAAAACCAAATTTAGATCCCACAGTCTTGGCTAATTATAAGCTGATCTCAAACCTTCCATTTTTATCTAAGATCCTTGAGAAATGTGTTGCCCAACAGCTTGCTTTTTTCTTGCAAATGAATAAGGTACATGAGAGGTTTCAGTCTGGCTTTAGAAAATATCATAGCACTGAAACGGCCCTCACTGTAGTAATGAATGATCTACTTCTCTCCATGGACTGTGGCCACATCTTTGTCCTTGTCCTACTTGATCTCAGTGCTGCCTTCGATACAATAGACCACCATACTCTTCTTTACAGGCTAGAAAATCTAGTTGGTATTTCTGGACTCGCCCTTTCATGGTTTAAGTCTTATCTTTCCGACAGATGTCAGTTTGTTAGGGTAAATAGCAATTCTTCCGAGTATTCCAAGGTAAACTTTGGAATACCTCAAGGATCTGTTCTGGGCCCTTTGTTGTTTTCCTTATACATGCTTCCCCTTGGAGACATCACAAGTAGATATGATGTGAAGTACCACTGTTATGCAGACGACACACAGCTTTATATATCTTTTAAGCCAGGTGAAATCGATCCACTAACTAGATTAGAGATGTGTCTTAAAGCTGTTAAAGCATGGATGACACAGAATTTTCTCTCTCTAAATCCAGATAAGACTGAAATATTGTTAATTGGTCCCAAATTGCTCAGAGACACATTCCTCAAGTTTTCCCTCAACGTTGATGGACTCCCGGTTTCTGCCAAAGCTGTTGTCAAAAGCCTTGGTGTCACCCTTGATTCAGAACTCTCTCTCCACTGTCATATTAACAACATTATAAAAGTGGCTTTCTTCCATCTTAGAAACATATCTAAACTGAGAAAAATGTTGTCTCTTCAGGACGCCGAAAAAAAATGGTTCATGCATTTGTGTCCTCTCGGCTGGATTACTGTAACGTTTTACTGTCAGGCTGCACTGGTTCTACCCTGATTCGCCTTCAAATAGTGCAGACTGCTGCTGCTAGGGTTCTGACCAGGACGAAGAAATATGACCACATTAGCCCAGTACTCAAAAATCTTCACTGGCTGCCTGTCAAATTTAGAATTGAATATAAAATTCTACTGCTTACCTACAAAGCCTTAAATGATTTGGCCCCAGAATATCTTAGTGCACTTCTCATTCCTTACTCCCTTCCAAGATTACTTTGTGCACAAGGTGCTGGATATTTGAAAATTCCAAATATATCCAGAGTTACATTTGGAGGCAGAGCATTCACTTACAAAGCCCCAATCTTGTGGAACAATCTCCCAACAAACATTCAGGCCTCAGACACAGTCTTTGTGTTCAAGAGTAGGCTGAAAACATACCTTTTAGTCAAGCCTATACTTAACGCATTATAAGCACGTATACTATCTGTTTTAGGGAGATTGCCTGGTCTCTGGGTATGCTCACTTCTTGTGACAAGGTTTTGGTAGTCAAAATTGCATAAATCCATGTGGAACCGGTGGCACTGAGATTGCACTTACACGGCACCGGTGGGGCTTGCTACGGCCTTAGTCACCGGGTAGGTCCACATGGTGTTGGTGGTGTCTAATTGAAAAACTATGCAGCCTTAGTCAGATGGAAGTTCAGGGCCTCTGTGCTGCAATAAGTGGATGAAGGAGAGTTGACTGCTCTACACTGGTTACCCGAGTTGTAATATTTTAGCGTAGCTTGATACCTGACAAAGGACAGCATTTTGTGTAGTATGTATTAGTTTATCCAGTACCTAACCTTCTTTTGTTTTTGTGTTTTCTCCGAGGAACGCCGGCCCCCGGAACTCAGAGTCCTTGGACCACCTAAGCCTTGTCACTTACCTTATGGTCACCGACTGCTGTCTTCCTGCTGTCCTGATCCTCTCATTTCCGCCTCTCCACTTCCTGGAGCTACAGATGTCACTGCTTGGACACCTTGTTGTTTAAAGAACTTTGGATGTTAATTTATTATCATCAATTAATTAGCCAGCCAGCGGAGGATGGGCTTCCCCACAATAGCCGGGTTCCTCCTGAGATTTCTTCTCACTGATTTGGGGATTAGGGATTAGTCAGGGCTCTGCCCTTTTCTCTCTGTAAAGCGTCTTTGTGACAGCCTGCCTGTGAAAAACGCTACACAAATAAATAAATTGAATTGAATTACTATAAAACAGCAAATGGCAATGATAAAATTCTGTCTGCATAGTATTGCTTCTCAACCTGGTGAAGAGATGACCGACTGGCACTCATTTTCACAGAAGTACTCATCATCCCACCTCCTCCACTAAAGCAGCTACCACTACACTTCCCATGAATACATTCTCCAACCTCACTGATATGGCATCTCCTCAGTCAATCATACACGGTCGGTCAATTGACCGCTCAGTCTTTTTGCCATCTCTCTTACAGCCTCAGTGTGAGGACCTTTAAAAAAATTGCCAGCAACACACCGACTGCCCTTTTCTGCAGCTCTAATCCTCATACCCCTTACCGTTTTCCGCTAAGTGCGACATAACTGTCCACTGAGTCGATCAAAATGTCATTTTTCACATGGCCTTTTGCTCTGATGAATTGCCTTTATGGCTCTAAGTGCAATTCACTAACAGGACAAATACCCATTATAAACCTCAAGATCAGTTTGAGGATGGGATTTAGGTGTTATGCCTTTTACTAACTGTCAGTGTGGAGGGAATAAACTGTGCTAGAAAGAGTCATTTCCACTGTCCTTCAAGATGCCAGAGAGGACACACATTATCCTTCAATAGCAATGGAAAAGCCATTGAATGCAATCAAATGGAAAGGGTACATGGGATTGTATGAGAGGATATACTGTATGCTGCAGATACCCCAGTTAATTAAGGATTTATAAGCAGTGAGCTTTTCTAATACCAGCAGTATCAACCTGTTGTAAAAGGACGAACCTAAATATAGTTGTAACAATCCTCCAAATTAATCTTGTAGAGGATCATTAAAAAACAAACAATGCACCATGCTAAAAAACAGGTTTTTTCTTGAATGGCACAGCACATTTGCAAATGCGGTTATTTATTTATTTTTTTTTTTTTTAGCTATAACACTTTCAACAACAAGGGAAACCTGGCAAGACGCAATGCAGTCTGTCTCCTGGTTAAATCGAGCACAAAGAGGAATCTTCTGGAAAGATTAAGCTGGAACACAAAAAGCCCCTGTACTGAATTTGGCATGAACCTTGAGAAGCACAGCTGTCATCCTCTTGAAATTGCCTCATAGATATGTAAACAGATTGATATTAATTTCTGCGTCATGCCAACACATTTGGCCCAAAACAATTGGGATTACAACACACCACCATTTTACAAATCATTTATCTCCTTCCAGCTTTTCATACACAAAACATATGGGAAAGAAACATGCAAAACAAAGATCTCAAATAAACAATACAAATAAACAACTTCCACATATGTATTAATAACACAGTAAAGAGCCTTTGTCTCTTCTCCCAAGCATTCTCCAAATAAAAAGCTAGTTCTGGTTCATATGAGAATAGCTAACTCAATCTTTGTGTATCATCCATATTTACAAAATTAATATCTGTTTTTATCTTGAAAATATGGCACTGCACACTTCAGTACAAAAAGGCCACAAGAAAACAAAAAGGAACTCATTTTATATTTAATTTAGACTACATGTTGGACAAATCCTCCTTTCCTGTTCCAAAACAACGTATCATCCAGTTTCCACGGTGAAAGTCAAAATACCAGTCATCAGCTGGACACATAAAGATCAAATTATAGACAACAGTATTCTCTGCACCATATTCAGTTTTTATCACCGTAACGGAACGCAGTTTTGGTTTAGTCCATATTTTGTCAGCCCACTGTCCTTTGATCCAGGCAAACATTCTCTACAAAAAGGCCTCACCAAACCAAGAGTTGCAGAACAATGTGCACACCTCTTTAGACCAAGAATCAAAAATTTTTTTTAATCCCAGATTCAGTCATGAAAAAAAGAAAGGACACCCTCTTTGAGTTCCATGGTTTTATGTATCAGGACATTTTAAAAAACCAGCCGATCCTTATCAGGTCCTAAAATTAGGTAAATCTAACCTCAGTTGTAAAACAACATACAACAAATTCCACCATGCTATAATTTATTAAACTAAAACTCAGCCAAAATGCAGCAGTCATCTGTGAAAAACTAAATACACCCCATGATTCAACAGCTTGTAGAACCATCTTTAGCAGCAATAACTTGGACTAATCGTTTTCTATATGATTTTATCAGTCTCTCACATCATGGGGGAAGAATTTTGGCTCACTGTTCTTTACAATGTTGCTGCATTTAATTGATATTTGAGGGCATTTGTTTGTGCGCAGCTCTCTTCAGATCCCGCCACAGTAATTCGATCGGGTTGAGGTCTAGACTTTGACATCGCATTGCAACACCTTGGTTTTTTTTTTTTTTTTTTCCCAGTCATTCTGTCATAGATTTGCTGGTGTGCTTGGTATCACTGTCCTGTTGCATGACCCAATTGCGGCCAAGCTTTAGCTGTTATACAGATGGTTTCACATGTGACTCTAGAATATTTGGTACACAGAGGAGTTCATGGCCGACTTATTGACTGAAAGCTGACCAGGTCCAATGGCTGCAAAACAAGCCCAAATCATCACCCCTCCACCACCATCCTTGACAGTTGGTATGAGGTGTTTGTGTTAATAGGCTGAGTTTGGTTTGTATAGCCTCCTTCAAATTGTGCTGATCTTTAACATTTAACATGCAAACTGAGGCCTTTCAAGTCTTAGATGTAGTTCATGGGTTTTGCACAATGTCTCTGAGCATTGCATGGTCTGACCTTGGGGTGAATTTGCTGGGATGTCCACTCCTGGGAAGATTGGCAACTGTCGTGAATGTTTTCCACTTGTGAATAATCTTCATCACTGTAGATTGATGGACTTCAGTTATTTGGAAATGGCCTTATAACTCTTCCCAGATTGATGGGCAGTAACAATTGCTTCTCTACAATGATTGCTGATGTCTTTTCTTCTTGGAATTGTGTTACGCTCTCCTAAATGCTTCAGACCAGCAATGTGTCATAATCTCTGCTTTTATAGTAGTCACACTTACCGATGATCAATTAATCAAGTGTATTTGATCAGTAACACCTGGCTACCAATCACGTTCTTAATTCCTATGGAAACAGTCAGAGTGTACGTAGTTTGTCACACATGGCTTCTGTATTTTGGCGGAATTTTTGTAAATAATGTCATGGTGGAATCTGTTGTGTGTTTTTTTACACCTGAGGTTAGATTTGCACAATTTCAGGACTTGATTAGGACCAGATGATTTTTTATTATGTCCTGCTATATAAAACCATAAAACTGAAAGAGGGTGTACTTTCTCTCATGACTGTAAACATGTCGTCAGCCTACTTTATTTCTTATCAAGTGACTGATTCCATAACTGAGCTATGCATATTTTCCAACAAACCTTACATGATTCCCATCCCATGTTCCCTACTGTAACCAACTTCGGTGCGTATTTATGCACATAAGAATGCGGGTGTAGTTATGTTTCCCAGTGGATGCACATGTCCAAGTGCATATGTCACGTCCTTAGTGCTCCTCTTAATTGTTTCCCCACAATCCAGCTGTCCACGCCTGTTTACAGTGCAGCCTCCCTTAATTCATCGATTATTGTCTCGTCCCATTCCCCTTCCTCCATGTGTTCTCACCAGTTTGCACGCTTCCCGTGTCCTTAATTAAAGTGTGTATATAATTTCCTGTGTCTTTGTCTGCCCTTTGTTGGATTGTCTTGTTCTATTAATTGCGCTTTAAGCCTGTTCCTCCTGAAGTTCTCTGAACCCTTCTGTCTTTAATTTAAAAGTTAACCAAGTGACAGTTCATTAGGGATGGTCTCCTTTTGCTCAGTGGTTACCCTAGAGGCGATCAAAACCAGTCTCCCTGTCTTGGAGTGCAAGAGTGGGCACAGCCAGCGGGTCCAGTAACGTATGGATTTCCTTCCCTGTACAGACCTCAGACCTCCCGATTTCACCTTTACCGCTCCTCTTAAGCCCGTTTGCAAATCAGCTGACCTGGACAGTCCCTGAACATTCTCAAGTTTCAGCACCACTTATGTTTTTATGCTTGTGCCCATTGCGGCTGTGAACTATCATTATTAAAAATGCCCTGAGGCTTTCTGTGGATGTGCACTTGGTCCCTTCTCTGAAGTCCATGACACGTAGTTACACCATTTGTACAGAGCACTTCATAAGTGCTTGGACTGTGGCACTGATCGTGAAGGGTAGCAGTTCCTGCATGGCTTACAGGATGTGAATTAAAATACCAGAAAAATACATTTACTGACATTCACTACCTTGGCCTCCAATTCATTGTTTTCGACTGCATAGAGTTGAAGGGCAGAGCAAAAGAGCACACATCATATGACTGTCCAATTATCAGCTCAACCCTGTGTTTTTCATTTGTGATTTTTTTGAGCGGTACAGAAGGCCCAGTTCTGATGGGAATGGCTCACCATAGCATGTAGGATTGGGAATAATTAAGACACAACAACGGTATGACTTTATGATGGAATCCTCATTATAATAGCCTAGGTTGAAGGCAGTTGTCCATTTATGCAGATTATGCATTGAGCTGTAAAAATAGATGAAAAAAAAAACTCACAAGGAATCAGAATCAGTTACAATGGGTTTTTTCATCAATGGCATATTGCTTTTCATCTATTAACACAATTTTTCAAAACAGCTCTCTCTACTGTCTAATAAAATAATAATATCATGCAGATGGAAGTTCTGAATAAATGGGAGCTACAGTGGGGTGCAAAAGTTTGGGCACCCCTGATTTAAATGTCTGTTACAATTAATCTCCAAGTGATTGAAAGCAAATCTGGACACTAAATGCTACAAAGTTAAACATGACACATTTCATCACATTTTAAAGCAAGAATAATTTTTATTTTTAACTTTTTACAGTTTCAAAATAATTAAACAAGGAAAAAGGCCTTGTGCAAAAGTTTGGGAACCCTGTCAGCTAGTACTTTGTAACTCCTCCTCGGGCAGCTAAAATCGCTTGCAAACGCTTCCTGTAGCCAGCTAAGAGTTTTTCAATTCTTGTCTTTGGAATTTTTCCTCATTCTTCCTGACAGAACACCTCTAGCTCAGAAATATTCTTCGGCCTTCTTGCATGCACAGAATGTTTGAGGTCTCTCCGCAGATTTTCAATAATATTCAAGTCTGGGGACTGTGATAGCCATTCCAAAACCTTCATCTTTCCTGGAGGTACTTCATGGTGGATTTTGAGGTATGCTTTGGGTCATTGTCTTACTGGAATACCCAACGTCTCTTCAACTTCAATTTCTGGACTGAGCTTTGAACATTAGCCTCTAGAATGTCTTGATATTTGGTGGAATCCATTCTTCATCATTTGCAAGGCGAATTAAAAATCATTATCTTAAAAGCTACTAAATATCACTATTCTTTCACACATGTGCTATTGACCAGCCATGCCATGGTTTTTATGCATTTGTATGAGTTTCTGTATATGTAACTGTGTTTATGCATGAGTCTATGTTAGCGTGTGTCTGTGAGTGTGTGTGTGGTGGGGGTGTGTATATGTGTGTGTGTGTGTGTTAGTGTACGCTTTCTGCGTGTGTGTGTGTTGGGCAACCCCACCTCCAACTTGTTGTTTATTTGTAATACTTAGCTTGTTTTTGGAGGGGACAGACTGAGGTCTTTGGGGGTGTCCTCGGGTCTACTCTATGTATAATACATTTCTGTATGTGAGTTTTAATGTATTTTTTTACCCAAAATAAAATTATCTATCTATCTATCTATCTTCCTTCCATCCGCACAATATTGCCTGTGCCCCCAGCTGCTACACAACCCCAAAGCATTATGGATCCACCTCCATGCTTAACAGTTGGCAATGTGTTCTTCTCTACAAATGCTGCACCCTTTTTTTTTTCCAAACATACCTTCTTTGGTTGTGGCCAAAAAGTTCAATTTTGGTTTTGTCAGTCCAAAGCACATTGTTCCAATACGCTTGAGGTTTCTCAAGGTTTGCTTTTGCATACTTCAGACGCTTAATTTTGTGTTTAGGTCGTAGGAAAGGCTTCTTTCTTGCAACTCTGCCATGTAGGTCTTTGTTGTTTAAGGTACGCTGTATTGTTGTCCTGTGAACAACTAGACCTGTGTCAGCTACTCTTTTTAGCAGCTCTACCACAGACCGAATCTGATGAAGCTGATGCGAAACGTGTAATTCGCTCTCCTTTTTAAATGTAATTTTTGAATAAAAGTGCTGTGTAGAATCTGGAAATATAAGTGACAAATGGCTGATAAGCTCGGTCCAGAGCCAGGCCAAATAGCAATAGAACTTTTATGGCCTTCTCCCTAGGATGTTCCTGCAGCCTGCATGTGAAAGGTGTCGGTGATCTTTCTGTTACTTTTGCACGGGGGTAGTTACAAAGCCCTGGCTGAGACAATGCCCTGTACTACTGTCCTCCATCTTAAGTCCAGTTATATTAATCTGTTTAAGATAATCTAAATCTCTGGGACTTTCATAATATGTTTATATGTTCAATATCCTGTTAAGAAATCACTTATATACTTATAACCCAATTAAACTATATATTAATTCATCTTAAGACTTTTACATGACAACTGCATCATATTAGTACATATTCATATCATGTTTGGTCTTGTTATTCTCGGGAGAATCCAAGGAGTTGAGTGGAGTATGTTTCATTCCCATTGAAATTATGGTTCATTCCCTTTTGGAAACTCCTAAGAATTTGGCCAGAATCCTCTCTGGTAATCACCCTATTCTCCTCTCTCTGCTGAAGTGTTTTATTACATCCTCCCAATGGTGGAAACCCAAAAACCGGATTCGACCCCCCTTCCAGGTGTTTATGGTCATGCCGCCTGGATCAAAGGCGTGATTTGGCTTAAAGCAAAGAGAAACAATCCATTCTGGGAAGATCGTATCCGATCTCTCCCCACGCACGTAAGTGCGTGAGTAGACTCTCTAGCTATGGCGGATCGTCTCTGATTTCGCACTCACCCAACTCTGTGTGTGTAGCTGTCGCCAGGTATGACTTTTACATTGGTCTAAATTCGTGGTAACTGATATTTGGTCTGTTGATTTAAGCTCTTGCCTACCTGGTGAATAAATTATTGTTATTCCTTTAAACTGGCATGGTCTCTGTGACTCTTAATCCTTTTATTCTTTCTAGCCGCGTTGCGACGGATACCTAGGGGTATAATCCCGACCGAGGTACGACTGGCCAGCAGCCTGGTCTGGAGATTGGTTTTATTAAGTTGGAGAGACAACCATGATCTACTTACATAAAGGGTTTATGTATTGCCGGTTCTGGGATTTTAGCCTAAAGGAAACCCATGGACGAAAAGTCGGTTATCTGTTAAAATTCCCTGAAGGAACCCATGGGCGTGCATAGATCTGGGTTCGCTGTATTCAGGCTAAAAGATGCTGTTGCAGTGATGGCTGACTTCCAACCTCTAATCTAATCAACGAACCTAGGATCCGGTAACAGTACTAAAAACCCGGGAGTACATGTTAGCGACAGCGGTAGTCTCCTAAGAGTTCGAGGTGTAGTCACTTCGAGACCCACGCAGGTTTCTCTAGATTATGGATTCTAATTCTAATTCTAATTGGAGTCAGATATTTAACGAGGGTATAACTAAATTCATTATTATAAATTTATTATGGAGTCAGATTAATTGTAACCGTTGTGCTTTTGTGCCCCGTCCTGCGAACGGAGAAAATAGATCCATTTTAATACGATTCACACCAGCCAGGAGGTCGCGCGTGCTAATACCAGCCAAAAGAACATTGAACCTTCGCCCTACAATTTCCGTCGTTGGTTATTGTTTTGTGGGTTTTACAGCTGCCTAGAGTATCCTGGTGTGCGCTGGTATTTTGTCTTATTGTATTTATTATTACGTTTGGGTCTTGCAAAGAAGTCTTGTATCAGCTGATTTCTTATGACCAGTCCAGTGTTCACTGCCTGCGGCTGCTGCAGTTCAGCCTCATCGGCTTCTGCTGGGCCTGCGTCCATCTCAGGGTCTGGGAGTTTCGCCAGCCTACAAAGGTTGTGTAGCTCGGCTGTTGCTTTAATGAACAAAACCACTTCCTGTGGTGAATACTGAAGATATCCTCCGCTCATGTCATGGTATTACCATCTGATATTTGAACATAGAATGCAATGCTAAAGCCGTATGGGCATAAGACAAGGAATGACAACACATAAAGGGTTTTTATTATCCCCCCAGCATAAAATGCGGGGGGATTTAGGCATCGCCTCGTCCATCTGTCCGTCCGTCCGTCCGTGCATCCGTCAGTAATCATTTTGTTTCCGGAGCAGAACTCGGAAACTATGCAAAATATCAGCACCAAACTTGGTACATGTATTCTATGTATAGTCTAGATGTGCCTTTTGCTACTTTGGAAATTTCGGGAATCCTATTTTTGTCGTTTCCATGGAAACAAATCTGGACTTAGAGCAAATTACACTGTGTTCATTTCCTTAGCAGAACTGAAAAACTATGTAAGATATCAGCACCAAACTTTGTCCATGTATTCCATGTATAGTCTAGATGTGCCTTTTGCTACTTTGGAAACTTCAGGATTATTATTTTTGCCATTTCCATGGAAACGAATCTGGACTTAGTGCACATCAGGCCTAGTTCGTTTCCGGAGCAGAACTCAAAAACCGTTCAATATATATTACTGAAACTTTGCATGAGTATTACTCACATACAGAAGTTGTCATGGTTATGGTTTTTGTTCATGTTTATGTTCAAGTTCAGTGTTCATGATTTTGTCTTTTATTTATTCTTTTTGGTTATTGTAATACTTTGGTTTTTAGTTCATTCCATTTCTCAATTCCATTGCACTTGTCTCCCCTGTCTTGTGATCTAGTTGGTTCAGTCCGTCTTCCCAGTCTGTGTGCTCACTTACTTCGGGTGATTTAAATGTATTCTGGTGTTTAACGCATTCCTTCGATTCTCGTTTACTTCCTTCGCCTTACTGTTATGATTACTAACAAAACTAACGTTTGTATTTTGTATCATAGTCTACTAACACAACTAATCCATGTATATAGATTACTAACTTACTAATGAGCACTCTAGTTAAATCTGTAAAGTTGCACCGCTTCTAATTATACTAATTCCCTCTCAGCAATCGCCCTGTTCTAGTGTCCGCCTCTTGCTCAGCTTTAACTATCTCCCCCTGCGTTTCTGCGGGATCTCTCGCACGTGCTTAATTACTTTCCTGCACTCGTTATCTGTGCACTTAGAACTCCTTGACTGGAGCTGTTTAAAATGTCATAGGCTGTCTGTGTGATTCCCGTCCGTGTCTTGGCGTTCGCCAATTTTCGTGGTTCGGGTTTCCCTCATGTGATTCTCCCGTTGTAATTAGTCTGATCCAGTACACCTGCTCCCTGCATAGCATGTGACTTTCCTCCCGTCTATTTAAGCAGTCTTTTCACAGTCAGCTCCTTGTCAGAACGTTGATCAATATTTGTTTGTGCAGAGCGGCTTGTATGCCATTAAGTATTGTTTTTCTTCGACTGGTTTGTCCGACTTCGATTCTTGCCATAGCCCTTCTTGTATTGTTTTGTCTTTTTGGATTTCGACCTATTTTTTTGTATGACCACGATTTCTGTGTTTGGATGCCCTGTGTATGACCCTTGGCTTTGTTCATCGACTACAACTTTTTGCCTACCGTCTATGTACCTTTGCTCATTTGTTTTACTGGTTCTGACCCCTGTCTAGTCGACACGGTTTTTGGATTTCGTATTGTGGCTTGGCAATTCTTGTGTGGGGGGTTTTTTTTTTTTTTTTTTTTGACTCGGACTTCATTAAAGGCATACGTTTTTGGATTTCCCTCTCTTGCGTGTGGTTCCTGAACGCTACGTCACAGAAGTGGTGCCTTTTGATATTTTCCGATTTCTGAAAATCTTTTTTTCCATTTCCATGGAAACCTGTTGCATTTGGACTCTGTACGGAGATGGGTTCGTTTCCGGAGCAGAACTCAAAAACCGTTCATTATCTTTCTGAAACTTTATGTGCATTACCCAAGTACTGAAGTGGTGCCTTTTCATATATTCAAATTTCTGAATTCCTCCCCCCCCCTTCCATGAAAGCAACATGGATTTGGACTCAGTCGCAGGGCTGGGTTTGTTTCCGGAGCAGAACTAAAACACTGTTCATTAATGACTCTTTTATTATTGCCTTTGTCAACATGTGGTTCATAGTCTTTGGTAGATGTTGCCAGTACATAATTCCAGAGGAAGAAAATCACCTCAACATTGTTTGAATTTCTTTGAAGGTGTAGGATTGACATGACTTTTGCAAATAATCAGGGGCCGGGGGGGATATGTCATCTTCTGATGACTCTTGTTTAATGTATGCCTATGTAACACAATGTGTTTAATACTTTTGGGCTTGAGAAGTTTCAAGAGTGAAAAGGAAGACAGGGGTAATTGTCCAATGTCATCTAGGACCTGGCAGGCTATATGGAAAGTGTGGAACAGGACAGCTGGAACTTTACATCGTTTGGCATTCAGAATATGAAGTCTGACATGATGCGCAGTCATCAAAATTTGATGTTATGTTGAAGGTGACTGAACAGTTTGGTGCTGTTGCTGCTGCTGCTACATGAAATTGTTATTAGAGGGTATTTAAAGTAGGTGAAGGCTATGTAGCTTCCATGTCCTCCAACTTGATTATCCAGTGAGTACACCTTATGAATTTGACATAGCTACACCAAAAAATGTCATGGTAGTGCAAAGGCGTACTGAAAATAACACTGTTCAGAAACACTGTCACCTTTTGACCCCATTAACCAGGTCAAGGTCATCCACCTTTAATGTTCTGCAAGCTGAATATCCAGGACATACACGCTGTAAATTTTATGTGGCTACAAATATACAAAAATAGTGGATTAATGAAGGAAACAGTGTTTAGAGAATGTGACCTTTTGACCCCTTAAAGTTGGTCAAGGTTACCCATCTTCGAACTTGTCCAAGCTATATGTCCTGAGAACAGTCTCTGTGAATTTCACTACCCTGAGATTAATAGGAAAGGAGTTATTGTCTACACAGACGGACGGACGGGCGATGGACAAACAGTCAGACAAGGTCATCCATCTTTAATGTTCTGCAAGCTGATTATCCAGAACATACACGCTGTAAATTTTATGCGGCTACAACAAAAATAGTGGAGGTAATCAAGGAAACAGTGTTTACAAAGAATGTGACCTTTTGACCCCTTAAAGTAGGTCAAGGTTACCCATCTTCGAACTTGTCCAAGCTATATGTCCCAAGAACAGTCCCTGTGAATTTCATTACCCTGAGATTAATAGGAAAGGAGTTATTGTCTACACAGACAGATGGACAGACAGACGGACGCAAGGTCTTCGCAATACCCGATGGCCATACTTTGGCCTCAGGTAAAAATATTTGTCGTATTAGATTAATGCTGTGTTAAGAATGGTTGCCGCTTAACAGACAACCTTGGTGTGTTCATTTGAGATTATAAGAGGCCTACCTGCCCTTCCAGGCACCAAAAAGAAACTCCTGTCTCGCCCTACACTTTCTGTGAGCCTGGTTGTATCTAATAGAGAACAAATAAATTGAAAGCAGCCCACCAACAACTCCAGTGGGCTCAACATTAAGATAACCCACATCATTTATTACCGCATATGTGCTGGGGTGCACTCATTTCCGACCGGTGTCATTAAAAATGGCTTTAAGGGATACCCAGAGTCACCAAGCAGCCAGCCACTCAAACCGCTTTGCTCCAGCTAAGCATTGATGTCACTGCAAACATATTTTGGTGTTAGAACAAGGATGTGGCTAGAATAACTACCAAAATAATGCAGACCTTGGAATCACATTTTATAACAATATCTAGAAAAAAATTGTTGCCAATCTCGCCAGTGTAATTTGGCAAAAATATAGCCTACCCCCTGATATGACAGCTATACTGGCTTACATCCCTCCTCTGTTACCCTTTTAAGCCTGGGACTACATGAAAAATAAATTCTGTCCTCAAATTTAGATAGCCTATAAAGTCCACTGGATGGCGCTGCAATGAACGCGATTAAGTTATAGGCTAGATGATTGCCTTGTTTAAGCTCCAAAAATAATCAAAACACTTTACGAAATGCTACCTTGTGTTGAAGATGAAAGCATCATGTATTGAACCAGGCCACTTCGCTATCAAATGCCTTATGATCATATTATGGTCTCCAATTGCTTGGATGTTGATGGCATGATAGCCTTTGCGGCACATGTAGGTTGCTTCGTCCTCTCCATCCGGGGTTTTGATGGGAAATAAGGAGCCATCAACCAGTCCAATTACACCTGGCATCCGACATCCGTGATAAAAAGCCGCCTTGATCTCGGTGAGTTCCTCTCCTCTTGGAAACTGTATGTAGCGACCAGCCAAACTGCTTATCGCCGTTGCCACCTAGGTTAATTTGCGTGATATTGCTGGCTGAGATATTTTTGCCAGATCAGCGACCTCACTCTGAAAATCTCCCTTTGCAAAAAAACGCAGCGCATTGGTAAGTTGCAATACTACTGGGAGTGCTCCGTGTCACTTGGTCGGTCTCTCCAACACTGGCCCCAGTTGATTGGCTGTCTGTAAAATCATAACCCGGGGTAGCCGGTACCGACTAATTAAGCGTCTTGTCATCAAAGCTAAGCATATCATTTGGGTCTGTTGTCATTAGCCTCTCCATGAACAAGTTTCATCTGCTGACATTTTGTTGGTTTTGTAAAATCAAGAAAATACCAGCCATAGCCAATACTGAAACTTAGGACGGCTAATTGGTTATCCTACTGTTAGGACAGTTCAGTTACGATTTTTGGCAGTTAGGATGCTTCTGTAATACACATTTCCTATCGTAAGTTAGGATGGGAAATTTGACTTAGGAACTGTTCTTCTGTAATGGCTTTTTTCCTAAATCAGATCCTAACCCTAATAACCATGGTTACCAACGAGTTAAGATAGGATCCGCAAGTTAGGAAGTTTCTGTAATACGGCCCCAGGTTTGCTTTCAATCACTTGGAGATTAATTGTAACAGACATTTAAACCAGGGGTGCCCAAATTTTTGCACCCCACTGTAGGGAGCAAATGAGTGTACTTGACTTGTCACAACCCTCTTGTGAATCCCTTGTGCGTTTCTTTGCAATTCACCAGATAGCGTGTCTATTAAGTGTATGTGTGCTGTGACTGGTTCACATCTTGAGTCTCTCTTCCCCTCAGCTGAATCTCAGCTGAATGCGGTTGTGTGCTTAACGACAGCATGAGTATTTAAGCCCTCTAGTTCATGTACAAGTTGCTGGATTGTAAACTCACTTTCATGCAGGTTATTCTAGTCAATGTTTAGTTCTAAAACTCTCTCTTCATCCAATGCTACTAACACTTTTGTGACAGCTATTTCCTTAACCTCTTTGTGCAGATGTGTCCGAGCAAGCCGAGCTCGAACAAGGTTTAGAATATGGATGAGTTCAGTCACATCTCGGTTTTTCAGGAGTTGCATGAATTTAACTCAACAGCTAAGCCTGATGTGCAAACTGCTCAATATACAACATACTTGCCCATAGTATCTATCCAGCAGTTCACAAAAATGATCTCTTGTGACAGAAAAAATCATTGTCTGTAGCAACCACTTCAGCTAAAGTGACCCAATGATATCCCAATTAGTAGTTATGAAAAATCAGTTTTCTGAAGCAAAAATTCGACATGGAATTGATACTATGTCATTCTACTTTCAATTATAGTAATCGCATATCAAAAGCACATAATTCCCGACCATGGATTTACTTGTAGATTCCTCCTTCTACGAATTCAGCGCTCCTTTATATCCTCCCAAGCACTCATGTTGATAGCCAGTCACTCAATTTTTTACTTAGGCTCATCTGCGTAACACACACTTATAGTTCACGCCCACGTGAAGCTTCCCCGGTAATGATGTATTCATTGACTCATTTCTTATCCAATTCCAGAGTGTATAAATTTTCCACAGTAAGGGAAAGAGATTGATTGGAAAATCAGAGTTGTATACAAACCTTTGAGTAAAAACAAGGTAGGTTGTATTCTGTTAACGATGCGCACAGTTGTGTAGCTGAAAATTACACTATTTTTAAAAAAAAAGAGACTCCCAACACTGGCCTGAAGTGTTCAGTTACATTTACGGGATTTAAATGAGGTACGGACATGGTCAATGGGAATTATTCCAAATGAAACAGGACTGGAGAGTTCCTTCTACCAGATACATCTGTCTCTGGAGGAGACATTCACTAAAGAAAGGTTATACTGCTACTGTGGTAGCATTTTGCTCAATGTTGCTTTCTGTTTTGGAATTTAAACCGTATTCAACAAAATCAAATGCGAGGTTCTGGCTCGTTTAAAATTTGAACAGCTCTAGACCCCCTGGTACGTTCATTACACTATTCTGTTCAATGTGGAGTAGAATATTGCTTGATTTTTTTCCTGATAGTGGAATGTCTGTTCTGTTAAAATAAGGTATATTTAAGATATTACTGAGTTAGTGAGTTATTCTTGTTCCTGATAAGGCGTGGACAGTGTTTATATACGATTTAGAGCTCAGGGCCCGTATTCACAAAGCATCTTATCTTACCGCTAGGAGTACTCCTAAGTCGTGCTAAAACATTTTACGGAGGAGTAAAATCTTAAAAGTTATTCACACAGCCGCTGAGAGCAACTTTTAGTTAAGAAAACTGGTAACTCCAAGAATTGGAGTAGCTCTGAGATAGGTGGGAGTAAATCTCCGTTGCTATGGATGACGTCAATTCTCATGCACGAGTCTTGGGACAATGAGCATGGTGATTGGTTGTTTGGTGACGGG
Organism: Gymnothorax javanicus; assembly: GCA_029692085.1. Classification (NCBI taxonomy): domain Eukaryota; kingdom Metazoa; phylum Chordata; class Actinopteri; order Anguilliformes; family Muraenidae; genus Gymnothorax; species Gymnothorax javanicus. Next base: position 103,732,971 of record CM056193.1, on the reverse strand, counting down.
GCGGCCCATTGAAAAAAATATCCCACATACAACCCATGGAGGAAAAAATGAGAAAGTAGTCCAAGCGGCTGGTTTGTCCCATAAAATAATAACATGTTGAGCACTCCTGAAAATGCACTATGCGCAGTCCCCACATATCACGCCCTCGGCAAATAAACATACATAGGAAAGAGATAGTTGTAAAAATGCCAATAGCATAAAACTAGTCAATAATAAAACGCTTCATTTTCCCCAATAATTAGCAACTTATTACCCAATGAGAATATGTTGCGATCATTTAAATGTTGAGCCGTTCAAGTTTGTTTGCCCTAAACTGTCATGGATGAAAGTTCAAAAACGACGCAAAAGCCCAACTGGAGCTACGACCAGTTACTGCTGCTGGCCCAGTTGGTGCTGGAGCAAAAGCATGTAATCAAAGGGAAATTTGGCTCGGGGTTGAACAGCAAATCCTCGGACGACAGACGACTGCGAGAAGCGGTGGTATGGGCTGCAATCGCAGGGGAGGTCCGAGATTGCAGCCTATAAGCGGGCTATTGTTTAAACAGGAAAGCATACTAAGCTTGGTTTGTAATTTATAGCCTACAGTTGAAATATGTATACAAATACCTCTTCATCTTGGGTCGGAGAAATAATTCAAATATGGGTCTCGTCAATAGCACCGATGATACCGGGCATACCTGAGATGTGCATGAATTTAACTTTGATTCTGTGTTGTTGGCGAATGTCCATTGGAAACTGGATAAACTGTAGGGATGATATGGGGTTCACTGAGCGCAATGATTGTTTGTGAATTGAGCGACTGACAGCTGACTGTGAAATCCCTAAATTGTCCGCATGCAAAGTTGCATTTTTCCGGTGGCCAAGTAACGAAGTGTTGTCAAACATTTTATTTCGGGGCTTATTGGGTTGTTTCTCATGGTTGGAGACGTAATTCTCTCACCAAGTCAACAACAAATAAAATCCCTTCACGGTCGATCCGATATCTTTTCAACAACTGCGCATTATTCAGAATTTCCAAGTCATTCTGTCTTTCAACAGCAGCAGCCATTTTCTGATTCTTTGTGAATAGGTTTTAGCAAGTTAGGAGTCCTCTTGACTACTTTTAAGCTCTCCCAGACTTAGGAGCTACTTTTAGGCCTAAAATGCTTTGTGAATAACATTTAGTAAAAATAATTAGGAGTCCAAAATTTACGACTGACACGCCCATTTTTTTTAGGAGTTTCTCCTAAATCCGGCAATTAGGACCTACTTTTAGCGCTAAGATGCTTTGTGAATATGGGCCCAGAAGTGGGAACTGCAAGCTTTTCATTGCGGGGTGAATGTTCTGACCGTTAAATAAGCAGTTTCTTTAATGAGTATATGTCCTGTCTTGCAGGACTCTGAAGAAAAATGGACATAATTCTAAACTTTACCATGGGGAAAAGGCATGTTTTGTGTTTGGAGAGGTTACTAGTGACCACTGATGTCCACCTATATTGATAAACTCATGTTAAATTCAACCAGAAAATCATTAGTTCATATCAGAGGTCGCGTTACACTTTCTGATTGTCCGTAGGGGCATAAAAATTCCGTCATAATTAATTATTATCCGTCATTGTAATTTTATTTTTTAAAATAATAATTGTTTATTTTTTTAATAAAATAAACAACAATTAATAGATTACACATTAGCTGATGCCGACAGTGATTCATGTAGACACACATTGCGCACTGTGTTAAATACAGCACTGCGTGGATTTTCGAACTGCTGTATGAACTATATAAAACATCACAAATGATTTCTCCCCCCACACAGTAACAGTGTGCAAATGAACAATGCTTTCAGTTATTGCTGGGCTTCACTAAGCCTAACAACCGCAGTCTCGCTAAGCAGTCCTACCAAGCTGTTTATCAACTCATTATGTCAACCGCGGCTTTCCCCACCTAGATATCTGCGTGTTCAAATAACAGAAACGGCGTTTGTAGCATATGACCAATCGTCTACCGGCAGCAGAGCAGTATATTTTACAAATGAAGAGCAAATGATCATATTACAAAAATATGAGGAATACAGGATCATACCAGAGATGCCAAGTCTGACGGATTCGGCTTGAGTCTCTCGCCTCTTAGTGGCATTGACGTTACTGTGCCGTAGTCAGAAATTATTCAATCAACGCGCACTGAAGAAATTCACTCGCGGAATTCAAGTCATTGCACATTAAGTTAATCAGTTTCACATGCATTACGGTGGATTTCCCCACTAGTGACACGGAAATTAATTATGACTCAGGAATTCCCACGCTTGTCTTTACTGAAGGATTGAAAGCAATGGAATTGCATAAAGACGTTTCAAATGGTCTTATTTCATTTAAACGATCATGAAATGCATGCATTGTTTCCAATCCCTGAGTAAAGAGAAGCACGAGAAGTCCGGAGTCATAATCGCGTTCCATAGTGAGGTCCACCTTCACGCAAGTGAAACCGAAACTTCAATGCCCAAGGATTTTAATTCTGCGTGAGAATGTCATTAATAAGCGTTCATTGAATAATTACGGACTACGGTGAATAAGCCTAAAAATGCGTGAGACCTACGCCGAATGCGTGAGACTTGGCATCTCTGTCATACACATCAAAGACAATACTCGAGACAATATGACACCCACCACCAATTGGACTGGGGTGTGAATTACATTCAGTCAAAATGACAGACGGCCTCCAAAATATTCCGTCATTATTTAAAAAAATCCGTCAATGACGGAAAATATTCAGTTAACGCAACCTCTGGTTCATATTGAATTTGTAATGGGCGGAGATAGGACGCCAGGTGCCGCGACCAGTGAGAGAGAGAACTGAGAGCAGCCCAGATAAGAGACAAACACAAAAGAGGTACACACCTCCGGTAAAAGCTCGCGCTTCCAAGGACGAATAAAAGTCCGCAACACGGAAGCAGTGCGACAGGGAAAAAACAACAAGAGAGAAGACGAACGGTCTCCATGTAATGACGGATCGTGGACACATTATAATCATTCATGGTCCAATATCGTCATGTCGCACACCCCTATAATCAATTATTGAATTTGAACAAGCTTCCAATCCTATCAGGATCCAGGATTAGGACCGAGTTCAAGTTCACCCAGCTCAAGTCTGTTCCTCTTCATCTACTCAAGTTATTAAGAACAAGCTATCAAATCTTAATTAGGGTTCAAGTCTGGGACCGCATTCTTGTAAACCCATCCAGTTTGCTGTCCTTGTCTTGTTTGTTAGGAACAGCTTCCAATCCTGAACTAGAGCTAGGACTGGGACCGCTTTACCCTCAAGCAACCTCTCCATCCTTTGAAGCAAATCAGTGCTGTCAGAGCCTGTGTTACACCAGGCAACACCCTGCAAGCCTGGCCAGCGATTGTAGCTCAAGCTTAGCCTATTACAACTATCTGTCCTCCGCGGGGTTCTCTCCCCGCTATCCTATCTTGGGGTTCCACCACCAATCTCTACTGGATTGCTGTCAAGAAACTACCAGTTGGACTTTGCTTCTGATTGATGGTCTGGACTGTAACATTACTTCACTCTGAAACTTCTAATCACTCCTAATGAACAGTTGGCACTTTAGGCACTCTGCTTCTGCTCAGCAGAGCGATTTTAGTGTGCATATCTGCACACACGATGGACAGAAAGTATGATCAATGAGAGACATTGTATAAAAGTGCATAATCGTCCAGAGTTCAGCCATCAGGGATAAGCTTTTGTGCTTCTCACTCAGCCAACTTGACCCCCCCCTTTTTTAAATTTCTATCTGCGGTTATTTGTGTCATTGTGTTAATATCATGAATAAGATTTTTGTAGTATTGGCCTATATTGTAACTAGCGGACATTGAATAAGTGTAGGCTGATATTTTTGATTGGTTTTTGGATATTAGGCTACTAGCTGGGTGCCTCGCTCGCTAACTTGCTCGCACTTGAATGATGTGATCTGAAAAAAATGTGGCAGACAAAATTATGGAAACTTCATTTCACTCTTAGTTCAGCGGGGTGGTTACAAATTTTGGCAGTAGACCAAAGCCCACCATTAGTTTGAACCAGATGTTCTGCTGATTATGTCTACTGTTGCACTGATCAGGGAAATCCAAGTTACTGTAAATGAGTAAGAGCTGTGTTTCACAATTTATACAAATTTTTACCAGTGTGCCACAACCAAGGACCACATAAGAGCTACTATAAAGTTAAATCTGACGGGCAATGTTAGGAGTTAGCCCTTAATTGACAAGAGTGCCCACCTCTCAAAGTAAAGTAATGAAACAGCGATCTGTTTGTTTTATTTATTACTTAGCCATGTTTCTGTAACTAGTTTAGGTGTATATTGTAGCTAGTGAATATTGAATCACTCCAGCTATTGAATCACTGTCAGCCAAACTGTAAATGCTAAATCCATATCAAAATGAAATGAGGGATTTTGCATTTGAAAATGGAAAAGGGACAGCAGGCACTGCATTAATGGATCAGGTCCGATTCAACAGGTTTTTCAGATCATTTCAGATAACAGTCTACCCATGCAGAACTTATCCAAACTTCTGATGTGCATTTTCAGCACTTCAAACATTCGTTCAGTCACAGTTTGTGTTTCGTGTCATAGACTGAAAATCCATGCACTATTCAGGCATTATATGTCATGTATTTGATATTTTGGCCAACCATTACTGCCAAACAGCCACCCTTCCAGGGGGGATCCTCTGGAAGACAGCATGAATTACACAGTTTGCTAATATTAAAGAGTTGTGGCTTTATCCAGCATAATTTGCAAATCTCACATGCTGAATTGCAAATTACCAGATGGAATAGATTCCCTTACAATTAAATTAGCCTGCATCACAGCACGCTCTGATGTGGGTACGTGCAGCGATCGCACTCACCATTCTGACATGTTTATTAAATATCTTGAATATAATCTTTCTCGTAATTTTTTTTTTTTTATTGTTTGCTTGTGTGGGCGCTGCAGTTCCTCCCTGTGTAGAACGTAACAAGCAGAGGGTACGTGCTTTATGCACTCGTTTACAAAAGCGCATAATACTATATAATAATGCGCCCTTAAAATTGCAGTTAAAAACTGACGATTGACTGCGGACTAGGTTTCTGTTGGTCAACCGTGCAAGAGCTTTGCACTCCCTCAAGATAGCAGCAGGCCAGCATTGTGCCTGACCACACCACATTTTAAGACCAACACACCCATGGGCGCTCAAGGTCAGTCAGAAAATATGGCATGACGTCACACTCAGCTTGACCCTGAGAGTTCAAGGGTACACTAAATATTCAAAATGGCGGACCGAGTTTGTTGATATGCAGTGTCAAATCTGACATTGACCAAAAGCGATGTTATTCAAAAAAAAGATGGGTTGTTACAGCCGTGCAATTCGCACTTATAACGAGAGATCATACAAACATTCTGAAGGAGTGAAGTTTTTCCGTGTGAAACAGGTACCAGAATTGCTGAAAACAGCCTGGAAAAAGACGACCCTGCCTGTATCGATATGTACCCGGGGTTCTAGCCTCGAACAGCAACAGCAACCAAGAGAAATCAGAGGAGCAAAGAAGCTCTCTAGTTAACATTACTCTTTAATTGATACACCCTGGCCGAATTAACCACCCACTTAAATGTTACCCTGATGACTAAACATGAGATCCCACATCCTTACTCAAACATGGTAGAAGTAACTATCTAGCTAACTAACAACAAACAGCTACAACAACCAAGAGTAACCGGAGAAGGGTAAAGCTCAAAACTCAAGTTCAATGTCGTCGTTTCTGCTTGAGTGAACGCTGGCATGTCTGTTTGCCGCTGTTCTGTCGGAGGTCGTTGTCTCTGTTTCTGTCGTCCCGCTGTTACGAACTGGACAAATTCCAGCTGGATATTACTGGACTCTGGACCGCTTCAATACTGCAAAAAGCAATCTGGGAATTTTACCTTATTAATAAATTTTATTCTATTTCCACTGACTAACCCTGCTCATATTTTCTTCCCCCACTTCTTACCGGCCTAACACTAGCCCTCGCTGCCCTGCTCCACTCGTCGCTGGCCTGGCTACGCCTGAGTAAGTCTCAGTTTTCTTGCTGTGTCACTGTGTGCTGGTTTCCAGGTTTTGTTCTGAAAAGGTTGTTGTCACTACTTTTCTCAGCATAACGCTGATATTCACAAAACCTGGCTCCGTGCATGAATGGAGAAATCAGGATACCTATTTTAGGGCTGTCTTTGGTTGCTCTAACCGTGATTGAGTGCATTCGGTCTGCTTCATGTTGCAAACTCCCCGCTGCTATGTAGCTCCACCATGAAATGGTTCCCTCCAACTCCATTTCTGAACTGCTGCTGCTGTGTCATAAGGCATCACTTCTGTGAAACATTTACGAACTTTGCACTGCCCTGGGAATAGCTCGTCGTCCGTGTTATTTACACCGTGTCTCTCGCCAGAAACTGAAAGTAAACTTCGCTATGGCTGGATGCATCCCTTCCATCTGGGAAAACGGATGACCAGACTGTAATGGCCGGTAGAATTGAGAGGCCAAGTGCAGCAGCAAGAGGGAAATAGAGCAGCACGGACACAATACAAATACAGAGAATAATACAGACCATACGACAGGAACAATCCTTGCGCTTCCAAAAGGACGTCCAAACATCCGATAAAACGGAAGCAAAGCGAGAGAGAAAAAAAGGAAAAGTATCTCAGAGAGCCGAGAAAAACAAGGCACCTTAAATAGTGCGACACAAAGGATAGAGAAGATACAAAGATACAACCTGATGATTATATGGATTAGAAAATGCTGTCTTCGCCAGGATATAAATACGTTACAAAGCCCAGGCTGCACAGCAAGGGCGGTGGTCTTGCAGTTGTTTATCCCAATGGCTTCAACATTCAATTTGTTAACCTTCTCGAGGCCACACCCTTTGAATTTTTAGCCTTTAAATGTTTCTGTGTTGCTCAAGTCTTAACAACTTTGATTTACCGACCACCTAAGTCTTTGCACAAAAATTTTACATCTGAACTGAATAAATTTCTTACCTTACCATCCTCCATCTGTGTAATGGGCGGTGATAGGACGCCAGGTGCCGCGACCAGTGAGAGAAAGAGAAATGAGCAGCCAAGACAAGAGACAAACACAAAAGAGGTAAACACCTCCGGAAAAGGCTTGCGCTCCCAAGGACAAATAAAAGTCCACGAAACGGAAGCAGTGCGAGAGAAAATAAACAACAAGAAAGAAAATTTCTAAAAGAAGCAATTCCTAACAATAAAAGGAATATAACAAATCACTGGGAAATTTGTCTAGAGATTTTCTCCGGCCGAAGTGCTAGTAACAAACAGACACTCAAGCAATAGGCGTGGCGAACCCCCGGTCATATATATAGAGTCCGGAAAACTCCGCCCCAGCTCAATCAGCCAGCTGGGCCAGCAATTCGATAGAAAAGAACTCCGATATCGTCCCGGACAATAGAACAAAGAAAGGTCCAACAAACAAACGCACGCCTAAACCATGACAGGACCCCCCCCTCTAAGGGACGGCACCAGAAGTTCCCGAGAACCCAGTGCACAGAACTTAGAAATGAGACTGGGATCGAGGATATCCCGAGAAGGGGCCCAGCACCGCTCCTCAGGCCCTTATCCCTCCCAGTCCAACAAAAACTGGGCTCCGCGACCCACACACCTCTTGGCCAAAATGCGACGCACAGTATAAACCGGGCCCCCCTCAATTATCCGTGGTGACGGCGGAGGCTTGTCAACCAGAGCCAGGACGCTAGTGCTAACTGGTTTTAGCCTTGAGACATGAAACGAGGGGTGGATACACAAGGACTTGGGGAGCTTCAACCTGGCAGTAACAGGGTTGATCCTCCACACAATTTTAAAAGGGCCAATGAAGCGAGGACCCAACTTTCGTGACTCCACCTTTAAAGGAGGACTATACTGACCTACACGTTTTGACTTAATCTTATAGTAATTAACTCCAACATAATATCCACGGTCGATTTTTTGTCCATACATACCCCCTGTTCTTTTAAATGACCATTAATTAGCCGGAATTGCTGTTTCCAGGAGGCCGCCATTAACGCCACAAGTGGCATGAGAACTTGCGAGATCATAACGTCACTGCTGCTGCCACATGCATTCATGTGCATGATGCATGCAATGTCAAAATGTCTGAATACATGAATATCTAAATAAATGAGACTACCAACCAATTTAAAATTGTTCATTGAGCGAATCAACTGTTTGATTGCAAATTGAGCCAAGTAAATGGGAAGGGGGTGAAAGCAATTGTCGAGTAGAGGAGCATGATTTTGAAGACCTTAACTTTGCTCAGTTCAGCACGCAGTTTGCCTGAATGTGTTTGCTTGATTATTACATTTGGCCGTTGTGTGCGAATCTTGTTCAATTATTAAATAAAAAAATGTTTAAAATTTGCGGCACAGATTTTCCTGGACGTGTTTGCCCTGTCTGCGGTGCATTTTTCCATTGCTTGCAATGCGAAAATAATTTCGCTCTCACATTCACGTTTGATGCGCTTCACACAATGTTTTTTACTTCGCGTATATTTTTAGATGCTTAAAAACCAGGGCCATCTTAACATGATTTTATTTTTAAGAAATCTTTTTTAATAATACGTGAAAGTTTTCCGACAGGAGGTGGAATTCAGAGGTCTGCTATTTATTCAGATTACTGACATTATTTCAATCTAGCACGGTAGCCTGGTTCGGTTTGTCTGCTTCTCATTATCTCTTCTAAATCATTATTGGCTTGATTTTGGTTTTGATTGGTCAGTTGGCTGAATAAATGGCTTGATTACAAGTTAGGCAAAGTACACGGGAATCGATTTAAGGTGAGCTAATTATGCCAAGGTGACGGCAGCTGTCCAGCCTCGCTGGTAATTAGCAGACTTCAAATCGCACTTTTCTTTCCGGAAGCATTTCAAATGGCCTCTGATGTTAGTTCACCTCTAAATTAAAGTTGTGTTGGATAGAAAAAGGTAATAATCAAGCTCCTCTGTCTGCCCCATAGAGGAAGCGGGAATATCTCGGTCATTCAACAATCTCATTGCAGGACCGCAGGACAATGGAAATTCATGGAGCTGACAGCCCCACTGACGTCACGATTAGGGGCGCCCCAAGCGGAACGAGGGTGAATTTTTGTCTGCTGTGGTGAAAATGGCGCGGTCCACTAGTTTTGTAAAATCGCTCATAAAAATTAAAGAAATCGCAAAATAAAGAAAACAAAGTCGTATGAGCTTTTTTCATGATATATTGAAATAATAACACCCAACTTTCCCAGCCATGATAGTCCTCCTTTAAGGGAAGGTCCCGAGTAGAAAGCCAAACTCTTTGGCCAACCCAATAAAATGGGGCCAACCGGCGCCTTCTATCGGCAGCAGTCTTCTGTCTCTGCCTAGATTGCAACAAAGAGGACCAGACCCTGGCCCAGGCAGAGCAACAGCGTCGAATAAAATAATTGACAGAAGGGACTTCAGAATCCTTTTCAGTCTCAGGAAAAAGGGGGGGTTGATAGCCCAACTGAGCCTGAAATGGTGAGAGGCCTATGGGCGATTCTAACAGGGCGATTGCTGAGAGGGAATTAGTATTAATTAGTAGCGGTGCAAACTTTACAGATTTAACTAGAGTGCTCGTTAGTAAGTTAGTAATATATATACATGGATTAGTTGTGTTAGTAGACTATGATACAAAATACAAATGTTAGTTTGGTTAGTAATCAGAACAGTAAGGCGAAGGAAGTAAACGAGAATCGAAGGAATATATTAAACACCAGAAATCATTTAAATCACCCGAAGCATGTGAGCACACAGACCGGGAAGACGGACTGAACTAACTAGATAACAAGACAGGGGAGACAAGTGCAATGGAGCTGGAGAATGGACTGAACTAAAACCTGAGAATTACAATAACCAAAAAGAATAAATAAAAGACAAAATCATGAACAATGAACTTGAACGTAAACATGAACATAAACATGACAAAAAACCATAACCATGACAACTAGAGGGCTATAACGCTTCACCGGTTTCTCTTATATGCAATAGCTGCCTTGGCTGGCCACCTAGCTAGCTTCCGCCAGAGTTTTAAAGTCAGGTTCTGGCAGAATGTGATTATAAAGCAGGGGAAGTGATTCGTTCATTTGGCTTGGTTGTATTAATTAAAGACTACTGTTAACTAGGGGGCTCTTACCCTTCTCCGGTTTCTCTTGGCTGTCATAGCTGTTCATTGTTAACGTAGTTGGATAGCTACCACTACCATTTTTGAGTAGGGATTTGGGATCTTCAGGCCTTAATTTTTCAAATCTTTGCGTGAACGATTAGCCATTCACATGAATACAGAACCGCATAACCAAAAAAAAATAAAGTTTGCGTAATCGATCGTTCGCATCATTAGTTATGCAAAAATGAAAGATTTTAGCTAATGCTGCAATTACTGTAGCTACTAGGGATGTGGCGATGTTGAACCTGGTTTCTTTTAAAGAAGACCACCTGCTGGCATATAGCGAACATGCGAGATTGATCTCTTCCTTTAATCAACCCCATACGGTCTTCTTAAACGAACTGCTGCCGAAAGTTCCAAATCAAAGATCATCCTTAATAACAAGATGAAGCAAAAGAGCTTACGTCTTGGTCGGAGAATTAACAACCTCTAGTGGCGACAATAAACATTTAGGAGTACAGGCAGCTGTTTCAATGTATTGAGGTCAATGGTACACTGAGGAGACAGAGCAAAATATCTCATTTATAATTTTCCCCCGCATGGTATAGAACCCAATGGATACAATTTTCAGTTAGCCAAAGGTCTTATGATTATTTTTATGCCACACTTGAAGTGACCGTGATTACCGTGGCACTTGGAGAATGGAGGCATTGGCTAGAGGGGGCCTGGCATCCATTCCTAGTGTTAACTGACCATCACAACTTGGAGTACTTGAGGAAGGCACAAAGGCTGAACCCGTGACAGGCCAGGTGGGTGCTTTCTTTTTTTACATGTTTCAATTTTTCAATAACCTATCACCCACCCAGGCTCGAACAACACTAAAGCTGACACCCTTTCCCGAAGATACAAAGTGGAAAAGGGAACAGTAAGAAACCATCCTACTGCCCTCCTGCGTTCTCACTCCGATCAAGTGGCAGTTAAATCGGGAGATTGCGCAGGAAACGAAGAGCAGTCCGCCCACTTCCCCTGTTCCATAAGACGTTCGTCCCATCGTGTCTTTGTGAGAGAGTCATTTTATGGGCACATACCTCTCTGTCAGCAGGACATCCCGGAGCTAAACGAACAACTGCAATAATTAGCCAAAAATACTGGTGGCCCCACCTGGCCTCCGACCTGGAAGCAGCTGTGCGCTCATGCTCAATTTGCGCGATCTCCAAATCACCATGCCAGCTGCCCGTGGGTAAGCTAACCCCACTTCCAGTCCCACATCAACTCTGGTCACATTTACCAGTAGATTTTGTCCCTGACCTGCCAAATTATGAAGGTTAAACCTGCAAACTTGTGATCATTGATCGATTTTCAAAATTTTGCAAGTTTGTGCCTTACTCATCATTACCATCTGCATTCCAAGTTGCCAACACACTGTTCGCGCAGGTATTCCGCAACTTTGGCCTTCCGGAGGACATCGTATCGGACCGTGGGCCACAGTTCACCTCCCTTGTCTAGAGAGCATTCTTTAAGAAGCTGGGGGCTACAGTGAGTCTCTCCTCAGGATACCACCCTAAGAGCAACAGGCAGGCGGAGCGAGCCATCCAGGATTTGGAGAGGTTCCTCCGGGCCTACTGCCATCAGCGCCAAAGGGATTGGTCACAATACCTGCCCTGGGCTGAATACGCTCAGAATTCACTTAAGACCGTGTCCACTGGACTCAGCCCCTTCCAGTGTGTGCTCGGACAGCAACCTCCCCTATGCCCGTGGGACCAGAGCCAGACAGCGGTCCCGGCCATGGATGCCTGGTTCTCTGAGGCAGCGAAGGTCTGGGAAAGCACCAACATCCAGATCAGGAGGGCCCTCCCCCATGTCCTGCCCCCTGTCCTGGAGGTGGACAGAGGCCCAGCCTACCGAGTGCATAGCCTGCTCCAATCCAGACGGCAAGCAGGCAAACTCCAGTACCTGGTAGACTGGGAAGGCTAAGGTCTGAAGTAGAGGAGCTGGGTTAACCGTGATGACATCTTGGACCCCCAGCTCTTAAATGAGTTCCACCAGGCCCATCTGGACCAGCCTGCCCTGCGCCCCAGAGGGAGCCCTCCCAGGCGAAGATCCAGCACGGCAGGAGTTGCGCCTTGGGGGTACTGTCAGGTCTCGCCTTCTGCAGTCCAGCACACCGGCTAATTAACCCTCGTCCAACCAAGGGGGGGGTGGTTACCACCCCCCCCAACAGATTTTTTCCTGTCACACAAAAATGTTAACAGATATGATCTAATGCTTCTAGGTAATTGTTTATTCATCCTTTGCGCTCATTTTCATGAAAAAACGATGAGGGTACCTCACCCCCTGGGGGTAGGGTAGGCCGTCATAGTCGAAGGGTAGGGGGGGTGGTTGCCACCAGCGTCAATTTTTGCATGTTTTTGATACAAAATATGCTCACAAATTAGTTGAAAATAGTATGCTATTACTATGTTTCATGCTCAATGAACTTTGTAGACCACACTGATTGTCATCCTTATTGATTTATTGATGTGGCTTGTCCTTGTATTAGTAAATCTTGGAATTACAATGACCAGCAGTGACCAGTAAGCTTGAAGTGATCTTCACCTAATAATATTAGAAGTGCATGACTGACATACTTTTACTTGTGTGTTTAGTTACTGTACTGTATACTATACTCAGTCAAAAAAGAAACTTCACACTCGTTTGGAGGTCGATAAGTTGAACAACAAGAAAAGTGGTTTTAAATAATGATTTAATTCCATTCTGTACCCATTAAGGACGGTGTACCATAAAAATCATGTTCATAATGTAACCAGTTCCACCGGAAATGCTACGGAAATGTAAGAGAGTAAAAATGGTAAGTTACAACTTGATGAAAGCATGTCAATAGCGCGTATGCCCTCCATGAGCGTTCACAACTGCGACGCAATGTCTCCTCATGGAATGAATGATGCGTCTGAACACAGCTTGGGGGATGCGTCGCCATAATTGAACCAACATGGCACCAAGTTCCTGTAAATTCTGTGGAGGGTTCCTTAATTGACGGAGTCTTCTGCCCAACACATCCCATACATGTTCTATGGGATTAAGGTCGGAAGACCTTGAGGGCCTCTCCATGACATTATGCCAGCATTCCTAAGAAAATGCCGCGTTAAATTGGCCGTATGAGGTCTGGCATTATCGTGTTGGAATGTCAGACCTGGGCCATGAGCTGCCATGAATGGCAAAAGCTCTGTATCCTGCAGCAGTTAGGTTTCCTTGAACGACCATCAGTCGGGAACGGGCACGACCATTAAAGGCACCCCAAACCATAACACTACCGCCCCCAAAACGGTCCACTTCCTGCACACAACACTGGGCGTTGCGTTCACCGCGTCTCCTCCAAACTCTAACTCTCCCATCAGCGAAGTGCAAAGTGAATCTGGATTCGTCACTAAAACGACCCTATTTCAATCACGCTGAGTCCATCTCAGATGTCGTTGTGCCCAGAGAAGCCGTTGACGTCGGTGTAACTGGGTTAAAATTGGTCCACGATATGGCCGACGTGCATGGAGACGAGCAGTGCGCAAGCAATTACGTATGGTTTCAGCAGTCACACGACCTCTAAACAATTCATTCCTAGTGTACGCGTTGCAGTGAGAAATCGACACGCAAATGGCGAAGACGATTTGTCGGTCTTCTGCTTGTGCCGTCACATGTGGTCTACCCGAACGAGGTCGGTCTGCTGTGGTGCCAGTTTGTTGGAGACGTGCCCGAAGATCATGGATAGGCTGTCGACTGCATCCCATAACCCTGGCAACGTCAGTGAACGACGTTCCCGTATTCAGCATGCCAATGGCACGTTCACGTTGAATGTTTGACAGTCGTGGCATTGCAAATCAACGGATAATTGACTGCAAGAACTTGTTTTTCCGAGATGTCACTCTACCGTGCTAACGTGGGCTCAATTGCACGTGTCTCATAAGGTCACGTGACTAGGAACACGAGGAAACATGCTTTTACCTTGATGTATGCTCGCACGTGCTGCATGCTTGTGCACGTCGGAGTTGCTGTGTGTCATGATGTCTTTGACAACGCATTTACCCCTAATAATAATAATAATATCTCTTGTATTAAGTTTCAAGAAAATATTTAGAAATTTATGAGTGTGAAGTTTCTTTTTTGACTGAGTATATTTTTATACCGTACTATAGGCCTACTATTATACAAGTTCATAGAATCGTTCATAAAGTTGTTCTCATAATTCACAGATAAACCTTTTATGCAATTGTGTAACATTTTGAAGATATTTGTACATCTGTCTGGTGAACTTGAATCATGATTTTGCAAGATAAGTAATAAAAATATCAAAAAACATGGATTTTTGTCATTTTGATGTTTTTTCCTAATATGGTATTAGTTATGACGTCACTATGACGTCTTAATGTTGAAATGTGTTTTATTTGTACTTGATTTGAAGAGAGGACATCTTTAGCTGTACACTGATACCAAACAAGATGATGTTTATCGCTTAATTTCGAAATAATCAGAGGGGGTGGTAACCACCCCCCCTGGTCGGGGTTGTAGTAGAAAAACCCTTGGTTGGACGAGGGTTAAGACCTGGATCTCAATCCCACTCATCACTTTACCAGGATCATCTGTTTCTCATTACCGCTGAGTGGTAGCAGCGTGTATAAATGTCACAGCCTTACACTCTCTCTTTGCAAACTCTTGTAAGCCATACTAGTGTAAAATGTGTCTCTCCCATTTAGCGTATGGATATATGAAACTAAACCATTGATCTCAGTGCTGTCTAGTTCCAGCGCTTTATTAACCCCTTTGCGCAGAAGCCAAATCTGGCTATTTATGTGTTGCCTTATTTAAAGATTTATAATTCAAGATTGCAGCTTCACAGAGAAGAAGGGAATGGCTCCATTGAGTAAACACCCTTGAAGTGTTTAGAATTGCATTGTATTTCAGTTTGTTTTCATGATTTTAGTAGAGAAAAAGGGCTGCAAACATAAAAAAATCTTCATGAAAATTCAGCATTGAGGAAGTTAGAAAAATAAACTGAGAATTGAAAAATGGCTGGGGGTTAAAACAATGCATTTCTGGGATCATAAACTCCTTGACCACAAGTATTACACCTCTGAATATTAAATTCTGAATTACCTAGGGGCCAAACAAGACACCTCTCCAGGTGGTTCCCCAAACCCTAAGATCCCTGAAAATGGCGCACTGTCAAATCATAAAATAATCATATATGTAACACAAATCAACTCTTGACGCATGAAATTCAATATGAATTCATGATTTTATGGTTGAATTTAGCATGAGTGTATCAATATAGGTGCAGTTGGATACCAATGGTCACCAGTAACCTCTCCAAACACAAAACATTGCTCCATGATTAAGTTTAGAATTTTGTCCATTTTTCTTCAGAATCCCACAAGCCAGCACACCTACTCATAAAAAGAACTGATTATTTAACAGTCAGAACATTCACCCTCCAATGATAAGCTTGCAGTTCCCACTTCCGAGATCGCAACGTTATATAAACACTTTCCACACCTTATCAGGAACGAGTATAACTCGCCAACTCAGCAATATCTGAAATATACTTTATATTTTAACAAAACAGACATTCCACTACCAGGGAAAAACTAAAATGCCCCAACTGCTATTATGAGCAAAGACTATTGGTTAGAGAGGAGACAAACAAGCTCTGTGATCATCATGACTATGGAAAACAGAATAAAAAACAGCTAGCCAGCTACCCATAATTTAAAAAATATATTAAATTGCACTTGCCCAAGGTGAACAAAAACCTTTCTTCATACAGACACAACTGTATCGGGTAGAAGGAATCCTCCAGTCCTGTTTCATTCGGAATAATTCCCATTGACCATATCCATACCTCATTTAAATCCCGTAAATATAACTGAACACTTCAGGCCGGTTTTGGGAGTCTTTTTTTCTTTGAAATTGCGTCATTTTCAGCTACGCAATGGTGCAAAACATAAAGACACTACAACCCACCTTGCTCTTACGCATGTTTGTGTACTATTCTGTTTGTCCAATCAGTGTCTTTCAGTTACTGTGGAGAGTTTAAACTCTCTGGTATTGGATAAGAAATGAGTCAATCAATACATCATCAACGGGGAAGATTTATGTGGGCGTAAACTATAAGTGTGCAGTTACGCAGATGAGTCTAAGTAAATAATTGAGTGATTGGCTATCAACATGAATACAAAGGAGGATGTAAGGGTGCGCTGAATTCATCGATGAAGGAATCTTTGTGTAAATCCACGGTCGGGAACTATGCATTTTTGATATGTGATGACTATAATTAATAGTAGAACGTCACAGTATCAACACCATGTCGAATTTTTGCTTCAGACAACCAATTTTTCTTAACTATTAATTGGGATGCCATTGGGTAACTTTAACTGACGTGGTTTCTACAGTGGACAACGATTTTTTTCTGTAGCAAGGGATCATTTATTTTTTATTTGTTTATTTATTTTAATTAGGCATCTCCAATCCCACCCGAATCTGGAATGCCCAATTGAGGAACTTTGTACAAGGCTTGCTCGTATGCGACCCCTTGTTGCCAATTCAGGAGAGAGGGATAGCTCATGGCTCTCCTCCGAAGCACGTGCCCATCAACTACTGCTTCTCTACACTCATTGGTTGAATCCTCACAAGTTCAGAACGAGGGCGGAGGATACTTGAACATGAACAAGCTTAGAATCTTCCTGACGAGCGCCCGGCTGGCCAACAGGAGGCGCTTGAGCAATGAACAAAGCAACCATTTTTGTATTTCCCTAGCCAGCAGTCCCTTCCCAATTTACATCTCTGTAGTGCAATGGCCAATTGTACGCTACTTCTGAAAAAGCTGCCGACCACTGCTGGTTGGTAGGACCGGGGCTTGAACCCCTCACCGTGATAGTCACTTCTGCTCCGCAATGCAGTGCTTTAACCGAGTGAGCTATCCAGCAGCGAGATCATTTTTTTGAACCGCTGGATAGATACCATGGGCTAGTATATTGATTAGTTTGCACATCAGGCTTGGCTGAGGAGTTTAATTCATGCAACTCCTGAAAAACAGGGATGGGAGTGAACTTGTCGATATTCTAAATCGTGTTCGAGCACGGCTTGCTAGTGAATATGGGATGCCATCTAGTGATAGAATATTGAAACTGCCTGCATAAATTTGCAGCTCCATGTCCGCAGCCAGACACATTTGCACAAAGGGGTTAATAAACGAACCTCGATTCCTATTTTGTTTACAATTTGTAATACAATGTTGCTCTAAGTTTAGCTTTTGGTTTGTATTATCATCATTTTTCACTTTACTTTCCCTTCCCAGCAGACCCTTCCCAATTTGCATCCCTGTAGCGCATTGGCCAATTGTGCGCTACTTCTGAAAGGAGCTGCCGACCACTGCTGGTTGGCACGAGGCGGGGATCAAACCCGCGCCGTGATGGTCACTTCTGCTTCGCAATGCGATGCTTTTCCAAATGAGCCATCCGGCAGCCATTTTTCACTTTTAAGGAACCTCGCTTCCTGTTTTGTTTGTATCTTTTTTTTGTATATGCCTTCTGCTTGTGCAGCAGGCATAATAAAACATCCAACCAAATCCACCTTTGCCCTTGAGTCCAGTCCACATTTTCCTGGCCTCCGCTCCAACCCTCACAATGATGTTTAAATATCGGAGTGGTATCCATTTTTCACACGTGTTGACTAAAAGAAGGTCGATGTAGGGTCGAAAAATAGCCTTTTTTAAAATCATTTTTTGTGGCATGGAGTAAATATGCGGGCGTTACTTCTTAGGTAAAGAACCATTCCTCTGCATTCAAAAACATTCAATAGCTTAGTTTAACAAGTTTAACATCCATCTAACTATTTTACCTTTAAACCCAATACTCTGTAGGGTGACTATACATCTACCATTACCATCTGAGCAAAGCTGCTACATACATTTTCAAACCACTTTAACGCAACAGAAAACATAATAATGGAAATTATACATCTCTTTCTCTATAACTATTGGCCATCCCACTGCCTGAGGAACAGGCACTTCAGATTTTTCATTAATAATATTATGTCCCAGTGTGATTTGGGTGTATAGCCCATCTGTAATGTATTTGGAATTCTTCAGGAAAAAAGCTTTAGTTGTGAAAAATTAAACAGTAGAGCTTCACAAGGTTAAATTTAGGAGTGGAGCACACAGTTATGTCTTTTTCTGACTTCCAGTGATTTTCTCCGTCCCAACCCGGCCCCACGCTCCCCTCCCATTTTTCATCAAATGACAAATGGAAGTCTCCACTTGCTCCTGCTCACTAATTTGTTTGGTACTGGATCACCTAATCAATGTTACACTAATTATATATTCCTCCAAAAGTTTAAAACAATTGCATCTTTCAGAAATAAATTATTCAACATTTCAAGTAATCCAAATTCAATCCTCTACAATTACCAGAAGTACCGAAAAAAAATGCATTATGCTTAATTTAGGTACAGGAGATTTCTGTAAATAATGGTTTTGGAGTCACATTCTTCTAAAATTTCAAGTATGGGGCTTAAGGAAAAATATTTACTAAAATTTACTAAAATACTTACTATACAGAAGTAGAAGGCTCTATTTCAAGGAGCAGAGCTCCTCAACCACAGGATGTTTTTCCATAATAATTTCAAAGGGCATCTTCTCATATCATTTGCAGCAGAGACTGTTAGCTCCAGTGTGTGGTAAAATATACGAAACTAATATCTCAATTTGGAAAATGAGAAATAAGATAATACTTACAAATATATTGACACAGTTAAATGTAGAAATAATTTAAATAGCCTTTTTACACTGTTATAAATTGACTGAAGTTAACAGTTAAATTAATGCAGTGTTTCCTTGTTATTTTTTACTGTAAGTGGAGTCCTGCGCGCATTTAATTGTGGTGCACAATTAACATGCACGTAACTCTGCTATACACGTATTGTAGAATTACAGTTAAAGTAACTGGCAAAAGAGGTGCCAGTTAAAATAAATGGCAAAAAAGGTGCCAGTTTATAACAGTGTATAGCCTAGTATTTGTACATGACAGAATAACTGATCAGCTGCTCTACACCAGTTATATATCTGAATATTAATTATTCATAAAATCCATCATAAACCTAGGTTTAACATTTCAAGGGACAGACAAAACTCACCTTTGAAATATCTAATAATAACAGCAATAATTACATATAATAACTACAGTACTGATAGCATTACGCCCCTACTACAATTAGGATACAATTAATGCAACAAATAAAACAATTATCATCTGTAAAGAAAATACTAATAACAGTAATGACAATTGCGCTCACTCAGTTATACTTGAAGAAACGCGCTGATGTAGTATCAGAAGAAAATATATCATCATACAGCAGTATTGCAAAACTAAATCACTAAGCTCCACAGAGCCATACGCTTTAGAACCGTATCCATTCGGCAAGCTAAAAATCGCGGGCATTCGATTGTTGCTGTAAGTGTCAGAGCTTACAGAACAGAAAAACCTCTTTAACATGATTTAAGAGCTGTCACTGCGCAGGTTGACAGGTCCAGATATATGCGACTTCACTTAGCTATAATTGCACGCTTTTGAAAAGAGACATAGGACTTACTTCTGTGGCTGGAGTACCCTGGATAGTAGCCGTAGTAGCCCGTGATTCGCAAAATCCTGTCCTCTATATCATGCAGCCCATTCCTCGTTACTTTGA
The DNA here is from genome assembly GCA_029692085.1 of Gymnothorax javanicus. Lineage (NCBI taxonomy): Eukaryota > Metazoa > Chordata > Actinopteri > Anguilliformes > Muraenidae > Gymnothorax > Gymnothorax javanicus. The sequence goes on along the minus strand of CM056193.1, from coordinate 103,713,083 downwards.
TGGTGTCGCTATAACAAGGGTGGTCGTCCGAGTCGCGCATCAAGCGGGACGGAGACGCTATTTCGGGTAGTTGAATAGTCTTCAGAGGCTCCAGACGAATGCTGGTTAGATCGCCCACGTCGCCCATTTCGTTTGCAAAAACCGTCTTGTTCATCCTTGATCCAGGACAGGCAGTGGTTGAGGACAGAGCGCTCACCATACAGACAGCGTCTATGGCAACAACATCACGGTACAGAGACATTCCATCATACGGATGTTCAAATTAAGCCAAGTGAGCGCGTGGGACTGGTACCGATGTTATGCTTCTGACTTCTCTCGCAAGGTGGTGGTATATTAGCACTACGGGCAATGCTGAAACGAAGTGTTAATCTCAACTACTGTAATTTGGAGAGAAAAAAATTAATTAATTCATGCGTTCCAACAAATGTATCGATTCAAATTATTTTTGTGTATGTCCCTTTGTTACTAAAATATTGACCAATATTTTCAACGAAGAGAGCATTAATATAACGCTCACAGTTCCACGAGGCACGACTGTGTAACCGAATTGCAGCCGACTCGCTGCAGAAAATCATTCCATCTCGTATCTAAATATATTCCTGCGGCCGATATTTCTACATTCGTGCGGACTCATATGCTCTCTCTCTCTCTCTCTCTCTCTCTCTCTCTCTCTCTCTCTCATACTTGTTGACACAATACAATGCAGACCAACACACATTACACCTTGTTTGTGTGTGCGTGCGCGAGCGTGAATTTTTCCCCATACTATTACGTGAATGAAAGAAAATGCACGTACGCACGCCACATGTTGGAACACACTTGCGCTTAGGATAGGCCTGTTCGATTGCAAGGCTCGGGTAATCCTGTTTTGTGTTTACTAAGGTTATGGCCGCTGCTCCAAAATATGACCACATAGAACAACTGCTCCAAAAATATGCATCTGACATGTCACGTTCACAGATTTCTCATGTAAAACCTCGACATTTCCGATATTTCTCAGCCTCGATACTGCGGAACAATTAAAGACTTCATTGCGCAAACATATCTCAATCTAAATCCGAAACCGAACACAAGATGTCTATTTCTATCAGTCATGTTGAGACATGGGAAAACTGGCTCAATTGTAACATTTTTGACTTCATGCTGAATTATTCAAAGTAGTGCGATAAAAAAAGCTGCGAACTTCAGCATGCCCTTACTGTCTGTAATGAGCCGCATTACAATGAATGGGCTTCAATGTAACTAAATGGTAGCCTAATAAAAATATTAGGCAATGGAAAAATGTAACGCACGCGGTCATGTATTTTTATTACAAATTTCCTACATGATCAGATTAGGGTAGAGCGGGGTAAGATACCCCTGAGGGTAAGATGCCCTTTGCTTATAATTCAATTTCAGCTGTGCCCAGTATGTGGCTCTTGACTTAGACAAATGCACTACCACCTGGAGGGAAATGCTCAGCAACAGATGTGTCAACAAAGCAAGTGACATGTGAGGACTCGAAGTGTTCGTGTTTTTACAGTGTTTCTTATAAAAAATGACCAAATGAATTATTATGCCACAAGTATTTGAATGCTCCAGAAGTCTGCAGGACATGTCAGTGCAACTCTCTGATGCCTTCTCTATGTATAAAAGAGGGTCCTGTGTGGTGATAAAAGGAGGAATTGGGGTTAATGAGCCAAAACCAATATGGTAGTGCTGGGGGTAAGATGCCCTTTTTGGTTTGGGGTAAGATGCCCCTAAGGAAGGAAGGCATCTTACCCCATTTTGAGTCGTATTCATTCTGTTTTATGAGTTTTTTCTAAAAATTATGTTCTATTTATTGGAAATATATATCAGACATGATGATTGTTATAAAGAACTTGGGAATGGAAAGTTAAGTGTATCCATACATGTTAAAAGTAGGGCCATATGGCGTTACACAATAATGCATTATATATGCATCAATAAGGGCCTAAAAAGAAATATATTGGGTGAAATGCATTATGGTCACTCTAAATTTAAACACTTTTCATGGATACTCATATACATTCTATACTGCTACATGTTTATCTAATGTGGTGCCTCATATTTTTTAGTAGTCCGTAAGATATAATCATTTATTCCTTGATGCATTTAATGCCAACAGTACCTTGCCATCACTTGTGCCTAAGTGTCTAGTCAGTTAATAAAAAGTTAAGTTTATGAGAATGTACCTTTTTCTTTCCCCTTTTCTTTAGCAAGGACATTTCTAAAAAGATGTTGATCTTTTGTACGATGTGTCCCTGCCAATTAGGACAGCTATAATGTGATAATTACTCATGTGAAATGCAGTAAAACCGGTATGTATTAGGCTTTACAAGATATTCTAGATGGCATAAAACATGGGGGGTATCTTACCCCATCTAGAAGGGCATCTTACCCCAGGGGTGGGGTAAGATGACCTTTTTAAAGAAAAAAAAAGTAACTAAACATTTAAAAATATTTCTATAGTGACTATGTCATTAATCTTTCAAGATGTGGTAGCCAACTTTATATTCTATCCACTCAAGCAAAAAAAAATATTAATTCATGTTGTATACCTTCAGTTATGAAAATTCCTGCTTAAGGGGGGCATCTAACCCCGCTCTGCCCTATATTAAACATATTGTTGCTTCGTTAAACCACGATTAGACCAACAATTCAATGAAAATGTTATGCATTAGCAATATCACGTGACTACACCTGGCCTGGCCAAATAATATTATAATAATAAATAAATAAATAAATAAATAAATAAATAAAAATTTGCACACAGCATGGGGCGCCGATTATTAAGTGCTGCACCCTCCCCTGAAATTAACAGCAAGATTTCGCTACATTTAGCTCCAATGTTGAAAAAATAGGTTTGAATTTTGTAACGCCACTTCTTACTAGACTTACAGCAATATTTCTAAACTTTGTCATATTTATTTATTTTTTTCTAAAAAATGTATTGAATACACTGCTAGTATTAAAGGAGAAGACCTCACCTTGCCAAAGTATATTTCAGCAGAAAGTAGAATTCTTGAAATGTCTAAAACGCATTGTATTATACATTTTAAGTTGGTAATAATCCAGCAAAATGCATTTTAAAACCAGCGAGTCTTTAAATCGGCATCAATATCAGGGGGCAGACACTTTTACTTGGAGAATCTAATTTTATCCAATCAAATGCCAGTTCACTAGACTGTGCCGCGGTGCTCGTGGTGTCAGTTATTCTCTTTCGTGACGTCAGTTGCTCTCTTTCCTTTCATCCGGTCCATGTAGTTGGTCACAGGGCCTTCAGTAAGCTCACCCTTTACAGCTTGATTGCCCGCAAGCTGTTCTCGTTTAAATTGGCCAGATTAACAATCAAACAATTAATCTACTGAGCGACCAAGACCAATACATAACCTATAATATGAAATGATAATGAAAAAGTGAATGCCTATTGCCTACATTTATACAATTGATATGGCATTGTAAATCCAAAACTTTCTCTGACTTTGAAGCATTTATTTTCACCATCTTTACGATTGTCACTCAGCTGTGCAACGTGCCTTACAACGGCCTTCAGCCATGACTACATTCAGAATATGGAATGGATTCTCATGGCTTATTGCTTAATGAGCCCCACAAACTAATTTACGCAATCTGTGCTTCTTCAAGAGCAACACGAGCGCAGAAATTATAAAGACTTATTGATATTTTCCGTTGTCATTTATGTGAAGAAGAACACGCTTCATAATTTTGTGGTGCAATGCATAACAATTCTATCGAAAATAAGTTAAACTGTCGTCGGTTTTACCAATTAGTCTGAGCAACTGTGGCTAATCAGGAGAGGCAAACTGCGAGAGGTTTAGGTTATTAAGTAGTTAAAGGTGAGGTTTCCGAAGATCAAATTCAAAATCAGAAGATTCCCCAAGTATAAATGTCTGCCCCCTAATATTGAATCCAATTTGAAGACTCACAGGTTTTAAAATGCATCGCACTGGATTATTATCAAATTAAAATATGCGTGTTAGACACTTCAAGAATTCTACTTTCTGCTGAAATATACCTTGCCGAGGTGAGGTCTCCTTCTTTAAATCCAAAATGTTAAAGGGATAGCTTGGATTTTTTGAAGTGGGGTTGTATGAGGTATTTATCCATAGTCAATGTATTACCTACAGTAGATGGTGTTCGGCAAGTTCCCAATGGACCTTTCCGACCTGTCAATCACATGTAGCAAAACAACCAATCAGATTGCCTTATCTCACTAAGGTCCAGCCTACGCCGATAGCACCACCATATTGTACCATGCTCAGTGTAATCTTTAGCTGTTTGTAACAGGCCAGGTGTCAGACTTTTTTAGAAAATGGTTCTTAGATGCACTTGGGAAACGTGTAATACTGACTAAAGGTACCCTGCGTGGCTACAGTTACAGCTCAATTAATCCATTCTCCAAAGTAAAAAACGCAGTTAGAGAAGTGTTTGCGATGGATTAAGACATGTGGAAGACCTCACACGCACCCCAATGTGAATAGGATCAACAAACACAATGGACTTCTACAGGCTACATACCAGTAGCTATTCTGCTGAGAGCACGATTCCTTTGGGCCACCCAGCACAGGCATTCGCAACACTGGATAATACAAAACGTGTAGCCAGATGGTGAGGGATTTTGTAATAGCATGAAGTAATCTGCTTAGAAACTTTAATATGGGAAAAGTTGGCGAGGTAGCTAGCCAGCTGACTCAGAATGTCAGCCCCTTAGCCAAAATAAGTTAAGTTAGTTTGTCATAGAAATTGGTTTGGAGGGAAACGCCGATATAACGAACGTTAGATTAATAACTCGATTATGCCTAATGTAGCTACTTTAAGGGTAAGCTGCATTGCGTAATACGATTTATTACAAAGTCTAGCTTGTGTATTGCCTGATTCAAGGCCAACTGACGTTAGACAGCATACTGGATACAGTGTTATTTTTAGCTCAGTGATGGCAACAAACGTATGAAAACTACTAACCCTGCTTTACACATGCAGTACGATTCCTCTATTTTGCCTGGTTTGATCTAAATGTGCAGTTTATTGGGCACTCGGCCATTCTGCATTGATCATCAGCACTTTGCAGTTACTCTTGTATCTCAACTCGTTCCGTAAAAAAAATTGATGTCACGGGTATATCCTTGGGTTAAATAGTTAAGGCCTCTCTGAAAGACTTTGCCGAAAAAAGCTGGATGCATTCGGTACAAAATAAACTGCAATATTTTTGGGAATACGCGTGCGAGAGTTCTGCTCAAACTTCTACTGTGCTGTGGGAACTGAGCGGCATAGATGTGGGCCTTAGCAACAGTAACTTAGGGGGGCGGAGCTGGTCAGAGCTAGTTGGAAAGGTCCATAAGGAGAACCCGTAAAAAAAAAAAAAAAAAGGACACTAGCTGTGGATGGGGCCAGAAACGGAGTGTACTTTAACCACCTGAAAGTAGGCTAGCCAAAAAAAAAAAAAAAAAAATAATAATAATAATATCAGTTCAAGTGTATGCTACGCTATGTATAGTTTTTTTTTTCCACTGCTTACTTTGCCGTCAGACAGCCTCCATTTTTTTGCGCTGTATTTCCCTTCTGATTTTTATGAATTCCTGCTGCTGCTGCAGGTGGAGCTGAGGTCACGATGTCACCTTCATGTTCATCATGCTCAGTATGCCAGATGTCATGCTCAGTGTCTTTAGATCTCATCTGCAACGAAAGTCACTGAATGTAGCTAGTTTATAAGAATAGCTAATTGAAGTTAGTTTATGACCGTTGTGAAAATAGCCATTGCCTTTTGAAAAAGCTAAAAAAAAGTTACAATGTCGCACAAAAGGACCATATCCTTTTATGCAGAGAAAAAAAAGACGGAAAACCAGATGAGAAAAAAGTAGACATGTATTGAGTTAAAACTTTATAAAAAATTGTCGTATTTGGTATCATCTGAAAGGGCATGCAATACTGTCTCTAACTATCAACTTTCTCCACCCAGAGATGATAATTGAATATAGTAATCATGGGTGTAAAACGGGCTTTTAGCAATCCCCAATATCGTCCTTGAACAGCACTGTGAATAGGGCCAAGAATGGTGACGTCACTTGTGGGAGTAATTGTGATTCATAGGCTATGGTATGCATGTTTTCATTGCGATTAAAATGTTCAAATCATCTAAAAATGTCAAATTTTTTCACCCCTGCACGACTTAGGCCATTGAATAAACTTCGCAATATTTTGAGCAGTTAGTAAGCACAAATCCAGACAATTGTGATGCAAAATAGCCGCTCACCAGTTCCACCGTCTGAGTTTGGGATTCAAATAAAGTACTCTGGGAATCGTGTGATGTACATAAAACTTCAGATATATGTTGATAGTTACACAAAATACCACTTTAATATAGGTTCTGAGGACTTTTTCGTTTCCATGAGGTAAAGTTAGGCAGACTTTTGCGACCTAGAGCTTCATCAAGGAAAGTTTTACACTTCTGCTCATCGCACATAAAAAATTTGAAAGCAAAATATTACAGTGTGCTCTCTATCATCAACAATAACACACCTATTGAGAAACTTAAATCTCATCTGCTAGAAATATAAAACGAAATGAGACCAAGAATCGGACAAATTACGACAGGCAGACGATGGTCGATGCACTCGACTTGCTTACCGTGTGTCCCTGTCTCCCACGAATTACATCAACAGGAGGGGGCTATATTCATTTGGTCTTCTTAGGGATGTGCAGGACGTGAAAGGGTGTTCAAAATTCATCTTTTATTTTCTTCCTATTTGAGTGTCCAGAAAGGGTTTTATTCATCATCTCAATGGCATTAGCTTTCCGTATAGGTATAATTTGCACATTTTCTAATTTCTCAATTTGTGTTGGGAGTAATGCATTACAAAGTAATAAATTACTGTAATCAGATTACATTTATCAGTAACGCAGTAATGTAACTCATTACTTTGATAACTTAAGTAATCGCATCACAGTTACTAACAGATAAATTATCTAGTTACTTGCATTACTTTAAATTCTTCAACTATCGGCCAGAAAAACGTCTTCATCTTCCTCTTCTTCTTTCTTTTGAGTATATTGGTGATTGAGACTGACGACAGAAAAATAAATCAAATGCCCTTTTCCATGCGTGTTAATGCCAGTACTGTAGCCTTGTACTTGACTCACTTTTCTGTGAAGTGCTGTTTGGGCTGATTTTTACAACTGCGCTGTTGGCTTTGCTGTATTAAGGAGCATGAAAGAGAGATCTTGTGTGTCCTCCTTACTAGAATAAAGATTTGTGCTGATCTGAGCATATGCCAGGTTTTAATATGATATAGTTAATTAATGGTGAATTTCAGATGATGGTGGTAAGTAAACCAAAAGTAATGTAACTAGTAGTGTAACTATTTACTTTCCGCAGTGAGTAATTAAGTAAAGTAAGGGATTACTTTTTTTTAAAAAGTAACTAGTAATGTGTAATGCATTACTTTTTTAGAGTAACTACCCCAACACTGTTCTCAATACATGTCTACTTTAAGGATCCTGGGTAAATCCTTAGGGATCCTCAAGGATCTTGGCAAAATCCTGTTGGGTCTCTGAAAAATCCTTAGGGGTCCTGGAGAAATGAAGCCCGGATGTTGCCAACAAAATACAGCACTGTTAAGTCCTACCAGTAGCCTCTCTCTCTCCATTCCCCTTTTCCCTTTGTGTTTGTGTGTCTGTGGTCTGATTGCAGGATTGAAGGCTGGTGTGCATGGCTTGGGTCGATGAGCGCTGGCCGCTTCCCGCAGCTGTGCCTAATTATTCCCCATCAGCGCTCTCTATAAAGACCCAGCACTTGCTACCAGTCTTCGCCAGATTGTAGACTCAGTTTACACTACTGCCTGTGTCCTGCAACCTGTCCAGCTCTCAGTCCCGTCCTGCAACCCTGCAAAGCCTGCAGTCCCGGCCTGCAACCCAGCCCAGTCTGCAGCCCAACCTGCAACCCTGCACCGCCTGCAGTCCCGGCCTGCAATCCAGCCCAGGCTCAACCTGCAACCCTGCACCGCCTGCAGTCCCAACCTACAGTCCAGCCCAGGCTGCAGCCCTGGCCTGCACCCCCAGGATCCAGTGCCTGCCCCTGCCTGTCCTGACCAAAGAAAAATAAACTACGCCTTTGAACTATACTCCTGCCTCTCAGCCTTTTTTCCTCTGCCTTTGAGTCCACAAACCCCTAGCCATAACACAGTACACCCCTAAGTGATGTCTGCTTCAAATTATTGCTTGGCATGTTTGGAATGTGAACTCTTCATCAATGCTGCAGTTTGTGAGTGGAGGTTTTTAGTCAGATCTTCAAAGTGTGTCAGGATCCGCATATCAGCAACCATACCATGATTTAACCTGCTCCAGCTGCGTCATTGAAGCTAAGCAGGTGTGGGCCTTGTTAGTACAACCCTATTTCCAAAAAAGGAGGGACGCTTTGTAAAATCTCAATAAAAATACAAACCCCAATTCCAATGAAGTTGGGAGGTTGTGTAAAACGTGAGTAAAAACAGAATGATTTGCAAATCCTTTTCGACCCATATTCAATTGAGTACACTACAAAGACGAGGTATTCAATGTTCAAACTGATAAACTTTACTTTTTTTTTTTTTAAATATTCACTCATTTTGAACTTGATGCCTGCAACGAGTTCCAAAAAAGCTGGGACAGGGGCAGGTTTACCACTGTGTTACATCACCTTTCCTTTTCACAACACTCAATAAGCATTTGGGAACTGAGGACACTAATTGTAGAAGCTTTGTAGGTGGATTTCTTTCTCATTCTTACCCAGGGGGCAAAGTGAAAAAACAGACACGGAATGTTGTAAAAGGTTTTGCACCAGAAATGATATCTAGGACCTTCAAGGATCACAACCTGGGTGGACAACCCAGTCAACTAGCTACTGGAAAGCAACAGGGGGCCAAAAACCCTTTTTGTGGGACATGTTCCTGGCGAAATTATGTGAATGCAAATATTTAGGTACTATAATGGCATAAATAGTCCTACAACTTTAAAATTTGGCAGAGAGTATCCTGACACATAGGGGAAAACAGGAAAAAAAGATTCTGGGGCTTGCTGCAACTCTATTTTAAGATATCACCCTCAACATCCCAAAAAAGACAAAAAAAAGTACTGTTCGCCTGACAAATTCTCATGAAAATTAATATTTTCCAACACTTTATGGTGAATATCTATGCCTAACATGTATATAGAAAACTTTCCTAATTCATAAGCTTCCATTTGAGTCCAAGATGGCCTTTCTACTAGCTACTGAAAAGCTGAAGGGTGCGTCCTAACAATGCAACCCCTTTTGTGAAAAAAGAGTCAATTATACTGGCATGATCAGACTCCATTCTATTTCTGATTGAATATTTTGGTGAAAGTTCATACTATTAAAAAAAACTGAGCCAGAGGTACATGAAGCACTGATGGCAGGTGCATTTGTTGGGAGGAGAGCAGATAGCAATCACAATGGGGTCTCCCCTGACATGCTTCTGGAGCAGACATATAATGCAGATGCCAAGGAGGCAAGCGGTTTAGATGGCATTACACTCAACCCTGCTGCTCGGATGAACTGGCCCTACGCAAAACCACTCACTGCAGCTATCTCTGCAGAGCTCAGGTCTATGCTGCACCTCCACTCCTCCAGCCCACACCACGATTCAGGTTGGAGTCGTGTCACCAGGGATGCAGAGATGGTAGTCAAGGTCATGGCGGCAGTGGAGACCAACCCATTCACAACAGCCACACCATACCTGATCAACATATCAACCGGACAATGTGCAGATTCCACAATCAAAGACAACCTGACGAACGTGGAAGTACTTGGTTTGAAGGCACTGTCTGAGTCACTGTCCAGTGATCAGAAGAAGACAAGTATTGTGAAGCTTAACACCTTCCACACACAAAACACAAAATCAAAGAAGTCTGGCGGGAAAACATCTGCACCTGGCAAGAGCAAAGAATTTACTGCCCTTATGCGCATGACACAGATCACTGCCAGTGGTGGAGAACTCAACATTGTTGACTTCATTGGCAACCATGAGTGCAGTGACTTTCCCCCATCCCTCTTCCAGGAAGATGGCAGTATGAGAACTGGTACCAAGGCAAGCCTAGTGAAGATTCTGAAAGAGGAGACCAAAGTGAACAGCATCCCTAATCAGCCACAAGATGGCAAAAAGACAGCAGTAGTAGTTGATGCTATGTGTGTCATACGACACTGGTCTTTTCAAAAAAGGTGAACGATTTGGAACCATCGCTGAGCGATACAAAAGCCTGCTGCTGAATGATGTGCCTGCTGGCACTCAGATCATACACTTCTGTTGTGACAGGTACAGTCCACCCAGCCTTAAATCAGCTGAGCAGGAAGAGATACGCCCAATCAAAACCAGCTAAAGAGTATGAAGTCAGTGAGCAGTACACAGCTCAAGACTCAAAGGAGTTTTTTGCAGTCTCAGCTAACAAAGCAAACCTTCTGATCTTCCTCTGTGACAAATGGTGTGAGAATGAGCAACTGGGGCCTGTTCTTGGCCCAACTCATCTCTACCTGGGTGGTGGTTTCAAAGAAGAGATGAAGAGTGTGTTGCTGACAGATGGGTCTGTTATGTCTGTTCCTGCTCTGGAATCCACACAGCAGGAGGCTGACACCAGGATCATACTCCACACCCTCTACAGTGTCCAGAATGAAGGAGTTGACAGAGTTGTCATACATGCCAATGACACTGAGGTCATTGCCATGTGCCTGTACTATGGTGCAACACACCTTAGTGATCTAGCAGAGCTGTGGGTGAGAACAGCACAGAATGCATACCTGCCTATCCATGAAATGGTTGTGGCACTGGGACCTTCACAGTGTTGTGCCATGCCCTTTGTCCACAGTCTGAGTGGCAGAGATACAACTAGTTACCCATATTTCACTGGAAAGAAGGCATGGTTTAAGAGCAGCATGATTCTGGACATACCTGCACTTGAAGAATTTGGTGAAAACCCCACCGATGCCATAACAGATGACCTCCTTAACCAGGCACGAGACCTCACCATAGCTGTGTACACAGCCAAAGCAGATCACTTTGAGGGTGCTGATCTGGGCAAACTGAGAGCATACAAGTTTCTGAACAACAAATCAACACTCTTAAAGTTACTACCCCCAACAGAAGACACATTTCTCCTGCACCTGAAAAGGGCTGCTCTAACAACAATCATTGACAAGAGTGCACACATCGCCAAGCCAGAAATTCCCTCATGCACAGAATTTGGATGGTCTATGGATAAAGCCAAAGCAGTTCCCATCCCATCTACAAAGCTACCCTGGCCTGTGTCGATGAACAAGACAATCTCATGTGGATGTGTCAAAAGCTGCCAGAAGAACTGTTCCTGTGCAAGGAAGGCAGTTCCATGCTACATAGGGTGCTGTTGCCAGGGACTGGCAACCAAATGCAGCAGGTTGAACACTGCCACATTGGAGTACAGTGACAGCAGCAGTGAATCAGAAAACTAGAAAGCAAAAAGTTACAAAAAAAGACACATGAATAGTAAAACCTGCTGTAATTTGGACATGTAGCCTATATTCAGGTTACTTTTTAAAAAAAAAAATCACAATCCTGTTTTCTAGTTCTGGCCAAGAAGATGGTTATTTTGTGTTCAATTTAAGAAAATCTAGGTGAAAATAAATGTTTTGCTGCCAGAAATGTTGTTTCTTTCAATATCAAAATAGAATATTTTTCATTAACACTGAGGCATTGATTTGCACAAATGATAGCAGGGTATTAACTTGCCAGTCCCAGATAAGTTTAACTCAATTTAGTTTGATTTACAACACAGAAAACCACCAAAGTTATGCAAATTAGTCAATATTTATTTACATAATGACTCATTTGCATATTTAAACATAATATTTCTGAAAACTTGTAATACAAAAAACCATAGTCTTAATATAAGTAGTCAACTGGGGATGTTTCATGGTGATATCTATTAGTTTATTTGTGCTGTTGTTGTTGTTTTACCCTATTCACCTGTAGTGTTATGCCTATAGGGGGGTAGGTTTGTTTGTTTGGACCCATCCTGTAGCTTTCCAGTAGCTAGTTGACTGGATTTTCCACCCAGGTTGTGATCTTTGAAGGTCCTAGATATCATTTCTGGTGCGAAACCTTTTACAACATTCCATGTTTCTTTTCAGTTTTCTTGATTTGGGGTATAGAGAAGACTTTTGGCCACAGCAAGTGCAATCTTTGAGATAGAAAGGCCATCTTGGACTCAAATGGAAGCTTATGAATTAGGGAAGTTTTCTATATACATGTTAGGCATAGATATTCACCATAAAGTGTTGAAAAATATTAATTTTCATGATAATTTATCAGGCGAACAGTACTTTTGTCTTTTTTGGGATGTTGAGGGTGATATCTTAAAATAGAGTTGCAGCAAGCCCCAGAATCTTTTTTTCCTGCTTTCCCCTATGCGTCAGGATACTCTCTGCCAAATTTTAAAGTTGTAGGACTATTTATGCCATTGCAGTACCTAAATATTTGCATTTACATAATTTTGCCAGGAACATGTACCAAAAAGAGGGTTTTTGGCCCCCTGTAGCTTTCCAGTAGCTAGTTGACCGGGTTGTCCACCCAGGTTGTGATCCTTGAAGGTCCTAGATATCATTTCTGTTGCAAAACCTTTTACAACATTCCGTTTCTGTTTTCCAAAAAATAGGGGTTTTTCCCCTTGGGTATCTTGCTTGATGTACGACCTCAGTAGCTCAACAGTCCGGGGTCTCCTTTGTTGTATTTTGCGCTTCATAATGCGCCACACATTTGTCACGAGTGGTCAGTTTACCAGACACTCACGGGACCAGATTCTTAAATCCCCCAAATCACACAGGCAGTAGGCGAAATCAAGTAGGAGAATATAAATACTTTATTGCAATTTCATTTCACACATTAAAATGGTCACAACACAATCCCACCTGCAGTTGCGCTCCACTGGCTCCCAAACAATAATAAGGCAGGTAAATTAATGTAGCCACACTAACAGCTTTCTGCATCCTACCCCTCCCCTTTACTGGCTGTGGGTGCCTGAGGAGTAGCACAGGAAAACGCCACTACAAGAAATCATCTGAAACTTTCCAATACAAATACTTCTACGGAGAAGAGGACAATTCATGCTACAACTCCCTTTAAAGAAATCACCGCACACCGATAATACTATAAACCCACACTAGGGGCGATACACCCTTCTTCACAGCAAGCAACACTCAGTGAAACACCTTTACGGCACCGGCTGGCCACTAGGAGAGAGAATGAGGCAGTTACTGGCATGGGCGGGGCCTGGCAAAGAGTGACTCTAACCACCTACATAAAATTGTCACGGCGAGCTGCAGGGATCGTGGCCGCCGGCTGTACAGCGGGAATTAAAAGTTAAAAAATCCGCTCTTGGTCGGAGCCACATCCGACCGAGAGAATTAAAACAATATTGTCTCTCACCACCCTAGAATACAATCCGTGTTACAGTCCCGGGCAACAGGGTAATCAGTGCACGGCTATCGGTGGTAGCGTAGCGTCTCCCCCAAAACGGTGCGTCAGGTGATGCTTCTCTACGGCGACCCGAGGCTAGCTGCTTCACGCAGGAACTAGCGAGCGCAGTATGAGGGTCTCTCGGGTCTCGCCCCCCCGATAGCCTACAGCTAGTCGGCGTCCGTCTTCGGTCCTGTAACTGGCACAGACCGCAAGCAGGATTTTAACAACAACCCCATCTGGGATTACACTCACTCTGATTGCCAGTGGCGTTTCACTTTCCTTCACACAGGAAATAGAGAGCGTTGTATGAGGGGCTCTCGGGTCTCCCCATGCTAGCCTCCAGCTGGTCGGCGTCTGTCTCCGGTCCTGTAACTGGCACAAAACACAGGCAGGGTTTAACAACCAACTCACGTCTGTCTGGGATCACACTCGCTCTGATTGCCGCTAGCGTTTCACCTCCCTTCACTCGGGAAATAGAGAGCGTTGCAATAAATCCTTTAGCCCCTGCCGCTGGCACTGCTCAGCAGATCGCTTGCGCCGGGTCCTTCGCTCCTCGTCCCCGATTGCCACTGTTCGCCCATGATCTCTCCTCATGTGTCACCTCGTCATGCCTCTATCTCCTCAGGTGAGCCCCAGCGCACCCCCAGCTCCGCCAATCACCACGGTCCCCTGGAAGGCATGGCATGCAGCTGACCAATCAGCGGCCAGTCCTAATCTCTGTGGCTCATTCATACCAGCTGTGAACAGCAGAATACACACCACCCCTCCCACAGTCTCAGCTGTCCACCTATATTCTGAATGAATGAGTTCAGTCCCCAATCAGCGTCTGCATACACAAGGTTGTTTTAACACCGATACAAGTCCATAATACGCAGTCTATAATGTCACTTTCTCCCAATGCCATAAAAAGCCTGACTCTACTGGTGACACATTTTCAATGAAAGACAGGTCTGGACTGCAGTCAGACCAGTCTATTACCTGCACTCTTTTACAATGAAGCCACACGATTGTAACACGTGCAGAATGTGGCTTGGCATTGTCTTGCTGAGATAAGCAGGGACATCCCTGAAAAAGACGTCGCTTGGATGGCAGCATATTTTGCTCCAAAACCTGTATGTACCTTTCAGCATTTATGGTGCCTCCACAGATGTGCAAGTTACCCGTGTCATGGGCACTAACACATCCCCATACCATCACAGATGCTGGCTTTTGAACTTTGCGCTGATAACAATCTGGATGGTCCTTTTCCTCTCCAGCCCGGAGCGCATGACGTCCATGATTTCCAAAAACAATTTGAAATGTGGACTCGTCAGACCACAGCACACTTTTCCACTTTGCGTCAGTCCATCTCAGATGAGCTTGGGCCCAGAGAAGCTGGCGGCATTTCTGGGTGTTGCTATCGCTTTGCATGGTTGACTTTTAACTTGCATTTGTACATAGATGTAGTGACAACCTGTATGAACTGACAATGGTTTTCCAAAGTATTTCTAAGCCCACATGATAATATCCTTCACAGAATGTTGGTCTCTAATCCAGTGCCACCTGAGGGAGCGACGGTCACGGGCAATCAATGTTGGTTTTTGGCTTTCCGCTTACGTGTATAAATTTCTCTGGATTCTCCGAATATTTTGATGATATTATGGACTGTAGATGACGAAATCCCTAAATTCCTTAGAATTGCACGTTGAGAAACGTTGTTCTTAAACCATTGGGCTATTTGCTCACGCAGTTGTTCACAAAGGGGTGAACCTCATCCCATCCTTGCTTGTGAACGACTGAGCCTTTCGAGGAAGCTCCTTTTATACCTAATCATGACACTCACCAGTTTCCAATTAACCTGTTTACCTGTGGAATGTTCCAAACAGGTGTTTTTTGACCATTCCTCAACTTTCCCAACCTTTTGTTGCCCCCGTCCCAGCTTTTTTGGAACATGTTGCAGGCATCAAATTCAAAATGAGCAAATATTTCACAAAAAAACAAAAAAGTTTATCAGTTTGAACATTAAATATCTTGTCCTTATAATGTACTCAACTGAATATACTACTGTAGGTCAAAAAGGATTTGCAAATCATTGTATTGTTTTTATTCACGTTTTACGCAAGGTCCCAACTTCAATGGAATTGTGGTTTGTAGAATGCA
This sequence comes from Gymnothorax javanicus, assembly GCA_029692085.1. Classification (NCBI taxonomy): domain Eukaryota; kingdom Metazoa; phylum Chordata; class Actinopteri; order Anguilliformes; family Muraenidae; genus Gymnothorax; species Gymnothorax javanicus. The sequence continues at coordinate 103,697,445 of CM056193.1, read as the reverse complement.
ATGATTTTCAAATCATTTGAACATTCTATGTATTAGAAAATAGTACAAAGAAAATATCTCAGATATTGAGATTTTTTTTGTTTTTTGGACAATATGTGCTCATTTTGAATTTGATGCCAGCAACACGTTTCAAAAAAGTTGGCACAGGGGCATGTAAATCACCATGTTGCATCACATCTTCTTCAATCAACACTCTGTGTTTGGGAACTAAGGAGACCAACTACTGTAGTTTTGAAAGCAAAATGTTTTCCCATTCTTGCTTTATGTAGGATTTCAGCAGCTCAATACTTTGCAGCCTCCTTTGTCGTATTTTTTGTTTCATATTGTGCCAAATATTGTCAGTGGGAGACACGTCTGGACTGCTGGCAGACCACTTTAGCACCCAGACTCTTTAACTACAGAGCCATGTTGTTATAATATATGTAGTTTATGGTGTTTTGGCATGGTGTTGCTGAAATGAGCAAGGCCTTCCCTTAAAAAAAAAAGAATGGCAGTAAATGTTAAACCAAAACCTATATATAAATATCGTTCACCATTAATGGTGTCATCACAGATGCATAAGTTACCCATGCCATGTGTAATAATGCGCCCCCATGCTATCATGGATGCTGGCTTTTGAATTGTTTGCTGATATAAAGCCGGATGGCCCCTCTCCTCTTTAACCCACAATATGAGGCATCAATGATTTCCAAAAAGAACTTCAGATTTTCATTTGTCAAAGCACAGGGCAGTTTTCCACTTCGCCCCAGGACATTTTAAATGAGCTCGGTGCCAGAAAAGAAGGCAATATTTCTGGATCTTGTTTATATATGGTTTAATCTCTACATGGCAGAGTTTTAACTTGCATTTGTGGATGCAGTGACAAACTGTGTTTACTGACAGTGGTTTACAAAGATGTTCCTGGGTCCATGCAGTGATTTCCACAACAAAATTCTGTCTGTTTTTAATGGGGTGCCACCTGAGGACCTGAAAACTGCAGCGATTCAGAAGTGGATTTTGGCCTTGTCCCATGCAGATTTTTCTGAATTCTCTAAATCTTTTAATGATATTATGTACCATAGAGGATGAAATCTCCAAATTCTTTTCAATTTTAAGTTGAAAACGTTATTTTAAAATTTTGGAACGATTTCCCCATACAGCCTTTCATAGAGTGGTTAAGCCCTCACCATATGTGCTTATGATAGACTTTTTATAACAAATCATGTTACTGACCTGCTGCTAAATAATCTAAGTAGCCGTGAGATGTTCTGCCAGTTGTCTTTCTTTAGCATCATGCAACTTTTCCAGTCTTTTATTATCCTGTCCCAACTTTTTGAAAACCTGTTGCTGTCATCAAATTCAAAATGAGCAGATATTTTTCAAAAAACAATGAAATATATCAATTTCAACATTTGATACGTTGTCTTTGTCCTATTTTCAGTTAAATATAGGGTTTTAATTGATTTGGAAATGATTGCATTCTGTTTTATTTATATTTTACACAGCATCCCAACTTTTTAGCTTACCAGCCCTATGGGCCATAAAGCTATTTTCGTGGTTTGGCATCCGTTGCCCGTGGTCCAGAATATTTTTTATCTTTCTTTTGGCCCAATGAATTTCATGTAAATTTGCCATAACATACTGCTAAACCATATCTCCAGACATTTTTTTTTCCGGATTTTTGATTAAATCATTTTTGTCCGTTTTATGAGCCCTTTAAATTTTGGCCCCAATTTAAACATAGTACTTAGAAATTTTAAAAAATTATTTCTCAAAAATTGCCTAATAATTTTTTTTTCTAAATCAGGCAATCAACTTACCTTGGTACCCTCAATGTACAGTGCGAGTGCCATTTTGATTGAACAACTTGACCTTCTGTGACCTTTAAAGTTCACAATTGACATAATGAATTTTCAATGACTTGTATCACAAAAATTGCATCAGAGCTTAGGATTGTATTACAGACCCATAGGAGGTCTTATAAATGTATGTAAACTTTTATTTAGTGACCTTGACATTGACCTTCAGTGATTTTAAGGTCAAACTTCACATGAAATTTTCATAACTTGTATCATCACTAAGAGATTGCTTGCCGGTAAGCTACAGGACCCTTGGTCCTATTTTTTGGAAATGGGGCTGTACTTGGAGGGGAGACGACACGGGAAAACTTAGTTGCTGCTGGAAGAGGTGTTGGTGGGCCAGGAGATGACAATCTTCCCTCTGGTGGGATATGCCCCAGTGTAGTGATCTGGACACTGTACTGAAAAAGACGCCGTCTTCCGGATGAGATGTTAAACTGCAGTCCTGAGTCACTGTGGTCATTAAAAAACCCATGACACACATTAACGAGAGAAGGTGGTTCCCTGGCTTCATGGCTAAATTCCCAATCAGCCACTGTATCATCGCCTGACCTAATGAGCTACAGTCTTGTGCATATTAATTGGATAAAGGTGCTTGTCAATTGAATGAGCTGAATGGAGTGCAAATAACCGTGCCAAGTGATTTACGTTTTTCATGACCACCTCAAAGACCGCTGTGTATGACCTTTTAGCCACGTTTCATTGATTTCCTTGACTTGTATAATGCAACTAATGTGATTGCATCATCAACACACAGTACCATAACTGTGTTGGACAGGCCTGGTAATTCACCAGACCTCAATCCCATTGAGAACCTCTGGTCCATCATCAAGTCAAGGCTGCATCAAAAGAAGTGCACCACAGAAGCCAAAGTCATTGATGCTGTTGTCCATATGTGGCATCACAAAAAAATCAAGGCAACCTGCAAAAACCTGGTCAGCTCCATGCCAAAATGGGTGGAACAGCTAGTCAAGGACCGTGGAGGAAACATCTCATACTGAGTGCTAAATGTAGATGCTATTAAAGTAATAAAATGCCTGAAAAACTTTGCTGTTTGGTTTTTCCCACTCCAGCCTGCTTTATCCAATTAATTTGCACAAGACTGTAACTGTTGCCTAGCTAACAAACTACTTAAACCCTTTGCACAGAATACAAATGATACAATTTTTTTCCTGTCATGCATGAGCCTATTTAGGCTTTATAACTCAGTATTTGTGTCTCAGAGATTGGGAAAATTATTCCATTGAAGCAAGACGTTTGGAAATTCAATTACAGAATCACTTAGGAATTAAATTTCGGAATTTATGGACACCGGCATCTATATCTATGCAAAGGGGTTAATCCCAGATCCCAAGTCAAAAATGCAAACAGCAGTCTAGCTAGCTAGCCACAAGCAGGTACTATGTTGAGGATCATATTTCAGTATTTCTCATCATATTCATCAGTAAATCAATAAACATAATTAATGACCATAATCAATAATCATAATCAGTAACCATATTATGTAAGCAGCAGTAACACACACACACACATTCACACATATGCACACAGACACGCACAACACACACACATACAAGCAGTTCACACACGTATGAGCAGTACACACACACATAAGCAGTTGGCTTCTGTAGCTTTGATTGACATCTGTTCAGTCGATTCAGACAACATCTGTTCAGTCATCAGAATTATTCACCATCATTCATCAGCAATCATATAGTTATGCATGCTCCGATATTACACTGGAAGAGGGTTGTTATCTTTCAGTTGCAGTTTTCAAGGCAAGTTGGCAGTGTTTTGGTTTGCCTGTCTCTGGGACGACCTGTGACCCAACTAAAAGTCTTCTTAAACAATGAAGTTGCCTTGAAGTAGTTATTTTGCAAAGGATGCCAATCAATGAGAAAAGAAAAAAACAAGTAACATTCAGACATCACGTTATTATACCATTGAAAAACAATTGTTTGAGGATGGGGGAACCTCATAATATGAAAATATTTCTGAATGAAAATCATGATAAAGTTGGCGAGCCAGCCAGGAGTCGGCAAAGGTCGGTTGCACTCGAAAGGGTGGGCGGTCTTCCGGTGCTCAGAGATGGTGCAGGGGACACACACACACCCTAGGCTACCAGTCAACTAAGAATAAGGTGAGCAATTTAATTTAATTAATTTAATTTTATTTAATTATGTTGCTCAAATTAATAAGTAGGGGTGTTGTTCTGTGTTGTCCCTGCCCTGATCTGGAGTGCTGGAGACATGTGACCTTTCGGACTCGAAGAATCTAGGCTCTAAATTGGGGGAGATTAAAAGGAGAGTGCCAGAATCTGCAGAATTGTTATGCAACTACTAACACTGCATGCGCAACAACTGGCTGTGCGTGATTGTGTGGAATTCAGAGCGCGTTCTGTAATTAGTGTTTGACTGTTTGTTGATTTGAGTTTGAATGTGTGAGGCCTGTGCTGGATCCTACAATAAAATAGGGAATAACCTGCAGGTTCTCTGAGGTTTTGAGTTTGATATGAGTGAGGCCTGCGCTGGATCCTAAGGTAAAATAGGGAAAAACCTGCAGGTTGTTAGTTGGGTCCAATGGGAGGACAGACGAGAGGTGAAGACAGATGTTGACAAGAACTGTGATTTACTGTGGGGTGCGGCGCCCTTTGAATTAGTGTAGAGTGGATGTGAACTGTGGTTCTGTTGCACATTGCATTAGTTAAGAGTGCACTAAAATATAAAAAATAAAATCGCATAGCCCCTAATCTGCAGGTTAAAATTATTACACTGGGTTACAAAAAAAAATTTTTTTTGAGAGTTGTCTCAGTTTTTTCAACTGTTTCAGGACAATTTTGCAACGCAGAATCCGAAAATGACATCCGTTTCTCTCGATCAGGTCAGGTTTTTGTGCTAAGTCGATTTTGAAAAAATCTGATCTTCTGACTAAATCGATTACATTTCTGTGACATTATCGGTTGATTTTTGTTAATTTTTCTTATCTGAAATAGGTTTTTAAGAGGAAAAAAATCGTTTTCTAACACAATGTATTAATTGGGAATTCCAAACTTCAGACTTCAGACAACTTTTTCTTGCCCTTGGTCCAATCGGGACGAGATACTCGGTGCATGTCTTACATCCATGTGTGGCGCCTAAATTTTTATCCTGGTCACCAATTTTCATACCAAAATAGGCATGGTAAGCATGCTTTATGAAACTTGTGACTGGATTCCTGTTAGGAACAACGGTGTATTCGCTGCAGATGTATCAGAATACATCGGGCTTAGGCCATTTCATTCACCTGAAAATAAATATACTTGTTAGTCAAAAATTGCCATATGTGAAAATAAAACTCTTCAGAGTTCGTTCATTTCAAAGAATAAAAAGGAATGTTGCATCATATAAAGTGAAAATACCCGTACATGTAAACAAAAATGTAAAAAACAGCATGTAGCGATATTTCAAAAAGTTGACCTGATTGAGCAAAACCAATGTGATTTTTGGATTCAGGGCATCAAAACTGTCCTAAATCAGCTAAAAAAAACTTCGACAATAAATTTGGTGTTGACCAGTGTTATTAATGGTCATTACTATTTTGGTGGATTAAAAGAAGTAATAAATTGCATGCATTAAGAGATGATTATTTAAGCATTATTATGATCATATATGTCTAAAAGGAAGAGTAAAAATCAACGCAAGAGTGTTTATGCAATAGACTGCCGGTTAAGACGTGTACTATTATAATTGAATACACAAATAAAAAGAGGAAAAATAATTTGGCCGAGTAGTGAAATTTGGATTAAAAATAAACAATGATTACGGCAACGCTGGTCCATAAAAAAAGCAATTTCCTATGTTTAAAAAAGATAAGAAAAAGAGGCCAAAAAACTAAACAAGCGGTATATCATTTGATTGGACAAGCAGATTAAAGACATAACATAGGGCAACATTTTCTTAGAAGAGTGCGTAGCCAAACACTATCTCTTGGCAGAGGTTCAAAACATTCCTTAGGGAGAGGGAAGAATGAGCGAAACTGACCAGAGAGCTGGCAAGTGGTTAAGAGTCTGAAATTTGATAATGAGGGAATTTGTTGAATATGGTGATTTAAGTTGTAATGTTTTACATTGTTTCTCAAAGAGGCAAGAATGATGATTTTGCTCGTAAGAACATCAGCTGGTAATTGTCATCAGAGTGGATTTGGCAGTTGGTAAAGCATGTCCTGTAAGTGTGAGACTATTGATGGATGCATTAAATCTGCATTGTCCAACATTGTTATTGGGTTGGATGAAGTAAGAGAAGTTGGTCAGAGTAAGTGAAGATGGTTAGAGTTAAGTGGAGCTGGTCAGAGTAAGTGAAGATGGTTAGAGTAAGTGAAGTTGGTAGGAGTAAGTGAGTGAGTTTAGCCATTTTAATGGCTGTGGAGATGCAAAGGCATTGTTCAGCATTGTTATAAGGTTGGTTAAAGTAAGTGGAATTAATTTGGATGGTAAACAGAGCAGGAGTTTGGCCATTTTAATGGCTGTGGAGTTGTAAAAGGACAAAGTTGCCGAAGTGAACACAGTGTTCCTTATGAAACAGAAAAAAAGTCCCTATTTATTGACTAAATAAATGTATGCCCTTCTTGAATGATCACTAACTGTAAACAGAGGAAACTTTAGAGGAAGTAACAATTGAACTTCAATTGCAGGTCCGGTGCTAGAACAGGGAATTGGGGGGGCACAGACATGTCCCTTCATGACAATTAGGATAGTCCTGGCTAGTTCTCAATTATTTTCCTTTATTGATGCGTTTTCCAATTATCGTAATTGGCAACTGAAGGCACGGTTTGTCTCCATATGCGATCTAACAGCGATGAAATCATGGGGTAAATTCGGTAGAACTGAGAACTGGGGTGGACAAAACATCCGTTTTAAACAATTATTAGTCCTGACCTGTTCTCAGTCATTTTCATGATTAACAAAAGGTTCACTCCGAGAGCACTCCACACTTAACAGGTGTTGCTTGTTCTCCCCGATTAGGTAGGACGACAATCATCTGGACGCGTATTTGCTGAATTTAAATCAACGTTATTCAAAATTGCACACCTGCGCAAATAGCTTGAGCCGTATGCTTTTTATAGCCTATTTCACTAGCGAGTGCCACTTTTTTTCACTCAGTACCGAGAGTAATTTTGAATAACGTTGATTTAAATTAAGCAAATACGCGTCCAGATGAATGATTGTTGTTAAATCTGGGGGTTGTGATGAGATGAACCTGATTCTAGTAGGACTGTATTGAATTGACTGGGTTGAATGGAATGCCACTCATCTTGCCGCCTCAACACTGTAAAGTTATCCGTGGTTTCTACAAATAAATGAATGGAAATATAAAATTAAGTAATGTATACAACATACATACAGCATTGCACAAATGAAGTGTTTTGGCATAGGAAAACAATCACAGCTGCTATAGAATGAGAACTGAATAACCAGATGATGAATAAATAGCCAGCTAAATGAGAACTAAATCATCTTGCGTCACAAATGTAATTCTGCATTATGAAATTACAGTGCACAAAAAGTGCATAGCAATTTCCATAGAATGAACTGAATACATTGAAGTGACATCAATAACAGCAATTAGCTTTCCTGGCATGGCAAATAGGCTTCCACAAAGGATAGCTGCTCCCAGCTTCAGTAAACAGAATGTAGCACTGTCCCTTTAAGGGCTCATGCTGCCTGCAGCGTGTAATTGAGGCACATGACGTCAGCTATGTAACAAAGTAGCAAGCGTTACTGAGTTTTCCTACTCTGCCTGCTGATTGAGGCGTTTATACGCGAGGTAGAGAGTAAATTGCACAATACAGACATATAGCACCGCAATATCAATAACGAGTAGTGCAATAATTAGCCGTAATTACCGCGAGGTAAACTGAATCACAAACTACAGCGAGTGCTTCAGAACAATGCCCTTAATTCTATGAAACAAATTAACAGATAACATATCAGAAATATCCTTAACCTTAAACATGAACAATAATGGTAACTCACACTCAATGGACGCACGGAGAGAAAAGTAAAAAGTTGGCGAATGTTCATTTAACTCCGTGTCTGGCTCATAGTCCTTCTCCACTCCAATCTGTTGCAGCGACTCGATCCGTGTGCGCGTCTGCCAGTCTCTTGCACTTTAGGCGCTGTGCACAGAGGCTCAGGAGCACAGGATTCGTTAAAAAAAAATACTGATCACCAGGTTCCTGCATGGCCTGCTAATGGGTGCACTACTGAATGTTTCTGCGACTGCCAAATTCTGAACAAGCCGCCCCCAACCGCAAAAGTGAAGTTTGTTGTCACTGATGTCAGCCAGGGGTGTCCTGAGGAGGGCTGGAAGTCTGACGAGCCGGGCAACGGGTCACAGATAGGTCCGGGTCCTTGACCTGGATCTGCACAGTCCGGATTCTGCCATCAGCTCCCGGCATGACCGCTGAGGCGTTGCCCACAGGCCACAGGGCACGTGGGAGCTGTGGGTCGACAATCATGACAATGCTGCCAACGGTGAGGTCATCCTCTCTTGCTGCCACTTTGAGCGGGTTTGAAGTGAAGGTAGGTAATTTCTGATGAATTTGGCCCAGAACTGGTCGGCGAGAGCCTGACACTGCCTCCATCTACGCCTGCTGAGTAGTTCAGTCTCTGAATAGATAACTTGAGGAGTGGATGGATCCCGCCGCCCCATCAGCAGCATGTTGGGTGTGACGGGATCTGGATCTGAGATATCAGCCAAAGCATAACCCAGTGGCTTCGAGTTGATGATGCCTTCAACCTCGATCAACACCGTCATGAGCACATCCTCTGTGACGGACTGAGCGCCCAGGGTGGTCTGGAGGGCAGATTTAATGGAGCGGATCTCCCGTTCCCAGGAGCCGCCGAAGTGCGGGGCATTTGGCGGATTGAATTTGAACTGGATCTGCTGGCTGGCCAGATCGGCTTGCAGATCTGGGGTGAGGGCTTTAAAGGCCTCCTGGAGTTCTGAGCTACCCCCTCTGAAATTAGTGCCTTGATCAGAGAGGAGCTCATGCGGCTTGCCCCGACGTGCGATGAAACGTCGCAGCGCCATCAGGAAGGCGTCAGTGTCCATATTGGCGAGGAGATCCAGATGCACTCCATGCGTTGTCAGGCACTTGAAGATGATGCTCCATCGCTTCTCGGTGCGCCGACCGATCTTAATGAGATAGGGTCCAAAGCAATCCATGCCAGTGGAATAGAAGGCTGGCTGGTGTAGGCGCAGGCTGGAGGGTGGCAGGTCAGCCATTCTGGGGATTACGGGACTGCCACGCCATCTCTGGCACTCGGGACAGCTGTGCTGGTGCTTTCTGATGGCAGCTCTCCCTCGCAGTATCCAGAACCGCCTGCGTATCTCAGCATACACTCTCTCAGGGCCTGGGTGCGCGAGCTTGTTGTCGAAATCCTGAATGATGAGCTTGGTGATAGGGTGATGCGGGTCGAGCACGATGGGGTGCAGGGTTTCTTCCTCCAGGGCTTCAGATCTGCGCAGCCGCCCTCCTACTCGGATAAGTTGGGCCTCTGCGTCATACTCCGGTGCCAAGGTAAGCATTCTGCTGCCTGCAGAGACAGGCTCACCTCCTGAGAGCAGAGTGAAGTCCTTGGGAAAGCAATCTCTCTGCACCTTCCTGAAGAGTGCCATCTCTGCTTGCCTGTAGTCATCTGCTGTCGAAGTGGTGGGTGTGGCCGCCCCATGACAGGCCCTAACAGAGGCCTCCAGCAGTTCTTGGTAACTGCTGAAACCTCGGGGATCAGGCAGTGGGAGGTCAGGGATCACAGAGAGGTGTCCACAGAATTGTGATTTCCGCAGTTCAGTGGAATCGTCAGATGATGTATAGTCTGGACAGGCTGGCCATGAAGATTCATTCTGCCACAAGAATGTTGGTCCAATACTCCAGCGGTGTTCGTTGAGGAGCTGTGACAGGGTCAGGCCTCTGGTGATGTCATCAGCGGGGTTGTCTGCTGAACTCACATATCTCCAGGGACTGCCCTCTGTCAGCTCTTGGATGTCCGCGACCCTGGTGCCAACGAACACTTTGTAACGGCAGGACTGCGAATGGAGCCAATTCAGGACGGTGGAGGAGTCTGTCCAGTATGTGATACTGCTGATGGTCAGCGTGAGCTCCCTCTTCAGGACCGCAGCCAGCTGAGCACCGATGTGAGCGGCACAGAGTTCCAATCTGGGAATGGACTGCTGCCGGACTGGAGCTACCCGGGATCTGGCTGTCAGAAAGGCCACGTGAATGTTGCCTGATTGGTCCACTGTCCGGAGGTAAGCCACTGATCCGTAGGCTCTCTCTGATGCATCGGAGAAGATGTGTATAGCCTGAGCGGATGCTGATACATCTGTTCCCCGCTGAACGTAACACCGTGGGAGAGAGACAGATGGGAGCTGATGGAGTTCACTCTCCCAGGCGCGCCACAAATGCAATATGTCCTCTGGAAGCTGTGGGTCATCCCAGTCTCTCTTCTTGCCCCAGAGACGCTGCACAAGGATCTTTGCCCGGGTGGTGTAAGGGAGGAGCAGTCCAAGGGGGTCATACTGCCTTGCCAGGACCCGGATAGATGCTGCGATAGTGGGCTTGGGATGCTCTGAGTGGCGGAGACGGTACGCGAAGGTGTCCGACATGCAATGCCATAACAGTCCCAGTGTTCGCTCCTGTGGATCAGCGGCATCGTGCGACAGCCAGAGCTCACAGCTTTCTGATCGGATGTCTGCAGGCATGTGGCTGAAGATGTCTGGCATGTTAGTGGCCCACTGGCGTAGCTCAAAACCACCGGATTGGAGGAGCGGCTGCAGTTTGTTGATCAGTTGCTTGGCTTCTGATGTGGAGGTGAAGCTTTGCAGGAGATTGTCAACATAAAAGCAGCGCTCACCTGAGTGACGGGTGTCTTCCTCTGGGCTGCTGTGATCCCGGATGTGCTTCTGGAGGGCGAATATCGCGCAGCATGGGCTGCATGTCGTGCCGAAAGGCAACACCTGCCATTCATAGACGTCCGGTGCTCTGCTGCGGTCGAGGTCCCGCCAGACGAAACGTAGAAAGGGCTTGTCCTCAGGTAGGAGATGAACCTGATGGAACATCCCTTTATGTCGCTGCTCACGCGACAGGATGCTGTCTGAAGCGGAGAAGCACGCCCAGCAGAGATGATCCTAATGTGGGTCCAGGGAGGAGCTGTTCATTCAGGTTGCTGCCTTGATAACTGAATGAACAGTTGAACACAATGCGGTCTTTTCCATTGTGATGGACCATATGATGTGGTATGTACCACGACCGGTCACTGGACTGAGCTGCAGCAGGAGTGAGTCTTTCCACATAGCCAGCATCCAGTAGTTTCTTGATCTCATGGCTGTATGACTCTGCTCTAACTGAATCCTGAGACAGCCTTTTCTCTATCCTGCGCAAATGGCCCCAAACTGCTTCCATGGGTGCTTTGAGCGATGGGATGGCTTCCTTCCACAGGAGGGGGGTAGCGTAGCGACAGACACCATCCACCTCCACTCTGACTGTCCTCTCCTCCAGCATGGCGACAGCTGCAGAATCCTGCTTTGACCGTGTGATGAGCTTCTCGTTCCTGTGGGGCAGGACGTCCATCTGCCAGAGCTTGGACACATTCTGGAGCAGTTCTGCTGCGGGTGACAGGGTGCTGGTAAACAGACAGTGGGCTGTGGAGGCCTGATGCATGAGGAATTTGGCTGGGCCCTGAAGTGTCCAGCCAAGTCGAGTCTTCAGGGCTACTGGACCTCCTGGCGGGCCCAAGTGCACTGGCTCCACTGGAGTGAGCAGGTGGGGGTGATCTGAGCCAATGAGAAGCAGCGGCTGAGCTTGTGAAATTGACTGAAGAGGCAGACCTCTGAGGTGGCGATAGGTCTTTTGCAGGGCCTCAACCGGATGAGAATGTGGGGACAGCCCGAGTTCTGCTGAGGTGAATGCCCGCTGTATCCGGAACCGTTTCTGTGGGTGGGTGACTGATGACACCGAGAAGGAAACTGACCTCCCAGGCACTGCTCTGCTGTCCTGGCGAATGGTTCGGAGGACCAGGTCCTCACTCTGTCCCTGGAGGCCTAGCTGCTGTACAGCGCTGTGAAGGATGATGGTGCGCTCGGACCCATCATCCAGGATAGCGTAGGTCTCCATCGTCTTCCCACAGTGATGGAGGTGCACCTTCACCATCTTTAGCAGCACGCACCCACTCCTTCGCGCTGGATCCAGGTAGTAATTCGCTGGCTGTTCGGGGGCGGGAGCAGCTGTGTTCTGGCTGGGTGCCGGAACAGCTGCATTCTCTGCCTTGATAGGGTTATTCACCTCATGCAGTACCTCAAGGTGCGCGTTTGCACTTCTGGCACCGGCCTTCAGATAACACTGTGCCGCCAGATGGTCCCTTCCACACCTCCAGCACCGAGTTCCAGCTTTGATCCAATCAACTTTCTGTTCTGTGGATAACTGCTTGAAGGCAGTGCACTGATTGAAATAGTGCTGCACGTTGTCACAGAATGGACAGTATTTTTTTTGGCCTCTCTGCCTTCTGTAGTGGTTTGATGGTTCTGCCTGCTTGGCCGGGGGTCAACCAGCAGGATCGTGGTGGAGCGCGGGGCCGTACTCTGTTTTGCTCTGGAGTTCTTTCGCCTGTCTGACTGGCTCTCCACTGATGATCTGGTGCGACCGACTGTGATATCATCCTCCTGCACCCGGACTTCATATTCCAGCCACTCTGCAAAGTCCAGTAGCGTGGGGATGGGGACTCGGAGCGGATTGACGAACCTCTTGAACTGGGCGCGCAGGTCATGTGGCAGCTTTGACAGCAGACGTGCCACATGAGACCCGCACTCGAGCTCAGTCTTCCCCTCTCTTCCAAGCTGTTCTAACATTCCCACTAGGGCTCTCACCTTCAAAGCAAACAGGCGGAACCCCCTGGTGTCTCCAGCTTTGACTGGTGGCTCGGCTAGAACTTCATTGATTCGCTGCAGGGCCAGCTTGTGAGGCTGTCCATACAACTCTGTAAGTGCGGACATGGTTCTGGTGTAGGGATGCCTGCTATTGCTGTAGGAGTCTGCTATAAGAAGAGCATCCTCCAGCTTAAGATGGTCCACTAAGATCTGATATTTGAAGCGCTCGGTGGCGTCAGCCGGCAGGAGGTTGTCTAACGCCAACTTCAATCGAGCTTAACTGGCGAGGGTCGCCCCTCAGTGAAGAGGGGGATCTGTGGCTTTGGTCCACGGGTACGATGCCTCTCGCCTGGGGGAGAGGGAGGCTGACCAAGGTGGCGTGGAGAGGGTGCTTGACTGTACAGTCCTGGACCCCATGTCCTCGGTCTGCAAGTGAGTGAGGTGGTGGTTGAGGGAGGCGTGCAGATGAAGGGCGAAGTGGGGTGTGTAGGGCCTCACATACTCTGGACTGAGCACTGGATGTGGTGGCGCAGGAGCAGCCTGTCCAGGATCTGCTAGGGAGATGCAGGCTGCGCAAATGCTCCGTGAGCTCTGCCACCAGCTGTGATGGCGGGTATGGAGGTGGTGGCATCTGCTGAGGAGACTGATGCAGAGAAGGATGCTGCTGCAGTGATTGCTGCGCTGCTGCAGCACTTGGGAAGACGATGACACTGGAGGTGGCTGTGGATATGGTTCGCAAGGTGGTGGAGGAGGAGGGAGTGGCCAGTCATATGCTTCATCCTCTGGCTGAGCGAGGGACGGAACTCGTGCATGCTGCAGTGGTGTGGAGGCAAGACCTGGGGCAGGTAGCCGGGCAAAGGATATGCCACTGTCTGCCAAGTGATGCTGTCCTGATGGTGGGCGTTTGAGACTGCCAGATGCGGCTTGAGGTGCAGCGGATGGACGCTGTGAAAGGGCATCGAGAAAATGCTGCATCTCCTCCGCAGCTGCCTGGTCTCATCCTGCATCTGGCCGAAGCTGAAGATTGTCCTCCTGCATCTCTCTCAGAGCAGTGAGGACTGCATCTGGGCCGATGCTTGAAGGTGTCTGAAAAGCAGGGGCGCTTTGTGCTGCATCCTGGAGCCTGTGGTCTCCCACGTTGGAGTGGACATGTGGTGTGTGAGTTTGTGGCAGCTGTCGTTGAGGCAAAGTCACAAAGAAATCATCCAGGTGACGGGGCCGCTGAGCGTTAGGGCGAGGGACGCTGCCATCAGAAAAAATACATCTTGGACTGAGGAAACTGTCACATCCGCTCAAGGACCTTGTTAAATCTGGGGGGTTGTGATGAGATGAACCTGATTCTAGTAGGACTGTATTGAATTGACTGGGTTGGTTGCGTGTAGTGGCAATCGCCTCAGGAAGTCCGGTCAGAACTGATTTGATGTTTTCAAAGTAACTGTTTATTGATAATACACACACATGCCACTCATCTTGCCGTCTCAACACTGTAAAGTTATCCGTGGTTTCTACAAATAAATGAATGGAAATATAAAATTAAGTAATGTATACAACATACATACAGCATTGCACAAATGAAGTGTTTTGGCATAGGAAAACAATCACAGCTGCCATAGAATGAGAACTGAATAACCAGATGATGAATAAGTCACATAAGTACTAAATAGCCAGCTACACAAATGTAATTCTGCATTATGAAATTACAGTAAAGTGCATAGCTTTCCTGCTACATTGAAGTGACATCAATAACAGCAATTGCGGCATGGCAAATAGGCTTCCACAAAGGATAGCTGCTCCCAGCTTCAGTAAACAGAATGTAGCACTGTCCCTTTAAGGGCTCATGCTGCCTGCAGCGGTGTAATTGAGGCACATGACGTCAGCTATGTAACAAAGTAGCAAGCGTTACTGAGTTTTCCTACTCTGCCTGCTGATTGAGGCGTTTATACGCGAGGTAGAGAGTAAATTGCACAATACAGACATATAGCACCGCAATATCAATAACGAGTAGTGCAATAATTAGCCGTAATTACCGCGAGGTAAACTGAATCACAAACTACAGCGAGTGCTTCAGAACAATGCCCTTAATTCTATGAAACAAATTAACAGATAACATATCAGAAATATCCTTAACCTTAAACATGAACAATAATGGTAACTCACACTCAATGGACGCACGGAGAGAAAAGTAAAAAGTTGGCGAATGTTCATTTAACTCCGTGTCTGGCTCATAGTCCTTCTCCACTCCAATCTGTTGCAGCGACTCGATCCGTGTGCGCGTCTGCCAGTCTCTTGCACTTTAGGCGCGTGCACAGAGGCTCAGGAGCACAGGATTCGTTAAAAAAAATACTGATCACCAGGTTCCTGCATGGCCTGCGCAATGGGTGCACTACTGAATGTTTCTGCGCACTGCCAAATTCTGAACAATTGTCGTCTTACCTAATCGGGGAGAACAAGCAATACCGGTTAAGTGTGAAGAGCTCTCGGAGTGAACCTTTTCTTAATCATGAAAATGACTGAGAACAGGTCAGGACTAATAATTGTTTAAAACGGATGTTTTGTCCACCCCAATTCTCAGTTATACTAAATTCACCGCATGATTTCATCGCTGTTAGATCGCATATGGAGAGAAACCGTGTCTTCAGTTGCCAATTACAATGATTGGAAAACGGGTCAATAGAGGAAAATGATTGAGAACTGGCCAGGGCTATCCTAATTGTCATAAAGGGACATGTCTGTGCCCCTCAATTCCCTGTTCTAGCGCCGGGCCTGTTCAATTGCACCAAAGAGGAAAAGTGTTTCTAATGTTGTGGCTAATTGAATTGCTTTGATTAAAAAGTGAGAATCCGGGAAAAAATGCAACATATAATCCTTTCAAATAAAGTTTGTACATGTATTGAGAGCTACACATGAAAAAAAGAAACTGAATGAACATAAGTGAGAAAACCACCAGTAATATTCTCGATGAGCATTAAGTAATAACGCCATTTGAATGTCTTAAATATTTGTAAAACTCCAAAGGGCTAAAAAATCTAAAGCAATTTTCTATAAATAGTATTCTGCGTGAGATTTGTGTGCTAGAAGCCGATCTCTGAAAAGAAAATGAGGAGAAAATAATGCTGAGAAACAAGAAGAATAACACAAAGTGTTTAAAATTTGCCAAAGTACTGCTAAACACTAAATACAATAAGAGACTGTATCCACCAAATTTAATTGATACAGAGGTTTCCATTTCATGCATTGGAGACAAATTTTAGTTGCTATTTGAAGGTTGAAAATTAGGGTTGAATGATCAGAAAAATAGCAGTAAACATATAATACAGTATGAAATGTATTGGTACATCTTCGGGTTTTAAAAGAATGAAATAAAATCAAGTGAACGATTGTGGGATTGGAGATTTAATGGGTTTTTACACAAAAGTGTACAGAATCAAAACAAACAGAAAATGGAGGAATTAGGGACCAAAGCAGAGAAGGGAAAACAGATAGGTAAAAGGTCAACAAGCAGAAGTCAGAGAACAGAAGGGGAGAAAGGTGGGGTCTAAGCAATGCGATTGCATATGAAATTTTCTTTATAGATTAAACAAACTCTCCCTGGCAAATGAGTAACATGAAGTCCAAGTTTTATTCCAAATGATGCATTGTGATTGAACAAATGTGACTGAAAGCTTTCCTGACCAAAGAAATGCAATGATTGATTAATGAAAGATCTTTTCTCCATTTTGAACAAGAACTAAGTGTCAACCAGTGGTTCTACATGGCAAAGAAATTGAGTGGCTAATAACCTTTCCCCTGTTTATTTAAGTTTTACAGGAAAGGATCCAAGCAAGTGGAAAAGCAACAAAAGTATGCTGATTGAGTTTTTGTTCATTGTTGTATGCATCTAACTCATTCACTTAAAACTTTTCCGCAGAGTGCTCACTGCAGAAGACAAGAGATGAAAATAACTGAGTGAAAATGATTAGCTGGCCAGCTAAGGGTTCAACTGCAGGTTTTCAACTTAAAAGTTTACCTTCTGAAATAGATTTGGGGAAATCCAATTTGGAGTATTAACACAAGACTAAATTCAAAAGGTGGTACCACCATATAATTGAAAAAGTTGACTAATAACGTGATCACCTATTACTTTTCTTCCCATTCTAAATTTATTTTTGATTAGGCTGACCAAATATTTCCTCCTGACACAAGAAGTTAGAGAGACGGTGACTATGACTGTGACAGTGACGGCAACTTGAGTGTTCAAATAGCAGAAACAGACTGAGCTAACTCAAATTTGGCACAATTGTTAACCTTTATGTGCTGGGATCCCAATGAAAAAAACTGTATCACAGTTGAATATTTAATATTTACCCATTTTTTTGAATAATAAAAAAATTGCATATTGTAACACATGGTTTAAAGCAACTCCACCCGGTTCTGTTGATGACATGGGGAACTGACATAATGGCTGGGGCTAATAACCCATGACTGTGCATCTCCATGCTTTTATCAGAACCCTAGGCTGAGGTGGATTGCTCAACCATAATTAATTGAAAAACCACTTTGAAAAGATATTATTGTTTCTGTCCTATTTTTGACCCAGAATACCAAAGAACACAAAATCATGAGTATACTGCCCGAAACTATTGATGCAAAATTGACAGGAGCTCAGTAGTGAGGAGGAGCAATTTGGAAATTATGAATTTTTAAATAATATTAATTTATTAAGGTGGCACATGCACTGTGGTGGACAAGGCATTGTATTCCAAATAATTAAGATGAAATTTATGATTTTGTAAAGCACATTCAGAGCGATGGGACAAAATACACAAGACAAATTTCTTTAATTGGGACTTATTTGGCAGGTTGAGAAAGGATCTCAGTGTCAAAACCATAATTGCATCGACTCTTTTGCTTATCTGTTTCAAATTGTTATTAGTGAGTTGTAAATTTAACTGTTTCATCTAGTATTCCCACAAAGCTACTGCAATAGCCCCAGTTCGACTGGAATCATCTCATAACTATCCCATTATGAGGGGCAAGGAAACCTATCCCCTCCACAGTACCGAGATCAACGCTTCTGCCTGCGTGTGTGTTGTGACTCACTCCAGAGACGGGTGAGATCTCCTAGAGGAGACAACCTAAGGCAGGGGTGAGTCGACCCCCAGGTTATTGTTGAAATAGAAGTATTTTGGGAGATTATTACCATCAGCTATTGCATGGAGGCAACATGGTATTTTAGATGTTGTTAGGCCTTGGGAAGGCCTGGATGAAACTGTGATTGAAATGTTCTGACTCCAAATTGTCTGCACATTCTTTGCAGCAAAAGTAAATATTATTAAATCTGATACATCTAATGATAAATTATACAGGTGTCAGTAACCCTCGATCTGTTTGCACTGAGTGCATAGTGGATGCGCATGTGTCTGTGTCTGTGTTTGTATTTTATTTTCTCACTTCAGTGACGGGCAGGTGGCAGTCAAGCCTACTACCCGCTCCTTCCTGGAGCCTCCCTGAAGTTTTGAATGAATATGCTGAGACAGTTGTTCTGGTCATGAAGTCTCATTTAAACCCCGTTCACACAGCTCTGCGACCTTCCGAAGACCATGCCGATCACCCCGATCTGAAAAAGTTATCAAATCGGGGCATTATCGCCGTCAAAATCCAGAAATTTGGGAAATTAAAGACTACATCACGACTGTACTGCGATGCTTCTACGTCAAAAGCGCTGCTGACTCGCTGCCACTACAATTACACCTAGACCAATGCTGACTAAACGGTCGTTTCTACTACGTTGCCGCTACAATGTACAGGGCCATACTTATGTTGTTACACAGACCTAGAAGACTGTACGACAATGTCGCTATGCTGGTGCTGACCATATTACGCTTCTAGTACGATTTGTGGCGATGTCTATGTAATTGTAATTACTGTATGCATTATATGTAATAGCCGGTAGTATACGGAGGCCAAACGCAACGACAGAGAGAAAGAGAGTAGCACAAACGCAGTACAAACACAGAGAATAATATAGACCAAACGCAAGTACTCGCGCTTCCAAAGGATGTATAATAGTACGAACCGAGGAAGCAAAGCGAGACAGAAAAAAGGAGAAGAAACTCCAACAATAAGAAGATAGAAAGTCATACATAACCTGACTTCAGATCAGCTATAGTGCGAATCTAAACACAGACACTCTAGCGAAGGAGGCGTGCTGGACATCCTGCTTACATAGATTCTGGGGAAGCGCCGCCCCAGCTTAATCAACCAGCTGGGTGAAGAATTCGATGGCCCAGGAATTCAATATCGTACCGGGACGAGAGCCGCAAAGAAAGGTCCAAACAACACGCGCACCTCACAAACCATGACAGGACCTCGCCCCTCTAAGGAACAGCCCCAGAAGTTCCCAGAGAGCCCCGCGCACGGAATTCAGAAATAAGGGTAGGATCCAGGATATCCCGAGAAGGGACCCAGCACCGCTCCTCAGGACCATAATCCTCCCAATCTACTGAAAACTGAGCTCCATAACCAACACGCCTCTCAGCTAAAATACGACGCACAGTGTAAACCGGCCCCCTCTCAATCATCCGCGCCGGCGGCAGGGGTTTGTCGACCGGAGCCAGGACGCCAGTGCTTACCGGTTTGATCCTGGAGACATGAAAAGAGGGGTGGATCCATAAGGATCTAGGGAGCTTCAACCGGACTGTGACCGGATTGATCCTCCGCACAATCTTTTTTTTTTTTTTTTTTTAAAGAAAAATTTGGCATCTCCAATCCCACCCGAATCTGGAATGCCCAATTGGTGAACTATGTACAAAGCTTGCTCAGATCGCGACCCCTTGCTGCCAACTCAGGAGAGCGAAGACAGTTCACGGCTCTCCTCCGAAGCACGTGCCTGTCAGCCACTGCTTCTTATACACTCATTGGTTGAATCTTTGCAAGTTCAGAACGAGGGCGGAGGATACCCGGACATGAACAGACTTAGAATCTTCCTGACGAGCGCCCTGCCTGGCCAACAGGAGGCGCTTTTGAGCAACGAACAAAGCTATTTAGCTATTTCCCTTTTCCCGGCAGTCCCTTCCCAATTTGAAACCCTGTAGCGCGATAGCCAATTGTGCGCTACTCTGAAAAAGCTGCTGACCACTGCCGGTTGGTACGACCGGGGCTCGAACCCGCGACGTGATAGCCACTTCTGCACTGCAACGCAGTGCCTTAACCGAGTGAGCTATCCGGCAGCCCTTCGCACAATCTTAAAAGGACAAATAAAGCGGGGAGCCAATTTCCGTGACTCCACTCTCAAGGGCAGGTCCTGCGTGGAAAGCCAGACCCTTTGGTCAACCCGATAAGATGGGGCTGAACGGCGCCTGCTATCTGCGGTGGTCTTTTGTTTCCGTCCAGAGCACAACAAGGAGGAATGGACCCTGGCCCAAACTGACCGACAACGCCAAACAAAGTAATTAACCGAAGGAACCTCTGAATCCCTGTCAGTCTCAGGAAACAGTGGAGGCTGATAACCCAACTGAGCCTCAAACGGGGAAAGACCTGTGGAGGAGTTACCCAGTGAATTGTGGGAGTATTTGGCCCATGCTAAAAATCGACTCCACGAAGATGGCTTGTCAGCCGCCAAACATCGAGGAGTATTCTCCAAAGACTGGTTGGTTCACTCAGTCTGCCCGTTAGTCTCTGGGTGGAAACCCGAGGAAAGGTTCACGGTGGCCCCCAACTGGTTGCAAAACGCACACCAGAATTTGGCCATAAATTGAGGGCCCCGGTCAGAAACCACATCTTGAGGGATGCCATGCAGCCGGAAAACATGGTCCACAACAAGAAGGGCAGTCTCCCGCGCCAAAGGCAGCTTGGGCAGCGCGATAAAGTGGGCGACCCTAGAAAAACGGTGAACGATGACCAGAATGACCCTAGTGCCTTCCGAAACAGGCAGGCCCGTAACAAAATCAAGAGCGATATGGCTCCACAGGCGCTTAGGGACGGGCAACGGCAGCAGACCAGAGGGGTGGAGGTGGGAAGTCTTGCTCCTAGCGCAAATACAGCACGCCGCTACGAACTCCCGCATGTCCTCCATCATGCTGGGCCACCAAAAACGTCGGGCCAAGAACAGCTTGGTCCGATGAACCCCCGGGTGACCAGCCATACGGGAAGAGTGCCCCCACTGGAAAACTTGGGACCGCACTGCTAAAGGAACAAATAAACAGTCAGGCGGCTCCCCACCAGGACTGGGATCATTTTTCAACGCCTGCCGCACAACAGACTCGACGTCCCACTGAATGGGAGTCACAATCTGAGCTGCTGGGATAACCGGCTCAGGAATAGGGTCGCGACCGGAGCGGTCGTGAATCTGCGACAAAGCGTCGGGCTTGATGTTTTTAGACCCCGGGCGATAGGTTTAGGTAAAGTTCAAGCTGTTGAAAAGCAACGACCACCACGCCTGCCGAGAATTACATCGTTTAGTTTGTTGGATGTGTTGGAGATTTTTATGATCCGTCCAAACCACAAATGGCTGTTCAGCCCCCTCCAACCAATGGCGCCACTCTTCAAACGCCAACTTGACGGCCAACAACTCCTGGTCACCAATGCTGTAATTCCGTTCGGCCGCCGACAACAACCGGGAGAAGTAGGCGCATGGGTGAAACGTATTGTCCCGAAGGAGGTGCTGGGACAAAAACTGCTAGACTTTCTCACCACGTTCCGCACTTTTAAGATATCGCACCTGCACTTTCTTTAGTATGTCACGGCACTGTTCTATTGTTCTGCAATAACCAAGCAAATGTAGACACTCGCAAATTATTCCATAAATCTCTGCATTTCCAGTTGTGATTGTATGTTTTCTTTCCTCGGCCCAAATTTCGAGCAAGCATTTAATTTCGTCCACCCAATTTCTTCGTTAAACCAGAGGGAATAGTTAAGATGTCATGTGATACTCCACTTCCATGCCTGAGTACAGTTGCTTTCTCTTTCGGTACAAGTACGGATGAACCGTGCCTGAGTCCACCTCTTCCAAGAGGACTCGCATACTGTGCCCAAGCACGGTACACTTGTGTTCACACTTACCAAGTGAACCAGACTTTAGAGTCAAGTGTACTCAGATCCGTGCCCGAGTCCCTAGTGTGAAAGCACCCTAAGGCTACATGCAGCATCCAAGTTGGCGATAGTAATTTGTGTTACTAGTAAGTGTGTTTCATGGTTCACATCTTGTCATTTCTCAGTCATTTTGAGCTTAATCTAGTGATCTGTGCACTGTTTGTTATGGTAGAATTTCAAATTGTGTTCTGAAGAAAAGAAGTTGGTAAATAATGAGGCAGGAAAGGTTGATAGGTTTTTACAGATAATAGTTGTCCCGTACGACAGATATTTTGTCCCATACAACAGGTACAGAATTATCACAGGACCAGAGCTAACTGAGAGGTCTTTCTTGCCGCCGTTCATTGAAGACAAAAAATGCAACACAGCAGTCTCGTTTTACTGACGTTCAGTCACATGATGACAAACTGCCCGAATTAAAGAATTATTTGGGGCAAAGGAAAAAAATCTTTGGGGCTACAGCCTCGAATTCCCTGGGCAGGCGACGCCACTGTTTGCCATGGAATTTTTATTCATCATAAAGCAGTTACACTCACCACTATGACTAATGCTGGTAATTTTCCTCTCGTCACTGATGGATTCTATTCATCAATGACTACAGTAACAAGCAGCAGCGGGAATCCTGCATGAGGTCAGGCTTAATATTTTTAGTACCAGTTTGGTAGGTTCAGAGAAAATTTTATCTTGAAAAGCAGAAGGACTAAAGAGCTTTCCTGGGATTTAGCCTCTTAGCCATAGAGAGGTACTCCAGGCTGCGAAGGTCCTTTCACGCAAGGAAAAGAAGCCTGGACCTCTCCAACCAGTGTCTCCAATCTTCAAAGGCTAACTTCACTGCCAACAGCTCATGGTCACCGATGAAATAATTCCTCTCAGCAGCAGATAAATGATGAGTAAAATAGGCAAAAGGCTGTAATTTGCCATCATCAGTTTGCTGAATGAGGACAGCCCCAGCACCCACATTGGAGGTGTCAAACTTCCATGATGAACTGGCACTGCGGGTTTGGTGACCAGCCACTGGTTAAAGGTGAAGGCCGCCTGGGAGTCCAGGCAAAAGGAACCTTGGTGGATGCCAGCTTAGTTAGGGGCACAGCAACCGTAGAGCACCCTTGAACGAATTGCCGGTAGAAGCTGGCGAACACAAGGAACCTTTGTAGTTCTTTGCGATCTTTAGGGTTCAGCCAATCCAGTACAGCTTCTACTTGTACTTTCTTGCGTTCCATATCCAAAGCTTTATTGCAAAGCCCAGGGAAGAGATGGTGGTGTGAAGGAACCTGCACTTTTTTGGATTCAGATATACAATGTATTTATTCTCCAGGAGCTTTTGGATGACTACGCTCACACAGTGGGTGTGATCTTCAGTAGTTTGAGAGAAAACCAGTACTTCATTCAGATGGACAAAGACGAATCAGGAGATCATGTCTTGGAAGAGATAATTTATGAATTTCTGGAACACAGCGAGGGTGCCAGTGATCCTGGACAACACCACCAGGAATTCATAGTGGCCTGAGGGGGGTGTTAGACACTGGCTGCGTTTCAATAGTTTTTAAACATGCCCTCATTCACTCTCCCTCAGCCCTTGGTATTATGTACCATGTACGTCACACAGAGGCTTCTTGGAGTGTAGAGGGGAAAGTGGGTGGGAGACTGAAATCATAGACTGTATAAAAACATGAACGCAGCACCTGAGTCTTAAAAGTGAAGCTTATGCCGAAATCTATTAAAAACTGCATTCTGTTCAATGTCCAGCAGATGGCGACATCGGTGGTTGCAGATAGAAGTTCAATGCTACAGAAGTCTATGAGAAAATGACCCTACTTACCCGCCTGATTTATAATGTCAATAATGATTTCCCACATTATTTTATGGCATTTATTGCAAGCTTCAAGTCTCCTTTGATATATCATGACGTTCATTTTTGTAAATGATGGTCCCAAATAGACAAGAGTAAAGGAGAAAGCCAGATATGCTTTAGGGGCGTGGCTATCCTCTGGTCCTCATCAGATACGGTCAGATCCACCCATAGGTCCATCCCTGGAGCTTCAATGCTGAAACCAATGGTTGACGTCACAGTTGTTTTGTCCATCTTTTAAAACTGTCAATGATTGAAATTGAATGCACCTACCCTTGCCCACGCTCTGCCCAAACTATTTGGATCAACCACCAGTTGCTAAAATTAGCGCTACTGTGTTTTATAAATCATCAGAAATACCAGCAGATTCATTTCAGTGGAGTACTCCTGGCCAACAAATAATTGCAATAACGTCAGCACTTGGAAGCCTAATTAGCTGCATCAGTTTCTGATTTAGAAATTGGGCTCCTGTTTGAGATGTGTATCACGCTTGATATCTCCCGTTTTACTGGCTTGATTAACAATCACCAATTAATTTGCTTAACAATCTAAACCCATACCCATACAAAGCCTACAATGATTGGGAAATAACTGCAAATTTATGGCCCATTGGCTACATTTATGTAATCGATATTGTAATGATGGAAATTATCTGACGAAATTCAAAAAATCCTAAACTCTACCTGACTTCAATCTCTCATTTTAGCATTTTCAGCAGCGTAATTAATTGTTAGATGGCTCTTGATTTAATTATAAGCTGTTGTTTTTAGCACTGAAACGAATAAATCCTAAGAGGAAGAGATCTTAGGTTCAATCATACTTTCAGGTAAAATGCTTTGATTGGAATAAGCCGCAAAAAAAGTGAATCTTTGCCGTTTTGCGAGCTACATGCATTTAGAATCTTCCAAAGACAAACCGTCATTTCTTCTTTTTTTTTAAATTTGGCATCTCCAACCCCACCTGAATCTGGAATGTCCAATTGGGGAACTATGTACAAGGCTTTCACATATGCGACCCCCTGTTGTCAATTCAGGAGAGTGAGGACAGTTCGTGGCTCTCATCCGAAACACGCGCCTGTCAGCCACTGCTTCTTATACACTCATTGGTTGAATCCTCGCAAGTTCAGAATGAGGGCGGAGGACACCCGAACATGAACAAGCTTAGAATCTTCCTGACGAGCGCCCGTCTGGCCAACAGGAGGCGCCTAAGCAACGAACAAAGCAACTTATATTACCCTTCCTGGCAGACCCTTCCCAATTTGCATCCCTGTAGCACAATTGCTAATACGGGAGTTGCATGTCTCACTGCGCATAGCCAGAAGAAGCTCCCACGCAATGCGTATCGGGATTCACAGTGGTCCAAACAAATGGAGCGTAACGTGGAGACTGCAGAACGCAGGTGTTTTTTGGAGCCTGATTTCACCCCGGACAAAGTGCCAGGGGGCTGTTTCAATAAACTTTACTTGTCCGACCGAGTCAGACCATCCGTCGAGTGAAAACTCGGACCTTCGACAGCCCATGTCCGTCGGGTGTTTCAATAAAACAAAAGTAGGATGTCCGACCATGGTCCGACGCGGATGGACGGTTCATCACTGTCCGTTCTAAGTTGCGTGAGAATTTATACCTCAGCGATGCATTGCTCCGCTATTTGGCGTTCAAATATTTGAAATAAGTTAACATTAAATGAAAAAAGAAAAAAAACCAATTCTGATTAGGTAGATCATTACTTACTATTCAGACATAAATTAACGGCGCAAATCGCTGTAGGATGTCACGTTCAATTTCCGTAGGCTATTAGCTGAATACAGTCTAGCTAATTAAAAGCAGTCTGTGCTCACTGTGCACTCTGTGCTAAAACTACAATTGGCAACATAAAGCTATTCATCACACAAAAGACATTAAAACATTCATATCGTCACGATCGCTCATTTTACAGAAGTGAGTTAAGCAGATAGGTGATAAGCAGAGCTCCACTCTCAGTAACGCATAAGCACCACAAATACAATGTTTTATAACCACTGAGAACCATGCCGAGATCGCTCTTTAGCCAATGCCCCATTAGTGTTCACATAGCATGCATAAACACACACCTTTTTGCCGCACTTGAGGATAACGGTACCAATGATTTAAAAGTGAAATCTTCACGCGTTGTTAATAAATTATGTGTAGTTATTAGAAAAATTCATTCACGGATTTAACAGAGCTCCATTTCTGGGTGCAGGCTATATTGGTTGTTTGGGCATTGGTTATACTGTCTTTCCATTCTCAAAATATTTTGGGCTGTCTGCGCTTCCAGACAACATCAAACAATAACGCAATATAAGTTTTAGGACAACTCTCGAGTGGTCCCAGAAAGTCGGACAGTCCGACCAGAACGGAGGATGATGGGCCGTTTATTGAAACACCCAGAAAAAGACAGACGGACCCAGACGGACTGTCCTAGGGAGTGACTGAATAATACGGCCTGCACTGCAAATCTAAGGTTACGTTACCCAGCTGGTGTTGTGACTGTCGTTCATTATTGCTGGCTAACGTAACGGGAAGCCAGCTAGGTTATAATGAAGCTTCCTATAGGCTAGCGAGTTATATTTCATGAATCATTATGAAACAGTAAAGTTATCATTAGAGTTATGCTGTGCAGGTCATGTTCTTCAGTCGCTCCCTTGTACATCAACATGACAATTGACAAACCGCTAAATATTGCATCTTTTTAAGCGGGGAAAAAAACTGGTTTTATGGCAAAAATCTTTGTAATATACCTGAAGTAAACAAACTTGAGTGATTGGATATTTCTTGAGTTAGATAGCATAAAGGTTAAAACGTTCCCAAAATGATAGTTTATTTTAAACAAACTTCCACCATCGTTCATCATATGCTTGTGAAAAAAATCAGTAAAACTGAATCATATTTTTTCCATTATTTTCTTTTCCCCCTTCTTTAAAAAGGGCGGAGCGACTGAAGAATATGGCCTACATATCATAACTATAACAATACCTTTACGGTTTCATCGTAATTCATGGAATATAACTAGCTAACGTATAAGAAGCTTCATTATAACCTAGCTCGCTTCCCATTACGTCAGCCAACAATAATAAACGACGGTCACATCACTGTAAGTTAGCCAGCTGGGTAACGTAACCTTAGATTTGCGATGCAGGCCGTATTCTTCAGTCGCTCCAAAAGGGCTGTAAAAATGAGCAAAAAACTGATTTTCTTCAACAGTGTGACCACCAACAATGTTCTGTGCGCAAATCGTTACATCAGTGCCCCTAGTGCCATGGTTAGTGAATACATAATCATTGTTTTCCATGACGAACACATACTTGCATACTTTTATTGGATTTACGAAGTTATACTTGTCCCTTGAGTCCTTCGGAAAATTATAAAAGCTCAATTCTCGATCCCTGTGACGGTTTCTGTAGCATCTAGGCACACAACACGCGTAACCCGGCATCCTGAAGCTCTGGAGGTACGGACAGGGCACTGACAGGACCACTGGCTCCACAATCCCTTGCGTGAGCAAAAATCCAATATGGCGGACATGCAACTCCTGTATTGTGGGCTACTCTGAAAAAGCTGCAGACCATTGCTGGTTGGTACAACCGGGGTTCGAACCCACACCGTGATGGTCACTACTGCTTCGCAATGCGATGCTTTAACCGAGTGAGCTATCCGGCAGCTACAAACTGTCATTTCTGTGCATAGAAAAACGCCCAATAACTTTCTGATGCAATGTACAACAAGAGCCAACAGGAGATGGCATATCCCCTTGGCCCCACATCTTCCGATTAGCAAAAGGCACCACTTCAGGTCATGATTAATGTGCACACTAAGTTTTGTTATGAAATATTGAACAGTTTTCAAGTTATGCTCTAGAAACAAAATGTTCATAGATGGACGGATGGACGGACAACCGCACCCATGACTATAACCACCCGCATTATATGCCGGCAGGATAATAATACTATCAAAAATAAACCTGTAAGTCATTCCAACAATTAGCCTCAGCAACTGAGCAAATCAATTCTTGGTAGCTCATTAAACAAAGTTAGGCCAACTATACACTAGAGGACTTTGACAAAACTTTAAGAAGACTTATAAAAGACTAACATCTGACACCCTCTCGCACCTAAAGAACAATCATAGTCACAGACTAAAAATTGCAAAGACTGGGGATCTTGCAGGGTCACTACTTGCATGACAGCAACTAGATTCCTTTTGAGATTATTTCTCATGCATGTCCAACCTTTTGGTTGTTCGTATGGATTTTGAGCTAACGAAATCAGTTTGGGCGTACTAGTAAAATGGTACGCAAATCGCGGTTCTTACTAGTATTTTTTTTTCATGGATAACATCGCATGAACATCACAAGAAGCATATGTCAATTTATACTGATTGCCGTAAATAAAGCCATACAGATTTTTCTTTTATTCCAGCCACGAAGCGTACCCTTACGAAAAAGAAGTTTATTCAAGTGTGCTATTAGTATACTTCTTCTTCTAAACTAAAAAAAGATACTATCAGTTTACTTTTGATCTACTTATCAGAGATATACTTAGCAAAGTAATACTTAAATACTTAGCTTATGCTGAAAAGTACACAGAAAAGTCTATGTATATTTGGCTTATACTTGTACCTAAACTTTTGATCGAGATATGCTCAAGAAAAGTATAATAACATATAAAAATATTCATGCCTAATGTTCAAGTATACTTGGCTTGCATTTAGGCTACTATCAAGAGAAAAAGCACATTAAAATATTTTTTACCGTAAATATTAGCTTCTTTGAAGTATACTGCAATATAGTTTTTCTCAGTTTTTACTATCTCATGAACTTACATATTCCACATGTAAGTTTGCAGTAACAAGTGAGCTTTGGGGTAGCATAGCACAGTGCTTCCCAAACCTCTCCTGGAGGCCCACCTGTCCTGCATGTTTCAGATCTCCCCCTGCTCCAGCACAGGTGATTCAAATGATCAAGTTGTCATCAATCAGCTTTACGGGGTGATTAAGGAGCTGATCATTTGAATCACCTGTGCTGGAGCAGGGAGAGATCTAAAACATGCAGGACAGGTGGGCCTCCAGGAGAGGTTTGGGAAGCACTGGCATAGCAGAGTAAATAGCACATGGGTGGAGATGAACTTGATTTTTATGCAGTGTTATTAACCCACACAGAAACAGATAAACATTTGTCTGATTTTATTTGAGAACAAATTTTACAATTCTTCCAGTATTGACAGACTTGATACATACCCTTACAAAACAGAAGTAGCGCCCCGGTGGCACATCGGTTTAAGCGCGCGCACCATACGACCCGGTTTGATTCCGGCTTGGGTCATTTGCCGCATGTCTTCCCCATTCTTCTCCCCAAACTTTCCTGTCTCTTTCTACTGTGTAACTGTCTAATAAAAAAAAAAGGAGAAAATCCCAAAAAAAACTTAAAAAGAAGTATACTTCAAGTTTAAGCAACGTAAACTTAAAGTACCCATCTAGTTTACATCTAAGTTTTATTTTGTACTGCAATTGCACTACAAGTGAACATTTAAGTATACTGTGGCTTAACTAGTTGTATACCTCTAGCATACTTTTCAATTTATGAAAGTATACATTAAAGTATACTGCAAGTAAACTCACAGATATACTGCTAGTTCACTAGTTAAATACTTCTAGCACAATGTCTAATTTATAAAAGTATACTTTGAAGTATACTGCGAGTAAATTCAGATGTTCTACAACTTGTTACATTCTTCAAGCCAACTTTTTAGTTTATGAAAGTACACTTTGAAGTATACTGTAAGTAAACTTATAGGTAGACTACTAGTCCACTAGTTCTATACTTCAAGCCCTCTATAGTTTAAATTTAATTTTAAACTTTCAGGGTGCTAAAAGTTTTTTGTTTTTAAACTGCAAGTATATTTCAAAGTCTTCTTTAAGCTAACTTAACATCATACTCACAGCTTATGATTACTGCACTCTAAAATATATTACTGTTGCTATTCAGATATTATTTAACGTAAGTAGACGAGAGATTGCCTCATGTACTCTACTAGTAGACAATGCTTAAGTGCATTCTGCTTTAATTTACAGATGAAGGTACTTGTAAGAATTCATAATAAAACACATACTCAGGATTGAGAATAAAATTGATTCCTTTATAAATTCCATTTTCAAACACAATATTGTATTGGATGCCAAAGTATAAGAACACAGCAATGGCAACTCTTATTGAAATCCCAATTAAAAACAAAAAAAATACCTCTTTCTCTCATATGGAACCAGAAATATGCATAAAATATGAATTAGCAATGCCTTCAGCGTTACCAGTAGGCTGAAGAACTCAAGCAAAGGCCCATGAAATATATGTTTTTTGGTTAATGGGAGTTCTGTATCACAGTCAAAAATATGACCGACTAAAGAAAAAATGCAGCAGTGCTGAATACTTGAAAGATGGTACATTCTGTTTAACATATGATTTAATCATTTTAAAACAAGAGTGTGGACATCAAAGCCCTGCATATTGTACCTGTACCAAAAATTGTCGTGTTTTAGTTTAGATATCAGTTCAATCTAGCTGGCTATTATGTGCAGATTCACAGATAAATGTACACAGTATTTTTAAACATGAGGATAAGAGGACTGGAACTTCAATGCTATCTGGTCTGATATGGTGACAATGAAATGTGTTTACTAATTTTATAACAAGCAGCCATACCACTACTTGATATGCACCAGATGTGCAGCTGAAGCTAAGCAGGTGTGGGCTTGGTTAGTGCTTGGATAGGAGACCACCTGGGAAAATAAGTTGCTGCTGGAGCAGGTGTTGGTGGGCTAGTACGTTGGGGTCTTCCCTCTGGTGGAATAATACTCAATAAACCAGTGCAGTGAGGAGGATCTTGTCTTCCAGATGAGATGTGAAGCTGAAGTCTTGACTCACTGCGGTCATTAAACATCCAATGACAGTCTTTAAGTTTCCTAGCGGTATACCCCACAGTATACGTTCATGAACTGAAAAGTTTACCAGAAGTATACAACTAATAAACAAGCAGTATATCTGTAAGTTTATTTGCAGTATACTTAAATGAATACTTTCAAAAACAGAAAAGTATGCTCGAGGTATACAACTAGTTAAGTCACAATATGCTAAAAAGTTCACTTGAAGTGTACTTGCAGTATAAAATAAATTTAGATGTAAACTAAATGCACTGCAAAAAGTGATTTTCAAGAAAGTGAAATTTACTTATTTTAAGACTTAAAACACATATTTCTATCACCATTTTCTTAGTAAGAAAAAATGTATCCTTGATTTGAGGTAATTTTGACTATCTTGCCAATGGGGTAAGTAAATTGGGAAAATTTAACGCTGAGACAGGAAAAAGACTGCCTTAAAACAGCTCAGATTGAGTTTTATGACCACCTTGCATCTAATGACTGAGATCACAGGAGTGCGCTGCAACTTTTGCAAAACTCAAATGATTTTAGTCCGATTTTGGAAATTTGTCCGTGACTTTGAAATCGCTTGAAAAGTCGTTTGGTGTAAGCCCGGCCTTAGACTGCGACAGGTGTAGTGGAATTAATTTATTGTTCAATATACAGGTAATCACTCTGCTAAATTTATTCATACTCCCATTCTTCAGTGAATAGTTGTTGAAGATTTAGCCGCTTGGGTAAATCCTCAAAACGTAATGTTACTGTCATGGTTTAGGTGGTGTGCGTGTGTTAAGGACTTTTCTTTGTGGCTCTCGTCCCAGGACGATATCGAATTCCTTCTCAATCGGATTCTTTTCCCAGCTGGTTCATCAGGTGTGGGCGGCGCGTTCCTCTAAGTCTATATAAACCGGATGTCCGCCACACCTCCTTTGCTGGAGTGTCTGATTTCAGTTTTCACTACAGCCAGAAGATATCTCTAGTAAGGGATTTGTGGCGAAAGTCTTTGCGGTCTATTTGCAATTTATATTTCTTTAGGGAAATTTCCTTTTTGATTCCTTCCCTCTCTTTCTTTGGTGTTGGACCAATTTGGGTGCTTTGTCTTTCTCGGTTCTCGAGATATTTCCTTATTGCTTTCCTTGTTTGTTTTTCCTCTCTTGCTTTGCTTCCTGGTTCGGATTGTTGGGCGTCCTTTTTGGAAGCGCGAGAGCTGTTTCTGTTGCCTCGTTTATATTTCTCCCTGTGGGTATTTTAAGTCCTTGCTGGTCTCGTTTTCTCCCACTGCTGCATTTGGCCTCCCTACTCCTTCGGCCATTACAGCTACTGCAGCTCACGGCACCGTGAGTAGAAACAAACTGAATTGCCTCAATGCTGAGACTCATTGAAAGATTTTCAGCGCAATTTTGATCAGCAAGACGTTGGTGAAATGAGCACACTGCCGTTTTAGGACATTCTGTCAATACCCTTACTAAGTATTAAAGCATCCGAGGAGCATTTTTCAAGAACCAGAAAAAGACCAGCTTTCTAAATAGTGGCACTTTGCCATAGGTGGTGCAGACAATTATTATTAACCCTCGTTAGGACTTTATCTCCCCACAAGTCATCTTACACTGTCCCAGCTTCGCCGGTAAATCCATAAAGTACATGATTGTCCACTTTAAGTTGACCAGAAATTGAACTAGCTTTTTGTCTTAATTTGATTTTTAGAACTGTGAAGACTGCTCTCAGCTCTTAGCATTTGTGCATCGGCTCACACCTTGATAATTTATGAGTTTATTTTTTGCATTTTCATATTTACTTATTTGTTTATTTTACAGTGGGGGCAGCTAAACTATTTTATCAATGTTTTCTAGACCGTGCTTTCCTTGAACAATTTTCCAGCTATCTTGCTACAGTACATTCATCTGTTCACAAGTCCTTTAACTCATTAACTTTATTGTATCCTGTATATCCCGAGATTTCCTGTAAAATGATTAAGATTAATGATCAAGATTCAAAGCTTAGCCAAAAACACTGCCAGCCTCATTCCATCACCCTGCTATCGAATTCAACAAATCTTAATGAGGGTTCCACTGGTGAAAAATTTATGAAAATTATGAATGTTATAAACCTGACATATGTCCAAAAAAAGCATTCATCCAGCTTGCTTTGAATTGCATTACCTCTTGAAAGATGTTTTCTATCCATCAGCCATGCAATTTTCCCCTTAACCCTATCTAGACCGGGCTTTTTGGGGCTTCCTGGGGCCGGGGGGGCTTTCTACTACGCCCCCCCAGTAACTAGTAAACGACATGGCGTATGACCACCAAATTTGCAGGGGATGATGTACAAGTAAAACTAAATCACTACAATCATTTTGGTATTATTACGACCAATTATGATGTTATTTTGACATCATATTTTTATTGTATTATACGCGCGTGTCTCGCTGACAGTACCAGTACACCCGTGGCATAATGTGCCATACGGGGCTGAAATGGTTGGAACTACTTTCAAGTTGGACATTTCTGTGGCACCTCGGGCAGTTTCGAAGCTGAGAATATGTGTATAAAATACTATAATTGTGTAAAAAACTATATTCCTGTAAAAAAATTAATAAACAACCTAGATGGCGGCTTCTGTAAACAGCGCCGAGGCACTTCAGTCTTTCATTAAGAGCAAAGAAAACAGAAATACAGCCATCTTAACTGATTGGAGCATTCACAAATTCCAGAAATGGCTGGAAATTCAAGGTGAGATCATTAAACATAGGTTACGGTACAAGTGTTTGCAGCAGATTGGAAATGGCGCATATAATACATAGTTTACCGTGCTCGTGTTTGTACCGTCTGGGGAATTTCGGAACTCGTTGGGCCACGGAGGGATGTTTACTGCACAAGACCGGTAAAAATCCCTCCGCAGCCCAACTCGTTCCGAAATTCCAATCCGCTACAAACACTTGCACCGTAACCTATATTTGCTGCCCGGAACTGTGATAATACTGTAATTTCTTGCAAATTTAGGGTATGCATCACAATTTTTACATATAATTTGTCTTATAACACTTAAATGTCTACAAAGATTTCTGCTGCCAAAGCCAATAGCAACAACGTCAAAATAACGTCAAAAAATGACGTCATAGATGTGGCAAAATGGCTTGAACTTCTCATAACATGATAGTCAACTGTAACTCCTGAACGACATGGCGTATGACTACCAAATTTGCAGGGGATGATGTACATGTAAAACTAAATCACTACAATCATTTTGGTATTATTATGACCTATTATGATGTCATTATGACATCATGTTTTGATTTCTATTACCCAGAATGCTTTGCTTACTTTATCCCATGGTGCACCAGCTCTGAGAGGCCATAAAATGCGTGAAATTCTATTTATGTTCCGTGAAAATAGTTTTTCATTTACTCAGAATGTTTTTATTAGAATTTGAGGTCAGAAAGAAATGAAAGCAAACTTATAAAGGATTACAGGTTTGCGTAAGCAAAACTTGCTCTGTTCTTATTGTCAACTTCTTTGTGTTTAATATTTTAGAAAATAAAAGGAATCGATGAAATTTGGGGGAAAATGTACCTGAGTCAAAGATATAGTCCTCACAAGATAATCGTCTTCTGTGGTTTATTGGAAGCAGTCACAAGACATATGCGTTTCGGTCTAAGCCATCTTCAGCGTCTTAACGAGGATACGCAGGAAGGTGTAACTTAAACTCTCAGGTAAAGTGTGACGCCAGCTAATTACCACACAAGTGAAGAAAATAAAAAAATATCCAAATAAACTGATATGATAAAAAGAAACACCAAAGGTGAAAAGAACAATAATTACAGAATAGAAAAATACTAAATAAAACATGACTCTGTAAAACCCCACCAAACAATACCAACAACGGAAATTGCAGGGGGCGAAGGCTCAACGTGTTCTTTGGGCTGGTGTTAACAAGCGCGATCTCCTGGCTGGTGCGAATCACAATAAAATGAATCAATTTTCTCAGTTCGAAGAACAGGGCGCAAAAGCACAATGGTTACAATTAATCTGACTCCATAGTAAATTTAGAATACCAAATTTAGTTATACTCTCGTTAAATATCTGACTCCAAATTAGAATTAGAATTTATAATTTAGGGAAAACATGCGTGGACCTCGGGGTGATTACACCTCGGACTCGTAGGTGAAGGCCTGCGTTACTCAATACATGCCCCCGGGTTTTAGCATTATTGCCGAATCTTAGGTTCTTTGGTAATACCAGGAGATGGAAGTCAATCATCGCAGCAATAGCATCTTTTGGCATACATACTGCGAACCCAGACCTATGCACGCCCATGGGTTCCTTCAGGGAATTTTAACAGATAACTGACTTTTCGTCCATGGGTTTCCTTAAGGTTAAAATCCCAGAACCAGCAATACATAAACCCTTTATGTAAGTAGATCATGATTGTCTCTCCAACTTAATAAAACCAATTCCCATACCAAGCTGCTGGCCAGTCAGTCCTCGGTTGGGATTAAACCCCTAAGTATCCGCCGTAACGTGGCTAGAAAGAATTAAAGGATTAGGAGTCACAGAGACCACGCAAGTTTAACGGAATAACAATAATTTATTCACCAGGTAGGCAAGAGCTTAAATCAACGGACCAAACATCAGTTACCACGAATTTAGACAAATATAAAAGTCATACCTGGCGAAAGCTACACACACAGAGTTGTGTGAGGGCGAGATCAGAGAGACGATCTGCCATGACTATAGAGGCTACACACGGCATAGAGATGCGCGTGTGGGAAGTCGGCTGCGATCTTCCATAATTAAAGAGGCTACTACACACGCACTTGCATACGCGGGGAGAGATCAGATACAATCTTCCATAATTAAAAAGGCCACACACGCACTTGCGTACGCGGGGAGAGATCGGATACGATCTTCCCAGAATGGATCGTTTCTCTTTGCTTCAAGCCAAATCACGTGTTTGATCCAGGCGGCATGGCCATAAATTACCTGGGCCGGGGATGAGGTTCATGGGGGGGAACTGTGATAGTTACCCCCCTCACGTCACAAGAGTTCTGCTGATTGTCCTGGGGCGTCATAAACCCCCCCCCAGTCTTCCACAGACACAGTCCACGCTGGATTTCCCGTCTTACAACTCATTGGAAACAACTCAAAACCAATTCCTCATTCAGGCCACTAGGGTGTACAGTTTGGAGGGCCCTACAGAAAACCCAGTTTTTGCCCATTT
This sequence comes from Gymnothorax javanicus, assembly GCA_029692085.1. Taxonomy (NCBI): domain Eukaryota; kingdom Metazoa; phylum Chordata; class Actinopteri; order Anguilliformes; family Muraenidae; genus Gymnothorax; species Gymnothorax javanicus. Next base: position 103,661,645 of record CM056193.1, on the reverse strand, counting down.
ACGCATGGCTGCCCTTACCGTGATCGGTCAGCGACAGTCCCTGTTTTCCTTTCTCACACAGAAACAGGGAAATAAAGTGCCAAAAAATTACACAGAGGCAGGTTCCCACAGTCAGAAGTTAAGAGTTCTTACTCCTGTTGATGGGCAAAAAATGGTTTTTCTGTAGGGGCGCATATGTTGCTTACGTAGACGGCGTCAAATGGTACTTGTGCTTACCCTCAATCGTCTCGGACCCCTCATCTCATGATCAGTTTTGGTTGCTGTCCGGAATCTGTCACGTACAGGCTGTAACCAGATGTGGCGCTCTTGAGCTGCCATCGTCACTCGTGGCTGCCCTAAGCGGGGTCGGTCAGTGACAGTGCCTGTGTTCCATTCTTGGATAGACAGCCGACTGATTGTTGAACGGTGACAGTACAAATGACGCACCACCTCTCGGCGGCTGAGATCTGCCCGTAACATGCCAAAGGCTCTTTTTCTCTCTCCTGTGTCACAAGCCTTTCCATTTTCTTGATGCAGTAGCATTTTTTGTTTTTTTTGTTGGCTTTATGTAGGCTATTTACCACACCAAAAAGAACAAGTCAAGTGTCACTGTACAAATCACAAGCAGCTCAATGTTTGTTATTACTGAAGTGCTTGGCGCGTGCACGTGGTGCCCGTCAGGATTACAATACCACACGCTTTTTATTATTTCCTCTCATGCCTCATTGGAAAAGCAATAAAAATCAATCGATTCTTCAATTTGCCGCAAATACAGTACATACCTCACCTGTACGTTTTTAATGGCGCTGAGTGTGTATATATATATATATATATATATATATATATATATATATATATAAAATGTATTTATTTATTCCCCCCCCCCTTTTTGAGAGACCAAGTTACTGGATTGTCGATTGTCTCTTGCTATTTGCCCTTTAGCAACAAGTCAGTTCCTGGTAAAAGTTAATTGTCTTTGGACATTATTTGTAATCTTTAATGAAGTATGGAAGTTCTTTTCCTGCTTCAATAAATAGGAACAAGCTCCCAACTTTTACTCTTGGTCTCCAAGATTGGGACTGTGATCCTATTAATCATCCTTCAGTATTTTCCTCTGCCCTGTTTATTTAGAAAACCTACCAAGCCTTCTGTGGTTGTCAGGATGTGGACTCTGTTCCTGCAAGATTTTCTGGTCCTGCCATCTGACAATTCCGCTCTGGCAGAGTGTACACTCCATCTGGCAGCTGTCCTGGAACACCACTGGTCGAGATCGGACACACCCCATGCACTCAAGCATGTACCATGCAAACTGAGCTGCGTCGTTCTGCTCTGGGCTCCGTCCCCCTGTCAATACCATATACGTCACAATTGGATTGTATTTTGCAACGCATTCGTTTCCCGGTCTGGATCATAAAAAATTTGACTCTTGTGAAATATGCTATATCAGGGTACATATGTAAGTCATTAACTGCTTAATAAATGTACCTACAATTATGCATTGTGTCTGAATACGCTACTTTTATATATAAGGTAAAATGCTGGCATACTGCAATAAAAGATCAAAACATCCTTCTTCACTACTGCAGTATTACAAAACTCCCATAAATATGTCTAGGTTTTATTTTTTGTCCTTAGAGTGCCCGCTTGTTTATTGCTGTGACTGGGTTGTTTCTCGGCTTTTGTGGTTTCCCTGTGCTATTTCTGCTGTTCTCAACCTGGCTTTCTTATGATACCACCCTTGGGCGTGAATGGTGTCCTTGGTGCTACCAGCATTTGTTTCATATAATTTATATCATATATTTCTTGAGCAAAGCAGCATTTTCTCTACATTACATTACATTTATTTAGCAGACGCTTTTATCCAAAGCGACTTACAGTAAGTGCATACAGTAAGGTCACTGACACTGTAGCCCAACAGAATGGATGAGGTACAATTCACATCAAGCATTAGTCATCTGAAGTCATGAACATGTGGAGCAAAGACTATACAGAAGGCAATAGCACACAGGAAAAAGAAACAAAGCAAATTGAGACAAACAGTTAAGGGTTTTTTTTTTAAGTAAATAAAAGCAGGGGAGGGGGGCGATCAGGTCAGAAACTGTCTAAACAAGTGAGTCTTAAGGTTACGGCAAAAGAGCAGCAGGGATGGAGCAGTTCTTAGGGAGGTGGGAAGGTCATTCCACCACTGGGGAGCAAGGTGGGAGAAGCTGAGTGATCTGGTAGAACGATCAGCTTTCCGACCCCAGGTTCTTCGCAGAGCAGGTAGCAGCTACTGCAGTTCCATCAACGGTGATGGCAAGTTGTTGTGGAAGGGAGGTTCGGTGCGGGATGAAGAAGAGCTCCGTTTTCTCAGGGTTGAACTTCAGATGATGTCTGGCCATCCAAGTAGAGATGTCTGCCAGGCATGCTGAAATTCTTCCCTGGACCTGTGTGTCAGAAGGGGGAAAAGAGAGGAAAAGTTGAGTGTCATCAGCATAACAGTGGTAAGAGAAACTTTGGGATGTGATGACAGATCCAAGAGACTTCATGTAAACAGAGAACAGCAGGGGCCCGAGGACAGATCCCTGAGGGACGCCCTTAATGAGGGGCTGGGTGGAAGAGATCCCATCCAGGACACCTGGTATGTCCTGCAAGCCAGACACGAGACAAAACAAGAGAGGGCAGTCTCGGAAACCCCCATCTCAGCCAGAGTGGAGATCAGGAGTTGGTTGTTGATGTTGTCAAAAGCAGCGGACAGGTCTAGAAGAATCAGGACACAGGAGAGTGATGAAGCACAAGCAGTGGCGAGTGCATCCTTAACAGACAGAAGAGCAGTCTTCGTTGAGTGGCCAGCTCGGAAGCCAGACTGGTGGGGATCGAGGAGGCGATTCTGTTGGAGAAAAGAGGATAATTGATTGAAAACAGCACGTTCCAGAGTTTTAGACAGGAATGGTAGTAGTGAAACAAGACAGTAATTTCTCACATCAGAAGGGTCAAGGGAGGGTTTTTTGAGGAGCGGAGTAATACATGCCATCTTAAATGCAGAAGAAACATGACCAGAGGCAAGGGAACTGTAGATAATGGTGGATAAAAAAGGAACGAGCTCACCGGATATTGATTGCAGTACAGGAGATGGGATGGGGTCAAGTGCACAGGTTTAAGCACGGTGAGATATGACCAGGGGAACGAGCTCACCGGATATTGATTGCAGTACAGGAGATGGGATGGGGTCAAGTGCACAGGTTTAAGCACGGTGAGATATGACCAGGTGGAGTACGTCAGGGGCCTCCAGCGTCTTGAAGGAGGACACGACAGGAACGGGATTGCTGGGTGGATCTGGAAGCATGACTGGCTGGGAGAAGGAGTTCTGTATGGCAGTCACCTTCCCCTCAAAGTGAGCCAAGAAGTCATCTGCAGCGAGATATGGGGGGGCTAAGCAGAGAGGAGAAAGTGGTGAAGAGTTTACGCGGGTTGGACAAGCATGCATTGATTTTAGATTGGTAAAATGAGGACGTAGCCAGTGTGGTGGCAGAAGTGAAGGCTGTCAGCAGCTTCTGGTACGCAGCAAGGTCAGCTGAAGATCTGGACTTTCTCCACTTCCTCTCAGCGGCTCGCAGTAATAGACAACTCGAGCGGAGAGTGTCAGTCAGCCAGGGCGAGGATGAGCGTGCTGGTTTGGAGACAAGAGGGCGGAGTGAGTCAATAGACTGGGAGAGATGAATTAAACACAGAGGTAGCAGTGTCAACAGACAGGTTGGCAAATGTCGCAGGAGGAGGAAGTGCAGAAAGCACTGGAGAGGTTAGTGAGAAAGGGAACTTAAATTTCTCCTAAATGTAACAGGATGGGGAGCTGGAGGTGGTGTGAGAGGCTGGGGACAGTAGAGAGAAGGAAACAAAGAAATGGTCAGAAACATGGAGAGGAGGCACCGCTAGTTCAGATGCAAAGCAGGTCTAGGTGAAAACAAGATCCAGTTGGTTGCCAGCCTTGTGGGTTGCAGGGGTTGAGGACTGGGTTAAGGCAAAGGACAGGAGTAGTAAGGTTGTGCTGGAGAGCTGAGTGCTTGCAGGTGGGAGGTTGAAGTCTCCCAGAACCATGAGAGGAGTGCCGTCCTCCAGGAGAGTGCTCAGGAGAGTGTCAAGCTCGTGCAAGAAGCACCCAAGAGGACCTGGAGGGCGATAAACAAGAACAATGCACAGTTTAGTTGGGTGAGACACAGTAACCGCATGAAATTCAAAGGAGGTGGCAGGCAGTGAATTCCAGAGGGAGATACAGAATCTTCATGAAGGAGCAATGAGCAGGCCAGTGCCCCCGCTATGCCCAGATGCTCTGGGAGTGTGGGAGAAGGAGAAGGCTGTAGACAGAGCAGCAGGAGTGGCAGAGTTATCTGGAGAGATCCAGGTCTCCGTGAGGGCAAGGAAATGAAAGGCCCTCATCTTGGCGTACACAGTGATGAAGTCTGCCTTTTGAACAGCGGATTGGCAGTTCCACAAACCACCCATCACAGACAGACACTCAGATGAGGACACGGGCGGGTAGATCAGGTTGGAAAGTTGAAGCCTACGGTGGTGAGGTTTTCTGGAGCGAGGCACAGAACATACAGAAACATGGGTAAGACACATAGCTACAAGAAAAAAGATTGAGGGGTTAGTGTATAGTAGATAGTAAATTCTTCCTGTCTGCCTTTTCTTGCTCTAACTGTTAGGGGCAGCCTCTGACACAGCAACAAAAAACAGATTAGCTAGCCAATGAATCAGCTCAAAACAGTGATTAACCAGCTGAAACTAATTGAAGCTCACAATACACCGAAACTAAATCAACGACCGACTGAAAAGTAATACCCAGTGACGTTCAATTCACTACCTAGCAACCAATGCAGAATATGAAAAGATACTTAGCCCGAATCCGTTGCCTTCGCGAATCAGCGCGTTACTCAGATGCACTCCAGCAAACTGCACTCTTCTTTGGGGGACCCCATGGCCCTGTTTTTGGCTCCGTAATATTTCCTCATAAGTTGCTTGAATGACTTGATTCACTTCACAGTCATTTCAATCCACTGAGGATTTATGGTGACAGCAACTGCATAGGAAATGTTGCTTCTTATTAAAAGTACAACCCCAATTCCGAAATAGTTGGGACGAAGTGTAAATTGTGAATAAAATCAAAATGCAATGACTTTCAGATCACATGAGCCACTATGTTATTTACAATAGAACACATATAACATTTCAAATGAACCCTTAAGAACCATACTGAGCCATCCCGCACTTCTGGCGAAAATCAGTTGAGATTGTGAGCATGTGCAGAAAACTGAGATCTACATTTCCTAAATGGGCTAACCAAATCTTCCCACATGGATTGTTAATACGAGCAAACGTCTTCTCCGCCACTGTACACACGCACTGCACTGCCTTGGCCATTATAGGCCATCCCACAACCTTCCCATAATTTACTGTAAACATGGAGGCTTGATATCTCACTGATGAGGAATTGCTTGCTATGATTGATGATGATGGTGAAGTGGAAGATGACAGAGACCCAGAGTTTGTCCCAAATGAATCAGAAGATGATGGTTCCTCTTCAGAAGGAGTTAGGTTTCACTTTAAATGATGATTATGCAGCCAAGACCTGTAGAAAAAATGCATGTGCATAATTTCACATATCTTGAGTTTGTAACATATGTAGTGTTTTTGTTGCCAGTTACTCTAGATGACACAGGAGGCTGGCAACTTTGAGTCCCATTTTCTCAAAAGTACCCCAACATGGGTTGGCCCGGTATGGTTCTTAGGGGCTCAAATGTAGAAACTGAGACATTTTACATTTTTATCCACAAAATGAGCTTACTTCAAATTTTCTGGCTGCAAAAGTTCTCAAAAAAGTTGGGACACAGGCAAAAAAGGGCTGAAAAAGCAATTCATACATAAGAGAATAAGCTGAAAGAACATTTAGCAAGTAATTAAGTTAACTAGCATCAGGTGTGTAACATGATCGGCAATAAAAGGGCTGTCTTAGAGAGGCTGAGTCTCTCAGAAGTAAAGTTGGCCAGAGGCTCTCCAACCTGTGAAGGCTTGCTTAAAAAAATTGTGGAATACTTTAAAAACAATGTTCCTCAACGTCAAATTGCAAAGGCTTTGAAGGTCTCATCATTGACAGTGCATAACTCGCCAGCATGATTCTGTCATTGACATTACTAAATGGGCCCAGGAATACTTCAAGAGACCACGGTCTGTAAACACAGTCCACTGTGCCATCTACAGATGCCACCTAAAACTCTATCATGCAAGAAGGAAGCCATTGTTGAGCATGATCCAGAAGCTCCGCCATGTTCTGTGGGCCAAGGCTCATTTAAAATGGACTGTAGCAAAGTGGCAAAGTGTCCTGTGGTCAGACGAGTCCAAGTTTGACATTCTTGTTGGAAATCATGGGAGTTGTGTCCTCCGGGCTAAAGAGGAGAAAGACCACCCCTCCTGTTATCAGCGTTCAGTTCAAAAGCCAGCATCTCTGATGGTATGGGGATGCATTAGTGCATATGGTGTGGGACACTTGCATGTTCTAAAAAGCACCACGAATGCTGAAAGGTATATAAAGGTTTTAGAGCAACATATGCTCCCCTCCAGACAACATCTATTTCAGGGAAGACCTTGTGTATTTCAGTAGGACAATGCATAACCACATACTGCAGCTATTACAACAGCATGGCTCCGTAGTAGAAGAGTGTGCATGCTGAACTGGAGTCCTGATCTTTCACTGATTGAGAACATTTAGCGCATAATTAAACGAAAAGTCCGTCAAAGGAGACCCAAAACTCACCAGCAGCTGGAAGCCTGTATTAAACAAGAGTGGGATCAAATTCCAATGGCTAAACTCAAGAAACTTCTCTCCTCAATGCCCGGGCGCCTCCACTCTGTGTTAAAAAGAAGAGGGGGTGCTACACCATGGTAAACAAGCCCCTGTCCCAACTTTTTTGAGACCTGTAGCAGCCATCAAATTTGAAATGAGCTCATTTTGTGGATAAAATTGAAACATTTCTCAGTTTCAGCGCTTCTTATGTTATCTCTGTTCTATTGTGAACCAAATACTGGCTGGTGTGATTTGAAAGTTATTGCGTTTTGATTTTATTCACAATTTACACTTTGTCCCAACTATTTCGGAATTGGGGTTGTAGTTGTTTTGTGCTGATTTTTCTCCCTTTAAATCACAGTTTCTCCCTTGCTTTTCTGTCTATCTTAATCAGAACAAAACAATAACATTAGTTTTTACAATAGTTTATTCTTTTAGAGCTATGCTGGGAATAAAAGCAGAGATATTGGCCCAAATTTTCATGGGAATTAAACTTATGCCGAACATTTAGACAGCTAAAATTTGATGTTTTCTTCAAATTAGTAATCAATATCTTCTGTCAGAGTACAGCTTTCAGCTGTGCAAAATGCCAGTTTTATGCATTGATCAAGACTAATAGTACAATTCCATGTGCCTGCATATCAGCCAAAAGCTAATTACACCACATGCATCAGACAACTTACAACCTAGTGGTGAATGTGCTCAACTGGGACTTCAAGCCCCAGGTAGCCACAATTAGGTCAGTATTGCTGTTGTTGAGCAAGGTTATGAACCCCAAATTGGCCCCATGGCAATTAGCCTCTGCTTAGCCAGATCAACTTGAAGTGGCTTTGGATAAAAGCCTCAGAAAATCATTGTTATTCATTGTTTGCCTAATAAGAACATTTTTCTAACGTGTGTTTCATGCATAAGCCCAGGTTGTGTACATTTAATATTCTTTTCTGCAATGCCACAAAGGTATGACTCCTGTGCTTGATCCCACTCAATTAGTTTGCTTCTCCTTCTGCTTGTCCTTCGGGTGGCAGCCTGTCCTGGGATCTCTCCATTTCCTGTTAACACATGCAATCCCAGCTACCCCTCATTCACTGACTGTTTATCTAATGCCAGGGCTGGGGTGTCTTGTACAGTGTCAATGAGAAAATGGCAAGGACCCGATTTCCAGTGCGTATGTCCTGAATCCCGGCAGACTGATAGATCATAATGAAATGAGATGGCCAATTGTTTCATAATCTGTTTTTGAGATAAATTAAATCAATTGGAATGTCTGATGAAAGCATTCCATCCGGGAATAGAGACACGTAGCTGACAGTGATGAACGATCCTGCCAGAGATGGAGAATGGCTAATGCATCCCCATCTAGCAGCCAATCCATTTATTAATTTGCATCATTAAAGATTGTGGCGCAGTGTGGGAAACCACTCAGAGCAGAGAGTGTATTGACTGGGCTCATCTTTCAAAGAGGGAAAATAATCAAATTCAGTGTTTGGAAAATATGTACGTCAATGAATTTGCCATGAAAAATGAAAGTATCTATTCCTTTTTTATGTCCAGTATAATATTATTGCGCTTGATCTATAACATTATTTCATTTTACAATATTTGTCGTCTCTTTCTTATTTCAGAGAATTTATGTCATGATCTGTTTTGATATATTTTGATCATGACACAGCATTGATTCTTTATGGAATGACGGGGGTCATTTTGTACTGCCTTTCCTGCGATGACTGACAGAGCAATTAATGACTGTTTTCTCAGATACGTCTGGGAACAAATCCCAGGTATGGTTAATTTGTATTTGGGCTCAGTAATTAATCTTTTAGTCCAGTCTTTGTCTCCCTAACTTGCTGCTGTTTGAAAAATTCACTAGAAACAATAGTCATAGTGACCATTAATACTAATGGACCCTGCAAAACTTTTGCCAGGATCCTTTGAATCTGTGTCATTTACCAAGGCTGTAAGATGGGTTTTGTAGGTTCTGTTGGATTAAGAAGTTTCTTGTTGATGAGAAATACCTTGTTTCAATGTCTAGGCAATAGTTATGATATTAACTAAATTCCATCTTTGTGATGCAGATTCTGAGACTTTCTACAGTATTTTCTCCACTATGTTTAATCATTGAAGGCCCATTGATGTCAATACCATGCTTTCTGATGAGGAGTCAAAGGAAGCTTTCCTCATTACCATTCACTGGAGTCTCCAGCTTCACCAGGGATAACCAGTCACCTTCAGGATCAGTAACTGTGCTCCCAGCCTCTTGCCCATATAAATATTCCATGGGCGCAAAAGACATTTCCCCCAAGATAACAAGAAAGGGATGTAGAAAGGAAGCTTTCAGGCTTAAATATTGAAAGGCTGTCTGTGATGGTATGCCTCCCTACTAAGGTCAGAATTAAAAGGCTGCTAAATATTACACAAGCTAAATTAGTGGCAGTGTGCAGCAATGTATAGCTTTAATTAGAAGGGAATTGAACACGCTGTCTGGGAGAGATGCTCCCAAGTGAGTCCGAAGATGGACGACAACAATGAGTTTATCGACTCCGTTTGATTGGAGTTGAATGAGTTAAAAAGTCAGCATTTTGGCTCCCTCTGTGGGGGCAGATGACAATTTTATGCCAGGCCAGGGGTTTGGAATAACAGCCATAGAACACAATCTGCAAACAGTCTATTCCTGGCCTGATTTTTTCCCCAAGTGCTGCCCATAAAAACAGAGCAAGTTTCTTGACACCAATTTCCTTAATGAGTACTCAGTAGCATTAATGGATAAGACCATAACAGGGTTTTTCCTGGTTCAGAATGAGATGGTGGTGGTACCCGATCATGGGCTCACACGCGCACATGTACCTTGCCTTCAACTGGCTCAAGCAAATGTTTTACCAGCAGTGTATTTTAGGAGTTATAATTGCATGATTAAAAATGAGAAGTATTATTTTATGCATATTTATTTTTTAAGAAGTGTGCCCTGTACAGCATTTTAGTACAATTCATTTTCCTGGGCACCTCAGGAAAACCCTTCAATGGCCCCTAGAGGTGACCGGACCTCACGCTGAGGTAACACCATACTAACAGGGGTGTGCTGGGCAAGTAGTAGTAGTAATAAAGAATGTGCTGAGGCTGCAGCACAAACCTGACCTGATAACTGCAGGAGTTGAAAATTTTTCTTCAGGTTGGGTCTTGAGGAGTGGGTCGTGGATGGGCCTACATCCTGCATTTCGTGGGTCAGCATGAGGAAGTATGAGCTGAGCTTTCAACAGTGATGTAATAACACCGGGTTTGGGCTGTAATGCCTCATAACTAGGGCATCAGGGCCTAAACAATGGCTCTAAAGTCAAGCTAGGTTCTCGATGGGTTATTCTTGGATAAATAACCCAAGTTCCTCAATGGACACCATTATAAGGATTGATCAGAATTTTCAGCACAATAGTATTACAGAAAATATTATTTTTCCACTGCTGTTGAATTCACATCGGATGACTAACTCTACATCTAGAATGATTTTTCGAACTTACCTTCTAACTAATTAACACACTTTTAAATCATGCAAGACATTTTTTTGAAAATAATAAATAAACGTAGCACTTGGTGAAGGCTTAAATATAGTTCTTTAAAACAGTTTATAAATAGTGTTATGACTTAAAAATCACAACAAAGAAAACCAGCAATGACAACGTAAACAAATTTATTCTTCACTGATAAAAAAAACGTCTACAAATAATCCACTGTTTAATCTTATAATAATACTCTAATGCCACTATGTAACTCTGTTGCCAAAACAAAAACTCTGCTCCTTCTGACCAAAATCACAGCATTTATATAGACTAGCAGCATTCTGGAAAAATCTACAGGATTCCTGGGTAATCCCGCCCCCTCCAGGCAGGAAGATGCCAGAAGCTTCTAGAAAGCACTAGTCTATTTCAGCACAAAGAAGTGGTATTGCATCAGATAATGTTTTTGGTGACATACCACCAGAGGGTGCTAAATGATAACCAAAATAAACAAATCGCTGACCAGTCATGATGGGCATTTAAATAGTGTCTAACAAATCTCCATTTACAAAGGATATTCAGTGCTATACATAAAACACTCATACATAACAATAGGGATATAAAATGTTCATAAACTATTTCTATTTAACAGGGAAATAAAATTATTCACTACATTGCAAACAATGTCAGCAAAACAGCTGTCTTGCTGCTCTATCCACAAGTTTCACCAGAAGCCCATGGGCGCTGCCATGACAGAATGCCAACTTCCGCTGTTCGGTTTTGTTTTTCCGGTAGCCTTGATGCCAATGACAGCAACAAACAGAGCCAGCAAGCCCAAACAACAAAAACATGAGAAATAATGATATCAATTGGATGTTAATCATTTATCCACTCATCGCTGAACATAAGCATATACACTGAACAAAAATATAAACGCCCCATGTCAAATATTGATGCCACATGGAGTTAACAACTCTTAAGTGAGCATATGCTGACTTTTACTTGTACAATAGGGATATTTCTCTTGATTTGTGTACCATTTTTTAATCCATCTCTCTGTCAGTGAGCATTTGTTCAGTGATGCAGTGATTTCACTCAGTACATGGGTGTGGCATTTCCAGACGGTGATCAAACAGAATGAGCAGTACCCAGACACTCCTTATACTGGGGACAATAAAAGGCCACCCCAAAATGTCAAATTTTGTCAAAAGTCATCATGCCTCAGATGTCTCAGGTCATGCGGGAACGTGCCATTGGCATGCTGGATGCAGGGATGTCCACCAGAGCGGTCTGCATGCAGTTCCTTGAAGCAGAGCACATTCCAGTTCTGGACTGGCCTGCGTATTCGCCGGACATGTCACCCATAGAGCATCTTTGGGATGTTCTGGACCGACGTGTCCGCGACCGTGTTCCAGTTCCGGATAATGTGCGCCAGCTCCGTGTGGCCCTCCGGGAAGAATGGAATTACATTCCACAGGCCACGATAGACAACCTGATCAACTCCATGCGAAGGAGATGTGTTGCTCTGAGAGACACAAATGGTGGACACAAAAGATATTGAACATTCAATTTCTTCAACCTGACCCCCAACGCGTTCAAAGGATTGTCACTCCTTTGCAGATGCCAATATCAAGGTGTAATGGACGGTGATCTGAAGATTAGTCATTAAAAAAAATGAATTTTGATTCGCTTCATATATTGCATAACCCTAATGTTAATAAAAGCTCAAAAATTTGACATGGGGCGTTTAAATTTTTGTTCAGTGTACATCATCGGCAATGAAAGCACAATAACGTCTTTGTAAATATATATAATTGTTCCAATGTTTGGATAACTGAAGGGAGCTTTGGTTTAAAGGAATAGACAACGAAACGTACATACATGCATAGGTTGATAGCTTGTAATATTAAGAGCCCATAAGAAAATTTTCAGGCATACTTGACCATTTATGAAAAAGTTGTGAGCGTTTTTATGTGGCAGTCCTAAGGCCACTACTAAGCTGCTGTAAACAAATATGCTCTGGTTGATTACTCGGGCCGGTAGGCCACGAGTCTAAGTTTCGGCTCTGGATCTTCTTTTTTTTTTTCGGGGTTGCGATTGTCCTGCTCATGCGCGTGCGCGGTTTCGCGATTGGCCCATATATATATATATATATATATATATATATATATATATATATATATATATATATATATATAGAACACTGCATTACTGATAGGGTACGCTCAAGTGAAGCATCTGTCCCAGGAGCATATACACCGGGAAGTTAAATTCGCACGTACACTCCCCTTCATTTTCGCCTACTGTAAAATAATATTTTCAAAAACACTTGCGTGTGAGCCAGGGTGATTTTGGTATCGCTGTGCAGAGCAACATTTTCTCTCCCTAAATAAGTGCTTCCTTGGAGGATGGAAAGCAGCACACTTACTAAAGGGAAGATTGAAATGTTTCTCGGTGTCAACGTTAAAGTGTGAGCAGAAAAGTTCAGTTAAGGTGACCGCGGCTTTTATTGACCGTCAGATAAGATAATTGCTTGGCAGTTTTCGCCGTTATAAGCAACGTCGATGAATGTCCGTATACGTTATCAAATTACTCTCTGGTTTCCTCACTTCATTGTACCCTGATTGAGCATATATGCCGTTGACCGAATTGTTCATACTGAATCATATGGCTAATGCCAACGTAGTTAAAAGGAAGCACTAGTTAACTCTGGTTACTCCTTTACTAAGCGTCATCTTTGCCCCTGTTCCATTATAACACTGCTCTCAAAAAATAATCACTGCACAGCACGGACTCGAGGGGATAGAGAAAGGTTTTTTTCTCCTGATTTCTAACTTGTTTCTCCCCTCCTTGTCTTTTGGAACTCTGTGTAAACAGACAAAGCGACTTGTCCATTGTTTTAAATATTATGCAGGTAAGAAATGTTATCCTTGAATGTCAATTACAAGTAGCTAGCTAGTTAGCCACCTTGTTCATTTTATTGACTACTTAGTCAATGCAGTCCCCGCGACGGTAAGGGTACCAAGGTAGCTCGCTGGAGACCATTATCGATGGCTAGCGTTTGCTTTAGTCAGTGGTCTGTTTAAGTCAATGGGACGGCTAATTAGCAAGCTAGCAAGCGAACGCGATTTTTTCTATTAAAGTGACAAATTTGCGTTTCTACGTTAACTTATGCATGAAACGTTTTATTATGGCCCTTCAAATGACTATTGCTGCAAAAGACAGCCGCACATCTCGGCATTTTAATGCTTATATTGATTTATTTGAAATTGGCCTCATAGGAAACCATTCATTTTTAGGGAGAGGTTGGGTGTATCAATATGGTGGCCGGGTGCTTCACTTTGGATAATGTAAATATTACATCATCAGCAATCTAGTGTTCTAAATATATATATATATATATATGGATTGGCCCAGGCCTAGACCCAGCCCGAGTACAAGCTCTGAGGAGCCTCTTGTATTTCACTAAATGTCAGTGATAATCATTCAGCGGCATTTTGATTTCCAGCCTTTACTGACCAATAACTAGAGAATAGTTAGCTTGAAGAAAAATTCCACGGTTTATTCCTTTAATCAATAACGCTGCCTTCCACAGAATAGCTGCTGCATGACTACATGATTTCCCTAATCCGGCAATACACGAGCAGTCGGTTGTCTCCACGACTCCACTTTCTCTCAGCATTACCCACGCTGTATGTTCATCTTGACTGACGCTCTGGGGTGCATTTACCAAAAGCGTAGTTGCTAACTAGCTTAGCAACTTACATAGTTCGTCCACTCACAGTCAATGGGTCCAGCCATGTAAGTTAGCATCTGTGATTTCGGGAAACGCACCCCTGGCTGGGCTCAACAGCTGCCTTCAGAAATATGAAGTTGCTGTGTTTCTTGAACAGTACTATTTTGTTACTATGCAGGTAATTATATGCCTTCGTGCTTTCATAATTTCGCAATTCTTCGCCATCAACGCCTTCGGAAAACACAAGGTAAGTAGCGGCACTCTTTGAGTGCAAACCTCCGCCAAGGCAGCACAGTCTTAATCTTGCTGAGTGAACATGGCTCTTAAGAAATTTAAGGTTTATTACATAACTGAAGTACTTTTCTCATCGCCCAGGTCATGACATATTTTTGACATGACCCTATATTTCACTTTTGTGAAAATCACATTGGCTGAGAGCGTGGGGGGGAAAGAAATCGCTCAGTGTTACGTCTTGCTGTTTCTACCAAGCCAAACTGAATACCAAGTGTAACTTTGCTTGAATCGGTATGGCTCAGCGCTGCAGGAGGCTAGTTAAGCGCCACTGAGGTAATAACTCAGTTCACATTACTTAGCTAGGCAGCGTGCACGCAATACTTTTTTCAAAACTATTATGTAACATTAGTTTGGTACCCAGTGAGCTAACATTAGCTAGCTACTCAGTTGACTGAATTTACAAAGCATTGCTCGCTCAGCCATGAATGTCTGTGACTCAGAGACTGAGTTAGCAGAGCGATGTAGTTAGCACAGTGTTAATATACATTGGGCGCTAAGGGAAATTACATCAGCTTTCCATGAAATTACGCAGTTCAGTTATGTGATGAACAGAGTGAGAAAGTTATGAAAGTCGTTGAGTAAATTTTAGGTTTGTTGCTCATTAAACCTGTTTCATAACTTTCATATGACGCGCCCACTCTTGTAAGAGCTGTATATCTACAACATAGGATTTTGCGATGGTTGCTGTGGTGGGCATATTGTCTGACCGATCGCCGTCAAAATCAATAGGGTCCATCCCTGATGTAATAGCGACCCACCCACAAAATTTCAGAGATCCGTTCATTACTTTTTGAGTTGTTGTGTTCTCTAACAAACAGACAAACGGCACCGATCACATATACCTCCTGCCAACTTTGTTGGGCGGAGGTTAATAATGAACTAGATGCAGCTAACATCGGGCCATTGTTTTATGTCATCTACCCACTCCGTGAGAAGTGACGGGTGAGACACTGTAACCGAATAGCTCAATGGTGTTTTGAGCCCCCACCGATGTCTACAAGGCAGCGGCTGCCTGGAAAGCACCTCCCTCCCCTAGACCGCCCCTAAACCTCTGTCCAATCACAATCAATCACATGATATGCCCTCTGATCCAATCATAACAATCAGCGGAACATTGAAAAAACACCATATTGCGTGGAATAACAGACAGGTGGGGGCTCCCGTATTGTCCTCATGACTTTTTAAAACATCCGTATCCACCTCCGTTTTGTTTCCATTGGTATTAGCTAAAAGCTGGCTTTTACAGCTTTGCAACCGTAAACAAACACATCAACCGGAAGAGGAGAACCGATAGCCCCTATGATTTATGGGTAACGTCACAAAGTCATGAAAAAGGTGGATAAGATGACAGTTCAGTCTCGTTTTCCACGCAGTTCAAAGCCAAATGTATTCGGAGAAAGTGAAACTTCTCGTGCTTGTTCTCTTGCAACCTCCATTCTTACTGGATTCAAGACGATAACCCAACTGCACAGAGCACTGCCCATGATGCTTTATGAACTGAAGTTTATGAAGTTTTAAGTAAATGACATTAATTAAAGTATTTAGCCAATTCTGACAAGCGAAATTGCTTTTAGCGTACGTATGCTCAAAGCTCTGTAAATCCATCCATTCTCTATACCTGGAACTGGAGCCCATCCCCGCTGACTCTGGACGAAAGGCAGGGACCCACCCTGGACAGCTCGCCAATCCATCACAGAGTGCTTACACCATTCATTAGAATTTAGTTTTAATATCGCAAATGCATATGCTGCGCATGCCCTCGCAACCTGGTGTGTCATCAGTAACATAGCTGCTGCCATCATATGCCATTACCATGTCTGTCAGCACTAGAAATTAAAATCAAAATTTTCCTGACTAAACGCACGCTTGACGTTTTTACACACCCGAATGTTTCTCCGAGTACTCAAACATCAAGGTAAGCCGAAAAAGTGCTGATTTTATTGGATATTAGTCGAGTTTGAATACGGTATTCTTTCCCTTCCCCTAATACAGGATTAGTAGATTTGTACGTCCTCACATAATCAGCAGCCCAGTTATAAAATATATACAGTCTATCTTCGTTTCGTTCTCATCTGTTTCTTTCTTCTAGGACTCTCGTATTTTCTGTCCGCAGATGGAGTTCAGCCGCATCAGTGAATCTCCGCAGCATCACTCCCATACATTGATGCTGCTCACTTACAGTGTCTCATCTTGTCCAGCGTTTCCAACGCACTCAACACTTCTAGCTAATGAAGGCTGAACTACAAGTACTGTCTCTGTTTGTGCAGTGCTGTCATGCAAGTTCGGCGCATGCATAAAATTATAGATAGTTCATATTTTGTATCTTATCTTAAAAGCTGCTGAAAAGTTACGACATCAAGTATGCACATCTACTATTTTTCTAATAATTAAGAGTGTGCATGCAATGGTAAATAAATGATTAGCTGTGCAGTTTTTTGGGCTGAATTTATACTGTGCTGAAAGTGCACATAAGGACGTAGTTAATGCAACTTAGCTAGGTACGTAGCCAGCATGTGATACATGAAGCAGCAAAACAGTACTGTGAATCGGTGTAAGATATTCAATGTAATGGAAATATATAAATATACATACTCAGTTTAGGTGCATCTTGAACATTTTAATATGAAAAAGCAAAGCAAAGTTCGCTACATGCACGATTATAGGACGTCACCTTCAATAGTTGCCAAATAAACGCCCTTTATCCAAACTTAGTTAATCAACATCAGCCTTTGCTACCTTACTGTATATTCTGTAAAATTACATAAAAGGTAGGTGAAGCAGTGGAGTCGCGACATAACAAAGCCATTCATCAAATACAATAAATGAAAACACTGGTGTCGTGACACCTGCTCACTTTACCGACTTGGTAATAACGTCAGCCGATGGCACGGAATGTCCTGACCAGTGCTACACGCAGAGAACCGCAGCTGCTGCACTGCTTACGAGAATGCGCTTAGACACAAGGTCCCCTAGGTGTTCACGTAGCCTGAAAAATAAAAATAAAAACTGGAGTGCCAAGGGCCGTAAAGGTTGCCGGCAGTTACAGCTCCAACAGGAGAAAGTAACTAGCATCAGTCCGCGGATTCAACAGGAAGCCAACACAAATTCTTGCGAAAGCAACACGTTGTCTACACAATACTGGCGTTAAAAAGCTCCAGCTGAGACATCCGCGAAAAAATTAAACCTGATTAATTTTTTTGGCGAATTTCGGCAGTGACGTCCTGTACCACTGCGAATCAATTCACAGTGTATACGCGCTTCTCTGCGAAACAAGAGAACTGTTTCATCCGCACACTTCCGCGGGCCAACGCAGCTCAGTGAGAAAGGGGTTTTAATTACCATTATCGGGCAACTCGACAGAGCGCTCACACTTTTTCATGAGTGACAGACAGCAACATTTTTTTGTCACTTTTCTGCCATTTAGAAAAAATGTAATCTTTAAGAAAATCTACATCATGAAATCAATTAGATTTTTTTCTAACCTGGAATTTCACTGTTGTCTGCTGTCAATTTGTGAAGTGCGCCATCTTCTCCATTCACTTCTGGTTCTTAATCTGCTTTCAGACAATTTTTTTTTTTACACAACACTGCCACCGAGTGGGTCTAATTAGTTTTATTCTTTCTATTCCATGATGCTAATAGGAACAAACATCCAAAAATGGATTTTGACCAGTTCTTATTGCCGCAATTTATCGCAAAAAAAGGTCAACCATGCGGTTACAGTGCCTGTTAAAATTTTAATTATATATGGGTTAATGCCTAATACATACTAATGTCTAAAGACATTATTAAACGAGGGAATAAATAGATTGATTTTGTCACATGACCTTGACCTTAGAGACCAGAGTCAAATCCAATAAGGTGTGTTTGATCAGCATACATGATTTGTCATTAGCATCTAATACATACCAAAGATCTAAAGCCAATATTAAAGGACTTTTAGGTCGTTTTTGTCATAACCTGAACGTTGTTGCCCAAGGTCAAATCCAATATGTCAAAAACAACCAGCATACATGATTTGCTATTAGTGCCCAACACATACCTAAGTTCTAAAAACAATATTAAACAAATATGGGCCATTTTTGTCATATAACCTTGACTTTGAGGCCCAACGTCAAATTTGACTGACTGCCTAAGAATGTTCAGCATACACGGTTTCCTATAGGTGCCCCAAACATACCTGAGCTCTAATTGCCATATTCAGCAAGTTATAGCACATTTTGCCATTTGATCTTGACGCCCAATGTCATATTCACCTTGTCAAGAATGTTTGGCTGACATGATTCCCTATAGGTGCCTCACACATACCTAAGCTCTAAATGCCACATTAAGCTGTTATACCACATTTTTGCCATTTGACCTTCACCTTGAGGCTCAAGGTCAAATTCGAATAACTGAGAATGTTTGGCATATATGATTCCCTATAGGTGCCTCATACGTATCTAAGCTCTAAATGTCATATTAAGCTAGTTATAGCACATTTTTGGCGTTTGGCCTCACTGACTCACAATGTTCGGCATACCTGATTCCCTATAGATGCCTCACACATACCTAAGCTCTACATGCTATATTAAGAGAGTTACAGCACATTTTTGCCATTTGACCTTGACCTTGAGGCCCAAGGTCTAATGTGACTGTCTCACAATGTTCGGCATACCTGATTCCCTATAAGTGCCTCATACATACCTAAGCTCTAAATGCTATTTGAAGAGAGTTATAGCACATTTACGCCATTTGACCTTGACTTGAGGCCCAAGGTCAAATGTGACTGACTCACAATGTTCGGTATACCTGATTCCCTCTAGATGCCTCATACATACCTAAGCTCTAAATGCTACATTAAGAGAGTTATAGCACATGTTTGCCATTTGACCTTGACCTTTCGGCTCAAGGTCAAATTAAACCAACCGACAACGCTCGGCAAGCATGATATGCTGTACATGGTCAATTCATACCTATACTATAAATGCAATAATAAGCAAGTTACGGCACATTTTCTGCCAAAACACCCCGAAAAATGACGAAGTCCAGACACGTTGCCTAGGTGGCGCTATGAAGGTGCGATTCAATCAAAACGCTGTTTACACCATTGAAGCAGGTCATGATACTGATTCCATTGCTGCGATAAAAAAAAATTTCATCAGACAGTTTTTGAGAAAATTGCACCTAAGTGCCAAAAATGGCGATTTTCGACATAAAAATGGCCACCAAGTCTAAACGAACGATTCAATCAAAAAAATTTTTGCTCGGGCATTAACTTTATGACCCATTTGATCACATACCCAAATTAAAAAAAAAATTCATTTGACCGTTTTTGAGATTTGGCTTTAAAGGGACAACGCCGACGACGCCGCCGGACGCTAAGTGACGACAATAGGTTACTGGCCTACGGCCAGCATCCAAATAAAAAATGTTGCTGCCTTGAAAAAGGCACCAATGATTTAAAAGAGCAAAATCAACAGACTATATATTGATCATTTGTGGTAGTCAAAAAAAAATTATTCACGGATTTTTCAGTGTCTTTTTCAATTGTTCCTTATGGAAAAATTTCTTTTCGCCCCCCATGGCATCACGTGACTTGCAATATCAGCTTGACCGCAAAGCCCTTGTCCGCGTGCGTCTCAGCCCTGATTCAGTATCCAGTTCTAATAATATATCCATGCTTTGGACTGGTTGGGAGCGAAAGCCATAAGCTGAGAGCGAGAGGTCTATCAAAGCCCATCTAGGTCTACTGTCTGCGATCTTTCTGCACGCATGAATCTCACATAATATTTTTTCCCTCGCCGATCGCCGCACGCCGGAAATCCGGCCTCAGGCTGTGTCCGAATAGTCTTTTTTGCTTAGGAAAGTTCCTAACTCCTAGTAAACGATCCAGAAGTATTTACGTGGCAGCCATGATAAGTGTGTTCAGATTCTTTAAATGTAAAGGAAAGGTGCTACAATGCTTCCTAATTTATTTCCTTTAGCATAGGGTACACTGAACCATCCTTTTCAAAAAGAAAGGAGGAAATGCTATCATGCAATTCCGCGATGACCGTCCATCCGGCCAATCACGAAAACAAACAAACATGACGGGCAGGAGGCAGGTGATCACAGTGCCTAGTGTAAGTGCATTCGGATTCTCTTATTAGCGCGGTTCTCTTCCTAAGCTGTAAAAGAGTCCCCTTTACACCTTTCCTTTACCTCATGACGTTTTACACAGAGGTTAAAGAAAAGTGGTTAGGAATTAGACGATAGGACGTAATTTTTTAACTATTCGGACACAGCCTCTGACTCCTCTTTGGGTCTGTGAACGACTCTCCTTTGTCGGCTCTTTTCGTAGTGTCGTCCAATGTGCTGATTTTGATACAGCGCCACTGCCACTACCTGTGGCGGCCGCAATTGCAGTTATAATTGACAGAAATGACGGGTCTTGACAGTGAGTGCGTTTATGGACTTTACTATCCCGGTTATGAAGCTTATCCCAGTCATGAGTTTCCCATAAAAACGGCGAGCATTATGCCGTGAGCTGGTGGTGGTAAGAAATTTGGCGGTGGCGGCCGCCACCAAATTCTCTATGCAGGAAAAACCCTGCATTAGGAAAGTACCAAAAAATGTTGAATAAGGAGAAAAAGAATGTAAAGAAATGGTATATTTGAGATTGGAAGCAAGACAGTGCAGCATTTTTTAACAGAGAGGAAATGTGTAACACAGTTGTCCGTTATTACCATACATATTTATTTACTTGCTGATACCCTTATACTAGATGGTTTGCAGAGCTTACATTTTTGCATTATTACTCATTTTTATGTATATTGCTCCTTTGTGATCCTACCAGATTTTTTCTCTTCCATCATGCTTCACTGTAATCGTCCCACCCCTGGCTTAATTTCTTCCCTTGCTTCTCTCCTGTATCTTGGCCTCTCTGCTCTCGTAATGAAGTTACCCTCATTAGACAGAAGACACTCGGTTAATTGCAGCTGCCTCTGATTAAGAGGAGCGGGCATGAGATTGCTTTGCTGACACTGGGTGGTTATGAATGCCTTCTTTAGGATGCAGAATGTATCAGTGTCACCTCATTAATCTCACTCATCCTTGCACACACACAAACACCCATGCACGCTTACTTAAATATGCATGTGTGTTTGCCCATCTTCCTGCTGAATGAAATATATGGCATCTGACTGCAATCATTCAATTGTGTTTGACATTGCATTGCCTGTGGCTTGGAAAAAACACAAGGACAAAGCATACCAGTGTGCAGCTACATGTCATGACCTTTTTTGAGCAAGTCACTGGCAGTACAGATTGTGGCTAGGTGGGAAATTACATTTCTTTATACTCTCCATTGAGTTTCTAATGACGTGTGTTCGGAGGAGGAAAGAAGCCTCAGCAAATCATTCAGTATTTTTTCCTGCATCAGTCTGTGGGCCATTGTTTTGTCAGGAAATGTAAACGCTGAATAATGTTACTTTAGAAAATCGTACCCATTTTAAAATGCAGTGCTCCTTTCAGTCTAGTCATTGAACAGCATCATTCAAAAAATACTGAAAAAATACTGTACACATCCACGAATATCTGCTTGAAGGAATTCTTTACGTGAACAGTTTGTTCAATTTAACACTGTCTGGGTAGAGATTACGCTCAAGGCCACTGTATCACACTTTAATAGCACTCAGATAGACCTCATTCTGTATTAATGGCAGGGCTAAATAATTGCAGCATTCTTTTCTCATTAAAATTTCATAAACCTATGCTGCTTCATGTGTGACAGACAGTCAAGGTCTTGCAATAAGTACTGCTGTGGATGAAAATTCATATTAACGTGACTGAAGCTTCATTCTGTGAAATCCACTGCATTAGGAGTAAATGGGGCAACAGACTTTGCAGAGCACTATTTTTGCATATTTGTGATGCTTAAGAGATTTAGGTTGTCATCAAACTAATTTTAATATTAGACAAAGATAACCTGGGTAAACACACAGTTTCTAAATGATGATTGCATTTATTTATTTATCTAAAAAATTTGGCATCTCCGATCCCACCCGAATCTGGAATGCCCAATTCTAGAACTATGTACAAGGTTTGCTCGTATGCAACCCCATATTGCCAACTCAGATGAGTGAAGACAGTTCGTGGCTCTCCACTGTCAGCCACTGCTTTTTTACACACATTGGTCGAAACTTTGCAAGTTCAGATCGAGGGCGGACGATATCTGAACATGAGCAAGCTTAGAATCTTTCTGACGAGCGCCCGGCAGGCCAACAGGAGGCGCTTGAGCAATGAACAAAGCAACTATTTTTGTATCCCATCCCGGCAGTCCCTTCCCAATTTGCATCCCTGCAACACGTAGCAAATTGCGCGTTGCTCTGAAAAAGGCTCCCACCACTGCCGGTTGGTACGACCGGGGATCGAACCCACGCCGTGGTAGTCACTACTGCTCCGCAAATGCGGCACCTTAACCGAGTGAGCTAATCCAGCAGCTCATGATTTCATTAATTGAAGAAAAAAGCTATCCAACCCTATGGAAACATGGCCCTTTGAAAAATTAATTGCCTCCTCAGTCACTAAATCAACCAATTAAACAAATTTAATTGACAATTGCGTTCAATTTCAATAGACCCACCCAGGCATGACTACTGGCTGCCCCGTTGAATCTAAACATCACTTAAATAGAATCTGCCTGGCAGAGTGAAGTGGGCAATAAGCAGCATATGATGCCGCAATCTCAAGAAATTGAAGAGCAGATGAGAAACAAAGTTGTTGACATCTGTCTGTCTGAAAAGGGTTACAAAGCCATTTCTACGGCTGTGGAACTCCAGCCCCATTATCTATACTGTAAACGGAGACAACTTGGAACATTGGTGAACGTTCCCAAGAGTGGTTGACTTATCAAATTAGTCCAAAAGTGCAGCAACAACTCATCCAGGTGGTCACAAAAGATCCCAGACTAACATCTTGAGAACTGCAGGTCGCACTGGCCTCAGTTAAGATCAGCATTTACAACTCCATAATTAGAAAGAGACTGGGAAAAAATGGCTTCCATGGGAGAGCTGCAAGGCGAAAACCACTGCTGACCAAGAAGACCTCCAAGGCTCATCTTATATTTGCCAGAAAACATTATTATGACCCCGTAGACTTTTGGGATAATATTCAGTGGACTGATGTGTTTGTTAAAAGCGTAACTTTTTGGAAGACATGGGTCCTGTTACATCTGCCCTGAAGCTAACACAGCATTCTACAATAGGAACATCACACTGACAGTCAAATATTGTGGTAGTGTGATGGTCAAGCAGCTGCTTTGCTGCTTCAGGATCTGGGAGAGTTTCTATAGTTGAAGGAACCACAAACTCTGCTCTGTACCAGAAAAATCGGAGGGAGAGTGTCCGGCCATTAAATCATGGCCTGAAGGTCAGGCGCAGTTGGGTTATACCACAGGACAATGATCTGAAACACACAAGCAAGTCCACCTCTCAATGGCTCAAATAAACAAAATGAAGGGTTCCCAGTGGCCATGTCAAAGTCCCGCCTTTATTTCAATTGAGATGCTGTGGCATGACCTTAAACAGGCAGTTCATTCTCGAAAACCCTCCAGTGTGGCTGAATTCAAACAATTCTACAAAGAAGAGTGGGCCAAAATTCATCCACAGTGATGTAAAAAAAAAAAAAAAACTCTTTGCCAATTATTGCAAATGTTTGATTGCAGTTGTCGCCGCTGTGACGGCTGCACCAATCACCGTCATGTTTTAGAAAACCCCTGATTTCACCCTACATCTGTTTTTTGGTTTCGTAATGCATTTTTACATTCATAATGCACATACAGCAGACCACAAAGACAGCACTTAGGTTTTGTTTCTTATAACAGATTCATACCCTTTATTGGCAATTATTTGACACTTTACATGTTATTTAAGTTGAGTGCACGCATCTTAAGTTTCATTGTAAAGGCATTAATTGCATTTTAATGTTTGTTTGTTCACCTCAAGTCTCCTTTCTTTTCAGTTGCTGCTGCCTCGCCCAACTGCCAAATGGTTTTGCAGCCATTTTGGACTATAGTAAATACCGGCTAAGGGTGGCCAGACTGAACCAACTCCCAGGAGAGGATGGGGGGAGCATTCTTATTGTTTGGTTTAAAAATGTATTTACAACCCCAATTCCGAAATAGTTGGGACAAAGTGTAAATTGTCAATAAAATCAAAATGCAATGACTTTCGGATCACATGAGCCAATATGTTATTTACAATAGAACATGGATAACATTTCAAATGTTGAAACTGAGACATTTACATTTTTATCCACAAAATGAGCTTATTTCAAAATTTTCTGCCTGCAACAGGTCTCAAAAAAGTTGGGACACTGGCAAAAAAGGGCTGAAAACGCAATTAATGTATAAGGGAATCAGCTGAAAGAACATTTAGCAAGTAATTAGGTTAACTGGCATCAGGTGTGTAACATGATAGGCTATAAAAGGAATGTCTTTGAGAGGCAGAGTCTCTTAGAAGTAAAGATGGCCAGAGGCTCTCCAACCTGTGAAGGCTTGCGTAAAAAAATTGTGGACTACCTTAAAAAAATGTTCCTCAATGTCAGATTGCAAAGGCGTTGAAGGTCTCATCATCGACAGTGCATAACATCATCAAAAGATTCAGAGAAACTGGAAAAATCTCTGTGCGTAAGGGACAAGGCCGAAGACCTTTACTGGATGCCCGTGATCTTCAGGCCCTCAGACGCCACTGCATCACTCACCAGCATGATCCTGTCATTGACATTACTAAATGGGCCCAGGAATACTTTAAGAAACCATTGTCTGTAAACACAGTCCGCCGTGCCATCCACAGATGCCACCAAAAACTCAATCATGCAAAAAGGAAGCCATTGTTGAGCATGATCCAGAAGCGCCGCCGTGTTCTGTGGGCCAAGGCTCATTTAAAATGGACTGTAGCAAAGTGGCAAAGTGTCCTGTGGTCAGACGAGTCCAAATTTGACGTTCTTGTTGGAAATCATGGATGTCGTGTCCTCTGGGCTAAAGAGGAGAAAGACCACCCCTCCTGTTATCAGCGTTCAGTTCAAAAGCCAGCATCTCTGATGGTATGGGGATGCATTAGTGCATATGGTGTGGGACACTTGCATGTTTTAAAAAGCACCATGAATGCTGAAAGGTATATAAAGGTTTTAGAGCAACATATGCTCCCCTCCAGATGACATCTGTTCCAGGGAAGGCCTTGTGTATTTCAGCAGGACAATGCAAAACCGCATGCTGCAGCTATTACAACAGCATGGCTTCGTAGTAGAAGAGTCCATGTGTTGAACTGGCCTGCCTGCAGTCCTGATCTTTCATCAACTGAGAACATTTGGTGCATAATTAAACGAAAAGTCCGTCAAAGGAGACCCAAAACTCTCCAGCAGCTAGAGGCCTGTATTAAACAAGAGTGGGATCAAATTCCAATGGCTAATATCAAGAAACTTGTCTCCTCAATGCCCAGACGCCTCCACTCTGTGTTAAAAAGAAGAATAGGTGCTACACTATGGTAAACAGGCCCCTGTCCCAACTTTCTTGAGACCTGTAGCAGCCATATAATTTGAAATGAGCTCATTTTGTGGATTAAATTGTAAAATTTCTCTGTTTCAACATTTGCTATGTTATCTCTGTTCTATTGTGAATAACATACTGGCTGGTGTGATTTGAAAATCATTGCGTTTTGATTTTATTCACAATTTACACTTTGTCCCAACCATTTCGGAATTGAATTAAATCAAATCATCAAATTTTAAATGAGCTCATTTTGTGGATAAAATTGTAAAATTTTCTGTTTCAACATTTGCTATGTTATTTCTGTTGTATTGTGAATAAAATACTGATTGGTGTGATTTGAAAGTCATTGTGTTTTGATTTTATTCACAATTTACACTGTCCCAGCTATTTTGGAATTGGGGTTGTATAATATACCCCTGTGTTTCAGTGTGTCTTGGGTTCTGTTTGGTTCTGTTATCCTATAAGTGCTTTTTGCCTTATGATTTTGGACCCAATTTTTTCTACATTTTTTGTAAAGCACTTTGGTTTGTTTACCTGTTTGTTTGCTCCATAGGTAAATAAAACCCTTATTTTTGCACTTTTATCCTGAGTTCTCATGCCTTGGCTTGTTCGGTCCATTACACCGCCAAGGGTGGCATAACCAGTTATTAGGTGGGGGGGGCAATTATTTTTCCACATGGGTGAAATAGATTTTGATTAATTCTTTACCTTTAATTAATGAAATGATTTAAAAGCAGCATTTTACATTTACTCATATTGTCTTGGATGATCTGTAGCATTTAAATATGAAAAATCAGCAAGAATAGAGGAAGTCAAGAAGGGGTAAATAGTTTTTTTAGCACTGTACATAAGAAAGGTTAGTTCTCTCAGGGTGGTTATGTAAGCATTTCATAATTATGAGTAATTGATGCTATTATACATGAATGCATAATGATACAACATTTATAATGACTAGGCTCATATGAATTCAAATTTTCCATGTTTTTCCTCTCCTTTTTTGGAAATGGCTCATCATCATGGTATTAAATTATACATCTTCTGTGAACTGACTTCAATTGATGGGAGTTATTCGAGTCTGAGTGCTTGACATGTTTGGCCTGTTCATTCATGGAAAAATGGAAAATACTGGAGAAAACATACTGTTTTCTAGTTCCTGGATAGGGACAACAAATTGATTGTGATGCTCTTGGGCAGGAACCACTTACAAGCACGTCTCTTCCAAAATCGTAATCCTTTTTTGAATCCGAGGTCAGACCCAAAATTACCTGAGAGACACAGCCAAAAACAAATTCCAAAAACAGTCAAAAACAAGCAGAGTTCATAAGCCGGGTAGTCAGATGGGCAGAGGCACATAAACAGTAGGCAAAGACAGGGTCGAATGTCCGTAATCCAGAAGTCGAAAACCAAGGCAGCAAAGACAAAATCGTAGCTGAAAACAAAGGGAAGTCAAAAATCAGAAAGGCACAGGCAAACAGATCCAAAGGGGCACAGGCAGAAATCGTGGTCTAACAAAGGGTGTCTCCGATTAAACAAAACAACTGGCATACAGGGGCCTATTGCACAAAAGTCGGCTCCTGAGATTCTGGATCAAAGTCAAAGCAGGGATTGCCATGTCCCAAACAGCGCGTCGCTCGCTTAATTGATCGCACAAAGCCAACAGCGGGTGGAGGATGATCAGCTAAGTTAAGCCAGCTGCTGATGATTGTGCTGAGTGCGCGAACAAGACTATCTCAAATAGACCCCGAGATCAATCACAGAATCGCTGATCATCACCATGGATACTCAGCAGATGCAGCAGACGCATACGCCAGCTTTCAATTAAATACTGTGTTCGTTCAGACAGGGGGACGACGCCGTCTCTGAAACGCCTGTGCTACTCCTTCAGTTTCTGTCTGAATGGTGCAAGGCGTTTGAGAGGAGTATAAAAGTGAGCTAAACTCAAGTTGAAGTGAACTCGAGAAGTGTTTCAGCACCATTGAGAAGGAGTAGCTGATGCACTTTGGCATCTGTGTGAATGGCATAAGCCGTCATTGCTGGACATACCCGATTTAAGATATAACATCGAGACAAGAAAACAGGCAGATATGATTGCGCATAAAATGCACACGTGAACTGCCCAGCAAATCAAAGTGCTTAGAAATTTTTCCAAGCATATTTTTCAGGTATACCACAATTTAGCTTCAAGCCCCTTTTTAGTCATCCACAAACTCTAAAATGATAGTCCGATCTAGAAGACGTTTTCAGACTAGTTGACTTTATTTTCTGCTTTTAATCACTTCTGATGGAGGCATACTCAAATAAAAAAGTAAAATGTTAACATCAGAAAATAACTTCAACCGCCTGAAAATGTTTGATTTCAGTATCGCAAAGCAAGCGACTTCGCACAAGTATCCGGCGCTAAGGCAACGACTCTACCTTACCCGTCGCAGTCCGAATAAAGATGGAGAAGAGTAGCAGCAGAGCTGTATGAAGGGGGTTACCGTAACGATTTAAGACCATGTTGAAACATGGTTACCCCCTTCATACAGCACTGCTCATCTTCTACTCAGATGGAAGTCTCAACTTGGGGAATAAGGACAAATCTGATGATGTCAGATTCTAAATATGGTTAAAATGTCACATGGAAGGGGGATTGACCGAATTGAGATGGTGACTGTCACATGGAAACTTGAATATAATGATTTAATATTGGCTATTTTACTGACATCAATGGTCACAAGTTTTTTAAGATTACTTTTTTTAAAGATTTATTAGTCTGGGCCTGCTATAATTGAGATAGCAATGTGTAGTGGACAATTTAGAATGACTGTTAAGGACACTGATTTTCAATTTGGGTGACTGCTGACTGAGGTGAGGTGAAATTGGCTGGAGCAAGGAGCTTAGCAGTTGGTGAGCCAGCTGGCTAGCTCCACAGACTTTGTTTCCATAGTAACTAGTGCCATGGCTTAGCCCACATGCTCTGTGCAACCAAAATTGGGTTTGAGATCAGGCAAATCCCGTGCTGATCCGGGGCTAATCCCTTATCTCGCCTTTGTGCAATAGGCCCCAGGCCTCTCACCACAGGTGAATTGATCAACTTTCTGACAGGGAACAAGCAGCAGAGCGGGCCAATATATAAAAAAAGAAGGTAACGAGCTAGGCGGAGCTACAGGTGTGAGGGGTAATCTAAACATTAAATGAGAGGGGGAAAGACAAGAGGTAATAAATAACAACAATTGGGGAAAAACAATGACAAGGACTGTAATCACAAAACCTACTAAACACGAACGCCTCAATTTAAGGAGTGCCTAAGTGGGAAAGATGAAAGAGGCAGATTAGTTTAACTTATAGATGCAAGGTGGCTGCAGAAACTCAGGCAAGGACCAGCATAGCAAAGACAGGGCGGAGTTACAGATTGATGTGGAAAGCAAGAAATCTAATTAGTAATGTTAGTAGTTAGTGCAGTAATAATTTTACCCAAATAGTGCAAGTTAGTAGGTTTAGAGCATTAGTATATTAGTAAGGGTAATTAGATAAACTAGACAAAACATAGAGTATTAGTAGGATTAGTACTTAATTAGTAATTAGTTTAGAAGGAAGAAAACAAGAAGTGAAGGAAGTTCGTGAAACACCGGAAACTTCCGAAATGTGACAACTCGCAGACAAGGGAGTGCATTGGCTGGGGGAACACAATGACATCATGCATAACAGGGGAGACAATGGTGCAATGGGAACTGCAAAAATAATAAAAATGGAAAAAATGAAAACCAGAACAATGACCGTATCAGACTCTTAATGAAAAATAACAAAAACAGAAGCAGGCAGAATACAGATCATAACATTGATTGACGACTCTGATGTTTGAAACCAGCTAGAAAACAAGAAATCTATTAAAAGTTCTGGCTATGTTTCTCTTTGGGAGGTATTGTGCACAACGATGTATAAATTTAATGTTTGGCAAGTCTTACGATACAATTTATGTCCGAAGTCAGGTGTGTCCAGTCTGCTGCAGCCACGCTGTCCCTTTTCAGATAAAATTAGGTACCACTGGTCAATGTGAAAGACGGCATTATTTTACTGTACTTCATGCATGTCAAAACTAAACAATTGATTAAAGGGTTTTGGTTAACAAATGTTGCTTTGGGACCATGGCAATTACAATAATTATCATCATCATCGCAACAATATTACTGCTAACTCTGCATTTTCTTTTACATTTATTGTATTATTGGGGCAAAGAAAGAAGCTGCTCAGTAGCTTAACAGGCAAAGACATTAGAACTCGCGCAACATCAACCTTATTTTTTCATAGAATTTGGATTGCATTCCTCCCATTATTAACCGAAAGAGCCTCCTCCTACACCTACTGCTGACCAGTGGTGGACACGGTTCCGCAAATCCACCAACTGCTAATTAATTAAGCTAACTTTTTTGTTTGTAAATTAGCCTTTCCTCTGAATTTGAAAGCTGTTTGCAGACCAATTAGCTTCTGCTAAATTTGGTTCCATTAACTTCAAGTCTGCAAACATTTTTTTTTCTGCTGGTAAAGTAAATCAAGTTTAAAGGGGCACTTTGCTGATTTTCAACCCAATCTCCTCTATCCAAGTTGGGGATATTGAGTGAAAAATGCATGCAGATTTTGCCAATTGTTACATCTCAGCTGCTAATTCCGTCTACTTCACCCTGCAGCATCGGTATTTGATGTGTGCAGTGACTAAGGCCCTGTTTACACTTAGTTTTAACATGGGTTTTGGGTGATTGGATCACATTTGGTCAGGCGAGACACAGTGATGTTTACACTTGCGGTCAAGCTGACCACTTGTGTTCGGATTGCACTGCTTACTGAGCAACTTTCACTTAAACCCAATGCGCAATTAATATGTCATAATAACAATAGCTGTTGTTCCCGCCAGACGAAACTAAGATTTTGACTCCGGTTCACGTTGTAACGTTTTTTTTTTTTTGTTTTTTTTTTTTGGGCGAGCTAACATGTTTCTGCCTATAGTTAACATTTTTGGGATATTTCAGTCATTGAAATTAGCCGGACAGGCGCATTTGCAGCTTGCAAAAGCACGCAGGACCGCACAGAAGAGGAAACTCTATTATCACAAGCCAGCAACCAACATTAATGACGTTTACCATCTACGTCCTCGTCGGGGACGTATCAGGATGGAATAGCGTTTACGCTGTCAAACTTGTGGTCAGTTGCATTCCAGAACACCTCAGCAAGTGGTTTGGGCAATCGAATTTCAATGCGTTTTGGACTGCATTGACATTTGTATTAAGCACTGACCACTTGTAATCCAATCACCTAAAACGCATGTTAAAACCAAGTGTAAATGGGGTCTAAGTTAGACATAAGGAAAAACTTGGAGTGTCAGCTAGTCTCCGCCTCTGGCCAGCCCAAAGTGCGTTCCCTTGATTCCCCTCCAAAACGGCTGTATAGAGCAGTGAAGTGATGACATCACAGCTACTTAGCTTCTGGTTTCGGAGGTAAAATCCCTTTGGAAATTCATAATGAGGTTTGGACACTTTCTGGCATTGCTCGAGCTTGTATTAATTTTATGAGCAGGTTTGCTCCTAGATTAGCCTACGGGGTGTACGGATGCAAATGATCACATCTAATTTGTTGTTTAATGTCAAAAACAAAATGCTTTTGCACTTGTGGTCCAGTTTGTAGTCCACTTTTGTGAACTTCATATCCACTACACAAACAGACTAATGCCCTGTGATTTGTTTCTGACCAATAAGGTACCACAGTTTAAGCAAACATTCACACCATAATGCGACGGAAGCCAATCAGTGATCTAAATTGCCGTTGGCTATCTCCGTGAAACCGATACAACTCAGCAGGTCACTATCAGCTAGCTAGCTACATGCCTAGACATGAATGGATAGCAGTGTATTGCTATTATTTCACCATTTAGCTAACTAGCAAGCATTTATGTGCAACAAATATGACTCGCTATGTCACTGAACTACCTAGCTAGCCAGCTAGTTAGCGACTTACATCTTGTGCACATAGCTAAATTGATAGAAAACATTAAATGTTTAGTTAACTGTCACTTACGGTGCGTTCGAGCGCATCTGCAAGTAAGCCAGCTGCGCGAGATTCCCGAAAAACTATGCCAGAATCTTGCGGAAGTTGCGCGATAAGCCCTCCAAACCCTGCAGCCATCGCAGGGGTTTGGAGGGCTTATCGCAACTTCAGCAAGATTCTCGGCATTTTTTGGGAATCTAGCACAGCCGGCTTACTTGCAGATGCGCTGGAACGCACCCTTAATGTTATTTAGCAAGCTAGCTAGCATGATTGCTCACCAAATATAACTAGCTAAGCTAATGGTGAAATAGCAAGCTAGCTAGTTTGCTAGCCTGGCTAACAAGCTAGTTAAATCATTAAAAACAGTGAATGGCTATTATTTGGCTACTTAGCTAGTGTTGAGCTGCGAGCATTTCACAAGCTGGCATTTACATGCACCAAATATGACGTTAGCCAACTACTGAAGTTGGTAATCTAACTTGCTGGCTAAGTTAGCCAGCTGACAGTTAGTTTGCTCACCCAGCAAGCCGTACTTGGTGAATATAAATCACTAGAAAACAGTGAATAAAGATTATTTGGGTATTTAAGTAGCATTAAATGAGCTAACAGACATGAATTAGCCATGCAGCTAGGTCAGCTATGCGTTGACAAGGCTGAGTAGCTTGTTTGCTAGCTACCGAATTTTTAAGCAAACATTGACAAAGATGCTTGGCAATGCAAGTAAATTGGCGCCAGTTGCAAAACTTGATATCTAGCAAGATAAGCAAAACTAAGTGAATGTAGAGTGGCAAACTAATTAGCATTGTAATGTGGTAAATAGCCACTAGATGGCAGTATTGACTTTTTTTTGTGAAGCCCAGTCTGAAGCTAGGTTGGGCATGTCCAGGGCATGCCCAGAAGGGAAAGAATCCCAGAATGGGGAGGGGCTGGACAAGAGTATATAAGGAGAAAAAAATTGAGAGAGTAGTAGTAGTAGGAGAAATTGCAAGAAGGATACATTTGACCAGACCTGTCACTCTTTTCAAGACCTGTTCAGCTTTTTGTGGATTTCTGCCTGTGTTGGAGCATTTTCCTGTCCCAGGACATCACAACAGAGCAGCCCATCTCCATTACAGGGAACTGTAAATATCTTATATTTTTTTATTTTATTTCAATCTTGGTCAGTAGGGTAGAGAATAGATTGGTTCTGTTTGTTTAATTAAATCTGTTGAAGTTTAACAATTTTGTCTGTCATCCCTTGCTGTCCGTGACGTCATAACAAATTGACGCCATAACAAATTGGGGGCTCGGGTCCGGGGTAGACCATTGCGCGAGTCATTTATTGAAAATCTAAAATTTCAAATTGTGAAATTGTTTTTGAATTTTCCTATATATATATTGACAGATCAACAGCAATGGATGATTTCTTGGCATCACCAACCGTAGAGGTTTTGAAGTCTTTTAAAAGACAGAACTGCTAGAAATATGCAGACAGTTAGAGCTGACAGATGTAAAAACCAGCCATGCGAAAAGCAAGACTGGCTAGAGAGATTGTTGAATATTACATTGATGAAAATGTGTTTGCACCAGGAGATCTAGAACAGTTTCGGTGGAAAAATCCCAATGTAGAATTGGAACTTAAATTAAAAATGCTAGAGATTGAAAGGGAGGAAAAAAAGAAAAAACAAAGGCAGTTTGAGTTAGAAAAATTAGCAAGAGAAGAAAAAAAAAAAAGGGAGGAAAAAAAAAAGAAAAAAACAAAGGCAGTTTGAGTTAGAAAAAATTAGCAAGAGAAGAGAAAAAAAGAGGAAAAGAGCAGAAAGAGAGAGACAAAAGACAGAGAGATTTCGATTTAGAAAAAATTAGACAGGGAAGAAAGGCTCCAAATGGAGCTACTAAAAATAAAAATTCAGGCTGAAAATAAATTTCACGCCAGCCAGGAGGTAAAGCTGGTGCCTCCATTTTCAGAGAAGGAGGTTGATAAGTATTTCCAGTGCTTTGAGAAGGTAGCTAAGAGTTGTCAGTGGCCAAAGGAACACTGGCCTCTGATGTTGCAAACTGTCCTCAAGGGTAAAAAGCTCAACAAGCCTATTCGGCTTTGTCTGCAGATGATTCCTCTGATTATGAGGTTGTCAAAAGGTTATTTTGACCGCTTATGAGTTGGTTCAGAGGCTTACCGACAGAAATTCAGAGGTCTGAAGAAATCTGACAATCAGACTTATGTTGAATTTGCTAACGAGAAGAAGGTTTGCTTTGAGCGCTGGTGTACTTCTATGGAGGTCAAGGATGATTTCAACTCACTAAAAGAGATGGTGTTAGTTGAAGAATTCAAGAACTGTGTCAAGGATGATATTAAGACCTACCTTAATGAGAAGCAAGCACTGAATTTGCAATCAGCTGCCAAGTTTTGTGGGATAATACAAAACATCTTTTGCATTCTTATCATCTTATTATCATCAGTATTATTATCAAAACATCTTTTGTATTATTATTATCTTTTACTGCTTAAAACATCTTTTATGTCAATACCCCAAAGCTTATAAACCTATTTACCCAGAATGTGTGTCTGTGTGTGAGAGGAACTGTACAGAGGACCAAGGTCAAAGTGGCACAGGAATTCACAGTTTCTGCCAAGAAAAAAACGCCCTAAGCGCAGTCCAAAGTGGCATCAGGTATCCCGTAACTGCCTTTCAGTGACCTGTCCAAAGTAGACTGGACAATACTAAGAAGAAAAGGCGGAGCTGATTAGACTACGGTTATAGACAGATCTACAGCCAATTGATGTACAGCTAAAGGACTGTGGATTATAAGAACTGATGCCGGCAACGCCTGGCAGAAAGCGCTCTCAAACTGTGGCCAAGAACATCCCTCTGTTACAGTTTGTAATTTTTACTCTTTGTCTGTTATAAATTTACTATATTTCAATCACAATCTGGTCAAGTATTTATTTCAATTGTCTTCCACCCTTAACGAACACCACCGGGTAACAAGAGGTAATTTTCCCCACAAATCTGGTGACCCCGGCGTGGAGGGGAAGATTCTTAGGTCTGACCAGAAAACTTCGGTCAGAATTTGGACAACGCCTTGGCGACAATCGCCAGACACTTCACAGCGGCCCAAAGACAGAGGTAGGCAGAAGCTTTTTAATCTGCATAGGATAGAATACGAAGTGTCTGACGTTTGACGGAAAGGTATAAAATTATATTATTATACTTTTGTATGATTTCAGTAACAGACACAGGGTAATATTCTATACTGGTTTTCTGTGTGCGCATTCCAATACCCAACTCTAAAGACTAGTCTAAATAAAAGTCCTAGGTGAAAAGTGAAATAAAAAGTGGATGCGGGGCGTTATATGACATAAAATAAAAAAAAAAAAAAATCCGTTGCAAGTAAGCCAGAGAAATACCCAAGGGATATTTTAATTTGAAACGTGTGGGCGACGGTGGACACGGTAGGATACAAAGGACTTAATAGGTTAGGTGGGGGGCGTCAGCCACTGAGTTCTGAACGGTCTAGAGGTCCTATCACGGGAGATCCATTCAGATCGCCTTACAAGTTAATACACTGCGTGTATGTGACAAGAGTAAAAGGAAGTGGAGAAGAAACTTGCAGATCACATAACAATAAAATATCAATCAAGGACTTG
Source organism: Gymnothorax javanicus (assembly GCA_029692085.1). NCBI lineage: Eukaryota > Metazoa > Chordata > Actinopteri > Anguilliformes > Muraenidae > Gymnothorax > Gymnothorax javanicus. Next base: position 103,626,182 of record CM056193.1, on the reverse strand, counting down.
GCCATTGGACTGTGCATGTAGAGATCAGGACCTGAGTGTATATTATTGTAAATACACGCTGGTGGTGGAGTGAGTGAATTGGGAATGGAGCAAGGAATGTTTTCGAGTGCTGTTGGCAGGTGCTATAAGTGCTGAGGTGTATGTGTGTGTATGCTGAGCTCAGATTGTGTGTGTGGAAGTCAATGTGAATGAACCGAACTCTGTGAGTGTCTGTAAACAACTGCATTGCTGGCATATTTGTTAGTTCTGTCTTTGTTAGATTGAATACAGTTGTCATTCTATTACATGAAGTGCTCATATAGAGGCCCACAATAAAATTAGCATTTATTCAAGATTAATTTCAGGTGCCCGTTGATTAGCCTATATTTACAGTATTTTATGGAATTCTTAGAGTAATTGCAGGATTGGTAAAAAGTGAAGTTGGTCAGAGTAAGTGAAATTAGTTGGTCCGAGTAAGTGAAGTTGGTGTAAGTGGAGTCGGTTAAAGCAGGAGTTTAGCCATTTTAATGGCTGTGGTTGGTTAAAGTAAGTGGAATTAATTTGGATGGTAAACAGAGAGCGGGAGTTTAGCCATTTTAATGGCTGTGGAGTTATAAAAGGACAAAGTTGGTAGAAGTGAGCAGAATAATTATTCCTTGTGAAATCAAATAAAAGTCCCTATTTCTTGATTCAATAAGCGTATGCCCTTCTTGAACGATCAGTAACTATAAACAGAGGGAAGTTTAGAGGAAGTAATAATTGAGCGTCAATTACATGAGCGTGGATAAAGTGTTTCTAATGTGGCTAACTGAATTGCTTTGAGATGCAGGACAAAGTCCAATATTTAAATGCTCTAATATTTGGCGGAAGTAATTCATTGCTGAGAAAACCACTACTAATATCCTCTATGAGCGTGAAGTAATTACACCATTTGAATTTGTTCAATATTTGCAAAATTGTAAAGAGCTAGAAAATATAAGCAGTTTTCTGTAAATAATTAGACTGTGTGAGATTGGTGTGCTAGAAGCATATCTCAGAAAAGAAAATGAAGGAAAAGTACAAACAAGAATAACACTGTGTGTTCAAAATTTGCCAAAGTACTGTTTAACACTGTATATAGTAAGAGACTCTGTGCCAAATTTTATTGATACAGAAGGTTTCTCAAGTATTGAAAATTTTCAATTGATATTTGAAAAAAGATCAGAGAAGTACCTGGAAATATAAAATATAATATGAAATTTAATGGTACATATTAGATTTATAAAAATAAAATAAAAAATCAAGTGAACTATTGTGGGATTAGAGACTGGATGGGTTTTTTAGATGGAGGAATGCAGAGTCAAAACAATAGAGGAATGGAGCCTTATTGACCGAAGCAGATTAGGGAGCACAGATAAGTGAAAGGTCAACATGCAGAAGTCAGAGAACAGAGAATGATGCATTGTGATTGAGCAAATGTGACTGGAAGCTTTCCTGACCGAAGAAATGCAAATGAATTTATGAAAAATCTTTTCTCCATTTCAAACAGGGACTATCAACCAGTGATTCTACATGGGAAAAAAACTAAGAGGGCATGATAACCTTAATCTTTTTTAACTTCTACAGGAAAGGATCCAAGCGAGTGGAAAAGCGGCAAAATTATGTTGATGAAGTTTTTGTTCATTGTTGTATGCATCTAACTCATTCAATTGAAACTTTTCCACAGAGGACTCACTGCAGAAGATAAGGAATGAAAAAAAAATCTGAAAGTGATTTGCTGGCCAGCTAAGATTCAGCTGCGGAGTTCTAAAAATAAATTGGGGAAATCCAATTGAGTATTAACACAAGACTAAATTCAAAAGGTGGACCACCATATAATTGAAAAAAAGTCGACTAATAACGTGATCACATTCTAAATTTATTTTTGATTAGGCTGACAAAATCTTTTATTCTGACTAGTAGTGAGAAGGACAGGGACTTTCGAATAAAAGGTACTGACTGACTGACTGACTGACTGAGCTGACCAGATTTGGGATGATTGTTTACCTTTTATGTGCTGGGAGCCCAACAGAAAAATTATTACAGTTGAATGTTCAATCGTACCCATTTTTTTTGCGAATCATAAAAAAAAAGAAGTTGCATATTGTAACACAGTCTAAAAGCAACTCCACCCGGTTCTGCTGAGGATATGGGGAATTGACACTATGGCTGGGGCTAATAAGCCCTGACTGTGCATCTCCTCCATGCTTTTAGCGGAACCCTAGACAGAAGGCGGATTGCTCAATCATGATTAATTGAAAAAAAAAACACTTTGAAAAGAAATTATTGTTACTGTCCCATTTTTGACCTGGAATACAGAGGAATACCAAATCATGAATATGCTGCAAAAAATAAATAAATAAATAAATTAAATTAATTAAATAAATAAATATTAATGCAAAATTGACAGGAGCTCAGTAGCAAGGATGAGCAAATTTAGTAATTATGAATTTTTAAATAAAATTAATTTATCAAGGTGGCACATGCACTGTGATCGACAAGGCAGTGTATTGCAAACAATTCCAATGAAATTGATGATTTTGTAAAACACATTCAGACCAAGCGAAAATACACAAGACAAAGTTCTTGAATTGGGATTTATTCGGCAGGTAAAGAAAGGATCTAAGTGAATTCCATCGACTCTTTTGCTTGATTTCGTTTTACAGATTTATTGATTTTTATAGATGTTTTAGTTTCCCCATTTTATTATCTGCCAATTATCATTGTACACTACTTTGATTCAACTTTGTTGTTTTAAATGTTCTCTATAAATAGACCTGACTTGACTAATGTTGCTGAAGGAATTTTTGTTGTTACTGTTATAATTCCTCTAAATAGTGTTAAGTGCGCATAGATTTTATTACATTATAGTTTTACTGCTTAAAAACAAAATAATATACACTTACATAATAAGTATAATATATATATATATATATGTATATATATATAGTAATATATACTAGAAATGTCAATGCTTATTTTTTGTTCTCCCTTCAGGCTCTGAGAAAACTGTCCGTGGGAAAGTACAGATGGGAGGGTACATGCACCTGGATAGGAGTTATGGACTCATGTCTGGGAAATGTCCCAACTTAGCAAGATAACAGAATTGTTTCTATCTGTACCAGGCCTTGAAACTGAGCCCCTAAGCACAAGATGTGACTCCTCCAAGCGCATCCCTAGAGCAGAAATCTTCAAAAGAATAAAATGTTTGTGTAATTTTGTGATTGATTGCTTGAAGGATGCCTGGCTAGAAGGGTATGGGTCATTCCATGAAAAAGAGAGCCAAAAGTGTGACATAACTGTTCAAATTTGAAACAAAAGATTTTGCATGAAGTACTGGTTCACTTTTGTTGGCGTTCCCCATGAGTCAAAATGTGACACAAGTTAAATGGCAAGATCTACTATTGGATGCAAGAGGCAAGGTGTTGAGCGTTCAGCGTTGCCGATGTAACAAGGACACTGAAACTAACACAAAAAGTATGCAATAAAAATTTTATTTCAAAAATATAACAAAGTCTCAACTTGTTCAATTAGTATAACAGAGAACAAACTTAAAACCAACCAGCAATTTGGCAATGCCCAGTTGTGCTCTAAGGTCTGAACATGTTTGGCAGGGCTTTGATAAGTCACTCATTGGTTATGTTCATCTGAGGACGGAACAAATGCAATATTCTGCATTTGTCAATGCAAAAAAATATTTTGACACAATAAGAAAAGTTTTTCCAATTCAAATAAATTTTGGTTGACGACTGATTCAATGAATAGACATATATGTGATCTTAAACAACAAAAATGTTTATTTTTTCATCTATATTTATCAGTGCATTTTTTCATCTGTGTACTACATTCACTGATTGGTGCAAACTCCTAAGTGCAATTATAGCCTTTTATTCAACACTTTAAGACTTAAGGCATTAACGCCACCTACCGGGCTAAAAGTGTGAGCATCAGTGTTACGGTGTGCCAGAAATGAGGGAACTGAGAAAGGTGCGATTAAATCGTTATTTTCCTGTAGTTAATTAATCCAAATTAACTTCGCGACCAAAAGCGATGCACCACTCCTTAAAACCGTGAAAGCGGCAGGCCAAATTATGAATCCCTATAGAAAACATACTTGTGTTGAAAATCGGTGATTTACCAAAAGATTTTAAGTGATTGAACGTCACTTCATTCGAACGTAACTTTCTGGGACACAAAAATACTAACCTGCTCAGCTTCCTTCATGAAGACGATAGACTGGTTCCCAGATAAGTAGTAGGAGGTTCGAAAGGAAATCCATATCTATGACCACTGTGAGACCCCAAGGGGATACAGCAGATCGGGCAGCGAGCTCGGCTCATGTTGAACGTAACTTGGAAAAAACCTGTATGTTTTCTGAGATAATATTTTGGACAGTTATGCAACAGATTAATATCAACACGTTGGTGCAAAAATCTAGATAATATATTATGTTTCCTGGGTTTTCTCACCACTGTTTCAACGTAACTTTTCAGGACACCATGAGTTACGTTCGCAACAATATTTTAAGCGCTAATTGCAGTGTTATACATCTGGATTTCCCAGTTAATTGCCGTTGTGGGTTAATCACTTGGAATTGATGTTAAGAACAAATGCCATTTCAGACAGACTTTTATTTAAAAATTCGTAGAATTTTACATGCAAAGTCTGAGGGCAATGAATGTCACAAATTTGGACACTTTTTATCCACAAGTTTTTCAAAGACATGCAGTTTTTTATTTATCTTTTTCAGAAGACCAATTATATTGCCTGGGTTAGCTTTTTTTATATATACTCTGGCCTTCATGCATGGCATTTTCTATAGGTGGCATCCAATTTTGTAAATCATATAGTCCTATAAAAAATGCAGGGTCTCTGGCTCTCTATTTCATGGAATGACCCATATAAAAATTGCTTGTTGAAATTATTTAGCGGAGACCAACCTCTGACTGCTGTGGACATAGAGTCCCTGTTTGCACTCTCATTCTGCAGAATTATATTGCAATAAACTGTTGATCATGTTTCTTTAAATAAATTAAAAAAAAAAAACATTTTGTTCCCATTGTTTCAAAGAAGTCCTATCTAATAATACTGCATGTCCTGGACTCAAGGACACCTCTCTATCAAATCCTGAGATTGAATACTTTGTTGATGGTTTGGCGTCAAGAGTCGATAAAGGCAAACCATGTGTTGGATATGCTGTCTGTACTCATGAAACTGTGTTAATTGTAACCCTTTGCACACCAAACATGTTGATCCAATCAGTTTGGCTGACACCTTTGCAGACAGAGGAGCAAGGGCAACAGCCAAACACACTCTTGTGGGGCTATTACACCAATCTGAAGACTCAATTTCATGTGACCTGCTGTGAGCAGAGCATGATGCTGCTCCCCCACAAGAAAAACGTCAATGGACATCACATGGAACACAACACACTGATGACAGGTGGATGGGACCCAATGGTAAACCTATATTGCCAAAATCCCTCTTCCATATTGCTGCAGATTTGGTGCATGGGCAGTGCCATGTACCAAGAGGAGGGACCAAGGGGTTAATAGAGCAAAGTTACTATCACTTATTTACTAAAAAAAATTTCTAAGAAATGTCCAACATGACAAAGATGGGTAGTAGTACAGAAGGGGCAATCCTACACCCCCTGGGCCATTCCACGTTTCATACATTTAACACCATGTGAGGGGAAGAGGTATGCATTAGTACTGATATGACCTTTTTTCTAAATGGGGTAGAAGCTATAGATACAATCTCAGTAGCAAAAATCCTGAGTAGAGAAATTATTCCCAGGTGGGGAATTCCAAAGACATTGTATAGTGACAATGGGTCAGAATTTAGGAATGAAGTGTTGACCTACATGGGAGCAAAATTAGGAATAGGACTGAAAAAGCATTGTGCATATCATTACATAATCAGCAGGATTAGTGGAGAACTAATGGAACCCTGAAAGCAAAACTGGCAAAAAGCCATGTACTCCACTAATTTGACCTGGGTTGAGGCCCTCCCACTGGCACTATACTCTATCGCCAGCAACCAGCGAAGGACACTTTTCTTTCACCACATGAATTACTCACTGGGAGGCCCATGCTTGGGCCTCCAGGAGACCCCTAACCTGGTCCCCACCGCAGCCTTGCTGCAAACAGATCTGTCAGATTATATGCGGACTTTGGGCAACATGACTAAGCTTTCTCTCGCCAGGTGCAAGCAGCAAATTCCACAGGAGGCGAGGACAACGGCACCCGGCCCCAGGGGTGACTTCTGGCGACTGGGTCTGGTTAAAGGCACCAGGCCGTCCACGTTGGAGACGAACCGATCTGGGGTGGGACCGTTCAAGATCACTGAGGTTTCCGACCGTGCAGTCTTGGTCGAAAAGGAGGAGATAAGACCTGGCATCATTTTGCACACTGTGCAAAAGCAAGACCGCCGGGCGGTCACTAGAGCAGGTAAGAACTAACCTGTTGTCATTCAGGACATCAACAAGGAAGATGGAGATGGAGAATCGAAGGAGGGTGAGAAACGTAATGAATTGTGGCTAGGAATAGGAAAGGAGGATTAGCTCTCCTTGTAGGATTTTCTTTACTTTTTAGTAGGCGCTTTGCTATCGCTGAACGCACTCAGAAAGATGCCCATACGACACCTACACCACACTAAGAATTCATGAAAGACATGTTGATGGTTGCGGCAGTAGTAGGAGGACTAATAGCAGGAGGAGCATTCACCAGCCTGGTCTTGCAGTATATACATCGTTGGGTCCTAACACATACATTACCGGAAAACACGGACAAGACTAACTTCAATGCACATCCCAAAAGTAGCGTGAAAATAGCAAGTATTATAGTAATCTTGGCCTTGGTACTGGTAACAGACGCAGCTACAGTGAACTCAGACCGCTGTGGAGCCAAGGTAATTTTAAAAAGGTGGACCCGGACAGTGAGAACACATTTTAATTTGATTTATGTAACATAATCAACTGTGGTACTGACCCCTCCAAATGGAGGGGGTATGAAAGATATTGAGTTAGAGGAGTACCGAGATGACCCCATAGGCCTGGAGGCCGGGGGACTTGCCTAACCTCGCCCGACGAGGCGACTATGTTACTGTACCAACAGGTGACCGGGAATGTGACAGGAAGTGACAGTGGGTGTGTCCTCCAGAACCCTACGCCCAACTGCCCCATTGGAAATCCCTACTGTAAACATGGACAAGGCGGAGGAGCAGGTTGGGCTTGCTGGAAGTGGGCGGAGAAGTGCTCAGACCTGCCTAACCTCAGAAAACAACTTCTGACTGATCCTGAATTTCAGCGAGCCTACTGCCGGGAGATTCTGGGGTTGTCTGAGGAGGAGTGTGAATGAGATTTGAGAGGATGAAGGGTATTAGCCCGTAAATTTATGACATTAGAGTGTGCTCATGTGCTCATGTGCTAGATCCATATTCGTGATAGTGGCTGATGAGTGCACTTGCACATATGAAGTAAAAATTAAAATGCGGAATATGCAGATTTGCTGTAGGACCAAAAGGTTTTGCTTGGAGGCGGATGCTGGGCGGCAACTAGCCAAGCCGATCTCCACTGGCGTCATGGCCAAGCCATGGTCATGTGGATCCCTGAGTTGTCAAGGGTGAAGGGGGCACCCAGGAGGGGTCCCAGTGGTCAAGTAGAGCCCGGAGGTCAGGTTTTGCTTCGCTGCGCTAGGATGCTAATGCAATCACCCCATTGATAGCAATATGTAACGTAGGTGCTCACAGCACAAAAGGGTGAGAATGTAATCGCTTCAGCACTTAGTGTTGCCCCCATAAAATGGGGCCAAAGGAGGGAGTTGTGGGATAATACAAAACATCTTTTGCATTCTTATCATCTTATTATCATCAGTATTATTATCAAAACATCTTTTGTATTATTATTATCTTTTACTGCTTAAAACATCTTTTATGTCAATACCCCCCAAAGCTTATAAACCTATTTACCCAGAATGTGTGTCTGTGTGTGAGAGGAACTGTACAGAGGACCAAGGTCAAGAGTGGCACAGGAATTCACAGTTTCTGCCAGAAAGAAAAACGCCCTAAGCGCAGTCCAAAAGTGGCATCAGGTATCCGTAACTGCCTTTCAGTGACCTGTCCAAAGTAGACTGGACAATACTAAGAAGAAAGGCGGGAGCTGATTAGACTACGGTTATAGACAGATCTACAGCCAATTGATGTACAGCTAAAGGACTGTGGATTATAAGAACTGATGCCGGAGCAGCGCCCAAGCAAGCGCTCTCAAACTGTGGCCAAGAACATCCCTCTGTTACAGTTTGTAATTTTTTACTCTTTGTCTGTTATAAATTTACTATATTTCAATCACAATCTGGTCAAGTATTTATTTCAATTGTCTTCCACCCTTAACGAACACCACCCGGGTAACAAGAGGTAATTTTCCCCACAGTTTGCAGGCGAATATGTTCTAACACATAAGTCCAAATTTCAGTCTAGCAGTAACAATAGATGGTCCCAATTTCAGAAAAAAAGGTAACGGTGATACCCAAGATTCCTCACCCAAAGACAAAGACAAATCTGGTGATGGTGCTCAGAAATCCAGTAAAAGGTCTGAACAAAGTGTGAAAGCTGACAGTGACAAAAAGTGGTCTAGTTTGCAATTATTGCAAGAAATCTGGTCATGTTACAACTAACTGTTGGTTCCTTAAAGCTAAGAAAAAAGAACAAGAAAAGGATACCAAACCCAATGCCTTTGTGAAGACAAGGTTAGAAACCCCTGTAGTAAATGGCCGATCTGCTAAATTGCCTGCTCCTTGTGAGGCTAAAAGCCTGATACTGCTGACTTTGTGAGGGAGGAATTCCTTCCATTTGTGTCAGAGGATTTGTGGCTCTGAATGAGCATTCTCCTCCTGTCCCCATATATATCCTAAGGGATACGGGCTTCTCAGTCACTTTTGTTGATGGACTCCTTGGAGTTCACGTGATGAGACGCTTCTGGGGATTTCATACTTGTACAAGGTATTGAAGGGAGGACTGTATCTGTACCCCTGCGCTCTGTATTCTTGAAGTCAGATTTAGTTACAGGACAGGTAAAGGTGGGACTTATGTCAAGTCTACCTATCAAGGGTGTTTCTCTGTTGCTAGGCAATGACCTGGCTGGGGCAATGTAGTTCCCCTGTTCATCTTACTTCACAGCCGAGCACTGAAGATGGCGATGAAGACCCATCTCTGTATCCTTCCTGTGCAGTGACTCGTGCTATGGCCAAGAAGGCTCAAGAAGAAGATGATGTGGTGCCGTCAGCACCTTGAAAAGTCATGACTCAGGTGGTTAGCCTCATGACTCTGTTCAGCCTACTATGGTTTCTCCGTTTGAGGACTTATCAGACACTTTTATCAGTTCTCTATTCAGCCAGCCAGATGGGTCTGGTGATTCTGATGTGTCTGGAGACTTGTCTCTGTCCAGAAAGCGGTTGATTCAGGAACAAACCAATGATCCTGAAATTTGTGTACTAAAAAGGAGAGCCCTTCCTGATGAAGAAATAGACACAGTTCAGTTGGGTATTATCTCAAGGATGGAGTGTTGATACGGAAGTGGCGCCCTCCTGATATCCCTGCCAATGCAGATTGGGCAGTGGTCAAGCAAATTGTTGTTCCAAAGGTCTACAGGAATGAGATCTTAACAATGGCTCATAGTTTGCCTTTAGGAGGTCATCTTGGTGTTAACAAGACTGTTGATAAGATCATGAAACACTTCTTCTGGCCTGGACTTCGGAAAGATGTTTCCAACTTTTTGCAAAACCTGTCACACTTGTCAGGTAGTTGGAAAACACCAGTTAGACCCACCTGTAGCTCCATTGCAGCCTATCCCAGCATTTTGGGAGCCCTTCTCCAAGGTCATTGTTGATTGTGTTGGTCCATTACCCAAGACTAGATCTGGAAATCAGTACTTGTTGACAATCATGTGTGCATCTACCAGATTCCTGAAGCCATACCTCTACGAACAACATCAAGGCAACTGCAATTTTGAAGGCTTTGATAAAGTTCTTCACGTTGTTTGGCCTTCCCAGGGAAATTCAGTCAGATCAAGGTAGCAATTTCACTTCTGGATTGTTTCAGCAGGTTGTGTATGAACTAGGTGCGAAGCAGATTCTTTCAGTGCCTATCATCCAGAGAGTCAGGGGTGCCTTAGAGCGGTTTCATTCCACTCTCAAGACAATGATGAGGACTTATTGTTATGACCATGAGAAAGACTGGGATGAAGGTGTTCATATGCTGTTGTTTGCAGCTAGGGAAGCAGTGCAGGAGTCTACTGGATTCAGTCCGTTTGAGTTAGTGTTTGGCCATGAAGTGAGAGGACCTTTGCTATTGTTGAGTGAACAATGGCAAGAGAAAGAGCCGCATATCAGTCTGTTAGACTATGTTAGCAAGTTCAAGGAAAGACTGCGTGCAGCTTGTGACCTAGCCAAAGAGAACTTGAAATCAAGTCAGGAAAAATGAAAACTTGGTATGATCATAAGGCTAGAAGCCGTGAGTTTAAACCAGGAGACAAAGGCCCTTGTGTTGTTTTCCCTTGCAGTCCAATCCATTGCAGGCTAGATTTCATGGTCCTTATGAAATTCTGACAAAACTCAATGATCTCAATTACATTGTGAAGACTCCAGATAGGAGAAAGCCAAAACAGTTGTGTCACATTAACATGCTGAAGCCTTATCATGATAGGAATGCTAGGGTTGCAGCTGTCACTTCAGATCCTCCTATGGCGAGACTTGTGAAGATGAGGGGAGTTTCAAGATGATGAACCTAGAATTAAAGCTGAAGTTCTTTCATGTAAATTGTCAAATTCTGAAGTGTTGCAAAATCTTGATGTAAAACTCCAGCACTTAGAACCCTCACAGAAAAGATCAGTTTGAGAGGTTGATCAAGAAATATAAAGATCTATTTCCTGATGTTCCAAAGAGAGTTTCTATAGCCTCTCATGATGTAGATGTTGGTGATGCCAAACCAATAAAACAGCATCCGTGCGGATGAATCCTGAAAAGAGAAAAGATTGCTGAGAAAAGAGGTTGAGTACATGTTAGAACATGATATTATCAGACCCTCTAACTCAGATTGGAGTTCACCCTGTGTTCTAGTTCCAAAACCTGATGGAAGTACTAGATTCTGTACAGATTATCGCAAAGTCAATGCTGTAACTAGAACTGATGTGTTTCCAATACCTAGGATTGATGATTATGTCGATAGAGTAGGGCAAGCAAAGTTTCTGACCAAGATTGATTTATTGAAGGGTTATTGGTGTGTGCCTTTAACTGAGAGGGCCAAGAGCATCTCTGCTTTTGCCACACCATCTGGGTTATACCAGTATGAAGTCCTACCCTTTGGCATGAAAAATGCCCCAGCCACGTTCAAAGGATGATACAGTCTACAATCGCCGGATTGCCACACGGGTGCGTACATCGGCGACCTGATCACATGGAGTGACTCCTGGGAAGAACATCTGAAAGATGTGGAGACATTGTTCAGCGCTTGACCCAGGCTAACCTGACTGTTAACCTGAACAAGAGTGACTTTGGTTGTGCTACTGTCACGTATCTTGGCTCGTCATAGGCCAGGGTAAGGTGGCACCCATAAATGCTAAAGTCCAAGCCATCATGGACTTTCCAGTTCCTGACAACAAAAAAAGCTTTGCCGCTTCCTTGGAATGATCGGGTACTACCGCAAGTTCTGCAAGAACTTTGCTGAGATTGCTCTCAGTCTCACCAACCAACTGAAGAAAGGCGTAAAGTTCACTTGGGATGAAGCATGCCAAAGAGCCTTCGATCGCCTGAAGTCTCTGCTGTGTTACTTCCCGTGCTCAAATCTCTGACTTCAACAAACCGTTCTCCATGGCGGTCGATGCTAGCGACCAAGCTTGTGGATCTGTGCTCCTACAGAGAAGTGACTCTGATGACATTGAGCATCCCGTGGCATACTTCTCCAGGAAGTTCAATCGCCACCAAAAGAACTATTCCACAATTGAGAAGGAGCTGTTGGCTCTGGTTCTATCCTTGCAACACTTTGAGGTTTATGTTTGTACAGGGCAAAAGCCAATGAGTGTATATACTGACCACAATCCGTTAATGTTTTTTGAGTAAGATGAAAAACAAGAATCGGAGATTGTTGAATTGGAGTTTGATTTTACAGGAGTTTGACTTGGAAATCAAGCATGTAAAGGGTACTGACAATGTAATTGCTGATTGCTTATCCGTGTTTGAGTAGGTGTATATATATCACGTGTTTATTAGCATATTGTATTATATGTATATATACACAAGTGTCAACTTTACCATTTTTTGTATTGAAAAGAAAAATTTTGCCTTTATAAGTCAAAATTTTTTCCTTTTTAGAATGGAGGTGTAATGTGGTAAATAGCCACTAGATGGCAGTATTGACTTTTTTTTGTGAAGCCCAGTCTGAAGCTAGGTTGGGCATGTCCAGGGCATGCCCAGAAGGAAAGAATCCCAGAATGGGAGGGGGCTGGACAAGAGTATATAAGGAGAATTGAGAGAGTAGTAGTAGTAGGAGAAATTGCAAGAAGGATACATTTGACCAGACCTGTCACTCTTTTCAAGACCTGTTCAGCTTTTTGTGGATTTCTGCCTGTGTTGGAGCATTTTCCTGTCCCAGGACATCACAACAGAGCAGCCCATCTCCATTACAGGGAACTGTAAATATCTTATATTTTTTTATTTTATTTCAATCTTGGTCAGTAGGGTAGAGAATAGATTGGTTCTGTTTGTTTAATTAAATCTGTTGAAGTTTAACAATTTTGTCTGTCATCCCTTGCTGTCCGTGACGTCATAACAAATTGACGCCATAACAGCATAGTCTCACCAGGCAAAGCAAACAAATAGCCATGGCAAGGTGCTGGAAATTTCCAACGCATTTTGAACTCGTTCTGCCTGGGAATCAGGAGGATCATGGGACGTGTAGTTTTTAGACTACAAGGAGGATTAGCATGGTGGGCAAAAATTGAAATGATGTCAATTATAGTATACTGTGGTCAAGAAAAACAAAATTTTTTGTTATTCAAAAATATGAAGCAAAATCTCTAAATCAATGGAGGCTAGAAAACAACGGGGAGTGCTTCAAAAGTGAATATATTAAAAAGTCTGTGTAATTGGAACAGGCCATGAGATTTTATGAGTTTGGTTCTGGTGAGTATCGACTTAAAAGTGTTGTGGTGCAAAGATCTGTGGGAATGTGGCATGTTTACGATTTTGTGTTGCTGGTTATTTGAAAAGGGTAGACATCTGACAAACCTTTGTTACAGCTTAGCTGTATACTTTTGTAGGCCTGTATTAGCTATCTATGTTTCCAACAACAGATATGGCATCCAAAAATATGAATGGAGAGGATGTTATGGACGTGGATACATTTGCACAGAGCATGCTACATAGCGTGCCTCCTGCTGGTCAACAAGCAAAGGTTTTCGTAGGCTTGCAGTTGGAGCAGACAGAACCAGGATAGCAAGTAGAAAATTTTTCCAGCCATTTTGGCGATATATCCATACATGCCAACTCTACCGCTTTTGGCGGTAGACTACCGCTTTTGGGGCTTTTTTTTTCAGAATGAAATGCCTCGGAAGCAGTAGTCTACTGCCAAAAGCGGTAGAGTTGGCATGTATGTATATCTAACCTTACTCTTTTAGCACAAACAGCTTCATTTCTGTCAAGTTACGTTACCTCCGCCCAACGAAGTTGGCAGGAGGTTAGGTAATCATTACCGTTTGTCTGTTGGTTGATTTGTTGGTTTGTTTATAAGCAGGATTAAGCAAAAAGTTATGGATGGATTTTCCTCAAATTTGGTGGAATGATTAAGTATTGTTCAAGAAAGAGGTGTTTCAATTTTGGGAGGTCAAGGTCAAACGTCAAGGTCAAGGGCATGCAAAAGGTCAAAAACACATTAAAAACATATTTGCGCTAAGACTACAGGACTGTATAAACACAGGGGTTGCTAGCTAATACTGGCAAAAATAACATTGAGTACATTGGCGGAGGTACTTGCGCTCTCTGAGCGCAGCTCTAGTCATATGGTTGTGACATGAATTTTTTGGATCTAACTAGGAAGTGGAAAATTTGCCAGTCATAAAATTTGCATTGATGTAAGAAAACATCTCATTACCTGGCAAGCTTACCCACCTGCGACTCCGTCGGTCTTCCCCTCTTGTCCAGCTAGGGATTTCAAGGGCGAAAGTGAGTCTTGATTGCAGTTAATTACTTGGGTCAGAAAATGGACGGGATGGCCACATCGTTCAGAATTCCTTTAGGACAAACCAGCAATTTCAATCAGAGATTTCTCTCATAGTCCTCAAGAAGACAACAAATTCACAAATTACAAGCTCTTATATTTGTATACTAACTGTATTTGCAAACATGTCTACTTCATATGTTCTGTTCGCAATAGCCCGTTGCTATTCCATCGTGCCCAAACTTTAACTGCAGTAAAGAGCAAATTTTGTCTCTAGCCCTGTGTTTTTGTAGCCCCTTTATACTGCCCAAAATAAACTGTAGGCATTATCATGAACAGTCCTCTATACAATAAAGTGAATGGTGCATCAATTCAATGCTACTTGCGACGGCTGTCGCTCATAGATCAGCGGTCTTCGATTAATTCCATCCAGCAAACTGACATGACATCATCTGATATCTGGTAAACAGCTTTGGTTTACGCCCTAACCCCTAACCCTGACCCTAACCCCAAACCTCACCATAACCTAAAATTTAACCTTATCCTTAGCGCTAAATGTCAGTTTTGCAAATGGAAATAAGTGATGACCTAGATCGGCACAGGGTTGAGGGCGTCTCTGACGTGGTGAGCAAGAACATTAAATTGTTGCAGCTGATGTCTGTACTGCAAATGCAAAGGGAAGGCATAATGCATAAATATGCTAAAATCTCGAGCTGCTGTTGGAAAAAGTGCATGGCTCTTGCGCAACTTATTTATACAAAGCCAACTCTTTGAAACTACATATGGTTTCATTATTGGTGAATTACCACTTTAATGTTCAGAGGTAGTTTTTAGGGCTGGGACTTTAACGCGTTAATTTTGATTAATTAATTACAGAAAAAATAACGCGTTAAAAAATATAGGGCATTTAATCACACCTTTCTCAGTCACTAATTTCTGGTACACCGGTAACCCTGATGCACACACTGATGCTCGGTAGGTGGCGGTAATGCGCCTAAAGTCTTAAAATGTTGAATGTAATAGCTATAATTGCACTTTGAGTTTGCATTAATGTGCGAATGTAGTAGACCGATGAAAAATGCACACATAAATATAGAGGAAAAATAAACATTTTTGTTGTTTAAGTTCACGTATATGTCTATTCAGTGGTTAAAGTGGGATTTGACAGATGGGGGAAGCCTAAAATTCGGTGTCGTGGCGCAGTGGGGGAAAATGATACAAATGAATACAAATAACTGTATTCGCTTTATTTTTGGCCCATTGGGACTATGACGTTGAATTTTCATATTCACATAATCAGGAAGTGGGCATAAGGGAAAAGCAGTTCTGGATTTTGCTGAAAACTTGCAGAATAATGGGAAGTATGACAGTGAAGATATTCTACTGTTACAGTATTTTTCATTTCCTTAAACAGTAAATCAAAACTATTACATAATTACCAAAATGAACAAGTAACAGAAATTTGTGAATCTTTTTTTTGTGACCGATGCAGTCACTCAAATCAAATACAGCATACGATACAGCTGCGTTTTAGTGAAGGCAGGGCTAGCAGAGACTGATGTTGCGCTCTGATTTGTTGAGCACCTTGGTGCTTTTGAGAGAGTGGCAGGCAGGCTGAATTGAAAGCAGCATGTGAAAATGATCTTTATAAAACGGGTGCTTCCCATCCTTCAATGTGATTGGCTGAGCCGCGTTCCATGCCGTTATAAAATCAGTGTAACCCACTGTATTCTGAGGCAGACCACAGCACAATATATCCCTGCGCTCCTGGCCAAGCAACCAACTACTCTGCGCTCAACTGACTCGTTCGGTTATGTTTGTTTCAATACTTTTAGCTCGCTATTTCAGTGTTAGCGAAGTTTAGCTTTTTAACCCGCTAACCAGTTGGCTATCTACCTAGCTAGCTATAGCATTATAGAGTTTGATATCCCTTTAGCTTGCTAGCCACGTTGCTAACTAGCTCGCTATTTCAGTATCAGCGATAAATTGTTGATTTTTTTCTTGTGTGTTTATTTTATGGGTTATGTGTAGGGTAACCACATCCATCGTAGTGAACGCTAGCTAGTCGACAAGCTGGCTAGCAAACTAATGCACAATTCAACATATTTTCCTGGATATTGGCAAGTGTGGAGGACAAAAGTCAATCTTGTTCCCTACTCTCGCTGCTGGTTGTAATGATATGGCCGATCGGCGTGAGTTGAGAACAAGGAAACTCGAAAACCGAATCCGAAACGAACGTAAAATTATTTAACGGGGCCTTCGGGAGACCGAAGGAGACATTCCAAATAGCCTGCTTTCATAGTATATCTATATTAACGAACCTAAATAGCCTCATGTGACATGATAATGGCGCTGGATGAAAATGCAATCTTAGCGTCTGTGTTGCTTGCCAACCATTCTGTCCACTCGATCGTGCTTGGTGGAAGAACGAATAGTTCTCAATTTTATTGTTGCATTATTACCAATAAATAGTTGATTTTTTTTCTTGTGTGTTTATTTAATGGGCTATATGTAGGGTAACGGTTTTATAAAAGCAATAAGCCCCTTGAAGCAGTGGGTTACAGTGATTTTATAACGGCGGAGGGGCACTAAGGCACTTCGCTACGCGTCGTGCCTTAGAACGCCCCTCCGCCGTTATAAAATCACTGTAACCCACTGCTTCTCGGGGCTTATTCCTTTAGTAGTCCACGGCGCTACTGTTAAGGCGCTTTCACACCGGACGCGAAGCAAATTTTTCGCACGACAGATTACATTTAAAGTCAACGCAAAAGACGCAAATTTTTATTTCTTCTTCCTTGTGTATTGTTATGTCTGGATCTGTTTTAAGGATAAACTGAAGAT
This sequence comes from Gymnothorax javanicus, assembly GCA_029692085.1. Lineage (NCBI taxonomy): Eukaryota > Metazoa > Chordata > Actinopteri > Anguilliformes > Muraenidae > Gymnothorax > Gymnothorax javanicus. The sequence continues at coordinate 103,609,136 of CM056193.1, read as the reverse complement.
AAATTCATATAAAAAAAGTTAGCGGTTATTGTTAGCTTCCGCTAAATTTTTAGTGGTTTATAGACTTAAGGTTATTGACATTAACTTCTTGAGTTAGCAGATTAGTGGCTATCAAAGCAAACTTTTCGGTTAGCTGTGCCTACCACTGCTGCTGACCCAGCCCCAGAGGCCCTGCCGGGTCTATCAGACTGAATTTCACTCTATCCAGTAGTATGCTCTGTAAAGCAAACAATACTTACAGCTAACACTTCATGTATTTATTTTTAAAAAAATCTAAAAAACGATTAGTATTCATGAGTGAAACTGTGTCGGATTAATAAGTGTCTCCTTGAGTGTAAATTATCTCTCCCAGTGCAAATGCAAGTTATTTCCAGTTATCTTATTGATGAAATTCAGGAAAACCGTGTCCAGCCAGGACTGCTCTGGGGTGCGTTTCCCAGTGCATCATGTTGAAATGTACCACCATTTTTGTGACATCCAGCAGAGTTTAAGACCTTGGAAGTAATTTTTTATCCAGATCCACATTCACAGTATTCAGCTATTTTGATATGGATATTTTATCATTTTATGAAATGTTATCCAGTGCAACCCACTAGCCAATGATTAGAAGGCGAAGGCTGCAAAGGAGCTCAGTTCTGCAGGGTTCAATTCTGTCAATCACTAGCAGATAAATTCAATCATATCATTTCATTACTTACAGACTGATGCACAATGAGATATACGTTGAGAAAAATACAAAGATGACGCCACTATCATCCCTGTATGGGATCTAATAACTGCCTCTGCAGTGCAGGTCTCCTCTTGTACATCAATTGCTATAGTAGCCTGTAAGATGCCTGTTTCCATGTACTTAGAGCTACAGCAGAATCATGTTCTACCTCTGTGATTACCTTTATGCACTACTCACTGCATGCATCAGAATCACTCAGAGGCCACTTTCTGCATGCATGTTATTAAAGATTGATTCCTCTTGTCACGATAAAAGCTTTGTACATTTGAAGGTGCGTGCATTACGTCCATTTCAAAAAGAATGCCATACTTCAGTCAAACATGTTAATACATATCTGAAATTCCAGTAAAATTGGAATCCACAAACAGATTTATAAAAATTTATTATGATCACGAAATATACAGTCTCACAACGAAATGTTCTTTGCATTAGATATCAAAATTATTTTTCAAAACTCGCTTCAATCAGAACTACTTTACTATGATTTTGTATTAATTCCAGTAATTTTGCTCTCTGTAATTGCAATATTTATAAAAGTCATATTCTTTTGTTATAACCAGTGTTTAACACTTGAAAACAAGATCCAAGTTGTGTTTGTAATGGGTTTATATTTGCATTATTTCTAGTGAATGTCATTCCTGATGATGACATTGAGAACCACAGCCCCACATTAATAAGTGCCGGACACATTTCATTATGCCATATCAAATAAAAAGCATTCTGCCTCATTCATTCAGCTTGTGGATAACAGAGGTTGCATTGATTTGAATGGGCAAATGACCCCATGGTGATTAAGCACTGTTTTCTGTAATGTGCAGCATCAGCTTGATGACACTCCATGATGTGAACCCTATTGCCTTCTAAAACAGTGTGGACAAAGAGCTCCTAATGGGTCACTTAGTTTCCCAACCTCCCCAGCTTGGGGGGTCCTAGAAAGGGTATGCAAGAAGAGTCATCCTACAGCAGTTGCCATGGAAACTGCCGGTTAGAACACAGCTAGGGCCGTGGCGTACAGCTAGGCTTTTGGTGGAGACATTCTTGGCGGGCTAAACTCATCTTCAAAGCGGTCAGCTAGGAGTGGCGCTTGTTCTGATTTGGCGCTTGTCTCTATCATGCGCTTGAAATCTTCTGTCTAGTATGAAGGGTTACCCACCATCTCTCTCATGTGGCCCTGTTCCTCTCACCTTCCCTCTCTGCTGCTTGAAGGCATCCAATTGCTTTGAGTGCATCACCTTGAAGATGCAGAGAACACTTAAAATGAGGACAGCCCCAGTGATGCAAATGCCCACCAGCATTCCAGAGAAAGCAAATCAGAGGTAGACATTCCAGATGTCACAGAGAATAAGTCTGGCCATGTTTCACTTTCACCCACAAACTCAGCCAGCTAATTTCACTTATGATTTTAACCTCCTGGCAGAAGTGTTTGTAATGAACAAATCCAGCTAGTTTAAGCAAAAAACTGCAGGGTGGAATTTTATCCTCTGAACCTGGATTGTCCACCTCTGGAGTGAAGGGACAAAGACGACAAGTGTGACGGTGCGGTCAGGAACCACTCGCGAGAACAGGAATTCCAAAAATCGTAAGCCTTTATTGTAAAAAGGGTCGGTACCAGAAGACATAAGAATTGCCAAGCCAAAAACAATATCCAAAAAGCGAAGTCGAAAAGACAGGCAGGGGTCAAAACCAGTAAGGCAGATGTGCAACGGTACATAGACAGTAAGCTAAAAATCGTAGTCGAAATCCAGAAAGGTAGGTCATACGCAGGGCATCCAAAACAGAAATCGTGGTTGTACAAAAACAGGTCAAAAGACAAAACAGGAATAGTAGGGCCAGGCAATCTCGAGGTCGGACAAAACAGTCGTGAAGAAGCAATAAACAAAAAGCATACGTGGAGCTCTGCACAAATGAGTATTGATCAACGTTCTGACCGAGAATGAACTGCAGTGAAGACTTTAAATAGACAAGAGGGAAGTCACATGCTATGCAGGGAACAGATGAATTGGATAAGAACTAATTACAGAGGTAAGCACACATGGGGAAGTCCTAAACCACAACAACTGGCAAAAGCTAAGACACGGACAGGATCAACGCAGACAACCTATGACAGATAAACAGCTTTGGTCAAGGAGTTCTAAGAGCACAGACAAAGAGTGCAGGATAGCAATTAAGCACGTGCGAGAGATCTCGCGGAAACGCAGGGAGAGACAGAGAAAGCAAAGCAAGAGGCGGAGACCAGAACAGGGCGATAGCTGAGATTGAATTAGTGGTAATTAGTAACAGTGCAGCTTTACAAATTAACCCAAGTGCTCGTTAGTAAGTTAGTAACATATACATGGATTAGTTAGGTTAGTAAACTATGATATAAAAATATAAATGTTAGTATTATTAGTAATCTAGGAAAGCAAGGCGAAGGAAGTAAACAAGAATTAAAGTAATAATATGAAACACCAGAAACCATTGAAATCACCCGAAGCATGTAGGCACACAGACTGGGAAGATGGACTGAACCAACTGATCACAAGACAGGGGTGACAAGTGCAATGAAACCTGAAATGGCATAAACAGAAAACCGGAACGTATAATAAGCAAAAAGAATAAAGAAAAGACATGACAATGAACACATGGCATAACATCAAAACACAGAACCATAACAAGAGTATTGAATAGCAACAGAAATGGAAAATCCAGGTTCAGAGAGTAATAAACCTCTTCAGAATTTTGTTCCAGTTCACAATTTGAATGTGAATGTGAATTTGCCATTCACAACTCCGCAACTCCATAACGAGGACATGGAACCAAGCAGAGAGATCAGCAGGATGAGTTTGTAGGTGGAGGAAAACATGACAAGATTTTAACTTTCTGATCCCTAGATTTTCCACCTCTGGATGGCAACAATGCAACAGCACCAAAATGTTCTCATTTCAATTCAAGGCAGGAAAGGTGTGGAGCCCAGCATTCAAGCTGAGCCGCACTTCCCCGCATTGAAATACAGCTTTGAGGTTTTTGGGCAAAATCTTTCCTAATAAATAAACACTCCACAAATCTTTTATTACAACACGTGAGCACAAAAATGCAGGACCCTCTAAAAAGCTGAAAAATGCACTTATTATGCTCCTTTTTATAGTCATTTTTGTGTTCTTGGGGTCTAATAGAATAGGTATACATGCTTCAATACTCAAAAAACACTTATATTTTCTCATACTGGTGACTTCTGATGGGTCAACCACTTCGCGCTTGTGTCAGGAATGTCATGTCCCTTACCATGAATGGATTTCAACTGCAGGAGTGGGGATTTCTGGTCAGGTTATATTTTTCTACGAACAACAGGAAAAATAATGAGACGGGCGACAGGTTGTGTTTTTCCCTCCCTCACTTCTGCCAGTGGAATGGCTTTTCCTGTGCACCGAGCAGAGTCCACTGAAAAATGGCAAACATGGAACTGGATTCAGGTACAAAGACGGAGTATGTTTTTATAATGCCTTTTATATTGCACAACAAAGGCAGAGAAGTCAAATGCAAAACAAACAGGAAACAATGTTTCAAACACAATTACAATAATGCACTGAATTTATAGTAAAGTAACAGCGCTTTTGAAATGGGTTTAAAGACATGCGATTACAGGGTTACAATGTCTATACAAGACTAGAGCTTAACAACAGGCTTATGAGAATTTGCACTGACTCAGTGCGGAGTTCTCAGTTTTATAGGCACAGCAATGGGATAATGACAATTATCCCATTAGCAGAGATACATGGAAAGTGTTGTTAATGTGATAGGTTGGCAACTGAAGAGAATATGCAGTATCATTGACTGTCTGGAGGACATGGATTCGGCCAATGAACCATGAGCTCAGTTTCCGACAGGGCAGGCAGAGGCGCTGGTCCCTGGTGGAGAGTCAGACCCGACCCCCAGGTTGGTAGCTGGGGACGTCCCGATGCTTCCAATCAGCTTGGTCTTTCTGGCGATGGAGAGCTCTTCAGATCTGGACATTGGTAGCTGTCCACACCTTCTCTGCCTCTCGGAACCAGGCATCTACCGCCGGAACTTCGGTCTGGCTCGAGTCCCATGGGCATATGGGAGGTTGCCGACCGAGCACGTACTGGAAGGGCGATAACCCAGTGGAGGCGCCCTTTGAGACTTCTGGGCGTACTCTGCCCAGGGCAGGTATTGAGCCCAATCCAGTTGGCAACGGTGGCAATTTGCCCAGAGGGACCTCCCCAGGTCCTAGATGGCCCTCTCCACCTGCCCATTGGACTCGGGACAGTATCCCAAGGTGAGGCTCACTGAAGCTCCCAGTTTCTGAAAGAATGCTCTCCCCACTCGCGATGTGAACTGTGGCTCACGGTCCGAAAGTTTGTTCTCCGGAAGGCCAAAGTTCCTAAATACCTGCTCAAAAAGCACCTCTGCCACTTGAACAGCAGAGGGCATGTTGAGGAAAGGCAGGAATTTGCGGAATTTTGAAAATCCGTCAATGATCACCAGAATGTCTGTGTTACCTTCAGCGACTGGCAGGTCTGTTACAAAGTCCACAGCCGCATGGGACCATGGACGGTGTGGGATAAGTAGTGGATTTAGCTTGCCAGCTGGTAACTGCTGTGGGGTCTTAGTGACTGCACAGGTGGTGCAAGATTTGACCGCTGCTTCTATGGTTGAGGCCAGGTGGGGCCACCAGTACTTGTGGGAGATGATTTGTGTTGTTCTTCGGACTCGGAGGTGACTAGAGGACAAGGAGGTGTCCCGCAGAATGACTCAATCCTGAAGTATCGAGGGGACAAAGGTTTTCCCGGCCAGCACTGAGGCAGGAGGAGGCCTCTTCTTGGCTTCTCTCGCAATTTCTCGGTCCAGCTGCCATCTGATCGAGGCAATGACACAGGAAGGTGGCAGGTTGCGTTCTTCCACCTCTGGATCAGATTCGGCCTCATAGCTTCGGGATAGGGCATCTGTCTTGATGTTCTTTGAGCCTAAGCGATAGGTTATGGTAAAGTTGAAATGGGTGAAAAATAATGCCCACCAGGCCTGACGTGGATTGAGTTGTTTTGCCTTTCATAGGTATTCAAGGTTGCAGTGATCCAGCCAATGCCTCCACCCCTCGAGCGCCAACTTCACCGCCAACAGCTCCCAGTTGCCCACATCATAATTTGCCTCTGCGAGTGTGAGTCTGTGGGAGAAAAAAGCACAAGGGAGCCCATATTGTTGTGATAGAATAGCCCCTACCCCAGCATTGGAGGGGTGCACTTCCATGACAAAGGGTTTTTCGGGGTCTGGTTGTTTCAGGACAGGAGCTGTGGTGAACAGCCTCCTCAGAGCATCGAGGGCATGCTGTGCTTCAGGGTTCCACACTAACCCCTTGGGTTTTCCTTTGATTAGGTTGGTTAGAGGTTGGGCAACCGCGCTGAAGTTCTTGATGAAACGATGGTAGAAGGTGGCAAACCCCAGGAAGCGCCTGAGCTCCTTCAGGGTCCTTGGGACTGGCCATGCAGCTACTGCCTCTACCTTCTTACGCTCCATCGTCACCCTCCTCTTGTCCAATCACGTATCCTAGGAAGGAGATGGTGTACTGGTGGAAGACGCGCTCCTCGGCTTCAACGTAGAGTTGGTGAGCCAGGAGGCATGCGAGTACCTTTTTCACATGCTCAACATGCTCTTCATTAGTGGAGGAGAAGATTAGGATGTTGTCGTGATAGGCAATGATGAATCTCCCCAGCATCTCTCTCAGCACATTGTTTATGATGAACTGGAACACTGATAGAGCGTTAACAAGGCCATAAGACATCATGCAGTTCTTGTAGTGGCCAGAGGTGGTGCTGAAAGCTGTCTTCCACTCATCTCCCTACCGGATACCCTGTAATCTATACAATACCCTGTAATCTATACAAGGGCAGAGCCCACCATCCTTCTTCTGGACAAAGGAGAAGCTCGCTGAAGCTGGTGAGGTAGAGAGATGAATGAAGCTGTGCTGGAGTGCTTCTTGGACATACTGCTCCATTTCTTGGGTTTCACCCATCGAGAGGGGGTATACACAGCTCCTGGGAGGTGAGGCACCAATTAGGAGCTCACAGTCCCAGGGGCGGTAAGGAAGGAGCTTAGTAGCTCTGGTCTTGTTGAACACCTCCCGGAGCTGCCAGTACTCCCTGGGGATATCCGGTCTTGTCTCCTGATCAGGGCTCTTGGTAGTAATGGAGGCAATGAAGAGGAGACTACAGTGCCCTCGACAATAGAGTGACCAGAGGGTGAGATGTTGGTTGTGCCAGGAAATGATTGGGTTGTGTCTTCGGAGCCATGGGAAATGGAGGATCACTGGGTGGCTGGAATCTGGTAGGATTAGGAGCAGGAGCTCCTCCTAGTGGCTCCTCTGCACGCAAAGGGAGATTGAGGCCGACTGATGGAGGAGTCTTACACTGCCCATCGGTCTCCCATCCTGGACTGCCACAGAGATGGGGGTGTTTAGCTGGTGGAGTAGTAGTTTGAGTCGTCACGCCAGCTGGGAGGAGATGAAGTAGAGGAAGCATTGGAGAGGAAATCCTTGGCATGCGGTCGGAGAACCCTCATAGCGGTCTGGCAGCCGCACAGGGGACTTACCCTGGGGAGATGCTGGGTACGCCTGCGGGCTAGCAGGAGAGACTGGAGTGTTGATGGGTGGTGGAGCATGGAAAATGGTGAACTCACGGAAGCCACGAGCAAACTCTTCCAAGGTGGACCCCAGTAGGGCAATCTCCCTCTGTTGCTCTGCCACCACACTGAAGATGTTGGGACGGCCTGGTGCGAAGTCTCCTGCATCTTCAGGTAAAGGCACCTTTGCTGAATCCATAGTAGGCAAAGTCTTCTGTAATGGCTTTCTGTGTGCACCGAGCAGAGCGCACTGACAAATGGCAAACGTGGAAATGGATTCAGATGCAAAGGTGAGGTAGGTTTTTATTATGCCTTTTCTGTAGGACAGCAAAGGCAGAAAAGGCAAGTGCAAAACAAACAGGAAACAATGTTCCAAACACAATTAAAATAATGTGCTGAACTTATAATAAGGTAACAGCGCTTTTGAAATGGTTTTTCAAGATACGCGATTACACGGGTACATTGTCTATACAGGCTAGAGCTTAACCACAGGCTTACGAGACTTTGCAGTGACTAAGTGCGGAGTTCTCAGTTATATAGGAACAGCAATGGGATAATGACAATGAATAACAGATGCAGGTAATTCGGCAGGCCAGGTCTTAATAGACCAGTGATCATAGCCGCGGGAACATATTCTGAACAGGGGGTGCTTAGGAAACAGGGGTGTGTGTATGTGGGTGTTACTAACTGGAATGACATTTTCAGTGCGCATATAAATGCTTAACTATCAATCCATAAAATATGGTCTACCAGCGGGCACAATTTCACTATGGAGTGCTTGTACGCTGTCCGTGGTGCTTACCACCATGATAACAGTAAACAATATATCGCAACATTAATATATCACTATATACCATTACCACGTTTATCAGAACTAGGAATTAAATGCTAAATTTTCTTGACTGGATGCACGCTTGACGTTTTGCACATTCAAATGTTTCTCTGGGCACTAAAACATCAACGTAAGCCTTAAAAGTGCCATTTTATTTGGTGAAGGTTGAATACGGAATTCTGTGCCTTCCACAATATACAGGAAATTCGTAAGTGATCTCATAATCAGCAGTCCAGGTATAAAATGTACATTAATTAGATCTTCGTTTTGCTCTCATCTGTTTCATTCTTCTGGGACTCCCCTATTTCCGTGGTGCAAATGGAGTTCAGCCGCATCATCGAATCTCTGTAGCATCACTCCCGTGTACTGATGCTGCTCACTAACAGTGTGTCGTTCACATTTATTCTTGTCCAGCGTTTCCTACCCACTCAAAACTTCTAGCTAATAAAGGCTCAACTACAAATTCTGTGTCTGTTTATGCACTGCTGTCATGCAAGTTCGGAGCATGCATAAAATAAGATACTTAATATTTTGTATTTTATCTTAAAAGTTGCTGAAAAGTTACGACATCAGGTATGCACATCTGCCATTGTTTTAATAATTAAGAATGTGTATGCTATGGTAAATAAATGATTAGCTATGCAGTTTTTTGGGCTGAATTTATACCATGCTGAAAGTGTGCACATGGACGTGGTCAATGCTGCTTAGCTAGCTACGCAGCCAGCCTATAATATATGAAGCAGTAAAACACAGTACCATGAATCGGTGTAAGATATTCAAAGTAATAGAAATATACAACTCAGTTTGGTACATCTTGAACATTTTAAAACGAAAAAGCAAAGCAAGTGTTAGCTACATGCACGATTATCACCTTCAATAGTTACCGAATACAAGCCCGTTATCCAATGTTAGTTAACCAACAACAGCCTTTGCTAGTTTACTGTTTATTCTGTAGCGTTACCTAAAGGCTAGGTGTAGCAATCAAGTCGCTACATAACAAAGCCATTCATTGAATACAATAAATGAAAACATTCATATTTTTACGCCTGCTCACTTAACCGACTTGCAATCACCTTTGACAGCACGGAATCACCAAAGACTGAAATGGTCTACACTTAGTTACTTGCATCCGCAGCTGCGCTACGAGAACGCGCTTAGAGATATGGTCCCCTTGCTGTTCATGCAGCCTGAATAAAAATAAAAAAATTTTCGCTTCCGTGGAAAGAAAAAAAAGACTCCAATGATTTAAGTAATAGTATGACGATTTTGCTGTCATTTATGGCTTAATGTTACAGTTATACTGTTTCTTTTTTTTTAATATTATTTTTTTGGGAATTTTTCTTTATTCGACAGTTATACAGTGTTTAGAGACAGGAAGGTTGGGGAGAAGAATGGGGGAAGACATGCAGCAAATGACCTGAGCTGGATCATTTATTGGGAAGGACACAGCCTTTATGGTACGCAAGACTTTACAGTTATACTGTTTCTAATAAATACTGATAAATGTTCATAAATTTTATTTATTTAATTTTGGATAAATACATTTTTGGGTGCTGCAGGGGATGCCGCAGCACCTCCAGCACCCCTACTTCCCGTGGTTATGGCGGTGATTGAGGGCGCTGGAGGTGTGGCGTTACAGCCAATCCTTATTTATACACAAAACATGTATTAATTTATCTGTATTTCAAGTCCCAAATCTTTTTCTCTGAATTACAATTAGGTCACCTCTCAAAACAATACAATGCAGAATTCTCGAAAAACTGCAACTAAAGCAATCATGTGTGCTTCATATGCAAATAAAAGAACATATATTTGTCTCCGAACTCATTTGTTCTGCTGCTTCAGAACTTCCTGTAAGTGGAATACTGCTTGCAAACCGGCTTCCAGTTTAACTGGCTCAGAGGATGCTAATGCTCGCTTAGCATGATGCTGACAGAATCCAATGGGAAATTAGTCCGCATAGGAATATAGTCTGTTCAATCTCTAGTCCACATGCGTACATTCCAGAAATGACCCATTTAGGGCCATGAGAGCAAGCAGAGGGTCATAAACTATGAGTGTACACCCCTGCAATTCCCAAGACAACAGAACACCATTGTTACAGCCTTGTGCCCACCAACAAGATAAGAGCATGTCTGCTTTTTATTTAATTTTTCTTTTCATCTTCTTTTACTATTTTTTCTTTCAGGTTTTTTTTGTTATGTACCCCTGAATTTTGCCCAAGATTTGCCCATATCTTGCATGTTTTTGGGAGCAGTAGTAAAACTTTTCAGAGGTATTTGATAACTGAGCTTCATTACATCCAACCATATTCACATTTGCTCTCATCAGAAAGAGACTGAGGGCGCTTTCACACCAGAGCTGTTCGGTCTGCTTTAAACGGATAGGCCGCTTCGTTTGGGCAGGTGTGAAAGCTCATCCAAACTCTGGTGTGGACCAAACCAGCCAAGTCTGGTCTGCCTGTAAACGTGGGTCTCGCGGTTCGCTTACAGTGGGAAACGCAAACGGACTATCCTGCGAACCAAAGAGAGGAAGTGAACCAAATATAGCTTGCTGCCTCACCTGCTGCTCATTTTGGGGAACTTCCTGTGAAAAAACAATTAATTTTGAACACCAAAGTAGAAACAGAAACCCCAAGACTGCATAAATTTGGTGATGCTCCATTGTTTGTTTTTGTTGTGAACAAGCCGGCTGAAGGGGATGGATTTCCTTGTTGATGAGCCGGGTTTTCTTCTTCCTCATGCTTTTTTCTTCCTGGTCAGTGCTAGTTTCGGGCAATTGCGCCCCAAGCGAGCGGCTGTTGTAACTGCATGATGTTGTCCAGGCGGTTTGGTCCACTTTCAAAAGTGCAGTATGAAAGTGAACCAAACCAAATGAAGGTGTGAAATTTTTTGGCATTCCCCGCCCAATTGAACCAAGTCCTCCGGACTATCCTGGTGTGAAAGCGCCCTAAATCCATGAATCACTTTATAAACATTCCATAGTGCTCAGCTCTGCACCTAAAAATATAAGGGCATTTGAATACATGAATTGCCAGTGTCACAAGAGGCTATTTACCATTTCTCACACCCTCGAACATCTACAGCTCCACGAAATAGCACAGCCTGCTTTTATCACTAAGAAGGGGGATCCCCCCCCACTCCTCTCCTCTCCCTAAACACATAAAAATGTGGACCATATCTTTTACTTTGGCTTAGGGCTTGCACAGGGTTTTTTTTTTTCTTTGGTACCCAGAAAACCAGCGGGGGCCTTTTGGCACAGAGAAGCTTTGGGACTTTTTCACACTCAGAAAACCAACAAGGGCTTTTTCCAAAATAGGACAAGCTAGGAGTTTTAACATCTGTGAATTGGATTTGGGATTTGTTATCTGCCATTTTCATTGGAAGATTTCATTGTTTTTTGTTTCAGAGATTGAGATCTTGGCCGACTTTAGGACAATTTCAGGAGGTACAAGCTTTGGTTTAGTGTTTTCTTTCTTTTTCTTCTTCTTTGATTGTTCATGTCTTTCTAATTCTTCTTTAAGGAAGTAGACCCTTGTCTGTGGACATAGACATTGTATATTCTGTTTCAGCTTTTATTAAATTTTCCTTCTTTTGAATCTGACTCCGAGTTGTGCTTTTGATAAAGGTTGATCCAACAGATTGCTCTGCCCATCAACGAATTTGGCAATTTAATTGTGAATTAATATCTTTGGTGTTAATTAATTAACTAAATTGAATACATTTGTATTACATGTTGGATAGGTGAGGGGTTTTAAAAGCTGAAGCACTTGTGTTAGGTATTCAGAGTGCCGGACGTTAAGTGAGGGCATCTAACTGTTAAAACTGCTGGATTTGGACATTGCACATTGTTGAATTGAACTTCACTTCCCCGACAGAAGTCCATCAGCATTGGATTTTATATCACATGCTCCAAGTAGCAGCATTTGTGAGCGTAACTGTCTTGATTCAAGAGCATTCCAAACTAGCTGCCTGGCGCGAAAATTCAACTGGTGACATAAGCAATTGAAGGACAAAATGGCGAAATGCTGTTGGGGTGTTTCAGGCAGCTCTGGAGCAGAGTGGTTCATGGGAAAGACAGCTTCCTTTCATTGTAACTTTGAGTTATTTTCATTTGCAGACATTTCACATTCACAAAAAACTGTGAGACACACAAGGACATTAAAAAAAATGAAAAACCATAACAGGTGCACTTTAAGAAAATGTATAATACGTTTCTTAAAGTGCACCCGTTATGTTTTTTTTGATGAGCTAATATTTTTTTCCTGAAATGGTAAAATGTCTCATTTTCAACATCTGGTATGGTGTCTTTGTCCTATTATGAACAAAAAAAGTGGGTTTATGAGATTTGCAAATCATTGCATTCTATTTTTATTTACATTTTACACAGCATCCCAACATTTTTGGAATTGGGGTTGTAAAAACTACCAACAAATTGATTTGATTGTCCCATATAAGTCACTGTTAAAGCCAGCTGTGCAGCAGGCAAGGCTACATTGCTGAAGGGCATATGGGACCCTGACTCAGTAGCCCAAAACCTTATTCCAGTAAGTGAAAGGTCGAACTTACCTTCATGCTTTAGGACTCACGGGTGCATGATGCGTAGACAGGGGCCTCTGTCTCGGCAAATCTCTGGAGATGTGCTGTCTCAGGCATCAGTGTGAGCCTAATGTACTTTCCCCTTCACACCCTCAGCCACACACAATGTGTACTACTTTAGGTGTATCGATTGGCAGTCATGGCTTGGTAAGTCTGGCACTCAGGTGGCACTGTGGCTGAAAGAACAGAGAATGACCCTGATGACTCGTCTACGTCATTACTATCTTTGGGAAAATGATATCTGAACTGAAGGGTGGGAATTGGTCGCGGATTCATATTCTCTTTGCAAGAGTTCAGAGTTGTCTTTAGCCAATTTCAGTCCACTTGTCGGTTCTTACAAGAAAAGTGATGGATGGTGGAGCTAAAAAGGCAATTCACAGTGGCTGTGGTTCAAGTGCGTGGGGGGTGGGGGCGCAAGAGAAGGGTTAAAATTATGCGTAGCTAATGGCCCAACTGGCTATAATGGAGACAATCTTAAATTGAATCAATGTGAAGCAAATTGATGTCTCTTCCATCAATCGGTCCATAATGTCATCCTCATTTTCCTAGTCAGGTTCATAGGGGTGCGGCAACATATTACAGCATGTATTGGAAGAGAGGCAAGAACACACTCTGTCAGCACTGTGGCATCAGATGTTCAGAGGGCCTTCAGTAACCTCACCCTTTACCGCTCAATTGCCCTCAAGCTGCTCTCGTTTAAGTTTGCCTGATTAATACTCAAACAATTTATCGACTTAACAACTAAAACCAATACATTGCCTATAATGCGAAATGATTATGAAAAAGTGAATGCCTATTGTCTACATTTATATAATTGATGTGGCATTCTAACACAAAAGCAAAAATCCATAACTTTCACTCATTTCGCAGCATTCATTTTTGCCAGCCTTACAATTGTCACTCAGCTGTGTGTCATGCCTAACAACGCCTTTTAGCCATGACTACATTCAGAATACAGAACAGATTCTCGTGACTTATTGCTTAATGATGCTCAGAAACTAATTTACGAAAATCTGTGCAGTCTCTCGAGCTACAAGAACGCAGAATCTATAAAGGCATATTGATATTTTATGTCGTCATTGATGTGCGGAAGAAAACGCCTCATAATTTTGTGGTGCACTGTATAACGTTATCAAAATGAATTAGACTGTCGTTGGTTCCACAAATTAGTCTGAGCAACTGTTGCTAATCAGGAAAAGCAAACTGTGAGAGGTTTAGGTCATTAAGCATCGAAAGGTGAGGTTTTCAAAGGCCTTTGTTACTGCTAACAAACCACTACTGCATTCAATACCTCACTCACTCACTCACACACTTTTGCACCTGAAACTCAACCTTAATGTCTTTAGATTGTGGGAGGAAACAGGAGGACAATTGACCTCCATGCCAGTGCTTCCCACGGCACAATCACATAACCCAGTTCCCCACTTCATCTCTCCATAATTCATTCTGACCATTAAAATGCACCGTGAAAATTTTTAGGGAAACATTCAAATATAAAAACACATACTTTTCCCAAAAACACAAGCGCCACAATCATTGGCAGTTGGTCTCCTGAGAAAAATCGAAATGCAGCACATTCTTACTCATGTTAAACTTTCTAAAGTTGTAGATAATGATTAGCAAAAACTAAGATGGTCATCTATGAATGAGGTGACACACACAGCCAATCTACACTACCAGTCAAAAGTTTTGGAACACCCCAATTTTTCCAGTTTTTTTTATTGAAAATTATGCAGTTCCAGTCCACTGAATAGCTTGAAATGGTACAAAGGTAAGTGGAGAACTGCCAGAAGTTTTAAACAAAAGGTAAGGTTACGCATGTTTTTTTTTGCCGTCGAGTAAGTGAAAGGACGGTAAAAGGAAAGCGTGATGGTCTGGGGCTGTTTTGCTGGATCCAGGGTCAGCGACTTGTACAGAATGAAAGGCACCCTGAACCAAAACTGCTACCGCAGCATTTTGCAGCGCCATGCAGTACCCTCTGGTATGCGCCTAGTTGGTCAGGGGTTCATCCTACAGCAAGATAATGACCCAAAACATAAGTCCAAACTCTGCCAGAACTACCTTAGAAAAAAAGAACAAGATGGTAAGCGTGAAAGCATGGAGTGGCCAGCACAGTCCCCAGACATAACTCATTCCCCACGGCAAGCCGCAGCCAACGGCGCGGCGAATTCTACCATCCCCTACGGTAAGCCGGTGCCAGCGGCGTGGATGACCATTCGCAGTCCGATGAAAACACGAAATCAGTTGATGATCGCGGTCATGGGCCACCTGTACTTCAATACTTTATATTGTGTTATTTTCGGGAAAAGTATTCCGTACAAATGCCACAATTTTATATAGAAGTATTCTGTAGGGAATGAGTTAAACCCCATCAAGATGGTTTGGAATGAACTGGACAGAGGAGTGAAAGCAAAGCAACATACAAGTGCCACACATTTATGGGAACTTCTGCAACAGAGTTGGGAAGAACTTTCTGAGGAATATTTGATTTCCATTGTAGAAAGAATGCCACGAGTGTGATCAGCTGTTATATCTACCAAAGATGGCTACTTTGAATCAAAAGTTTAGAGTACATTTTGGTTTATACAACCCCAGTTCCAAAATAGTTGGAACGAAGTGTAAATTGTGAATAAAATCAAAATGCAATGACTTTCAGATCACATGAGCCAATGGGCTCTAATTTCTTGGCGCAGCACAGGGTGGCGCAGCCCACGCAGTGGTAATTTCATCCAGTGCAGCCCACGCAGAGGTAACTTCGTGCGGTGCAACACCGTGCGCAGCCACTTTGGCCATTTGGTAGACGGACGTGCGCCGAGATGGGTGTGGCAGCGTAGTAGGGGGAGGTGTCCCATATTCATCAAGACGCAGTGACAATTTCGTAGCAAAAGTCTCCGCTGAAGTTGCGCAGAAAGCTCGCCAGCTCCAACCTGGTTTACTTTCTGTGCAGTGGTAATTTGGCTGACCGGCGCACAGTGCGCACACGTCACCGAAACCTCACAGGCAGGTTTCCAGAATGTCAGGCACATTTCAATGCAATACATTAAATAGTGGTTGCTGTAATTATTTAACTATCTGAATCAGCACATAAATTATAGTATCTATATCGATTGTCCTGATGTCAGATCAAAGAGAGAGAGAGAGAGAGAGAGAGAGAGAGAGAGAGAGAGAGATGTACCTGTGCGTGTGTGAGTGCGTGTGTAGGCTATGTGGGTATGTGCCCTTCAACTGCTTTCACACCTGACGCGAAACGAATATTTCGCACGACTGATTACATTCAAAGTCAATGCAAAGACGTGAATTTGACTTTGAATGTAATCTGTCCTGTGAAAAATTCGTTTTGCGTCCAGTGTGCAAGCGGCTTAATACTATTATTGTCACTTAGGTTTTATGGTTTTTAGTGGGGGAAAGGAATACAGCCTGATTGCTATGATCTCGTACTGAGTTAAGATCACATACTGAAAATAAATGTGTAACGTATCTTGCATTGTTGTCCATGCACGTTAATCCCAAAATTTTAAGCAGCAACAAGGTGTAATAATAGGAACATGCTATCCATCGTTTCTCTTCCCAATGATGCAGGCAGAAGAAATAAATGAGTAACCGTCGTATTTCATTCCAACTTCATAAGTTTGAATGATCTGACGTAGTTTCATTTTGAAATTCCGATTCGCGAATGCCCTAGCTAGCCAGCTAACTCATATTCGTAATGCTAAATATAGACGTAAGCGGTGCAGAAAACATGCCTGAAGCAGCAAAGTAAAATGCAACAATAACGCATCATGCAGATATAGGACAGAGGCTTCTATATTCCAACACATTAAAGGTGAGGAGAGGAGCTCATTTGATTGGTGAAGATTTGACTCGGCTGTGTTAAACCCACTTAAGCCTTTTCTCCTCCCTCTTTGCCACTTGCGCCGGCAGGAGGGACCGAGGCAAGACAGAGGAGTACTTGCGCCATGCTGCACTGGGCACGAAATTGCAACAAACAGCTGGACACACCCCGTTGGCGCGGCGCACCCCCCATTTGCCGCGCCTGCAAATATGGTCTATGAATTTAGAGCCCAATATGTTATTTACAATAGAACATAGATAACATTTCAAATGTTGCAACTGAGACATTTTACATTTTTATCCACAAAATGAGCTTATTTCAAATTTTCTGGCTGCAACAGGACTCAAAAAAGTTGGGACACAGCCAAAAAAGGGCTGAAAAAGCAATTAATATATAAGAGAATCAGCTGAAATAACATTTAGCAAGTAATTAAGTTAACTGGCATCAGGTGTGTAACATGATTGGCTATAAAAGGGATGTCTTAGAGAGGCTGAGTCTCTCAGAAGTAAAGATGGCCAGAGGCTCTCCAACCGGTGAAGGCTTGTGTAAAAAAATTGTGGAATACTTTAAAAACAATGTTCCTCAACATCAAATTGCAAAGGCTTTGAAGGTTACATCATCGACAGTTCATAACATCATCAAAAGATTCAGAGAAACTGGAAAAATCTCTGTGCTTAAGGGACAAGACCAAAGACCTTTACTGGATGCCTGTGATCTTTGGACCCTCTGACGCCTCTGCATCACTCACCGGCATTATTCTGTCGTTGACATTATTAAATGGGCCCAGGAATACTTCAAGAAACCACTGTCTGTAAACACAGTCCGCCGTGCCATCTACAGATGCCACTGAAAACTCTATTATGAAAAAAGGAAGCCATTGTTGAGCATGATCCAGAAGTGCCGCCGTGTTCTGTGGGCCAAGGCTCATTTAAAATTGACTGTATCAAAGTGGCAAAGTGTCCTATGGTCAGACGAGTCCAAATTTGACATTCTTTTTGGAAATCATGGGCGTCGTGTCCTCCGGGCTAAAGAGGAGGAAGACCACCCCTCCTGTTATCAGCGTTCAGTTCAAAAGCCAGCATCTCTGATGGTATGGGGATGCATTAGTGCATATGGTGTGGGACAATTGCATGCTTTAAAAAGCACCATGAATGCTGAAAGGTATATAAAGGTTTTAGAGCAACATATGCTCCCCTCCAGATGATATCTATTCCAGGGAAGGCCTTGTGTATTTCAGCAGGACAATGCAAAGCCACATACAGCAGCTATTACAACAGCATGGCTTCATAGTAGAAGAGTTTGTGTGCTGAACTGGCCTGCCTGCAGTCCTGATCTTTCACTGATTGAGAACATTTTGCGCATAATTAAACGAAAAGTCCGTCAAAGGAGACCCAAAACTCTCCAGCAGCTGGAAGCCTGTATTGAACAAGAGTGGGATCAAATTCCAATGGCTAAACTCAAGAAACTTGTCTCCTCAATGCCCAGAGGCCTCCACTCTGTGTTAAAAAGAAGAGGGGATGCTACACCATGGTAAACAGGCCCCTGTCCCAAATGTTTTGAGACCTGTAGCCGCCATCTAATTTGAAATGAGCTCATTTTGTGGATAAAATAGTAAAATTTCTCAATTTCAACATTTGCTATGTTATCTCTGTTCTATTGTGAATAAAATACTGGCCGGTGTAATCTGAAAGTCATTGCGTTTTGATTTTCTTCACAATTTACACTTTGTCCCAACTATTTCGGAATTGGGGTTGTAAATTGACTCCATGATTTCTTTTTTAACTTCAATTGTTTATTTGTTCTATCATGTCTATGCTTTTATTCCAGAGTGCAATGAGACATTAAACTGCATAACTTTCGATAAAAAACTGGAAAAATCGGGGTGTTCTAGAACTTTTGACCAGTAGTGTAACTCATTCATCAGTCATCTATCCATTCATTCATCCATGATGAGCAGTTGGGGAAAAAAAGTTCAAAAGTTAGATATACCAATTTTGACTTTCAGGCCAGTAATTAAGGAGTTTGAAGGTACATTGTACATGGCAATCTATATAATCTGCCTGGCAGACGACGTGCCTTTTTTGAATGCATACGCTGTGACGAGGACCGACCAAATGGTAAAGAACACTACTAGGGCCACAGTTGGAGAACAGCAGACAACAATTATGTCTTGGGCTCAGAAAATCTTCAAAACTGCGATGAGAAGCCATCTACACAACTACAAGTGGCTTTATATATGAGCCCCTAAGAACCATACTGGGCCAACCCATGTTGGGGTACTTTTGAGAAAATGGGACTCAAAGTTGCCAGAGTAAACACTGCACCTAGAGTCATCTAGTTTAAACACTGCATTTGGTACAAACTCAAGATATGTAAAATCATGCACATGCACTTCTTGTGCAGGTTTTGGGTGCCCTTCTGCTGCATTAAATTGAAACCAACCTCCTTCTGAGGAGGAAGCATAATCTTCTGATTCATTTGGGACAAACTTTGGGTCTCTGTCATCTTCCACTTCACCATCATCATCAATCACAAGAAGCAACTCCTCATCAGTGAGATACCGAGCTGCCATGTTTACAATGAATTATGGGAAGGTTGTGGGATGGCGTATTATGGCTAAGGCAGTGCAGTGCATATATACAGGGGCAGAGAAGACATTTGCTTGTATTAACAATCCATGTGGGCAGATTGGGTTGGGCTGGTAGGAAATGTAGATCTCAGTTTTCTGCACATGCTGACTACCACAACTCAATTTCGGCAAAAGTGCGGGATGGCCCGGTATGGTTCTTAGGGGCTCATATATTATACTTCAAGTGCCATTGCAAACAAAAACCCATGTAGTGGTAACAGTATTCATAATTTTGTCTGTTCCAAGTGGCATATTTATTGCCTTTGCCCAGTTTGGTAGTTTTGGGCTCTACTTCAGATGCATTGGCATCAAAATGGGTTGAATTGTGTATCCGGCGTGTGTCTATGAATACAGGTGGCACAGTGCCAGTTTTGTGTCGCAGACTTTGGTTGTGTTAATTTCATGGCAATGATTCGCAGAACTATTCACAAATAAATTATATTGTACACATTATTTCCTTCCCTTTTTAATTTTCACTTTTTTTATGAACCCTCGGAATAACGCCCGCAAAATGTTGGTGGGGTCTAATGGGAAGGAGAGGGTGAAGGGGTAGTTTTACACGTGTGAATATTTTCCTATTGTTGGGGTAAATACAAATAATTCACTTAAGTCTCGCCCTTGTTTTAATACCATTGTGCCATTTTGCTATACGGCTTTTTTTTTGCTATACGGCTTTGTTTAAATGGCCCAAATCTTTTCATATAAAGGGCATAACCTGGTGAATCAACCTCTATCCCATGAAATCCCAGCATGCTCTGTTTTGGGAGGGTTAAAGGCAGCTATGTCATCCTGTGGTGTAAGGGGCTCACTGTTGGATGCCCCTCCCCCTCTCCAGTGGATACAGTTTCCTGCCTGCTGACGCTAGCTTTCGTTTTCTTCTTCACCTCACATCACTGAACAGCTTACTACACTGGAGCACTGTTCTCAGAGAACCAAATGAGATTGCAGTAATGGAAGATAGTAGTTTGTTCCTCACCTGATAAAATTGTTGGTACCACATTGACGCAGTTGTTTTACAGGGAATGACAGCAGCTGATCTGATTTGCCTTAACCCTTTACTCCCTGATACCGCCTACAGTCGTGATAATTTAGGTCGCTGTGCAGGCGAGTCCCGACTACAGGCGTGATAAACACATCGCTTCTGCCGGCGAATCCCGACTACAGTCGTGGTATTTTAGTAGCCATATTGTCTTAGGGCACCAGGGGTCAGTGGCTGCTAGGGCAGCAGTCTAAGATAGCTACTAGGGAGTAAAGAGTTAATAGAGCCAAACATTACATTACATTACAGGGACTTAGCTGACGCCCTTATCCAGAGCAACATACAAAAGTGCAAAAGTTCAGCACAAAAGTGCAGAGCCCCAAGGAGGCAAGTTAAGTGCCAACAGTTAAGTGACGAGAAGCGCTTAATAAAATTTGTGGCAATTGAACAAACAGACAAAAGAGACCAGTAAAGTTAAAGACCAGTAAAGTTAACAAAAGGGAAGTAAATGACAGTCAAGGAATGTGGACGTGACGTCAGGAGAGTCAAACTGAAGTAGGGGAAAGGTGGAGCCTGAAGAGGTGGGTTTTCAGGCAGCGCTTGAAGGTGTTCAAGGACTCTGATACACTGACCTCGACGGGTAGATCATTCCACCAACGGGGAGCCAGGACAGACAGCAGTCTTGAGCGAGATGAGCAGGAGCGGAGAGGAGGTGGAGCCAAGCAACCAGAAGTGGCAGAGCAGAGTGTTCTAGTTGGCGTGTATGGTCTAACCAGTTTCTGTATGTATGCTGGAGCCGTTCCTTTGACTGCCTGATAAGCCAGCATCAATGTCTTAAACGTCCACCACATCCGCAGGTAATTGATTTGTCTTAGACCAACCCTTCTGCCTTCTGTCATAAAATTATCAGAATGGAGTTAGACACGCCCAGTTTAGATCTGCAATACCATCAGCTTTTCCATTTGCTGACTGTGTTTCGACCGTCAAATTAGAGCCCTTCAAATGCTTTGTGGACAGCTGCTCAGAAAACATTAAAGACAACGCATGTTTAGAATATTTAGCCAGCACCGCGGCTGAAAAAGCTACAATGCAGCCCAAGCTATTGTCAGAATGCTCAAGGCAAAAATCAATGGACAGGCCAGAAGGCCTAAAGACAGGCGCCCTTATGTGACCAACTGCAGCTCTGAAACCAAAATGTGATCGGATCAAATAAAATGTTTCTCTGCTAATCCTTTTCTCATCCATGAAGCCATATTTACGGTGGCCCTGAAGGGTCACAACACCTGCAAACTCAGAAAACATCTGCAAATTCAGAAAACACTTTCATCGATTTCACAACACATGAACTGCAAATGCCAAAACACCTGCATATTCAGAAAACATCTGCAAATTTAGAAAACACTTTAATCGATTTCACAACACATGAACTGCAAATGCCAAAACACCTGCATATTCAGAAAACATCTGCAAATTCAGAAAACACTTTCATCAATTTCACAACATATGAACTGCAAATGCCAAAACACCAGCATATTCAGAAAACATCTGCAAATTCAGAAAACACTTTCATCAATTTCACAACACATGAACTGCAAATGCCAAAACACCTGCATATTCAGAAAACATCTGCAAATTCAGGAAACACTTTCATCGATTTCACAACACATGAACTGCAAATGCCAAAACACCTGCATATTCAGAAAACATCTGCAAATTCAGGAAACACTTTCATCGATTTCACAACACATGAACTGCAAATGCCAAAACACCTGCATATTCAGAAAACATCTGCAAATTCAGGAAACACTTTCATCGATTTCACAACACATGAACTGCAAATGCCAAAACACCAGCATATTCAGAAAACATCTGCAAATTCAGAAAACACTTGCATCGATTTCACAACACATGAACTGCAAATGCCAAAACACCTGCATATTCAGAAAACATCTGCAAATTCAGAAAACAATTTCATCGATTTCACAACACATGAACTGCAAATGCCAAAACACCTGCATATTCAGAAAACATCTGCAAATTCAGGAAACACTTTCATCGATTTCACAACACATGAACTGCAAATGCCAAAACACCTGCATATTCAGAAAACACATGCAAACTCACAAAACACATGCAAACTCTGTAATGACAACGGAAATGTTTCCCGGGGGACCATAATCAGAGTTCGTGTTCACGGACTTAGCGATGTCGGATACTCCAGTGGTTTTGTTTAATTTAAACATATTAAGGCAGTGTCCCCAAAACGTATTGGTCCACTTAGATAACTGTTAAACGTTCTGCAAACTTTGTTAGCTGTAAACTAGCTGGCTAAGCGTTTCTACATTGCTGTCCCAAAAGGAGGCGCACCGCACCACTATTTTTTGAAAGTTATCACTGTCACATATTATGTATGTCAATTCTGATTTCACAGTGCAATTTCGTGCGAATCGAACACTTTGCCCATTCATTAGCACTATTCCCTCCACGGACTCTACTACCATTTTTTTTTTTTTTTTCATCATGTATCAAAGCTTAGCGCCAAGAACTCTTCAGCGAATGAAGGTAATTCTGATGACAAGTATCGTGGTTTCCTCCGTTTACATTTTCCAGTCTGACAGATGTCTATTTTTTTACAGCAAGTTGCGTGACCATGCTGCCACCTTCATTGCAAATGAGTTCCTGGAAAAAAAAAAAAAAAAAAATTATGTTGCTAAGTGCCAGTGCATAGACCTAATTATAATTAAATTATTTTCTCTACTGAATGTAGCCCATTATTTGCTGTTAGATGGCATGGGGGAGAAGCCGTGTCTTCAAAACTTGATTATTCTTGAATTGGAAAATGTGTTTATAAAGGAAAACCATCTAGAATTAGCCAGGATTAATTGTTGTCAATAAAGGGATGGATAATTTCCCCCAAATTTTCAAGTCTAGCGCTGGACTGGACCGCCAGAAGTTATCTAAGTAGTTGGCAGTCAACGTGTTAAAAGAACTCGTAGCTACCTCTTCGGAAACAGTTTTTTTCTTTGCATGGATCGCTCTGGACCGGCAACCGCATGTGGGTTCACTGATTATGGTCCTCTGGCGAAACATTTCCGTTGTCATTACAGAGTTTGCATGTGTTTTGTGAGTTTGCATGTGTTTTCTGAATATGCAATTTGCAGTTCATGTGTTGTGAAATCGCTGAAAGTGTTTTCTGAATTTGCAGATGTTTTCTGAATATGTGTTTTGGCATTTGCAGTTCATGTGTTGTGAAATCGATGAAAGTGTTTTCTGAATTTGCAGATGTTTTCTGAATATGCAGGTGTTTTGGCATTTGCAGTTCATGTGTTGTGAAATCGATGAAAGTGTTTTCTGAATTTACAGATGTTTTCTGAGTTTGCAGGTGCATGACCCTTCAGGGCGTACATATTGCACCTTAGTAAACAGAACAAAATGGAGGGGAGAAAAAAAGAACATTCTTCTGAAGCAAGAATATTAATTCTGGCGTGTTGTCAACCATACCTCAAAGCCATCCTTAAGGCAATGCAGCAGTTTCAGCAGCCCTCCATTGCCTCACTAAGCACCCAGGGCACTCACCCAGTCAATATGACTTCTGACAGATGAATCTACCCTGCTGCCCCCTGTTCAGCGACTGATACAGCTGGATGGGAATGACGGTGTATTCGGCTCAGTGCATGCTAGCATGTAATCTCTAAACAAGATATCTTTTCCTTGTTGGCTTCCAGGGAAATTACAACTGTAATTGTGGTTGTGGTTGTATTCATTGTCTTTTCACACAGTATGTTTCCCTGTAGCACTGGCTTAAAGGTAAATGACAACATGGCTGTTATCTTGCACATAATCCCATCAACAGTGTTTTTTCCTAGTAATATTGGCCTCAAGGGAAACAATAACATGGCTGTTGTCTTACATAGAACCTCATCATATAGAATATTTTCCTTGTAATATTGTCTTTAAGGGAAATGACAAGACTGTTGTCTTGCACGTTGTCTTATCATACTGTACTTTCCTTGTAAGTTGGCTCTAACAGAAATGACGACTTGTCTCACACATAGTCCTGTCTTATGGCATATTTCCCTTGTAATATCTTCTTCAAATGAAATGACAGCAGTGCTGTTGTCTTACACATAGTCTAGTCATATAGCGTATTTCTTTGTAATATCTTTCTCAAGGGAAATGACAACATTGCTGTGGTCTAACACATAATCGCGTCACGTAGTACATTTTCCCTGTAATGTTGGCTTCAAGGGAGATTATAACATGGCTGATATCATTCACAGTTTCTTTATCATATAGTATAGTTTCCTCATTACACTGGCTCCAAGAGCAATGACACATGTAAGGTTCTCTTCATCCTCATTTATGTTACTCTATGGTTATCAGGCAATAATACAATTCCTGCAGCAAGGGTCTAACACAGAATAGCCTCTGGTCTTTGGCTATGATTGCGCAGTATTGTTTTGGATGGTTCATGTAGCACTCCCTGCATTTGGCTCCATGCATGCTTTAAATTATTGCCCTTTTGTACGTATCTGTAGATTTCTTATTGTGTGTTCACTTTGAAAAAATGATCCTGGCAGAAATGCAGCCCCAGAGCATGACAGGCACTGGCTTTTGTACACGTCAATGATAACAGTCAGGATGGTCCTTTTCCTGTTTGTTTTCAAGAACAGGATATCCATTATTTCCAGAAACAATGTGAATGATGGACTTGTCTGACCACAGCAGTCCTTTCAACTTCCCTATCAGTCCATTTCAGATGAGGTCGAGCCTAGAGAAGGTAGCAGTGCTTCTGAATGGTGTTGATATATGGCTCTCTCTTTACATAGCAGAGTCATAACTTGCATGTAATGATGACACGATGAACTGTTTGCACTGACAGGTCTTCTGGAGTAATCCTATTTATGAGCCCATGCAGGTATGTCCATTACGTAAGCATGTTGGTTCTGAATGCAGAGCTGTTGAGGGCTCAAAGGTTTCATGCATCATATATTGGATTTTGACCTCATCTTTTACACAAAGAGATTGCTACAGTTTCTCAAAATTTTTCACCATATCGTAAATTGTCGATGGTGAGATCCCGCAATTCTGTGCAATCGAATACGGTGAAATATTGTTGTTAAACTGTTTGACTATTTGCTCGTGCAGTTCTTACCGAACTCATGAACCTCAAATAATCTTGCCAGTAAATAAGTTCGCCTTTTCTGACTGCTTTTTTTCATACCTTATCACAATTCACCTATATCACCTGTTACCGATTCACCTGTGGAATGTCTCAAACAGGTGTTTTTTTTTTGAAAATTCCGCCTTTTTTCCAGTGTTTCCATTCCCCAGTCTCAGTTGTTTTGGAATGCCCTGCAGGCATCAAATTTGGAATTGAAAAATATTTACAAAATTCCAAACAGTTGATAAGGTGAAACATAAGAGGTGTTGAAGCCAATACACTGATTTGTGTTTTACCTGTACGATATTATATTTATCATAATAATGTGAGTAATTTATAATCATGCTGCCACCTACATATCAAATCATGATGAAACACTGTTGATTAGGTTGATGTAATATGACTGAAATGATTATGATGATGATGCAATGATGATGTCAGGAGGGGCGTCAACTCTATATATAGACGTCACCTGAGGACAGGGGATGTGTGTTTTGGCTAGAGAGCGGAAGGGCAAACAATTTTCAACCGCATTTCGAAATGAAGCAAGTTTTTCTGTTTAAGGTGCGTTCTTATTTATTTTGCTGTTACTGAGAAGAAATAAAAGTTCGTATTGTGACACTACGAAAGAATGAGTGCGCGTTGATTTATCGACCGCTCTTACAAAAGGAATAGACAACGGAATTTAAGTACATGCATAGGTTGATAGCTTATAATATTGAGAGCCCATGAGAAAAATTTCAGGCATACTTGACCATTTATGAAAAAAGTTGTGAGCGTTTTTGTGTGGTAGTCCAAAGGCCACTACTGATCTGCCATTTTGCCTCCCGGAAGGGCGATGCGTGACGTCACATGGGCGCAAGGGTGAATCTCCACTCTTCATTACTCTTCTGTTGGCGCATTTGGTCTTCTACCGTGAACTTCCATAAACTCAATATTTGGTTGCTGTTTTCTGTACACAAGACCATTAGAAGAGCACTTGCCTAAAGCCTAACCATCAATGACATTTGTTTTGAATGATTAAGAATGAATTAGATACATTTAATTGTTGCTATACAGCGCTGTGGTGACATTACATCATATTTTCATGATAGAGAATAGCCTCAGTTTGGTGTGCGGCACCAGAAACAATGCCAGCAAATAAGTTACTTTGCATTATACAGTATGAATAAATACAGGAAATTATTTTCAATTCTAAGTCAATGCAAAGACGCGAATACACGCATTTCGCCTGTATTCGTGGCTTTGCATTGACTTTGAATGTAATCTGTAGTGCGAAAAATTCGTTTCGCGTCCGATGTGAAAGCAGCTTAACTCAGAAACAATCAACCAAAGAAAGGGTTTTACAGGCAGAATGTGTGTTTGATTTGCTTTGCAACAAACTGTGGACATTAGTTAGGACTAGCTTGCGGACTTGATGATCATAAAGAAGTGGTCTGCTCGCCTGCATCCAAGGAACTGCTCTAACAGTGGATTGTGGAAAAATTTGTTTCGCATCCGATATGAAAGCAGCTTAACTCAAACACAATCAACCAAAGAAAGGGTTTTACAGGCGAAATGTGTGTTCGATTTGCTTTGCAACAAACTATGGACGTTAGGTAGGACTAGCTTTCGGACTTGTTGATCATAAAGAAGTGGTCTGCTCGCCTGCATCCAAGGAACTGCTCTAACAGTGGATTGTGGAAAAATTTGTTTTGCATCCAATATGAAAGCAGCTTAAATCAGACACAAACGACCAAAGAAAGGGTTTTACAGGCGAAATGTGTGTTCGATTTGCTTTGCAACAAACTATGGACGTTAGGTAGGACTAGCTTGTGGTCTGCTTGCCTGCATCCAAGGAACAGTGGATTATTGTGGAAACATCGCTGATGATGTGCCTGACATAGCAGATAAGTATAATGATGGAATTGGATTTTCCTGCTAGACATTTTACAATCGACTAAAAAAAGTTTCATAGCCGGAATGTTTTTTAACGGTTTGCTTTGCAACCAACAGTGGACGTTGGGTAGTCTAGCTTGCGGACTCGTTTTGATCATAAAGAATTGGCTTGCAGCATCCAAGGAATATTTACTCTAACGCTTGTGGATAATCGTGGAAAAAATTCCAGATGAGGTGGCTGGCATGGATTTTATCGGTTTACAAGAAAAGGTAGGATGTGCATTTAATTGTTTATGGGCCTGATGACAGGCAGGCTAGCTGACAGGGAGGTGTGTGAGTGAGACGTAGGCGAGCCTGCACCGACTATCACTGACCGTAACTTCAGGGCTGTACAGTAACAATGCTTTGATGCGCAGCTAAACAAAGCCAGAGTGCCTTAACTCAACGTCAGCGTCCTGAAACAAAGGCTAAGCACAGTAACTGCAGTTACGGTGTTCTGTCATGGTTTTTGGTGGGATTTTCAGAGTTACTGTTGACACAGACCTTGATTTTTTCATAAAAACAATCAAATCGACTCAAAATATTCATCCACACGATTAAGGAGGTCTTCAATACCCTCAAAATGACAATAACTCATTTTCGACCAAATGTCATGTTACAGTGTTTTGCCTTTGCACGGCAGCATAGAACGTGCGGTCATGCTGCTGACCTGAACCAGTCCTGCATGTACACCCAACCGCTGCACACGCAGGCATTTTGTTCTCTCTCTCGGCCTTCAAACAGCCTTCTTGAATATTTTCACGAATAGTAGGGTCTGTTTGTGACTAACATTGTCCTTTGGCAAAGAAAAATGGTGACAACAGTGAGTAATTTAACAACTATCCCAATGCTTGTGCAGGCTCACTCGCCATGTATAGCTTCAGCGTGCTGCGCCCATGTGATGTCAGAGCATCTCCGCAAGGATTACAAGGATTCCTCTGATTGGTTGAAATATTTTCAATGGCGGCATCTATGAATTCGTCAATTCTGCTTCAGAACTGACTTTTGGAGATGGATAGCATATTTGTATGAGCTCTATATGTTCAAACATTCGCATGAATCGTTAGTTTATGACATGATCTATCTTCCAAACTTTATTTTGAAATTCCATTGTCTATTCCTTTAAAGGTGACATAGAATGGTTGAACGGGGTATTTATCCTTGTTCTGTGATGTGACATATAGACAACAAAATTTTGGTTGGGTCTTTAGTGCCTCAGAAGCTTCCTAAAAACATCTCTCAAAAAGCTATGTTAGGGTGGGGGATTTTGAACGCTTGTTTTGCACCTATTTTGCGACCTTTCAGGCTTAACTGGCAACCTCATTATGAAATGCAAGCACTTGACGCTGATTGGCTGGCTTTGCTGCCACTCAAAAGAATGTAACTTCGCCCAGAGCGGTAGGGAAAATGGAAAACACTCGCCGGCTTCGGAACACGGACAGACCAACTTTATGCAGCTATGGCATATTCAGAGATTCAGCCTTATATGTTTGAGCCCAAATCGGATGAGGGCACTGAATTGGAGGAAGAACCAGTCCAGCAAAGGCTGGATTTAAACATTTCTGAATGGTAAGTATTTTTGAATGTTTTTTTTTTTTCAAACGTAACGAGCTGCCAAGGCTTACGCATTCGGAATGAGTCTCTCGCATTGACTTTCCTGTGCCCTAGTCAGCAAGTATTCAATCAAAGCGCACTGAAGAAATTCATTTGCGGAATTTAAGTCCTTCTGCAATAAGTTAATCTGTTTCAAGTGCATTACGGTGGATTTCCCCACTAGTGACACGCAAATCGATTATGACTCTGGAATTCTCATGCTTGTCTTTACTGAGGGATTGGAAGCAATGGAATTGCATAAAGACGTGTATGCAAATTATTTTGAAGGGGAGGAAACGGAATGAGAGTGGAGGGGCAGTGAGATACATGTGACATCATATGTATCCGTTGTTCAGATTGGCCCGTTTTCTGGCGGGCATTTTTAAAAGAGGAATTTCTATGAAACGGGGATGTTCAGAATGTCTCGCACTTTTCATATGTTCTTGAATGAGGGTAGACTACCGCTATTCAACATAGACATGGTAAAAACGGTTTCTGATTCTATGTCACCTTAAAATATACTCAGCGGTGAAAATTTAGCAACACCCAAATAGTAAGCATTGTTGAAAAAAAATTACACCAAGTTATAATGAATTCTGGTCATGTGTTAATTTACTCGTACTTTGCACATGATTTTATATGATTCGTGGCCCATGTGAATCCTGTCCCTTTAAAACCTGGTTGACTCATTAGGGATGCTCTTTGTTGAACGAAAAACACTGAAAACCGCAAAATCAAAACTATCGGGCGTCGTAGAGGAATGTCTGAGAACGCCAGACATGAAGCATTTGGCAAGTTAAGGGCAGGAATGAGCTTTCGCCAAGTTGAGCAGCACTTTTACGTCCACTTACATCACCATTTCCTGTCTTTAAACACGTATGGCACAGACTAGGACCGTAAAAGACCGACCTCACAGCAATAAACCACGTTAAATGATGGCATATGAAGATCGCTTCATCGTGATATCATCATGGCGTAACCCAATGACATGCGGTGCAACAGGCCAGCGGGCATTGCACTCACTACTGAGGGACAGGAACAGTCTTGTGGGAAACTGGTCAACCCCCCCCATGCTTTCTGAGTGACGTTTATTCATCTCACTGATTAGAGTCGCAACTGTGTCGGGCATTCATGGATGTCTAATTGTTCCCTGTAATGATCAAGCAAATTAAATACACATTTCACTGTTGTTAACTCGTTTATTGTGCATTTATATCAGGAGTTGCTATTCTTTTGTTATATTATGATTTGTTATATTGAGTATATTATTTTTCTTTGTGCGGTTTGTAGTTAACAAAATGTTGGCAAATGATAATTCACCTACAAATCACTTCATTCTGTTTTTTTATTTTTTTTTTTTGCATTTTACAAACTGAGCTGATTCTCATGAAACTTAGGTTGTAAATCTTGGAAGCACTGATGAAGAAGTTCTTAAATTCAGTAATTAGTCAGAAATATTTTGAATACCTTACTTTACATGCCACCAGATTTTCAGAGGGCCTTTTGCATTAAGAAAACTGGTGAAGGATTCAGTCTACTGCCATCATCTGCCATAACATCGCTGATTTGCAAAAGCACTGCACTGTCTATGGATGGCCACACTCAAAAGGCAACAATTCTGCAAGCACTCTGGCATTCATGCAAGAATATCTAATCCATAGTGCAGTCTCACAGCACAGACTGATTCTGTGAAGAATAACTGCTCACTGCAGGTGTCTAGTTTGCCATACCAATCACAAATCAAACATAATTTTTCTTTTCTTTAACCAGAACATATTAGTATTGAGTAAAATTAACTCTGAAGTTACTAATTATTTCAGGTATTTCACAAGAGTAAATTATTTGCACACTGACATGGCCCAATCGGTCACCTCTTAATGTGAGGTGCATAACCGACTGGATTGGGCTGAGGGGGAACATTCACCTCAGATGTGTCCTGAGAATGATCGTTTGAACGCACTAAGAATACTGCTTATTTTACAGTTTTTCTCAGTTGCTTTGGTGCATTTCTCTGATCAGAATTAAAATTCTCATAACTATTAGTTCAACCTCCACAACATTTAGTCACTTGTGCACATCGTAGTAGCAATTTCTCATTCCTTTGAACAAATTACGAATGCTTTTGGAGATGCATCAAATGCTTTCGTACAATTCTCTGCTGTTTTATAACATTATCATTTGCTTATGTCATGTCAGTCAAAATGAACTATACTTATGAATGCTGAATAGTTGTTCCCTATAAAACTAATAGTCCTCATTTCATTGCTTGAGTCATTACATATAAAAATGTTGAACTAGTTGTCAAAATCTGTAAAGCAAATTTTAAACATTTCTTTATCATTTTTTCCTGGAAATATCTACCTCCCTACTCCCCATTCCTGAATCCAATAGAGGAGTTTTTCTGCCTGGAGGTGGAAGGTATGTGACCGGCGTCCGTACACCCAAATGGCCCTGCTAGCAGCCATGGATGCAGCATGTCATCACAGCAGAGTCCTGCAGAGGGTGCATTCGCCACTCGAGGAGATGCTTTCCTCACTGCAGTGCAAGGGATGATATTCGCTGTGATATAGATGAAAATATGTGGACAGACAGACGGGTACATCTGGATGTGCAGGAATGATTTACAGTACTCTGTATGCCCACTTACAATATGTACTGCAATATTGTTTACAGTTGTGCACAGCTCTTCCCAAAGGGTGCTTCTTATGTTTGTTGTAAATACATGACTGTAGTTATTTTTCTTTTGCACAATGCTGTGAACAAATTAGAATTGCGCAGAGCATATGCAGTAAAAATGTGAAACATACATATTCAGTGTCTTGTGTAACTTTACTGTAGTTTTCAAATGTCTATACAAATAGTGTATAGTGCTGTCTTGAGCATTTTCAGGTAGTGCCACCAAGATCTGACTTAGCATGACAAAGCCATTTAACTATCTTGTTCACAAACAATGGTGTCAGTACTTATCATTTTGGTGACACAGACAGTTTCATTGACATGAAAACTTGCTTTTGAGGAATAAATTATGGATTTTGAGCAAGTGACACACTTTTGCAGGTTATCAACTAGGTTTTGCAGTTTGCACTAATTGTTTTGAGAAATGCACTAACTGTTGTGCAAATGTTAATAGTGATGTGAGAAATGCACCAAAGTGACTGAGAAAAACTGTAAAGTTCTGTATTATGTAGAGCAGTGGTAACAAACTCTATTCCTGGACATCCGTCACCCCCATAAATATATATATATATATATATATATATATATATGTGTGTGTGTGTGTGTGTGTGTGTTATGGCAAGCCATTTAGGAAATTATTATATATATAGATTGAAACTCTGAATATATGGAATGAAACTTGAATAAATGGAATGAAAGTCTGAATATATGGAATGAAACTTGAATATATGGATTGAAACTTGAATACATGGAATGAAAGTCTGAATATATGGAATGAAAGTTTGAATTTATGGAATGAAACATGAATATATGGAATGAAAGTCTGAATATATATAATGGAACTTTGAATTTATGGAATGCAACTTTGAATATATGGAATGACACTGAATATATAAAATGAAACTCTGAATATATGGAATGAAAGTTTGAATACATGGAATGAAACATGAGAATATTGAATGGAAACTGACGTCACCATCTTGTGTTTTGAGACGATTAGTTATCGCTGTTCCTGCAAAAGTGAGTGCGACATTAAAAGTGAGTCAGCATGAAATCTGGTCTCAGCAATATTAAGTAATGAAGATATAATTAGCACTTCGGCGAACGCATGTATGGGCCATAACACCCATAACCGAATCCAATATTGTTCTACTGATGAAGAAATTTATTCACTCTTTCATAATGCAGGGAGCACCACAGGCCACAGTGCCGCACGTCAGGCAATTCAGGCCAACGTTAATCCTGGAAGAAACACACCTTCACCCTCGCAGGTGCACTGCGGTCAAGCTATCACCAGTTCGAAAAACGACGGTCGAACTATCACCGCAATAAAATTGATGCGCAAATACAGCGGATAGCGCGGTAGTAAGTCATGCGATGCAACTGCTGTCAAGAACCATCTTGTGGAAAGAAATAACGAGGTTTATTCAACGAAAGTATGCGTGTATTTTGTTCAGAAAAAAACTGTGAACAACTTCCATAATTTGGTTTTAAAATGATTTTTATTTATTTCTTTTTTCACTAAATAGTTGACACGTTGTACAAATTGAAACGTAAAATTTTGGTGAAGTGCCGTAACTCCAGATCACAAACAACTGCATCTCAAATGTACTACTATAGGCAAAAAAAAAAAAAAAAAAAAAAAGGCAAATATTACTCGGAATTAATGTAAGAATTGCCATCAAAATTGCTGTTGTAGAGGTGGACAAAAAAGGAGAAAATTAAAGTGGGGACCATTATACTTGATTCATAATACCATAATGCAACAGTACTGCCCAAAAATCACTCCTAAGAGTGAAACATTAAGGTGTTTTGCCGCAAAAATTAATGACAAGCAACTGTTACATACTACTTCATTTTTTAAACGAAAGGTCGCACCTTTTCGGAACATGCCCACAAGTAAAAGATTGAGTACTTCCCTCACCACTGTTTAAAAGGCACAGCTGATGGAGGATTCCATTAGTCTGTTCATACTGATTATTACAAAATAACAGCATTTGATTTAGTGATTTTCTTTTATTTTTAGACAACAATGCATTGTTTGTTTGACATCAAAAATATGTCCACAAACAGAAACACAATTACATTGCAGAGGAAGGGCTCTATCTTACAGCTTGTGCAAATCTGCGCAAAGCATGACACAAGTGTCTTTGCTCGTGTATGACCAACGCAAATGTCATTTGTCATTCCAGTGCATAGATGGGAAAGATAGCAAATTGCACCAAAATTAGTGCCCGTGAACATGTTGGTCTTAAAATGAGGTGTGGTCAGGCAATTTGTTGGCATGTTGCTATCTTGAGGTGGCATAAAGCTTACATGCCATTGACCAACTAAAACCTGGTCTTAAATCAATCCTCTGTTTTCAGTTATTATTTTAAGGGCCCATTACTGATAGGGTAGATCAACTATGCCATAAAGTTCTGCAAGATGAGTTTGGCTCGCGTAAATTTACATAAACCTACGTATGGTAGTCGAATCCATAGTGCTCCGCAAGTGACAGTAAAGATCCACAAATTGATAAGGCAGTGGATCTATAGTCATGTGAATAGACAGGAACCTGCACAATCCGCTATGGAGGATTTCTTTCAGTCATGCTATAAAACTTGTCTATAACGTTGAATTATTTAGCTTGAGGTGAGTTTCTTTAAATATTGATGTTTCTCATAGATATTTGGACATATTGACAGCAGATTACGGCATGCTGCATTCCATATATTCAGAGATTAATTCAATATATTCAGACTTTCATCATTAATTCAGACTTTCATTCAATATATTCAGACTTTCATTTCATATTTTCAGACTTTCATTCCATAGATTCAAGTTTCATTCTATATATTCAGGCTTTCATTCCATATATTCAAGTTTCATTCCATATATTCAAACATTCAATATATATATTCAAGTTTCATTCCATTTATTCAAACTCTCATTCAATACATTCAGACTTTCATTCCATATTTTCAGACTTTCATTCCATATATTCAAGTTTCATTCCATATATTCAAACATTCAATATATGTATTCAAGTTTCATTCCATATTTTCAGACTTTCATTCCATATATTCAAGTTTCATTCCATATAATCAAACATTCAATATATATATTGGAGATTTTGAGGAAAAAGAGGAATCTTTATAAGATGTACATAAAGGATAACAATGAGAACACTAAGGCTGAATACTGTAAAATGCGGGCTGTGGTCAAAAAAGAGCTGAGGAATGCTAGAAGACTGTATGAAAGACAAATTGCAGAGGGGTCAAAAACTAACCCTAAGCGCTTCTTTCAGTACTGTAGTAGAAAAAGGAAAGTCAAAGAGCAGGTTAAGTGCATAAAGAATAAAAATGGATCGCTGCTATATGATAACAAGGATATTGCGGATGCCTTAAACAGTTACTTTGTTGAGAATTTTACCTCAGAGTGGGTCTTTATTCGGCCAGAGGGCATGTTAAATGCTCAAGATTATTGAGCGGAAATTGAGGTTAGGGATAACGAAGTATTAGACAAGTTGCACAAACTAAAGGCAGATAAGGCGGCGGGTCCTGATGGCTTATATCCTAGAGTGCTCAGGGAAGTTGGTGAGATCATCTTTAAGCCGCTATCCGCCATCTTCAGACGGTCTTTAGAAACTGGAGAAACACCAAATGATTGGAAACAGGGCAGTATAATACCAATATATAAGAAAGGGGACCGTACTGAGCCAGGAAATTACAGGCCAGTCAGTTTAACTTGCATTGCTTGCAAAATATTGGAATCTATCATAAAAGATGAGCTGGACTTATTTCTTGAACGTAATAATATCTTGAGGGATAGCCAACATGGTTTCCGTAAGGGAAAGTCATGCCTGACAAACCTTCTCGAATTTTTTGAAGAGGCCACCAAGACTTATGACCAGAGCAGGGCTTATGACATCATATACTTGGATTTTCAGAAAGCATTTGATACAGTACCGCATAAGAGACTAATTTTTAAAATGAGCTCTATTGGAGTTACAGGAGGCATTCTGGAGTGGATTCAAAACTGGATACAGGACAGAACACAAAGAGTGGTGGTCAATGGTATCTCATCTGAGCTAGGTATGGTGGGGAGTGGCGTCCCCCAGGGATCGGTGTTGGGACCCCTGCTGTTCCTCATCTACATTAATGACCTTGATAGGAAAATTGAGAGCAGATTAGTTAAATTTGCAGATAATACTAAATTGGGGGGTTTGGCAAATAGTTTAGAGTCCACTAAAGTGATTCAGGATGATTTGGATAGAATCCAGAATTGGGCAGAAATGTGGCAAATGAAATTTAATGTAGCGAAATGTAAAGTTGTACATGTAGGTAACAAAAACATTAGACGGGATTACTTCATGGGAGGTTTAAAACTGGAATGTGCTCCACACAAGAAAGATCTGGGAGTGATTGTTGACCAAACCCTCACAGGCTCTAGCAATTCAGCCGTAGCAGTTAAAAAAGCCAATCGGATGCTGGGATACATTGCCAAAAGTATTGAGTACAAATCTAAGGAGGTGATGCTTCTTTTGTACAACACATTTGTCAGACCACATCTGGAGTATTGTGTACAGTTCTGGGGACCATACTTTAAAAAAGATATAGAGGCTCTAGAGAAAGTTCAGAGAAGAGCCACTAAGCTAATTCCAGGTATAAAAGATGAAAGCTATGAGAAGAGGCTGAAGATCCTTAATCTTTTTAGTCTTAGGAAAAGGAGACTAAGGGGTGATTTGATTGAGGTCTTTAAATATGTTAAAGGGATCAACAAAGTGAATTATGTAGGATTCCTTCGACCAAGTGTTGTTAGTAGAACTCGGGGTCACAAATGGAAGTTGACCGAAGGTAAATTTAGCACTGAAATTCGGAAATATTTCTTCACCCAAAGAGTAATTTTGATGTGGAATAGCTTGCCTGACCATATTGTTGAGGCAGAGACCTTGGGGGTTTTCAAGAGCAGGCTTGACTTAAAGCTAGATACCATTGAGTCATTGAGTATCTGAAGGGATATATTCACAATAGTATAAAGAAACTGGCGAGCGTAGTTGGGCTGAACGGCCTGTTCTCGCCATTTATGTTATGTTATGTTATGTTATATTCAAGTTTCATTCCATATATTCAGACTTTCATTCCATATATTCAAGTCTCATTCCATATATTCAGACTGTCATTCAATATATTCAAGTTTCATTCCATTTATTCAGACTTTCATTCAATGTATTCAGTTTACTCTATACATTCAAACTTTCATTCTATATATGTATACTAATAATTTCCTAAACGGCTTGCCATATTGTGTGTATATACAAGTATATATAGAACACTAGATTGCTGATAGGATACGCTCAGGTGAAATATCTCTTCCAGCAGTGTATACACCCGGAAGTAAAATTCGCTCATAGACTCCCATTCATTTTCCCCTACTTTAAAATTACATTTTCAAAAGCATTAGCATGTGAATTGGTGTTATTTTGGTATTGCTGCATAGAGCAACATTTCGTCTCCCTAAATATGCGTTTTTTTTGGGTGGGAGAAGAGGCGCACTCACGAAAGGGAAGAGCGAAAATATGACTTGGCGGCAATTGATACTTATGACAAATGCCAACATTGTTAAACAGAAGCGCTAGTTAACTGGAGCTACTCCATCAACAAGTTTCACCTCACTGATTGCGGGGATGGCAAAATGTTTTTTTTTTTCTCCTGACTTAAGACAGCCAAGCCTTTCTCTCCTCCTTGTCTTTTGGAAATCTGGGGCGCATTTACCAAAAGCGTAGTTGCTAACCAAGTTAGCAACTTACATAATTTGTCCATTCTCAGTCAATGGGACCAACTATGTAAGTTAGCATCCGTGATTTCGGTTAACGCGCCCCTTTATAGAAAGTCAAAGCAACTTATCCTCCATTTTAAATATTTTGCAGGTAAGAAGTATTGCCGTTGAATGTCAATTACAGGTATCTAGCTTGTTAGCCACCTCGTTAATTTTGTTAACTGCCAAGTCAACGTAGCTAGTTGCTAGTGACGTTAAACATCATTAGCATTTGCTTTAGTTATGAGGCATGCTTTGTGAGAGTTAGTGAGAAAACCTACAAGGGCAATAAATCTTGCAGGCATAGGAATGACTGTGCTTCTTGGGAAACCGCATGGCAATCCTCTGCCAGCATTTTAAACAAATGGCAATACAGAACATTAACCACAATAAATTTGTCCAAATCTCATTTGTGTTGCCCATGACAAATACAGGCAAAATATTACCAAAAGTATTTTTGCGGCAATGACATTTAATTAGGACAAAGCTGAATTGTGGACATTGGTCTGCATCCTGTACAATATGATTAAAATGCCGCCACTTACGGAACTCAGTCTCGCCACAGTGCAGAACGAAGAGCAATATCAATATGAAATTACATGAGAGTGATACAATGCCATGATTCAAGGAGACAGTGCATGATATGGATGTCATTGATTAAATTCACTCAGGACATTGTGGTAATGTTGATCTTGTCCCTGACCTTCAGTTGAATCCATGTAAATAGGTGGTCTATGACTGAACATTGTTGCAAGAGTCAAATGGATCAGGGAAGCCCAGCCACGGGAGACAGATTACCCTGCCCAGCAGTAGTGACTAGGATGCAGGGAAAATATGGCTCTGACTGGGCTGGAGGCTTAGGAAGTATTACTGGATACATCTCCCTGATTACTCAGTTGATAAGGGTCATGCTGTATGTTAACTTGCATACAATGATCCATGAGAGAAAATTCCTGCAAGATATTTTCAAAATTCTGGTTCCTCTCTCCCAAGAAAATTACACAGCATAATTTACAGAGCCATATAACAGTCCCTACTCCCAACCAGTGAATAGCACACAGCTATTAATTTAATGTTCTCAATGTCCAACAATAAATGACTACATGTCTTTTGGCAACGTATTACACACAATGGAACTTGTCTCCCAGGGGTAAAGATATAATTAATCCCAGTCACACAGGCTGAAGACAAATGCAGATGGTCAAATGGAATGTATTTTGTCATGGTAAGCCAAATACAGAGTCAGTGACTCTGATCTATGACTTTCACGGCCAAACAGAGTCAATAAATCAGGGCCATAAACATTTTTCTATGTGTCTGTTTATTTAACGTCAGTCATCACTAAATAACTATTCTCTTTTTCAGGCTTTGGGGAAGGTGCATTGATCATTCACACAGCAGTAACTCAACATTGTAGATGTTGACCATCACGTACCACTGCAGTTAAATCCTTGAGTTTCCAAAGGGCCTAACTCCAAGGAACACTCTTTTTCAAGAGAGGGAAAAATGTATTTTTTTTGCCCATATGTTATGACCCATATATTGTTAGTTTATTTCTTTACAAGAGAGTGTCATTGGGATACTTACTTCCTTTACTTTGGCAGAGCTCTTGCTCGTGCCAAGTCTGCACGTTCCGTCCATCTGTTCCTATCCATCGTTGCAGTCTTAAATTCATCAGTGGTCTCCAACCCAGTGTCTTCTTTCAGTAGGTCCATGTAGGTGACTGCTCTCCTCCCAATGTTCATCTTATCTTGCGATGGTTCCCATTGGACTAACTTTGATGCTACCTCCTCTGGATGCCTAACACAATGACCGGCTAATTTTAGTCTTTGTGAGGCAACCTTCGATGATACTGGAGGTAATCTGCCGTAAAGGTCTTGGTTTCTCAGCTTGTCCTTCCAGGATACATTAAATGCCATCCTGAGCATCCTTGTGTGGCATCCATCCAGACGTTTATGCAATGACTTTGTTACTGTCCATATTGCTGCTCCGTATAAAAGTATAGGTTCTATGGCTGACAGGAAAAGCCTTTCTTTGATGTTTCTTCTGATATTTGAGCTCCATATCTTGGACAGCTTATGACATGCTTCCCAAGCCAGTGCTTTCCTCACTTCAAAGTCTTTATCAGTACTCATCGTCCATCCTCCTAAGTATTTGAAATTGCTGACTGTCTTCAATTGCTTCCCATTGTTTGACTTCATCTTCCTGGTTGAACATCATCACTTCCGTTTTCTTTTCATTCAAGTGTAGTCTGATCTTCTTGATTCTTTTTCTACCTCAAACAGCATTACCTGAGCTTGTGCTATTTCCTCTGCAAACAGAGCAATATCATCAGCAAAGTCGGTGTCTGTGACTGTTACGGGGGGGTGATGATGACTTCTTCTCTTTTCCAGGTGAAAGCCGAGTTCTTCCTCTCGACCTCCAATTGCCCTTCTCATCGCAAAATCTAGCACTATAGCAAACAGGAAGGGTGCTACTGTTATGGTTTTGGTTTTGTATTCATGTTTATCTTCATGTTCTATGTTCATGATTTTGTCTTTTATTAATTCTTTTTTGTTACTGTATTTCTCAGGTTTTAGTTCAGTCCATTTTCAGTTCCATTGCACTTGTATCCCCTGTCTTGTAATCTAGTTGGTTCAGTCCGTCTCCCCGGTCTGTGTGCTCACATGCTTCGGATGATTTCAATGATTTCTGGTGTTTCATATTCCTTCAATTCTCGTTTTCTTCCTTCGCCTTGCTGTTCTGATTACTAACAAGACTAACATTTGTATTTTGTATCATAGTCTACTAACCCAACTAATCCATGTATATATTACTAACTCACTAACGAGCACTCTACAAAAAGTTAAATCTGTAAAGTTGCACCGCTACTAATTGGTGCTAATTCCCTCTCAGCAATCGCCCTGTTCTAGTCTCCGCCTCTTGCTCAGCTTTACCTATCTCCCTCTGCGTTTCTGCGAGATCTCTCGCGCGTGCTTATTTACTTTCCTGCACTCATTGTCTGTGCACTTAGAGCTCCTTGACCGGAGCTGTTTAAATGTCATAGGCTGTTTGCGTGATTCCCGTCTGTGTCTTGGCTTTCGCCAATGTTCGTGGTTAGGATTTCCCTCATGTGTTCCTCCCTTTGTAATTAGTCTGATCCAGCTCACCTGTTCCCTGCATAGCATGTGATTTCCCTCCCGTCTATTTAAGAGTCCTCACTGCTGTTCTGACTTTGTCAGAACGTTGATCAATATTTCTTTGTGCAGAGCCTTTCGTATGCCATTGAGTATTGTTTTCCTTCGACTGTTTCATCCGACCAAGATTCTTGCCATTGCCCTTTTTGTATTGTTTTTGTCTTTCTGGATTTCGACCTATTTTTGTGCGAGCACGATTCCTGTGTTTGGATGCCCTGTGTATGACCCACTGCTTTGTTTATCGACTACGACTTTTTGCCTACCATCTATGTACCCTTGCTCCTCTGATTTACTGGTTCTGACCCCGGCCTGTCTAGTCAACTCTGTTTTTGGATTTCGTTTTGTGGCTTGGCAATTCTTGTGTTTTTTGGTACTGACCCGGAACTCATTAAAGGCATACGTTTTTTGGATTTCCCTCTCTTGCGTGTGGTTCCTGAACGCACCGTCACAGCTACGGTGTCTCATTGGAGGACACCTGCTAGAATATTGAAAAGCTCAGTTTCTCCATCTGGTGTGAGTACCCTTGCTTTAGTGTTCGGATACACCTCACTTATTGCTTTAACCAGTCTCTCAGGAATGCTGAATGTTTGCAGGATTGTCATCATTCATTGAATGCTTTCTTGAAATCAACAAATATTATCACTGCTTTTAGGTTCTTGATTTTTACTCCTTCAATGAGACTTCAAAGTGCCAGGATATGGGAGACAGTTGGTCTTCCTGGTCTGTAGCCATTCTGGTTTGCTCGTAGGAGCTTATCAATGGGTGGTGTGATCCTGTTCAGTATCAGTCTGTTGGTGATCTTTGCAGCTTCAGCTGATTACGCAATTCCTCTAGTTGTTGGTGTTGCTGAGCTCTCCATCTTTTGGAAGCGTTACCAGGTTACTCACTGACCACTGATCTGGTTTCCCGCCTTCAAGTAGTCTGTTTGCGTAACCGAGTAGAATATCATCTAGGTCACTGCACTTCCATACTTCTGGTGGTATTCCATCTGGACCAGGTGCTTTTCTTTCTACAATTGCCTTCTTCACCGCTGCATATTCTTTCATGGTGAATGGATCCTCAGAGATGTTGAGCGAATGAAATATAGGATGAATTCTTTCATCTAGTTCTCCTTCAACTACAGGTTCTTTACCTAATAGTTCCTTGAAGTGTGTGTATCACTTTTCTATCCTCTCCTTTGCTCTTTTTGCTTTAATTATTCCTTTCTTTGCAGTCTTTCATCCTGTAATACGATTGATCAGCTTCCAGCTTTCACCGTGCCGTGCATTATCATCAGCAGCTTCTTCGGATCTTGTTGCCTTTTCTAGTTCCTCTTCAGTAACAAGGTCATATGCTTGTTGCAGCTTGTTCTTAGCATCCTGCAGTTTTTCTTTATTCCTATCTGTTGGTCTTCTACAGTATAGACTAGATGCATTTTGTACCTTGCTTCTAGCTTTTTCCACCCGTGGGTCCATTGATGCTGGTTTCCTCTTCACTTTCTTCTTCAATGGTAAGTGTACTTTTGAAGCCTCTTCATTTTCAGTGATCAAGTGTGCATAGGTTTCAGTGATTGATTCCCTATCTTGACATAGTGCTTCATATTCATTTCTAACTGATATAGTGTACAAGTCACTAAGTGTCTTATCTCGTAGTATACTCCAGTCGTAGTTGGGTTTACATGCTGGTGCTTGACATGTTCGTAAGCTTAGCTTCATTTTTGCTGATAGTATCCGGTGATCAGAACCCGTGCTGCTAAAGGTGTTATATCTCTCACAGTTCTTTAAAGAATTCTTCCATTTCTTATTTACCAGAATAAAGTCTACTTGAGATTTTGTATCATTCATATCTGATATGAATGTCCAAAGCTTAACAGGTTTCTTCTGAAATCTCGCATTAGCCATTATCAGTCCAGTCTCTTCAACATAGTCTTTCATTAGTTCTCCATTCTTGTTTGTGTGTGTAAAGGCCGATAGAGTTGAGAGGCCAAGTGCAGCAGTTGGAGGAAACCAAAGCAGCACGGACTTAAAACACTCACAGAGAGAGAGATACAGGCTAAATAACAGACAGCTCTCGTGCTTCCAAAAGGACGCCCAACCATCCGAAACAAGGAAGCAAAGCGAGAGAGAGAGAACGAGGAAGTATCTCAGGAACCGAGAAAACAAAGCACCTAAAATGGTGCAACACAAAGGTAGACAGGGAAAAATAGAAAAGGGAATTTCCCTAGAGAGATAGGAACCACAAAAATAATGCAAAGATATATCGCCAATAATTCCTGACTTCAGATATCTTCTGGCTGTTGTGTTAGCTAAAATCAGACACTCCAGCGAGGAAGGTGTGGCGGACATCCGGCTTATATAGGCTCAGAGGAAGGTGCCGCCCACGCCTGATGAAACAGCTGAAAGGAATCCGAAAATTAAAGGAACAGAAGTGGTTCTGAAAAGAGCCACCAAGAGAGTCTAAAAACCACAAACACAGTCAAAACCATGACAGGACCCCCCCACTAAGGAACAGCTCACGATGTTCCCATAGAACCCTGGGCACGGAACTCAGATATCAGGGTGGGATCCAGGATATTCCGATAAGGGACCCAGCACCGCTCCTCAGAACCATATCTCTCCCAGTCCACCAAAAACTGGACCCGCAACCAACACACCTCTCGGCCAGAATGCGACCCACGGTGTAAACCAGCCCCCCCTCAATCATCTGCGGCAGCAGTTTGTCGACCGGTGCCAGGACGCTTGTGCTCACCGGTTTAAGCCGAGAAACATGAAACAAGGGGTGAATACGCAAGGATCTAGGGAGCTTTAATCGGATGGTGACAGGGTCGATCTTCCACATTATCTTGAAAGGACGAATGAAGCGGGGAGCCAACTTCCGTGACTCCACTCTCAAAGGGAGGTCCCGAGTGGAAAGCCAAACTCTCTGGCCAACCCGATAAGATGGAGCCAAACGGCGCCTTCTATCAGCGGCGGTCTTCTTTTTCTGCCCAGAGCACAACAGAGAGGACCGGACCCTGGTCCAGACCGACCGACAACACCGAACAAAATGATTAACCGAGGGGACTTATGAATCTCTCTCAGTCTCCGGAAAAAGCGGAAGCTGATAACCCAACTGAGCCTCAAACAGGGAAAGGCCTGTGGAGGAGTTACACAGCAAATTATGGGAGTATTCGACCCATGCCAAAAAACGACTCCACGAAGAAGGATTGTCAGCCGCTGAACACCGAAGGGTATTTTCTAGCGACTGGTTAATTAGCTCTGTCTGCCCATTGGTCTCAGGGTGGAAACCAGACGAAAGGCTCATGGTGGCCCCTAGCTGGTTGCAGAAAGCGCGCCAGAATTTTGCCGTAAACTGCGGGCCATGGTCAAAGACCACATCCTGAGGCAGACCATGCAGCCGGAACACATGGTCCACAACAAGAAGGGCCGTCTCCCGCGCCGAAGGGAGCTTAGGCAAAGCGATAAAGTGGGCAGCCTTAGAAAAGCGGTGAACCACGACCAAAATCACGATGTTGCCATCCGAAACCAGCAGACCCATCATAAAATCTAGAGCAATATGGCCCCACGGACGCCTGGGAATGGGCAACGGCCACAACAGACCAGAGGGGGGTAGATGGGAAACCTTGTTCCGTGCACAGATGCAACATGCCGCCACAAATTCCCAGATGTCTTTATCCATGCTGGGCCACCAAAAGCGTCGGGCCAAGAACTCCTTGGTCCAGTGAACCCCCGGGTGACCTGCCAAGCGGGAAGAGTGCCCCCACTGGAGCACTTGGGAATGCACCACCACAGGGACAAACAAACAGCCAAGCGGCTCCCTACCAGGACCATGATCGGATCGCAAGGCCTCCCGCACAACAGACTCAACGTCCCACTAAATGTAACCACAATCTGAGCTGCCGGAATTACCAGCTCCAGAATGGGATCGCGGCCCAAGCGGTCATAAATCTGCGACAAGGCGTCAGGCTTGATGTTTTTGAAGCCGGTGTGATAAGTTAACGTAAAATTTAAGCGATTGAAAAACAATGCCCACCGCGCCTGCCGGGAATTACGTCGCTTAGTCTGCTGGATATATTGGAGATTCTTGTGATCCATCCAAACCACAAATGGACG
Organism: Gymnothorax javanicus; assembly: GCA_029692085.1. Taxonomy (NCBI): domain Eukaryota; kingdom Metazoa; phylum Chordata; class Actinopteri; order Anguilliformes; family Muraenidae; genus Gymnothorax; species Gymnothorax javanicus. The sequence goes on along the minus strand of CM056193.1, from coordinate 103,564,511 downwards.
TTCAGCCCCCTCCAACCAATGGCGCCACTCTTCCAATGCCAACTTTACTGCTAACAACTCCCGGTCACCAATGCTGTAATTCTGTTCAGCCGCCGACAACGACCGGGAGAAGTAGGCGCAGGGATGCAACTTATTGTCCCGAAGGGGGCGCTGGGACAAAATGGCACCTACTCTGACCTCCGAAGCATCAACCTCCACCACAAATGGGAGAGAGGGGTCGGGCAAAACAAGAATGGGCTCAGAGCTAAATTGTTTCTTTAACTCCTGAAAAGCAGCCTCAGCTGCTGGAGACCAAGCAAATGACGAGAAGGCATCCTTCTTAGTAAGCGCAATAATGGGGGCAGCCACCATGCTAAAATTGCGGATAAACCTCCTATAAAAATTAGCAAAGCCCAAAAATCGCTGAACCTCCTTCACATTCTGAGGGGCAGGCCAATTCCTGCCCGCTGCCACCTTGTCCGAGTCCATACGGACTGACCCTGCTGATACAATGAAGCCAAGGAATGAGACTGTCCTGGCATGGATAATGCATTTTTCAGCCTTGACAAAAAGTTTGCCTTTAAGGAGGGCCTCAAGCACTTGTCTGACGTGTTGTTTATGCTCCAAGAGAGTTGAAGAAAAAATCAGAATATCATCAAGGTAGACAAAGATGAATTTTTCCAACATCTCTCGGAGGACATCATTAACGAGTGCATGGAACACAGAGGGGGCGTTTACCAATCCGAAAGGCATGATAAGATATTCGTAGTACCCGTCGTGGGTATTAAAAGCCGTTTTCCATTCGTCCCCCTCCCGGATCCGGACCAAATTGTACGCATTGCGGAGGTCTAATTTAGTGAAAAACGACGCCTCCTGCAGGCGTTCAAATGCAGAGTTCATTAAGGGCAGAGGGTACAGATTCTTAATGGTTATGTTATTCAAGCCCCTGTAATCGATACAGGGCCTCAAAATGCCATCCTTTTTCCCAATAAAGAAGAACCCTGCTCCAGCAGGAGAAGTAGAGGGTCAGATAAAATCATTAGCTAGAGCCTCCTGAATATACTCATGCATTGCCTTATGCTCTGGCCCTGACAGTGTATATAACGCACCCGCGGGGGGAGTAGTACCAGGGAAAAGTTTGATCTCGCAATTGTAATCACGATGCGGAGGCAAAGAAGAAGCCCATCGAGATCAAACAACAGTTGACCTACTTTCTGGACTTAGGATTTTTCTGAAAATATCCAAAAATAGTGTCATATGCAAAGGCTTAGTTGATAGTGAAGGAGTTTGATAATCAAAGTTTTTATTGGCTCAAAACTTTGATAAAGCGTGACTGTTGATGGGGTAAAAAGCTCATTCCAGTCATCATGTGCCCACATGGCCAACTCGGGGCCTGAACTAGGGGGTACCAAAGGGTAATTTTGTCCCGAGGCCATATTTGGGACCCTCCTACCCCCCATCAAGGCTCTGAGTGCCCTGAAATTCTCTAAATACACAGTAGTGTACCCAAATATGATGATAAATTAGTTGAAACCCCATCAGGACAAAAACTTTCCAAGATATAGAACCCCAAAGTGCCCCAAAAATTTATTGCATCATTAAAAAATCCACTTTTAAGGGGTTAATATCTCTAAAAATAGTGAACCTATGCTAGTTTTAAGTGCAGATTCTGATAGACAGGGCCAGAATACATAGATATAGCAATTTACAGGCCTGTAACTAGCTTAAAACAAAAGATATGGGTCTCCAAAAATGCTTGCAAATTAAGTGTGCAATTCCCGGATGCCAAAAGTGGGCATGGCACCCAAACTTTGAAGGGCCATAACTCAAAAACCGTTTGAGCCAGGAAGCTCAAACTTTGGATTATTTCATTTGACATCATTAGGCACTAATAGAATAAAAATCAGGCATATTGAAGAGGTGTCACTGGGGAGGTTTTGGGGATTTGTGTGAATTGACATGGAATGACCCCAAATTATTCATTTGTCAACAGGCTTACGATTCCGGCTCTCATATGAACCATCAACCTGCATGGGCTCACTAGGAGAGGGAATTTCATTGGACGGAGTTGGGGCTGTGTGCGTGTTGTAAGGAGAATTAACCCCTTTGCTGGTAAGAGCCAGTGCAGCTCATTTCTCCCTGTTACGTTCGCGGATACGATTATCGTGCCGCACAGCAGTTCAAACCAACGAATCTAAAGATACACAAGGCTCTAACATCGCTAGGGCATCCTTTACTTCCTCCGCCAAAGCCTGAATAAAAACGGTCATAAGGGGTGCCTCTGGCCACCCTGTCTCTGTGGCCAAGGAGCGGAAAGAAATAGAAAACTCCGTGACGCTCTCAGAGCCCTGCCTCAAATGCATCAGACCCGTAGCTGCGTCCTGACCACACACGTGCTGATGAAAAACAGAAATCATCTCCCTCACGAGAGTATCTATCGAATTAACAACCGGCGATCTAGATCGAATGAGTGGCCCCACCCAAGTGGGGGCTGTGCCGGACAACAGGGATAGAATGAACGAAACCCGTGATTCTTCATTCGAGAACCATGAGGGTTGCGATTTAAAAAATATTTCACATTGTGCAATGAAATCCTTGCATTTCCCTGCCTCGCCTCCGTATCTTAGGGGGTACCTGGAGTTTAGGCTCTCGGGGAAGGTGTATGGATTGTGCTTGTGAAACATTTTGTGTAATCTGAGCAGACAATGCTCTAATACTCTCGGTGAGACTTAATAGGATGTTTTCCTGTCTTGCATTGCATTCTCCTGTAGGCGAACTCTCTCCGCCTGCTCTGCCTGTTGACTGCCTAAACTCGTAAGGCCCTTGCCATACCCTGTTAACACCGACTGGTGATTAGCAACAATCTTCTCTAGTGTAGCCGCCGCTGGCGACTCCACGTCTGGCTGGAGTGTTCTGTAAAGGCCGATAGAGTCGAGAGGCCAAGTGCAGCGGTAGGAGAAAACCAGAGCAGCACGGACTTAAAACACAGAGAGAGAGAGATTCAGGCTAAACAACAGAGACAGCTCTCGCGCTTCCAAAAGGACGCCCAACCATCCGAAACAAGGAAGCAAAGCGAGAGAGAGAGAAAGAGGAAGTATCTTGGGAACCGAGAAAAAAAAGCACCTAAAATGGTGCAACACAAAGGTAGAGAGGGAAAGGAAGAAAAGGGAATTTCCCTAGAGAGATACAAAAATAATGCGAAGATATATCGCCAATAATTCCTGACTACAGATATCTTCTGGCTGTTGTGTTAGCTAAAATCAGACACTCCAGCGAGGGAGGCGTGGTGGAGATCCGGCTTATATAGGCCCAGAGAAAGGTGCCGCCCACGCCTGATGAATCAGCTGGAAGGAAGCCGAAAATTAAAGGAACAGAAGTGGTTCCGAAAAGAGCCACAAAGAGAGTCTAAAAACCACAAACACAGTCAAAACCATGACAGGATGCTTATGAAATGTGTATTTCCCTACGTTCTTACCAAGATGAGCACTGAAATCTCCTACTACCATCAATAGGTTGTGCTTTGGTACCTCTTGGGTAGCAGCAGTTAAGTTGTTGTAATGCTTTTCTACTTCATCGCTTCCTTCAACAGGTGCGTAGTGCACTATTACTGTTACAGCTGGATTTCCACTGGTGAGCTAGCAATATTCTCTCGTTCCAGGGTTGTATTTCGGAGAGAGCACTTTCTGCACATCTATTGAACATCGAACCAATACCTCCAGCTGCTGCATTTTTGGAGTTTAGCCAAGCTGACGTTGTTATCAATGTGCTGCCTTCTGTCTGCTCGTAGACTACTGGATCTTCATGAACATGGTCCACCACACCGAGTATATTAACCTGTGATTTCTACAGTTGTTCGCTAGTTCTTGTCTTTTGCTTTTTAGGCAAATGGTTCTAACATCCATTGTTTCTACATTAGTATACTGCTTGCAGCTCAGCAGTTTCTTCTTTGCTTTGCTCTCATCATGCTTATCCCATCCTTCTGGATTTAGAGATATTGGTCATCATCAGCTCTAACATGGTTTGAGCTATGAGCATCACTTAGTCGAGATGTACTAAGGCTGCCCCTATAAGCTTTGGATTTGACATGCATATTGGCATTTCTGTTGCTGTTAACTGTCAGGGGTCGCTACTCCTCCTGCAGTCGCAGTTCCCATCTGACTAGGAATGGTTGGGTCAGCTCCATTGTCCCTTTGAGATCCTCTGCAGGCCACCCTCTTAGATTGAAACCAGACATCAGTTCTTTTAGACACTGCTTTCATCTAAATCCAGCATCCTGCTTCCGATGCCTTCTTGGTGTATCCCTGCTCGGGTGGCTTCCGGGTACTATGCCTTGCCAAAGGGCACCCCGTAATTTTGTCCGGCACTGCTTATTCAGTATATTCGCAGCTAGCCTCTATATCTAGAGGTCATTCCCCTATCTGCAACCTGGGGAGCCATTGGATGGGAGTTATCATCACCACACCACAATATCCCACATTGGGATACTTTTGGCTGAAAATACAATAAAGTTTCCCTTTCTGTTATAAGATATGCAAACCTCTAATTCATTGGAGTTGGGCTCTTTGGAAACTCAATGATTCAATTACTAGTGGACCAATAGTATATTTACCTGTATGAGATACGTGATTCACTCACTCACTCAGTATGACCCATGAAATGTCGGATGATTGGGGTACCCCCTCGCATGACGCCGAAGGCCTGCAGATCATCCTTCATACAGTCTTTCCATTGCTTCTTCAGACAACCACTAGATCTTGTGCCCTGGGCCAGCTCACCAAAAAGGAGTTGCTTAGGCATACGACACTCATCCATTTTACAGACATGACCAAGCCAGCAAAGCCAATTTCTTCAGATGATTGTCTCAATGGTAGTTGAACTGGCATGTTTAAGCACCACTGCATTTGTAATTTGCTGCCACCACTTGATGTTTTTCAAGTGCCACAAAGAGCGTTGGTGGAACACCTCTAGAAGGCTCAGCTGCTTGGCGAGTGCGGGCGAGGTATCACTCCCATAGAGTAGCGTTGGAAGCACAATGGGGTTGTACACTGTCAGCTTGGTTGAGATAGATAGGCCATCCCTGTTCCAGCATCTAGAGTGCAGCAAACGGAAGGTGAAAGCACCACAGCTGATCGTCTTAATTTCAGGCATTAGGTCACTGTCGTCTGCCAGTTTTCCCCCAAGGTAAGTGAAATTATGTTCTCTTTTCGATTAAAAGTTGTCAAGCAGAGTCGGTGCTTGTTCTGAGCACTAAGCATGCATGACCTCGGGTCTAAGCTTTCTGATATTAAGGCCCCACATTTTACACTAGTTGTCCAGCACTGTAGCTGCAGTTTGGAGTGAGTCTTGAGTGGTTGTGGTTAGTGCTGCATCGTTAGCATATTAAAAAAATCACTGAGCCTAGATTTTGTTGTCAACTTAGATCTGAGGTGGCGCAGGTTGAATAGCTTGCTGTGAGTCTTGTTGCATATATCCATGCCAAAGTCTGCCATTCATTAGTGGGCGTGAGAGAGAACATAGGCGAAAAACGGGATGAATAGTGTTATGGTTCTGCCTCGTGTGTTGTCTTTGTGCTTGTGCTTTACTTTCGTTTTTATTTTTCAGCTTTCATTCTGCCGTCTGATGATCGATTCCCTCTCTGCCAATCTCCAGTGATGTCGCGTGACAGCCTTCAGCATGCCTGCGTCTCGTTGTCCAATCACGTTTCCTCTTTCGGTTTCGGCTGTGGTATTTCATTCATTGTTTCCACCTGTGCTTAATTCTGGGTCTCGCTAAACTGAGTGAATGCGTTCTCTGATAGGATAATTACTAACCGTACTAACCAGCACTTATTTGAGGGTGATTGTAAATATTTTGTCACGTTGTATTAACCTTAATTAACTCATTAGCGAGTGCGAGCGTTCCTAGCTTTTCTAATTCCTGCCTAAACTTTCCCTGATAAACTGCGTTTAAAGCTGTGCTTTCCTTTGCTTCTCTCGTGGTGCTTTTTACTCGTCACGTTTATATTACCTTAATCTAAACTGTCTAGTTTGAGTGATGGTCTCAGCGTCTTGTCTCGAGTCAATTTGGTTTACCCGGTCCTTGTTAATTTGTTTATTAATCCCATGTGTTTCTGTTTCCATTCGAGATTGCGTTCCAAGTCCCCGCCTCCTCTCGTGACTATTTATGTGGCAGAGATGGGAGGAGACATCAGACGGAACTTTGCTCAGCACTGTGAAATCTCAGCTCCCTGTGCCTTCCGAGTATTTCCCTTGTATGATTCCCGAGTCTTGTCTGCCCCTTGTTTAAGTCTCCCAGTGTGTCTGTCAGTCTAGTTAGGTTCAGTTTTTGTTTTTCTAGTTTAGCCGCTCTTGGAGTGTGTACTTCTGTTTCCCCCTGCCTTGGGCAGTGTACTTTAGTTTTCCCATTTGTTCAGTGCATGTGCACAGTTTTTTATTTCTGGCCTGTGTGCCTATTTTCTCCTAGTGTTTTGTGTTTAAATAAACACTTCAGTTCCTGCATCTGGTGTTCCCCTGCCTACTTCCTAACAGAATAGAGCAGGTGCCAGGATGCAGCCCTGTCCTGTCTTAACCCTTTGTTGCATGTTGTACAATATTTTGGACATAAGTTAAGTGGGGTTTATTTTCTCTAGGCTCACAGATAGCCTGAAAACACAAAATGTACATTTTACTGGACATTTCCAGATAATAATTTCCTCAATAGGTGCCTCTCTGATTAGTCACATGATTTACCAAAAACAATCACAATGGCTGCATCCACAAGTAAGAGGTAAGCTGACGAAAGTCAGAAAGGGTCTTGTATTCAAGTTTTGATCAGACTTTTTTTCTGCTGGGGGATGGAAATACATTATATAGCACAAACTGAAAACACATAACCTATGTAATGCATGTCTATTTGTTGGAATACATCTGAGTCTGTGCTCTATCAAAATTATTGGACATTATGCATGCCGAGTAAATAGCTCAAATAAGCAATGTCCAGAATACAGATAGATCGTCAAGCATATCAATGACCAGGTTTCTTCAACTTCACATTATTTCTGTCTCTCCGCATGCATAATGTCCAAAATACTGGATGGCAGTGTGCATCCCACAAGCATAATGTCCAAAATAATGGATAGACAGACCACCCACTTTGCTGGCTTGCCAGCACCCCCCGCCACATACACACACACACACACACAAAATATTGCACCAAATCCCAACAAATGGTCCAAGGCATTTGTATGTATTCTATGCATCAAAGGGTTAAAACAAACAGGAGTGGTTATATTTTTCCCTTTCTGAACTTCCAAAGGCACTCAATATACTCCAAATGTCTCAATTAGGGAACAGTATATTGTGCTTCACTCTCATAGACTCGCTTTGCAAATAGATAATATATTTTCCCCATCCTCCCAAGTGAAGCTGCATAGGCAGAAGTACTTGTAGCCCTTGTAATTGTTTGCGCTATGTCTAAGCCTAAGACTGGTGTTACGACTCGGCTCAAAAGCCTTAACAAAGGAGATGCAAACTGATGCATTTAAAAGGCAAAATTCAATTTATTGCAGAAAGACTAATTTAACAAAAAGACAATCCTAATATGGGTGGATGTGTGCAAAGAATTGCAAAGCAGTGTTGTACGCAATCTTATTGAAAAAGACTAGCCCACAGCAAAAGTCAAAAGGGTGAGAAAGCTCCCGAAGATGAGAAACCAGCACATTTCATTAGCACAGTGAACAAGACGCAGGTGCTCTCCATTGTGACAATGACCCCTGGCTCCGCCCACCAGCTACCTGGAAATGAGCATCACATGCAAGTAGAGCAGGGGGCCTTTACACTGGTCACACCAGTTTTGACAAAGGTTTCTTGATTGGGCTGAAATGCATTAAATTAGGTTCAGTCTCTAAAGCAGACTATGGTGGTGGACGTCACTCAGGGGAGTCTGGCATTAGTGAATCAGGGCTTAGATCAGGGCTATTCAACATTATCCAGAAAGGGCCAGTGTGGGTGCAGGCTTTCATTCCAACCAAGCACTTACACACCTGATACTACTAATCAAGCAGACTCTTGGGGTTGATTAGTTGTATCAGGTGTGTAACTACTTGGTTGGAATGAAAGCCAGCACCCACATCGGCAGGGGCATAGTTTACGGGGGGGACATGTTCCCTGCGCTTTTTGAAAAAGCAGCATTGGACCCCCCCACTTTTCACAGTCCTAAAACTAATGTAAAAAAGAAACTAAACACTGCAAGCATTAAGACCTCGGGGAAATAATACCCGCTCAAGCTGCCAGTGGCCAATCCTGTTCAACTTTCCCTCCCTTCTTCTCTCCAAGTCCTGCCTTTCATCCAAACAGATAAGTAGGCTTTGCCAGCATGTAAGCAAAAACACGGGCGAATCGCAATGTATAAACCCACTAGCCACCGAAGACCGATTTCATAAGATTTTATATGAAGAAAAACCTGTGCGAGTCACATTAAACCCAATTTACGAACGTATATTTTGGGGAGAACTGCTTGTTTTCCTCTTTTATAGCTAGCTACGTAGATAAACAGTATTAGGAACTTCCTTAAACGATGTAGTTGAGTTGGGCGATTGATTGTGAAAGTGAGCAGCTTAGCAAACAAATACCAATATTGTTTCATCCCCAGTCATGACAGTTCAGATCCAGTGAGGTGCCGTCAGAGGTCAGTGAGGGGAGGCAGAATCCTCACCGTTAAACTAACTCTATTACTTTGCTTGATTAGCAATCTGAGGATTGATTAACTAATTTACAAGACTAAACGGCAGAATGGCGTGCCAGTTCCATCCACAACATTATTGCTCAGTGCATCGAACTTAAAATGCTCACGAGACAGCAAATTTGTTCATATTTGCTTTCAGGAGGCTAACGCAATGCCATTAACAAATGTTAAAACCTTTCGTATGCGGCGTTCAATGTGTGGTCAATATGTTTACGCAGGGCTGGCGATAAGCGGTATCGCATCGCAAAATGCGATCAGTTTTTTTGAAATGCGCCAACCTGCGACGGGCTTTTGAAATCCCCCTCGCATATTTTGCGATGCAGTCTTCAGATAATGTGAGTAAAAGTTTTAGTCAAGTTTTGAACAAAAACGGGCTCCTACAGTCGTTCCAATCGCCCTCCGCTACTACATTATGGATAACCTAACGCCGCGACTCTGAAACCATGGTAGCCAGTTGAATGACCCCATTTTCCTATCTCCGCGCCAGTCCCGACTGCAGAGCTAAAGAAAACACTGGAGTGGGAAACGTCATTGGCTGAACCAACTGCAAAACCTGAGACGCGTCCGCCGCTCTTTGTGAAGAATCGGCGGGGGAGTTGCGCAATCAAACGCTGTAGGCTACATGTGTATATGCCACTAGATAAAATGAAATTAAAAACACTGGACTGGTGACACACATCAGGTGTCATCTAACACAGGTATTAAATATAAAAATAACGACGACAACGACGGTTTCCAGATATGCTAATTGCATTTTAAAAAATCGCAAATTATTGTGTGATGGTCGAGATCCGGACCATCCCGCGTTGGAATTAGAGGATCGACTGACGTTAGACTGAACGACCAGAACATTGCTGACAATTTCAGAATCTAAAAAGAATGAGTGATTCAGAGTAAGTTAGAGAATGGTCTCAATTCTTAAGCGATGTATGGACTTTAACCCGTCATTACGAAAGGATTTTGGCACATCGTTGTATTTCTGTATAACTATCTAGTGTACCGTTTTGCAAATCTTAGGCAGTGGTCAAGCACGTGAGCACTGACAACCAGGGGCGCCGGATTCAGTAAAGAAGTGGGGGGGCAAAAGTGCCGCGTTGTATGTTCAGCTCATTCATAGTGCCTCTATTCCGTGCACCTCATCGTGCCCCTATATTGCAACACTTACGGTATAAAAAAAGACGTTTGGTTCATTCCCGTTAACCCAGACACACATGCCCCATATCCATCACCTCTTCTTTAAAACTAATGCTTTGGACTTTTCGTTTCAATGCACATCATGAATTAGCGCGTAGTGAAGTCCGTGGCTGGGCGGGCAATATCAGCCAGAGCTTAAATCACATAGTACATGCATGCAAAAATATATATTACGTAAGACTCATTATTAAAATCACTGCAAACTCAGTTAAGTGTTTACTGGCAGTGACTTCAAGCGCGCATACTTTTACTCACAATTTATCGTTACACGCACTTTCGTATGTGCTTCTCCCACTTGGATTAGAGAAATTAAGATACAGACACCCTGCAAATTTTGACAGCACAGTCTACAGTTAGAGCACGCTCCTCAAAGTTTTACATACCTACGTAAAACACACTAAGGGTTACTACACTATTTCATTCTATAAAATAAAGTTTCCTATTTCTTTCTTAACATTATCATCTTAAAATTATTATCTTAATAATGGTCATCATCAAGAACATTAAGGCATAATGAGCAAATGAATGACACATTAACATAACTTTATTGGGATGATCTGAAATTTTGTGAACAGCAAGGAGTTGTGGGAACAATAATCAGCGAGCGAGTGGACAAAGTAAAAACAGCTGATCTGCGCTCACGCTCATGGCCATTACCCAGAAACACTTGCTGTCTCAATGACGATATCAACAGCAAAACAAAATTATTATTGTCTGTTTTTTTAAGCTTTTTTCAAAAAGAAATCTAAATTGTTTAATGTTATAACGACTTATGTTCAATTAAAATGATGAATAATGTACCGAGATGACATCGACTTGCCAGCACCGCGACTGAGAAATGAATGCAGTTGCGGTGGTATAAATACTCAGTAGCACAGCAAAATTTACTTTCGTCATGTAGCAGGTCTTAATTTTGATGTAAATACAAATTTTTAGACACATCTATGCTGGCAACGGTCGAAGCCCGACACTGTCGCGAGTGTGCCTATTATGCCCCCCCGCCTCTGGGTCCCAGTGCCGTTGCACTCGCTGCGCCCCCTACTGTTTACGCCACTGGGCAGTGAAGCGCTGTGCCTAAATAATGCCCATTGAAGACAGCGTGACAATAGACTATGCATGCGTGAACCTCCTAAACTGTTTATGCTTAAAAAGAAAGTGGGAGGAGGGTAAAAGTGGGGGGGCCAATGGCCCCTGGCCCCCCCTTTCCGGCGCCAGTGCTGACAACATCGATTCTAACCCAACAAATCGACAAACCTGCATTTTAGATCATGTAACTATTTGATTTGGGATTTCTCTTTGTTCAAGGTACTGAAGAGCTTTGAAATTAAAAGCTTTTATCGTTTGCTATTAAATATGAAGAAAAAGATACTTCCTGTTTTACTGAAGGGCTTCATCTGTGTCTTACGTTTTTTGGCATGACTGTTTATTAATTAGTATTAGAACATAATGGGAGTTAAATTGGCATTGGTATGAGTTGCTGTTGTAAAAAACCAAGTAACAGGGTTCCTATGTAGTGTGGAAAAGTCTGGAAAAGTATGGAATTTGATTTTGGTATTTTCCAAGTCTTGAAAAGTCTGGAAAAAAGATAAGAAAATATGGAAAAGCAATTGTTTTTCCAGACTTTGCGCGACTTCGGATTCTTAAATATATAATTGTGCAAAAATGTTCACCACTAAGTAAAGCAAGTCATGGAGAGCAACAGCGCGAGTTTGTTCAGCGTCAAATCAACAGAGACTGGTGTATTTGTGTAGTTCTGACCTCTCCCAAAAGTCCCACCCCTTAGTTAAAGTTGCAACGTCTGTCCAACTTTTCAGACCCTTCTTGTATTTTTAGCCGGTGGAAACTAGCTACCAGCTAAATGCTAAATAGTTGTGCATCACCAGTGAAAACGAATGCAAAAACCATTGCATTTGGTGCAATAAAATTGAAAAATAGACTCTGTTGATGGCTGTGTTCAAATATTTTATTTGTTTGGCCTTTTATTACACAAGTCGACACTGTTTAAACTGATAAGCCCCTGTTATTGAAACAAAAAAGTAAAAACGAGGTGATTCCTGAGATCTGCGTGCAGTGAACCATCTGACGTTCGCACGTTGGGCTACGCCGTACTTACTAAAAACCAACCAATGATAACAATCGGCGCGAAGGCACATTCTAAAGCCTGTGATCCACTTACGCTTTTAAGGTCTCCGATTGTCCCGATTCTCCCCTTCCGACCAGTTACGAGCGATTACGAGTGGAAATTTCTGTTACGCGCAAGACATAGGTGGATCATAACTTCCGACCTGTACCGACCCTTCCGCTTGAATAAGACAGGTTCCGACTGGATCAGATCACGCGGATCCCTCTTCCGACAAACGGAAGGTATGAGTTGTCGGAAGGAGTTGTCGGAATATCGGTTCGGTTCGTCAAGTGCAAACTAGGTGGCGAATATTTCCTCTGCAATTAGCCAATTAGACACCGTTTACAAAAACAACTGCCATCTTTACTGTTGACGTTGGCAAAAATCAATCGGAAATGTTCGCATTAGTGGATCATGGGATAAAATTTTTTCCCCAATCACTCTGACTTTCTACGATTGTTTGCGCGAGTTTCGGATGGTTCCCGGTGCTTCCAAAAGCTTCCAACTGGCCACGATTGCTTGCGTGCGGAAGCCTTAAAAGCGTAAGTGGATCACAGGCATTAGTCAGTACAAATGTAATCGAACAATGGGCAAGTGCAAGTTTTCAGATAGCTGGCTTGTTAACCCAAAGTATAAAGACTGGTTGGGCAAAGATCCCACATGCCATAAGAGAGCTAAATGCAAGCTTTGCATGAAATCATTTGACATCGCTAATATGGGAAAGTCGGCGATTTTAAGTCATATGCAATAGCAAAAACACCGCGCTCTCGTGACGGCAGCTTCTGCATTTGGAGTCTCAACATTTTTCAGTCAACCGACCGTGAGACCAAGAAACACAACAAGCTATGAACTCGCCATCACATCTTGAAAGGTGAGAATTGGAGCCATGGTAAGGTAACAGTATTCCGTACGCTTGGGCTTTTATCTCTGGTTATCTTAAACGATTAGCTAAGATACATTTTCTGGTATATTGAACATCTTAACTGGGACTGCTGGCGTAAATTTAAGTTGTTTAGTCACGCTCAGTGTCGGGGGTGTGTGTTGGGCCTGGCTAGCTATTGGGTCACAGCCCTGGGTCATTTTTTCCGCAGTCCCCAGGTCTATTTTCACCGCCAACGTATTAAAAGTGAACGCGAACTTTGAGCACTTGGAACCAGCCAATCTTTAGACTTTACAGTAATTTTCATTTATTCCTGTTCATTCTAGAGTGACCCTTCGCTAATCTTCATCACGGTACATGCGATGACGTTCAAACGGCGACCTCTCCAGACCTGCTGGTCTGTTAATCTCTTGCGTTCAATCTGACCATGCTGCCATCTGGTTAATACCATCGTGACTTTATTTCTTAAGATTGCTCATTTAACTCAGTAATTTTTAAAAAATGCAATATGTTTGACTTATATTTAGAGAAATATGGTCATTTATTAATCTTTTTTAATGAATATAATACTGAAGGAGGCATGGATTGAACTACCCTTACAAAAAAGAAGAATACTTCAAGTTCATTTTAAAAGTGAACTTCAAGTATATTTGAAGTATACTGGTAGTAAACTTGTAAGTATACTACAACGTACTTCAATACTTCTTGGGACTAATTTGGCTCACTTCAAGTTTATAAGTATACTTTAAGTGTAAGAGTGGTAAACTGAGCATTCCACAAGTTCATTTAATTCAAAGGTTTTAGTTCATGAAAGTATACTTTGAAGTATACTGCAACTAAACTCAGATCTGCATCATAATAAGATTATAATTAATAACACTTTTAGCCCAGTATTGTATGAGGATCACTTGTCCATTATTTTCCCCTAAATACACATTGGAATTAAATAATACACTATTTATGATTAATGTATTCCAATTTTAGATACTCACATGAATTGATAATTCCACAAGGGAATGCTATAGAATGGATTTGATACCTGCGTCTTCTGATTAGGTAGCAGCTTTACCCACTGCACCATAGTACTACCTGAAAATAGTGTGCTGTTGTCTTTTCTATTCTGAAGTATAAAGTATGCTTTCATAAATTAAAAGTGGACTGGTACTAAGCAACCAAACAACTTTCTCAAAATGTGCTTTGGTGTGGTGGGTAAAGCTGCAGCCTTGTAGCTGGATCAAAATCGTGCCTGGAGTGGTTTCCCTTCATTTGAATATTTCAATGGATATTGTGTCAATTAATTCCTGTGTGTGATTAGAAAAGAACAATGGACATGATATGGTGGTAAATACTGAGCAGAATGTATTATTAGTCATATTATAATTTTTTTTTTCATAAAGTATTCTAGATATCCAAGTTTACTTGTAGTATACTTCAAAGTATACTTTCATGAAGTAAAAATTTTGCATTACATAAACTAATAGTATATTTAAAGTTTACTACTCTTACACCTAAAATATACTTAAAATGTACTTTCATAAACTTAAAGTGGGCCGAATTAGTCCCAAGAAGTATTGAAGTAGTACACTTACAAGTATACTACCAGTATACTTGAAATATACTTGAAGTTTACTTTTAAAATGAACTTGAAGTATACTACTTTTTTGTAAGGCTATAATCTCCAACATTTTGTGTCCGTCTCCCCACCTCAGCCACGACCGACAACAGTGAGAAAACTTACGCAGATCCAACCAAAATAAATGACCTGGGGATCCCGTGTATTATGTGAGAAGAAAGATGGAGAAACTGATGACACAAATAATAAATTTAGTCGTAACTTGCAGGAATTTATTGCATTATTATAGCGCATTTGTGTGAGACATCGTTTGTGCGCGAAATATGATTAGTCTACGTTACCTACATTGACATGAGACGTTTTTCCTCTGAAACGTCACATGAAGCACCGATCTATTGTAATGTAATCTATGTCAACTACTGATTACTAGCCAAAAGTAATCGTTAGCGTGAAATTCGGTTTAACTGCTGCACGCTGTTTTCAACCCAGACACGCCATTGGGTAGCCCAGATTTTAACTGTGGCAGTTTTAAAAATGGTTGATTAATGTGGTTTCATAAAATGTCAAAGGCCTCCTGTTACTGACTCCTATTACAATTGTGTTCTGTTGCACGCGATCCTACTGTTACATAGCCAAGATAAATTCACATTTTGCACAGTCACGATTCAAAAATATATGATAACAGTTGGATTTAAAATTATGTATTTGAAAAGAGACTTGTAGCTGCTAGTACTGTGGCGTCAAATATGGTCTGAAGAATCTACCTCGATGTCTGGAAATTTGAATCTGGAAAAGTCTGGAATTTTGAAGAGGGAAATGTGTAGGAACCCTGAAATAAAAAAATATTTGAGATACAGATATCTTATTGGTGCTGTAAATTAAAAGGAAGAAAGGCTGTCTAGTAAAAGATGGGGAGGACTAGTAAACCTGGGTCATTACTGGTCGGATGTCTAGTGAAAAAGAAAAAATTTCTATCCCTGATATACAAAAAAAGAGTGGTATATTTATGTCAAAGGAATGCTGTTTTCATATTTTGGAGACATATATATGTACCTTGAATTTCTACAGTGTTCCTTATTCTAGATTATGGCCATTTTTATTTTAATATTTAAATGTTCATCTTGGTTCATAATTACCAGTATTACTTTCTTTCACAGTAAAAATATTATGTATGATAAAACTCAGTCCTGAATAGTCACTCATTCACAGCCTGAGCCAGGTGAGTGGCTTAGGTAGAACCAACCAGGGGCGTAGCTAGGGAATTTGGGCCCCCAGAAAGAAAATTACACAGCCCCCCCAGCTGGCCAGCCAAACAAGAAAAGTGTTTTTTCTTTTTACAAATATATATGCATTTTTATGTTTTTTTTTTTTTCACTTTTAAATTTCCTTGTATTAAAAGCAATAGTTTATTTCCTTCACATTACTTCGTGTTTATTAGCATATTCCCGAAGTAGGATATAATATCTACCATTTAAGCGTCTAACCCCCACATTCGGACAATTCTTATAACACTGCATATATATTTCTTGACTTTACCACTTGCAGTTCTTTATGTACCTTACACGGTTGCACTTTATAAAATCACAACACACCAGGTTCTTTCAACTTTGAACAAGATTCCAACTGCTGGGTTTTATTCATAGGTGAAAAAAGTACACAACTATTGTACTCAAGTAGAAATACAGTTATTCTGGTTGAAATTAACTAAAGCAAAACTAAAAGTACTGATCTATAAATCTATTCAAGTGAAAGTAAAAAGTATTCAACACACACGCACACACTTAACAATTTTTGATAATCCGGCGAAATGCTTTAGTATTCGTAAAGCAACACTGACATAGGAGGTTGCTTTGGCTAAAGTTGTTTGGATGCTCGTAGTTTTAATAACAAGGAGAGGCAACGTTGTGCATTGCAATGCAGACGCAACAATAACTGGCACCAATCTGGCGCGCTTACATGAGCCATCACCTGAATAAATGCCAGGTACAGCCTATCGGAGACTGGCACGCAATCAGTGCACTTGCAACTGAGACCCTGCAGTATCACCGATCGTGTGACATTATTAACAATCCATCTACAACAAATATGATCAGACAGATACATCATTGATCACATACACAAAGCCCATTCGCCAAACTGTGCAAACAGGCAATCTCTCAGATTGAAAAAAGCACCACGGCGGGTGCTGACAAGACAACCTACTAACAACAAGCCAAACATCACCACAGCAGGTGCTCTCTCACGCACAGATACACACACGCACGCAATCACCCCAACTTCTCCAACTCCAAGGCGAGGCTGCTTCACTGAGACCACAGCCAATCACAAGGCCTACATAACCATGCAGTATGCCGAAGCCGAAAAGGACACACGCTCAGTCGCACACACTCATCTATTCGTCCAGTCGCCCACTTATTTCACTGTCCAACCAGCCGGCAAGTCGCTTGTGCTAGCAGCTGTAGCATCTAACGATACCTCAGCACCTACTGCTTCAGAGGAGCACTCGGCCTCAGGGTCACTGGGTGGGAGAGGAATCAGAGAATCCTCCGTTTTGGTAGCGAGAGTGGGCCCACTGTGCTAGCTGCCCCAGCATCGACTTTCGGTGCTTCTTCATCTCTGAGTGCCACACTTTTGGATGTGAACCCAAAGTATACGAGTGATATACTCTGGTTTAGTTTTCGCTTGCTCGCCATTTTTAGTACAACTTCTCAACGTTATGTCTTTCTTCTGTTTGGCGCGCATGGCTAATTTGCATACGTGCACAGGACTGGCCGGCTCCGCTTGGCAAAAAATAGAACATATTTGTGAATAAATGTTTTGAATTCTGTATACTGGACATGGTGAGCTTAAAAACATTTTAGTGACCATTAGTGACAATAAAATATTTTATTTTTTATTTCTTAAGACAAAATATGAGACCCCTTCAAATTTTGCTTTTGTGGCTTTCAGAGGGTCTCATGGGTTAATCGGGGGGTTCGGACCCCCCGTATTTCGCACACTGCTCCAGCCAACGAGCTATATAAACTAGAGGCGCTATGTTACGATTTCAATGCGCAAGTCTGGCCGGCATCTTGTGACGGGCGTCCATCACAGAAAGGTGCAGCAAATAGGATTCATGCCTTCCAGAAATTTTGATTTCCACTGAGTGCCATACAGTCCTAACAAGTTTAAAAATACCGCAGTACTTTGAATCACTCCCGACTTAAGAGTTAGGCACGTCCGAAAAACCCGTTGAAATTAGCAGCCGCTGTCAGTAGATGCGAATAGATGTTTACTTGTTCCTCATTCATCGTAATGTCAGTGTCCGGGTCTGCACCATGCAGCGTTCTATCAAAAAAAAAAGAGTTTTTCTTTTTTTTAAATACGTGTCTGATCCAATTACAAACCAATTATTTTTTTTTCTCTTTTTAATAGATAGGCCAACTCTGTCAGATTCAATTACAAACTCTCTCTCTTTTCTCTCTCTCTCTCTCTCTCTCTCTAAAACCAATAAACTAGTTTCACGACTTGGCTGCGGTCACTATAAGACACTTGTTATCAAGGTTCACCGGCATTTGCGATGCTAATTTATCTTATTAGTTGACAAGTGTCCGTCCTTGATCGTACTGCAAGATAAATAGGCCCGGCCTGACAGAACGAGATCAGTCATAATATTACCGTACCGACTACCGAAGGGGTTTTAAGATGGCCTGGATGTGTACCACCGTATTTTCAAACATTCCCTATGGAAAAATATCAACCGCAGGGGTCCGTTTCCCGAAATCACAGATGCTCACTTACGTCGTAGGAACCATTGACAATGAATGGACCTACTATGTAAGCTGCTAACTTAATTAGCAACAACGCTTTTGGTAAACGCAATGGGCGATAATAGACAGAAATGGCGCTTCAAGCTAACTCTTCTCTAGTTATCGCTCAGAAAAAGGCCGGAAATCAAAACGCTGCTGAATGATTATTATTGATATTTACCGAAATATTAACCAGAGCGTATTTGTTTACATGGGTTCAAGTGGCAGGCACGCCCGTCATGAGGTGGCGGCCAGCTCTGCACACATTGGAACGACCAACGTAGCGCCTCTAGTTTAAACAGCTCGTTGGCTCCAATGACCTCCAGGCTTGAAGAAGTTGGAAGCCATAAGCTGTAGGCGGCATCACACTTCCTGTTTAGTCACCTTTCTCCTCTCCTCTAGGCTTGCTTTCCCGCGCAGCGCAAGGGGTGGACTATACCATTTGTACATTTTAGAAGAGGGGAGCAGAGGCCCCTAGTATTTTACTTTACTCTATTTGAGACCAAATTTAATCTTTTGACCAATCCATTTAGTTGCTTTTGATGCAATATGACATTAATTACTAAGAAAAAATTAAATTAATGAAAAAAATTACACTTTTCATTCCAGGCTTCTCAAGGGCCCCCCTCCCACTGTGGGCCGGGTAATCAGTACCCTTTTTCCCCCCCGTGCTACGCCCCTGGAACCAACTAAAACTTATGTAATAACTTGGTAACTGAATAGGAATTACTATTAGCTGTAAGTGGGTCCCAATTGGTAAGTCCAAGTAGTTTTAACACTGCTATGCTACTGTAACTCAACTGCCTAGGTCTTCATTAGGCCATGTTAATTAGTGTTAGTATTGTTAGCTAAGTGTTCTCAGAGATTAAATTAAAAGGTTAAAGTGCATACACAGACGTTTTTGTTAAGTTTTATTTGTGCTACACAGTTCTGAAAAATGCTACATAATGCTACAGACTTCTAGAGACTGCATAGCTTTTTCGCTACCCAGTTATTTTTGCTTAATGCCAGCCCTGTTATGATTATGTTTTCCCCCTTAAATACGTACTTTTAAATTCCATTCAAAAAATGGGGAGTTTATTTCCAGTCTTCTTTCATAAAACGATAAACAAAAGGTCAAAACGATACACGGAATTACCGAGGGAGTTGAGGTTTTTTCTAATTAATTATTAAGATTTACATACTTGCAGTCTCGAATCAAAGCGTAGATGTAGATGATTTTTTTTTTGTCACTATCACCTCTTAATCATTATAGGCTACATAAAGCCTATGCTAGTTCTTAATTGTTTGGTAAAGAAAAAAACTTAAAATTGACTGACTGTCAATCAGGCATAGTACGTGGAAACAGGTTGACAAAATCTACCAATAAAAAGAAGTCACTGCCTCCCCTGACCGCATGTCTCTGTTCAGATCTGACCTGGGACAGCATTACGAAGCAGGATTTGATATTTCCGAGGTATCTTGAGGTTTAATCTGGTTTTCAGGACCACTTAAGTGGTTCATTTCTTACCGGGGTAAATCAGCATGTTGACATATGCCAGTGGTTCTCAAACTCGGTCCTGGTGCCCCACTGAGTATGCTGGTTTTTGTTCCAACCACATTTGCAAACGTAAGATTTTAACTATCTGTTCATTTGTCTTAATTAGCTGCATTCCATGTTAAGAGCAGTTATTTACCTTTCTGCCATAAAGAATAAAAACCCTTGAACATATTGTGCTTATTTTCTATAATGTGAGGATTTTCAGGAGAAAACATTATTCAACAGATCAAATTAGACTGATAAAATCCGTAAGCTCCAAATTACGTTGCTCACAGTGGTGTTTTGAGTTCTCGCAAAATAATTTGCCTGAACTTAATGAACATGACACAAAACTGGTGTGACTCTATTGTTTGCCAGTAAATAATTAGTGTTTGCAACCATGCGTCAACAGCTTCACCGATGAGAACCAATTGTTCACATTGATTAAATGAATGGTTAAATTGTTTCCCTCAGCAGTTATTTGTACTAGTTTTTAATATATCTCAACTTGGATATGGAATTTTTATTTTTCATGGCATGTATAGATATGTCAAATGTGGATGAAGAGGATAAAGAACTGCTGTAAACGTAAATGCGCCTAACTAAGACAAATCAACAGCTTTTTGAAATCCTAAGATTGCAATTATGGTTGGAACAAAAACCAGCATAGATAGTGGGGCGCCAGGACTGAGTTTGAGAACCACTGATTGCTGATCGTTTAACCTGCACCGAAGCTCGAATGTGTGATTCCCAAACAAGAAAGGTAGAGGAGAAGTTTTGACTACTCTGATTGGCTGAAAACAAGTTAAAGCTGACTTTGCAGGCAATAAGCTTCTAGGTAGGGCACACACACTGGTAGGGGGAGGCACTAGCCCTCTTATGATTGGTTGCTTTCAATGCAATCACGCCCACACAACCTCTAACAGCTTCTTGTTAGCTGAACACAGCAAGCATGCACTTTGGCTAGAGACATAGCTGCCTAATGTTGTTCCGTGTACAATTGCGAATTACATTGTTGTTGAGATTATATAGCCATCTAGCTGGCTAGCTAACGTTAGTTAAGAAAAATCTTTGAAAATAATCGTCATATTTAAGCGATGTGATGCGGTTTTTGCCCTAACCAGCAAGCTTCAACAGTTATTACTGTGGTGTTTACTGTTTTCCTGGGGGGTCTGGAGGTGAAGCGTGTGACTTAAAACAGTGGTCTAGCACGCAGAACCTGAGGGGGCGCGGTTTTGAAAAAATTTCAATTCCCACATAATGTGGCTTTAAAAGCCGCTGGGCTCAGGTTCTAAGAATAATACATATTTTGATATTCATATTGCTTTGATGGCAGCTATCAGAGTACTTGTTTGTAAATTCTTACTAATTTTCAGCAATGGGTGAAAAATTACGTGAGATTAAGTAGTCACACCCATAACCCCGCACCCACCTCGATCCAGGGTGGTTTTACTGCGCTCTTTTCCACCTTATGAGGTAGGCCAATATTTTGATCAATTTCATTACTCTCTGATGTATTTTGCATTAAATTTATTTTATTTAACAATCAACAAACATGATTATTTTGCTCTGCTTCAGAACTAAAGCCCTTTTGAGAATTTGCACCGGAAATGTGTCCCCACCACCTTTAAAATCAAAACTACGCCCATGCACACTGGCCCTTTCAGGACATGTTGAATAGCCCTGGCTTAGATGCTTGGAGTTCCAGCAACAGCATCTTTCCAGCAACCTCAGGCCCCATGGTTCCCCACATCATTCGTAGTACGAGGAGATAATGTATATTTCTCTGCAGGCATTGGGAGGACAGCTCAATCAGCTTTATGTGAGGGCGCCTGCAGGTGACCTCTGCCATACAACTGATTCAATCAATAGAGCCAAAGGAGCCATTGCTCATTTATTCAGATGGGATGTGAAGCTGATAACAGACTTCAATTTCCCTCCACATTTTGACTGCGTGGAACATGTTGGTAAATTGCCCAGTGGTATTCATGGCTTCATGTAAAATCCTCAACCTTGTCCCACATGTATGTTTCGGTACCCCAATGGTTTGCAGAGGCTAAGTGATATTGATGAGACCAAAACAAAAATTGTGAGCAATTGTGATCTTCCTCTTTAAATAGTTTGTTTTCCCTCAATTTTGATGGGGCAGTGTATTGTAGTGACTTGGGTGCAGCAGGATATGCTTATTTGCAATTGATCTTTTTCCTCCTTGCACGACTAACAAATTTGGTTTCATTGCCACCTAGCGGACGAGGAGGCTATAACAGCTTGAATTTATTGGCTTACTATTCCTGTAGTTATCCCACTGGAATACACTGAGTATGTTTATTTGTTTCAAAATCAAATAAGTAAATATGACTTTATAGAGTACTATACAGCTACATTATTTTGAAAAATGTACAGTTTCACATACTTTACTGCTCAAAAATTTACACACAACAAGGCGCTGATTTTTTTTTTTTTTTAGCATTTCATTACTTTATTTCTTTTATTAATCAATAATGCAGTCAACACATAAATTCTCCTAAAATTACCAATACATTTTCAAGCAATTGTTTTAAGTTTGGTTTTTACGTATATATAATTAAAAAGCCCCATTTTAGGAGCCATTAGTATAGTATATTAGCAACACACTGTGCCATC
Organism: Gymnothorax javanicus; assembly: GCA_029692085.1. Taxonomy (NCBI): domain Eukaryota; kingdom Metazoa; phylum Chordata; class Actinopteri; order Anguilliformes; family Muraenidae; genus Gymnothorax; species Gymnothorax javanicus. The sequence goes on along the minus strand of CM056193.1, from coordinate 103,542,092 downwards.
ATCATTATTGATCAAACCAATATGCTAATTTGGTGCTTGAGAATTCATTCCCATCATAACGGCAGCTGAACCTTAAAAATGTCTTTCTGTCAGTTGTTACACAAGCAAGTACACTAGGACTGATTAAGTTCTATTTTGATTGAAAAATGGCCATAGAAAGAGGTTTCACAAAAAAAATTCTCAGTTAATTTCATAGAGAAAGAAGAAATATTACATGCATAAGACGGCCGTGAAACTGAACGTTTGAAACAAAGCTGTGCATCTGCCTTAAATGAAAGAAGGGTCAAACCAGGGCAAAAGAGCTGCACAACTGTGAAAGAGTACTAGTGCATAACAGTCTCTTTTTTAAGAGACAGATGCCTCATAGGTCCTAAACTGATACATTTATTAAACGGTGGACTCACTGTCAGTAATAGAAACTTGCATTATCAACTTTAATTTTTTGAAAATAATTCCAGACTCCCGTTCTCTCAGGCCTGATTGGTGTGCCCTGGGCATCCTATTCGCTGTGGCTGCAAATTTCAGGGGTATCGGCTCCAGGGCCGCATTAAAGAACCATGGGCCCCGGGGCTATCACTTTCTCAAGCCCCCCCCCCTCACCACGACAAATACCATCACACTATGCTTACACTATACTTTTTATATACCATAGAGAGGCTTACATATTTTCAATAAATTACTACAGAAATTACATCGCCAGAAAGTATAGGACATACATCTCTCTTACACATAACTCACACATTTGTGCGCTCATACACGCAAGCAAACACACACTCTACAACAGCGAAGAATAAGCGCCCTGTCGAATAATTCTGAACGGTCAAAATAAAAGGGAGCATGAATTTCCAAAAAGAAAACTCATACACAACACATACAACTTGCCCGCATCATTCTATCTACTCACAAGTATGGCAAAACGCAAAAAACGCCACTTTGGAAAAACGCCATTTCTGAACTACCACTGCAAGAAGATAAATTTTGACAGGCCGGTTGACATGCCAAATTCGGCCTTAACAACACACAGTATCCCAGTGTTAAGCATGCTTGGACATCAGCTATCATCAGCTTTTCACCAAGCCAGTTTTTTCTGCTAACAGCGACATATCCTCGTTGCTGATCAGCGATGGAGATGCTGTAGAGCCCACAAATGTCAAAATTGTCCACTAATGTCAAAATACCCGCAAATGTCATAACACGTCAACCGCAAATGTCAAAATACCCGCAAATGTCATAGCTCTTCAACTGCAAATGTCAAAATCTGATTAAGGGGAGGAGAAACCTTTTGGAAAAAAATTGTCATTTTTGGATAGAAATCATTCATACTTAGTGTATTGACAGTATATGACCTGAAATTCACAAAATATGAATTTGACCTCATTTGCATAATTAGGTCATGTGATTCAAGATGGCTGCCACCCCGATTTCACCATTATTTCTTTGCCTTATATCTCAGGACTGAAGCAACATATTTGAATCAGGTTTTTTTTTATTAGATTTAGTTATGTTTACACCTTCTTCTGAACTAGAATAAAGCATTTACACATAATACTAGAGATTTAGTGGGGTAAAAGAGGATTTTGCCATTTTTCGCCCCCTTGATTCATTCATTCATTCATTCATTCATTTTCTATACCCGCTTATTCCTCACTAGGGTCGCGGGGCGAGCTCGCCCCCTTGATATGAAATATAAATCACCATAACTCACAGACCCAAAGTGCTAAACCAAAACTTTTAGTTCAGTAGACTTCCTGATATGTACACAGACTTCTGTCAAAATTTCATGAGAAAAGCTCCACAAATAAGTGAGATATAGTGCCTTAAATGATAGCAATCTGGGCAAAAATCAGGTTTTGAGAAAATCCGGGTTAAAGTCAAAGTACACCTACAAATCATTGTAACAATCAACTTAGAACGTTAAAATGCCCCTGAAGCATAAACTTCTCCCTCCTGCTCCCTCTGATTGATTGTCCTGTTCTTGAGCAGATTGAAGTTGTTTTTGGGTTTCCCCTCCCCTTAACCGCAAATGTCATAACACGTCGACCACAAATTTCCATTTTAACCGAAATGTCAAAATGTGTCAACTGCAAATGCCAAAACTCATTGCTTACATTTATAATGAGAAAAAATAATGAAATAGAAAAAAGTGAAATAAAATAAATTGAAATCGAATGAAATAAAGTGAAATTGCATGAAAAGAAGTAAATTAAATAAAATAAGATTTTTCAGAAATTAAATAAAACAAGAGATTTGAATTTGTTGCTGGAGACGAATTAGGTGGTCAGTCAAAATAAGGTTTTGACATGTTGTGACACAATTTTCATGGGACGCTTCAGGTTAAAGGAAACTAAACCCCAAGCATTAACTTAGGTTATTCCCACAGATTTATAACATCTCTGCCCATGAAGCTCTAACACGAACATACACAACACATTCAAATCCATGTTTACTATTCATTGGTTAATGAGAAAGGGTCTTATTTTGAATATCATAATTAAATATGCATACGGTCCATTCTGTTATTCATCATGCATTCCTGACTTATTTCTCCACTTTTCTTTGTCTGTTTTTTCGGGGGGGTATGTTACATCATCCTCATCATCATTGTCTACATCTAAGTTCATTATCATAATCATGATCACCTGAATACAGAGAGTTAGTTCTTGCAATCCTCAAATTTACCAAGAATTTATTCTGCTAACAGTTAGTAACAGTAACACTTCCTTATAAATGTCTGACATTGGACTTTGAATGGGAGGGAAGGGGACTAGTTTGCATAGTTAATTTGATTTCAGATGATCTATTTCAGACGTGAATAATCAATGTCTATTAAATTAGCGGCTAATGTAAGCTTGTACTGATACACTGGTACTAACTAGACCTTACTCAAAATTGAATATATGGGGTCACGCTTTGGGAGGAATACTATTAAGTCACTAGTGTTAAAGTCATTAGACCTAATAACGCTAAAGTGGTTAACAAAGAATGTTTCATCATAAAATAGTACACACCCAGTCAGACTACTGTATAGTGCAATTATCAAAATAATTTTAACGGCATTTTCATACTTAATGCGACAACAATGATAAATTACACAACCTGACACCCTCTATTTAGGTAGCGTAGCCTAGGCTAGCCTAAACATTTGGCTTAGGCTAGGCTACTAAAATGGTAGCTATACACGGCACTGTACCTCTATCTGTGAACCATGCTAGAGGGCGCTTCATATAACTTGATTTTGAAAGTAATATTTATACTATCTTTTTTTTAAGATTTTCACCTTTATTTGACAGTTGCAGAGTAGAGAGAGACAGGAAGGTTGGGGAGAAGAATGGGGAAGACATGCGGCAAATGACCTGAGCCGGAATCGAACCCTGGTCGCCGCGGGAAGGACACAGCCTTTATGGTGCGCGCGCTTAGACCGATGAGCCACCGGGGCACATTTATACAATCTTTTATGATGAATAATATTACCTAATGGTTGCGGTAAAATTAAATGTCCGAATCCTGTACGTATTTCACTCTTTCACTCAGAATAGTGATAATCAAAGATAGCACAAAAGTACACTATACCCCGTATGCAATTAAAAACACAACGCAGAATAATAATGTAGTCCATGCAGTTATGAATTTAACATGGCGCATTTTATTCATTGAAAAACAAAACAAACATTTATAAAAAACAAAGTAAACATTTGGTAAAATATTGAGTCAAAAGTAATTCACCAAAGAACTCAACATTCACATGAATTGATTTCTTGTGATTTGGTCAATGCATAATGTACACAATAATCGTGTAATCATTTTTGCCACAGTGAAATTACATTTGAATTTACCGCTACGAAGGGTTTCGTTGGGGGCACCCATTTGGAAAAAAACTGTATATAGAACAAGCAAATGTAGAAATCAACCACAAATTTTTTCTTATTTTATTTCATTTTAATTAGTTTGTTAAATCTGTACAGCGATAGCGCCCTTCTGGTTCTCAACGAAACATCCTTGATAAGCGATAACGCCCTTGTGGCTCTAAACAGACGATTATTATATGTATATTTTACACTGAACAAAAATAGAAATGCCCCATGTCAAATATTGATGCCACATGGAGTTAACAACTCTAAGTGAGCATATGCTGACTTTTACTTGTACAATAGGGATATTTCTCTTGATTTGTGTACCATTTTTTAATCCATCTCTCTGTCAGTGAGCATTTGCTCAGTGATGCAGTGATTTCACTCAGTACATGGGTGTGGCATTTCCAGACGGTGATCAAACAGAATGAACAGTACCCAGACACTCCTTATACTAGGGACAATAAAAGGCCACCCCAAAATGTCAAATTTTGTCAAAGGTCATCATGCCTCAGATGTCTCAGGTCATGCGGGAACATGCCATTGGCATGCTGGATGCAGGATGTCCACCAGAGCGGTCTGCATGCAGTACCTTGAAGCAGAGCACATTCTAGTTCTGGACTGGCCTGCGTATTCGCCAGACATGTCGCCTATAGAGCATCTGTGGGATGTTCTGGATCGACGTGTCCGAGACCGTGTTCCAGTTCCGGATAATGTGCGCCAGCTCCGTGTGGCCCTCCGGGAAGAATGGAATTACATTCCACAGGCCACGATAAACAACCTGATCAACTCCATGCGAAGGAGATGTGTTGCTCTGACAGATGCAAATGGTGGACACACAAGATATTGAACATTCAATTTCTTCAACCTGACCCCCAACGTGTTCAAAAGATTATCACTCCTTTGCAGATGCCAAAATCAAGATGTAATGGACGGTGATCTGAAGATTAGTCATTAACAAAAATTAATTTTGATTCGCTTCATATATTGCATAACCCTAATGTTAATAAAAACTCATAAATTTGACATGGGGCGTTTATATTTTTGTTCAGTGTATATGCATATTTTATATTCCGAAATAGTTGGGACAAAGTGGAAATTGTGAATAAAATCAAAACGCAATGACTCTCAAATCACACCAGCCAGTATTTTATTCACAATAGCACAGAGAAAACATAGCAAATGTTGAAACTGAGAAATTTACAATTTTATCCACAAAATGAGCTTATTTCAAATTAGATGGCTGCTACAGGTCTAAGAAAGTTGGGGCCGGGGCCTGTTTACCACGGTGTAGCATCCCCTCTTCTTTTTAACACAGAGTGGAGGCGTCTGGGCATTGAGGAGACAAGTTTCTTGAGTTTAGCCACTGTAATTTGAACCCACTCTTGTTAAATACAGGCTTCTAGCTGCTGCAGAGTTTTGGGTCTCCTTTTTCGGACTTTTCGTTTAATTAGGTGCCAAATGTTTTCATTTGGTGAAAGATCAGGACTGCAGGCAGGCCAGTTCAACACATAGACTCTTCTACTACGAAGCCATGCTGTTGTAATAGCTGCAGTATGTGGTTTTGCATTTTCCTGCTGAAATACACAAGGCCTTTCCTGGAATAGATGTCGTCTGGTGGGGAGCATTTGTTGCTCTAAAACCTTTTTATACCTTTCAGCATTCGTGGTGCTTTTTAAAACATGCAAGTGTCCCACACCATATACACTAATGCATCCCCATACCATCAGAGATGCTGGCTTTTGAACTGAACGCTGATAACAGGAGGGGTGGTCTTTCTCCTCTTTAGCCCGGAAGACACGACGCCCATGATTTCCAACAAGAATGTCAAATTTGGACTCGTCTGACCACAGGGCACTTTGCCACTCTGCTACAGTCCATTTTAAGTGAGCCTTGGCCCACAGAACACAGCAGTGCTTCTGGATCATGCTCAACAATGGCTTCCTTTTTGCATGATAGAGTTTAAGGTGGCATCTGTGGATGGCACGGCAGACTGTGTTTACAGACAGTGGTTTCTTGAAGTACTCCTGGGCCCATTTAGTAATGTCAAAGTCAGAATCATGCTGGTGAGTGATGCAGTGGCGTCTGAGGGCCCGAAGATCACGGGCATCCAGTAAAGGTCTTCGGCCTTGTCCCTTACGCACAGAGATTTTTCCACTTTCTCTGAATCTTTTGATGATGTTATGCACTGTCGATGATGAGACCTTCAAAGCCTTTGCAATTTGATGTTGAAGAACATTGCCTTTAAAGTATTCCACAATTTTTTTACGCAAGCCTTCACAGGTTGGAGAGCCTCTGGCCATCTTTACTTCTGAGAGACTCAGCCTCTCTAGGACATCCCTTTTATAGCCATTCATGTTACATACCTGATGCCACTTAACCTAATTACTTGCTAAATGTTCTTTCAGCTGATTCTCTTATATATTAATAGCTTTTTCAGCCCTTTTTTGGCTGTGTCCCAACTATTTTGAGACCTGTTGCAGCCAGAAAATTTGAAATAAGTTCATTTTGTGGATAAAAATGTAAAATGTCTCAGTTTCAACGTTTGAAGTGTTATCTATGTTCTATTTTAAATAACATTGGCTCATGTGATCTGAAAGTCATTGCATTTTGATTTTATTTACAATTTACACTTCGTCCCAACTATTTTGGAATTGGGGTTGTGTATATATACATTCACATGCATGACACAGACACACATACATATGACTTGATTTGAGTGTATTTCAACTTGTTTTCTTTCATTACTTCATTTTCCTCGTTATGATAATGCCAGTAATGAGTTTTGACATTTGTGGTTGACACGATTTGACATTTGCGGTTAAAATGGAAATTTTGACATTGCGGTCGACATGTTATGACATTTGCGGTTAATCAGATTTTGACATTTGTGGTTGAAAGGTTATGACATTTGCGGGTATTTTGATATTTGAGGTTGATGTGTTATGACATTTGCGCGTATTATGACATTTGCGGTTGAGGTGTTATGACATTTGCGGGTATTTTGACATTGGTGGACAATTTTGACATTTGTGGGCTCTGCAGATGCCAATAGGCTCCTACTGTTTAGCGCAGTGGTTCTCAAACTTTTTGTGCCCAAGACACACCAAAGGGCAAACCAAAATCTCAAGGCACACCTGTATTTATATCAGCGCAAATTATCCTCTATAACACGTGTTTTTACTCTGATCATTCAGTGGATATTATCTATTTACTAATGCCAAATAAAATTTGCAGACAACCATATTACTCATGAAATAATAGTAACAAAACAATTCAAGGATTCACTTTGTAAAATCACATCAAAGCAGCAATACACTAATTCAAACCAGGCAGGTCACAAAATTAATATCGTAATTGCTTTGGTTGTTGAGTCGGATTCTAAGCCATTATACTATCACACTTATTTTCAAAATAAATATCAAAAAAAAAAACTTTCTGTCTTCTTCCTTCTGAGAGTTGCCGAAGCACCTAATTCCCTTGTTACATTAGCATTTTTCATCGTAACTTTACTAAACCGGGCATGAATATTCCCCCCTTGCCAAATAAATAATTTCAAAAATTAACCCAAAGTCTTACATTGACATGAATACTGCAGGAATTTACTAAGAAAACATGATCAGCGCATGAAATCGAACACTTAGAGTTAGCTTAAGGAGGTTTGCAGGGTACAGGTAAATTAGCCCACTGCCCAATTTGAACCATCTTTAGGTTATATGTACCTTCTTGTGGGACTGTCCAGAAAATAGATTTGAAATGTGAAATTTGGATACAGGAAGTGAACTGTGACCTATTTAGTGATTTCAAGATTTTTGTGGGGCAAGGCCTCAAAAAGTCCATTTTTAAACCCATAAATAATTGTTCTGAAAAACCAGATGATTTCCAATGGCTACACAACAACATGACGGACATTTTGATACCAAACATAAGTATATATGTGAAAAACTGAAGAAGGTTCAGACAATTTTCCATTGAAAAATCCATCTGTCTTGATGCAAAATGTAAAGTTCATCTTATGTAAAGTTCATCTTGAAAAACAACCAGGTTCCTATGAAAACACACCTAAGATATTTTCATAAAAGTTGCCTCATATAGTTGGCTAAATAATGTGCGAGTGTCGTTAAATTGCGAGACTGGTAACATGTTGTATTCAAGCCATTTTTATTATATACTGCATATTTCTCAGAAAAGCCATGTAGATGTTTTCATAAACTGTTGTACATTGTATAGGTTCTACATTTCTCAGGCCTTGTTTTTACTCCACTGAGAAAAGCGTAATCTGCGCTTGTGGTCACACTTCAATGATTTTGTGAACCACAAAGCATTCAACATTGTTTTATGCCAGGGGTAGGGAATCTTCTCCAGAAAGAGCCACTGTGGGTGCAGGCTTTCATACCAACCAAGCTGCTACACACCTGATACTACTAATCATGGCCCTTAAAAAACATTCCAGAGGTTGATTAGTAGAATCAGGTCTGTAGCAGCTTGGTTGGTATGAAAGCCTGCACCCACACAGCACAAGCGAAAATACAAAGCAAGAACTATGGTAAAGACTATGAAAACAAAGGAGCACACAAGAAAACACTATGAGAATACTATAGCTAGACACGGGCATGAAAACGCTATGAAATGAACGAGACTCTATCTGCGAGGCCGATGCGGAAATCTCAAGAATTTGCATTATATTTAATGGCCAGCAGATGGCAACGTCGGTGGTTGCAGAAAGAAGTTCAATCCTACTGAATTCTATGAGAAAATGACCCTACTTTGATTTATTATTTCATTCTTATTCTTTGAAATGCCTTCTTGTGAATAAAGTAATATATTCCTTTGGTGATTTAGAGCAACAGGTAACTAGTTACAAAATTTTAACAATGCTTTGCACTGAAGCCAGGTGAACGGAATACAAACATTGAGGACAATAGACATGAAAAACATTGACTGGCCGTAATTGTCCATAAATGTTACTGATTGACTGAGGCCATTTATCATACAAAAGAATTGACTTTGAAATATATCTGATTTTCAGGAATCTGTTTTGTGTCCTCGTTACACCCACAACGCCTGCCACCTTAGTACATTATGGGGTCACTGAAATGAAGTGATCACTCGTTTTATCTTCTTGCTTGCTTCTTTGTGATGCCCATGGATGGTGTTTCACCACTGCAATGAAAAACTTTAGAAAAGGTGTATTTGAATTTTCATCACCATTGTAACACATTTGTACAGTTTAGTATGGAATGGCCCATATACACACGGCATGTAGTGTAATCTCAGTTTGGTTCTTTTTGTGCATTGTACAGGCAGCAGATGAATCCCTAATCCCGGAATCCATTGAGGAAACCACTATGGGTATATACATCTTGAAACACAGAGATGCCAGTGAAAAACCAGAGGACACTGGGATTGTCCACGAGTCCCAGATTGTGTTGCAGGATTTGGATAATTTTCCCTTAGCTGCTGCCATGTTTTTTTTGGCCTAATTTATGCTTTGAACTTAAACTACCCTGCTGAACTCAAGTACACCTTCGAAGTGCTGCAGAAGGTGGTCATGGAGCTGCAAAGTAATGCACTGTACAACAAAGCCCAAGTCCTGAAAAACAGACTTTATCAGTGAACTGGCTATCCAGCTTAATTTCTTGTAAGACTATGCATTATTTCACCTACCTCTTCAAATGTTGGATTTTAGGTGGGAGGCTTTTTTCTTTTTAAATGGATCTATAACAGAATTTTTCCCCCATTTTTAGGGTTTGGGGTGGTTTTTAGTTTACTGTGAACACTGATAATTGGAAACAAGCAACTATAATTGTTTCAGTGTTTCATGGTATGGAACATTTACATAGTGTGTACACACACACACACACACACACACACACACACTCTGTCAGCGTGTTGTGTGCACATATGTGAGTGTTAATGTATGTGGTGACTGTGGTTTTGGCTTCTGCTCAACAGTGTCCACGAATCTCCCTCTGTTATCCACATGCACACAAATTTCTGACCCCAGTGACAGTCCTCCTTCTGGTTCATCAAAAATGTTATGTCTAAAAAAAAAAAGGTTATCCAGCTTGTTTGTTGGTAATACTGTAGTACTGCAGTATTTCATCTACCTCCTCCATTTCGATTTATTTGGGCGAGTGGGAGGCTTTTTTTTTTTTTCCAGTATCTTTTTATTGAACTGAAACAGTCCCCCCCGCCCCCAATTTTAGGGTTTGGGGTGATTTTTCTTCAGTGTAAACACTGATATACATACATGCGCGAGCACACACATACATACATACATACAGCATATATACAACATATTTTCTACGCTGCAATTTTTTTAACTGCCTCCTTAAAGATGTTATGTGTACTGCAGTGTGTATCACAACACCATTACAGCTTGAAGCAATGATCTGTTCTAATAAATATGAATGGAAATTTTGAATTAAATAGTGTTGACTTAATTTGTCCACTGAGTTGTCAATATAATGTGATTTACTGTACATATTAGATGACCCAGGTAGTACACAGCATGTTTTTTTTTTTTTTTTTTTTTTTTTTTTTAGTAATTATGGATGTTTATTATGCACTGTCTGGAATTAATAAGTGAAGATATGTTGGTCTGTTGCCACATGTGCTTTTTTATTTTTTAGTAAATGTAGGTAAAAGTTTAGGCTGGATTAAATGGGCGGGGGGGGAAGAGTGTAGAAATGAATTTCTTAAATTACCAATCGGCTTAAAAAAGTAATTTAAACATGTAAAGTATACCAAACTCAATAGTTTCTGATTTACCTTTGGAAGTTAGGTTAGCTTCACGAAAAACAATTGTTGGTACAACTGATAAGTGTACAGTGCCGTGAAAAAGTATTTGCCCCCTTCCTGATTTCTTTTTTTTTTTTTATATTTGTCACTCTTAAATGTTTCAAATCATCAAACTAATTTTAATATTAGACAAAGATAACCCGAGTAAATACAAAATGCAGTTTTTAAATGATGATTTCATTTATTAAAGGGATAGTTCACTTTTTTTGAAGTGGGGTTGTATGAGCTACAAATTGCCACTACTTACATTAGATGCAGTAGAAAGCTCTCTGATCTCCTCCAGGTAGCCACACCAGGGCATAGTGCTGGGTGGAAATTTAGGCGATACACTGTTGTGAACGGAAACACAGAAACAGTGTATTTTCGCGCCTAAAAAGAGGTCCTACCTGAAAATAATACACCATTTCAATTTATGCGCTATATTTAAAAAATTACAGCACTTTAGCTGCTCGGAAAAAAACACAGTTGCTCTTGAACTAACCAACTGAAGTATTCCTGCGCGAGGCGCATCGTAGTTCACTGTGCGCTGTAGCAATCAGCTGTTTGGGTCACAGTAAAGCTGCTTGCACAAACGCGTGTATTCACGTCTTCGCATTGTCTTTGAATGTAATCTGTGTGCGAAAAAATTAGTTAAAGGCGTCCAGTGTGCAAGCGGCTTAACTGCGGTTGCGAGGTCGGACGGCCGTTTACCTTGTGCAAATATTTCTAAAATGGTCCGTGTGTGTCGCTTTATTGGACGTGAAAGCAAAGCCGTATCCTGGTGCACTTACAGCTTCCACCGCATTCCTCTGCGGAATATTGGGATTTCTAGCTGTGGCTAGTTGCCTCAACACGGATATTGATACGCCACCCCTATCCCTGAAAGAACTCCGTGTTTGCAGTATTAATTTTTCCAAAGAGGATTTCGTTAGGCTACATTCAGGGAAATCTCAACAGTGCACGCTGAAGAGCACTGCTGTACCCAAGCATCAGGTAGGCTAAAAGAGTGAAACACCTGTGGAAAAAGTCTAATGTAACATTGCCGCACAAATTGATATCGCATAGGGTCTACGCAGCCACATACTGTGTATCTGCTGTGCTGGTTATTATAGGGAATTTTTTTTTTTTTTTTTTTTTAAATTTGAGACGTGATTCTATGCCATTGAAAATCCAGCTCTGCCGCAAACCGCTCAGAGTCTGACCCAAACAGCTGATCGCTACAGCGCGCAGTGAACTACGATGCGCCTCGCGCAGGAATACGTCAGTTGGTTAGTTCAAGAGCAACTGTGTTTTTTTTCTGAGCAGCTAAAGTGCTGTAATTTTTTTAAATATAGTGTACAATTGAAATGGTGTATTATTTTCTGGTAGGACCTCTTTTAGGCCGCGAAAATACACTGTTTCTGTGTTTCCGTTCACAACAGTGTATCGCCTAAATTTCCACCCAGCACTATGCCCTGGTGCGGCTACCTGGAGGAGATCAGAGAGCTTTCTACTGCATCTAATGTAAGTAGTGGCAATTTGTAGCTCATATAACCCCACTTCGAAAAAAGTGAACTATCCCTTTAAGAGGAAAAAGCTACCCAAACCTACCTGGCCCTGTGTGAAAAAGTAATTGCCCCCCCCAACCCCCCTTGTTAAATCATGAATTAACTGTGATTAACCAGATTTTTTTTTAGTTCAATTTCACTAGCCACACCCAGGCCAGATTACTGCCAGACCTGTTGAATCAAGAAATCACTTAAATAGAACCTGTCTGACAAAGTGAAGAGGAGTAAAAGATCTCAAAAAGCAACCCATCATGCCGCGAACTAAAGAAATTCAAGAGCAGATGAGAAACAAATTTATTGACATCTATCAGTCTGGAAAGGGTTACAAAGCCATTTCTAAGGCTTTGGGATTCCAGCGAATCAAGGTGAGAGCCATTATCCACAAATAGAGAAAACTTGGAACAGTGGTGAACCTTCCCAGGAGTGGCCAGCCTACCAAAATGACTCCAAAAGCGAATTGACTACTCATCCAGGAGGTCACAAAAGAACCGAGAACAACATCTAAAGAACAGCAGGCGTCACTTGTTTCAGTTAAAGTCAGTGTTCATGATTCAACAATAAGAAAGAGACTGGGCAAAAATGGCATCCGTGGGAGAGTTCCAAAGGCGAAAACCACTGCTGACCAAGAAGCACACAAAGGCTCATCTCACATTTTCCAAAATACATATTGATGATCCCCAAGACTTTTGGGAAAATATTCTGTGGACTGACGAGACAAAAGTTGAACTTTTTGGAAGGTGTGCGTCCCGTTACATCAGGCATAAAACTAACACAGCATTTCATAAAAATAACATCGTACCAAAAGTCAAACATGGTGGTGGTAGTGTGATGGTCTGGGGCTGCTTTGCTGCTTCAGGACCTGGACGACTTGTCGTAATTGATGGAACCATGAATTCTGCTCTCTACCGGAAAATCCTGAGGGAGAATGTCCAACCATCAGTTCATGACCTCAAGCTCAAGCGCACTTGGGTTATTCAGCAGGACAAACACCAGCAAGTCCACCTCTGAATGGCTTGGAAAAAAAAAAAAACAAAATGAAGATTATGGAGTGGCCTAGTCAAAGTCGAGACTTAAATCCAATTGTGATGATGTGGCATGACCTTAAACGGGCCGTTCATGCTCTAAAACCCTCCAATGTGGCTGAATTAAAACAATTCTGCAAAGGAGAGTGGGCCAAAATTCTTCCACAGCAATGTGAAAGACTCATTGGCAGTTATCGCAAATATTTGATTGCAATTGTTGTCGCCGAGGGTGGCACAACCAGCCATTAGGTTTAGGGGGCAATTACTTTTTCACATAGGGCCAGGTAGGTTTGGATAGCTTTTTCTCCTCAATAAATGAAATCATCAGTTTAAAACTGCATTTTGAATTTACTCAGCTTATCTTGGTCTAATTTTAAAATTTGTTTGATGATCTGAAACTTTTAAGTGTGACAAATATGCAAAAAAATAAGAAATAAGGAAGGGGGCAAATACTTTTTCACGGCATTGTATATCACACATTAAAGAAAACCAGTCATTTAACATAAAAAAAATCATGTTAGTTTAGCAGAAGACAATCTAATGTGCTTAACATCAATGAAATATTTTAAATAAATATTTAAAAAGTCATGTTGGTTTAACAAATAATAGTTCAATGTATAGAACATGAATATAACATTTTGAGTGAACATAACTTTAATATGTGCAACTGATGTCCATATTTTGTTTATATAAATCCAACAATTTTTTTTTTCAGTGTATAAAAGTAATTTAAACATGTTAAGTAGACCAAAATCAATAGTGTCCGATTTACTTCTGGAAGTTAGGTTAGCTTCATGCAAAAAAAATTATGTTGGTACAACTGATGATAATTGTATATCACACACACTAAAGAAAAGCATTCATTTAACATAAAAAATCATGATAGTTTAGCCAAAGACAATCTAATATACTTAACATCAATGAAATATTTTAAATTAATATTAAAAAAGTCATGTTGGTTTAACAAATAATAATTGAATGTACAGAACATGAATATATCATTTTGAGTAAACTTAGCTTTAACATGTGCAACCGATGTCCATATTTTGTTTATGTAAATCCAACAGACTTTTTTTTTTTTTTTAATTTGGCATCTCCAATCTCACCCGAATCTGGAATGCCCTATTGGTGAACTATGTACAAGGCTTGCTCGTTTGCGACCCCTTGTTGCCAATTCAGGAGAGTGAAGACAATTCACGGCTCTCCACCGAAACACATGCCTGTCAGCCACTGCTTCTTATACACCAGGGGTCGCCAACCCTGTTCCTGGAGAGCTACAATCCTGTAGGTTTCTACTCCAACACTAATTCAACACACCTGATTCAGCTCATTAGCAGCTCGTCAAGATCTCTAACTGGGAAAACAGGTGTGGTTTGCTTTGGTTGGAGTGATAGCCTTCAGGGTGGCAGCTCTCCAGGAACAGGGTTGGAGACCCCTGTTATACACTCATTGGTTGAATCTTCGCAAGTTCAGAACGAGGGCAGAGGATACCCGAACATGAACAGGCTTAGAATCTTCCTGACGAGCACCCGTCTGGCTAACAGGAGGCGCCCGAGCAATGAACAAAGCTATTTATTTTATTTCCCTCTCCTGGCAATCCCTTCCCAATTTGAAACCCTGTAGCGCAATAGCCAATTGTGCGCTACTCTGAAAAAGCTGCCGACCACTGCCGGTTGGTACGACCGGGGCTCGAACAGACTTTTTTCAGTGTTTGTCAAATATTAAAATTTGTTTGATGATCTGAAACATTTAAGTGGGGCAAATATACAAAAAAAAAAAGAAATCAGGAAGGGGGCAAATACTTTTTCACGGCACTGTATGTCAAAAGACCATTTTGAAATGATGTTCTTCTAACTAAAAAAGCAATCTGGGAACATTTAAAATGAACTTGCTCCAGACCTTGCTTTGATAACTTTGTGTCAGAACATTATAGGTATGTTATTTTAAGTCATGTTTTGATAACATTTTGAAATCACATAACATCTAGGGAACATTAAGGGGAGAGTTACCTTCCTTAAGCATTCAACTAACCTTCGCAGAAAGTTATGAGAACATAAGAATAACATTGGTTTTATGTCAGAAAAATGTGCCATTTTCAAATCTAGGGAATATTGAGGGGAAACGTTCAAATTACCTTTCTGGAACATTCCATTGATCTTCCCAGAATGTTCTGGGAACATAATAATAATGGTCTTCAGAAAAACTTGCCATTATAACGTCTAGGGAACATAAAGGGGAAACGTTCAAGTTTTCTCTCTGGAAAATACAACTAACCTTTCCAGAATGTTTTGAGAATATTAAAGGTCTAGACTGACACCAAGTATAAGCGGCACTCTTCATGTTCCTATATGTAGGCTCATATATCTTGACTGAATACAAGCAAAAAAATTTGAAAAATATCCCGTGTTTTTAAATTATTGGTGTTTCATTGTCCAATTTCCAACGTTTTCCGAAAACAAAAGTAATAAGCGCGCCAAACCGGAAGTGACATCAACTCAGGAAAACAAATGTTAAAGAACACAAAAAACAATGACAACATATAGAGAAAAGAGCGATTCTGAGAGCGATTCTGAAGCTTCTTTGAAAGAAATCGAAGAGCAATATGTGTTGTTCAGTGCCGTGCCACAGTACGATTTTCCCCCTTACCTGACCCGAGTACACTTGCATATATCAAAATTCCGATGCGCATTGCAGTATGCACCTAGGTGGTTTTAAATGGGGAACGATTTTAAAAGGAGACGCCAATATTTTTTGGGGGGGTTATTATTGAGAAGGGGGTTTAGAATATCAAATATTAATATTGCGAATGCATATGCTGCGCATGCAATAGCAACCCAGTGTGTCATCGGGAATATGGATTACCACGTAGTATAACAGCACGAGAAATTAAACTCAATTTTCTTGACTGGATGCTTGATGTTTTTCCTCACTCGTATTTCTCTCTGGGTACCCAAACATCAAGGTAAGCCAAAAAAGAAAAGTACTGATTACTTTTGGTATTGATGGAGGTTGAATATGAAATTCTTTTGCCTTCGCGTTTTTGGCCAATTATGCTGTGCACTGCCTCATACCATGAAAATTTATTTTCTCATAACTTGAGCTGCCAGACTTTAGCACTGCGTCAAGCACTTTGAAATATTGCAGCCGCATTTTCTTTAGTTTGTCACAGCACTGTTCGTTTGTTCTGTGGTAACCACGCGAATGTAACTACTCATGAATTATTCCATAAATCTCCGAGTTTGTGTGTGGTATCCAGTTGTGATTGTTTATTTTCGTCCGCATACATTTCGAGCAAGCATTGAATTTCTTCGTTTGAATTGATAAATCTTTTCACCATTGCAGTTAGAAGAAGAGAGTCATTTCCATTTGGAAAATTTTCTGCCTACAACCGTGACAATTCTTTTTAACACAAACGCCACTGGTTAAATAAACTAAAATTTTAATTCTCATCTCGCTGTATGGTTCGCAGCCCATAGTTGCATTATAAAATGAAAGTTTATGTATGCAGCCACTTCATCTCATACTTCAACCTTTTAAACTCCCTAAAACTTTACAAAACAAACACCACCAAATGGTGTACTTTCCATGTCGTTGTTGCTCTGCAACTTCTGACAAAAGTGTGCAAATATTGCGTATAAATGGTGGGTATGAACGTTGTGTAGGTGGTTGTCAATGGAAATCTATGAGATACGGCGGAGTTTATACCCCAAGCTGAAAACGCGTGACATCATGCGCAATGGATAATGGGTATTACTGGCTAACTCCGATGTTGTCTGTTATTCAATCAACGCAATCCATCTGTTTCACGATCTTTTAAATTGTTGAAATGAAATAAGACCATTTGAAACGTTTTTATGCGATTCCATTGCTTTCAACCCCTGAGTAAAGAAAACCGTGAGAAGTCCGGAGTCATACTGGAGGCGATGCATTGGATGCAGCAACCATAGTGTAAGTCACGTGATCCCCGAAGTAACCCAGGTAGATGGCTTTGATGGGATGGGAATCCATCGATTAATTACACCACCCTGCATCATTTTTGCTCAATAAAATCCAATTCTTGTTTCTTACAACTTTAGGGTGCCGATTCCAAAAATATTGTCAGTTTTGCTCTAGCACGTCACATTTTCTCACAATGTATGATGAGCATTTCATAGTATTGTCACTTTTGACAACCACTTGTATGATTAAGAAGTGCTTAACCACCGGAAAAACTGCCACAATGAATGATTTCTATTTTCCTCTGAGCCAGGTGAGAACTATTTGTTCAATTCTTGGCTGATTTTCACATGTAGAATGATTCTAAGGACATTATTTTGCGCTTAATCCTGATGTCAGGCGTAGTAATATGGCCACTAACAGGAAAATGCAGACATGATACAGATGTTTTCTGCTACATCTGTGGGTGTTTCACTACACCCAAATAGCATTTGTTGCTGTACTGATCGGTGCGTAAAAGTCTATATGATATAATAAGGAATATCTTCATTTTTATTTTGAGAAAAAAAACTGATAGAAACATTTTACTCACATTTTTTAATTCAGCATCCTCAAATTAGGTAATATGAGGTCTCTTTGGGAAATCAGCAGAAAATTTTTTTCAACATGCAGGGTGGTGTTACTGTTGGTGCCTGCAGAGAGACGGCCCCGAACAAAATTATTCCCGTAAATCAAAGAAAATTTAATCCTTAGCTAAGCTGCATTTTGTTTGATTACATCTTGCAGAATGCTTAAAATCTAGCTGTGTCATTTTTTTTCATTTATCATTGTGTATTCTTAAATATATCAGTATGAAAAAAAGAATTCGTGATTTTTAGGGCAAATTTGAAATCAGCACCTTCGAATTACATAAAATCAACGCAGTTTATCAAATCAGCATAGAAAAAGTTTCAAAATGCAGGGTGGTGTTATTATTTATTTATCCAAAAAAAAAAAAAAAATTTCCTTGCTCTGAAAGGTTGCATGTAAAACCAGATATTGAACCCCAGTTGCTCAGGTCTAAATGCTCCGCCTTATCCATGACACTAGCTCAACAGACTATATATTCACTGGTCGATTTAGCACTTGTATAGCTGCGCTGTGTTTGAACTGGAGCATATTAGCGCAAGGATTCTCAGTCACAAACTGGCTTTGAAAACAACAGTTTAATATTTAGTGGTTAATTATAGCGGAAATACTAAAAACAAACCATTTAAGCGATTATACTGCTGTGGTCTTCGAGTGCATAGCATAATGGCGAGAGGACTCTCATACTGGCTAAAACAATAACAAGCGCAGATTTACCAACAAACAGCTTTTTATTAGAAAATATCAAAGCTAAGAAAAATTTTTGCTCATCTCTGTAGCATGTAAAGTGTATGTCTGCTGTTCTTTGAGTGTGGTGTCAATCTAAAATGACATGGCTTATATCGTTGGATTCTGTGGACTGTCCTCTTTCATTTGAGTATTGTTTGTATGCATAGCACAAATTCAGTGGAAATGCTTGCGATAGAGCACTGATCTTATTTTATTTAATGTTTTGCTAGATGCTTATTTACTTGCTTGGTACTTGAATTGTGTTCGGTTTAGGTAAAAACGATCATCACAAACTTTTCGCCTAAGTTTTTTCGCATAAGGTTAATATTTGTACTGAATATATCTTTTCCACTAATTTCTTTAAATCTTCACTTTAAAACCAATTTTCATTGCAACAAACCCATTGACTTACTTGTGAACTTCTAGTAAGTGAAGCAGCTTTTCTGGAAGAGCTCTGAGCAAAGAACTGAATGTTTTGTTGGTTTGTAAGGCTGTCCACGGTCATTTCTTCTTAATTTCACAAGCCATTCTTTCAAAAGGGCTTCATTATTTTGTGGAAATTGATGGAAACTTATTTTGCCGTATTTTCTGGACGATTGAATGGCATCATTATTGGTGCAACCAACAGCAGCACAAGATTTCCCCATTTTCACTATGTTGTGATCAACCTTTGTGTACATTTTGCTTCGGGGATCACGTGACCACCTACATAGATTGCAACAACCTCATTGATTTCCATGTTTTTAGTGGTGAAATCCACCTTAACATATGTGAAACTGATAAACCTCCATGCACAAGGACTTTAATTCCACCTGAGAATCTCTTAGAAATGCACTGATTGAATAATTGCTGACATAAAGCACAGGAACGTGAATAATATGCCACTTAAATTCAGGCCGAATGCGTGAAGGTTGGCAACCCTGCAGTACGGATGATCTACGCCCGAGTCCGCGAAGTTCGCTCTCGTCGTCTTGAAAAATCTCAACCACTGTCGGCGAATTCCGACATCTTTTGGGAATGTGTGCAATGACACACCCTTCTCCTGATCCGCAGTAGCATGCACCCGAAAACGACACATCTGTTGACCATTTTCAAGGCCAAAAGGAGCAACACAATGAACTCTAAATGATAGCATTGAATGGTTGATTCCTTTGTTAGCCGAAGCTGTGTTCCTGAGTTTACGTCGTCACCCGAAGATCACAAATATTTTGGTTTCTTGAAGAAAGGCGTGACCCGCAAGTTTTTAATGAAAAGAGAACTGTTCATGCGCGAAAATTAAAAAAAAAAAAATTCAAATCGGCCAATTCAATTGTTTTTCTTTCATATGGAAGCCTCAAGGTCGGTTTCAGTCTAGACCTTTAAAATGCTGTTGGTTTCACGTCAGAAAATAAATTCTGTCTTAACATCTAAAGAACGTTAAGGGGAAACATTCAAGTAACCCTCCTAAAACATTTGTCCGTTAACCTTTCCAGAACGTTCTGGGAACATGGCACTAACATTGGTCTCACGTCAGAAAGCCTTGCTGTTTTCACATATCGAGAACATTATGCAAAAACGTTCAACAACTTGTTCCCAGAACCAAAAGACAATATTACCATTTATTTATTTATTGTGATATTAAAGTGATGGCTCATGAAAGCCTTAAATGTAAATAGCACAGGAATATAGCTTTTTGCCATACACCACTGAAAGTGACAAAAATAAGGCCCATGAACATTAATTCTTATGTAAAACCGTGAGTAGAACTGCTAGACATTCTTCATTCCTCAAACTGCAAATATGAAATATTCAAGTTACAACTGAGTTGTCATCAAAGCCGGGAAATTGCATGCCACTGAGCAAAACAAAATCTAGGTTAATGTTACAAGGGAAGCTGACGCTGGGCTGCTAAATCAGCTAGTCGGGCAAAATTCAATATCAAGTCACCTCAGTTGACTAAGTTTCTAACTTCAGTGAAAATAGTAAAAATAGTTGAATTCCTTCGACAGGGCTGCCAACTTTCTACGCAATCTCACGCATACGGTGTAAGTTTCACGCATTTTGAAGGCTTATTCACCGTAGTCAGCAATTGTTCATTGAATGCTTAATGAGATTCTCATGCGGAATTAAAATCCTTGCGCTTTGAAGTTTCTGTTTCACTTGCGTAAAGGTACACCTCATCACAAGTAACATGGAAAGCGATTATGACTCCGGACTTCCCGTGCTTCTCTTTACTCAGGGATTGGAAACAATGCATGTTTCATGATCGTTTAAATTGTTTTAATGAAATAAGACCATTTGAAACGTTTTTATGCAATTCTATTGCTTTCAATCCGTCAGTAAAGACAAGCCTGAGAATTCCTGCGTCATAATCGATTTCCGTGTCATTAGTGGTGAAATCCACCGTAATGCACGTGAAACTGGTTAACTTCCATGCTCAAGGACTCAATTATGCGTCAACTGAATAATTGCTGACTGCGGCATGGGAACGTGAATGCCTCTAAGAGGCGTGAGACTCACGGCGAATGCGTGAGAGTTGGCAGCCCTGCTTCTACAAGTTGCAGTCGTCAAGTGCTTGAATATCAGCTAATGTCTGAGATTTGGTCAGTTACAGCAAACTTTACTGACTCTGGCAAATCGCTTGTGCGCACTGCCTAATCACGCTCAGACTTCGCTCTAGTAGAGCGGACATACAAAGCAACTGACGTATGGCTAAGCCCCGCCCTCAAATGCGATGAGCCAATCACAGCGCATATTCTCTCCCCATATACTCGGACATTCTGAGCCTGAACTTCCATTGAAATGCATCATGGAAACTCCGAATCGTTCGCTTTTATGGGGTTTTCAATTGTTTCTAAGTTTAAAAAATGGTCAAACGCTGTGCTTGGGGTAAATGTAACTCCGATACGAGGTATCCTGAGAGGCTGGGCGATGGGGTGTATTTTATACCCTTCCCAAAGCCACAGCATAACCGAGAGAAGTGTTTCCTCTGGATAAAGCTTTGTGTAAGACCCCACTGTCAGCTTAACGTAGCTAACAAAGGTCAACAAAGATGTCTATATTCGTTCCAAGCAAAGTCAACATCGTGTTTAAGGCGATATCTTGTCACTTCGCTGGAGATTACTGTAAAGTTATCTTTTACATCGCTAAGTTAGCTAACGTTAGCTAAAGTTAGTAAACTCTATGGCTAACTTCAGTGTTGACGGACGTTGGCTTAACATGAGCTCCTGGCTGCGTTGATCACCATGTCTACTTATAAGGAGTTCAGTCACGTCAGGTTAGTTTTCTTAAATTCAGTAGCAATAGTAATACTTTAAAGGGGACCTATTATGTCGATCCTTCTTTTAATACATATTAGTAATGTTATAATGTTGGTTGTCCATACTCAACCTCTGTAAAGTTTCTAAACATAAGATACAGAGGTTTTGTTGTAATACAAGAACATGATTTCGTGAACGTGATTTCCTCTCTGAACAGCTCCTCCCGAGATCTTCGCGAGATCTAGGCAAAACCTGACGTCAGGTTGTGTCGTCCAATTAGTACAGACCTAGCCAAAGCCAATCACGGCGCTGGACCTGCCCACACCGGAAACAATTCTAGCAGACCTGAACAACCGCGGATCATACTATGCCTTAGTAGCATCTACACTTCCTGAAATACAAAAGAAGAACCGCAGATCATTTGAGGTGCAGTTTTTTCAGTATCTTTCCCAAAGCTGCTCGTCCGTTTTCTTTTGGACGCGAAGAAAAGCACCTATTTCTCTTCCAAAAGATGATGCCGCCAGAAATCAGTGGGTAGCTTTTTTGTTTGCTGGCGGCAAACAGCCACGGCCAAAGGGAACGTTAGCTGTTTGTGCTCAGCATTTCACCAAAGACAGCTTTGTCAATAAAGGATAATTTGACACAGGATAAGCATTTCAGCTGCTTCTCAAACCTGAAGCAGTTGCATCGATCAAGCGCTTGGAGCCACAAGCTGTAAGTAACCATATAACAGCAAATAATGTAAGTGAAGCTTACGTGTTACAGGAGGCTAGCAGGACCGCTAACGATAGTTAGCACTAACAACTGGCCTCAAACGCAGGCTTTGTAAAATATCTGAAGATAAAGCCTGTATCAGTCGCGACTGTCCGCGACTCACAAGCTATGTTTCCATCCATTTGTCGCCAAAAATATTTATGCGAATAAAGCTGGTGAAAATACGTTTCCATCTAACGGCATTAAAGCAAATAAAAAGTAGTGCGTAATGATGCCACATGCTGTTATGCCATCAAATTGGTGTAGTGAATACATTTCTGACATTTTAAGCTGTTTCCATTCATTTTTGCACTGAATCGCAGAACCTTCAAGTGAACAAAAGTAGTTTGTTAGCCAACTAATTTAGCTGGTTAGCCAAAATGGATCACGTTTACCAACAAATGACAATAATTGCACAAGTTGTAGTAGTGCTTAGGTGCCAGCTATTGGCAGCATAGCAGACCATTATCAGAAGGAAACGACGGCATCAAAACACCGTCAAGATGCAGTAGCAGATTTATTCGGTGAATAACGTTTCCAGCAGCATTTATCGCATAAGCCTTTTACCGATCAAGAGAAAATCCGATGAGATGGACCGTACAAACTATGAGTTGATAGTCTTGAATTCAAGTCTAATTTCACCATCTCCGTAAGCCATTTTTAATTCGATGTTTCTTAATTCGTATAAGAACAAGTGGATGGAAACATGGCTACAGATGCGGAAGCATTTGCTTCACTGCATAAACCTACCCTACTGATGGCCTGTTGAATGTGGCTGTAGCACTGCGGCTAACATAGCCAAGTTACTGTTGCTAATGTTTGTGTCCTAAATATGCAAGAGTAATATCAGGGGAAATTCAACAGAAGGTGTGTGAACATAAACCTCATTTGAAGTGAACTTTTTATACTTGTTTGTACTTTAGATGCTTGGTATAACTGCCCCTCCGGTAACGGAATTTACTGTCTGTAAAACCTGTATGGTTATGACCGCTCGGTTATCAGCTACTGCATGTTAGTTCGCGTGCTGTGCAAATTAAAATGCTCCTGGTAACTTTTAGGCAGTAATTATGATCGGTATGCATGTGTTACTTTGGTAAGCATCAATGTGGCAGTTCCATCATAACGTTGCCTGATTGTAGCCACTACAGTTGAAGCTAACCAGAGAGGTGCTGTATGTGTCTGCAGAGTTGGGCTGTGAAGGCTGCAGTTAGACCAGATGTAAGTTTTGCAGAGCTTGGGGTGCGTTTTTGGGTGCTTGTGAAACGATCGCTTTACTTATCCATGACTGGGGTCAGCCTGATACTTCTCCAATATCTGGGCTGCTCTCTGATGCTACCGGTGAAAGCAAGCACAGGCTATAACGTGTCTGGTATAACAAACGATTTCTCTGCATTGCCGGCGATTGAATATTAAATTATTTCCTGTAAAAGTAATCGATTCGCCAGCTCCACATAAGCAACAGTTCATGTAAACGGAACTTACGGTCTGCAAAACCTGTATTATGCTCATAACATAACCGGAGCTCTATGTAGCTCTTGCGCACTGTCCATAACGCGCCCATTTTCTGCGAGGAAACGCTGGCCATTCCGACGCAATAAGTAAACCATTACCACGGGCAATTTCCGAAAAGGCCGTTTAGCCTGGAGCTTTCGCCGCTCCCTCATATACCAGCACAGAAGCTGTTCGTTACTCCACGCTAACGACACACCACAATTATGCACACGAACAAGCAGGTCCTTATAATACACACCAAAGCAGTCCATAAGCTGTTGGTCCACTTTTAGCTGCTCCTCACTGTCCATGTTTCCCTCTAAACTCAGACCCACCGGATTTCTACAGTCTCCGGTCTACACTTGGGTACGTCGACCCGTTCTACAAATGTGTCTGTATGTGGTGGACTCTAGCTTTCCCTGCATCCTAGCTATGGAGTAGAAAAACCGCTGTACTCACCACTGTAGCCAATAGCAAATTCGAGCTTGAGCTGCCAGACTTTCGCACTGCGTCCTCCGCTTTCGCCGCTGCGTTTATTAGAACAAGTTCATTTCATTAGATCTATATTCAAGTATAGCGTTAGACTGAGGAATTTCCCCGCCAATTCCTTATCAGATGGCAGACGCGTCTCACGTTTCACTCTGGGGAGGCGGACCTGGAAAACTGCGTCCTGCAGCCTCGTCCCACCCAACTCCGCCCTCCACAGAGCTGGCCAGTCAGAAGAAAGTGGGCACGCGGGGAGTGGGGGCCATAGCGGAAGAGCCACCCCATCGAGGCGTTTCAGGCAGAGACTACAATGGACTACAAATGGGGTTTTTTGAGGATGGCAGTATGAGCTAAATAAGGACCCTGTTTTGGACTTTGAACGATCAGGAGTACTCTTGGGGAGTTCAAGATCAAAATATAACCTGGAAATATAGCAAAATAGGTCCCCGTTAATTAAATTTATTACCCTGCAGTGCACGAACAATGCTGATCCTCTATCTTGTTGTGTGAGGGTGACAGAAATGAAATACGGTTGATCGCGTTTGCACTGAGACCTGAAAATTTTAGCTTTTAATTTAAACTCTTTGTTGACCTTCTCCACTCTAAATTCATTAATGTATCCCTCAAATGCATAGTGTAACCCTTTTTGCTGACTTCTTGATGATATTTGAGCCTTCTATTGCCAAAAATCATTGATAGCATCCTGAAAAATATCTCCGACTGTGATACCAGCCTTTAGCGCCTGTCCTAAAATTTTGATTGTTTGTCCGAGTCAGTGGAGGGGGCGGTGCATAGCCATAGGTCAATTGTGTGGAAATATAGCAATGTTAGCCAGCCAGTTCACCCTCATACCAATTGTGACCCCGGACCACAAAACCAGTCATATGGGTAAATTTTTTCATATGGAGATTCATGCATATTCTGAAAGAGTACTAAAAATGCTTTCCAGCAATGTATAGTTTGGCAAGATTGGGTAAAATTTGACCGAGATATGGCATTTTGAAGATGGGAAACTTGGGCAATCGAAATTTCCAAAAAATGGAGAAAATTGAGTTTAAAAATTGTCGTATTCACTCCTTAGCAACACAAATTTGTAATAGAGAGAATTAAATGAAACTTGCACCATTCATTAAGCATACTATCACCTTAAAAAAGTGCAAGTACAAGTACAAAGTATTTTTCATAGTAGCCTACGCATAGAAAGAAGCAAAGAAACCATGCATTGTTCTCTCCTCGTGTTCTTTAATCAATTTTCAGGTGAATGAAAGATACAGTATTCAAAAAACACAGGCAGTCTCTCCTTTATATACTACTTCTTCTTCTTCTTCTTCTTCTTTCGAGTTTACTGGCAGTTTAAAAAAACACTATAATTGAGTATAATTGATAGCAGAATTACATAGTATCAATACCATGTCGAATTTTTGCTTCAGAAGACTGATTTTTCTTAACTACTAATTGGGATATCATTGGCTCACTGTAGCTGAAGTGGTTGCTATAGAGAACTATTTTTTCTGTAGCAAGAGAAATTTTTTTGAACTGCTGGATAGATACTATGGGCAAGGATATTGAGCAGTTCGCACATCGGGCTTAGCTGAGGAGTTTAATTCAGGCAGCTCCTGAAAAACAGGGATTGGAGCGAACTCGGCTTGCTTGTGAATATTCAATAACTGAACCGGGGATGCCATCTAGTGGAAGAGTATTGGAACTGGGTGCACAAATTTGCAGCTCCATGTCCGCTGCAAGATACACCTGCACAAAGCGCTTAAGATAGCACCGCTGTTCCTCTCGAACACGCCACATCCAGATAATCCTTAAATGATGAATTACATTCATATTTTAATTTGGAACGAGTAACGAAGTGGCCAGTGTCAAAGTAGCAAAGTAAAAGTATACTTTTTATCTTTTAAATGTTGTAGAATAAAAGTAAAAGTCATAGTAAAAACTATGTTTCTAGGGAAAGCCCGTCTCTGTTTACGCCAAGAGCGGTTTGTTCTGACGTCTCCTATTGGTTCACGTTTGAACCTACATAGTCATCTTATAAATAATCAAATAGAGGGAATTCCCCGCTTTGCAACGATACCAACAAAGTTGGGGAATCCCCAACTGGCGCCGCGCTGGAAGCGATTTTTGTCGGCGCATTTTTCATTGTTTTTGGGCTAATTATACAAAGATTTTCACCACCCACTTTTCCAAAATCAAGTTTGGAGGCACCTATGGTAGGAGTTTTGCGAAATACTCTCTTGGAATGGTATCTTAAGTTATTTCTCTAACGTTTAATGCACAAATGGAAAAATCGATCATTTTAATTTAAAATGTATTAGAGGGCTGTAGCGCAAAATGGGCTCGTGCGACTTACGACTGGTTTTGTGATCCGGGGTCACAATTGAGAATCTTCTTGTGTGGTTTTCTTTTCTCAAAACATTAGTTACGCTACCACAGCCGAGATAAACACTACAGATTGGACAAAGCCGCAGAAGTGAAGTTGCAGAGGTTCTGCGATCACTTTTGACTGGAGCACATTAGATTCATGATACTGCATTTCTTCCATTTTCCCGCTGACTAAGACTTGGTTGGGATATTCTTGCCACATCTGAAAGTTGCTCGGGACATATCCCGACTATGCCTACTTAAATCTACACCTGTGACCGGTTTTACGTCACCTTCTTACTGCAACTTATCACAACATTATTAGTGCTAAATTGCCCCTGCGCCAACCTTTTTGGGGTCTGTTACAGGCCTCTGATTTGAAATCAGTCCATTTTAAAACAAAAAAAATTTAATTCACAAGTTAAAGCATAAAATAATGTATTGTTGAGTTTTCAGTGTATTGCAGGGTGAATTAACTTTTGAAATTGCTCTTAAATTTTATTTGCACGATCAGGTACATGTGAACCGTTCTCTTGGGGAAGAGATGCTACCAGGCTGCACTGTGGTACGAAGACACCAGGTTGGGGGTGCATGATGTTTTGCTAGAAACCCTGGGTCCGGGCATTCATCCAGTTTGATGGAGCTGTTTTGACAGCACACGGAAGACCAAAAGCATAGTCGGAAGATGGTCATAAGGTTTTTACTAACCAGTGTTTGTATATGAATTATAATGCTACGAGTGTGTGCTGTCATTTTGCTTCAAACATGAGACTGATCATGACCAGCCCCCTCCCTAATCTGGAATTAATTCATGTGTGAACCCTACTGCCAAATTGGAAGAGAGCAGACGTCTCCATTAAAGGAGCAGTATGTAAGAAATAAATGCTGATTAATCATGAAATGGCCCTGATATATCACCAGACATTAAGGAATGATGTTAATTTCAAATACTTATATCACTGACAACAGCTGTCCAGCCAGAATATTCTCATTACAAAAGCGAAGTTGCAGCCCACAACTAATGTTGATGTAGTCATTTTGTGTTTTGCCCTGTTGCACCACTCTCCACCTATCTCCCAATCACGAAGTCAGTAGCATTTCGGCATCCAGGTTACCAGTTACCACTGAGCTGCAGCTACCAGCGTTTCGGAGCACAAATGTCTAACATTACTAAACCTAAAAGGTCTCATTATTATTCCGAAATACGTCGTGACAAAGTCAGAAGCAAAACAAGGATCTGTATAGGACATGCCTTTGAAAGATGGGGACGGCTGAAAGTGGAGAAGAATTTAAAGACCAATGCCGAAGTTGCTCATTTTCTCCTGGACAGGTAAGATTCAGCTAAGTTTGGCTAACTTAATTATATTTAATGTAGGCACGGACATTTCAAATTATTCTACACTCGAATAACCTCATGTATGTTCGTTCATGGTACGTTAGCGCGTATGCAGGTGGGTCATCGAATTGACTAGGTAACAAATTGAGAAATAAAAACCGTGACTCGTCATTGCTAACATTAGCAATGCATTATTAGAGTCCGTTTCTCAGGCATTATTCTGAGACGCTGTGGAAACCGTTTCAACATTAGCACAGCCATTTTGGGAATATGAAATGTAATTGAAACAGTACATCGGTTAAATGAGTCCTCATTCATTCTTTTTTACACCTATTATAGTATGGACTTTAGTGAGCTATCCACACAGAAGAGTGACAAGCAAGATGACCAGTATGACCATTGCTAAAGTTAGTTAGTCATTAGTCTAGATCTTTTCTGAACTGAACTGAACACAACCCTGTGAGAGCAAATCATTGGTGATATTGAAACGTAGCCATGGTAGCTCCGTGTAGTAGACGTTCTTGCTGGATCCAGTGTTCTGTCAAATTTTGCTACCTATCAAAAATATGCTACCTCGCGGTTCTGCGCTTGCCCAGACCTAAAACCTTGGGCTGTGTTTCTTGGCTCACATCTTCATAATCTTCAAAAATCATAATTCATTTTTTTTCAGTGCGCCTTTCGACCTGTTAGCGTACATAGGATATATTTGCAAGTACATGCTGGGTTTTCCCGAAAATGCAGAAATTGGATGACAATTGCGTGCGGCATACATCTTAAACAGACTTATCCAACTCATTATAACATTTTCTTATGTTATAATGAGCCAACAAATATCAAAGTTACTACAGTAGACTGACTCATATTGCAATATTAAGGCGAAAACAAAGACTTTTCAATCACTTTGCATTACAGTAGCATTTTCTGACAAGGCAGCACAAATTGTCAGAACACCGGCAACCTAGCAGGCAATCTCTCGTCTGGGGGAGAGTAGGAGGGGATATTGTGCTCTGCAGTATTTTGAATGTGATTGCAGTAACAGTTTTGGCCACAAACTTACATACGGCTCCTTTAAACAGGGCGTCACAAGCTGCTTCTGATCATATCACAGATGACATGCTAAAAAGAATGAGTGAACTGGGGGGGGGGGACTTAAAAATGCGACTTTCACATTTATTCTCCAGTTGCCCAATTGGCCACTGTGGGCTGCCGCAGAATTCTGAAACTTGAAAACTGGATCATCTGAACCCTCAGTGACCCAGGTCAGCTATTTTGTGCAATCCTATGGAACTATTGGACACAGTTGGCAGGGGCATGGTCCAGACCATCCAAGAGCCACTAAATCTAGGATATTCATAACACTTTTTCATTAAGAATATGATTTTATTCTTAAACCAAATCCTTCACATGAGCCTGAAATACACAACACTGCTATTCCAGAAAACAAGCTCCTGCCCTCAAGCACCATGAACTGAAATAACTGCTGGTGTCGGTTCCATGACACATACTACCAGTCAAAAGTTTTAGGACGCCCCAATTTTCCCAGTTTTTTTAATAGAAAATTATGCAGTTTAATGTCTCATTGTACTCTGGAATGAAAGAATAGACAGATAGAACAAATTATCAATCAAAGTTAAAAAAGAAATCATGGAATCAATTTATAAACCAAAATGTATTTTAAACTTTTGACTCAAAGTAGCCACCTTTGGCAGATATAACAGCTGAACACACTCGTGGCATTCTTTCTACAATGGAAATCAAATATTCTTCAGAAAGTTCTTTCGTACTCTGTTGCAGAAGTTCCCATACATGTGTGGCACTTGTAGGTTGCTTTGCTTTCACTCCTTTGTCCAGTTCTTCCCAAACCATCTTGATTGGGGTTTAAGTCTGGAGACTGTGCTGGCCACTCCGTGTTTTCAAGCTTACCATCTTGTTCTTTTTTCCTAAGGTAGTTCTGGCAGAGCTTGGACTTATGTTTTGGGTCATTATCTTGCTGTAGGATGAACCCCTGACCAACTAGGCGCATACCAGAGGGTACTGCATGGCGCTGCAGAAGCCGTTTTGGTTCAGGGTGCCTTTCACTCTATAAGTCACTGGCCCTGGATCCAGCAAAACAGCCCCAGACCATCAAGCTTCCTCCTCCATGTTTGACAGTTGATGTCACACACTGAGGAACCATCCTTTCACCTACTCGACGGCGTACAAAAAACCTGGGTAACCTTACCTTTTGTTTAAAACTTCTGACAGTTCATCACTTACCTTTGTACCATTTCAAGCTATTTGTTGGACTGGAACTGCATAATATTCAATAAAAACTGGAAAAATTGCGGTGCCCTAAAACTTTTGACCGGTAGTGTAGAAGTGCTCCAGCCTCCAAGCAACACTGTTGTTCTTTGCATGGAGAAGGGCTCCAATAAGCAGCAAGCCAGGCTTACAATAACATCTTGAAGTGGTTCAAACAGTGCCATAAAAATAAGACTGGCACATTGGTTCACTGCGGTCCACTGATATGTTTTGTCCATCTGAGCCTCGCTCTGGCTGTCTTTCACCCAATGTTGTGTTTGTACTCAGGAACTGGAGCGGTCATCCCCACGGCAGCCTCACGCAGGAACTCAGGCTCCCTCCTTACGGAGTATATTACTACAGGCCAGGTAAAGGTTCTGCTCGCTCTTCACCAGGGCAGTTAAAGAAGAACATGGCCAACAAGGCCTCAGGGACCTGGGTCACAAATACAGAGCCTTGGAGGAGCCATGCAGTTATATCTGAAGGAGTTCAGTAATCTGTAAGATCAGGAGAAGTTTCCCAAGGAGATGAGAAGCAGATGTGTCTTTCTACGCAGTTGAGGTCCCAGGGGGTATTCGGGAGGAACATGAGCACCCTGGGAAGGGTGGCTGTCTGTAGTTCTGGTCATGTGATGAAGGACCACTTCTGTGGGAGGGCTCGTGCTAGGTAGCTGTGAGGACGTGGATCTCAGCCAAGAGCTTATACTTTCTCATGGAAAAGCCAAACAAGGTTGTTATCGTAAATGTCACGTTTTGCAGATTCCCACTTAAGATGAACAAACTCTGGCCGATTCTAGGTGGACCGGGTCTCAGAGATGCGCCCTCAGTTTATTATTCTGTCCCTGATGTTGATTTTGTGGGGCGAACTATGACCCTTATGGGTGAGGATACCCAGAGATCAGAGGAGCAGTAGCAGGATTGCAGCTGAGCTCTCCCTAGCCCCCACTGGGCCTAAATCACAAGACACCCCCAATCTGCTCAATCCTTCCCTGGCCTGCACCTGCTGCGCCCCCACCACCCCTAATTCTGCCCCCTAGCCATCCTTGACTATCCAATTGGCTGCAATTGTGATGCGACTCAGCACTGACGTCCATGTCCGAGCTCACTGCGTAAACAGATTTATTTTTCAGGATTTACCCTTTCTGCATCAAGTCACACAGTCTTTGACGACAGTTTGTAAACAGAGGGCTAAAAGGGGAGTTCTCTGAGGAGCACGAGTACTGCTATGAAAAATGAAAAGAAAAAAGAAGGAAAGCAATGTCAGGAGGAGTTCAGGCGCTCAGAAACCAAGTATTGAGTGACTGCTTTATGTTCTCGCTGCTGTACATGCTATTCGAGGGTATTCAATTCAAACATTCCCTTATGAAAAAATAAAATTAAGCCAAATCACAAAGGCTGTGTTATGGGCCATGAGAAAAACAATGAAAGAATCATTCTTGCTCAGTGATAAATTTAGAAGAAATAAACTTGGAGTGTTCAGTTGCAAAATACCCTACCCAAAAATGTCATGGAGGGGGACATCTTTCTCATGAACCTCTGCTGCAGAGTTAACAGTCCGAAGGACAAACCAGCTTTCCAGGGCAGCCGTGTACACCTGTCCTTGGACACTGAACTGTTCCCACATCTCCTTTGTTTTGGAAATCTGATGAAACTGATCCACGTGCATATTGCTCACCTTCTCCAAGAGTGGCATGGAATGAAAATGGCGGGAGAAAGACATTTGCTTCTCATTCCAGCTGTGATGTAATACCATGAGAATTTTGGATTTCTGCATGGTCGCTCTCTGGTTCATACTTAAAGTTTTCTTCCTTGCGTTAATAACAGACAGGCTGTACTTCAAATTTGTGTAATTATTTCAAGCTTTGAAATATAAATTACTCACAATATTAGATTAAAAATTACCTCCTGAATATAGAAAAGTACTACAAGTCTTTTAAGTCTTATGAAATATTGTGGCCTGCTGATAAAACCTCCTATCTGCAAATTTGATAAGAACAAAACCTCGTATGTCCACGATAACAACATAAACATTGCAAAATACAAAATACATTCTTGGAAGACAAATAGTCATCCTACCCGAACACAGCTCAACTGCATTCTTACATGCAAAATTAAACATTTTTTATGCTTTCCTGTAAAGTTTATCATTTTGAGGATATGAGGTTTTATCAGCAGGCCGACAATATGCCATTTTTGACAACTGTATATTTCATAAGTAGATATTTTATATACCAAATGAGAAGTTTTTGCAAATCATTTTTAGTGTCCAGACAGTTGTGATGAAGTGCCGTGCAGTAGTAGAGAGGTCCTGAACCTTAAGAGCAGAATCATGAAGGCTGCAACAGAACGGGCCTTCATACAGCTACCATAATTCCCCTCCCTTCATTCCATCAAAGCCTTCAACTGAGTGTCAGACCAGCATATGCACGTGAACTGCAATACGAGGAGCCAGAAACTGTGAAGAGCCAAGAGAAACTCACAGATGTTGCATGGAATTCCCCAAACAAGAAATCAGCAGAACTCGCTAAGTAGACTGTTTGACGTAGGTTCTCCACCCCCCCCCCCTTCTCCTGCATCCACTCTTCCCCTATCAAACTATAAGTCCTCCTGCAGCTGGTCTGAAGTGGAAAAAAACCTAGTTAGGGTTCACCCATATTCCAAATTCTCATCGGAGCCCAGATGCATGTTATAATAAGTGAATGTTTACTCTCTGTCTCTCTTTGTTTACATTAAGTTGAATGGCTGAGATTAAGGGGTGGTTGGTTTGGTTTTGATGGTCTCCTTAGTCATACCAGCAGTGCTTGACTGCACACATGTGAGGCTCAGATCACAGCACTTGCTTACTAGAGGCACAATGCTCTAGGGCTTTGTGTAAGCATACAGCAGGGCTTAAATGGCACTATAAGTCACCCAGCAATACTAAAAAAAGGTTTGCATGTCGAGTGTTTTAATAACAGGGCAATATTAGGCTGGATATTTTGAACAGTCCATGGATAGTAGTGATTAACAAATTTTTATCCTTTCAGATAAGTACTCTGCCTCAATTGGTTCCACTCCTTGCAGTTTCCAACAGACTAGAAGGGGAAGTAATTTCAAAAAAGGGTAAAACCTTTGCGCACAGGTCCTGGTAACTAGATCTAAACAGAAAGGCATGGTCACTGAAACAACATTGCAGCTCGGCTTGCCAAGGCCAACACAAAAAAAATCAGTAAACTCAGATTAAAGCCATACCTTAAAACAATTTTTGCATACACTACAGGGAGCCAGAACACTCTGAATACAATACATATGGAATTAATTCATGTTAGTTAGCACCCAAATTAAATTACAATATAATAGGGGTGTAGGTGCAGGTCTTTCTTTCATCTCCTTGGCACAACAATAACTGATTCTAATTATCTAGGCCTTGATTGAAGATTGAAAAGGTCTGATAGGAACACTTTGTCAAAAAGAGAATATTTATTGAAAGCATACAGGCATACAAGCATACATTGGGTTTGGTGACGTGGCTCTGTTCTGGGAGATAGTAAAAATATCAAAAAAACAGCCCGCACACTGCACAGAAGTGGAGAGACAACTTAGATGCCGAAAAAATATATTCAATAAAAAGTGCTCAAAGTGACACAAGTGAAAGTGAACGTTTCGGTCCCATAGACCTTCGTCAGCATGGAAATGTCCTCAGCCTGCCTCTTTTTTAAACATACACTGGTTATTGTAAGTTAATTAGTTGCGCACTTGGCTTGTAATTGATAGTCATTAATCAACTCAGTAAGTCAGATGGTAAATCAACAGTACATAAGGCTGAGGACATAAAATAAACACAGAAATAACAGGCACAGTTTATCCACATATACAGGTTAATAACAAGTCTTAAACAGGGAATAAAAGTATAACAATGTCTATCGACATTTTACAAAGACAACTGCAACGTGCGGCTATGATTGACTTCAATTAGGGGCAAAAATCTCAATTAGATGTCTCAGTTCACTTGATCTGGACTCTGCCGCGGTACAATTGTACACTAGGTCATATCAGAATGAATGAAGTTCGATGAGATGACTGGCTCAATTCTAAGGACTACTTGTCAGACCCATATACGTGAGATAGTACATGAAAAAAAAAATTTATTTTTATTTACCATTTCTATACTAGCCAAATTGGTGTCTATCAATCGAAGGGAGCGCAACAGACAATTATAGAAAACAGGAAAGATTAAGCTCTTCATTCAATCCATCTGGGTGTAAGGTTTTTAAATAATAAATCCATTTGGATTCGAATCGCAAGAGTTTCAAATCAATATCCCCGCCTCTGCGAGTTCTCACAATTTGTTGGATTACGCAAAACGAGAGAGTTGACGGAGGGTGATTCATGTCATTAAAATGTCTTGCTATTGGAGACTTTATATCTTTTCTGCGTATTGCACTCTTATGTTCAATAATCCGTGTTTTCACTGGTCTGATTGTTTTACCTATATATTGTAGCTGGCACGGGCATGTGAGAAGGTATATTACCCCAGTGGATGCACACGTAAAGCATTGTTTGATTTGATAGGTTCTCATTGGCCCTCATTTATCAAACGTGCGTACCCCAAAAAAATGGGTGTACGCCAAATCTCCCGCAAGGATCGGCATTTATCAATCTGAACGTGAGCGAACGGTCCGCAAAAATCTCACGCCAGGTCAGACCAGGTGTTTGCAGATTTGAAACCAGCGCGAACAACATGCAGGAACGAGTGCAGCTGTCAAAATGAGTAATAAACCATATGCGGCGATGAGGGCGTCATGCTGTTGTTGCTCTTATTAGTAAAATTAATAAATAGGCTAAATAGATAAACGAACGAATGAATGAAAAAATAAATAAATAAGAAACCTGTGTTGAGAAATTAATTTAACTTATATTTTGAGACAGCCTGCTTGTCAGGCCAGACGGCTGACAATTACAATCAATTTGATTAAGCGCCATGCGCGGCTTGGCAGATATGCTGTGTGGTATGTCACGTGCTCATCCAGTCAGATATATACTGAACAACAAAAGAAACGCAAGTTAATTAAAGGCAGATTGGAAAATAAGTTTTCGCATAATTATTTTAGAAAATCAAATTTATTACTAGCATGTGCACATTTACACTCGTTTCATCAAACTTTTCTTTATTTTGCGGTCACTTTGACTGCGTAACCATAAGAGTACATTAACTAACTAGCTAACTTGCGTTTCTTTTGTTGCTCAGCCTCCGGACACTGACCGTGATCACATTTTGACAATGGCAGATCTTCTATATTCGAGGAATAAACTTCTGTCGGAAGTGAGAGGATCTTAAAATCGGACCACTTTTTTTTTTTTTTTTTTACCTACATGTAAAGCATTCGGATTGTCAATTATGTAGGCTATATAACATGAAATATCATAGATCTATAAATTGAATTTATTAAGGCCGATGTTATCCGCACTTATACGTGTGGCCAATGCTGAATTTTTTTCTGGGCCACACTTATAAGTGCGCCAGTTGATGACCATTCCAGTGCCGCTTATAGAAAGTACCGCTTAAAATACGTTTGGCCAAGAAAAATTTTTTTAGCTTTGGACACACTTAAAATAAGTGTGGGCAATGGAGAAATGTGCATCTTGGCTACACTTATAAGTGCGCGGATTTCCATCAATTTTTGTTCTTGGACGCACTTAAATAAGTGCGAATAGTCACTTCGATTTATTAGCTAATGAATTAAATCGTACCACTGCTGCACTCCGGTTTTCCACCCCAACGGTGTTTACCGCAGCAGCAATAGTTTTCCAAACTGCAGCCTTCTGAGCGCCCTTTATGCTACTCTTAAGGCTTCAAAATGAAATTATTTAGTTTTTCTCCACCTCGGATGTGATAATTTACATTTCCTCCTCAGTGAATTCTTTCTTCTTTGCCGTCTTTCGAGAGTCCATGTTATAAAGTGGGCAGGACTATGCCTCCCGGAGCATGAATTTATAGGGGCGTGTCATGTAAATTACGATGGTTTCGGCCGCCAGATTTATCAACGCCACGCCAGTTCTACACCGAAATCAGCGACGTACACACTTTTAGTATATCAGACGTGACACCTGGCGAACGCTGATATTTACACCAGAATCTACACCAGATCCTACGCAAGTTTGATAAATGAGGGCCAATGTGACATGACTCACAAATGTGTCAGTTTTCTTCGAGTTTTCACACGCTACACAGTTTCGACAAGGGAAGAAGCTAGTCATCTCATTGAACTTCCTCTGGACCGGGACAGAAGAAATATATGTGTCTGCTTGTATGAGGAAGTCTGACATTATTCGCTCTGTAATGACACAAAAGAGGGGGGTTAGCAAATAAATGTTTACACACAGGATCCACAGAATACACATCCCAATGTTTCCTAACAATGCTCTTAATGCCAGAAGTTAGGTGGGAATAAGTAGTAGCGCATGTAACCGAATAATTTTTCGAATTCGAACAATGACCTGATCGACTTGTATCCATGTTCCGAACCTTATTTAAGGCTGTGTCAAGCCAAGCTGTAGGGTAAGACCTTTCACGAAAATGCATGTACATCTTGCGAGCTTCTGCCTCAAAATGTAATTTTTTTTTCATGTACTATCTCACATATATGGGTCTGACAAGTGGTCCTTAGAATCGAGCCAGTCATCTCATCGAACTTCATTCATTCTGATATGACCTAGTATACAATTGTACCTCGGCAGAGTCCAGATCAGGTGAACTGAGACATCTAATTGAGAGTTTTGCCCCTAATTGAAGTCAATCATAGCCGCACGTTGCAGTTGTCTTTGTAAAATGTTGATAGACATTGTTATACTTTTATTCCCTGTTTAAGACTTGTTATTAACTTGTATATGTGGATAAACCGTGCCTGTTATTTCTGTGTTTATTTTATGTCCTTATGTACTGTTGATATACCATCTGACTTACTGAGTTGATTAATGACTATCAATTACAAGCCAAGTGTGCAACTTATTAACTTCCAATAACCAGTGTATGTTTAAAAAGGAGGCAGGCTGAGGACATTTCCATGCTGACAAAGGTCTATGGGACCGAAACGTTCACTTTCACTTGTGTCATTTTGAGCACTTTTTATTAAATTTATTTTTTCGGCATCTAAGTTGTCTCTCCACTTCTGTGCAGTGTGGGGGCTGTTTTTTTGATATTTTTACTATTGCTCCTGGCTGAACGCACCTGACCAACTCCTGAAAGCCTGGTTACAAGCGCGCAAACGCCTCCCTCAGAAGATTCTGTTCTGAGAGATCCCTGCCCATGCAAGCATGGAGCCGAAGGAAGGCAGGGAGCAGCAGCTAACCCCCATATGTCCAGGTGAGCTACTGTGTCCATGGCACTATTTTTTTGATGCTGCCAGCTCTTTGCAGAAAAATGAACAATCAGACCATTTTTACACCTCTGTTGCCACTATTTTTCAGCAAACCGGTCTCTTTGAAATGCTTGATGGTGTTCCTTACAATGATATGGCAGCATTTAACGTCTTCAGCGTCATGTACGGCCACAAAGCCGCCACCAACAATCTCAGAGAGCTCCCTCCTTTGTGCCATCATATTGAACACTGTGACACGGCAAGTTCATGTCACCGTATATACAGGGACAACTGACCATCAGAGGTAATTTTGCCGAATATCATTGCCTCAAACTAGCTCAAACGAAGTTTTTAGCATCAATAATCATGGAATCAGCCTTCAAACATGCATTCAGGCTATGCAAGCGTCACAAAAAATTAAATTTGGGACATCTTACACTTATTATATAAAATTGATGTTTTCAGCATTTATGTTCATTACACATATTTTTACCTTAATATACTTCCGGGAATGATTTTTTTTTTTTTTTTTTTCTCATTGCCTACAATAATATTTTTAAATACATTTTCATCACAAAATTATGGAGAAGTAATAGATTAGGACCCCGTTTAGACAAAAATGGTGGTGTATAATCATCACTGCGCACTACTTTATAACTCATTAATGCAGTAATATTTTAAATATACCTTGTTTAAACAAAAACAGACATGCCACTATCAGGAAAAAGCAGATGATATGCTAGCCTAGATTAAATTGAATCGGTGCAACAAGCCTAGCAGTGGATTTACCGAAGTCTTTGAGCTGTTTGCATTTGAAACGAGCAAAACCGAGGCATTCTATTTTGTTTAATGTGGAATAGAGTATAAAACAAATCACCACATTGAGCCAAATGCCACCACATGCAGTGTTATTAGCAATGGCTAACAGTTAGTCTTATGAACCAATCTGGCAAGCAAGCTCTGTGATCATCATGGATATGGAAAACCAAAAATAAAAAACAGCTAGCCAGCTAGCCATAAGTACTATATACTCCATTGTACTTACACATTATAAAGGAAAGCTGTCCATCAATGAATTCCTCCTCCAGAGAAACAAAGCAACAGAGCTTTCCGGTACAAGGATCCCTCCAGTCCTGGTCCATTCGGAATAGCTCCTATTGTCCGTGTCAGTATCACATTTCCATCTCGTAAATGTAACCTAAGCACCTCTGGCTTGGTTTTAGAAGTCATTTTTTCTCTGCACTCACATCATTCAGCTGCGCACAGTTGAGAGAATGTGACCTAACTTGCTGTTACGGAAGGGTTTAAATGAAGCTTAGCGAAAGTTCTATCAGGAAGACTCTCGCGCACTTCAACTCCGTTTACTTTCTTGTCATTCACACGCATGTTCTCGTAAATCTCTGCAGTCAATGTCTGGGGCTGTCAATTGAGCAGTCAGCTGGTGTAGCAGCTGATCTCTTCTATCCAACCATAGCACACCACAGTCGCATCGCTAGCCAATCGTTCTGCTGCTGTCTTTTTAAAAAATGTTATTTCTCTCTGCCCTAGTTCGCTCGTGCTGCTGTTTGCCGACAGTTCCATGTGCGTTGCTTATGGCAAGCTCCCTCACCTTTTTTCTTTTGTTCTTTGGGCTGTTTCTAATTCTCGCTATGTCCTTCTCAGGATCCGAGCTGATCAACGCTAATGTGTCCAAACCGGCTTCTACCCCTTCTGCGGCCAGGCGCAGTGTCCACCTAGCTGCGCGCCAGGACGCTGCCTCGGACACCCAGGATATGCTGAGGGCCCAGGGCATCACTCCGGCTCCAGGCCTGCCTCTCCCGCAGCTCCAAGCCTTGGCTGACGATATGGCCCGTACTACACCAGTCTGAAACGCTCCCGCTGCTTCCCTCGCCTCCTCCTCGGCTGGTGGTCAGAAGTGCTCTCGGAAATCGCTCCACTTGGCTCTGCAGGAAAAGCGCCAGTCTGCCACTGCCAGCACCGCTCCGGTTCATCCTGAAGCTGCCTTCTCTTTGCCATGCTATGCCTTTTCGTCTCCCCTCCAGTCCCTGCTCAACTCCATGCAAGCTATCAACGCTCGCCTCCAGTTTCTCAAAAACGCGCAGGCTGCATCATCCCCAGCTACGGATTCCGCCGCCCCTACCCTACGTGCGCTAGCTCCGGTGCCAGCTTCCCAGCCTTCTGCTTCAGCAGCAAGTCCCCTTAACATGCCTCAATACTCGCTCGCCTCGGCTATCCCCACTCCCTTGCAAGGTAGGCCGTACATTTCCTTCGGAGCAAACATATCTCATCGTTTATGGTCTAAAATATTGCGAGGCAAAGACGTCAACCTTGTCAGTTTAATTTTCCCGTCTCCGGAATGCCAGAATAAAATCGTCGCTGGGGAATTTGTTACTGCCGCAATTAAAACGGTTGACCCCAGGCTGTCAAAAGACTTGTCTTTCGCCGAGTTCATTGTAGCCTTTGGTATTTTTCGTGACGTGATCTGCTCCCTCTACCCCGAACGTGGACAAGAACTGGACACTTATCTGGCTCTGCTCAGCGACCTGAACCTGAGATACGGAAAAAATATATTCTATCAGTTTCACAGGAATTTTTCACACAAGGCAGCACTCTGCATTCCTCAGGCAAATGTCTGCCTGGACTGGTCTATTCTGGACACTGAACTTTAAGTAATGATTGCGGGGGGCTCGCAAGCCTTCACATGCTCATCTTGCGGCTATGCGGGTCATTCCAAGGCCCTTTGCCCCCTGGTTCCTATTTTTCCCCAAAAACACACTGTCCCGCATGTATCGCGAATTGATTTAGATTTTCCTTCGCTTGATAAATTCGACAGCCGCGGCCGCAAAGTATTTACATTCAATAACCAACCCATTTGCAATAACTTCAACTAAAATGTTTGTACTTTGCCCAACTGCATCTTTCTCCACATCTGCAGCATCTGCAAAGACGCACATCCCAAATCTGTGTGCCCACGCAGGTTTTGCCTCAGCAGCATCGTCGCGGTGCCAAGACATCTTGAGAATTCACCCGTCCACTCCAATGAATGTCCCTGCTCTAGCATCTGAACTGTCTTCTCACCCTGATTCTGTTTTTGTAAATCATTTGCTGACTGGTCTCTCTCAAGAGTTTCCGGTTGGCGTCGTCTCGCCTCTGGTCTCCTCCAGTGTTTTTAAAAATCTTCAGTCGGCCCTAGACGAGCCAGCCGAGGTATCTCAGCTTCTTAAAAAGGAGCTAGAGAAAGGTTATACAATTGGCTCGTTTGAGTCCTCTCCATTCCCTGTGTTTCGCTCCAGCCCCATTGGTCTAGCAACAAGGAAGTATTCCAGAAAGAAAAGGCTTACATTGGATCTCTCCGCCCCTCGCTCTGGCCCAACTCCTAGCATCAACAGCCTCATTCCGCTCGAACCTTTTCTCTCCATTATGCTACGTTTGACAATGCAATTAAACTTGTTAAACTAGCCGACCATGGTGCGCGGCTTTCGAAAGCCAACATCACCGATGCCTTTAAAATAGTTTCTATACATTCTTCTCGGTGGCATTTCTTTGACATGAGATAGGAATCCAAATTTAACTTTGCAGTCCATCTTACGGTTGACTGTAAAAGTAGTCCTTCCATTTTAATGAAGTTTCTGAGGCCCTTTGCCGGATCCTTCTAAATAGAGTTCGTATTCCCTCCCTCCTCCATCTCCTGGATGATTTTTTGTTGATCGATCCGCCTCAAGACAATTCAGGCCAGTCCCTGTCCAAACTGAAACACCTGTTTGCTCACCTAGGCGTGCCCCTCTCCGACTCTAAAACTACTGGCCTAGCTACTCGTCTCGAGTTTCTAGGTATTACGTTGGACACGGTAGAAATGAAAGAGTCCCTACCTACCAACAAGCTTGAGCGCATTCGCACGATTATTCGGTCATTTATTTCAGTAAAGGTCCTTACAAAACAGCAAATGCTCTCCCTCCTTGGCGATCTAAATTTCGCGATGCGTGTAGTTCCCCAAGGATGCAGGTTCATTTCCCATCTGCTGCATTCGGCTTCGTCTGTGCCTAAACTGCATGACGTCCTTTCCTTGGATGAGGGCTGCCGCTCCGATCTGAAATTCTGGTCTAGACTATTGACTCATTGGAATGGCGTGATGTTTACCTATAATGATCTGGTTTGTTCCTCAGATTCTCTTCAGTTTTTTACCGATGCTGCCCCTTCCGTTGGATTTGGTGGTTATTTCCAAAGTCAGTGGTTTGCATGTAAATGGCCTCGTGCCTTTCCTAAGCTTGAATCCTCCGCACTGCAGGAAATTCACCCCATTGCTGTAGCCTGTTGCATGTGGGGCAAGTTCTGGCATTGCAAACGCATCGCAGTTCTGTGCGACAACGAAGCTGTAGTAAGCATTATTAACAAAGGTCACTCATCCACACCAGAAATCATACAGTTCATGAGACGCATCATAGGTCACGTAAATGTGATTGCCGATTCTCTGTCACGCTTTAATTTCCAGGTTTTCAGGAGCCTTTATCCAAACGGCAGCCCAGCACCGGTTGCAGTCCCCTCTCTAGGATCAGTAGCCTTCCACTAGTTCGGCCTCCCCTGCAGCCTCATCTAGATTCTGCTAGGTTCTACATGAGAAAGGGTCTTACTCCCTCTACCCTAAAACTCTATGATTTTGCATGGAGAATGTTTGCCTTGTTTTGTGTTTCTCTGCATTTGCCTCTAAAACCTGTTTCAGTCAGTGCTGTCTGCGCATTCATTTGTCATTGTATTGATGTTCGTCACTTCAAACTCCATTACATGAGAGGTCTGGTAGCTGGTGTTCAGTTTGGTGCTAGATGTTCTGACCCATCTTTTCCAAGCCTATTCTCTAATCCTTCCATTAGATTGCTGCTCAAAGGCATTGCCAAGGTTTATCCCTCGAAATTGGATAGTAGACTCCCCATCACTCTCTCCATCTTGCATAGGATGCTACTAGTCCTGAGACAAGGCTGCCTTTCACCCTATATAGACTCTCTTTTGGATTGTTCCTTTCTTTTAGCTTTCTACGAGTTTTTAAGGACCGGCGAATTTACCACTTCGCTGAGCTCATTTGATCCATCAAAAGATGTCACTTACTGAGATTTGACTTTCTCTCCGGACTTCTATAATCTGTATCTAAAACATTCTAAAGCTGGCGGTGCTTGTTGCATTGTTTTTGCTTGCACAGGTTCTCAATTTTGTCCTTTTAGATCTATGTGCAAATATTTAAAGGTTAGGTTAGGCATCCAAACTTGACTCCCCCTCTTTCTGACTCCAGATGGTAATCCCATGTCCAAGTCCTAGTTTAGCTCCTATTTAAATCAGACCCTACTGAGATGCGATATAGAACCCCAAGCATTACTCAGGTCATTCCTTCAGAATAGGTGCCGCTACTTTGGCGGCTATGCAAGGAATTTCTATGGCCTCTCTCTAACAACTGGGCCACTGGTCATCATCGGCATACGCATCCTACGTGCGCCCTGAAGCATGGGCATTCATTGAAGCCCAAAGATACCTGAAGCCTTAACAGTCCATGTTAAGCTTGCAAATAACTGGTGGTTAGTGGTTGGCAATTCGGCTTTTATCCGTATTTCTACCGTCACTTGCTAATTGCATGCGGGGCTTGACAGCCCCCATAGCCACTGCTGGCTATCTTGTTCTCGCAAGCAGGGCTTTGCAGCCCTTAGCCATTGCCGACTAACAAAACATTTTAAAAAAATCCAGGGCTTTGCAGCCCATTAGCCATTACTAGCTAACATTACCAAAAAAAAAAAAAAATGCAGGGCTTTGCAGCCTCTTAGCCATTGCTGGCTAATAACTGGAATTGTACAGGTCTAGACCTCGTTGGTGTTCTATGTCATGCTTATCATGTTTTCTTCTCTCAGCAGTCCATGCTTCTCCGTCTGTAATGTTGTTCCTGCTTGGTGAGTATTCCTTTCCTTTCCTTGGGGGATTCATCAGGCTGTGCTTCCGGGGGGCTTCTGCCCATTATTTTGTGGGATTTTCCTGCTCCTGCTCTACGAGTCTTCCCGAAGAGTCCAAGCACCAAAGACTTGTCTGATTCTAAGCATGTTACTTCCACTTATGCTCAACGCATAATAAATATTTCCTGGTTTCACTTGCTTAGCGAAAGTTCAATCAGGAAGACTCTCTCGCGCACTTCAACTCCGTTTACTTTCTTATCATTCACACGCATATTCACTCGTAGATCTCTACAGTCAATGTCTGGGGCTGTCAATTGAGCAGTCAGCTGGTGTAACAGCTGATCTCTTCTATCCAACCGTAGCACACCACAGTCGCATCGCAAGGCAATCATTCTTCTGCTGTCTTTTTAAAAAATGTAATTTCAATCTGCCATAATTCTCTCATGTTACGGTAATATTTGGAGACCAAACGCAACTAAAACAAGTGTTGCCACTAAACGTGGCTATGTCCCTTGCCAGGTGACGGAAATCGACTGGGGTCGGCTTATCACACAAATACACATCGAAGCCAAAGATGAATAAAATCAGTCAAAGCGTTCTTGAGATCGCGTTCACAACAAACGGTACGTGACGGACCGACGGCCAGACGGATGGACTGATGGAGCCGAATACTATGTCCCCCAGCCCTAATACACCTTAACACCAAAGATGAATGGAATCGGTCAAACCGTTTTTGAGATATTATGTTGACAAGGTATTTGTAAGTGGTAAAATGGTTGTAATGACCTTATGAATAATGCCAAGGTCATGTAAATCGAGTGGGCTGTGAGCACCCCCCTAATTCACCTTGACACCAAAGATGAATGGAATCGGTCAAACCGTTCTTGAGATATCATGTTGACAAGGTATTTGTAAGTGGTTAAATGGTCGTAATGACCTTGAGAATAATGCCAAGGTCACGGAAATCGACTGGGGTCGGCGTATCACATCAATACACCTTGACACCAAAGATGAATGGAATCGGTCAAACCGTTCTTGAGATATCGTGGTCAGAACAAATGGGACATGACGGACGGACAGACGGAGCT
Organism: Gymnothorax javanicus; assembly: GCA_029692085.1. Lineage (NCBI taxonomy): Eukaryota > Metazoa > Chordata > Actinopteri > Anguilliformes > Muraenidae > Gymnothorax > Gymnothorax javanicus. The sequence continues at coordinate 103,497,300 of CM056193.1, read as the reverse complement.
GAATACTATGTCCCCCACTCCGCTCGCTACCGCGGCGGCGGGGGGCAATCAGAACTGAAAGCTGGCAAAAATTAAAGACCAGCCACTAAGGTCTCAAGAAACCAAAACCGGATACTCTCCCACCAAACTAAATAGACTGCTCCGCTTCCGAAAGATAAAAGCAGAGCCTGAAGAGAGTACCAAAAGGAAAAAAGAGAAACAACCTGCATGAAAGATAGCGGTGCAGGCTAAATCCTAAATAAAAGTCTGAATGGACGGAATAACCTCCCTAACGTTACCAAAGACAGGTGAACTAAACAGGGAGAACCGATGTAGAATTACTACTTTAAACCCTTCTCAAACTTTCCGAAAATAAACACGAAAGTTTCGCAAAACACCTAGAGCAATTCCTCTAGCTGGCTCTCATGAGAAGTAAGACATTCAAGCAGAAAGGGCGGCGAACTTCTGTCTTAAATAGACCTGAAGACAGGTGCCACAAATTAACAATCAACCAGCTCAGGAAAGGAATTCGATAGTGAAGGAATTTGAAGTCGAAAGAACAAGACAAGTAAAACAGAAAGCACCCTTCCTAAAAACACAAACTCCCTTAAAACCATGACAGCTCATGCTGCTCTTCGCTGACCCTCCTCCTCCCCAACGTCACCCTGCTCTCATCAGAGCTTCCATACTGCTGCTCCAGCTTCGTCAGCCTTAAGCCATCACCTCCACCAGTGTCTGGACTCTACGGGGGATTTTCCTGCTGCTGCTCTGAGCCTTGCTCCTGCTCTACGAGTCTTCCCGATGAGTCCAAGCGCCAAAGACTTGTCTGATCCTAAGCATGTTACTTCCACTTATGCTCAACACATAATAAATATTTCCTGGTTTCACTTGCGTCTCTCCTGATTGAAATACTTTTCTGAGGGTCCAATCAATGTCTTTCAATTACTGTGGAAAGTTTATATTTATATCTGGAACTGGATAAAAAAATGTGTCAGTTGATAGATTACCAGGAAACACCATTTAGGTGTGAACTATAACTGTGTTTTACGCTGATAAACCTAAGCAAGCATTAAAGTGATTGAATTTCAGTGAGAGAGCGTAGGAGGATTTAATTGACTACTGAATTCTTTGAGGGATAAATCCATGTGTAAATCAGTGGTAGGGAATCATAGGTTTTCAATATCTGATGACTGTAATTGACAGTAGCATGACATGGTATCAATACCATGTTGAATTTTAGCTTTAGTAAGCTGATTTCTTTTCTCTACCTAATTAGGCCATGGGCCAGATATGCCCCTCGTGCATCCCCCACAACCCTACCAAACCAATTTTTTTTGAGGCTCTGGGATCCCCTGAACATGAAATTAACTGGTAACAGTGAATAAACTGGGACTTAATTGTCATTTTTTAACATAAGTTGTGCCCTACCGTCAAAAACGTCAAATTCCAGTAAGCAACGTGCTTCGATTGACTGTTTAGCAAAATTGCCAATAAGAATTATATATCATCTGAAAGAGAAATTTCTCCTGATTACAATGATATATAATTTAACTACTCTAGTCCAAAATATCTAACTCAAATTGCCAACATTAGAGAGGAACCCTATTTTTCTGAGAGATGTTCCCCACCGTACCTGCTGACTGCAACCTATGCCACTGTGTAATATATATGCATGTGATTAATTGCAATAAAAGTAATAAGAATACATTTTTAATCCTCAAAATCACTGTCACTTTCATCTGTATCAATCTCTATTCCAGGCACATCTGGTATGTCCAAATCTGAGTCCAAAACAGGATGCGTAAATGATGGGATAGTTGACCGTTTTCGTTTGGGAGGTGGCTGCTCCATGATGTTAGTCCATCAGGAATCCATCAGACAGCATCTGAAAATACACAGAAAAAAGTTTGATCCTGAACCCCCACATTACTGTATAATTTATTATTGTCCATTCAAAAACTTATTCTTATCTATTTATTTCTTATACTATGTTATACTATCTGAGAAAATAAATAACAGCAAATTCAACTTATCTTCTGGTTTGAAATGCTTTTACACTTGTAGTCCAGTTAGTAGTCCACTTTTGCAAACTACATATCCACTACACAAACGGGCGAGGGCCCCGTGATTTGTTTCCGGCCAATGGGGTATCGCAGTTTAAGCAAACGTTCACAACGTAACTCCACAGAAGCTGATCAGTGACCTAAATTGCCACTGGCTCTCCCCATGCAACCGTTACTACTCAGTGAGCCACTATCAGCTAGCTAGCTACATGCCTAGAAATGAATGGATAACAATGAATAGCTATTATTTCGCCATTTAGCTAGCTAGCAAGCATTTATGGGGAACAAATATGACTAGCTATGCCAGCTTACTACCTAGCTAGCCAGCTAGTCAGCTAATTACATCTTGTGCACATAGCTAAATCAATAGAAAACAGTAAGTGATTGGTTTACTGTCACTTAATGTTATTTAGCAAGCTAGCTAGCATGATTGCTCACCAAATATAACTAGCTAAGCTGGTGAAATAGCTAGCTAGCAAGCTAGTTAAATGAATAAAAACTGAATAGCCATTATTTGGCTACTTGGCTGGTGTTGAACCACAAGCATTTCACAAGCTGGTATTTACATGCACCAAATGTGACGTTTGCCAATTACCGAAGTCGGTAAACTAACTTGCTGGCTAAGTTAGCCAGCTAACAGTTAGATCGCTTGCTCAGCTAGCCCTAAACGGTAAATATAAATCACTAGTAACAGTGAATAGCGATTATTTCGGTACTTAACTAGTGTTAGATGAGTGAGTAGACATGAATCAGCCATGTAGCTAGGTCAGCTGTGCGTTGACAAGGCTTATTAGCTCATTCGCTAGCTACCGAGTTTTTAAGCAAACAAACGTTGACCAAAGATGCTTGGCTATTTTAGTCTAAAAGGAGGATTAGCTTAGCGGCAAAAATTTAAAATGATTGAAATTATAGCTGACTATGGTGAAGAAAAACTATGAAATGACACAAAATATTGAAATCGATGGAGGCTTGAAAACAACAAGAAGTGAATCAAAAGTGAATATTTTTAGTAAGTCTGTGTAAAATGAATGAGAACTTTTACTTCCGACACCAGAGTGACATGATCACTTCATCACTCTATTATAGCTGAAATGGTTGCAACAAAAGACTGATTTTTCCTCTCACAAGAGATCATTTTTAAATAGATGCAATGGGCAGCTATATTAGGCAGGTTGCATATGAGGTTTGCAGTTTAATTCATACGATTCCAGGGAACCAGCAATGGGACTTAACTCATCCATATTCTAATAGTTTACAAGCACTGCTTCCTTGTGAATATTCAGTAACCATTTTGGGTGTACGACTTATTGATAGTATAGGGTAACTGTGTACATAAACAGAGCAGCTCTATGTCCGCGGGTGTCTACATATGCAGAGACGGGGTAATGCCTGTGTAACTAAAATATAACTGCATGGTGAAAATATGGCCTAGCACACAAGTCCATTCAGGAATTAACTGAGTGCACCAGAGGTTATTCAAAGGAGCATACTAACAATGATTAGGAGATCCCAGCAATACCTTTCAGACTTGAGCTCAGCTGAATTAAAGTATAATCTTGCTTCCGGGTCAGAATATGCAGTTTGCTGGTGATAAGGCAGAACATTTCAAACAGAAATTAGCAAGGAATACCAGCTCCTTCAGCCACCTGAACTTTGGTGTTTAACAACTGAAATGAGAGCGCAAGCAGGAAATCAATCTACATCATCATCAGCTAAATTAACCTCTGCCACATTGCGGTACGTTGAGGTACGCCGAATCAAAATATTTCATTTGTGAATACAATAATACATTGCCCTCGAGAGATTAAAAACCACGACCTCCATAGCAGGTGGGCCAGATTAATTTCAAACAGGAGGGAAAGTGTTAAAAAAAGCCTCTCTCTGCCCCATAATGGCAACAGCGGTTTACCTCGAGAGCAACTGTCTGCACAAGAACAAAAGAAATTGTGGCGCTACTTATAGACAAGAAGCAGACTTTTTTTAGTAGACTAAAGTACTAAAGTGATGACGTCACCGCTACTTAGCTTCCGGTTTCGGAAGTAAAATCCCTATGGGAATTTATAATGGGGTTTGGACACATTCTGGCATTGCTCGAACTCCTATTAATTCTAAGAGCTGCCTCGCTCCGAGATTAGCCTGCAGGGTATACAGATTCAAATGATCACATCAAATTCGTAGTTTATTGCCAAAAATTATATGCTTTTGCACTTGTAGTCCAGTTTGTAGTCCACTTCTCCGAACTACATATCCGCTGCACAAGTGGGCGAGTACCCCATGATTTGTTCCAAGCCAATGAGGAACCTCAGTTTCAGCCAACTTTTATAACGTACCACGACGGTAGCCCATCAGTGCCTACATTTCCGTATGTCCGTGCACCCGTTCCCACATAGCGGGCTACTATTAGCTAGCTACATACCTAGAAATTAAAGGATCACAATGAACAGTTATTTCACCATTTAGCTAGTTAGCATTAAGCAACGCTAGCGAACCACCGAGCTAGCCAGCTAGTGAGCTTACTACATCTTGTGCACATAGCTAAACCGATAGAAACAGTAAATGGTACCGTCACTTACTGTTATTTCGCAAGCTGGCTAGTATGATTATTCAATAAATATCACTAGCTTAGCTAGCGAAATAGCTAGTTCGCTAGCCTAGCTAGCGAGCTAGCTAAGTGAATAAAAGCAGTGAAGAGCCATTATTTGGCTACTTAGCTAGCGTTGAGCTGCGAGCATTTCACAAGCTGGCATTTAACTGAATGCGCCAAATATAAAGTTAGACAACTACCAAGGTCGGTAAACTAGCTCACTGGCTAAGTTAGCCTGCTGACAGCGAGTTCACTGTCAGTTATGCTTTGACAAGGTCGATAAGCTCGTTCACTGACTATCGAGTTTTTAAGCAAACAAACATTGGCCATACATGCCTGGCTATTAAAGTAAATTGGCGCTAATTGTAAAACCTGATATCTAGCAAGGACAGCGTAACCAAGTAGAACACAGAGTGGCTAACTAATTACGCAAACAAACGGCTATAGCGAGGTGCTGGAAAATTCGAGACATGAGACTTCTAACCATTGACTGTATAAAACACGTCCTAAACTCCTTCAGCCCGGGAATCAGGAGGATCATGGGACATGTAGTTTTTAGACTACAAAGAGGATTAGCATTGTGGCGAAAAATTAAAATGATTTGAAATATAGCTGATTCCGGTCAAGAAAAATTATATTTGTTTTTAGTCGGAAATATGATGCAAAATCTCGAAAAAGATGGAGGCTTGAAAACAATGGGAAGTGATTCAAAAGTGAACTGAAAAAACAGTCTATGGGTAAAATGAATGGGAAATTTTACTTCCGACACCAGCGTGACGTCATCACTTTAGTACTCCATAGGAGCAGGGCATGGAATGAATGTTGCCTTGGTTGTAAAAGCTTGCCAATTGGTTGGGAAATGCTGAAGTCAAGAATGATTGGATAGAAACAGGCTTGTGACCAGCCTGACTCCCGTATCTGACTGAATGAACGCAAAAGCTTCATGACATAATTAAAAGATTCAAGGAAAATGGAGCAATTTCTGCTCATAAAGGGATAGGGTACAAGCCTAAATTGAATACTTATAATCTCCAATCACTGACAGAGCACTGCATCAAGAATAGTCATTTATCTAAAGGTGATATAACCACAAGAGCTCTGGATTGCTGTGATTAACCCTTGTCAAATGCTGCAATCTCTGGTTACATCCAGAAATGTCAGTTAAAACTTTACTGTACAAAAGGGAAGCCTTAAATTAATAGTGTCCAGAGGCATGGTCGACTTTTCTGGGCTTGGTGGCATCTACGATGGATCTTCACACCAAGGAAACATATATTGTGGCCGGACAAATCAATATTTCAGGTCTTACTTGGAAGAAATGGATACTGTGTGCTCAGGACCAAAGTAGAAAAAGACCCTCCAGACCAGGGGTTCCCAAACTCGGTCCTGGGGACTCACTGGGCCGATTTCTTGTCGCTGGTCTTAGTCGTGGTCTAAGTGAATAAAACCTTGTTTAACGAAGGAGTGGTGAAACCTGGTTTAGACCAAGATTATGTGCAAATTAAACCAGGTCTACGAAGCAATTTCTCGTGGATGGATTAAACGAGGTCTCGTCGGTCCACAAAAAGCCACGGGGTAAACCAGGTTTATGTGCCACTGAGCGAGAGTGCATGCATACCTTGTTGGGACTTGTGACGTCATATGTACGGTAGCCCAGAAGCCCAAGCCTAGATGTCACTTCAGACCTGAGATACCTCTCAATCAGTTGACATCAGATTGACAAGAAAACTATAAGATATTTGTCACTGACAAAAAAGTTACCTCATAAAACCTAGTCAATATTATTGTTCACCTCCCTCTTCTATTCCCAACCAAAATGGCAGGACGATCGCACTGTTCTGTAAAATTTTGCTCGAGTAAGACCATGACTTAGACTACCCCCCTCCCTGGTTTTGAGTTAGACCATGACTAAGACCAGGTTTTATGAAAAACTTGGCACGAGAAATCCAATAAGTTAGACCACGCTTACAACAGGACTTACTAAGACCAGATTTTGACTGGTAATGAGAAATCGGCCCAGTGGGTCCCCAGGACCGAGTTTGGGAACCCCTGATTCAGACTGTTACCAGCCCGAAAGTCATGCACTGTCACAGTATGGGGTAGTGTTAGTGCCCTTGGAAAGGGTTAATTGTCCTTTTGTGAGGCATCATTCATGCTGAAATTCCCGAGATGTTCTACCATATTTCAACAAGACAATGCAAAACAGCATTATGCATGCATTACAAGGCACTGCTGAGTAAGAAGACGGAGAGGATGCTGGACTGGCCTGCCTGCAGTCCCTATTCGTCCCCAGCCGAAAAAGTGTTTGCATATTTTGAAAATCCAAATACACTAACAAAGACTCCATTCGGTTGCTCATTTTAAGACTCTGTTGCAGGAAGAATAAAACCTGAAACATTTAATCACTTGCGGTCTTCAGTTCCTAAATTTTATTAAGCGTAATGAAAAGGTATGACAACATTAAAAAGTGGTAAATACTTTACAGTCCCATTTTTTTAAAATATGTTGCAAGAATATGAATTGAAATACGTGTTTATTTTTAAAAAATCAATAAAACTCATACGGTGAAACATCAAATAATGTACTGCTGTCTTGTATTCAATTTAGTGCAGGTCAAAGACCGTTTACAAATCAGCGCTTTCTGTTTTAATTTTAAGCTATCATTCTGTCCCAATTTTTTCTGATTTGGGCTTGTAAAAGGAAAACTCCATGCTTTCTCATTTTCGTTAATATCATAGCCTCCAATTTTCATATTTATTCAGATAATGAGATGCAAATATTTGTAATTTGAATTGAATCATTGAGTTTCCAAAGGGCCCAACTCCGATGAATTAGAGGTCTGCATATTTTAAAACAAAAGGGGAACTTTCTTGTAATTTCAGCCAAAAGTAATCCAATGACACTCTCTTGTAAAGAACTAAACTAAAAATATATGGGTCATAACATATGGGTAAAAAAAATTTGATTTTTCCCTTTCTTGAAAAAGAGTGTGCCTTGGAGTTGGGCCCTTTGGAAACTCAAGGATTCAATTACTAAAGCACAAATGGACCGAATTTGGCCTTAAAGGAGACCTCCACTCTTAAAGTAAATATCGCTTAAAATGCTCTTAATATACTGAAAAGAAGATATTTTGCACAAAACAGTATTCTTCTCACCCAAATGTATTTTTTTTCTGCCTCCAAAAAAGGCCCTCATGCTGGTTTGAACTTCCTGCGGGCCGCCATCTTGATATGCAAGCGAAGCAGTCTGGGCTTGTGACATAAATTGGTTGCTCGGCTCTCTGGTTATCAGCCATATCACGGCAAAATGCCTTACTGCGTTGCCTTCGAGTGCAATAATCAGACCAAAAACAAACCAGACGAACCCAAAATTTGGTTCCACGTTTTCCCAGGAGATGAAGAACTACGCCAGGCGTGGATTCATGTTATCGGGAGGACATCTCTACCAGTCATTACGCATGATAAATACAGCATGTTTCCTAATCGCTACATTGTCATGCGGCATATCCACTTTACGCGAAGAAACTCGGCAAAAAGCTCATGTGGACCATTTTACCTCAACCGAACACAATTCAAGCACCAAGCAAGTAAATAAGCATGTAGCAAAACATAGGCTAAAATCATATCAGCGCTGCATCACTAGAATTTCTCCTGAATGTGTGCCATGCATACAAAGGATACCTCAAATGACAGAGGAAAGTCCACAGAATCCAACAATGTATGCCCTGTCATTTTAGACCGACACCACACACAAGCTGTATTTACCATGCGTAACGACCGGTAGAGATGTCCTCCCGATAGCATGAATCCACGCCCGGCGTAGTTCTTCATCTCTTGGGAAAACGTGGAACTGAATGTTGGGATAGTTTGGTTTGTTTTTGGCCCGATTATTGCACTCAAAGGCAACGCAGTGAGGCATTTTGCTGTGATATGGCTGATATCCAGCTACCAAGTTACGTCACAAGCTCAGAATGCTTCGCGCACCTATCAAGACGGTGGCCCTCGGGAAGTTCAAACCAGTGTGAGGGCCTTTTCTGGAGGCCGAAAAATTATATTTGGGTGAGAAGAATACTTTTTTGTGCGAAATATCTTTGTTTTAGTATATCAAGAGCATTTTAAGCGATATTTACTTTTAGAGTGGAGGTTTCTATTAAGCCTGGAATTATGTTCTATTTCTCATATTCAAAGATAATTGGGAAATAAGCCATATTATGCTGTTAACCAATGACATCTTTATCAGTCATTTGCTAATGGAGATTGAGCATAGAGTGAGGTAGAGACTAACCTGACTGTTTGCTAGTTTTGAATTGCTACAATAACTGAATTAAGATACCTTATAAATTCACCTCTGAGTGTGTGACTTAAGCATTTGTAATGTAGTTCTGCATAAACAAGGGCAGGAAAGTCGATTTGGAAAAGCAAAATGCAGACCTGAGATAAATTGAGCTGAAGTAGAATACTGCACTGTGTGTGACTGCTGTCAGAATCATAACAGCAGAGCGCTCATTTCAAAATTCATTATCAGGAAAGGGAGGTTGAATGGACAAACAACGAGCTTCAGGGAGTTCATTTGGGAACACAAATTCGGATTTCTGATTATTTTAGATGCCGATGGCCCGGATATTGAGTAAGCAGGCTACATAAAAGTTATTTTCATTGTCTTGCTTCTATGGACGTGACTTTGCTTGTATGTTGAATTTTTCTTATGACCATTCTTATCAGCAGTTTTGGGTATTACGAGTTTTTTGTTACTTTTGTGGAGTAGATATGGATAGAGTATATTTACTGAGTCTTGCCTGTGATGGTTGCTTTTTAAAAGTTTAAAAGAAGAGTGTAAAGTCACTAATGAGCATATTCTATAACAGTGGTTCTGGGTCCTGAGGTCCTCTGTGTATGGTGAATTTGGCTTCGGACAATTGCAATCATAGAATTATAATAAGGTTTTATTATAATAATGAGTAATTTTTATTGCATTGATTGTGTTTATTTAGATTATTTACAGTTTTCTGCTAGAAACAGCCACGCATGCCATTAAGAAATGAGGTTCCGCCATTCATGTTGTACTACATTTAAAATAACGTTTTATTGCAAAAAAGAGAGAAAAATTGTAAATGGTGAAATTTTAAAAATCTGATGGATTGTAATTGAATAAATTAAGGACACAAGGTCACCAGTACTAGTATTTTATTTGATAACAAAGGATTTATTATCTTGTCTGTAAAAAGACAGTGAATTATGAGTTGTGTTATTTTGTTTTTCAGGTTCTAGGAAAACCTTTTCAACATTTCTATTCGGAAAGTTAAATAGCAGCATATTGAGTTGCCTCAAAAAATATTGGCCCCTCCTGTGCAATTAGTTGGAAATAGCTAAATAACTGCAATGTGAACATTGGGCTTTCATACATTGTGGAATACATAGTAGTATCTGCCATAACATGGTTTAAGAGGGTAATTAATCCCTTTAAACAACTAATTCAGAATATTTCACGGCTTGTTAATATTATGGGGTGTAATTCTGGTTCTGACAAAAATCAGCATTCACTGTTGTGCTCCAGGAGTTTGAAAACCACAGTTAAAAGACAGCCAGCTTCCAAATTGGTGACCATTTTGAGATTGATCAATAATTCACCTCCTGTTTAACTGTTTTGGGCACTCCTTATAGATTGTCTTAGGATTACTCTAGGGGCATGTGTACCAGTTTTCACACTTTTTCTGCCCCATAACTTTTTTCCTCAATTTATTGTCCTCCTGCTATGGCTGGCAGTGCTGTACCTACGATAATTTCAAAAGCACAGTAAATGTGGCTATCATATTGACTATCTTATGCTTGCTAATGTCAAATCTAATAGTCAAAATATAAGTAAATCAAAAGAACATGATGCTTGCAATGCCTTTAGCATTATGGTCAGTTCATAAAGTTTAATGAGAAATGCTGAGCTATCCTTTATTAGCTATGCTATGTATTGGCAAAATAATTGCTAAATTATGTGCATTTCCTGAAACATAAAAAAAGAGGTTAGGGCCAGTCTGCTTATGACAGAAGAATTTGAAAATGCTTGATCGCAAAAATTACCATTACCCTGTTATTTTGAGTTTCAGCCTTAAAAAGCGACCCGCCATTAAAGTGAAAAGTGAGACTCACTGACATCTATACATGAGGAATAATCCATCATTCCACTCCCTATATCTGTGAGCACCTACAGAACCTTGCCAAACACAAAGCTGCTCATCTATCTTTTACTCCCTTCCATAGGAAAAAGAATGGTTAAAACGGCTTATTTTTCTTCTCCAGAATCTAAACAGTGGAGCGACATTCCCCATCCATAAACAACCTGACATAAGACATGCCATGATTGATTTTAGGCTTTCTTGTGCTGTGTCTGCATGGACCTTGAAGCCTGCGTTTATTGCTTTGAATTATTTGCACAGCTTTTTTGTCAAAATATTTGACCTTTCATTACATGTATAAAAATATGTAGATCTCAATACGTCCTGCAGATAGTTTGCATTTACCTCAAAGTATCATGTACTGTAAAATTTAACTTTTGCAACATGGCCAATCACGTTTCATTGGGTTATTCACACTGCACAGGATTTGTGCATGCCAGGAGTGCACAAAAGATGCAAGCAGACAAGAGTGAAATGAATGAAATGTAGCATTAATATTCCAGAAATGTATGAAAGAGGTCTTATTCACCTATGTCGATGCAACGTGGAGGGTCTTTCTCTAAGCCTTTTTTTTCCAACTGCAACTGAAACTGTACAAAAATCTGATTGGGAGATGACACAGGGAAGTACTGGGCAATGAGATCATAAATAATACTACAGGCATTCCATTAATCTCACTCACCCCTCATAATACTGTTAGCACTGGAAGTCTTTGCAATTAGGCTGGAAGAAATAAGCAAGTGCTGTTGGAGGCAGCAAGGTCATGCCAACTGCTGACATTCACAAACATGCATTCCACAGAGAACCTGGTAGGGGGAGAGAACAAGACTGCATGTACTCAAGGAGGATAATGGGAAGACAGACAATATGTGTCTCAAGCTTAGTAGTACAATACGCAGAGCCTTGGTTGACTGTAGCTGCTATATGGGGACAAAGGACAAACTTAATTCTATCGTTTGAGGGCAGCTATTGTGCAATCATGCTGTTTCTCTAAATGCCATGTTATGAGCTCTTGCCACCTCATTTTTCCAATGAGTCATTGCATTTCCATGTCTGCAGTTCCCCAGCCATGGTTTTTACAGATGTCTCACCACAACATTATTTTTTTTGCTGCTTCTGTGGAAAATAGAAAACATTACTTCTCTGGTAATTGTCTGGGTCATTTACACTCAAAGAAAATTGTGTTTGACCTAGATTTTACATGTGGGCTCCAGAAAAATAGATACTTTCATCCCAAAAGATGGTCTCTCCTTATGAATGTAGTGTTGAATTATGATGGGAGCACTGGATTGGCATGAAGAATTGGCTTTGTCTCTGTTTCCCAAACTTGATGAGCTGCTCTGTGCAAAGTGATTTCTCAAGGGTATCTATTTTGAAAGCCAGGTCCTGCTTAGTTCATGCATGAATTCTAATATAAACTGCAGCCTAATGTACTTGCCTGATTTTATTGCCTTATTGTTGAGATTATACTTTTCTGCCATATTAGTCCTGCTTGCCATCAGACATAGGCTATATCATTACATAGCTTTCCATCACAAAAAATAACCTACATTGATAGTTTGCAATGTTAAAGTTTATCTACAACCTACAAAAAACAGCTTAGCCAACCTTTTTCTACTGGGAGTCAGGACCCTGGTTCCAGAGAGAGCTGAAGCAGGAAACACCGTGAGTATGTGGGCTGGCTCCATGAAAGAACTAGCAAGTTAACATCTGTCCACATTGTGGGACCAATGTTTGGCATTGTAACAATCAAAGTGAGCTTGTCCATATTCGACACTGCACAATGATAAAATGCAGTCATAAATTGAATGACAAACGCAAGCAAATAATTTGTTGTTTCTTATTTGCTGTTGCAGTTACAATATGTTGTTTGGTATTGCAGTGGTACAGTGGCATAGGGAAGAAACATGACGGTGTGTGTTGTGCCTTTTTTAAAGAATGCAAAAATCTGTGACGTCTGGTTATACAACCAATTATGCCTGTACCTCACACCGTGGGTGGAAGGCATATTGTTTTCTGGTCGTCTGTCCGTTTGTCCATCATACATATCTTGTGTGCGCGATATCTGCTGAAGGTGTGAACAGATTTTGACCAAATCACACATGGTAACCCCCCACAGAGGGTAGGTTGGCTGAACAGTTTTGGAGGTTGTCAGGTCAGTGGTTATGGGCATATTGAGGTCAGCTGTATATGAGAACATGAAGCTATGCTATGTGGAGGCAGAGCAATCAATGCTTTGAGCTAACTTCTACCTTGTTTTGTTTTTATATTGACTTTGTTTTGGTGTTCTTTAATGAGCTCAGCTAACCGTAGCTAGTCTAGTAACGTTAATGGACCTGGGAGAGCAACTGCAGCTTTCTTAAGCTCTGATAATTGTGCTTTAAAATTAAAATTTCAGTTATTTGCTTGGATCCTAATAGGCCCACAGATTAAATGTACTGAAATGTATAAGCTAGCACTAATTGGAAAGCTGGTCCTCTTTTTTCTTGCTTCTGCAAATAAAACATGACTCTAAAGTAATCTTGTTCATTGTCTTTTTTCTGGAGTATACTGTAAGCATTTTTGCAGGGTGGTGGTAAGAAAACTAAGGCGGTATTTTTTTTAGCTCTGTCTTATATCTTGGGAATGATGAACACTTAAAGAATAAAGAGAAACTAATGAACTGTTCATGCTACATTTAAACAAGTAATAATCTGCAAAATGTGCTCACGTCTGCACAGTATCAAATCTCACACAATAATTGTACGCTGTGGTATGTTGAGAAAGGGGGCTTGAAATGAGAGATTTGAAACTGTGCAGACTTAAGCACTTATTACAGATTATTACCTGTTTAAATGTGGTCTGAACAGTTCACTGGTAATTACCCTAATAATCACAACGGATTCATATGCACAGTTTTTGGATCAATGATTTGTAAAAGAACAAACAAAAAAAAAATTCAGAAGATAAAATTGTTACATGGATCAAAAGAGGAAGATGCCCCACAGATACTGTTTTTGTACAGGGCCCAGAATTTTGTGCTACACCCCTGGAATATGATTCTCATCACAGAATTTATTTATTTATTTATTTATTTATTTATTTATTTATTAACATCACCATTTCAGAGCCGATTTCAATTTAAGCTCATTGTCTAGATGCAAAATCCTGCAATGACCAAGTCTCAACCCTCCAGCAGAGACAACTAGATTTTCAACCGAAAATGTCCATACTGATGGCATTCATCATGATGGCAATCAACAAAACATTTGTTGTGTTCCAGGGTCCTGGGCCTTTGGCCAGGACAGTGTTTGGGTTTTAACAGTTTCTTGTCTCAGGATTTCACATTTCATAGTTCATGTTTATTATTCATGTTTTTACTTTTCCATGTTTTGCCAGGTCTGCCCAGCCACTCCACCGCTTGTCTGCGTTCCGCCCCATGTCTTCGTTTTCGCACATTTCAGAGCTCTGGTTGGCTTTGGGTATTTCCCCCTTCCTTCTGTGCTGTGCTGGATTCAGGGCTGCCTAAGCTTAATTGACAATTAACTGTTTTTAAGTTACTAACATTTACTAACAGTCACGGGAGGTGTAATTCTTAGACTGGCACATTACTAATACTACTAATTTAGATAGGGAGTTTATTGTCATGATTCCTGCTTTGCTATTTCAAGATCTTGCTGTGCTTTTCTGTTTTAACATTCATGCTTCCTTCCAATCTGCATGCTTCATTGGTACTTAAGCTGAGCACGCTCATTTTCTTAATGAGCAAGTCATGTCAGCCTATCATTGTCCTTGTCTCATGATCTTGCCTTGCCCCTTGTTTCTTCTCCAGGTGTTGCCCCTCATGTGTGCTGATTTTCCTCCCTTTTTCTGGAGTCGGTGGAAGTTGGCTGGCAGATAGAGTCTCAAGTTTCACCGTGTGTTCATGCCCTTGTGTTTCACTGCAGTATTTACGTCTTCATAGCCAAGTCAAGTTCTTGTTTTTGTATTCTAGCCTTATTATTCTTTTCTGTTCAGGTTTTTCTCCCTGGAGGTTCCAGTGGTTTTGTTTTTTGTCGTTTGGACTTTTTAGTTTTCAGCTCTGTGAAGCTTATCTTAGTTGGATTTTTGCAACCCTTTGGGCCAAGTTTTCTGTTGGCCCTCATGCCTGTTTTCTTTTGTTTTAATAAACTCCCTGTTCCCCTGCATCTTGCATCTGGTGTCTCACTGATCTCGCATCAACATTCCCAATGCATCAATGTCCCAATACCAGTTATAGGTGTGAGGTTTATTGATACGTACGGCCTGTAATTTCAAATTTGGTTTCATAATCTGACTATGATTATAAGTTCTAATGATGTTTGGCAAACTCCAGACTCCTTTTTTTTCCTTGTGCTTATGAGGGGCTAGTTTCTTGTAACATTTCCAAAAAAAGTTTGTTGCTATGGATGTAGGTTGCTGTTTTCTGAAATGTCACTATGCAACCTATCACTCTTACATGTGCCCACTTCTTGGCCAGACCACCACTTTAACACTTAAAAATAAGGGTAAATTAATAAGCTTTAGTTAATACAGTTAATTAACAGCTAACTAATGTGTCTTTTAATCATTAACTAATGGTGTTCATGTTAACTAAGGTGTTAATATTCACATTGTTGAATAGTTTTAAAGTACTTAAGGGATGCTTCTTGGATGTTTTCAACTTCACAAATAGGGTAACAAAGAGCATTAATAAATAGTTAATTGATATAAATCTGACCGCCCTCTAGGAAAGAACCACCGCTGCACCAACATCAGAGGCATTCAACTTCATAGTGAATTGATGCTGAGGGTCAGGGAGCGTGAGTAAGGGAGCATTGGCAAATAGCGCTAAAGCCCGTTTCACACCAGGCTGTGTCGGGGCGCGGAGCAGAGCGGATTGCCCTACGCGTTAATGTGCTTGTAGAACGCTAAGACATCCGCGGTGATGTGCAGGGGTACACAGTAATGCGCAGTGGTGCGCAGACATCGAACGCAAAAATTAAACATGCTTAATTTTTTGCGCGGACCGCAGTGGAGGCCTCCCATACGCAATGAAATGTGTTACGAACGCAGTCAGGACGCACCTGTGCGTATTGTACACGTGATCTGAACGTAGTACGAACGCACCAATACGTGTTCTGCATGTGATCCACACGCGCTTCCATTCTAGAAGGGGTCATCCGCGCTCAGTTTCCTGCAGATCGGTTATTTTCGTTGCAAATGGCCATCTGCGCTGCTCCACCCCTCTACGCAGCCTGGTGTGACAGGGGCTTAAGCCAGGAGAGGGCAGCCTGGGCGGTCAACAGAATGGAGCCTTTGATGAAGTGAGGGCAGTAACGGGCAGCGGCCATCATGGACTACCCCCGAGTGAATTGTCAATAAAAGTTGACAACCCAAGGAACCTCTGCAGTTGCTTCTAGCTCTTAAGCTTCACCCAACCCAGCACAGCCTGCACTTTTTAGTGATCCATCTCTATAGCGTCTTGAGACTGTACAGTACAGCCCAAGTACAGCCAAAGAACTGAACGATGGTGCAGTGGAAATCACAGTACTCTGGCTTGAAGCATAGGTGATTCTTCAATAACTGTTGGGATGATCAATGGGACAAGATGGCTGTTTTGCTCCAGGGTGAAGAGAAGACTGGGATGTCATCATGGTAGTAGCAGAAAAAATGAGAAACTATGTCCATAAGGACATCATTAATGCAGTTCCGGGGGACAGCAGGGGTGTTAGTGAGCTCAAATCGTATCACCAAGTATGTGTAGTGGCTGGTAGGTTTGTTAAATAGAATCTTCCACTCATCTCCTTTCCCTATGTGCACTAGGTGATAAATACTGCTCAGGTCCAATTTAGTCAAGAACTTTCACCCTTGGAGGTTGGAGAAAGCTGAGTCCATCAAGGGGAGAGGGTAACAGTGTTTGACTGTGATAAAGTTGAGCCCTTGGTCAATATAGGTTCAATTTGGAGGCTGCCAACATGTGGAAGTTGATGGAATACTTTGAAATTGATAGGTTGCCTTGATGTAGCTACATCAAGCGCCGGGCGGCTGCTTGGCTAGACCTGGATCTTCCTCATCTCGTCAGCAAACGCTGAAGGTGTGCACTGGATCTTCTGTCTCCCGAGAGATAGCCGCCCAGTCCCCAGCCCAGCCAGTCAGGCAGGATATGACGTAGGCTACACAAGACCGCTCAATTGGGAATGCAGGTGGCTGTTATTCGAAGACCATGGAACACTGGGCCAGGAAGATAGCAGGTGGTAGGGTTGCCTTCGTAGGAGACTGACACAAATAGGCTTGGTTCTTGGTGGGCTATGTCCTGAGAGAGGGCCTATTTAAGGATGGCGCTGGCTGCTTGAGCGTTGGTTGAAAAATCCTGGGTTGTGTCGGTGATAGCCGCTAGTTGATTGGAGATCGCATCTATGGACTGATGTGGCTGGCGAAGATCTTTAGCTTGCTGCCCAATCCAAATCTCCAGGAAATGAATGGTGTCAACCGGGCTGCGGATATCCACTGGTTCCATTTGTGGCTGAATTGTGTTGATATGAACCATACAAGGAGTAACCACATGTATATCAACTGAAAGTGCCTCCTGGGATGTTCATTATAGAGCCAGAACACAGGATCAATATTATAGAGGGGGGCTTAATGTTTCACTTTTATTTTTACTAATAAGGAAGGAGAGCATACGCTTGGGTGGCTCACAGCTAAGGAGGGTCTGAAAGATACAAAAATTTAGCAATAAGTGATGGGAACAAGAACTTATAAAGACAGGACTAATTAAACAATACATCGATGGAAATCTGGAGCACAAGAGGGGCATAAGGGATAATCAGACAATAAATAAATTAAAGAAGACATTACTGCAAAACTGACACAATACTGCTGGAAATGTGGAAGATTAATTAAGGATACTGACTGTAACAGTTAATTGTGGAAACTTAATGCTTATTCACCATATGAATGCTTGAGTTAACTGAAAACTGATTGATAATGCTTATTACTACATAAAACTAATATTACTTAAAGGCACAATGAGTAGGATTTCTCAGTTGCAGTTAGTAAACACAGCATTCAAAATTGCCACCTCCTCCCCGGCTGTATGACACCTGAAGCGCCCACCCCCTTACCGCGGTTGCCAGAACACAGCTGAGTTTACCCCCTGCAGCATCGCGGAACGTAACGCAGCGACTGGAGCGGTGTAATTTTATTTGACTACCTGCGGGACGATGAGCGACGAGGTATCTTGAAAATATTTTACCAAATAATGTGTTTAGCATGTAATAATGGCATCGTTTGTGTAACATGACAGAAAAGCTAAGCAAATAGTTGGATCACTGTTACTAATTAGCCAGCAAGTTTAGCAATCTTCTGCCTAGCTAGCTAATAGACATAACGTTGGTAGTAAAAGACAGTAATTACTTCCCATTATAATAACAATTTGGGATTGTCGGTTGGTTTGGGAGTGCCACAGTAACCGGCGTGGGTTGTGCGTACTCAGCGCTATAGACCTCAAGGATTATTTGCATTGTTGAATAGTAGGACTTATATTGTGTAACGTTGCATGTATGCTAAATTGAAACGGACGTCGTGAACTCGTATTTACGAGATTCTAAGTCGTGTACACAAGTTCCAATTCGCTGCTTTCAGAAAAATTTCCACTTGCGAGTTCGGCGACGTTCATATTAGGGATGTTACGCTCGAAGCGGACGGCTCGACACAGTATCGATCTTTCAAAGCAGAAGTATCTTGGCAATATGTTTCGATGCCTCGCTTCACCATGCAAAAAACCACGTGACTCCCCAAATGAAGCATCATTACGTCACATGCGTATCGGCGACGTGTCACTCGGCTTTTGAATCCAGGGCGGGATTTTTGGAGAAGACCCATGAAAATACTGGTACTCAAGGGCAGCAGTTCATCCCAATCTTTACAAGCTTGCCCACAGATATCTTCATATGCCAGCAACTTCTGTGCCATGTGAAAGGGTCTTCTCCAAAGCTGGAGAGGTAGTAACAAAGAAGAGAAACAGACTGAAGCCTAACTCAGCTGAAATGATCTTGTTTTTAAATAAAAATCTTTGAACCCTGTAAATCCCCTTTCCAAGTTCTCATTTTGCACATGTCTTGAAATAACAGTCCCTAGCTGCACAAGCATTTGCCATTTTTTCCCAAAAAGTTTTGTAAAAATATTTTTTGTATTTCTATCAATCTTGCGAAAGCATATCTCTATTACATACAGTATTTTATGATGGCACAATCACATTATAACACAAGTATGTTATTCTCTTGGGAAAAAAAACTCAAAAATTTCAAGATGCACAGAGAACCTTTATTGTTAAACGTACAGTGCCTGTTTCATGACACCTTGTCCTCTATTGTTCCACGCAAATGCTATGTTGAAGATTGGCCAGCAGATGTCGCCATATTTAATTGTATCAAATGCTTCGCAACCCAGAACCATTCAACACAATTGCTTCATAATTGATTCAGTACTTCAGAAAGCTTCGGTTTCTCCATCACTAGTTCATATCAACTCACTTGAAGACAGCATACTTCCAGCTACTATTTGTGGAACGTTACATCTGCTATAATGGAAAAGCCGGTGGCATTACTTGACTAGGCTACCATAGCTAAACGCGAACACATACCTGTCCAACAGAAAACAGGCCAACTCCGCGTCGCTCTTCATTCCCATTCTCTCCTTGAGTGCTTGCCAGCGGGTGAAAGCCAATCCCAGATTGACTCGTTTTCGAACAAGCTTTGTCAGCTTGGCGTTCAGCCTCGCTGTATTTGGGTTTTTTCGCTGTATCCGCCACTCTCCATAGCTTCCATTCGGATGCGTACTCACGACTGGCACCTGCTTGCTATGTTATTATGGAGTTCCGCCTCTGTGCCGTGATTGGCTGGGGGGTACTCCCCCTCTGCACAAAGGTTGACGCCCAGAAACGTCCTGAGCTCACCAAAACAAAATAACAGGGAAATCCATACAAGGGGGACAGTCATTGCAGATACAGACACTGCCACGCATTTCTAGTGAGTCATAAGTGATGATTGAGAGGGATTATTTTTATGTTAGTCCATAAATTGTTTTTTTAGGAAAATCCTACTCATTGTGCCTTTAATGTAGTGGTCAGCAATGCCGCCTCACAGCAAGAAGGTTGTGGATTCGAATCCAGCCTGAGCCCTGTCTCTGTGGAGTTTGCAAGTTCTCCCCGTCTTCACGGGGGTACTCCGGTTTCCCCCACCCACAAAAACATGCATTATAGGAACACTCCTACCAATACCCCTGACCACGGAACTGGCTTTAGAACTGGAGTTGGTCCCCGGGCGGTGCTCTGTGGCTGCTCACTGCTCCTAACAATAGGATGGGTCAAATACAGAGGAAAAATTACCCCCTGGAGTTCAATAAAGTGTATCTTATCTTATCTTCTTGCACATCAATTGTGAAGTATCCTGGGTGTACTCAATTTTGTTGCCACTGTTTTTTCAGAATTTTCAATTGCACAATACAGTGTACATTGTTTGTTGATTAGCAGTTTTGCAGATAAATCTAAGAATGTCTACTCTTTAATGAACTTCATGCCAGTGCCTCTAAGGCAAATGCTTGGAAAGTTGCAGTGAAATAATTTCAAAAGTACAAAGGGTGTACACACTTCTGTGAGCTACTGTATTTCAATTCATAGTGCGCCATAAATTCTCAATCGGAAACAGTTCAGGACTGTAGGCAGGCATGCCTAGCACGCAGACTCTCCGCTTACACCGCCATGCATTTTTAATCTGTGCACAATGCTGTTTAGCATCCCTGGAACAGATAACAGATGGCAACATAAATTGCTCCAATATCTTTTTGCATTAATGGTGCCTTCGCAAATGTGAAAGTCGTCCATGCCATGTACGCTGACACAACTGCATACCATGACAAAGGCTTCCTTTTGGACCTGATACTGATAAAAGCTTGTGTTATCCTTGTCGTCTGTGGTCCAGCTAATATGGCGGCTGCCTTTTTTTTTGACAACAACACACACTTCATCTGTGCTGCTGTTCATCTCAGATTAGACCGAGTCCAGACAGGTTGGTGGCACTTTTGGATAGTGTAGATTTATAGCTTCAGCTTTGCATAGTAAAGGTTTAACTTGCATCTGAGGATGGCGTGAAAAATTAAGATGACTGAGAAAGGTTTACAAAAGTATTTCTGAGCCTATGCCGTCCTCTCCAGTGTAGTAACATGACGGTTCATGGGACTGTGATGTCTAAGGGATCGGAAACCATGCACATTCAGGAGTGGTTTTTGGCCTAACCCCTTCAACCGAATTCAACAGAATTCCTTCCATGTTTTTATTATATTATGCACTGTCAAGTGTGGAAATGCTTTAAATCCTACCAATGTGTCTTTGGGGAACATTGTTCTCAAAGTTATGGATTATAAGCGTCTGCATCTGTTGGCAATTTGGTGGGCCTCAACTCATCTTTGCTCTTGAGAAACTGTGCCATTTTTTTACAGCTGCTTTTATACTATACTATAATATGATTAGCTCACCTGCTTAACATCTCCTGTTTCTCATCACCTTATTACTGAATTGTCACATCATTATTTGACCTAAAATGTCCCTGCACCAAGTTTTATGAAGGCTGTTGCAGTTATCAGAATTGAAATAAGAATACATTTTCAATACATAATTGAATTCACAAGTTACAGCATAAATAGTGTGTTCTTCTAGTGTTTTTAACATAATTGAGGGCGAATGAACCTTTCAAATCACACCTTTTGATTTTATTTTCATTTTTCATGATGTGCCAGTTTTTGGAACAGGCTGAAATTAAATGGGGACACTAATGTGAAATAAGTGATTTGTCATTGTTGTCCAGATCTTAAGATTCCTTCATGCTTGGCTTGTTAAATCATCAGGGATGATTCTGATTTAGAGCTGTAATTAGGACCCTATTTACAACCCCATTTCCAAATAAGTTGGGACGTTGTATAAAATGTAAATAAAAATGGAATGCAATGATTTTCAAATCATTTGAACTTTATAGTTATTTAAAAATAATACAAAGACAATATATCAGATGTTGAAACTGATAAATTTTATTGTATTCTGAAAAATATCAGCTCATTTTGAATTTGATGACAGCAACATGTTTTTAAAAAGTTGGGATGGGACAATAAAAGACTGGAAAAGTTTCATGATGCAAAAACAGACAATCTGCAGAACATCTCATAGCAAATTAGTTACTTAGCAACAGGTTGGTAACATGTTTAGGGAAAAAAGGTCTTTCATGAGTAAATATGGTGAGGGCTCAACCACTCTATGAAAGACTACATGGGGAAACAGTTCAACAATTTAAGAACAATGTTTTTGACCTACAATTGCAAAGAATTTGGAGATTTTACCCTCTACGGTACCTAATATCATTAAAAGATTTCAAGAATCCGGAAAAATTTCTGTAAGCATGGGGACAAGGCCAAAATCCCCGAATGGCTGTGATTTTCAGGTTCTCTTGCGGCACTCCATCAAAAACAGACAGGGTTCTGTAGGGAAATCACCACATGGACTCGGGAAAATTTCTGTTAACCATTGTCAGCAAACAGTTTGTCACTGCATCCACAAATCCAAGTTAAAACACCTCCATGTAGAGATTAAACCATATGTAAACAAGATCCAGGAATACCGCCTTCTTCTCTTGGCCTGAGCTCATTTAAAATGTACTGAGGCGAAGTGGAAAACTGCCGTGTGGTTTGACTAATCAAAATGTGAAATTTTTTTTGGATATCATGGATGCCTCGTCCTCTGGGCTAAAGAGGAGAGGGGCCATCCAGCTTTTTATCAGCAAACAATGCAAAAGCCAGCATCCGTGATAGTAGGGGAGTGCATTAGTATGGCATGGCTAACTTGCGCATCCATGAAGACACCATTAATGGTGAACAATATATACGGGTTTTGATGCAACATTTACTGCCATCCAGATGCCTTTTTTAAGGGAAGGCCTTCCGCATTTCAGCAACCATATTTGGCATGTTTTACAACAGCATGGCTCTTTAGTAAAAGAGTCTGGGTGCTAAAATGGTCTGCCTGCTGTCCAGACCTGTCACCTACTGCCAATATTTGGCGCATTATGAAATGAAAAATTTAACAAAGGAGGCTGCAAAGTATTGAGCAGCTGAAATCCTACATAAAGCAAGAATAGAAAAGCATCTTGCTTTCAAAACTACAGCAGTTGGTCTTTATCGTTCCCAAAAGCTTACAGAGTGTTGACTGAAGAAGACGTGATACAACACAGTGCTAAAAATGCCCTTGTGCCAACTTTTTTTAAATGTGTTGCTGGCATAAAATTGAAAATGAGCTCATATTTTCCTAAAAACAATAAAATATCTCAATTTCAACATCTGATATAATGTCTTTTTACTATTTTCAAATAAATTTAAAGTTCAAATGATTTCAAAATCATTGCGTTTGGAAATGGGGTTGTAACTTGTATGTTTGCAACCCATCACTGCACCTGGCAGGGCTGGACTGGGACAAAAAAACGGCCCTGGCATTTTCGGCCATGGCGGCCCACCCTGATCGTGACATGACGGCCCGCCATATGCACGCACTACGCTGTTACCAAAAGTTAAAATAAAGCTCAGTAGTAGCCTGCATGCCCTGGAACTCCACACAGAAAGGCCCCAGGCCGGAATCGAACCCACAACCTTGCTGTGTAGTGGCAGTGCTAATCACTGCACCACCATGACAAAGAAGAAGTTAACATAGACTTGTGCAGTTCTTTGTTGCCGACAGCTCTGCGACCGGATCCAGCACCTTACCATCACCCAGAGGAACCACTTTGCAGTTTCAGCCCTTCTTCCTCAACTATTCTTCTGAAGTGGCGCGGCTCCTCCATCTGGAGGTGGTATTTAGGTGCTGGTGTCAACTACTAGCTCTCAAGTGAAGTCTGGTCATCTCTCTTCTGCCAGATTCTGTATGATGCTTTTTCTACTGCTCTTGCAGTCCGCTGATGAGTTTTTTGATTTCCATCTTTGTACAGCAGAAGCGGTGGCGGAGAATGTTGACTAGCCTCCGTTCAATATATCCACGGGCACCAACAGTTAAACTGGAATTTGCTATGTAGGTGGGCCCTGTGGCTTTAGGGTTGACGCGCATGTGTGCACACAGACAACAAAATCTGACATCTTATTAACCAGGTACAGGCATGACAACACAAATGACAAATTGAAAATGTGCCAACAGATAAACTTGAACTACCCCAGCGATTCAGCTTGACACTTTAATACATGAATGAAATCATGATTAGATTAACTTGTGAACAAAGCTACCAAAGCATGCGAGGTAATAAAAAAAAAAAAAAAACGATTTAAAGAGATTGCCAGTGCATCAATGCACAGTATTCCTAGCGAAGCTGTCTGGCTGCGCCAACCTTTTGAAACAAGGGCGTAGGTATAATGTGAGAATTGGTGGGGACATGTATGTGATGCGAGTGGGCGTAGCGCGCGAGGTGGAAAATTTTTTTGTATATCTGAGTGTAGATACTGCCTTTATTGTGTACAGAGATTATCCAAATGAGTGTTTCTTCATTTTTTAAATTATGCTACGCAAGGTGCCTCCATAATTTTCATACAAAGATGCCGCATACATAAACTTGCCACCACCTTAACTGACAGCTGCAAACCTTCTCAGCACACTCATGATGTAGTAACCAGGGGCCTTATTTATAAAAATTTGCGTGGATTTCAAACTGAAATAATACGTACGCGCAAAAAATTAAAATGGCATTTAGTAGAAAATAACCTAATTTACAAACCAATGGGTAAAATAAATTAATGAAAATTGCATGCAGTTTAATCAGGATGAACTTGGAATTCATAGACATTGTGCATAAGCTTAATAATTTCCCCCTTTTTTAATGTCAAGTTTGTTTTTATGAATCATAAATCTGCAAAGAAAGTGACGAATGCATCTTTTTTTCTGCTTGCGCACCGTTTATAAATGAGGCCCATGGACATTGATACAAGTGAGTGGATATATAACTACGTTAGCAAGCCAGCTCGCAGTCCTCTCTATTAAGCATCTTAATATGAGGTAACGCGATTGCAGCCACGATAAACACTTCAAAATGGACCACTGACTATGAATTGGACAAGTTGCAAACCGAGCGTTAATTGGACTGGATCATGTTAGATTTACAATTACGTGTTTCTTTCATTTCCCCCACTGAGCCAAAGTTGTTTGGGACATTTTGACTTTCAAAGGTTATATTTGCTGAACATCATGAGACTAACTTTAATGCTTTCCCTATAATTCCACAGTATAAGTCATCATTATGACCTCACCTGAAGCCCTGATACACCTGTATCCCCAACAGCTTGCTGTGTTTCTCTAGCTAGCTGCTGTGGTTCCTGCATATAAAATAATTCATTAATAATTGCATCTTCGCAGGATTTCAACGCTGAAATGCACCTCATAATTTGACGTGTCCATCTGGTTTATATTTACAACCGCTAGCAGAGCCCAGTCTCATCCCAACGCGTCATATATTGACGCTACCTGACCAAGCGTCGATATAAGAGGTCAAAGGTCGCTTTTCGCATCCTTTATTGACGCCAGTTTAAAACGAACCCTAACCCCGAACCCCTACCCCCTAACCCTTAACCCTTAACCCGAACCCTAACTCTAACGCTCATACAATGACGCCAAAATCTTCCTTCTGCCTTGTATATCGACGCTTGGTCAGATACCGTCAATATATGACGAGTCCGGATGAGAATGTGTTGGCTAGCAACCCCGTTACTAACCAACATGTAACAGAAACCAGGTTTAGTTCGCTAGTTGAAATTAGTGAACATGTTTCATGTGACGGTGCGTTCAGGAACCACACGCGAGAGCAGGAAATCCAAAATTCGTACGCCTTTATTGATAGCAGGGTCAGGACCAGAAGACACAAGAATTGCCAAGCCAAAAACAAAATCCAAAAAACAAAGTCGACTAGACAGGCTGGGGTCAGAACCAGAAAAACAGAGGTGCGACGGTACATAGACAGTAGGCAAAAAATCGTAGTCGAAATCCAAAGCAGAGGGTCATACACAGGGCATCCAAACACAGTAGACGTGGTCCTACAGAAATGGGTCAAAAGATAAAAACAAGAACAGAAGGGCTGTGGCAAAATCAAGGTCAGACGAAACAGTCGAGGAGAAACAATAATTGTTTGGCAAACAAGAGGCTCTGCACAAAGGAATATAGATCAACGTTCTGACAAGGGCTGAACAGCAGTGAGGACTCTAAATAGACACAAGGGAAGTCACATGCTATGCAGGGAACAGGTGAATTGGATAAGAACTAATTACAGAGGAAGATACACGTGGGGAAGTCCTAAACCACAACAATTGGCAAAAAGCCAATTGCGTGAATCCCAGGACGGGATTCACGCAGACAACCTATGACAGATAAACAGCTCCGGTCTAAGTGCACAGACAATGAGTGCAGATAAGCAATTAAGCACGTGCAAGAGATCTCGCAGAAACGTAGGGAGAGACAGGGAAAGCAAAGCAAGGGGTGGAGACTAGAACAGGGTGATTGCTGAGATTGAATTAGTAATAATTAGCAGAGGTGCAGCTTTACAAATTAACCAAAGTGCTCATTAGTAAGTTAGTAATATATACATGGATTAGTTGGGTTAGTAGACTATGATACAAAATATAAATGTTAGTATTATTAGTAATCTAGGAAAGCAAGGCGAAGGAAGTAAACGAGAATTGAGATAATAACATGAAACACCAGAAACCATTGAAATCACCCGAAGCAGGTAAGCACACAGACTGGGAAGACGGACTGAACCAACTAGATCACAAGACAGGGGAGACAAGTGCAATGAAACTTAAACTGGCAGGACCTGAAAACCGGAATATACAATAACCAAAAAGAAAAAAGATAAGACATTAGCATGAACATAAAGCATGACATCAAACACAGAACCATGACAGTACCATGACAGACTTATTTACAAATCAATCAATGTTTTTGTTATTAGAGTTTTAAAATATCTAATTCTATAAGAGGCAGTTAGAAGTAGGAGTAGTCATGAAGTAGAAACGCTTTCCTTATGGATGACAACTTAAGCATTTATTGTCATAAAATATTTATTAATACATTTATAATTTCTCGTTGGATGCCCAAAATTTTTCAATCTTGCTCGTGTCACTGTAAATGTTGATAATGGATGCCCAAAATTTTTCAATCTTGCTCGTGTCACTGTAAATGTTGATAATTTGCCATGGCGAAATATTGGTCTTAATAATGTAAGACATTGGCTTGCACACTGTTCGCAAATTGATAACTTTACCATTAAATCTGAATATAAATGTTTTACACAGTATACCTAAGGCAGATAAGTGATCATTTCTCACAAATGTGAAAACATAATCTGTCCCGCTGTGAGAACAGTTTTTAATCCGCGCTACCCCATGACACTTGCAACTGAGAAGGGCTTTATCGCGTTAATTTGTCGGTAAGCCAAAGTTTATTCTTGAGATTACCTCTCAAATTATGAGTAAAAGGCGACAAAAGTTAGCACACTTTAAGTTCAACCGTTTGATCCGACTGAACAAGTCACTGCTTTCTTGACTGAGAGTTGTTCGGTTTATACACAACAAGGACTAAAACCTTCGGATTTCCAAAGGTCGAAACATTTCTTGCGGACTTAGGAAAAAGTGACACCGTTATTGTAAGTTACAACTACATTGATATTTGTGCATTTTATTTCTATTTTGAGAAGTGCTGGTTTTGTTCATAATTTAAATATATTAAAGTTGTGGCAAAACATGTTGTTGTTGTTTTGCTTTCTCCGATAACGGCGCTTTAGAACTAAAGGTTTCATTTCTTAATTCTTATCAGCAAATATTATGGCAAAAATATTATGGCAATAATAGATGAATTTGCAGACGTTAACTTAATATATTGCCGACTGCGCAAAAGAAAATCTGTTGCAAAAATTACTTCAGGCGTTTACACTATACTACAAATATAATGGACGTCATGTTGTCGGACGAAAAAATTTCAACCCTGAACTTATTTGGACGACTTTGTGATGGGGATTTACACTAAGATATGTGTGAAACGGTCGGCCGCTCATTCTCATCCGGACGTTTCATATATTGACGCTACCCGACCAAGCGTCGATATACGAGGCAGAAGGAAGCTTTTGGCGTCATTATTTGAGGGTTAGGGTTCGGGTTAAGGGTTAGGGGTTAGGGGGTAGGGTTTGTTTTAAACTGGAGTCAATAAAAGACGCTAAAAGCAACCTTTTGCCTCGTATATAGACACTTGGTCAGGTAGTGTCAATATATGACGTGTCGGGATGAGACTGGGCTCACCAAAATGCCTTCTCACTCACTCTACTTCTCGGTTCAGTGAGCAGGGCACATCCACCTGACTTTCGGCTGACACACGGCCAACGGTGCATTGATGAAAGTGGAACCTTTATCCACGCTGGTACTGTATTCAACCAACATTACACTTGGCATTCAGTTTGGTGAAATATTAGCAGCATGACTTGACACGGAGCAACCTTTTTTCCTCATGCTCTCAGACAATGAAATTTTCACAAAAGTGATACGTACCTAAGTTAATATCAGTGTATGTCATGAGTTGGGCCATGGGAAGAGTGCTATGGTTATGTGATGAAGAAATATCTGAAACAAATGCCAAATTACGGTTCACTTCTACGGGTAAGCCATTGCAAACACATGTAATCAAAGTCGGCGATCCAGTTGCGCATCTCAAGTCTCGCTTTAGACAAAAATTAACATTCATGACCTGAATAGAGTGGTCAGTTTACTCTTGACTTTTAGGCTTCAGGTAGCCCCACCCTTTCAACCAATCAAATGTTAGAATGCATAAATTGGTTGTCTTGGAGACGTATCCTCCGCAACTGGGTCTTATATGGCTTGTCTGAAAAGATGATAAGAACGAGTTCACTGAAATATTGGTAGGGACAATCTGGCTTCCCAAAATATTGGTAGGGACATGTCCCTACCTTCCATATACAAACCTACGCCCTTGTTTTGAAAACATGTTAGCTTCCTCCTCTTTGCTTTACTCATTTTGTTCATTTGGCCTATCTCTGAAACTTTGAAACAGAAAGGACATATATTTATGCAACATCTATCAGAGCTGCCAACTTTCGAGGCAAACTTCGCGTAAGATTGACAAAGATTGGCCAAAGCCGGTGTACTTTCAGGTGTGAGATACATTGATGTAAGCAGAATTTCTTTTTCACTGATGTGACATGGGACATACTAAACCTATGTCACATCAAATACGCGAGAATTGGAAACCCTGCAATATGCACACATTCAATTTAGTGTTGTTTCTGAGCGGCCAGACAAAAACCACTATCTAGCTCCTTTTCATTAATTGATTTCATAGCTAGGAAAGGTAAAACTAGCCTGCATTACCTATAGCCATAGTGTAATTTCAGCCGCTCCGATATTCAGCTCCAACCACAAAGTCCTTACAAGGTCAGTGATGCTTGCCAATTTGCCACACGAGCTAGCTAGCTAGCTTCATTTGCCAGTTACGATAATGGTTAACTTAAATGTGTAACCGGAACATTGTTAAAACAGAATATCCACTCATTTTACGTCCTGTTATCAAACATGCCAGTTTCCAGCCTATTTCTCCCTGCCTTGCTATCCGCCTGCTACCCACCTGCGCTGTCTTTGGTGACGAGTAACTGGTCTGATATGATGACATATAGGCCCCTTTACACCTGGTATTAAAATGTGTTTTTTGTGATTGGATTGCAATCGTATACCACTTGACCACATGAAAGTACAGGTGTAAATGCACTCAAAACGCATTCAGGACGGATTGTGATCCTGTCTAACAAACCACGTCTGAAGGTGGTCGGGGCGGATTCTGGCCACATTGAACACAAGAGTAAATGCAAATGCGTCTCCAACTCCGAGGGCAGAAATATGTACAGTAAAACTCAGTAGACAAGTCGAATTGGTATGTAAGACAGTATATTTTGTGGGGTGTCTCATCAGTGAAAAGGGTTTCATATCAAAGACTGTGTTATAGTGTTAATTCATTTATAAAAATGCATAAACAAGTTGTTTAAAACTATTTCAATTTATTTTAAACAAAATGGTGATTTCCATTTTGTTCAGCAAAGTCCAGGAGTGAAGTTTTTGCACAGCTTTATTGCTCTTTCTCGAAGTTTTCGCTATGTTGCGGCGAGCAAGCACTAGCCTTGTGCACATTGGTGTTGGGTGCTGCTACTGCTTCTGTACTGGATGTTGACGGACCACCACTAGCTGTAGATCCTGCAGCAAACATATCCCATATTTTGGCACATTTGGCTGCATCTGCCTGATTCTTCTCTCCCGTAGCTTCTCAGCACCTCCCTTGCGCTTTAGTCTATCCATTTTTGCTCGAGACGATTTATTTGACACTGTAGAAGCTTGAACGCGGGGGGGGGTGGCTGAGGAAGGGGGGCTCAGAGATTTCATTGGGCCAGCCCTGTGTCAGTGTAGAAAATGAACCAATGGGCCGCTTTCTGTGTTTTAAAGGCCGGCGCGGTCATTAAAAATTATCTATATTATTACAATATTATAAACTATGGTTGCATCGGCCCAAAATGTGCGTCAGCCCAGCGGGCATTGCCTGTTACCCCAGATTACCAGTCCAGCCTTGGCTCCTGGCAATAAAGAGCATGGTCATGTATTCACATTCAGGGTAGCTACGGATGTACAGAGAGGTCTGAAAGGTTGAGCTGACAGCATGGTCAAAACATGTCCTTCCATGAGGGCTATCCTTGAAGAAGAGCAAATGTGCCATCATGCAGCATTCAGCAGTGTGCTGACAGGATCTTACCAGTGGTTTGTTTTGAATCAGTACCACATCTGCCACTTTGAAGGCATCAGCAATTCACCTGCAAGTCTGCTTCTGTGACTGTTCAGTCTTTCCAAAATTTTCTGGCTTGCTTGTGCACAACAGCTTCCACTTGCACTGAAGAGAAAACCTGCTGAGTATTCCATTGGGGTGGGTGACATCCACGCTGAATAAAAAGCGATGCTCCTCAGTCATGGCTTAGTGACCTATTAGATGAGTGATAGTTAAAATTTGCAAGAGAACTTCTTGGGGGTCTCTGATTGTACTAATAGGCCTCTTCCTGGGACAGCCCTTATTAATATGGGCCAGAGAGACAGCTCTGAGACGGCACTGGAGGAAATGCCTCCACAACTGGAGGAGGCTGGTCAGAGCTGTTTGCATCTAATCCTTGGGGGGTAGGCAAGAAGGGACTAATTGCATCTTTTGCAGCCATCAGTTAAAGAGTCCCGTGCTGGTAAATGTCACAGAACAGGGAAAGAGTTTTTAGAGCCCAATAGAAAGTATATCTGGAGACCAGTCAGTCAGGAAAGAACTAAGATGCAGAGCTGGGGGGAGGGCAACAAGGGGTTACACAGTTTATAGTACCACACCACTGAAGGGACAGTCTTCATATATAATATGCACATGGGAAGTATGTACACAAAGAATTTGGGGTCAGTTTAGACAGGAAGCACAAATCTGCAGATGTAAAACAGCTTGGAAGATATCAAATACCATAAACCCAGGACAATGTTTAGTATAGTATGTCTACAATATTAGGCTAAATAGGTTGCTTGAGTGCAGCTGATATTACACAGAAAGATTCTTCTTCTGCACACAAATTCTATGAGATATTCTGCTGTTCAACTTTGTTGCATTGTGCGAGTCTGTTGAGAAATAGGGATAGATTTAATAAATAAAAATTGAAAAGGATAATTACTTAGTATGCTGCATTCATAATGGTAGAAATACAAGAACCAATTAGATGAAGGCATTGAGGTAAATTAATTTTTCAGTTCTAATTTACTACATTGTGAAAATGAGTAGGTCATTCATGCTTTTTTGAAGTGTAAAGCTAGATTGCTTTCACTGGAAGCCGAAGTTTGCTTACACTTTGTTTTCACTTTGTTAGAACATCCTGCCACTCAGGAAGGTACAATACCCCATTTGGAAGGAGTTTCACCATGTTTGACAGGCAAGTATGTTGCTCATTATACTTTATAGCCAATATTAAGTGTACCTCTATTAGAAATGGAAGACCCCAGCGCTAAAAGTACCTAAGTCACAAAATTTACGTTTTGAGAAAATTGACTCGAGTGACTATAAAAAAACATTTTCCCACCCTTACCTCAGTGTGTGTGAAAATGAGACTTAAGTACTTTTAACACTAGGCTCTTCAATTAAACAATTTCTCGATGAATGGCAATGGAATGAGTAAGGGTACCACGTAAATAGTATAGCTGTACATAAATATAAATATTTATAAATAAATATTCCATCCATTCAATTTGAAACAGCTCAAAACTTGCAGGGACAAATAAGAGAAGCAGTAAAATGTACAAACCTTTTTTTTTATATATCAAATGACAAATATATAAAATAGAAGAAATTTAGTTTTTAAATTATACTATTTTATACAATGTTTTAGAGTAAAAGAAAAACAGAGTGCAATACATGTTAAAAGAGATTTTCCCTGCACCTAAAAGGTATAAATAAAATGGCGTTATTTCTTTAGTGAATGTCCTGGAAAATGAAAAGAGGAGGTTAAAAAAATCTCAGTTGAGATATGAAAGACATTCCTATAGCCAGCTTTCAGGAGAGAATCATGAAGGATTTAATTCATTTGAATGTTTTCTGATTTTGGTTACAGCATTGTGCTCATGACACAAAAACCCATCTCAATGAACATAAAAAGACGTCTGTAAATGCTCATGCTCATGAAAGCTTTGCCATAGCCGCAACTAGTGCCTTTAACCTCCCTATTCTGAATGGTGGAATACAAAGACAGACTTATACGGAGATGAGATGGTAGTGTATCCAAAATCCTTAGTACAGATATGGGTGCATTGTAGTGGAGATCACAAAAAAATTTTATTTAAGTTTCCACTTGAGCATAATGATTGGATGTAAGTTGTTCCACTGCAGCTGCCTTTTCTCTTATAATAGAGCATTTTTGTTCTTCCCATGAGTATGCCCGTATTCCTTTCCTTGCAGGGAAGAGGGTGCACAGCTGTTATCTCACAGAACCCTGCCTTAATCCAGGATTCCATCTGAAGCAGATTGATTACATAATCCTGATGTGTGCATGCCATTTTCTCAGCGTTGCCACTATATGGTTATGTTGAGTGTAGATTCTATCTTACAGCATTTTGCTCAATATGCAGTTACAGCAAAGGTGGCTCTGTTATATCACACTTTGCCACGTTAGGTCATTTCCACGCAGCCAGTTTTACTAGTCGGCAATGACAGTGTACTTTTCTGAGATAAGCACGGACAGACCCTAATTGGTGGTAACAGCTGTTCTTGTTTTGTTGATAAATGCACACATATTTAGACAGGTCTCTGAATCATCCAATTGCTGTCAACTGCTCCTTCTTTTTTGTTCAGCACAGTTTCTCTCTGACCTATGACACTGTTTGTGAATGAGGAAATGCATTGAGATCATGAGTATTTGGACTGCGGCACAATTGTAAAGGTCTATAGTTCCCACACAAGTCCACATGGCTGTAAATATTCAAATTATCCCTCAATGTCAGATCATCAGGCCAATTTCATTGCCCTCTTCATTCCCCTGACAGTAGACACTAGATTATTTTACTCTGAGAACCTCTGCAAACACTCAAAACTCTCCCATTATCTGAGATGCATAACTGTTAATGAATGCAGAAATGAGTGCTGTCACTTCATGGCCAAATAATTTTGGAGATCAAAAGACTATACAAAAAAAAGAACTCAAAGGTTTGGAGGAAAAATAAACATAAAAAATGATTTAACAATAAAATACATCTGATGACATTATATTTCAACATGTCCATAATATTTAGCTTGGATCATGCAGGCCATCCCATTCCAATTGATCTTGTTCATGCACTTAATGGACAATAGCTTGGCAGTAAATACATCTTGATGCTGTGTCAGTGTACGCTGTGTCAGCGAAATTGGAGAATATTTAACGCAAATTACTTGCACCTCTTATTCTTGTTCTTGGACCTTGAAAGCAGCACTTGTTCAGTTTGTAAGCTCTCAGGTAGGCACTGTTCCAGTGATTTCAAATGATGTCACAAGAATCTTTTTATGTTGAGCTGAAAGATTCAGAAATGTTTTATTTGTTCTGGCGACTAATCCTAGGCAATTCTAGTAGGAGCTGGCCGCCTTCAGCAAGAAAATTTAAGTTTAATCAGTGTGGTTATAACAATGTGTTCACAGGTGATCATTTAAACTTCTTACTAGCAGAACAAGGTTTTATGGGTTCCTGTGGTCACCATCATGGTGGGATATGTTTCAAGTTCAACTCTTGGTTTGTCATCACAACATAGAAGAAAGGGTTTATGGTCATTTTTGTGATTTAATAGGAATGGAAAGTTCCCAACAGTTCACAGAAAAAATCCACACTAATCTGATATAATGTTTTTTACAGCATATTTGGAAAAATATTCACTTAATGACAACAGTCATACACGTTTCTGAGCATAAATCATTGCAGAAGATAAAGGCTATACTCACACCAAAGTCAGCAGAGAGAACCAAACTTCAGGCCATTTTTTGATGGAATCTAAAAAAAAACATATGCCTGCTATATAACTGCTATAGCTATGAAACATAAGCCCATACCTCGCTTACTACAGGTAAGGGTAGCAAGTGCTGTAGCATATCTCAGATAGCATACATTTAGCAAGAGGCAGAAACACGCCCTGTACATCTTGTTAATCCATCCCACTCACGATTTACTCACACAGTCATACCAATCGGTAACATAAAGTCCAAATAGCCTGACTTGCAGGTCATCAAACTTTGGGAGGAAACCAGAGCACTCAGAGAAATTTTACTGGCATTATGCCCCATGAAAGAAATGTCATAAACAAAGCTATGAAAGAACATACTGGCTTCCCTTACTCAAAAGAATGCATCTGCAGAAGAGCATTAATTTCCTTCTTTGTACCAGCCACATTGGGATGTTTTGGGTCATATCAGCAGCTGTGTGGGATTTAGTTGAATGTGAACCCAGCCAATAAACATACTTTACTCTCCATAATCAAATAATTACAGTCTTAATGATATCAGGGAGTCTAGTGACAATTAGCTGCTTGATTCTGTGTTGTGCCACTTTTAATTATAATACATTGGTCCGCACCCTGAAATCTGTGGAGTGTACCCTCCCACAGTGGTGAAGATGCGGAAGTTTTTGCTTTGACCTAACTAGAGTATACGCCCCAATTCCCTCTATCCATCCATTTTCAGCCCTTTATCCAGGGCCAGGATGCAGGGGTAGCAGACTCCGCAAAGTAGCCCTGGAATCCCCCTCCCCAGCTACTTCCTCCAAATTTTCCTGGGGGATCCCAGCCATTCCCAGGCAAGCCAGCAGATGCAATCCCTCCAGGGTGTCCTGGGTCTGCTTCAGGGCCTCCTCTCAGTTGGACATGCCCGGAAAACCTCTGAAGGGAAGCACCCAGGAGGCAATCGGACCAGATGCCCAAACCACCTCAACTGACACCTCTCAACGCGAAGGAGCAGCAGCTCTTCTCTGAGTTTCTCCCGGATGTACAAGCTCTTAGCCCAATCTCTAAGGGTGAGCCCAGCCATGCTGTGAAGAGAACTCATTTTGGCCACTTGTATTTGCTATCAGGTCCTTTTAGTCAC
Organism: Gymnothorax javanicus; assembly: GCA_029692085.1. Lineage (NCBI taxonomy): Eukaryota > Metazoa > Chordata > Actinopteri > Anguilliformes > Muraenidae > Gymnothorax > Gymnothorax javanicus. The sequence goes on along the minus strand of CM056193.1, from coordinate 103,461,808 downwards.
TACCCAATGCTTGTGATGAGGGGTGATGGTTGGAACAAAAATCAGCAGGTAAATCAACAGCTTTGCTCTTAGGCTTCGCTCCTTCTTCATCACTACAGACTGGTACAACGCCCGCATCATTGCAGATGCTGCATTGATCTGTGATCGATTTCCCGCTCCGTCCTACCCTCCCTCGTGAACAAGACGATTTGATACTTAAACTTATCCAGTATTGATAACAACTCACCCTGCACTCAGAGGAGATAATCCACCTTTTTCTTGCAGCGAAATATAGCCTCAAATTTGGAAGTACTGATCCTCATTTTGACGGCTTCACACTCGGCTGCAAACTGCTCCATTGCCTGTTGCTGGTCACAGCCCGATGAAGCCAACAGGACCACATCATCTGCAAACAGCAGAGACCATGAAGCCATCAAACTGGACACCTCCCAAGCTTCAGCTGCACATTGATATCCTGTCCATGAAAGTCATGAACTTGTCAGCAGGAATCAAGAGTCCTTCAAGGTACTCCTTCCAACGCCAACCAACATCCCCTGTCAAGCTCCGCAGTTCCCCACTCCTGTTGTAAACAGCCTACATGAAGCCCTGCCCACCCTTCCGGAGTCATCTGACGGATGGCCAGAACCTCCAAGAGGTTGCTCGAAAATCCTTCTACATACCCTTCTTGAACTCCTCCCAACCCAGAGTTTTTGCTTCTTCCTTCTTCAACCGCTCCAGCTGCAGTCTTTCTGGCCTGCCAATACCTGTCTGCTGAGTCTGAAGTCCCCGAGGCCAACCAATCCCAAAAGGCCACCGTCTTCAGCTTGATGACCTCCCTCACCACTGGTATCCACTTTTGGGTTCCTGCCATGATTGGCACAGACAATCATTCTGGCAAAAACTCAAGGCAACTACTTCCATAATACTTCCACACTTAGACTCCATGTCCCCAACAGAGTCCACTCGAACTCCATGTCCTTAACTCTTCCAGAATACGAGAAATGATCTTTCAGAGTTGTGAGTTGAAAATAATCCGAACAGTGTTCCCAATCAGCCCTCACAACACGTTTAGGTTCACCAGGTCTGTCTGGCAGTGTTACCTGTCATCTGATCCAGCACACCACCAAGTGGTGATCAGTTGACAGCACTGCCCCTCACCTCACCTGAGTGTCCAAAACATATGGCCACAGATCTGCTGAGTGTCCAAGACATATGGCCACAGATCTGATGATACGATTACAAAATCAATCACTGAAGTTCAGCCAAGAGGGTTCTGGTACTAGGTGCACTTACGAGTTTCTTGTGAGCATGAACTACAGCTGTGCTTCACGCAGATAAGTCAGGGAGTAGTAATATAACTGATATCTGAGGGGGATTAAATGCATATATATATATATATATATATATATATATATATACAGTGCCGTGAAAAAGTATTTGCCCCCTTCCTGATTTCTTATTTTTTTGCCTATTTGTCACACTTAAATGTTTCAGATCATCAAACAAATTTTAATATTAGACAAAGATAACCGGAGTAAATACAAAGTGCAGTTTTTAAATGATGAATCATTTATTAAGGGGAAATAGCTATCCAAACCCACCAGGCCTTATGTGAAAAAGTAATTGCCCCCTAAATCCTAATAACTGGTTTTGCCACCCTCGGCGACAACAACTGCAATCAAACATTTGCGATAACTGGCAAGGAGTCTTTCACATCGCTGAGGAAGAATTTTAGCCCACTCCTCTTTGCAGAATTGTTTTAATTCGGCCACATTGGAGGGTTTTTGAGCATGAACGGCCTGTTAAAGGTCATGCCACTGCATCTCAAGCGGATTTAAGTCTAGGCCTCTCCAAAATCTTCGTTTTGTTTTTTTTAAGCCATTCAGAGGTGGACTTGCTAGTGTGTTTCGGATCATTGTCCTGCTGCATAACCCAAGTGCGCTTGAGCTTAAGGTCATGAACTGATGGTTGGACATTCCCCTTCAGAATTTTCCGGTGGAGAGCAGAATTCACAGTTCCATCAATTACTACAAGTCGTCCAGGTCCTGAAGCAGCAAAGCAGCCCCAAACCATCACACTAACACCACCATGTTTGACTTTTGGTATGATGCTCTTTTTATGAAATGCTGTGTTAGTTTTACGGCAGATGTAACGGGACGCGCACTTTCCATAAAGTTCAACTTTTGTCTCGTCAGTCCACAGAATATTTTTCCAAAAGTCTTTGGGATCATCAAGATGTTTTTTGGCAAATGTGAGATGAGCCTTTGTGTTCTTTTTAGACAGCAGTGGTTTTTGCCTTGGAACTCTCCCATGGATGACATTTTTGCCCGGTCTCTTTCTTATTGTTGAATCATGAACACTGACTTTAACTGCGGCAAGTGCGGCCTGAAGTTCTTTTGATGTTATTCTGGGTTCTTTTTTGACCTCCTGGTTGAGTTGTCGATGCGCTCTTGGAGTAATTTTGGTAGGCTGGCCACTCCTGGGAAGGTTCACCCAGGGGTGAAAGTAAGCCGGAATGCAGCGGTACGCCGTACCGGGAAGAGATATACAGTCCTCTACAGCCGGTACACAGGGGTACGCCTCGGAAGACTTTCAACTTTCAAAGACTTGCAACTTTCACCCCTGCACGCAACGCGAGCCCTTTCAATTTTCAGCGAATTTCTCCAAAATAAATGTAAATTTGATGAATACATGAAAATCATCAACAGAATGTGCCGCCTGTGACGTGTTGAAGTAGATTTTAGTGCGCTGGACAAATATTATCATTTGTAGTAGGCTACTCGCTTTCCGTGATATGTTGCAACTTGTAGGCAGTCTACACCCTGCATTGTAACGTTAATCCAATGGAAGTGACTTGAGTGCTGTGGATTTTTGCAGACAGCAGCGAGCAGTCGTTTTTGCAAAAAAACAAAAGAAAAATCTCCAAGAAATAAATTGTGAGGTTTCACGATTAACAATCTAAATCATGAATAACTCTCTGTCATGCGAGCGAGTAGTCCACCACTCACTTCCGCAAACAAACACATGCGGAAAGTGGGAACACTCAATGCATTGTGAAAAGAACAGTACATCTACTACTGAAGGTATGGCCAGGAATATGTTCCCCATTCTTTATTTTACCAAGCTAGATACCGTTTTGAAATATCCTGAGCCCTATTTCATGCCGCGAAGCCAGTTTTGGCTGCGAACGTAATTTCTGTCCGATGTGTGGTCGTAACGTTCACTCTGCATTCCGCATTGAAGTCCCCATTTAGAACAATCGGTAGTCTGAAAGCAGGGTAAAGCGCATGCGCGAGGGCATGTTGACTTCCTGGCCTTCTAGAATTTTCACTAACTCACGTTTGTGTCCCTCATCAAAAAGGTAAAAATTTCCGTCCACAGTAATAACGTTAGCAGCAACTTGTAATCTTAGTACAGCACTGCTGTGAATGAGGTTTGGCGGCTGCTGGCAGGGTATTTAAACCCTTTTGCGCAGTTGTGTCCGCTAGTGGACACGAAGCTGCAGATTTATGCGCGCAGTTACAATTTTCTCTCACTAGATGGCACACCCGGATCAGTTATTGAATTTTCTCAAGCAAGCCAAGTTTAGAATATGGACGAGTTCACTCCAATCCCTGGATGGATCAAGCCAACCTTGGTTTGACTTAAAGGGGTTGGCACATCCATACTAGAGGGTGGCCCAAAAAATTGTCCCTCCTTCCTCTCAGAACTCCAAGGTGGATGAGGAACTTGGAAATGAGTGGGCAGGATTGACTAATTATCCAGTGTATGAATTGGATTGCCACAAAATAATCCCGGGTAAAAACTGCATTTCAGGTCACTGTTTAAGAGTAGGTATCCAGGCTTTAACAAAGCCCTGCTTATTGTGGATTAGCGGGTTGGTCACTGGTGTGCCTTCCCTTTTCTCTGCTCATCGTGCCATTATTGGCGTTGGCTCAGACAATCTTGTCCCTGTTTGAGTTCGGTCCTGTGAAAACCAATTTTCCGTCCATGTAACATTAGCAACAAGGCCAAATTTTTAAATGGACATTTTTACCAAAATTGCAGTGATCCAGGTCTAAAACTTCCTGTAAACATTTGTTTTTATGTTATCAATGAAATAAACCACATATATACCATTAATTTATTATTTCATCCTGTTCAAGTACAGTGGAACCTGTTGGTCACACTTTCTGTGGAATCTGTCAAAGAAAAATTGATTGTATGTTTAAAAGAAAGAGAGATGATAAAACGGTGGCAGTTGAGGAACAGATGGAGGAAGATGCAGAAGAACAACATGGAGCAGGTAGGCTATGCAGACAGACCAGAGATGGGCCATGAAGTCTATCCTTCTGTCGAAAAGGGCTGACAATGTTACTATATCAGAACACAACAGGACACAGTAGGCTGTTATTATGATGAATTTTTTATTTGTGTAAATTTACTGTAGGCTGTAAGCTAGCTTCTGTGCAGCTCACAGAACACTGCAGCAGTGTTTTCAGAAAAAAAGAAGATTGTTGCATTGTTTAATGATGTTTAAGTTGTTCTGTTGTTGTTGTTCTGATGTTATTTCCCAAAAAATGATGTTTGCACTTTACCTGAAAAAAAAATGTTTTGCCATAAATTACGTTACATGTCTAACATCATACATCACGCACTCAAGGACGTGCACAGAATTTAAGAATCTCAAAGTCAGAAAAGAGCGGTCTTTAATATCTTTAATATGATGTGGTGGCATAAAGCCTTTGAAACAAAAGTAATTTTTGAGTAGCACAGTTCCTGCAAGAATCTAATCTTACTTTCACCCCTGGGTTCACCACTGTTCCAAGTTTTCTCCATTTGTGGATAATGACTCTCACCGAGGTTCACTGGAATCCCAAAGCCTTAGAAATGGCTTTGTAACCCTTTCCAGACTGACAGATGTCAATTACTTTGTTTCTCATCTGTTCTTGAATTTCTTAAGATTGCGGCATGCTGTGTTGCTTTTTGAGATCTTTTAGCCTACTTAACTTTGTGAAACAGGTTCTATTGAAGTGATTTCTTGATTCAACAGGTCTGGCAGTAATCAGGCCTGGGTGTGGCTAGTGAAATTGGACTCAAAAAATGTGGTTCATCACAATTAATTAATTGATTTGGGGGGGGGGGCGGGGGGGAATTACTTTTTCACAGAGGGCCAGGTAGGTTTGGATAGCTTTTTCCCCTTAATAAATAAAATCATCATTTAAAAACTGCATTTTGTATTTACTTGGGTTATCTTTGTCTTATATTAAAATTTGTTTGATCTGAAACATTTAAGTATAAAAAATATCGAAAAAAGTACGAAATCAGGAAGGGGGAAAATACTTTTTTCACGGCACTGTATACATATACATGCATACATCAATGGTAGGGTTCTAAGTGTTTTTATATCTATATATTCAATATACATTTTGTGTGAACTCCATATTACTAGGATAGGGCATCTGAATGCATCATTTGAGAAAGTCCATAGAGACTATCATCCACGATCTGCGCCTTTGCGCAAATAGATTAAATAGGCTCTGCCTCAACTGAACATTCATATTGGATATTCACTATTTTTTACATTTTGGCTTCCCTTCTGTTATATTCAAGCCATCATATTGCAAGTAATTTAATATTATGACAATGAAGTCAGCAAAGTTATAGATTCTATAAGGAAGTAGGTTTCTTTCAAGTATCCATCAAAGGAAACAATTTTTCCTGATGATATTTGGCCTTTGAGGATGTATTTCAACAGAAAAGTTGAGCACTTTCTGTTGGTATTGTCTTTGCCTAACACAGTTGCATTGGTTTTTGGAGGCATTATTCACCTTTGACCACTTCCATGACAGCGGCCTTGCCAGACATGGCAGCACAAACAGAAATGTCTCTGTTTACGTGGAAACAATGTATTTTAAAAAATGGAAATAAAATACAGTGCTGTGAAAAAGTATTTGCCCCCTTCCTGATTTCTTATTATTTTGCATATTTTTAAATGTTTCATATCATCAAACAAATTTTAATGCTAGACAAAGATTTAAAAAAATTATTAACCTGTTCACCTGTGAAATGTGCCAAACAGGTGTTTTTGTGAGCATTCCTCAAACCCAGTCTTTTGTTGCCCCTGTCCCAGCTTTTTGGAACATGTTGCAGGCAACAAATTCAAAATGAGTGAATACTTCCAAACAAACAATAAAGTTTATCAGTTAAACATTAAATATCTTGTCTTTGCATTGTACTCAATTCAATATAGGTCGAAAAGGATTTTCAAATCCTTGTATTCTGTTTTTATTCATGTTTTACACAACGTCCCAACTTCACTGGAATTGCAGTTTGTAAAATTGAAAAAACTTTGAATATCCAACCATCTACAGTACATAATATCATCAAAAGATTCAGAGAATCTGGAGAAATCTCTGTACGCAAGGGACAAGGCCAAAGGTAAATATTGGATGCTCATGATCTGCGAGCCCTCAGGCGGCACTGCATTAAAAACAGGCATGATTCTGCACTGGAATTCACTGCATGGGCTCATAAACACTTCCAGAAATCATTGTCTGTGAACACAGTTTGGCATACAATCCGCAATTGCAAGTTAAAGCTGTATCATGTGAAGAAGAAGCCATATGTGAACACGATCCAGAAACGCCACCGTCTTCTCTAGGCCAAAGTTCATTTAAATTAGACTGAGGCAGAATGGAAAACCGTTCTGTGGTTAGATGAATCAAAATTTGAAATTCTTTTTGGAAACCAAGGATGCCGTGTTTTGCGGACTACAGAGGAGAGGGACCATCCAGCTTATCAGTGCTCAGTTCAAAAGCCTGCATCTCTGATGGTATTGGGTTGCATTAGTGCCTACGGCGTAGGCAGCTTACACATCTGGAAAGGCACTATCAGTGCTGAAAAGTATATAGAGATTTTACAACAACATATGCTCTCATCTAGACAACGTCTCTCACAGGGAAGGCCTTGCAAATTTCAGCAAGACAATGCTAAACCACATACTGCATACTGCTGCCATTAAGTTCAAAATGAGCTAATATTTCTCATGCAATGGTAAAATGTCTCACTTTCAACATCTGATAATGTTGTCTATGTTCTATTGTGAATAAAATATGGGTTTATGAGATGAAACAAATGAAACAAATCCTGCAACACACAGGAAAACCTACGTTGCTGATAAAATATGTGCACAGAGTCATTCCATAGAACATGAAAAATCAGTAAATTGATGCGTATAATCAAAGAATAAAAATCCAAATTTGTCTCTGGTAACAGTTGCAATTTACTGGACACAAAATGATTTTTAGTATTCTAGCTAATATTTTTCAAAATTGATGGAAATCAGCGGGAAAGAAGTTGGTTTATCAGCATAAGGAAAGTCAGTTCTTCTGTGGAGTAGCAGTACATTCAAGCAGCGGCACTCACTCAAGATTGCTTGCCTTGGTAACAGTCGTTACCCCAGCGGACATGTCGGGCAGCAACCACAATCTGATAATTTCAGTCTGATATCTTCCCATGTTCTGACCAGAAAAGTTTTGTAACAAAGTGGAATATATTCACTGCACTGTGAGTAAACAACTTATGGGCAAATGCACATGATAGTTACTCATTTTAATTTACCATATCCTTTCCGATAAAAAATTATTTTTGATGTCACATTTTGGTGTCCTTATTTGAGCTAAAAATCATTTAAATTAATTTAACTAAAAAACTGCTTGGGTTCAAGTGGTTATTTTATCCTCACTATATCTCTTATGTGTGCTAAACAAAATGAACATGAATTTAATGCATCTATCATTATTTGCTGATAATAAAACTATGAACAACAACTATCCCTGAAATCTCTCCAGTATCGTGAAAAGACACACACACACACACACACACGCACGCACCCACACTCTCTCTCTCTCTCTCACACACATACAGTATATAGCCCAAGGAGGTTTAATAATCATCTCAAGTACAAAAGGTTTAGGACTTATAAGGTATAGAAGGAGCATGGGAGACCTCCAAATGGAACTTCTTAAATGTTGCATCCTGTACCAGCAGTAGGTGGTGCCACTTTCATGTACCCCCATTTCAATTTAATTAGCCTACTTGATTACATCAATCAAATTTATGCCAAATCATTCATTATTGAACCCTTTTCGATGAAAGGCATTTCTTAAGTGTCACCGCCTGTAATTAGTCCACTTAAGAAGGGCCTTAATTTCATTGGCCCTGTAAGTACATCTATCGAACCAATGTAAATTTGTTCCCTAGGCTACCCAGGTATAGGAATGACATTTTTTAAGTTTCCATTCATGTACCAAACCTACTCAAGAAAGAGTCAAAGGCCGTAGTTAGCCTTAATAGTACTTTAATTAGCATGTTAGAGTACACCAATCAAATCTATGCCAAATCATTCACTTTTAAACCCTTTTCAAGGAACAGCATTTCTTAAGTCCTACCGCCTGTAATTTTCCCACTTAGGAAGAGCTTTAATAGGACTAACTAGCACTTTAATTAGCTTGGTCGAGTACATCCATCAAGTACATCTTAAGTTTCTATTCATGTACTGCACCCACTTCAGAAAAAAGGAAACAAAGCAAAACTTTTAATTCATACAACATTATTACCTGTATTCATAGTACAATTCAAACTCAAACTCTCGGTTATATAAATATTTCAGATAAGAGAATACGCAAATGAAAAACATCATAGATCCCTGCGTCTACATCTGGACTAGGTGCGATGAAAAGATATTGTTGCCTGTAGGAGTGAATTTTTCAAAAAAAAAAAAAACAATTAAGTTTATCAGTTTGAACATTAAATATCTTGTCTTTGTAGTGTACTCAGTTGAATAGCTTGAAAAGGATTTTTAAATCATTGTATTCTGTTTTTAATCACATTTTACACAATGTTTGTAAATTCATCTACCCTTTGATAAACAAAAAAAAAAGCTGAACTACATTGTCCAAATTGACCATACCCACTACTCAGTGAAAATCAGTGCCAGTGGTCAGATTGAATGCTAGCTTCCAAGGCAAAGACCCAGCAAGCCCACGCCACTGTAACACCACTTACATGACTACTTGACTCGAAAAAGGAGTTAATCTTCATCTGCCTTTTCCTTTTGTGCATTTCCTCGTAACTTGCTAGAGGAAAAGGGCAATATCCATTTTGAGCAATGAGTGCAATTACAGTACCAGTCAAGAGTTTGGACCCACGCTAATGTCACAGAGCTCTGTTTTTAGAGAAATTCAAATGGCTTAACTTCTTTATATAATCTCAAATGGAATCTGGTAAGAGGTAAACAGAAGTTAAAAGAGAATAATTTACTTGTTTGAATAGTGTCCAAAATTTTAGAATTCTCAAAGAAGCCATAATTTGCAAAGTAAGCAGACAAACAAGCTCTTTCCATTTTCCAACGGCACAATTAAAGACAAGCTGTTTCGGAACTTATTGGGCAAAAAAGTCGATAAAAAGCAAACCACAAGTGCAGCACATCTTTGGGAACTTAGAAGGCTGCTCAGCAGCAAACTCATTATAGCCATAAAACTGCTCTTGTAAATGTAAGGCAGTGTTTGTGCTGCGCCACTTGGCGGCGCTGTAGCCATTTTATTGATAGGAGTTTTGTCATTGTAATGTTTTTTGTACGTTCTGATATACCGTAGGGTTGATTCGCGTTTAGCTTGGTACGCCATTTCATCCTTAATGTGCGCTATCAACCTTATAGGTAAGCCACGTTAGTTCGGTGCTGGAAAGAACATATGATTTCTAAGCTAAATATCACATTGAAATTCGTTTTTGTGAGCTATACTGAATGTTAAACTGTAAAGCTATTGAATGCTCGATAATTTGCATAACCAGCATTTTTGTTTCTCTATAAACTACCGAGTTGAATATGGCTAGTAATGAGATGTACCATGGTCATAGTTACTGGAATGTATTAGCATTTGTTGCACTAGCATGTAAGCGTTCTGATTAAGAACTGTGAATGTGCGCTATCAACCTTATAGATGCGGTGCTGGAGAATTAAACATCTCGCCACCATTCCGAACCCTATCGTCTCCGCGCACATTTATTCTGCGCACAACCGCCCGCCAGAAAAATCCAAGAACACAACGCAGAGTAGCAGCTGGTCGTTGGAGAGCGAGAGACAGGGCTACATCTTGGTGCCGTGACCGGATGGTGGAACTCCGAGACCTGTATTTTGCAGCACACGCTTCGTGCATTGGATATTGAACTGTCTTGCTGAAGTGAGCGGACGCTTTTTTTTCCGAACTGAATGCATTGAACCAGCGCCGTGATATCCTTTGCACGTGAATTTTTGATAGCTTGCCTGTTTGAATGTTTAGTTTTTCTATGGGTAGCGAATGTGACTATTTCGCAATTGTGAAGAGGGAAGTTTTGACGTAAAAAAAAAAAAAAAAAAATTTTGACGCACTGAAATGTTAGTTATCTGATACTGATTTCATTGATAACTACAACTATTTGCAATTTTCAGTTAAACAGTGTTTTTTCATAAGGTTTTATTTCTTTTGTTTGAAAAGCAGTTACATTGCTGAACTGATTGCATATTGAATTGCACCTCTGTAGCTACATTTAATTTCATGTTTTAATGCATTACAATATAACAGTAGCAAAATTATAACCCTCTTAAAATCCACATACCCTTAGCCTATATCACTCCCATTTAATCTATCTGCTTTTCATATAGCAACATGTTACAGAACTCTCAGGTGCCCCCAGCTGGCACGTTCAGCCTCCAGCCCACTCAAGTGCCCCCAGCTGGCACGTTCAGCCTCCAGCCCACTCAAGTGCCCTTGCTAAGCGCTACCCCACCGCCCCTGGAGCGACATACCCCACCGCTCCAAAGGCATGTACCCTATGCCCAGTCCAATGCCCCAGCTCATAGTACAAGGCTACCAGGATCTGGAGCTTCAGGACAGATACCACCACCCCATTTTGGCACCAGCCCAGATGCGAGCACAGGCAACCAGGGAAATGGGCCAGTGGATACCTCCGTGTCCAAACATGGTGGGCATGGGACCACAGCTGCTCCGCCCCTGCAAAGCTCCCCACACGATGCCCCAATTAGGATATCAACTGGCCAGCAGTCCCTGCAGACTTACCCAGCTGCCTACCACTATTCATCCCAGCCTATTGGGTCTAGCCCGCATATCTATTCAAGCTATCCATACTCCCCCCTTATGCCCCGTATGCCCGTGTCAAGTGTTCGAACGTCACTGGCGGCAGACGTCACAAGTAAGCCCACTGTTATTAGACAGAGCCCCCATGTGCATTTCCCTGAGTCTGAAACCACATGTCATGGCACCCAGGGCCCAAGCTATAGCGAAGCCACACCATCGCCCCTCCTTATCGCTGATGTGTGGGACCCCAACACAACCCCCTATAGCTCCCATGTAGCATATGATTGTGCAGATCCTGACCTGCACCCTGATACATCACAACCCCAAATGCCCGTTCCTGGCCCTCAGGATACCACTGCCAGTGCCCCCTCTCCAACCACACCTTCCAGCCTGTTCACCTACCCACGTGTGCCGCCGCCAAACATTCCTGTTCAAGCCATACACTACCAAAGCCATCCGATGACAGCCTATGGCGGCCTTATACAACCTCATCAGGTGAAAAATGTTCAAGTCTTTACAGGGAACCCAGACTGCAAGATACTGGTAGAGGATTGGGTTCGCGATATGCAGTACCTCCTGGAGGCGATAGAGCTTCCCGCACACCTCCGCTTTTCCACTGTTGTGCGGCACCTGGCGGGTGAAGCCCGTAAACTGGTCCTCAACCTACCTCCATGTGAGCAAACCCCAGAGAAAGCGTTTGAGGAGCTGAGGGCTGAGTACAGCGACACGCGAGGCTCCCTGGACCCTTTAGCTGACTTCTATGAGCGGAGTCAGAATTCAGGTGAATCCGCCTGCTCTTACGCCATAGCCCTGGAGGCAAAATTGCGGGCTGTGGAAGAGAAGCAAAGGGGGGGCAAGCCTTTCCCCGACCGGGATAGCAAACTCACTCGGCAGTTCATGAGGGGGCTTACCGATGAGGGAGTTTACATGCGAATTGCACCCATGGCTCCCAGGTTCTTGAGCTTTCGTGAGCTGCAGGCTGAGCTCCGCCACTTTGCTAGGGAAGTTAAAAAGTTCCAGCCCCTCAACAAAGCAAAGAAAACAATTGCACAGGTCCACATCTCATCAGAGGATAGTGGAAATGTGAAAAGAGAGAGAACTAAGCCCACTTCTGAATTATCTGAGCTGACAGAGATGGTGAAGAGGCTGGCCCTAAGCCAGGAGGAACAGATGGCCAAGTTGTCCCATCTGGAGCTGAAAATAGCTCCTCCGCCCCTCACCTCCCCAACAACCGCCCAGTCCACACCACGGAGGGCAAGCCAGAAGTCAAGCTTCACCTGTTTCCGATGTGGAAAGCTAGGGCACACAGCCAGAGTTTGCCGAGCAGTGCTCCTGGATCCCAACCCGACTGAAGCCCCCCAGCCTAATGTCCCTGCTGAGGGATGCACACCCCATGCCTCTCAGCCTTTAAACTCTTAAAGCCCATGGTAGCTGGGGCAACCATGGGCGTGCAGCAAGGGCCCCACCCACCTGTTGAAAAGGTCCACACCGAAGAGGAGACGCCCCTTGTAGGTCCCAGAAATGAAGGAAATGTAGAAGTCAATGGAAAGGAATGCAGAGCTCTCATTGACTCGGGCTCTCAGATAACCAGCATCACACACAGCTACTGGCAGAGCCACCCAGTCCTAAAGCAGAGGAAGCTACAGCCATCCAAAATTCCCATTGAGGGCGCAGCAGGCCAAGCTGTGCACTATCATGGCGTGCTCCTCATTGACCTGAAAGTGCTTGGGACAGAGTACACAGCTGTGCCCACCTTTGTTGTTCCTGATTCGGATTACTGCTCTTCAGTTCCTCTCCTGGTGGGAACCAATGTCATTCGGGCCTCCCGGAGCTACCTCCGAGCAGCCTATGGCCAACAGTTTCTCCAAAGGGTCAAAGAGCAGCATCCAGAATGGTATACGGCCCTGCTAAAGGTGGGGAGCGCTGAGCAAAGTGAAGTGCCTGACATTGTGGGTCCTGCTGTGTACACTGGGCACAAAATACGCATCCCTGGAGGGAAAGAAATGGATTTAAGGTGCAGGATCAAAGCTGGTCCTCGGAGGAAGACTTATACTGCCCTGATCGAAGGCCAGGCCACCTTGAAGCTCCCCCAGGACCTCCTGGTAGGTAAAGTCCTTGCAGATGTAAAGGGAGGCTGGGCCCCGGTCAGGGTGATGAATTTTTCCCAGCATGATCTTACAATCCGACCCCACACACATCTTGCTAATGCTGTCCTGGTGCACAATGTGGTGGAGTTTTATAACAAAAAGCAGGGCGAAGCTGGGAACAAAGAGGCATGTCTTAGTCTAGACCAAGTGGTCGCCAGCAGTAGTGTAGACCTTAGTGAAGCAGATGTGGAGAGTGAGAACCAGCGTGCTCATCTTAAGGAGCTGCTAGACAAGCATGCAGATGTGTTCTCCAGGTCTTTCCGACTGCCATACCGCAAGATACCTCCCTCCCAGTGGCAAGATGTCAGGCGGCTGTTGACGGAGATGGAGGCGTCAGGAGTCATCCGACCCAGCAAAAGTCCCTATGCCTCCCCCGTGGTGGTTGTGACTAAGAAAGACGGGTCATTAAGACTCTGTATCGATTATAGGAAGCTGAACTCCTGCAGCACCCGTGACGCATTTCCCCTGCCAAGAATTGAGGAGGCTCTTGAGTCATTGGGACAAGCTAAGTACTTCTCCACCCTTGATTTAACCTCTGGTTATTGGCAGGTAGAAGTAGCAGAACAGGACAAGCATAAGACAGCATTCAGCACTCCCATGGGGCTCTTTGAGGCAAATAGGATGCCATTTGGCTTGCAGAACGCGCCCTCCACTTTTCAAAGATTAATGACCTGCTGCTTTGGGGACTTAAATTTTACCCATCTCCTTATTTACTTAGATGACATCATAATATTCTCTCGTCGTTCAGTGATCATCTAGTGAGGCTGCAACTCGTCTTCGACCGGCCGGGGAGCATGGCCTGAAGCTCAAGCCCTCGAAGTGCCAGTTTGTGAGGAAAGAAGTGAACTACCTGGGTCACTTGGTTTCGACTAAGGGCATCAGGACTGACCCGGAGAAGATAGGTAAGGTTAAGGAGTGGCCGACCCCCCACCAACCGCAGAGAAGTGCTGCAGTTTTTAGGATTTGCAGGCTACTACAGGCGCTATGTGCAGGGGCACTCCTGCCTGGCAGCTCCCCTATACCGCCTCACTTCTGGTGACCCCAGAAAGAAGAGGAGAGGGGCCCAGAAGAACCTGGAACCTGACCTGCCTTTCCTATGGACGGCTAAATGTGAAGAGGCCTTTCAGTCCCTGAAAGAGAGATTGGTAAATGCTCCAGTGCTGGGCTACCCAGACTACAGTCTTCCATTCCTGCTGCAGACAGATGCGTCAAGAGAGGGGCTTGGGGCTGTGTTAGCGCAGGTACAAGGCGGAATGGAGAGAGTTATCGCGTATGCGAGCAGAGGTTTGAGCCCACCTGAGACGAGGTATTCTGCACACAAACTTGAATTCCTCGCTCTCAAGTGGGCAGTCACTGATAAGTTCCATGACCATCTTTATGGACGCAAGTTCTCTGTTCTTACTGATAACAATCCCTTGAAGTGCGTGATGACCTCTGCCAAGCTTGGACGACAGGCCAGCGTTGGGTTTCTCACCTGTCCATATTCGACTTTGACATCCAGTATCGGAGGGGACAGGACAACTCCAACGCTGATGCTCTCTCACGCATGTCCAATCAGGAGGTGACTGATGTCTTGCAGACCTGCCCCCAGCGAGTGAAGAGTGGTGGACCGAGGCACGAAGTGGCTCAAGCCACCCAGGAACCAGAGGAGGCCACAAGTGAAAGTGCAGCTGTGGAAGAGCCTGGCAGTAGTCAGTTGATGGAGTCCGGTGAGCCGTATGGAGAGGTGGGGATGGAGGCACTGCCCGCCATGACCACCCAGGAGATAAGGGCACGGCAGAAAGAAGATCCTGTCATCGGCCCTGTCTTGCACTTTAAGAGCAGGAACCAAAAGCCAAGCCGCAGTAAGAGGATGGAATTGGGCCCTAGTGGGGGCCTTCTCCTAAAAGAGTGGAGGAGATTAGTGGTGAGAAAAGGAATCTTATTCCGCTGTGTCAGGGATTGTCATCGAGGAGTGGTGGAGCAGCTAATACTACCAGAGAGGCTGCGGGCAGCCATCAGAACAGCTCTCCACGATGACTTGGGGCACTTAGGATTTGAGAGAACGCTACAGACGATAAGAGAGAGAGATTTTATTGGCCGAGAATGTTTCAGGAGATCAGAGCCTGGTGTGAGCAGTGTGAGAGGTGCTGCCTCAGAAAGACCCCCACCGCCACTGTCAGAGCTCCCCTTGTCAGCATCCATACCAGTGGCCCCATGGAGCTGATCTGCATTGATTTTTTATCTCTGGAGAAGTCAAAGGGCGGAATTGAGAATGTACTCATCATTACTGATCACTTTTCCCGGTATGCGCAGGCCTATCCTACAAAGGACCAAAAGGCGAGCACAGTGGCTCGGGTACTGTGGAGGAACTACTTCTGCCGTTTTGGGTTCCCTGCAAAGCTACATGCTGATCAAGGGTGTAATTTTGAAAGTGCAATTCTTGAAAAGAGCTGTGCAAGTGCACAGGCATCGTCAAAACCCACACAACACCTTATCATCCCCAGGGTAACGGGGTCACCGAAAGGTTCAACCGTACCTTAATGAACATGCTGGGGACTTTAGAGCCGCACTTGAAGCCTCGATGGCATGAACATGTGGAGGCCATGACACACGCCTATAATTGCTCACGACACCACTCTACTGGATACAGTCCATATTACCTGATGTTTGGTAGACACCCTCGGCTCCCAGTCGACCTGATCTTCGGCTCCCCCACCTCTAACAAGCCGGGTGGCTACACCGAATACGTTCAGGCTCTGCATGACTCGCTGACAGCGGCCTATGCCTTAGCTAATCAGACCTCGCAGCAGGCGAAAGAACAACAGAAAACCTACTATGACAAGAAAGCCAAGAGTGAAGACTTCAGCCCGTCAATCAAAGTCTGCCATGTGGAGGGGAAGCAGAAATTGGGAGACCGTTGGGAAGCTCGTCCTTATGTTGTGGTGAAGAAGCAACCTAGCTTGCCGGTGTATGTGGTGCGTTTGGAGGGTGGAGAAGCAGAGAGGGTGGTGCACCGTAACCTTCTTACCCAGTGCATGTTCCTCCCGGTGGAGCGAGGTAGTGGAGTGGTCCTGGAAGAAGGTCAGTCAGACAGTGAGGCATGGGAGGCCAGTCTGGAGTTGGACCCAGAGGGAGAACTAGCGGGTGGCTGTACAGTGGAAAGTGAGGATGGAGCTGTGTCTGGAACAGTAAGTGGAGAGGAGGAGCCCGCAAGCGCTGAGCAGGCAGATGTGGGGACAGACGAAATGAGTGGAGGAGAGGAAGTGCTTATGTCCCGTGGTGATGCCACCTCCACACAAAAGACCGACACTCCAAGGAGAAACCCAGAGAGGAAGCGGCTTCCCCCAGTAAAACTCTCACTTGAGTCCCAAGTCATGGAAAGTGTCCAGCAGAAGATAGAAAGAGGGAGAAAGCTGTGGCAAAGAGCCAAAGCACTGAGAGCGGCTGGACACGTGTAGGGCCACACCACATACACTTTGATCATAGCTCGCTACAAACACACTCAACACTTTTATTATTTTGTATATCTCTAGTTATACTGTACATGAGTTTTGGTGTTTGATCTGATGGCTGGGACGCCATCACTTAAAGAATGGGCGGATGTAAGGCAGTGTTTGTGCTGCGCCACTTGGCGGCGCTGTAGCCATTTTATTGATAGGAGTTTTGTCATTGTAATGTTTTTTGTACGTTCTGATATACCGTAGGGTTGATTCGCGTTTAGCTTTGTACGCCATTTTATCCTTAATGTGCGCTATCAACCTTATAGGTAAGCCACGTTATTTTGGTGCTGGAAAGAACATATGATTTCTAAGCTAAATATCACACTGAAGTTTGTTTTTGTGAGCTATACTGAATGTTAACACTAGAACCGCCGGGGGGCGCTGTATACCTAAAACCGCCACCGGGTAATATTTACCCGTCATTAGAATGCATTGATTTTCAAGCGTCACTGTCGCTCATTTATAATTCTGTAACTCAACTTGTATGAGAATATTGTCGATAGAATCTTTATGGATTAAAAGAATGAAACAAAAATATAATTCAACGACATTCTTTATTTATACAACACGTTTTATCCAACAGTTAATTCAGAAATAACAGAAAAAGAACAGCCAATTGAAAACGATGATCAAAAAGTAGTTATCCAGAGAAGATGGAAATTTAAAGACAACAGACTAAGAACGGATGATTAACCACAAAATAAATTTCATCACAACTACATTATCTAATAAGATTATTCGCAGAAAATAAACAGATGCAGAACCACACGTTAGAACAGGGCGTTTATCTCATCAGGTGAACACAAAACTACCGCTCCTTTGTTACACACACTTCTTGCAAACATTCGGCACTCTGGCTGTGCATTTCCCGCAAACTGCAGACCCACACTTGATGCACTTGCAGAACGTTTTGTTCTGTTTGCAGTAAGCTTTCACAGCGCAGGTCATCCTTCTCTGTGCTTCTGCGTCTGTGTCCGCTGGCACGTCTGGGACGACAACGCACGGTGACGCTCTCAACGCCATCCACTCTGCGCGTAGCTCCTCAGCAAGCTGAAGAATGAAGTCTCGTCTGGAGAATTCACTTTTCATGCAGCACCTATACAGCACCCATGCATTGATTGCTGCAAGATCAAGCATGTTATAAAAGACAGCAACAGGCCATCTCCGTGTGCCACCTTGGGATCGGTCGAGAGAGAAAGAGAGAAAAGGAGAGATGTTGTATAGTCTCTTTTCAGCCGTTTAGTTTAATTGCCACTAGCCTGCTGTGTATCAGTAGTTTGAAAATAAACATCATGCAGAGCGAGAATCTAACGTGCTGTCCCTGCTCGTTCATATTTGCGTGTTTCAAACGGAGTAAAAGTTCAAACAAAGTTATGTTGGTTATTTCAAACAAAGAAACACTAACAAATTCCAATACATTTATTTTATCTAACGAAAAATTAGACATACATTGATGCAAAAGGAGAATACAAGGTGCTTCTCCCCGTTGTTTATTTATAGACGCGCATATCGCGCATACCAAAGAACAAACACAGATACTGAAAATTGGTAAAATACATGATAAAATCATATTCAAATAGAATCCAAAATTCAGATAAGATTTTAAACTAACGAAAAAATATATTTTTATCATCTTTGCTCAACAATACAAGCCAGACTGCCATGTCAAACTCTCCAGGGCAAAACCTGCAAAAAGCGAGAGGCGCACACCTCACCGAACACAGCAGGCTGCTGGCAATGTGACAAAAACTCAACACAGACGACAAATATAAAATATAAATACTTGACATTTTACTCAAGGCAGTCCGATGATGATCCCTCAGATCCAGAGTCTTCCCAGGAGTGATCACTCAGTCCTGAAACTTCCCCACCATCCGAGTCTTCATCACTGAGTGCGTTCAGCATTTCTAATGCCTGCTGTACATTCATAAATCGCTTTCTTTGTCCTCTGTTAGCCATTTTTTTTTGACGGTCTGCGATATAAGATTACAGCGCCGCAGGTGACAGGTGGCATTGCCATAGTAATGTCATTTCTTCTACACTGGCGCGAAATCCACAGCGGGAAACATTTAGAGTGTCAGCATTACCCGATGGCGGTAATAGGTATAAAGTGTCATTTCTAGAATACAGAGAAATGTAAAAAGTTTTTAACAACACCTGGGCCTACACAACACACTTTTAGGAAAAGCCAAAGAAATACAGGCTTTAATATTTTATTGATATATAATTACACACATTTAAAAACCAGCACCGGGTAAAATTTACCCCGTGGCGGTTCTAGTGTTAAACTGTAAAGCTATTGAATGCTCGATAATTTGCATAACCAGCATTTTTGTTTCTCTATAAACTACCGAGTTGAATATGGCTAGTAATGAGATGTACTATGGTCATAGTTACTGGAATGTATTAGCATTTGTTGCACTAGCATGCAAGCGTTCTGATTAAGAACTGTGAATGTGCGCTATCAACCTTATAGATGCGGTGCTGGAGAATTAAACATCTCGCCACCATTCCGAACCCTATCGTCTCCGTGTACATTTATTCTGCGCACAACGGCCCGCCAGAAAAATCCAAGAACACAACGCAGAGTAGCAGCGGGTTGTTGGAGAGCGAGAGACAGGGCTACATAAAAAAAAATGTGAGTATGCTCTGTAAATATGACACAAAGGGCTCTAAATTCGTAGACCAGGTGCAGGCGCGGCGAATGGGGGGTGCGCCGCGCCAACGGGGTGTGTCCAGGCGTATGTTGCAATTTCGTGCCCGGCGTAGCCTGGCGCAAGTGCTCCTCTGTCCCGCCTCGGGCCCTCCTGCCGGCGCAAGTGGCAAAGAAGGCGTGTTTGGGTATAACACAGCCGAGTCAAATCTTCACCAATCAAATGAGCTCCTCTCCTCACCTTTAATGTGTTGGAATAATGAAGCCTCTGTCCTATGTCTGCATGATGCGTTAATGTTGCATTTTACTTTGCTGCTTCAGGCATGTTTTCTGCACCGCTTACGTCTATATTAAGCATTACGAATATGAGTTAGCTGGCTAGCTAGGGCATTCGCGAAATATTTCCATTAGTGAACTTGAATGGAATTTCAAAGCGAAACTACGTCAGATCATTCAAACTTATGAAGTTGGAATGAAATACGACGGTTGCTCATTTATTTCTTCTGCCTGCATCATTGGGAAGAGAAACGATGGATAGCGTGTTCCTATTATTACACCCTGTTGCTGCTTAAAATTTTGGGATTAACATGCATGGACAACAATGCAAGATACATTACACATTTATTTTCAATATGTGATCTTAACTCAGTACGAGATCATAGCAATAAGGCTGTATTCCTTTCCCCCACTAAAAACGATAAAACCTAAGTGACAATAAATATAGGCCTACTGGACAAAGAAAGTTAGGGATTACTCTGATTTTTAATATTGAAATATGATATGGAACATAATTTGAACTATCATATATTTCAAATTCGAAAATTGGGGTGATCCCTAATTTTCTTTGTCCAGTATAGTAGCCTAGTATTAAGCCGCTTGCACACTGGACGCGAAACGAATTTTTCGCACAACAGATTGCGTTGAACGCAGTGTCCACGTGTCCGAAAGTCTGACAGGGTTTTAATATATCTCCGTGTCCGACAGTCGATTATTGTTTTTAATTTCTCCAAATCTACTGAATTTTTTAGATATTAAAGGTGAATGTTTTGATAAGAGGGCTCAGTTCTTCAAGATGAGTACCGAGAATTTCAATCAATGTTTCTGTTTAAGCTCTGCTCAATAAAGTGAGTCAACATTGGCGCGGGACAATGTTCAATGCCTGTCGGACATTAAATGCAAAATACTCCGTGTCTGACAGCCAAAAAAAGAGGACGATTAGAACAGATTGATAACGAAATAAAGAATAAAAAAAACATTTTAACAACAAAACAGAACATCCAATGAACACTGCGATTTATTTATTTGCGGGCCATCTTTTTTGGATGCTCTGTATGTTGGTGATATATTTTTATTCTTTATTTCGTTACACATCTGTTCTCATACTAATACTTTTACTTTTTGCTGGCTGCCGTACATGGAGTATTTTGCATTTCGCCTTGGACAGTCTTGATCGTGCATGCGATGATTTATTCACACTGTCAATGGTCATGGAATTGATTTGCTCACTTGACTACAAGCACTATTTTATCTCCGGTGTGGAAATAAAGCATGAATCTGTTCGATCCATCTGACTAATTTTCAAAAGAGAGACCGAATAAAGACTGTTGTGTATCTTCAACGGAAGAAAACAGACGAATAAAAAGACCAAGAAAAGTCGATAGCTATCAATTTGCATTTTGTGAAGGTCGAACACAAATATGGCCAAGTTTGCACGTCTAATAATTCCTGGAATACTCGAAAAACTAGAACTTTTATGACTTTCGGACACGGAGATATATGAAAACCCTGTCCGACTTTCGCGTCTTTGCATTGACTTTGACTGTAATCAGTCATGGGAAAAATTCGTTTCACGTCCAGTGTGCAAGCGGCTTTACTGAGCACAGAACACAAGCATTATATATAGGCAGTTTGTGGTTGGCTGAGAAAGATGTGAAGTCGTTAGTTTGCATCACAGATTCAGCTGCGTTGATTAAGCCAGGTGGAGTTTCCATTACGCGTGCCAACCGCCTTTAATCTGACATCAGGACAATCGATATAGATACTACAATTTATGTCCTGATTCAGAGTTACATTAAATAGTGGTTGCTGTAATTATTTATTGCATTGAAATGTGCCTGACATTCTGGAAACCTGCCTGTGAGGTTTCGGTGGCGCAAAGACTGCGCGGTCAGCCAAATTACCACTGCACAGAAAGTAAACCAGGTTGGAGCTGGCGAGCTTTCTGCAACTTCAACTTCAAGAATTTTTTCTACAAAATTGTCACTGCATCTTGATGAATATGTGACACCTCCCCCTACTACGCCGCCACACCCATCTCGGCGCACGTCCGTCTACTAAATTGCCAAAGTGGCTGCGCACGGTGTTGTACCGCACGAAATTACCACTGCGCGGGCTGCACCGGACGAAATTACCACTGCGTGGGCTGCGCCACGCTACGCCACGCTGCGCCACCCTGCGCTGCGCCAAGAAATTAGAGCCGAAAATGCTGGTTACTTTGATGGATTTAAGAATAAGATCTCTTTTTTTTTGCAAAATAAACAGTACCTATTTCTTTATTTAACATGTCTTTTAAGAAAAATGTGAGTACATCCAAACTTTTGACTGGTACTGTATATCCGCACAAATTTTCCACCATTATTCTGAAAATGGCCACATTCAAAATTTGATAGTACAAACGAAGAGTTGGAATACAAAACCCATAAAGTCCACTCAACCTCATTTGTTTTAAATTGAGTTTTTTTTACTCAGCATATTATTTACTTCCATTTTACTTCCATTCATGTTTTACACTTTTACGTTCACCTGTTTGATTAGGAAATCTTCAGTTGTCAAGCATGACTTCCTGTTTCACAGGGGTATAAATATGACGTGACACAGGCCAAATTTCCTGTCATTTATCAGTATGAGAAAGACCTGGAAACACAGTAACATTGTGCTACGAAATGTTGTTGAGCCAAAGAAAGGAAAGAATCTAAGGTGGTTGAACGAATTAAAGTGGGAGGCTGCGGTTGCACAAGCTCGCCACTGGTGGAAAACTTATTAAAATCTTATTTTAAGTGGAGAGTACACGGATGCATGTAAAAGAGAATATTAGTGGAATTTTAATTTTCATTAGCAATGTAAGTTAAACAGCTTGGTAGGAGTATTATCTTTTGCGGAATAATGGTGAACCAGAATATAATCTGCATGTAAACGAAGTCAGCACTGAACTCACAGGCAAACTATGGTCAAGCTAGCCAAGAACAGTCTGCTTCATTCTACTCAGACAAGAGACAATGTAAACTGAGGGGACAAGAGGTATCCTTAAAGTGGCACCGACATGAATTTTAAACCCATAAAAGACAATAGTTTTTATGTTTCCGGATATTTTTCCTGTCATTTGATACCAAATACACAAAAATCTGTTCAGCGAGTTGGTTATAATAAGCTTTTTTATTCTGTGTATTTTGCCTCCCGTGGATCAGTTTCATATTGCACGAGGCCAAGTTCCACTTTGTACTCGCTGGCATGCGTGACGTCACATCAGTGTAGTGTGTGCGTGCGTGTGTCTCCAGAATGTCAATCACGTAGCTAACTTTAACCTTGCCGTTTAAAATTAGTGTCCCTATGCCTATAATAGGATCTGCAAAGCCAGTTAGACTATAAGTAAATTGTGGGGTTATTGGCTAGTTAACACAATATCAAAACATCAACAATTAACATTATTGCTAGAATGTAAGAGTAGTAGCATGCTGGCTACCTATGGGTCATACTGTGATCTGTGGCTAGCTGGCTAGTCTCTGCTGCTTTCGCATGAACAAGGATAAAAGGATGTCTTGTACAGTAAATCTCGCGAACGTACTTTAATGCATTTGGTCTCTAGATATCAAGTCTCTGAAGCTTATTATTGAATCGTTTAGTGAACATCAGTAAGTAGTGGTCGGGGACGTCTAGTGGATAATGCATTTGTAGGCGAATAGCTGCGTCGACCACAGCTAACAGTAACCTTGGTCACCTTATAATTGCTGCATGGTATAAGTAAATCAGTGTTTTACTAACTTATTGCTTAAATTGAAATGGTTGGAACCATTTACTGGTAGGGGAAGCCAGAGCACAGTGAATCGGAAAAATTATTTAGTTGATTTTCTCATACTGTTTGTAAGCAAGCTTGCCATTATGTACTGAGCGTTAAGGGGTGGGTGTTGTGTATATACACAAGGCATCAGATCCAGGCCACTACCGTCACATTTTTGGCGAGACACATTTTTTTTGAAAAGATCCAAGTGATTTACTGTGCCCCGGTGCCAGGGTAGGGTGAATCAGTTTCCAGGGCACAGTGGATCACTCTCAATAAAGTGAAGTGAATTCCATTCATTTAATTTTACCAAATGTATTTAAACACTAAACCTTGTTAAAGGTGCTGCACAGGCTTTCTCATAATAGATGAACAAAATTACTGTATGGGTATGACATCTGCAATGAGCCTGGGTGAGCACACTGAACTTCTTACTTCTAAAATGAACCAAACAAATGGCAGACATCACACATCAGAAGACAGACAGCTTCTGGCTGTTGCCAGTGTGAAATCACTTGCCAGCTTAATCAAAAATCAAAAACTACCAATGGGTCATGGTGAACACACTAAACTTCTAACTTGTAAACCATCCTGACTGTGATTGCAACTGTGCCAAGCCTATAGCAGAGGACATAACGCAGGGCATCCGAGTAACAATCGAGGTCCACTGGAAATATCAGGTTTCGAGCAACCCTAGCAGTAACACCATGTACAAGTGGCTTAGGCAATCTCACCATGATATCCTCATATGGGACCTCTGAAATGTCATCTACTGAGGGGAACACGAAAGTTAAAGTCTTTGGTGCTTTGCGCCTCAAGAATCGTACATCAAATATTGATTAATTGTCATCTTCTTCTGCATAGTTACATTGAATTTGACCTGCGCACATCACCTGGGTTTTTTAGTTCTGAACTCAACCAAGACAAACTCATCTGGTTGTAAATCATCAGCACTAGGCAGTTCAAGATTCTCCAGCTGTTGCTCTTCATGTTCATCGTATTCAGAAGCATCATCATGATCCGAGGCCACCCATTCTTATCTTCTCTGCTCTCACTATTGTCATCATGTTCAGTCTTACTCTTACCACCTTCAGTGCTTAGTTTCAGCCTTTTGGGTTTTCTACCTCCTTTTTGCTGTGACTTGCCCTTCTTTTGCTTTTGTTTCCGAGCTTCTTGGGCTGCCCTTAATTGCTCTTTCACAGGGGTATCAATGAGGATGAGGGACTTTCCCTTCCTGTTCCCTCCCTTTCTCTTACGAGGCCCTGCCTTTGGAAATGGGCTTATATCCTCAGGCCGCACAGGGGTGGAGGAGTTCGGAGAGACTAGTTCACCTGTGCTTGTGGACAGTGTCGATGCAGCTGCAGGCTCAGGCTCACGGACACTTGACGTAGATGCAACAGGCTCAGGGACACGACATAGATGCAACAGGCTCAGAGACACTTGACGTAGATGCAACAGGCTCAGGGACACTTGATGTAGATGACACTAGCTGCTCCTTAGGGAGGCTTGGTGTAGGCACAATTGCTGATGTTGCTGAGGCTGTAGATGTTTGGGGATCTGGGGCTGGCTCATCCTCAAAGTCTCTGTGAGTGATGTAAGCACAGAGAAAATCTCCATCTGTGAAGATATTTGGGTTGTAGGGATGAATGTCCGTACACTTGAAACCAGACACAATGTTTCTTGGAGTGAATACCAAGGGGTAGGCAGAGCCCACTATTTGAGCAATGTCATAAATAGTGATTGGTCATCCAGGATGGTTTACCATGAATGCGTCAGCTGCCCCATTGAAGGCAGACTTAAAGGGGACCTATTATGCTGATTCTTCTTTTAATACATATAAGTAATGTTATAATGTTGGATGTCCATACTCAACCTCTGAAAAGTTTCTAAACATAAGATACAGGGGTTTTGCCGTAATGCAAGAATGTGATTTCGTGAACGTGATTTCCTCTCTGAACAGCTCGTCCCGAGATCTTCACGAGATCTGGGCAAAACCTGACATCAGGTTGTGCCGTCCAATTAATACATACCTAACCAGAGCCAATCACGGCGCTGGACCTGCCCACACCAGAAAGTATTCTAGCAGGCACAAACAACCGCGGATCATACTATGCCTTAGTAGTGTCTACACTTTTGGAAATACAAAAGAAGAACCGCAGATCATTTGAGGTGCAGTTTTGTCAGTATCTCTCCCAAAGCTGCTTGTCCGTTTATTTTTGGACGCGAAGAAAATGACCTATTTCTCTTCGAAAAGATTATGCCGCCAGAAATCAGTGGGTAGCTTTTTTGTTTGCTGGCAGCAAACAGCCATGGCCAAAGGGAACGTTAGCATTTCACCAAAGACAGCTTTGTCAATAATTTGACGCTGGATTAGCATTTCAGCTGCTTCTCAAATCTGAAGCAGTTGCATCGATCAAGTGCTCGGAGCCACAAGCTGTAAGTAACGATATAACAGCAAATAATGTAAATTAAGCTAACGTGTTACGGGTGGCTAGCAGGACCGCTAACAATCGTAAGCACTAACAACTGGCCTCAAAAGCAGGCTTTGTAAAATATCTGAAGATAAAGCCTGTATTGGTCGCGACTGTCCGTGACTCACAGACGCGGAAGCTGTAAGTTGCTTTTACAGCATAAGCCTACCTAACTGATGGCCTGTTGATTGTGGCTGTAGCACAGCGGCTAACATAGCCAAGTTACTGTTGCTAATGTTTGTGTCCTTAATATGCAAGAGTAATATCAGGGGAAATTCAACAGAAGGTGTGTGAACGTAAACCTCATTTGAAGCTAACTTTTTATGCTTGTTTGTAATTTGGATGCTTGGTACAACTGTCCATGGTAACGGAACTTGCTGTCTGTAAGACCTGTATTGCAAGGGTTTGTCTCTGTGGTTGTTATGAATGCTCAGTTACCAGCTACTGCATGTTTGTTCGCGTGCTGTGCTACTTAAAAATGCTCCTGGTTAAAGAGGAACTATGTCAGTTGGTTGGAAATCACTCGCTTCTTGGTTGTTTGGTGCTTTTTTTGCCTTTCCGCAGCTCCCCCTATAGTTCCGGTGTGCAAATTTCACACAACTGTAGTAAAAATCTCACGGCAACCACCTCCTCCACCCCCCCGTCCATGTGCATTTGTTTACAACGAAGCCAGCGAGAAGGCAGTCCTGAAGCGATGTCTACCGAGGTTTGTAACCATATATATCACAAGTTTTACGTTGTATATCTGTCATAAACAAGACAATTACGGGAAAAAGTAAAAGGCTAAGGATAACTGCGGCTTTTTTGTCTATGTTTTCTGAGTTTTATTTTTCCTTATCACCGATATTTATCAGACGTAATGTTTTCGTAGCACGCTGTCATTCTTTCCTTTATAATATTGACTGGGTTAGGCTATGAGAGTGAGTGTATTTTACATTTCATTCAATGTCAGAGAAGATGAGTCAACATAATATAAGCCTACACATTGTGCACTGTCTTTGCTCGCTGACTACTTGTGGCTAATGCACTGTATGTACTCAAAATAGTTACCTAAATGAAATAATGACGGGGGTCCATGCAACGACATTGCAGGAATCAGCTTCTACCTCAGCTTCCTCTGAGTTTGCAGCTCAGGCACTTGGCACAAGCACAAGGCCCAAAACTTCAAGGGGAAGAGGCGCAAGGAGGAGGAAGGGCAGAGACCTTGGCTCTGCTGACAGGAGGAGACTGCAAGAGCTGCAGGAGAGGCGCACAGCCGAAATGAGGGTTTGTTTGTTTGTTTGTTTAGGCAACACAATAATATTTGAGATACACTTGGAAATTTATCAAACACATTTAGAAAAAAACAACAACTTGTTTTGTGTTGTAGGAAGGACTTCATTCTCTGGAGCCAGGACAGAGGGATGCACTCCTGGAACAAGTCATGGACTGGACACCAGGACTACTTTTTGATGTACTGTCATTATTGGAGGAACCCCAGCACCCAGACCCTGACAACACAGCTCTACACTGGTGTTGCTGCACGCGCTGTAGGGAAATGGACACCCACATTGAGAGAGTATGCTGTCGCCAATCTCCTGAGAACTGCATCAGCACCATGGCCTACATGGCATATTATATCGTGGATGAGGGAGTCTTACGGCTGGCCCGTGCAGCGTGGAACGATATCTTCGCCATTGTGGACAACCAGGAGCCAGGGAATGAACAAAGGCAGTTCAGACATACTGCCTATAGACAGTTTGTTCTGTGGCAGCATGGTCGGCTGGGTGTGGGCAACAGAGTCGTGATCCCGAGCTGCTGTGTCTGGAAGATCAGGGACCACTTTCCAGATCCAAGGAGGCATTACACTGGTTTTAGAGTGCATCGCCTAGTGTAAATTGTACATTTAATGTAAATAGTTTTCAGTTTTTTTTTTTTGGTTGTTCTTTATAGTAAATATGTATACTTTTCCATTATATATTTAATATTGTTTTTATGTCAGACCAGTTTTATAAATAGTTTTCAGTTATTTATTTTTTAGTACTGTACAATAAATACAGATGCTTGTTTGCCTTAGACATTTCCTATTCTTTTTATGTGAGGCCTTTTCTATATGTAATAGAATTCATTATACTTTCTACATGAACCTGAAGAAGCTGAAACAAACATTTCTTTGAATTTTTTTTATTTGAATAAATACAGCTTTTTCAAGTGACAGTGCTTCATGATTCCTTACAGTGACACGGTGACACAACAGTGTGAACAAAAGCAAAAGTTCCACAAACTCAGTCTTGAGTGTTCTAAGGACCTGGGTCCCCGCGCGCAACGTGTTGCTGCACGAGGTCAGATGTGGGTGGTTCTGGGGCAAGCTTCCGGGGGGTGGTTTGCTGTTCCGGGGCAAGCTTCCGGGGGGTGGTTTGCTGTTCTGGGGCAAGCTTCCGGGGGGTGGTTTGCTGTTCTGGGGCAAGCTTCCGGGGGTGGTTTGCTGTTCCGGGACAAGCAAACCAAGCCGTCTTGGGTCGTCAGGCCTTACTGATGATTTACGGGGAAGGCCTGTCCCACTTCTTAGTCTCCTGGCAAGAATGGCCTTCTGTAGCTCAGGGATGTAGGTGTACTTCTTCTTTTCTTTTACCGTGTGCACACTCCAGGTCTTGGATTTCTTATTGTATGATCTTTTGTACCTGGACAGTAAAAGCAATGTGTTTTAATCATTTCCCAAAGGTTTGTAAATTAATAAAAACAATGCAAGGTGACCACTATTTATAACTACTACAGCATCAACTTACATTTTGTGTCCATCCTGGTTGCGCGCTGGCAGGCGTCGGTTGTGTCTGTTGTAATCGATTGCAGCAAGCAAAGTCCGGGTCTTGTAAATGAAGGGGGTGTAGGCCATGTGCTTCGCTGCATACATGAGGATATGATTCTGGAAGCTCTCCAAATCCGAAGTGGTCCTGTGTTAGGGGTAGAGGGAGGGGGATATGAGAATAAATTATCACCACTCAAATCCAGCCTACTCTCCTAAAATAGAACGATGTGCAAAAACACCACTACAGGCAACTAGTAAATAAGGAATTCAGCCCAGTATGTGTCCTAAATATTACATTTTACAAGAAATATGACTAATGTTTGAAGGCAAGACTAAAAATGCAAATAATGTTACCACGACAGTAGATGCTTACCTGAAGTTTATGAACTTCTTGACCTGGGTCAACCACCTCTTGTCTAGCACGATTGCCGTCAATGCCTGGTGAGCTGCTGAACCTGTAATCACATCAACTTTCTGAGTAAGGGACTGCATTCATTCATACAGGGGGCTTTATTCTGCACATAATAATAATAATAATAATACATTTTATTTATAGCCACCTTTCTAAACACTCAAGTTCACCATACATTGAGTAAAAATAGTGCAGCACAAACTGTAAGAACAATGGGTAGTAAACAAAATGAAAAAATCAGTTTAAAATTAGACAGAGTAGTTGAAATGATAGGGATAAGGCAGTTTTGAACGGGTGGATTTTGATTTTAGATTTGAAGTGTGAGAGTGAAGTGATGTTCCTGAGTTCCGGTGGTAAGCAGTTCCAGAGACGGGGCGCAGAGCAGCTGCATGCTCTGCTACCCATGGTAGTGAGACGAGCAGGTGGGACAGTCGGGTGGATGGAGGAGGATCTGAGAGTGCGGGAGGGAGTGGCAACGTGGAGGAGGTCAGACAGGTAGGGAGGTCAGACACTTGTGTAATTTGAAAGTACCTTGCTCGATCCAAGGCTTGTCCCGACTGTCTTCTTGTAATGGCTCATGCTGACAGCAACCAGCGGCCCAAGAATGTTCATCACGGACATGGTGTAGCACACCAACCCACATCATCTGCAGAACAGGAATATTGTATTTATTTATTTTTATATATCACACACAGTCTCAAAACACATCTGTCAGCATGAGCAGGATGCAAATGTTTTCTCAAACATACTTTGAAGTGCTCCTCTGCAGACGCTTGCTTGCTGCAAAACCAGAAGTGGTTCACGATGTCCCTTATCCACACCTGGATGGCAGTTTGATTTTTCACTGCTCCAGCCTAAATTGAAATAACAAAAACACAAGCACTGTCAATATGCAGCTCTCAAATAGTTCTTTCTGCCAGAAAGTCAGGAGAAGCCACTGTGTGGAAGATTTATTCATTTTCTCACTGCTAAGAATACACTGCATGAAGTCAGTGAAAAGGAGCACCACTTTACTGCAGTTGTTGCCCGACAGGAGGATGTTCGTGGAAAGCATGAAGTCGCCGCCCTGCATGCCAAATTTCAGTGTTGGCTGTGAGTTCCATGTCCACAATGGGTGTCCAAAGGGGCATAAATAATGTAAAGAAAAGAGAATTTTATGTACATAAAGTAAGACATTTAGCATTCAAAACAAACAAGCTCTCAGTGCCATCCACCAACTACACTTATGCCATTTGTATGCTAATTGACTACGGTCTTCCCTCCTATATAATTCAAATGAGATAGGGGAGACGGTAGACAGTTAGCATACAAATGACATAGGTGTGGTTGGTGGCAGGTTCCACTTCTCACAGAGAAGTAGGATAGTTGCTTATTCTTACCCATTCCAGAATTACTCCGGTCCCCCGAGGTTTCAGTGTCACCCGAAATGGCTGCTACCAGGGCATGCTACTCCAGACAGTTTGTCCACATGGTTGCACTTCTGGTTTTGCAGTCTCAAATGCATTGCGAGTGCAAGGAGGTTGTCATTGTAGGTGATGTTTGCTTTTTTACTGACCAGGTCTTCGTCTGAAAGCGCTTTTTGTTTTTCAGGAGCAAAGTGATATGGCTGGTCTTGAGGATCGGGCATTTCAAAATCCAGGACAGCTTCATCTACAATTATTTCCTGCAGCTTCCTTGTTTTGTCACCAACAGTTCTGAACAAAGAAGACAATTATGCATAGATTAGTGATCACAGGATTCAAATTAATCATGACATAATTTATTGATTCGAGTGAGCTAGGCATCTTTATTTTCACCCAACAACAGGAGCAAGGAAAATATACCGTAGGTGAAGAGTGGGGACAAAATCCCCATCTGAGCTGTCCCCGTCTTCCAAGCCCAGATCATTTGGATCTGCCCAGAATTTGTCTAACTCAATGCTGTGCATGAAGAACATACAAGCACGTTAGATTTGAGGGGTAGGTCACTGTGAGTGATCAAAAGACTGCTGTGCTGTGTTAGTACTTACACTGTGTTCCTCAAACTGCTGGACTCCTCCTCATCGGGAGAGTCGCTCTGTTCTTCCTCGGCAATACTCGGAGAGTGCATACTACACAAAAAAAAAAATATATATATATATATATATATATATATATATGTTACAAATTTTTTTGATTCAAATTTATTCTTGCACAAATGACACACAGTAGGTTACCATTTACCCTAAAACAATTTTTTTTTTTCGAGATATTTTTTGACAAATCAAATTTATTCTTGCACAAATGACACAGTAAGTTGACATAAGGCTGTAAGAAGTGCAGTAAACAATTTTTCAAGAAATAGAATACTTTTTGGTATTTTTTTTGACAGATTTACAAAAAGGCCATGTCCAGAGTATTCATACCCTTTTCTCACAGATTTTTTGTAATTGATGGCAAAGCCTTTATTCCGCGGATTACAGTTTCCTGACCAACCGCACTCGAGGGGACCTGTTTTCGGGTTCAACGTTCACCGTGTTTTTTTTTACGCCCAAACAAAAGCCCCATCTCTGTGCCTAAACAGCTCCATCTTTGTTTCATCGTCTATGACATTGACAGCCAGAAGCTTGTATCTTCATTCAGGTGAGTTTTGCGAAGGCTAGACGAGCTCTTGTGTGTCTGGGTTGGAGAAGTGTAAGTGGTGTGAGAAAGGTGAAGTGTTCAACTTGAAAAACTGTCCCAACGGTCAAACACGGTGGCGGGAGTATAATGCTCTGGGGTTGCTTTTCAGCTTAATGGGCCCGAAACCTTGTTAAAGTGAATGGCATCATGAAACAGGACCAGTATATTCAGATCCTCAGTGAAAACATTTCAATCCAATCGAAAAACTTGGTCTTCGCAGGAATGGATCTTCCAACAGGATAATGATCCTGAACACATGGCCAAATCTGTCAAGAAATGGTAAGTGGACAACAAAGTGAACATTTTGGAGTGGCCAAGCCAGAGCACCGACCTCACGCCTATCAAAAATCTGTGGAGGGAACTGAAGACCAAGGTCATGGCAAAGAAACCCTTAAACCTTAGGGATCTGGAGAAGTTTGCCAAAGAGGAGTGGGCCAAAATCCCCGTGCAGACGTGTAGAAACCTTGTGATCAACCACAGGAAGCGTTTGGAGGCTGTAATCGTGAATAAAGGCTTTGCCATCAATTACTGAGAAAAGGGTATGAATAATTCTGGACATGGCATTTTTTGTAAATCTATCAAATAAAATACCAAGAAGTATTGTATTTCTTGAAAAATTGTTAACTGTACTTCTTACAGCCTTATGTCAACTTACTGTGTCATTTGTGCAAGAATAAATTTGATTTGTCAAAAAATATCTCAAAAAAAAACAAAAATTGGTAGGGGTATGAATAATTTTGGGCGCGACTGTATATATATATATATATATATATATATATATATACATAAATAAAACAAATGCATACATACTGTAAAAGACAAATCTTGAAGATCACTACATTGCAGACATGGAATTCAAACTCACCTTGAGTCTAGAACAGCAACCTCTCCAATCTCACCCTCTCCAAGCAGAGGCTGAACACCAAGCTCAGCAACAACAGCAGCATCTCTGAAAAGAAAATACCATTCAAAAATCACTATGTGCAATGTAATGAAAGCCAGGGTGAGTAAAGTCTTGGAGAGAAACATACTTGTCATGGTCTGAGTCCTCAGTGATGCTTGACACTGGTGGCAGTGGTGGTCTGGAGTGCCCCTTGCTTGGTGTTGAAGTTGTTTGCCAGCGCTTGTAACTAAAGTAAATAGAAAATGCAGACTTTTTATAGCTTCGTGTCTTCATATTATAGTGTGCTTTATTATGTAGCGTGTCTGCAATGCAAAAGCCTGGTGAGGGTGAGAATAATGAATACTCTGGTGGTGGAAATAGTGAAGCCCAGGTGAATATAAAGTGTTTTTGGGGCAGCATGGCTCAGCAGGTAGAGCGGGTGATCTAGGAATCAGAGGGTTCCTGGTTCGTTCCCCGGCTCCTCCAGAGAACGTGTCGAAGTGTCCTTGAGCAAGACACTGAACCCCACACTGCTCCTGATGTGCAGGTTGGCGCCTTGCATGGCAGCCTCCGCCATCAGGGTGAATGAGAGGCATAACTTGTAAAGCGCTTTGGGGTCATGTCATGTGACTAGAAAGCGCTATATAAATGCAGTCCATTTACCACTTACCATTTTTACACGGCCTTTTTACACGGCTTGGAGATACAGGAAAGCTACTAATGTTACTCGAGGCATTCCCACATCGAGGCGTGTTGTAACACGCTCTTCTAGTTGCTCTTCTAACGAATCTTGAACTACACAATGTAAATAGCGAACTGCACAAAACTCACAAAACCTAGATTCGGCTGACAAAGTTATGTGGCGCATAGTAAAATTGCACTCCTGGGGCAGAAACAGGACGATGTAGTAAAATAAATAAACGTACAGCTACGTGACAAACAAACGTGTTTATCGGTCACTATGCTAACATCTCTGCCAGCTAACAAGCATCAAGCACCACTCATACAATAATCGTGCAAAGGCCTTTACAAACAACAGCAAACATGAAGAGTGGGCAACGACATATGAATACAAGGAATACATACATTTTTTCACAATGATACTAACAAGTGCAACAGCAACAACGTCAGGTCGGCATCTGATTTGCATGCTTTGTTCTCCTTGAGCTCTCTCCATTTTGAAAAAGCTCGACCAAGATTGACTCGTGTCTGACTTCTCGCTCGGTCAGACGCTTGTTTTCTCTTCCTCACCTCCTCTGACAACGGCTACCTCTTCTTTTTCGCTGGCTCCGCCATCGTAACACCAGTGAACAGAAGCTGTCTTCCTTTTATTACTAGCCGGGGAGTGTTTTTGTCTCGTACTGCCATAAAGCAGTTCGTTCCTCGCGATAGCTCCATCCAGCGATGAGATTTGGGACACCGGGGCGGCGGACCTGATCTTGCATGATTGGTTTTCAGCCAAGATACACTAGGGGACGGGCAGATAAGCCCCCTTCTCCCCATAACAAGTCACTTAACCATCACAGTGACTCCGAGGCACAATAATTACGGCTGAAATCCTGCATAGTTCCCCTTTAACTTATATGCCATAATTCTGATCAGTATGCTTGTGTTACTTCGGTAAGCGTCAATGTGGCAGTTTCATCATAACGTTGCCTGATTGTAGCCACTACAGTTGAAGCTAACCGGAGAGGTGTTGTATGTGTCTGCAAAGTTGGGCTGAAAAGGCTGCAGTTAGACCAGACGCAGGTTTTGCAGAGCTTGGGATACGTGTTTGGATTTGTTTACACTTGCTTGTGATCGCTTCACTTATCCATGATCGGGATCAGCCGGATACTTCACCAATATCTGGGCTAGCTCTCTGATGCTACCGCGGTGAAAGCAATGCGAAATGCACAAGCTCTAACGTGTCTGGTATAACAAACAATTTCTCTGCATTACTGTGCCGTAATCTCATCCCCCTTTAGAAATTGTTCTGGCTAATAAAAAGCTGAAAAAGGTGGAGATTGAATAGGAGATTCTTTCCTGTAGAAGTTATCGATTCGCTAGCTCCACATAAGGAACTGTCCACGCTAACTGTACGGTCTGTTAAACCCGTATTATGTTCATAACATAACCGGAGCTCTCTCTAGCTGTTGCGTTCTATCCATAAAGCTGCTTTCACACCGAACGCAAAACAAATTTTTCGCGCGACAGATTACATTCAAAGTCAATGCAAAGACGTGAATACACGCGTTATGGGCGCGTTAAGCCGCTTCCACACGGACGTGAAATGAATTTTTCGCGCGACAGATTACATTCAAAGTCAATGCAAAGACAATGCATTGACTTTGAATGTAATTCTCGCGCGAAAAATTTGTTTCGCATCTGGTATGAAAGCGGCTTAACGCGCACACTTGCCGCGAGCAAACACTGGTCATTCCGAGGCAATAAGTAAACCATTACCATGGGCAATTTCCGAAAAGGCAATTTAGCCTGGAGCTTTCGCCCCTGCGTCATATACCAGCGCAGAAGCTGTTCGTTACTCCACGCTAACGACACACCACAGTTATGCACATGAACCAGCAGGTCTTTATAATACACACCTAAGCAGTCCATAAGTTGTTAGTCCACTTTTTGCTGCTCCTCACTGTCCATGTTTCCCTCTAAACTCAGACCCACCGTATTTCTACGGTCTCCGGTCTACACTTGGGTATGTCGACCTGTCCTACAAATGCGTCTGTATGGGGTGGATTCTAGCTTTCCCTCAATCCTAGATATAGAGTGGAAACACCGGTGTACTCACCATGCTGTAGGTAGATAGCAAATTCGAGCTTGAGCTGCCAGACTTTCGCACTGCATCCTCCACTTTCGCCGCTGCGTTTATTAGAAGTTCATTTCATTAGATCTATACACATGTACAGCGTTTGATTGCGGAATTTCCCTGCCGATTCCTTAGCTCAGATGGCAGACGCGTCTCACGTTTCACTTTAGGGAGGTGGACCCGGAAAACTGTGTTCTGCCGAGTCTCGCCCAGCTCCGCACTCCACAGAGCTGGCCAATCAGAAGAAAGTGGGCACACAGGGAGGGGGGGCCATAGCGGAAGAGCAGCCCAAACGAGGTGCTTCAGGCAGAGACTGCAATGGACTACAAATGGGGTTTTTTGAGGATGGCAGTATGAGCTAAATAAGGACCGTTTTTTGGACTTTGAACGATCAGGAGTACTCTAGGGGAGTCCAAGATCAAAATATAAACTTGGAGATGCAGCATAATTGGTCCCCTTTAAATGGCCCATACACTGCACGGTCCAGCGGCTGCAACTTATGGCTGCAGTGTGGAGGTAGGGTTAACAAGACCACCCCATGATCCTTTGCCAGGTCGATGCATTCAATGGACAAGTGCGTGTCATGGTTATCAAGTATGAGTAGTGCGGGTTGTTCCCGTGAACACTAGGTGAACTTAAGGGGACCTATAGCTAAGCAAATGCCAATTTTGGTTCAAAATTTTAGTTTTGAGGTAAGAACTTGAAGTGGTTCTTCAAACAGTCCACTTACAGGACGTATATTCACTTTCTGCCTAATTGGTCTTAAACTTGCTCTAAAATTGCTCTGAAATTACACTTTTATGCTAAAAAGCACTTTAAAACCTTGATAAAATTGATCGCAAAAAATACAGATTTCTCAGCAACTGTACATCCAATTAACTACATATTTGGCGCTTGTCCTCATTTTGTGATGATCTATGCCTGTACAGAGCTCTTTTTGCAATATGTACCTCTGAATATGAGTAAATCAAAATATGCACATTTAATTAGCTGTTTCCTGCCAAAATTGATTTAGGGGGGTCAAAATCAACACTAGAACATAGAAACCTGGAAAAAAAGCTCTGTAGTGACATTAGGAATGTTTTTTCCTTCACATTATAGCTGAAATTATAACCAAATACTGTTTAGTTATCTATAACTGTGTTTCTCTAAGTATCTATATATTCATTAAAACATCTGTTGCCATGGCAACCACTGATGTGATGCAACAGAAACTCAGTGTTTTAAATTGCAATTTCTAATAGAATTATTTTGATAATAATTCTTAGTTTAAAAAGTGAATATCTTGGAAAAATGTTTGCTTAAATGTAAGTCCCTTTAATGAAATGTTTAATGTACAACTGTACAAAACAAAGTTCTCAGTCGTCATCCAGCCACTTTGATGTGCAGATCCAACACTGGCGGGGCTCCATGTCGCATTCTGTCCTTAAAGTGGACACGCGGGAAAATCATGAATGGGGGGACAGCATTGCCCACCGCATTGATCGTGCACTGCAAAGTTACCAAGGTACCCCTCTCTCCGGAAGTTATCTTCCCGACCTGCTTCATTTTCCTCAGGGTAACAACTCTGTTGCCTGTAACCCTTTGCACTGTAGAGCATCCTGTTTCATCTGCGTTGTACATGTCGTTTGGGGTGAATTCGTATCTCTTAAGAAGCGTCTCAAAGTTCTTGAAGAATTGTCCCATGTTTGTTTTATTAAAGCTGGTAGCATGTGAAAGGCTAGTTGCTTCAGGGTGACGCAATGATAACTCTGGAAATTGTTTCAAGAAACAAGAAAACCAGTCCTCACCCGCGCGCTTATTTTGCTCCCATGTTGCAGGAAATTTCTTTTTGCTCCGAACTGCAAGCTCATAGGCTAACTCCCTGACTTGTTGGCTAGTCAGTCCACACTGAATTTCTGCGGCTTTAACG
The DNA here is from genome assembly GCA_029692085.1 of Gymnothorax javanicus. Lineage (NCBI taxonomy): Eukaryota > Metazoa > Chordata > Actinopteri > Anguilliformes > Muraenidae > Gymnothorax > Gymnothorax javanicus. The sequence goes on along the minus strand of CM056193.1, from coordinate 103,424,471 downwards.
AGATAGTCCTTCAAAACCTTAATGCTGTTGCAGCTGTTCGGATACTTATCCCATCAACAACCACATTTTGCTCGGCTTGCTTCATCATTTGTTTATCGGTATTACCGATTTTCCTCTCACCACTCTTTCTGTTTCGGACCATGTTAGGGCTAGGTGTAATGGTTTGCTCCTTACAGCCCCTCCCCTTTCACATTCTTTCACCACCACCTTAATGTGCCACAGGTGGAGCCCATTAGGGTGGAGGTGTTACCAGAGTATTTAGGGTTGGCAGGTGTCAGCTCTGGTGCCTCTGCATTTTACTCCACTCCTTTGTCGATGGGAATGTTTGCTGCTCCCTGAGTATTTTTGGCTGCTGTTTGGTATTTTGTTTTATATTAAATTTATTTATTTTTCTCTCAGCCTTGGCTTTTGAGTCTCACTTCTTCCTAGGCCTATGGTCCTAGAGCCCGCCGAATTTCCGTTGGCATCCGGCCGGAAGAAAACCATGACACTAGGTTTCCTGAAAAAAAAAAAAATAGTAATAATGAACGCCTTTCATATTCATAGGCACAGAATGACTTTTGGACTGCTAGATAAAAATCTTACTGAATTCTCTTCATTAAAAAGGAGTCAGGTCCTCGTATCTGATCAAATACCACACTGGGGCACAGTGAATCACATGGTCGGGGCAGACCACTGTGCCCCATGTGCACTCATTGACCTAAACTGCCTCTCCTGGTTCATGCTGCTTTTATTTCATATTACCCATTATTACCCATTCAGTAATAATGACAAATAAACACGTTAACTACTGCATCATGTTTTGATTTATATTTCTGGGTGGTCTAAAGGATATGGCCTACAAACTGAATTGGTAGAAATTTACTTTTGATGCCTAAAAACATACTTTACCTTGCTATTTTGTAAGTAGTGATCCTGAAGATACCAAGTGAGCTTTGTTGGATGGGGAGTCCCCAAACACAAAAAGTGATGACGTCATTTTGGTATTCCCCCTTGTCAGTTCTAAAAAAAAAATGCCCTGATTCACTGTGCCCCGGCTTCCCCTATTGTACATGGCTAATTGCTTTTGCAGCAAAATAATTGATTGTAGTAGTGGGGTAGAATTCTGTGTCCAACTTCCACTTCTTCCAGCTTTTTTATTTGCCAGAACAATTTTAAAAGGGACATTCTAAAACACTTAACGTGAAAAAAATTTAACAAGGCTTAATGTACCAAAACAGCAACCGATAAGCACCAAATTCCTCTCGGACATTTCTTGTCAGGAGCACTTCCTCCAATTAAAAAATCTAAACCGAAGTCCTAAGAAAACAGATGTTATATCGTATTAAGCGTTTTCCCCTCCATTATATATTGTGAGGAAAAAGCTCACAATAACAAGGCTTAATGTACCAAAACAGCAACCGATAAGCACCAAATTCCTCTCGGACATTTCTTGTCAGGAGCACTTCCTCCAATTAAAAAATCTAAACCGAAGTCCTAAGAAAACAGATGTTATATCGTATTAAGCGTTTTCCCCTCCATTATATATTGTGAGGAAAAAGCTTAACGTGGCTTAATGTTCCGAAACAAAGACCAATAATCTCCAAATTCCTCTCGGACATTTCTGGTCACGAGCAATTTCTCCTTTTAAAAAAATCAAAACTGTAGTCCTATAAGAAAACAGACATTATATCACATTAAGCTTTTTCGCCTTTTAAAAAATATTTTGAGTTGAAGACCAAAAGGATAAACAGCAAGACATTTCTTCACACCCAGTTTTGCTTATATTCACAAGGGATGCCAATAATTCTGGATAAAATGTGACATGAATTGATATTTCTCTTTTAATGTGCGTCAGTATTTATTTACCTTTATTTTAATCAAGCATTAAGCCATGTTAAGCTTTTTCCTTATTAATGTGCGCCAATGCAGGGGAAAACGATAAATGTGATAAAACGTCTGTTTTCTTCGGTTTTAATTGTTTATTTGGAGAAAGTGCTCCAGACAAGAAATGTCGGAGAGGACTTTGGCGATTATTGGTCACTGTTTAGGTATATTAAACTATGTTAAGCTTTTTTCCTCGTAATGTATGTAAATAGAGTGGAAAACGCTTAACTTGATATAACTACCATATTCCTTACTCTTCGGTTTTAGTTTTTTGATTTGAGAAGGTGCTCCAGACAGGAAATGTCCGAGAGGAATTTGGTGATTATTGGTAGCCGTTTTGGAGCATTAAGCCACGTTAAGCGTTTTAGATTGTCCCTTTTTGGTGGAAATATATTTTGGGGGGTTTTATTAGTGAGAAGGGGGTTTAATTTAACATTAATATTTAATATCTCCAATGCATATGCTGCGCACGCCCTCGCAACCCGGTGTGTCATCAGCATAGACTGTATAAAAAGATGGACATAGCGATGTCTGAAGTTATTAGCCCCGAAAACACAGTCTGCTTCGTGACCGTAGACTGTTCGTGACAGGCTCCTATTTGAGGCACTGAGCTGATAAGCATATGCTCGTCACTGGAGTACATTGGGGAGGTGTTACTAGTTATGGATGCGTGTGTCCAGTGGCAAATGGTTTTATTTAGCTAGCTCGTATCAACATCAATCGCTAACCTTCTATCCTGATGGACTAGATAGGATGCGCTCTTCCACTCTAATCATAAGTCCCGCATGTACATGATTATTCGCGCAGCATATATGAAATCGGCGACTGGTTGGTCCAGGTGCAAGATAATTTATTTCCATTAGAGTATGATAAAGATCAGAACAGCTGTAATATTTATAGTCTATTTTCTTTGGTGTTCTGATAATTAGCCAGCGGTCAGCTGAATAGTATTTTGTCGATTGCAGCAGATGTTCAAAATTCTGGTTCAGAAACTAACTTGTAATGTCTAACCAATGTACTCCAGTGAAGAGCATATGCTTATCAGCTCTATGCCTCAACTAGGAGCCTGTCACAAACAGTCTACAGTCACTAAGCAGACTGTTTTTTTGGGCTGATAATGTCGAACATCACCCTCACTTTCTGATATCACAGAGGTTGCTCTCTGATCTGCAGTATGAGTCACCGAAGCCAAGGCCTAACGAATTTGTGCAATTTCACACCCTGATCAGTCGTGTTGGAGCAACCAAAAACGACACCGATTATTCCCTTCCTTTTTTTACCAGTAGAAGCCGATCTGGGTGCCGTTATTTCAGCAGAAGATACCGAGCAAGACGGAGTGTTTACATTTCCTGCCATTGCTACTCCAGCAAACTCAAATGAGAACCCACAAGATCAACATCCACCGCGTACATGTAAATACACTAATGTGACGTCAGGCGACTGCTCTCTGCCAGGCGGCAAGAGCCGCGAGTTTTCGAGTGATGTAAATTTTATGCAGGAAGTTTAAACAGTGATAAATCTATTAATATGTACTGTACATCAAAATATCACACGAGTGTACTTATGTTTCAGAGATTACACTTATCACCGATGGGTTGAAAAGTGTCACAGCTACTTTAAAAGAGGCGGGCATTCATTCAGACCGTGTGTGATGAGATGTTAAAGCTGGGGAAAAGCATACTTGTCAACTTATGTGGCATGCCCGTAAGTTAGTAATTACTGAAGGTAATACAGGTGGGAACCCAAAGGGAATGACAAGTATGGAAAAGGCCAGTTGTTCACCGCAGTGTGGCGTGCATTTAAGTAGAACTGCTGTGTGTAATCAATGTGTTTTACTCATTTGGTTTGGAATGTGCTTCATTTCACATTTTTACACGTTAATTACACGTACTTTATGACACGTTTAAAAAAACACTAGTTTCTCACGTGGTTTACACATGGAAGAGAGATGCAGTGTTTGCTGAGGAACAGTTCACGAACATCTACATTTATGAAAATAAGTTCATGAACTTTGAGAACATTGTTCAAATTCATGTACACTTGAAGTGTTCATTTTTTGGTAATTGACAAATTGTCTATGAACTACAAATAGTTTGTGAATGATTTTTGCTGGGAGGTGGCATCAGGCCGGTGCGGTTTCTGTGGCGTGTTGCTACTCCTCCTGGATGGGATGCCAGTTCATTGCAGGTAATACCCCCCAGCTATTAGTCAGGTTTCCCCAACTATTTGCTGGTACCCAGCTGCACACCTGGGTGGAGTGGGGCACTGTGGGAGTAAAGCATTTTTGTCCAAGAACACGCCGTGAAAACTGAGACAAGGACTCGAACTCAGGACCTTTTGATCCTAAGTCAAGCACACTTAACCACCGCACCACCGGATAACTTACTCCTGAAGTGTTCGTGAGAAGTTCATCAACCAGTGGCGTAGCCAGAGGGTGGGCAATGCTTTGCGTTGATTGAACTGGTCCGTGTTCCAATGAAATGCGGACTTTCACTCTCGGTATTGTGTGGGTTGATTAAAAAAAAGTGGCACTCGGCAGTGCAATAGGCTATAAAAAGCGTGCGGCTCCAGCTATTTGCGTGAGAGTCGACAGGTGTGCAATTTTGAATAACGTTGATATAAATACAGCAAATACGCGTCTAGATGAATGATTTTCGTCTTACCTAATCGGGGAGAACAAGCAGCACCTGTTAAATGTGGAGTGCTCTCGGAGTGAACCTTCTGTTATGAAAATGATTGAGAACAGGTCAGGACTAATAATTGTTTTAAACGGATGTTTTGTGCAACCCAATTCTCTGTTCTTGTTCCGCAACTGTACTGAATTTTGCCCATGATTTAATCGCTGTTAGATCGCATATGGAGAGAAACCGTGTCTTCAGTTGCAAATTACGATAATTGGAAAACACGTCAATAAAGGAAAATGATTGAGAACTAGCCAGGACTAATTATTGTCATAAAGCGACATGTCTTTGCCCACCCTCTTGCCTCGCCACTGTCATCAACATTCATGAACAGTTTATGAACATGCACATTCATAAAAACAAGTTCATGAACTTTTCAAGAACATTGTTCATGAACACTTGAGGAACATGCGAGGAAGTGAACTGTTCATGAACTACTCCTGAACTTCAAATAGTTCGTGAACTATTTTCTCTGGGGCAGTCCCACGGAACATCACGGGGCTCCGACGGTTCCTGGGTTATCAAACTTCTACTGCCAGTTCATTTAAAACTTCAGTATAGTTGCCCAACCCCTTAGGTTACTACTAACTACTTGGCTGTTGCTGTTGCTCTCCTCTTGGTTGTGCTGTAGCGCTTTTCATTGGTGTTCATTCTGCTTGAGTTGAGGGGGAGAGAGGCGTGCAGGGCTGGTTGTAGCAGACGATTTACTCTTATTTAAACAGGGTTTTCTGAAACTAATTCATGTGTAAAAGTTCAAACATTAAAAGAGGTAAGACGATTTGCTCCCGAGGTATAACCTTTGTCACATTAGGGGCAGGGAGAATCTTCCCCCCTTCTTTTTTTCCCCCTTTTCTCCCCTTGTAACAACTCGGTTAGCAAATAGCCAAATTAAGTCGGTAATCTGGTCAAACAAAGGCGACGGGGGTTTTTTGGGGTTTTTTTCAGGGGGTGTCAGTCTCCTGGGAGCAAAGTAAAGTAAAATAAATTTAAACACTAAATAACTGGCCAACTAAGAGAATTGTATGATATACAAAGTAAAACAGAGTTGTTTTCAAGGACTGAGCTACTGTCGCCTGGTTTTTCTGTAGCTGATTTAGCTAACAAACTTCAGCAAGCTCTCAACGCTAAGAATATTATCGAATTACCTGGATATCTAGCGAACTATTACCTGGGTTGGTTTCATACTTGGTCGCTTGCCTTTCATACGGTCTTCTAGCCAGTAAATATTGACGTTCACCGGGGTTTTTAAATCTCCTTCGGTCTTTCTCTTTACCGCATAAATGCATTGCCAAGCTTGAATTAAATTTTAACGCGAACCGGGGTTTTTGTCTTTTTCGCATCTCATTATTACCGAAGTGCTCTTCTGATTAAACACATTGCAAATTACGTTATTTTTGTTTTTTACTCCGGTTGCGGTGCCTTGATCAGCTGATTAAAGTTTATTTGCTTGTTTGAGTGCTTCGCGACAGCTTGTTGGGGGAGATACCGTGTTTAGTTCGCTCACGTAGTAAACAACTTTTTTTTCGGCCCGTTTGAATTAAAGGGAACCAGAGCTTTACTCTGTTTTGGTTACCTTTGGTTGTATTTGTGGCTAGTTAGCTAGATATTTATTGTTTGCATTTTTGACTTGGGATCTGAGATTAAGCATTTAGTCAGTAGGGCAGCTGTTACTTAAGTCGTTCATTCAGTTAGGTTGGAATTTTAAACGGTAAGGTTTACCGGAGTGCTCCGCCCCCCCCGTTTCTTCTGGGCGCTTTAGCCAGTCTGTTTTATCTGGATTCTCAGCTAAGACCTGGATATTTTTAGATTAGTATATTACAACCTAAAACCAGTGAAGTTGGCACGTTATGTAAATCGTAGATAAAAACAGAATACAATGATTTCCAAATCCTTTTCAACTTATATTCAATTGAATACACTGCAAAGACAAGATGTTTAATGTTCAAACTGAGAAACTTTATTTTTTTTTTTGCAAATAATCATTAACTTAGAATTTAAAGGCAGCAACACATTGCAACAAAGTTGGCACAGGGGCCTTTTTACCACTGTGTTACATCACCTTTCCTTTTAACGACACTCAGTAAACGTTTGGGAACTGAGGAGACCAATTTTTTTTTTTTTTTTTTTGGAACTCTTTCCCATTCTTGCTTGATGTACAGCTTAAGTTGTTCAACAGTCCGGGGTCTCCGTTGTCGTATTTTACGCTTCATAATGCGCCACACATTTTCAATGGGAGACAGGTCTGGACTACAGGCAGGCCAGTCTAGTATCCGCACTCTTTTACTATGGAGCCATGCTGTTGTAAACACGTGCAGAATGTGGCTTGGCATTGTCTTGCTGAAATAAGCAGGGGCGTCCATGAAAAAGACGTTGCTTGGATGGCAACATATGTTGCTCCAAAACCTGTATGTACCTTTCAGCATTAATGGTGCCTTCACATATGTGTAAGTTGCCCATGCCTTGGGCACTAATACACCCCCATACCATCACAGATGCTGGCTTTTGAACTTTGCGCCTATAACAGTCCGGATGGTTCTTTTCCTCTTTGGTCCGGAGGACACGACGTCCACAGTTTCCAAAAAACAATTTGAAATGTGGACTCGTCCAGACCACAGACTCTTTTTTTCCACTTTGCATCAGTCCATCTTAGATGAGCTTGGGCCCAGCGAAGCCGGGCGGCGTTTCTGGGTGCTGTTGATAAATGGCTTTCGCTTTGCATTGTAGAGTTTTAACTTGCACTTGCAGATGTAGCGACGAACTGTAGTTACTGACAGTGGTTTTCTGAAGTGTTCCTGAGCCCATGTGGTGATGTCCTTTACACACTGATGTCGGTTTTTGATGCAGTACCACCTGAGGGATCGAAGGTCACGGGCATTCAATGTTGGTTTTCGGCCTTGTCGCTTACATGCAGTGATTTCTCCAGATTCTCTGAACCTTTTGACGATATTACGGACCGTAGATGATGAAATCCCTAAATTTCTTGCAATAGCTCGTTGAGGAATGTTGTTTTTTAAACTGTTCGACAATCAGCTCACGCATTTGTTCACTAAGTGGTGACCCTCGCCCCATCCTTGTTTGTGAATGACTGAGCATTTCAGGGAAGCTGCTTTTATACCCAATCATGGCACCCACCTGTTCCCAATTACCCCGTTCACCTGTGGGATGTTCCAAATAAGTGTTTGATGAGCATTCCTCAACTCTCTCAGTCTTTTTTTGCCACTTGTGCCAGCTTTTTTTGAAACATGTTGCAGGCATCAAATTCCAAATGAGCTAATATTTGCAAAAAATTACAAAGTTTACCTGTTCGAACATTAAGTAACTTGTCTTTGCAGTGTATTCAATTGAATATAGGTTGAAAAGGATTTGCAAATCATTGTATTCTGTTTTTATTTACGATTTACACAACGTGCCAACTTCACTGGTTTTGGGTTTTGTAATAGTACTGGGACTATATAAAGTCAAGTTGGCTTATTCAGAGTGCCTATTACAGATCGAGTTAGTCTCAATTTGGTATTTCATTTTTTTTTGTTAACTGAAACTATGCCCCTGCTAAAAGAGGCCTATTATCCATTTACATAGTTTCCCTGCAGTTTCGATTGTGAATGCTGCTTAGGGCTTCTCAGGTTAATAAATTGTGGACCCTGAGCTTCTGTCTCTGCATTAATTAATGTTCCTTGTTATCTAGGGTGAGCAAGGTCATTAGGTAGGGGGTTCAAAATGTGGCCAAAACTACGTGATGGTTGCAGGATGATCGCGCTTTTGGAAAGAGATTTCCAGGGTGGGTTTGTCTGTCACCAGTGTCAGCTAATTGAGCATCTGGAGAGCAAGATCCTTGATCTTCAGAGCCAGTTGGCGGCGCAACATAGTTCGCAATCAGTAGAGTTCCTAGAGGAACTAAGTAGTATGTTGTTTAGAGAAATGGTGTGTACACCAAAGCAGGGGTGTGTGGAGACGACAGACCAGGCAGGGAGAGAAAGTTGGGTGACTGTAGGTCGACAGCGCAGGAAAGGGCGTGCACGCCGTATAGCGACAGCTCCTCCAGTGGTTGAGGTGTCCAACCGATTCCGGCCCTTGCAGGAACTCGACTTGGCCCCTGACCCTGAGAGTGGGGGGATTGATGAGCATCAGGGCACCCTGTTAGCCTCTTCCCCTCAGAAAAGGGAGTTGGTGATAGTGGGGGACTCAATCATTAGAGGAATAGACAGCTTAGTCTGTTTGCGCGACAAGGAGTCTCGTACGGTATGTTGCCTGCCTGGTGCCCAGGTAGGAGACCTCCTGGAGCATGCGGACAAGCACCTGGCCAGAGCGGGGAGGGATCCAGTTGTCATAGTCCATGTTGGGACAAATGACATAGGTAAGGGTAGGTTTGAGGTTCTGCAAGGCAAATTTGTGGAATTAGCTGAGAAGCTTAGGAGCAGATCCTCCATAGTAGTTTTCTCCGGGATTCTACCGGTACCACGTGCAAGCAGAGGAAAGCAGAATTTTATCTGGAGGTTTAACACATGGCTACGAACCTGGTGTAGGAAAGAGGGGTACAGGTTTATGGGGCACTGGAACTTTTTCTGGGACAGGGGTGACCTGTTCAAGCCTGACGGGCTACACCTGAACTGGAGGGGTACCTTTGCACTGGATCAGCGTATGTTGAGGGTAGTACAGGATTATTTAAACTAGGGACTTGGGGGGCAGGGAGGTTAGTGAGTGTGACACAAATTGGGAAATGCAGACTGCCCTGATGGAAGCTGACAGCGTTACATGCACTATTGATGATATACTTTTAAAGCAACAAAGCGTAGTGGGGGGCTTGAAGCAGCAGCCGCATGGGAAATCAAGGGGGAAGAGCATTAGTAATAACCTGATATGTTTTTATTTAAATGCAAGAAGCATAAAAATAAATTTCCAGAACTTGAGGCCGTTATGATTAGTGAGGGCTATGACATAGTTGGGATTACAGAGACATGGCTTAGTGAAGAGGATGAAGATGAATATAATATAGAAGGTTATAAGCTCTTTAGGAAGGATAGATGTAATAGGCGAGGAGGGGGCGTAGCACTCTATGTGAACGAAAACATAAATGTACCGGAAATTCCCGAAATTGAACATTCCTTGCCCTGTGAAGATATCTGGGTCAGGCTCATTGGCAAATACGAGAAAGGTTTAAACATAGGAGTATGCTATCGACCGCCAGCTTTGGACAATATTGTCAATTAACTGCTCTTTAAGAGGATTAGGCAAGCTTGTAGAGGAACTATTAGAGGGACTATTATTATGGGAGACTTCAATTATCCTGGTATCGATTGGAAAATGGTGAAAAGACAGGGTAGGGGAGAGGAAGAATTTCTGGTTGTTATAAATTACAATTTTTTGGTGCAGTATATTAATAAACCTACAAGAGAGAAGGCAATTTTAGATTTGGTGCTTTGTAATGACTCTGATAGACTTAGCAATGTTGAGGTACTGGAGCCACTTGGGACTAGTGATCACTCCACTGTTAATTTTGACGTTTCATGGGAAGCTAAAAAGGTGTCTTCGAAAACCAAAATTTTTAATTTTAGGCGAGCAAACTTTGACGGGATGCGCTCATTTCTAAGCGAAATAAAATGGGAGACACTTCTGGACTGTGAGTCTGTAAATAAAATGTGGGAAAGATTTAAGGTGGTTTTACTTGATTCACAATGTAAATTCATTCCAAAGGTGTCCAAAAGTAAGCTGAAAAAGCAAAATCCTCCATGTATGACCACAGCTATTCGTAGGAGTCTGAGGAATAAGAGGAATCTTTATAAGACGTACATAAAGGATAACAATGAGAATACTAAGGCTGAATACTGCAAGCTGCGGTCAAAAAAGAGCTGAGGAATGCTAGAAGACTGTATGAAAGGCAAATTGCAGAAGGGGCAAAAACTAATCCTAAGCGCTTCTTTCAGTACTGTAGCAGAAAAAGGAAAGTCAAAGAGGAGGTTAAGTGCATGAAGAATAAATATGGATCGCTGCTATATGATAACAAGGATATTGCGGATACCTTAAACTGTTTTTTTGTTGAGAATTTTACCTCGGAGCGGGTTTTTATTCGGCCAGAGGGCATGTCCAACGCTCAAGATTATTTAGCAGAAATTGAGGTTAGGGATAATGAAGTATTAGACAAGTTGCATAAACTAAAGGCAGATAAGGCGGCGGGTCCTGATGGCTTATATCCTAGACTGCTCAGGGAAGTTAGTGAGATCATCTTTAAATTGCTCTCTGCTATCTTCAGACTGTCTTTAGAAACTGGAGAAATGCCAAATGATTGGAAGCAGGGCAATATAATACCAATATATAAGAAAGGGGACCGTACTGAGCCAGGAAATTACAGGCCTGTCAGTTTAACTTGCATTGCATGCAAAATACTGGAATCTATCATAAAAGACGAGCTGGAATTATTCCTTGAACATAATAATATTTTGAGGGATAGCCAACATGGTTTCCGTAAGGGAATGTCATGCCTGACAAACCTCCTGGAATTTTTTGAAGAGGCCACCAAGACTTATGACCAGAGCAGGGCTTATGACATCATATACTTGGATTTTCAGAAAGCATTTGATACAGTACCGCATAAGAGACTAATTTTTTAAAATGAGCTCCAGTGGAGTTACAGGAGGTGTTCTGGAGTGGATTCAAAACTGGTTACAGGACAGAACACAAAGAGTGGTGGTCAGTGGAATCTCATCTCAGCTAGGTATGGTGGGGAGTGGCATCCCTCAGGGATCAGTGTTGGGACCCCTGCTGTTCCTCATCTACATTAATGACCTTGATAGAAATATTGAGAGCAAATTAGGTAAATTTGCGGATGATACTAAATTGGGAGGTTTGGCAAATAGTTTAGACTTTACTAAAGTGATTCAGGAGGATTTGGATAGAATCCAGAGTTAGGCAGAAATGTGGCAAATGAAATTTAATTTAGCAAAATGTAAAGTTGTACATGTAGGTAATAAAAACATTAGACAGGATTACTTCATGGGAGGTTTAAAACTGGAATGTGCTCCACATAAAAAAGATCTAGGAGTGACTGTTGACCAAACCCTCACAGGTTCTAGTCATTGTGCTGTAGCAGTTAAAAAAAGCTAATTGGATGCTGCGATACATTGCCAAAAGTATTGAATACAAATCCAAGGAGGTGATACTTCTCTTGTACAACACATTTGTCAGACCACATCTGGAGTATTGTGTACAGTTCTGGGGACCATACTTTAAGAAAGATATAGAGGCTCTAATTTCGATGTGGAACAGCTTGCCTGACCATATTGTTTAGGCAGAAACCTTGGCAATTTTCAAGAGCAGGCTTGACTTAAAGCTAGATACCACTGAGACATTGAGTAGTCGAGCCTAGTTGGGCTGAACGGCCTGATCTTGACACTCATGTTACGTTATGTTATGTTATGTAACGGGGAAGCCCCGGGAATCATTTAAAAGTCAGAGGCACGATGCGCCTCTGATGACCTGAAACATCGGTTCAAAACAGCCCCCATTTTAAAACTTCCAGACCCCAATAAGCCCTTCACGGTGTGGATGCCTCCAAGTGCTGGAGTGGAGGCTGTCCTTTCCCAATGGCATGGGCCTCCAGAGAAGCTGCATCCCTGGGCATTCTTCTCTCGCAAACTGTCTTCAGCAGAAATGAACTATGACATGGGCACAGAGAATTACTGGTAGTGAAGGCACTTGAGGTGTGGAGGCATTGGCTTAAGCGTGCTCCACATCCATTTTGAGTGCTGACTGACCACCACAATTTTGAATATATCCACTCCGCTAAACGCCTGAATCCACGTCAAGCCTGGTGGGCCCTTTTCTTTACACGATTACTTTCACCATAACCTGTCGCCCTGGTTCAAAAATTCTAAAGCAGATACCCTGTCTGACGTCATAACGCTAAGACGGATCCAGCTGCAGATGAGCCCCTACTCTCGGCATCCCGCCTCATCGCCCTGATCTGCAAGCAATTGGATGAAGACATCAGGTGTGAGTTGAGGAAGGAACCTGCTCCTACCACCCTGATGCCTCCTCTCTGTGGGATGGGGCCATCACCTGGGCTCATTCTTCTCTGGCCTCCAGCCATCCCTGAATCTGGAGAACCACCCAGCTCATCAACTGCAAATACTGGTGGCCCAACCTGGCCACTGATGTGAAGAAGGCGGTTAGTTCCTGTGGTGCCTACACCATCTCCAAGACACCAAGACAGCTCCCTGGTGGTAAACTACAACCCCTTTCGGTCCCTCACTACTCATGCTCACATGTTGCAGTAGACTTCGTCACTGACCTCCCCAACTCAGGTGGTAATACAGTTATAATGGTGCTGGTTGACTACTTTTCAAAATTTAGCAAATTCATACCCTTTCCCAGTCTCTACTCGGCCTTTCAAGTGGCAGAGACCTTCTTTTTCCATGTGTTCATGAACTTTGCTCTTCCGGAGAACATCCTGTCTGATCATGGGCCCCAATTCACGTCCTGGGTGTGACAAGTCTTCTTCAAGAAGTTGGGAGCCTCGGTGATCCACACTTCAGGATACCATCCAGAATCAAACTGGTAGGTGGAGCGAACTATCCAGGATCTGAGCAGGATCCTCTGAGCACACTGCCACCAAAACCAGCAGGACTGGGTTAAGTTCCTGCCCTAGGCGGAATACACCCAGAACTCCCTTAAGAGTGTCTCAACTGGTCTTATCCCCTTCCAGTGCTTGCACGGTTGGCAACCACCCCTCTGGCTGGTGATCGCGGGCCCATTGGTAGAGGCAGTCCCCCCTGAGGTCCCACTCCTAGCCCTGGAAGTTGACAGCTCACTGGCTAACCAGGTACACTCCCTCCTTAACTCCAGACTCCGTGGAGGAAGAATTCAGTACCTGGTGAACTGGGAGGGTTACAGTCCAGAGGAGAGGAGTTGGGTTCCCGCACACGACATCTTGGGCCTGCGTCTCATCACCGAGTTCCATCAAGCCCATCCAGATCAACCCTCTCCTCATCGCCAGGGTCACCCACCAGGCTGACTGCACCTTGGGGGGGTTACTGTCATGCTTTGCCCACTATGGTTTTCATCACTGGAGTATTGATCATTGGCCTGCTCCATCTCCAGCTTTCTCATTACCATCACCGGTCCCTCAGTGTGCAAGTATGCAATTATCTGTATATATACCCCTTTCTCCCCAGCACCCTTTGCGAAGTCTTAGTATTGCCTCTCTGTGTGTAGACTCAGTGCTTCCCTCTATCTGTATATTTATCTGAAGACTGATATTCAGTCTTTTATCCCCTCTGCTGAATTGTTGCTGTTATTAGATTTAGATTTAGATTTATTGGTCCCCGGAGGGGAAATTCATCTTCACCGACTGTACATTACAAAGGAATAACATTGCACATCACAAAACCACAACAGCAACAGTAAACAGCATACAGCAAAAACAACAGTGCAAAGCAGTGATAATAACAATACAATACAATACAGTGACGGGCCAGGCAGACAGATCAGCGGGGCCTGCTGTTCAGGACGGCTATGACTGCAGGGATCAGGCTTTTCCCAAAGCGAGCCCTTCTAAACTTGATTGTTCTGTATCTGCGTCCTGAAGGTAGTGGGATGATGTATTGGTGTAGTGGGTGGGTGATATCCTGTACTATGGTGTTTGCTAGGCGAGTAATGGACCTGTTGTTTAATTCTGTGAGGTTGGGTGTGGGGAGACCGATGATTTTTGCAGCTATGTTTGTGATGCGTGTGAGTTTGGCCTGGTTGGTGACAGAGAGCATAGTGTAGAAACATGTGGAACAGTACAGAAGGATGGGTTCGATGATGCTTTGGTAAAGTAACAGCAGAAGGTGGGGTGCGACATATAGTCCTTTAGGTTTGCGTATGGCTGACAGTCTTTGTTAGCTTCTTTTTTGAATGCCCATGGTGTGCTGATCAAAGGTGAGTTTATTGTCCAGAGTTATTCCCACTGTCTCAACTGTTTGGGTGTTTATGATGGTGGGGTGCTGGGGTGAGGGGGGGCTGGTCAGTAATTCCTTTGTTTTATTGACATTGATCTGGAGATGGCTGTCTGTGCACCACTTGGTAAAATGTGTGACTGTGTTGTGATAGTTCAGGGTGGATTGATTGTCAGAGAGGAGAGCAAGAATGGCTGTGTCATCGGAGTATTTGAGATATGTCGTGGTAGATGAGATGCTGAGGCAGTCGTTGGTGTAAAGTGTGTATAGGAATGGGCTCAACACACATCCCTGTGGAACCCCAGTGTTGATGGTGAGGACAGGAGATGTGGTGGAGCCCACCCTTACTGCTTGCTGTCTGTCGGTGAAGAAGTTGTGGGTGAGGTGGATCAGATGAGGGGGGATGCTGAGATGGTGTAGCTTCTCGATCAGCAGGTGTTTCTGTAGGGAGTTGAAGGCGGAGCTAAAGTCTACAAAAAGGATTCTAGCGAAGTTGCCTGGGGAGTCTAGGTGCTGGAGGAGGAGGTGCAGCAGGCAGGCCGCAACATCCTCTGTGCCCCTCTTTGCCTTGTAGGCAAATTGGAGGGGGTCCAGGAGTGGGGTGACAAGTGGGAGGATGATGTTCAGCAGAAGTTTCTCCAGGCACTTCATTATGATGGATGTTAGGGCTATGGGGCGGTAATGATTAAGTTCTGTGGGTCTGGGTTTTTTTGGTACTGGGATTATGGTAGCAGTTTTCCATAGTGTGGGTATTGTGGCAGTCTGGTATGATTGACAGAAAAGCGAGTGGAGTATTGGAGAGAGCTCCATGGCACAGGTCTTAAGCACCCTGGCTGGGATGCCATCAGGCCCTGGAGCCTTGCCTGGCTTGCAACGGCTCAGCTGGTGCCGTACCTCCTCCTCTGTGAAAGGGGCTGGTTCTTCAGGGTCTGGTGGAAGGAGGGCTCTCAGCAGAGCCTAACACTCGAATGAGAAGTCCTGGTTGTCAAAACGGGTGTAAAATGTGTTCAGGTCTATGGTGAAGGTTTCCGGGTCACTAACTGTACATGCGGATTTGGGTTCAGATCCTGTCAGGGTTTTCACCTTCTGGAAGCCTTGCTTGGTGTTCATATTGCTGAATTCTGTTTCAAGTTTGTTTTTGTAATCCAGTTTTGCTTTAAATACCTCATTCCTTATGTTCCTGTTTGTTGCCTTGAGGCTGGCCTAGTCCTTGTGCCAGAAGAATTTGTGTTTTTCCTTCAGGCTCTGTTTTATTTGTGGAGTAATCCAGGGTTTGGAATTGGGATATATCTTTCTTGTTTTAGTTGGGATTGTGGAACTTATGCAGAATTTGATGCAGTCTGTAATGATAGAGACCCTGTCATTCAGATCCCCATCAAAGATGCCCCACTCAGTGAAGGCCAGGGAGCCTTGCAGTTGGGTAATGGCATCCTCCGACCATTGTAGGGCGCTGTGGCATTGTGGTTTGTGGCGTTTCAGGTCCTGTTTGCACAGCGGAAGTAAACAGATGACGTTGTGATCTGCAAGTCCGAGCGGTGGATATGAAAGGGCACGAAAAGCATTGGTGATATTCCTGTAGCATAGGTCCAAGGTGTTTCCCCTTCTTCTTGGAATATCCACATACTGTTGAAGTGCTGGTGACACACAGTTCAGTCTGCAGCTGTTAAAGTCCCCCAAAATAAACAGCGGAGCTCTGGGATACTCAGCTAACATAGCATTAGCATCCTCCGCTATTAGCTCCGCTGCTGTGTTGATGTTAGCACTGGGGGCTACATAGACACAGCTGACCTCAACAGTAGGGAACTCTCGGGGAAGATAGAAAGAACGGAGGGACACGGTCAGCATCTCCAGGTTAGTTGTGCACACTTCACGGTGCACTTTGATGTTATTACACCACCTGTCATTGATGTGAAGGCAGACTCCACCGCCTCGCGTTTTCCCCGAGTGCCTCGTCCTGTCGGACCTGATCATGGTGAAATTATCCAGACTCACCTCAGAGTCGGGTACCGACTCCTCCAGCTAGGTCTTGGAAAGAGCAATGATACAGATGTCCCTGAAGGCCCTTTCAAATCGGCACCTTGCATGTAACAGATCCATCTTGTTACGGAGTGATCGGACATTGGACATGATGATGGTTGGAAGAGGTGGTTTGAAGGGATGTCTCCTTACTCGGCTTCGGTTACCTCCACGTTTTACCCTTTTCCTCGGCTGGAGCTCCGGCGGTAGAACCACGGCAGGCTTGGTGTTACTCCACAGAGAGGCCCGGTGTAGCAGGAGTTCCTCTCGGCTGTAGGTGAGTAGCCGGTTGCCGGAGTCAGGCTGGAGTGCGAAGTTATCGCAGATCAGCCATAGGATTGCGAGAAAAACGGCGATCACCTTGTAACTTGTGGTCATAGCTGAATTTGTCTGATTTAGCCCACATATAACATTTACACATTTACGCAGCACATGGAACACATAGAACACGAGAAAACATAGGGTACAGTCAGTGCTGTCGCAGCAGAGCGTGCGCCATCTTGTTAGTTCCTTTACACATTGTATTTCCCCTTTGTTGTGTGATGCCCTGCTTCAGATTACTAAAATCCCATTCTTCGCACTTGGATCCTCTCGCCTCATCCCTATCTCAGGGCATAAGAACATTGTGCACTGAAAATACATTACACATACCAAGCCAGTGTACTGTTTGATGCATTAATTGGTAGATTGGTAGTTATATAATCGTGTGGTAGCGAGCATCGTGTCATTTCCTGGGGTATAAGTCAAGTTGAATCGGTGCTTCCCAATTCCTGTCTTGATGGTGATCTACACATTATGCACCCCTGTTTATTTTCAACTGATTAATGCAGCTTATTTTCATTTTCTTTCAGACTCCTCTCCTCAGAGAGAGCTGGTGGCCTGCTTCTCCTCAACACTCTGCTCTCCCCTGTGGTCTCCATGCTTATCAAATTCCACACTTTCTCCTGATCCCTGTATACCCTGTGAGCACGTACAATGAGTCAGCCATGCTCAGCTTTGAGTCACAGCTTAAATACTGTAATTGTGTGTTCATCACTAAAATTGTTTGGCTGCCGTCAAGTATTTGGTGCAGTGCTCTCCAAATGTATAGGAACAGTGCACTAAAATGTGTTTCTGTAAAATGACTTGCACGTGTCAATATCAAGAAATAAAGTCAGATTTTTTTTCGGATTGTGATTGTGTCTCAATGGCTGGTTGCCCCGTCACAGTGTATGAGCAGACTGAGGATGACCATTGTCTTTCTCAGCCTCTTTCTAACTGTCTTTTGGAGCTTTGAAGCACCAAAATGATGCATCTGCCAGTTGACTTGACAACAGACAAGCCATCCCAAAGAGCATGTAATTGTGTTTAAGTTCTTTGCTCGGGATTAATTCTTTAGTAGAACAAACTGCTATCATTGGGTCACTGTACATGGACTGCCAATATCACACCCCCTGCCCCGGGCTAAAGAAAAGACAACTCAGAAATCCCCTGTGTTCCTTGTTATAGCTGACCAGAGTCTGTTTCGCTTTATTTATGGATTTTGTAGGGCCTCTTACTCACAGCATGGCTGCAATTTGATCTCCCAGTGGGGCTGCTATCCTTAAGGAAGCCGTTCTCCTTCAGTGCAAACTCCAGGGGCAGTACAAAAATAAAAAATATTATTTCTCAGCCTTACAAATCCTGCTTTGTTCATGAAAATACTTTCAGGTAGACATCATAACAAAAGATGATCTGTTCATGATTAACTTGACTGTGAAAACTATGGTTCATCTGCCAAAAAAAAGAGAGAGTCAAAATGTTGTCGTGCTGCAGCTGTAGAATGAGGCACGAAGAGACCGTCAGACTTCTGCTTAAGGACTAATAGATTTGACATTTCTTAAATAATGCAAAAAGACTTAAAAATTAGTCTAAATACAAAACAGACAGGTGACAAATTAAGGCGAAAACCAGAATGTTACGCAGAGGGCTGGAATTTGCTTGGGATAGTTTGGGTCCACTTATCCCCCAGGAGGGAAGGGTCACTGAAAACCAATTCAGAGTTACTCTGAGTGACCACTGAAACCATCCTACTGTGAAGTGAGAGCTCTCTTCCTGGACCATGTCTAATGGGAAAGCGAATTATGCAAGATTTTGCTGCTGAAGTTTCATTAGGACAAAATAAAGTTAAAGAACTCTTCAAACTTTTATGAAATTGACCTAATGGTGTCTGACAGTATTTGCAATACGGGAGAATTCTTTTTATGACAGAACTGCACCACAGCATCCTGTTGTCCTACGCAAAATGGGCTCGATCTGGCAGACTCTGCTCTCCCTTGCAATGTCATGCCGAACACTGTCTCTTCATCTTGGTCTTGTTGTTGTAACCATGCTTTATGTTGCAGGCCATGGTCATTACAAACACAAGGCCATCTGGGAACAGTATCACCCTTTGGGAACATTTCCCTGGCAGCGACAATCAGAAAACAAACTAAATGAAAAATTACAAACAATTAGACATTGCCAGAAGTAATGGAATCTGAGTTGGGAAAATGGGAATTTTTAATGCATGGTAAACTGATTAAAATGTGAATGTGGATTGTGAAAACTCCTAAGCTGGCAGAGTTTCCAGTTTTATAGTATTTTGTTTTCAAGATTCAAGATTCAATATTTTATTGCCATATCAACGTTGTCGATTGGAATTTGTGTCAGTGGGCCTCACACACTGACAAACAAACACTCATTGACCACATTCCACAAAAAAAAGAACATTATCAATCTACATAAAAATCAAACAATAAGGTAAAATCAATCCAACAGTAAAATCCAACAAAAAGATAAAATAAATCCAACAATAAAAACTAACAATAAGATAAAATCAATCTAAAGGAAACAAGTGGTGCCAGGCACTAAAAACCCCGCCCCTCGCGCATACTTTCACCTACTTGTACGAAATTCAATAGGGATCTATTTTGGGTCAGTGGCAATCCCTATACTGAATTTGGGGTGAATCTAAAGCCCTGTGGAAAATAGCAGCAGTAAAGTGAACAATAAATAATAAATAAATAAATAAGCACTGCACATAAAACCATAAAACAGTTCCAGCCCCATAATTAAAACCTACGTGTTTTATTTTACAATACTGACGTTCTACAGCTATATTGCCCCCAGCCTAATTCTACCACAATACTATAAATTTTTTGGAAGACATCTTTTGATTATGTAAACTCCTTATCAGTTCACTTGATGAGTGTCTCATGTGGGCTAAAAATATCAAATATTTTGAAGACCTTGCATTGAAATCAGACTCTTCGCTTATGTTCTTTTATAAGCTGGCTCAAAGAAGCTGAAACTCAGCAGTGCTGTCTCTGCGTCACAAGGATAGTGTCTGAACTCATGTTGGGAAAAACATCACTGCTGTTTTTGTTGTTGAGCACTGTTTTTTCTTTCAACTGAAATAAAAAAGGAAGACTTTGCGGCTTACTCTGACAGCAAGTCACCTTAACGTGGTTATTGTCATAGAGAACAATTTCCTGAACTGACCCCACATATCTATCATCACTGTTTAACATCCAAATGAAATATTTCATCAAAATATCTCTTTGAAACTATACAATAAAGCTAGGACTCTCTGTCTCTATGTGTTTATGTATGTATATATGTATGTATGCACAACCCCATTTCCATAAAAGTTGGGACACTGTATAAAAGACTGCATGGGAAAATTGCTCAACAATTTAAGAATAACTTTTCTCAGCGTAAAATGGGCATAGAAGTTGGGGATTTCATCATCTACAGTCCATAATCTCATTAAAGGATTCAGAGAATCTGGCAAAATCCTTGTATGCAAAGAGAAGTGCCGAAAACCAATAATGAACTGCCTTAATCTTCAGGCCACCAGGTGGCACTGCAAACAGACAGAATTCGGTTGTGGAAATCACTGCATGGGCTAAAGAACACTTCTAAAAACCATTGTCAGCAAACACAACTTGTTGCTGCATTCACAAATGCAAATTGAAGTGCTACAACGTAAGAATAAAATCATATATAAATAAGATCCAGAAATGCTGCCTCCTTCTGAGGGCTCAAGTTCATTTAAGATCAACTGAGGCAAAGTGGCAAACTGTCCCGCGATCTGACAAATCAAAATGTGAAATTCATTTTGGAAATCATGGACGCTGCATCTTTTTGGCTAAAATGAGAGGGACCATCCAGTTTTTATCAGTGTACAATTCAAAAGCCAACATCCATGGTAGTATGGTGCAGGAGTGCACGTAAAATGGATAACTTGTGAATCTGTGAAGACCCCATTAATACTGAACGATATATACAGGTTTTGGAACAACATATATTGCCATCCAGATGTCTTTTTTAGGGAATGCTTTGCTTATTATAGCAAGAAAATGCCAAACACCACATTCTGTATACATTTCAACAACATGGCTTTGTAGTAAAAGAGTCTGGGTTTGTAACTGGTCTGCCTGCAGTCCAGACCTGTCACCCACTGAAAATATTTGGCACATTTTGAAACAAAAACATGACAAAAGAGGCTGTGAATTGTTGAGCAGCTGAAATTCTGCATCAAGCAAAATGGGAAATCATTTTGCTTTCAAAACAACAGCAGTTGGTCTCCTCAGTTCCCAAATGCCTACAAAGTGTTGGAGGTGATGCAACACAGTGGTAAACAAGCCCCTGTTACAATTTTTTTTAAATGCGTTACCAGTGTCTAATTCAAAATGAGCATATACTTTTTTAAAAACACAATGAAATTTCTCAGTTTCAGCATTCAATATATTGTCTCTGTTCCATTTTCAATTAAATATTGACTTTATATGATTTGCTCATAATTGCATTCTTTTTTTTTTTTTAAATATATTTGGCATCTCCAATCCCACCCAAATCTGGAATGCCCAATTGGGGAACTATGTACAAGGCTTGCTCATATGCGACCCCTTGTTACCAATTCAGGAGAGTGAAGACAGTTCGTGGCTCTCCTCCGAAGAACGCGCCTGTCAGCCACCGCTTCTTATACACTCATGGGTTGAATCCTTGCAAGTTCAAGACGAGGGCAGAGGATGCCTGAACGTGAACACGCTTAGAATCTTCCTGACGAGCGCCCGACTGGCCAACAGGAGGCGCTAAAGCAATGAACAAAGCAACCATTTTATATAATCGTTCCCGGCAGACCCTTCCCAATTTGCATCCCTGTAGCGCAATGGCCAATTCTGCGCTACTCTGAAAAAGCTGCCGACTACTGCCGGTTGGTACGACCGGGACTCGAACCCGCGCAGTGATAGTCACTTCTGCTTCGCAATGCGGTGCTTTAACCGAGGCATTCTGTTTTTATTGACATTTTACGCAGCATCCCAACTTTTTTGGAAATGGGGTGGTATATTTGTGTGAGTATGCATGTCCTTTGCATTTTTCAAGAGCAGATCATCCAATCAAATTGAGACTTAGTGGGTTTATGATGGAGGACCTAAGGATGTGCATAATCAAGTTTGAAATTGTTTGGTTGAGCGATTCTTGACTAATCAAAAAAACTGCAAGCACCAATACTACTCAAGCAGCAATTGAACGGGCACTGAACTACTAATCATA
Source organism: Gymnothorax javanicus (assembly GCA_029692085.1). Lineage (NCBI taxonomy): Eukaryota > Metazoa > Chordata > Actinopteri > Anguilliformes > Muraenidae > Gymnothorax > Gymnothorax javanicus. The sequence goes on along the minus strand of CM056193.1, from coordinate 103,402,417 downwards.
ATGAGCAGAATAACACGAGTTTCACTGGAAAAAAAATACAAGTGCAATGATCAGTCAGAATGTCTAGTGCAGTGAGGCTACTAATAAGTTGTTATTTTTGGAGGACAACAGCTGAAAGGTCTTCTTCGCAGGAGTAATGCTACAAATTTAAGGGACACCCTCCGTAACATAAGTGCCAAGATTAGCATCTCAGTGTTTGAACGAATTCACGCTGTTTTCTTTGATGTGTACAGTCCTTTAAACCCTTTTGGCGCGATTTATTATTTTTTTACGTCATTTACAGCGCTGAATATTTATTCACTGTGGGCTTGAAACGTCAGCAACTATTCAATCAAAACGTGAGAGACTCGGGTTGAAAGCAATGCATGTGTTTCATGATTGTTTACATAGTTTAACATAAGATTTAAATAAGATCATTTAAAACGTCTTTATGCAATTCCATTGCTTCCAACCCCTGAGAAAAGAAAAGCATGAGAAGTCCAGAGTCCTAATTGGTTTTCATATTACTAGTAGTGAAATCCACCGTAACCCACGTGAAACTGACAAACCTTCATTCACAAGGACTTCAATTCCGCGTGAGAATCTCTTACATACGTGTTGATTAAATAATTGCTGACTACAGCAAGGGAACATAAATATGCCACTAAAATTCACAGCAAATGCGCAAGAGTTGGCAACACCTGATGGTCCTTAGGATTTTTGGAGTCAAGTAAAGTAAATTTTATTAAGATTGGAGTGAAGTTACACAACGGGAGGTGCCGCCATCTGCTGAAAGAAAATGGAAGATTAAAAATGTTGACTACAGTCGCCAACAGCGCTCCGCCAGGGAGTCGACTACAGTTGCCAACTGCGCCAAAAGGGTTAAAACTCTGACATTTAAACCCTGGTTGAAATTTAATGTATTTTTGCACAAAAACAAACTATTTTTGGACTCACTAGCGCTATAATTAATCTAGCTCAGTTTGCCTTCATTGATGTCTTCTATGTTTTCAAATATGTGTCTTTCCACAATACTACAGAGATTTCAGGGATAGTTTTTGTTTTTTGTTTTATTATCAGCAGATAATGATCGATGCTTTTAATTCATTTTCATTTTGTTTAGCACACATAAGAGATATAGTGAGGATAAAACTACCACTTGAACCAAACTAGGTTTTTTAAATTAATTAAAAATGTCATGTAATGTAATGTAAAATGATTTTTGGCTGAAATTAGGACACCAAAATGTTACATCAAAAATAACTTTTTATCAAAAAGGATGTGGGAAATAAAAATTAATAAGTATCATGTGCATTTGCTCATAAGTTATTTACCCACAGTCCAGTTAATAAGTTCTACTTTGTCACAAAACTTTTCTGATCAGAACACAGGGCTAAATCAGACAAAATGACAAAGATAACCCGAGTAAATACAAAATGCAGTTTTTAAATGATGATTTCTTTTATTAAGGGAAAAAAGCTATCCAAACCTACCTGGCCCTATTTGAAAAAGTATCCCCCCCCCCTTGTTAAATCATGAATTGTCAAAACCACATTTTTTTTTAGTTCAGTTTCACTAGGCACACCCAGGCCTGATTACTGCCAGACCTGTTGAATGAAATCACTTAAATAGAACCTGTCTGACAAAGTGAAGTAGGTTAAAAGATCTCAAAAAGCAACACATCATGCCGCGATCTAAAAAAATTCAAGGACAGACGAGAAACAAAGTCATTGACATCTATCAGTCTGGAAAGGGTTACAAGAAAGAGAAAGAGACTGGGAAAAAATGGCATCCAAGGAAGAGTTCCAAGGCGAAAACCACTGCTGACCAAAAAGAACATAACGCTCCTCTCACATTTGCCAAAAAACATCTTGACAATCCCTAAGACTTTTGGCAAAATATTCTGCGGACTGACGAGATAAAAGATGAACTTTTTGAAAGGTGTATGTCCCGTTACATCTGGCGTAAAACTAACACAGCATTTCATAAAAAAGAACATCATACCAACAGTCACACATGATGGTGGTAGTGTGAAGGTCTGGGGCTACTTTGCTGCTTCAGGACCTGGACGATGTGCTGTAATTGATAGAACCATGAATTCTGCTCACTACCAGAAAATCCTGAGGGAGAATGTCCGATGATCAGTTTGTGACCTCAAGCTCAAGCGCACTTGGGTCATGCAGCAGGACAATGATCCGAAACACACCAGCAAGTCCACCTCTGAATGGCTTAAAAAAAAAACCAAAATAAAGGTTTTGGAGTGGCCTAGTCAAAGTCCAGACTTAAATCCAATTGAGATGCTGTGGCGTGACAATAAACAGGCCATTCATGCTCGAAAACCCTCCAATGTGGATGAATTAAAACAATTCTGTAAAGAAGAGTGGGCCAAAATTCCTCCACAGCGATATGAAAGATTCATTGCCAGTTATCGCAAACGCTTGATTGCAGTTGTTGTCGCCAAGGGTGGCACAACCAGTTATTAGGTTTAGGGGGCAATTACTTTTTCACATAGGGCCAGGTAGGTTTGGATAGCTTTTTCCCTTAATAAATGAAAGCATGATTAAAAAACTGCATTTTGTCTTTACTCAGGTTATCTTTGTCTAACATTTAAATTTGGTCGATGATCTGAAACATTTAAGAGTGGCAAATAAGTAAAAAAATAAGAAATCAGGAAGGGGGCAAATACTTTTTCACAGCACTGTACATATCTACTCATCATCATGAAACCATCTAACAAATACTTAAAGTAGGGATTCAAAGGAAAAACTGAAATATGGCAATTTCGACATCAATGGAAAGCTTAGAACGCAAAGAATGCAATGTAATGTCATTCCATCACATTTTCGATATGAGAAAATGGAAACACGCACGAAATGACAGTACTTTATCGAGTGTGAATATTTCCGTGATGCTAGGAAAGAGGCCCGTTTTGGGTGACGTCACGTATGGGTTTTGCAAGCTCTGCTCTGTTACACGTCAATAGAAATACTATGTCTCTCTCTAAGCTTTATATTTTGTTAAAGGTTAAAACTGAATCGTACTTCACTTGAGATGGATAAATAATAATGGAGAAACATTTACCTGTCTTTCTTTTTTTTAAATTTAAACTCATATTTTTCTATATAGGCCTAGTACATTGAAGATTAACATGGACATATAAACGATCTGACGGAAATTGTGTAAATACGGGGAAGGCAGGGTTTCCTCCAGGATTTTTTGAAACTCTGGCGGAGGGCTTCAGCGTTGGGTCAAAACTCAGCATTATCGGGTGTGGCCAGTTTTCATTAATCAGCACGTAAGCAATGTAATAATTGAAGTATATGTGCACAGAGGTTCATCAGTTTCACATGCATCACGGTGGATTTCACATAAAATATGAAAACCGATTATGACTCCGGACTCCGGAATCGGAATTAAATAATCATGAAGATACAATTAGGTAGAGCAGGATATGCTCACAGCAAACACAGAGGTTAACATCGCAGTTTATCGTTTTGCTAAGTGAACAAAATATTTTTTCTCAAATCGTTGCACATATTGCATTAAGAAAAAAGCAGCGCGTTTTACTGCTGATGGCTAATTTTTATTCATTGGAAAACGTGTTCATCAAGCAAGATGATTGACAACAGGTCAAGAATTATTAGCGCTCATTTTAACTTAATGAGAACTGGCGACACCTGATTGTCCTTAGGATTTTTGGAGTTTATGTAAAGTCATTTTACATAGGCGTGGCAGCTTTTATTTTGCCATGATGGTGCAGCCACGATCAATTACATGAAGCAGAAACCCTGGGGGAAGGACTGATACCTTAATTTATTATGATATTTTTTTGATGAGTAGACTTGATAAGAGCGACAACAAAACAAGAAAGGAAGATTTTTAGAATGTATTCTCTCTCGTATCTCGTGTAGGAATACATGCACTTGCAGCTGCCTGTCGTCAGATCTTTCTATTGCGTATACTGTAACTATCTAACATTATTAGATTTGAGGTTTTGTTTCGTTTTGGCCATCATGGAAGAGGAAGGACCAGAAGTTGAAGAAAGAACCATGGGAAGAGATACAACAACTATAAAAAAGCAATTAAAACCTGAAATTGAGCTTGAGTGCATGAGAAGTACAGGCGGACGATTCAGGCTGTTTTTGAGGTATTGGGTGGAGATATTTGAGGGCTACGATTGTGTTCTAAATGGCATCAACCTCGTCACTCCATATTTCTATGTCAGTCTATCACTGTTATGAGAGTCCACTTGATCGTGTTCATAAAATACTATCTTTTTTGTAGCCCAGCTTTGGCTTATCCAACCTTCCTCAGAATGGTAGCATGACTCCAGTAAAAACATAATTTTCTTTCTAAACCAGACAGCATATACGTGTATTGCATATAGCCAGCGCGGTGACCGGACTTTTTGCAGGCACGGAACGAACCAAAATAAGCAGCAAAACTAAAATGCATTGATGAAAGAAATCACCTTTATGCGACAGTAGCTTAAAAAAATAAAGATTTAACATCCCAGACGATAGAACAAAGAAAGGTCCAACAAACAAACGCACGCCTAAACCATGACAGGACCCCCCCCTCCAAGGGACGGCACCAGAAGTTCCCCGAGAACCCCCTGCACGGAACTCAGAGATGAGGCTGGGATTGAGGATATCCTGAGAAGGGACCCAGCACCACTCCTCAGGCCCATATCCCTCCCAGTCCACCAAAAATTGGGCTCTGCGACCCACACGCTTCTCGACCAAAATGAGATGCACAGTATAAACTGGGCCCCCCTCAAATAACCGTGGCGGCAGCGGAGGCTTGTCAACCGGAGCCAGGACGCTAGTGCTGACTGGTTTTAGCCTAGAGACATGAAACGAGGGGTGGATACGCAAGGACTTGGGGAGTTTCAACCTGACAGTAGCAGGGTTGATCCTCCGCACAATTTTAAAAGGGCCAATGAAGCGAGGAGCCAACTTTCGTGACTCCACCTTGAAGGGAAGATCCCGAGTAGAAAGCAAAACTCTTTGGCCGACCCGATAAGATGGGGCCACCCGGCACCTTCTATCGACAGCGGTCTTCTGTCTCTGCCTAGATCGCAACAAAGAGGACCGGACCCTGGCCCAGACAGAGCGACAGCGTCGAATAAAATAATTGACAGGAGGGACTTCAGAATCCTTTTCAGTCCCAGGAAAAAGGGGGGATTGATAGCCCAACTGAGCCTGAAACGGTGAGAGGCCTGTAGAGGAGTCGTCCAAAGAATTATGGGAATATTCAGCCCCAGCTAAAAAACGACTCCATGATGACAGATTATCAGCCGCCAAACATCGAAGGGTATTCTCCAGAGACTGGTTGGTCCACTCAGTCTGACCATTAGTCTCTGGATGAAAGCCAGAAGAAAGGCTCACAGTGGCCCCCAACAGACTGCAAAAGGCCCGCCAGAACTTAGCCGTGAATTGAGGGCCCCTGTCCGAAACCACATCTTGTGGGAGACCACGCAGGCGGAAAACATGGTCCACAACAAGAACGGCCGTCTCCTGTGCCGAAGGCAACTTCAGCAGTGCGATAAAATGGGCGGCCTTGGAGAAATGGTCAACCACGACCAAAATGACGGTATTGCTCTCAGAATTAGGCAAACCCGTTATAAAATCAAGAGCGATATAGCTCTAGGGGCGTTTAGGGACGGGTATTGGCCGCAACAAACCAGAGGGAGGGGGGTGGGAAGTTTTATTTCTAGCGCAGATGCCGCACGCTGCGACAAACTCCCAGATATCTTCCATCATACTGGGCCACCAAAAACATCGGGCCAAGAACTGTTTGGTCCGATGAACCCCTGGGTGACCCGCAAGATGGGAAGAGTGCCCCCACTAGAGAACCTGGGTGCGTACTGAAGGCGAAACAAACAAACAACCAGGTGGTTCCCCACCAGGATCGGGATCGGACCTTAAGGCCCCCCGCACATCAGACTCAATGTCCCACTGAACAGAAGCCACAATCTGATCAGTCGGGATAACCGGTTCCGGCATAGGGTCATGACCAGAGCGGTCGTAAATCCACGACAAGACGTCAGGCTTGGTGTTTTTAGACCCCGGGCGGTAGGTTAACTTAAAGTTAAAGCGATTAAAAAATAACGACCACCGCGCCTGCCGGGAATTACATCACTTAGTCTGTTGAATGTATTGGAGATTTTTATGGCCCGTCCAAACCACAAACGGATGCTCAGCCCCTTCCAACCAATGGCGCCATTCCTATAATGCCAGCTTAACGGCTTGCAAGTCTCGGTCACCAATACTGTAATTCCGTTCGGCTGCTGACAATGACCGGGAGAAGTAGGCGCACGGGTTTAGCTTATTGTCCCAAAGGGGGCGCTGGGACAAAATGGCACCCACCCCGACTTCAGAGGCATCTACCTCCACAACGAATGGGAGGGAGGGATCGGGCAAAACAAGAATGGGCTCTGAGCTAAAATGTTTCTTTAACTCCTGAAAAGCAGCCTCAGCTGCTGGGGACAAATCAAACGGCGAGGAGGAATTCTTCTTGGTAAGCGCAATAATGGGGGCAGCTACTGCGCTAAAATTATGGATAAACCTCCTATAAAAATTGGCAAGCCCCAAAAACTGTTGCACCTCCTTAATGTTTTGAGGGGCAGGCCAATTCCTGACCGCTGCCACCTTAACAGGGTCCATATGGACCGACCCCTCCAACAAAATGAAACCAAGAAACGAGACAGTCTTGGCGTGAAAAACACATTTCTCAGCCTTGACAAAAAGCTTGGCATTAAGGAAGGCCTCAAGCACACTTCTGACGTGTTGTTTATGCTCTGAGAGCGTTGAAAAAAAACCTCAGAATGTCGTCGAGATAAACGAAGACGAATTTCGCCAACATCTCTCGGAGAACGTCATTAACGAGTGCCTGAAACACCGAGGGGGCATTAATCAATCCGATCAGCATGACCAAATATTCCCAGTGCCCGTCATGCGTATTAAATGCCATTTTCCATTCGTCCCCCTCCCGAATGCGAACTAAGTTATAAGCATTACGGAGATCAAGCTTGGTAAAAAATGACGCCTCCAGCAGACGTTCAAATGCGGAATTCATCAACGGAAGGGGGTATCGGTTTTTAATGGTGATCTTATTCAAACCTCTATAATCAATACAGGGTCTCAGACCGCCATCTTTTTTCACAAACAAAAAAAAAACCCCGCTCCGGCAGGAGACGTGGATGGCCGAATAAAACCATTAGCAAGAGCCTCCTGAATATATTCTCGCATGGCCTTACGCTCAGGCTCTGACAGCGAGTATAGCGAACCCCTAGGAGGAGTAGTACCAGGGTGGAGATTGATCTTGCAATCGTACAGGCAATGAGGAGGTAAAGTCGAGGCTCGTTGTTTGCTAAAAACCTCAGCGAGATCAACATAATCACTAGGAACGTTAGGAGGCAGATCAAAATTCAAAGCGGCCCCCAAACTCTCCACCAGTTCGGGACTCGCCATATCCATGACCGAATCACAGTCAGAGAGATCCTCTAATCACAATCATCCTCTGGCTGCTGCCAGTCAAATTGAGGATCCCACTCCAGTCCCTCCTCCGCCTCCTCTTCCCGACTAGGAGGGCTGTATGAGACAAACTCAGCAGAATCACTCGCGGCATCCGCCTCCCCCCTAGGTTGATGCCCGGAACTAAACGTCAAACTCTCCCAACAGTGGGATCTACAATTAGCACCCCACTGGACAATAGAGCAAGTCTGACTACCCCAACGGATGTGAGGCTTATGTTTCCGTAACCATGAGTGCCCTAACGCAACAGGAAAAACAGGGGAACGAATAATAAAAAATCGGCCCTCCTCAGAATGGCACCCGAACGGAATGAACATGGATAGTGCTTCAGAGACCTCAGTTATAACTCCAGAACCTAGCGGGCGACCGTCCAAAGATTTCCCCATGCGTGAGTGTAGCAGAGGGCGTATAGGAATAAATGCCTCACAGCCCACTCCGCATCCATAAAACAATCCACGGCCCCCGAGTCCAAAAACACCTCCACAGGAATTATCTGTCTACTCACAGTTAATTTTACAGGAATCAAGGTTTGGAAGGGAGTTTGGGTCTGTCCCTCTAGCACACCCCAAACAGCTAGAGGGACTTCCCGTTTCCCTTATGATCAGGGCAGTGTGGGCGAATACGTCCCGGTTTGTAGCAGTTATAGTAAATAATTAGTTTACGAACAGGCTTATGAGCCCGGCTCACATATGAGCCATCGACCTGCATAGCTTCCCCAGGAGTGGAAATTTCAGTGGGTGGAGAAGGAGTTATAAGCTTACTACGAGGAAGATTAGCCCCGTTGTCAGTGAGAGCTAAAGCAGTACATTTTTCTCTGTTGCGTTCACAAATTCGATTATCAATTCGCACAGCAGTGCAAACCAACGAATCCAAAGAAGTACAGGGTTCTAATGTAGCCAGAGCGTCCTTCACCTCCTCCGCCAAGGCATGAACAAAAACAGTCATTAGAGGCGCCTCTGGCCAGCCCGTCTCTGTAGCTAGAGAGCGAAAGGCTATAGAAACTCAGCAATGCTCTCGGAACCGTGCCTAAGATGCATTAGACGTGTAGCCGCGTCTTGCCCACACACATCTTGATCAAACACCGACACCATCTCCCTAACGAGAGTCTCCACTGAACTCATAACCGGTGAATTAGATCGAATAAGTGGCCCGACCTAAGTAAGGGCTGTGTCAGTCAACAGAGATAAAATAAATGAAACCCGAGACTCTTCATTTACAAAACGCGAAGACTGAGCTTTGAAAAATATTTCACACTGGGCGATTAAGTCTTTACATTTCCCTGCCTCGCCTCCATATCGTGGAGGTAGCTGAAGCTTAGGCTCACGGGGGGAGTGTAGTGTTTGTGCAACATTCTGTGTAATTTGAGTGGACAAGGCTCGAATACTCTCAGTGAGACTTAACAGGACGCTCTCCTGTTTTTGTAAAGCCTCGTCCTGATGGCGGACTCGCTCCGCCAACTCAGCCTGCTGACTGTTAAGGGTAGACAAGCCCTTGCCATAGCCCGAGAGTGTGGCTTGCTGATCAGCCAGGACTTTCTCTAAGGTAGCCGCGGCTGACGACTCCATGTTTGGCTAGAGTGTACAGTAATGGGCGGTGATAGGATGCCAGGTGCCGCGACCAGTGAGAGAAAGAACTGAGAGCAGCCCAGATAAGAGACAAAAACAAAAGAGGTAAAAACGGTAAAGGCTTGCGCTTCCAAGGACAAATAAAAGTCCGCAACATGGAAGCAGTGCGAGAGAAAATAAACAAAAATAGAGAAAATTTATTAAAGAAGCAATTCCTAACAATAAAAGGAATATAAAAAATTGCTAGGAAGATTTAACTAGAGATTTTCTCCGGCCGAAGTGCTAGAAACAATCAGACACTCTAGCAATAGGCGTGGCGAACCCCCGGTCTTATATATAGAGTCCGGAAAACTCCGCCCCAGCTCAATCAGCCAGCTGGGCCAGGAATTCGATGGACAAGAATTCCGATTTCGTCCCGGACGATAGAACAAAGAAAGGTCCAACAAACAAACACACGCCTAAACCATGACACGATGGGCATGAACTTGACAATGATATTGAGAAGGTGACTGAAATGCACACAGACCAGTGGCACACAACCTTGGTCACATAAATACAGTAAACCCTACTAAGCCAACCTCAGAAATAATTATGCGGAATATTGAAAGGACTAAACTGTTTTGTTCATATTTTTGTTCAGTGTATGTTAGGGATGTACCCGAAGCCGAATATAGCATTCGGGAAAACACAGATATTGCTAAATTGACAGATAATGAATCCATATGAATATTGGCGTCATTATTTGGGAGTCGCGACTAACGGGGAAACAACGCTAAAGTGCTCCAGCTGCACATCTGTTCTTTCAAACCAGGCCCCACACAACATCTCTGCCCGATTTCACAGAAGCATTTTAGCGTGAGTATAACTAACATGCGTTGAAATTTTAAACGCATGTTAAAATGCCGTTGTACGCAGACAGCTAAACAAATGTTTACACACCATTTCACGAGATGGGATCATCGCACGTTTAGCTGCACACGGATAACCTTGCGTTTAGCCCTCAGATTAAACAGGTGCGTTCAAATTATGACAAGCTGCCATTGCATAATGGACATTTCCAATTGTCATTACCGGTTAATAACCCCATATGTAAGGGTAGTTGCGTTGTGAACAAGCATTTCGCACAGAGATGTAGGCAAAAAAAAAACGTGGCGAGAACTTCATTTTGCTTCAAAGAGTGTCCAACTTTCTTTGTGAGTCCGGTAGACATGAGCAAGATGCTAACGTCACACGCACCCTTCACCAAGATTGTTTCATCCACGACATTCTTAGTGATTCCATACATTCATTTGTGCCTTCATTATCGGTGAAGAGTAAAAATGCAGTTCGAACTTCACTCACGGTAGCCTTTTAAGAAAATGCAAACGTAGATGTAAACTAAAAACGTGGCCTTGCAAAACCTCTCTATTAAGTGATTAAGAAACAGAAGAAAGCAACTAATTTATGCATTCATTTAATTTATTTTATTTATGCATTTCTTTTCCAGAAAAGGCAAGGCTTGCTCAAAATCTACCAGGCAACAAAATGATGGCAGGTCAGCGTCACTCATTTAGGTGCAAATCAATCTGCGGTAGTAGTTTTCGCGAGTTAAACATACCCTCACCAGCGTTTTACAGTGCCTGACAAAAGTCTTGTCGCATAAGGACATAGTAACTAAAAATAGCATATAACTTTATTTATAACCAATCAATTGTTACAATAAATGGTCCATTTTAATGTCAAGGGCTTTTGCATTAATAATTTGGTGCAAAATGAAACCGTCAAAAAGTCTTCTGATGTTCACAGCTTGGCTAAGCCCATAACATCTGTTTTGCTGGGACAAAAGTCTTGTCGTCTCTTCAGATGATGCAACAAATCGCAGATTAGAGTTTAACCTATGACAAATACTGTAATTAACACATTCCCAGATGTGTATAGAAATAACCCCAGCACACCAGACTTTCATATGAGGTGCGACTAGACCTCTGACAACATACCAAAGATTCAACCACAGACCAAAGTGCTGATCATCAAGAGCCTGAAGACTGAGTCTGCTGCTGAGGTGGCAGACATCTTTAATGTATCCAAATGTCAAGTGGAGGGGATGAGAAAAAGATTTGAAGAAACTGGTGACGTTCATGGCAAGCGCAGGTCAGACAGACCCGGTATGACAACTGTTTGAAAGGACTGTTTGTTGCTTCAACTGTGCAAGGCTAGCCCTTCTTCAACGACAGCGAAGTTACATGAGGAAATGTCACCAAAAATCCCAGTATCTACAAGAAGAGTTTGTCAAATTCTCTCTCAAAGTGGTTTTCATAACTGAATTAGTACACAGAAGCCTGCATTAAACAGAAAACATAAAACCTGCATTGCATTTGCCAAGGCCCACAGCTCGCAGAAAGGATTGATACTGGAAAAGTGGCTGAAAGTTTATTTTCCTGGTGAATCATCCATTGAACTGCATCACAGTCGCTGTACAAGACCTGTTGGAACCCTCATGGACCCAAGATTCTCCCAGAAAACAATCATGTTTGGTGGAGGAAAAATCATGGTTTGTTGTTACATCTAGTATGGGGGTGTGAGAAAGATCTGCAGAGTGAATGGCAACATCAACAGCCTGAAATATCAAGAAGTTCTTGCTGCCCTACTTATACTGCTGCTCCTTCTCACACTTCTGCCTCCATGTCACAGTTCCTGAAAGCGAAGAAGGTGAAGGTACTCCAGGATTGGCCAACCCAGTCACCTGACATGAACAATTATTGAGCATTTCAGGGGTAAGATGAAGGAGGAGGCTTGGAAGATGAAACCATAGAATCTTGATGAACTCTGGGAGTCCTGCAAGACTGCTTTCTTTGCCATTCCAGATGATTTCATCATCAAGTTATCTCAGTCATTGCCAAGACGTATGGATGCAGTCCTCCAAGCTCATGGGAGTCATACGCAATATAAATTCTTTTTTCCAAGGCACCATGACTTTATGTGCTGATATTATAGTGGCATATTTGTGTATTCAAAATAAAGTGTATGTATAATTTCCACATTTTTTTTCAATGCGACAAGACTTTTGTCCAAGCAAAATCTGACCTTTCTGTACAAATTAAATCATAAAACTCAATCAATGACACAAAACTCTATTTTGGTATATTTTCGATAATCTAGAGGGCTTTGCCTTTCATATAAGCCATTTTTGATTCCAATTGATCAACTACAAGTCAGGTTATTATTTGTTGTTCCTACAACTTGGATAAGTGACAAGACTTTTGTCTGGCACTGTAGTGTTCTTTTGTTATTTGACCGCAGGCGTTTAAAATATTTACACGCATGCGGACAAGTGCGCCTCGTGAAACGGTGATTTAAACTGAACACATGCTAAACACGCGATTAAGAAAGCTACCCGCGTGTAAACCTTAAAACGCTTCTGTGAAATCAGCCCTTAATATTTAAATTGTCAAAGCTCCTGTGACAAACCACACCCACTTCCGGTTTCATATCCGGATACAGATACAAATACAGATAATTTTATTGCCTACACAGATACAGATACAGATAATGGCATTGCTGTACACCCCTAAAATATATATATATATATATATATATATATGTATAGATACCCCTTCCTGATTTCTTACTTTTTTGCACATTTATCACACTTAAATGTTTCAGATCATCAAACAAATTTTAATATAAGAGAAAGATAACCCGAATAAATACAAAATGCAGTTTTGAAATGATGATTTCATTTATTAAGGGGAAAAAGCACTCCAAACCCTTAATTGCCCCCCTTGTTAAATTGTGAATTACCTGTGATTAACCAAATTTTTTTATTCCAATTTCATTAGCCACACCCAGGCCTGATTACTGCCAGACCTGTTGAATCAAGAAATCACTTAAATAGAACCTGTTTGACAAAGTGAAGTAGGCTAAAAGATCTCAAAAAGCAACATGTCATGCTGCAAACTAAAGAAATTGAAGAACAGGTGAGAAACAAAGAAATTGACATTTATCAGTCTGGAAAGGGTGGCAAAGCCATTTCTAAGGCTTTAGGACTCCGGCAAATCACAGTGAAAGCCATTATCCACAAATGGAGAAAACTTGGAAGAGTGGTGAACCTTCCCAGGAGTGGTCGGCCTACCAGAATTACTCTAAAAGCTCATCGACAACTCATCCAGGAGGTCACAAAAGAACCCAGAACAACATCAAAAGAACTGCAGGCCTCACTGGCCTCATTTAAAGTCAGTGTTCATCATTCAACAATAAGAAAGAGACAGGGCAAAAATGGCATCCATGGGAAGGTTCCAAGGCAAAAACCACTGCTGATCACTGATCTATATAGAATAACTGGATAGCTGATGACGTCATAATTCTGAAGTAACCGCGCCGCCATATTGGTACGCCCAACTATAGTGTCTCAGAACATTACTCACATTGAACACGTTGCAGCCAAAGATATAATTAATTGAAAAGATATCTTTTCACAGACACGGAAGAGGCGGTATTTTATGTTTCCTCCTCAGATCGACCTGACTGTACGAAAAATGCCTCAAGGACCGCTGCTTTAACTACAGTAGACAGCAGTTGTACGTACCTTTAACATTTTCAATGGACAACATCAGCATTTGACAATATGTACGACCAATGAGTGCGTTCCATAGGAAATCTTTACGGATTTTTCTACTTCTCGCTCGAGTGGGGCAGTGGTACAACGAAATTGAAGTCCAAAGTCATTGAGACTGAAGAAGACAAGACGTCAATCCTGCACGTATTATTATTATTATTATTATTATTCTGTGTGGGAGGATTTGAAAACTTCATGAAAAAATAAATTAGCCGTAAGCTCGCATCTTGTCAACCGCTGTCTTTATTTTAGAAACACTGGGTGTGAGATTGAATCGCGCATAACGCATATGTAAGTCCCAACGGATGTCTTGTATTGAGTTTTCTCTTGTGATGTCTTCACTTAGTAGCTACCACGTAGCTAGGCTAATTTTCCTACGAAGCGAAAGTGGGTTCGCTGACGAGAAAGCAATGTAAACTTATCAAGGTCGCTAAATCAGCGTTCCCATGAGAAGTGAAGTGAGTTGTGCGTTATGGAGATGTATGTAAAACTGCCTGCCATTCATTGTCGAGAGTGAATCACATTACCTATTTAAGTAGCTCTAACGTTATATCCTCATTGATAACCTGGCAAAATAAAATTTGTCCGTCAATGGTAATTTAGTGTCAACAAAACGTTAGCCTTTTTTAGTGCTGGCTTAAAGTAGCCTTAATGATTTGACCAGTGAACACCTGGTTTTGTTGTCTAGTTGGTCTGGTCTAATATTTTAGACAGCGTTACTCAGCAGTTTTACTGGATAATCTCATTTATGCCTTGTGACATTGATTGATCTGGTTAACTTCAGTTCGGTAATCTAGGTAGCTTTAGGCTAACCTGATGGATCATGTTAGCTAACATTAATTTGAATTAATTCCAATAATAACCGTTAGCTGGGCTAACACTGACACATTATCTCCCGTTTAGGTCGATCGCCAGTGGCTAATAATAAGCAATGTATTTACTGAAATTCATTTAAATGTATCTGTCTTTACTACAGCTAGTGCATTGTCTCACCACATCCCCAAAAAATGTCGCTCGGCATTGGAAAGCTTCACATCAACGCTTCTCCGCCATATAATACTATTTAACGGTTGCTTACTACCGGGCATAGTAAAATGGCCGCTCGACCACTTGCGCTTGCCTCGACCTCCCAACACAGTTCTCTATCACGTCAACAATCCAGTTATTCTATATATACTATTCAAAAAAAGTAGGGGATATTGGACTTACAAGTACCATGAAATGCAGATCATGAGGTCAGGAAGGAAACAAATGACATAAAAACATTAAGGAAACATTTGTCAATTTATTCGAAACCCTGTGTACAGTCAGTAAAGGACAGATTCTCCAGAATAAGGGTCGACACAGACACAGGGTCACACAGCAAATTTACCACCATTGTGAAACAGAGTCAGTAGCGGGTAAAACCCCCTCGGTTGGCTAGACAAGCTCGAATTCGGCGTGGCATACTCCTAACGAGACGTCCCAGGTCATTGTGGGGAACGTTATTCCATTCCTGTTGCAATGCTGCAGCAAGTTCTTGGACATTGGCAGGAGGTTGTTGACCTTGGCGTAGCCGCTGTCCAAGCATGTCCCAGACATGCTCGATGTGGGAAAGGTCCGGACTGAGTGCTGGCCATGGTAATGTGGTGATATTCTGCTGCTGGAGGTAATCTGTAACGATCCTGGCCCTATGACATCTGGCATTGTCATCTTGGAAAATGAAACGGCGGCCATAACGACGTGCAAACAGCACAACATAGGGTGCCAAGATGTTGTCCCGGTAGTACTGCCCTGTGACACGTCCAGCAACAACATGCAAGTCTGTTCTGCCGGCAGCAGTGATGCCTCCCCACACCATTACAGATCCACCCCCATACGGATCATGTCTAATGACGTTAACGTCATGGAAACGTTTGTTACGTCGGCGCCAAACCCTCCTGCGTCTGTCAAGGAAGTCCACAGTGAACCTCGACTCATCTGAGAACATTACGTTGTTCCATCGGCGATTATCCCAGCGTTGATAATGACGACACCATTGGAGTCTGGCCCTAATGTGACGATCCCTCAAACAGGGAATGACACGAGGACGTCGGGCGTGTAAGTGAAATCTGTGCAGACGATTCCTGATGGTCTGGCCACTCACTACCAAGCCAGTATCCCTTAGAAGTTGAGACCTTATCTGATTTGCTGTTACCATACGATTTCTCAAGACAATAGTGCGGATGAATCTGTCCTGAGCCTGAGTTGTTGCCCTTGGTCGACTGGATCGTGGTCTATCCTGAACAGACCCTGTAGCACGATGTCTGGACCATAATCTGCTGATGACAGACTGGGAAACATTCATTGCCCTTGCCACAACGACCTGTCTTGTGCCAACCTGTAGCATGCCAAGGGCACGTAACCTCTCCTCCTGTGTTAGGCGGGCATGGTCTCTGTTTAATTAATGACTTCAACCACTGATAATCTGATGCTTTCTCTTCAAAATCTTCCTTTACAGTGGCTCTAACCTTCCAATTCAGAGTCATGCAAATTTGTGGCACAACCCCCTTGATCATCAATAGCATCCCGTGCAGATCGTGAGAGTGTCATTGATGTGTTTGGGTGATGAATTTCTTTGGAAATGCTTCCTCAGTAAGGAACTATTCAACATGGTTTCGTATCCCTTTGTATATGTGAAAATTTTGATCTCAAAATAAAATATCCCCTACTTTTTTTGAATAGTATAGATCAGTGCTGCTGACCAAAAAGAACACAAGGGCTTGTCTCACATTTGCCAAAATACATCTTGATGATCCCCAAGACTTCTGGGAGAATATTCTGTGGACTGACGAGACAAAAGTTGAACTTTTGGGAAGCTGTGCATCCTGTTACATCAGGCGTAAAACTAACATATAATTTCATAAGAAGAACATCATACAAAAAGTCAAACATGGTGGTGGTTGTGTGATGGTTTGGGGCTGCTTTGCTGCTTCAGGACCTGGACGACTTGTCGTAATTGATGGAACTATGAATTCTGCTCTCTACCGGAAAATCCTGAAGAAGAATGTCCAACCATCAGTTGGTGACCTCAAGCTCAAGCGCACTTGGGTTATGCAGCAGGGCAATGATTCGAAACACACTAGCAAGTCCACCTCTGAATGGCTTAAAAAAAAACAAACTGAAGGTTTTGGAGTGGTCTAGTCAAAGTCTGGACTTATATCCGATTGAGATGCTGTGGCATGACCTTAAACAGGCCGTTCATGCTCAAAAACCCTCCAATGTGGTTGAATTAAAACATTCTGCAAAGAAGAGTGGGCCACAATTCCTCCACAGCGATGTGAAAGACTCATTGCCACTTATCGAAAACACTTGATTGCAGTTGTTGTCGCAGAGGGCGGCACAACCAGTTATTAGGTTTGGGGGGCAATTACTTTTTCACACCAGGCCAGATAGGTTTGGATAGCTTTTTCCCCTTAATAAATTAAATCATCATTTAAAAACTGCATTTTGTATTTACTCGGGTTGTCTTTGTCTAATATTAAAATTTACTTGCTGATCTGAAACATTTAAGTGTGACAAATATGCAAAAAAATAAGAAATCAGGAAGGGGGCAAATAGTTTTTCATGGCACTGTATGTATGTATATGTATATATATATATATATATTAGTGGCGGCTGGTGAACTGGCGATAGGGGAGGCTGAAACCCATCCCTTAAAAATAATGATTTGTCATGACCTGTTTTCAATCATTCATTTAAATTACCATTACAGAAACTCCGAAAACTCTCAACATTATCAGGTGTGGCCAGTTTTCATTAATAACGCATACCTGTTAACTCTCATGCATTCGGAGTCAGTTTTAGTGGCATATTCACGTTCCCCTGCTGTAGTCAGCAATTACTCAATCAATGCATATGTAAGAGATTCTCACGCGGAATATAAGTCCTTGTGCAGGTCGGTTTATGAGTTTCACCTGCGTTATGACTCCAGACTTCTCACGCTTTTCTTTACTCAGAGGTTGGAAGCAATGCATGTGATTCATGATCGTTTAAATTGTTTAAATGATATTGGATCATTGGGAGAAAGACATTTCAAATGATCTTATTTCATTTAAACAATTTAAACGATAATGAAACACATGCATTGCTTCCAACCCCTGAGTAAAGAAAAGCGTGAGAAGTCCGGAGTCATAATCGCACGTGAAGCTGATAAACCTCCGTGCACAAGGACTTCAGTTCACATGCGTTGAATAATTGCTGACTACAGCAGAGGAACGTAAATATGCCACTTAAACTCACACCGAATGCGTGAGAGTTGACAGGTATGCGTTATTAATGAAAACTGACCACACCTGATAATGTTGAGAGTTTTCGGAGTTTCTGTAATGGTAATTTAAATGAATAATTTAATATTTTTAAGGGATGGATTTAAACCTCCCTTATCGCCAGTTCATCAGCCGCCACTGATATATAAATTCCCAAATTCATATTGTGTAACTGTGCCTGTGCATTAACAGAGATGGCAGAAGATACTGAGGATACTGAAGATGCGAAACTCCTAATTTGATTATCATTAATGCTTTATCTTCCTTAAACATCAACATGATGCAGGTTTACTTTATTATCATTCACTTTGTCTATTGTTTGTTATCTAACTGATAGTTATGATTGGTGGCCAGGTGTGTGAACTTTCACCAGTTAGCAACCCATTGAATGAGCTCAGTTTTTTATTTGATCAGTCAGTGATAATTTTCCTCATTAGCCTTGACGTTCTTATTTTCCGACAGGAAAGGTTTTATCCTACCTTGACATGTTTCGACGGCATACTCCCGTCTTCTTCAGAAGAGTCACTGATGTTACGAGTGGCGTGTCTTATCAGCTGATGTTAGCGAGGCGTGGCCGCCCTGTCAGATTTGACAGGCGGCCACGCCCTAACAACTATCAGGTAAACCGCTCCTCCAAGATGGCACTCCAGGTGTGGGAAAGCATGTATGCCCCTCGTCCCGGTTCATAGTCCTGTGGGCGCTTCCTGATTTCAATTGCCTCCATGATCCAGCGTTCATGACGGGTTGTTCTGGTTGTTCGTCACTTTCGTAACATCAGTGACTCTTCTGAAGAAGGCGGAGTATGCCGTCGAAACATGTCAAGGTAGGATAAAACCTTTCCTGTCGGAAAATAAGAACGTCAAGGCTAATTAGTTACTACAGACAGTATGAACCTTTTTGGACGATAATTTTCCTCCTTTTACATAAGTATGTATTTGCAATTTAACCCAACATGTCCACATAGACATGTTATAGTACAGGGGTGGCCAACCCTGGTCCTGGAGAGCCGCAGTGTCTGCTGATTTTTGGTGTTATTCAGCACTCATTGATGGATTAAAGTAGTTGATTACTCACTTAACTGATCTCATCTGGTGTCTCAGTTTTAATTTGGTAATAATGAGCCAATCAAGCAATTAGCAGGAACAACCCACGAGACTCCTAGAGCCAATTAAGCAGACTTGCAGGTTGTGACAGCAATCTACGTGTTAACCAAGATTTGTCAATGTGGTTGGATATTTAGCGTAGTTGCAATGCAGACAAAGTAGAAGTACAGAGTACAGATAAAAGTTTATAGAGCAGGGGTGGATAACGCTGGTCCTGTAGAGCCAGAGGGTGTGCTGAGTTTGGTTTTCTCCGCCTGATTTAAACCTAATACACCAGGGGGGTATACTATGAAGTAAGTTCAACATAGACAGGCTTTATTTGAGTAAGCCGGTTCAACAAACCCTGACCTCGCAGTCAGAGATAATTGGTATCACAACGGTGGTTATAATCTTTCTTTGTTAACCTCGGCTTTGTGCTTTTAAGGACGTGAGCGCTCTCAATTAAAGGGCGTTCCAAACGTCAATTTACCGTATTTCCCTTCATAAAATGACCGAATGTTCCTCCGAGGAAGCTATCCCTGATCCAGGATCAGGAAGATTGCGGGATGTCTCCCCTCACGGCACCAGGGGGCGCTTCTAGCGGCTTAATGGGAGACACATATGAAGTTTTACACTGATTGGTTGGACACTTGAAAGACTGCACGATTATGCATGCGCATAGACTCTTGGGAAATTGTAATTGAGATTTATGTTAGTATATGTATTCTTGTTGGCTGATGTATGCACTTGTTCGTTGGATGTAATGTAAGTGGTTGCTGGGCGATAAATAAAATCTTTTAAAAATCTCCTGGGAGGTGTGGATCGTGTTTATGGTCAGTTATGAGGCATGTTAAAATATAAAAACAGTAAAAAGCAACACTTGCTGCTAATAAGGCCAGAGAGGAATTCTGGCCGAAAATTTGCGACCGTGTAAATGTGCAAATCCTCTGATGAAGGACTAGTGGAAATCACTTTAGTTTCTCGGCCAAATGAAACAAAGTGAAATTAAATTATAGATTGAATATTATCTGACTGATAAATACCAATATTAAACTCTGTTTTATTAATCTCTTCGTTTTTGGTTTAAAGTATTTTTTCCCACTGCTTTTCTTTTATACAGCATGATTTTAATAAAATCGTATCCCACCACTAACCCTAACCAGTTGCACCATTGCAATTTTACAGTAGTCCAGTGGCATAAAATACTATTTAATAGTTTAATACGCTTTAATAGTTGCAGTACCAGACCTGTCAAGAGGACTTGGCAGCAAGTTAAAACAAAGCTTGAGAACATTTTTCAAAGTGGTACGCCCTATGCTGCTTTGCTTTCATAATTATTTAGATTATTTTAATGGCATGCTGTGTAAAATGTATAGCGGGGCATAGAATATTCTTGCTCAGATTTTCTGCATCACCACCTGAATGTTGTCGGTTCCCGTGGCAAAAAAAATAAATAAATAACGCAACGTTATGCATACTGTTTGTGCAACTGTAAGTGCCTCTCTTTGCTACATTGTCAATATATGGTTCCAGTAGATCGCATAAGTAAGGAATTCCCTCAGCTGAGAATCTGTAGCGTTCATAGAGAATATCGTCAGAAAAAAACGAACAGGTCATGCCAGTCTCCCTCTGATGATAACCGCGTACGTTTCCGGCACCAAAGTCCACAGGATTTTTCAAGAAAGGTGACGCCAACTTCCAAGGAGGTGCTTAGTGATAAGACAGCACATGTAAGGCCGATTTAAGCCGAAACTATTTACATAACCTGCTCTCGACCAGGTTAAGTTTGCAGCGTAAGTTACCATGGTAATCTAGCCACGTTAAAAGAGAGGCACCTTTGTGACATTGAAAAGCCTAGCTTTAGGCTCGACATACCTCGCTAACCCACTTATCTTGCTTCGTAGTATACCCCCCAGGTGAGATAAGTGAAGTGTGTAATCAACTGCTTTAATTCATCAATCAAGTGCTGAGTAACACAAAAACCAGCAGACACTGCGGCTCTCCAGGACCAGGGTTGGCCACCCCTGTTATAGTACACATCGCATGTAGCTATTTGTTGCATAATGTGATCGTAATCCTGCATAAGAAGTTCCCAGTTAAGAAAAGTTAACAGATTTTTAAGATAATTTGATTTCCATTGTGGTTGGAATGAGTTTGGGAGCCACCGCCCAACAGAGAAAGCAAAATATCTGGTCATTGCCCCAAAGCCTGGTTTTGCTTGTTGTCTTCTCGCAAACAATCCAGTGGGCAATTAATATTTATCAGTGCTATTGGGGTTAATAGTGCCACTATAGTTAATAGTTAATATTTATCAGAGCCACTGGGGTTTCCAAAAGCTGTCAGGGACCTGTGCAGGGCTGCCTGATTCTCCATACGCCCCGAAATGGCAGGAACCTGCACAATCCTTTGCTCTACAGACCAGATCTGTGTGCTAACTAACAATGATGAATGGCCACCATTAATGTTGTTCAGCTGTTTACCTTTTTTCCTCAGCAATCTCAGAAAATTGTTTTGGGGAGGCAGGGATCTTAAGGCAGTGAAGAGAATAACTGTGGGTGGAAAAAGCACTTATTTTAGCACCCAGGATCCCGATAACCATATCGAGCCTCATATCATCGATAGCAATACAGTGTACACAGGAGTCATTTCTGACTTCTGGCCTTCTGACCTCCTGCCCTTCCTATCCGGTGCAGTCTGCCTCACTGCCACTTATCTGGAGCTTGCAGATCATTTGCATTGTTTTATTATGCACTTTGACTCCAGTGTCTTGATCCTCTCTAGGCGGCAGGGGGAGACCAACTCATCTGGATTGCCTTTTTTCTTTATGTATTTTATCAACCTATTTTTATTTATTGTCTAACTATGTTTTCTACTTTGTCTACTGTGTGTATTTTTTTTTGTCAATCTGCCAAGGGACAACGAATGCAAACTAGCAGTCCTGCCAACTTAGGCACATTTACATTCTGTATACGACTACACTGATGTTCATTAATGTGCATTGTCCCTTTTAAATAAATAAATAAATCATTAATAGCTGCATTTATCTAAAAAAATCACTCTGGGCTGGAGTCAAATAGTGAAAAAAATGTCACAAAATAAAGGAACCCCTTGTGCTTCAGCCCCTCTCTTGCCAGAGGTCGGTACTCACAGAAAAGGACAAATTAAGAACAAATGAAGGAACAGACTTGAGCACTCGAATCACTTGCGTCAGTTTATTGAGATGCGAAGACTAACATTTCGACGCAGACGCTTCTCATCGAAACGTTAGTCTCAGCATCTCAATAAACTGATGCAAGTGATTAGAGTACTCAAGTCTGTTCCTTCATTTAGTCAAAAGTGTCCTTTGGTTTAATTTGCAACCACTTTTCCTTCACCTTGGTGGAAAATGCCACGAGGTTAAGGCAAACATCACAACCCTCATGTGAAGGCCTTTTGTGTCTCTTCGTATTCAGCAACTTGCTTGTCTATTAGAACTATGTCTCCTTTGATTTGTTTACGTCTTGCATGTTTGCTACTCCTTGGCTGTGTCTCGTTTCATGGTTATTTCCTAATGACCATGTGACGTGCATTTAAGCGCCCTGCTTTGCGAGTTGTCAAGTTGCTGGATTTTAATTTGCCTTTTTCGCTTTGAACCAGTCATTATTCCTTGAAGAAATTCTTTGTCTTCATTAAGTCTAATGAGTACTTAAATGACCACTATTCCTGGAAGCATTCCTCTTTACTCAGTCAACTCGAACAAGATGTCAAGACTACTCAGGGTCCAGTATTGGGACTGTGTTCAAGTTAACCCAGCTGAAGTCAGTTTGTCTCTCCAGTTTAATATGAAGAAGCTCTCAATCTCTTTACTGTCATCAGGATTGGAACCAAGTTCCCCTCAAGCTACTTATTCCTCCTGGCAAAGTGCTGGCAAAGTGCTCTCCACGTGGCTACTATCCCGGAATAGTGATGGGAACGGCAGTTCTTTTGACTGTACTGAATCCCTAGAATCAGTTCATTAAAATGATTCGTTCAAAAGATTCATTCACCGAATCGTTCAGTGCATAGCAGGAGCCTTGACTGCATAGTGCATTGTTCTCCGACTCCCTGAACTGATAAACAGCCAAACGATCCGTCATTCAGGTCATGATTCAGCCCTGGCCTGAGGTTCACATTCACTCTGTTAACACGTTCACTTACTGAGGGACGGTGCGTTCGTTCACGGACCATAGTAGGCCTACACAGTCATTCGCGGGAGACGCAGCTTTACATTGAGTGCAGAGATGTGCGGTCAGGGCAGGCAGTGGCTTCTCCTTTTTATCGCTAGATTTTGTCAACCTGTTTCCACGCACTATGCCTGATTGACAATCAATCAATTTTAACTTTTTTTTTTAAACCAAACAATTAAGATCTAGCCTAGGCTATTTGTAGCCTGTAATGATTAAGAGGTGGTAGCGACAAAAAGGTTCATTTCCGTTTAGGCTTTGATTCGAGACTGCAAGTATGTAAATCTTAATAATTAATAAGAAAAAACTCAACTCCCTCGGTAATTCCGTGTATCGTTTTGACCTTTTGTTTATCGCTTTATGAAAGAAGACTGGAAATAAACTCCCTATTTTTTTTTTGAATGGCATTAATAAGTATGTATTCAAGGGGGAAAACATTATTGTAAACATTTTGACCACACATTGAACGCCGCATAAGAAAGGTTTTAATACTTGCTAATGGCATTGCGTTAGCTTCCTGTCAGCAAATATGGACAAATTTGCTGTCTCATGGGCATTTTAAGCTCGATGCACGAGCAATAGTATCGTGGATAAAACTCACACGCCATTCTGCCATCTAGTCTTGTAAATTAGTTACTCAATTCTCAGATGGCTAATCAAGCAAAGTAATAGAGTTATCGTTTGTTTAACGGTGAGGATTCTGCCTCCCCTAACTGACCTCCGACGGCACGTCACTGTTTGAGTGGCAGTTCTCCCTGTGCAGTATGCGAGCGAGTGACACAGCGCCACTTTCAGCACCGTACGTGAACGTGAATCATGTCCTCAGCGACAGTTCTCTGTGTGCAGTAAGTTCGTGAGTCATGAGTGAGTGAGTGGCAGCGCGAACGTGAATTACGCTGACTGCGTTGTTCGCCGAAGATTCACAAGTGAGTAGCAGTGGCAGAACGCAGCAGTTCCACTCCCGGCCGGCACGCTTGCGGCTGCGCTCAACTGAACTGAGAAAGGCACGAATCAGTTCATGAAGCGATTCTATTCAGTACTTTCACTCAAAAGATTCGTTCATTTGAATGAATCGTTCGCGAACGACACAACACTATCCCGGAAGTCACTGGCAGGCAATTTACAGCTCAGCTTTGCCCACAATATCTGTACTGAAATTTGCGACCTTTATCCTGGGTTCCGTCCCCTAATTACCGTGTAAGCTGTCAATAAAACTACCTATTGGAATGTATTTTGCCTCCACACCTGATTCCTGGTGTGGGTCATAGCAGGAAAGTGGTAAAGAAAGGACTTTAAAAATCGAGCTTTGCATTATTTCAGACAGGCATGAGAGTCTGGCTGGTTCCAAGCTCATTTCTGTCCAATCATCCTTGACTTTAGCATCTCCCACCCAATCGGCAAGCTTTTATAACCAAGGCAGCATACATTAATTTCTCTAGCTCCATTCCCTCTACACTGCTTTTACTCCATTCTACTAAAAAATCTGCTACTTATCTATCTATTTCTCCTCTATAAGCAGCACAACATTTATTTTGATTTTCACAAGAAAGTTGCTCCCAAGGTAAACCTTTGTTGCCATTATGGGGCAGAGAGAGGCTTTTTTCCACTTCCCCTCCTATTTGATGCTAATCTGGCCCACTTGCTGTGGAGGTAGTGATTTTTCACTGTCTGGGGGGCTATTTACTGTACAACGTAACATTCACGTATAACATATCTAGGGTCATCCTTCCTCTATGAACCGCAATATGACGGAGGTTCATTTGGCTGATGATGAGAAGATTGATTTTATGTTTGCGTTGTTATTTCAGGTTACTAAACTCTGAAGTTTGGTTGGCTGAAGGAGTGGGTGCTCTTCTAATGTCTATTGAAAATGTTCCATCTCATCACCAGCAACTGTGGATTCTGACAGGGAAACGTTGTTTATATTCAGTTCGGCTGAGCTCAAGTTCAAAATGCATTGCAAGATCTCCTTCTAATTGTGGTTAATATTTTTCACCTCTGGTAAATTCTATTAATTCCCATACAGACTTGTGTGCAAGGTTGTATTTACACCACAAAGTTTATTATGAGCTTTAAAACTATGTTGAAGCTTTGGCTTTTAAAGTTAAGCTTTGAAAATCTTGCTGTTTTTAAACGTAGCTATTCGATATGGAATTTCTGTCCGCCTATTGCCTCATCACATGCTTGGTAACAGATGTGTGTGAGATCTGTCATTTCACCTCAGAAAAACAAGGGGCAGTGCCCATCCGATTCACAAAATGTAGCAACAAGTATCTGCTCGACCATTTCATTCTCACGCTGAGTTCAGCAACATTCTGTCCTTGCAAATAAATTCTATGATCTCCATTTGCTATCATGAAGCGACCCTCCAGGAGGCTGGTGTTTGCTGGTGTCAAATTAATTAATTAATGTTGCCCAGAGGCTTTAAGAGTGCATGCTTGCACTCCAATACATTAAGGTTAATAAAACTGCTGCAAGAGAATTGGACTGTGTGCTACGACGAATGACAATTGGGCTGGACTGCTAATAAACTGCTCAAAAAATTTAGGGAACACTTCAATCACATATCAGATCTTGATAAGCGAATTATTCAAGTTGAAAATCTTTGCTGATGTACAGTGAATAATTTGTTAAGAACAAAATGACATAACAACGGTCGATGGAAACCAAAATCATCAACCCATTGAGGGTTGGATTCAAAATCGCCGCAAAAATGTCTGGGGATGCTCCTAATTAGTCGACGGATGGTGTCCTGGGGATCTCCTCCCAGGCCTGGATCTGGGCATCAGTGAGCTCCTGCACAGTTTGTGGAAATATTTGGCAGCATCGGATTCACCAATACATTACATCCCATTGATGCTCAGTTGGATTTAGGTCAGTGGAA
This sequence comes from Gymnothorax javanicus, assembly GCA_029692085.1. Lineage (NCBI taxonomy): Eukaryota > Metazoa > Chordata > Actinopteri > Anguilliformes > Muraenidae > Gymnothorax > Gymnothorax javanicus. The sequence continues at coordinate 103,376,287 of CM056193.1, read as the reverse complement.
CAAAAGGACCAGTCAATGGCATCAATGCCTTTGTCATCCAGGAACTGCCCACGCACTCTGGCCACATGAAGCCAGGCATTGTCCTGCACCAAGAGAAACCCAAGATCCACTGCTCCACCATAAGGTGTGACAATCACTCTAAGGATTTAGTCCTGGTACCTAACAGCAGTCAGGGTACCGTGGCCTATGACATGGAGGTCTGTGTGACCCTCCAAGGATATGCCTCCCCAGACCATCACTGACCCACCACCAAATTAGTCATGCTGGATGATGTTACAGGCAGCATAATATTCTACTCAAAATTTGATAGGGATCGTAGGAATTTTTTTGTGAAATGACATGCAAATTTGGTAACTGCCACTGATGAACAATATATTGGATAAATGACATGCAATCAGACACAAAACACATTTGCACGTGCATTTCATGACATTAAATGAGCGTGCAGCCTCACATTTTGGCTTTGACTAACACTTCACCATTTCAACTCAGGCGTGTGTGTTGCTTGTTGGTGAAAATTTGGAAGTTCCCAAATTTTTGCATTACATTTAGCAATAACAATGTCTCCTCAACGTCTTAGACGTTGATTGACTTCAGAACAATTGGGAAGATGCATCGGAATGCTTGACTCTGGCGTCTCACTGGCGCCACGTTGCTAATGCACTTAACGTCAGCCAAAGCGTTGTGAACAGAGCGTGGAACCGCATCAAACATTTGGTACAGCAGCACACCGTCATGGGGGTGGTCATCAGAGATCGACTACACAACGACAAGACCACTTTCTCACACTTCAGGCACGACGTCATCCTTTCTGGACAGCCTCCACCCTACGAAATGACCTTCATAACGCCTTGGGGGTCAGGGTATCCACTCAGGCGATACGGAATCGTCTTCATACTGCCGGCCCTCAACTCAAGAAGGCCATGTGTTCGAATCCCACTGACCGTGTGTCATAGGCGTGACCGTTTGGATTGGGCTCACGATCATGTCACATGGACACCAAACGATTGGGCTCCAGTTCTCTTTACTGATGAGTCCCAATATTGCTTGGACTTTACTGACAGGAGGCAACGGGTGTGGCGAAGACAACGTGAGCAATTTAATGATGCCTACATCAACGAACACGACCGTTATGGTGGAGGATCAATTATGGTCTGGGGAGGAATAAGCAGGAACGGCAGAACGGACCTGCATGTCATGGGGAGAGGGGCGATGACAGGGTGCGGTACAGGGATGAGATCCTCAATGTGTACGTAAGACCATACGCTGGTGCTGTTGGCCCTGATTTCATCTTGATGGATGATAACGCCCGTCCCCATCGTGCTAGGGTGGTGAATCAATTCCTAGAGCAGGAGACAATTGTCCAGATGGACTGGCCAGCGTTCGCCGGACCTAAACCCTATCGAGCATGTGTGGAACATGCTGCAGGTCACCATTTCCGGTCGTAGGGCACAACCCACAACTCTAGAAGAGCTCGGAAATGCCCTTGCTGAAGAATGGAACAACATTCCAATTGCAAGCATCCGGGTTCTGATTGACAGTATGACCCGACGTTGTCAAGCCGTCATTCAAGCTAGGGGAGGCCATACCCGTTATTGACATTAACTGTGGTAACGAAACATCAAACGAACACTGTCTGTTTTCACTTTACATGTCAGAGGTGAAGCCATGAAGTGTTCGTGAAAGCCAAAAGTGTGAGGCTGCACGCTCATTTAATGTCATTAAATGCACTTGCAAATGTGTTTTGTGTCTGACTGCATGTCATTTATCCAATATTTTGTTCATCAGTGGCAGTTACCAAATTTGCATGTCATTTCACAAAAAAATTCCTGTGATCCCTATCAAATTATATTTACCACGATGTCTTCAGACTCTTTCACACCTGACACATGTGCCCAGTGTGAACCTGCTCTCATATGTGAAGAGATCGGGGCGCCAATGGCAGACCAGCCAATCCTGGTGCTCTCTGACAAGTGCAAGTGGTGCAGCATGGTGCTGGGCTGTGAGCACAGGTCCCACTAGAGGACGTTGGGCCCTCATGCCACCTTCATGGAGTCTATTCCTAACAGTTAAGTCAGAAATATGAACACCTGTAGCCTGCTGGAGGTCATTTTGTGGGGCTCTGACTGTCATGGTTTTTAGAGGCTGGAAAGCTTTCTTTGTTACTCTCGTCCGGGACGATATCGTTTTGCCCACAATCGGATTCTTTGGCCAGCTGGCATCAATTGTGGGCGGCGCCGGAACTCTATTTAAGCCCAAGTTCCGCCTCGCCGCCTTTGCTAGGGTGTCAGTGTTACCATTGCACTGTAGCCCGCAAGATCTCTAGCTAGAGAAGTGTTGAGGAATTAGTTGCAAAAAAGGAAAGTGTTAGTTAGTAAAGGGAATCTTTCTCTTCCCTTTCCTCTCTCTGTGCAACGTCTGGTGCTTTGTCTTTTTATCTTGGTTTCCGAGATTTTTCCTTTGTTTCGTATAGTCTAGCTCGCGCTGCTTCCTTATTTCCCTCGGACTAGATTTATGTCCTTTGGAAGCGCGAGTCTCTCTCCCCTATTTTGTCTGTGTTTGTCTCTCTTACATTCTTGTACTTCCTTTCGTTCCGGCCACTGCATTTGGCGTCTCGAAACACCAGCCATCACACTGACAGTGCACTTCCGATTCCTTCTCACACATTGGAGCAGATACTGGTTCTGCTGCTGGGCTGATGCCCTTCTACGGCCCTGTCCAGCTCTCTTTGTGTAATGGCAGGTCTCCTTATATCTCCTCCATGTTCTTGAGACTTTGCTGGGAAACACAGCAAACCTTTTTGCAGCTGCACGTATGGATGTGCCATCCTGGAGGAGCTGGACTACCTGTGCAACCAAATTGGACTGCAGGTACTGCCTCATGCTGCCTTTTGTGATGAGGACACTTGCAGAACAGAAAATTAGAGAATTATGTGTCAGGAATGATGAGGAGAGAGCAATTGTCATTGGCCACCACATGCATAACCATTCCCTTTTTGGGGGCTTTCTTGCTTTTGCCTCTCCGTTGCACCTGTCCTTGATCTCACTGCATCAAAGGAGTTGAAATTGATCCACAATCACTGGTGCTTCCTAAATGGACAGATTTATATCCCTGAACTTCCACTGACTTGGTTTTATATTATGATGATTAAGTGTCCCCATGATTTTTTTCAGCAGTATAATTTATGGTGTAATGTGTTCGTTTTACAAACTCGGCCTTGAAGCTATTCACAAAGTGGGGAAAGAAAATCATTTTATTTGGCCCAACGATTTAAACGGTCATCTTTGGTTGCACTTTGGATGGCTCCTTTGGTTTTCTTGTGAAATTGGTTGGCTTAAGCTGATGTTAGCTGATCTGATTCTTATATTTCTTATATGCAATAAGTCAATTATAATTGCTGTCCTCGACATTGTTGCCTCTTTCCCTCTCAATAGAAACTATTTTGTGCCATTGATATAGGCTTTTGTTGTTAAGGACTGTGCATTTTTGCATGAAAGAACAAGGAAACTTATTAGTTATTTGAAGTTTTGGGTTTACATCAACTATCATGACTCAAGGGTACACAGTACCAAATATGTTATACTTTTATCATGACCTGTGACACTTCAAGTCCGGTTAGACTTCAGCACCACATCAGCGCCAAGCTAGGTAACTACGTTATCGAGCCAGACTTATTTGAGAAATAACAATAAAAATTGAAAATGGGAATGGGAATAAAATAATATCCCAGACATATACCAAACTAGAATGCTTTATTATGTGTTTACTCACAACAAGACTATCATTTTCAGTGAATAGTACCTTGGTATCTTGCTGTGTTTGTGCAATGGACGGCCAGAAAGATAGTCAAAATTCATTTTTGGTGCATGTTTGTGGTATATTTTCTCTGTAACCCCGATTTGTACTGTGATAGTAAATGCTGTTTGTTGTGCATTTGGAGCTCTATTTTCGGGAATACCAAGCGTTTCTTTGGTAGTATCTACACTTTCAAGCGAGACGGAGCCAAAGTTGGAGGAAAACTCAAAATGGACCAATTCATAGCAGATAGTGCCTATGTTTAGGTGGCATTATTTTGTTTACCCAGCAAGGTGGAGATCTGAAATTCTCTGGATACATAGTCCCTTTCGGGTATATTACAGCATTAGTAAAATCTCAATGGTAGTATTTTCAGTGTAGATGATATTCATCATCAAACATAGGAAAATTTCACCCCCAGGGGCGCTGTAGGCTGGATGCAAATTCTGGCTATCCCCAGCAATGTACCAAATAAATTGTTTTTGAATTGTGATTCACACAACTAGTTTTCTCTGAAAATAAAGAGTTTAGCTTCGTACTATTCTGGATGGACTGCTATCTGACCAAAGGTGGTGCTCTAAAGAGCTAATGTTCTACTGACCTAATATTCCATATTCCCAGACATACACCAAAGTTCTGTCTTTTGACATATAAAGTACTTGCACAATTATACATAAACTTTGTAATCTCTTTGGTATAAAGCTGGGTTGGTTGTAAACCTGAAAAGAATGTTGATGGTGATTGTAGCATTGTGTCGACATGCAAGACTTTTACCAGTAGTCAGTACAGTGTACAGTTTTGTAGTGTTGGTGCGTTTTCAGAAAATAACAAATTCTCTGCATTTTTACTTTACTATTAGAATTGGAGAGCAGGCTTCAGTGTTAATTCTAGGATTTCCTTAGGGTATGGTGCTTGGGTATGAAAAAGGGCACAGCAGTCGCGTCTAGCAAATGGTTGTCCTGATAAAGGGCACAGAGGTTCTAGCAAGCAAGCAGCACCCTGCCAAGAAAAGGGCAAGAAAAGAAACTTGTCTCCTCAATGCCCAGATGCCTCCTTTCTGTATTACAAAGAAGAGGGGATGCTACACCATGGTAAACAGGCCCCTGTCCCAACTTTTTTGAGACCTGCAGCTGCCATCAAATTTGAAATGAGCTCATATTGTGGATAAAATTGTAAAGTTTCTCAGCTTCAACATTAGCTTGGTTATCTCTGTTCTATTGTGAACAAAATACTGGCTGGTGTGATTTGAAAGTCATTGCGTTTTGATTTTATTCACAGTTTACACTTTGTCCCAACTATTTCGGAATTGGGGTTGTAGTTACCCAGCTTGGCGCTGATGTGTTGCTGATGTCTATCCAGACTTAAAGTGTCACAGGTCATGATAAAAGTATCACACATCTGGTACTGTGTACCCTTAAGTCATAATAATTGATGCAAAGTGTGGTGTCAAAAGCAAAACTGAGCCACTTCAGTGGTTTCCAGGGGCCTATTGCAAGAAAGTCAGATCCTGAGATCCTGGATCAACACCAAAGCGAAGATTGCCATATCCTAAACAGTGCGTCGCTGGCTTAATTGATTGCACAAAGCCAACAGCAGGTGGAGGAGGATAGGCTAAGTGAAGCCTGGTGCCGCGGTTCCTGCAGAGTGCGCGTGCACGGCTACTTCAAATAGACCCTGAGATCGATCACAGAATCGCTGATCATCACCATGGACACTAAGTAGCTACAGTAGTTGCTTGCGCCAGCCATACTCAAAGACCGCGTTCAGACAGAGGGACGATGGTACATCTGAAATGCTCCCTGCTTGCTACTCCTTCAGTATCTTTCTGAATGGTGCGAGACGTTTGAGAGGAATATTAAAGTGAGCTAAACTAAAGTGAAAGTAAACTCGGGAGGTGTTTCAGCGCTGTCGAAAAGGTGTAGCTGATGTACTTTGGCATTACCGTGAATGAGATAGACCGTCGCTGTGAGACAGATTTATGTAACATCGAGACTTCAGGTCGCGTTGGTGTGTTTGTGCGCAATGTGCTCACCTGAGCTGGTGCAAGATTGTTCACACGCGCAGATGTTTACATGCATATTTTTTTCCTGTATACTTACTACAGTTTTGCTACAAGCCCTTTTATTGTCCGATACAAACTGAAATGACAGTCCGATCAAGAAGTAGTTTTCAGACTAGTTGAGTTTACTTTCTGCTTTTAATCACCTCTGATGGAGGCATACTCAAATTATGAAGTAAAATGTTAACGTCAGAAATTTACGTCAAGGAGCCTCCTGAAAATGTTTGATTCCAGTATCGTGAAGCGAGCGACATTCCACACGTATCCAGCACTAAGGCAACGACTCTACTTTACCCTGTAGCAGTGATGAAGGGGGTTACCGCAGCGATTTAAGACCGCGCTGAAACACAGTAACCCACTTCGTACAACACTGCTCATTTTCCTCTCTGATGGAAGTCTCAACTTGTGCAATAAGGACAAATCTGATAATGACAGATTCTAAATATGGTTAAAATGTGACATGGAAGGGGGACTGATTGAATTGTGATGGTCACTGTCACATGGATACTTGAATATAATGATTGATTATTGGCTATTTTACTGACATCAATGGTCACAAGTTTCTAAGATAATTACGCTGGGCCTACTATAATTGAGATAGCAATTTGTAGTGGACAATTCAGAATGACTGTTAAGGACATTGATTTTCAGTTTGGGTGACTGCTGAATGAGGTGAAGTGAGATTGGCTGGAGGCAGGAGCTTAGCTAGTTCGTAAGCCTGCTTCGGAGCTGGCTAGCTCCACAGACTTTGTTTCCATAGTAACTAGTGCCATGGTTTAGCTCACACGCTCTGTGCAACCGAAATGGGTCTTAAGATCAGGCTAATCCCGTGCCGATCGTGGGCTAATCCCTTATCCCTGTGCCGATGCGTTCAGGAACCACAAGCGAGAGCATGAAATCCAAAAATCGTATGCCTTTATTGATAGCAAGGTCAGGACCAGAAGACACAAGAATTGCCAAGCCAAAAAACGAAATCCAAAAACAAAGTCGACTAGACAGGCCGGAGTCTGAACCAGAAAAGCAGAGGTGCGAGGGTACGTAGACAGTAGGCAAAAAATCGTAGTTGAAATCCAAAGCAGAGAGTCATACACAGGGCATCCAAACACAGTAGACGTGGTCGTACAGAAATGGGTCAAAAATCCAGAAAGACAAAAACAAGACAGAAAGGCTATGGCAAAAATCAAGGTTGGACGAAACAGTCGAAGAGAAACAATAATCAATTGGCATACAAGAGGCTCTGCACAAAGAAATATTGATCAACGTTCTGACAAGGGCTGAACAGCAGTGAGGACTCTAAATAGACACAAGGGGAGTCACATGCTATGCAGGGAACAGGTGAATTGGATGAGAACTAATTACAAAGGAAGGTACACATGGGGAAGTCCTAAACCACAACAATTGGCAAAAGCCAAGACACGGACGGGATTCACGCAGACATCCTATGACAAATAAACAGCTCCGTTCAAGGAGTTCTAAGTGCAAAGACAATGAGTGCAGGAAAGCAATTAAGCATGTGCGAGAGATCTCGCAGAAACGTAGGGAGAGACAGGGAAAGCAAAGCAAGGGGTGGAGACTAGAACAGGGTGATTGCTGAGATTGAATTAGTAATAATTAGTAGAGGTGCAGCTTTACAAATTAACCAAAGTGCTCATTAGTAAGTTAGTAATATATACATGTATTAGTTGGGTTAGTAGACTATGATACAAAATATAAATGTTAGGATTATTAGTAATCTAGAAAAGCAAGGCGAAGGAAGTAAACGAGAATTGAAGTAATAATATGAAACACCAGAAACCATTGAAATCACCCAAAGCAGGTAAGCACGCAGACTGGGAAGACGGACTGAACCAAACTAGATCACAAGACAGGGAAGACAAGTGCAATGAAACTTAAAATGGTATGAACTGAAAACCGGAGAATACAATAACCAAAAAGAATAAAGAAAAGACATAACCATGAACATAAAGCATGAACACAAACACAGAACCATGACAATCCCGCCTTTGTGCAATAGGCCCCAGGTGGCTCCACCGGCAGACTAAGTGAGATATGGACCTAAAAATTTGGCTTTTTCCGTGAGACACCCATATCTACCTATGCGCCAAGTTTCATTCAATTCCAGGGGGGTCAACTCCTCAACTTCTTCACAAGGTGCCATTTTCTCACGGTGTGGCTCTTAAATACAAGAGTGTGTCACCTCTGGTTCCAAGGGGCTCACAAATGTTAGCCTCAGGTTTTTCGACCCCACCCGCATGGTTTGTTTTTGGGGGTTCACTCTGCACGTTCATTTGAGTTGCATGCAATTTCGCTCAGTTCAGGGGAACTCACATACTCACATAGAATATTTTCTTTGCATCAAGTCACCATAAAGGTTTGTCTTGCCAAGTGTTCATCTGCTTACATTCAGCGCACCTGCTGATCTCCCATCACTCGGAGGAGAAGGTCAAGCATGCTTGCATGAATTCAAAAGAAATGTGACATGCTTGTCACCACACAGTCTCAAATCTCACATAGTATATTTCTTTTGTATCAGGCTACTTTCATCATCTGCTTGCATTCTGCACGTTTGCTGATCTCCCGGCACTCGGAGGAGAAGGTCACATATGCTTGCGTGAATTCAAAGGAAATGTGACATGCACGTCGCCACACATAGTTGCATATCTCGCGTTGTATATTTCCTTTGTGTCTTGCCACTTTAAGAGTGTCTTGCCAGATGTTCCTCTGTCTATATTCAGCACGCCTGCTGATCTCCCCGCACCCAGAGGAGAAGGTCATGTAAGCTTGCATGAATTCAAAGGAAATCTGACATGCTTGTCACCACACGCAGTTTGTACGTTTTGCAGCAATTTCCTTTGCATCAAGTTACTTATAGTGTCTGGTCAGGTTTTCCTCGGTGTAGATCACTGCTGATTCCCCTGCTTTAGGGGGGAAGACAATACACGCTTGCTAGAACTCAAAGGAAATGCCACATGCTGGCTGTTACACATTAATCATTTCATTTTACTCCATTCACACTGTGATTTTATTAGGAGGTGACTCTGCGGGCCTGCTCCCTTTGGGAGTGCAAGTTTGTGAGTTTGTAATCTCATGGACCGTATGTGTCATGCTTGCTCGATTGTTCCAGAGCATAACTCTGGCAGAGTCACTGCCAAACTCAACTGCATGTCGTCCTGTAATAAATGGTTAAAGGTGCACTATGCAAGTTTGTTTATTTTCTGCGCGATTATATTTTTGTCTCAATTCGCCGACATCTCCCCATGATCCGCTAGCTGCCTGCCCCTGAATTCACTGTATAAAAAACCCGGGCTCTGGAGACCGCACAGGCTTCACAAACTGCAAATAAACACAAGGGGCACAGGCTGTGCCCCATAACATAACAAACCGTTCTGGCCAATCACTGACAAGAGCTGACAGTTACAGAAGCATGGGAGGGAGGGAACTATGGGAGGGAAGGGCGAGCTACCTCTGTTTTGTTTGAATTCGAATGTCAACAGAAATTATGTCAACAAACTTGCATAGTGCACCTTAAATCTGGATTAAGTGTCCTGCCTGAAATGCAACTGTGGTGCTAAGAGAATCTGACTGCACTTATACTAGGCGATTATCATCATGCATTCGTTTGTGTTAGTAAATGGCCAGATGTTTGGTGCATCACATTAAACAAGGAATTCTGGGGCGGCTTTATCTCCTATCTTTTAGTGAACAATGAGAAAATGTATCCTACGCTAAATGAGGTAAGACAAGAAACAGTTAAGCACATTTCCTTGGCATTTAGAGATTTTGAACGGCACTGATCATGGCTGCCACGTAAATACTTCTGGGTTATTTCCGAAGACATGGAGACTTTCCTAAACAAAAAAGACTGTCCGAACCCAGTCTTATTTCTTCCTCATCAATCTCTGGAATGATAGCTCTTTTAAATGCTATGGTCCTAACAGTTTCAAAACTGTCCTTTAGTGGCAGAATGGAAGCAGGCTGTATGAAGCCCAACATGTCTACGCTTGTGTGAGAGTGAACAAAATGAATATTGATATGATCCTCACAAACACATGGGGTGAATTGTCTGAGGCCCTGGATTGAGTTGTCAACAATGATTCTCAACCGAGTCAGATGAGGGAGCTCTTACACTTTTTATGGTCTGTTTCAAGTCAGCCAATTATTACCTTCTAGTAGTGAAATAGTGTCCTATGGGAAACCTGAGGTTAAATGGCAGCTGATTGGGATTACACTTCCCAAAATTATTTGGGATTTCATCAATCAAAATGTGTCACTTTGAAAGGACACACTGCCTAAACATTTAAAAAAATATATATTTTTCTATACCATTTTCTTTTCAGATGTTTCCAACACCCAGTAGTTTCAGCTGTTGAGGTTCCACCCTATTATATGCAAGATTCCTTTATTTCTGCCTGAATTATTTGAGAAACCTTGAAACCAATGAGACTGTCTTCATCAAAAGAATGACTAGACTAGCTTCAGAATGTGTAAATCAAGGGTAGGCAGGGGGAAATTATCTAAAAACACCTCATAGAGTTATTGAGACCAGGGAGAGATTAATCTGTAAGATGCCTTTGCTCCACCTGGGTTTGATTATTTTGTCAGTAGATATTTACACAAAAAAATAAATGGGGCAACCAATTAGTCCGTATTAGTAGGCGCACCTTTAAAAACAGGCGTATATCACTCTGTCACTGGAGAAGCAGCACTGACGTGTCCCCATGTTTGTTTAAGCACTGTATAAACACTGCCCACTGTGCTGCTGTCATTGGGACCAGTCAGTGATGGTTTAGCCCTGTGTGGACAGATTCTTTTTATTTTGCCTAAGCTCTCTTTAGGGCATTTGTGAAAACATATGAAGTCCGTGCTTGGAGGATGCTGCTGCATTTTTTTGATGCCTCTGCTGTGGTTGGGCTTGAGGATCGCCTGATATATGAGCTCATCTCTAAACACGGCAGCCTCTGGTACTCCAATTCGAGGTGGTTTGGTTTTCCCAACCTACTCTGACTTTCATGAAAAATTCAGGTTTTAGAATTGTTTCATATAGACAATGTTGTGAATGTATTGTTAATGCAGTGGTCTCAAAACTGAAAACCCTGTCTTCTCCCAAAATGTAAGGATTGCAAGCGTAGGCCTCAGACGCCATTTAATAGTGTGGGTATGATCAATTAGAAGACAACGGGCTGCTCTAAGAAGGGGTTGAATTGTGCTAAGCAAGGGCCTATAATGCTGAGCCTTCATGTAAGTCAGCTTCTACGCTTACTCTCCAGTATGTGTGTTCAAAGACTTGACCAGGAAGATATTATGAACAGGTTGGACACTTTCCACATACCATAAATTACATGACTGAGCACAACCCCTTTTCTTTCTTCAAGAGCAGTCAAGATGCCTGCATTCTGTTTTTAATTTTCATATCTATAGACTGTCTAGCTACTTAAAGTGCTTGTTCATCCAAAAATAAGATTTGGACCATGAAATCTTTAACCTCTTAAGCCCTGAGCCTCTGGTTCGAAAATGGAATGCCCAAAATGAAATGAGTATATCTCTGCAACTACTTGGTTCATTGGAACAATCTTGGTATCATAATAAAGGTAACACCATTTGGGATTTCTGTCTTGGTGTAAAAATCTGTATATATGTCACTGAGTCAGAGTAAATGAAGATGGAAAACAGCATAAATGAAAGATCTCATTTTGCGCCTAAGAAATTTTTACTTCTATGCCATGTAAACTTATTTAGTTGCAGTCTGAAACCTCTAAAAAATTACAGCACAGAATCTCATCATTATCTGCACCAAAATTAATTCTAATCAAGTGAATCAGAGCAAAATTAGAGAGGAATGTCTCAGTGGCTTCTCCAAATTGGCAGTTTGGGTACCTTGTGTGCCATTTCAGAATTCTTTGGTATCAGACTCATTTAATTTCACTTATATGTTACTCCAGGCATACATTCCATCCAAATACAACCACTTTTTTAATTTTTGAAATTTAGAAATTTTTTTAAATTATTATTTCTGCCAGTCCTGTATACATTTTCCCATTCAAAGAAAAAACATACAAAGAAAATGAAGTTTGACTCCCCTGGAGCAGTTTTATATATTTAAAAAAAAATTATAAATACAAAGAAAAAAAAAACCCAGCAATTATTTATACAAGAATAATGCTTTTACTGTCAAAATAAATGAATGCCATCGCAGGACTTGAACCCCTGGTTTACCTAACCGCAGCGCAATGCTTTAACCACTAAGCTACATCAGCTGACTAGTCTTCTGCCGTCAAATTGCCAATATAAAGAGTGAGTCAAGTAACACATCATGCCCCCCCAGTTTAGTGTTTTTACTGCTGCCTGTCTTAGTGGCACAAGGATTCTCTGTCAGAAAAGACATTGAAAACGACTGTTAAATTTTTAGCAGATAATCATACCGAAAATACTACAAACAAATCAGTTAAGTGTTTATATTGTCGCGCTCTTTAAGTACATGTAAATGGCACATGGACTCAGCTTGACGCACCGGGAATGCAAGGAACTATCTCAGGCTAGGTTTGTGTGATTAAGGTGGTTTAGGGCTCATTGGAGAATCAAATGGCCTCCCGCAAAGTATTACTGACAGCATCACAAGCCGATCACAGAGAGGAACATACATTGCGAGCAAGCGGAATGCTCAGGAGCTGAAATTATTTGATGCAGTACCTCAGAAAAAGACATGCATGGAGACAGGAAGACCTAGTTTTGATATAACACAGAGACATTGGGCTAACAATAGCAAGCGCAGATTTACCCTTGAACAGTTTTTTATAAAAAAATATCAAAGGTAAGAAATTTTTATTGCTCATCTCTGTGGAATGTAAAGTGTATGTCTGCTGTTCTTTGAGTGTGGTGTCGATTTAAAATGACAGTGCTTGCATCGTTGGATTCTGTGGCCTTTCCTCTTTCATTTGATGTATCGTTTGTATGCCTAGCACAAATTCTGTAGAAACGCTAGCAATTGAGCAGTGATATTATTTTATCCTATGTTTTGCTACATGCTTATTTACTTGCTTGGTGCTTGAATTGTGTTCGGTTGAGGTAAAAATGGTCAACACAAGCTTTTTGCCGAGTTTCTTCCCGTTAAGTGGATATACCGCATGATGATGTTGCTATTAGGAAACATGCTGTATTTGTGATGCGTAATGATCGCCCCAGGTACCGAGGGCGTTCGGGTTAAAGAGGTTAATATAAATACATCCTTTGTGCACTGGTTATTTCAAAGTATACACTGTTATAAATTGGCTCTACTGGCTCAGGGAGTAGAGTCTAGTGGTGCACCATGCCTATAGGCTAACTGTCACGCTGTTCCTTTTACCTCTGTGATGTGAAAAATACTTGTTTTCATTAATTTAATTGAAACAATACTCTTTGACAACATCTTGTTTTCATATTGTTTTCAGCTTGCCTTCCGTGTTTGGAACGCCACCCGTCACGTCACATCTGCTAATTGGCAAATTTGGGTCAGTCTTCATTTTGTCCTCAGAAATCTCTGCTCAGACCTCAAGAAAAGACTCATTTTCGACTGGCAAATTTAGTACTAAGATACTGTTCATGAACTGTTTGGTCAAATGTATACCAGATTAGTTTTTATTTGAGGAAAATTTGATGAAGTTGCACTTTAATTAATGAAAGATGGATTCCAAGAATGCGCCACTTTGATTTCAGATATCTAGTCAGCCATAAAGTGAATGGGCAGTGAATGTGTAACAACCACTAAAAACCAATATTCTAGTTATCCTTGTTTCTTTTTATAAAACATTTTTACCATGACTGAAAATTACTCCTCTGGACTATCAAAGCCATTTAATCCTGCACAGCCGACGTGCTTATCACCCATGCCATTAGCAATGACCCAGAGATCATGCTAGAGCCAGATCAGGGGTGCACAGGAGTCCTGCCTGTTCTCTGGAGTGTTTACAAACACTCCTTTCCAAAGTGTGGTCCGTGCAAAGGCGGATATCGGCGGTATCATTTAACACATCTTGAGGAATGTACGGAACGCCGGAGAGGAATCTTCAGCTCCTGCATTCCTGTGCTACTGCAAACACAGAATCCCATATTGAAGATAAACTCTGTGGGTAAACAGTGCAGGAACCTCTGCCTACGTCCAAAAAGAAGCTCATCCTTTGACACAAAAGCTTATCACTGAGTGTCTTAAGTGGTAACTCTCTCCAATAGGAATCTGTATTGATGTAAATAATCCTGTGGAATGACCTCCCTCATCAGTGTATAAAGTAAATAAAGGAAAACTTTTTCTTTACAGTTTGAACACATTGGACACACATGCACACGCGCACACACACACACGCACAGGCGCACACACACACACATACACACACACAGTTACAGCACACAAACATATGCATACACCCACACACACATACAGGGTACACACACGCATACATACATGCATACAGGGAATGTGACAGTGGAGGATTAATTATTTGTTTTCATTCCCTTAAATCAGGACAGATGAAACGGGTAAGATTTATTGAGACAATTTCCACTCTTCCTGTTTTAGCCACCCCTCTGCCATTAGTTTGGTTAAATTTTGCTGCGCGTTTATAGAAAATTTTAGAAGGCCACATCATGACTGAACATGTCAAAAGTTAAAGGAAGAAAATAAATCTTGAGCATTATAAGGAAATGACACTGGACTTGCTTTGCCTGCGGACATATATGAGGGATTCTAATATTACTTGAATTTTGGCTGCACTTCAATTTGGGCCATTTAGGGCCGTGAATCTGTACTCATATCGCACATTGTCCTTGATGGCTCCGTTTTGGGGGTTCTCAAGTACCTGCGAAAATCTAAGTCGAAGCATTTGATGATAATGCATACTATTGGTCCCCGTAGCAAGTAATTAATGTTATTAGCTATCTTGCCGCTCAAGTGTACCAGACATCTCCAGCGAATATTTTCATTAACATATACTTGCATAATAATAAGAATTAGGGGTTTTGGGTTCCTTGTCTCATAAATAGTAGTGTGTTACAATTACTATCATTTTGCGGGAATCGTTTTGTGAACTTTTCCCTGAATTAAAAATTTGAAAGAAAAAGAAAACGAGCGGGACGGAGAGGAACAAGGGGAGGCTGACGCGGAGGGGAGGAGATTTGGCTGCAAGTTTAAGATGTAGTGAGAGGCAATTAGTGGCATGTAGGCTATATTACTTCGCTGAAGAAATTCCCAGCGTAAACCTGAGAAAGCCAGAGAATTACCTTCGAAGCATGCAAGTTAATTAGGCTAGATTCGGTGCTTTCCGTGTCCCACTGTTTCCACCTTTTTAATGTGGAAATATGACTGCATATTTTGGAGAACAAAACCGTTCATACTAGACTAATTATTTTGTGCACAGAGGGATTTTTTCGTGGTTTTTTTTTTTATTATTATTCCATGCCAGTGATTTTTCTTTTAATTGAGAACGACTGGTTTGGGTGCAGACCTTTGTAATACTTGAGACTTATTTAATTCAAAGTTCGCATGTTGTATTTAAGATTTACAATTAGTGTATATGAATGATTATTACGAGAATTGTCACAAGAGTTCTACCCGTCTTTTCCAGCTTTTCATGAGGTTTGCGATCACAGTTCGCAACTGAGAGCTTGTGACGATGCAGCCTTTCCCTCGTCCTGGTCGCTCTGAGGACCGGTCTAGTTGAAACTGAAATTGCAGCTGATGCATTTCGTTTATATTTCACTCGTGGCAGAAGTTTTACTATCATAATTTTCCTCAAAAATACTTTTGAATATTGCGTTTCCGCTTTTCGGTAGATTTCGTGCTTTCATCCACTTGCAGCATTCAGATGCGAAACACGAGATGAAAGTTTCTGCTAACATCATCCGGATTGTTGCTGTCGTCTTGCTTCAGTTTCTACCTGCTCAGGTAAGCTGTGATTCAAGTAAATTTAAATCATTGTATGATATGATTTTCCTCCTTGCATTCATTGTGCTTGTTCTCTAATAATTTAAATATTTTAATTTGCTAACTTTATTGAATTAAAATTACCTGAAATTTTATATTCATAACCAGTCATATCTACGGTCACAGTGTGAAAATGATATTATTATTATTATTATTATTATTATTATTCAATTCATGATTAATGCGAGAATATAATTTGGGTTATATGAGTGAAACTCGCTCCCTCTCCCTCTTCTGAGTCAGATGACTGTCGTTTATACAATGTACAATGTCTCTATTTCGTGATCCGTCTCTGAACTCGTGCCATGCGGAAAAACGGTTGAGTCATTTCGTGAAACTTGACTGAGCTCAGCTTGAGGACTTGGACTGCGTACAGTTTGAAACTGATCTACTGCTCTACCTTGAAATAATTTTGCTTCTGTGAAAATTTTGTCAGAAAATATCATTGCGAAGCAGCAGGTGATTGTATTGCCCCCGTTTATATTGATGACGGTATTAGTAGCACCTGTGTCGAAACTAAATGGAGCGACTTTGGCAAGTATTTTGAATAGTTTAGCCTATGCCAACAATGAATTTCATTTTCATTGTTATTTTCCCTTGCTTGCACATATTCACATTAGCCATGCGTTTTTTTTTTTCGTTTGTCTGTCTGTTTTTTTTTGGGGGGTAATTATTTGCATGGTTTTTGCCAGTGAATGTCTGTTTTCACATTGTAGGAATGAATGGCAAGCTACTCCATTAGATTTCAACTTCTATTCAGAATAATCTGAGCTTGAATCTGTAAGGTCCTCTTTCCTAGTCCATTACATTGTCTAATTAGTTGGAAAATGAGAGTGGATGAATTCACCCCTTTGCTTTCGTTTTCCCTGAAATCTGTTTCAGTTTGAAGTTTTCCTCACATCCCTCCCCATCACCACAGTGGCGTGATAGAACTTAACCTTCCAAAAGTCCTCCAGTACCCCCCCCCAAATTAGAGAGAGGACTCTGTTTTTTTCTGTGTGTGTTACTATTACTGTGACGTTAGAGCAAGAGCCAGAGGTCATTGCAACATCCAGCCTTGAGCATATCTATCATGGAGTTGGCTGGTAAGGACAAAGCCGAGCTCTGTGTTGTTCTCCACCTCCGCCAGCACCGACCCTTACCTTGGAAAGGAGGAATACGTCAGCAGCGTGTCCGCCAACCAGTGAGAGTGATGCCTCCCATTCAAGCCTGGTGCCCACCCACCCACAACACTTGTAAGGGAAGTGCATTAGGGTCTGGCACACACATCTCGTCTGTCTGCAAAACCAAAGCTCCATTCATTTAACTTTTTTAGTCAGGCAAACACTGGACGTCACACTGGCTGTGTCTACTTCTCATGTTTAATGCAAGACACAGCATCATGAACCCATTCACTCCCATTGTGTTGCAGTTATTAGGACCCTCTGCCAGCTCAGGAGGGGTATGGTGGATTCAGACTGTATATGAACCAAACCCCTCAGGAACTGAGCCATCTGAAGTTTCTTTTATGCTTTGTGTTGGGAGCTGTGATCAAAGCACACTGCTGATGTGTTCAATAGAAATTAGCTGCAGTGGGAGTTGTTGATGTGCCAATTATTTTTCCGCACACAACTCCTGAGTAAAGACACTATTAGAACATATTGGTTTGCCTGTAGCCATGGAGTATGTAGCAATGGGGTGCACTTCGGCTGCATCTTGAATGGGTATGGTCGGCCAATATTGGCTTTGCCTCCCCTTTGCAGTTTTTTACTCCTCAGCCCTGAAAGAGGCTGTGGGGTATTGTCATCAGGCATGGCGTCCGTCTGTCTGTCCGTATGGCCGTCCTTCCGTCCACATTTGATTCCGTGCGATAACTGAAAAACGCCATCACTGATCATCACGGTTCTGGTGAGGACATCGGGGTAGAGTTATTACACAAGCCTATCATTTTTCGGTCGCGATCTGAAATCAAATACGGCTGCCAGAGCCACCATCTTGAATTTCCATTCTGAGTGATAACTGAAAAACGCCATCACCGATCATACAATTTTTGTTGAGGACATCGGGGTAGAGTTACTACACAAGCCTATCGATTTCAGTCACGATCCGGAATCAAATATGGTGGCCACTGATATGGTTTCTCCTTGAGAAGTAAAATTCAGCAAACTCCATTCCTCAGCTGAAAAATTGCCTCTTTGTTGAATCTCTCCTTCAGCAAACTGTTGCTGGTGTGGAGATTTTAACACGATAGGTACACTCACTTCAACTATGCATGGGCCTGAGGGGTCCCGCCCACGTTAGCGCGGCTATTTTACAGTTTCTTGTTATTTGATGGTTGCATCAGGCAAGGGAGGGATAATGATTCTTCAGCTTGCTCTTTAGATTGGTGGCTCTCTTGCTGGACATTGTCTAAGTCTACTAATAACGCATATTCTATTCAGTATGTCTGCATAAAATGGGTAAGTGTCGTAAGCAGGCTGAATTTTTCCAAAGTCAAGTTGGTAAATCTTCATAAGGTCCTCAGGAGCAAAAATCTGCAGCTCAAGTGCCGTGTCAGTCTCCATTTAATTAAATTGGGATAAACACTTGCAGTGTCCTTGCATAAGAAACACAGAGTGAGCTTGTTTATTAGCTGCATTTATCCTGACAGGCATTTTTTTTTTCTTGTCGGTGAGAATGTCACATTTCCTCTTTCCTTGCGCTGGGAAAGATGTGATATTTCCTTGATTATCCCACAGACGAATGCCTTTAGCACTGCAGCCCACATCTCTGGTCCATAGGTCTAACTGGTCATGTCCGTTCTCATAATGGCTTCAGTATTTGTCGGTTCACATGCAGGGAAATCCCATCCATGACCCTGGGGACTGTCACAGTAAAAGGCTGCTCCCTATGGAAGCAGCAGCTGCTTGCATTTGCGAAAGATGGTGACATGAAGGTTGCATGCCTGCGTAACTAGGATTGGGCTTTGTTGGGTCTTATGCAGTCCCTCAGTTGTGAAGGGGGAAATGGACTTCCTGGATGACCGGTCTTCAAACACTAGTAAGCCACGGAAAGTTGCCTCTCATGTTCTGCTCTCCCAGTGATTGGCAATTTCAGCAAGTACCTTAAAATACACTCTGCCCTGATGCCTTACCATTGTCCTGGCCAAGTCTCATCACAGCAATAGGAAGTTCTGCTGTAGCTCAATCACTCTATCGTGTAACTCTGAGGTCTTCATCCTTCCAGGAAGTTTTTAAGCCCCCGGCACATTTCAGAATACGAAATGATTCATGGCAGCCATGGTACTGTCCACTTATTGTTATCTTATTCCTCTCACACATGTTTAATTTAGGCTGCTATTAGCTGGAGATGTAAGCTGGCGGGCCATTTGAGGGCTCTGCTCTCTAATTCTGGAACTGTCATTCTTTTAGACAAATGAGTTTTTGGAGATTCTGTAGGGGCTCTTTCGAATGTTTCTTGAAACCTAAAACCCATGTCAAGAAATATCTCAAGTTTTTGACTCATTGATATTAATTAAGGCCAAATTGTACCAATTTAGAAATCAAGTGCTCATAACAAAAAAAAAAAAAAAAAAAAAAAAATTTGGTTGCTTTGATTTCTGGAGGTCCAATGTCGCTCAGCTATCTTTCAAGAAAGAAGTTTCAATCATTTTAAAAATGATTCCGAATCCATTAAGTGTACAAAAAAGCTGGTTTTTTTTTTTTTTGGTAAATTTCCGATTCTCGACATGGATTGTTCTACTCTTCTCTGTCTGTGCAGCATGTGAGGATTACGACGGGCGTGTGCAGTGGATGCTTGCAAGCCCACAGTGAAATCATCCTTTGAGGATGCCAAACAGATTGGAAAAGCAAACATTGGCCCTGCAGTTTGGGCATTCATTTATAAACATTTTGCACTCTTACTTTTACCACAGACCTTTTCTCATCCCTGATCTGAACAGCTCACTGGAGTCATCTTGCCTGCATTGTAACAAAGATGCTTAGTAGAAAAGAATAGTACCTGGCTATTTTCCTCATTCATTTTTATGTTGGGATGTGTGCTGGTATGCACAATGGTGATTTGCAGAGGGACAACAAGTCAAGAAATCTCAAAGATTAGTTGACATTAAAGTGCTTTCCACCTATCACTTATAGCCAGTGTTGTCACATTTCAGTGCAGTCTTGGGGTGAGATCAAATAAATGGCTTACAACTAGAGCGGTATTACCCACAGAACATTGTTTTTGAGATAATTGATGTCAAGTTTTTAAAATATATACTAAGAGGCATTAAAAACGCAAAGTGGTTTTTATCGTCTAATTTGAAAACTGATAGTTTTTCCTTTTGCTGATTGACATGATGACCATCAGGTATGGTAAGCATTGCAAAATGTCAAGTGTCTGGGTTCGAATCCTTTCTTGGTTTAACACCTCATTATGATTATCTAAATGCAGCAGAGTTCCCTGGATCATGGTCGTGAATCACATTGGGAGAAATCATTTTGCACATTAAAAGTTGAAGATCAGAGCCAATGAAAACACACATAAACGAAGTCACATCATTCCCACTTCAAATATCACCAACAGATGAATCTCAAAAGAATCAAACATTTTGAATGTTGAATGATGGCCAGTCTCAAAGAAAAGATTCTGGACACATTCATGTCCATTAAATGACAGTATCCAGATTTCAGGGATGACACAGAATGACCAGATGTGTCAGCTGTCATCCCCGACAAAGTGCGTCATCTGTGACGCCACAAAAACACATTCCATAAAACGTCTTCTGCCATGTCAGATAATGCATAAGAACTGCTGAATTGGCTGCCACTGTAACGATAACAGTGAGGGGAAGTCTCACTACCAAAAGCAGTTTCCCGAGACCGTGTTTTGCAACTATGAAAGAAACCATTTACCACTACTTAAAACAGTATATTTTATTATGCGTTTTTAATGCCTCTCAGTACAGATACTTATATATTAAAAAAAAATTACAATGTCGTTCACAGGTATGATGCACATCATGACACATGACATTTTGCACTATGAATCTTATAAACATCTGTCACAATATAATCCAAACTCTAATTTTCATTTTTTTGGGGTTAGACCACTCTGATTCTCAGCGCTTCAAATGGCCTCCTTTGATATCAAAGTTGTGTTGTAGCAAGAGAAAACATTATGAAAGTTTTAAAAAGTTTAAAAAACTTTAAAAACCTTTTTTTTTTTGAGTTTGAAAAACTAAAAAAAAATTATTGTAAAAGCTGTTAAAAATGTTGCAAAAATATATTTAATGTAAAACCCCAATTCCAAAATAGTTGGGACAAAGTGTAAATTGTGAATAAAATCAAAACGCAATGACTTTCAAATCACACCAGCCAGTATTTTATTCACAATAGAACAGAGATAACATAGCAAATGTTGAAACTGTGAAATTTTACAATTTTATCCACAAAATGAGCTAATTTCAAATTTGATGGCCGCTACAGGTCTCAAAAAAGTTGGGTTAGGGGCCTGTTTACCATGGTGTAGCATCCCCTCTTCTTTTTAACACAGAGTGGAGGCGTCTGGGCATTGAAGACTCTTGTTTAATACAGGCTTCTAGCTGCTGGAGACTTTTGGGTCTCCTTTGACAGGCTTTTTGTTTAATTATGCACCAAATGTTCTCAATTGGTGAAAGATCAGGACTGCAGGCAGGCCAGTTCAGCACATGGACTCTACTACTACAAAGCCATGCTGTTGTAATAGCTACAGTAGGTGGTTTTGCATTGTCCTGCTGAAATACACTAGGCCTTCCTTGGAATCAATGTCATCTGAAGGGGAGCATATGTTGCTCTAAAACCTTTATATACCTTTCATCATTCGTGGTGCTTTTTAAAACATCCAAGTGTCCCACACCATATGCACTAATGCATCCCCATACCATCAGAGATGCTGGCTTTTGAACTGAATGCAGATAACAGGAGGGGTGGTCTTTCTCCTCTTTAGCCCGGAGGACACAACGCCCATGATTTCCAACAAGAATATCAAATTTGGACTCGTCTGACCACAGGACACTTTGCCTCTTTGCTAGTCCATTTTAAATGAGCCTTGGCCCACAGAACACGGCGGTGCTTCTGGATCATGCTCAACAATGGCTTCCTTTTTGCATGACAGAGTTTTAGGTGGCATCTGTGTCATGGTTCTGGATGTTTGTGCGTTTGTTTTGGACTTTTCTTTGTGGCTCTCGTCCCGGGACGATATCGTATTCCTGTTCAATCGAATTCTTTACCCAGGTGGCTGATTGAACTGGGGCGGCGCTTCCCCAGACTCTATATAAGCTGGATGTTCGCCACGCCTCTTTGCTAGAGTGTCTGTTTGTAGCTAAGCATTATAGCCGAAAATATCTGTAGTCAGGTTTTGTTTGACTTTCTATCTTCTAATTATTGGAGTTTCTTCTCCCTTTTTCTATCCCACTTTGCTTCCGTGGATCGGACTATTATACGTCCTTTGGAAGCGCGTGTACTTTCGTTTGGTCTGTATTATTCTCTGTGTTTGTACTGTGTCCGTGCTACTCTCTTTCTCTCTGGTCGTTGCACCTGGCCTCCGTATTCCACCGGCCATTACAGAACACCCTAGCCAGACATGGAGTCGCCAGCAGCGGCTACGCTAGAGAGCATTGTCGGTGACCAGCAGTCTGTCCTTACTGCGTATGGCCAGGGTCTTTCTAGTTTAGACAGTAGGTAGGCGGAGCTGACAGAGAGAATTCGCCTTCAGGAGCAGGCTATGCAGACACAGGAAAGTCTTCTAATAAATCTCTCTGAGTGTATTAGAGCATTGTCTGCTCAGATTACACAAAATGTTTCACAAGCACAATCAGTACACCTTCCACGAGAGCCTAAACTCCAGTTACCCCCAAGATATGGGGGCGAGGCAGGAAAATGTAAAGATTTCATTGCTCAATGTGAAATATTTTTTTAAAGCGCAACCCTCACGGTTCTCGAATGAAGGATCATGGGTTTAATTTATTTCATCACTGTTGACCGGCACAGCCCTCACTTGGGTGGGGCCACTCATTCGAGCTAGATCGCCGGTAGTAAATTCAGTGGAAACTCTTGTGAGAGAAATGATTAATGTTTTTGATCAGGATGTATATGGTCAGGACGCAGCTACGCGTCTAATGCATTTGAAGCAGGGTTCTGATAGCGTCGTTATCTCGTTTCGCTCCTTAGCCACAGAGACAGGGTGGCCAGAAGCACCTCTTATGATAGTGTTTGTTCACACTTTGGCTGAGGAGGTTAAGGACACTCTGGCTACATTAGAGCCTTGTGTTTCTTTAGATACGTTGGTTCGTACTGCGGTGCGAGTTGATAATCGCATCCGCGAACGAAACAAGGAGAAACGTACTGCATTGGCTCTTTATAGCAATGGGGTTAATGTTCCTTACAACACGCATACAGCCTCAACTCCGCCCATTGAAATGCCCAGTTCTAGTGAGCCCATGCAGGTTGATGGCTCATATGAGAACCGGGCTTGTAAGCCTGTTCACAGACAAATAATTTGTCATCATTGCAGCGAACCGGGACGTATCCATCCAAGTTGCCCCGAGCTTAAAAAAAGACGGGAAGCCCCTCTGGCGGTAGGGGGGGGCGCAAGAGGGACAGACCCAATCTCCCGTTCGAACTCTTATTTCAGTAAAGTTGACTATGGGGAAAAAGATAATATGGGTTAAAGCCTTTTTGGATTCGGGGGCTGTTGATTGATTTATGGATGCGGAGTGGGCTAGAAAACATTCCATTCCCATCCGCTCTCTCTCACATTCGCACTTGATCAAAGCTTTGGATGGTCGACCGTTGGGAGATGGGCTTATAACCGAGGTCTCTGATTTTTTGACTATGTTTATCCCTTTTGGTGGTCATTCAGAGAAAATTCGTTTTTTCTTAATCAATTTCCCGGTTTGTCCTGTGGTTTTAGGTCATTCGTGGTTGCTTAAGCATAGGCCACAGATTTTTTTTGGGGCAGTCAAAATAACCCAATCGGCCAGTGGGGCTCTGACTGTAGGTCTCACTGTAGTGAGATTCTGGCAAGTCGCCCCCGAATTTCAACCCATGGGGGAGGCATCGGGTTCTGAACAAGATTGGTGTGTAGGAGCCGCGCTGAACCTTGGTTTACCTCCCAACATGTCAGATGATGATGTTGATCTCACGGAGGATTTTGGCAAACAATGGGCTTTGTCTTTGCCTCCGCATCGCGTTTACGATAGTAGGATCAAACTATTCCCTGACAAGGTGGCAGTGGTTAGGAATTGGCCTGCCCCTCACAATGTTAAGGAGGATTAAACGATTTTTGGCCTTTGCTAATTTTTATAGGAGGTTTATTCGCAATTTTAGTGCTGTGGCTGCCCCCATCATTGCGCTTTCTAAGAGGAATTCCTCCTCGTCGTTTATTTGGTCTCCAGCAGCGGAGGCTGCTTTACAGGAGTTGAAGAAACGACTTAACTCTGAACCTATTGTCGTTTTGCCCGACCCTTTCCTCCCATTTGTGGTGGAGGTTGACGCTTCGGAGGTCGGGGTGGGTGCCATTTTGTCCCAGCGCCCCCTTCGGGACAATAAGTTGCACCCATGCGCCTGCTTCTACCGGTCGTTGTCACCGGTTGAACTGAATTACAGTATTGGTGACCGGGAGTTGTTAGCTGTTAAATTGGCTTTAGAAGAGTGGCGCCATTGGTCGGAGGGGGCTGAACATCCGTTTGTGGTTTGGATGAATCACAGGAGTCTCCAGTGTGTCCAGCAGATTAGGCGACGTGAATCCCGGCAGGCGCGGTGGACATTGTTTTTCAATCGCTTTGACTTTGTGTTAGCTTATCGCCCCGGCTCCAAGAGCATCAAGCCTGGCGCTTTGTCGCTGATTTATGACCGCTCGGGCCGTGATCCCATTTCTGGGCTGGTTGTTCTGACGGCTCGGATTGTGGCTCCCGTACAGTGGAATAATGAGTCTGTTGTGCGGGAGGCCTTGCGGCCCGACCCTGGTTCTGGTGGGGAGCCGTCTGGCTGTTTGTTTGTCCCCATGGCGGTGCATAAACGGAGGGCTGCTGCTGATAGGAGGCACCGTTTTGCACTGGCTTATCAGGTTGGCCAGAAGGTTTGGTGTCTTGAGGAGCGGTGCTGGGTCCCTGCTCGGGATATCTTGGGTCCCACCCTTATTTCGGAGTTCCATGCTCGCGGTTTTTTGGGAACGTCTGGGGCCGTCCCTTGGTGGGGGGGGTCCTGTCATAGTTCTGGATGTTTGTGCGTTTGTTTTGGACTTTTCTTTGTGGCTCTCGTCCCGGGATGATATCGTATTCCTGTTCAATTGAATTCTTTACGTAGGTGGCTGATTGAACTGGGGCAGCGCTTCCCCAGACTCTATATAAGCCGGATGTTCGCCACGCCTCTTTGCTAGAGTGTCTGTTTGTAGCTAAGCACTATAGCCGAAGATATCTGTAGTCAGGTTTTGTTTGACTTTCTATCTTCTAATTATTGGAATTTCTTCTCCCTTTTTCTATTTCACTTTGCTTCTGTGGTTCGGACTATTATACGTCCTTTGGAAGCGCGTGTGCTTTCGTTTGGTCTGTATTATTCTCTGTGTTTGTACTGTGTCCGTGCTACTCTCTTTCTCTCTGGTTGTTGTACCTGGCCTCCGTATTCCACCGGCCATTACAATCTGTGGATGGCATGGCGGACTGTGTGTACAGACAGTGGTTTCTTGAAGTATTCCTGGGCCCATTTAGTAATGTCAGTGATAGAATCATGCCGGTGAGTGATGCAGTGGCATCTGAGGGCCCGAACATCACAGGCATCCAGTAAAGGTCTTCGGTCTTGTCCCTTAAGCACAGAGATTTTTCCAGTTTCTCTGACTCTCTTGATGATGTTATGCACTGTCGATGATGAGACCTTCAAAGCCTTTGCAATTTGACGTTGAGGAATATTGTTTTTAAAGTATTCCACAATTTTTTTACGCATGCCTTCACAGGTTGGAGAGCCTCTGGCCATCTTTACTTCTGAGAGACTCAGCCTCTCTAAGACATCCTTTTTATAGCCAATCATGTTACACACCTGATGGCAGTTAATGTAATTACTTTCTAAATGTTCTTTCAGCTGATTCTCTTATATATTAATTGCTTTTTCAGCCCCCTTTTGCCTGTGTCCCAACTTTTTTGAGACCTGTTGCAGCCAGAAAATTTGAAATGAGTTTATTTTGTGGATAAAAATGTGAAATGTCTCAGTTTCAACATTTGAAATGTTATCTATTTTCTATTGTAAATAACATATTGGCTCATGTGATCTGAAAGTCATTGCATTTCGATTTTATTCACAATTTACCCTTCGTCCCAACTATTTCGGAATTGGGGTTGTATTCCAAAATCTCTTCTCAAAAGATAAAATGTGTTTGACGATTGCTTAAATTGAATCAAAGAAAGCAAAGATTTTGAGACACCTATACACAATTTTTAATAACACTGACTGAAATGCACAAAATAGTTTGTTCAAGGAGGAGACCACCAGACTCTGTGGCCCTTCAGGACGGAGTCTGACCACCATGTACTACAGGGTAATACATGTGGAAATTTCAGCCCCCAGTTCCCTCTTCTCTTTCTCTTCCCCCTCAGTTGTAATCTTATGATTCCTTTGATGGAGATGTGTCTCAGTTCTGTCTGTGCTCTGAACTGGCACAAGAAAGGCTGGACTTTGCAGCAGTGTTATTGCTCTCTGCAGCTGTGTGAGATTGCAGGCTTGTTTCGCAGGTTGCTTGTTGCGTTCCCTCAGAGCTAAAAAATGCAGGCCAAATAGAAAGTGTAAATATGTCTGTTCGGTCCAGTTTACAGAGTCTGGTGCAGGAGGAAGCGGTGTGTTTTTCTTTCCCTCAAGTAAAATTCGTTCTTGAAAGCACTGTTCTGGTCACACTGTCATTTATTCTTAGTGATATGTTTTTTTCAAACTGAAGTTCTCATAATGTCAGGGTCATGTGACGCCCGTCGCAAAAGCACATTAAGCGCCGAACGGTGGGGCTTTGTCAGCTCTAGTGATGGGATCGGCAGTTCTTTCGACGGTTCTGAATCACTAGAATCCGTTCATTAAAAAGATTTGTTCAAAAAATTTGTGTAATTTGCGAGTGACACAACGCTACTCTCAGCAGTACGTTCACTGACCGAATCAGCACTGACTGGTGGTGCGTTCACTGTGTGTAGTACATTCAGTGGTTGAACGGATCCCTCGCAATGAGAGGATTAGTCTCCGCCACCCGTTTTCCTTGCGAGTGATTCATTGTTTGCTTGGACAGAATAGTTCCACTACCAGCCTGGTGGCCTCGCTGCTGAGCTCAACTGAACTGAGAAATGAGCGAATCAATCCAAGAAAGTGATTTAGTTCAGTCTGTTCTCTTAAACAATTCCTTCCTTTGAACGAATCGTTTGTGAATGACACAACACTTGTCAGCTCTGCACCTGTTTGGCCTTTTGTTCAGCGGAAATGTTCCAGGCTGCCAATGACCGCGGTTATCTTCGTACCGCCAGGAAGGGAAGCATCTGTATTTTCCCGCCAGAACAATGGTGGCTGGCATGAGAGTTCTGCTTCCGTTTAGGTGCAGTGGCCTCAGGATGTTTCTCCCTGCGGTCAGACTGCACTTGACAGGTGTCATGTTTGCCACTCCCAGCCTTCACTATTCTTGGCTATTTTCCCCCCTTCCCGCTCTGTGAATCTTAGCATTTCCTGTTCCAGAAGTAAAAGCGCAAGGGCACTGACAGCTGCTTTTGAGGCGTTCATGTGAGTGATGGCTTTATCAGCGCTGGCGTCACATTTGCTGCCATCTGTGTAAGTGGGGGTGAGTGAGGGAGGTGGAGAGTGCCATTCTTGGCTGATGACTGCAACCTTCCTCCTAGCGTCCAACTTGGTTAACATCTGCCAGATCAGAGAGGAACTATAGGGACTTTAACTTATCTCTCTTCTCCTCTTTTCCCCCTCTCTCTATATTTTCCTTCTCTGGTCTGTCCCCTTTTTAACCCTTTTAAGCCTAACGTGTCGTCACCGACACAGATATGAGCGTAATTTTGAAAGTACCACAATTACTGTAAGTTTTGCGCAGTCGAAAAAATTCCAACTGTTTCTGAAAGCTGAGAAGCTGTGCTTCAGCCCACATACAGGTTACTATGGTAAACACGGCAGCATGATTCTCTGCTGGGATTTAGGCATTAGGCCTTAAAGGGTTAACATGGTTAATTCTGGCTGATGCTGACTCAGAGGTTAAATCATCTTTACACTCTGCATGGAAGGCAAAAATTAGGCAGATAAATCACAATGTGGCAAGGTTCACTGTAGCCAATTGCCTCCTTGTCGGAAGCGTGTAAATCCATTTATTCTTCCGACCTCTACAAAGCAAGTCATCTGGGCAGTACTTGCTGTCTAAGCCAAAATGTCAGGTCACATTTACAAACAGGCCTAATTTGTAAAATTCCACTTGATGACTGAGCCATGAGAAGACATAGCAGAAAGAAACTTCTTTTTTTTATTTCCCTCTGTGGTGGCTCTGGGAGCTGTCCTTTTTCAGTTAGTTCCCATAATGTTCTCTTAAAGGTGCCCTGTGTAATGGCAGCCAAAAATTAAATTCATGATCTACACACTCCAAAGAAAATGGGGGCAGTATACCTGCAGAAAGTGAGTTGGTGTACCCTAGCGTAACAATCGAGAAACGGCACAGTCCCTCCTCCCATCAAGCCTACTGTTCATGCTCCGCCCCCACCTTCCCAACGACCCCAGAGCCATAGCCGACTATCTACAATCCAAACAGGACCCCTCTGACTCCAAAACTCTGAGATATAAACACATGAACGAACGTCAGTTGATGTCAAGTGATTCTGTGCTATGACATCTTCAAGCTACTTCCCTTCACCCGATCCAGTAAATATGTCCAAATTATGTGTCATTGTTCATTTGAAATAAATTCATTTGCTAGATAACATTCGCTGCTGTTGAGCAAGCTAGCGCCAACGTAATGTTAGCTAACGTTAAGCGCTAATGCTGAACCAACATTTGCGTGAATAAATCTATCTAATGCTGGACTTCACCATAGCCGGTCTCTGATCCCTAAATGAGCTGGCCAGTCGATCGCCACTGTTAGTGGACCATCACTTTATCGTACGTCGTCAAAACAGTTATGGCGGAGTTCAAAATTATGAAGTAATCTTAGCTGCACATGAACAATCAAAACTAGGGACAAGATCATTTTAGAATGTTACATATGCCGCCCGCCTGATGCTAATTTCACAGTATGCAACCAGTTTGCCTGATATGCAGTCTTCATTAGCAAGACCTCTTCTAGCAATCAACTATCATTAGTCACAACTAAACATTCTGTCATGTTTCATTACATTATGCAATGTTTTCTGTTACATTTCGTGCATTCATTTAGGGTACATTATCATCGAAGCCATTTCAAGCTTCTTAGCTAATGTACCTTCCACACGATTGACATCAGGTTCAAGTACGCCCTCAAGCCGTGCGATTTATTCATGCACTGCAGTTTGGCTGGCTGTTATGTTGCCCGCATACTGCCACCCATGGCAGAAACTGGTATTATGACACAGGACGGTACGCAGCTAGTGATTTAGCGTGCTAATTCAGGTTGATATCTCTGCAGCACTATACCTTGTCATCTTTTTTATGACATCATTGCCCTTATTTCTTCTCATTCTTTTGCTGTGTCTAGCTCATTTTTCGGATATTTTGACCTCAATTCTTACACAGGGCACCTTTAATGTTGAAGAGGCAGTCAGCAATGAAGTCAGCAGTAAAGGTGATATCATCCCCAGAATGGATCCTATCCTTTAAAGTGCATATGATGCAAAAATTTATCCAGTTTTTGGTTGTCTGAAATATGCAATAAATAAATATTTTATTAGAAATGACAAAAAAAAATTTTTAGTTACTTTCTGCTGCCCGAAATACACAAATTTTCCCTCTAAAATTGTCCCGGAGACTGATTCCGAGGATGTCTACTTAGTGTAATTGATTGCAGTATGATCGTGGTTAACTTTGATTCATTTTGCTTACATTTGCTCACTGAAATCAACACAGTGCTGCTGCACAAATTTGACCCATTTTGCCCGCAATGTGGGATTTGAGGGAAATGCATGCATCGATGTGTAAAACATGTTCGTACAACTCTGGTTGATTGGCGCTCCAGCCACACAATATTGGCCTCCTTTCTCCATTGCCATCCTCTTTCTTTCTGCTATGTTTTAGTGTGAGACAAATCAACTGACCTCACAAGACTAAATCGTATAACGTACGTCCTTGCAACAAATTTCAAGTAAAAATAGCGGTATATTTGAACGCAAAAAAATGGGCTCAGTTCAATTTTATCAGTATTTTAATGTGAGATTGCTTTTTACACATATCAAAGAACCAAATATCAGGGGGAAAAATTTTGTTTTGGATACACTTTAATGAAGGGAGTGGTGCAATTCTGTAGTGCTTCCAGTGCCTGGTATTGAAGTGTGAGGACATGATTCAGTACAGGTGCTTCCTTTACATCAACAGTTTAGCAAAACAATACTTGAAGCTGACCATCTGTGCAGCGCAGGCAATTGCCCAGGGCTGCAGTGGAGAAGGAACTATTTATATAACTGGCTGTGCGTCAGTGAGCCAGCCAGGCCACAAAGTAAACATCAGAGCCCTCAGGTGACAAAGTAGATCCAGTGCATTCCTCCTGCTCTGAGATATTTGGAGTATATAGCATCCAAGCCCTGGGGTCCATCACTCCATTTTCTCCTTCGTCTGGGGCTAGCATCCTGTGCCCCATTGTGTCACTCAGTCATCGACTGATGTGTCCGCCTCAAATGGGTGTAATTTTGATTTCAAGGGTGGGGGGGACACATTTCTGGTGCAAATTCTCATAGGGGCTTTGGTTTTTCAGGTATCCCTGTCTGAAGTAGACCATGTTTTTTGATCATTAAACAGAAATATTTCATGCAAAAGCCTGGAAGTGATGAAATTGATCAAAAAATTGGCATACTCCATTTGGTGAAAAAGAGGACAATAAAACCACTCTGGAAATGAGTGGGTGGGGGGTTATGGGGACGACTACTTGATCTCAAGAAATTTTTCACCCACTGCTGAGATTTAGTAAGAATTTGCTCGAACAGTACACTGATAACTGCCGTAAAAGCAATATGAATATCAAAATTTGTATTTATCTTAGTTCTTGAGCCAAGCCGCTTTTAAAGCCATATGATGTGGGTTTTTTTTTTTTTTTTTGCAAAACTGTGCCCCCTACAGTTTCTGCATGCAGCCTCACAACTTATGCCTCTCACTTCCCACCCCCCAAAGATAGCAATAAACATCACAGCAATCACTGTTGAAGCTTGCCAGTGAATTTGGGGCAAAAACCACATCACATCGCTCAAATACAATGATTGTTTTCAGAGTTTTTTATTAACTACCATTAGCTAACTAGCTAGATGGCTATATAATCTAAACGGTAATGTAATACGTGATCGAATACATAATATTACGTGGCTATTGGTAATGTCTCTTGCCAAACTTGTTAGGTATCGTTCAGGAATCAGATGCGAGAGCAGAGCAGTGCAGAAAAATAGGATTTTATTTGGAAAGGGGGCGAGCCCCCGCAGAGCAGGAGGCAACCGTACAAAGTCCACAATCCAAAATCAAAATCCAAAGGGCGTAATCCAAGTAGTAACCAGGGCAGCAAACACAGAAATCGTGGTCGGGCAAAAAGGGTTTGGTACACAGATGCAGGCAATAATCCAAAACAGAGGCAAAAATTGAAAACGGGGACGGTCCAGTCAGAAGAGAATCTCAAAGAATACAAGGCGAAAACAAGTGTAGCACAGGCAAACCAAGGGAAACGTTCTGACAGGGAATGGCTGTGAACAGACTGCTTAAATACATGCAAGGGAAGTCACATGCTATGATTGGGAACAGGTGAAGTGGATCAGACTAATTAACAAGGGAGCAAACACGAGGGAGAACCTAACCACATGAAATTGGCAAAAGCCAAAACGCGGACAGGGATCACGAGACAGCCTATTGACGAACACACAGCTCCGGTTAGGGAGTTCTAACGTGCACAGATAATGAGAGGCAGAACAGAGTTAAACAGGTGCGGAGGATCCGCTGAAACGCAGCAAAGTAGATTGAGTGAAGACGAGGGGCGGAGACTAGAACAGGGCAAGTGCTGAGGACTTGATAATCAATTAGCAAGGTGCAGCTATACAATCCCTAGCGCTCGTTAGTAAGTTAGTACTATATACAATGTTAATCAGGGTTAGTAGATTTAACTAAAACAAACTGTTAGTATTGTTAGTAAAGATAGAACAGCAAGGCAAAGGAAGCAAACGAGATTAGAAGGAATGGTTGAAACCCAGAAACCATGAAATCACCTGAAAGCGTGGCACACAATACTGGGGAAAATAAGCTGTCACATAACATCAGACCAGACAGGGCAGACAAAATGCAAGGCATGGCAAAATGCAAAACAATGACCGGAATAAGACTGGGGAAATGGACTATGGCAGGAATAACAGAATAAACAGAAACAAAACATGGCATGGATCAAGGCATTGCAAAACATGAACAGAACATGAGCAGAACAGAGCAGAATCATAACAAAACTACATGCTTGCTGTGTTCAGTCAACAAGAAGCTGTTCTTAACCCCTCTGTGCAGATGTAAACGCCAGCGGACATGGACCTGCTCTATTTATGCATGCAGTTACACTATTCTATATGATCTCTTGCGACAGAAAAAATTGTTGTCCTTTCTAGCAACCACTTAGCTGTAGTGAGCCAATGGTATCCCAATGAAGTAGTTTAAAAAAATTGTTTTCTGAAGGAAAAATTCGCCATGGTATTGATACTGTGTCATTCTACTATCAATTAGTCATCACATATTAAAAATGCGCAATTCCCTACCATGGACTTACACGTAGATTCCTCCATCGACGAATTCAGCTCCGACTTGTATCCTCCTAAAGACTCTCATTGATAGCCACGCACTCTAATGTTAGCTCATGGCTGATCTGCGTAATGCACGGTTATTGTTCAAGCCCACATGAAACTTCCCCGGTAATTATCTATTGATTGACAAGGTTCTTATCCAATTCCAGAGAGTATAAACTTTCCACAGTAACTGAAAGACATTGATTGGACCATTAGTAAAGTATTTAAACCTTTGCGTAACAGTAAATTAGGTTGTATTCTCTTAACGTTGCGCATGGTTGTGCAGCTGAGAATGATGTGATTTCAAAGAAGAAAGACTTCCAAAATCAGCCAGAAGTGCTCAGTTACATTTACAGGATTTGAACGATATGTGGACTTGGTCAATGGGTATTATTCCGAATGAAACAGGACTGGAGGACTGAGTTCAATGAGGAAAAGTTTTTATTCAATGTATGAGTGAGTTAAATTGTGTGTATATATAGATATATGTACAGCGGGGAAAATAATTATTGAACACTTCAACATTTTTCTCAGTAAATATATTTCTAATGGGGCGATTGACATGAAATTTTCACCAGATGTCGGTAACAAACCAATTAATCCACACATACAAAGAAATCAAAACAAATACAGCGGGGAAAATAAGTATTGAACGCGTAAACATTTTTCTCAGTGAATATATTTCTAATGGGGCTATTGACATGAAATTTTCACTGGATGTCGGCAACAACCCGACAAGTAATCCACACAAACAGAAAAACAAAACAAATAAAGTTATGTGTAATACTTATTCCCTGTATCATTACACTTTATTACATATAAGTTAATTTATGGACTTATTGTTTTGATTTCTTTGTATGTGTGGATTACTTGGGTTGTTACCGACATCTGGTGAAAATTTCATGTCAATAGCCCCATTAGAAATAAATTTACGGAGAAAAATGTTGACGTGTTCAATACTTATTTTCCCCGCTGTAAGTCCATAAATTCAGTTATGTGTAATAAAGTGCAATGACACAGGGAATAAGTATTGAAGACAAGAAGAAAAGGAGGTGCAAAAAGGCATGGAATGCCAAGAAACCAGCTGAAATCTGTCAGAATTTAGAAAGCAATGCTGCCCCCCATCAGTGTAAATTAATATCAGCTGCTTTAGTCCTAATTGATGGCCTATAAATAGGTTTCTCATTACAAAGGTGTCACACAAGAAGCATCTCATGATGGGTAAAAGCAAAGAGCTCTCTCAAGACCTTTGCAACCTTATTGTTGCAAAAAATACTGATGTCATTGGTTACAGACATATTTCTAAACTTCTGAATGTTCCAGTGAGCACTGTTGGGGCCATAATCCAGAAGTGAAAAGAACATAATTTCACCATAAACCGGCCAAGACCAGGTACTCCTTGCAAGATTTCTGACAGAGGAGTCGAAAGAATAATCAGAAGAGTTGTGTAAGAGCCAAGGACCACTCGCGGAGAGCTTCAGAAAGACCTGGAATTAGCAGGTACAGTTGTTTCAAAGAAAACAATAAGTACAATAACAATAAGTAATGCACTCAACCGCCATGGCCTCTATGCTCACTCACCTCGCAAGACTCTATTGCTGAAGAAAAAGCATTTTGAAGCTCGTTTAAAGTTTGCTGCACAACATTTGGACATACCTATGAAATACTGGGAGAATATAGTCTGGTCAGATGAGACCAAAATTGAACTCTTTGGATGTCATAGCACACACCATGTTTGGAGGACAAACGGCACTGCACATCACCCCCAAAACACCATACCAACAGTGAAGCTTGGAGGTGGGAACCTCATGCTGTTGGGCTGTTTTTCAGCATATGGTACTGGCAGACTTCATATAATTGAAGCAAGGATGAATGGAGAATGTACCGAGACATTCTTGATAAGAATCTGCTGCCATCTACCAGGATGCTGAAGATGAAACGAGGGTGGACATTTCAGCAAGACAATGATCCCAAACACACAGACAAGGAAACTCTCAGTTGGTTTCAGAGAAAGAAAATAAAGCTGCAAGAATGGCCCAGTCAATCACCCGACTTGAATCCAATTGAAAATCTACGGAAAGAACTGAAGATCAGAGTTCATAGAAAAGGCCTGCAGAGACTTCAAGATTTGAAGACAGTTTGTGCGGAAGAATGGGCCAAAATCACATCTGAGTAATGCATGAGACTAGTTTCTCCAAAACAAGATGCGTCTTGAAGCTGTCATTACCAACAAAGGCTTTTCTACTAAGCGTTAAATAAATTTCAGTAAGCATGTTCAATACTTTTTCCTTGTGTCATTCCACTTTATTACACATAACTTAATTTATGGACTTATTTATTTTGATGTCTTTGTATGTATGGATTACTTGGGTTGTAACCGACATCTGGTGAAAATGTCATGTCAATAGCCCCATTAGAAATATATTAATTGAAAAAATGTTGACGCGTTCAATATTCATTTTCCCTGTTTTGTGTGTGTGTGTGTGTGTGTGTGTGTGTGTATATATATATATATATATATATGTGTGTATGGATTCAATTATTGATGTTCTGAGCCCTGAGGGAGATGAAAATAACAACTCAGTATTACTTAATAACACTTCATTTTATTGATAGCCCTATATCTAGGCTTTATGGAATGGTTCATTCAAGTCACCAACTCCTAACGGGTCAGTTTTTATTGCACACGCCGTAAAACCTTCCGAAATGCGTGAAACGCCAGTGACGAAATTAAATGCAACATCAAAAGTACAATTAATAATTGTCATATCTACACCTAATTTTGTTTACAAACAACTAAAATATGTTATTTTAAGTGTATCAAAAAACAAAAACCAGGGTTGCAAACTTACAGAATTATGTGTCATCAAGTATATAGCGCAAAAGGTAAAAGTTAGAAAAAATTGACTCACATTCTTAACTTCACCCTTATTTCCTCAAAACTCATCAGATATTCTTCAAAATCACTGTATTTTGCCTACAGTGTGTCTATTATACAAAACAGTTACCTTTTGCCATCCATGAATTACTAAAACAGCTCAATCAGGCCCCGCATTGACCCTCGGAAAACCTCTGGTTCGTTACTCGCGTTTCACCTCTGACAACAAAGTCCACCTCGAAGCACCACAATACATCATTGGATTGTATCCATATCACTACAACATACACAAAACATGTTATACTATTAAATTAAGGGCATAAATACACATATCTGGCCCATCTAGGGTTCCTACTATGTCTTGCGCGTAATACGCAGTGTCTACGTGTCCGAAAGTCAGACAGGGTTTTAATATAACTCCGTGTCCGACAGTCGGATGGTTTCAATATAACTCCGTGTCCGACAGTCATTTTTAATTTCTTCAAATCTTCTGAATCTTTTAGATATTAAACGTGAATGTTTTGATAAAACGGCTCAGTTCTTCAAGATGAGTACCGAGAATTTCAACTAATGTTTCTGTTTAAGCTCTGCTCTATATAGATTAGTCCACATCGGACTTAGTGCATTTATGACAAATTTAGTGACTGTCGGACAGAAATCCTAAAATACTGTCATAAAAGTTCTAATTTTTCGTGTATTCCAACAATTATTAGACGCATACAAACTTAGCCATGTTTGTATTCGACCTTTATAAAATGCAAATTGATAGCTATCGACTTTTCTTGGTCTATTTATTCACCTGTTTTGACTCTTCCGTTGAAGATAGACAACAGTCTTTATTCGGTCGCTCTTTTGAAAATTAGTCAGATGGATTGAACAGATTCACGCTTTATTTCCACACCAGAGATAAAATAGTGCTTGTAGTCAGTGAGCAAATGAATTCCATGACCATTGACATTGTGAATTAAATATTGCATGCAAGATCAAGACTGTCGGCCGTGAAATGCAAAATAGTCCATGTCCGGCAGCCAGCAAAAAGTAAAAGTATTGGTATGAGAACAGATTTATAACGAAATAAAGAATAAAAATATATCACCAACAAACAGAACATCCAATGGGTACTGCAATCATTTATTTGGGCCATTTTTATAAATACAACGAAGTCCGTACAATGCCTGTTGGACACTAAATGCAAAATAATCTGTGTCCAACAGGCATAAAAAAAGAGGACGATTTGAACAGATTGATAACGAAATAAAGAATAAAAAACATTTTAACAATAAACAGAACATCCAATGAACACTGCAATTTATTTATTTAAAGAGAGACTGAATAAGGACTGTTTTGTCGATCTTCAATGGAAGAATTAAAATAGACAAATAAATAGACCAAGAAAAGTCGATAGCTAACAATTTGCATGTTATAAAGGTCGAACACAAACATGGCTAAGTTTGTAGGTCTAATAATTGCTGGAATACTCAAAAAATTAGAACTTTTATGACTGTCGGACACGGAGTATTTTAGGATCTCTGTCCAACAGCCGCTAAACTTATTAATGCTCTAAGTCCTGCAGTGTCAATTTATCTATATTGAGCAGAGCTTAAAGGGGACCTATTATGCTGATCCTTCTTTCAATACGTATTAGTAATGTTATAATGTTAGTTGTCCATACTCAACCTCTGAAAAGTTTCCAAACATAAGATACAGGGGTTTTGCTGTGATCCGAGAACGTGATTTCGTGAACGTGATTTCCTCTCTGAACAGCTCCTCCCGAGATCTTCGCGAGATCCGGGCAAAACCTGACGTCAGGTTGTGCCGTCCAATTGGTACAGACCAAGCCAGAGCCAATCACGGCGCTGGACCTGCCCACACCGGGAACTATTCTAGCTGGCACTAACAACGGCAGATCATACTATGCCTTAGTAGCGTCGACACTTTTGGAAATACAAAAGAAGAACTGCAGATCATTTGAGGTGCAGTGTTGTCAGTATCTCTCCCAAAGCTGCTTGTCCGTTTACTTTTGGACGTGAAGAACAACACCAATTTCTCTTCCAAAAGAGGATGCCACCAGAAATCAGTGGATAGCTTTTTTTGTTTGCTGGCAGCAAACAGCCACGGCCAAAGGGAACGTTAGCTGCTTGTGCTCAGCATTTCACCAAAGACAGCTTTATCAATAAAGGATAATTCGACAAAGGATAAGCCTTTCAGCTGCTTCTCAAACCTGAAGCAGTTGCATCGATCAAGCGCTCGGAGCCACAAGCTGCAAGTAACGATATAACAGCAAATAATGCAAGTGAAGCTAACGTGTTACAGGGGGCTAGCAGGACCACTAGCGATAGTTAGCATTAACAACTGGCCTCAAATGCAGGCTTTGTAAAATATCTGAAGATAAAGCCTGTATTGATCGCAACTGTCCGTGACTCACAGACACAGAAGCTGTAAGTTGCTTTTACTGCATAAGCCAACCTGACGTGATAGCCAGTTGATTGTGGCTGTAGCACAGCGGCTAACGTAGCCAAGTTACTGTTGCCAATGGTTGTGTCCTAAATATGCAAGAGTGATATCAGGGGAATTTCTACAGAAGGTGTGTGAACATAAACCTCATTTGAAGCTAACTTTTAATACTTGTTTGTAATTTGGATGTTTGGTACAACTGTCTACGGTAACGGAACTTGATGTCTGTAAAACCTGTATTGCAAGGGTTTGTCTCTGTGGTTATGACCGCTCGGTTACCAGCTACTGCATATTAGTTTGCATGTCATGCTAATTAAAAATGCTCCTGGTTAACTTACATGCAGTAATTAGTAATTCTGATTGGTATGCTTGTGTTACTTCGGTAAGCATCAATGTGGCAGTTTCATCATAACGTTGCCCGATTGTAGCCACTACAGTTAGTGATCGCTTCACTTATCCATGACCGGGATCAGCCGAATACTTCACAAATGTCTGGGCAAGCTCTCTGGTGCTACCGTGAAAGCAATGCGAAACACAGAAGCTGTTCCGTGTCTGGTATAACAAATGATTTCTCTGCACTACCGTGACATAATTTCATCCCCCTTTAGAAATTGTTGTGGCTAATAAAAAGGCGGAGATTAATTTGGAAATTCTTTCCCGTAGAAGTGATCGATTCGCTAGCTCCACATACCCAGCAAAAAATTTCACGTGTAAAACGTGAAAAACACGTGTCATAGCAAGTAGTAACACGTGTTGTGTACGTGAAAAGTGGCGTGTCGAAAACACGTGTGAAACACATGTACAGAAAACGTACAAAACACATGTCAAACACATGATTTACACGTGTATCTGACACGTGTACAAAACACTTGTCAAACACATGATTTGACATGTGTAGAAATACACTTACCCTACACGTTTTCACGTGATATTTATGTGAAATGATTCACATATAGAAATACACAAACCCTTCACGTGTTTTTCAGGTGATATTTACGTGAGATGATTCACGTGTGTAAATACACTTACCCTACACTTGTTTTACTCGTGTCATACACGTGTAGTGTTTGCTGGGTAAGCAACTCGTCCGCGCTAACCGAACTTACGGTCTGCAAAACCTGTATTATGTTCATAACATAACCGAGCTGCTTTCACATCGGACACGAAACGAATTTTTCGTGGGACAGCTTAGCCTACATTCAAAGTCAATGCAAAGACGCGAATACACGCATTATGAGCGCTTTAAGCAGCTTTCACACCGGACGCGAAACTAATTTTTCGCGCGACTGATTACATTCAAAGTCAATGCAAAGATGCAAATACACGCGTTATGGGGGCGTTAAGCAGCTTTCACATCGGACGCGAAACGAATTTTTCGCGCGACAGGTTACATTCAAAGTCAATGCAAAGACACGAATACACGCGTTATGGGCGCGTTAAGCAGCTTTCACACCAGACGCGAAACGAATTTTCGCGCGACAGATTATATTCAAAGTCATGACCGCTTATCAGCTACTGCATGTTAGTTCGCGTGCTCTGCTAATTAAAAATGCTCCTGGTTAACTTAAATGCAGCAATTATGATCGGTAGGCTTGTGTTACTTTGGTAAGCATCAATGTGACAGTTTCATCATAACGTTGCCTGATTGTAGCCACTACGGATGAAGCTAACCGGAGAGGTGCAGTTAGACCAGATGTAGGTTTTGCAAAGCTTAGGGTGCGTTGGGGTGCTTGTGAAACGATCGCTTTACTTATCCATGACCTGGGTCAGCCTGATACATCTCCAATGTCTGGGTAAACTCTCTGATTCTACCGGTGAAAGCAATAGGGAAGCGCACAGGCTATAACGTGTCCGGTATAACAAACGATTTCTCTGCATTGCCATCGATTGAATAGTAAATTCTTTCCTTATAAAAGTGATCGATTCGCTAGCTCCACATAAGCAACGGTTCACGCAAATGGAATTTACGGTCTGTAAAACCGGTATTATGTTCATGACATAACCGGAGCTCTATCTAGCTCCCGCGCAATATCCATAACTTGCCCATTTTCCGCGAGGAAAAGCTGGTCATTCCAACGCAATGAGTAAACCATTACCACGGGCAATTTCCGAAAAGGCCGTTTAGCCTGGAGCTTTTGCCCCTTCGTCATATACCAGCGCAGAAGCTGTTCGTTACTCCACGCTAACAACACACCACAGCTATGCACACAAACCAGCAGGTCCTAATACACACCGAAGCAGTCCATTAGTTGTTGGTCCACTTTTAGCTGCTCCTCACTGTCCGTGTTTCCCTCTAAACTCAGACCCACCGGATTTCTACGGTCTCCGGTCTACACTTGGGTTTGTCGACCCGTTCTACAAATGTGTCTATATGGGGTGGATTCTAGCTTTCCCTCAATCCTAGCTAGAGTAGAAACACCGGTGTACTCACCATAGTAGCCAAAGGTAGACAGCAAATTCGAGCTTGACCTCCCAGACATTTGCACTACGTCCTCCATTTTCACCGTTGCGTTTATTTGAACAAGTTAATTTCATTAGATCTGCGCACATGTACTGCGTTTGATTGCAGAATATGCCTGTCGATTCCTTCGGGAGACGCGTCAGTTTCACTTTGAGGAGCCGGACCCGGAAAACTGCGTTCTGCTGCCTCGTCCCGCCTAGATCCGCCCTCCACAGAGCTGGCCAGTCAGAAGAAAGTGGGCACACGGGGAGTGGGGGCCATAGCGGAAGAGCCACCACAATGAGGCGTTTCAGGCAGAGACCACTAAGGACTACAAGTGGGGTTTTTTGAGGATGGCAGTATGAGCGAAATAAGTACCCTTTTTTTACTTTGCGTGATCAGGAGTACTCTAGGGGAGTCAAAGACCAAAATATAAACTTGGGAAAATAGCATAATAGGTCACCTTTAAACAGAAACATTAGTTGAAATTCTCGGTACTCATCTTGAATGTTTTGATAAGATAGTTCAGTTTTTCATGTTTAATAGCCTATCTAAAAGATTCAGTAGATTTGAAGAAATTAAAAACAATAATCGACTGTCGGACACGGAATTATATTGAAACCATCCGACTGTCGAACATGGAGTTGCACTGCCCGGCCAAAAAAAAAGTCGCACACTCAAATATTTAGTTGGAACCCCCGTATCTTTGATTACAGTGCATATTCGTCTTGTCGTTGTTTTGACAACTATATGCAATGCCAGAACATTTATTTTCAATCAGAAATGCCATAATTTTTGGCCGAGATCTTGTCTTCTCGACATAATAATTGAACCACTCGGTGGTCTTTCTTGAGTACATCCCAATAACTTTTAATGTGTTTAAGGTGAGGACTTTGTGGTGGCAAATTTGTTTATGAAAATGATTCCTCATACTTGTTTTTGTCATTCATGGTTTTCTTTACTAAATACAGGCCAATAACTTGCCTGTTCTGAAATACTGTAACATCTTTTCCACCATCAAGGGATGTGTCTTCTGACATGATTTTTTAAGAAATGAGTAGCAACGCACTTCATCAGTCGGGGTTAAAATGATTATTGCCTGCTGAAACATTAATAACCGCAATAATGATCCAATTATAGAATTTGTTCATTAATTTCCAAACGGTGACTTTTTTTTTGGCCGGGCAGTGCATATTAAAACCCTGTCC
The DNA here is from genome assembly GCA_029692085.1 of Gymnothorax javanicus. Lineage (NCBI taxonomy): Eukaryota > Metazoa > Chordata > Actinopteri > Anguilliformes > Muraenidae > Gymnothorax > Gymnothorax javanicus. The sequence goes on along the minus strand of CM056193.1, from coordinate 103,334,577 downwards.
GACTTTTGGACAAGTAGACACTGCGTTAAACGCAGAATGCAAAATTTTACTTTTTTCGTGACATCACCGACTCCGCGCGGGCCAGGTCTTAGATAAAAATGCCTTAGGATAACTGATATACTTTGTTTTTAACCAGCCGCACTAGTCTACTAACCATTACAAAAGAGATAAACACCATACAAGATGACACATTAAGCTGGTAACCATTCTACTTAAGTGAAGTGGAGGTAGTGTGCGCACATCCAATTAAAAATACAGGTGCAAGACAAAAAACTGTCAAAACAGGCACCTGCTAATTAACAGGTGTGAATGATTGTCTTGTCTTCATAGGAGAGGCTTGTCTCTTTTGTCAATTGCCTGAGGAAGATCTCTGTAGATCGAAACGTTGCTTAGTAAATAAATTAGTACTTTTGGGAGCTGGCAGTGTGCAGACTGTTTCATCTTTTTTGAACGATTCTACTTTAACCATGTGGAAAAATCACTCGTTCGTCACTCGCGTTTCACCCCTGTAATACTATAGGAAAATCAGATGATTTGAGGCCATAGGAGCTGGTACGAATGAATTTTCTTTATTATTTTACATTTAGGGTTGCTACATATACCCTGTAACTTTGTTTGGATGGTAGGAAGCATAAAAATTAGCAGTAGTTTGAGCTATATATAGGTAAATGTCAGTGAAATGTGAGTGACGAGGCTGGTGTTGAAAAATAGTTTTTTCATGCTGGCACAGGCTCAGGTTAATGTATGTAAAAAAACATTTCTATGAACATAACCCTTATAGGGACCCTCTTGGCTGGATGTAATATGAACAGTGGGGCTACCTTCTCAGTATGCTAGTTGATGGTCTAAAAGTTTCGTCACTCGCGTTTCAACGAGTTGAAATTCCCATTAAAAGGTATAGGGGAAAAAAAATGTAGGTAATGACATGGCTAAACCACATGGAAATGTTAGATATGACCCCCCACTGACGAAAAAGTAAGTTTATGGTGGTCTAGCACTATTCGGCTTGACAATACATGGCTTGGAATGAGGTGAAAATGGCCCAAAAATGCCAATTGTGGGCAATTTTTAACTTTGGGGTTCAATAATTTGCGAAATTATGGGCCGACATATGCAAATTTGCCCTTTTTTTGAAGCCCTGGATGTTTTCTTTCAAATGAGACTAGAAACAGGAAGAATGGTGTGTTATTTTTTTTCTATAGCACTCTGAAGTCAAAAAGACCCTAAAATAGGCCCAAACATTGTTTCTTGGATATATATATATATAAAATCTTTTTTTTTTTATTTTTTTTTTTTTACTTATGGCTAGTTGGTTAGTTGTTTTTTATTCTCAGTTTACCATAGCCATGATGATCACAGAGCTTGTTTGCCACATTAGTTAGCAAGAGTAACTGTTAGTCTTTGCTAATAATACTGCAGGTTGTGGCATTTTGCTTAATGTGGCTTTTTGTTTTTGAATTTATACCGTATTCAACGAAATCGAATGCCGAGGTTTTGACTCGTTTAAAATGCAAACAGCTCAAGCACTTTGGTAGACCCCCTCCTACGTTCATTGCACCACTCTGTTCTATCTTGGGTTTCATATTGCCTGCTTCTTCCTGATAGTGGAATGTCGGTTCTGTTAAAATAAGGTATATTTCAGATATTACTGTGTTAGTGAGTTATACTTGTTCCTTAGAAGGTGTACAAAGTGTTTATATAAGCTTGCAAGCTTGGATTTGGGAACTGCTAGCTTTTCATTGCAGGGTGAATGTTCTGACCGTTAAATAAGCAGTTCCTTTACTGAATAACATGAGTGCTGACTCAAGAAAAATTTACAAAATTCTAAACTTTATCATGGAGAAAAGGCATGTTTTGGGTTTGGAGAGGTTACTGGTGACCATTGATGTCCAACCGCGCCTATATTGATAAACTCATGCTAAATTCCACCAGAAGATCAATAATTCATATTGAATTTCATGCATCAAAGGTTGATTTGTGTTAAAAATATGATTATGATTTGACAGTGCGCCATTTTTAGGGGTCTGAGAGTTTGGGGGTAAATACGGTGGAATACTTAATGCTGCAAGTGTCTAGTCTCAGTTGATATTCCCCTCTGTATGAAGCTCAAATCTTGAATTATAAAGTATTAAATTGGGTAACGCATAAATAGCCAGATTTGGCTTCTGCGCAAAGGGGTTAAAGGTGGAGGTTGTGTAGGTGTGATCGCTTTGAAAGTGACCAGTCATAAGAGGGCTAGTGCCACCCCCTACAGCATGTATGCCTTCTTGAGAAGCTTATTGACTGCGTAAGTCTTAAACTTGTTTTCAGCCAATCAGAGTTGTTGAAACTTCTCCCATAGCTATGTGGTTTGAAAATTTCAAATTCACGCTCCAATGCAGGTCAGGCTTTCAGCATAAGTTAATTTGGTGATTTACACCGGTGAGAAGTGAACCACTTTTGTGGTCCTAAAAACCAGGTTAAAGCTCAAGTTACCTTGATAATATCTGACCTTGACCCTGGTCGGATCTGAATTGTCATGACCGGGGATGAAACCATATTAACAGACATGAACAGTAATTGCTGCGAAGCTCACTTCAACAATCAATCGCCCAACTTAACTACCTCGTTTAAGGAAGATCACAAATACTGTTTATCCATATAGCAAACTAGCTAGCTAGATAAGGATATAAGAGGAAAGCAAGCAGTTTCCCACAAAATTTTAGCGTAAATTGGGTTTAATGTGACTTGCATTGTTCTTCTTAAGAAAGAAACCTCATGTCCTCTGTCTGGTAATTTAGGGGGTTTGGACATTGCAATTCACAAGCGTTTTTTCTTAGATGCTAAGTAAGCCTGACTCTGGCTGCCTGTTTGAATGAAAGGCAGGACTTGGAGAGATGAAGGGAGCGGATCTTGAAATGGACCAGCAGCTTGAGAGGGCAGTGGTTCCTTGAGGTCCTAGTGCGTCAATTTTTTTTAGAATAAAACTTCAGTTTTTGGACTGTAAAAAGTGTTGGTGGGGTGAGTCCAATGCTGCCTTTACAAGAAGTGCAAGGGACATGTCCCCTGCCCCCCCCCCCCCGCCTTAAATGACGCCCCTGCTGCCATACCCTGCTCTGTGTCACCTCTAGCCCCTACCAGTGGTGGAGTACAATTTTTGCCTACTTTCACTGCTTTTGTAATATCACACTATGACAGAGCCAGCTCAGTGCTTGCTGATGTCACAGCAAGTGGCTGTGTTTGAATGGGCTCTTATATTGAACTGATTTGGTCTCAGAGGAAAACCTGATTGGATGAGTGATACAGAAACTTCGCTGCAGGTTGTCCAAAACTAAAGCTGACATAAAAAAGGTGATCTAATCAATGTGAGGTGAATGGAAAAACACTGAGAGAGCAACGTGGGCTCTGTCATTTAGGATGTCAAGCAGTGCGTTGCAACCCCATGCAGGGCCTCCACATTTATCATAGCAACCCCAACAGGGTTCCACTGTTGTGTTGGTGACAGCCCTGGTCCTCAGTAATGCCCCGGCCCAGGGGAGAGGGTGCAATTGTAATCAGGAAATATGAATTTCTCTTACCCCAGGAAAAGATTGGCTCTTGGACCCGGCATCCCCTGCACAAGGCTTTAATCTCCCATCTGGTGGTAATTTAGTGTAGTTTACACAAGGTGCACAGCATTTACTGTAATAGGGACGACAATTAGCTGCCCCTTATCTGAGGACTTGTGTGCGCGCATGCGTGTGTGTGTGTGTGTGTGTGTGTGTGTGTAGTGGGAGGGAAATGAGCTCTAAGAGCTAGAACAGCCCTTAACAAATTGAAATAATCCTGTCCTCTTTTACTTGCAGGTCTCACACAGTAAAGCACTATTTTCAAAAGAGGTTTGATTACGAAAGCCTTGTTTATCCAGAGGCCTGTTCAGCAGCTCAATCTACCCTTCCTGGAATTACATCAAATCCGATTGAAGCAAAACTATTAGATTTATGGGTTTCCCCATCAGGGTGAGATCCCTGTGCAATTAGGCCATTTTTAATGTGTTTATATGGGGAAAAATGATTTTTAGTGGCTCGCTATAATTTGGAAATTTTTGCAAAAAACACAGTTGCTTATTATTTAAAAATATCTTGTCTGTTCTGTTAACCCCTCATGTCTTGGTGCTCGAGCAGTTGGTCCGTCCTCTGCATATTCCATGGCTATCATTGTACCTGAAGCCTGTCATTTACTGGCCGCATTTAGGATTGTGTTAGTGGTAGATCTCGAGGCATCACTGTCTCAAGTTAATGTTCAGCATGGACAATATGGAGGCCTATTTCTAAATACCAAGGCGAGGTATTGTTTGCCGTCAAGTCATTAGTTTAGGCTATGAGGTTCTAAATTTTAACAAGCCTGAAATGAGCAGCCTATATTCGTATGATGCAGCATTAGTGTCACTGGGTCAGACTGTGTTTATGACGGAAGGTGCTTTTTCATTTTTACTGATAAATGTCCCATTTTCCCCTTATCTAGCAACAGTATCTCATTTCAAAAGACAAGGCTATAATTGCATGATGCACTCTGTGATTACAAGTCTGAGAAAGTGCCGTATATGTTGTCATTAATAATATCCTGACTTTATGGTATTGTGCGGGCTCTTAATAGGGCTTGCTGTGTCACAGAATGGTATTTCAGTCCATCATTGGGACTACACCAGTTGGAAGTTATAGCATAGAGCCCTGAGGTAACCCCCTTCCTGTCCACTAACGCACCAGCTGGACTCTGTCAAACCTAAACATAGTGTCTCAAGCCATTGTCGTGGCATGTACAATACAAAGCTTGACAATGCAATTATGCCTCCTAGAAACTGGAATACAGGACATGAATCATGAGATGAGTTGCTGTAACACATCATGTCAGACTCTGTATTGAGTGCAAACCCATCTGGAGGTCTTGCCTCTCTTCATTGGTAACTGCCCTTTGTGGCCTCTACAGCTAGGCTGTACACGTACAGAGATATTCTTACAGGCTCCATTTACAATGAGGTCACTGCAGACCCAATGACACTCCAGGAGGTTGGTGCTATGCTCCGGCTGCACAGAACTTCAGGGGTGTCATGAGCAGGGCATCAAGCTCTTTTTTTAGGGGTCTCACTCGGGAGCTATTCATACGGTTGGTAAGCCCAGCACATTGTAACCAACTCATTTAACTCCGCTCACTAGCACCAATCTCCCAGATCAAGTCTTGCAACTCAGTGGCTGACAGCTGATGCATATCAATCAGTTTCCATGACTTGGACTATCTCCCTCTGTCATTGTGTACATCAGTTTCTGGTGGGGTTTGACATCTGTTTATTTAAACCGGTCCACAGTTTAATGACAGATACACGATGGATGTCAGAACAAATTCTAGCGTGGTTCTGTTATGTATCCTCACACATGCTTAAGATTTTACTTGTGCAGTGGGCATAAACACAGGGGACCCTTTGATAAATCATTCATTCAGGGATTTTCCTAATCAGCTAGCATAGCAGCATCAGCAGAATAGAACAGGTCACTGCAGGATTTGTCAGGGAGGCCATGTGGGTTAAATAAGCAATGACTCAAAACACCTAGTGGTATATTGAGATTACAATATGCTGTATATTGCTGCTAAAGGGCGCATTATGCAACACTCTAAGCTCATACCTCATGCTCAGCAGTATTTCTCATTGAATGCCTCATTCTGATAAGTAATCATCAGGGCTTTTACAGAATATCATTTTATTAGTGCAGACATGAATGCACATACAATAACTCCGTGGCTGGCAAGCTGATGGTCTTCATGCATGACTATAAATACGCAAAGGCTTGTGTTCTAACAGAGGTACTTATGATGATGGTAAGTGCAGTGGCTTACAGCTGGTATGTAATGAGACAGAACAATGACCTGTTGCAATCCCAAAGCTTAAGTTTCCCAGATACCTCCTTTGGCCCCTTCTTGGCTCCTACGCTTGGGATCTTCCTGGGATCAGCTCAAAATCTCCAACTGGCCATTAGTCTCTCAAGCCCTAGTTAAGCACATCCTTCAAAGGCAGAGGATTACGGGAAAGACACAAATATGATCTCTGATGCCTCTGACAGCAGACAGATTTTCAGGGAAGACATCTCTCTTGTCTGGCACGGAGTTGCTATCACATCATCAGCCCCCAGCCTTTGAAGCTTTTCATAAGGGAGATGTTTAGGCTGGTGGTTAGGTTTTCACCAGCTTTTCAAGAGCTTTATTATGAGGCCCTCCAGAGCTATGGCATCTGAAAGTAAACCTTTATCTAGTCACAATATCCCTCCATCTGCCCTGTTCTTTGCAGGAGATGGTCCTGATAGGTTAAATGACTGATGCCTCATCACAGTAGATTTTGTGCATGATTGCCATGAGCTGATGGTAGACGACAGGTACTGATAGTTGAATCGACTATTGACGGGCTTTCTACCTCATGTTTCCATCAGTCTTATTAATAATTGTATTTGTATGACTACAAATTGAGGAAAACTCCATCCTTCTGCCTGAATCCATTTTTCACCTCAACCAGTTGGCCAATCTGTGTGAAAGTGAAAGTCAACTTTTGTCTGAACTGCAAACAAAATAACTGTCCCTTAGGAATCACAATTTTTTTGTAATTTTAAGACAAAGTTGAACTGAATAAATCATTCATTAACATACAGATCTAAACGATCGCAGAATCCACCATTTTCCTGTTAAGCTGTCGGACATTTGACATTGCTGTTAAGAGGTAATAAAAGCTCTCGCTGAAGACCATGTGAGTGATCTGACACCCAACAGCCAAGCACACGCACAAGTAATTTAATGACCCATCAGGAATTGTATCCACCAATACAATGAATCCTTGCTATATAACCAAACAAACATGATTGTAGCACTTTTAAAACACTACGAAAGTAACTCATGGTTGATGCCGCTGGGATAGGTTATCTTGGCACAGTTGACAGTGAAATGTGTTCAGAATAAAGTCTTCTGGGAGTAAATGTTCATAAACTGTACAGTGAACTGGAAAGAAGCAGATAGGAGGCAGGAGACAGTTTCCCCATGTATAAAGCGCTCCTGTGGGGATACATAGTCACATGTATGAATGGATACAAATAGGTAAGTGCGTATAGTTTTCCTGAAGGAGGAAATGAGGATGGATGTATATATTTGGTCAACCCAGGGTCACTTGGGCCGCCAGGGGGCGGCGTGGTGGCGCTGTGGGTAGCACTGCTGCCTCACAAGAAGGTCATGGATTCGAATCAGGCCTTGGGCCTTTCTCTACAGAGTTTGCATGTTCTCCCAATGTTTGCATGGGTTTCCTCTTACAGTCCAAAGACATGCATGTCAGGCTAATGGGACACTCAAAATTGCCCATGGGCACGAGTGTGAATGGTGTGTGCGCCAGCTTTAGGACTTTTCGTCCCTGGATTGTTTGTCTCAAATAATGCTTTGCCCTATTTCGGCATTAGAACGCAAACCCTAACCCTAACCCTTATATCATGGTGATCCATCCATTGTCCGTCCGTCCATCTGTCTGTCAGCAATGGTGGCATTTTTCTTTATCAGTAGGGTACGAAAAATCTGGAGATGAAAAGTCCTCGGGGACAAAGAGTCCAGGGACAGAAAGTCCATGGGGACAAAAATTCAGGGACGAAAAATCCGGGGACGAAAAGTCCTGTAGCCGGGTGTGCCCAGCGATGGATTGGCAAGCTCGCCAAGGTGTGTCTCTGCCTTCGCCCTCAGTCCGCTGGGATAGGCTCCAGCTCCCCTGTGACCCTAGTGAGGATGGATATGTATATATACATACATACATACAGTGGGCTTAAAAATTACTGGCACCCTGACTGGCAATTCACAAACAATGCATAAAAATATAAACTGCATAATTACAGAGAAACGGAATATACCTATGTTTGAAATTTTTTACTTTATTAATGTTTCGATGGCAACAACCAAAATCATAACAATCATTAAATACAAAATATATTTAAACAAAATCAAGGTTTCATAATTATTGGCACCCTTCATTTAGTACTTAGTTCAACCACCTCTGGCAAGGATAACAGCATGGAGTCTCTTCCTATAATTTTTGACAAGGTTAAGGCACACCTTTGAGAGGGGATTTTGGACCATTCCTTGAAGCAGATCCTTTCAAAATCCTTTGCATTCTTAGGTTTGCGTTTATCTACTGCTCTCTTTAACTCAGTCCACAGGTTTGCAATTGGATTGAGGTCTGGTGACTGGGATGGACATTGCAGAATGTTGATTTTGTTGTCACAGAAGCATTTCTGTGTGTATCTTGAGGTATGCTTGGGGTCATTGTCATGTTGGAAAGTCTACCTACAGCCAAGTCTCAGCCACCTGGCGGAGGCAACCAGATTGTCAGCCAAAATGTCCAGATACTTGGTAGAATTCATATTGCCATTAATCTTAACTAGTGCCCCTGGACCTCTTGAATTAAAACAGCCCCAAAACATGACTGACTCCCCATTATATCCATTATATTTCACTGGGGGTATGAGGTGCTTCTCCTTGTATGCACCTCTGTTTCAACGCCAAAAATGACGATGCTTTATGACTTTTACCAGTCATAATTTAAATGACGTTTGGCAAACCCCAGGCGCTTGCTTGTGAGTCTTCTTGTCAGAAAAGGCTCTCTTCTGGCAACCTTTCCAAAGAGCCTGTGGTTGTGGAGGTGGCACCTGATGGTGATTTTTGAAACCTGGTGAGCCCAAGATGTTACCAAAACCTGCAATTCCTTCGCAGTGATTCTTTGGGATTTTCTTGCTTCTCTCACCATCCTCCTCTGTGTCCTGGGAGGCAAAATGCAGTTGCGTCCTCTACTATTGCGGTTATCAACAGTTCCATATTTTTGGAATTTTTAAATAATTGCCCTGACAGTGCTCAGTGGCATATTCAATCGTTTGTGAATCTTCTTGGAGCCATTATTGGATTTATGAAGGTCTATGACCACCTGCCTCTTTTAAAAAAAAAAGTTGTTTTGTTTTCTTCACGGTGTTGAATGACAAGGGAATATTGGATGTGTCTTACCTCATTTCTATACCCTAGTGAAACAGGAAGAAATGTTATGATTCTATATAGTTACCTAGCACTTAGAAAAAACGTAGCTAAGTGGAATTTGATACCTTGTTTAATTTTAGTGGATGTTATTTTCAATTATCTTTAAACCCTTTGCACAGAATACAAATAATGCCAATTTTTTACTTTCAGGCATTAGCCTATTTAGGGTTTATAACAATGGAAAATTATTCGAGTGAGGCAAGAAATTTGGAAATTCAATTTCGGAATTTACGGACGCAGGTGTCTATCTGCGCAAAGGGGTTAAGGGTTTCCCATTAATAGTGAAACCTTGACTTGGAGGAAATAGATTTTTAATTAAATCAGTCAATGATTTTGGTTGGTTCCATTGGAACATTAATATCATACAGAATTTCACACATCAGTATTTAGAATTTCTCAACACATATATTTATTTGAATTTTTTAAAGTATTGTTTGTGCATTGCCAGTCAGAGGTGCCAGTAATTTTGGAGCCCGCTGTGTGTGTGTGTGTGTGTGTGTGTGTGTGTGTGTGTGTATATATATATATATATATATATATATATATATATATACACATACATACATACATACACACAAGCTCGTGCATTAACCAATTCAAGCTGACTAAACAGCTCAGAACAAGTCAAGTGGGAATTTAGAACAGAATAAGTGAAGCCTACAGTGCCTGACAAAAGTCTTGTCGCATAAGGACATAGTAACTAAAAATAGCATATAACTTTATTTCTAACCAATCAATTGTTATAATAAATGGTCCATTTTAATGTCAAGGGCTTTCACATTAATAATTTGGTGCAAAGTGAAACCGTCAAAAAGTGTTCTGATGTTCACTGCTTGGCTAAGCCCATAACATTTATTTTTGCTGGGACAAAAGTCTTGTCGTCTCTTCAGATGATGCAACAAATCGCAGATTAGAGTTTAACCTATGACAAATACTGTAATTAACACATTCCCTGATGTGTATAGAAATAACCCCAGCACACCAGACTTTCATATGAGGTGCGACTAGACCTCTGACAACATACCAAAGATTCAACCACAGACCAAAGTGCTGATCATCAAGAGCCTGAAGACTGAGTCTGCTGCTGAGGTGGCAGACATCTTTAACGTATCCAAATGTCAAGTGGAGGGGATGAGAAAAAAATTTGAAGAAACTGGTGACGTTCATGGCAAGCGCAGGTTAGACAGACCCCGGTATGACAACTGTTTGAAAGGACCGTTTGTTGCTTCAACTGTACAAGGCCAGCCCTTCTTCAACTACAGCGAAGCTACATGAAAAAGTGTCACCAAAAATCCCGGTATCTACAAGAAGAGTTTGTCAAATTCTCTCTCAAAGTGGTTTTCATAGCCAAATTAGTATACAGAAGCCTGCATTAAACAGAAAACATAAAACCTGCATTGCATTTGCCAAGGCCCACAGCTCGCAGAAAGGATTGATACTGGAAAAGTGGCTGAAAGTTTATTTTTCTGGTGAATCATCCATTGAACTGCATCCCAGTCGCCGTACACGACCTGTTGGAACCCTCATGGACCCAAGATCCTCCCAGAAAACAATCATGTTTGGTGGAGGAAAAATCATGGTTTGTTGTTACATCCAGTATGGGGGTGTGAGAAAGATCTGCAGAGTGGATGGCAACATCAACAGCCTGAAATATCAAGAAGTTCTTGCTGCCCTACTTATACTGCTGCTCCTTCTCATACTTCTGCCTCCATGTCACAGTTCCTGAAAGCGAAGAAGGTGAAGGTACCCCAGGATTGGCCAACCCAGTCACCTGACATGAACAATTATTGAGCATTTCAGGGGTAAGATGAAGGAGGAGGCTTGGAAGATGAAACCATAGAATCTTGATGAACTCTGGGAGTCCTGCAAGACTGCTTTCTATGCCATTCCAGATGATTTCATCATCAAGTTATCTCAGTCATTGCCAAGACGTATGGATGCAGTCCTCCAAGCTCATGGGAGTCATACGCAATATTAATTCTTTTTTCCAAAGCACCATGACTTTATGTTCTGATATTATAGTGGCATATTTGTGTATTCAAAATAAAGTGTATGTATAATTTCCAAATTTTTTTTCAATGCGACAAGACTTTTGTCCAAGCAAAATCTGACCGTTCTGCACAAATTAAATTATAAAACTCAATGAATGACACAAAACTCTACTTTGGTATATTTCGCATAATCTAGAGGGCTTTGCCTTTCATATAAACCATTTTTGATTCCAGTTGATCAACTACAAGTCAGGTTATTATTTGTTGTTCCCACAACTTGGATAAGTGACAAGACTTTTGTCCGGCACTGTAGCCTCAGAAATTTCAGAGCTTCTCTCTGACTGGTTGAACACAAAACCCAGCTCTAGTGCTTGGATGTTGTTGTGTGAGGGAAGCGAACCTCATAAGACTTCTGCAACGGAGGCAAGCAGGGATAGATGTTGAAGAAATTAAAACGTTGAAAAACTTTGAGGACCTCCTATCACACGGCTAAATCCCAAAATAACAGGCAGGTCTATCACAGTCATTGTATTTGCATAGTTATTGGCTATGTGGAATTAAATTTAAAAGAACTCTAGGCCTTTAAACCAAAAATTTTGAGTTATCTTAATTATCCTCTCAGTATCATTACTTCTGAGAGGACAGAGTAGAGTCTTTTCCCTGTGAGAGGCCCGAGTTTAGAGGCAGGTAGGAACACCTGCAAGATGGTTCAATTGAATCATTAATTGTGGCATAATTTGCATAAAATTATCAAACCTTTCCATAAACCCTAACCCTAACTGTAACGTGTACGTGCATTTATACGGAATATTTTTTGTTTAAACTACTTTTTGAAAGAAGACTACACAATGTCCACTGTAATTCAGAAACTTGTATGCTACACTTGAAGGTGGTCACATGGCCACTCATTATCATACCGGTTTGTTTGTAGAAAAGGTATTGTCGCTGTTAATGCAGCCTCATTACTCAATTTTATCACGAGGCAATGAAACACATTTAATGTTTTATTTCTTTCATTTTTTAGTTTGTGTGGTGTTTTAAGATCTTCCACTTGGGACTTGCCATTGGAGGGATTATTGCTCAGCTCTCACCTTACCTTAAAGCGCATTACTTCCCCAAACTCGTTCCCATTTATGCTTCCTTAGCAACTCAGCGTTAATTTGTTCAGTTGCGAGAATCAATCAGTAGAATTACTGTCTATTTCCTATCAGTTTATATTATTGTTCATTGCAATAGTAATCAAGCATTTTCCTATGCACATTATTGGTGACATAAAACATCAATGTCTTTCGAAGCTCCTGAACTCCCGTTCACTCTCAAAAATTAAACAGTTCCACTCAACTGGTTTTTAAATAACATCTAAATAAGTTCTTAGATTTTTCCACTGGTTTAATCAATCAAATTAATTTAAAATGACTTAACGCAGTTATATGGATCTCTGTCAGTTTTTAGAGTGTAGCTCAGAAAATGGTATATTTTGTTTCTGCATCAGAGTCCGATCGGCATGTAAAATGAGGAAAATGTAAAAAAAAAAAAAAAAAATAATGCAGTTTTGCCGACTCAGGTTTGCTTGTGAAGTTTGCTTATATGAAAATAAAACTCTGTCTACAACCAGTGACATTAGCTTCCATAATGTAGGTTGACTCACAACTTGTTTCCAAGTAAGAATCAGGCGATTAATTGATATAACGGTTTGTGTCTCGAGCACAAAGTGCTGCACGGTGTCATGGTTTTGACTGTGTTTGTGGTTTTTAAACTTTCTTTGTGGGTCTTTTCGGAACCACTCCTGTTCCTTTAATTTTCGGATTCCTTCCCTCTCTTTCGTCAGGCGTGGGCGGCACCTTCCTCTCAGTCTATATGGGCAATTTCACACCAACTTAGGCCATCCATGTCTCATGGGGTCAAAATTTGAAATGCATTTTGTTATGTTACCTCCAGTGGATATTAAAACAACAGATCTTATATTTATGAAAAAATAATGTTAGTAAGCTACAGATGTTATGACAGTTTTGCAATAACAACAAAAAGTTGAGTTACTTGCGAAAAATTATTTATTCAACTACTAAAAAACTGAGCACCTCAGTATATGGTGTGTACCGAAATATTGTGGTTTGCTTAACTGTAATAACACCTGAACATCAAAATTTGATACAAAAATATTTCCATGTCTATATGTACCATAAACAATTGAGAAAATTAAGTTTTCAGCAAGTTTTTTCTGCAAATTTTGAAAATGCTCATTCGAACTGTTAGAGTATGCAAATTACACAATAAATTGCATAGTTATGTCCAAAGTCATACACCTGACCCATCTGTAGGTGCTCCTACTTTTGCCATAGGCAAAATTGTTTGGCATCAATTACCTCAACGACAATTAATTCATTTGTATTCATCATAAACAAGAATTATATGATGCACCTTTTAACCATGTGTTGGGTCATCTATATTGCAGAGTAGGTTCACCAAATCATATTTTATGCAAATGCCAAGTATTGCAAATTAAAATTTAGAGAAAGAATTTCGCTTACTTGCCAAATATAAAAAAATATGTACAGGAACTAAAGTTATTCTTCCAAAACAGGCAAAATAATACTGCAAAGACAGTTCTCTTGTATCTCCTTAAAGTTACTAGTATTATCTCTAACATCTGAACCCTGAACTAAGCCTTGAATGTCATAAACAGGGAATATTTGAACATGCTCCATATGTGGCGGAGTGGACAAACATTTGGACATCATCCATGGTATCTCCGACTTTGTCCGGGGATACAATCATTTCATTAAACTGGCCATAGTGGCTTCAGCAACCATGTATGCTTTATCTGGGAGACTAAAATGTTGTCTGGGAGTTGGAGCCGGCGGATCATCCAGGCTACAAAGTTAGGATCTCTTGAACAGGGAGTGTGTCCCTTTCAGGCTTTGCGGGCCATACGAAATGATTCTGTCCAGCCTGGGGCTTCATAAAGTTGATGGTAGCTGATTCATCTTGGATGACTTCCACTTCTGCTGGAAGCCAAATATTTTTTCATGTCTTGTGTCGGAGCGGACAATCACTGGACATTGTGCTTGGCCTACATGTAACAATGAAGCATGTGACCTTTCAGAAACTTATAGTTAGTAAAATTATTATTACATATTTGCCTGTGTATTAAACAGAAAATGTCTTATATTTAGCAACACTAAAGACACACAACAAGCAGAACAACAAATGTGTCGGAGTGGACACGTTTGGACGGAAGATGTTTAGTACCTTGACAACAGGTGGAAGTACCAACAATGTAAAATATTGAACTTTTACTGAATATCTCTTCATAATGTCTGTTATATACATCCAAAATAATGGGCTTCCCCATTCTGTGGCAATAGGTCCGGACCAATGTGTCGGAGTGGACATGTTGGATGGAAAAAATAGCATAAAGTAAACAATATGAAAGGTGAATAAATAGTTGCTCCACACTCAAGGCAAATACCTTTCATTTTTTGTGACACATTGATCTTTTAGTATTGTGATAGAAAATTTATGTGGACACACACAAACAAAAGCTACAAGAGTTCATGTAAATGATGAATTTCTATGAGACACAATATTCCGTCCAATATTTGGACACATTTGCACATTCTAAGAAAAGTACTCAGCCGATTTTGTTGAAACTTGGCATGATGATTGCTCATGAGCTGCTTTTCCAAATACATATCAACATCATCAGCCATACCCAGTATGAAGTAGGATTTACTGCTCATTTTTGAAGTATTGTTGATGGCCTAGGTTAGCGTAAAATTGCCCAAATAAGCCGGATGTCCGCCACGCCTCCCTCGCTGGAGTGTCTGATTTTAGCAAACACAACAGCCAAAAGATATCTGTAGTCAGGAATTGTTGGCGATGTATCTTCGTATTATTTTTGTGGTCCCTATTTCTCCAGGGAAATTCCCTTTTCCTTTCTCTTTCCTACCCTTGTGTTGCACCATTTTTAGGTGCCTTGTTTTCTCGGTTCCCGAGTTACTTCCTCTTTCTCTCTCTCTCGCCTTGCTTCCTTGTTTTGGATGGTTGGGCGTCCTTTTGGAAGCGCGAGAGCTGTCTCTGTTGTTTGGTCTGTATCTCTCTCTCTGTGAGTGTTAAGTCCGTGCTGCTCTGGTTTTCTCCTACCGCTGCACTTGGCCTCTCAATTCTATCGGCCTTTACACACGGAGGATAGGAAGTTAAGGACTGGACTCAGGTACAAGGATGGATTTGATATATTTATTATACCCAACTGCAGGGCAGCGGTCACAGGCTTTGCAGACAAAATAAACAGGAACTGAGGTTCCAAGCACAATGAACAGAAACACAGATACTTGCTATTACTAATAAGTATTACAACAACAAAACAAAAAGGAATCAGTGTTCCTTGAAATGTTTCTAAAGTGCTGCGTTACACAATGACAACACTGAGTTAGAGTATAGAGATGCGATTACGGAAATAAGTGTAAACAGACTATCAACACCGTTGATGCGTGGGGCTGAGAGGCTTCAAGAAGATACTGAGTGAAGCTTGGATTTATATACACCACTGCTACCACTCAGTGAGAATTAACAACTGCTGCAAGTATTAATTGAATAATGGGAGAAGTGTGGTCCGGGTCTTAGTAGACCGGTGAGCTGGACGGCTGGAGGCGTGGCCTTACAATTGAATTAATTTACTGAGTGAATAGGCTAACTGTAAGCTGCGTAGCCATTACTGATTAAGATGCATAGTTGTGCGTCACAGGAAGCCAAGGAAGGCTACAATAATGAGATTGCATGGACGGCATAGACTGAAATTTTCTCAAAACTGCATTTTAAAGTAGAATGGGATGCAGTAAATGCTGCTGAAGATGGTAGATAAGGTTCACATTGTGTTTCTTATTAATTGATTAGATAATTACTGTACTTACAATCTCATACCGTAGTCTTCTTACAACTTTCCCAGAAGCTGTATAATGAAGACCTCATCAATGATTTTGCGACCATGAAAGTTCAACGTATGGCATGCATTTTAAACGATTTTAAAAGCCATTCCTCGAGAAATTGACATTTGGTGCGCAGTTGACCCCACTGGAATTGAATGAAATTTGGCACATAGGTAGATATGAGTGTCTCACAGAAAAAGCTGAATTTTTAGGCCGGTATTTCACTTTGCCTGCTGATAGCACCACCTGGAAGCCACTTAAGTGGCTCAGTTTTGCTGTTGACACCACATTTTACATCAACTATCATGACTTAAGGGTACACAGTACCAAATATGTTATACTTTTATGTTATGTTATATCATGATCTGTGACACTTCAAGTCCGGTTAGACTTCAGCACCACACCAGCGCCAAGCTGGGTAACTACGTTATCAAGCCAAAATTATTTGAGAAAGAGCAATAAAAATTGAAAATGGGAATGGGAGTAAAATAATACCCCAGACATATACCAAACTAGAATGCTTTATTATGTGTTTACACACAACAAGACTATCATTTTCAGTGAATAGTACTTGGTATCTTGCTGTGTTTGTGCAATGGAAGGCCAGAAAGATGGTCGAAATTCATTTTTGGCGCATGTTTGTGATATATTTTCTCTGTAACCCAGATTTGTACTGTGAGGGTAAATGCTGTTTGTTGTACTTTTGGAACTCTATTTGCAGGAATGCCGAGCATTTTTTTGGTTGTATCTATGCTGTCAAGCTAGACGGAGCCAACGTTGGAGGAAAACTCAAAATGGACCGTTTCATAGCAGATTGTGCCATGTTTAGGTGGCATTGTTTTGTTTACCCAGCAAGATCGAGATCTGAAATTCACTGATTACATAGTCCCTTTGGGGTGCATCACAGCAGTAGTAAAATTTCAATGGTAGTATTTACAGTGTAGATGATTTTAAACATGAAAAGTCGGAAAAATTCGCCTCCAGGGGGCTCTGTACGCTGAATGCAAATACTGGCCATCCCCAGCAATGTACCAAAGAAATTGTTTTTGAATTGTGATGCCCACAGCTAGTTTTCTCTGAAAATGATGAGTTTAGCTTGGTACTATGCTGGGTGGATAGCTATCTGACCAAAGTTGGTGCTCTAAACAGCTAATGTTCTACCGACCTAATATTCCTTATTCCCAGGCATATACCAAAGTTCTGTCTTTTCACATATATAAAGTATATGCACAGTTATACATAAAATTTGTAATCTCTTTGGTGTAAAGCTGGGTTGGTTGTAAATTGGAAAAGAATGTTGGCGGTGACTGTTGCATTGTGTCAACATGCAAGACTTTTAACAGTAGTCAGTACAGTGTACAGTTTTGTAGTGTTGGTAAGTTTCATAAAAAAACAAATTCTCTGCATTTTTGCATTACTATGAGAATCGGACAGCAGGCTTCAGTGTTAATTCTAGGATTTCCCTAAGGTATGGTGCTTGGGCATGAAAAAGGGCACAGCAGTCCCGTCTAGCGAGTGGTTGTCCTGATAAAGGGCACAGAAATCCTAGCAAGCAAGCAGCACCCTGCCAAGAAAAGGGGAGTTCATTTGTAGTGGTAACTTGCATGCCTTCATTCCTAACACCTGCCCATGATGTCTAGCCTATGGGATGCCCGCTGGTTGGGAGGGCGGGGTTTCTTTTACAGACTTCCCATTTCCGTGCGTACCAAGCCAAGGGTGTTGACGCAACTACTGCGCCATATAGGCTGCAGCCCGCTATTTAATTCAGAGACAGAGAAGCTCACTATTCACGGCCTGTAAGCAGCCCTGTAGAGACCCAGGATGCAGTGTAGTAGGGCTTGCCTCAGGCTCGACTGGCTCTGTGGGTAACATCGACCTGGATCCAACAAAGAAGGCCACGGATGGCTGCTCAGGGCCAAGGCCAAGGAGCACCTCTGGTGCGCACCACGCGGTGCCGCCAACCCACAATTGAATTCCAAAAAAGACTAACGGGGAGAGCTAGTCACATGCTGTGTTGACATCATTTCACTTTGGATAACATGAAAAGTATAAAACAGTTTTACCTTTTGTACTATACATTCTGTCTTCATGTACACGATTGTGTGACGAAGATTTTTTTTTTAGAGTTCAAATTATGGACTGTTATTTTATGTAAGTGTACATACACTGTTGACGCATGTCTGCATATGTACTTATGGTGGTACGCCTTTTACATGAGTTCTTTTTTGGCATTTAAAAATTTAGGGCTGGTCATGTTTTATAACGTGCTGTACGTTTTTGACTGCGCCGTACCTGTACTTGGTAATAGCCCATGTATTGTGTGTTTGTAATGCTCACAGTCACCACCAGTTTACAACCAAACAAGCTTTATACCAAAGGGATTACAAATTTTACGTATAACTGTGTATGTGCTTCATATATTTCAAAAGACAGAACTTTGGTATATGTTTGGGAATACGGAATATTAGGTCGGTAGAACATTAGCTCTTTAGAGCACCACCTTTAGTCAGAAAGCTATCTACCCAGCATAGTACCAAACCAAGCTCTTCACTTTCTGAGAAAACCAGCTGTGTGTTTCACAATTTAAAAAATTTCTTTGGTACATTGATGGGGATGGGCAGTACTTGCATCTAGCCTACAGTGCTCCAAAAGCACAACAAACGGCATTTATCACCATGGAACATATCTGGGTTACTGAGAAAATACACAGCAAACATGCACCAAAAATCAATTTCAACAATCTTTCCTGCCGTCCATTGCACTAACCCAGCAAGATACCAAGGGAATATTAACTGAAATTATTAGTTTTGTTGTGAGTAAACACATAATAACGCATTCTTGATTGGTATATGTCTGGGATATTATTTTATTCTAGCCTGGAATCCATACATATCAAGTGCTGGTCACTCCCAACGGTCACTGACTGATATCAGTCTGGCCTCAGTCGTATAGCCAGCGTTTAGCCCTTACGTCACTAATGAAGTGAATATATAAATATTCATGTTTTCTGCTCTTGGCTGATTGGGCGACCTTTTGGCGAGAACCACCAATCGCGTGGCGCCATTTGCAGAATGAATGCTGACCGGGTTATCCGTCATCTTGTTGTCAGAAGTGGTAGCTAAGTAGGCGAGCATTTAAACGTTGGGATATAGAAGTATCTATCTTATATCTGCATGTTGCGTGTATATTTCTTTTTACTTTGCTACATCAGGCATTTTACAACACAACTAACGGCTTTACTCAGCATAACGAATATGAGTTAGCTGGCCAGCTACGGCATTCGTGAATGTTATTTGACATGAGCTTAAAAATTAGATTGTGGCTTGCTTGCGTTTATTCTTGGAGTGGTTGTTAGGTTTTGAACAGGATAATGTTTGGCCATATCTGCATTTTGTTTATTTCAGTGGGATTCCCCGATATAATGAAGGCTAAATTAAATAATACTCAAATTACATAACGTATTTCACTGTAATTGGCATTAGCTATAGCTCAAAGGGCATGATTGCATCAGCTAGATTAAAGTGATACTCCACCCAAAAACTATAATTTGTATATCAATTACTCACCATTAGATGTCTTGAACGGATGAAGTTGTTTTGCACCTGGCGCAACTTTATGGCCACTGAAGAGTTTTGAAAAATTATCCAAATTCCTTTTTTGCTGGAAGCAAATGGGGTCACCCAGTAGCAATGGGAAAACTCCACAAAACGTCCGTTGACAAACTTTCAAACCATCGTCCAACGCATCGTCCAGTATAATCCAAGGCTGCTTTGTCCACTCGTATCCTCAGAACTCTAGAAAAGCGGTTATTTTTCGCTAAAAATAATAAAATACCACAGTTATGCTTCAAGTAAGCTTGCGCATTCAACGGAAGTCCCGCCTCCCGGCTCGTTCATTGCCCAGAGACTCTGCTGCCACTCAGATGAATACTCATATAAACACGAGCCTGATCTCCTGATCTGTTGGTCTGAAAAATGCCATTGCACTACCAGAATATTTGGAAGATATGTGGCCTGTGAAAAATAAGTCCAGTATTTAATTCTGTGACAATGGGACAAAATAATCGGTGATAATCTGTGCTCACGTTCACTTCTCCTCATTGGGATAAATTCAGGACCTGCCGCAAGTCTGTCTAAAGGGGTGGGGCAACCTTGCAACTGTGAGCCAATCACAGATCTCGCATGGATTTTGTGCGAATTTCTGAAAGTCAAACGCTGGCCTACCAACTGAGGCCAGACATATCTGCAAGTGACCGCTGGGAGCGACCAAAGCTTGATATGGATGGATTCCAGGCTAATTTTATTCCCATTCCCATTTTCAATTTTTACTGTGATTTCTCAAATAATTCCGGCTCAATAACATAGTTACCCAGCTTGGCGCTGATGTGGTGCTAATGTCTATCCAGACTTGAAGTGTGACAGGTCATGATAAAAGTATAACACATCAGGTACTGTGTACCCTTAAGTCACAATAATTGATGTAAAATGTGGTGTCAAAAGCAGGACTGAGCCACTTTTAGGGCTTCCAGGAGCCGCCACCGGCAGACTTCTTGAGATACAGACCTAAAAATTTGGCTTTTTCTGTTAGTCCACCATATCTACCTATCTGCCTAGTTTCATTCAATTCCAGGGGGTTCAACTCATCAACTTCTTCAAAAAGTGCCATTTTCTCACGGAATGGCTCTTAAATGCATGCCATGTGTTGAACTTTCGCGATGCACAAATAACCAGCTTACAAAATTATGAAATCACCTACGCTTTGATGAAAGGAGTGTTAAGAAGGTAATAAATTATTGGCAAGGAGTCTGCAACTGCTCTTCCCCACAAATGCAGCCTATTCTTCTGAACCCTGAAAACGTTTTGATTAAGTGCAATCTTAAAATAGATTTGGTCACACTGCTGAAAAAAATAGCTTAAATGGAAAATGGAATTCAAAAAAAGTATTGGATTTTTCTTTCACCATCCCTACAATATCACTATTAAGTACATTGCCAATGTTGCTCATCGGTGAGCTCTTTCATTTCTTTATAATTTCTCTACTATTACAGGCTTATATATTGGTCTTGATTATTGAGTTAATAAATTGTGTGATAATGATGCAAGTGGTCCTAAACAGGAACAGCTTGAAAGCAATTATGCAGAGGCTCACGGCATGCCGTTGAAAATCGTTCAATGCCGACGTTACCGCCAGGGGGGATGTAGGGTTTTAGGGAGTTAATAAAATTGCATTTTTGCAAAAGACTATGTGAAATAAAAGTGGTGCAGTCCCAGCCAACTTTAAATTATTTGAAATGAAATTTAAGAGAAAGTTTATTCCAAAATGTTGTTAATCATACGCGGGAGGTCCATCTCAACAGAAGTTGGCCACGCGGAAACGCATGATGCGGGATCATGCGCATATCAGAGGATGTATTCCAATGGTACACTCTCAGAAAAAAAAGTACCTAATTGTACCTTTAGGGGTAAAAGGCTTGTCACTGGGGCAGTACCCTCAAAGGTACTGCTTTTGTACCCTCAGAAGTGGGTACTTATTTGCTTTGGAACATAAAAGTACCTTTTAGACCCTAAAAAGGTTCACACAGGTACCTTGAGGTCCTGTAATTAACCCTAGGAGGTACACAAGTGCTGAATGTATCTTGGGGAACAGAAATGGACTCCTGCTGTACCCCTATTTCTGACAGTGTATGCTTGGGACTTGTAAATGCTCACATTTATCCGATCATTTTATGTAGCGTTTATGTAAACCATTTGTTCAGAGTCATCAATCGGAATGATTTCTCCACCAACTTCAGTTGTTTTGGAAAAGGCTGCAACAGAGTTCTGCTGTTGCGGGTGTTTTACAGATTAAGAATCTTCACCCACGTTTTCACTAGCATGGAGGTGAGTAGATGAAGGCAGAATTTTTATTTTTGGGCGAACTATTCTTTAAGGGGTGGTAGATGGAAAGGGTGTTCAGATGTGAAATATAAACTTGCAAGATTTCAGTGTAGAGTCTAGGCCAGGGGTGGCCAACCCTGGTCCTGGAGAGCCGCAGTGTCTGCTGGTTTTTAGTGATACTCAGCACTTGATTGATGAATTAAAGCAGTTGATTACACACTTCACTTATCTCACCTGGTGTCTTAGGTTTAAATCGGGTGGAGAAAACCAAACTCAGCACACCCTCTGGCTCTACAGGACCAGCGTTATCCACCCCTGCTCTATAAACTTTTATCTGTACTCTGTACTTCTACTTTGTCTGCATTACAACTACGCTAAATAGCCAACCACACTGACAAATCTTGGTTAACACGTAGATTGCTGTCACAACCTGCAAGTCTGCTTAATTGGCTCTAGGAGTCTTGTGGGTTGCTCCTGCTAATTGCTTGATTGGCTCATTATTACCAAATTAAACCTGAGACACCAGGTGAGAACAGTTAAGTGAGTAATCAACTACTTTAATCCATCAATCGAGTGCTGAGTAACACCAGAAATCAGCAGACACTGCGGCTCTCCAGGACCAGGGTTGGCCACCCCTGGTCTAGGCTAATTAATATTAATGGAGAGTCTAAATTGCTGGTTGGAGTAAATGAGTGAATGGTGCCCAAAGATGGAGTAGTGAGCTCTCCAGGGTCTACTCATGCCTGTCGCCCATTGGATGCTGAAACTCCCCCAAGAAGAAGTCCTGGGACAAGCTGGATGGATAATGAATAGTTAGATATTGGATGGGTGGATGTAATCCAGCATACTCAAACATAGTGTGCAGAAGTCTTAAGGCCCCTAGATTTTGGAAATTTAAACCTGGCCTTCAATGCATATTTTTTGTTTTCTTGTCTCCTGGTTTTGTGATAAAAAGCACATTTGAGAAACCAAATGCAAAACATTATTTTGCAAACTGATTTTTGTATGACAATAAGGAGAGATGATTCAGATGATATAGGCTCCACAGAGCCCTCATCTGGACATCACCAAAGCTATCTGGGATCACTTGGAGAGCAGGAGTGGGACAGTGTGCCTGCAGAATAACAGATGCATGTTCTCAGTATGCTTGGAACAAAAATACATAATTAACTTTCAAATAAGTTCAAGGTAGTATGAGTAATTTTTAGGCAAAGGATGGTCATGCCAAATATTGATTTATTTTAGTTTTCAACAGTTTCCAGCTGTTTATAGTCATTTAAATATTTAGATACTTTTAATTTCAATATTTTTGGAAGCATCTTTGTCTGAGACTTTTGCGCAATATGGTACAGGGGAGGGAGAGGAGGCAAAATCGTTCGTGTTATTGGAGATCCTGCTAGAATAGGAAGTTGCCATGACATGCAACTGTCAGACAGCTTCATTTTTTCTCTAATAATATTCGGAAGGGATTGTAAGGGACATATTTGGGTTCTCCCTTGCTCAGCTGTAGTTCTTTGCAGTGTTGTGAAGTGCTGCCTATTTACAGCCAGTTTTAGTTAGAGCTGGGGGAAAAAAAGCTGGCTTTTCCTTGTTTATTCTGCTTTTTCCCCTCTGTAATTGCTACACTGAGTGCTAAAAACGGTTAAGGACAGTAAACATCAAAGGATTGCTGAAATGGTGAAGAATGGTTATTTTCTCGATATTTTGATTCAAAACAAGGCCTCAGAATTTCACATTGTACTTGAGTGAATACTGAATGCCACAGTCAACAAGGTTTTAAAAGCCTAGCAGTAATTTCTTAAACATAAATAAAAATCCACCTGTGTGTACTGGTAGATGAAAACAAATTGTACTATGTCTTCACCTACACTGCGTATCATGTAAATAAATGTGCTGAATATGTTTACTCTGAATAAATAACTTTCGTTCTTTATAAATAAAATACATTTGTCCATACAGATTTCTCTAATAAGACATTACATAATTGAAACTTCATAACTGGTAATGAAATTACATTTCTTTGCCAGTAAACAATTATGGGGGATTTCTGCACTGTGATAATGCATCCTCTCTTAGTTTTTGTATACTACTCAAAATTTGATAGGGATCATAGGAATTTTTTTGTGAAATGACATGCAAATTTGGTAACTGCCACTGATGAACAATATATTGGATAAATGACATGCAGTCAGACACAAAACACATTTGCAAGTGCATTTAATGACATTAAATGAGCGTGCAGCCTCACACTTTTGGCTTTCACAAACACTTCATGGTTTCACCTCTGACATGTAAAGTGAAAACAGACAGTGTTCGTTTGATGTTTCATTACCACAGTTAATGTCAATGACGGGTATGGCCTCCCCTAGCTTGAATGACGGCTTGACAACGTCGGGTCATACTGTCAATCAGAACCTGGATGCTTGCAATTGGAATGTTGTTCCATTCTTCAACAAGGGCATTTCCGAGCTCTTCTAGAGTTGTGGGTTGTGCCCTACGACCGGAAATGGCGACCTGCAGCATGTTCCACACATGCTCGATAGGGTTTAGGTCCGGCGCAACGCTGGCCAGTCCATGCGGACAATTGTCTCCTGCTTTAGGAATTGATTCACCACCCTAGCACAATGGGGACGGGCGTTATCATCCATCAAGATGAAATCAGGGCCAACAGCACCAGTGTATGGTCTTACGTACACATTGAGGATCTCATCCTGTACGTACCCTGTCATCGTCCCTCTACCCATGACATGCAGGTCCGTTCTGCCGTTCCTGCTTTTTCCTCCCCAGACCATAATTGATCCGCCACCATAACGGTCGTGTTCGTTGATGTAGGCATCATTAAATCGCTCACGTTGTCTTCGCCACACCCGTTGCCTCCTGTCAGTAAAGTCCAAGCAATATCGGGACTCATCAGTAAAGAGAACTGGAGCCCAATCGTTGTGTGTCCATGTGACATGATCGTGAGCCCAATCCAAACAGTCACGCCTATGGCGCACGGTCAGTGGGATTCAAACACATGGCCTTCTTGAGTTGAGGCCGGCAGTATGAAGACGATTCCGTATCGTCTGAGTGGATACCCTGACCCCCGAGGCGTTATGAAGGTCATTTCGTAGGGTGGTGGCAGTCCAGAAAGGATGATGTGTCTGAAGTGTGAGAAAGTGGTCTTGTTGTGGTGTAGTCGATCTCTGACGACCACCCCCATGACGGTGTGCTGCTGTACCAAACGTTTGATGCGGTTCCACGCTCTGTTCACAACGCTTTGGCTGATGTTATGCATTAGCAACGTGGCGTTGTGAGAAGCCAGAGTCAAGCATTCGATGCATCTTCCCAATTGCTCTGAAGTCAATCGGCGTCTAAGGCGTTGAGGAGACATTGTTATTGCTAAATGTAATGCAAAAAATTTGGGAACTTCCAAATTTTCACCAACAAGCAACACACACGTCTGAGTTGAAATGGTGAAGTGTTAGTCAAAGCCAAAATGTGAGGCTGCACGCTCATTTAATGTCATGAAATGCTGCGTGCAAATGTGTTTTGTGTCTGACTGCATGTCATTTATCCAATATATTGTTCATCAGTGGCAGTTACCAAATTTGCATGTCATTTCACAAAAAAATTCCTATGATCCCTATCAAATTTTGAGTAGTATATATTTGAAACTGCATAGAGTCAAAGGAGATCTAGCTGCCCTGGCACAGGACTGTGGCGCAGTATTTGGAGTCTTCTCCACGCCGTCTCAGTTAGTAAACCCCCTGATCTTTGGATTCAGTTCTTCCTCCTGCAAAATCACAGGGAGTCACACTGTCCCAGCACTTTTCCAATATGCGAAAAACAAACAAACAAACAAAAAAAAACGTAGGTCAGGGTGGCTTAATGGGCATGGCGGTCTGCACTCCCTGCCTCACTGTAGCATGGATATGAGGCTCTTCTTTGTCATCAAGAGCTATTCATTTGCTCTCTTGGCAGAGGCCAAATTCTTGAAGTGTGCTTTAATTCAGGAACATCATTTGATGCGTTCATAAGAAATGGCACCACAAACTGCGCAAGTAACTTATTTAGTGAGCCACTTTCTCAGTGACTGAAAATGCAGATCTCTGCACTTGTATATGATGGGAATTACTTCCACTTTACTTCCACTGACTGCCTGTGGCAAAGAGCATTGGTCACCGAGTGCCTGACCATCATTTTCAGTCTCAATGTTCATGGGGCTCAGTGAAGGGGAAGCCTGTGAAAGAGTCAACAGGCACAAGTGAAGTGGGAGCGTTTTGTTTGGCCTCTGTCTGATTGCTTTTCTTCATTCTCATACTCCCTGCCTCACGTTCCATAGAAGACATGATTAGCAGAGAGTAAAAGTGACGTGTTTCAGCTGTGTGGGGGTAAGGAGCCTGTGTAAGGCCTGCAGGCTATCTCGTAAGTGCAGGGCCAGAATTAACCCAGATTCCATCTGTATCCCTGAGCCAAAAGGAAGTTAAGGGTTTTTTCTTCTACGGGAAGTCTTTAGTGGTTCGTTTTAATTGAAGAAAAATCGGGCAAAAGGAAAAAAAAAACCACCTTTTCCAAACAAACTGTTGTTTCTGGAATTATTGCTCTGTATGTATTTCCTTACAGTGCTAGAAACAGAGATGTTGCTACTATTAAATTTTTTAAATATGTTATTTATTTTCTGGCGGTAAATTATTGTTGAAACATTATGTTCTTTTGGAGTAGTAATGACAGAAACATGTCCATAAAATGCATTCTGTGAAAAAAAAAAATCATATTTTGACTTTGTGTCAAAAAATGTAGATTAACATTGCTAAAGCATTGTTGCAATTAATATTAACATAATTCTTGAATGACATTCTCAGCCCCTGGCTTTTTTGACCCTTTGTGCACTGTACTCTAGGATGCATCAAATTAAATTCCCCTATGTTTCCCCACTTTTCCTGATTCTGATAATCTTATAATCGCTCACAATCTTATAATCACTTGGAATGTCTATTGATGCTTATATCCAGCAAAATATTGTATGGTATTCACCAAAACAGAACATTGTAAAAAACCGTTGTGCAGTATCTACATAGCAAAATTGGTCTGGCTCAGTTCTGGCCCACATAATGCACTTACACGGCCCAGTTCTGGCCCATATACAGCAAAGAATGGTGGCCCTTTTTGGCTCTGATCTGGTTTGCCAGAGCTGGCCTACACATTGGCCAGCACAGGCCTAGCTGCGGACACAATTGGCCCACATGTGGCATGCCATCACATAAACGGTGCCATCATTTCCCCATCTGGCCCACATCCGGTTAACGTACCACTTGCCATGCAAGCAGTCGCCCAGCAG
Organism: Gymnothorax javanicus; assembly: GCA_029692085.1. NCBI lineage: Eukaryota > Metazoa > Chordata > Actinopteri > Anguilliformes > Muraenidae > Gymnothorax > Gymnothorax javanicus. The sequence goes on along the minus strand of CM056193.1, from coordinate 103,307,411 downwards.
TGCCGGCTTGATGCCGGATCCGGGCCAGACCCATCTGCTGTGTGGGCAACTACTCTGCAGTTCGATAGCGAATTGTATTTTGACAAGGTTAATTAATTGATTTAGTTTACCTTGTTTTAGTGTGGATGTGACACAAATGTTATTTTAAAAAACATGAATTAGTGCCCAGCGGATACATAGGCCATTTTTTTAAAGTATTGATAACACAATATCAGTGTAGAGTAACATAGTGAAGGCAACCCAAGACAAAAAAATCCTTTTCACTTCTTATAAGTTGTCAGTGGAGTGAGGAAAGACCCAGGATTGGACAGCAGGAATAAGCCAAAAAATGTTTTATTGATGAAGTTATTAGAGTTGGGCTGGAACGGTAGAAACCAGGCAGGCAGAAATGGTACAGAGACTCAATCCAGATAACAATCCTGTTGTTGTCCAGACCAGGAATCAAGAGCGGAGTCAGGCATACAGTCCAACAGGTTGTTTATTGACAGCAATACGGGACAGATCGGGACCGCAGCCCCTGATGATGAAGTGGAGACGGAACCCCAGACTAGGATAGCATTGTCATGGTTCTGGCTGTATGTGTTAAGGACTCTCTCTGTGGCTCTCGTTCTGGGACATCATCGGATTCCTTTACCATCAGATTCCTTTCCCTGCTGTTTCATCAGGCGTGGGCGGCGCCTTCCCCTAAGGCTATATAAGCCGGATGTCCGCCACGCCTCCTTTGCTGGAGTGTCTGCTTTAGTTATCGGTACAGCCTGAAGATATCTCTGGTCAGGGATTTTTGACTAATTGTTTCGCAGTACTTTTCTGATTATTATTTCGTTGGGGGAAATTCCTTTTTAGCCTTTTCCCTCTCTATCTTTTATTTTGCACCATTTGAGGTGCTTGTTAAATCTCGGATCTTGAGATATTTCCTGTCTTCTTTCCCTATTTGTTTGTTCCTCTCTCGCACTGCTTCCTGGTTCATATAGCTGGGTGTTCGGTGTGGTAGCGTGGGAGCTGTTCATTTATATTTCTCGCTGTTGGTATTTTAAGTACGTGCTAGTTCTGTGTTCTCCTAGTCGCTGCTATTAGCCTCCCAATTCCTTCGGCCATTACAAGCACAGTTCAGCACAGATGTAACAGGCAAGGCTGGGCTGACAGTCACCAGCCAGAAGCCTCCAGGATTCAGCCAGATGTTGTGCAGACTTTGCCAGCTCTGAACTGTTCCTGAGGATGAGTAGGTTGCTCGAGAGGAACACTTGCCGAATTTCTAAATGGCAAAGAAACACACAAGGAAATCACACAAGGGTTGTGACAGTAACCCCCCCCAATGGGCACCACTTGGCGGCCTAGTGATGCACCCGGGGTGCCGGCACAGGAAATTGCAAACCAGAGAGGAGCCCAAGATGTTCTGCTTCGGGACCCAGGAGCCCTCCTCGGGCATGGACCCCTCCCAGTTTCGCATAGACTAGGACAACCAGGATCTGATGCATGGGATATGCAGGGCCTGGGGGGAGGCAGGGAGCGGAAGGGGGGGTTGCAGGGAGACACAGACACAGGTTTAAAGTTCGAGACATGAAATACTAGGTGAATGTTCCTTGGGAAATGGGTGAGAAGGAGCCTGACAGTGGATGAAGACAGGATTCTGGAAATGGAAATGGCTTAAATACCCATCACAGTCAGTAGGAAACAACCATGAGATGAGGTTCAGCCGGGTGGGGAAGAAGGACAAAATGTAAGCCAATCTCAAAACAATTACATCTAATAGACACGCAAGTTCCTGAATTGCGAAGAGACACGCAAAGAAATCACACGACGGTTGTGACAAATCCTGAATAAATGTAAGAATAAGAAATCAGAATTCATAAAGCTAAAACCGAAACATGCAGGGTAGAAGCATAGGAAATAAGAAAAGTTGGAACTGAAAGGCTCATGACGGCACTGGGGAAAAACAAGCAATGATGAACAAGCAATGAAGCATAGAAAGACGGGAATAAATAGACAGGCACTAACAAGCTGATTAGGTGCAGCTGAATAGAGGCAACAGGTGGGGTGATGTATAAACAGGTGGGTTGATGAATCAGTCAATATACAATCAATGAAACAATTACTGGGGAAGATATGACTCGCAGAAAGAAAAGGAAAACACGGACACTTGGAGAAGGGAAATGGAGGCAAAGACACAACCGACAAGACATACCGAAAAAAAGGAAAGAAATACATGTGAACTGAAAACATGGACATCAAATTCTAGAAAACACAAAAAATGAAACATCGAACGGACATAAGATTTCCATCTAATTTAGTCAGTACAAAACACTTTTCATCTCTGCCAAAAAAGTTGGATATTTCATTGCACCACTCTGTTAAGGAGAAATTCATAAATAGATCATTTAAAAGAAAGTTTGGTAGTGGGTCAACTTTTTTATCTTTATATGGAAATGCCAGCAATTTTAGTGACATATCTTGTTCTTCATAAAAATCTTTTATTATTGGGTGCTTGATTATGCCATTAAATTAAAGCTATATAAAATCTCTGCGGAGGAATCTAATTTGGTAACTTCTTGGGGAGTTGCTCATATCATCCTTTATAGACCGTCCCAGTCAGCTGCAGTACATGCACTGAATAGTGCTGAACCACACAGATCACAGGATCATTCTCTCAATTGCAATGTAGATGAGAATGCATTGATGGGATATCTAGTACTTGCACTACGTACGGGGCATAGCCTACTTGGTCACGGGTATGAGATTGCAGAAGATGCTACCCAGATCCATCAATCATTATTAATATCTGAGCAAACAAACCCAGATCTTAATATCATTCAGTGCAAATGATTGTGCATGGCTATTCTTTATGCATTCATAAAATGGAAGAATCTTATGTTGCGCCTTGTTTTCAGGGGCAAGCAAGGTCTTTTCCTGCATTTTGATAGGTTTTCCGGGTACATCCTAAAATAAATAATGCCAGCTGAGTTTCCTCTGAGTTTTAGAATTTTATCACATTTACAGATGTGTAAAATACACCAGTTCCCCTCTCTATGTACAACTGCCCTAGAGAGCAATGCTATACTCCTTTTAAGAGAAGCATTTTCAGGGCCCTGAGAAGCAGATGCCTTTGGGGGAGGTTTCAATGGACAGATCTCTGTGGGAAAGCCAGGGCAGCCCACGGAGGCTCAATAGATTATCCATAATAAGGCCAAAAAGCATTAACCCTGCAACACATCCAGCATGCTAATTAGATGTTGAGAATGATTACTTAGTGACATACTGTCCTCCCCCTTGAAGAAGGGGATGACAGCACCTGCTTTACCTTCGTATGTTTCTGAAAGTGCTGGCAAGGATGTAGTTTCTTTTTTCACTCTTTTTCTTGCCACTCTTCATCTGTCTCTCTCTCCCCCTCCTTTTTGGGGGTATTGAGTGTTTCCGCTGTGTGGGAGTAGTGAAGTGAAAGAGAAGGACAGTGTTCACAGAGTTAAAGCAGGAGGAGAGGCTACGTGAGTTTCTCCACACAGCACCAGAGCAGTGCCAAATTTCGGGATAGCTGGATTTCTGAAGCACTCCTTGCCAGCGGCGCCAAATGGCCTGATCCCACCATGCTCAAGCTGCCGCAAGCACCTGTCTGATTTTAGCCTCGCTCTCCAGGCTCGGAAGAAGAGGGCAGCCATGATATGGAGCAAAACATTCATGCCTTGCAGGATTGTCACTCTTGGCATTGAAGGTGAAGGTGATTCAATGGGCCCACAGAAACGGGGGCTGGGGGAGATCAGGTGGATAAGGTCCTCAAATTGTGCTGTTGAATGGGGGGCCAGCTCCACCGCTGTAGCAATGTGACAGTTTTACAGATACTAGGGCCCTGATTCACAAAGCTGGATAACTGCACAGGAAACCCTGGAATCCTCCAAAACTGAAACACGAAGAGTAGGTTTTTACTCAGCATAGTTATTTAGCTAATTCAGTAATCTTACTTTATGAAATACCAAATTGGCCACACCTTAACTTCAAAAAAAGGCCCAAAGATGGGTGAGCAAGGACCACACAATCCTGAGAAAGATTTTTCCCTTGGATGAACACATTGGGCTCTAAATTTGCCCGGCGCAAGTACTCATCTGTCCCGCCTCTGTCCCTCCTGCCGGCGCAAGTGGCAAAGAGGGAGGAGAGAAGGCGTGAGTGGGTTTAACACATAGACTGTATAAAAAGATGGACGCAGCACCCTGGTCTGAAAAATGAAGTCCATGCGGATGTACCGTGAAATGGCATTCTATTTAATGGCCAGCAGATGGCGACGTCGGTGGTTGCAGAAAGAAGTTCAATGCTATAGAAGTCTATGAGAAAATGACCCTACTTTCCCGCATGATTTTTCATTTAAATAATGACTTTTCACATTATTTTATGGTAGTTATAGCAAGTTTCAAGTCTCCTTCGATATATCATGATGTTCATTTTTGTAAATTATGGTCGCAAGTAGACTAGAATAAAGGATAAAGCCAGAATATGCTTTAGGGGCGTGGCTATCCTCTGGTCCTCGTCCGATACGGTCAGATCCACCTCTCTCGTCCCTCCCCGGATCTTGATTCTCGCTCTCATCGAATAGAAATCACATCCAGTTTCAAAATGACAACATGGCGCAATTCGAATTTCCAAAATCGAGGTTTCCTTTATGGTATGCTGAAACCAATGGGTGACGTCACGGTAGTTTCATCCATCGTTTTATACAGTCTATGGTTTAACACAGCCGAGTCAAATCTTCACCAATCAAATGAGCTCCTCTCCTCATCTTTAAATTGTTGGAATAAAGAAGCCTCTGTCCTATATCTGCATGATGCATTAAAGTTGCATTTTACTTTGTTGCTTCAGGCATGTTTTCTGCACCGCTTACATCTATATTAAGCATTACGAATATGAGTTAGCTGGCTAGCTAGGGCATTCGCGAATTATTACCATTAGCGAACTTAAATGGAATTTCAAAACGAAACTACGCCAGATCATTCAAACTTATGAAGTTGGAATGAAATACGATGGTTGCTCATTTATTTCTTCTGCCTGCATCATTGGGAAGAGAAACGATGGATAGCGTGTTCCTATTATTACACCCTGTTACTGCTTAAAATTTTGGGAACAACATGCATGGACAACAATTCAAGATACGTTTCACGTTACACATTGATTTTCAATATGTGATCTTAACTCAGTACGAGATCATAGCAATCAGGCTGTATTCCTTTCCCCCACTAAAAACGATAAAACCTAAGTGACAATAATAGTATTAAGCCGCTTGCACACTGGACGCGAAACGAATTTTTCGCACAACAGATTACATTCAAATTCAATGCAAAGACGCAAATACACGCGTGTATTCGCGTCTTTGCATTGACTTAGAATGTAATCAGTCGTCTTGAAAAATTAGCTTTCAAGGCCCAGTGTGCAAGCAGCTTTACTGAGCATAGAACATAAGCATTATTTTTATAAATATATATTATATATATATATATATATATATATATATATATATATATATATATATATATATACAACCCCAATTCCGAAATAGTTGGGACGAAGTGAAAATTGTGAATAAAATCGAAATGCAATGACTTTAAGTTCACATGAGCCAATATGTTACTTGCAATAGAACATAGATAACATTTCAAATGTTGAAACTGAGACCTTTTACAGTTTTATTCACTAAATGAGCTTATTTCAAATTTTCTGGCTGCAACAGGTCTCAAAAAAGTTGGGACACAGGCAAAAAAGGGCTGAAAAAGCAATTAATATATAAGAATCAGATGAAAGAACATTTAGCAAGTAATTAAGTTAACTGGCATCAGGTGCATAACATGATTGGCTATAAAAGGGATGTCTTAGAGAGGCTAAGTTTCTCAGAAGTAAAGATGACCAGAGGCTCTCCAATCTGTGAAGGCTTACGTAAAAAAAAAATAATCGAATACTTTAAAAACCATGTTCCTCAACGTCAAATTGCAAAGGCTTTGAAGGTCTCATCATCAACAGTGCATAACATCATCAAAAGATTCAGAGAAACTGAAAAAAACCCCTGTGCGTAAGGGACAAGGCCGAAGACCTTTACTGGATGCCCGTGATCTTCGAGCCCTCAGACGCCACTGCATCACTCACCGGCATGATTCTGTCATTGACATTACTAAATGGGCCCAGGAATACTTCAAGAAACCACTGTCTGTAAACACAGTCTGCCGTGCCTTCCACAGATGTCGCCTAAAACTCAATCATGCAAAAAGGAAGCCATTGTTGAGCATGATCCAGAAGCGCCGCCGTGTTCTGTGGGCCAAGGCTCTTTTAAAATGGACTCTAGCAAAGTGGCAAAGAGTCCCGTGGTCAGACGAGTCCAAATTTGACATTCTTGTTGGAAATCATAGGTGTCGTGTCCTCCGGGCTAAAGAGGAGAAAGATCACCCCTCCTGTTATCAGCTTTCAGTTCAAAAGCCAGCATCTCTGATGGTATGGGGATGCATTAGTGCATATGGTGTGGGACACTTGCATATTTGTAAAAGCACCATGAATGCTGAAAGGTATATAAAGGTTTTAGAGCAACATACGCTCCCTTCCAGATGACGTCTATTCCAGGGAAGGTCTGTGTATTTCAGCAGGACATTGTAAAACCACATACTGCAGATATTACAACAGCATGGCTTCGTAGTAGAAGAGTCCGTGTGCTGAACTGGCCTGCCTGCAGTCCTGATCTGTCACCGATTGAGAACATTTGGCGCATAATTCAACAAAAAGTCCGTCAAAGGAGACCCAAAACTCTCCAGCACCTGGAAGCCTGTATTAAATTTGAAATGAGCTCATTTTGTGGATAGAATTGTAAAATTTCTCTGTTTCAATATTTGCTATGTTATCTCTCTTCTATTATGAATAAAATACTGGCTGGTGTGATTTGAAAGTCATTGCGTTTTGATTTTATTCACAATTTACAATTTGTCCCAACTATTTCGGAATTGGGGTTGTATGTATGTATGTATGTATGTATGTATATGTGTGTGTGTGTGTGTGTATATAATACGCACTACCTGATGCCGAGGCAGTTTGTGGTTGGCTGAGAAAGATGTGAAGTCGTTAGTTTGCATCACAGATACAGCTGTGTTGATTAAGCCAGGTCGAGTTTCCATTATGCGTGCCAACCGCCTTTGATCTGACATCAGAACAATCGATATAGATACTATAATTTATGTCCTGATTCAGATAGTTACATTAAATAGTGGTTGCTGTAATTATTTATTGCATTGAAATGTGCCTGACATTCTGGAAACCTGCCTGTGAGGTTTCGGTGACGTGTCAGCCAAATGACCACCGCACAGAAAGTAAACCAGGTTGGAGCTGGCAAGCTCTCTGCGCACTTTCGGTGGAGCCTTTTGCCACAAAATCGTCACTGCGTCATGATGAAAATGTGACACCTCCCCCTACTACGCCGCCACACCCATCTCGGCGCTCTTCCGTCTACCAAATTGCCAAAGTGGCAGCGCAAGGTGTTGCACCGCACGAAATTACCACTGCGTGGGCTGCTCCACCCTGCGCTGCGCCAAGAAATTAGAGCCCATTGTGGGAAAAGTCCACTGATAATACATGACTGAGGCTTTAGCAGCTCATGCCGTGATTTACCCCCATACTTGTATTTGTATTCCTTGTAAGAACTTTTCTTTCACCCCAGCTGACACATTGTGTGTGGTCCTGACAAATATCCTGTCAAAATGTTGCAAAATAAGCTTTTGTCTGGAGCTTTTGTCCGAAACAAACATTTTCCTGATTTAACGTGACCTATGAAGACTTTCATGAATACCACATGTCCAGTGTAAACATCTGTATGAGTGATTTGTGAAGAATTCTGCGTGCACCCTGTATCTGCTCCGTGCCCTGCACTATAGCTCAGAGCCTCAGGTCAGTGCCTTCCTCACCACCATGGTAACTCGTTTTTAGGGTATTGGCATCAGGCAGGTGTCATTTCTGGGGGTGGTCGCTGGTTGGGCAGCGGCGGGTGTAAGAGATTTTCAGGTTTGGCCTGTCACAATCTGTCCCACTGTATCAAGGCCCTGCATTATCAGCAGTATCCATGTCGCAGACATCGGCAAGAATGGATATAGATGGAGTCACCAGACCCTGCCAGTGGCCCCAGCTGATCGCTTGCGAACCGGTGCTGATTTTCCCATCTGCCGCAATCCTCTTCCAGCATTCCGCGGGAAAAAGGCCAGCCGATCCCCTTGAAATATCCTGAGAGCGGCCAGCTCTCCCAGTGTCCACCCTGCCACACGCCTGCGGCTATAACACTGCACCCCCCCATTGCAATCTGCAGCGAGTAGGGGAGGCTGAGCTGCTTTTCTGTGAGGAATGCACTCACAGAGCCAAGAGTTCAGCTTGCAGACGCTCCCACCCTTCGTCCCAGGCACGTGCTTGTCACTCACCCCGCACACAGGACGTGAGGAGGGACGCGAGCCAAATGCCTGCCAGCCTGCCAGCCATCCACGTGAGAGTCTGCTGCCTTATCTTAATTGGCAGGAGTGATTCCACTTTAGTTGATCTGAAGATGGCCCGGAGTCTGTCCGGGTGTTAGGCCAAAACCAGACTTTATATCTTCAGTAATATACCTGTTCAACAGCAATCCGAACAGCTCGATAAGCCTCAGAAGTCTGAAAGCTGTTTGCTATTGCGCAGTCTGCACTATTCTGCTGCCTTATCTTAATTGGCGGGAGTGATTCCACTTTAGTTGATCTGAAGATGGCCTGGAGTCTGTCCGGGTGTTAGGCCAAGACCAGACTTTATATCTTCAGTAATATACCTGTTCAACATCGATCCGAACAGCCTCGATAAAACTCAGAAGTCTGAAAGCTGTTTGCTATTGCGCAGTCTGCACTGGAGCGTAATGAACCAAAGCTGTATTTCTGTTGGCTTGATTTCAACCAATCATGATAATCATCTGAGCGGAAAATAACTTACTAACACCTTTTTCTCCTTTATCTCAGTCACTACGACAGTCACTTGGAGTTCACTGGTGGTCAGTGTATATCCATATGAAATGGAGGCAATTGAACACAGTGGAACTAATAGATACAAAACGCCTCATAAAAAACTGTTTTGCATGCAAAAAAATACAATAATTAGTGATCTGGTCAGTCATTAGTTGTGCTGCCAGTTTTGTGGATGCCAGCGGGCTGAGCAACATACCCTTGGCCTGGGTAAATCAGGCCCAGTCTGTCCTCTAATGGACATACAGGGTTTAAAGTCATAGCCCTTATTATCCTTCCAGTGAGCAGTTGAGGGGCCCTTATAAATTTCATCAAGCAGAACATTCTCCTTATGACATCAAACTCCCCAAAGGCCTGTGTTTGTCCAGCTGGTTGAAACAATCCCTCTGTTTATCCGTGTATCTAGATGGAAATATCAAGGAGAAGGAAAACTCACGGGTGGGAAAATAAATATATGCAATCTATCGCTTACAAAGGGGCTTTTAACCTAAACAGTTGGACATGAAGGGAATGGAGTACGTAAGTGGCCTGGATTGGGTCTGCAGTATGTCAAAGAGGCTCTCCAGACTATAGCTCATGATCTCCCTTCTTCTGGAGACTACCTTCCAGTGCAGTTGTAGTTTCTGTCACAGGACGGCAGAGCTGCACTTATCCTGGACAGTTGTCTCACAGACAAAAATGAACATTTGCCGAGCCGTAAGTGGGAAGAAACAGCCGTATTTGCTTGCTAATAGATGTATTTCCCATAATCAGCTGCCCTTCTGAAATGGAAGATTACTTCTGATTCTGTACTGATCGGTTGTGGCTGTGTGTTTCGCTGACCTTTCTCTCACTTGTGTTCTATTGCAGAGCCTTTCTTCATCCAGTGCAAACAGGACCTCTGGTAAGGAGCACCTCTAATTCCAAAAGACATCAGTGCAAAGATTGGAACATTTAAGCCTTGTTGGCCTCCGCTCCCCCTGCTCTGCTATTGACATATCAATGGAATAAGTTCCCAATGATAACAGCTCCCATCCCAAAAACAATAATAATGTACCCTATTATAAGCATGTTGAATTGCTGGTGGGCTCAGTTTCAGGGTTTTGAGCACTCTCAAGCTGCTGGGTTGCACTCCAAGGGCCGATAAAAACGTTTTGTGATCCTCTGCCATGATCACAAAGGCCCACACCCTGAACGGTCTGGTATAGGGCAGTGTTGAATCCAGTCACGCCCATTATTATTGCACAATCTTCATGACAGGCCGTGGTGTTTTGCAAATCAGAAGTGGGCGCCATGTGCGTCTAGTTTGGGGAAAAAGATAGTTGGAAGGCTGTTTTTTTTTGTCAGTTTTTTTATCTTCCTGCCTCAAGCTGTGGGCATTAAATCTGGAATTCACATACAGTGTATGTCCCACGAATTAGGGCCATTACGGGGAGATAAAATCAAGGACACTTCTGCCTTCAGTTCAACTGATGATGGATACCACTCATACAGAAGACAAGACCACTGTCTTGTTGACTTTGTTTTTATTGCAAATATCCTCTGTCCAGAGACTGAGGATCCCTGTCCCTCTCCTATGCAACTGCTGTATGAGTATAGAGAGGGGCATGCTGATAATAGTCCTTTATTCACTGGCTATTGACCCCTCAACTGTGATACCTAATCAGTCAATGCAACAGTTTAAAAACGATCGTCAACAGAGCAGAAAAAACTCTACTGCTGTCAATTACACAATGCCATCAGACTGAGGGGTTACCATAGTCTGAGTGTGATCCATGGAGAAGGGTACTTCAGTTCAGGCTTAGGTTACTTAAGGGCAACAGGCTAAGGTTACTTAACTGAGGGATGGGGAAAAGAGTGTGTGGAGACAGACGAGGAGTGGCAGACACCATCCATACAAAGGTCCTCCTTAGTGTACCACACTATTAGTCACAAGAACCATGAAAGCCAAGTTTGTATCCCCTTCCATTAAAACAAGGGGGAAACGAGCTAAGAGCACTGCCGTTCGGAAAGGAGCGAGATAAGAGGAAACAGATTGCAGAGAAGATGCTGACAGAGAAATGAAGCCGGAATTTCGCTGGGGAGCAGAGCCTGCCCAGCTGTCTGCTTACCCCCCCCCCACCCCACCCCCAGGCCATCCCCAGCCTGGCCCCCACTTTCCTCCCCACCTTCCCAGCCATATTCCCCTGCTTGTCTAGTTTTATAAACAGCTGCTACGACGCCGGGCTCCACACCATAACCCTGTCGGGTCAGAGAGACCCAAGGGTGCGGGGGCTGCATGGCTCTGAGCAGGTTATGTACACGAACAGACTCTTGATGTTTGTTTGTATTTTGTTTTTTTTGGCCAAGGCTTTTTGTTTTTTATAACGTCCATGACTATTGGGCAACCTCTATACGTAAAATCCAGCAGGATAGCTTGTGATCACACATACATATTTTTCCTCCAAAAACAAGAATAAAATACATTCTGAGCAGTGCAGATTATTTGCCTCTGGAATTAGTTGCCACTTAGATCAGAGTCCCTAATCCTTTGCCTGCTCTAGCTTTTGTTCATCTTTTCATGGAGGTTTCAGTTGCTGCTAGTCTTATGGAGCAACAAAATTAAACAGAAAGTTAAAACTGTGAAACTGCTCTGCATAAGTTGGCTTGATGGATCGTTATCAGACCGGGTAGTGACCCAATATCCATGACTTTCAGCTGTCAATTAGTGACTTGTATGAGGCCAGGGTCAAGAAAAGGGCAGGTAAAATTGCTGCTGATCAGTCTCATCCTGCAAGCAACATCCTGCAAGCAAATTTCCAATCTTTTATTGTCTTTTTTATTTTGTTTTCCTTCAAAATAAGATGAGCTATGTACAACCCCAATTCCGAAATAGTTGGGACGAAGTGTAAATTGTGAATAAAATCAAAATGCAGTGACTGTCAGATCACATGAGCCAATATGTTATTTACAATAGAACATAGATAACATTTCAAATGTTGAAACTGCGACATTTTACATTTTTATCCACTAAATGAGCTTATTTCAAATTTTCTGGCTGCAACAGGTCTCAAAAAAGTCGGAACACAGGCAAAAAAGGGCTGAAAAAGCAATTAATATATAAGAGAATCAGCTGAAAGAACATTTAGAAAGTAATTAAATTAACTGGCATCAGGTGTGTAGCATGATTGGCTGTAAAAGCGATGTCTTAGGGAGGCTGAGTCTCTCAGAAGTAAAGATGGCCAGAGGCTCTCCAACCTGTGAAGGCTTGTGTAAAAAAAAATTGTGGAATACTTTAAAAACAATGTTCCTCAATGTCAAATTGCAAAGGCTTTGAAGGTCTCATCATCGACAGTGCATAACATCATCAAAAGATTCAGAGAAACTGGAAAATTCTCTGTGCGTAAGGGACAAGGCCAAAGACCTTTACTGGATGCCCGTGATCTTCGGGCCCTCAGACGCCACTGCATCACTCACCGGCATGATTCTGTCATTGACATTACTAAATGGGCCCAGGAATACTTGAAGAAACCACTGTCTGTAAACACAGTCCGCTGTGCCATCCACAGATGCCACCTATAACTCAATCATGCAAAAAGGAAGCCATTGTTGAGCATGATCCAGAAGCACCGCCGTGTTCTTTGGGTCAAGGCTCATTTAAAATGGACTGTAGCAAAGTGGCAAAGTGTCCTGTGGTCAGACGAGTCCAAATTTGATATTCTTGTTGGAAATCATAGGTGTCGTGTCCTCCGGGCTAAAGAGGAGAAAGATCACCCCTCCTGTTATCAGCTTTCAGTTCAAAAGCCAGCATCTCTGATGGTATGGGGATGCATTAGTGAATATGGTGTGGGACACTTGAATATTTGTAAAAGCACCATGAATGCTGAAAGGTATATAAAGGTTTTAGAGCAACATATGCTCCCTTCCAGATGACATCTATTCCAGGGAAGGCCTTGTGTATTTCAGCAGGACAATGCAAAACCACATACTGCAGTTATTACAACAGCATGGCTTCGTAGTAGAAGAGTCCGTGTGCTGAACTGGCCTGCCTGCAGTCCTGATCTTTCACCGATTGAGAACATTTGGCGCATAATTCAACAAAAAGTCCGTCAAAGGAGACCCAAAACTCTCCAGCAGCTGGAAGCCTGTATTAAACAAGAGTGGGATCAAATTCCAATGGCTAAACTCAAGAAACTTGTCTCATCAATACCCAGACGCCTCCACTCTGTGTTAGAAAGAAGAGGGGATGCTACACCATGGTAAACAGGCCCCTGTCCCAACTTTTTTGAGATCTGTAGCAGCCGTCAAATTTGAAATGAGCTCATTTTGTGGATAAATTGTAAAATTTCTCAGTTTCAACATTTGCTATTTTATCTCTCTTCTATTATGAATAAAATACTGGCTGGTGTGATTTAAAAGTCATTGCGTTTTGATTTCATTCACAATTTACACTTTGTCCCAACTATTTCGGAATTGGGGTTGTAGTTTATGTGAGCTCAAGACAGCTCAAACAAAAACGTTCCTAGCAAGTCGCTTCAATAGAACTACAACACAACAGCAGTGTCACTTGTTGCTGCGCTAGTATGAAACTTGAACAGCTGACAACAGCCATTGTTATAGTTTCAACTGTTTCCGTGCTGTGTTGTTGCAGTGATGCTGTTCCAGGAGGTGTGGGGGCGAAGCTTCTGCCGCACTATTGAGAAGCTGGTGGAGGTAGTTCACGAGTACCCAGGGGAGGTGGAACACATTTTTAGCCCTGCCTGTGTGCCGCTTGTGCGCTGCGCTGGGTGCTGTGGCGACGAGAAGCTGGAGTGCCACCCTACACACACCTCAAATGTGACTATCCAGGTATAACATGCCCTGCCTTCTGCTGCGGACACACTCTTATAACCTAACCCTGCCTTTATGTGCTCAAAGATGCTCCCGCTATGTAGTTCGGGGATTGTAATAATTACAAATCAAGATTTCAAGGCACGGGTGGCATTTCATGGACACTCAGAGGAAACACTTTTTTTCTTGTTAGCAAGTTAGGAAAAATAAGTGTGCGTGCACAAACATGCAGGACAACCATGAGTAAAAGTACTAACATACTAAATACTAAAATTCTTCCTGCAATTGTGCTTTGACGATACATTCGAAAACGCCACAATTCGAGATCTCGGAGTTGCCCACAGGTAATTATGACTTTGTAAGGCCATTCATTTGCATGGGACTAGTAAACATGATGTTTGAGGCAGCACCACTGATCTATGTGGAATAACTGGATCGATGATGACGTCATAATTACAAAAGAATGTAATACAAAGAATGTAAGCTGGCTTCCATCACCAATAATCATAGGAGAAGTAAAATACCTTCTTCTTCTATGATTATTAGGAGTGTAAAACCAGTTTACATTATTCATATCCTTTGGCTAAAGCTTAAAATAGCGCTTTGAATCCTCAAATTTCCATAGAAAACTCCTCACTATAAAAAGCATAATGCCCGAGTACCTAAAATATATAAATGCAATGGAAAACGATGACGGATTTGCAAGAATGAATGTAGATTTTGACTTGGAGTTGAGCGGATTTACTTTGATCAAAGCAGCGAGCATGCGCAGTAATCGTGACACAGCTCCTGTACGCACTGCTGTGAATTTAGTCATCTTGACTGCATTTTCTTCCCAGCTACTTCACAACTGCACTCATTCCTTTAGCAACCAGATATTAGAAATAAACATTATATATAGTATTAAAAAATTCTAATTAAAACTTTTTGAGTGCTCTGTCTGGGTGGAGTGACCAACTATATTAATTTCATATCTTGAGTGAAATTTCTTTCCCTTAGCAGAAACGCAAACTGAAGCATTGCTGGAATATAAATGTAAAGTACAATATAAACAAAAAATGTATTACACTCGGAATAGTTGTGAATTCTCCCGGTAGGAGTCTTAAACTGCGAAGAATGTCTACCAGGAAATTAATTAATTATGATTTTAATAATTGTTCAACTTTTATCGATCAATCTTCAATCTTGGTTTTCAGAACAAGTTACGGTAAGAGGCTAAAAGCCCACTGTACTCAAAACTGCTGGTATGTTACTCAGTCTCAGACATCAGTTGATTCAAAAATGTACTTTAGAGCAATGAAAAGTTCTAATTTGCCTGTTTCTGCTAATTCCTCTCTCTATGTGTCTTCTCAGCTGCTGAAAATTAAGCCAGCTGGAGAGGATCAGCAATACATTGAATTGACTTTTTTGGAGCACCAGACATGTGAATGTAGGTAAGAAAAACTCCTCTATTGGCTGTGTTTATTTGTGCTTGGTCTTTTTTTTACATGGTAACTGAACCCTTAAAATACCCTAACAATCATTTTGTAGGGATTCTGCAGTATTCTGTGATTTAGCCATTTTCAATACTTTATACAGCTACAGTGCTGTGAAAAAGTATTTGCCCCTTCCTGATTTCTTTTTTTTTTTTTTTTTTTTGCATATATGTCACATTTAAAAAGCTATCCAGACCTACCCGGCCCTATGTGAAAAAGTAATTGCCCCCTAAACAAAATAACTGGTTGTGCCACCCTCAGCGACAACAACTGCAATCAAGCGTTTGCGATAACTGGCAATGAGTCTTTTACATCGCTGTGGAGAAATTTTCGCAGAATTGTTTTAATTCAGCCATATTGGAGGGTTTTCGAGCAGGAGCGGCCTGTTTAAGGTCATGCCACAGCAACTCTATTGGATTTAAGTCCGGACTTTGACTAGACTTTGACTTTGACCCCAAAACCTTCATTTTTGTTAAGCCATTCAGAGGTGTGTTTCATTGCTGGTGTGTTTCGGATCATTGTCCTGCTGCATAACCCAAGTGCACTTGAGCTTGAGGTCACAAACTGATGGTTGGACATTCTACTTCAGGATTTTCTGGTAGAGAGCAGAATTCATGGTTCCATCAATTACGGCAAGTCATCCAGGTCCTGAAGCAGCAAAGCAGCCCCAGACCATCACACTACCATCACGTTTGACTGTTGGTATGATGATCTTTTTATGAAATGCTGTGTTAGTTTTATGCCAGATGTAACGGGGTGCACACCTTCCAAAAAGTTCAACTTTTGTCTTGTCAGTCCACAGAATATTTTCCACAAAGTCTTGGGGATCATCAAGATATTTTTTTGGCAAATGTGAGACAAGAATGTGTTCATTTTTGCTTCGCAGTGGGTTTCGCCTTGGAACTCTCCCATGGATGCCATTTTTGCCCAGTCTCTTCCTTATTGTTAAATCATGAACGCTCACTTTAACTGAGGCAAGTGAGGCCTGCAGTTCTTTCAATGTTGTTCTGGGTTCTTTTTTGACCTCCTGGATGAGTCATCGATTGGAATCATTTTTGTAGGCTGGCCACTCCTAGGAAGGTTCACCACTGTTTCCAAGTTTTATCCATTTGTGGATAATGGCTCTCACTGTGGTTTGCTGGAGTCTCAAACCTTAGAAATGGCTTTCTAACCCTTTCCAGACTGAAAGATGTCAATGACTTTGTTTCTCTTCTGTTCTTGAATTTGTTTAGAGTGTGGCATGATGTTTTGCTTTTTGAGATCTTTTAGCCTACTTCACTTTGTCAGGCAGGTTCTATTTAAGTGATTTTTGATTCAACAGGTCTGGCAGTAATCAAGCCTGGGTGTGGCTTGTGAAATTGATCTCAAAAAATGTGGTTAATCACTGTTAATTCATGATTTAACAAAGAGAGGCAATTACTTTTTCACATAGGGCCAGGTAGGTTTGGATAGCTTTTTCCCCTTAATAAATGAAATCGTCATTTAAAAACTGCATTTTGTATTTACTTGGGTTATCTATGTCTAACATTAAAATTTGTTTGATGATCTGAAATATTTCAGTGTGACAAATATGCAAAGAAATAAGAAATCAGGAAGGGGGCAAATACTTTTTCACAGCACTGTAGTTACTGTACGGTTTAACATTGTACGGTACAGATCAAAATGATTCTGTAATGAACAATTTGATTATGAAATTGAACAATGACAGCAGGATGAAAGTCATTAAGTTTTGGTTATATGTGTATACACCAGTAATATTCAGCATTTCTCCATCAACATGAATTTAATCTGTAAACTGTATTTTTTCCTGAATAACAAAAACATTTACAGTAGTATCTTGAAATAATATTACTTAATATAAAATTACAAATAATATTTCTTTCTTCTTCAAAGACCCAGGAAAGTCATGGTGAAGAAAGGAGGGTGAGTGCTGACAAAATTTGACTGTCAATTGATTGCCACTTAAAATGCCATGGAATAATATTACATTGCAAGTGTATACAAGTCAACAAGACTCAGATAGCAGAACTAGCCAGCAGGGGCAGTACAGGCAGGCCCTTTCAGTCTCACTTGTCGGCACGGCCACTTTTGTTAATTGGGTCCGGTCAATTGCCTGTCTTGCCTATGCAATGGTGACGTCTCTAATGAACGGTTTTCGTTGAAGTTTCTTTGCATTATCTGTTGGGGATGTGCATTCCGCAGCCTCGCAGTGACATCCCAACTTTACACGTGTAATGTAACCAATATCTGGTTTAAATCTACACGAAATAGTTCAGAAAACACAGGCCTTGGCACTAATAGCATGCTTTTATAACCCGCCTAGCGAAAGTGTGCATGCGGTCGGGTTACCCATAATGCACACCAAATTTGATGGGAAGGACCCCTGGTGGAATGTAACAACGGGGTCTTGAATGGGTTCTATTGACCTTACTTTGAAGTCCTGTTTCATTTAATTGCTTTTATTTTACTGGAATACCAGTACGATAAAAAGAAAGAGGTCCGACACTAATGCCAGCCTTCATCTATACAGCTCTCTAAGAATTTCCACAAGGCAGCTACTTATGCATATATGTATTTGTCACATCAACATGCAAATGGAGGTTTGGTTAGTGTATAATTTTTCAACACAAAAACTTGTTACTATAATGGTGACATCACAATTAATTTGAATGAGCATAAACAGCCAGTATTTGGATGTTAAAAGTGACAGCAAATTACTTTCCCCAGCAGGCGGAGGCCAAGAGGAAGAGGTAGAAAGAGGAAGGAAAGACAGAGGATGAAAGATTGTGACAAGTAAGTGCACAAAGATTTAATCACTACAAACGATTTACTATAATGAAAATAACATTCATTGTCCAATAATTACCAACAAAAATAAATTTACATAAAAACATGGCTGATCCCGTGGGTTATGTCTGTAAATGTTAAGGTAATTCTGCACTTGGGTGTGGGCTAGCATTAAGTGTAAGTATTTCTATTTTCTGTTTGTCCATTAGATGCCAGCCTCCTCGCAGGTAACTGGATCCCTGCCCCACCACTACCGGGTACCTTATTTATTCTCCGTTCAGCACTAATAGCATCAACGGTCTTGTAAGCACTTGACATTGCATCATACTCTGCATCGGGAACAAGAGTGCCAGGGCCATTGCGGTGACACACCCACTCCAGAATGGGGTGTGGTAACTGTAGAAATCCTGGAAGGTCACTGTCAGCAGCCTCTGGTCACCTGACTTCTGACTTGGCGAGGAGAGCTGCAATGAAGGACAAGCCATAGAGTGAAGACTGATAAAGCAGCCCTGAGGACTGTGATTTTTTTTTTCTTTTTTTTTTTTTTTTTGCTGTCGTCATTTCTGTTGTTTGTTTTTATACAAGAGTTTCCATTGTTGTTATTGTTCTTTTCTATTACTGCTGTTCCAATCTGTCTGAACCCAGTATTTATTACTATGAGTATGGGAAGTACAACGGTATTTCAATGGTGAGCAGTGACTTTCCATGGACTGCCTTGGTATTACACAATGGGAAACAATAATGTAGCAATTCTAGGACCTTGAATACTGCAATATGCTGACACCACTTACTGTATATTTTGTGGGAAGCATGGGCATTGTCGTGCGACTTTTCTGCTGGAATGCCTGACTGCTTTTGTCTTCTGGCAGTGAGCAACCTTGCAATTCTCATTTATATGTTACAAATGGTGGGACATGACTTTGATAATATAACATCAGAAATCATGAGAATAAGAATGTTTTCTGAATGTATTGGCTTTGTACCATATATTGCTGAGCAATCCGTACGGGAAAGTGTAAAAATGGATCAAACGTGATATTTGTGCTACCGCGATAAGTTGGCTCCATCTAGTGGCTACAGTGTTATACTGCAAAATTGTGTGAACACCGAAGACCTGCCTTATTAACACAAAGCAACAACATGAATAAGCATGTGAGAAGTGTATTTTGCATTCTCAGTAATTTAGTGTTTTGATTTTAACTGTTTTAATGGCATTTAAATTTTTTAAATTGGACCTCATCCACCAGAAAATATTTGAAATACAAAAATAAATAAATAAAAATTCAGTGACAAGAAATGGTGGAAATACAGCATAAAGAAGGTTAAATTTGGCATATTTTAGCAAATTGGTTAAACTATGCAATGGACACAAAATGTGGTTTCTTCATCTTATAAGTACTTACACAAAAATTTAGCCAATGTAATGCATCATTTTGTTTGTAATGGGTTTTCTAACTTGATTGCCAATGAGCAAAACAAAATGTATCTTAAGGCATGGAAACACTTCTGACATTGAACTCCTTTTTAGGTTTAAATTGACTCAATATGAGACACTTCATTTAAGTGCCAGTGTGTCTAACTGCCCTCTGTGTTAGAAATTCTATAATGATGGCGCTATCACTTGCAAAGATACATAAGAAATAATGTGACAATTCTTGAACTGAGTTGGCCGAAAGAGGAAGGTGGGAGTTACCTCAATTACTTTGCTGCCCATCATGGGAATTGCTGATGAAAAGAGGAGTCTTATTGTTGAGTATGAAATTTAGCAATGTCTATTTTCATTGTGATTTATTTGGAGATCACTACTTATGAGCCTATGGATATACAGTACCTTTTCCCTACACATTTTGGAGGTTTTGTGCATCCGACTAAATATTTCTTCAAAATGAAGGTCTTTGGATTTTAAAAGTGGAAATTAATTTGATGGTTCCTTTGAACTTACTGTATGTTCCTTTGCTGGGTGGGTTATGCAAGAAATGTGGACAGAATGCGGCATAACAATGTAGTCATTATACAAGGAAAATATTAATGTAAAAATTATATAATTTAATGTGTCATCATTGCTATACAGGAAAGGCCAACAAAGCCTTGTTTATTATGTATATTGTACATAATATATGATAATACTGTTGATTAAAAACCAATATACTGTAAATATGATTTAGTGCATTTGTCATGTCAATCTGAAAAACAATATACTGCTTCATCCTTTTCTTGCAGTATATCTACTGTTGCAGGTCACATTGACGGTTTACCCCTTGCATCTTCTAGTCACTTGCAATTGTTACTCAGAGGCAAAAGCAGAGGTAAAGTGTCTCTCACAGGCAGAAGCAGAGTTAGCGTGTCTCTCACCGGCAAAAGCAGAGGTTGAGTGTCTCTAACAGGCAAAAGCAGGGTTAGAGTGTCTCTCACTGGCAAAAGCAGAGGTAGTTTCTCACAGGCAAAAGCAGTGATAGAAGGTCTCGCACAGGCAAAAGCAGAGGCACAGTGCATCGGCGTAGATTTGGGTAGGGATAGTCGGAACACGTCCCGACCAACTTTTGAACATGGCAAGACTATCCTGACCAATTTTCGATCAATGGTGAAAACAGAATAAATGCGACATTGTAAATATAACATGGCCTAGTCCAATGTAATGTTAGTGCATCCACGGTTGGCGGCTTTGTCTAATTCATAGACAGTCAATGGTATGATCTAAAGTGTCTATCTAGGCCAGGGATACTCACTCTTTTCCAGAATTAGCCAGTGTGGGTGCAGGCTTTCATTCTAACCAACCAGTCACTCACCTGATTCTACTAATCAACCCTTAAAGCTTTTGCCATAGACCCTTGATTAGTAGAATCAGGTGTGGAACTGGGTTTCGTGAGTGCGCAGAGGTGATTTTTTGCAGTCATTGAAGGTTGTGGAAAGTGAACAAATTTCAAACATTAGTTGGTATTGAAAAACTTGCCCACTAGTGGTGGAAACACCAAGGGTGCAGTTGCACTCGAAAACGCATGTGTTGGGACTCCATGGTCAAATTGCATCTGAGGCTGCTGCAAAATGATCAGTGCAGTTGGAGAGGTCTGTAGAAGGAAAGACAATCATAAATGCATAAAGATGAATTGATTAATTTAACACTGCATGCACATGAATTGATGGACAGTTTTCTTAGAAACGACAGCAAAGCCAAACAAATCTCAGTCGTGGGAAGAAACATTCTTTGCCTGTTAATCTATCAATGTGTAATAATCATGTAAATATATTGGGCCCCTGTTAGACCTACATTAGATCACTGAATTTTTTATTGTAACTGGTGGTAGGCTGCATACTTTCTCTTGATGAGATGGACTGTCTATTTTGATAAGCTATAACAGCCTTTCTCAGCATCTTAACATCACAGAAAATGCGATCAGAGAAAAAGCAGACAAATGGGAGAAAAAGTAGAGAGGAAGACAAGGCGAGGGTAAAACATTTAGGACAATTTTTGTCTCATCGTGTGATGTGCAGCACAATGACTTTGCCACTACATGCCACTGATTTATTGTTTCCAGCTAGACCATTTTGCTTATGCAAGATAGTTGGCAACTGGATGTGAGTACCTAGCAAGCACCCACTTTTGTTCGAAGATGGTGCGGACACTGACTTGGAGATTTTACATTTGCAAGAGAGCGTTTAATAATGGAAAAATTCGAGTTTTGCCGTGCTAGAAATTTGGGAGGGGTCAGAAAACTATTCCTTAAAAATTCTTAGTGTTAACTGTTGTCTAACTTATGTGGGAACTTGGCTGGATGTTGGGCTTCATAAATGAGCAAGGCATTTCCAAGTATGATTTGCACAGCCGTTAATTGTTTGACTGGCATCAGATTGTAAAGTTAGCTAGATCACTACTTAGTGAGCTATCTGTGTGGTTTTCCCATGAATTATCCAAAGTATTGACTGAAAGGAATTCAGCATGGGCTAAAGCTAGAAAAACAGGAGCTCTTTCTGACTGGATTTTGTTCAGGCAACGGCGGAACAAGCGTACTACTATGATTAGGAAAGCAAAATCGGCATTTTATCTTAAATCATTATGTGAGAGTGCTGGTAAGCCTGCAAAATTTTGAAAAACAATTAAATTAATGAGGAATAACTGCACCCCAGAATGTTCTCCACAGATATGGTCTGACTCCAGTGCCTTAAGTGACAAGAAGGAAATTTGTAATGCTTTTAATGAACACTTCATCAATGCAGGCCATCCATTTGATAGAATGAATCCTAATCTGATAGATGTCATGAACAGGATGGGTCAGCATAAGCAAAATGATATTTGCCAATCAGAAGCCAATCCACTGCATAGGGCCGGCGACATTCGAGCCCAATTTACAAGCTACCTTGTTTATCCAAGATTCTTGAATCCTTGAGTAACTGCCAGTTTCGTTTATTTTAAAATAGAAATTGCATTTTAAATACTTTTCAGTCTGGGTTTAGAGCTGTTCACAGTCCTATATCTGCTGCATCTCTTTTTGTGAACAAGACTGTTCGTGCCCTTAATGGTGGGCAATACTGTGCTGCCTTGTTCACTGACCCATCCAAGGCCTTCGACACAGTAGATCATTCAATTTTAGTAGATAGACTAGCCTCTGTAGGCCTAGATCAGAATTCCTGCAAATGGTTCTCAAGTTATCTTTCAAATAGAGCACAACGTATAGTAGCAGACTCTATCCGATCGGCTCTTCTGGAGGTGACAAAAGGGGTACAATAGGGCTCAATTTTAGGACCTTTACTTTTTACCTCTGATATCAATAATTTGGTCTCTTTTGATAATGGCTGTAAGGTGCGCTTTTATGCAGACAATAAACTGCTTTATTCTGTTGCTTTTTCATTGGATGAGGCATTATCTGCCTTGCAGACAGCCTTTTGAGGGTGTCTCTCACAGGCAAAAGCAGATGTAGTGTCTCTCAAAGGCAAAAGCAGATGTAGAGTGTCTCTCTCAGGAAAAAACAGATGTAGAGTGTCTAAGGCAAAACCAAACGTAGAGTTTCTCTCATAGGCAAAACAGATGTAGATTGTCTCTCACAGGCGAAAGCTTTACTTTTTATATTTACATTCTTCTCTCCTTCTGCTTCACCTATTGCCACTGATCTAAAATGGGGGTAGGGAACCCTGCTTCTAGAGAACGACTGGCCTTCATGTTTTAGAGGTCTCTCTGCTCAAACACTCCAGACAAGTGAATGCAGCTTGTCAAGGGCCTGGTGAAAGGGCAATCATTTGAATGAGATATGTTGGCGAGTGGCGCGAGGAAAGTCGCAAAATTTGTACCTGAATTTTGTTCGGTTTTCAGTTTTTTTGTGGATTTTGGATTAGGATTTTTGAGTTATGGATAAATGTAATTGCAATATGGATTATTTTATTGCAGAGGGAGAGCATAAAAAGATGAAAAAAAGGAATTGAAATTAAGGAGAAAGAAAATACAGTATGTTGTCAAAATGAAGGTTGATGTACAAGCATATAAAGGCAACTGTGTATTTTCTGATGCACATGGGGTAGGAAGATATATCAAAACAGAGGTACGAGAATTAAGGGGAGCAAAGATTACTTCGACTGATATGCTGGTGCTTAATTGTGGTGTGCTACTTGAGAAAACGGAGGAACAAGGCTTTAAAAATAGGAAGGTATGATGGTGCGAAAGTTGCTCATAGAGAGGAGCTAGTTAGCAATTTGATGGTGTCAGAATTTGATGGGGAATTACTACGAAGGGTGTATTTTGATTATGCTAGCTATAGGGTGAGGGCATATGAGAAGGTTCAACAGCAGTTTTATTGGTGTCGGGAATACGGGCATGTGGCAACAGTGTGTGGGAAAATGATTCACAGATGTAGAAAGTGTGGGAAAGATGGAAGTTATGAAGAGGAACGTGAGCTGACCAATGAGCGGGCTATATGTTTTCACTTTGGGAAAAATTACAAGGTGGGGGTATATCGCCGTGAGAGAGGGACGATAGTGTAATGGCCGGTAGTATACAGAGGCCAAGCGCAACAACAGAGAGAAAGAGAGTAGCACGAACACAGTACAGACACAGAGAATAATATAGACTAAACGCAAGTACTCGCGCTTCCAAAGGACGTATAATAGTCTAAACCACTGAAGAAAAGCGAGATAGAAAGAGGGAGAAGAAGCTCCAATAATTAGAAGATAGAAAGTCATACAAAACCTGACTACAGATATCTTCGGCTGTAGTGCAAAGCTAAACACAGACACTCTAGCGAAAGAGGCGTGCCAGACCTCCTGCTTATATAGATTCTGGGAAAGTGCCGTCCCAGCTCAATCAACCAGCCGGGTAAAGAATTCGATGGCCCAGGAATTCGATATCGTCCCGGGACGAGAGCCGCAAAAAAAAGTCCAAACAACACGCACACCTCACAAACCATTACAGGACCCCCCCCTCTAAGGAGCAACCCCAGAAGTTCCCAGAGAGCCCCGCGCACGGAATTCCGAAATAAGGGTAAGATCCAGGATATCCCGAGAAGAGACCCAGCGCCGCTCCTCAGGACCATAACCCTCCCAGTCGACTAAAAACTGAGTTCCACGACCCACACGCCTCTCAGCTAAAATATGATGCACAGTGTAAACTGGCCCCCCTTCAATCATCCGCGGCGGCGGTGGTTTGTCGACCGGAGCCAGGACGCAAGTGCTAACTGGTTTGAGCCTGGAGACATGAAAAGAGGGGTGGATCCGTAAGGATCAAGGGAGCTTCAACCGGACTGTGACAGGATTGATCCTTCGCACAATCTTAAAAGGACCAATAAAGCGGGGAGCCAATTTCCGTGACTCCACTCTCAAGGGCAGGTCCCGCCTGGAAAGCCAGACCCTTTGGCCAACCCGATAAGATGGGGCTGAACGGCGAATTCTATCTGCGGCGGTCTTTTGTTTCCATCCAGAGCGCGAAAAGGAGGAATGAACCCTGGCCCAAACTGACCGACAACGCTGCACAAAGTGATTAACCGAAGGAACCTCTGAATCCCTGTCAGTCTCAGGAAACAGTGGAGGCTGATAACCCAACTGAGCCTCAAACGGGGAAAGGCCTGTGGAGGAGTTACCCAGTGAATTGTGGGAATATTCGGCCCATGCTAAAAATCGACTCCACGAAGATGGGTTGTCAGCCGTCAAACATCGAAGAGTATTCTCCAAAGACTGGTTGGTTCGCTCTGTCTGCCCGTTAGTCTCTGGGTGGAAACCAGAGGAAAGGCTCACGGTGGCCCCCAACTGGTTGCAAAACGCACGCCAGAATTTGGCCGTAAATTGAGGGCCCCGGTCAGAAACCACATCTTGAGGGAGGCCGTGCAGCCGGAAAACATGGTCCACAACAAGAAGGGCAGTCTCCCGTGCCGAAGGCAGCTTGGGCAGCGCGATAAAGTGGGCGGCCTTAGAAAAACGGTCAACCATGACCAGGATGACCGTTTTGCCTTCCGAAACGGGCAGCCCCATAACAAAATCAAGAGCGATAAGGCTCCACGAGCGCTTAAGGATGGGCAACGGCCGCAGCAGACCAGAGGGGGGGAGGTGGGAAGTCTTGTTCCTAGCGCAAATACAGCACGCCGCTAAAAACTCCCGGATGTCCTCCATCATGCTGGGCCACCAAAAATGTCGGGCCAAGAACTGCTTGGTCCGATGAACCCCCAGGTGACCCGCTAGATGGGAAGAGTGCCCCCACTGGAAAACTTGGGACCGCACTGCCAAAGGAACAAACAAACAGCCAGGAGGCTCCCCACCAGGACCGGGATCATTTTTCAATGCCTCCAGCACAACAGACTCAACGTCCCACTGAATGGGAGCCACAATCTGAGCTGCCGGAATAACCGGCTCAGGAATGGGGTCGTGACCGGAGCGGTCGTAAATCCGTGACAAAGCATCGGGCTTGATGTTTTTAGACCCTGGGCAATAGGTTAACGTAAAGTTAAAGCGGTTGGAAAAACAACGACCACTGCGCCTGCCGAGAATTACGTCGTTTAGTCTGTTGGATGTTTTGGAGATTTTTATGATCCGTCCAAACCACAAATGGATGTTCAGCCCCCTCCAACCAATAGCGCCACTCTTCTAATGCCAACTTGACAGCTAACAACTCCCGGTCACCAATGCTGTAATTCCGTTCGGCCGCTGACAATGACCGGGAGAAGTAGGGGCATGGGTGCAACTTATTGTCCCGAAGGGGGCGCTGGGACAAAATGGCACCTACCCCGACTTCCGACGCATCCACCTCCACAACAAATGGGAGGGAGGGGTCGGGCAAAACGAGAATGGGTTCTGATCTAAATCGTTTCTTTAACTCCTGAAAAGCAGCCTCAGCTGCTGGAGAACAAGCACACGACAAGGAGGTATTCTTCTTAGTGAGCGCGATAATGAGGGCAGCTACCGCGCTAAAATTACGGATAAACCTCCTATAAAAATTAGCAAACCCCAAAAACCGTTGCACCTCCTTAACGTTTTGAGGGGCAGGCCAATCCCTGACCGCTGCCACTTTGTCAGGATCCATGCGGACCGACCCTTCAGAAACAATGAAGCCAAGAAATGAAACTGTCTTGGCATGAAAAACGTATTTCTCAGCCTTGACAAAAAGCTTGGCTTTGAGGAGGGCCTCAAGCACTTGTCTGGCGCGTGTTGTTTATGCTCGAGAGAGTTGAAGAGAAAATCAGAATATCGTCAAGGTAGACAAAGACAAATCTCTCCAACATCTCTCGGAGGACGTCATTAACGAGTGCCTGGAACACAGAGGGGGCGTTAACCAATCCAAACGGCATGACCAAATATTCATAGTGCCTGTCATGCGTATAAAATGCCGTTTTCCACTCGTCCCCCTCACGGATCCGAACCAAGTTATAAGCATTCCGGAGGTCTAGCTTAGTAAAAAATGATGCCTCCTGCAGGCGTTCAAACGCGGAGTTCATCAACGGAAGTGGGTATCGGTTTTTAATAGTGATATTATTCAAGCCCCTGTAATCAATACAGGGTCTCAGGCCGCGATCTTTTTTGCCCACAAAAAAGAACCCCACTCCAGCAGGAGACGTAGAGGGCCGAAAAAATCCATTAGCCAGAGCCTCCTGAATATATTCTCGCATGACCTTTCGCTCAGGCCCTGACAGCGAGTATAATGAACCCCTTGGGGGAGTGGTACCCGGGTGGAGATTGATCTCGCAATCGAACATGCAATGAGGAGGTAAAGTTGAGGCCCGTTGCTTGCTAAAAACCTCCGCAAGATCAGCATAATCGTCAGGAACATTAGGAGGCAGACAAAAGTTCAGAGCACCCCCCAAATTCTCACCCTGTTCGGAGCCTGCCCTCTCTAAGTCAGATTCCGAGTCAGAGAAATCCTCCGAATAGCAATCCTCCTCTGGCTGCCACCAGTCAAATTGAGGATCCCACTCCAACCCCTCCTCCGCCCCTTTCTGTAGATTAGGAGGGTTGTGTGAGGCAAACTCCTCAGAATCACTCCAGACGTCAGCCTCCCCCATAGGTCGATGCTCGGGATGACACGCCAAACTCTCCCTACAGTGGGACCTACAATCAGTGCCCAACTGGACGATTGGGTTATCCTGACTTCCCCAAATGATATGAGGCCTATGTTCCCGCAACCAAGAGTGTCCTAAAACGACAGGGAAAACAGGAGAACTGATAATAAAAAACCGGACCTCCTCAGAATGGCCACCAAAAGAGATGAACATAGTCAATGATTCAGAAATTTCGGTTTTAAATCCAGTTCCCAGCGGGCGACCGTCCAAAGATCTAGCACAGTGTGAATGTAAAAGAGGGCGGACGGGGATGGAATGTTTCCTAGCCCACTCTGCATCCATAAAACAATCCACGGCACCAGAGTCCACAAAAGCTTCGATAAATATTCTCTGTCTCCCTACAGTCAATCCTACAGGGATTAAAGTTCGGAAGGGAAATTGGGTCTGTCCCTCTAGCGCCCCCCATACCGCTAGAGGGACTTCCCGTTTCCCTGAAGCTCAGGGCAGCGTGGACGAATATGTCCTGGTTTGTTACAATTATAGCAGATTATATGTCTCCGAACGGGCTTATGAGCCCGGTTCTCATATGAGCCATCAACCTGCATAGGCTCGCAAGCAGTGGAATTTTCAGTGAGCGGAATGGGAGCTGTACGCATGCTGCTAGTAGCATTAGCCCCGTTGCCAGCAAGAGCCAATGCAGTACATTTCTTCCTGTTACGTTCGTGAATGCGATTATCAATTCGCACCGCAGTGCGAAACAACGAATCTAGAGACAAACAAGGCTCCAATGTAGCCAGAGCGTCCTAAACCTCCTCTGCCAAAGCTTGAACGAACAGTGTCATAAGAGGCGCTTCTGGCCAGCCTGTCTCTGTAGCCAAGGAGCAAAATGTGATTGAAAACGCAGCGACACTCTCAGAGCCCTGCCTTAGATGCATTAAACGCGTAGCCGCGTCCTGGCCACAAACATCCTGATCAAACACCGATACCATTTCTCTAACGAGAGTCTCCACAGTGTTCACTACCGGTTAATTAGATCGAATAAGTGGGCCGACCCAAGTGAGTGCTGTGTCGGTTAACAGGGATAAAATAAATGAAACCCGAGACTCTTCATTCACGAACCGTGAAGGCTGCGCTTTAAAAAATATCTCAAATTGGGCAATGAAATCTTTACATCTTCCTGTCTCGCCTCCATATCTTGGGGGTAATTGAAGCTTTGGCTCTCGGGGAAGATGCACGGACTGTGCTTGTGCAACATTTTGTGTGATTTGCATGGACAAGGCTCTAATAGTGAGAATTAACAAAACGTTCTCCTGTCTCTCCATGGCATTTGCCTGAAGGCGGACTCTTTCTGCCAGCTCTGCCTGTTGATTGTTCAGGCTAACAAGACCCTTACCATAACCAGAGAGAGCAGCTTGTTGGTTAGCCACAACTTTCTCTAACGCAGCCGTTGCTGACGACTCCATGCTGGCTAAAGTGTTCTGTAATGGCCGGTAGTATACGGAGGCCAAGCACAACGACAGAGAGAAAGAGAGTAGCACGAACACAGTACAAACACAGAGAATAATATAGACCAAACGCAAGTACTCGCGCTTCCAAAGGACGTATAATAGTCCGAACCACAGAAGCAAAGCGAGACAGAAAGAGGGAGAAGAAACTCCAATAATTGGAAGATAGAAAGTCATACAAAACCTGACTACAGATATCTTCGGCTATAATGCGAAGCTAAACACAGACACTCTAGCAAAGGAGGCGCGCCGGACCTCCTGCTTATATAGATTCTGGCAAAGCGCCGCCCCAGCTCAATCAACCAGCTGGGTAAAGAATTCGATGGCCCAGGAATTCGATATTGTCACGGGACGAGAGCCGCAAAGAAAAGTCCAAACAACACGGACACCTCACAAACCATGACAGGTAGGGACGGAGGTGGAACAAACACAGGCACAAGGAAAAATATTGTACATAGAGGCCACAAAAACAGTGCAGACAGAAAAGGAAACTGTAATTACATAAGTTAATGGGGGGAATAGTAGGAAAGGAACATGAGAGAGGTGATAAGGAAATAACATGAATAGAAGGAGATTTTTGGAATTCATTGCCATGGTGATAAACTGCGCCAATAAAATGGAAACAAAATCAGAGAAGATTTAGCCTGGAATCCATACTGATAAAGTGCTGGTCGCTCCCAACGGTCACTGACTTCTGGCCTCAGTCGTATAGCCAGCGTTTAGCCCTTACGTCACTAATAAAGTGAATACATGAATATTCATGTTTTCTGCTCTTGGCGAGAACCACCAATCGAATATGAGTTAGCTGGCCAGCAACGGCATTCGTGAAGTCTTCTTCTTCCGCCTTCTGAGGAGAGCAGTCGCACCCTATCTCTGCTCCTGCCTGCGTCTTCTTTCTTTGTCTTGTTTTGTCCTGTTACCCCCTCTTTTTTTTTTTTTGGACCCTCCGTCTGCTTCTGAGGCTCTTCAAGTCTCCCCTCTGTCTGCCTCAGCCTCACACGGACCGGTCCTTATCATCAACAACACTCCCTTATCCCTCACTGGCTGCCTCTGCATTTTTCATTTTTCATTAAACCCTTCTTCCCCCACCTCCCATCCCCCCCCCATTCCCATGAAAAAAATCCTATGCGTTTCCAGCGTGTCGTGTTATAAACCTGATGTGTATTATGTCTGATGTCATCAATATGTGTTATTTTCTGTGTTAACTGCAACCTTTAATTTTAACTGCAACCTTTAATTTCGAAGAAGAAAGTGGAGTTGGCAGCGCGACGCACATTGCAGCAGCCTGGAGCACTTTCTCTCCAAACTTAATTTCGTTGTTATTCTGTAACAATGACAATAAATTCATCTGAATTCTGAATGTTATTTGACATGAGCTTAAAAATTAGATTGTGGTTTGCTTGCGTTTACTCTTGGAGTGATTGTTAGGTTTTGAACAGGATAATGTTTAGCCATATCTGCATTTTGTTTATTTCAGTGGAATTCCCCGGTATAATAAAGGCTAAATTAAGTAATACTCGAATTACATAACGTATTTCACGGTAATTGGTATTAGCTATAGCTCGAAGGGCATGATTGCATCAGCTAGATTAAAGTGATATTCCATCCAAAAACTATAATTTGTATATCATTTACTCACCATTAGATGTCTTGAACGGACGAAGTTGTTCTTCACCTGGCGCAACTTTATGGCCACTGGAGAGTTTTAAAAAATGGTCCAAATTCCTTTTTTGCTAGAAGCAAATGGGGTCACGCAGTAGCAATGGGATAACTCCACAAAAAGTCCGTTGACAAACTTTCAAACCATCGTCCAACGCATCGTCCAGTATAATCCAAGTCAGCTTTGTCCACTCGTATCCTCAGAACTCTAGAAACGCGGTTATTTTTCGCTAAAAATAATAAAATACCAGTTATGCTTCAAGTAAGCTCGCGCATTCAACGGAAGTCCCGCCTCCTGGCACGTTCATTGCCCAGAGACTCTGCTGCCACTCAGATGAATACTCGTATAAACACGAACCGGGAGGCGGGACTTCCGTTGAATGCAGAACTGTGGTATTTTTAATTATTTTTAAGTCTGTCTAAAGGGGGGAGGGGGGCACCCTTGTGACTGTGAGCCAATCACAGATCTCGCATGGATTTTGTGCGAATATTTGAAAGTCAAACGCTGGTCTACCGACTGAGGCCAGACGTACAAGCAAGTGACCGTTGGGAGCGACCAAAGCTTGATATGGATGGATTCCAGGCTAGAGAAGATTAGGATGGTGGTAAATGCAGCATGGGAAATTTTTGCCACTTTAAATGCGAAGGGGGATGAAATTCAGGGTATTCTGCCGCGAGGCTTCGGAAAGAGTCAGATGCTGGGGAAGTAGGGATAGTTTATCTTGATAGAGGATAAAGACTGTGGGTTCGGGACTAAGTTTATTTATTTATTTACTTTCAGCTGTAAAGCTATATAAGAGTATCACATATCCTGAGGCAGGCAGTAATACGCCTGGATGTTATGGAAGCCCCAACCTGCCAAATAAAAAAATTATCAATTAATAAATAAATGATAGTATAAATTAATAAATGCAATAAAATGCAAAAATAAAAATATATACACATAAATAAAGGCTGAAATAACTCAAATATGATTTTTTTGCCTCAATGTGACAGCTGTCTGGACACAGAAATACAATTAAATCTTCAAATCAGAATTCAGCCACTTTCATATGTGGTCCTCGATCGGCGAGTCAGAATCTCGGTCTAACGTCTAATCAGCAAGAAGGCATCTCCTTCAATGCCGTGTCCCCATCACTGCACTGGGGATTATTCCACCAGAGGGAAGATCGCAACCTACTGGGCCACCAACACCTCTTCCAGCAGCAATTTGGTTTTCCTAGTTGGTCTCCCATCCAAGTACTAATCAAGCCCACACCTGCTTAGCTTCAGTCACGCAGCTGGAGCAGATCGAAGAGTGGTATGGTTGCTGTCTCCTCCAGTGGTGAGGGTGAAGCTCTGTCCCCAGAGCAGTATCTACAGTGTGCATCCCTCCTGACTATCCCACCTCACAGGGACCTGCACCTTGTTAATTAAGTTATGTTTAATTATTTTGTTCCGTTAAAGTTGTAATAGTTGTCATCTGATGCAATAAAATAATAAAAATCATTTTGCTGTGTTATATTTCTTGTGTTGCACAATTCCATTGGGAGAACAGGGTTATGTTAAAATAAAAAAAAAATGCCTTGGCCATGATATTTAATAGTGAGAACATTAACAATCATGTTAAATATCCCGTATATCTTTATGAATTTTGAGAGTAACCCAAAATTCTATTGAGCTTCTGAGCCTGTTGATCGCCAACTAATAGTGAAATCATCACAGAACCAATGATTTTTGATGGATTTTTATAATTCTTATACTGTTTGGTAAAAAGAATGGCATATTGACTGATGTCATAACTTGGGGACATAGTTGATTGCCAATGAAGATGAAAATATTGGAAAAAAGTGAGGAAACGCCTAAATTTTTTGCATTAAATTGATCCCTAATCATGTAGAAATGAGTTTTAAGAGTTATTTTTTCAGTGGATGATGTCACCACATGTGTTCTGTGTATCTGGAATGCATTTATTGACAGCCTACCCAACCCACTAAGGATATGAAGAAAAAAATCATTTTTTCACATTTTTCTGTCAAAAAAAAATGAAGGCTACATACACTAAAATGGCCATAATTTTTTTTCGCAATGTTTCCGGCAGAGCAGACCCTTTAATTATTGAACCTTAGTGTCCAAGTAAACAGAAAAAACACAAACAAAAAGTATGGCAGACCATGTCAGGTTCAACCCATTTTTGAGCCTGTGGATCCCCAACTAAGTTGTCTGTACATAGAAAAATCTAATGCAGAAACCAATTTCACACCATTATAGTGCATAATTATACTATATGTGGACAAAGTGGGAATAAGAAAGTAATTGTTGCACATATATAGATGATTGGATATCACTAGAATAATTTACCTGTTTCAGAAAATATCCTCACATGATTTTTTCGCCAGAGTTCTTTGTCAGGCAGCACACACTTCTTGGCTAAGTTGCCGGCATTACATTGTAGCCAGTAGCAATACAGAGTCTGTAAGGTACAACGTACAATGAGATAACGTATATGGAGTTGATATCATAAAAAATGTAAATAACTCAATCTTCAAAAACATCTTACCCCATTGCTCCACTCCAGCCATTTTGAGGGTGCTGCCTCTACTTCATTTTCAGTCGTAAAGTGCAGAACCA
Organism: Gymnothorax javanicus; assembly: GCA_029692085.1. NCBI lineage: Eukaryota > Metazoa > Chordata > Actinopteri > Anguilliformes > Muraenidae > Gymnothorax > Gymnothorax javanicus. The sequence continues at coordinate 103,274,148 of CM056193.1, read as the reverse complement.
CAAACTGCTTTGTTGCCTGAATAAAATTTTTTTAAAAATATCTTTTTCATTTATATACATATATACACACACATATATATATATATATATATATGCAGCACTGTGAAAAAGTATTTGTCCCTTCCTGATTTTTTTTTTTTGCATATTCAATGTTTCAGATCATCAAACAAATTTGAATATTAGACAAAGTTAACCCGAGTAAATACAAAATGTACAACCCCAATTCCGAAATAGTTGGAACAAAGTGTAAATTGTGAATAAAATCAAAACGCAATGACTTTCAAATCACACCAGCCAGTATTTTATTCACAATAGAACAGAGATAACATAGCAAATGTTGAAACTGAGAAATTTTACAATTTAATCCACAAAATGAGCTCATTTCAAATTTGATGGCTGCTACAGGTCTCAAAAAAGTTGGGACAGGGGCCCGTTTACCATGGTGTAGCATTCCCTCTTCTTTTTAACACAGAGTGAAGGCATCTGGGCATTGAGGAGACAAGTTTCTTGAGTTTAGCCATTGGAATTTGATCCAACTCTTGTTTAATACAAGCTTCCAGCTGCTGGAGAGTTTTGGGTCTCCTTTGACGGACTTTTTCGTTTAATTATGCACCAAATTTTCTCAGTCGGTGAAAGATCAGGACTGCAGGCAGGCCAGTTCAGCACACGGACTGTTAATAGCTGCAGTATGTGGTTTTGCATTGTCCTGCTGAAATACACAAGGCCTTCCTTGGAATAGATGTCATCTGGAGGGGAGCATATGTTGCTCTAAAACCTTTATATACCTTTCATCATTCATGGTGCTTTTTTAAACATGCAAGTGTCCCACACCATATGCACTAATGCATCCCCATACCATCAGAGATGCTGGCTTTTGAACTGAACGCTGATAACAGGAGGGGTGGTCTTTCTCTTCTTTAGCCAGGAGGACACAACGCCCATGGTTTCCAACAAGAATGTCAAATTTGGACTCGTCTGACCACAGGACACTTTGCCACTTTGCTACAGTCCATTTTAAATGAGCCTTGGCCCACAGAATACGGCGGCGCTTCTGGATCATGCTCAACAATGGCTTCCTTTTTGCATGATAGACTTTTAGGTGGCATCTGTGGATGGCACGGCGGACTGTGTTTACAGACAGTGGTTTCTTCAAGTATTCCTGGGCCCATTTAGTAATGTCAATGACAGAATCATGCCGGTGAGTGGTGCAGTTGCGTCTGAGGGCCCGAAGATCATGGGCATCCAGTAAAGGTCTTCAGTCTTGTCCCTTAAGCACAAAGATTTTTCCAGTTTCTCTGAATCTTTTGATGATGTTATGCACTGTCGATGATGAGACCTTCAAAGCCTTTGCAATTTGACGTTGAGGAACATTGTTTTTAAAGTATTCCACAATTTTTTTTACGCAAGCCTTCACGGGTTGGAGAGCCTCTGGCCATCTTTACTTCTGACTCAGCCTCTTTGAGACATCCCTTTTATAGCCAATCATGTTACACACCTGATGTCAGTTAATGTAATTACTTGCTAAATGTTCTTTCAGCTGATTCTCTTATTAATTGCTTTTTCAGCCCTTTTTTGCCTGTGTCCCAACTTTTTTGAGACCTGTTGCAGCCAGAAAATTTGAAATGAGCTCATTTTGTGGATAAAAATGTAAAAGGTCTCAGTTTCAACATTTGAAATGTGACCTATGTTCTATTGTAAATAACATATTGGCTCGTGTGATCTCAAAGTCATTGCATTTTGATTTTGTTCACAATTTACATTTCGGCCCAACTATTTCTGAATTGGGGTTGTAGTTTTTAAATGACGATTTCATTTATAAAGGGACAAAAGATATCCAAACCTTTGTGTGAAAAAGTAATTGCCCCCATTGTTAAATCCTGAATTAACAGGTAGACTGATACTTGAACCGGCATGAGGATTGAGGTCGAAGGGAGGTTGAGGGGTGGGATCTTGACAGGCATGAGGTCGGACGGACTGAGACCTGGAAATGACTCGAAAAAGTAAGACTGAGACTGGTGAGAGCACTGAGGCTGAGGGAGTGTTGCAGGTGAGACCTGGACTGGCAGTTAGACTGAGACTGAGCCCGAGCCCTGACTTAGACTGGCATAATGACTGAGGCTGAGACTAAGACCTTGCCTTTCAGAAGGAGTGATAGGCTGGCCAGAATAAAACTGTCTGAATTCACAAGGTGTGAAGGATGGTAATCACAACCCTTGATCCATGAGCTTCCTCAACTATAAAAGCCCTCCTCTAAAGGGTACTCTCATTAACCAGCCGCATTCTTCAATCATTCATATCGATTGGCAGGCTGCAGAATGGAGAGGTTTCTCCTGGCTGATGGTGCTCTGGCTGCCAGCCCTCTCGGAATGACTGGTCAGTTCTGAGGGTGAGGTTGTCCACTTCAGGGTGCAGCATTAGCCCAGCCAAAATCCCCCTCTGATCACACTTGTCTCAACGGTAGTACCCAGAGTACAGTTTGACACACCTCACCATTGCCTTTGCTGGAGCGTCACACGTTATGCAGCTCATATTTACCTTCAGGGTCTGCCTGCCCACTCCAGACCATCCTGCATCAATTGCGAGAACTCCCTTACTGTTGCACTGAGGAAACTGGTGTCTTTTGGTTTAGAACAGGCAATGGAGAGGCAGAGGGGGAAAATGCACTTTGGGTTCAAATTAATGGAACACAGCTCTGGCCAAAAGGATTTAATTGAAGATTTGAAAAGGGGTAAGCCGTCAATATTCAGAGAAATACTAATTGACTCTAGGTCTTTTTGTTTTTTCTGGGGGATATTTACTGAGATGCAAAGAGAGTTGTTCAGCCACATTATACGTAATGGTCTCCAATCCTTCTACTGTTGTGACCTTGAATTTTCTGGTTGTGTTCTGGCAGTGGAGGGGACCTCCTCATGTCCTTGTCTTCATAATATTTTTAGCAGAGCATCCACTGCATTATGTGTTACACCAAAGGAAGAGGCCCACTCTGACAACTCCTCTCTTAGTGATGGGCCAACCTCTTCCTCATTGTTGTTTGTTTCAGTTACTGAAACCATTTCTGCTGTGTCCTAATGAACTGTAGTGTCTACTTCACCAAATTGCACTCAGCATCCATAAGACTGCCCCAGGAAATGTCTCTGGATGAGTTTGGACTCTAGATCTTTGCCCATTCTTTTTTTCTTTGCCCTTGACACCCTTACCCACATTTTATTATCATGCCTCTTTCTCTCTGTCAGTGTTGCAAGGCCATTGTATTGGTGTTTCTATGAAAAAGTAATGCATATTAAAATGTAAGCACTGAGTTACAGTCTAAGTGACAAATGGTTGTAGACTCACCTGTCTAAATGACATCTTTCTCAAAGTCGATTAAAATAGTCCTGAAAATCAACAAACATTTTGAAGCCATGACTGTACACATCCATCGCGGTTTTAAAGGTGCTGGAATTTCAAGAACAATTTCAGGTTCATGATTTTCATGAAAAGAACACACATTTTGACCATTTTATCTGACCGCAATATTGGTTTTTAATTATTTTGTGATCCATGAATATGTTGAAACCTGTGAGACAAAGGCCTAGGTCCAGTGCTGGAGGACTCGAGACCGGTCCCGATTTCCAAGGACTCGGACTCGGACTCGGAGTTCAAAGACTCGGACTCGGACTTGGCTCTGTGGACTCGAGGACTCGGTCTGAGACCGGGCACGAGTCCTTTAAAAAAATGCAAATTTTGCTGCAATTTGAATGGAAAAAAATACCGTTAAAAAAAAAAAAAATTAAAATTGCGATTTACCTCAAACTTAGCCATGTACCATAGTTCTGTGCACTCGTGCAGTTACAGTTATGTACATTATGTAAATACTAGACAATTCCTGCAGAAATTGTAAGAGTGGGCCTGGCCTCTGCAGGTCGGGACACAGGGGTGCCCTGGGATGCTGCTGGGACTACTCAATTGTCTATTTTGTCTCTGTCTATATTTTGTCTGCATTTTTTAGACGTAAAAAAACACTAGCATATAAAAAAATAAAAACAGTGTTTAGAAGCAGTTCAGAGGTGAGGAAGAAGGTGCATTAACTTAGTAAAGAGCCGTTTACATTACAGTTCAAAATTTGTCCTTGACAGGTGGCTAGTTGTCAAGCTGGGGGGGGAGATGTCAGAGGTGGTGTTGAGCGGGAACTCAGTCCATTGGCAGGTCCATTTGGACCTGCAACAGATGCTTCTGTACCCTTTTCTGGATGGCAGGAGGGAAAACAGGCCATGAGAATGGTGGTGAACGTCCTTGATGATGTAGGCAGCACTGTTGGTAGATCTCCATCAGGAAGGGGAGAGGGGCACCAATTATTCTGCTGGCTGTCTTTACAATTCTGTTAAGCTGCCTTTGTTCATATGTCTTGCAGCTCCCGAACCATACCACTAACATACATGAATAGCACTTTCATCCTTGTCAGTGATTATATTTCAAGGTATTTAGGGATCGAGCCCCTTGGCCTGCAAGGCCGGGGCGCAGGCAGCAGATTCGCGTCACCTTCTGTCTGAAATTGGTTAAACCCGCCAAGAACGGCCGTTATTACTCAGATCGCAGTGATTCAAATCACAACAGGTCAGATATCACCGACTTCGCACCGAAAATGTTGTTCACGCAAATTTTGCAGGTGCAGTGGCTCCTTGTTTTGTAAAAATAAATTAATTTTGCAACCTTTTTTATGGTTAACTGTTCAGTTTTCATGTAAACACAGATTTCGTGCTAATGTAAATAATGTATTATTTTCGCCGATTGTGGAGTTTGTTTTGGAGCAACAGTGTTGGAAATAGTACCATATTAAGCCTCCATCAATATCGAATAAAATCAGAACCTTTTTCGGTGTTTGGGTACTGAACCATTCGGGTGCGAAAAAACGTCAAGCTTACATCCAGTCAAGAATTTTTTGAGTTTAATTTGTAGTGCTGCCGTACGTGGTAATAGCATACAACGGCGGCAGTTGGGATACTGATGACACTCCTGCAAAATTTTTTTCATAACCAAGCTAAGAATATAAACCAGTTGAAAATCAACTGGAACATTAAAGGGTTAGGGTTAAGGTTACGGTTTAGGGGCCGATCACACCGAACGCGCTTTATCGGCGTGGGGCGCCCGTTTTGTTAATATTCTCAATGATTAGACGCGTGCTGGACGCTGCTTTTGTATGGAACGCCATCCAGGTCAAGTACACGCGAATTCTAACACGTAAACAACACGTAGACAACACGTTGACAACACGTAGACAACACGTTAACAACACGTAGACAACGCGTCAATTTTTCACGCGTTGTTAACGTGTTGTTAACGTGTTGATAACACGTAGACTACACGTAAACAACACGTAGAGAACACGTTAACAACGCGTTGTCGACGCGTTAATTTCACGTGATTGCGAGCCCTTTGGCCACTTGTCCAGTTTGAACGCCTGAGAGTCCTAAGTTCCCATTGGCTCCTGAGCAGTAGGGTTAAATCATTTCTGTAAGCCTGGGGGGGGGTTTCCAACCACCATCTAACATGATGAGGAACCTCTTCTTTCTTATTGCCATTTTCTTCCGTTATTGAGCAGCTTATGAAAATAAAACATTTGGATTGCAGTTTTATAACTTAATATTAGTTATTAAGTTATACATTATTTTTATCAGGATAAAATTGCCTCCGATTTTTGTCATTTATTCTTGCAGGTGTGTAAATGTCACCGAAGCACCTTCAATGTTATAAGTACGTTAATTAGTCTGTCTATATTGCTCTGTTTAAATTATTGTGCTTTCTTATATTAGTAACTTTAAGTGTTTTGTACTGTTAAGGGCGGCGCTACTGTGGAAACAACCGTCATTTAAGCTGGCGTAACTCCGCAAGGATCTACGCATTTATTATTCTAAATATTATATCACAACTTGTGACAATACATTAGTTAAGGTCCTTAGGGTAATGGCTGTCGATGGTTAGCGTTGACTTTATTTACTTGTGCCAAATTGTCATTTTATGGGTGTTTATTGATCCGGCGGTTGAGCTAATACGCTCCCGGCAGCGTTCACTTGTTGTCATAGCAAAAGTGATCTACAAGAGATGCTCTGTTTAAATTATTGTGCTTTCTTATATTAGTAACGTAAGTGTTTTGTACTGTTAAGGACGGCGCTAAAAAGTGAAACAGCCGTCAATTAAGCTGGCGTAACTCCGCAAGGATCTACGATTTATTTTTGTAAATATTATATCACAACTTGTGACAATACATTAGTTAAGGTCCTTAGGGTAATGGCTGTCGATGGTTAGCGTTGACTTTATTTACTTGTGCCAAATTGTCATTTTATGGGTGTTTATTGATCCGGCGGTTGCGCTAATATGTTACCGGCAGCCTTCACCTGTCATAGCAACTGTAAACATCCTGTTCGCGGAAACAGGCAACGTTGATTGTGATACATTATATTAGTTGGGCGGCATAGCTGTCTATATAACAATTGTTCATTTTGTGATAAAAGCACTAAACTTGGCAGATATGTTGAAAGATTTATTGGGAACAAAAGTGGATATCGGGCCATAACAAATTCATACCGTGGTTGCCGTGGGGCTGAGGGTTTCTCAGCAATATAAAGAACAGAAGTGCTCGCCATCCGATCACTGAAAATACAGAAATCTCCTACATTACAAACGTTTTTTAAACCAAATCACAGCATGGGTTTTTCTATGTTGTTCTGAAGGTCTTGGTGTATTGATGTAATATTCTGGATGGATTTCCGATCATTTTTAAACATTCTTGATATTACAAAAATGCCTAATTCAGCAACAAATTTGTGTACCAAAGGGTATCCACTTCAAAATTTCTACAACAACTTATGGGACAAAGTTGAGCATGGAAATGGACTTCAGAAAGAAAAATATTACTGTTCTCAGATCGTTTACAGTGCTAAGCTGCATCTCAAATTAATCTTCAGGTTCATGGCTTTCAGATGATGTCCACCACTTTTATGTGGCATTTATTGTTGATCTGCTATCTCCCCCTTAAACATCCACTGCCTGCAACCTCCAAATCTCTGTACAGTGGGTTGTAACTGTAGCACTGGCAAGTACAGATGCGAATTAACATAGGCCATGTTACATTGTTGTAGTAAATGTAGTGACACCATTAACTATGCGACTAAAGTTATTTCAAAAACACCAGTGTAACACTAAAATGTACGTGCTTTTCAGCATTCACTATTCAGCATTCACTACACTATTGTTCTTTTTTAACATGGCATGTTGATAAATATGTGTTGTGCAAGAAGAACTCATATCTTGTTTCATTCAGGAAATACAAATATTTTTTCTGATTCATACAACGGACAGGCAAACCCAAAACACTGTTCCCCAAGCAAAGATTAGATGCACATCCCAAAGGACTGGAAAATTTCAAGAGAGGAAAAAATACAGACAGAATTCTTCAGACAATGTTTTAGTGCAGATTTTTATTGGCAAATGCATTGATAATAAATATAAACAAAGCCCGGTAATCTTGAAGCCTTTTGCTTATGTGTGAGTGAAGAAGAAACGTATGTGTGTGTTTCATATCTGTGCATTTCATACCCATGTGTGTTTTTGTTGAGTCACATGGTGGAAATATCTTGCAAATATGGATACTGATTTGCTTTTCATTATTCAACGCTACAATGAGGGGACAGGCAAACCAAAACATGCCTACTAACCTTCAGAAGGCCCTTCAAAAAAAATATTGGGATGCACATCACAGTGGATATAGAGGATAAACAAAGGACTTCACCACAATTAAAATTAACAGTCAAGAGAGGAAAAATACAGCCAGATGAATACGGGAGCAACAAGTAGCTGTTCATAAATGATTCAAAATTATGTTTTCAGTGAAAATAAAATTTTGACAACTGAACAAAGATTGATCAAAGCTAAAGAAATCAAATGCATCACCTGATAATGTTTTTCAAATCAACTCAAAACAGAAGTCCTTTAGATTAATCAAAGCTACAGAGACCTGCTGCTTAAATGTAATCAAAAGAAAGCTGCTGCTCATGTGTAGAATTGAATTGCTTGTTTATGACAGCATTGTGTGTGTTTGAGTGCAAAAAACTGCTATGGTCACCGCCATGTGTGTGTCTGTGCATGAATCCAGAATGTCTATAGAATCTAATGTCGGGAATCACACCATGACAGAGAGACTCACCCACTTGGCAATAATGAGTGTTCTTGTGATCATTTTGGAGTTATTCCCCACCTTAAATGAAGGACCACTGTCGCTAAAGCCCTAACAGCACAAAACACTTAACGTTACTAATATAAGTAAGCACTGAAAGGCTTTGTTTGACATCAACAATGGTAATTTAACAGAGCAACATAGACAGACTAATTAACGTACTTTATAACATTAAAGGTGCTTCGTTGACATTTACACACCTGCAAGAATAAATGACAAAATCGGAGGCAATTTTATCCTGATAAAATAATTTATAACTTAATAACTAATATTAAGTTATAAAACTGCAATCCAAATGTTTTATTTTCATAAGCTGCACAATAACGGAAGAAAATGGCAATAAGAAAGAAGAGGTTCCTCATTATGTTAAATAGTGGTTGGAAACCCCCCCAGGCTTACAGAAATGATTTAACCCTACTGCTCAGGAGCCAATGGGAACTTAGGACTCTCAGCCGTTCAAACTGGACAAGTGGCCTAAGGGCTCATAATCACGTGAAATTAACGCGTCGACAACGCGTCAGGTGAAATTAACGCGACAACGCGTTGTTAACGTGTTGTCTACGTGTTAATTAACACGTGCTCAACGCCGGATCAATAAACACCCATAAAAGACAACACGTAAAAAAAATAACAACGTTAACAACGCGTGAAAAATTGACGCGTTGTTCACGTGTTGTTAAACGCAGTTGACTACGTGTTGTCGCGTGTTGTACGTGTTGTTAACGAGCAACATAGGACAGACTAATTAACGTGTTAGAATTCGCGTGTATTTGACCTGGATGGCGTTCCATACTTTTGCGCACCGAGCGCCTCACGTTTAAACGCCCCAGGCGCCTCGCTGTTTTTTGATGCGCTTCTTTGAGGCGCCTCGAAAAATATGGAACGCCATCCAGGTCAAATACACGCGAATTCTAACACGTAAACAACACGTTAACAACACGTAGACAACACGTTAACAACGTTAGACAACGCGTCAATTTTTCGCGTTGTTAACGTGTTGTTAACGTGTTGATAACACGTAGACAACACGTAGAGAACACGTTAACAACGCGTTGTCGACGCGTTAATTTCACGCGATTATGAGCCCTTTGGCCACTTGTTTTTGTCATTTATTCTTGCAGGTGTGTAAATGTCACCGAAGCACCTTTAATGTTATAAGTACGTTAATTAGTCTGTCTATATTGCTCTGTTTAAATTATTGTGCTTTCTTAGTAACGTTAAGTGTTTTGACTGTCAAGGACGGCGCTACAGTGGAAACAACCTGTATTTGCTGGCGTAGTTCGCAAGGATCTACGCATTTATTATTTTAAATATTATATCACAACTTGTGACAATACATTAGTTAAGATCCTTAGGGTAATGGCTGTCGATGGTTAGCATTGATTTTATGTACTTGTCCCCAATTGTCATTTTATGGGTGTTTATTGATCCGGCGGTTGAGCTACCGGCAGCGTTCACTTGTTGTCATAGCAAACGTGCACTACAAGAGATGCTCCGTTTAAATTACTGCGCTTTCTTGTATTAGTAACTTAAGTGTTTTGTACTGTTAAGGACGGCGCTATAGCGGAAACAACCGTCATTTAAGCTGGCGTAACCCCGCAAGGATCTACGCATTTATTTTTCTAAATAGGCTATTCGGCTATCTCACAACTTGTGACCACATTGTAATGAGTAATTGGATTGATGGGGAGAAGGTGATTGCAGCTGCGGGGGTGGGGGGGAGATAATGAATGGAGAAGATTTAAATGCAAAAATTGCGGCAGCTCGTGTGTTTTGGGAGTGGAGCTTTGAGAATGTCATATGGGGCAGTAGCCCAGCCGAGCAACCTGTATTTTGCACTCATTGCTGGAGGGTGGGTGCCGCTCGCATGCCAGTTAGGGCTGCCGGCGGTGAAGACAGGCAGTAGGTGTCAGGGCGAGGTTCCGGCGTGGGGCAGGGCTATGGTTGGGTAGCAGGGATATAGGAGTGTCGTTGTCCGCTCTACAGTGCTGCAGTGGCTTGTCTGTCGTTGGTGGAAGCGCCTCACTGCGCTGAACCGGCGGGTTCCCCCCCCCCCCAAAGTAAATCTTGAAGCCGGACCAGCGCCAAAAACCCTGGTTGCCGTGGCAGTCATTTTTAAATGACTACAAGCAGTTGGTTAAACTTTCCTATCCCATTGGACCCAGGTGCAATAATGGAGATAATCTAGATCCTGTAATCCTGAGATCCAAATAAAATACTCATTCACAATTTTGGTGACTTTTACAAAGTAATCGGTCATCTCATATAATTTTATTATATTGTGCCTTGAATCAGAAGAAACTTATATTTTTTTGTGCATTTTTTTTTTTTGTCAGATGGTGGACAGTAGAGCAAATGTGGTAGATTTTTTTTTTTTTTAAGTAATTACTCAGTTACATGTGTTAATATATGTATGCACTTTATTTTGCATGTTTACAGAGACCCCCATTCAATTTAAGCATTTTCAATTTGAGTATTAAAGGTACAGATCACCTGTGGGTAGAGGGCCATTGGAACTATTTTCTGGGAGGGGGTGCTGTGGACTGAGCCTCTAGGGAGGTAAACAAAGCCAAATTAAGAGGCTCAATCATCATCATAAATCATCTCATAAATAGTGACTGTACACATCTGCTGACCTTATGACGATTAACTAAAAGCAATTAAATGAGTGCTTATTTCATATAGGCACACAAAAAAAAACACCTGAACAAAAAATGATAGTCTACTAAATCATTTACAATTACAAACAAAGGGGACCAAATCAAACTGTGCACAAGATTTTTCAGCAACTGGCATCTAAAATAATTCAAGAGTCAGCAGCTGTATTGCCTATTTCATAGGACCTCTAATGGTACCATTGTTGATGTCAAAACAAAGCCTTTCAGTAGGCGTACTCTACCCACCAATGCAGGCTATCTCACTTTGTCTCGTCTAATGCTTTGCCAAAAGTGGACCTTCACTCAGTTGTCCTTTATCAGGGTGGGAATATTGATGACATCCAAAATGTCACAAGAATACTCATTGCCAAGTGGGTGAGTCTCCTCTGTCATGGTGTCGTTGCGACAGATTGAGAGTGACAGGTATAGCTTTATGAGCTTCTGCACCTCTGGCATCATGCTTTGGGTTTGTGGCTGCAGGTCCTGGAGGATGGACATCACATCCTTGATGGCGGTGACCTCTCAGCCTTCGCACATATCTCCCACCATAGCCAACTCCAGGTTTTGCCACTCTGGCTTGCTCTTGATGGCTGACCTGTACACACTGCGCACAATGCTGTCACAGTCTGAACTGTATTAAAGCCACTGCCACTCTTTGCATCAGGTGGCTCTACAGGAGCGAGTGCAGCTCTCCCTGGTAAATTTCCGGGCAGGGAATGTGTAATTATCTGGTGGTCTGAAGGACATTGCAACTGCCTTTTGAGTAGCCTCAGGAAGGAAGGAGAGGAGTGTAGTAGGCCTACTACAGAATGGGGCTCTCTGCTGTGGCCCCTGTTGCTTTCGGCCTACTGGCACAGATCTGTGAGGTACTGCTTGTGCTGTTGTCAAAGTGAAGTTTCGCATCTCTCTCTCTCTGGTGCTTTGCTGGCTCAGAGGGAAGTTTGGAAAAAGAAATTGCAAATCCACTTTTAGGGCATTACTGAACAGCCAGCCTAATTTGCCCCCACGTGCTAGCAAACAAGGGCAACCTCATAATCTACGGATGCATTAACAGTCCAGCCACAAGCAACAGTTTTGACAATGACACACTGATTAAGCGCAGAAAACATGTTTTTATTTATTCAATGATTACCATTTTAATTGTGGTGAAAAGTCAGACATGGTATATTTATTTATCCTCTATATCACTGTGATGCAACCCTCTCTTACAACAATATACATGGCAACTCTACCGCTTTTTAGACTACGCTTTGGGCCTTTCATTCTGAAAAAATGCCCCAAAAGCGGTAGAGTTGGCATGTGTTGAGGATTATAGTTCAATATTTCTCATCATATTCATCAGTAGATCAATTGCCATGTTGAATAACCATAATCAATAATCATAATCAGTATCCATATTATGTATGCAGCAGTAACACCCATGCACACACATATACACATACAAGCAGTTCACACAAACACACACACACGCATACAAGCAATTCAATTCACACATGAGCAGCTCACTCACACATAAGCAGCAGGCTTCTGTAGCTTTGATTAGTAAGCGGGCTTCTGTTTAGTTGATTTGAAAACATTATCAGGTGATGCATTTGATTTCTGTAGCTTTGATCAATATTTGTTCAGTAAATCATTAGTTGTCACTGAAAACATAATCAATTGAATCATTTATGTATCTACTTGTATCCTATTCATCTGGCTGTATTTTTCCTCTCTTGACTGTAATTTTCCAGTCCTTTGTAGTGATGTGCATCCTTATCTTTGCTTGAAGTTCTGAAGGTTAGTGGGCAGTGTTTTGGTTTGCCTGTCCCGTTGTAGCGTGAGAATGAGAAAGCGGAAAGACCATATTTGCAAGATATTTCCTGTGATGACGGTATAAAAACTGGGTATGAAAGACAAGAAAGCAGAAAGACCATATTTAGAAGATATTTCCTGTGATGAAGGTATAAAAACAAGGTGTGAAAGGCAAGATGTGAGTTCTTGCACAAACAGAACTCGGCTTTATATTTATCAACATGCCACAATAAAGCCTAATTGTCTGAAGAATCTGTCTCTCTCCAATTGCTTGGGGATGGGGGGAACCTCATAATCTGAAAATATGTCTGAATGAAAACCACAACACATGTATGCAACAATGTTAAAAAGCACAATAGTGTAGTGAATGCTGAAAGCAGGTACATTTTAGTGTTACACTGGTGTTTTTTTAATAACTTTAGTAGAATAGTTCATGGTGTCACTACATTTACTACAACAATGTAACATGGCCTATGTTAATGGGGCAACTGTACTTGCCAGTGCTACAGTTACAACCCATTGTACAGAGATTTGGAGGTTGTAGGCAGTGGATGTTTAAGGGGGAGATAGCAGATCAACAATAAATGCCACATAAAAGTTGTGAACATCATCTGAAAGCCATGAACCTGAAGATTAATTTGAGATGCAGCTTAGCACTGTAAACGACCTGAGAACAGTAATATTTTTCTTTCTGAAGTCCATTTCCATGCTCAACTTTGTCCCATAAGTTGTTGCAGAAATTTTGAAGTGGATACCCTTTGGTAGCTACACAAATTTGTTGCTGAATTAGGCATTTTTGTAATATCAAGAATGTTTAAAAATGATCGGAAATCCATCCAGAATATTACATCAATACACCAAGACCATCGGAACAACATAGAAAAACCCATGCTGTGATTTGGTTTAAAAAACGTTAGTAATGTAGGAGATTTCTGTATTTTCAGTGATCGAATGGCGAGCACTTCTGTTCTTTATATTGCTGAGAAACCCTCAGCCCCACGGCAACCACGGTATGAATTTGTGATGGCCCGATATCCACTTTTGTTCCCAATAAATCTATCAACACATCTGCCAAGTTTAGTGCTTTTATCACAAAATGAACAATTGTTATATAGAGAGCTATGCCGCCCAACTAATATAATGTATCACAATCAACGTTGCCTGTTTCCGCTAACAGGATGTTTACAGTTGCTATGACAGGTGAAGGCTGCCGGTAACATATTAGCGCAACCGCCGGATCAATAAACACCCCTAAAATGACAATTTGGCACAAGTAAATAAAATCAACGCTAACCATCAACAGCCATTACCCTAAGGACCTTAACCAATGTATTGTCACAAGTTGTGAATATTTAGCAAAATAAATGCGTAGATCCTTGCGGAGTTACGCCAGCTTAACTGACGGCTGTTTCCACTATAGCGCCGTCCTTAACAGTACAAAACACTTACGTTACTAATATAAGAAAGCACAATAATTTAAACAGAGCATCTCTTGCAGAGCACTATTGCTATGACAACAAGTGAACGCTGCCAGGAGCGTATTAGCTCAACCGCCGGATCAATAAACACCCATAAAATGACAATTGGGCACAAGTAAATAAAATCAACGCTAACCATCGACAGCCATTACCCTAAGGATCTTAACTAATGTATTGTCACAAGTTGTGATATAATATTTAGAATAATAAATGCGAGATCCTGCGGAGTTACGCCAGCTTAAATGACGGTTGTTTCCACTGTAGCGCCGTCCTTAACAGTACAAAACACTTAACGTTACTAAGAAAGCACAATAATTTAAACAGAGCAATATAGACAGACTAATTAACGTAGCCTACTTATAACATTAAAGGTGCTTCGGTGACATTTACACACCTGAAAGAATAAATGACAAAAATCGGAGGCAATTTTATCCTGATAAAAATAATTTATAACTTAATAACTAATATTAAGTTATAAAACTGCAATCCAAATGTTTTATTTTCATAAGCTGTACAATAATGGAAGAAAATGGCAATAAGAAAGAAGAGGTTCCTCATCATGTTAAATAGTGGTTGGAAACCCCCCCAGGCTTACAGAAATGATTTAACCCTACTGCTCAGGAGCCAATGGGAACTTAGGACTCTCAGCCGTTCAAACTGGACAAGCGGCCAAAGGGCTCATAATCACGCGTGAAATTAACGCGTCGACAACGTTGTTAACGTGTTCTCTACGTGTTGTTTACGTGTTGTCTACGTGTTATCAACACGTTAACAACACGTTAACAACGCGCGTGAAAAAATTGACGCGTTGTTCACGTGTTGTCAACGTGTTGTTAACGTGTTGTTTACGTGTTAGAATTCGCGTGTATTTGACCTGGATGGCGTTCCATAGAAAAAAGGCGCTTCACGTCATTGTCAGTCTTTTCCCTGCTGTCCAATCATGTGAAAAAACCTGAAATAATTTCGCTGACTAGTTCGTTGAAACGGTTAATTTCAGAATGTTCGCAGATGAGTGACAGGAACGTTTTAGCAACACAAAAAGACGCGTGACAGCGCTTTTTACAACGTTGGTTTCAAAAACAGATCAGACGCGCCTCGCGCTTCCACGCCGATAAAGCGCGTCCGGTGTGATCGGCCCCTTAGGAGGCCCTAACAGTAGTACCCTCTACACAGCGAGCCATTATCCTCACTCGAATCACGGAGCGCTACCAAACTGGTTGGCAGCTATCCAGTATCGTCATGGCTGCGACCGTCCCCTATGCGATATCAGATAGCAGCACGAGAAATTAACGTGTATATTCTCTTTACTGGATGTGCGCTGGACGTTGTTAGGCACCCAGTAATTGACTTGTTATCAAGCATTAAGGTAAGCCGAAGATTTCTGAATTTCATTTTATTGTGCCCACCGGTTCTGTGTGGTACTCTTACCGAGCTACTTGGCTGACATTAGCTCATGAGCTAGGTAGCTAGCTAGGAAGGGAGCAAGCTAATAATACACAGAGAATTCATTATTCAATGGTTGGCGCAAACACAATCTCACTGAGTAAAATTACACTTTACAAAAAATTCAGTAGCAGCTGTGACGAAATGCTAACAAGCTAGTTTAAAAAGTTTGTTAAACACATAACTAGTAGACAAACTTCACCTACCTCAGACCCAGGTCAAAGGGGATCAAATCAAGCCAATATGAGTATTTTAATGACATCCAAAAGACAATGGACCAATTAGTCTATCAGACAAGCCGGCAATCCTAACAGCCGCTCCAATTACAATCAGCTCATGACTGGTTGCCAGGCAGGTATTACCAGAGACAAATGAATCACTTTCATCCAGTGCCATATATGGCGCTGAAATAAAACATATCTAGCCAATGGCGTTGCTGCACTAAAACAAGCAAGGGCTACGTTCACACTGCAGGCAAATGTGGCCCAAATCTAATTTTTTTACCCCCTTTGTGACCTAGGTCAGATTCTTTTATGACAGTATGAACAGGACAAGTCACATGGAATCTGATCTTTTCAAATCTGATCTGGGCCATTTTCAAATGTGTTACTGCATCGGATTCATATTGGATTCTTTTGAAGGCTAACCGGGTCTGAACAGCCGTGTCGCGTTGAATCAAAGAGTATTATGTGAACAGCCAAACAAAAAATCCGATTTGAGCAATAAATTGGAATTGAGCATTAAGGCCTGCAGTGAGAACATAGCCCTCAGTTGAGGTTCACGACAGTTTCAACTGATTTTTGACAGTTGGAATTGTCAGGACGCTCTGGATTGAGCCGTAAAGTAAGGGTTTGAAAGCCAATGGGGAGGGAAAAGGCGATTTTAACCATACTTTGGGGTAAAGTCATCGAACTGTTAGTTTTTTTTTTAAATCAGATTTGACTGCTGATTGGACATGTGTGGGTTTATGTCTCTGTGACCATTAATAGTGAAGTTATGCTTATTGCCCTATTCAAAACATGGGAAGCCTAGTTTGCTGCTAGGCGGTTGCTACGGCATTGCTAGGCGGTTGCTAAGGTGTTCCGGGTGGTTTCTAGGGCGTGCTCGGCAGTTGCTATGGTGTTTTAGGTGGTTGCTCTATGGTGTTTTAGGTGGTTGCTAGGTCATTGCTAGGCGGTTGCTATGGTGTTCCGGGTTGTTGCTAGGGCTTTGCTAAGTGGTTGCTATGGTGTTCTGGGTGGTTGCTAGGGCATTGCTAGGTGGTTGCTATGGTGTTCTGGGTGGTTGCTAAGGCATAGCTAGGCGGTTGCTATGGTGTTCTGGGTGGTTGCTTGGGCGCTGATAGGCAGTTGCTATGGTGTTCCAGGTGGTTGCTAGGTCGTTGCTATGGTGTTCTGGGTGGTTGATAAGGCATTGCTAGGCGGTTGCCAAGGTGTTCCGGGTTGTTGCTAGGGCGATGCTAAGTGGTTGCTAGGGCATTACTAGGTATTTCCTAAGGTGTTCTGGGTGGTTGCTAAGGTGTTCCGGGTGGTTGCTAGGGTGTGCTAGGCGGTTGCTATGGTGTTTCGGATGGTTGCTAGGGCGCTGTTAGGCAGTTGCTATGGTGCTCCAGGTGGTTGGTAGGTCGTTGCTAGGCGGTTGCTAAGGTGTTCTGGGTGGTTGCTAACGCATTGCTAGGCGGTTGCTAAGGTGTTCCAGGTGGTTGCTAGGTGGTTGCTATGGTGTTCCGAGTGGTTGCTAGGCAGTTGCTATGGTGTTCTGGGTGGTTGTTAGCGCGTTGCTTGGCAGTTGCTATGGTGTTCTGGGTGGTTGCTAGGTGGTTGCTATGGTGTTCTGGGTGGTTGCTAGGATGTTGCTAGGTGGTTGCTATGGTGTTCTGGGTGGTTGCTAGGTGGTTGCTATGGTGTTCTGGGTGGTTGCTAGGGCGTTGCTAGGCTGTTGCTATGGTGTTCCAGGTGGTTGCTAGGTGGTTGCTATGGTGTTCTGGGTGGTTGCTAGGGCGTTGCTAGGCTGTTGCTATGGTGTTCCAGGTGGTTGCTAGGCGGTTGCTATGGTGTTTTGGGTGGTTGCTAGGGCGTTGCTAGGCGGTTGCTATGGTGTTCTGGGTGGTTGCTAGGTGGTGTTCCTGGTGGTTGCTAGGCGGTTGCTATGGTGTTTTGGGTGGTTGCTAGGGCATTGCTAGGCGGTTGCTATGGTGTTCTGGGTGGTTGCTAGGGCGTTGCTAGGCGGTTGCTATGGTGTTCCAGGTGGTTGCTAGGCGGTTGCTATGGTGTTTTGGGTGGTTGCTAGGCGGTTGCTATGGTGTTCTGGGTGGTTGCTAGGTGGTTGCTATGGTGTTCTGGGTAGTTGCTAGGGCGTTGCTAGGCTGTTGTTTTGGTGTTCCAGGTGGTTGCTATGCGGTTGCTATGGTGTTTTGGGTGGTTGCTAGGGCGTTGCTAGGCAGTTGCTGTGGTGTTCTGGGTGGTTGCTAAGGTGTTGCTGGGCAGTTGCTATGTTGTGCCTGGTGGTTGGCAAGGTATTGCAAGACATATTTCATGGTGTTCTGGGCTTTTGCTAGAGCGTTGCTAGGCTGTTGCTATGGTGCTCCTTGTGGTTGCTAGGGCGTTGCCAGGCGGTAGCTATGGTATTCCTGATGGTTGCTAAGGCGTTGCTTGGCAGTTGCTATGGTGGTGTGGGTGATTGCTTGTGCGTAACTAGGCGGTTGCTATGGAGCTCTGCCTGGTTGCTAGGGAGGGATGAAAATCCATGTTTTTCGGGAATTGTGGGAAATCCGTAAGTCGGATCGCTTAGAAAAGACATACCACACCTTTCCCGATCGAGCCGCACAATTTAATATATATATTGTATGGGTTTTCTCAAAGCTGTAAGAGTAGTGGCGAACCGAAATTTTTACGGAAGAATAAATGATAAAAATATAGGCACAGAATAATATAAGTGGCAGGCCCACTACCCTTACAAAAAACCACTATAGGAATACCATATAAAATAACCACAAAAAAACTATGAGTATTACTGTAGTTATTGTATGGTTTTTTGGAACGCGCTATAGAGAGTTTACCATGATGATCTCTGAGTGAAATTGTAGTTATACCATAATGTTTATATAGTATCATTATAGTGTTTTCTCTGGTGTTCCTATGGTTTTTCAGGCACTATAGCAGATTACTATAGTCATGCTATTGACTTTTATAAAGTATACCATTGTGTGCTCTATAATATTTCTATAGTTTTTGGAAGGCACTTTAGGAAATTACTATAATAATACTATACCTTTGCCTATCGTGTTTTTATTGTGAAATGATAGTTAAACTGTAGTGTACATAAAGTATTACTCTAGTGTTTCCTTTAGTATTTCCATGTTTTTTGAGGCACTATAGGAAATTACTATAGTCATACTATATGATTTTCTATAGTGCGTTCCAAAAAACCATAGAAATAATATTGAGGACTATAGCTACAAATACTACAGGAAACACTATAGTACTGCTTCATAAACACTGCAGTATGACTACAATTTTACTATAAAATTAACACGGCAAACTTTACAGTATTACTAAAAATTTCTACAGTGCATTTTAAAAAACAAAATAATACTGAAAACACTACAGTATGTTTTCTAAAGTATTTATATGATTTTCGCAGACAAATAACAGTTACTAATAATACTATACAGTTATCAATGCTGATATTAAAGTAAATTAACTTTATTTTTTGTACACTCATCCCAATATCAAGTGTGGTATCTACAAACTTTGTTAGCAGCCAGAGCAGTTACAATGGGTAAGATTAGGACTTGATTTTATTGTTTAAGTAGTTTTCAAGTTTCAAAAATTTGTCCCATTCATTTAAAAGACAAATCTTAATATTTCAAAATGTTACATAAAATCACTGGAACATGGAACTGTAAAGAAAAGTAAAAGCACACGTCACCCCAATAGACTTAACAAGGAGATGTAATCTGTGGGGATTTTTTTTTTTTTTTTTTCAAAGCTGCGGGACGAATTATGTGCTGAAAATTGTTTAGGGAAGATAGAGAACAACAGAGATTAAGTATTGTTCATAATAATGTGCGCTGCACAGTAGGCACATACAATTAAAATTAATTACCATATATTACCATAAATGTAACAAGTGAAAAAGGCCAGTGAATGTGCCCCAACTAAACCTCTTTAAGAATACATTTATTACTGGTCTCCTGCCCTCCCTTGCAGCTGGGCTTCAGGAGGTGTTTGACCTTTTTCCCCCAGATGGGTGGCCCTGCAAAAAAGAAGTAAAACATCAAACTCAATTAGGAATAGTAAAGACTAAAATTACAAAACAAGGGATAATCCAAATGGCATTTCACAGGTTTCAAATATTAATTGCTTTTTTTCTGAAAAAATTTAGCTGAAAAGAACCCCCAAAAATTCAGGTCCCTGCTCTACCTTGCACCTTATCAAAGCATAAAGAAGCTAGACTGCGGCTGTATGCCTCCACGGGCATGAAACAAAATCTTGTAGGGGTTCATGAGTTTGGCTGTAAAGCAAATAGCAAGAGTACAGAGGTTGTAGCCATGGCAGTAGAAAGTGCTTTTTCTACTGCTGTAAGTAGCAATAAAAAAAACAGTTACGCGTAGATACATTTATCCAGGCAGTGTAGTACC
The DNA here is from genome assembly GCA_029692085.1 of Gymnothorax javanicus. Classification (NCBI taxonomy): domain Eukaryota; kingdom Metazoa; phylum Chordata; class Actinopteri; order Anguilliformes; family Muraenidae; genus Gymnothorax; species Gymnothorax javanicus. The sequence continues at coordinate 103,253,925 of CM056193.1, read as the reverse complement.
TGTATTCAACAATACAGGGTCAAGGTCACTGTGACCTTGACATTTCACCCCCCAAAATCTAATCAATTCATCCTTGAGTCCTTGTGGACAATGGTGCCACATTTTAAGAAAATACCTCGAGGCCTTCCTAAGATATCGCGTTCCATGATAGAATTAGGTCACAGTGACTTTGACCCCCCAAATCTAATCAATTCATCTTTGAATCTTCCTGGACATTTATGCAAAATTTAAAATAATTACCTTGAGGCTCTCCAGAGATATTGTGTTCATGAGCGTGAACAAACATGGGGTCACAGTAGGGATGGCAATTGTTACCTGGCTCTGCAAGGACCCGGTTCCAAAATTTCTCAAAACCAAATAATTAATAAAGTCAGACATTATTGATACCGCTATCAAGACCAGCAGCTCCTATGAAATTACATTATGTCTTGAGACGAGAGTCACATCACTTGAGTCAAATCACTGGCGCACATTCATCGATTGTCTAAAAGTTTTTGAATGCGATAGAATTGACTGCCGTAAAACTAAATGAACAACCCTCATTACCTTCATTTTTCATTTGGTTGCTGCTGGTTGTGAGGATGGCTGGGCATGTAAACCAGTCAAGAGCTTGTCTAAAGGTGTGTACGGTGCACACCCCAACTTCACTGAAAGTGTCATTCACTGGCAGTAATAATCCAACTGACAACAGAGCTCCAGCTGCAACTGTTAAGTCGCATATTGCAAATACTTTTGGAGATGGTGCAACAAAAATTTCTCTATTTTATTTTGTCTCTACGTATGATACAGGGAGAGAGAGAAACAGAAAGAGACTGGACGGCTGGGGCAAGCAGGTGTGAGAGTGTGTGTGTGTGTGTCAATGAGGGGGGAAGAAAACATAAGGGAAAAGAAAGTTGACCATATTATAGTAGTTTGTGGGTGAACATTAAAATAAGGAGAATTAAGAAGAATTATTACTATTTTTATTCATAGCCTATAATGTTATTATATACTAGAATTATTGTTGGAAACATTGTTGGATGTTATTTCTGCCAATCACGTGTATTATTTTACATTTAAATACATATCACATATCACATATTACATATCAAATAAATGCCCAGTAGTGTTTACTTAAAATAAGTCAAATCAGGCAAATTTCACTGTTCGGAAATCAAACAGTTAAGTAGTAAAAGTAACACTAGTTTCGTAAATTTATTTTGTTGTATCTTTCCATGAAATAACAGAAGTATCGATAGTGGTATCAATAAAGACTTGAATCATTAGGCAGTCTCAAAAACGGGATCAGTATTGATAAAAATTAACAATCCTAATCCCCAGGTCACAGTGGCCTTGACCTTTGACCTCCAAAATCTAATCTTTTCATCTTCGAGTCATATTTGACGTGTTAAATCTGAAGAAAATTTATCCATGCATTCCAGACATTTCACTTTCATGAGTAAACAAACATGAGGTCAAAGTGACCTTGACCTTTGACCTCCAAAATCTCATCAGTTCTTCCTTGAGTCCTGGTGGACATTTGTGCCAAATTTGAAGAAAATCTCTCCAGGCATTCTAAACATATCACATTCACAAGAATCGGACGGACAAACAGCCCAAAAACATAAAGCTCCAGCCATCAGCTATCACCAGTGCGGAGGCATAAAAACAGCAGGTGAGAGAGGAGACGAAGAAAAACTAAATATTCATTAAATCAACATTCGTTACTGAACCTTTGACGGTCAACATACAGCGGGGAAAATAGGTATTGAATGTGCAACATTTTTCTCAGTAAATATATTTCTAATGGGGCTACTGACATGAAATTTTCACCAGATGTCTGTAACAACCCAAATCATCCAAACATACAAAGAAATCAAAACAAAGAAGTGGTGCCAGGCACGACAAACCCCGCCCCTCACACATACTTTCACCTACTTTTCCTAAACTCAATAGGCATCTACTCTGGGTCAGTGGCAATCCCTAAACTGAATTTGGGGTGAATCTGGCTATTAGTTTTGCTGTTAAAGTGTTAACAAACAAACAAACAAACAAGTTAATTTTCAGAATGAGTTGATCAGAAATGACAAATTTATAGATGCTTATATTTGACTGATTACCCTACACTTTATAATGGTGGAGTACCAAAATGTTAGGTAAATGGTGGAAAAAAAAAGATTTGAAAAATTTTTGGTGTCAAGATATTCCAAGTCAAATTTTAGAATGAGCTTATTAGAAATGCTCAATTTGACTGCTTTGCCTATACTTTATAATGGCGGAGTATCGCAATGTTAAGTAGCTAAATGGTGGGAAAATAATATGTTAAAAATTCAGCAAAATTCTGAAAAATGTGATATTGTTTAACTGTTTAAAAGAGCAATATGTATAAATTGTGTCTATGTATCTGCATAGTTTGAAGTAAATCGCAGTAAAATTGGTGTTTTCATAGACAGTTGAAACTTCGTCCATTATAAGTGAATGGGGAAAAAATGATTCTTAAAATTCATTAAAAATTTGAACTTTGACCTACTTTTCCCAAATTCAGTTGGCATCTATTCTGGGTCAGTGGCAATCCCTAAACCAAATTGGGGGTGAATCTGGCCATCAGTTTTGCTGCTAGAGTGTTAACAAACAAACAAACAAACCGAACCAAAAACAATACCCCTGCCCTCCCCCTTCGGATGGGGCGGGGTAATAAGTCCATAAATTACGTTATGTGTAATAAAGTGGAATGACACAGGGAAATTTGAGGAAATGGGGAAACCCTTTAGAGAAAATAGTAAAATTAAAATAAATAAATTATACCTTGGGACTCTTCCTCCTCATCATCACTTTTGTAGATGGGATTTTTTTCTTTTCTCCCCCCTCCCCCTTCCTTGCTCCCCCTCTTGTCCTTGTCCTTTTTTGACCAACTCCACAATCCTCTGCAAAGGGGTCAGTTTAAGTTTGGGGGAGGGTGAATTAAAGGTTTAAACAATATGTTCAAATGCATTTGTCATTTGATCAATTTATTTTGTGGAAACGACAAAAAGCTCCAACTACAAACACATGCATACAAAGGCACACAAAGTGTCTAGAAAGGCCGACACACTGAGCTGGGCATACCAGCCAGAGGCCTTGTGATTAGGAGGCTGCGTGAATGATCATGCTGCACTACCTGCCTGTGTCTAGTGAGAGATAGGCTAGTAAGAAAGCCACAGAGCCTAAACCAGGTCAACAACAGCCACACACAAAAATTAAGAGCTGACAGAGCTGAAAGTGGATATCAAGATGTACGCAAATCTCGTTGGTGACTTATTATGATCACCAAACAGCAAATTTCACTGAAAGGTTAGGAGTTTGTGTAGATCCATGCCCAAGTGAACGGTGTCTTTACAACCATTATGCTAACTAACAATACAGACAGCACCACAGCAGAGCATCCATGCACCCACACACACACACGGGCACGTGCAGTACACACAGCACCACAGCAGAGCATCCATGCGCCCACACACACACACACACGGGCACGTGCAAGCAAAATCACAATGCCAGTGGTCTTCAACTTCGTTCCTTGGGACCCACTGTGTATGGTGGTTTTTGTTCCAGCCACATTTGTAACTGCAGGATTTTAACAAGCTGGTAATTTGTTAAATGCATTTAATATTTAGAGCAGTTATTGGCCCTCTTAACTCACAAGTTGACAGAAATATCTATGTTTTCCATTAACAATAAAAAAAATACCATACCCACATTGCGATGTATTGGAAATAACTGTGTAATATGAGAGAAACCATGAAACCAATCAAATTAAAGATGTAGTTGGCTCTTAATTGGTGAAAACTAATTGGAACGTCATGAAAAAATTTATTCAACAAGCAAATGGTAAAGAGTCAAACCAGTTTTGTGTTATGCTAATCTAAGTTCACGTGAAGTTTTTTTTTTTTTTTGAATGAATGAACTTGAAGCTGTTGTGTCCAGCAGCCTAATTTGGGGTTTACTGATTTCCTCAGTGTCTAATTTGATCTGTTTGAAATGTTATTACTTGAAATTTCTTGCAGTATAGAAATAAAGTTAACACACTATGATATTTTATTCTTCATAGCATGTATAAAAATGAAAAACACCTAATTAAGACATTAACAGCTTGTTAAAATCCTGCACTTACGATTGTGGTTGGGCCAAAAACTAGCATACACAGTGGGTCCCCAGGAATGACGTTGAAGACCACTGCACTATGTATATCCACTCCAGACACTGCGGTTTCACAAATTCTCACTCTGTCAGTTTCAGACAACATGCTGCTCGACTCACCAGTTCTGTGACATGTTATAATTTCAGCAAATCCAAAAACTACCAAACAACATCCAGTTTAACTTCCAAATTGTGATCACCTTGCTCCCTAAGCGGCTTGCATTTTAACGTTATAAACAGATTAAACAGAGTAGCCTACCGCACGAAGCTATTCGTTTAACCACGATATAGACGAGGCCTAATGGATGAGATGTGAGCCGGAAGAACGGGAGTGATCTATGCGTTCAGAAAACACTGACATTCTCCGTCAGACAGCCCTAACCCTGCGCCAATGAGCCAGGCAGCGAACAATCCGATGTCTGAACTGAACCTCGCACCGCTTCTGGCGGCTCGACAATTTCCTACCAGCTTCTGCTGAGACAAAACTCCTTCCACTCATGCACTTAAATCCGTAACTTATCCGAACTGTGTGAACAGAAATGTCCAAATGACTAAAGTTAACATCGTCACTGTTAACACCAGGAAGTGTGGGCCTATAAGTGTTCTGCTAATTCATCCGCTAAAATCACAGCAATAATTGGGTAGCGTAAGTCAAAAACAAGTAACGTTAGCAACCGTTAGATGAATTTTTGAACGTTGGTTTAACTTAACATTGATGGCAACGATTTTGGCAAGACATTTGAAAATATTCCCACTTTTCCCTTCACGCTAGTTGACCACATATTCAAGGTCCTCTTCCATCACAAAACTCCTGTCAAAGCCCTCAGTCCATTCCGCTGGTATGACCGTAAACGCCCTCTTGGAAAAAAAACAGACCGGGCGATAAATTTTTTTTTCTTTTTCCTTTTGAAAACAACGGTCGTGGTCATCCATGACCAGGTTCTCCCGCCTGTTTTTTTTTTTTTTTTTTTCTATTTTGAGGGCGACCAGCGGCGCCACTCCAGCACGCGGCGCTCTAGGTGGCCGCCTATATCGCCAGTTCCGGCCCCGCCCGTGAAATTTCTTTTTCCGCAGTTCAGGACAGAAGGAAAGAGACTGATGTTCGAATTATGGATGCATGCGTTCAATGGCAAAGGAATTTATTTAGCTAGCTCCTATCAACATCAATCTCTTACCAATCCCGATGAATTAGTTGGATGCTCTATTCACATTTATGCATGAGTACAGCCGAGCTGTGATTGGCTGATGTAGGTAATATTTCCATCGGACCTGCAGAAAAGAATTTCAATGTCTCAATTATTTAATTAGGCTACCACTCTAAACCTAGAGTGAGGTAAGATACACATTTATTTATTTATTTATTCATTAAGATGTTATGTATTTTAAAGATGTCCTTAGACAACCCCAATTCCGAAATAGTTGAGACAAAGTGTAAATTGCGAATAAAATCAAAATGCAATGACTTTCAAATCACACCAGCCAGTATTTTATTCACAATAGAACAGAGATAACATAGCAAATGTTGAAACTGAGAAATTTTACAATTTTATCCACAAAATGAGCTCATTTCAAATTTGATGGCTGCTACAGGCCTCAAAAAAGTTGAGACAGAGGCCTGTTTACCATGGTGTAGCATCCCCTCTTCTTTTTAACACAGAGTGGAGGCATCTGGGCATTGAGGAGTCAAGTTTCTTGAGTTTAACCATTGGAATTTGATCCCACTCTTGTTTAATACAGGCTTCCAGCTGCTGTAGAGTTTTGGGTCTCCTTTGAGGGACTTTTAATTTAATTAAGCGCCAAACGTTCTCAATCGGTGAAAGATCAGGATTGCAGGCAGGCCAGTTCAGCAAAGGGACTCTTCTACTACGAAGCCATGCTGTTGTAATAGCTACAGTACGTGGTTTTGCATTGTCCTGCTGAAATACACAATGCCTTTTCTGGAATAGATGTCGTCTGGAGGGGAGCATATGTTGCTCTAAAACCTTTATACACCTTTCAGCATTCATGGTGCTTTTTAAAACATGCAAGTGTCCCACACCATATGCACTAATGCATCCCTATACCATCAGAGATGCTGGCTTTTGAACTGAACGCTGATAACAGGAGGGGTGGTCTTTCTCCTCTTTAGCCTGGAGGACACACCGCCCATGATTTCCAACAAGTGTGTCAAATTTGGACTCGTCTGACCACAGGACACTTCGCCACTTCGCTACAGTCCATTTTAAATGAGCCCTGCCCACAGAACACAGCGGGCGCTTCTGGATCATGCTCAACAATGGCTTCCTTTTTTGCATGATAGAGCTTTAGGTGGCATCTGTGGATGGCACGGCGGACTGTGTTTACAGACAGTGGTTTCTTGAAGTATTCATGGGCCCATTTAGTAATGTTAATGACATAATCATGCCGGTAAGTGATGCAGTGGCCTCTGAGGGCCCAAGATCACGGGCATCCAGTAAAGGTCTTGGCCTTGTCCCTTACGCACAGAGATTTGTCCAGTTTCTCTGAATCTTCTGATGATATTATACACTGTCGATAATGAAACCTTCAAAGCCTTTGCAATTTGATGTTGAGGAACATTGTTTTTAAAGTATTCCACAATTTTTTAAAGCAAGCCTTCACAGGTTGGAGAGCTGCTGGCCATCTTTACTTCTGAGAGACCCAGCCTCTCTAAGACATCCCTTTTATAGCCAATCATGTTACACACCTGATGCCAGTTAACTTAATTACTTGCTAAATGTTCTTTCAGCTGATTCTCTCATATATTAATTGCTTTTTTCAGCCCTTTTATGCCTGTGAGACCTGTTGCAGCCAGAAAATTTGAAAAAAAGCTCATTTTGTGGATAAAAATGTAAAATGTCTGGGTTTCAACATTTGAAATGTTATCTATGTTCTATTGTAAATAACTTATTGGCTCGTAATCTGAAAGTCATTGCATTTTGATTTTATTCACAATTTACACTTTGTCCCAACTATTTCGGAATTGGGGTTGTATTGTCCCCAATTATGGAGGTATGAATATGTACATAAATATTTGAAAGCACTGAGGCAACACTAAATATTTACTTCAGAAATTCCAAAAAAAGTAGGTTCTATAGAAATACTGTCACATACAATATAATTATACTATAAAAGATTCGATACTAATACTAAACATTTATTAAAACAACATCATAGTATTGCTATAGGAGTGTTTAAAAAAACCAAAGAAACACAATAATATTCTACAGTAATACAATTTTAAATAATTTAGGAATACTATGGAAACAAAACAAAAAACCACTATATTCATACTTTAACATACACCATAATAATATTAAATATTTACCATAACATCATTATAGTATTACTATAGGAGTGTTTTGTAGTATGTTCAAAAAACAACAACAGAAACACTTTATAATACTTTAGAGTAATACTTTTAGAGATGCTACAGGAATAGTATTGAAACAAAACAAAAACACTATAGCAATACTTTTACATACACCATAGTAATAGCATACATTTATTATAACTTCATTATAGTATTACTAAAGGATTGTTCTATAATGTGCTCAGAAAATAACTACAGGAACACTACTTAATATACTATAGTAATACTATGCAAAATAATATAGGAATACTACAAAGATCAAGACACATAGTATTACTATTGAAATACTGTAGGGCTACCAAAGCTAATAAAATAACACTACAGAAAAAACTATTGTAATACCATAGCTGGTGAAACGTGCCATAGAACACTACAACCAGACTACAGAACACTGTACAATTCTTATAGTGTACTATAGTCACCCTTTAGTTCATTTTCGTAAGGGTACACTCCCTACTGGGGAGAGTAGTGGGCCTGCACTCAGCTCAGGCCCACTAATAAGCTTCCATGCATGCAGGCAAGATTGTCGGAGTGTTGGTCACGTAGGTTATTCTGGTCAATTACCACAATCTCGAACCTAGCACAGGATTGACCAGGAAACAGCACGTTATTGAAAAGCCACTGATTCGTAGTTAACCGGGAAATATGATCGAAAAGTAGTTGATGTATGATTGACCGGGAGATCATCGTGTGGGTGACCTACTATTGCATCCAACGTATCTCATTTTGGAGTCCAAGCACCCAGGTAAGCACCCACAATCTAATATGAATTGTTCAAAAACAGGTATTCCTGCTTGATAATGTTCACAGGCCTTGGTTATTAACAGTAGCTAACTGCGTCCGGGGTATTGGAGACTCGATCACAAATTATTGGCAGTTTGTATGTATAAACTTCTAGCTTCCTATCCTACATGGTAGACAAGCTCGAATACCCCCGACCAGAATAGCTGGCTAACCTCGGGTTTATTTTCTTGTATCGTTAACAAAATGGCAAAGTAAGCAGATGTAGGGGAAGATGCATGAATGTCATCAATGGAGAGATGGAGTGATAGCCACTGTATTTTTAAGAAGCACCTTCAACATGCCAAGACTTTTTCCCACTAGCTTGGCATTAGCTAGCACTGTGACAGTAGGCTACAACTGGGATATTCCGCTTAGCAGCTAATGGGAAAACAGCATTATCGCGGTAGTCAAACCATTGTGGTTTTCAACGATATTGTACTCATTTCTTCGAGACTAGCCATTCCACAGCCTGGCTCCAGTCAAACTGTACTTGCAAGTAGCTAAGTTTACATGGCGCAAAGCAGTTTACGCTGCTGAAGTGGTTATTGCAACAAAAAGGGAACGTTGCCGTGCATGAATGAAAAATTACCAGGGAATGATTGCTCAAGATAGCGTATTTGACCTAGCTACGATGAGCACGAGCCACGTAAGGCAATGCGAGCTATCGTCATCCTGTCTGAAATAAATATAAAAAATGGCCCACCTGATGGAGATTAAATGACAGAAATGTCATGGTACAGTACAAATATCATGCCACCGTATCCATCATACAATTTTATTATGGCCTGAACAAACGCAATGTGGGGCTTAATGAAAAGTCAGCGACCACGGCGGGCCAAAATTAAACTGAAAACCCGTCTTACCTTTTTGTGAGTTTGACTGTTTTTTTTTTTTTTACTGGGCTGTTACCCGCAGCACTGCCACAGGCTGATCGCCTCCAAATGCTACGCCACATTGATGCAGTAATTCGTGTAAAATGAGCCCCAACCAATTTTTGACTGCATACATAAACATAAATTTCAGAGGGCCAACATTGCTGTGTTAAAAAAACCTTTCTTTAATTGGTGTTATGTAATATTCTAATTTGTTGAAATCAATTTGGGGTTTTCTTGAGCTACAAGTCATAATCATCAGATTTTAAACAAATGAAGGCTTGAAATATTTCACTTTGTGTCTAATGAATCTATATGACTGTTTCACTTTTTAACTGAATTACTGAGAAAAAAATTACTTTCAAGACATTCTAATTTTCTGGCCTGCACCTGTATAACCTGAAGATCATTTGAGCATCATTTTAACATGGATAACAGGGCCGGCGCTCGCCTAGATGATTGCCTAGGCAAAAATCCAGCCCTTTTTTGGCAACAATTTGTCCTGGCTTGTTCGTAATGGTTTTCCTTTATTAACACGTTTTCCAATTTAAGAATAATCAAGTGGCAATTGAAGACACGGCTTCTCTCCCCCATGTGATCTAACAGCGACAAATGTACTACATTCAGTTCAGAAAAATAGTTAATTATAATTAGGTCTATGCACTGGCACTCAGCGACGTAAACCTAAAGTCTTGGGCTCCATTTCTTCGCTCACATCTCAAGTAGGCTATCTTCAAATATCATAAATACACATCTTTTTTCGGTGCGCCTTTCGACCTGTAAGCGTATACATATTTGCATGTACACGCTAGGTTTTCCTTAAAACGCAGAGATTGGATGATAATGGCATGCGGCATATATCTTAAAACAAACTTACCCAACTCATTATGACGTCTGCTTATGTTATAAGAAGCTAACAAATAAAGTTACTGCTGTAAACTGATTCTTATTGCAATATTTAGGCAAAAACAAAGACTTTACGATTGTTTTGTATTACGGTAGCATTTTTTGACAAGGCAGCGCAAATTGTCAGAAACCTGGCCTACTTCACCATCTGCGCCGCCTCCTCCTCCTCCTCCTCCTCCTCCTCCACCACCACCTCCACAGCCACAGCCCCAGTCCTCTAAACATCGAGGTAGTGGGTGGAACCCACAGAGGGCTGTGGACCCAAAATATTCAGGTTGGCTAATCACACGGAACACAGTGAGTGTAGCATTAATCTTTTCTCACGATCTCGTAATTACGGGATAAGGTGTACATATTTTTTTAATCCTGTGAATGCAATGCGTTTCCGTACATAATACCGTTCTCCTCTCCCCAAACATAACCGCAACCGCAAAGCATTTGGGGAATTGAAGTCAAAACAGATAACAAATACATTTTCCGTTCTTACATTAATCTTCGTTTAACCCTTAGGGACGGTTGTGCGTATTTTACGCGCTTTTCATTCTTTTTTGTTTTTGATAATTTTGCCTGTGTTCATGCATGTAGCATGAATTTTGGTAAGATTGTGTTTTTATTTGATCTTGTTATTACAGCTCAGCTCTTACAGTAAGGCTAAAATACACTGTGTACAAGCAAATTTTACACTATAAAAACTTTGTAATAAAGTTAGAGGACTGTTGACTTTCTCACTTTGTTATTGCACCTTAACTGCTTTGTTTATTTATAAAGAGTAAATAAATGCTGGCTGTTGCCCCCCGGTCACCACCTTGACTAACAAATTTTCTGCGGGAAACCCTGATGTTGCCTTGTTTGTTTTTCAATCAGTATGGATTTCTTGTGAAAAAATGTGACCAAAAAGAAAGACAAAATAACAACAACAATTCAATAGGTCCATCTGTCAAAATAGGCTACCTTACAATGATTAAAAAAATAGGTTAATCGCGCTATTCATTTTGCACATTTGAAGGCTTGATAAGTAAAGTAACAATTATATAATGATGATGATGATAATAATGATGATTATGATAATGATGATGATGATTATTATTATGATAATGATGGTAATAAAGATGATGATAGTAATGATAATGGTAATACTAGTTGTGGTCATTTCAAAATAAAATTTGCCTGTTACAGCACTCCTTTTTTACTTTTCTATTTTTTCATGTTTTGAGTAACTAATAGCATACATTAAATCGTAAGGACATTATATTACACTTAGGTGTTAGAGGCTAGAGCGTTGTTAAAATTTATCTGACTAACCAGTTCACAGATGGAAGCAGCCTGCTTATGACCACTGCCTAAAAGCTAGGGAAAATTCTGTTCCAAAAGATGTGTTTGCATCAATGATGGTCTTCCAGAATGGTTTTGCAAGGAAACATGAATGATGTCATAATGGTAAAAGGTAGTTTTATTGACATTCTGGTCATAGTTCACATAAAACGGTACATGTCAAATTTGCACAGTGACTCGAGGACTCGGACTCGGATACTGTGACTCGGACTCAGACTCGGTCTCGGTTACCAAGGACTCGGACTCAAACTCGCAAGGTAGGGACTCGGACTCGGACCCGGATTGGGTGGACTCGACTCCAGCACTGCCTAGGTCTATACTTGCACTATAGAATAAATACAGACAAAGGAAAACACCCATCAGGACTTTGTAGTTTATGTCATGAGGCCGAGACAGTGGAACATAATCTTATAACATGCAGGAAGTATGCAAGAGAAAGACAGGACATGATGCGGCAATTACGGACAATAGGGCGAGTAGAGAACAGTATAAGTGTACAGGAAACAGGCAACAGTGCTCAAGGAAGGAAAATGGTAATGGTTTTTTAAAGAAAGTCCGGACTGGAAAGACAGGTTTGAAAGAACGATAAGGCCGAATAAGTTTTGAGGGTGGCAGTAATGCAACATCTTGGATTCCAACAGCCGTAAAACCTCAACGAAGAAGAAGAAGAAGAAATCGTGCATGCCTGCTTTGGGGGGGAGAGAGCAGACGTTGGAGTACTTTTATTTTGGCAGCTATGCCACCTGTTAAGTAGTGTTGGTGAGATGAAGCTTCTTGAAGCGTTGAAGCTTTCCAGCCAGATGTGTTGAAGTGTGGTTCATTTCTTGAGGTTTCGAATGCACTCTAGAGACCCCTATTGGTCAATAAAAACACATACGAATTCTGCTTCATTTCCTGCTTCGTAGGAAATGATAGGCAAGCATAAACCTACAGCCTGAAAGTGGCAAAATCAATAAATGCAAACTAAAATCAAGTATTTTGACTACATGTCATAACGAAAATAAAATATACTTTCGGGGACTAGACAGAGGGCAGTGTGCTTGTGAAACAAAGAGCATTGTATTTTTGTTCAAAAATAATAAGCATTTCCCCTAATAATAAAATGGAAAAACGATCAGAATAAGGGAATGTAATGCAAATTCTTTGAAACGGCTTTAAAATATGACGTCACATAATAATCTAACAATTAGCCACACTAAGCGACTTTATTCAGTGAAATCAAATCAAAGTATTCCCGAACAACGGATGAAAATTTTCTCTTTCTTGCTGGCTCCATCGCACGCAATGACAAACTCGCACACCGCACAAAATCGCAAACCGCACTGACAAACTTAAACTAGTGACGACAACCCATGAGCTGCAGAAGAGAAATGGGACATTTTATAGTCGAATCACTCGCCGAAAGTGAACCCCCTTCTCGAAGCAGCATCCCAAATGAAGCTTCGAACGTAATGGTTGACGTCATTTCGCCGAGATGATACAAGCCTCGACACGGAGCTCCGTAAGGAAATGCTTCACATATTTGATGCACGCTCCGAAGCCTTGGTATTGAGGGTAACGTCACTACTGTTAAGTCAGGAAGTGGAAAGTGGGAAGCGTGGACGGCTTGGGTGGGAGGCGATATTTTTTTCCGTACCGTTAATGCATCGCTATTCTGGAATTCTGGTCCCCCCAAGTGACTTTCGTCCCTCAATGCGCGTCAATATGCGTCATGATTACGTCGACAAAATAAGGCTACAGTTTGCGTACAGGCTTATGCTGCATTCGGTAACACTCGTAAACACGAGTCATGTCGTGAATTGAAGTCGAAGGTACGAGGAAGGATCACTCAGACAGTGAGGTCGTGAGGTCAAAAGAACGGAATTCACCAGTCGTGTCTCGAAAACACAGCTCGTGGGACGCGTTACCGAATGCAGCATTACTCGCTAGCGAGCTAGTTGGCTACCTAGCTAGCAATAGTATAGCTTGCGCGTCAATGTATTTAGCTACATAGCCAACTGGCTGCAGTTCGCTTTCAATGACCGAAGCATTCTCAGAAATAATTACGCTGACAAAATAAGGCTACAGTTTGCGTACACTGTCATACTCGTTAGCGAGCTATTTGGCTTCCTAGCTAGCAAGCCAAAGTGATATCGAACTGTGTGTCATAGCTAGCACGCCAATGTATTAGCTACATGGCCAACTGGCTAGCGAGCTAAAAAGGCTACAGTTCGCTTACAATGGAATACTTGTGAGCGAGCTATTTGGCTACCTAGCCAGCAAGATAAAGAGACATCAATATCTATAATGTTATAGCTAGCATGCCAATGTATTTAACATACTAAAGTCGCTTTCAAATCGGACGCGAAACGAATTTTTCGCACGACAGATTACATTCAAAGTCAATGCAAAGACGCGAAAACGCGTGTATTCGCGCCTTTGCATTGACTTTGAATGTAATCTGTCGTGCGAAAAATTCGTTTCGCGACTGGTGTGAAAGCACCTTAATTTTCCACATTTCAGGAGGGCATTCACAGTAACTATCACTGGCAATCATTAAGGGGAGGAGAAACCTTTTGGAAAAAAATTGTGATTTTTGGATAGAAATCATTCAGACTTGGTGTATTGACGGTATATGACCTGAAATACACAAAATATGAATTTGACCTAATTTGCATAATTAGGTCATGTGATTCAAGATGGCCTCCACCCCGATTTCACCATTATTTCTTTGCCTTATATTTCAGGACTGAAGCAAGATATTTGAATCAGTTTTTTTTTTTTTTTTTATTAGATTTAGTTATGTTTACACCTTCTTCTGAACTAGAATAAAGCATTTACACATAATACTAGAGATTTAGTGGAGTAAAAGAGGATTTTGCCATTTTTCGCCCCCTCGATATGAAATATAAATCACCATAACTCACAGACCCAAAGTGCTAAACCAAAACTTTTAGTTCAGTAGACTTCCTGATATGTACACAGACTTCTGTCAAAATTTCATGAGAAAAGCTCCACAAGTAAGTGAGATATAGTGCCTTAAATGATAGCAATCGGGGCAAAAATCAGGTTTTGAGAAAATCCAGGTTAAAGTCAAAGTACACCTACAAATCATTGTAACAGTCAACTTAGAACATTAAAATGCCCCTGAAGCATGAACTTCTCCCTCCTGCTCCCTCTGATTGATTGTCCTGTTCTTGAGCAGATTGAAGTGATTTTTGGGTTTCTCCTCCCCTTAATATCTCTTCAACGATGAAAAGCTGTAGTGCCCAGCTTTCTTTACATTCGATATCAGGAACAATGTGGACTATGGAAGTGTTTTCTTTTAGGGGACTTTTTTTTCTTGGTCTTCGAAATTGTGATGCATCAACGGTACAAGAAAAAAAAATGCATCCAGCGAAAAGGACACCATAAGCACTTGTCAAACAAAAAAAGGCTGAAAACGGTTATTATTTTATTATTCTTTCCACAAATTTTGATCTAAATTTTTGTTTTTACTGGCGATGTTCAACTCTTCTTTTTCTTTTTTGCCAACTTTCAGCAATGTTCTTTTGTGGATTGATCCGTAAAGTAGTTCTTTTCAGTCTCATGCTTGCAGAATTTTTAAACAGTGCTTTTTATACGCCCCAAGAAACAACTGTCCTCCAATACCATACATGACTCTACAATCCTAATCACATTTCATGTGACATCATGAGCAGGTGAGATATAAAATGGCATTTACAATATACAGTGCAGTAAAAAAAAAAAAAATTTGCCCCCTTCCTGATTTCTTATTCTTTTGCATATTTTTTTACACTTCAATGTTTCAGATCATCAAACACATTTTAATATTAGAAAAAGATAACCAGAGTAAATACAAGCAGTTTTAAAAATGACGATTTCATTTATTGAGGGGAAAAAAGCTATCCAAACCTACCTGGCCAACTGTCAACTATAATTCATGTATGTGAACAATACAGTGGCATACACACTCATTGTCATACCTTCCATCCAAATACAACCACTTTTTAATTTTTAGAATTTTTTATTTGTATCATTTCTGCCAGTCCTGTAGACATTCTCCCATTCAAAGATAATGCATACATTGAAAATGAAGTTTGACTCCACTGGAGCAGATTTATTAAAAAAAGGAAATAAATAAAATTATAAATACAAAGGTAATGTTAAAAAAAAAATTGTAAAAAAAAAAAAATCAAAAGAACAAAAACCCCAGCAATTATTTATTCAAGCAAAATGCTAATAATGCATTTGTAAGTACATGGTTAGGCCGGAATTTGAACCCTGGTGCTTTAGAATGCAGCACTTCAACCTAACCACTAGTCTGCATCAACTAACTGTGAATAAAATGTCAAATTGCCAATATAAAGAATGAGCCAAGAAAACATGAACTGTACTGTTGGACTCTCAGTATTCACATGGAATGGCACAAGGATTCTGTCAGAAAATGGACTTGAAAACAACTGTTGAATACATGGAGGATAATTATACTGAAAATACCACAAACAAACCAGTTAAGCGTTTATATTATCGCGCTATTCAAGCACATGCAAATGACCCATGGACTCAGTTTGATGCACTGGGAACGCAAGGCTCTAGCTCCGGCTAGGTTTGTGCGATTAAGGTGGTTTAGAGCTCGTTGGAAACATTAGAACCCATAGAATCAAATGGCTACCAGCAATGTCATACTGACAGCATCACAAGCCCATTAAAGAGAGGACAATACATTGCAAGCAAGCTGAATGCTAAGGAGCTGACATCCTTTGAAGCAAAAAAAAACATGAAATTTCAAAAAAAAAAAAAAAAAAACATGCATGGTGACTGGCAGTTCTAGTTTCGATATAGCACGGATATATTGGGCTCACAATAGCAAGTGCAGATTTACCCTTGAACAGTTTTTTTATTACAAAATATCAAAGGTAAGAAATTTTTTTTTCTCATCTCTGTAGACTGTAAAGTGTATGCCTACTTTTCTTTGAGTGTGGTGTCGGTTTAAAATGACAGGGCTCATATTGTTGGATTCTGTGGACTTTCCTCTTCCATTTGAGGTATCGTTTATATGCATAGCACAAATTCAGGAGAAATTCTAGCGACTCAGGGCTGATATGATTATAGACTATGTTTTGCTACATGCTTATTTACTTGCTTGGTGCTTGAACTGTGTTCGGTTGAGGTAAAAATGGTCAACATGAGCTTTTTGCCGAGTTTCTTCGTGGATAAGCTGTATGACGATTTTGCGATTAGGAAACATGCTGTATTTATCGTGCGTAATGATCACCCCCGGTACCGGGGGCATTCGAGTTTAAGAGGTTAAATCACCAAAACTAAGTGGTAATGCATAAAAATATTAAAGTTCATTATGACGCCTTACTGCGTTCTTGAGTTACAGCGGAAAACAAAAATAGGACCAAGGGTCCTGTAGCTTTCCGGCAAGCAATCTTATAGTGATGATTCAAGTTATGAAAATTTCATGTGAAATTAGCCCTTTGAATTATTGAAGGTCAATGTCAAGGTTACTGAATAAAAGTTCACATACATTTATAAGACCTCTTGTAATAATTTGAATAATCCTAAACTCTGATACATGTCATTGGTGAGACATGTCAATGAAAATTCAATTTGTCAATTGTGAACTTAAAAGGTCACAGAAGGTCAAGTTGAGGTCAACACATATATGACTTCCTAAATGTGGATAATACAAACTTAATCTCTATCTGCAACCACTTGGCTTCCACAGGCCGTCTTGCATAGTCTCTATAGGATCCAATGTTAAAGTACGGTGCCCCCACTAGACCCACTATTGTCGATTCAATCAAAATGGTGCTCACACTATACATTGATGGTACCAAGGAAAGTTGATTGCCCAATCTAGAAAAAAATTTATTGCACAGTTTTTGAGAAATAATTTTTTTTAATTTCTCAGCCCTACCTTTAACAATAGGGCCAAAATTTCTAGGGCCCATAAAGCGGACAAAAATGATTCAATCAAAAATCCAAAAAAAAAAATGTCTGGGCATATGGTCTAGTAGTGTGATATGGCAAATTTATACAAAAATTCATCTGGCCAAAAAAAAAGATTGGAAATGTTCGGGACGACGGGCGCCACACCACAACAATAGCTTAGCTAAAAAGTAGAAACATGGAAACTAGTATGTGTTTTTACTCGTAAAAACGTACGTCTTCCCCCTGGGCCTCTTCCCTGCTTAACCCACCAGACGGACGGACGGACAGACAGACAGGCACCTACCAAAAGGCACCACTTGCAGGACTGGAGTATGTAAAGTAAGTAAAGTAAGTATGTAAAGCTTCGTTAACATCATGCAAACGGTGTAGGAGTTATGCTCTGGACAAAAATGAATCACATCCGGACGGACAGACGGACGGAGGGACAGACTGGCACATACCAAAAGGCACCACTTCAGGACCTGAGTAGTAATATGCAAAGCTTCGTTAAGATTGTGCAAATGGTTCTGGAGCTATGCTCCGCAAATGAAGTGGGAACGCGAACGGGAAACGAGCCTAAAACAATATGTCTCCCCTCTCCCTCTGAGGGGGAGACACAATACAGACAACTTGAAAATATATACTTAGTGCCATTAAAAACGCAATGGTGAGATATGTACTGTATTTGCGGCAAATTGAAGAATCGATGGATTTTTATTGTTTTTTCAGTGATGCATGAGTGGATATAAAGAAAAGCGCGTGGTATTGTAATCCTGACACGCGCCACGTAAACGCGCCAAGCACTTCAGTAATAACAAACATTGAGCTGTTTGTGATGTGTACAGTGACACTTGACTTGTTCTTTTTGGTGTAGTCAATAGCCTACATAAAGCCAACAAAGAAACAAATAATGCTACTGCATCAAGAAAATTAAACGGCTTGTGGCACAGGAGAGAGAAAAAGAGCCATTGGCATGTTACGGGCAGATCTCACCCGCCGAGAGGTGGTGCGTCATTTGCACTGTCACTGTTCAGCAATCAGTTGGCTGTCTATCCGAGAATGGAACACAGGCACTGCTACTGACCGACCCCGCTTAGGGCCGCCACAAGTGACGGTGGCAGCTCAAGAGCGCCACATCTGGTTACAGCCTGTACGTGACAGATTCCGGACAGCAACCCGAACTGATCATGAGACGAGGGGTCCGAGACGATTGAGGGTGAGCACAAGTATCCTTTGATGCCGTCTACGTGAGCAAGACTTGCTTGCATACAGCCCCAACAGAAAACCATTTTTTGCCCACCAACAGGAGTAGGAACTCTTCACTGCTGACTGGGGGCACCTGCCTCTGTGTCATGTTTTTGGCACTATTTCCCAGTTTCTGTCTGAGAATGGAAAACAGGGACTGTTGCTGACCGACCCCGCTAAGGAAAGCCATGCGTACAGTGGGGTGCAAAAATTTGGGCAGCCCTGGTTTAAATGTCTGTTACAATTAATCTCCTAGTGAATGAAAGCAAACCTGAACACTAAATGCTACAAAGTTAAACATGACATCTTTCTGCAAATTTAAAAGCAAGGTTTCTTTTTATTTTAATTTTTTTTTTAATGGTAAGAAAGGAAAAAGGGCCCTGTGAAAAAGTTTGGGAACCCTTTTGAATTATTCTTTGTTACCTTTTAAGAAGATGATTACTAAGGCCCAGACCCAGGCGATTTACTCAGTAGGGCTTCAGTGAGTCAGGTGAATATTATTCCAGGGTTGAACTATATATTCTGAAGTAACTGCATGCCTTCTAAAGTATCTGACTATGGTGGCTGTTGTGTCTGGTGTTAAAAACCTTGTGTCCCTGTAAATAGTCGTCCAAGGATGTCACAATCAAGATAATTCACTTCCACCATCAAGGAGAGGGCAGCAAAAAACTCCCGTAACGTTTCAAACTACCCATTTCTACTGTCAGAAATATCGTAAGAAAATAAAAAAATAAATGGAGCGATTGAAGTCAAGTCAAGATCTGGAAGACCAAGAAAAATTTCTGATCGAATGGCCTGAGAACTGGTGAGAAATGCTCTGAAGAACCCACACATCACTGCAAATGAGTTGCAAAAAAGAGTAGCAGACACAGGTCTAGTTCACAGGACAACAATACAGCGTACCTTAAACCACAGAGACCTACATGGCAGAGGTGCAAGAAAGAAGTCTTTCCTAAGACCTCAACACAAAACTAGATAACTCGGTCGCCACAGGGACCAAGTTGTGCATCTCCCCGATCCCCAAATTTCAGACAAAATGGCCGCCGGCAGCCATATTGGACGTCCGAAATTGCCGAAAATCGGTCTTGAGCATTGTCATATATATATCTTCGCCTGTGTAAAATTTGAAAACATTCCTATAATAATTGTGGATTCCAGAGCCCGGAACATAAAATCTGCGGCGGCGGTGGCAGCCCCGGACTAAACCATAGTATCTCCCGACTATCATCATTGGGGAGATACAATTAAGCGCCTGAAGTATGCAAAAGAAAACCTTGAGAAACCTCAAGCCTTTTGGAACCATGTGCTTTGGACTGATGAAACCAAAATTTAACTTTTTGGTCACAACCAAAGAAGGTATGTTTGGAGAATAAAGGGTGAAGCATTTGTAGAGAAGAACACGTTGCTAACTATTAAGCATGGAGGTGGATCCATTATGCTTTGGGGTTGTGTAGCAGCTGGGGTCACAGGCAATATTGTGCTGGTGGAAGGAAGAATGGATTCCACCAAATATCAAGACATTCTAGAGGCTAATGTTCAAAGCTCAGTGCAGAAATTGAAGTTGAAGAGACGTTGGGTATTCCAGCAAAACAATGACCTGAAGCATACCTCCAAATCCACCATGAAGTACCTCCAGGAAAGACGGATGAAGGTTTTGGAATGGTCATCACAGTCCCCAGACTTGAATATTATTGAAAATCTGTGGAGAGATCTCAAACATGCAGTGCATGCAAGAAGGCCAAAGAATATTTCTGGGCTAGAGGTGTTGTTTCAGGAAGAATGGGGGAAAATTCCAAAGACACGAATTGAAAGACTCATAGCTGGCTACAGGAAGCTTTTGCAAGCTCTTATAACTAAAGTTACAAAGTACTAGCCGACAGGGTTCCCAAACTTTTGCACAAGGCCTTTTTCCTTGTTTTATTATCTTGAAACTGTAAAAAGTTAAAAATAAAAATGATTCTTGCTTTAAAATGTGATGAAATTGTCATGTTTAACTTCGTAGCATTTAGTGTTCAGGTTTGCTTTCAATCACTTGGAGAGACATTTAAACCAGGGGTGCCCAAATTTTTGCACCCCACTGTACGTATGGCTGTATGGTAAATTCAAAATGCAGTTTTAAAAATGATGATTTCATTTAAGGGAAAAAAGCTATATGAAGTGAAAAAAAAAAAAAAAATATGCAAAAGAGTAAGAAATTAGGAAGGGGGCAAATACTTTTTTTTTTTTTAACAGCGCTGTATTTTGTAAATGCCATTTTATATCTCACCTGCTCATGATGTCATATGAAATGTGATTAAGATTGTTGAGTCATGTATGGTACTGGAGGACAATATGGTTTCTTGGGGCGTATAAAAAGCACAGTTTAAAAATCCTGCAAGCATGAGACTGAAAAAAACTACTTTACAGATCAATCCACAAAATAGATCAAATTTGTGGAAAGAATAATAAAATAATAATAACCGTTTTCAGCCTTAATTTGTTTGACAAGTGCTTATGGTGTCCTTTTCGCAGGCTGCATTTTTTTTTCCTGTTTATGCATCACAATTTCGAAGACCAAGGAAAAAAAAGTCCCCTAAAAGAAAACAGTTCCATAGTCCACATTGTTCCTTACATCCAATGTGAAGAAAGCTGGGCACTACAGCTTTTCATCGTTGAAGTTATATTAATGATTACAAGTGATAGTTACTTTGAATGCCCTCCTGAAATGTGGGAAATTAAGGTGCTTTCACACCGGACGCGAAACGAATTTTTCGCACGACAGGTTACATTCAAAGTCAATGCAAAGACGCAAATACAAGCGTTTTCGCGTCTTTGCATTGACTTTTAAAGTAATCTGTCGTGCGAAAAATTAGTTTTGCGTCCGGTGTAAAAGCGACTTTAGGATGTTAAATACATTGGCATGCTAGCTATAACATTATAGATATCGATGTCTCTTTATCTTGCTGGCAAGGTAGCCAAATATACTATTCAAAAAAGTAGGGGATATTGGATTTACAAGTACCATGAAATGCAGATCATGAGGTCAGGAAGGAAACAAATGACATAAAAACATTGAGGAAACATTTGTCAATTTATTCAAAACCCTGTGTACAGTCAGTAAAGGACAGATTCTCCAGAATAAGGGTCGACACAAACACAGGGTCACACAGCAAATTTACCACCATTGTGAAACAGAGTCAGTAGCGGGTAAAACCCCCTCGGTTGGCTAGACAAGCTCGAATTCGGCGTGGCATACTCCTAACGAGACGTCCCAGGTCATTTTGGGGAACGTTATTCCATTCCTGTTGCAATGCTGCAGCAAGTTCTTGGACATTGGCAGGAGGTTGTTGGCGTTGGCGTAGCCGCTGTCCAAGCATGTCCCAGACATGCTCGATGGGGAAAAAGGTCCGGACTGAGTGCTGGCCATGGTAATGTGGTGATATTCTGCTGCTGGAGGTAATCTGTAACGATCCTGGCCCTATGACATCTGGCATTGTCATCTTGGAAAATGAAACGGCGGCCATAACGGCGTGCAAACGGCACAACATGGGGTGCCAAGATGTTGTCCCGGTAGTACTGCCCTATGACACGTCCAGCAACAACATGCAAGTCTGTTCTGCTGGCAGCAGTGATGCCTCCCCACACCATTACAGATCCACCCCCATACGGATCATGTCTAATGACGTTAACGTCATGGAAACGTTCGTTACGTCGGCGCCAAACCCTCCTGCGTCTGTCAAGGAAGTCCACAGTGAACCTCGACTCATCTGAGAACATTACGTTGTTCCATCGGCGATTATCCCACCGTTGATGATGACAACACCATTGAGTCTGGCCCTAATGTGATGATCCCTCAAACAGGGAATGACACGAGGGGCGTCGGGCGTGTAAGTGAAATCTGTGCAGGCGATTCCTGATGGTCTGGCCACTCACTACCAAGCCAGTATCCCTTTGAAGTTGAGACCTTATCTGATTTGCTGTTACCATACGATTTCTCAAGACAATAGTGCGGATGAATCTGTCCTGAGCCTGAGTTGTTGCCCTTGGTCGACCGGATTGTGGTCTATCCTGAACAGACCCTGTAGCACGATGTCTGGACCATAATCTGCTGATGACAGACTGGGAAACATTCATTGCCCTTGCCACAACGACCTGTCTTGTGCCAACCTGTAGCATGCCAAGGGCACGTAACCTCTCCTCCTGTGTTAGACGGCGCATGGTCTCTGTTTAATTAACGACTTCAACCACTGATAATCTGATGCTTTCTCTTCAAAATCTTCCTTTACAGTGGCTCTAACCTTCCAATTCAGAGTCATGCAAATTTGTGGCACAACCCCTTTGATCATCAATAGCATCCCGTGCAGATCGTGAGAGTGTCATTGATGTGTTTGGGTGATGAATTTCTTTGGAAATGCTTCCTCAGTAAGGAACTATACAACATGGTTTCGTATCCCTTTGTATATGTGAAAATTTTGATCTCAAAATAAAATATCCCCTACTTTTTTTGAATAGTATAGCTCGCTCGCGAGTATTCCATTGTAAGCGAACTGTAGCCTTTTTAGCTCGCTAGCCAGTTGGCCATGTAGCTAATACATTGGCGTGCTAGTTATGACACACAGTTCGATATCACTTTGGCGTGCTAGCTAGGAAGCCAACTAGCTCGCTAACGAGTATGACAGTGTACGCAAACTGTAGCCTTATTTTGTCGGCGTAATTATTTCTGAGAATGCTTCGGTCATTGAAAGCGAACTGCAGCCAGTTGGCTATGTAGCTAAATACATTGGCGCGCTAGCTATACTATTGCTAGCTAGGTAGCCAACTAGCTTGCTAGCGAGTAAGACTGTACGCAAACGGGCAGCCAAGATGGCGCCACTGTAAGACGCTTTTTTTTCCTGCGCTGTCAGAATTTTTTTTCGTTCAAAGCTTGAATTCCCTTGCTTTAACCCAAAAACATGTAAATAATTCTCATAACGTTTGAGTATCGCTTGGGGAATGCGGCTGAAACTTTGACCCATTTTGCTTTGTTTTTCGTCGACTTTTTTGTTGGACTCCCACCGTAACTAGCTTAGCTAACGAAGTTAGCCAACTTTCGGGAAAAAAAGAGCTCCAACTGCCCAACAACTGGTCCTGCTGACATGTCGACTACAGGGGAGGATATGGAAAAGACAATGGACGCGGTAGCGGATAGTTTTAAACGGTACCATTCATACGCCAAACAACAACTTGCGGATATTGATGACTCTCCTAGCGCCAGCCCACAGAAAAAAAACACCCGTTGCGAGCCGGAGCCCTCCAACGCTGTCCTGCTGGCGGCAATTAACAAGCTTACCGAGTCGCAGCTCGGTTTCAGGGAGAAGCTGGAATCCATTGAGAAGTCCATTGACAATAACTTTAAGAGTATTCAAACACTCTTTTCCTCAGTCCACGCAGCAGAGAAGAATGTAGGGGAGCTGGCAGCTAGAGTGGATTCCCTGGAGCTCCAGAGTAAAACCCTGACTGCTGAAAATAAAAAAGCTGGTCGATAGAGTGAACGATATGGATGCGTACTCCAGGCGCTGGAACTTGAAGATCTCCGGGATCCCCGAGTCCGAAGGCGAAAATGTGAAAATGACGGCGATCGACATCTTTTCCCGTGTCTCACCTGGTCTCGCCGACTCTCTTCAAAAGACGGCGGATATCGCCCACAGACTGGGCCCACGACCGAAGAAGGAAGATCAGCATCCACCACGCCGCATCATAGTTCGGTTCTCGCACCGGGCACACCACGATCAAATCTGGGCGGACGCTAAAACCTCTCAGGTTCTCAAGCAGAAGAACGTGAAGATATCGGAGGACTTAACCCAGCAGGTGAGGGATGCGAGAGCGAAGTTGTGGCCGCTGGTAGAGGAGGCGAGGAGGCAGAACAAGAGAGCAGGCTTCAGCGGCCCTTTTGCTATCATTGCTGGTAAGAAGATCTCTGCTGAGGACTTAACAAAGTATTTGCCGGAGTAGATAGGTTCAACTTTCTTGGGGATTTAATTTTAATGTATGGCAGCTATATAATAAGCTACAGATTTTTTGTTTATTTCCCCTTGCCTTTTCTGCCAAATAGACAAGAGGGTATGTATAAGGAAATTGTTGGATTTTTAGTTTGTTCTAGAGGATAGCTCTAAGTCCTGAATTTATTCGGATACTTTTGAGTATTTGCTTTTGACATTGTCCCTACTAAAAATGATTACAGGAATCCTTTTTTTTTTTTTTTTTTTTTTTGGTAACATGATTTTGCTATATAGGTTACACGGGTCAGTTTCTAAATTGATCACTCAAGGTAAAGTTTTTGGCTTGTGAATTCAAGTTTTGCACATTTTTCAACTCTTTGCATAACTGCTACTACTGTTAAAGTAGTCCTGTTCATCTGCGTTTTGTGTATATATGTTTGATATTCGTTCGTCCTGTTTTTCTCTAAATGTATGGGGAGTACGAGATTTAACTAAAAGAAAAGCTTTATTTTTATTTTGTAGTCATCAAAATAAGGATGCCTATTTTTTACAGGGGACTCATTGCACTTCAAAAGATTAAGCATTTTGGCGTAATCAGTGGGGAGGGAAAGCTATTTTTTCTCATGGTACTAATTTTTCAGGAGGTGTTTTAGCTTTATTCCATCCTAAATTTAATGGTGAGATCATATACACAGAGGTTTCCGAAAATGGCAGATGGATTCTGTTGGTTATTAAATGTGGAGATAATATATTTATTTTGGTAAATGTTTATGGCTTCAATGTTAGGAATTCTAACATCAAACTCCTTAACTCTTTGTCTAACAAAATTCTCCAATAAATGAACAAATTTCCCCCGGCATTTGTGATTGTTGGCGGTGACTTTAATGAGGCTCCAAATTTATGTACAGATAGATTCCCTGCAAGGGGTAATCAAGGTAATTTTAACCCTGTTATACATGATTTCTGTGGTAAGCTTTCATTATTAGATGCTCTGAGAATTTTACACCCTCTGGAAACAAACCTCTTTACCTGGTTTAAAGCAGACCTATCACAAAAATCTCGTACAGATTTATGGCTTATCACTGATAATTTGGCTCCCTGGGTCCAAACATGTAATATTACTGCTGCTCCCTTAACTGATCATGCTGGAATAGATATTTCTTTATCAAATTTAAGTTCTACTAGCCGCAACAAACCTGGATACTGGAAGTTAAACTCTTCCTTTCTACAACAATCAGCTTACTGTTTGGGTATTAAACAAATTATTGCTAAATTCAATTCAATGTCTGAAATTACACCTACATTAAAATGGAAGCTATTCAAATTTGAATGTCAGCGTTTTTCAATGCGTTTTGGAAAGCAACAATTAAGAGATCAAAATAAGGCTTATGCTAATAATTTAAAAGAGTTAAATGATATATTAAATGTACCTGTTCCAAGTAATGAAGATAAAGTGCGCTTGCACTCATTAAGGGAAAAATTAGACCTTTTTTTCCAAACAGAAGCAAGGGGAGCATTCATAAGGTCTTGGGCCAGATGGTTGGAACATGGAGAAAAAAATTCAGCCTTCTTTTTTAATTTGGAGAAGAAACGTGGAGAGGCAAGAAATATATCTGCTTTATATATTGATAACAGTCTGTCTGAAAACAAAAAGGAAATTTCTTCATTTATCTCCAATTTTTATCAGAAGTTATACACTTCCTTATTTGACCCTCAGGCTTGTCGTGCTTTTTTTGATAAAGTATCCCCATTTATTCCTAAAATTTCCGAGGAGAATTATGAGCTTTTTGAGAGTCCAATTACACTAGAAGAATTGCAGAAGACTATTACAAAAATGCCAACTAATAAAAGTCCTGGACCAGATGGATTGCCTTATGAATGTTATATAACTTTTTGGGAAGATTTAAAACATATGTTATTGGAAGTTTTTGTTGATTGTGCCCAAAATAAGGAACTGACTGTCTCCATGAAGCAAGGTTTAATAACCCTAATTCCTAAACCTGGTAAAGATCTTCTTTATCTGGATAATTGGCATCCTATAACATTGCTAAATTCAGACCACAAAATATTTGCAGCACTTTACGCTAATAGATTAAAATTTTGTTTAGAGGAAATTATTTCTGTAACACAGTCAGGTTTTATGAAAGGTCAGCACATTTCTAATAATATTCGGCTTGTCCTAGATATTTTAGATTACGGAGATCTGTTTGATAAAAAGTCACTGATTTTGTTTTTGGACTTTTACAAAGCTTTTGACACTGTGGAACATTCGTTTATTTTTGAGGCTTTGCAATATTTCGGGTTCAAAGAAAACTTCAGGAACATCATAACTACACTCTATACCAATATTAATTGCTGTGTATCCCTGGCTCATGGTACCTCTCCTCGTTTTGATATACACTGTGGGATAAGACAAGGGTGTCCAATTTCACCCTTCTTATTTTTGATAGCTGCTGAACTTCTTAATCTATTTATTGTTAATTGTGTGAACGTAGAAGGTATAAAGATAGGTGACAATGTTCTTACTATAAGTCAGCTGGCCGATGACACCTGTCTGTTTCTTCAAAATGAACTTCAAGTCCCTATTGTTATAAAGGCTTTAAATGTCTTTTCAAGTGCCTCTGGCCTCACAATAAGAGTAAGTGTGAAATAATAACTGTACATGATTCTGACATTGTCTCAATAGATGATATAAAGGTGAAAAGAGAGGTAAAATATTTAGGTATCACAATAAGCAAATCTACTAGTGAGAGGATCTCTCAAAACTTCATGCCAAAAATTGAAAAGTCTAAATCTATCTTCAACTGTTGGTTACAGAGAGATCTTACTATTATAGGTCAAATTTTACTTTCTAAGGCAGAAGGTTTGTCTAGATTAGTGTATCCAGCTTTATCTTTATATGTAGATCGCACAACCTGTGCAGCTATTGATTCACTCTTATTTAAATTTATATGGAGACACAAAACTGAGTATATAAAGAGGAAAACACTTATCAGACAATATTCGGAGGGGGGTCTTAATGTCTTAGATTTCCAAACTATCAATGGTATATTCAAAATCAATTGGTTAAAACATTGTCTAGCACATAATAACGCTCCATGGTTCTTCATTCCCAATTTTTTATTTAATAGATGTGGGGGTTTAAAGTTTTTGTTGTCATGTAACTTTACCTCAAGTAAATTGCCTGTTAAGCTTGCCAACTTTCATAAACGAGCCCTGGACACATGGAAAATTGCTTTCAAACACAACTTCTCTCCTCACACGTGTATCTTATGGAATAATCAACATGTTGTTTACAAGAATAAGACCCTATTTTTCAAAGATTGGTATGATCAAGGTGTTATGTTTGTCTTTGATCTTCTGAATGATAACAGGGACCTAGCCACCTATGAAGAATTCACCCAACAAAAAGGATTAAACATATCTCGCTCTATGCATTCCAGAATACTCAAAAGTATACCTACTAGTTTGTTGTCTCTTATTAGAGCCTCTGTTCTGTACACACCTTTCTTAGGAATGATTCCTGCTCTGTGGCTTGGTGGAAAGGTTCTTGAGGAACGTTCACGTACAATGCTCATATTAGATAAGTTTTTACTTCTGTTTATAGTCAGCATCCAAACTCATTTCATCATTGGAGACTGATGTTTCCTGACATCAGTAAGAATGTCTGGACTGAATTTAATAGATTTTTTTGTCCCCAATAAAGTTAAAGAAATACATATTTAAGTCTTACATAGATTTTATCCCTGTAATGAATTCATTAACAGATTTAGACCTGATTTGTCCCCTTTATGTTCCTTCTGCAAAAAAGAGGTTGAGTCCTTCTTTCATTTGTTTTATGGTTGTCCCTATTCTACTAACTTTTGGACTCAAATGTCTTTATTGATTTGGGAATCTTATAAAGTTTTGATCACCATTACTGAAACTATGGTCTTATTCTTAAATGTTGAATGTAAAAATAAGGAAGTTAATAATGTAATAAAATTGCTGTGTCTGTTGGGTCAATTTCACATCCATAAAGTCAGATTTCTCCAAGCTACGTCAAATGAAACTTTGTTTTATGTTGATCTCAAATCTTTTTACGGCTCTATCTGTAAAATATGTAAAAACAAGAAAGCTTTAAAGACATCCGCTCTCATGGAAAATATTATGGTCCATATTACTTGATGAAATCTCTCCTGGGGTTTTTTTTGTTTGTTTTTATTTTCTTTTCTCGATTATTGCATATTATGTATTTTCTGTTGATTAATTTTATCTTTATGCATCCTGATACATTGTAATTTTTATTATTTATTTTTTTTCAAGCTCTGCTTTTTGTGTGATATTTTTTACGCACTCCCTGTACTTCACTGTTGTTTATGTTTGTATGATGTCATGTTTGTTTTGTATAATGTCTTTGACATGATAATAAAGTAATTGTTCTACAAAAAAAAAAAGACTACGCAAACTGTAGCCTTATTTTGTCGGCGTAATCATGACGCAAACTGATGCGCATTAAAAGACGAAAGTCACGTGGGGGGACCAGAATTCCAGAATTCGTATGGCTAGTGTGACGTCAGGAATCGTTAGGAATCAATTCCCTGTCCATTAGCGTTTTTAGGTCACGTAAACAACAATGGCTACAGCACAGGAACCGGTCACCTTTTATACAGTGACAGCGTACTTTACTGACTTCCCAAAGTCTGTTCAGAGGGGTCTTAACTCCTAATATTCAAATAGGGTAATAACAGTTAGCTCAATGTCAAGTGGAAGTCTAACAGGGAAAGTCCAGGCTTCAATGAAAAAAAAAAGCTACGATGTTGAGGTGAGAAAGTGAGGCTGTTGGTAGCTAATGTAAACATGGGGCGTTGCTGACTGTCTTTTAGCCGTGTTGGGGTATGGTAAGGGTTAGCTAGCTTTGTTGTTTTCAGCGTAACATACAACTTTACACGTTTTGCTCATGTAAATAACGTTACAACACACCGGGAATGTCTAAAGCCCAACGCCCACTGGCCGCGAAGCGTCGCGTCAAACTCCGAATGTTGCCTTGACGCTTTTAAACGCCCACTGAAAGTGTCAGCCGCATCAACATTGACAGCTGTCAACACGATCGAGAAGCCATGAATGTCAATCTCAAAATATTCAATGTTTAATTTTGACAACACCAACCGATAAAGCTTATTTTAAGTGATGACAAAGTGCGATGTTCAGGTTACTGCGCACTATATGTTATATACAGGCATAATTTTCCTCCTAAATTTAGCCGTCTAGTAAATTAAGATTATGATTCAGTTTCCTTCACCCAGCAGCGAATTAGCTAGCTAGCTAACTTAGCAGTGTTGAGTTCTAATTAGTGTACCCTGAGTTAGGTATTGTCTAACTGCAGATCGCTTGATAACTTAAATGCCCGCAAAATAACGGATTTCCTCTCAAAACTGCTGCTTGATTACAGAGCAGGTACATCGCTTTCGACAACTGCATGTGAGGTTGCCGCTAAATGTGTGCCACCAACCATGACAAGGCGAAATAGTTAAATAATCTAAAAGACTAATGCGTTTCTATTGAGTTGACGCTCAAGAAATTGAGCAGTGGAGAAATGTAAAAATCTGACGCGCGTCACACGCTGCCAGGGGGTGTTGCTCCATTGAAATTAATGTAACCAATTTTATGACGCGCGTCTCACGCCTTCAGTGGGCGTTGGGCTTTAGAAACATACCTAGTCAGGTTATTGAATTTAGGGTTGGAAGCTGTAAACACAGGCTCTGCGTTGCTGATTGTTCTTTAGCTGCCTTAGGGTTTGATGAGAGTTAGCTAGCTAAGTTGTTTTCACTTCTCTTTTTCATCGAGGGGAAATCGGTAATAAGAGATGGTTTTGTTGACGTCGTTTCGGTTATTACAACACGGGACACAGCACTGCACCATTTTACTGCTTAGACCCATAGACAGTAGAAGAAACCGTTAGAATGATAGCGAATGGACACGGAAGTGGCTTTTTGGATATGATGACGTAGCGCCTAGCCAAGCCTATAGCGACGCATTAACGGAACGGAAAAAAATAAACGCGACCTGGCCTTGTCACTTTTGGACAAGTAAGTACAAATTCTTACCTTAATCCTTCATTCTAGATTTAGTACTAGTGCGTTTCAACTTGCTTTGTGTCAGGCTGTGTCATTGAAATCATTTAGTCTCCCGTTTATGCTCCGTCAAATAATCGTCTACAGCGATTTATCTATCTAGATGGTATCTGACATGCTAGCTAGTTGTCATGCTATCGCTAGCTGGCAAACATTGCTAAACTAGTCGCCAGTCGAAATATTTGATGATGAACGTGTACTTCACTCCCGTATAGAGCACTACAGGTAGAAGATTTGTCGTGTTTTATATCGGAAGGATAAGGTAATGATCTGGCTTGGCATGTACTCATGTCCTTACATGGATTTCCTGCCGATTCCCAAACGCCCTCTTGTTTTATTGCACTAGCTAATAGGTTCTGTGCAGGACGATTTAGTGGTCGGATTCTTCATAGGGACTGGCTATTCGAACAACAACTGTGCGCGACGTCCACTCACTTCTTCACAGAGCAAAACGGAATTGATGTCAGCTAGAACTAGGATTATTAGCAACTGTGCATGTAAATGTTGCCAACTCGCTCACTTACAGGGCACTGCCAAGCAACTATAAATCAATGATAGTAAGGTTAGGGTTAGGGGTTAGATTTAGGTTCACGGTTAAGGTTAAAGTTAGGGTCAGGGTCAGAACTGCTGGATAGCTCATTCGGCAAAGCTTCGCGTTGTAGAAGCAGAAGTGACTATCACGTCGCGGGTACGATCCCGCCTCGTGCTAACCGGCAGTGGTCGGCAGCTTTTTCAGAGTACCGCACAATTGGCTATTGCGCTACCGGGTTGCAAATTGGGAAGGGACTGCCGGGGAGGGAAAATAATAGTTGCCTTGTTCGTTGCTCTAGCGCCTCCTGTTGGCCAGACGGGCGCTCGTCAGGAAGAGTCCAAGCCTGTTCATGTCCGGGTATCCTCCGCCCTCGCTCTGAACTTGCGAAGATTCAACCAATGAGTGTATAAAGCGGTGGCTGACAGGCGCGTGCCGGAGGAGGAGCCATGGTGTCCACACTCTCCTGAATTGGCAGCAAGGGGTCGCATACGAGCAAGCCTTGTACATAGTTCACCAATTGGGCATTCCAGATTCGGGTGAGATTGGAGATGCCAAATTAAAAAAAAAAAAAAAAAAAATAGCGAGAAAAAAATAAATAAATAAAAGTTAGGGTCAGGGGTGTTGGTTATGCTGCGAATAAGCATTGCAACAATGCTCATATGCACAGTCGCTGCGCGAATAGCCACAGCCCATTGATGAAGAGCGTTCCAGCTGTGTCAGAGCCCTTTTTTCTCTGCGATGTCATGAATGAACGCGAAGCCCTGTAAATTCCGATGGATTTCGATTGGCGGTCAGTTTGTGCATAAAATCGCTCTGAAAGTGACCGCAACGATGTTGTTTGCATTATCAGTCTTTGTAGTTGTAGTGTGGACTTCGCCATCTACGTGAGTTAGACCGATTTTTAAGTCTCCCTTACCTGGTCTGAAGACATGGTTGATCGGATCACACATGAATTCGTGTGAGCAACTGCTGATAAGAAAAGTAAACTGCGAAATGTTTAAGTCATTAAGCTTTGAAGGGCGAGGTTTTGGCTTCCCTTTGTTACGGCCGACGAACAGCCACTGGCAAAAACGGGAAATGCTGTGCGATTCATTTATTTTGGGTAGGTGTTTTGGCCGAGAGGCACTTACGGCAGTGCGGGGAAAGGGCACGGCATTCTACTGCCGTGAACTGGGGCTTTTATAGGTGGGCAGCACGGCAAACAGGTAGGGCATCGACGGCTCCATCGTGAAATTCGAGCCCTGCATGTGGCGCCACACCGTTACTCGGCCTGTAGGAGGGTCCTTAGGTATGCTTATTTCTTTACTTTTTTTTTTTTTTTTTTTGAAGGTGCATTTTGGCGCATTCTACTGCACTTTAGACAGCCTAATGCAAGTATTTTTCAGTGTAAAATGTTCGGATTTTCGGGTCAAATTTCAGTTTTTTTTTAAGTTGAATCTCCATTATCAATTAAGCAACATGCCTCTATTTCAATCACAATACTAACTAGCGTCATAAACACCCTAACATTTAGTACTATAAGCAAGCATAAATTAACTTGAACATCACATCAATTATTTCTTTGAAGCATTTATTCTATTTTAGTATTATTTATTCTTTATCTTACAATGGTAACCTCTCTTATGCTGTAGTATAACACGTACAAAATAATTACCATTTGCTTGCAATTACACTTTCATTTCAACATCTCAGTTCTTATTGATGATCATGTCTTCATTTAAATGTCTGTGGCTTTTTCTTTGGCACTGATTAACTGGCTATTTGTTATCATACCAACATGAAGATTCAAGGAATAACTTGAATAAGTTCCTCAAGAAAACTACAAAAATATCAATAATGAAAACTACACTCAACCTCTGGCAAAAATTATGTAATCTCCACACGCAGAGGATGTTTGTATAGCTTTTCACTTTGTACCAAATAAACAAATCGCAGATATGTCACAAAACAATTTTTGAACATTAGCTGATCATTCAACCTCCCTGAAACACACCTCAGACAAATTAAATTATTTTAATTGATGGAATATTTATTTTTCTTAATCAGATAAAGGGAAAAAAATGTATAGAATCACTCATTTACTTCAGTTATTGGGTTGGTCAGCACTGCTGAAAAAGTGAGTTTTTCATATGTCCCATGAATAATGCAAACATAAGCTGATAAACTGGTTTTACTAAATTTGAAATATGTTAATTGTCGCGTTCATATGCTGCATCATTGTGCACAAAATATATTTGACGCTAGTGAGTATTGATGGTACATTCACTGATTTCAGATTTGGACCTCACCCCACCCCACATCAACATCATTAAACAGGGGGCAAATTGTGCATTTCATTTAACAAGAGTTAACTTCTTCAACCTGAACACCCCTGATTTTTTGACGAATCTTCTGTGGCCTGTAAACCGTCAGAGACGTGGAGCTTCACGCTTTTTTTTTTTTTTTGCATCATTGCGCTCAACTGGTTACAGCAAAAGATCGCCTGAGTAACAATTGAACAGTCTTTCTTAATTGAATAATCAAGACCGCTATATAAGCCTATAATGATCAAGAAATTATAATCATGGGAAAAAAGATCACCGATGGGTGACACTAACAACGAACATAATACTCTACACGCGATCTTGTAAGGATGGCATTAATCCAGACAATTAATTAATCCAAAAAAATTTACCATGAAGTACAGCGCTCGTTTCAGCATTTTCTTGGCAGTATAATTTATTTTGAAATGGCACTCCAATACTCAAAATGTCCTCAAAGGTTAAAAATTATTTAAAATGCGGCACATCTTGAGCGTATCGAACTGAGAACATTGGTGCAAAACTGCGTATTACAGCTTTCGCCCAGCTAAATATGTGCCATCTCATGTGCTACAGGATTCAGAATATTCAACAGACAATTGCCGTTTAATGCCCTCATTAAGAAAAATGCATTATAACTTTTTTTGACGAAATGAACAGGAATGCAAGCCACGAACAAATTTACCAGTCGATAGGCATACTGACCTGTCTTTGCAAATGAATGAATCCATGCTTGGTTACGGAGGAAAACGCATGAGCACAATCGCCGCCACAACGCATTAATAATATAGCCTATACATTTACCATCGTTTGGACACAGGTTTTCGGGACACTGTGAATCGATTCCATACCCTGAAGACTTTCGTCGAAACAGCTGGTAATTAAATACATGAAATGATCGAATAGTGGCTTTGAGTGTCCTCGGGCTAACAATTGGGAATCAATATGATAGAAGGCTAGTGTTCTAAATGAATATACGGGCGTTTACTTTATCATCGCGCATGGGCCAACCTTTCACCAGAATTAAATCTCATCAAATTTTAACGTCGAAATTATCTTTCTTTACAAAGGATATCAGCAATGTTTGCCTGTTAGACGCACCCTTCTTTAAGGGCGGCATGTTTTGACCAGCTACCGAATGAAATTCGAATATTTTCAGAAAATACAACAATATTATGCAAAGAGGATGGAAGTAGAATTATTGGAGTTCATATGACACGCGCAATGTTATTGGATGTTGAAATTGTTCTTGAGTAATCACAGCGCGGCTTAGAGTAACGTTTCAATGCGTCAGCAAAGAGAAAGACAATAGTCAAACTGAAAAGCGTTTATCAAGATAAAACGTTTCGAAACTCGCCTAAAAACTTGTAAATTCGTCGGGAAAGTAGCCGGCGGAAGCAGTGGCGCCACCAGAAAATTTTCATAGGGGTGGCCAGATGGGGCCAGTGAAAATCTTAGGGTGGCACACCAAATCGGTCCTCCTTCAGATAACCCGGATTCAGTTCCAGCCCGCGGTCATGTACTGCATGCCGCCCCCCCACTCTCCTATATCTTTCCTGTCTACCTACAGTCCGATCTAATAAACACTCACAAAAAATAAAGACATAAGATGTTTCCTAGGCTATTTCATTGACTCCCTTTCATTAAAAAGACAGTATGCATCCTACACATTTGCCTCAAGTTTCAGAAAAACATAAACATTTTCAATAGTTTTCAATAGTTTTTTTTAGCAACAACAACTATAATAATAATAATAATAGTATGAGTAGTAAGTGTTCTCCATTGTAATTACATTTGTAATACTGGCCAATGAACATTTCTATTCCGACTATTCTTAGTCTCAACTGCTGACAAAGGTAAATCAAAGGTTTTATATAATTACCTTGAAAATGCCTCACTCACTGTAGACACACCATAACCACAGATTTATCCAAATGGTTTTACCCTGTAGCCATCCATTTCGTTATCAAGGACACACTGATAAATTCACCAGTTGGCCCAGGGACAGGTTGGTAGTGGCTGGCCTGAATCTAGCTGAGTCTTCACCAGTCTCTGTGGCTGTGACTGAGGCTGCTGCCTGTTCCACACTTTCGCGCAAAGTTTCAGTCTCGTTGTTCCTCCTAATGTAGTCATGCTCTGGCTCTGAGTCTCTTCTCCTTTCATGTTATCTTGCTGCAAGAGCTGCAATTACCGCTGCTTCGCCGCAAATGGATTCGTTCCATTTTCAGTGAGATTACGGATACGGTATCAGTATCATTCTATATAGAGAGGCTGGCAAGCTTTATAGCTAATTAAACCTATCCCACGTTATCTAGCAAGCTAGCTAGCTGTCGCTAAATGTGTTTCTTCATAAAGTCAATCATCCACAAGCTCATTAGCTACATTAACCTAATTAATAAGCCAAATGGCAACGGAAAACAGTGTCACTAGCTGGCCACTATATTCGGTGTCCAGTAACGCAACATTTACACGGAGAGAAAAAAAAACCTAAGTGAAAAGTGACGCTAAGAGCAAAGCCTCTTTGTTGAGTTCCAGAAGTACCTTAATTTAAACGACGCGAAAGAAACGTTGCAAGTCTCATTGTTATCGTTAGCTGATATAAAGGTCATAGATTAGCTGGGTAGCTGCTGAAATAACCATGGTTTAGCCTTGAAGCCAGATGCCCAGCTGTGCTAGCATTGATAACCCGTGCGTATGTTAGCCACAGAAGCCAATTAATTAGGCATTCACCGAATTCAAAATGTAGGGTGATAGATTAAAAATATGCCTGTGTGAGGAAGGAAAATAAAGGTCCACCAGGCTTGCTAGTAAGCTTACGTTATGCAATGTTAACGTTTGACTGGCCATACCACCATTTATGAGCCGTGGCTAAGGTGCGTCAAAAATCTGAGCTGAGCACCGCTCGTACTCCTAGGGGTGAGACAGCTGTCACAACTTCCCAGCGGTGTACAGCGTTCGTCTCGCAACCGCTTCGCGGTTATATAAACAGCGTTCGACCCGCCACCTCAAGCAACTTGGCGGGCTCCTTTCCTTTACTAGGACAGATATGACCAAGCATCTCGGCCATAGCGAACTACAGTATGTAGCATCGAACTGAGTTAGCTTCTTAGCCTAGTTCGCCTCAGCTCCAGCAACGGTCCACCTTTTAGACCATTTTTGGATTAGCCTGGAGGTAGGCGGAGGCAGGTAAGTGCCAAATTGGCGACCAAATGAGCTTCACAGTGGATATTCAGAAACCTATGAGTAACGTCACGGAAGCTACGCCCATGTTTTATACAGTCAGTGCTCTGGGGGGGCCAGCGGGGTGGCCAGCAGTTTTGGGGGCGCCATTGGGCGGAAGAGGACAGAGTAGTCGGCGAAACCGCTGACATGAACATTAATCAGGTTACTCCTCTCATCGGCCGAAGCTCATGCCTTAGTGAATGATTTTTATAAAACAAATGTCAGGCAGTGTCAATGTGTTATAAGCTCTTGTATTGTGATTTTATGGAGGCCTCTTTCTGTATTATGACGGACAGGCTACTATCACAAAGTACGCTGGGTCGCAACTCAATTTAGGACCCCCCCTGGTAATTTCATTTTCCGGCATGGCAATTTTTCCAGGTTTAAGCCCTGAATAAATATCGCTGCGTAAAGTAAAACCAAACGCCAAATCACGGACTTTTTCTCAAAAAAGTAGTGGGGGGAAAAGACAGAAGCAGGAGGATGATGTTACTGCTCGTACTTCCCAATCGCAAAAGACATCAAGCCCCAAGTCAGCTACTACCAGCGGGGCCTGTAAGCATAGAAGCTGACGGGAAGAGTGGGGATTGAAATATCCATGGCTAGAAAAAAAAGATTGTGGGATGGAAATTTTGGCCTTCCATAAAATGATGCACGCACTACATGTTTCTAATCCAACAAATTCTGACACGGACTCTTCCAGCTCTGATGAAACAAATGTGCATGAGCTTGTGGTTGGGGGCGGGGGGAGAATTGCATCAGTGCGAAGAACTTCAGCAAGGAAATAATGTTCCGCCTAACCAAATTTCAAACGGATTTATTCAAATCAATATGATAATTCGCTAGCTAGTATGCTAATGCATTTCGCCATTAAATTAATAAATTCAAGTTTCTACGATCACAGTTACACGTCGTTTTAAATTTTAATAACAAAAACCGCTAGCATGCTCGCCAGCAAATTATTCATCACAATGAACTAGAAACTAACACTGGCGATGGTTATCGGTTAACAAGTTACTGTGTTTTCCAGTGAGCGGTATCTGACCAATCGCAACGCAAGAAAGCTGTATAACACGTGTGTGTGTGATACCAAACCTGTATCTCATGGGTCGTATCCCACCATTTTATCAAAATTTGTTTTACAAAGCGCTAAGAGTCAAATAGGTCCTTGTAAGCAGGATGTGACTTCAGGGACTGACTGTATACAACTCAGAACTGTTATTTCATTGTTTGGACCAACAGTCGCAGAGTTTGTACAGAATACTGTAGACTCGGCTGCGGTTGACGACTGTTATGTTTGTAATAATGTCTTCTTTGATAAAGCTCAACAGTAAAACTGGTTTCGCTATTTATTTCATTAAATCAGAATAGGATCATTTCACACAAGGTATTGAATCCAATACTCTTGGTTATATATTATAAGCGGTCAGTTAATGTATACATTCCCCGATCGATGTTTCTCACTTGAGTTGTGACCAAATGGCTTGAGGAGATACACTAAATTACTTCACAACCAACATCTTCTGATCATGGCAGAGGTTGGGATGTGCACAACTTGTTGACCGAGGGCCAGGGACCCCTGAATCTGGATCCAGGACCACCATGCAAAGGAACTCATGGGTTTCAGGACCCCTGAGAAAGGAAAGCTAATGGAAGCCCTGTTATATGCAGTGTGCACCATAATTTATTGGACAGTCACTCTAGCTGCAAGCCAGTGGTTACAGAACTGTCTTTTGACTGGTAGAAGGGTTAATTTGAGCGTGTTTCTACCCATGTAGTGTGAACTGTAGAAATGGAAACTCCTATTGCACATTATAATCCCCTCATTCTCGAGCACATGAAAAAAAGTTGAACAGATTAGCATAATTTAGATTTAAATAATTATTTTAAACATTTGGGCGCATATCCTTCGCATGCAATAACAAACAGAAATCGCCAGACATTGGATATCTCCCCTGATGATGCCTGTACTGCAGCCATCTTAAGTAGCTGCTTGCTTCAAGGACTTTCTACCTTCAGTGTCCTTCAGCATGTAAAATGCATGTTCAGTTAGAATTAGATCCAGTGATCGACTTGGCCAACAAAATCAAAATTACAAAAATGTATCATGTTCAATAAATTATGGAGTGCACTATGTCATTATATCATTAATTTCTTCAGTAAAAGCACCAGTAGTTTGCAGAGTGCATTTAAACCTTTTAATCTCATTACGGTTTCCCCAGGTCGCCCTGAAATTTGTGGAGAAAGCAGAGTGGGACCAGTTTGCAGGGAGTAACACCGAAAAATGACTCTTGATCAGGGATGCGTTTCCCATGGACGAACTATGTAAGTTGCTAACTTAGTTAGCAACAAAGCTTTTGGGAAACGCCCCCCAGAAAGATATTTGTCACATTTTGATCTGTTTGATCTAAAGTGGCAGTTTTTATTATTCACCGTTGTGTCTGTTTACCTCACCCAGCTCATAGAAAACAGCACAGTACACTTCATCTGCTCATGGGTAATGGTACATTATACTTCACCCAGCTCGCACTTAACTGCCTGCTAGTGCCTGATAATAATCACACTCAGCTCACTTTGCTCACTTTCTCTCCAGACTCCTTGGGAGGTGCAGATAATGAGCCTGGTTAACCGCAACACCGGCCATCCCAACATTCTGCAGCTCTTTGAGTGGTTCGATGCCTCCGAGTACTACGTTATGGTGCTTGAGCAGCCAGAGCCCTGCCGAGATCTTGCAGATTTCCGTTCATCCCAAAATAAGCTGGATGAACAGCTGGCTCGGATCGTGATCCAACGGCTCATTGACTGCCTCCTGCACTGCCAGCACTCAGAGGTGTTTCATCATGACCTAAAACCATCCAATGTCCTGATAAACACGGACACGAATCAAGTCATCCTGATTGATTTTGGGGTTGGGATATACTGGATGGACACTCCTTATACCTCCTATGCTGGTAACTGAGGGTGTTTACTGGTTTTAATCAGCGTTTGGGACGTTCGGAGTAAATTACAGCAAGTCTCCTCTTCTGAGCTTGCAAATTAGTGAAGTTAAATACACACAAACTTCTATGTGCATATCAGTGTTTTCAATAACATATCGAGGGCTGACTGCAATAAACAGTTATGTCCAATATATAACATCTGGACATAACTGTTTATTGCAGTCAGCCCTCGATATGCTCTGTGCTGTAGTTTGAATTCATATTCAGATCACGACTGCCATACAATAGGTGATGGTACTTTTACCTCTTTCTTAGGTACACTTGCATTCACAGCTCCGGAGTGGTTCAGGAGCAGGGTTTACCAGGCTGGTCCTGCCACAGTGTGGTCACTGGGGGTCACACTATTTAATATTGTTGTGGGTACTTGCCCTACAACACACATGAAGACCCTGACACTATGGGCATAATCTTCTACCCTGGAGAGCTGTCCCCACGTGAGTGCAGTCAACAGGAGCTTTTGGAGTCCTGTGCGCAAATATCTAAAATTTGGGCTACCTTTTGTTTGCTCTGGCTAATCGCGAGGGTTTTGTCATGTTCAGCGATCGTGGACTTCATGAGAAGGTGCTTGGCACTGCAGCTGGAACTTCGAGCCTCTTTAGAAGAATTGAAGCACCACCCGTGGCTCCGTCCCTCCTGCATTCAATCAGGTAACCTCAAATTCAATCAAAATAAATGTAATTTTATTCGTATAGCGCATTTCACAAATGTGCCGAAATGCGCTTGACAGTTAAACCTGGCCTCAGCTGTGTAGAACTCACTTTAGACTGGGTAGAAATAATAATAAAAAAAAGTAATGTGTGTGTGTGTGTGTGTGTGTGTGTGTGTGTGTGTGTGTGCGTGTGTGTGAATGGTGTGTGTGCGCTGCGATCAGGTGACCATGATGAGGAAAAGCAAGTTTGATCTTTGGATGGATGGACAGTATTGGCAGTGCACAGCTGCACTGTACTGGTACAGCTCACAGCCTGATGACTCTGTGTTATGGCTCCATGTGACCTGTGAGTGATGATCTCTTTCAGTGGGATTCAGGAAGAGGAAGACAGGAGCTGAGGACGGGATACAGCAGAGACGGAGCCCTTCTGACTCTCCTGTTCCTGCTGAGAGTCTCCAGAGAGGCCAGACTCCCAGCAGCACTTTTCATTAGAGGAAACAGAGGCCCCTGCTGGGCAGCTGTTCATCTGAAGCTGGAGAGCACAACTAATAATTGTTCTATGAGACCAGACACATTTATTTAACTAAAAAACGACCAGCCTGAAGTCCTCAGTATATTGCTGCTTATAAGAGACTCTGTCCGGACAGAGCTGTAGTTCTGTTGAGGCCAATACTGTGTCTGTTACCCAGATGATGATGTAGACAATCTAAAGAGCTGGTTTCAGCATCTGACACCAAGCTCTCTTGGAGGAGACGGCCAAGGCAGTGACACAGGGGTCATGACTGAACATGGCCGCCAGTCAGTGGTGCTGGGCCTAAGCCATGAACAGCCCTAAGCACCGAGCTGAACTCTGGCAATATCAACAGAAGAAGAGCATCTGAGCGAGGCCCACAGCTGCAGAAAATTCTTCTCCACCTGCTCCTCTGTGGAGACATATTACAGCTGTCGATCCACTGGTATGGAGTTACTGCATAATGGGAGCGCTGTCTGCATTCACTGATCACAATCATAGGACATAGGCTGTGGTTGCACTCGTCTTTTCAATGCAGCTTTTGTCATCCGATCATGCGGATGCATTAACTGTCAAGTCTGTGTGCTTTGAAATCAGATTAGGAAAAAAACACTGCTGATTGTTTTAGAATTTCTTTGCCTGGGTGCACTGAGAGTTCGCTGGTTGTCACGGATATAGAATGTTGATTGAGTTGCATTCGCAGTAAGTTTGGTTGGTCATGGCTATGAAGAAAAAATATCCAGCTATAATTATCACAGATATGACAGTTTGAACCGCAGATGTTGTTCAGCTCTGGTTCAGCATGAAAGAATACTTATTGGCCGATACTTTTTAGATGTTGATCGGCATATCTCTTACCAGTATAAAACAGTCATTATAAAGCTGAAACAATTTTGCCTTCCTGTGTGCCATCAGTTACAGACCCTCCAATGCCCCAGAGCGCTGCGAGGATGAGGAAGATGAGGGGTGAAGAGGTCACAGTATTGGAGATGGGTCTGGCTGCAGCAACACAGGCAAACTCTACTCTGGAAACTTCTCTGTGGAGCCTGAAACCACATGACCTCAACTGTGGGGCTGGAAAGCACATAGGAACCAAACTTCTCACAATACTGGAGAGATTTTCAGGACGGTTATTGTTCATTGCTTTATTATCAGCAGGTAATGATAGATGCATTTAATTCATGATTATTTTGTTAAGCACTTTAGAGATATAG
Organism: Gymnothorax javanicus; assembly: GCA_029692085.1. Lineage (NCBI taxonomy): Eukaryota > Metazoa > Chordata > Actinopteri > Anguilliformes > Muraenidae > Gymnothorax > Gymnothorax javanicus. The sequence continues at coordinate 103,211,843 of CM056193.1, read as the reverse complement.
TGAGGATAAAACTACCATTTGAACCCAAGTAGTTTTTTTTTAATCAAGTTAATTAAAATGTTTGTTTTTTTTTGGCTCAAAGAAGAATGTGACATAAAAAATCAGTTTTTAACTGAGAGGATGTGGGAAATTAAAATTAGACTGTATCATGTGGATTTACCCGTATGTTATTCACTCACAGTCCAGTGAATAAATTCCACTTTGTTACAAAACTTTTCTAGTCAGAATATAAAACGAAATCAGACTGAAATTATCGGGTAACGATTGTTACCCTCTAATTTGCCCCCTCTGAATCTTCCGACCAGACTTTTTTAAAATAAATGAGAAGCTATGCACTAAATCCATCAGGGTTAAAATAATTATTGCCAGCTGAAACATAGGCTTTTTATCGCTGCAATAATGATTCAGTCGTAGTATTTGTCTGTTTGAATCCAAACGGCAACTACTTTTGGACAGGCAGTGTAGAACAACAAAGGATCCGCTATACAAGCCAGGGCTTGAATTTTGATTTTGAAAATGGGTGCACTTGTGCGTGTTTAGGTGCACAGTCTAAAACTTGCTTAATTCAATAAAAAAAGCCGCTTTGCAGCAGTACAAAATGAATAAACAAATATTCTTAAACTCATATTCTTTGATATGCCATAGGACTACTGTAAATTTGCAGTGGTGCAACAGGTTAGGGTTATTGGTGTGATAAGATTTTATTAAAATCATACTGTATATAAGAAAAATAATGGAAAAAAATACTAAAAAAAAAAACGGAAGAAATCGGTAAAACTGAGTGTACTATTGTTATTTATCACAGTCAGATAATATTCAATCTATAATTTAATTTCACTTTGTTTGACATGGCAGAGAAACTTAAGTAATTTTCCACAACTCCATCACAGGACCTCTCTGGCCTCAATAGCAGCAACAGTGCTGCTTTTTGCAGTTTTTATATTTTTACATTCTTCATAACTCCATACATCCTAGATTATATTTAATCTAGAAGATTTTTTTTTTTTTTGTAAGACTTTATTGAACACCCAGCAGCCACTTAAAGCTGTAGTATACAATTTGAAAGTTTGATCATTATTAATAACCTCATTTAGATGGTCGTTATGGTCCTATAGTACAAGCTACACAATATGAAGAGCAAAAAAAACGAAAAAAATCCATTCACTCTAGTGGCTGCAGGGCTGCAGAGACGTTGACCAATGTAAGCCATCCGGCCGGATGGCTTACATTGGTCAACGTCTCTCTCCTACTCTCATCCAATCCCCTCGCTCTAGTTGACACTCCCCCGAGAGCTTGCTCGACTCCCCGTGCTCTGCGTTCCGCCTCGTGCGCGCCCCCTTCCGTGTTTACGTTTTCCGTCTGTTTACTGCCGGCCGGCTTGTTGCTCTGGTGGAGGGGGTGTGTCTGGGAGTCTCCACGCGGACGGCCACACGCGCTCGGTGGGAAGCATCAGGGAGCACAGAGGTGAGGGGGGTGTGTGTGTGGGCAGGAGGCTTTTTTCAAATTTTTCTCAACGTCTCAATCTTTCTCAACTGATTCTCAGATCGTATACTACAGCTTTAAATTACATCCAACGAGTGAGTGCATACGTCAACCAACAAGAATGGATCTACAAACATGAATCTCAATTACAATTTCCCAAGTGTCTACCCGAGTATACGCGTGCATAATTTCTAGTGTCCACCCAATCAGTGTATAACGTAATTTATTTCTCCCGTTAGGCCGCAGTCCCATTGGTGCGAGTCGTGGTCTGTGCTGGCGGCGCTCCCTGGTGTCGCGGATGGCAGATGTCCCACAAACTCCCTGATCCTGGGTCAGGGAAAGTCTTTGATGAGAAATAGACATTACGCGACCTGCCAATGATAACACATAAGCGGCCTCAGACCAAACGTGTTCCGCAGTCTTGCAGTCTCATCGATTTTGTCACTAATTCTCGTCCCTTACCGATAAATTTATCATTTTAGGTAAGGATGAGCGCATTTGTAGAACGAGGATTTATTTCGGGGGCAGAATTTTACTAGGTGCACGCGGTGCGTCCGACTTTAAATTTTGGGGGCACCTGCCGAAAACCGGGTGCATATGTGCCCCTATGCACCCGCTATTTCGAGCCCTGCAAGCTGAATTACCTCACGAGAGAATGAAACAAATCTCGCTGCTTAAGTTACCGCAGAAGTCCAAACCATTAAATGTCATAAAAAAAGACTGATAAATTGCGATTTTAAAAATGCACGCTTTTTACTGAAAAGAAAATAGAGCAACACTGCTAACTTCACAAAACGCACCAATTTCGTTCAGAGATTTACTAACAGACACACAGACGCAGTATATAGAATGAGCCTGCGCAGGTTCCATACCAATTGTGTTATGTAAAGAACGGTTATATAAATATGATGTAGCCTATAAAACCTATACATCGACATAGGAAAAGTAGAATTTGGGCTTTGAAAAGAACACTTTTTTTACCCTTTGTGTAAATATCAAGGAATTTTCCTTTGGAGTACTTCGACAGCATCTTGTATTCTGTATGCTGTATTCTGATGCCATTTTCTCATACTTGCTGTGGACAGACTATCTTCTTGCTGTTATACGCCAGTCTTATACCAGTGAATAATTGAATAAAGTTTGTTTTCTGTTCCTTTGAAATTTTAATGTTTGTGTCACACCTTTGTTACCAAGTATTGTGAAAAGACACCTATACCAAATAATTCCGTCCGTCCGTTTGTCCTCACCAGTTTGTCTGACTGATTTCTCAAAAACTGCTCATCAGATTTTTTTGAAATTGCAGTGAATCATTCTACATGTCATGGGGAGGTGCAGTGCCGAGTTTCATGAAAATGTGATGATTTTTAAAAAAAATTTGTTTTGTTTTCCATATTTTGAACTTGGAAAATTTACTGCTGCAAATGTCCGACCAATTACTTGAAAACTACTTATCAGATTGTTTTCAAATTTCAGTCATGCAATCCATAATTCATGCAGAGGTACAGTCCCAATTTATATGAAAATATGCCATAATGTCTTCAGTGCACAAGGGTCGGGGGTACTAGTGAGCTGTGCTCACTTTTTCGCTTGTTTTAATTATTTTTAATGATTTAATGATTTGTTTAACCCATTTATGGATGTACAGTGCCATGAAAAAGTATAAGCCCCCTTCCTGATTTCTTATTTTTTTGCATATTTGTCAAACTTAAACATTTCAGATCATCAAACAAGTTCTAATATTAGACAAAGATTACCCAAGTAAACACAAAATACAGTTTTTAAATGATGATTTCATTTATTAAGGGAAAAAAGCTATCCAAACCTACTTAAACAAATCAAGTGAAAATAAACATAAACCTGAACAGGCAGAAATCACAGATCATAACTGATTAAGGAATTTAATAAATTTCTTTGGGATGACTTTAGAGCAGGGGTTCCCGAACTTGGTCCTGGGGGGACCCACTGTGAATGCTGGTTTTCATTCCAACCACACTTACAATCCCAGAATTAACAATCTGTTCATTTTTTAATTAATTGCTTTTCAGGCCAGGGAGACATTAGACCCTCTAAAACTGCTTTGACACAGAAGCTATGCATTCCACGATGTTCATAAGCCCCGCGTTTATATTGTGCTAATTTTTGTGACATTCCTTGTAAGGAAGCCAAGCCAGGGTGGCAATAAGTTTTAAATGATAAAATTAAGGCTCTGCTGTATCAATAAGCTGCTAATTAAGCTTCTGAACACGTGTTGAGTTTCTTTCCAAATGGATGTCCTAAAACCAATCACAAAAAGAGCTCCAGACAGGTTTGACTGATCATAATTTGCTTTGTGCTTTAAATCTTAATTACCTGGTTATTTATAGTGACCACATGTCCACAGTTTCAACAATTAAAAGTCAATTGATTCCATAATTTCAAGAGTAACTATTTTCTTCTTTTTATGCAATAAAATAATTTGTTATGTATTTCAGTTTTAATGTATTGCTCTCTAGCTCTTCAGCAATCACTCGAATTGCTATCTTTGACAAAATGTGGCTTAAAAGTGTGAGTAATCCATGTGAGTGTAGTTACGCAGTTAAGAAAAATTAGCAACTCATTAAAATACTGAGATTGCGATTTTGGCTGGAACAAGAACCTGCAGACACAGTGGGTCCCTAGGACAGAGTTTGGGAACACCTGCATTAGAGTAGGTTGGGTAAATACATCTTTATAGGGATTCCATCTTTGTTAAATAAATTCTACCCAGTATTGAAAGGTCTCTTTGAAGCCATAGGTTTAATTTAGGTTTACATTCTTTTAGGTGTTTTCTGCATTTAATGTCAGACTTGGTTTTTGGTCCTTGGTACTGTGAAATCCCAAGTATTTGATTTCTGTTCATAGGAATATTTCAAATCTCTTTACATGTTGTGTTATGTATGGAAAATAATTCACACTTTTTTAAGTTAAATGTTAATCCTGATGGTTTAGAGATTTTTTTTTTCTATTGGAATTTGATGTTTGACCTTTAGAAAAACTGGGGTGTCATCTGCTAGCTGGGCTGATGATAATATCTGTGCCTAATACAGCGAATTTTTTAATATCATTACCATTTTTAAGGTTAGTTGCTAGCATTTCTGTGGCTAGTATAAACGGGTATGGTGAGATGGGATAAACTTGGGGGATTCCTACATTCAACTCAAACCTGGGAGTAGTACTGTGTGGTAGTATGACACATATTAATATTAATCAATAGTGATTTTGATAAATCTCTAAATTTATTTCCAAAGCCAAGAAGTTGAAGCACTGACAGGAGAAAAGGGTGCTCAAAAGCTTTGTAGAGATCTAAAAAAAGAGTAGAAATCTATCCTCTTCAGTTAGGCATCTGTGTTCAATAGTGTCCAGTACTAGTCTTATATTATTGTGGATTGAGCGTCCTCCTAAGAAACCAGATTGTGTTTCTGCAATAAGAGCTGGGATCCCTGTCTGAAGGCTAGAGGCAAAAATGTATGTTTACACTTTGTAGCCTGAGTTTCTGAGAGTGATTGGTCGTCTGTTTTCAATGAATCTCGGGTCCTTGTTGGGTTTTGGCATTGAAACTACAATCCCTTGCCTCATTGTGGGTGGGAGTATACAAGTTTCAAAGATTTCCATAAAAACTTGATGTATTAGTTTTCTGATATCTCCCCAGAAATGCCTGTAAAGGTCTCCTGTAAGACCATCTGAGCCCATGTGTAAGGGTCGTGCTTCGCGCAATGATGATGTGCATGGAGGACAAGAAGTTGAGGACTGGACTCAGGTGCAAGGATGGACTTGGTTGTATTTATTATGCCTTCTGCACAGCAGGGAGGCACACACGAAGCAATACAAAACAAAAAGGAAACAAGGTTCCTAAATAATGCTATTAGAAATTTAGTAATACAAACAGGGCTTTAGTTACAGCAACAATGTATTACTAAAATAGAAAAAGGAAATGGGAAACAAGGTTGCTTAAATATAAAGTTAGTGCTGATATCAACAATAAACATCACTAAGTTAAAGAGTTAGAATACATACATGTGATACGCGGAGAATAAGTCTGTACAAGAATAGCAATACAACACAGGCATGACAATGGAAATGAATAACAGATGCATGCGATGATTGCGGAGCTGAAGAATGCGGTCCGGGTCTTAAGAGCCATTATCTCTAAAGTTCAGGCAGGTGGTAATAGTCACCTTCTTCAATTTTGCTGAAACTTTGGTGGTTTTATGTCCCTACCCTAACTAGAAAATTCCCCAAATTTTTTGGCCCTACCTGCACCAGTTTGGGTTTTAGGGGTCAATCAAGTGCAAGCCGAAATAGGGCCTAAAATGCCAAATTACCAAAATTACATTTTTGGGTTGCTCTTATTCACCGCGCGAACTTTATCCCAAAGTAAATGTTGGAAAATTGAATTATAGGGGGGATGGTCAGTGGAAAGAGCGATTTTCGGCCTGGGATCTTCTTCGCGCAACATATAGGGGGCGCTCCAATATGGCCGCAATCCATTTTCGTCACTAGTTTGCACCCCTTATACTCTGTCGCGATCAGCGCCCCAGAACTTTTACAACTGCACCACATTGGTATGTAGTTAGACTATCCATTACAGGTGAGAAAAAGTTGGGATCATGTATGCGCACACCAATAGGTGGCGCCGAACATGGCGAAATGGTATAATTTGACGTAATTCAGCGCCACTTGTTGGTGTGTGCGGTCGACCTACAGGGCAAAGGTTAGTTGCATAATGAAGTTTGGAGTTCACCCTTTTAGTTTATGAAAGCTATTTCTTGGGAGAAGGACTACTGTCGATAATAGGTGGCGCTTTACTAACAGATGTACTGGTACACGTGTAAAGCAATATCCGCTCAAAATTGCTCACGATTGGTCAAGTTATGAAATGCGCAGCCATTAATCCAAGGATATGTTTTCATGAATTATGTCTTTAGCCTTTATCAATGAAATTCCAATGACAAAAATCATGGGATATTCTTTGTGGATGTCAATATAAGCTGCTATAGGCGCATTTCGATGGTGTGTCCCAGTAGAACAGGCCCTGTGATGGACTTAACCTTATTTCAGGTAATGATTATTGATTTTTCAATCATCTCTGCCATATGTGTGGTTTCATTAGTTACATCAATTATTGATTGAGGGCACCACTAGCACTTCCTGTTTACTGCACTGTTTCATACTATTGAAAAGCCACTTTTTCAATCTGAGGATTTATCCAGAATCATCCATCTATATGAACGCCCTTAAAGAGCCAGAACTGGCTTGGATGAATATACAAACATTCCCAATGTATACGAAACTGGCATTTTTTTTCACAAAACAACTTATTGTATAGTTACCGGCCCATTTTTATACAGGTGGATAGACTAGCATGCGGACTAGGCTTGGGCTCTTGTGTTCCATTTTATTGTATTTGTACCCATTTTTAAGTGGTTCAGAACAAAATTTAACAAAGGAACAACAATCTTGTATGCTCCATTCAACTCTTCATGTTCCACGGAAGTAGCATTTTAGCACCCCTTGTATTGACTTGCGCAGTCATGATCCCATTGTTCCCTTTGCAATAACTGCAAGTTTAAGGGTGAAGGACATCTCATACAAAAGTATTTCCTTAGGATTTTCACCGCACATTTCAGCTGGACCAATCATGAGCAATTTTGAGTGGATACTGCTTTACGCGTGTACCAGTACATCTGTTAGTAAAGCGCCACCTATTATGGACAGTAGTCCTTATCCCAAGAAATGGCTTTCATAAACTAAAAGGGTGACCTCTATACTCCATTATGCAACAAATCTTTGCCCTGTCAATCGACCGCGCTCGCCACCAGGTGGTGCTGAAATACGCCAAATTTTTGCATTTTGCCATGTTCGGCGCCACCTGTTGGTGTGCGCATACATCATCCCAACTTTTTCTCACCTCAAATAAATAGTCTAACTACATACCAGTGTGGCGCAGCTGTAAAACTTCTGGGGCAATGATCCCAGAAGATCCCAGGCCGAAAATCGATCTTTCCACTGACCATCCCCCCTATAATTCAATTTTCCAACTTTTACTTTGGGATAAAGTTCGCGCAGTGAATAATAGCAACCCAAAAATCAAATTTTGGTAATTTGGCATTTTAGGCCCTATTTCGGCTTGCACTTGATTGATCCCTAAAACCCAAACCAGTGCAGGTAGGGCCAAAAAATTTGGCGAGATTTCTAGTTAGGGTAGGGACATAAAACCACCAAAGTTTCAGCAAAATTGAAGAAGGTGACTTTCACCACCTGCCTGAACCTTACAGACAATGGCTCTTAATAGACCGGTGAGTCTTATGGCTGGAGGTGAGACCTTACACAGTGGCTTTGTTCAAATATAGTCCACTGATTACTGCATCAAGCTCTGAAATTGGAATTTGATTATCACATTTGCTTGAAGCTATTGTCCACTTTGGGAACCTATTTTCCTGCACGTCTTAAAAATTCATGACCATCATCTTTGGAAAACTTAGACCCATAGAGCTGGCTAAAACAAGTTAAGATTTCTGAGGAGATTAGTTTTTCAACAGCGCTTTCAGTATTATTAATTATTAAAGATGTTATGCTATTCCCTTTTTGTCTTCATTTTTCAAGTCCACAAAAATATGCTGAGTTTTTTTCCCCCTCCTCTATCCATTTAGCTTGAGATGTAATGAATTATGGAAGTCAAAAACTGCCAAAATAAAGAATAAATAAATGAATAAATTTATTTATATTGTCCTTTATTCATTAATTTTTATTTTATTTTGGCAGTTTGGGGCTTCCATACCTGCTGCTCAAAGCCCTGAATTAAATTAAATGCTCAAAAAGTTAATGTCTTCTAAAGACCAGTATGGTGTGAATCCGTAATGATGATTCATCCAGCGGCGATATTGAGAATAAAACAATTTAAATTTTCTTCTTACGAGGAAGATGATAACTCGCAAATTTTCATTGCAACCAATAATCAATACTCGAAATGGCCAATACGACTCCAAACTTTTATGGGTCCTCCATTAAAGGCTAGAGTTTGCAGAAAAATCCGTGAAGATGCAATAAAAGACAAAGATCAAAATGGAAAAAATAGGCTTTTTTTTTTTTAGATGGATCTCTTTTTTTTGCAATATATATTGGCGTCCATCTTTTATGGTATTCGAGTGTTACTTTTCACAAACTTTTTGACTTGCAGGAATTACAGGCCCTAAAACATTCAATTGTCTGCGTTTGCACATTGCAAGGTACCAATTTGATAGCCATTTATTTAATCTATCCAACATGGAATCTCTACCTATTCAGATCTCTTGTACTGGTATACATGCATTGTTGTATGCAAGTGCCATTTTTCACAAACTTTTTCAATTTTTACCATTACAGGCCCTCATACATGGCCCCCTTTTAGTTGTCTCCAGTTGCAAAGTTCCAGCTTTAATGGCTGTTTATTTGATGATTCACCCGTGGATTCTCTCTTTATTCAATATGCTGTAGCGTATGCAGTATGGTTTGGGACCACTAATTTCTACAAACATTTGAATTACAGACGTAATTTGGTTCCCACTTGAATTTTCTCCCTTTTTGTCCACCTCAAAATACGAATTTTGATGGCAATTCCTGTGTTAATTCCAGAGTACTACCTGCCTTTTTTTCTTTTCTTTTTCTTTTTTTTTTGGCTTAATAGTGAAACACTGGTACTGTGACATGCAACTGTTAGTGATCTGGAGTAACAGCACTTCACCAAAAACTCACATTTCGATCTGCACAAAGAGCCAACTATTTAGTGAAAAAAGAAATTAAAATAATTTTACGTTGTAAAACCAAACTAAAAAGGGCTAAATTTTCTGAAGAAAATTTGTGTGCTTGCTTCAGCTTGAATAGTTGAATGCCCCTCCCCCCTCGCCACCTCGCAGAAAAATCACATTTATGAACATTTTCTCTACTTCCTCGAGGGTGGATGAAATGACATCAAGAGAACAGAATTTGCAATTGGCCATTCTGCTGCTTGTGGTTAACGTTAGTTACTATGTGTTGCCAACTTTACCTAGCTAGCTAGTATCCAAGCCTAATTTGTTGTCCATAAACGCTCAATATATTGTGTAATTAAGGGTGGATAATCCAGTAAAATGCTTTACTGTACGTGCTAATAAGATTCAGATATGCTGACATAATACAATGTAATTATTTAAGGTTGCTGTCACACTATGGACTCGGGCACGGATCCGAATACACTTGACCCCAAAGTCCAGTTAATTTGCTAAGTGTGAACACAACATGCGAAGTCGCTGTGCTGACATTAATGCGTTGCACACAGGTACGTGAGCTCCCCATTTCAAAATTACCTCCACCATCTCAGGTAAAAGGAGGTTATGTTTTCAGTCCCGTTAATTGGAAAATGTTATGATTTTCTGTACTCAGCTAGTATTAAGTGCTGCTGTGGAGAGCTGTGGATGTAGAAACGTGACATGCGGAGTTGCTGTACTGATATTAATGTGTTGTACGCAGAATAAAAATCTGTTGGCTGGCAAGAGAGGAGTGGTCTTCGCCTTATTATTCATTACACACAACACAATGCTGAACTATAAGACCGGCTATATAAGGATATCAAATCGTGTATCTCTTATAAGGAAAGACATTGCTTTTCATATTCACCATGCTATTAGTGTGTTTTTCAGTATGTACAAAGTTTTATTACCATAAAAAAAAAAAAATTCAGGGGTCTCTTAACCTCTCATCTCAATACATCTGAACGAAAATGGTTTTCTAGAGTCCTGACAATGGAAAATCTCTCTCCCTCCTCTCTCTTAACATTATGGTTATTTTAAACTTAATACATTTTGGGACTGGGTGAGGATGGATAAATGTCGGCTTGGAAGCAGTAGTTAAAGCAAATCTGCCTTTTTAAGCTTGTACTGGTAACCATGGTAACTGATACAGTTGTGAGGTTATCAAAATAAAATACATGTATGGACAATAGGCTATACTCTTGGGAACATACTAAAGGCAGTCTACAAGCCAAGGACAGGACAGGACACTAGGACAGGTGACGAATGGAGTAGGTGGCTTAGTGCTAGCAGGTACCATTACATGCACAATATGAGTATACTTATGAAGCAAAGAAGAAATAAAACGCAGTGCTTACACATGTACAGTTAAAGCTGAAGTACAATGGAAGCCGGTAGGTGAAAAACATGCCTGCCAAACATATGGCAGGAGTGGAAAAAAATAGTGCCCGCTGGAGAATTGGCGGTGATTGATAGTGCCTGCGCAATTTTCTCCTGGCATGCACTGCAGGTTGCTAGGGCATGCGCAGCATGTGCATTCGCAATATTAATATTCTAAACCTCCTCAATAATAAAACCGCCAAAATATATTGGCGCCTCCCTTTAAAATAGGTGCGTACTGCAACACGCTGTATCGGAAGTTTGACATATGCAAGTGTACTCAGGTACAGTACGATATTGCTAGTGTGAAAGCTGACCAGCGGGGGGAGACGGGAGGGTGGGACAATCATACTGTGGCTTAGTACGGAACAATCGTGCCTAGTGTAAAAGTGCCCAAACGGTGAAGCCCCACTACACACGGGAAATCTCCGCACTCATCCGCATCCAATTCATTTTCGGTGGCATGCGTGTGTTTTGATGCGCTAGGCATTCTGGGATACCATCCAATGCGAGCCGGCTCCGGTGCAGGAAAGTGGGAGGGACGAAGATGAAATTTTCAAACCGAACTGAAATGAATACAGTGCCCGTAATGCGGGAACTAGTCTCCTTCGCCTGAAAACAAGCGGGGGAACTTTTTATCAGGGATCAACAACAAGCAGAAACTGTTAGTGACTAGCCAGTTGGCTATCTTATATCAGTTTTAAACGGTATAAAAGGAATCGTTCCTGTGGAAAAGTTTAGCCGTAGTGAAGTAGAAACAAATCTCTATTTCACTTATGTCCTAATTGTACAGCGATGTAACCTCAGAATTTAACATGGCGAGTGACATTAGCTTTGTGGCTCACTATCGTAAACGGGGATTTACAACAATATGAATTTATCTTTTCAGGGTATCTCACTTAATCTAACTATGTCAGGCCTTCACAGTCTACATTATAGGCTACTGTTAAACCCATCAACTCTGTATTTATAGCAACAGCATGGTAATCAAAATCCAGCGGGAATCGATTCTATTTGATGACATATCGTCTGATACGCCCACAAGCCAGCAGGCCAGCATAAAGTCCGGATGTCATCCGCACCGCCCTGCTGAGTTGCTCGTTTATGGGCGTTCATGCCGTAAAAAATGAATGGGATGCGGACGAGTGCGGGGATTTCCCGTGTGGAGTGGGGCTGAGGTGGACTCGGGTAAGTGCCATCCGTACTCTTACCAAATGTGAAAGCAACCGTACCTGAGCACGGAAGATTACTGTTATGCGTTACAGCAACGAACGCAGCGGCGAAAGGATCCCTCCATTCAAACAAAGAAATCCAATACTTGCTCGAAATTTAAGCAGATAAAAACATTCAATAACAACTGGATACTAACACGCAAAACCCGGAGATTTATGGTATAATTTGAGAGTAGTTACATATGTTATTACAGAACAATACAACAGTGCCGAGACAAACTAAAGAAAATGCGGCTGCGATATTTCAAAGTGCGGGACATGATGCGAAAGTCTCGCAGCTCAAGTTATGAGAGAGATACATTTTCGTGCTATGAGGCAGTGGACAGCATAATCCTCCAAAAATGCAAGGGCGAAAGAATTCTGTATTCAAGATCCACCAGTATCCAATATTAACAGTTCTTTTTCGGCTTTCGTTGATGTTTGGGTACCCAGGATGTGCAAAAACATCGAGCATCCAGTCAAGGAAATTTAGAGTTTCATTTCTTGTGCTGCTTACATGGTAATCCATGTTACTGATGACTCACCGAGTTGCTACTGCACACGCAGCATATGCATTCGCAATATTAATATTCCAAACCCCCTTGTCACTAATAAAACCCCACTAAATGTATTGGCGCCACCCTTAAAAATCGTACTGGCAAATAAAAAGCTGAAAAAAGTGGAGGTTGGATACGTAATTCTTTCCACGCAAGGGTTTGCTTCTTCTTTCCATACATTCCCCAATTTAAAACCACTCAGGTGCATACTGCAACGTGCTGATATCGGAATTTTGACATATGCAAGTATACGCGGGTACGGTACGATATTACTCGTGCGAAAGCTCACCAGCGGGAGGAGAGGGAATCGGGGACAATCTTACCGAGCGTGAAAGCGCCCCTACGAGTCTACTCCACTTCAAAACAGCTGTTTTTTTTTTTTTTTTTTTTTAAAGTCATTTGGAGTCAATGAAGTTGACGCATCTCTGTGGCTCTGTGTGTATCTAGGTCAATGCACTGCATGCAGAGCAAGCATGGCAGGCCATATTGGCAGACTGCTGCAGCTGTTGCTGCTTATAGCTCATTGTCTCTGTTTCCGCCAGTCCCGAGCTGTGCAACGCTGACCTGGGCCTCGTTTCCCAATAACGATTGGTTGCAGAGCTCTAAGAGGGTTTGCTACGAGAGATCTTTTGAAAGTCCCTTGTTTTTAACGTGCATTTCCCGAAGCAGCTCTTGCGCAGGAATGCGTGCACGAATGTTGAGTACTTCGTAACTTTGCTTTGCGCTGTCCACTTCAGTGGTGGTGAGATTTATTGATTAAATTAATTGATTATAGGCCACAGTCACCGATTTAAATGTAGGCCTGTGTAAGCTATGTCATGTAGTCAATAAATATACATAAAGAAGTAAGAATAAATTAAACATACACCGTGGAAGCACAGTAGACTATACATAGTAAAGTAATTGTTACGTGCCAGTGACGGCTGCTTGGCTGAAATTAAAGGACAAAAAATTTTTTAATTGTAACAGTCTTGACCTGTTCCCAATCATCCTCTTTGATCAAATTTTTTTTCAATGATAGGAGTAATCTGTCGGCAGTTAAATACACAGCTTCCATCTGAATACATTCTGCGGCTGGTAAATAGTACAACTCAGGCAAAAAAAAAAAAAAGAAATGTTTTATGCACTTTACGAAAAAGATGAACAACTCGTTTAACTACCCCGCTTGCTTCTGTAACAGAAAACACGGAGATTCGCAACAAGAATCCACAACTCAATACGACTGAAATGCAACTTAGCCTCGATATAATTTATTTTATTTTTCATTTTACCTTAACGAGGATAACTGGCCAGTGCTGATGTAGAATTAATTAAAATTATGAGAACTTGGAAGACGTAAAACGAATGATTGTTAACATGTCAAAAACAGTCATTTGTTTAAAGGTATGTTTTCTCATTCTCCTCAGGTCGCCGGTGCGTTTTGACTTGTCCATTGCACTTTTGCCCTTGTCCATATGCTAAAAATGAGAAGCCAGTGTAAAGTATTTTGTGAGTTATCGCGCTAACGGCTAAAATCTGCGGATGCTGTGGCGGGTGGGGCGAAACCATGATATCCCCGAAACTCACATTTCGGGCATATAATAAAGCCATCATTTGGGAAGACAATGCGAAGAAAATGACCGCAACAAGGGGTGTGAAACGTAATGGTCAAGAGACGGCGAGAATCCATTTTCTCTGCTTTTCCTTGGGGACAGTCGGTACTCACTTTGGCCATACCTCTTTACTCTCTGGTGGAAAATCTCACAACTACTAGTGAGCTGGAAAGATGGAAATTGCACTTCAGGTGTGTGCCCAAGTTCTGTGGCCTACACTTCTCTCCATCAAAGTGCTGTGCAGTCATCCCTCTGCCAGCTACTGTATGCTAGACAACATCGCTGTCCGGACAAAAGCCCCCATACGTGACCAGGAGAAGGAGGCTGGTAACAGATTGGCAGGCGTGAATCAGCAAAGAGATGCGGAGCATATGGCTAGTTTCGGGGCACATTAAGAAGTTATTGGACATTTTTTGAATACGCCACTTTATTTCCCTCTCGTGATCAGCGCTTCACCTGTATTAGCCACCACAGCGACACGTTTGCGTTTTCTTCATTTTCCTTTTCACGATTCTTCTAGTATAATTCTAGTATTTTAATTTGCTGAAATATGTATATAGGCTGTATCTTTTTTTGTTAAAACATCTAATTTCTTTTAGTCTTTATTTGTTAATGTAATTGTATCTCCCCGACCCGATAGTCGTGAGATACTATAGTTTAGTTCCGGGGCCACCGCCGCGCCCGCAGAGATTTTCTGTTCCAGGCTCTGGAAGCCACAATTATTACAGGAATGTTTTTTAATTTTGCACTGGCGAAGATATTTATTTGATAATGCTCAAGACCAATTTTCGGCAATTTTGGACGTCCAATATGGCTGCCGGCGGCCATTTTGTCTGAAATTTGGGGATCGGGGAGTTATGCGACTCGGTCCCTGTGGCGACCGAGTTATCTAGTTATTATTAATGGTATAATGTCTTTAATTGTTGTTCACTTTTGGTGAATGTATAATAAAAAAAAATTGACATTCAAGTTCCATGAATCACCACTTTCATTAACGAACAGCATCAGTTGTAGTGATTAAATACGATAATATTAAAAGAACATGCACACTGAGAAAAATTATAATAATTCACGATGACTCCTGCAGGTCTTAAGACGCATGTAGTTTTCTGAAGTGGTCTTCAGCCCTAGTAGATCTACGAAGATTTCTGAGTGCGTCTTAAGTTACGATGGTTTTGGGAGACACTCCATAAACGTAAAATGCGTCGTAAGAGGGATTCTACGATCATCATTGCCTTAAGATGCTTTTGGGAAACGAGGCCCTGGCTAAGAAGTGAAATGATACTATTCGTGGCTCACTGTTCATTTCTGTGCACCGTGTGTTTGCTAGCTACCTAGCTAATAATAGCAAGCTGTAAGATTTGGTGAACACGTTGTGATATTATTCACGGCTCCCTATTTATTTCTGTGCTATTATTAGCTAGTGAGCTAGTGAACACATAGTGCACAGAAGGTGTTTGAAACGGGTTGAACTTGAGCATTGAAATTGCCATTGCAGCAGACGACATAATCAATAGCTAGCTAACACCCCGTTTACACCGGGCTTACGATCCAGTTGCGACCGAAAAATGGCCTCCGCTCGCCCTCACTTGCACTGGGGTTGCAAGCTGGTTGCTATGCGGTCTCCATGGTCTCCAAAACCATCTCTCTTGGTCTCCATCACTCTCCATTGGTCTCATGGAGGTTTGTGAGTGTATGGAACTGCTCAAAACACTCACAAAGGTTGTGCGACCAGTGAAAAACACAAGAGGGTATCCTAATCGGTCGAAATAAGCTCTCACAAGTCTCAACTCGCTCTCAACTCCGTATCACAGGTCGTAATAGACTCGCAAGTGGCTCAGCATGCGGTTGCATCAATGATCGCAAATTTTTAGGAATTTTTCACTCGCAAACTATTGCGAGCCTATTACAACCCCATAACGACTGACAAACGTACACGTTTTAAATGCGACGGAATTTGTGACCGCGTGTGCGATTAAAGGGATGGAAATCCGACCAATGGCGAGGCTTCCCGTGACCGGTGGTGACACAACTTACGACCACACATTGTCTATATAAACACAGGGCCACCGCTTTCTCCATCACTTGCCGACACGCTTTCTACGAGTGTACGCGACAAGTACGAGTATTGCGACCGCATCATGGATCATTTTTAGTTTTCAGTCATGATTCGGTCGCAATTGAGGTTTGGTGTAACTGCAAATAAGCGATCAAAGTAGGGAACGGCCGCGACTTGTGTGAGTGACAAATTTCACGATCACGCTGGTCGTATCAGGGTCCCGGTTAGGTGTAAACAGGCCATAACGTTAACCATTAAACTACTCAATGAGTATGGGAAAGTTGCGTCTGCTGGCTTAGCAAGGACGGCAGTGGCGGTCTTAAAAATTTAATATCAGTGGCTAGCATGGGCGTTGTAGCAACCGTTACCTGCTATTCAATTTACTGGTAATGGCTGCACTATTCTCCAAAACTGAACTCACTTTGTTCCTCCTCTTCTCTTGATTTGGCAGTCTCTACGCAGGGAAGGTGTATTGCGGAATCCCCTGTGCGGAATCTACTGAATCAGCACAAAAATGGCTTGATTTAATAGGACCCCAAAAAATGACATTTGAAATTAAATATTTCAAGAACTAAGAAAAAATTCAAAAATCTGTTCAGATGCAACTTAATTCAACAAGCTGAATTTTTTTTAAGTTTGAACGGTATCAATTGCTTAAACGGTGTAGGAGGAGTTGATTGGCCAAATTTAGGCGGAAGAAGAAGATGAAGTAAGAGAATGGAGCGTGCTGCGTCACTGAAGCAAGCACATAATTATGGAATTTGTTTACGGATTCTTTTCTGAACAAAATACACACACACTTTCGTTGAATAAGCCAAAGGTTTAGCGGTGATAGTTTGACCTTCGTTTGTCGAACTAGTGATAGCTTGACTGCTGTTCTGCACTTGTATTGAGGAATCCTGGAACATGGCGGGCCTTCAGGCAGCTTAGGTGACAATTCACCCAAGTTAGAATGGAGGCCACTATGTTCTGCGAAGCAGGGATCTGACACCCCCCCTACAGGTTGAGATAGGCCACTGCTGTGGTGCTGTGTGACCTCACCATAATGCGTCTCCCTTTCAGCTGCTGGGTGAAATGGTACTACAACTTTTACACTGCAGTTTGGTCCAGCAGATTGATGTGGGGCGAGGGGCCCAGTCACGTGCCCCCCTCAGAGGCAGGGCCACAAGTCCCACCACACCTGGTCAAGGATGCATCTGCGAATATGTGGAAATTATGAGGAACACATCCCAGCAGTGCCCCCTCATGGAGACGGCGCGGTGAATTCCGGAATGCTACTTCCCGACGTACCTCAATGTGAATGTAAAGTTTGCGCTGTTTGTCCCCCTTTGGATCCAGTCAAAGTTGTAAGACCTGGGCTGAAAATTGCTCATGTGCTGCAGCCCCAGGCGAAGCACAGAATGAGCCAATTCCATCATTCCAAGGAGCAACGTGACCGTCCTCACCAGCACTGAGACTGTGGTCACACCTCTTAGGTCAGCTGCAGAATCTCATCTACACGCTTGCCTGACAGCCGAGCGGTCATGGTTTGGGAGTACAACAGCAGCCCCAGATATCCAACTCTTGGCTGGGCTGCAGGGTGCTTTTGCTAGTGTTGATGGCAAAGCCTGGCTGTGTGACAGGCCGAATGACCAACGCAGTATGGGCTACTGCTTCCTGTTTGGAGGGTGGCGAGAATCAGCCAGTTGTCCAAGCTGGTCAGATTTCCTGGACCGTATACTCTTTCCTATTGGGCATCCACTAAGCTAAACCATAAACTTTGCCCGTGGGGAGAATGCTGTAGTATTCTGCATACTGCATACTGCACAGGTCCCATTTGAGTATCTTTTTTTCTGACTTTTCTCGTGTTAAAACCCAGTGTGTACCCTTTCCGCAAAGTTCTGTATAACCAAGCCGGAGGAGGGGCGCTTGACTGCGCCCATGTCTGATAGCGGTCTGTGCCGGGCTGGCGCCAGAACTGAAAATTAGGGGGCACAGATCCATCCCTTTAAAACAATTATTAGTCCTGTCTTGAGCTCATTTATTTTCTAAAATTTTAATACATTCACTTCGAAAACACTCCCCACTGTCAGGCGTTGCTAGTTCTCCCCATTAAGGTAGGACGACAATCATTTGTTTGGTGCATTTAAATCGGCGTCATTCAAAATTGCATACCCGTCAAGTCTCATGCTTTTTTAGTGGCCTATCACGTTCTCACGCTGCAGTCAGCAGTCTTAAACTTAATAACAAAAGTGATTATTGATAATCTTCATTTGGCAAACACAATTATACAACCCCAATTCCGAAATAGTTGGAACAAAGTGTAAATTGTGAATAAAATCAAAATGCAACGACTTTCAAATCACCCCAGCCAGTATTTTATTCACAATAGAACAGAGATAACATAGCAAATGCTGTAACTGAAAAATTTTACAATTTTATTCACAAAATGAGCTAATTTCAAATTTGATGGCTGCTACAAGTCTCAAAAAAGTTGGGACAGGGGCCTGTTTACCATGGCCCACAGAACACGGTGGCGCTTCTGGATCATGCTCAACAATGGCTTACTTTTTGCATGATTGAGTTTTAGGTGGCATCTGTGGATGGCATGGCGGACTGTGTTTACTGACAGTGGTTTCTTGAAGTATTCCTGGGCCCATTTAATAATGTCAATGACAGAATCATGCCGGTGAGTGATGCAGTGGCGTCTGAGGGCCCGAAGATCATGGGAATCCAGTAAAGGTCTTTGGCCCTTTGTCCCTTACGCACTGAAATTTTTCCAGTTTCTCTGAATATTTTGATGATGTTATGCATTGTCGATGATGAGACCTTCAAAGCCTTTGCAATTTGATGTTGAGGAACATTGTTTTTAAAGTATTCCACAATCTTTTTATGCAAGCCTTCACAGGTCGGAGAGCCTCTGGCCATCTTTACTTCTGAGAAACTCAGCCTCTTTAAGACATCCCTTTTATAGCCAATCATGTTACACACCTGATGCCAGTTAACTTCATTACTTGCTAAATGTTCTTTCAGCTGATTCTCTTACATATTAATTGATTTTTCATCCCTTTTTTGCCTGTGTCCCAACTTTTTTGAGACCTGTTGCAGCCATCAAATTTGAAATAAGCGCATTTTGTGGATTAAATTGTAAAAATTCTCAGTTTCAACATTTGCTATGTTATCTCTGTTCTATTGTGAATAAAATACTGGCTGGTGTGATTTGAAAGTCATTGCATTTTGATTTTATTCACAATTTACAATTTGTCCCAACTATTTTGGAATTGTAAAAAACCACATACAAAATATTTGAGATACAGATATCTTATTGATGCTGTAAATTAAAAGGAAAAAAGGCTGTCTAGTAAAAGATGGGGAGGACTAGTAAACCTGGGTCATTACTAGTCCAGATGTCTAGTGAAAAAAAAATTGAATTTCTATTCCTGATATACAAAAAAGTGTGGTACATTTATGTCTAAGTAATGCTGTTTTCATATTTTGAACACATGTATTGGCACCGTGAGTTCCTACAGTGCTCTTTATTATAGATTATGGCCATTTTTATTTTAATATTTAAATGTTCGTCTTGGTTCATAATAATTACCAGTATTAATTTCTTTTGCAATAAATATATTCTATGATAAAAATCAGTCCTGAATATTCACTCATTCACAGCCTGAGCCAGGTGAGTGGCTTAGTTAGAACCAACTAAAACGTAGTAATTCCTATTCAGTTACTGAGTTACTACATGTTAGCTGTAAGTGGGTCCCAGTTGGTAAGTTCAGGTAGATTTAATACTGCAATGCCACTGTAACTCAATTGCCTTGGTCTTCATTAGGTTATGTTGATTAGTGTTAGTACTGTTAGCTAAGTGTTCTCAGAGATGAAAATAAAAAGTTAAAATGCAGATTCAGACGTTTTTGTTAAGTTTTATTTTTGCTACACAGTTCTGAAAAATGCTACATAATGCTACAGACTTCTAGAGACTGCATAGCGTTTTCGCTACGCGGTTATTTTTGCTTAATGCCAGCCCTGTCTACCATTGTATGGATGTCAGGACCAAAGTGGGAATCTTTTAAAATCAGACCATTGATTAACCCTGTAAGTGCTTAAAGGGGCAAAAAGCAAAATCGTTTCACCGCTAGGTTTACTGTTGTGCACTGCCTGTAGACCAAAACAAAGAGTGTCGCCTCGTTTGCAAACGACTATCTGCAAAGTGCAAACACACCGAGCGAAACAACATCACCATTTTGTGGAACGTGTCGAGTGACGAAGTAAGTAACTTATAACGTTATAATGCCGCAATACAGAGAACTCCTTTTTGGCTAGTTTTCTATGCTGTTTTGTCGGTAAATTAATCATTATGCCAATAATTTAGTGTGTCACCATTGGCATCAAATATGTCTGTTCGCCGCTAATGGTGTTAGCAGACAGTTTAGTTAGTACTGTATTGACAATATGACGGCAGTAAATAGCTTTCCTGCAAATACAGTCCAAGTTAGCCGAATCCTGGTCGTCTTCAGTTGAACGTTTCGTTCCGCTCTCCGCCATTTCTCTTTGAAAATACGCACTGCCACCGCTGCCACTGCTCACTGGCTGTAGCCTTTTATAGGGAGGGAGGCCCAAAGGCTCTGAGAGGAGGGAGGAGGCGGCAATTCACATGAATGTACATGAACGCGCAGCTGGACCGGCTTGTAAACAAGGGGCTGGAGATCAACACAGAGAGCAGGTGCGTGACGTCATGCTATACTCCAGATGAAATTACACCTCTCGTTCTTCACATAGCGATTTTTTAATTCCTTCAATCTAGAAATGATGCATTTCCGCTTATAGCCCCTTTAATTATTTATTATAAAATACCAACACACTGCTCAAAATATTTCCTACATGGGACACTTCAGCGCTGAATTGATCAGATTAGAATTTTTCGCTTTTCAAAGCCATGAAAGTCAGCTTCATTTTTGCTATGACTTTCAGCAAACAACGTATCTAGATTTTCAGCATTTTCATCGTTAAACTCTGCCATCACTTGACAAGTTCTCGAACGCCCGCATTTTGATACAACACATGTTCAAAATCCACAAAACAAGAATATCGTAATGATTCATTCATCAGATGACTATGCAGTTCAAAGAAATTGTTACAATGCACACTCCACAGGGCCCTAAGTACCCAATCCTTATAGTGGCTGTGTAAATACTAAAATCTGATCGGTGTGGTGAAACACACCTGCCCCCCAAAACGTCTGTTGCTGCGACTAGCAGTTGTGGCTGGAAACTTCCTTGCGGCAATAGCCATGATCAACAACCGTTATGATTATTGTTATTTAGGCTATAGCTGCAACTAGTGCTCAAAGGGTTAAGAGGTGCTTCTAGCAGTCTTTCAAGGAGAATAGACCCATCCATATATTCCTATACCAAACCTGGGAGGGACACATGTTCCTTCTGCCATCCCTGGCGAACGCCAGGAAAATAAGGAGCATGACTGCCACCGTCATCTTGACCTCCAAGACTTCCTCTGCTTTCCGCTCGGTTCTGTGGTGCATAAGGCAATCTAGCACACCTTCGAGGAAGGCCATGCTGTTAGTGTTTACCACTTTAGCCAAAGGATATAGAGAATGTAAACTGGTTTTCCAACCACCAACACGCACCATAGAAGAAAAGATATGCTTCTTCTATGATGTTTATCGGTGGTTGGCAACCTGCTAATGTTCTTCATATCCTTCTGCTAAAATGCAAAAATGGCACTTTGAATCCTCGAATTTCCATAGAAAAGTCCTAATTATTAAGGCATTATGCCCTAATAACTGAAATATATACAGTAAATACAATGCAAAATGATGACGGATAAGCAACGATGCAGATTTTGACTTGCAGTTGAGCGGATTCACTTCGTTTGATTTCTTGTTCGGCTGAACAGTTTTCAAAGTTCTGAGCACGCGCAGTCATCGTGACACAGCTTCTTTAATTCTCATCGTTCCTGAAATTGTTTAGATCGATATTTCTGATCAAGCGATTTAAGATGAAAGATCGGGTTACTAATACCAATAGCAACTCCTTAAGGGGAGGAGAAACCCAAAAATCACTTCAATCTGCTCAAGAACAGGACAATCAATCAGAGGGAGCAGGAGGGAGAAGTTTATGCTTCAGGGGCATTTTAATGTTCTAAGTTGACTGTTACAATGATTTGTTGGTGTACTTCGACTTTAACCTGGATTTTCTCAAAACCTGATTTTTGCCCCGATTGCTATTATTTAAGGCACTATATCTCACTTATTTGTGGAGCTTTTCTCATGAAATTTTGACAGAAGTCTGTGTACATATCAGGAAGTCTACTGAACTAAAAGTTTTGGTTTAGCACTTTGGGTCTGTGAGTTATGGTGATTTATATTTCATATCAAGGGGGCGAAAAATGGCAAAATCCTCTTTTACCCCACTAAATCTCTAGTATTATGTGTAAATGCTTTATTCTAGTTCAGAAGAAGGTGTAAACATAACTAAATCTAATTTAAAAAAAAAAAAAAAAACCTGATTCAAATATCTTGCTTCAGTCCTGAGATATAAGGCAAAGAAATAATGGTGAAATTGGGGTGGCGGCCATCTTGAATCACGTGACCTAATTATGCAAATTAGGTCAAATTCATATTTTGTGTATTTCAGGTCATATACTGTCAATACACCAAGTATGAATGATTTCTATTCAAAAATGACCATTTTTTTTTTTCCAAAAGGTTTCTCCTCCCCTTTGCTGGTGCAGTGCGCAGTGGATGATTCGTGCAAGATGTACGGCGTCGCAAATCTTACTCGCAAGTAGACACGTTTTCTGGTTCGGTGTAACACCAATAACAGAGCAATGGAAAGGCAGAGGGTGGGGTTTGCATAGTAAATTAAGTGACGTTTTACCAGTTTCCGCAGCAACTTGCCTTTATATTCCAAATTGGGTCGCATATTAGGCGCGGGATGAAAATGTAGTTGTTCAGTGTGGTGGTCTGGCGATAATGTTTACGTGAAATATGAAAAATCCATGATTAAACTTACCGCTACGTTTGAGAGGTTTAGGGAATTATTGGGTGAGTGGTCGATCATGCTTCGTTCGGGTAGTGTGTAACCTTAACAGCCAGGGGCGTGTTATTTCTAGTCCCGTGTCCTGCATCGTGTATCGACGAGTTACTTTGTCTAGTTGCTTCACTTGCCAGCTGGCAGAATACTGACGACACGGGATCGATCCGATTTGAATAAGATATTCATGAAGGTGGTCCACGGAGATTAGCTGGATATCTACAGTTGTTGTGAGTTATTCAGCCCTTATCATTTAAGCAAGTGATATAATGTATTTGGTTGCAAGTCGGTTTGACGTAGCTAATGTTGATGCAAAGCTCATCTATGGCTGGTCCTCAAGCTGTCTGATTGTAGCTAGCTAGTTAGCTAACGTTAGGTTAGCTCACATTATCCGGTAACGTTTGCTAATTCTACTTAGAATGCTGTCTGTTAGCTATCATTGTTGTGCTGGTGATTTAGCTAGTTTGCGCGCTAAGCAAACTAGCTTTTTTGTTTAACTCGAGTGTGGAAATTGCTCGTTAGATTAGCCTTGCATGTTGGCTAACAGATGTCGGGGAAACATTGCGACTCTTGTTCGTGTGAAGTAACGTTTCTTAACGTTAGCAACTGGTCTTATCGGTCTGTTTTGTTGTCCGATATCAGTCATTTAACGATGGCAGTTAGTTATTTTGGTAACCTAATGCTCTCTTATTTAGATAATTGTCACCTGGGTAGGTAGCTATTGTTTGTATGCTTAGTCCGTTTACAATGCTAGCAAATAAGGTTATGGAGGAGGATATCCGTAGAACTGTCGTGCGAATTAGCAGAGCTGCCCACACGACTATAGTGTTATAGACAAAATCTGCCCGACTGTCGTGCCGATGAATAGATTTGTCTGCCCGATTAGAACTAGAGCAGTACATTGGTGGTTCATGTTTATAATCACACAAACGCACACATTTATTATATTTAGCACGACTGACTTAGCAGAGCTGCTCACACGACGGTAGTGTGAAAGACAACTATGACCGACCATCGTGCCGAGAAATGGATTTTTCCGCCCTTAGTCACTCTCTAAGGTTAACGGCTGTGAACGTAAATGTAGCTAGCCATGATTGCCCTGGAAACCGGATTATTTTTCATAACCAAGTTGGGGGGGAAATTTTCAGTTATGTACAATCTGATTGGTTTACAATTCCAGTTGGGTACAATCTGATGGGCTGAAGTGTGGCTCGGAGCGGAAGCGGTACCAGAATTTGGGTAGGAAAAATAAGCACGCGTCCCGGAAGTTACTACTGTAACAACCCAGCAAACATGAGACGTCTGCCCGACTTGCAGATGACGAATATTAACGCGATATAGACATGATCTGCACGTCGGGCAGACGTCTCATGTTTGCTGGGAATGGCCAGGCTAAACGGTGGTAATGATGCTAGAATTTAATGTAATCCGATTTGGTGGCTAGCTGGCTAGCCAGCCAGCAAGATAACATTTAGCGAGTTTTGTAGTGTACAGTTGTTAGACCTTACGTTCAGTTTGGGTTGAATAGTTAGCTACTTGTCCGCTGTTGTGTGGTTAATTGCATGTGGCTACCCTGACTTCATTGGTCTACTTTCACAGCGACTGAGAGAGCGAAGGGTCAAGCAAGTTAGTGGTTGACTGAAATTGATAGAACATTTGCGTTTTCTTGTGGTCCAGACGTGCTAAAGTATTATGTTACTAAAAGTAAATGTGTGTCACTGTATTAGACCATAAGAAAACAGTACTCCTGATGTTGCATTCTGAAGTTGTGTTTCTGTTGGAGGTTAAAAATTGTTCAGACATTTCAATTTGAAACTGAGGAGTTCGAATTTGGCTGGTCAAGGGAGTCTTTGCTTCGTGAGACGGGCTGAATGGGGGGGCTACTGGAGTTATCCATTTTAAGGCCCAGAAATTCTAATGCTGTACTGTGAACTCAAATGTTTCAAATTTACGATGTTGAAAGACATGCCCTGATAACATTAATCTCCATACATTCATCTCCTTCATCCTCAGCTTGGCATCCTCTAAAGGGAGGTGCAGCTTGTTTGAGTGGAGCACACCTGGACACGACGTCATGATTAGCAAGGCTAAAGTTGCGAGCCACAGGAGGCTTTCCACCTATGTGGTGGACAACATGAAGACATCAAAGCCAGAGTCAGAGAGGGACTCTGGTTTCTCAGGTCTGCACACCCTCCCCCATCATTCGCTGCTCAGCACAGCTGAGAAATGGGGTTTGCTACTGCAGATTGCAGAACTAGGTCACCATTTCCTTTGCTTTACTGTACCATATATCATTGCTGAATACCCTGTTTTCATGGTCTGGATTTGGCATGCATCCCCTGGTTACTTTGTATCAAGTCTTTGCAAGGCTCAAAATGAATGATTAAGTGATTTTATATTCTTTTCATTTATAATGTTCTCTTTAAGGAATCACCTCTTTTCCCACATAAAGTGTGTAGAGCCCCAGTAGAAATAAGGTCCACTAAGTATTCTTCCTCTTATATTGTTATAATTCTGCCAAATACCTTGACTTGTTTCAAGTTGTGTCAGTATGTTTAAACAGTAGTTTTTGGTCCATGAAGGGTACAATTCAATGATGATTAGGGTGACAAGTACTTTGGGCCAGTACCCACTCTTGCAGTCTTTTGGTTTTGAGTGTGCATTCATGCACCACTGAGTATGTGTGGAAGCCCACTCATTTCTGAAAATTCCCAAGCTCTGGTGCATTTAATCCACACTTTATTAACCCTTTTCCTGATACTTTATTAACCCCTTTCCTGATACATCAGGATTTTGTTTGCAGAAAGGAAGGAGTGGTTATTGGGATGACAGGCTAGAAAATACTCCATTTGAAAGGACATTATATCAGGTTACTGAAGTCTTTGATATTGGGCAATATGCTTACTGTAAATTAAGAAACTGATTGAATTGATTGCTTTTTTTATTGACACCTTTTATTAGCCAATTTATGGCTGTATTTATGATTGTGGACCATGTTCTGATGTTTGGATTGCTAATTGGGCCTGTAGTCAAAAATTTTTTCTGAATTTCTGTCCTTTATGTCAGGGGTGTCCAATCTTATCCACAAAGGACCAGTGTGGGTGCAGGTTTTTGTTTTAGCCCGGTGCTACAACACCTGATTCCACTAATTACCTAATCAGGGGGTTCAAAAAAACCCTTGATGAGTAGAATCAGGTGTGTTAATGTTGGGCTGTAACAAAAACCAGCACCCAAACCGGCCCTTTCTGGATAAGATTGGACACCCCTGCTTTATGACATTCCTAGCTTGTGAACGCCTCTAACTGCTGCCTCAACTGGAAACATTTTCCTTTTGTCAAGTATGTTTCTTCATGAGATGGCAAAACCTCACAGCACTTGCAGTCTTTGCGCTTACTTTTACACTATGGCCAAATCCCAGAAAAATGGCCACTTGTCTTACTTTGCACAAAGACCGCAAGTGTGGGTATTGGGACAAACCATTTGTAGGCAGCCTTATTGTTACTTCCTTTCAGCTGGTTAATATAACTAGCACTAGATGGGATCCCTTTCACTTTATGTAGCAAATTATTTGTTTACTCACGATGGAGGACAACAAATGGCAGTGTTAATATGTTGTGAAGCGATTTGATTTGTTTTAATGGCAAGACACAAGTCAACTGCAGGTACTAACGGTGTATGGCGATGGTATTTCACAGATATTGTCCTAATACCCTCGATTTTAATTTCTATTTTATCTGATTTTAACATTGGTGTGCAAAACTAAGAACAATAGTGATTAGCAGGTATTTGAGTCTGAGCAAAATGTTTTGTTTTTTTCATCCTGTGTTTTTCCTTTACGGAAATATCAAGTCAATAGATATGTATCTGTTAATACCTTGGAATGAAATGGAATGAAGCTGACTGTCTGCTCTTTCTCCATTATTGAGTGGATTTTGCAGAAATTGTCCTTTAAATTTTTCAAATATATACAGAGGTCATTGTTCAATGCTTTAGGTTTTCAAGATTACTTTGTTGCTTAACACAGGTCTGCATTCTTACCATTTTTAATGCCCCCTTTGAGGTAGGAGTCAGCGACATTAATATATATTGATGACTGTCTTTGATAACAGTTCCACTGTACATTTTTTTTCTTTTTCTTTTTCTTTTTTTTTCCATGGCTCACCTTTGCCTCCTGACTGGCCATCAGATGGCAGCTCGGGCTACTTGAGTGCTGTAGACCAGATGGACCCCGAAGAGGCCGGGAGGCAGTGTAGCCAAACCACATCTCAAGTGGCTGTGATGACAGGCTCGTACCCCAATATCTCTCCAATGATCATCATGAACAACGTCGTCCTCAAGCAGGTCTGTCTTACTCACTTTCAGGAGGCGATTTACGAAATATTTTAACTGTTTGAACAAGGAGCATGAATATAAATTTGACCTATGTGTGGAAATTAAGCAGGCACACGTCATGAAATGGCATCAGTTTAAATGTTTGCTCATTGCACAGTTCCATTAAAAAGGTTGGAATTTCCAAGAATTTTTTTTGATGCATTTGTTTGCCTAGATAGCATTAAATTCGTCTAAAAATAAAGCAACGTTATTGAAGAGAGGTTTTGGGTGCAGAACTGTGCATGTGGACAAGTACAACCCCAATTCCGAAATAGTTGGGACAAAGTGTAAATTGTGAATAAAATCAAAACGCAATGACTTTCAAATCACACCAGCCAGTATTTTATTCACAATAGAACAGAGATAATGGCAAATTTTGAAACTGAGAAATTATACAATTTTATCCACAAAATGAGCTCATTTCAAATTCAGGGGCCTATCTCCCATGGTGTAGCATCCCCTCTTCTTTTTAACATAGAGTGGAGGCGTATGGGCATTGAGGAGACAACTTGAGTTTAGCCATTGGAATTTGATCCCACTCTTGTTTAATACAGGCTTCCAGCTGCTGGAGAGTCTTGGGTCTCCTTTGACGGTCTTTTCGTTTAATTACATGCCAAATGTTCTCAATCGGTGAGTTCAGCACACTGACTCTTCTACTATGAAGCCATGCTGTTGTAATAGCTGCAGTATGTGGTTTTGCATTGTCCTGCTGAAATACACAAGGCCTTCCCTGGAATAGATGTCATCTGGTGGGGAGCTTAATTGCTCTAAAATCTTTATATACCTTTCAGCACTCATGGTGCTTTTTAAAACATGCAAGGGTTCCACACCATATGCACTAATGCATCCCCATACCATCAGAGATGCTGGCTTTTGAACTGAATGCTGATAACAGGAGGGGTGGTCTTTCTCCTCTTTAGCCTGGAGGACACGACGCCCATGATTTCCAACCAGAATGTCAAATTTGGACTCACCTGACCACAGGACACTTTGCCACTTTGCTACAGTCCATTTTAAATGAGCCTTGGCCCACAGAACACGGCGGCGCTTCTGGATCATGCTCAACAATGGCTTCCTTTTTGCATGATTGAGTTTTTGGTGGCATCTGTGGACGGCACGGCGGACTGTGTTTACAGACATTGGTTTCTTGAAGTATTCCTGGGCCCATTTAGTAATCACGGGCATCCAGTAAAGGTCTTCAGTCTTGTCCCTTATGCACAGAGATTTTTCCAGTTTCTCTGAATCTTTTGATGATGTTATGCACTGTCAATGATGAGACCTTCAAAGCCTTTGCAATTTGACATTGAGGAACATTGTTTTTAAAGTATTCCACAATTTTTTTACACAAGCCTTCACGGGCTGGAGAGCCTCTGGCCATCTTTACTTCTGAGAGACTCAGCCTCTCTAAGACATCCCTTTTTATAGCCAATCATGTTACACACCTGATGCCAGTTAACTTAATTACTTGCTAAATGTTCTTTCAGCTGATTCTCTTATATATTAATTGCTTTTTCAACCCTTTTTTGCCTGTGTCCCAACTTTTTTGAGACCTGCTGTAGCCATAAAATTTGAGATAAGCTCATTTTGTGGATAAAAATGTAAAATGTCTCAGTTTCAACATTTGAAATGTTATCTATGTTCTATTGTAAATAACATTGGCTCATGTGATCTGAAAGTCATTGCATTTTGATTTTATTCACAATTTACACTTCGTACCAACTATTTCGGAATTGGGGTTGTATAAAGAATCAATAAGTTATCAAATTAGCGGAGAAAAAGTTTCAAAATGCAGGGCGGTGTAATCACTAATTCTGATGCCAGCAACAAACAAGTCTCAGTGCTGGCACCCTCATCCACTTCTCTCTGGGGAGTGCTTACTGGTTACTGTACTGTCCGAAACCACCATGTGATGCTCAGCTGGTAAACCCAACCTCCCCCAGCGTTGGCAAGCGCCACGGAATTTACATAATTCAGTCATCATTACAACACCACGCCTAGCGGATTAACACGTAGTGTTATTGGTCAAAAGCTTGGCGTCCATTCCGTCATAAGGTGTAGTCTATTTTTACAAACACATTGCTGCTACGTGCACTGAGTTTTTGAAAATCATTGAATGCATAGCCATTTCAGTCATAATGGAGTTTAAAAGAGTGAAATACCCCTCTAACATTATAAGCCACTCGTTACGAAAAATAATTGCTTGGAGCTCGTTAAAATTCTGCGATAGCAATTCCAGTTGGAGCAAAAACCATCACGCACAGCGTTCACCCCAGGACCGAGTTCGAAAACTGTTGAGTTAGGCTACAGCAAACTACCATACTGCCTAACTATCGCACTGGCCTGAACATATTTTAACAGCGATGAGTTCACAGACAACCAACCCAGCGGTGTAGGAACGGTTTGTTCTCAATACGAAGTTTTGATCATTATTAATGATGAATCAGATATTGTATAGCACTGTCTTGTGCCTTCAAAGCTAACTTGGAAGTACCATGTTTTGCAGAACGTTGGCTCAGAAATCGCCGGTCATACTGTGGTAGAAAACATGGCAACAAATGACATGATTGTACACACCAAGCGATTGTTAAATTGAAGACTAATCAAACTAATACATGCTGCGTAAAGATGCGCTCGTATCTGCTCATATCAATCACGTTTACGTAACTAGGGACTCGTATAGAAATTTACACGCCTTGTTTTCCTAGTTCAGTATGAGGGGATGACAGCTTCCACCGTTTTACAGGTAAAACTAAAATCCGCGAATATGTACTCCCTCACATGACTGACTGATAAAATAATTTGGCTTTTCAACTCCACGGAGACCTGTCAGCCAATAAGACGGCATTTGGACGTATTTTCCCGTAAAACCCCTCTGATTGGTCTTTCTTGGCTCTGTTCATTGAAGATAAAACAATACAAAAGTGCTGTCCTGTTTTACGGACATTCAGTAACGTAGTAAACTGCCCAAAGTGAGGAACTATTTATGTATTTTATTTATTTATGCATTCATATAAACTATATGGGGCTAGAGAAAACATCTTTGGGGCTTCAGCCTCGAATGTTCTGGGCAGACGAAGACACTATTTGCCATTGAATTTTTTTTAAAAATTATTTTAATTTTTTTTATTTTTTATATATATATATATATATATATAATTTTTTTTTGTTTAAAAAAAAAAATTTGGCATCTCCAATCCCACCCGAATCTGGAATGCCCAAATGGTGAACTATGTACAAGGCTTGCTCGTATGCGACCCCTTGCTGCCAACTCAGGAGAGCGAAGACAGTTCACGGCTCTCCTCCGAAGCATGTGCCTGTCAGCCACTGCTTCTTATACACTCATTGGTTGAATCTTCGCAAGATCAGAACGAGGGCGGAGGATACCCGGACATGAACAGACTTAGAATCTTCCTGACGAGCGCCCATCTGGCCAACAGGAGGCGCTTTGAGCAACGAACAAAGCTATTTATTTATTTCCCTTTCCGGCAGTCCCTTCCCAATTTGAAACCCTGTAGCGCAATGGCCTATTGTGCGCTACTCTGAAAAAGCTGCCGACCACTGCCGGTTGGTACGACCAGGGCTCGAACCCGCGACGTGATGGTCACTTCTGCACTGCAATGCAGTGCCTTGACCGAGTGAGCTATCCGGCAGCCCGCCATTGAATTTTTATTCGTCATTAAACAAGTACATTCGCCACTGTGACGACTGCTCATAATTTTCTCCTCGTCACCGATGAATTATTTTCGTCAATGACGAAAATGATGAGCGGCAGCGGGTACCCTGAGCACACCTTGCATACCCACCTAGCCAGCTCACGAAACGTGCCTTATTTTCACTGGTTAGGTTCTGCTGACATCAAAAGTAGGAGGTGGTCATAATAATGTGACTTGATCGTGTATAAGAAGGGTAAATTTGTAATGCAATGCTTTACACAATCTTGCTAGTAAAATTTTCAACATATAATTTTATTAAAACAAAAAAAAGGGTTTGCTTAGATAAATGGATTACACCCTGTTATCATACACAAATAATGCTACATTTGACAAAAGTTGAAACATTTAAAAAATTTTTAAAATGCGCCAGAAGGATCTATCATCGCTGTATCCTTCCTGTAACGCTGCTTGTTAAAGATTCACAGAATTGCTGTCCATTGCAAGCCGACTTGAGACGTAACAAAAAAACAGGCCTACTAAATGCTCCCACCTTGAGTATTAATTTGGCAAAAAATGGATAAAAAGTATTGAATATACAGGGAAATGAGAGTTCACAGAAGTTGCTATGGGGTTTTTTTTTGACAATTGCTTTATAATGTATTTTGCCAGCTGACCTTTTTTCTGAAGCTTTTAAATCAAAATAAAGTACAATGGGCCTTCAACCCCGAGAAGATCAAAATGCCCAAGTTCCTAATGTCATTTCCGTCTTAAACTGTTTACTCCAAACTGAGTTGCTACGATTTTGGCCTAGGTCATTGTAGGCAGTCTATAAATTGTCTTAATCCCTGCCACTTCCTTTGTAAGCACGCCATGCTTTCTTTTTGTACAAAAAAAACTCTAACCACCCCTAATATCATACTTGGGTTTATCTACAACGAATTTTAGGAATATGCAATCTAGAAATACTGCATGTCGTGAGTTAAAATTCTGAGTGTCTCATTTAAATTGGCGCATATTATGTTCTCGGCTTTGTCTTTCTTGGAGGAAGAGAAGCTCTTGAGGATTTTCAAGCATTTTCAGTGTGATTGGGGCTAAGGGTATTAATTTTTTATTTTTTAGATGTTCCAGCATTGGACATGGCGATTGTGCGACACATAATTACTTTTAGTTGAAACTGCATTTCGAAATGCCGTAAGTCGTGCTGTTCTAGTGGGAATCTGATCAACTTTTTTGTGAATGTCTTGGTGCATAAAAGAGCAATTCTATTTTTCTCATGACATGATGACCATTCCTTTATCACGACCTTTGGGCCTAATGTCTCTTTTTCAAAAATACAATGTCAAAAAATTCAATTTCTTACATGAACATTTATCAGTAATTCTAAACTTTTCAATAGTTCTTTAGGTGCTTGTTGAAAGTGAACTTCTTTATCTTGCAGGTTGGAACAGTGTAGTAAAATTGTGGTTGTGATTTTGATGCTGTTCATTCCTTCAGCCAAATACAGGAACACCAGCCCTGAAGCCCTGGGGTTTCCAACCTGCCCTTGAGATGCTTCCTCAGCCTCAGGTGGTTTTTTTGCAGCCAGTGGTCACTAAAAGTAGTAGTGCTTCACAAAAGAGCCCTCCTGACAAGCGGAGGAAGTCCAGGAAGTATCTACCCATCCTCAAATCGTACCCAAAGATTGCCCCTCACCCAGGGGAAAGCCTGGCGGAGAAAGGTGGCTCTGGATCCTCTGGCCAGAGCAGTTTAGCCTCTGGCCAGGAGAGGCGCCATCGCCACCGCCTGAAGCGTGACTCGCAGCCAGTCTGCCCGGTTAGTGCGTCAGAACCTGCTGCCGCCGTCGTTCCCCCCACCCAGCCCACCTCTCCAAGGTGCTGCAGCTCACTCCCTGCCCCCGACATCCCAGATGCCGCTAACTTCGTCCCAAGCCACTAGCGCCACAAAATCATCTCCTGCTTATGCCGAAGAGCCGGCGCCATTGCAGTTGCCCTCAGCATCTCCCAATTCAGCCACCGAGTCCAACGGCCTTGCCTCGTGGTCGTGGCCTGTAGAGCCTGAGGCCCACACCGACCGAGACAATCCAGACCCCCTCCCCGACAGCCAGAGCAAGCAGCAGCGGTTCTGCAACACCTACAACATCCTGCGCAAGTCGGGTCTGCTGGGCATCACGCTGCGCACCAAGGAGCTTATCCGACTGAACCGCCGCACCCAGAGCCAGCTGGAGCAGCTGAGGCTGCACACCAGCCTCTTCATGGAGGCTGTTTGCAGCAATGACCCTGAGGTATGGACTAAGTTGCAGCTGGCCATGATGGAGGACTGCCCAGCTGGAGTGGAGAAGCAGGAGGCTGGAGAGAAGGATGCGCTGGGCACACTACCGTGAGGATGCAGTATTCCTGCTGGGGTGGGGCATGTCCAGCCCCTGTCCTGACCCACTGAAAAACAAGTGCACTGTTCAGGCTTGGCCTCTCTTGCTCTGTATGTCACTAAGCCACACTGCAATTGCTTATAAGTTCCCCTGGCGCTTGATGGGACTAACATTGTGGGTGATCAAATTTGCAGTGGTCCCGACAGCTTGGCACTTGTTTGGCACATTCAGTATAGAATATAGGAGATGATGCTCAGTGACTAAACACAAGAAAATGATGGGAAGCAGATTGATTTTGATGACTGAAATAGACTGCAGAGGGCTGGCCGACATGCATTTTTTTTTCAAAGCTGAGCCCAGTGTAGTCTATTCCAGATGAACTGGCTTGCTGATCAGGCTAATGAGAACACAATTTCTGTGGGTTTTGGTGATGAGCTACAGCAATTAAAGGATACACCCACCTCTTCACCCTGCTGGCCAGTCTTGTCCTTGCATCGTTCATAGTTATAAACTGCTGAATGAGCCTAGCATTGTTCGCTGTACTATTTTACTTGTCATAATCGGAGTGTTTTCATTTTTAGGGTCTAGATTCTATTCAAGCCAAACATTGATTTGGCGTATTCTTGCTATTGCACATCCATCTTGTTGAAGAATATGCCATTTGAGTGTCCAGCTGAGTTGATAATCTTGGAACCAATTTTATAATGTGAGCAGTGACTCATTCTAGCCAAAAAGCCAAATATTTGTGGGATGTGGATGTAAGGCTTTTGTTTTCTGAGAACTGCGCTTTTTTTAATCCCATGGTCTATCGAGCTGGAAAAACTATTAGTGTATCAAGGACCGTCGTTTCTGTTTACATTAACCAGTAATATGTTTGAGTTTGGTGAACAACTCTTAATTGAAGCAGTTGAAACGACTGGTGACCAACTACCTGGATTGCCGTTTCTCAAAGCGTAGGCTGCAGCCTTCGAAGGCCGCATTTCTAGGCTGCTACATCATCACTGGCTGTTCCACTGTGAAAGCACCTTCGAATGCAGCCGAGAAATGGAGCCTTCATCTTTCCTGATATGAGAGGAAATTGTCAACATGGGAATTGAGTGTAAACAAATGGCCTCGAAAAGCAGCCTATGATTCGAGAAATGGCCTGTGTGTGTTTCTGTGTGTGTGCATGCGTGGGCTCTTCCAGGCATTTTGAACTATTAGAAATGTCTGATGTTTGCACTGACACCTTTTCGTGTTGTTTACTATTTTTAGAAGGATGCTGCTTCTGCAGCATTTCATCTGTCCTTGGAAAATCTTTTTGAAGACCTGCCTTAACTATGATTAGCAAAGTAATTCTTTGGGCAGAAATGAATGTATGCCAAATGTAAGCAGATGCTCATGAATGGATATCTGGGAGGGAAAATTACTTCACTTAAAGTGGATGAGGGGGGAAAAATGTATTTTGTTTATACCCGGCCTCCTTCCAATCTTATTCAAGTAGTGAATGACTACAAGTTTCCAAAGCAACATAAATTTATTTTCAAATTCTTAAATGTATTGTTCTGGAGTTGGATTTGAGTGTTTGAGGTGTAGTGTTGAGTTTTCACTTTGACAGGGTGGTTCTGAGAAATGCGAGATATTAACGCAATTATCCCTGGTTTTTCAGTGGATGAAGCAAGAACATAGCTTATTTTAGGATTTTGGGCTCCATCTTGGATTCTCCAGTTGGGTGCTAATACAAAATGCATGCATCCTCACTAGTTTCTGTGAAGCATAATGCTGTGCTTTTGCCCAGCCTCGTGGCTGTGAAAATTGCAAATAACCGTGTGCCAATTTGGGTGGATTTGTCATAAGATCTGGTCATGATAATAATTGGAAGTATTGCAATTTTGATGAACAAGGATGCATTTAGTCCAGTCAAGACCTGCTCTTTAGTGATTTTACAGTTTCATACGTGCTGTGAAAAAGTATTTGCTCTCTTCCCAATTTCTTCTATTTTTGCTTACTTGTCATATTTCAATGTGTCCTATCATCTTCGACAAAGGCAACTTGAGTGTCAAAATACTGCTTTTAAATGATAATTTTATTTATTGGAGGTGGTGATATTCAAAACCATTATCACCCATGTGAAAAAAAATAACTGCCTTGTACTCCTAATAACTGGTTGTACCGCTCTTGGCAGCAACAGCTGTAATCAAATGTTTGCGATGGCTGGCAGTGAGTTGCATTGCTGTCGAGGAATTTTTGCCTGCTCTCTTTTCTAGAATTGTTTAAATTCAGCCACATTGGAGGGTATTTGAGCATGAACTGCCTGTTTAAGGTCATGCCATAGCTTCGCAATTGGATTCAAGGCAAGACTTTGACTAGGCCACTCATAAACCTTGATTTTGTTTCTTATTAGCCATTCAGAGGTGATCTTTCTTGTGTGCTTTGGAGCATTGTCCTGCTGGCTTGAGCTTTAGGCCACAAAATGATGGCCATATATTCTTAAGAATTTTCTGGTAGAGAGCAGAATTGATGGTTCCATCAATTATCGCAAGTCGCCCAGGTCATGAGGCAGCAAAGCAGTTCAGACCACTGCTCTACTACTACTGTGTCTTTGACTGT
Source organism: Gymnothorax javanicus (assembly GCA_029692085.1). NCBI lineage: Eukaryota > Metazoa > Chordata > Actinopteri > Anguilliformes > Muraenidae > Gymnothorax > Gymnothorax javanicus. The sequence goes on along the minus strand of CM056193.1, from coordinate 103,175,769 downwards.
TGGCTTGATGTTGTTACTGTTGAATGCTGTTAGCTCTATGCCAGATGTAACGAGAACAAACAAAGCTTCCACTTTTGACTCATCAGTCCGCAGAATATTATCCCAAAAGTCTTGGGGGTTCATAAAGATGTTTTTGGGCAAATGTGAGATGAGCAATTGTGTTCTTTATGGTCTGCAGTGGGTGTTGCCTTGCAGGTCTCCCATGGATGCCATTTTTGCCCAGTCTTCTTATTTTGGAATTGTGAACACTGACCTTAACTCAGGCAAGCAAGGCCTGCAGTTCTTTAGATGTTAGTTTGGGCTCCTGCGTGACCTCTTGGATGAGTTGTCAATTCGATCTTTGAAGAATTCTGATAGACCGGCCACTCTTTGAAAGATTCACCACTGTCCCAAGTTTTCTCTTTGTTGATAATGGCTCTCACCGTTTTTCGCTGGAGTCCTGGAGCCTTGGCGAAAAATGGCTTTGTAACTCTTTCTAGATGGATAGACGTCAACAACTTTTTTTCTTATCTGTAGTGGAATTTCTTGATTGCGGCAACATGTGCTGTTTTTCGCCTGCTTTACAGGCAGACAGGTTATTTTTAAGTGATGCGTCAAGTGACAATGAGCATAATTGTAAAAATTCGTTAAATGGGTTGATTTGGTAACTAAGGGTGCAATTACTTATTAATTTAGGGCCAAGTAGGATTGAATAACTTTTCCTTCAATAAATGAAATCATTTATGAACGGAGTTATGTTTCCTTTGCTGATCTTTTTCTAATTGGCTCCTGCCGCTCGCGGTGCGGGATCTATGGTATCGGGCTCCGTGCGTGCATGCGTCCGTCAACACATTTTGCTTTATCTCATCAACGATTTCAGTTACAGGCTCCAAATTTTTACTGGACATGCATCTCAAGTCCTACAAATGACATGCCTAAAGGTGACCTTGGCCTATTTTTTTTTTTTTTTCAAGGTCACTGGCCTAAAAGTATCACCAAAAACTTCGACATTTTGCTTTATCATCAACTATTTCAGTTACAGGCTCCTAATTTTTTACTGGACATGCATCTCATAAAGTTCTACAAATGACATGCCTAAAGGTGACCTTGACCTATTTTTTCAAGGTCACTGGCCTCAAAATATCACCAAAAACTTCGACAATTTGCTTTATCTTATCAACATTTTCAGTTACAGGCTCCTAATTAGCTCCTGCCGCCCGAGTGGCACAGGAGCTATGGTATTGTGCTCCATCCGTGCGTGTGTCCGTCCATGCGTGCGTCCGTCAACAAAAACTTTGACATTTTGTTTATCATAACGGCGGGAGCTTCTGGGGCCGCCAGTGCCCTATATTTTTAAAATTAGTTTCTGTGACAAATATGCTGAAATAGAAGAAATTGGAAAGGGGGAAAATATTTTCACTGCACTGCAGCCGTATGATTGGCATAATATTAGTAACACACCTAGATTAATTATTGTGCAAAATGCAAATAATTCCTTCTTTGTTGCATGTCAAATATGAAGATTACAATGTGAAATATTATTGGGCCTTTCATAAAGATTTTAAATGTAAAAACAACATATCGCAATGGATGGTCTGTGTAATGATCTTAATTGAACAATCGCAGTAATGACGGTAATAAAACTGGAGTAAAGCATTTTCTGGGACAAATGCTGTACTACATGCATGCGTCTGATGTGTAGTATGTGTATATTCAATGGCAATCTCATGAAAATTGAGAGGAATTTGTATTGGGCTCTGATTTAACACCATTAAGATGTTTGCACTGCCTAAGTCTGCTGGAACATTAAAACACAGCACTTGAACAAGCTAGATATTCTTTCTGGATGTCTGATGCTTTGCATAATCATGCCAGCTGTTGTGGTTGTTGGACACATTGCATTACTGTGGGAGTGAAGGTGCACAGTCAACTGCCAAACCAGTATTAGGATGAGGGTCTCTTTATCCACTTTCTGGTTATCATTTGGAATGAGTTTCTTTATTGAATAGACAACATTTTTGTTCAACCTAAATTACTTCTATTTGGCTATTACGCTGATGCATCGCAGTATTTCATGAAAAGCCTTTGATTACAGGAATTCACTGTGCATGACTGGTTTTTTTTTTTTTTTTTTTAATTCGCCCTCTACAGACTAAATTTTTTGTTGGATTCTTTGTATTTTTGTTTTGTGGGTCAATGGTGATATGAAGAGGATCCCTATTGATTTTGATGATGATTGGAACACATTTAGTCCAATGACATGGGTGTATTACCACGATTTGCATAGCTATCTTTCTGCATTTTGGATATTGATGCGACTCGTCTAAATCTCCAATTTACTGCATTTTTTAAATTTACATTTGTTTTCCATTTTTTCTTGGTGTTGGTGGATTACATTTTAATAATTTAATATTTTAGAACTCTGATTATTCCACCGGTTACTCCACAGCTCAACAAAATGATCTTAAAATAAATGTCCACAGGAACTGAACCTTTTTATAAGAATCTGAAATTAAAACAAGGGAGTGTCACATTCTGCAGTTCAGACCTTTTGTATGGAGTTGTGCAACAGAGTGTTGTAACAGACTTGCTCGGCCCATGACAACCCTCATCATTAGAAGTAAAACCCGCCTATTCAGTGTCTTGTGAAATGTGTGGTCGTATTAACCATCTGCTAGGGGTTAAACTCAGTTTGTTTTTATAAGTAGTGGTAGATGACATGATTGAAATATCATGTTAATACTTTAAAATCACACCCATCAAGCCATTAAACTGAGCCCATTGGCACCTAGTGCTGAGAATCATGCTCCATCTGCTGTAAAACTAGCAAGGTGCGTCTGACCACATTCTTTATGGATTTACCACCGTGTGCTGTGGACTGTTCTTTGACTGCAAAATCTTGATCTTGAATTGTCATGATCTGGAATTTTTGGTTGCTTTTGTTCTGTGTTCATGCCTTCTCAATGTAGAAAGGTCATTTGATGAACTGTAGTACAGTAAATGGAGTGAGTTTTTCCATTCATTCCCCTGACTGTGCAGCAGAGACGTGCCATCAGGGGAGACGGTGACTTCACCTTTTATCGCAGGATTTTGTCAACCTGTTTCCACGTACTATGCCTGATTGACAATCAATCAAGTTTTACTTTTTTTATTGAACAGTTAAGACCTAGCCTATTTGTAGCCTGTAATGATTAAGATGTGATGGTGACAAAAAGATTCATTTAAGTATATGCTTTCATTTGAGACTGCAAGAATGGAAATCTTAATTAATCATAAAAAAAATCTCAAGTCAGTAATTCCGTGCATCGTTTTAACCTTTTTGTTTATCTGATAATGAAAGAAGACTAAAAATAAACTCCCTAATTTTTTTTATTTATTTATTTTTTTGAATGGCATTAAAAAGTAAGTTAAGGGGGAAAACATTATCATAAACTTATTGATTAACGCGGTGTAAGAAAGGCTTTAATATTTGTTAAAGGCATTCCATTAGCTTCCTTGTAATTAGCAAATTTGCTGTCTCGTGAGCATTTCAAGTTCGATGCACTGAGCAGTAATGCCATGGAAACTGAAATTGGCCCGTCATTCTGCTGATTAATCTTAGTAAATTAGTTAATCAATCCTCTGATTGCTAATCAAGCAAAGTAATAGGGAGTTATCGTTTAACAGTGAGGATTCTGCCTCACCTCACTTGCCTCCGACGGCACATCGCTGCTGTGTAGCTGGTGTGTGCCACCATTTAACACCAGAACCACGTGGCTCTACTGTAAGCTAAATTTTTTTTTTTTTTTTTTGTAGTCGCTGAAATTCGGTAACTCTGTTGTTCTGTTCTGTTAAAGCCTTTGTTACTTGCCAAAATTCTTTTGGCAAGTATGTTAGTCGGTTCGGTTAGTATGTTTGTTAATCACACCCTTAACTGCGCTTTATCTTGCAGTGATAGCCCTCGTTTTTATGTCGTCAAGTCCGAAAGTGTCTCAGCTAGAAGCCTATAGTTCTGCTTGATCCTATCATGAAGGTCAAGGTCATGAGGAAGGTCAAAATACATTTTGGTTGATAACTTTGCTTCTATTCCAGCTAGATACTTCGAATGCCATTTTGTCAAGTCAATGCAGCCCTAGTGGTTACGACTCGCGATGATATCACTTTTATGTAAGTGGATGGAATTTCTGCAAGTCATCATTCTATGAACGATCTTTCATTTATTTGTTCATTTGTCTGTGGGTGTGCACTCTGCAGGTCACTATTTCAACTTTACTTTATTTCATAGGTCAACTTATTTGGGAGGATCCTAGCCAGAGACCTATAGTTTTTGGTGAAACTAGGTCAAAGGTCAAGGTCACCAAAAAATGTCCAAAACGCATACTGGTTGATAACTCCAGTTCTAATTGTGATAGAGACTTCAAACTGACGCTGTTCTGTTCAAGTCAAAGTGGTTATAGCGGTTATGGGTTGGAATGATGTCGCACTTGTGCAAGTTCATTTAAATGTGGTCACAGAGTTACGTAAATTTTTGGCTGTGGCAAAAATCATTTTTGTCAACTGTTATTTATGCCCATCGGTTGAGAAGCTAACGCACAAAATTTCAGCCCCGTCAGTCAAAGGGTTGTGACATAATTGAGGTTTCTCTGACGTTAATTTTGAAAATTGTGAAAATGCCTCATTCTCCAACATCCCTGACACACTTGGGGTTTGGATTCAGTTGGCTGGGGTTATATTTTATCATGAAAGAGAAATATTTTGGTGTTAGTCCACAGTTTCAGACATGAAAGGTCAAGGTCAAAGTCAAGGTCACTCAAAAGGTCACAAGCACATTTTGGCTAATAATTTCTGTTCTATTCAGTCTGAAGACATTGAAGCACTGCCATTCTGTTTGTGAAGGGAAGGTCCAAGCAATTTGTCTGAATTTTGGCAACTCATAGACTATGAACAAACATTCTCCTCCCCCCCCAATGTCTGAAGCTGTGCTGTCTTCTTACAGTTGGAATGAGTCATGGCTTAAACTAGTCACTGTGAAAGCTAATAGCATTCACAGTTTAGTTTAGGGGTTCTGCACTCACATTTAGACCTCACATATAGGGTATTACTCAGTTGAAGGGCACACTGAGGCATTTCTGTTTTTGCTTCACTTTTAGTGTTTACCATCAAGAATGCCTCATCTGTTCTCAATTCCACCTTTTCCTTCCGATACGAGAAAGCTCATGCACCATGAAAATGACCAGTTCGATATTTTGTTAAAGCTTCTGTCTGTTTCTTCTCAGTGGCAGACCGCAAAATTTGTCTTTGTCAAAATGCAGCAATAGTTACATGCAAGCCAGCCTAGATATAAGCATGTCTTAATGCGCAATGATCTATGTGATTCCAAAACTACTTGGCCATGCACCGCACTTTTGACCAGTTCATGACTCCTCTGGGACACCGCTTCCTCTATGGGATACAGGCTGTTCAGATCTGGCCCACAGTGGAGGTGATGGCCTGAAATCTCCTGAACACTTGTTAGAATAGTGGATAGGGGCAGCCAAGCAATGAATGCGCAAACTGTCAATATTATATCATGGGTAGAGTGTGAATCATAACAGTGGCTTCATTACATATTCAAAGTGAAAATCCCGTGCAGTGTGCCTTCAAGTGACAGCCATGGGTTCCACTCAAGAACTAAATTTGTCAGTAGCTAATTAAAAATGTCATGATAATGTAGTCATTTAGTATTGCTCGGTAATTATAAAATAATTTAGTCTGCTACATCTGTAGTTGTGTTCTGTCTGCTTTTGCTATTGATGCATTTTGAAATTCTGTTGGTAATTCTGTTTCTGCCTCTGGCAATAAGCATTCTTTTTAAAATGTGATAAATATAATTTATAAGACAATGGTGTGTACGTATGTCTGTGGATGGGTGCGTGTATGTGTTCAAGTTTGAGTATGTCTGGCTGCTAGAATTTTATTGTCTAGAATCACATCGAAACCTCTCCCTCCTAACGACACCTGTGTTTTATTTAATGCGCTGCAGTAGTAAAATGAAATCAAATTATTGCAAATGCAATGGCCAATTTGCACTGCATTCCAGTCCTCACCTGCCAGCTAACATGGCAGAGGTTTTGCTGTGGCCTTTAGACGAGGAGATTTGCATTTTCAAAATGTACTGTGAGGCTAAACTGCACTGGATCATTGTGACTTTTATTTTTTGGTGCCTATTCATTCTTGGAGGTATGTTCAATCTAACCACGATGATGCTTTTTCCTTTGCTCAAGCAATACATTCAATAGGGAAAGAGTTTAATTATGTGAAATTAAGGACAAAGTCTTCAGTTAATTGATGGAATGTCCTGTTACGTTTGTCTCTATTTATGGATTTTGCATCAGGAAGGTATTCTAGCTGGATGAACATTTTTGTACGACAGAAAGAAGCACAAAGTTAATGTTTGGAAATACTGCTGTAGGTAGTTGCTTGTATTTGTATATTTATAGTTGTTGGATAGAGTAGCACAATGGCGAGTTTTATTCGGTAAGTGACAGTAGCAAAGAGGCATACCTTGATATTTGTGCTAAAGCAGTACTTTGTGATTTTTTTTAGTTTAAAGTTAAATGCACACTGATTTTACAGTTGTGAATTGTTTATTTTAATGTCCGTTATGAACCGCAGAAAAATGTTGCTTAAATAAGATTGGCAAATCCTGTATCTTATTTTATATCAAAAGATGAGTGGTCATTCATTTAATGTCAATCTGAATTGTTTTTTAAAGCACTGACATTCATACTGGCTGAATTTGCAGGTCAGTTGGGGCATAGATATATATGATAACTCTAATTCTCTCTTTGTAGTTCATCAATTGCTCTTTAGCTCAGTTTGTTTTTGTTGAGCAAGGATTTATTTTGGTAAGATTTACTAATGGTTCGCAACCAAAATGAGGATAAAAACTAAAATTGTATTTGCGATGAAGACCTTGCTCCATGAAATGGGTTAATGAAAAGCTATGCAACATTTGGAATTGGAAAAATGGCAAAACAATACTTTCTGTCATTTCTAGATTGCAGAAGTGTTCCTTTTTTGTACTTTTTTTAATAGACCATTTGCATTGACATGTTTGCTTAATAAACGTTTTTTCCTTAAGTGTGTCCTTTGGCTCTGCTTTCATTTTGAGTGACTCCTGTAAAAAAAAAAAAAAAAAAAAAAAAAAATTGTACGCTTTTACGCCAAGTATTCTTTATACTTTTATTGGGTTTAATAGGGGTAATTATATCCAGTTAAACACATTAGATTCTACACCACTTACAAAGCACTCTTTAGAAGCCAAAGAGAATACTTGGTAGTAATCTCTTAAGCTTCCGAAAAGCGTTATGTAAACTAGGAGTAAGCAAACACTTCATGTGAAGAATGTATCCACTGTCAATGTTATGAACATATAAAACCTCACAATATTCAGTAACTCTGTATGTGTGAAATGTTGTCCTGTCGCATGAGCCTTTCTGACTTGGGTCTCGCTTCAAAGCGGCACACATTTCATTAAAGGATATGAGAATTCTCGAGGCTGCAATTAATCCTCTCTGAAAATAGGGTAAAGGCCAGTAAAAGGCTCATATTCACCACACCACAGAACATTGTATTATTCGAGCAGCTTCCTGGATAGTCTGCTGTAGCTTCTTGTGAAACAATACTTTTACAAATCGTTAGCCTCATAGCATCATTGCCCAAGTTATATTTTTTGCCAAATTGAGAAATCAGCCGCATGTTCTCTCATGTTGGCGAAAAATGTTTTTTCCTTTTTTCTCAACCTTAAAAAAATAAATAAATAAAAATGCATTCTCTAAATAAAAAAAAATGTAAGAAAACATTAAAAAATGAGACGGGCACTTATGCTATGAGGCTGACAAAATAATACCTCACGCTTTGAAGAGGGGGCATAGAGCTAGAATACGTCATCAGTGAGTATACTAAGAACATACCAAACTGTGCATATTAAGTGATAGAAAAATTACATTGTACCTTGTTTGCCAAGTGGCACTTTTGTTGTGATCAACATTGTTGGTCAAAGGCATTCTTGAAATGCCTCCATCATCTGTGGATTCAATAATCCTTTTGAAAAGTAGCCCTTCTGATTTAAAGATGTGAATAATAACATTGTTAATCCCTGAAATATACAAAACTTTTTCATTTGAAATATTGTCATGAAGATGTTTTTATGTAGATTTTGTCAACTTACTGTGGACTTAAAATTACAGTATAATGTAAACTTAATCTCCGTGCATACAGTAGTGTGCAGTGATGATTATACTCCACCACTTTTGTCCAGAAGGGGTCCTAATGTATTACTTCTCAATATTTTTTGAGTTGAAGAATATAGTATTGCAGGCAATGAGAACGAAAAAATAAAAAAAAATTCTATAAGTGTACTGAGGTAAAATTATGGGTAATAATAACACTGAAAATATCAGGTTTTTTTTAAATAACAATTGAAAGGTGTCACAATTCTTTTTTTTTTTTTTTTTTTTTTTTTTTTTTTTACTCTTGTATGCCTTGAATGGATGTTTGAAGGCTCATTCCATGATTACTGATGCTAAAAAAAATTGTTTAAACTGGTTTGAGGCAACATTATTCGGCAAAATTACCTCTTATTCCACTATATAAGGTGACATGAACTTTGAGCAGTGTTAAATACTGAATGACGGAAGGAGCTCTCTGAGATTGTTCATAGCTGCATTGTGGCCTTACATGATACTTTTTCCAAGAAATACAGGAATTGGACACTAATGGACTGGGAATAAGTCCTATGGACGAGTGAATCAAATTTGAAATTTTCTAACCCAAAAACAGAATTTATGCACGCCTTAGAGTTGGAGAATGTTCAGAAATAACTGTTTTACCCCTTCAGTAAAACTGGAAGGTGGTAATTTTATGGTTTGGGGTTCAGTCTGCTCACAAAGAGACTGTGATCTCAGAAAAATCACCGGAATTGTGGATCAAAAGTAGTATCACAGCATCCTTGTGAGGCACGCATTGCTAACAAGACAATGACCCTAAAGCACTTCTAATGCTAGGTTGACATGTTCCCGGTGGCCACAGCAGCCCCGTTTGCCCGAAACGCAGTACGCCGTGGGATTTTGGCCATTTTTTCTCTGTATAAGTCTTGGCAAGTTTTCTCACGGTCTATCACGGTATCCGTGACGGGCCGTGGGGGGAAAGGGGCTGCTGAGTCCTGGAGGCTCCTAAGCGCACTATGGTTCAGCCTGCGGTCTACCACGGATTCCAATACGTTCCCTCCCGGTCCGTCACGTTCTGATGGGGTCCCTCACGTTTCTCACGTTCTGATCAAGGTCTGACACGTTTCTCACATTCTAATCAAGGTCTGACACGTTTTTCGCATTCTGTCAAGGCTTATTACGGATTAAACATGGATGCCGAGCAGCTTTGGAGCACGTTTGTGCCCATGGTATAAAAAGAAGGCCTCCCAAGCAATGGCAATCATTCAGAGGTGTATAGTAACAAAGTAAAGTAGTTTTTTTTTTGAGGATTTCTACTTTACTTCAGTTTTTTTTTTTTTTTTAAACCAGGACTTTCACTTTTACTTTACTACATTTAAAAGATAAAAAAGTATACTTTTACTTTGTTTCTTTGACACTGGCCACTTTGTTACTTGTTACAAATTAAATGATGAATGTAATTCATCATTTAAGGATTATCTGGATGTGGCGTGTTCGAGAAGAACAACAGTGCTCTGCAGGGTATCTTAAGCGCTTTGCGCAAATGTGTCCGCCAGCGGACATGGAGCTACAAATTTATGCAAGCAGTTACAATATTCTATCACTAGATGGCACACCCGGATCAATTATTGAATATTCACAAGCAAGCCGAGCTGGAACATGGTTTAGAATATGGATGAGTTCAGTCCATATATCTCTATGGTTCACTCCAATCCCTGTTTTTCAGGAGTTGCCTGAATTAAACTCCTCAGCTTAGCCTGATGTGCAAACTGCTCAATATACTTGCCCATAGTATTTATCCAGCAGTTAAAAAAAAAATGATCTCTTGCTACAGAAAAAAATCGTTGTCCTCTGTAGCAACCGCTTCAGCTACAGTGAGCCAATGGTATCCCAATTAGTAGTTAAGAAAAATCAGTTTTCTGAAGCAAAAATTCGACATGGTATTGATACTGTGTAATTTGACTATCAATTATAGTTAATATTATAGTGGTTTTTTTAACTGCCAGTAAACTCGAAGCAGAAGAAGTATAGAAAGGAGAGACTGCTTGTTTGTTTTTGAATACTGTATCTTTCATTCACCTGAAAATTGATTAAAGAGCAAGAGGAGAGAACAATGCATGGTTGCTTTGCTTCTTTCTATGCGTACTATGAAAAATACTTCGTACTTGTACTTGCATTTTTGAGACTTAAATACAACCCCAATTCCGAAATAGCTGGGACAAAGTGTAAATTGTGAATAAAATCAAAACGCAATGACTTTCAAATCACACCAGCCAGTATTTTATTCACAATAGAACAGGGATAACACAGCAAATGTTGAAACTGAGAAATTTTACAATTTTATCCACAAAATGAGCTCATTTCAAATTTAGTGGCTGCTACAGGTCTCAAAAAAATTGGGACAGGGGCCTCTTTACCATTGTATAGCATTCCCTCTTCTTTTTAACACAGAGTGGAGGTATCTGGGCATTGAGGAGACAAGTTCCTTGAGTTTAGCCATTGGAATTTGATCCCACTCTTGTTTAATACAGGTTTCCAGCTGCTGGAGAGTTTTGGGTCTCCTTTGACAGACTTTTCATTTAATTCTGTGCCAAATGTTCTCAATCGGTGATCAGGACTGCAGGCAGGCCAGTTCAGCACAAGGACTCTTCTACTACGTCATGCTGTTGTAATAACTGCAGTATGTGGTTTTGCATTGTCCTGCTGAAATACACAAGGCCTTCCCTGGAATAGATGTCATCTGGTGGGGAGCATATGTTGCTCGAAAACCTTTATAAAACTTTCAGCATTCATGGTGCTTTTTATTAAAACATGCAAGTGTCCCACACCATATGCACTAATTCATCCCCATACCATCAGAGATGCTGACTTTGGCACTGAACGCTGATAACAGGAGGGGTGGTTTTTCTCCTCTTCAGCCCGGAGGACATGACGCCCATGATTTCCAACAAGAATGTCAAATTTGGACTCGTCTGACCACAGGACACTTTGTCACTTTGCTACAGTCCATTTTAAATGAGCCTTGGCCCACAGAACACGGCGCTTCTGGATCATGCTCAACAATGGCTTCCTTTTTGCATGATAGAGTTTTAGGTGGCATCTGTGGATGGCACGGCAGACTGTGTTTACAGACAGTGGTTTCATGAAGTATTCCTGGGCCCATTTAGTAATGTCAATGACAGAATCATGCCGGTGAGTGATGCAGTGGCGTCTGAGGGCCCGAAGATCACGGGCATCCAGTAAAGGTCTTCGGCCTTGTCCCTTATGCACAGAGATTTTTCCAGTTTCTCTGAATCTTTTGGTGATGTTATGCACTGTCGATAATGAGACCTTCAAAGCCTTTGCAATTTGACTTTGAGGAGCATTGTTCTTAAAGTATTCCACAGTTTTTTTTACGCAAGGCTTCACAGATTGGAGAGCCTCTGGCCATCTTTACTTCTAAGAGACTCGGCCTCTCTAAGACATCCCTTTTATAGCCAATCATGTTACACACCTGATGCCAGTTAACTTAATTACTTGCTAAATGTTCTTTCAGCTGATTCTCTTATATATTAATTGCTTTTTCAGCCCTTTTTTGCCTGTGTCCCAACTTTTTTAAGACCTGTTACAGCCAGAAAATTTGAAATAAGCTCATTTTGTGGAAAAAATGTAAAATTTCTCAGTTTCAACGTTTGAAATGTTATCTATGTTCTATCTGAAAGTCACTGCATTTTGATTTTGTTCACAATTTACACTTTGTCCCAACTATTTCGGAATTGGGGTTGTATATTTTTTCATAAGATGCTTTTGGTACTTAAGTACATTTAATGTGAGCTACTTTAAGACTTTTACTCAAGTAATTTTCTTATGAGTGACTTCAACTTTTACCAAAGTAACTTTCAGTTATGCTACTTCTACTTTTACTTAGTTATTTTTTTCCAGTACTTTATACACCTCTGTAATCATTGTATCCTGAGACTTCGACGTGACAACATCATGAATGCCCAAGATGAAGAAGATTTTGTGTTTGCATGTTTGCTGGGAGCATACATCCAGTTTTTGCATCCGCAAGAAGAAGGCCAGCAGCAGTTGCAGAGAGAGTTGCGGTAATATAATACAGTAATATGCAGTAATCTGTAGTAATCTATCAAAGATGTTGTGTCGTGAATGCTCAGACTCGAATGAAGCTCCCCTGCCGGGCCCGGCTTCTATAAACTCCCTCCCAGACCGCGTGCGCCGTGTTAGACCGTAGTAGAACGCAACGCGCTGTAGCGCGCCGGCCAGCAAACCGTGACACGCTGGGACGCGCCGTGATTGAACGCAACGAAAGGGCTATCATACATCCTAGCTTGCCGTGAGAACCGTGGCAAAACGGGACAAAACGCGCAGCTACCGTGACAAAACGTGCACTAAATGCAGCAGAACGTGACAAAACTTGAAAGGACCGTGAGATGCCGGGAAATATACGTGCTTACCATCCCACTACAGACCGCCTCCAAGTTTTGTTACGGCCTATTGCGTACTGTCACGTTTTGTTGCGTTCGCCCCGTTTTACTAAAGCCTACTAGGTTTCTCCGCACCGTGACTGCTGTGGCAAATTTTTTGACTGCTTAAAAATCTGGCCCGGCATCCACGGCAATCACAGCCTGTCATGTTTCCCCCCCTTGTTGTCTCACGTCCATCCCGTTTTGTTCACGGTGGCCTGAAAGGTGATTGCCGTGGCCGCCGGGAACATAATGTCAACCGAGCATAAGTTGTGCAAGAATTCCCTCAGTCGGAAGGAAACATCTGGTAACATAAAAGTAATGACTTGGCCTGGTCAAAGTCCAGACCTTATTCCGATTGAGCAAATCTGTTGTAACATCTTAAGAATCTCCTTGGAATGAACTTCAAACCATATGGAACGGTTTAGCGAGTGAGGAAATAAAAAAAATGTGGAAACTATGCCTGAAAGATTAAATGCAGCAATCAAAGCAAAGGGTGGCCACACTCTAGATATTGACTTTTTCTCTCAAAAAAGACATTATTTTTGTTTTTACTATATATTTTTATCCGTTTACTTATTTTCATCTATATGATCCAATATTACATGAAATAAATACTTGAATAGTACTTAGTTTCTGATTTATCTTCATTTTGTTAAGAGTATAATCATCACTGCACACTACTATACCTCCTTTGAATAAGGTCAGAGTTGTAAGCACTACTGAGTTGTAAAACTTTGTTTTCTAATTGATTTGAAACGAAAAGGAGGAACAGATAAAAATAGAACCAAGGGTCCGGTAGCTTACCGGCAAGCAGTCTTACAGCGATGATACAAGTTATGAAAATTTCATGTAAAGTGTGACATCTGAATCAATGAAAATCAATGTCAAGGTCACTAAATAAAAGTTCACATACATTTATAAGACCTTCTGTTATACAATCCTAAGCTCTGAAGCAGTTTTGGTGATACAAGTCATTAAAATATGTCAATATATATTCAATATGTCAATTGTGAACTGGTCACAGAATGTCAAGTTGTGGTCAGCAAATGGACTTCATATATGACTTTCTAAATGTCTCTATACAAACCTTGGCACAATCTGTGACCATTTTGGTGGTACAAGTCATTTTAATTTCACTGTGGAGTTTGACCCTCACTGACAGTCAAGTTGAATGTCACCAAATGAATGTTTATATGTGACTTCCTAGATGTCAGTAACACAAACTTAGGCTCCATCTGTGACCGTTTTAGGGATACAAGTCATTGAATTTTCACTTGGTCACATTTGACCTTTGAAGGTCAATACGAAGGTCACCAAATGAAAGTTCATATATGACTTCCTATATGTCTCTAATACAAACCTAGACTCCATCTGTGACTGTTTTGGCAAGACAAGTCATTGTAATTGTATTATGTCAAGTTTGACCTTCAAATTTCATCAACAGTCAAGCTGAATGTCACCAAATGAAAGTTCCTATGTGACTTGCTACGTCAGTAACACAAACCTAGGCTCCATCTGTGACCTTTTCAGTGATAGAAGTCACTGAATTTTCTGTAGGTCAAGTTAGACCTTCGAAGATCAATATGAAGGTCACCAAATGAAAGTTCAAACATGACTTCCTATACGTCTCCAATACAAACCAACACTCACTCTGTAACGATTTTGCTGATATAAGTCATTGAAATTTCGCTGTATAGTTTGGCCGTTCAAGGTCACTATAGGTCAAGTTCAAGGTCACCCAATGAAACTTCATACATGACTTCCTATATGGCCACAATACAAACCTAAGCTCTATCTGTACTAGTTTTTGTGATAGAAGTCATTGAAATTTCACAATGTGAAGTGTGACCTTCAAAGGTCACCGAAGGTCAAGTTCAAGGCCACCAAATGAAAGTTCATGTATGACTTCCTATACATCTCCAATACAAACCGAAAATATCTGTAACCATTTTGCTGATATAAGTCATTGAAATTTCACTGTGAAGTTTGGGCATTAAAGGTCACTGAAGGTCAAGTTCAATGTCACCAAATGAAACTTCATACATGACTTCCTATATGCCCGCGATACAAAGCTAAGCTCTATCTGTAATAGTTTTGGTGATAGAAGTTATTGAAATTTCACCACGTGAAGTTTGACCTTCGAAGGTCGCCGAAGGTCAAGTTCAAGGCCACCAAATGAAAGTTCATACATGACTTCCAATGTGTTCAATGCACATATGTTCCCAATCTTCAATATTTTCAAGCCTAGAAACCTTTAAAAATTGCAACATTTTGCTTGACCTTAAGTTTGACCTTTCAAGGTCATCTGAGGTCAACTTTAACACAACCAAAATATAGGTCATATATGACTTCCTATATGTCGACAATACAAACCTAATCTCTATCTGCAACCATTTGGCCTCCACAGGCCATCTTGCATATTCATAAAGTACAGCACCCCCAATAGACCTACTTCCATCGATTCAATCAAAATGGCGCTCGCACTGTACATTGACGGTACCAAAGTAAGTTGATTGCCTGATTTGGAAAAAAAATTATCACGCAGTTTTTGAGAAATGATTTTTTTTAAATTTCTCAGTCCTATCTTTAACATTGGAGCCAAAACTTCAAGGGCCCATAAAATGGACTAAATGATTCAATCAAAAATCCGAGAAAAACGTCTGGAGTTATGGATGTTATTGCAAATTTACACGAAAATTCATCTGGCCTAAAAAAATGTTCCGGACGACGGACGCCACACCACGACAATAGCTTATCGGCCCATAGGGCCGGTAAGCTAAAAATGTACGTAACCGAGAGTTATGCATACTTCATTAAAAATGGTGCTACGTCCCAAAATTATTAATGGGGAAAAAAAAAAAATTCCTCCTGTCCTTAGTAGCACTACAGGCGAGAATACTATGGCAGCAGCCTACAGTTACTCTGTGTTGCGTTCATTATCATTCAATCGTAATGAACTTGCACAACCACTTGATAACTTATCCTCGTCTGTTCACAGTACTTGCTGGGTTCACAATCACAGTCCCACTGAGGACTCATAATTTTTCACATGCAAAATTAAAAATTCTCCACGGGAGCCCTGTCCAAGTGCTCATTGATTTTGCATGTTTTGTAAGATTCAGCATCCCTTCTTAGTCATTATATGGAGCCAAGTGATTGTCTATTCTTGATTTCCAGATTTATCACTAATAACACCTCATAGTCACACACTCCACTGGCTCATCTTTGCAATTACAGTTTTATGTTTTAACACTTGGACATATCATTGGCAAACTGACTGATCATTAGAACTGGTGATAGACAAATAACTTCTCCAAACTTCACTGAAAATCAAATGCCCTAGACTTCTGGAACATTCAGTATTGTTCATCTGTTATTGACTGACTTCACCTTGCCCACCAGATCACGAGTCAAACAAGCAAAGAGAAATGATCTAGTTCAGAACATCGTGTCTGGAAGGCATGTTTCGGAATGATAACACAATTTTTTCTTCTTTAATGGGTCTCTTGTGTAGGGACTCAGGCTTGAGACAGATTGATGCATGATAAAAGAGTTGTATACAGGCCTTTAGGAGTGCCAGATGGAAATGGCACATGCCCACTCCCAGGATGGATGTGCACAGAAGTTCATTCATGTTTGTGAGTATCACTGGGTGATGCCTCCACTGTCTGAACGGGCAGGAAGAACCCAAGAACCCAGCGGGTGCCAAAGACGTCACTCAGGTTGGTCGTCCACGGGCTGCGTGCTTCAACCAGCTGGCCTCGTCGGAACTGGCACCAGGTCTGACCACGGGCCACCAGCAGGACCTGCTGGCAGCAGAAGCCAGCGGAGGTGAGACCAATGCCAAGCCACACGTGCAGCATTAGCACCAGGAAGAAATGCAGGCCTGATATGGTCCCTGAGAAGGGAAAAAGAGTCATCTCCTATAAAGCCCCTATGCCACATTATTGTGCACACTGTGCTCTAAAAACAGCCATTGTATATTTACATTACATAGAAGCTGAACTGTGAGCCAGATTACAAACCCCAATTCCAATGAAGTTGGGACTTTGTGTAAAAGGTGAATAAAAACAAAATACACTGATTTGCAAATCACATAAACCCACATTTTATTCACAATAAAAAAAAGGTTTAAAGTGAGACATTTTACCATTTCATGAAAGATATTAGCTCATTTTGAATTTGATGGCAGCAACACATTGCAAAAAAGTTGGGACAGAGGCAACAAAAGGCTGGAAAAGTAAAACATACTAGTAAAAAACTGGGTATAAAAACAGCATTTTAGAGAGGTGGAGTCTCTCAGAAGTAAAGATGGGCAGAGGCTCACCAATTTGTGAAAAACGGAATCTAAAAATTGTGGAACAATTTCAGAAAAATGACCCTCAATGTAACTTTGCAAAGATTTTGAATATCCCACCATCTACAGTACAAAATATCATCAAAAGATTCAGAGAATCTGGAGAAATCTCTGTGCACAAGGGGCAATTCCGAAGATCAATATTGGATGCTCGTGATCTTTGGGCCCTCAGACGGAACTGCATTAAAAACATAATTCTGCACTGGAATTCACTGCAAGGGTTCAGGAACACTTCCAGAAATCATTGTCTGTGAACACATTTTGCTGTGCAATCCACAAATGCAAGTTAAATCTGTATCATGCAAAGAAAAAGCCATATGTGAACATGATCCAGAAATACCATTGTCCTCTTATGGCCAAAGCTCTTTTAAAATGGACTGAGGCAAAATGGAAAACTGTTCTGTGGTCAGATGAATCAAAAGGTCAATCATCTAAATTTGGCCCACATCTGTCCTAGCACATATGATACAAAAAACAAATGCATTTTCTAGGCCCACATGCATCTCTCCTCACAGTCAATATGGTAAGGAATTAAAAGCTTTCATGGGCAATTTTCCCATACTGATGCAACACCACCTTTGAAATTCTTTTTGGAAAACATGAACGCCGTGTCGTGCAGGTAAAGAGGAGAGGGACCATCCAGCTTGTTATCAGCGCTCAGTTCAATAGCTTGCACCTCTGATGGTATGGGGTTGCATTAGTGCCTATGGTATGGGCAGCTTACATATTTTGATAGGCTTTATCAATGCTGAAAAGTATATAGAGGCAGTGGCAGGCGGTGGACGGAAAACTGGTGGGGCGGAAAACATCCCTTGAAACGGATGAGATTAATGACCCGATTTCAATCATTGTTCTGGGTCAACATGTTAGTTTCCCTTATAATGAAATGTTTAGGCGAGTGAATAATAAATTCTATAAAATTTTTAATTCACATGCCTTAATAGGCAACTCTTCACGAAAAAACCACTGTGGATTTTCCGCGTTAAATTTTGTCACATCCTAAGCAAGTCGTCAAACCTGTGCGTAATGATTGTTTAATTGAAAAAGATTGAAATGTGCTCTTTTTTGCGTTCAACTGGTGCATTTGATTTCTCGCGTTAACGAAGACAATTAGCTATACCTGCGAGGGGAGAGTTCAAGTGTCTTTTACTTGGGAAATTGACTGAAAACAGCAGTTTAAAGACATGTTTATCACCCTCCTTGTTCTCTGTCCACCGCCCGCCACTGTATAGTGGTTTTACAACAACATCTCTTTCAGGGAAGGCCTTGCATATTTCAGCAAGACAATGCTAACCCACATACTGCATCCATCACAACAGCATTGCTTCGCTGTAGAAGAGTCTGGGCGCTGAAATGGTCTGCCTGCATTCCAGACCATTCACCAACAAAAAACATTTGGCGCAACATAAAACGAAAAATCTGGCTAAGAAGACCCAGGACTGTTGAGCAGCTAGAATCCTACATCAGACAAAAGTGGGACAACATCCTTCTTCAAAAATCCAGCGATTGGTCTCCTCACTTCCCAGACATTTACAGACTGTTTTTTAAAGAAGAGGGTATGCTACACAATGGTAAACATGGCCCTGTCCCAAGTTTTTTGAGATGTGTTGCTACCATAAATTCAAAATGAGCTAATATTTTTCATTAAATGGTAAAATGTCTCACTTTCAACATCTGATATGTTGTCTATGTTCTCTTGTGAATAAAATGTGGGTTTATGAGATTTACAAATCACTGCATACTGTTTTTATTCACGTTTTACACAACGTCCCAACTTCAATGGAATTGTGGTTTGTACAAAACAAGGGCTCTATTTTATTTTTATAGCATATTGCGAACAGAGCACAATGAGAAAGCAATAGTAAGCTCACAATGTTGTGTGTGCGACTTTGCTAGATTTGGAGTGAGCTTTGTCATCAGCACTGAGTCGTATATTGTTTTTTTTATGTGTGCTTGGTGCATTTATAACAATTTTATGCATTTCAAGGATATACTGTATAGAATGGAAATTTAATTCAGAATTAAGTGTGCTTAGTATGTAAACTCACCCATAAAGAAGTATCCAGTAGAAAGCGGCAATAAGGTGAGGAAGGTCAGAGGGTTTTCGAATGAAATTGAATATTCCACTGTTAGATAAGCCACGCCCAAAACCAAAGAATACAGGCAGATGCCGGAGGTATAGATGCAAAACATTATGAAGTAGCGCATGTTTCTATTTCCAATACAGTTTCCAGTGAAAAAACAGTGATGGTCTCTTTTCAGGATCACTTTTTTGCAGAGTTTGCAGAAGTGGCGGCCGTTCAAGAGGTAATGAGCATCCACTCGGTCCGGGCAATTTGGCGAGCATACCGGTATTACGGTTTCATTCGCACTCTCTGCTGGGTGTCTAATGGTCATTGTGTAGTTTCCCAGGGCATTCAACATCATATAAAGGAAAACGACGGTATGGAGAAAAGTAGCAGGGTTTATTCGTTTACCCGGAGTTTGGAAAATGGTTGGAATGAAGAAAAAAAAGTGGAGGCCAAAGGTTACAACAGTCGCAATGAAGAAGTACGCGGGGGCGATGGCATTGAGAAGTCTCAGTTTCAACATTCTGATATACATTCCTGTGAAAATGAACAATAACAGAGATGCATTATGATGAAAGTAATTTACGATTTAACACTGCATTGGCTGAATGCTGAAGTTCAGAATTTCAAAAGTGAATTCAGAAGTTGGCCACTTTCGCATGCGATTTACCAACTAATAGGCTATAAATCAATGAGGTCAAGGCTTATTTTTAGACCACAAAACTGGCAACTTGGTTTTAGCCCAAATGTTTTCCTCAAGTAGGAGGTTTCACGGCTATGATGTGGCTATAGGGTAGACTGGGGTCCGATGAGCCATGGGGACCAATGAGCCATATCACTATTTTGCGATCAATCGATGGCAGAGCTGCTTAAAATAGGCAAAATATTTGACCATTGACTGATGAGTCATGGGGATTAATGAGCCATATCGCTATTTTGCCTATTTTAAACACCTTTGGCATCGATTGATCGCAAAATAGTGATGTGGCTCATTGGTCCCCATGGCTCATCGGATCCCAGTCTCCCCTATGCTCGGATCTAATTTCGCAAATGTAATAGGATGCTTTTACTAGTGAGTACTGTTGGCTAATCTAAGGGTCAACCAACTCTCTGGCTTTTCAAGTACAGCCGAAATAAGCGTTTAGCACTTGGTTAGAACTGATTTATTTTAATGAAGTCTTTCAAGCAAATACATCGAATTGCACAGTCTCGATCGACATCTAATTTTTCCAAAATGTTTCAAAGCGAATATGGAATATAAAAGTTTAGCTCGAGCAGGTTAACTGCCCGATACTCAGTGAGACAGCACTAACAAAAATTATCATGCTAACTCAGCTATTCTTGTGTTCTTACCTGTGTCGATTAAGCAGCGCAAAAAAAAAGCAAAAAAAAAAACTTAAATTCAGATAACTATATCACGCCTCTAAGTCTGTCTCTAGTGGGGTTAAACATGATATTTTCAGCTTTTCGGTATACAGAAAAGAATGAAACGCGTAACATTCAGAGCAAATCTGAACGGTGAACAGCCTCTCACCTCCAACGTTTAAAAGCGCTGAATGGCTACACGGATGTATGAATATCTGAATTCTTTTGATTGGGTTTTATAACTATAGAAGCAAAAATATTATCGCAGGTTTAATTACAATATTATCAATTCCATGTGGAAATGCCATAATTGGCTATAATGTTCCCTTATTCAAAAGTCTATTTCGTAAGGTAGGCTGTGATAGTTTCATTCGAGCGTTTGCCATTTGCAATGCAGCGACACATCGGCATGACGATTTAAACAAATACTGGATCTAACTTCAGATTAATTTCGTTATTATAAGCAATCGCATTTTGAATAGCAATTTATTTCGGATTATGTCGTGAACTGAATCGTAAATCTATTACCTGTCGTCAGCCTCTTTCACACGACGGAGCTGTTCTTTCAGCACCAAATAAATAAAGCTCGTCTACGGACACATTTACAGTGATGCACAACCGCAAGTCTATGTGGACAACTCATTCAAAAAACAAGGAGATTCCGTACTGCCAAGAAGATCCAAATATATTTTTGAGCCACTAGCGCGGGATTGACTAGCACCGCCTATTGGCGCAGACACCAATGTTAAAAGCCGTTTTATACTGGTAAGATACAGTATGTATCTGCAGACGTCTGAAGAAACGTAATGGACGATATGCTTTTATGCGTGAACGAAATGCCGGAATACGTCAGCAGCGTAACCTGTCGTCTCCACGGTAATTACATACTTAGCCTATTGTTTTATAACCAACCTATCTTCTTGCGAAAGCTACGGCATCAACTTTATATATTCATGACAGACACCGAGCTCTCGGTCCATCCCATTGAGTGTAGGGGAAACTGGGGCAACATGGGGTACTTAAGAAAGATCTTTCCCCACATGCGTATAATTCATTCAAGGGACTCAAACTTGTGTAAACATTAAAGGTTTGCACATAAAGAACAATATGACAAAGCAAGAAATGCATAAATTTCAAGTTCAGGTTTTTATTCAAGATTGAAAAAGAATGGCTCCTGGGGCAAATTGGGGAACCAGCAAACTGTTGTTGCAAGTCCAAAAAATGATCACAAAACAACGCCTAATTCCATTTTCAGTCTTCACACAGTTCACACATGAATACTGGGTTTCTGTTGCTTTCATCCAGTCCAGCACATAAGTAGTGCGCCCATCTGCTGCATTTGCTGCAGGCAACCCAACTTTCATGACTGACCGAATAAAAATCTTCACAATAGAGACATTCAGTATCCTTCTGTGCATCTGAACTTTTCTTTCCTTTTTCTTTTTTGCAACCTTTTACTTTTGGAGCTTTTTTTTTTTTTTTTCCAGCAGTTCCTTTTTGTAAGGTGAACATGTGAGTCCAACTGTTATCCCTCTTTGTCTTGCCACCCGTATGACACAAAAGTATCTGTGACATTACAAAATAATACACTTGGAGCATAATGGGGAAGTACCCCATTATACCCCACAACGCCTACCCCATTTTACCCCACATCACACACAGTACGCAATACAGTCCTTAAAGAAAAGCAAGGTGAACTTAGGTCAAGATCAACAAGGCGTTCCCGTAGCCTGTAGCATACTACTCCAACAGAACCTCACCTTTATATCAGTGTCTATTCAACAAAAAAAACTGTCCAACAAAAAGTACAAGTGAAAAATAGCATGAAAATGGACGCATTTTGATATTTACCTCTCCCAGGAAGGGCCATACTCTATGCATGCAAAGTATGAAGAAATTTTACTGTGAGAATTTTGAGATTAGTCCCTGTACATTTATTAAAACCGTATGTGCTTATTTGGGGACTGTTATGATCCAGACCAGTAGCCAAATGCATAGTCAGGGACAGCTGCCAGATGGAGTGCACACTTTGCCGGAGCCAGACTGTGAGATGGCTGGACAGTGGAATGCAATCCCAAGCCTGATGACTGCAGAAGACTTGAGGGGTTTCCTAATAAACTGTGCAAAGGATTATTAGAATCACGGTCCCAATCCTGCAGGCCAAGAGTAGGGTTCGGGTGCTTGTTCCTATCAATAGACCAAGGAGGCGAACTTCTGTATAAATCTATCATTAAAGTTTACAAATAATTTCTGAAGACGAAATGCTTAACAAGCAAATACTGGTTGCTAGAGGGCATATAACAAGGGACAAACCAATAACTCGCATACTCAAGGGGAATAAATTTGCCAACGCACACGAGGGAAGGGAAACACGAGTGGAACACAGCTGGTGATGAAAGTGCACAAGACTTTAACCAATCAAAAGAGACATAACTTCTACTAGACATGCAAGCTGCTAGATGGGTGGAGACGCAAGAGGAAATCACACAAGGGTTGTGACCAGAAACACTCTCTTTGAGTGGCTATTAAACAATCATTTTCCGTAAGTATTTCAAATAATTTTTAACCCTCAAGACCATGTTTATTTGCTCTCCAATTATCAAGTAATTTTATTGTGAGAGTTTTGAAATTGGTCCCTGTAAGCTTATTATTGCTGTATATGCGCTCATTTGACGGCCCTAAATCTGAAAGGCTGTTACACTGGATTTTTGCATAATTCATGCAAATTTCCAGTTGAATTATGATTAGCTGGGCCCAGACCATATTTATGCCAAATATGAAGCGATTCTACTGTGAATATCTTGAGATGTATCACTTGGAGTTCACTCAAGTAAAAATTGGCCAGATGAGGTGAGGGCACTTAAGCCTTGAGGAGGCTCATGTAGAACAGCTGTGCCATTTCATTCCTGTTCTGAGATCATTCCTGTGCATATGGCATCCTGGGTTGTATCAGCTCAAGAGTAGGTGGCAGGTTCAGCGACCAAGACATAGTTCAGGTTGCCTTTTAATTTTACCTTGTGATTAATTGCGATAATATATTGTTCTAATTGTTTGGCATTGTGGTTGTTGTTGTCCCTCAATCACTTGAGTGGCTGGTGCACTAGAATTCACTTGTTGATAGACAGTGGTATCGTTTCAGGACGGTGTGGCATGAGTAGTTTTAGGAATGTTCTGTTGGGATATCAGTAGTGTGAATTTGTGTTTAATTTTCAGAATACAATAGGAGTATTCATGCAGTGCATTGATGATTTGTTGGCTGCATGATAATATAAAATGTAACTCAACTCAAACATAAAAATATAACAGTGCCTTGCTGTGGTAATAAGCTCATATAGTTATAATAAATCGAAAAATCTAAAAATTGTCACGGTAACATTTCTTGATATTTTCTGCACATATCGCAAGAGCCTTGCTGATCATGATTTTCTTGAAACTGTGACTGACTGGAAAAATCTTGTTTCACAGCCAGTGAAAAATAGTGCTGCCATGCATGCATATATACAGCTATAATAAACTTGAGGAGACATATCTTAGGACTCCAACAGTAAACTTGCTATTTTTTTTATTTTATTAATTATTTATTTTATTTTCTGTGTGTGTGTGTGTGTGTGTGCGTGTGTCCACATGGTGTGGACCTTGGGGCAAACCAATCAATTGAAATTTCTTCTTGAGGGAAAAACCTGTTTCATTGCCTATCAATGGAGCATTGCTAAATTAGCACATACATCTAGCAACTGTATAATGAACTTCAAAGGACATAGCTCAGGATTTCTACAGCAGAATGAGTTCATTTTTTGTGCACATATAGCGTGGGCCTAGCTGATCATGTTTAAATTAAAATTGTGAACAAATTATGGTGAAATCCTGAGCAGTAGCCTTTTGTAAGGTCTTGAGTCATGTACCCACGTGATGGGCACAGAAGACAGGAAATAGTGGACTGGACTCAGGTGCAAGGTTGGACTTGATTGTAGGTTTTATTAAGCCTTCTGTGCGAGCAGATGGCATGCACAAAAAGATACAAACAAAAATAGGAAGCGAGGTTCCTTAATAAACAATACTATGAGTAATACAAGCACTGGCTATACTGTAGTAACAATGTATTACAAATAAGAGACAATAGGAAGCGAGGTTCCTTAATTTAAAGACACTAAACTAGTGCTGGAAAATACACAGTTCTATGATTAAAGGTTTTTAGAATTCAGAAATACGCGATACGCAAAAAGCTACCAAACAGCATAGGTGTGTGGCTTACGCGACTTTGCAATGAGCCAGTGTGAAGCTCTAGCTTTTATATCCACTGCTACCACTCAGCAGCAATTAAGAACAGATGGTTGTGGTTGATTGATGGGTGGAGGAGTGGTCTGGGTCGTAATTGGCAGGAGACGAGGCCTAACAGTACCACCCCCCTAAGGCATGACTGGATCTTTGTCTGGGAGGGCGCCGTCTGGGGCGCGGGGCAGGCTGGTCTGGATGGGACTGGTAGAACTCGTTTAGGAGCTGGGGGTCCAAGATGTAATCACGGTTAACCCAGCTCCTCTCCTTCGGACCACAGCCTTCCCAGTCTACCAGGCACTGGAGTTTGCATGTTTGCTTTCTGGATTAGAGCAGGCTACGCACCTGGTTGCCTGGGCCTCCGTCTACCTCCAGGACAGGGGAAGGTCTCTGGGGGGGTTCACCTCTGCCAGGGGTCCAGCATTCACCAGCCTGAGGAGAGAGACGTGAAATGTGTTATTAATGTGATAGTTGGATGGCAGTTGAATGGAGTATGATGAATCATTGACCCTCTGGAGGACACGGAAAGAGCCGATGAACCGTGGGGAGAGCTTCTTGCAGGGCAGGCGGAGGTGCAGGTCCCTGGTGGAGAGCCAGACCTGATACTGGCGGGAATCCTGGTGTCTTCTTTCTGCCAGGATCCTCTGATGGCGGACAGCCCTCCTGATCTGGATGGATGTTGGTGCTTTCCCAGACCTTCCTAGCCTCAGAAAACCAGGGGTCCACGGCGGGGACTAATGTCTGGTTCAGGTCGCACAGGCATGGGGAGGTTGCCATCCGAGCGCACACTGGAAGGGGCTGAGTCCAGTGGACGCGGTCTTTAGGGAATTCTGGGCATATTCAGCCCAGGGCAGGTATTGTGACTAATCCCTCTGGCGCTGATGGCAGTAGGCCCGGGGGAACCTCCCCAAATCCTGGATGGCTTGCTCCGCCTGCCCGTTGCTCTGAGGGTGGTACCCCGAGGAGAGACTCACTGTAGCCCAGAAAGCTCTCCCCACACGGGAGGTGAACTGTGGTCCACGGTCCAAGACGATGTCCACCGGAAGGCCAAAGTAGCGGAATACCTGCTCGAACATTGTGTTGGCAACTTGGTGTGCAGATGGTAATGATGGATAAGGCAAAAATTTGCAGAATTTTGAAAATCGATCAATGATCACAAGTATGCAGGTGTTACCCTCAGATTCCGGCAAGTCAGTAACACAATCTACTGCCAAATGTGACCAGGGTTGATGTGGGACTGGAAGTGGGGTTAGCTTACCCACAGGCAGCTGGCGCGGTGATTTGGAGATCGCGCAAATTGTGCACGAGCGCACAGCTTCCTCCACATCGGATGCCAGGTCGGGCCACCAGTATTTTTGGCTGATTATAATGGTGGTTCGTTTGGCTCCGGGATGTCCTGCTGACAGAGAAGTATATGCCCAGTGAATGACACTCTCACGAAGACACGATGGGACGAACATCTTACCCGATGGAACAGGGGAAGTGGACGGATTCCTTTTCGCCTCCCTCACAATCTCCCAATCTAACTGCCACTTGATAGGGGCGAGAACGTAGAAGGGCGGCAGGATGGTTTCTTTGGAATCCGGATCCTTTTCTGCTTCGTACCTTTGGGAGGGGGCGTCAGCTTTCACATTCTTCGAGCCTGGGTGATAGGTTATTGAAAAATTGAAACGGGTTAAAAAAAAAGCGCCCACCTGGCCTGTCATGAATTCAGCCGTTGTGCCTTCCTTAAGTACTCCAAGTTGCGGTGGTCAGTTCGCACCAGGAGCAGATGCCGGGCCCCCTCTAGACAATGCTTCCATTCTTCAAGTGCCAGCTTGACCGCTAGTAACTCCCGGTTTCCCACGTCGAAGTTAGCTTCAGCAGGAGAGAGTTTGTGTAAGAAGTATGCACATGGTGACCGCAGGAGGCGAGGCCTGACACCTCTCAAGTATGGTGCTGCCAAACGTGAAGATCTACAGCTATAAAAACACAAAGACACATATCTCAAGATTCCCACTGTCAAAACTATTTATTGTTCTGCATAGCCTTAAACATCATGCTTCCCTGTAATCCCATATACAGTTATAACTACATTAAAGGGGACCTATTATGCTGATCCTTCTTTTAATACATATTAGTAATGTTATAATGTTGGTTGTCCATGCTCAACCTCTGAAAAGTGTCTAAACGTAAGATACAAGGGTTTTGCCGTAATCCAAGAACGTGATTTCGTCAGCGTGATCTCCTCTCTGAACAGCTCCTCCTGAGATCTTCACGAGATCTGGGCAAAACCTGACGTCAGGTTGTGCTGTCCAATTAGTACAGACCTAGCCAGAGCCAACCACTGAGCTGAACCTGCCCACATCAGAAACTATTCTAGCAGGCACTAACAACGGCAGATCATACTATGCCTTAGTAGCGTCTACACTTTTGGAAATACAAAAGAAGAACCGCAGATCATTTGAGGTGTAATTTTGTCAGTATCTCTCCCAAAGCTGCTAGTCCGTTTACTTTTGGACACAAAGAAAAACAACTATTTTTCTTCCAAAAGACGATGCCACCAGAAATCAGGGGGTAGCTTTTTTTGTTTGCTGGCAGCAAACAGCCACGGCCAAAGGGAACGTTTGCTGATTGTGCTCAGCATTTCACCAAAGACAGCTTTGTCAATAAAGGATAATTCTACACAGGATAAGGGTTTCAGCTGCTTCTCAAACCTGAAGCAGTTCCATCGATCAAGGGCTCGGAGCCACAAGCTGTAAGTAACGATATAACAGCAAATAATGTAAGTGAAGCTAACGTGTTACGGGTGGCTAGCAGGACCGCTAGCGATAGTTAGCACTAACAACTGGCCTCAAACGCAGGCTTTGTAAAATATCTGAAGATAAAGCCTGTATCGGTCGCGACTGTTCGTGACTCACAGACACAGAAGCTGTAAGTTGCTTTTACTGCATAAGCCAACCTGACATGATAGCCAGTTGATTGTGACTGTAGCACAACGGCTAACGTAGCCAAGTTACTGTTGCTAATGTTTGTGTCCTAAATATGCAAGAGTGATATCAGGGGAAATTCTACAGAAGGCGTGTGAACATAAACCTCATTTGAAGCTAACTTTTAATACTTGTTTGTAATTTGGATGCTTGGTACAACTGTTCACAGTAACAGAACTTGCTGTCTGTAAAACCTGTATTGCAAGGGTTTGTCTCTGTGGTTATGACCGCTCGGTTACCAGCTACTGCACGTTAGTTTGCGTGCCGTGCTAATTAAAAATGCTCCTGGTTGACTTATATGCAGTAATTCTGATCGGTATGCTTGTGTTACTTCGGTAAGCATCAATGTGGCAGTTTCATCATAACGTTGCCCGATTGTAGCCACTACAGTTAGTGATCGCTTCACTTATCCATGACCGGGATCAGCCGGATACTTCACAAATGTCTGAGCAAGCTCTCTGGTGCTACCGTGAAAGCAATGCGAAACGCAGAAGCTCTCTAAAAAGCCGAAAAAGGCGGAGATTGAATAGGTAATTCTTTCCTGTAGAAGTGATCGATTCGCTAGCTCCACATAAGCAACTTCTCTGCGCTAACGGAACTTACGGTCTGCAAAACCTGTATTATACTATCCATAAAGCTGCTTTCACATCGAACACAAAACGAATTTTTCGCACGACAGATTACCTACATTCAAAGTCAATGCAAAGACGCAAATACAGGCGTTATGGGCGCGTTAAGCAGCTTTCACACTGGACGCGAAACAAATTTTTCGAGCGACAGATTAGCTACATTCAAAGTCAATGCAAAGACGCGAATACAGGCGTTATGGGTGCGTTAAGCAGCTTTCACACCGGACGCGAAACAAATTTTTCGTGCGACAGATTAGCTACATTCAAAGTCAATGCAAAGACGCGAATACAGGCGGTATGGGCACGTTAGGCAGCTTTCACACCGGATGCAAAGCAAATTTTTCGCGCGACAGATTACATTCAAAGTCATGACCGCTTATCAGCCACTGCATGTTAGTTCGCGTGCTCTGCTAATTAAAAATCCTCCTGGTTAACTTATATGCAGCAATTATGATCGGTATGCTTGTGTTACTTCGGTAAGCATCAATGTGACAGTTTCATCATAACGTTACCTGATTGTAGCCACTACAGTTGAAGCTAACCGGAGAGGTGCTGTATGTGTCTGCCGAGTTGGGCTGCAGTTAGACTAGACGTAGGTTTTGCATAGCTTGGGGTGCGTTTTTGGGTGCTTATGAAACGATCGCTTTACTTATCCATGACCGGGGTCAGCCTGATACATCTCCAATGTCTGGGCAAGCTCTCTGATGCTACCGGTGAAAGCCATAGGGAAGCGCACAGGCTATAACGTGCCCGATATAACAAACGATTTCTCTGCATTGCCATTGATTGAATATTAAATTCTTTCCCGTAAAAGTGATCGATTCGCTAGCTCCACATAAGCAACGGTTCACGCAGACGGAACTTAGGGTCTGTAAAACCTGTATTATGTTCATGACATAACCGGAGCTCTAGCTAGCTCTCGCACACTATCCATAATGCGCCCATTTTCCGCGAGGAAAAGCTGGTCATTCCGAAGCAATAAGTAAACCATTACCACGGGCAATTTCCGAAAAGGCCGTTTAGCCTGGAGCTTTCGCCCCTCCGTCATATACCAGCGCGGAAGCTGTTCGTTTCTCCACGCTAACAACACACCACAGCTATGCACACGAACCAGCAGGTCCTAATACACACCGAAGCAGTCCATAAGCTGTTGGTCCACTTTTAGCTGCTTCTCACTGTCCATGTTTCCCGCTAAACTCAGACCCACCGGATTTCTACGGTCTCCGGTCTACACTTGGGTTTGTCGACCCGTTCTACAAATGTGTCTATATGGGGTGGATTCTAGCTTTCCCTGCATCCTACCTACAGCATAGAAAAACCGCTGTACTCACCACTGTTGACGATAGCAAATTCGTGCTTGAGCTGCCAGACATTCGCACTGCGTCCTCCACTTTCGCCGTTGCGTTTATCAGAACAAGTTAATTTCATTAGATATATACACATGTACTGCTTTAGATTGCAGAATATGCCCGTCGAATCCTTCGGGAGACGCGTCAGTTTCACTCTGGAGCCGGACCAGGAAAACTGCGTTCTGCTGCCTTGTCCCGCCCAGATCCGCCCACCTCAGAGCTGGCCAGTCAGAAGAAAGTGGGCACACGGGGAGTGGGGGCCATAGCGGAAGAGCCACCCCAATGAGGCGTTTCAGGCAGAGACTACAAATTGGGTTTTTTGAGGATGGCACTATGAGCGAAATAAGTACCCTTTTTTTACTTTGCACGATCAGGAGTACTCTAGGGGAGTCAAAGACCAAAATATAAACTTGGAAAATAGCATATTAGGTCCCCTTTAAATAATCGGATTTCAAGAATGTTGCAGAAAAATATATTTAACAGTGGCCAGATGCATGTAGTCTGGACACTTGTCATCACTAATTCACAAAAATTGTTGAATAATTCTCACCAAATCCTCTTGGACTCTTTTCTGCCATGCATTTGATATCCCATTTTATCTCATAAATGATGAAAAATTGGTGTGATACAATGCATGAGATACAGGTTTGGTATTACGCACATGTAATACAGCTTTCTCACATTGTGATTGGTTAGATTCCTTTAACTGGCAAATACGGTAACGTTACCAATTCTCCTACTGGTAACCGGTAACCATTGCTAGCATTAGTTTCTAGTTTGCAGTTTATTCAATTCAATGGGATTAATAATTCACAGGGTGCATGCTAGCACTTTCAACATTGAAGTATTAAGTTATATGAGTAACTGCTCTGTAGAAATTTGAATTAATTAATTTAATGTCAAAAGGCGTTATTATTATTATTTATTTGTTAACCTTTATTTAACCAAGTAATTAGCCCATTGAGATCAAGGATCTCTTTCACAAGGGAGACCTGGCCAAGAAAGGCAGCAACACACATCTATAACACAAAATTTAAAACAATATACACAACACTGAGAAGCAAAATGGAGCAAAGTACAGAGCAGAAATACAAGTAATAAATGGCAATCATAAAATGCAAATTTTTTGATAACACTAATGACAATTAAGTGCAGCAACACTGTCCAATGGATTCACGCTCAAGGTCCTTTAAAATCAAAGCAAAGGCATCATAAGAAATTAATTCTGGCATTTTAAATCTTTTTGGAGGGTGTTCCATGTAAAACGGGCAGCAAAGTTAAATGCTCTTTTTCCCAACTCAGTGCAGACATGCGGAACAATCAAATGCAGAGCATCCTTTGAGCGAGGGCCATATTGGCTTTGGCTTCTAAGGTTATACTGTATGTACACAAATAAGAGGGGACCAGCCCAAGGAGAATTTTTTTATAAATAAAACCCAACCAACGTATACATCTGTGTACATACAAAGAAGGCCAATCAGATTCTGCATACAAGGTACAATGATGCGTAAGACATTTACATCCAGTGACGAATCTTAAAGCGCAATGATACACAGAATCCAACGATCACAAACAGTGGGCAGAAGCACCCATATACAACACATCCCCGTAGTCAATATGCAAAAGTCCAACGCTTTTCAGCCAAGTTTCAAAAGTGAGGAGAGGTGCTCAACAATGAAGGACAATAGACATAGAAAAAGACTTTTACCTGAGTACTTCAAAAAGACTACCCAAAAAGTAAAAACACTGGAGCACACTTTACAAGTCTCCACGTTTATGAGGAAGAACAGATGAAACGCCAGTCATCTCTTCCCCTCAATAAACGTGCAGACTTGTAAAGTGTGCTCCAGTGTTTTTACTTTTGAGACATCCCCGTAGTCTATCAAAGGCAAGAAGGTACAAGATACAAGATATTTTCTAGCTCTGAATGAAAAGCAGGATTTGTTTTGAAAATAGAAGCCTAATTTTACCTTAAGCTTAGAAACCAAATTGGCGATGTGAGACTACGTATTTATAACTGGATACCAGTTCAATTACTTCTCCTTGAGCGGTCAGAACGTTTGAAAGATTCAGTGGTAATTCAGCAGAGTTTGAAAACGTCCTAAGTTTAGTTTTGTCCGCATTTGAAACCAATTTTAGTTTCTGTAAACGAAGCTGAACAACATCTAATGCAGATTGTAGTAATTCAAAGGCATGTATGACAGATGACGATCAACAGTAAATAATACTATCATCAACATAAAAATGGTACATAGCATTTGATTGGTTTTCACATAAATTGTCGACATAGATGGAAAACAATGTTGGGCCTAGAACTGAACCTTGAGGCACACCCTTTTATACTATAAGAAAAGAGGAGGCAGATCCTGCCATCTGAACACATTGCGTTCTATCAAACAAATAGTTGGCAAACCAAGATGCTGCTTGCTTAGACATGCCAATGTGATGAAGGATATTGATCAATATACTGTGGTCAATGGTATTGAATGCTTTTGATAAATCAATAAATAGTGCCAAGCAATTTTTTTGCAGTCTATTGCTCCAGTGATGTCATTTATTACTTTGAAGGTAGCAGTGACAGTGCTGTTGTTTCCTAAAACCAGATTGATATTTGGATAAAACGTCCTTTGCATCTGAAAATTTCTTGAGCTCAGTGCTAACAAGTTTTTCAAATACCTTTACCAAAACACATAGTTTGGAAACTGGTCTGTAATTATTTCCATTGGAGGGATTCCGCCCTTTCAGCAGTGGAAGAATGAAGGTAGTTTTCCAAACTTTTGGAAATTGATCGTCAAAAAAACTAAGGTTAAAAATAGACGATAAAGGCTCAGAAATGAAATGCTAACATGCTAGCTAATTACTCATCCCATTGACTTGAATAGACCACAAAATAGAAGCTAACGCTTCTCTTCAATTTTCCAAATAATACGAAGCTGATGTTTGTGGGATAAATAGGATCTCAAATTTGTAAGACTGAATATGAAATTTATTAAACTTGAGTGGTAATTTTTGTTTAAGCCTTGTTTCCAAAGGCTCGGAATAAATGAAAATTACTGCTCTCATTTCATAAATTTGATATCTCGGGCTCACTCATCAGAAATCCGTTCTTGCGTCACGACTGGTCAGATTCTGTTTATTGGCAAACACGGTAACGTCACCAATCCTCCTGCTGGTAACCGGTACACATCTCTAGCATTAGTTTTTGGTTTGCAGTTAATTCAAGTCGGTGGGATGACTAATTCGCTAGCTAGCATGTTAGTACTTTTTGCCATTGAAGTTATAAGTTATATGAGTTACTGTTATCGTAGAAACTTGAATTTATTAATTTAATGGCAAAAAGTTTTAGCATGCTAGCAAGCTAATTATTCATCCCATTGACTTGAATACACCGCCAACGAAAACCTAACGCTTTTCTTTAATTTTCCAAATATTATGACTCTGACATTTATTAGAAAAAAAGGATCTCAAATTTGTGAGACCAAGATATCAAATTTATGAAACTCGGCAGAAAATTACCACTCTCGCTTTGTAAATTTGATATCTCTGGCTCACTCATGAGAGATCCACTATATGTTTAGGCTACATTAATTTGGTTATTTACATAGATCCCTAAATTGCTGCATTAAAGTGATTTTATTCATTGTTAGTTGTGCAGTTTAAACAAGTGAAATATAATGCCAAATTATGTGTTAACTAGTTGGTAAATATTGCTGAACTTCTATGTAGTCACATTTAATATACTGTGGTGACCGGGGCAACAGATGCCCACTGTCCAGGTCACACCACCCAGATTCTCGTTGATTCTCCTCCCCTTATCGTCCCCATCCAGCAGCACCATGGACAGCGCATGTCGGAAAGGCCTCCATTCCCCACCCCTGGCTGCCACTCTACAATGGACAGCTCCCTCCAGTTGCGGCCAGACATACAAAAAGGGCTCTCAATTTGTATTGTGCATTTTGCACAAGGTTAGCCAAGAGCGCGTTTCACAAGTGCATTACTAACCGCTGTTTTTTCTCTACTTTCCCTATAAGAGTCCAAAGGCGAAGAGACGGGGGATCCTGAGTTTACGCTCCCTCCAGACAGCCTCGCTCTGGCCGCTACTCAACCACGTGACAGTGGCTGATGCCCCTAAGGGTCCTAAGCATAAACTGTCTAAAAAGATGGATGCAGCACCTGAGTCTGAAAAGTGAGGCCAATGCGGAAATCTCCAAAAATTGCATTCTATTTAATGGCCAGCAGATGGCGACGTCGTTGGTTGCAGAAAGAAGTTCAATGGTGTAGAAGTCTATGAGAAAATTACACTACTTTCCCACCTGATTCATTATTTCAATAATGATTTTCCACATTGTTTTATGGTACTTATCACAAGTTTCCTGTCTCCTTCAATATATCATGTTGTTCATTTTTGTAAATTATGGTCCCAAACAGACTAGAATAAAGGATAAAGCCAGAATATGCTTTAGGGATGTGGCTATCCTCTGGTCCTCATCAGATACGGTCAGATTCACTCGTAGAACCACCCCTCGCTCCTCCCTGGATCTTCAATTCACGCTCTCGTCCAAAAGGAATCACATCCGGTTTCAAAATGACAAAATGACGCTATTCAAATTGCCAAAATCAAGGCTTCCTAAATGGTATGCTGAAACCAATGGGTGAAGTCATGGTTGCTTCATCCATCTTTTTAGACAGTCTATGGTCCTAAGGCTCAAGAAGTCTATTGTCTTTTGGTTTATTCCTGTAAATAAAATTACCGCCCAATGGGCTGGATTCTCACCAACCTGTTGCCCTGTCTGTGCCTGGTTTTCTGGTGGTTCATCGCAATATAGTGCTTTAAATTACTTCCCTTGAACATAGTTTGCTGTCTCGAAGAGAAACAACGTTTTCTGTTTTTTCCAATAGAGCATCAATGTACAAAGTATAGCAGCGCTCATAAATTTGACGAGCGGAAAGTTTGGCCGCGCTTTACTGAACAGCGGATGGCTTAACCGCAGAAAACTACACCCTGTGGCATTTTGAGAGTTAAAAGCAACAGCGGCAGTAAAACTGTATATCATAATTTCTTGGTTAAATTTATCAATTAATCCGTGGTTCACATGTGTACCGCACTGCGGGGCAGGATCCGTACAGATCAATTATACTAATATTGCATATGGTCCATGAGGTCCATGTCACTCTGTCTATCATTATACAGAAACTCCAGCCCGCAGTATCATTGATGCAAATACAGTTTCGAAATTAAACTCCAAGACAGCAAATTAGTACAACCCTAATTCCAAAATAGTTGGGACAAAGTGTAAATTGTGAATAAAATCAAAATGCAATGACTTTCAAATCATACCAGCCAGTATTTTATTCACAATAGAACAGAGATGACATAGCAAATGTTGAAACTGAGAAATTTTACAATTTCATCCACAAAATGAGCTCATTTCAAATTTGATGGCTGCTACAGGTTTCAAAAAAGTTGGGACAGGGGCCTGTTTACCATGGTGTAGCATCCCCTCCTCTTTTTAACACAGAGTGGAGGCGTCTGGGCGTTGAGGAGACAAGTTTCTTAAGTTTAGCTATTGGAATTTGATCCCACTCTGGTTTAATACAGGCTTCCAGCTGCTGGAGAGTTTTGGGTCTCCTTTGACTGACTTTTCGTTTAATTATGCGCCAAATGTTCTCAATCGGTGAAAGATCAGGACTGCAGGCAGGCCAGTTCAGCACATGGACTCATCTACTACGAAGCCATGCTGTTGTAATAGCTGCAGTATGTGGTTTTGCATTGTCCTGCTGAAATACACAAGACCTTCCCTGGAAAAGATGTCATCTTGAGGGGAGCATATGTTACTCTAAAACCTTTATATACCTTTCAGCATTCATGGTGCTTTTTAAAACATGCAAGTGTCCCACACCATATGTACTAATGCATCCCCATACCATCAGAGATGCTGGCTTTTGAACTGAACGCTGATAACAGGAGGGGTGGTCTTTCTCCTCTTTAGCCCGGAGGACACAACGCCCGTGATTTCCAAGAAGAATGTCAAATTTGGACTCGTCTGTCCACAGGACACTTTGCCACTTTGCTACAGTTCATTTTAAATGAGCCTTGGCCCACAGAACACGGCGGCGCTTCTGGATCATGGTCAACAATGGCTTCCTTTTTGCATGATAGAGTTTTAGGTATCGTCTGTGGATGGCATGGCAGACTGTGTTTACAGACAGTGGTTTCATGAAGTATTCCTGGGCCCATTTAGTAATGTCAATGACAGAATCATGCCAGTGAGTGATGCAGTGGCGTCTGAGGGCCCAAAGATCACGGGCATCCAGTAAAGGTCTTCGGCCTTGTCCCTTACGCATAGAGATTTTTCCAGTTTCTCTGAATCTTTTGATGATGTTATGCACTGTCGATGATGAGACCTTCAAAGCCTTTGCAATTTTACGTTGAGGAACATTGTTTTTAAAGTATTCCACAATTTTTTTTACGCAAGCCTTCACAGGTTGGAGAGCCTCTGGCCATCTTTACTTCTGAGAGACTCAGCCTCTGTAAGACATCCCTTTTATAGCCAATCATATTACACACCTGATGCCAGTTAACTTAATTACTTGCCAAATGTTCTTTCAGCTGATTCTTTTATTTATCAATTGCTTTTTCTGCCCTTTTTTGCCTGTGTCCCAACTTTTTTGAGACCTGTTGCAGCCAGAAAATTTGAAATAAGCTCATTTTGTGGATAAAAATGTAGAATGTCTCAGTTTCAACATTTGAAATGTTATCTATGTTCTATTGTAAATAACATATTGGCTGATGTGATCTGAAAGTCATTGCATTTTGATTTTATTCACAATTTACACTTCATCCCAGCTATTTCGGAATTGGGGTTGTACATTCTTTAATAAACGTTTATTGAATTTCAGTGACATTCCTTGCTCTCTCGGCTAACATAGCCATCTTCCTCTTCTGTTCTGAACCAAATCACTGAACGAGGAACTGACGTCTTAACTGAAGTCCCGCCTTGATGAGGGGATTGGCAGTTTCCATTTTCATTTACATATTGATCCCAGAGCGTGGTGACATGAAAAAGTAAATACAATGGACTGGGGGAGCGGTTTCGCCTATTGTATTTGAATATTGTCCGTAGAAGAGCAGGTGAAGTCTTTAAAAATTAAATATTGACTGCCATTTTCAAATAGTTTTCAAATCATCAAAAAATAGCATTTATATTTTCATGTTGATCCTAAAATAAAGTGCTGACATGTAAAGGTGATTGCAATAGACTGGGGGTGCTGTTTCACTTATCATTACTGAGTATTTTCCTCAGCACAACTTTGACAATTAAACATCAAACAGCTTTTTCATTATCATTTGAATAATGTCACAGAATGCCCATACAAGTATGTGAAAATCAAAGTGATAACATTGAACCATAAAATAGTCAAGATCATTCATTATTGAGCTGGAGCATACACAGATGTCCTAAGTAAATTTTAAACTGAAATTTCATCATCTACACTGCCATTCCGAGAGTCAAAAGAACAGCTTGGGTTTGTGATGTTATCAGTTTTTTACTGACTGATTTTTTTTTTTTTTTTTTGGGGGGGGGGAGATTTCTACAGACTTCTGATCTAAGTGTTACTTTATGAGAGAGATAAATTTTCCTCTCCATTTAATGGAAGTATTGTGATACAATACCAGCAGATGTCCCCATCCAACCATTAATAACTAGTCCCTGGTTTTTCTTTTTTTTTTTGTCAACAATTGTTGTCGAACATGTTTTCAATACATAGCACGCGTTTCATTTTAAAAATCATGCTGTAATCTCACTCAGTCATTTGAAATCGGTCGTTAGCCTGGCAGAGGCGGCAATGTAGTGTTTTATCTTTTTCCCTCTTGACAAACTTGCTGTTATTTGATCGAGGCTATTCTATCTTGCCATTATTTAAAAAAAAAAAATGAAAAATGTGATTAACTGAGGAAAATGCATTCATGTAAAATATGTATGAGAAAACACATGAAGTAACGTAAACGAATGATCATGAAGATTCAGTTTGTCTAGGTTCCCTCTATTGATGTGAGAATTTTTAGACGGTCCCTGAGTTGGTGGGAGTTTCTCTTGGTTCCTAGTGCTAATGCAGAAAACCAAGAGCATCCTGTCCTGACGTTAACGAAAATTACCATTAGAAAGGTGAGCTCTTTTAATTGTGTGTTGACTGCCAATAAGACGGGTTAGTTAATTGGAAATAGGACGAACATTTATGTCGAGAATGAGGTGTGAAAGCACGTAGGCCAGTTATCGGTAAGTTCGCGATATCTTTTTAAAAAAAGTGGGTGGATTGATTGAGCAGTTGTATACTGATGCTGCAATAGAGAACATAACAAAACAACCGAGGAAAACACATTGAAATGAACTGTACACGTGTTCTGAATGGAAAACAGAATGCATATTCATAATGCGTCATGAAATGAAATCTTAAACGTGTTGGCTGTTTGAAAAAATATATGTATGTATATGTTGTGATTCACTATTAGGTTTGGCAACTTGGTTTTTTAAATGACTCCGCCCATTGGGGACCCCGTCTACCCCGAAGGAATTCTCTCTTGGATAAAATGTATATGGCACTTGTGTTATTTCTAATAGATCGTTTATATGGTAGATATTTTCAGTATTTCTCCACACACGTTCGTGTGGGAGAAGCACAAGGATTAAAATTGAGGACAATTTTCACTATTATTCCGAAACGGCGCTGTACCAGCTTTGGAATTTAAAATGATTTTATGTGATGAAGGAAGAAGGTAAATGTCTGTTTAATTTGTCTTTAAAAACTGTGCAGCAGTCCAGCTCAATTACCTACTAAGCAACATGTTGTTAATAGAGATAAGAAAGCTATGCGTATGATAAATAGATGTAACACGGGCTATATGACTTCATCATTTAGCAAGAAAACATATTTCAATACTTTGAAACGGTACTTTGAACTGCCATAATTTCATTTCCAATTCAAAGTCTTTTAACAAAATGAATACGTACATCATATTTTAAGTTTAATGTCACGTGCCTTCATATGATGAAGGAAGTCCCAAGTATCACGTGTAGGCGAGCCAGCATTTAAAAATTCAAAAAGAATTGCAATTCCATCTATAATGGGGAATGTTTTGGCTCAAAGCACAAAATAATTGCTAAAACATTTAATTCTTCTACATTTATTGTGAAATTTTGTATCCATATTTTGAATGGATTAGATATTGATTTTGGAATAGCAATGGTCATACGTTTGCTCCTGTGTGTGATGCAGCCCTTTTGTTGGACATTTCAAATGCAATATAAACATGATAGTGGAGTATAATCATGAGTGCTAGAAGGCTCCTCAGTACAGTAAAATGCTTGGAAGTTTGGTATTTTTATCGCTGTTGTTTTTGTTTATACTGCAACCTGTTTGGAAATATCAACTCATTCTGATATTGCTGGGTTCATATTCTGAAGTGCTCAGAGTGGTAACATGCTGTCGGGATTCTCTATGCTTGTGATTAAAAAAAAAAAAAAAAAAATATATAATATATATATATATATATATATATATATAAAATTGTTTATGCTGTCAGACAAGTTTAACAGAGTTTTGTGGATGCACTGTTGGAGACATTTGCACAGAGCTCAGTGGAAGGGCCATTTAGAGCTTTTTGAATCCACTTACAAACAGAAATACTTATCTCCGAATGCGCGCCTAGCTCTATTTTCAATGGGTATTACTACAGTGTTTCCCCTGATTTAGCACATCGGCTGAAACGATTCCAAATATGTTGCATATCTTGTACCCATTTATGATATTTAAAGCTTTTAAGGATATTAGATTTTCAAATAGGACTAGCACAATTATAATTACTTTGTGCCCGAAAATGTTCTTGCCCTGTGATTTGGCATAACGTTTGGTCATTAGCTTTATCTCTCTGGGTTAACACGCTTACTAGCTGTGTAGGCTGTACCAAAAGAAAACTCAATGCTGTTCACTTTCAGCAAACGCTGTGTTGATTATAGTACTGCATTCAAGTATTGTTCATGCATCTCCTACTTTTATAAATCCTCTTATTCAATTAAATTGCGGTTTAGCTTCAGATGAGGGTCAATCAGGGCCAGTCAAAGCTATTGAACAAAATTCTTCGACGCATGCCAAAATGACTTTCAATGAAGATTCTTTCAAGAATAAGAAAATTAAAAGTTTAAAAATACTACACCTTTTTATTCCAAAATTTCAAACTTTGGTACACTGTCTAAGAATAGTTCTCTCTGGCACATTCAATTTTATAAGACAGTTAAATGGTAGGCAAAGGCTTTTCCCCCGAATAGTTCATGTTTCGGTGTACCTTTTTGTCTTAGATTTGCCCGGGGGAATGAGAGCAACCTTCCCCCCTGTTCCACCATCGGTTGGGGGAATAAGGGAAAATTTCCATTCCTGTACCACCAACGGGTGGGGGAATAACCACTCTGTAAGTGGCATATGTTGATCCAAGTATATTGGAGACTTACCTCAGTTCTGCCAGGAATTGTTTGTATTGCTTGCATATACATGTGTCCAGCTAATCCACTGCAACCTTGATGCTATGGTCAGGGATCAGTGGAGACCATGTTGACAGTTATTTTCGTAGGGAATACAAAAAAAAAAAATCTGTAACACAGCAAATCTCAAAGTAGGTTTTTTTCTATTAATGCACTAATCCAGAATAGAAATAGGCCCAAATCATTGTCTAAGCATTCATATGAAAAAACGGGGTACCTAAGAATTTTGACATTTCTGTTTTTTTTTTTTTTTTTTTTTGAAGGAAGTCCCCCTTTTCGGAGAGGTGGGGAAACAGGTAATGTTTGTCCTTTTTAAAAAGGCATTGGACCTTAGGCTGTGTCAAAGAAAATTGAGCACACGTGTTTTTTTTTCGCCTCTCATGTTATCTATTGTGTCTGAAGTTCTGTTTCAAGACATTTGATGATGTAAGTGCAAAGTCTTCCTTAATACAACCCCCAATTCCAATGAAATTGGGACGTTGTGTAAAACGTGAATAAAAACAGAATGAAATGATTTACAAATCTCATAAACCTACATTTTATTCACAATAGAACATAGACAACATATCTCATGTTGAAAGTGAGACATTTTACCATTTCATGAAAAATATTAGCTCATTTTGAATTTGATGGCAGCAACACATCTCAAAAAAATTGGGACGGGGCAAAAACCGGGTGGAAAAGTAAAAGGCAATAATAAACAGCTGAAGGAGCATTTTACAACTACTTAGGTTAATTAGCAACAGGTCAGTAACACGACTGGGTATAAAAAGAGCATTTTAGAGAGGCAGAGTCTCTCAGAAGTAAAGATGGGCAGAGGCTCACCAATCTGCGAAAAACTGAGTCAAAAAATTGTGGAACAATTTCAGAAAAAATGTTCCTTAATGTAAAATTGCGAAGATTTGGAATACCCCACCATCTACAGTACATAATATCATCAAATGATTCAGAGAATCTGGAGATATCTCTGTGCGCAAGGGACAAGGCCGAAGGTCAATATTGGATGCTTGTGATCTTCGGGCCCTCAGGCGGCGCTGCATTAAAAACAGGCATAATTCTGCAATGGAATTCACTGCATGGGCTCAGGAAAACTTCCAGAAATCATTGTCTGTGAACACAGTTTTCCATGCAATCCACAAATGCAAATTAAAGCTGTATCATGCAAAGAAGAAGCCATGTAAACATGATCCAGAAATGCCGCCGTCTTCTCTGGGCCAAAGCTCATTTAAAATGGACTGAGGCAAAATGGAAAACTGTTCGATGGTCAGATGAATCAAAATTTGAAATTCTTTTTGGAAACCCGGGACGCCATGTTGTGCGGACTAAAGAGGAGAGGGACCATCCAGCTTGTTATCAGCACTCAGTTCAAAAGCTTGCACCTCTGTTGGTATGGGGTTGCATTAGTGCCCATGGCATGGGCAGCTTACACATCTGGATAGGCATTATCTATACTGAAAAGTATATAGAGGTTTTACAACAATGTCTGTTTCAGGGAAAGCCTTGCATATTTCAGCAAGACAATGCGAACCCACATACTGCATCCATCCCAACAGCATGGCTGCGCTATAGAAGAGTCCAGGTGCTGAAATGGTTTGCCTGCAGCCCAGTCCTTTCACCAACAGAAAACATTTGGCACATCATAAAACAAAAAATCTGGCTTAGAAGACCCAGGACTGTTGAGCAGCTAGAATCCTATATCAAAAAATAGTTGGACAACATCCCAATTCCAAAACTCCGGCAATTGGTCTCCGCACTTCCCAGACGTTTACAGACTGTTGTTAAAAGAAGAGGGGATGCTACACAATGGTAAACATGGCCATGTCCCAACTTTTTTGAGATGTGTTGCTACCATCAAATTCAAAATGAGCTAATATTTTCATTAAATGGTAAAATGTCTCACTTTCAACATCTGATATGTTGTCTATGTTCTATTGTGAATAAAATGTGGGTTTATGAGATTTGTAAATCATGACATTGTTTTTATTCACGTTTT
Source organism: Gymnothorax javanicus (assembly GCA_029692085.1). Classification (NCBI taxonomy): domain Eukaryota; kingdom Metazoa; phylum Chordata; class Actinopteri; order Anguilliformes; family Muraenidae; genus Gymnothorax; species Gymnothorax javanicus. The sequence continues at coordinate 103,133,597 of CM056193.1, read as the reverse complement.
ACACAACGTCCCAACTTCATTGAAATTGGGGTTTATATGTGATCAGTCTTCTCCAAGATGTGATCAGCAGTCTTTATTTTCATTGCTGTTTGTCTTATTAGAAGGGATAATGAGATGGTATGAGATTCCACATTTGCCACATCTATTGTTGTTTGCTACAATTCATAACATTTAATTGTGGAGACAATACAGTCTTCACCGGTCTTTGCAGTGGAATTTATGGGTCAGGACAGCCATGGCCACACAGGGGAGGCAGGAATGTTGTTGTTCAGTCTTTCAGCTCATGAAATTGAGTTAAAATGCCTCATTGCATTAATATTATATCAAGCTTTCACTTTCAGCGTGAAAGTTGCTATTGCAGGGAGATGGACCCCAGTTTACATTGCTTGGCTCTTTAAATATCTACAGCAGTAAACCGATGATTAATAAGTAATTAATAAACCTATAAAGGTCATGTTGGTGGTGGTCCAAAATAGGAGCTACGTGCGGTGAAAAAGTATTTGCTCCTTCTCGATTTCTTCTATTTTTGCATATCTGTCATGCTTAAATGTTGCAGATCATCAAACTAATTTCAACATTAAATGAAGATAACCTAAATAAACATAAAATTCAGTTTTTTAATGATGATTTCATTTATTGAAGGAAAAAAGCTGTCTGACCCTACCTGGTCCTTTAAAAAAGTGATTACCCACTTAGTTATAAAATGAACTTTAAAAACATTTAGTTGATAATTGGTTTCAATTTCAGTTTAAACACCCTGGTATGATTACTGCCATCCTTGTTGCATCTAATTATCGCTTAAATAGAACCTGTCAGGCAAAGTGAATTAGGCAAAAAGCAGCACATAATGCCACAATCTAAAGAAATGCAAGAACAGAGGAATGGCGGTTGATGTCTATCAGCCTGGAAAGGGTTGCACAGCCATTTCTAAGGCTCTGGGACTCCAGCAAACCATGGTAGAGCCATTATCTACAAATGGAGAAAACTTGGAGCAATGGTGAACCTTTCCAGGGGTGGCCAACCTGCAAAGTCCCTCCAATAATGGATCAACAACTCATCCAGGAGGTCACTAAAGAACCCAAACATCAGAGGAACTGCAAGCCTCACTTGCCTCAGTTAAGGTCAGTGTTCACAATTCCACAATAGAAAAGAAACTGGGCAAAAATGGAATCCATGGGAGAGCTGCAAGGTGAAAACCACTGCTGATCAGAAAGAACACATAAGGCTTGCCTCACATTTACCAAAAAACAACTTGATGACTCCTAAGACTTTTGGGATAATATTCTGCAGACTGGGAAGTCAAAAGTGGAAATTTTTCAGAGGACATGGGTCGCTTTACATCTCATGTAAAGCTAAGATAGCATTTCACAAGACGACTATCATACCAACAGGCAAACGTGGTTGGAGAGCGGTGATCTGGGGCTACTCTGCCGCTTCGGGACCAGGACAACCTGTTATAATTTATGGAACCACGAATTTTGGTAATTCCCAAAAAATCCTGACTCAAGTGCAGTTTGGTTATGCTGCCACCACTTTGAATGTTATCAGTTGATTGAATGCTCGATATCTTTTATTTGCACTATAGATTTGGGCTAGTCGGTTCCTACAGTACCTACCGGAAGGGACTCAGGAATGATTCTTTTCAATATGTTAACATTACATTCCAGGGATAGGGAAGACAATTGAAGACCCCATTGCTAAAAGTATCTAAGTCACAAAGTGTACATTTTGAGAAAGTCAACTTTGGAGACTACAGAAAACATTTTCCCATCCACACCTCTTGATGTGTGAAAATGTGACTTTAGCACTTTTAGCACTGGGCTCTTCAGTTGCAATTTTTCGAAGATTAAGGTTAGAATTCAGGGTTAGGAAAAGGCGATCGTGCTTTTTAGAAGTTAGAACTGAGGGTTTGGGAAAGGCGATCGTGCTTTTATAGAACATAGTTGACTCATTTAAAGGAGGAGACGCACTTTGGCAAAGTATATTTCAGCGGAAAGTAGAATTCCTGAAGTGTCTAAAACGCATATTTTAACTTGTTAATAATCCAGTGCGACGCATTTTGAACCAGCGAGTCTTCAAATTGGCTTCAGTATCAGGGGGCAGTCTAATTTACTTTTGACAGCATTGTTATGCAATGCACCACAAAATTATGAGGCGTCTTCTTCTGCGCATAAATGAAGACGAAAAATATCAATATGTCTTTATAATTTCAGCGCTGATGTTGCTCGTTAAGCAGCACAGATTTGCGTAAAGTAGTTTGCAAGGCTGCGAGAATCCATTCTATATTCTGAATGTTGTCACGGCTAAAGGGCGCTGTAAGGCAAGTTGCACAGCTGTGTGACAATCCTAAGGACAGCGAAAATAAATGCTGCAAAGTCAGCGTAAGTTTTGGATTTACAATGCCATATCAATTATATAAATGTAGGCAATAGGGATTCACCTTTTCATCATCATTTCTAATTATAGATCATGTATTGGCCTTGGTCGCTCAGTTGAAAAATTGTTTTATTGTTAATCAGGCCAGCTCAAATAAAAACAGCTTGCGGGCTGTCAAACCATAAAGGATTGAAAAGAAAAAAGAATTTTAAATCATAATTAAGAGCTGCCTTTGGTGTTTACTCGGGTTGTCTGTCTTATAGTAAAATGAGCTGGATGATCTGAAACATTTTAGAATTACAAATAAGCCAAAATAGAAAAATTGGGAAGGGGGTCAATACTATGTCATGGAACTGTAAATGCCTTAGGACTTGTTTCTGTCTACAGCTGAAGGCTTCTTGGGGGAGGCTGGCTGCACATGCTATTAGAATATGCCATAGTTTAGCCTATATTTTGCAGAGGAATGAGTTTGGTCTTTTTCCACCCATTGGGTCTTTGGGAGTGGGAAGCACATCATTTGTAGCTCTGATTATTCCTCCATGTGAGCCCTCCAATCTTGTCCGCTGGCTTCTCATAGCTTGCAGGACAACCTTAGCAAAACATCTGCCTACTCCTGAACCTACACTTGTTCACTAGACCAAGCTTAGTGCTAACTGGCGACTTATAGGTGACATTGAAAATATCAAATGGTGGAGATGAAATTGACTCAATATCATCTCAAACTGTTTTCATTTTCAAGGTCTGCTATCAATGGCAAATCTGCTAGTTTGCACGTGCGAGTGAACGCCGTGACTTCTAGAACACCCTGGAGCTGTGGAAAATCTGAAAGATTATTCCCATTGGTTTCAAATACAAATATGAATGGTTAATATTATTGGTAATTCAAGCATAGGCGCTCCTTCTGTTTAATGGTCAGGGCATTCTATCAAAGAAATATAATACTCTGGATGGAGGATATTCTCCAGAGAAAACTCAATAGAAAAATATCAGATTGATTGCATTTGGGTCATTCCATGCCAAGTGGAAACGCTTAAGGTACCTTTCAGGCCATCATGGTCTCAAATTTTTCTCTAACTTTGTGCATTTTTTCATTTGAACTCAAATGATGAGTATCTCCAATTTTTTCACAAACGGCCCATCGGTATGGATTTTATGGGCCCCTGAAAAAAATGGCCTATAGGGGGCACTTTTCAAAACATGCTGTAGAAAAAGTCTTATATCTTTGATTCTATGACAGATACAGATCTGGAAGGTGGCTTGATCCTTGACATGAACCTTGCTCTAGGCTGACAATCTTGAAGGTTGCTTGTATCAGTGGTGAATGCCATGGAAATTAAGGTCAAAGAGCCCAAGTTTAAGGGCCTGGCTCGCCCCTGGGGGAAAGTTGCATTGACACCACTTTGCACCTAAGCAGTGTCTAATGACCTGAATTACACTGCTATGGCCCAAAAATCCAGTATATAAGCCTTTTTCCTACCAAAAAGCTGGCCGAAAAAGTTGTAAAAATCATTGTTTTTCTTTGCATTGAAATGTACATGATAATGTACAACCCCAATTCCGAAATAGTTGGGACGTAGTGTAAATTGCGAATAAAATCAAAATGCAATGACTTTCAGATCACATGAGCCAATATGTTATTTACAACAGAACATGGATAACATTTCAAATGTTGAAACTGAGACATTTTACTTTTTTATCCACAAAATGAGCTTATTCCAAATTTTCTGGCTGCAACAGGCCTCAAAAAAGTTGGGACACAGGCAAAAAAGGGCTGAAAAAGCAATTAATATATAAGAAAATCAGCTGAAAGAACATTTAGCAAGTAATTAAGTTAACTGGCATCAGGTGTGTAACATGATTGGCTATAAAAGGGATGTCTTAGAGAGGCTGAGTCTCTCAAAAGTAAAGATGGCCAGAGGCTCTCCACCCATGATGGCTTGCGTAAAAAAAAATTGTGGAATACTTTAAAAACAATGTTCCTCAACGTCAAATTGCAAAGGCTTTGAAGGTCTCATCATCGACAATGCATAACATCATCAAAAGATTCAGAGAAACTGGAAAAATCTCTGTGCGTAAGGGACAAGGCTGAAGACCTTACTGGATGACCGTGATCTTCGGGCCCTCAAACGCCACTGCATCACTCACCGGCATGATTCTGTCATTGACATTACTAAAGAGGCCCAGGAATACTTCAAGAAACCACTGTCTGTAAACAAAGTCCGCTGTGCCATCCACAGATGCCACATAAAACTCTATCATGCAAAAAGGAAGCCATTGTTGAGCATGATCCAGAAGCGCCACCGTGTTTTGTGGGCCAAGGCTCATTTAAAATGGACTCTAGCAAAGTGGCAAAGTGTCTTGTGGTCAGACGAGTCCAAATTTGACATTCTTCTTGGAAATCATGGGCATCGTGTCCTCTGGGCTAAAGAGGAGAAAGACCACCCCTCCAGTTATCAGCGTTCAGTTCAAAAGCCAGCATCTCTCATGGTATGGGGATGCATTAGTGCATATGGTGTGGGACACTTGCATGTTTTAAAAAGCACCATGAATTCTGAAAGGTATATAAAGGTTTTAGAGCAACATATGCTCCCCTCCAGACAACATCTATTCCAAGGAAGGCCTTGTGTATTTCAGCAGGACAATACAAAACCACATACTGCAGCTATTACAACAGCATGGCTTCGTAGTAGAAGAGTCCGTGTGCTGAACTGGCCTGCCTGCAGTCCTTATCTTTCACCGATTGAGAACATTTGGCGCGTAATTAAATGAAAAGTCCGTCAAAGGAGACCCAAAACTCTCCAGCAGCTGGAAGCCTGTATTAAACAAGAGTGGGATGAAATTCCAATGGCTAAACTTAAGAAACTTGTCTCCTCAATGCCCAGGCGCCTCCACTCTGTGTTAAAAAGAAGAGGGGATGCTACACCATGGTAAACAGGCCCCTGTCCTAACTTTTTTGAGACCTGTAGCAGCCATCAAATTTGAAATGAGCTCATTTTGTGGATAAAATTGTAAAATTTCTCAGTTTCAACATTTGCTATGTTATCTCTGTTCTATTGTGAATAAAATACTGGCTGGTGTGATTTAAAAGTCATTGCGTTTTGATTTTATTCACAATTTACACTTTGTCCCAACTATTTCAGAATGGGGGTTGTACTATTATGTGGTGGAAATAAAGAAACCCGCTTGAACATCATGTGGGTTACTTTATTTGAGCTGAAAACCTGATATTGATATTCTTTGCAATTGTAGTGACCTTATTAGGGTCATTCCATGCCAAGTGGAAACACACCTCGGCCATCTTGGTCTTGGATTTTACTTTAACTTTGACTGTTTGTTCATTTTGGCCCAAATAATGGATATCTCTGATTTTTTTTTTGCGAACTGCCCTCTGGTATTGGTTTTATGGACCTCTGAAGAAATGGCCTGTTGGGGGCGCTTTTCAAAACATGCTGTGGAAAAACCATTTTATCTCTGGCCCTATTACTGATACAGGTCTGGGGTTTAGGTGGATTTGTAATATGAGGCTTCCTCTAGCACCACCATTATTTACAATGGTGTTCTTTTTTTCCAAGCAAACTGTGATTGGGCAAATTTGAGATTTTTCACTTTTTGTGTCTGTTTTTGTGGTGAAAAAAGCCTATATACTGGACCAATGGTGCTTTCCAGTATTATTCAGGTCATTTGACATGCAACAGGTGCAAATTCATAATATGATGCAACTTTTCCCCGGGGATGGACAGACCCCTTGAACTTGTGACTTTTTCTGTTGTAAGCAACTTTGAAAGGGTTGATCTGATAAACTATTATGTTCTGATTTATTTTTTTTAATAAAAGTGCCAACGATCTATATGAAATAAAAAGTTTCTTTTGTCGCTTCTTCAGTATCACCAGTAATTGGTGAGTAATAAGGGTCAAAAAAGTGGAAAAAATCTCAAATTTGTCCAACTTCCTACACAGTTTCCATGGAAACAAGGACAGATACAACCATTGTAAATGATAGTGGTGCTAGAGGAAGCCTCATATTATAAATCCATCCAAACTCCATACTTGTATCAGCAATAGTGCCAGAGATATAAGGGTTTTTCTACATCATGTTTTAAGAAGCGCCCCCTACAGGGCATTTTTTCAAAGGTCCATAAAACCAATACCAGAGGTCAGTTTGCAAAAAAAATCAGAGATATCCATTATTTGGACCAAAATGAACACATAGACAAAGTTAAAGTAAAATCCAAGACCATGATGGCCAAGGTGCGTTTCCTCTTGGCATGGAATGACCCATTTTTTTGTCAAACCAAATAACAGTCAAATGTGCAGTGCATGGACTGAAAACAACAGAAATAAGTCAAAATTATTTTATTTATAGAATGAATCAGGTATGGTTTTTATTTTTTTCATCTGAGGATTCCAGAACCTTTTTTGAATACTTCGAAGGCCCTGATGTTTTGCCACGGGTGCACAGTCAATGTAAAATTCTTTTTTTTTTTTTTTTTTTTTTTTAGTTTTTATTTAACAATGGAGATGCTTCTGGATTTACTGGATTACATCTTTATGTGTACCCATACTGTGAAGGAAGGACCGTCACTGATCAATAGTTATCCACCCTGCGAGTTGATAAGTCAGTTTTTCTTTTCTTTTTTAAGTAATATAAGGCAGACTACCAGCAAAATAGTACCATTTAACTATTGAATGCCATAAAACTCCTGCACATGGTAGGTGTATAGGGGAGGTGAATGGAAATAATCACAGAAGAGTAGGGATTTTCCAACTATCAGGAAAACAGAAAAGCATCTCATTTACCCATTTTTCTGCAATTTCGCTCACTTTGATGGTACCCTGGTGCCAGCCGATATCATCTTTTGTGTCACCAGCTATGACCAAATCAATCCTTTTTGGAAATTATGAAATCCAGAGTTGCGACCAGGACGCAATTGTATGGACTAAATGTTGGGTTTCTTGATGAACTAGTTTAAAGCTCTGGCCTGAAGTGAAAGGACGTAACGCCATATTGGGCCAAGTGGTATGAGATGGGTGGGGAAGGCGGAGAGATCTGGTTACCTTGGCCTCTTTCATGTAGAGGTGGCATTGTGTCCTTTTTCATCATTGATCTTTTCTCTCCCCACTAACTGTGATGTGTAATTAGAACTTATCTACTTCCTAGGCTGCTTCATTCCTTGAAGAATCTCTACATTCATGAACTATTTGTAGTGAAGAGAGAGCCCCCCAGAAACAGTGGTCTGTCCCGATGCTTTTGCCGTCAACCAATCACTGAGTGGCTGCAATGAGTGTTCCTTAATCACCTCAGGAGAACCAATCAGCTCCTCTTTGCCTGTCTGTCAAATGAGAAGGATAGTGTGTGGAGTTTCACCCTGTATGAAGCCAGTTGGAATCTTATACCAACATAACAACATCCTTTGCTCATCTCTGGGTGTAGTAATAAGAATTCAGATCAGAGGGCATAGAAAATCAATGTGATCTCAAAGGAGCACCTCTGTTTTACTCAGCCCCATAAGTCACAGATGACGAATGCTGTATCTCCCTACTGGAGGACATATTGCAGCTATTAAGGGGTTTTAATTGGAATAGGATGCTGCTGTGTTCAGATGAGAAATATCTGTGTATTTCCCTGTGCTCCCCCATGATGCTGGCATTTTGTTGGCAAAGTCTGATGCATGTCTGTGAGTCATCTCTCCTCATCTTTTTAATCTCTTAGAACTTCTCCTTCAGAAGTTTTGGCCTGTAAAAATATTAGCTCTCATAATTCACAAAGGCTACATGTCTAATTACATTAGAGGACAATTTCATATCTGATCAATGAATAGAACCAAAATAATGTCTTTATTTGACCTCCTGGCATTCCTCTGTCTCCCTTCGTCACTGTACCAGAGTGATTCCCTTGGAATAAAGCAATGCATTGTGGTTTCAGATGAAGACAAATGAGTTTTAATTTACAGTTTTCTGACTTTCAGACTTTCTTATTGGGCATTGTACATTGTAGTTCACTTAAACCTCGAAGGGCAGCAAGAGAGAGAAGAGGAGATTAAGACTTTCCTCAAAAGCCCAGGATGCATTTCAACGAAACCAATACATCCATGACAGCTACTCATTCACACCTTATTAGCCACCACTATTTAACTTCAAGGCAACTCATAACACAGACGGTTGCAGATGTCATGTAGGGTGCTTCCAATTCTGCAAATTCAATGCAACCAAGTTTTTATTTTTTGCCTTTATATGAACTCTCGCAACATCATGTATATTCTACACTTCATCCTGCAGTAGTTTGTGTTTTTGGAGTGGGAAAGCGTAGCTGTCATAACTGCTGTGCCAGTGCCTCCATTCCATATTTTGCTGTGTTTTTTCACGGTAGTCTTTGCCTTTGTGCATAGTATCCTTGTGGGAGCATAATATCAGGCGTGGGTGAGTAATAGCTATTTTCTATGCAGATGACACCAGTTGTTTCCCCAAAAGTCACATTTTTATATCTTGTGTACTGTGTCTAATTGGGTTGCATGGGTTCATCGTCATGACAGCCTCTCCCTCCTACTCATTTCCTGTCTGTTATATTGGTCCCTCACAGCAGCAAGAATGTTGTATGCAAAATTATATTAGAAATGCAGCTCATCTCCCTTGTTACTGACAGTATTTTCATCAGCTTCTAAAGCATTTTTATTGTGCATTTTATTGCATTCATTTTAATCTTTTTGTCACTTGCTTTAGCTTTTTGTTTTTAGTGTTTAAAGTTTATTTAATATTTACAACCAACATCTAGAAAATGTCTGCGAGAACATTTGAAAGTGCCACAGGATACTGCGTGGATGTGAGGGAGCCTTGCATGGTGGCCAGGCTCCAGATTCATTGATGGCTCCATTACGACCTCAGGCAGTGGGATCAGAGCTGACTAGGACAAGGAGTAAACACACCATTTTGATCATAGAAATAAGTGTGCATCTGTGCTGTAGTATCATAGAAGTTTGCAAGGAATGCATTGTTTATGGCACCCATGTTCATTTACAAAATAAACAATGCATTTGGGAATGAGGTCACATCAACTACCTGAAAAATTATCTTAAATGATTATTATAGTCTCAAGTTAATATTATACTCTCAAATGATTATTAAAGTCTGCAGTGATGAAATCATCTCACTAGTATAATCTCAGTGCTCTTCGGTTGATTAGCTTAGAATGCTTTTTATTGACTATAATTTGAGCTTTATTTTACAGGAATGATAATTGACAGTTTTGCATGGATCAGTGTCAAGTGTGTCCCAAAATTTTGGTCCAGAGAACTTGAGCTTTTTATTTGTGAACGTTTCCATGTTAAAAGGAGGAGGATCAGAGTAGCTTGCCTGGTGAAGTCATGGGTTCTATTGCCATGAACAAATGAAGAATCAAAAGCGGAAGGTAGCCTACTCATTTCTGTGCCATTAAAACTTAGCCTTGACACTTCTACGTATATTTTATAAAGGCTACTGCGAGGAAAATTGCTTGCTTTATAATTTTTAAAATAATACCACACAAAACACATCAATGTAAAACATGCTTTTGCTTTTATAACATAGTCTTCTTTTTTCGTGGCTGGATCCACTTGTAATACTCCTTTTAGTGATGATTGCATTGCAAAGACTTCACCGATGAAATCTGAAGCTTTCCTGTACTCAGTGACAGTGTAGTTTTGGGCTGTACCGAATGTTATTTTTTCATATTCGATTCTTCGACAGAGATATTCTAATGACACTTCGAATCCCCCCCAACACACGGACCCAAGATGCAGCGTATGTGCTTTAACCCATTTAATCCCAAATTTTTTGCTTGCAGTGTAAGTGCATGCATTTTACTCCCTAGACCTCCAGAGCACATAAACTGTATGTATTTTTGAATTTCATGAAGATGAAGTTAAGTTCAAAGGTTCATTTTTTGTCCAAAGCCAACAAAAACACTTTTAAAGCTTCTAGAAGTAAAAAAAAAAAAAAAAATCGGTCACAACTGTGACCAGTGGGAGTAAAAAGGTTGATAATGCGCTCTTCTCAGAGGCTTACAGAAGGCAACATTATGCTACGACAGAAATTTTGACCAAATAAAATATATCAGAATGTTTCGAAAGTGACACACACTCGATGCAAGGGACGAGTGCATAACACAAAGCCCATAGCCCTTCTTGAAAATGATAAAATAAACCTTTACTTTTCCCAAAGTAATCAAGCAAAATAACACATTTACCTGTTATATTTTTTTACACATGTATGTAACCAATATGGAAGGCAATGATCATGTTGGCAGTGTTGTCATGAACTACAGTGACTCTTTTTGACTCTGATATCTGGAAAGCATCAACGAACTTTCCAAGCCATTGCGCTGCATTTGCCGCTATGTGACATTGTTATTTTAGCTGTTTTGAGCACATTATTGATATGTTCCCAGTCTTCTGTAATCAGATGGGCTGGTACAGTTGTATAAGCTTCCATTTGTTGGGATGTCCCAATGTCTGTAGTGAAATGTATAGAAGAGTTTTGAATAATACCAAAAAGAATTTCTCTCGCTACTGCATTTTTTTTTTTGATAGCTCTTCAATGATTTTTTCGCAATTTCAAATTGCGTACCCCAGCTCTAACTTGTCCATAAAATGTCTAAAACCTTCACCGTGTACAGTATTCACCGGCCACATATCTATCGCAATGAATGTCACAAGCGCATCTCTTATTTCCTGTCTCCTCTTCTCGAACAAAGGAGGTTTCTTCATCACCTGCTCTCAGGTTCGTTGGCTTGCTGTCAGAGGTGCAGTCTGTTGCAAGCGACGCACACATGTTTGGTAACACAAAATTAATGATTCACATATTTTAATTGTTAACTTTATTTTGCTACTTTGATGTGGAGTTGGCCTATTTATTCATCGTAGGCTTGCTATTTATAATATAGATACAAACAAGTGAAACAATTGCCTAATAGATGACATAATCTCGTTTTAACTTAAAGGGGACCTATTTTGCTATATTTACAAGGTTATATTTTGGTCTTGGGCTCCCCTAGAGTACTCCTGATCGTTCAAGTCCAAAACAGGGTCCTCATTTAGCTCATACAGCCATCCTCATAAAACCCCATTTGTAGTCCATTGTAGTCTCTGCCTGAAACGCCTCATTGGGGTGGCTCTTCCGCTATGGCCCCCACTCCCCGTGTGCCCACTTTCTTCTGACTGGCCAGCTCTGTGGAGGGCGGAGTTGGGCGGGACGAGGCTACAGAACGCAGTTTTCCGGGTCCGCCTCCCCAGAGTGAAACGTGAGACACGGCTGCCATCTGATAAAGAATTGGCGAGGAAATTCCGAAATCTAAAGCTATACTTGAATGTAGATCTATTGAAATGAACTTGTTCTAATAAACGCAGCGGTGAAAGTGGAGGACGCAGTGCGAAAGTCTGGCAGCTCAAGCTCGAATTTGCTATCGGCTACAGTTTGCTAAGGCAACAGTGGTGGGTACAGCGGTTTTTCTGCTCTATAGCTAGGATGCAGGGAAAGCTAGAATTCACTCCATATAGACACATTTGTGGAACGGGTCGACATACCCAGGTGTAGACCGGAGACCGTAGAAATCCGGTGGGTCTGAGTTTAGAGGGAAACATGGACAGTGAGGAGCAGCTAAAAGTGGACAAACAGCTTATGGACTGCTTCGGTGTGTATTAGGACCTGCTGGTTCGTGTGCATAACTGTGGTGTGTCGTTACCGTGGAGTAACGAACAGCTTCTGCATTGGTATATGACGGAGCGGCGGAAGCTCCAGGCTAAACAACCTTTTCGGAAATTGCCCGTGGTAATGGTTTACTTATTGCGTCAGAATGACCAGCGTTTGCTCGTGGAGAATGGGCGTGTTATGGGTAGTGCGCGAGAGCTAGATAGAGCTCCGGTTATGTCATGAACATAATACAGGTTTTACAGACTGTAAGTTCCGTTTGCGTGAACTGTTGCTTATGTGGAGCTAGCGAATCAATAACTTTTACAGGAAAGAATTTAATATTCAATTGCCGATCTAATATTCAATCGACTGCAATGCAGAGAAATTGTTTGTTATACCGGACACGTTATAGCCTGTGCGCTTCCCTATTGCTTTCACCGGTAGCATCAGAGAGCTTGCCCAGGTATTGGAGAAGTATCAGGCAGACCCCCGTCATGGGTAAGTAAAGCGATCGTTTCACAAGCACCCAAAAACGCACCCCAAGCTCTGCAAAACCTACGTCTGGTCTAACTGCTGTCTTCACATACAGCACCTCTCCGGTTAGCTTCAACTGTAGTGGCTACAATTAGGCAACGTTATGATGGAACTGCCACATTGATGCATACCGAAGTAATACAAGCATACCGATCAGAATTACTGCCTATAAGTTACCAGGAGCATTTTAATTTGCACAGCACGAGAACTAACATGCAGTAGCTGATAACCGAGCGGTCATAACAACTACAGAGACAAACATACAGGTTTTACAGACAGTAAATTCCGTTACCGGGGGGGCAGTTGTATCAAGCATCCAAATTACAAACAAGTATAAAAAGTTCGCTTTAAATGAGGTTTATGTTCACACACCTTCTGTTGAATTTCCCCTGATATTACTCTTGCATATTTAGGACACAAACACTAGCAACAGTAACTTGGCTAAGTTAGCCGCAGTGCTACAGCCACATTCAACAGGTCATCAGTTGGGTAGGCTTATGCTGTGAAGCAACTGCTTCCGCATTTGTAGCCATGTTTTCATCCACACGTTCTTATACGAATTAAGTAATATCGAATTAAAATGCCTCACAGAGACGGTGAAATTAGACTTGATTTCAAGACTGTCGACTCATAGTTTGTACGGTCCATCTCATCAGATTTTCTCTTGATCGGTAAAAGGCTTATGCGATAAATGCTGATGGAAACGTTATTCGCAGAATAAATCTGCTACTGCATCTTGACGGTGTTTTGATGCCATCATTTCCTTCTGATAATGGTCTGCTATGCTGCTAATAGCTGGCACCTAAGCACTACTACAACTTGTGCAATTATCATCATTTGTTGGTAAACGCGATCCATTTTGGCTAACCAGCTCAATTAGTTGGCTAACAAACTACTTTTACTCACTTGAAGGTTCTGCGATTCAGTGCGAAAATGAATGGAAACAGCTTTAAAAGTCAGAAATGTACTCGATACACCAATTTGATCGTATAACAGCATGTGGCGTCATTACGCACTACTTTTTATTCGCTTTAATGCCGTTAGATGGAAACGTATTTTCACCAGCTTTATTCGCATGAATATTTTTGGCGAACTTCAGATAATTTGATTGACAAGTGGATGAAAACACAGCTTGTGAGTCGCGGACAGTTGCAACCGATATAGGCTTTATCTTCAGATATTTTACAAAGCCTGCGTTTGAGGCCAGTTGTTAGTGCTAACTATCGTTAGCGGTCCTGCAAGCCTCCCGTAACTCGTTAGCTTCACTTACATTATTTGCTGTTATATCGTTACTTACAGCTTGTGGCTCCGAGCGCTTGATCGATGCAACTGCTTCAGGTTTGAGAAGCAGCTGAAACGCTTATCCTATGTCGATTTCAATGTGTTTATTGACAAAGCTGTCTTTGGTGAAATGCTGAGCACAAACAGCTAACGTTCCCTTTGGCCATGGCTGTTCCCCGCCAGCAAACACAAAAGCTACCCACTGATTTCTGGAGGCATCGTCTTTTGGAAGAGAAATAGGTGCTTTTCTTCGCGTCCAAAAGTAAACGGACGAGCAGCTTTGGGAGAGATACTGACAAAACTGCACCTCAAATGATCTGCGGTTCTTCTTTTGTATTTCTGGAAGTGTAGATGCTACTAAGGCATAGTATGATCCGCGGTTGTTCATGTCTGCTAGAATAGTTTCCGGTGTGGGCAGGTCCAGCGCCGTGATTGGCTTTGGCTAGGTCTGTACTAATTGGACGGCACAACCTGACGTCAGGTTTTGCCCAGATCTCGTGAAGATCTTGGGAGGAGCTGTTCAGAGAGGCAATCACGTTCATGAAATCACGTTCTTGGATTACGGCAAAACCCCTGTATCTTACAAAACCCAAAACCAGTGAAGTTGGCACGTTGTGTAAATCGTAAATAAAAACAGAATACAATGATTTGCAAATCCTTTTCAACCTATATTCAATTGAATACACTGCAAAGACAAGTTACTTAATGTTCAAATAGGTAAACTTTGTAATTTTTTGCAAATATTAGCTCATTTGGAATTTGATGCCTGCAACATGTTTCAAAAAAGCTGGCACAAGTGGCAAAAAAGACTGAGAGAGTTGAGGAATGCTCATCAAACACTTATTTGGAACATCCCACAGGTGAACGGGCTAATTGGGAACAGGTGGGTGCCATGATTGGGTATAAAAGCAGCTTCCCTGAAATGCTCAGTCATTCACAAACAAGGATGGGGCGAGGGTCACCACTTAGTGAACAAATGCGTGAGCTGATTGTCGAACAGTTTAAGAACAACATTCCTCAATGAGCTATTGCAAGAAATTTAGGGATTTCATCATCTACGGTCCGTAATATCGTCAAAAGGTTCAGAGAATCTGGAGAAATCACTGCACGTAAGCGACAAGGCCGTAAACCAACATTGAATGCCCGTGACCTTCGATCCCTCAGGCGGTACTGCATCAAAAACCGACATCAGTGTGTAAAGGACATCACCACATGGGCTCAGGAACACTTCAGAAAACCACTGTCAGTAACTACAGTTCGTCGCTACATCTGCAAGTGCAAGTTAAAACTCTACAATGCAAAGCGAAAGCCATTTATCAACAGCACCCAGAAACGCCGCCCGGCTTCGCTGGGCCCAAGCTCATCTAAGATGGACTGATGCAAAGTGGAAAAGTGTTCTGTGGTCTGACGAGTCCACATTTCAAATTGTTTTTGGAAACTGTGGACGTCGTGTCCTCCGGACCAAAGAGGAAAAGAACCATCCGGACTGTTATAGGCGCAAAGTTCAAAAGCCAGCATCTGTGATGGTATGGGGGTGTATTAGTGCCCAAGGCATGGGCAACTTACACATATGTGAAGGCACCATTAATGCTGAAAGGTACATACAGGTTTTGGAGCAACATATGTTGCCATCCAAGCAA
The DNA here is from genome assembly GCA_029692085.1 of Gymnothorax javanicus. Taxonomy (NCBI): domain Eukaryota; kingdom Metazoa; phylum Chordata; class Actinopteri; order Anguilliformes; family Muraenidae; genus Gymnothorax; species Gymnothorax javanicus. The sequence goes on along the minus strand of CM056193.1, from coordinate 103,118,106 downwards.
CGTCTTTTTTCATGGACGCCCTGCTTATTTCAGCAAGACAATGCCAAGCCACATTCTGCACGTGTTACAACAGCATGGCTCCGTAGTAAAGAGTGCGGGTACTAGACTGGCCTGCCTGTAGTCCAGACCTGTCTCCCATTGAAAATGTGTGGCGATTATGGAGCGTAAAAATACGACAACAGAGACCCCGGACTGTTGAACAACTTAAGCTGTACATCAAGCAAGAATGGGAAAGAGTTCCACCTGAAAAGCTTCAAAAATTGGTCTCCTCAGTTCCCAAACGTTTACTGAGTGTCGTTAAAAGGAAAGGTGATGTAACACAGTGGTAAAAAAAAGGCCCCTGTGCCAACTTTTTTTTGCAATGTGTTGCTGCCTTTAAATTCTAAGTTAATGATTATTTGCAAAAAAAAAAAAAAGTTTCTCAGTTTGAACATTAAACATCTTGTCTTTGCAGTGTATTCAATTGAATATAAGTTGAAAAGGATTTGCAAATCATTGTATTCTGTTTTTATCTACGATTTACATAACGTGCCAACTTCACTGGTTTTGGGTTGTATGTTTAGAAACTTTTCAGAGGTTGAGCATGGACATCCAACATTATAACATTACCTATATGTATTAAAAGAAGGATCAGCATAATAGGTCCCCTTTAAGCTAAGCAGAGCAAATTCAAAAAACGTACACTTTTCAAATGAGTCACCGTGTTCGTTGTAGAATGATAGCACACCACTTTCACCTGCATAACTGGCACTGCACTTTTTTGGTATCATCATTTGTCTTAAAATGCTCCCAAACCACTGATTTCTGTGACATTTTGTCCTAGCCCTTTACGAGTCCTTGAAGCACGTGATGACGACTGACTCAATCGGAGCACCAAATAAAAGCAGACAAGAGGCTCCTCAGAGCCTGTACTCGGGCCGGGTCTAGGCCTGGGCCAATCCATAGATATATGTATTTAGAACAGTAGATTGCTGATGATGTCGTATTTACATTATCCAAAGTGAAGCACCTGGCCGCCATATTAATACATCCAACTTCGTCATAAAAATGAATGGTTTCCTATGAGGCCAATTTCAAATAAGTCAATATAAGCATTAAAATGCCGAGATGTGAGGCTGCCTTTTGCAGCAAGTCATTTGAAAGGCTGTAATAAAACGTTTCATGAGTAAGTTAACATAGAAGTGCAAATTTGTCACTTTAATAGAAAAAATCGTGTTCGCTTGCTAGCTAAGGTAATTGGCCGTCCCATTGACTTAAATAGACCGCTGACTAAAGCAAACGCTAGCGATTGATAACGGTCTCCAGCGAGCTACCTTGGTACCCTTACCGTCGCGGGGACTGCATTGACCAAGCAATCAATAAAATGAACAAGGTGGCTATCTAGCTAGCTACTTGTAATTGACATCCAAGGACAATATTTCTTACCTGCATAATATTTAAAACAATGGACAAGTCGCTTTGACTGTTTATACAGAGATCCAACGGACAAGGAGGGGAGAAAGGCTTGGCTGTCAGAAGTCAGAAGAAAAAAAACCCTTTCTCTATCCCCTTGATCCGTGCTGTGCAGTGATTATTTTTTGAGAGCAGTGCTATAATGGGACAGGGGCAAAGATGACGCTTAGTAAAGGAGTAGCCAGAGTTAACTAGCGCTTCCTTTTAACAACGTTGGCATTAGCCATATGATTCAGTATGAACAATTCGGTCAAATATGCTCAACCAGAGTACAATGAAGTGAGGAAACCAGAGAGTAATTTGATAACATACACGGACATTCATCGACGTTTCTTACAACGGGGAAAACTTCCAAGCAATGATCTTATCAGAGGGTCATTAAAAGCCTCGGTCACGTTAACTTTTCTGCTCGCACTTAAATGTTGAGACACCGAGTCACATTTCGATCCTCCCATTACTAAGTGTGCCGCTTTCCATCCTCCAAAAAGCACTTATTTAGGGTGACAAAATAACACCGATTCGCATGCAAGACATCAGTCCGGCGCTGCTATGCTCGTTGTTTACAACTCAGGCAAGGCTGAAGTTTCCTGGTTAGTTGTCCGACCAAGCAACAGTAACAATGGGAGGCGGGGCTTGGTCTCGGTCAGTTGTTTGGTTTTAAAGCATTGTCAAATTACTTTAAATATGGAAAATTTTCCTTGTCATGGGAAGACATTTGAAGGCTCTCTTGAGCTGCTGTATCACATAGTAACACCATCCATTGCAAAATGAAAGGCCACAAAGAGCTGTATTTGGCGAATGAAATCTCTCTGTGTGGCTCGGTAAACTTCAATTAATGCATTGCAAGGTAATTTGTGAGAAATCCTGCCTTCTGCCCTCCAGACCCAAAATCTACCCACTCAAGGTATAAAAGAGACTGGGATGAAATTCCCTCTGACAGTTGTGAAACCCAAAAAGTGAACTCTTTTTGGCATCTTTACAGTCCCATCACTTTCATGTTCAGTTCTATGGCTGTCCATCTTTTAGTCCACCTTTCAACAGCGTATCAAATGGATTTGACTGGATGCAGTGTCCTATCATGGTTTTTTCTGCTGCTTCCTAACTCATTTTGACTACTGTGGAGGAATTGCTTGGCAACAGAATTTGCAGATGGCTGACAAATTGCTGAGGATAAAATCAACATATACCTGGTCCGAAATGTTGGAAAAAAGATATATAGCAGCATTTGCTACACAAAGGTAAATTTGTATAGCAATGACTGAAATTTGTATTGCACTTTTTCTTTCACGTTTTTTTTGCCCATTTTCTACTTTTTTTTAATTCTTATGTGCATGTTAACCTGCCATGCCTGTCATTAATCTGTAGCACTACGTATCACAGTGCGTTTGGTTGTATTCCCAGTTGCTGTGTAGTGGCTGCATCCAGGAGCGTACAAGGAGTGCAATACGACCCTGGCATTTTCCGTTTCTGATCGGCCTGAGGGCGGGGGGGTTGATGTCCGAAAACAAGTAATCCTATTTATATTAATGAGCATATTTATTGTCCTGAAATAAATTATATACAATGATGCGTTCCTAAATTGAAAACACAACACTGTCAACATATAAACTGAAGTATTTCCACTGAGTTAGTATTATTATATCTCCATGAATGAATGTGAAAAAGAAATGTGACATTGAGGCCATTTAGACGGCAGAATTTTTCCAATAAGAACTTTGCATTATTTGGACTGATTCGTTCATAGCCTTTTTATCCCACTGGCGTATAATGCGGGGGGATATAGTCATGGGTGCGGTCGTCTGTCCGTCCGTCCGTCTGTGAACATTTAGTTTCCGGAGCATAACTTGAAAACCGTTCAATATTTTTTCAAAAAACTTTGTGTGCACATTAGTCATGACCTTATGTGGTGCTTTTGCTAATCCGAAGTAGATGACGTTGGGCCGGGGGGATATGCAATCTCCTGATGGCTCTTGTTTAAATAATGTTACGTGCCTTACATACATACATGTTACATAACTTACAGACTCTGAATGACATAGCATAGCCCACTAGCTACAGAACCGTAGAACTCGCTAGTTGCTAGTCTAATGATGACAGGTGATTCGGAACGTCAAGACATGGTTTCAAATGGGAAGTTTGGAAAATCTTCCTGAATTCCAGGACAATATCATTTGACACTGCGAAGGAAACTAGTAAAATGCATCAATATGCATTAAATAGTAGGCTAATAACATTGTGTCCATCAGTGGGGTCGTTTTGTGAGCTCAAGCAAATTTTAACAGAACACACGCTTGCGATAGTCTTTTAATTCACCGGCTACTTCATGAGGTGCACCTTGCTAGTAGGCCATCGGGTTTTGGTATGAAAATATATAAGGCAAGAAAGGCCTGGTTGCCCTCAGGGCAAACAGTCTCAAAATCAATCCAAAAAACATTTTATAGAACGGCAAAATGTATTTTCAGTTTTAAAAACTGCGTAAAGAATGAACAGATTCATGGTTGGTCAACTGTGTTGAAAAATAACCTTTACATTACATTCTTTTTGCATTCAACAAAATATATTCTTTATAAAGAGTCAAGCTGACCAGCCAATTAGTAAGGATAAGAGCTTCCAAAAATTAGTTTAGCCTGATAATTTCAGCTTTCAGCAACAACAATCTGCATATACATCACAAGCTGGGGCAATCTGGATATTTGCTTGTAAAATATCAAATTCTACAGAAAGATAACAAGGGTTTAAGTCTAAATTTTTCATTTTGTCGATCGTTCGCCAATTCCTTTAGTAAGCTAGCCAGCTGTCTGCCATATACAGCTGAGCTGTCCAGTACAGGGTTGAGCCATGTTGTATTGAGCTAATCATGCTAAATATACCACTAACCACTGTCATGTTTCCTTTTCCTGACCTCTCAATGATTTTTTCCTCCTTTGATCCTCGGGTGGATATGTCTTCAGCGAATTCCCAAAAGTGTACGGAAATCCACTTCAATAAACTTTCGAGTAGCTATGTTCACTCCTCGACCAATAGACATGAAGTGGTGCTTTGTCGATTGAGGGTGTTAAGGAGGTCCCCATTAGAGATTTGATATTGCCGCAAACTTAATTGATCATCCTTCGGGAGCCTCTTTAACGATTGGGTCCCTGATTTACCTTTCCTTCGGATTCAGCTCTGGACACGCACGCCGAAGCTAAGTGAAAAAAAATGACCATTTTGCCTTAAATTTAATTTTTTTTTTAACTTACCGCTACTCTTGTTAAGTTCTTCATTGAGAAAATCTGATCATCGATTTTTTCCCCCGTTATTGATTTCATTTCTCAGACAAAGTATGGAACAAATGGCGTTCCGTATTGATTTGTCAAGGAACGCAACAAATCATTTCCAATTATGGAACAATTCCGTGAAATATGAAATGGGTAGCAACCCCAGTAGTCTGATTAATTCCGTCATGCCCGCTAAACTGGCTACCACTGATTGCGCCTGTGAACCGGTATATGAATAATGCAACAATGCTGGGAAGCGGGAAACTGTGGAAAGTGGGAAGTCAGCAAGTACATTGTTGCCAATGATTAAACAGAGCATCAGTAACAGTTGCTCCGAAGTAAAAATATTGTAGTGCAAATGTTGCGAAGTGAAAGTAGATTTGCTTCGCTCTCTAGCCGTTTTTGCTTCGCATATTGCCCCATTCGTGCCTCCGAGGGGCTTGTTTTAACATTCTGAGCCCTCGGAGGCACGAATGGGGCTAGGACATTTTGGACCATGATATACAATCTTAGTAAGGTTTTGGCCCTCCACAAGCAACCAAATCAGTTTCAACACACATTGGCATTGAGTATAAGTTTGAAACTTTACTAGAGGGATTCAGTACGTTTCCTCCAAGAGATACTCCCTTATTTTATGTTTTGACAGTGGTGACATTAACCACTGTCTAACACCTTGTTCTAAAATCTCCCACATGAGTTCAGTTGGTTTTAAGATCTGGTGACTGCGAATGTGGTGGCATATGCTTAGGATCATTTTTATACTAATAAATCCATTCAGTAACCCCTAGTGCCCTGTGGAGCTAGGGACATTGTCACCCACAAAGAAACCAGTCCCATTATGGTAAGAATCCTTGATCGTAGAACACCAATCTGATCGCACAGAACAACTCTGCATTGATTTGCAGTGACCTAGACCCAAACCATGCCAGGAAAATTAACAGAAACATCTGTATATGTTTGTCCACATATTTCAGGGTTTTTCCTTTGTCACCCATCTGTATGTGGACAGCTCATACCATCACGATGCAAACAGTGGTCTCTGGAGGATTTGCCAAGGTTGGGCGGAAGCCCGTTCGCGCGAGCACCGAAGGCGCAAAGCTCGCAGCAGGGGGACTTGTGGCGTCGGGATTGGTAGTGGTTTGTTTTTTGGCGCGAGATTATTAAATTTCAATTTTACGAAATCGTGACATTTTGTTTTAGGCCTAATGGATCACTTATCTGAAACAATCTACACTATAGACTGCGGGGGGAAGTTTTGTTGAAGTCTTGGCCCTGACACTTGAAGCAGTGCCGATCATATGATGCAAATTTTCCACCTCCTTCTTGCGCCAAAAAAAAAAAAAAAAAAAAAATTGATGCGCATTTTGGGCCTTTCCACTCAGGTTATTTTGAAGCACAAATTCAATATGCACATTAAAATGGGTGGATGGAAACACGACTTCTGTTCTAAACTGTTGTGAAATCTCTCTGAGAATGGAAATGATATGAGGAATATGTACAATAATTGCTGACCATAGTGCACTTCAAACTGACAAAATATAATTATGAATGTTTTTGTATAATTTAGGCGGGGTCATTTTATCACTGAGAGTTAACGGAGTTGGCTTGTAACCAGCAACAAGTAACTTAGTCCACTCATTGCCTATATCTAGCAATGAATAAAAGTAATGTGAGAATTTAGTTAACAGAAGCTAAATTTTAATCTCCTTTTGAATATGCCTTCAGCGTGTAGAGAGGAAGAGAAGGATGAGGGGTGAAACTGAGGGGCTAATGTATATATGTGTTATCCCATATTGCTTGTGTAGTTATAGTGCTGAAGGTCAATGAAGTTTTAGCAAAACAGTCCTCTAATTAGGGCATTGCCAAAAAGATGAAATGATGTTACAAATATTCCTCTTTCTCTTGACCCAGAACACTTAGACCAGGGAAAATAAGTATTGAACACGTCAACATTTTTCTCAGTAAATACATTTCTAATCGGGCTATTGACAAGAAATTTTCACCAGATGTCGGTAACAAGCCAAGTAATCCACACATACCACGAAATCAAAACAAATAAGTCCATAAATTAAGTTATGTGTAATAAAATGGAATGACACAGGGAAAAAGTATTGAACACGCTTACTGAAATTTATTTAGTACTTAGTAGGAAAGCCTTTGTTGGTAATAACAGCTTCAAGATGCCTCGTGCACGGAGAAACTAGTCTCTTGCATTGCTCAGGTGTGATTTTGGCCTATTCTTCTACACCAGTGGTTCCCAAAGTCGGTCCTGGGGACCCACTGTGTATGCTGGTTTTTGTTCCAACCAGAATTACGATACCAGAATTTTAACAAGCTGTGAATTTTTTCAATTAGTTGCTTTTCAGATTAGAGTGACGTTTTACCCCCTTAAACGACATTATGACAGAAACGGCTAGGCATTCCACGATGTTTCAAAGCCCAACATTCATATTGTTTATTTTGATATATTCCAAGCAACCACACCAAGCCAAAGTGGTGGTATGTTTTATCTGCTCAAATGCAAGACTACCATCAATCAATGAGCTGCTGATTAGGGTGGTTCTGAATGCAGGTGTTGAAGTTCTGTCCTGAACCCAAACGGGTAACATTTAACAGGTTTTACTCATTATGCTTTGTCCTTGAATTTATAATTGCCTAATAACAGTTAGTTGAAAGACTATGTGTCCACAATTTTTCCACGATGTTTCAATGGGCCGATAAGCTATTGTCGTGGTGTGGTGGCCGTCGTCCGTTGTCCGGAACATTTTTTATCTTTTTTTTGGCGTGATGAATTTTCGTGTAAACTGGCAATAACATACTACTATACCACATCTCCAGATGATTTCTCGGATTTTTGATTGAATCATTTTTGTCCGTTTTATGGGCCCTTGAAATTTTGGCTCCAGTGTTAAAGATAGGACTGAGATATTTTAAAAAATTATTTCTAAAAAACTGCGTGATAATTTTTTTTCTAAATCGGGCCATCAACTTATCTTGGTACCGTCAATGTACAGTGTGAGCGCCATTTTGATTGAATCGACGGAAGTAGGTCTGTTGGGGGCGCTGTAGTTTATGAATATGCAAGATTGCCTGTGGAAGCCAAATGGTTGCAGATAGAGATTAAGTTTGTATTATCAACATATAGGAAGTCATATATGACCTACATTTTTGCAATATTAAATGTGACCACAGATGACTTTGAAAGGTCAAACTCAAGGTCAGGGAATATATTAACAATGTTAAAAGATATGACTTGAAATTTCAAAAAATTATTTCTCAAAAATTGTCTGATAACTTTTTTTCTAAATCTGGCAATCAACTCAACTTGGTACACTTTATGTACAGTGTGAGTGGCATTTTGATTGAATTGACGGAAGTGGGTCTAGTGGGGGCGCTGTACTTAAACATTGGGTCTTATGAAGAATGGGCCAAATCACCTGTGGAAGCTAAATGGTTGCAGATAGAGATTAAGTTTGTATTACTGACATATAGGAAGTAATATATGACCTATATTTTGAATGTGTTAAGGTTGACCGCAGATGACCTTGAAAGGTCAAACTTGAGGTCAAGCAAAATGTTACAATTTTCAAAGGTTTCTAGGCTTGAAAATATTGAAGATTGGGAACATATGTGCATTGAACACTTATAGGAAGTCATGTATGAACTTTCATTTGGTGGCCTTGAACTTGACCTTCGGCGACCTTCAAAGGTCAAACTTCACATAGTGAAATTTCAATGACTTCTATCACCAAAACAATTACAGATAGAGCTTAGGTTTGTATTGTGGCCATATAGGAAGTCATGTATGAAGTTTCATTGGGTGACCTTGAACTTGACCTTCAGTGACCTTGAACGGCCAAACTATACAGTGAAATTTGAATGACTTATATTAGCAAAATCATTACAGATTGAGTGTAGGTTTGTATCGGAGACGTATAGGAAGTCATGTATGAACTGTCTTTTGGTGACCTTCATACTGACCTTCGAAGGTCTAACTTGACCAAGAGAAAATTCAATGACTTGTCTTGCCAAAACGGTTACAGATGGAGTCTAGGTTTGTGTTAGAGACATATAGGAAGTCATATATGCACTTTTATTTGGTGACCTTCGTATTGACCTTCAAAGGTCAAATGTGACCGAGTGAAAATTCAATGAATTGTATCACTAAAATGGTCACGATGTAGCCTAAGTTTGTGTTACTGACATCTAGGAAGTCACGTATGAACTTTCATTTGGGGACATTCAACTTGACTGTCAGTGACCTTTGAGGGTCAAACTCGACAGTGAAATTACACTGACTTTTACCACCAAAATGGTCACAGATTGAGCCAATGTTTGTATAGAGACATTTAGAAAGCCATATATGAAGTCCATTTGCTGACCACAACTTGACAATCTGTGACCTTTAAAGTTCACAACTGACATATTGAATACATATTGACATATTTTAATGACTTGTATCACCAAAACTGCTTCAGAGCTTAGAATTGTATTACAGGTCTCATAAATGTATGTGAACTTTTATTTAATGACCTTGACATTGATTTTCATTGATTCAAATGTCAAACTTCACATGAAATTTTCATAACTTGTATCATTGCTGTAAGACTGCTTGCCGGTAAGCTACAGGACCCTTGGTCCTATTTTTTTTAATTAGCAGCCAATTTATAGGTTCATGTCACCAGTTGCAAATTTCCAATTTTTAATGTTAAACATGCCACGCCATTTTTGGTATGTGGTCTAAAGGGGTAAATGAACAAAAATAGTGCAATTTAGAACAATAAACAACTCATTAGCACTCTGAGATTTGAACTGCGGTTGGAGCAAAAACCAGCATACACAGTGGGTCCCCAGGACTGAGTTTGGGAACCACTGTTCTACACAAATTTCTACACAAATCTTGAAGGTTCCGGGGGCCTCTTCTATAAAGTCTGATCTTCAGTTCTTTCCATAGATTTTCAATTGGATTCAAGTCAGGTGATTGACTGGGCCATTTTAGCAGCTTTATTTTCTTTCTCTGAAACCAACTGAGAGTTTCCTTGGCTGTGTGTCAGGGATCATTGTCTTGCTGAAATGTCCACCCTCGTTTCATCTTCAGCATCCTCATAGATGGCAGCAGATTCTTATCAAGAATTTCTCGGTATATTTCTCCATTCATCCTTCGTTCAATTATATGAAGTCTGCCAGTACCATGTGCTGAAAAACAGCCCCACACCATGATCTTCCCACCTCCAAACTTCACTGTTGGTATGGTGTTTTAGGGTTGATGTATAGTGCAGTTTGTCCTCCGAACATGGTGTGTGCTATGACATCCAAAGAGTTAAATTTTGGTCTCATTTGACCAGAATATATTCTCCCAGTATTTCATGGGATTGTCCAAATGTTGTGCAGCAAACTTTGAAAGGGCAATTCCATTTTGGCTCAGAGGCCAAAAATTTTTTCCAGAAATTGGGGAAAACAGTGCTTGAAATGAACAGAACAGATGTTTAGCTTTGTAGAACAAAAGTTGTTTTGATTGATGTGGTGAAGGTGCATCGAAGAGGACATGCTTTTTCATCTTTTTCCACCATCAAAATATGCATGAATTAGCCTCACTTTATAACTAGTATGTCAACTTGTTACTTATCCAATGCTTTAGTTTTGTAATACCAGTGTCCACACTGACAACCTGACAAAGGCAGAAAATGGCTTGTTCAAAGCATTAGATTTTAAATTCCTTTCAAATAAACTAGTTTCAGGGCTGTAACGTCATTCACAAAAAACAAATGTACATAGTGCTGTAAAAAAATCTTTGAATTTTCCAAACTATTATTTACACATTTTTTTGAGTTTGTCAGCATTAACCTAAAACACAATCCATCTGTTGCTTATCATGTATCAATCTTGCCTGAGAATGCAATAAAGTTGGTAACATCAGTCACACGTAACGTCAGTCACAAGTAAACTGGAGTCTGTAACATCAGTCACAATTTCACACAACAAGCTTCAACAAAGTTGTGCAGCAAAATGCTGGTCTCTTACAAGCTTCCTTTAAAACAAATGATTAGTGTTGCTTATTATCATTAGATGGCAGCATAATTCATTAATTCATAATTCATTTTTTATGTGAAATAAAAACAATGTACAAAGTACAATAAAAGCACACATCAAGAGTTACCGCAGAAAAAATCATCATAGTATTTTTTAAAAGTGTTAACACTTGGAGCGTTTACAACATGGTGAGGGAGGCTGTTCCACAATACTACAACTCTATTTGAGAGAAAAAATTTTCGTAAATCATATTTGCATCTCTGTACTTCAAACATGTGAGAGTGACCTCTCAGACCTGGATAAATTCTGTTTTGGAAGAAATTTTCTGACCTGATATTTTCAAAACCATTTACAATTTTATAGACTTCAATTAGGTCACCTCGAACCCTTCTGTCTTTAAGACTAGAAAGTTTCAAATGTTTTAACCTCTCTACATAGGGTAAGTCACCTAACTCCGATACTATTTTTGTAGCCCTCCTTTGAACCTTTTCTAATACATTTTTGTCTCTCTGGAAATGAGGGGACCAAACTTGAACACAGTTACTCTAGATGAGGTCTTACTTAGCTTTTGTTCAAAATCAAAAATGACTCCTTAGTAATGTGAGTGAAAGTTCTCTTAATCATGCCTAATATTCTGTTTGCTTTAGCTGCTGCATTACGTATGTATTTGGAAAAAGACAACCTGTCATTTACAAGTACACCCAAGTCTTTCTCTTCGTTCAGTTTCAATTATACTTCCATTCATATTGCACTCATAACATGGATTTTTATTTGCCTATATGCATAACTTTACACTTGCTACTGTTAAAACCTAATAACCATTCATCTGACCACTTCAAAAGGTTATCAGTATCATTTTGTACATGACTATGATCAACCAAAGATAGAATAGGTGGTAAAGTTTTGTATCATCTGCAAAGATTTTACACTGTGACAAAATAACTGCCGGTAGATCATTTATATATGCTAAGAATAAAACTGGTCCCAATACCAAGCCTTGAGGGACACCACTGGTAACACTTAAATATGAGGAGTTAACACTATCAATGCAAACAGCCTGCTTCCTACCTCTGAGGAAGTCTTCAATCCATGAATTAAGTTTTCCTACTATTCCTACTTTATACAATTTATATGACAATCTAGTGTGCGGTGCAAAGTCAAAAGCCTTACAGAAATCTAAATACAACACATCAAATGGCAACACGTCTTCATAAAGCCTGGTCCACTCTTCCAAAGTGCACAACAAATTAGTTAAACATGATCTAGCTTTCCTAAATCCATGCTGTTTATCACACAAAACATTGTTATTTTCCATAAAATCAACTACTCTTTGCCTGATTATTTTTTCACAAAAATTACACACTTGAGAGGTTAAACTGACTGGTCTGTAGTTTTCCACTAACATTTTATTACCCTTTTTGAATATTGCTGTAACATGCACTACTTTCCAAATGTCAGGCAGCACACTTTCATCTATAGACTGTCTCGTTATACAATACAAAAGAAAATGAACGTAATCTACTAACTCTTTTAACACTCTAGGATGTATATCATCGGGGCCCATGGCCTTTTTAACATTAATAGCACCAATTAAGTTTTTAACATCAAGTGGTGTGAAAAATACATCTTCAACTGAAATATTACTAAGAACACCAACATAGTTGAAAGGTTCTGGAGCACCATTATCGAAAACAAGATGCACGAAATCATTGAAATATATCAACTCTTTATCATCTTCACAGTCATAGACTGACTGGAAGAATCTATTTAACTCCGCAGAAGTTTCAAGTTCATTACTTGTTAAGGTACCATTCTTGCCTTTCAATCGAGTTACTGAAGACCTACACTTTATTTTGCTGTTAACATACATGTAAAAAGCTTTAGAGTTTTTTCTTAATTTTGAGATCAAGTTTCTTTCATTCTCTCTTTTAATTTGTCTAAGATTTTTGGCTACTTTGTTTCTAACTTTACAATAAAAACCTTAAAACCAGGAATATTTATAAAACCATTTGTAATATCCACTTTTAACCAAGTTTCAGTACCAAAAACCACATCAGGATTTATTTCATCAACTCTAATCCTGAATTTATCCAATTTGTTTGATATACTTTCAAAATTTGTCAACATACATTTGATAAAATTGTCCTAAAGTCATTTTATAGGGGTCTCTTACTTGAGTCATCTGAGGGCTCGTAATGTGTGCAATTGTCCTAGTGGGCCGCTGGCGCTGGCCGTGCAAAGTTGCCCTGAAAACATCGTTGCGTACATTTGACGACCTGGAAATTTCATCAAGTCAGTTTCACCGCTTTGTTTCCTGCGGGAAAGTTCTTGTCTTGCTGCTTGATTTCGCTCACGTTGTTATCTCGACAAGTCAGCGTCAACATGAATATTCATGATTTTCCAATGATATATTTCCGCTATCTGGCTTCTTTGAAAGAAACAAGAGTCTGCAGAAAAATCTCTTAAATCTACTTCCATTGATAAGCAGGTTTGTAAAGTACACTTTAATTTATCACTGAGATCTGTTGAACTATTCTTCATTTTAGTCTGGCAATAGTTTGCCAGATTATTACCAGCTGATGCAGGTTAATACACTCAAATAAGATGATCTCCTTATATATGCAAAGTACATGCATACTGTTGACTGTGCCCCCTGGGAAAGTTTCAGGCATACCAACGCAACCTTTGTGCTGAAGAGCAGCCAAGAAAAGATGATTTCAGTTAAATGAAAATACTAGGCCCTCTGAAATGTCCAGTACTGAGTTTGGTTCACCTCATCAGTAATGTTCATTAAGAGTGCAGCAGAATGACTTCATTTTGGAACACTGGGCTTTCCAAACTCACCCAATTCTCTTTTTCAGCCTATTTTTCCTCACCATTATTTGGGGTTTTTTGACCCTGCCAGCCAGTGGTGATTGGCTGCAATATCAGTTGAGAGGAAGCTTTTATTTATTATTATTATTATTATTTTATTTTTTTTTACTATTTGAAGCTTTATATCAGGACTGTCAGGCTTGTGAATGCCACTAATTAAATCTGTGTCAAAGTGACAGAGTATTCACATCTCACTTAATGCAAGAAGGTATTGTCAGCACTGCACATGTCATGGTCTAGAAAACATTCAAGTACCATTATTGGGTGTGAATTCACACACTATAATATTCATCTCCACCATTTTCTTTATTTTTATTATTCTTATTATTCCGCCGCGTTTTAAGAAAATTACGGTTCGGGCCGCACACGAAAGGTATCAAAACGTGTGGCTCGATCTGGACATTTATGCTATGACTTTTGAAATTCGTAACCAAAATCGTTTCCGCGATATTCGCATTTTTCTGACAAATTTTCCCCATAGAAATCAATGGGCGGAATGTTCACATCAATGGACGTATGTTCGCACACTCTAGGATTTAGAGTGGAGAGAGGCAAAAAAATGACTCAGAAAAAAAAATTGAAATCGCTCCCCCGGCCACAATTTCCAAAGTACACACACAAATTCTACATCAAAACGTAGGACAATTTGTGCAGGCCTGAAAAATGTCACTTTGGAAGAAAACAGACAAAGGGTTGAGATTCTAGGCACCCCCAAGCGACAGGATGCACGTCGAATTTCTCTGTCTTTTCCATTCAAAATTCATGAAAAATTTTGGGAGAACGGCAAACGGACACAGTTTTTAGATCCCTATAAATCCAACATTATATCACTCAGAGAAATAAAAAAGACATCCACACACTCAGCAAAGTCTCCTGCCTTGAGTGATGTGGTTATATTGGTGACAGGATGAACGTTTTTTGCCTGAGAAGCAGGAGTTTGAGGTGTGCACAAACGAGGATTTCTTTGACTGAGTGACACAGCGGCTCTGTGTGTGTGGCGGTTATCTGCTTGTCTTACTGTTGCTAGGAGACCAGTCCTGGCACAGCCCTCTGTTAAAAAATCAAATGGGAAGAAATGTTTGCTAGAAATGCAACGTCAAATTTCTTCCGAAATTGCAATATTCTAGTTACCATTTAGTAAGCTGTTAAAGTAAATGAATATGTAGAATATGACAATTGCTTGTCAAATTATCTTGTTTTATCAACAGAAATCCATTCTCTGTAACTTTAAGCTCTAAGTGACAAACTGTAACGTCAGTCACGTAACGTCAGTCACGCATAATTATGTAATTATTCTGATGATGCTTTTGATTTGGAACACGGAAATAATTCTAAAATTTCAGGTGCATGTCACCTTATATCTTGGAATGAAAAAAACTTTCAACCCTATATGGTTTGAAGACAAGTTTGAAACAAAGTTGATGAGTTTTCTTAATGGCTGCTTTTTTTGTAATGTCAGTCACCCTCACAATTTCACATCCTACTGTCTTATACACATCCTACTTTACACCAGCAAAGTTTCCATCTGGCTCCAAGTAGACCTAGTCCCTAGAATGCTTGTCACAAAATATGAACATCCTAGGAGCGCAAGTTTTGCAACCAGGCCATACCAAATAGCCTGTTCCATCTCTGAATGTAACGTCAGTCACTGTGGAATTGCCCAAAAGAGCTTCAACATGTTTTTTCTTCAGCAATGGAGTCTTGCGAGGTGAGCGTGCAAAGAGGTCATAGCGGTTAAGCGCATTACTTTTTGTTTTCTTTGAAACAACTGTACCTACTAATTCCAGGTCTTTCTGAAGTTCTCCTTGAGTGGTCCTTGGCTCTTGGACAACTCTTCTGATTGTTCTTGTGACTCCTCTGACAGAAATCTTGCAAGGAGCACCTGGTCGTGGCTGAGTTATGGTGAATTGATGTTCTTTCCACTTCCTGATTATGGTCCCAACGGTGCTCACTGCGAGGGTTTGGAGCACAAGGGGCGTAAGTGACATTTTGGGCTAAAATAAGTTTTATACATCATTTCAAAGGTCTTGATGAGCTCAATCAAATGGTAAAAAATATGGTCCCAATAATAGTTACTTTTTAAAATAAAGACTAAAAACAAAAAGGCGTAAGTGAAAACCTTCAATTGAGTTTGGAGCGAAATAGGCGTGAGTGCACTGAGCTTGGCGCACAAAAGGCGTAAGTGCAGGTCAAGTGCATTTATGCCTTTAGTGCACTAAACAATTCACTCAAGAACTGCACTAGCACCCTTCAGCGCAGAAAAATTGTGCTGCAGAGACCAAGAAAAATGTATACTGCTGAACAAGTGCTATTAAGTATAATTGGAGAATTTCCCACAAGGGAAGAGGAGGACCTACATTATTCTGATGGTGAGGAAATAGCTGTAAAATGGAAGTATTATTAAATGAGAAATCTGAAAAATAAATATTGACCAAATGCCTATGCTGACTGTTCGCCAGCTAGCTAGCTAGCTAGCTTTTGAACTCATGGGCTTATAAACAAAGCCCATAACTGCTGATGTAATTGCGTGCTAGCTCTGAGTAAGCTTGTCCTGATCATTTGATCAGTATTTTCTAGTGTTTAATTACCATACAAACTGCAAGCTGGCTACGTCATGTAGCCTAATCTGGCAATTGGAGAGCTAGCTATCTGAATATGCATCTCTATAGCAATATTTATTCAACTTACAAAGCTAGCAATCATCTTACTGTCCATACGACCTAGCTAGCTTTCCATCCTGCCTCATACATGCCAACTCTCTACTGCTTTTGGGGTGTTTTTTTCAGAATGAAACGCCCCAGAGGCGGTGTTAGACCCGAAAATTATTGGCTATTATCCCACCCTTAATTGACAACAGTTTGTCCTGGCTAATTCTAGATGGTTTTCCTTCATTAACACGTTTTCCAATTCAAGAATAATCAAGTGGCAATTGAAGACATGGCTTCTCTTCCCCATGCGATCTAAAAGCGACAAAATAATGGGCTACATTCAGTACAGAAAAATAATTTAATTATAATTAGGTCTATGTGCCGGCACTCGGCGACGGCATTTCAGTACTCTTCAGCGAATTAAGGTAATTTTGGCGACAAGTACATACACCTGTTTTTGCAGCACGGTCATGCAACTCGCTGTAAAAAATAGATAGCTGTCTGATTGAAAAATGTAAACGGACAAAACCACGTACTAGTCACCAAAAAGCTGATGATTTGAGATAATAAATAATAATAGAATATTGTACAAACTGTTTTTGAATGGGCTCACTGTTTCTGTTTTTTAATTAACTGATATTTAGAGTTTAGAGTATGGTACGAATGTTACAAATGTTACGTTACAGTATGTTGTCAATGATGATTAATAAAATAAAAAGAAATTGGCTTATTTTGGCTTGTTACTCTGTCTCTATTCCAGTATCACATATTTTTGAATGTCACTTACGCCCATAACAACAAACAATAGGTAATAAAATGTTGGCGCACAAAAGGCGTAAGTGACGTTTTGGCTAGAAAGTTGTATTTTTGTAGTTAAAAAATATTATCTTTAAAATATGGATTCTGTGAAGCCTAATCTCTGTAAAAGTATAGATTGCTCAAATATGTTGTTTTTAATCAAGTAATTACGAGCAATGAAAAGTTTGTTTTAGCTCTCCTGTAAAATTCCGAAAATGTCACTTACGCCCCTTGTGCTCCAAACCCTCGACTGGAACATTCAGAAGTTCAGAAGTATGCCTGTAAACAATGCCATCAGTATGGCTTTGCCTACCTTGTTGATACTAGCTTGGTGCATTGAGTTAGAGTCTGCTTGTGCTGCATTAGTAAACAATCGATTTTTATTGTTGTTGCGTCCCTATAAAACTCTGAAACAAGAAGGACGCATTCATCGCTGAAGTGGTTAGGGGTATGTTAAATAATATTTTCATGCAGTGGAATCATATTTTGAAACAAATTGGCATTCCTGTAAATTATTCAGATTTTTTTTTATCACAGCCAAAATAGTTCACAAACTATAAGTAGTTCATGAATAATTCATGAACAGTTCACCAATTACCACAAAAAGTTCATCATATGCTCTTCAAGTGTTCATGAACGATGTTCTTGAAAAGTTAATGAACTTATTATCATGAATGTATATGTTTGTGAACTGTTCAGGCCGGGGAAGTTTACCACTTTGTAATGTTGCCACCTGCTTTCACAAAACTTAATAAACTTTTAACTCCCTAAAGCCCAACGTCCCCCTGGCGGTACCGCCGGCGGTACGGGATTTTCAAATGACGTGCTGTGAGTCTCTGACCCTTAAAGGCATAATTGCTTTTAAGCTGACCCTGTTTAAGATTGCTTGATCAATAATCAAACAGTTTATTTATTGCATAATCAAGACCAATATTTAAGCTTGTGATTATGAAGAAAGTATTAAGAAATGACATGTCATTGAAGGGTAACATTGACAACTGACTTAATAGTGATATTGTATGGATGGGGAAAAAAATAATTAACCCAGTGCTTTCCCTAAATTCCATCTCCCATTCTAGGATTTTTTTTTAACATTGCAGTCTAATTTATTTAAAGATTGCACTTAATCATGTTTTCAGCGTTCAAAAGAATAGGTTGCATTTGCGGGGAAGTGTAGTTGCACACTGGTTGCCACGCAAAGTGGTAATTAATTTATTAAATTACATTGAAGCATTGGTGATTAGTAAATTGGTTATTAGTGCAGTGTGAACGTTCGCCGCATGGCATGCATTTAAATTTATTTAGTATGCATGCCATGCGTCGAACTCTCAAGGTAGCAAAGTCATGCATTAGGTCTTTGCAGTTCAGCTTCTGGGAAAGTTGTCGGAAGGCAATAATGTGAGATGTATGAACGGCGATTATCTTATTAAAATCTAAACCTTATCTAAATACCATCTTCAGCAGCATTTACTACATAACACTCTACTCATAGATGGAATTTCGAGAAATTTCACTCAATTACCATTCATGCAGTCTCATATTGCAGCCTACCTCGTTGCCACAAAGCTGCATGTCATAATCGTTACTGGCAACGCGGCTTATTGGAAGCCCATTGCTTAGTTAATTAATAAATTTTATTATCCGATTCTTACTCAGAAATTGGTTGAGTGTTAACCTGCATTTTGGTAATGTCACTGGTTGTACACAGAGTTTTATTTTTACATGAGCAGCCTTAACACGCGCACCGAAGTTGGCAAAACCGCATTTTCACTCCTGGATAAGTGAAGCTCAGGAAGCAGTGTTGTGATGAGACTCGAGTGTCACTCACTAATTAATCAATCAATTAATCAATCAGTCAATTTTGCCGTTAGTACGACCATGTGCGTATTCGTAAAATTTTGAAAACTATTAAGGTCTCGCTCCAATTCTTCTTCCCTAGATCCGCTACCTAAATCATCCCACCCTAAGTAGTACTGCATGGCATGCTAGCCTTTAATGCTAATAACTTACCAAAGTGTAAATATCCGAAAAAAATTTTTTGGAGTAGCAAGCAAATATATTATACGTCATGATTTACGAGCAGGGTTTACCGCTTGGAAAAACGTGTAGTGGCCTCGGTAAAAGAAAAAAAGGGAAACTGGGAAAAACCATTCTTCTATCCAAGATCCTGTCGATTAGCGTACAAATTGAAAAAGTTCCGCACCAAAATTAACATTTTAAAAAACGCAGGCACTTAAAGTTCAAGAAGCACAGACTTTGACCACAGTTTTATTTCATCCCAATGTAAGAGTAATACAAGTAAAGGTGCCAATTTCCTGGTACAAAAATGGCCATAAAATCCTTAAAACTTTGGTTGCAAAGATGCTTTTGGTACCAAATGAAGCAATTTTTGTGCTCTATTTGATGTTTTAGGCCTCATTTAAACATTATGTTTTCAGAAACTTTTGTAACATCTCTAATTTATTGTTAATATAAAGACAGAGTTGCCTGGTGTTGATAATGCTCAGTGAATGATGCTGGCATGCAAAGGCTTCTTAACCGCTTTCCTGTCGTTTCTGTTTCGATATGACTCTGATCTGCTTCTGTGGCTGACTGTACTGCCAGATAGACACCTAGTCCTCAAGGAATGCGGTGATGGGAAACACGCTCTTCAGACTTTATTCATGACTGATAATTCCCATGAATATTCACTGTAAATGTATGATTATGGGATAACTTTGCTTGTATTCTGCAAGTGCTTAAAATCTCTACATCCTGGCTGCTGGGAGCCACAGGACCCGGACCCCCGCCTAATTTTTCATCGCGCTGCAGTACCGACAGTACCAATTTCAGAAGTGTGGAGAACCCTGTATTTGTTTTAAAGACTTGGACTAGAATATGTTTTTTTTTTTTTTTTTTGGCTTACACTTGTTAAATATAGTTAGCTGTGTTAAACAGTTAAACCTTGTGTGCTTGGTTAACTGTGCCTGAAGCCTACATAATAATTCAACAGTATAATATTATTTTAGTCACGCTATCTGAGAGCAGTGGATATCACCTGGCACCTTAAATGTTGTATACCGCCCAGACGTGTCCTGATTGATGGCAAAGCAATAACAAATACAGCATTTACAGCTGGCTCATAAATCCACAAACAATGGCCATATCAAGCAAATTTATTGAATACAAAGCTGTGTTTGAGTGACTTGAGACAGGTATAAAGGTACCACACCTACTATATTTGTCATTCAGAGCAGAAAAGGGTGTTTATTTCCAGTGGGAAAACTGGCATTCACGACTTTCAGTCCACAATGGCAACTGGTCCCTCTGACCACTGGACCAAGCGGGTTCCAGGTAGTTGAAAAGTAACCTCGACTAAGGTAAATACAACAAAGCTTAATCAGTTTTTTCTTTAAACATGATACTTAATGTCTCTGCGCCTAAATTAGTTGTCTATAGCCGTAGTCAAAAATTACGGCCGGTGGAATGTGACCAAAAATTTAGGACACCATTGGAAAGCCCAGCAACAGCGCAGAATAGCGCAGAATAACCACAGCACAGAATAGAAAAATTCAGAATGAGGTTATCGAGGGTACCTCCATAATATTTATGTGAATTTTCCAACAACCATCCAATCTGCGTGAACGCAATGCCAGTTTTATCTGGGGAATACCTGACGCAGTCAGTAAGTCCCCAGGCAGCGACGCGCTACAAAACTGCGGCCGCTGACTGTCGGGATTTCAGCATACCTACAATAAATATGTGTATCACCGTCTGCTATCAAAAAATCAGGTATGGGTTTTTCTCTAAGCTCCTCAAAGACAGAATCGTCGGCGTGCAGAGACAAGATCATCTCAAAGCCAGCTCGCTAACGTCAATGCTTTCTTCATTTCGAGACAGATGAAGACATTGCCACTGTTAGCTGTTGTTTACGAGCAAGTAATTGAAGACCACAATGGAAAAATGATCAGAGTGACATTTTCACGTTGTGGAGAAATGATTAATTAAAAATTCAAAACGATCTTAGAAACAAAGCACTGAAGAAATAGGCAAAAAAATATAAAAATATTATAGTAATATATAATATTATTATACATTATTTAAATTATAATAAAATATAATATATCAAAGATACAAAAATGCAAAATTTTGACTGATCGTTCTTCCTTTGTGGTCTTCAATTTCATTCTAACCTTACAACGCGACGTTGGAATTAACGTACTGCTTGCTTACTTGCAGTGGTGAAGCTGAGTTTTTTGCATTGCTTCCAATATTTGAAGCCTGAGGAAAGAATAGCTTGCAAACTATTTAGCTGCGTCACATTAGCCAGCTGGTTACATATTCCAGCATTGACTCATTTTTGCGAATGTGGGTAAATTCATGTGTCGCAAAAGGTTCACGATGCTCCCACTGAAGTCCCATGATGATCTCAACAGCGTTAACTAGCTAGATAGCTTGGTCACAGAATTTAGCAGAAAATTAAGTGATTCGTTTTATCCATTGTTTCAGGCAACCAGCAGCTACCTTGTCTATTTTCTATAATCAACAGTATGAAGCTAGTGCTCATCTAAAGCCATTGTAACAAACATTTGATTTGTTACCAGCAGCGACTTCATACTCATAAGCAATCTGCTTTTGAAGTTATGCTGTCAGTCCACGATCATGCATAACAAATCCCTGAGCTACATTAAACATTTCACTAACTTTAGCTCCAAGCTAGCTGGCCAGGAACGTTTATTGCATAATTTTCCACCCTTTGAGGCTAGCAAGGGGTCTTCCTAGACTGGTCGATACATTGTCAAGTATTCAGTTGAAACGGAGCGCAGTTTTTTTTTTATTTTGGTTGAGACTTTGGCAAAAATACCCAGTCCTACAATGGAAAATAGCCGTACGTAAACGGCCGGCTGCCGGCTTTTGTGGAGAACCCTGCATACCATGACAGACCATGGCTTTTGGACTTGTTGCTGGTCACAGTCTGGATGGTTCATGTCTTCTTTGCTCAGGAAAACACAGTGTCCATGTCTTCCAAAAAACACCTGTAGTTAAACCTCCTGAGCCTAGAGACGTCAACGGCGCTTCTGGACACTTAACTTAAGGCTTCCTTTTTGCGCAGTAAAATTTTAACGGGCAAATATGTAGTACTAAACAAAGGTTTGCCAAAGTAATCCTGAGCCCTCGTGGTTTTATCACTTATAGATTAATGATGGTTGTTGATGCATGCCATCTGACTGATAGGATATGACGGCTATTCAGCATAGGCTTGCGCCCTTGAATGATATGTATGGACATTCCTTGATTCTTTTAACTATGTTATGCACTACAAAGGGTGAAATATCCAAATCCCTTCCGATCTCTCTTTGACGAACATTTTTTTAAAACCTTTCAATTGTTTTCTCATGCATTTGTGGGCGAATTGGCGGTCCTCGGCCCCTCCTAATTCCTGAAGGACTAAGCCTTTCCAGGATGCTGCTTTTGTAAGTCATGATTACAATCACCTGCTTACATTAATTGTTTCAAATCACATCATTATTCAAAATTTTTCATTTCCTTATTGCTTGTCCTAAATTGCGCTGTCCAAACTTTTTTTTTTGGGATGAGCTGCTGGCCTGAATAGCAGGAATGGATGTATGTTAACAAATAAAATGAAGCTCAGCAGATGAAGCATTAAATATTTTGTCTTCATACCATCTGAAATTAAATACAAATACAGTAATAGTAAATTTAGGAATGGCTTTCTGTTTCTGCATTCATTTTCCATTTTTTTGAGTCAGGGTTATATTACTCAGCTAGTAGCAGTAACCATGTCGTGCATCTGGTGTGCAGCGTTGTTTGCTTTGTTTAATATTTCGTGGTGGGGGTGGCCATATGTTGTCAGGTTTGAACAGGAAACCTGAGTCTCTGATCCCTAGCCAACAGATGGGCAAAATTGTGCCTCAGTTTGTGAGCTGATCACATGCAGTCAGTCTAGAAACAGGTGTTCAATTTATTGAACAAACAAACTGCAGTGGCGACTGCTGCCATGGTCATGGCTCATGTGACCTCTATTCAGTGGCTCAGGGGAATTATGCTGCCTTGGCCCTGAAATAGCTCTCTCAGCAGCTCTGGTAGCGCTAGTGGGAGATACTTTTTTTGGGAAGATACCAAAACTCGGGTATTTGCTGACTGGTTGCTTGCTTATTTTATCATGCTTTAGCTTAGGGTCCAGAGTCAGACACTCAGAGCTGGCAGCCTGGGTAAATATAAAAAAGATTATTAAATGAAGGTGATATGCACCTTTTTTGGTGGTTTCATTTTTGTCTGCTATTGTCTGAAGCTGGAAAAGGGGCGAATGTCACTGCTAGGATGAGTATGTGCTATCGCCCCGCTCTGTCCCCATGGCCATCTCCACACTTCCCCCGGCCCCCCCTGGCTGGTGCAAACAGATGGAGAAGCTGTGTCTTCCTCTCAGCCCCTCTTACTCACCCACCAGCGTTACACGGAGCATCTACTCTGTTTCCAGACTTACTGGCTGAGTAGGATGGTGCATCTGCTTCATTCGCTTAAAAGTACAAACAATGCCCCAATGGCTATGAATGTCTTGTCATATCATAATGCAATTTCATGTATGATATGAAATGCCTGTAGATTAGTCATTTTTACATAGTCATCAGTATGTCCGTCCATCTGTCTGTCCATACGTCCCTCCATCTGTAATCATTTTGTTTCCGGAGCAGAACTCAAATACCGTTCAGTATTGTTTAACAAAACTTACTCTGTGTATCAAGTAAATCTGCGTAATCAAGTTCTATATTGGTGCCTTTTGATATTTGGGGATTTCTTAGATTTTTACTTTTTCTGTGTTTCTATGGAAACGACTTTAACTTCGGCAAAATGAGAGTGGGGACCTTTGCTGGAGCAGACTCGAATACTGTTCAATATTTTTTAACGAAACTTATTGTGCGTATTAATCAGGTACTAGACTGGTGCCTTTTGACATTTTGGGATTTCTAAAACATTTTTGTTGGGATTGTTTCTGCACTCATAACTTTTGGAATTTTTGAACAGTGATGTCAACTAATTAGTTCAATTAAAAGATTGTGGGGGCCGGGGGAATATGTCATCTTCTGATGACTCTTGTTTATAATTATTAAAGCTGCTTGTAAATACAGTGCTGTGCAGTGATGATTATACAGTGGGGTGAAAAAATTTGGGCACCCCTGGTTTAAATGTCTGTTACAATTAATCTTTAAATGATAGAAAGCAAACCTGAACACTAAATGCTACAAAGTTAAACATGACACCTTTCTGCAAATTGAAAAGCAAGGTTTCTTTTTATTTTAATTTTTCTGAGTTTTTACATGATAAGAAAGGAAAAAGGGCCCAGTGCAAAAGTTTGGGAGCCCTTTTGGATTATTCTTTGTTACCTTTTAAGAAGATGATTACTAAGGCCCAGACCCAGGTGATTTACTCGTTAGGGCTTCAATTTCTACTGTCAGAAACATTGTAAGAAAATAGAAAATAAATGGAACAATTGAAGTCAAGGCAAGATCTGGAAGACCAGGAAAAATTTCAGATAGAATGGCCCGAGATCTGGTGAGAAATGCTCAGAAGAATCCACACATCACTGCAAAAGAGCTGTAAAAAAGAGTAGCAGACACAGGTCTAGTTGTTCACAGGACAAGAATACAGCGTACCTTAAACAACAAAGACTTACATGGTTGTGGTGTAAGAAAGTAGCCTATGACCTCAACACAAAATTAAGCATCTGAAGTATTCAAAAGAGAACCTTGAGAAACCTCAAGCCTATTGGAACAGTGTGCTTTGGACTGACGAAACCAAAGTTGAATTTTTTGACACCAGCAAAGAAGGTATATTTGGAGAAAAAAGGGTGAAGCATTTGTAGAGAAGAACACGTTGCCAACTGTTAAGCATGGAGGTGGATCCATTATGCTTTGGGGTTGTGCAGCAGCTGGGGGCACAGGCAATAGTGTGCGGGTTGAAGGAAGAATGGATTCCACCAAATATCAAGACAAGTTGAAGAGACGTTAGGTATTCCAGCAAGACAATGACCCGAAGCATACCTCAAAATCCACCATGAAGTACCTCCAGGAAAGACGGATGAAGGTTATGGAATGGCCATCACAGTCCCAAGACTTGAATATTATTGAAAATCTGTGGAGAGACCTCAAACATACCGTGCATGCGAGAAGGGAAGAATATTTCTGAGCTAGAGGTGTTCTGTCAGGAATGGGAAAAAAATTTCAAAGACAAGAATTGAAAGACTCTTAGCTAGCTACAGGAAGCGTTTGCAAGCTGTTATAGCTGCCCGAGGAGGAGTTACAAAGTACTAGCTGACAGGGTTCCCAAACTTTTGCACAAGGCCTTTTTCCTTGTTTTATTATTTTGAAACTGTAACGAGTTAAAAATAAAAATTATTCCTGCTTTAAAATGTGATGACATGTGTCATGTTTAACTTTGTAGCATTTAATGTTCAGGTTTGCTTTCAATCACTTGGAGATTAATTGTAACAGACATTTAAACCAGGGGTGCCCAAATTTTTGCACCCCACTGTATCTAAAATTGTATATATTACAGTATATTATCTGATTTCCCGTGCCAAAAAAAACCCAATTCTTGTCCATTAACAATCCACTGTTCCAGACCAAAGGCTGTTCATTCTCCCATTCGTAACATTCTCGTTACGTCGGTTGATCCCAAATACAATCGTGAGACGGGGCCTTAAGAGGAATTTTGCAGAGTTTCTTAGCCAAGCGCGTCCTCCCGAAAGCATGAGTAGTTGATAAATCGATGTTATGAGATGAAAAGTCCCTCGTTTTAGCCAATCAACACTGAAATGAAATATTTTAAAAACACATTGTCATCATCATCATTGCTATAAATAAATTGGGTTGCTGTCTTTTTAAAATTAAATTAGCCTACAGAAATATTACAACGAATGATTACAAGAATAGAAATAATTAAGAAAAAGCTAAATATTGACGTAAAATTCATTTCACCTTTGTCTGCTCATTTCATTGTTATTCAATCCAGAGCCTGATTGCTCCAATAAATTTGCATGTGGCAATGTGGTGTCTGACAATCGGTCATGGAGGGGAAAAGGACATGAAAGTTAGCATGCACAATGGAAGAAACCCTCCTCTTGCTTGATGAAATTGAACATAAAAAAGATATACTGTTTTTTTTTTTTTACTCAACTTCCTCTTCAATGGGCTGATTTGCATCGAAAGCGCATGCGTATTGGGTGCTCAGCTAGAAAGGACGGCTGCGATGATGACACCTTGTAGGATGGGCACTGCATAAAGAGTTAGCACCAGGGAGCATCTCCAGGTGCTCCCCTGAGAATCACACCAAAAAAGTTATGTGCACCCCTGGCTATAAACCTTTCTTCAATTTAAAATGTGCTTTTGATTTTAAAAGGAATTCTGGCTTTTTATTGGCTGGAAAATTAATGAACTAGTTGGAAAAATCAGAAAACATACAATCTAGTCTTTACGTTAGCGTGTTTTTTTAATATCGCATATGAATAATTTCCATAATCTTAAGCTATATGTGTAAATTTATTGATGCAATTTTGCAAAAAACAAATATTGTGTGAAAACAAGGTTATTTGTCTTAATTAGACTGTGTATTTTTATGGCAACATTTCAGAGGGAAACTGCATTAATTTATCACGAAGAAATATGAAATGGGTATGATATGTGGTAACGTGGCATCGTTGGGAGGTCTTCTTTAATAAGTGGTTTCCTTTGGAAACAGCCAGGAAATTCACTTTACGCCTCCCGTCAGATAGGCATTGAATTTACACCCGGTCTTTGTGAAAATAGAGTTTACCACCAGCTGGTGCAGTGGTCTTAAAGTTATGCCTCTATGGTCACGCAACTTGACTTCAAGTCAGGCGTCAGTCTGCGCGCGACCGGCCCCAGCATATTAGTTAATCCCTCCTGCTGAATTTCTGCTGTTTATACTCCAATGTGCTGTGTTTATGGCACATGTGGAGCTCTTTGCTCCTACAAAATATTCAGAATCATTTTGTTACTTTCTAAATATTCATGCAACATAAAGTGTTGCTATTTATGTTTACCATTATTATGTACAGTCAAATAGCTGACAAGAATAAATAGTCCACTGTCAGTTGTTTGATCTGTCACATTGATCTTAATTACACGCGTAGCATTTGCATTTGAATCTTTCAAAACATTGATACGGTACTACTCGAAGCACTCCAACCCCTTTACTTTATTCATGAACAAAACCACTTTAACTAGTATTTCCCCTTGGCATTTTCATACCTTTTAAAGTGTGGAGATTTTTTTTCTCATTTTGTTTTTTTTAATCACACTTAAAGGATTAAATATCCTACTGTTATAAATATTTTTAATTTTCAGAAGCTTTAAACTCATTTTCAGCAGCTTTAACCTCACATTATCAGCAGCTCCAGCTTGCCCACGCAGTTTCCCCTGGAACTGCACTTTTCTAGTTTTCATAATTATTTGTCTTGATGTTTACATTGTAAGAGGGCCTCTCAAATGGCAGTTATTTAGAAGGGAGTATGAGGGAATGGTGTTTGAATTACTCAAGATGAACAACGTTTTGAAATTGAACTCACTTTGCTCCCAATGGCCAACTCGCAAGTTGGCAGCTTGTAATTTGGTGGCAAATGTACCATTGTGTTCTGAGACAATCACTGCCCATCACTGATAAGCCCGGGGAACCAGGCGTGGCATTGGTGGCATCATTGTGTTTGCTTGAAAGAGGCACAAAAGCACTAGCAAGATATTTTCAGCCACAGCCCTTTGACCAGAGACAACAGATAAGCGATGCATGCAGGAGATGGATAAGGAAGGGGTAGCACTGCTGGGATGTTGTGAAGATTCAAGACCATAGACGGAATGTGAGGATCTATTATGAAGGACATGAGGAACAAGGGCACAGTGGAATGACAGGGTAATTCATAGATCTGTGGGATGTGGAGGGTGTGGGACTCCTGTGAAGAAGAAGTGGATGAAGTTTCTGAGCAGTGTAACTATGTCAGAGGGATATGCTCTGGTGGGAGCGTAAATGTTCTGAGAAATTCACTCACATATATCCTTATGCAGTTTCAGAATGGACATCCATAAGTTACATCACCACATATGGCATCTTAAAGCTGTTAATCCCAAAGGTAGCCACTGATCTAAAATAGATAGATCTCAGATCTAAGAAAAGACCTTCAGCAACAATGACATTCCTTTCTTGCCATGTTATTCTTTGTATCTGGTTATGTCTATTTGATTGCACCTTACTGTATTTTTCATTAGCAAAGCCACTGGGTAATTACAACTATGGTGATAAGGATGTGGTTGTTGGGCCAGCATGGAAACTCATATTCAAAAGCTTGCTGCATCAGGGAGAAGATAAGGTTGCGAACGCTAACAGTCTTTCCTAGTGCAATGTCTGGCAAACAAGCTACTTGAGTAACAGAAACCAGTGCCAGAGGGAGAGGGAAAATGTAAAACCACATATGGTTCACTGCCTGTGCACTGAACTGCAAAAACAATGCCTCAGCCTGACAACTGTTTTATTTATTGTAATTGCCTGTGGTCTTGAATTTTGCTGAGAATGTTTATTTTTATTTTTTATTTCATTTATTTATTTATTATCTGAGTGACATTCAACAAGATGCAGTCGCTGAATTGATTAGAACTTGTGCATAATTTATAGTTCACTGCTTGCCATTCAGGGTTCCTTCTTTTGTCATCTCCACTGGCGGGTCATGAATCTGGGCGCAGCCTGTCACTTTTACTTGATAGAGGTCCTTTTTGTTTGCGGTTTCTGGTCTGCATTATTCATCCATAGACACAAGCTCAGCTTTTCACGTATGAATTATGCACATGATTTCTTTTTTTTCCCCATGAGTCGTGATGTGATGAATTCCACGTAACCACCACATGTTACATAATTGGATTTGAAGAAATTACTTGAAGTGATTTTAAAGAGGTTTTATAGCCAATCTAAATGTCTGCTGTATTGATATCAAGCTGAAACTATTTGATTCAAATACCTTATGTATGCGGTGGACTCCAAAATTACTAGTGCCCCTGACTGGCAATGCACAAACAATACTTTAAAAAATTCTTAAAAAAAAAAAGAAAACATATTTATGGAGAAACTTCAAATAACAGCATGTGAGAAATACGGTACAATATTAATGTTCTAATGGAACAAACTAAAATCATTTACTGATTTAATTAAAAATTAATTTCCTCCAAATCAAGGTTTCTCAATTAATGGCATCCTTAAAGATTATTATTAATAACGTCTACCAAAACCTCAGGCTCTTTGGAAGTGTTGCCAGAAGAAAGCCTTTTCTGACCAGAGGACACAGAAGCAAGCGCTTAGAGTTTGCCAAAATTCATTTAAATTATGACTGGAACAAGGTGCTTTGGTCAGATGAGACCAAAATTGCACATTTCAGTCAGATATCCACATCAGCATATTTAGCGTCAGAGATGCATACAAGGAAAAGCACCTCGTATCCATGGTGAAATATGATGGTGGGTCAGTCAGGTTTGGAGGCCGTTTTAATTCAAGAGGTTTAGGGCACTGGTTAAGATTAATGGCATAATGAATTCCACCAAGTACCAGGATATTTTGGCTGACAATCTGGTTGCCTCTGCTCGAAGGCTGGGACTTGGCCATAGGTGGACTTTCAAACAAGACAGTGACCCAAAGCATACCTCAAGATCCACACAGAAATTGTTCTGTGACAACAAAATCAACATTCTGCAGTGGCCATCTCAGTCAGCAGAGCTCAATCCTACTGAAAACCTGTGGGCTGGGTTGAAGAGGGCAGTTGATTAACGCAAACCCAAGAATGTGAAGGATCTTGAAAGGATCTGTTTGGAGGAATGGGCCAAAATCCCCCCAAGTGTCTGTCTTAACCTTGTCAAAAATTACAGGAAAAGACTCCATGCCATTATCCTTGCCAGAGGTGGTTGCACTGAGTATTAAATAAAGGGTGCCGATTATTATGAAATTTGTTTAGTATTAAATGATTGTTACGATTCAGGGTGTTTCCGTCGAAACATTAATAAAGTATTTCATACATGTTGGTATATTCCGTTTCGCTATAATTATTTTGGTTATATTTTTTATCTATTGTTTGTTAATTGCCAGTCAGAGGTGCCAGTAATTATGGAGCCCACTGTGTAAGTATATGGTATTAACACACAAAACAAGTTATTTGAGCTTAGTCTGCACTGCAGTAGTAGGAGGGGTTATTGTGTTTGACTCACCTTCATATTTTTATCATAGTTTATTTAGCCTCTAAATAAACTAGGAACAATAAAGAATGCTAGTGTGAATGTTGTATTGCTGATAAGACCCTCAATTTGTACTCATCTGCTGAGCATTTAGTTTTAATCCTCATGTTGGCCATATGGTTGATAGATACCTTCTAATGCTGGAAAGGTAATTTGGACATTATTAGACAAAAATGAAAGTAGGAGTTAAGATGGTAGTTTTGGGGAGAAGAAAAATGCATGAATCAGGGATGATGACTTTTATTGCTCATTTCAATGCCAATTGTTGCGAGACACCGGAGAACTGGGCGCACACTTGGCAGGAAGAAGGGACAAAACCCTGCCCACAGGCTGTATCTTTATAAATATTACACAAAAAATAGGAAAACGGAATGCGTTATTTTACAATGCGCAAATAGTAATTTAAATGGACTCGTTCTTTTACACAAAAAATAGAAAAGAGAGCGCGTAATTTACTGTACGCAAGTAGTAAGTAGTAAGTTAATTGGACTCATTCCATTCAGTTTCTGCCAGTGTCTCTGGAGGCGGGCTGTGGGTCTTCACTGCTGTGATGTGAACCCCTGATCTCCCCACCATCAGAATCTTGAGTAAGAGAAAACAGAGAAGCGGATAGTACAATGCATTAGATGCGCACTCTTCGCTGGCCTCCCCGCAACTGCACGGCTCTACCTTTTCAATTCTGGTCAGCACTGATAATTATGCAGCACTGCTGTGTAGCCGCATCCCACTTTATCCCAGGCCTGCACGACCTTATGATTTGCAGCTGGCGGGAACTGTCCATGGGTCAGCAAGTCTAAGGAGAGCTGTCCGGGGTGCTGAAGGTCTGATCTGCATCGATGATGCAAGGGAGGGGAATTGCCTGTTGTGGGCTTGCTAACGTGGTCGAGGGGCGTGGCCACGGCCCGGTTTTCCACACCATACAGTCTTGTGCAAATTAATTGTGTAAAGCAGGCTGGAGTTGGAAAAACCAAACAACAAAGGGCCCGTCCACATGAGAACGATTTTTTTTTAAACAGATTAATATTTATTCGTTTCGGCCTTGCGTCCACACAGAGATGGCAAAAACACAGTCTGAAAATGGTATTTTTTGAAAACGGGTTCCAGAGTGAGAAAATCTGAAAATACCACCCCAGCGTTTTCGTGTGGACAACCAAAAAGGGTTTTTTTGAAAACGATGACGTGATGGCCCTCATCACAGCTCCCAGGCCTGTGTGTGGCGCTGTATGGCGCTGTAGTGTTTCTACAGTAATAGACCATTTTGGTCTATTACTGTCGAAATGCTACCACGCCATACTGTGCCAAACACAGGCCTGGAATATTTACTACAGCGTTTTGGGTCATTTTAGGCATCTCTGTGTGGGCGCAGATATTTTTAGAAACGATGCCGTGTGGATGGGAGAGTTTTTAGAAACGACAAAAAAAAAGACCAATGTCGAAAATCTCTGTCTCCATGTGGGCAAGGCCAAAGGTTTTCGGGCTTTTTATTACTTTAATAGCATCTACATTTTGCAGTCAGTACGAGATGTGTCCTCCACGGTTCTTGATAAGCTGTTCCACCCGTTTTGGCATGGAGCTGACCAAGTTTTTGCTGGTTGTCTTGATTTTTCGTTATGATGCCACAACTGGACAAATGCATCAATCAAAGTGGCTTTTGTGGTGCAGACCCTTTGCTGCAGCCTTGACTTAATGATAGACCTGAGATTCTCAATGGGATTGACGTCAAGTGAATTACCAAGCCAGTCCAACACAGTTACAGTACTGCTGGATGATGCAATCACATTAGTTGCATCGCTAAAAGGTACTAGGCAGTAATCTTTGAGGTGGTTATGTACTACCCCAATTTCGAAATAGTTGGGACAAAGTGTAAATTGTGAATAAAATCAAAACGCAATGACTTTCTAATCACACCAGCCAGTATTTTATTCACAATAGAACAGAGATAACATAGCAAATGTTGAAACTGAGAAATTTCACAATTTTATCCACAAAATGAGCTCATTTCAAATTTGATGGCCTACACAGGTCTCAAAAAGTTGGGACAGGGGCCTGTTTACCATGGTGTAGCATCCCCTCTTCTTTCTAACACAGAGTGGAGGCGTCTGGGCATTGAAGAGACAAGTTTCTTGAGTTTAGCCATTGGAATTTGATCCCACTCTTGTTTAATACAGGCTTCCGGCTGCCGGAGAGTTTTGGGTCTCCTTTGACAGACTTTTCGTTTAATTATGCACCAAATGTTCTCAATCGGTGAAAGATCAGGACTGCAGGCAGGCCAGTTCAGCACATGGACTCTTGTACTACGAAGCCATGCTGTTGAAATAGCTGCAGTATGTGGTTTTGCATTGTCCTGCTATGACTGGAACAAGGTGCTTTGGTCAGATGAGACCAAAATTGCACATTTCAGTCATATCCACATCGGCATATTTAGCGTCAGAGATGCATACAAGGAAAAGCACCTTGTATCCATGGTGAAATATGATGGTGGGTCAGTCAGGTTTGGAGGCCGTTTTAATTCAATTTAATTTAATTTTTAATTAATTCAGTTTTAGAGCATATGTTGCTTTAAAACCTTTGTATACATTTCACCATTCATGGTGCTTTTTAAAACATGCAAGTGTCCCACACCATATGTACTAATGCATCCCCATACCATCAGAGATACTGGCTTTTGAACTGAACACTGATAACAGGAGGGGTGGTCTTTCTCCTCTTTAACCCGGAGGACACAATGCCCATGATTTCCAACAAGAATGTCAAATTTGGACTCATCTGACCACAGGACACTTTGCCACTTTGCTACAGTCCATTTTCAATGAGCCTTGGCCCACAGAACACGGTGGCGCTTCTGGATCATGCTTAACAATGGCTTCCTTTTTGCATGATAGAGTTTTAGGTGGCACCTGTGGATGGCACGGCAGACAGTGTTTACAGACAGTGGTTTCTTTAAGTATTCCTGGGCCCATTTAGTTATGTCAATGACAGAATTATGCCGGTGAGTGATGCGGTGGCGTCTGAAAGCCTGAATATCACGGGCATCCAGTAAAGGTCTTCGGCCTTGTCCCTTACGCACAGAGATTTTTCCAGTTTCTCTAAATCTTTTGATGATGTTATGCACTGTCGATGATGAGACCTTCAAAGCCTTTGCAATTTGACATTGAGGAACATTGTTTTTAAAGTATTCCACAATTTTTTTTCACACAAGCCATCATGGGTGGAGAGCCTCTGGCCATCTTTACTTCTGAGAGACTCAGCCTCTCTAAGACATCCCTTTTATAGCCAATCATGTTACACACCTGATGCCAGTTAACTGAATTACGTGCTAAATGTTCTCTCAGCTGATTGTTTTATATATTAATTGCCTTTTCAGCCCTTTATTGTCTGTGTCCCAACTTTTTTGAGACCTGTTGCAGCCAGAAAATTTGAAATGAGCTCATATTGTGGATAAAAATGTAAAATGTCTCAGTTTCAACTTTTGAAATGTTATGTTCTATTGTAAATAACATATTGGCTCAAGTGATCTGAAAGACATTGCATTTTGATTTTATTTACAATTTACACTTCGTCCCAACTATTTCGGAATTGGGGTTGTAAAACGTCCATCGCTTGGCACTGCTATTTGCACTCCATTCAGCTCATTCAGTTGACAAGCACCTTTATTCAATTAATTTGCACAAGACTGTATTAACCAGTCCTATCTTTTTACCCCACTCTTTTCCCCTCTAACTTCACCAACAACCACTTAACCAGAGCAGCAGTGAGGAAAGAGCTGGTGCTGACTAGCTATTTTGCTTTGAGCCACTGGCTTACCAGTTACAACTGACTGATAGTTTAGAGTACTTTATACACTTGAATGTTGTCAAACACATCTTCAGATTAGAGACTGAGCCATCCGAGAGTGATGACACTTACCACTGCCTAGCAACTACGTGAGTTCCCCTGCCTGAGCTCACTTCACTCCAAATGTTCTGGAAGTAGGAAAAAAATAACCACGGGTGGATGATAACAGTGTAAGCCACGCTGAAGCCACTGCTGGATGTAAGGTATCACTATTCTGAGATGACCATGAAGCTGTCCACTAATGGCGCTTTTCCACTACGCGGTACCGGCTCTACTCTACTCTACTTTTTTGCTTTTCCAAAGTACCTGGTATTTGGTATCCGTACCACCTTTTCTGGTACCTGCTCTCCTGGGGTTCCAAAAACAGCCAACCGGGTACTAGTAGGTACTAAAATGTGACGTGACCACAGTGCAGCCCACTGATTGGTCAGAGATAATTGTCACTGCGAAAGACGACTCCGTAGTTGACCTCGGGACATCTATTTCGAGTCACATTCACTGATCTATATAATAACTGGATAGCTGATGACGTCAGAATTTTGAAGTAACCGTGCCGCCATATCGGTATGCCCAACTATAATCTCTCAGAACATTACTCACATTGAACACGTTGCAGCCTACGATATAATTCATTGAGAAAATATCTTTTCACAGACACGGAAGAGGCGGTATTTTATGTTTCCTCCTCAGATCGACCGGACTGTGCGAAAAATGCCTCAAGGATCGCAGATTTAACTACAGTAGGCAGCAGTTGTACGCGCCTTTAACGTTTTCAATGGTATTAGCATTTGACAATGTACCACCAATGAGGGCGTTCCATAGGAAATCTATACGGATTTTTCTACATCTCGCCTGAGTGGGGCAGTGGTACAACGAAATTGAAGTCCAAAGTCATTGAGAATGAAGAAGACAAGACGTCAATCCTGAACGTAATATTATTATTCTGTGTGGGGGATTTAAAAACTTCATGAAAAAATAAATTAGCCGTAAGCTCGCATCTTGTCAGCCCTTGTCTTTATTTTAGAAACACTGGGTGTGAGATTCAATCGCGCATAACGCATATGTAAGTCCCAACGGTTTCCTTGTATTGAGTTTTCTCTTGCAATGTCTTCACTCAGTAGCTGCCACGAAGCTAGGCTAATTTTCCTACGAAGCGAAAGTGGGCTCGCTGAAGAGAACGCAATGTAAACTTATCAAGGTCGCTAAATCAGCGTTCAAGTGAAGTGAGTAGTGCGTCATGGAGATGTGTGTAAAACTGCCTACCATTCATTGTCGAGTGTGAATCACATTATCTATTTAAGTAGCTCTAATGTTACATCCTCATCGATAACCTGGCAAAATTAAATTTGTCCGTCAACGATAATTTAGTGTCAACAAAACGTTAGCCTTTTTAGTGCTGGCGTAAATTAGCCTAAATGATTTGACCAGTCAACCTAGTTTTGTTGTCTAGTTAGTCTGGTCTAATATTATAGACTGCGTTACACAGCAGTTTTACTGGATTATCTAATTTATGCCGTGTGACATTGATTGATCTGGTTAACTTCAGTTCAGTAATCTAGGTAGCTTTAGGCTAACCTGATGGATCACGTTAGCTGACATTAATTTGAAGTATTCCAATTATAACCGTTAGCTGGGCTAATGTTGACACGTTATCTGCCGCTAAGGTAGATCGCCAGTGGCTAATAATACGCAATATATTCATTGAAATTAATTTATGTGTATCTGTCTTTACTACAGCTAATGCATTGTCTCGCCACATCCCCAAAAAATGTCGCTCTGCATTGGAAAGCTGCACATCAACGCTTCTCTGCCATAGAATACTATATAACGGTTGCTTACTACCGAGCATAGTAAAATGGCCGCTCGACCACTTCCGCTTGCTTAGACCTCCCAACGCGGTTCTCTATCAGTCAGCAATCCAGTTATTCTATATAGATCAGTGGTTACGTTAATGAGTCTCAAGATTAACGTACTTATTATGATCATCGACTTATATTGTTTTCGGCAACTTGTTCGATGTACTTTGTATTGCCTTACCTTTCAAACACGGTTTTGCTTGTTCACCAGAGCTGCTACATTCATGAAATGCGTTTCTCTTTGCCTGTGACCCCATTGACGGCAAAATTAAGTGACGGTATTGTGTCCAGTTATGTTCCCCTAACCAATTCCTAAGTGACGGTATTGTGTCCAGTTATGTGCCTCTAACTAATTCCCCTTGAGAAAGTTATGTGATGCTACCCCGTTTTAAGACAATCGCGCAGAAAAATAACTTTACAGGTGTTGTCGAATCATTTTTCTCTGAAAGTTATCACAGATGAGATGACGCATCATAACACAATGAATTCTGATTATAAAACGGGTGCTTCCCATCCTTAAATGTGATTGGCTGAGCCGCGTTCCATGCCAGTATAAAATGCAGTGTAACCCACTGCTTTCTGAGGCAGACCGCAGCACAAAATATCCCTGCGCGCATAGCCTAGCAACTAACTTCTCTGAGCTCAACTGACTCGTTCGGTTACGTTTGTTTACTTTTAGCTTGATATTTCAGTGTTAACGAAGTTTAGCCTTTTAGCCCGCTAACCAGTTGGCTATTTACCTAGCTAGCTATAGCATTATAGAGTTCAATATCACTTTAGATTGCTAGCTACATTGCTAACTAGCTCGCCATTTCAGTATATGCAATAAATTGTTGATTTTTTTTTCTTATATGTTTATTTTATGGGCTATATGTAGGGTAACCACATCCATTTTAGTGAACGCTAGCTAGTTGACAAGCTGGCTAGCAAACTAATGCGCAATTCAATGTATTTTCCTGGAAACCGGCAAGTGTGGAGGACAAAAGTCAATCTTGTTCCTTACTCTCGCTGCTGGTTGTAATGATATGGCCGATCGGCGCGAGTTGAGAACAAGGAAACTGAAACCGAAATGAACGTTAAATTATTAAACGGGGTCTTCGGGAGACCGAAGGAGACATTCCAAATAACCTGCTTTCATGGTATATCTACATTAACGAGCCCAAATAGCCTGATGTGACATGACAATGGCGCTAGATGAAAAAGCAATCTTAGCGTCTGTGTTGCTTGCCAACCATTCTGTCCACTCTATCTTGCTTGGTGGAAGAATTAATAGTTCTCAATTTTATTGTTGCATTATTACCAATAAATTGTTGATTTTTTTTCTTGTGTGTTTATTTAATGGGCTATATGTGGGGTAACCGTTTTGTAAAAGCAATAAGCCCCTTGAAGCAGTGGGTTACAGTGATTTTACTGCGCGTCGTGCCTTAGAACGCCCCTCCGCCATTATAAAATCACTGTAACCCACTGCTTCTCAGGGCTTATTCCTTTGTTCTCTTCCATCTCCTGCGATTTGCGGATTTGCAATGAGGAACTCTGTTCTTTAACAATTAGTTTGTTTGCCGTCAAATTCAGAGTGAACTTTGCGTTCGCTCTCCATGCCTTTTACGGATATCATTGCTTTGTGTTGTTAGGTGGTACTCAATTTTATGTGCAACTGAATCGGACACGACAATGTCAAACAGAAGATACAATTCAACGCTCGCCGGACTTTAGTGCCATAACGTGGTGACGGTAGTGCGCGTCCCCTGATTTGAATACATAAATCTTTAACAGAATCGACGGAATAAATGTAAATTTCATATAACTGCAGCTACATTGTGTGTCGTGTTGAGGATGACGTCGCGGAAGTTTCGTGCTGTGCCGCTATGACGACCAGCGACACTGAGGCAGCACTATCCTCTAATGGAAAATGACCCCCCAGAAAAGTACCGGGTACCAAGGCGGGTGGAGTAGAGTAGAGTAGAGCCGGTACCACGTAGTGGAAAAGCGCCATAAGGTGATTCACGACACATTGATATAATCAGTTCTTGTAATGAGAATCACTAAGCTGGTTTGATGGGTTTGGTATTACCCAGGGCTATAACCATTGGGCTCAAAATTCACATCATAAGTAGCCTACATACGTCATTATTTGAAGATTGCATTTTGGCTGCTGGAGCCTGTGCCACGGTGTTTATTTTTTGTTTCGGCAACACAGATTCCATGGCATAGCAAGCATCCCACTCTTGCTAAATTAATTCCAGGAGCCCATGATTTTGCACGTGCCTGTCTGTGCAGATTGTGCACATGTGGGAGATTTGAGACCGCTAACAAAATACAAATGCCGGCAGAATCCTGGACCCTCCGGGAGAGGTGGGATGGCTAGAAAAGCCCAGCACTTCCAATCAGGCATCTGATCTAGCCTGTTTTTCCTTTTCACTGCAGAGATCATGATTGCAACAAGCTCATTTAATCTTCTACCCCTGCATTGCGTGTGCACAACACACCCTCTGTTCACGTTTTTCTTTTATTTGGGTGTTCCAGTGTGGTACCACAGTTGCAGAATGGCCCAAAAATGCATCCCATTTTGAAAAGTATTTTTAGGTCAAACTCCACTCGGAGCAGCCTTGAAAATGAAAGAAATCTATAATTGCAATTTTTTGCAACAAAGCTAGGATCACTTTAGAGGATGTTTCTGCTTGTTGTTTCTACATTGTGTACTGTGTGGCAGTTGCATAACAGAAAAAAGTGGGTTTAGTTTTTATCTACACAAAGGCAGTTTTCCTGTGTGGCTGGGGAAAGAAGAAGAACTTTGCCGCTCTAGGGTCATACTGTGAGTGGCGCGCACTGTCTGATGCACTTCTCAGCTGGATCCACAGCTACAGTCGTGCTCAAAAGTTTATATACCCTGGCTGAATTTGTGGAATAGATAACATTTTTTCAGGAAAACATGAATGGCCTGGCAAAATACATTTCTTTTATTTCTTATTGGATTCATATCCAACTGTAGGTCATGTAGAATGGTGCAATCTTCAAATAAAACATGGAAACATGTCGATATTCGTGCTGAAGAACGCAAATTGTCTGCCAGTACTTTCTGATAGTATGTTGCATTCCTCTTGCAATCAATTTTCATGAGATTCCCTGTGCCTTTAGAGCTCACACACTCCCAAAACATCAGTTAGCCACCACCATGCTTTACAGTGGGAATGGTATATTTTTCACCGTGGGCCTCTTCAAACATAGCGCTTATGGCTGTGACCATGAAGTTCTACTTTGGTCTAGTCACTCAAAATGACAGTATTCCAGAAGGTGTGAGTTTTTTCAAGGTGTTGTCTGGCATATTTTAGGCGGCTTTTTTGTGGGATTGGCGCAATAATGGCTTCCTTCTAGCAACTTGACCATTGTTAATAAGTACCTCCGTAACAATCTCCTTATTGTGCTCCTTGAAACAACCACACAATCTTTTTTTCCAGAGCATCCTGTATTTCTGTTGAGGTAGCTTGTGGATTTTTCTTTGTCCTGAACAATTCTGCTGGTAGTGTGGGCTGAAATCTTTCTTGGCCTACCTGACCTTGGCTTGGTATCAACATATCCCCTAAAATCCCACCTCTGAATCACGGACTAAATAGTACTGACTGGCATTTTCAAGTCTTTGGATATCTTTTTATATCCTTTGCCATTTTAAAAAGTTGAACTACCTTGTTACGAAGGTCCTTAGACAGTTCTTTTCCGCTCCCCATGGCTCAATGTCTAGCTAGATCAGTGTATCCACTCGGGAGATAACAAACTCAATGACTATTTGGTTACAATTTAAAAAGTTGTGGAAAATCAACCCTTAGTAGCCATTTAAACCTGAGTGTGTCACCTTGTGTCTATATAACAAGGTCAAACATTCAAGGGTATGTAAACTTATGATCAGAGCCGTTTGGGTGATTTCCATTATCATTATGATTTAAAAAGGAGCCATGGAAGCTCAGTGCTGCTGTTGAGGTCACTATAAATTTATTGTCTATGTCAAATCATGTTTGGAAACATGCGATAGGCAGTATAATTTGTAAAACCTACCAGTAGCACTGTCCATATTGTAAAACCCACAGCTGTACCAAGTCGATGGACACAACAGGAGGTGAAGGTACAGCGCGTTCTTCCTTGGCTGGTGTGAGTCAAAACAAAACATTGATCAATTTCTCTGTTCTTCGAGAACAGGGCACCCAAAACTTCTAACTTATTTTCACTGCTCGTAGGAACAGGGCTGATCGCACAATGGTTATGTAAAATCTGACTCCATATCAAATTGTGAATATATAATTTAGCTGTAATTGTGTTGAGTTCGGAATAATTATACCAGACTCGGTCTTTTGCCAACCTTACACGATTATGTTTCCGGACCAGCACAATCGCAAAATCTCAGTTCGGGAACCCCTTCATTGGTTAGACAGGAACCACCGTAATACACGAGTACCTTTCCCTCGTGACAGTTACGGACCCAGGTCAGCTTGTATCTATCGGGCTCCTTAAGGAGAATTTGACAAGAACCGGCGTATTACGCCCATGGGTCCTCTTAAGCCAAACCTCCAGAGCCAATACCTTACCAATCCCGCTAGCGGTCGAACGTGGCCCCCGTTCTAACTTACCAGAACCCCCTCAAAACTTTCGCCGCAACTGGCCTCTGATCAGTTGGTCTCAGTCAGCGCTTTGTTTCCCCGAAGTATTTTAGACGTAATTTTGGCTAAAAGGAACCAATTTGGGTTTTATATCATAAAAACCACACAAATTACAACAAGACAATTTATTAATACGAAAGAGAAATTTATTAAACGGGTAGGTAGGTCCACATAGTAAATTTCATTAGTCTGTTACATAATTTAGAATTTGTATATAATAATTTTGTAGCATAATAGCATCTTACCCAACCTGGTTCAGCTACGTGTGCAAAGAATATGCCCGGGAAACTGAATACAGTCTTCCAAAACTATGTCGGCTACACACGGCTACAGGAACACGTGCGGGAAGTTGTCTACAATCTTCCTAACATGTTTAAGCTACACACGGCATAGAGATGCACGTATGGGAAGTTTCTGCGATCTTTCTAACTATATGGGCTACACACGGCATTGCAGAAGCGCGTGTGGGAAATCCTTTGTGATCTTCCCTGA
Source organism: Gymnothorax javanicus (assembly GCA_029692085.1). Taxonomy (NCBI): domain Eukaryota; kingdom Metazoa; phylum Chordata; class Actinopteri; order Anguilliformes; family Muraenidae; genus Gymnothorax; species Gymnothorax javanicus. The sequence continues at coordinate 103,076,939 of CM056193.1, read as the reverse complement.
ATGGATTGTCTCTCTTTGCTTTAAGCCAAATCACATTTTTGATCCAGGCGGTATGACCATAAATTACCTGGAAGGGGGGTCGAATCTGGATTTTGGGTTTCCACCATTTGTAGGAGGTAATAAAACTACTTAGCTGAGAGGGAGAAAACCTAAATGATTATCCAAGAGGATTCTGACCAATTTTCAGAAGTTTCTAAAAGGGAATGAACCATATTTTCAATTGGAATGAAACATACTCCATTCAACTCCTTGGATTCTGAGAACAACAATACCAAACATGATATGAATATGTATTAATATGATGCAGTTGTCATGAAAAACTCTTACACTGGATTATTGTATAGGCAATTTTGGTTATGAGCACATAGGTTATTTCATAGCAGTATACTGAACATATGAGAAAGGTCCAGAGTTTCAGAATATTTAAACAGATGAGTTAAAGTCCAGTTTAATAAAGGGCATGACCAGGACAGGGGAAGATGTTCACTGGGTGAGAACTGTGATAGTCACCCCCCTCACTTCGCCAGAGACCTGCTTATTGTTCCCTGCTGTCATTGAAGCCCCAGTCCCTCACAGACACAACCATAAACACCCCATTTCCCTTGACACCACTCAGCAAACATTCTGGGGAGTCAACGGCCCACTCATTCTGAGGAAGGCCAAACAGCTTTTTGTTATATTGCATGCCACACGAATCCTTTGAAGTTTAGGATGAGCCTCAGTTCTTGAGCTGCTCCAGTTTGTCAGCCTTTTGCTGCATCCCAGATTGATCCCCCGTCTTACAAAATGAAAGCTTATTCCGGCATCGAAGGTTTTTGGACGTTTAGGGCATTTGACTTTTTTTAGTGTCCTCCTGTTGCTCGTCAGGCTCACCTTAGGCTCTAGTAAGACAGTTAAGGCTCTCTCACGATGCTCTCTGAAGCTCCTCCAGTGTCTTAATGCTCAGACACAGATCTGGCTCAGCTGTTTCTCTGATGTGCCAAGTTAATGAGCAGGCCTTAAGAGCACAGCGGTACAGTATATCAGTCAGCTCATCTGTCTCCCAGACTTCAACAGATCTGTATCAACTCTGCACCTCTCTCTTTTAATGGCAATAATAAGGTGATATCCATTTGTATTTGGGAAAGGGCACATTTTTTTTGCCTTTTGACTCTGTACACCTGCACACTGGATTTGAAAACAATTGATGTGAGGCTCAAGAGCAGACTGCACAGAACTTGAATCGGACCGACGAGTATACATTCATGTGCAACAAATACCAATATTAGCCCTTTGTACTGAGTGTGACTTTCCAAATACATACGAAGTGCACTGCACCTTTCACTTAAACCAGCAATAACTGAACAGCAGTGGGCAGTCACTGAGATGCACCGTTTGTCTCAGACATTTATATTTAATTGGTGAATATTGATTGTTGTCTGGAGGGTTGGGTGTGGAGTTCAGCTGTTTGGCATGGGAACAATTGGGGGACTGAGGGAAGATTGAGGCAAGAGTGCAAGGTGAATATTAACACAACAGGTGCTTCAGTGCATCAGTTGTTGAAGCTTTGAGGGTTTGTGTCTTTGTGACAGAATTGTAGATGGGGGGTTGGGGCGGGGAGACTACTGTATTTTCAAATACTTTTGAGAGCATGTCAAGGAACTGATGTGCTTGAGTGTATGCATATATGTACAGTGGCATCAAAAAGTATTTGCCCCCTTCCTGATTTCTTATTTTTTTGCATATTTGTCACACTTAAATGTTTCAGATCATCAAACAAATTTCAATATTAGACACAGATAACCCGAGTAAATACAAAATGCAGTTTTTAAATGATGATTTCACTTATTAAGGGAAAAAAGCTATCCAAACCTACCTGGCCCTATGTGAAAAAGTAATTCCCCCCTTGTTGAATGATGAATTAACTGTGATTAACCATATTTTTTGAGTTCAATTTCACTAGCCACACTCAGGCCTGATTACTGCCAGACCTGTTGAATCAAAAAATCACTTAAGGGCCAGGTCACGCGGTAACGGAGTTACAAAATTGGTGTATTTTGTATCATAGCTCCAAAACTAAGTAAGATAGAGTTACAATTTAAATGGCTTTGTGTAGATTTTCCCTAGTACTTCAAAAAACAAAATTACCAATTTTGTTCATTTGAATTATTTTGGGTGAAAACGGCAAAAAACTAACTCCGTTACTGACCAGTTTTTTGCCATTTTCACCCAAAATAATAAACTCTATCTTACTTAGTTTTGGAGCTCTGATACGAAATACACAAATTTTGTAACTCCGTTGCCGCGTGACCTGGCCCTTAAATAGAACCTGTCTGACAAAGTGAAGTAGGCTAAAGGATCTCAAAAAGCAACACGTAATGCCACAATCTAAAGAAATTCAAGAACAGATGAGAAACAAAGTCATTGACATCTATCTGTCTGGAAAAGGTTTCAAAGCCATTTCTAAAGCTCTGGGACTCCAGCGAACAAAGGTGAGAGCCATTATCCACAAATGAAGAAAACTTCCCAGGAGCGGTCAGCCAACCAAAATTACTCCAAGAGCACATTGACGACTCCTCCAGGAGGCCACAAAAGAACCCAGAACAACATCTAAAGAACTGCAGGCCTTACTTGCCTCAGTTAAAGTCAGTGTACATGATTCAATAATAAGAAAGAGACTGGGCAAAAATGGCATCCATGGAAGAGTTCCAAGGCAAAAACCACTGCTGACCAAAAAGAACACAAAGACTCATCTCACATTTGCCAAAAAAATCTTTATGATCCCCAAGACTTTTGGGAAAATATTCTGTGGACTGAGGAGACAAAAGTTGAACTTTTTGGAAGGTACGCGTCCCGTTACATTTGGCATAAAACTAACACAGCATTTAATAAAAAGAACATCATACCAACAGTCAAACATGGTGGTGGGAGTGTGATGGTCTGGGGCTGCTTTGCTGCTTCAGGACCTGGACAACTTGCCGTAATTGATGGAACCATGCTCTTTACCATAAAATCCTGATGGAGAACCATCAGTTTGTGACCTCAAGCTCAAGCGCACTGGGGTTATGCAGCAGGACAATGATCCAAAATACACCAGCAAGTCCGCCTCTGAATGGCTTAAAAAAAAACAAAATGAAGGTTTTGGAGTGGCCCAGTCAAAGTCTGGACTTAAATCCAATTGAGATGCTGTGGCATGACAAACAGGCCGTTCACGCTCAAAAAAACCTCCAATGTGGCTAATTTAAAAGAATTCTGCAAAAAAGAGTGGGCCGAAATTCCTCCACAACAATGTGAAAGACTCATTGCCAGTTATGGCAAACGCTTGATTCCAGTTGTTGTCGCCAAGGGTAGGTTTAGGTTTAGGGGGCAATTACTTTTTCACATAGGGCCAGGTAGGTTTGGATAGCTTTTTTCCCTTAACAAATGAAATCATCATTTATAAACTGCATTTTGAATTTACTCAGGTTGTCTTTGTCTAATATTAAAATTTTTTGATGATCTGAAACATTTAAGTGTGACAAATATGCCAAAAAATATGAAATCAGGAGGGGGGCAAATACTTCTTCACGGCATTGTATATGTATGGTGGGACCAAGACGGCGAGAACAGGAGAGCAAGGAGACAGTGGGAGAGCCGAGATGGTGCTCACTCTTAGCGGAGCGCAGATTGCAGAGGTTTTGCTGAGTCATGGGGGTTGAGGCATGTCTGCTGCACTGAAGCTGGATGGCCCAGCCTCGAGTTGCTGCTCTGCTGCTGGTGCTGCTATGGTGCAGACAGCCGTGAAAGTCACTGGGGGCAGATGGTCCATTCATCCTGCTAACTGAGACCATGGAAGCATTCCCATTCATACACATAGAGAAAGAGTAGAGCCACTCCTTCAAGGCAGACAGAGGGAGAGGCAGGAGGATTTTGGAGGTGAGCTCATATAACCCAAGGAATGATTTACAGGAGGTACTAAGCTCTTATATTACAGCCGTGTTACCATTCATAGTGTCTGCAGGTGCTTGTTAATGGATTGGAGGCTGAGTTACAAATGTAGGCTCTTTACTTATTTCTCTATGATGGAGACTTCTTGAGTGCTGCAATCCCACCAACCAGTACATCATCATTACCATCATAAGAACAGGGAAGTGGTATTCATGATTTCAACCACTGATGTAAATCAGTGTCTCTATGACCGTAATTAATGTGATGCCACTGAAGGTCTAAACTGCCAAAAATCTGGACTTGGTCTGTTGAATTTCACCTATGAAAAGAGCAGGCTTTGTGCTGATATTTTTGGCCAATTTACTGAAAGGGCATGCTTCAGGAAGATGACTGCGGTACAAGGTGTTGAATGTGCACGTTTTAAGTGATGGCAAGGCCTCGTTGGTGCATTTTATTCATGAAGAGACTCTTGAGTTTCATATGTACATCACACATTCAAATACTTAATACAGGGCAGTAGTCCTGGTCAAGTACAGAGTTAATACCATGCATTTTTCAGCTTGTTTCTCATGTGGGACTTGATGGGAATCTTCCTCCTAGGTAAAAACATAAAAAACATTGTTTGGACTGGGAAAGTGAAACACCATGTGTAGTCCAGCAGAATGCTGCGTTTATCCTGGGAGTCTCAGTACAGGGAATTGTGAAGATTGTGCAATAATGTGACACAGAGTGAAGAGCTCCCACTTATACCAGTCAGACCCTGAAGTCTGTCTCCCCAGGGGAACCCCTTTCTCAAAAAACTCATGTTCTCCCAGCATTCCCTGCGAAATAGCTGTCAGTTCTGTGAGAATATTTTTCCCTGAGAACATTTTTAGACATGACTTTTACTTTTAATACTTAGTTTTCCGCTGGTGTTGCTTACAACATTTCAATAATATATTGCATTATTGGTATTCAAGGCACTGATTTGTTTGCTTCAGCAGCTTTTGGGGATACTAATAATGTGACCACCTTATAAAAATCTAATGGAAGAAGCAATGTTCTATCTAAAGCAGGGTTGGTATCGACCTTGCTGTAAAAAGTATAAATTATCTGTTCTGTATTTTTATTATTATTTGTAAGTTGGAGATTATGTATATTTTGCCATTATTATTTTTTAATGATACTGTTTGGAAGACTCTGTGGCAGGTTCTTCATAAAGAGCAATTCCAGAACTGTCTGATTGAATTGATGGATATTTGTGGACAGAAAATGACTGGTGTTGCGGGGCTCGGGTAACATATTAACGGCAAATAGGGATTTATGGGTAAAGGACATGTGCATCCAGGTCTGTCTCTATACCAATTTTCTGCCTGAACTCCATGGTCTCCATAGAATTTCAGACAAAATATTCTCCCCGAGCGTGATTCTATAAAATCTGTGATGCTTGAGTTACGGCCCAGGTTTTACTAGCAGTCAAAGGCAGATGAACATATTTCACAGCGAGCCAAGAGCCAATGCCAAGAAAGGACTGTTGTCACTGCGGCAACACAGGTGCTTTGAGGCAGGTTTATCATTGGTTTGAACGGCTTCCACCTGTCAAACGTTGCTACTATTGCCAAGTGTGCAGTCTAACACCTGGGTAACCACTCTGCTCAGCTTGCCTTTGATCTGTTCAGCTACAGCAATGCAGATCTGGGTTATTTCAGGACAACGTTTCCCAATCCCAGCACCATGACAGTCAGGTGCGGTGTCAGGTGAGTTTGGGTGTTCTGTGTGAAAAATTCAGATAAAGCTATGATGGAATTGGCTTTGGCTCCTGCCATGTGAAGAGCATATCACATTAAGCACATTAAGACCTGCTGCTAATATGCCACCTCAATTTCAGTATGTTGCTCACCGCATGAAATAGTTTACTAAGGGATTCTGCCATTATAAAAACCCTGTAAAACTGTGTTTTCAAAGGAAAATGTGAATGCTTCTTTAAGTGCATGTCTGAAGGGTAAGGATGCACATTTACTCTCTCCTTCCTCCAAATTTCACTTTGGCTGTAGCTACTATTAAGCACCCTTTTCTGGCATATTGATGAGTTAAGCCTTACTTATTTAGACAGCTCTGTCAAGATGAGATTGAAGGACATTTCTACTTCTTACTTGACCTGTAGTGCTCATTTTGAGCTGTCACTTAATATTCCTATTACCTAAATGCAGCACAGACTTCCTGTTTGTCTCGATTTCTATGGTATCTTTTGCCAGTTTTTGACCCAACGGTTGTGAGGTGTACCATCGGCTTTCATGAAAGGTGATCTTTTTCTTTTTTGGTTGTCTGTGGGACATCATTTTTCCACCTAGAGCTGCCTTGGAGGGGGGGGATGCATCACTCAACAGATGAATCTACTCCCACCCACCACCCTCCCAACCCTGACTGCAATTTTCCTGCTCATTTATGTTAGTGGCTGAGCATTGCACCTCTGAACACCTGCAGCTCTGCATGACTGTGAACAATGCCCTGTTTGAAGAAGGGTCCATCAGCCACAGAAGTTTCTCAAGTGCACTGAATCGTTCCACATGCTGCACTGCAACCAGAAAACAGATTGAGTTTGTTGTGATAACTAGAGCATTTTCCTCTCCTGTGCGTCATGTTCACTTAGCTTAAAAAAAAAAACAAAAAAACATTTGGGATCCACAAACAATATTGGGCCTTATCAGTCCGGTAATATTTTAAAACACACAAATCAGTATTCGACTCGTGGTAAAATGGCAACATTTAATAATTGACACAGCTAAGACACAGATGCGGCGATGTTGACGTGTATTTATTGACACAGTGGGTATGCGCCAGAGCATTAAAGGAAGTATACATGTAAATATTTTATAGTGACTGGGATAATAAGTGTCATGCAAAAGCAAGGCTGTTATGCTGCAATTGATAAAATGAGCTAATATGCAGATAGAATTGGTTCCATTCTTCCTTCTGCTAAGTTTACAACTCTGCTTATCTACTTTTTCCAGTGATCTGAAGTGTCACAGTTTGTATTGACAAATTATGTTGATGCATACAAATGATGTCGATTTAAACATGTGATGTTCAAATAAAGTAGACCAGAACCTATGATGAACAAATGATGTAAACCCAAAAAGGGCTATATCTGTTTATTTTCCCCTTTTTTTTCTTCACCCAACCCCTGCGTCCAGCTACTTTGCCCTGGAGTTTCACCATTCTTGCTGGGTTGGTAAAAATCAATCTTTACACCGACCACTGCACATACACGGCTAAAAATCCTCATTACTCTAATGTTGCAAAAAGCTAAATTAATCTTGCAATTCTTCAGTTGCAATTTTCGGTTTAGGAGTTAGATTATTGAAGTTGTATATAATCATTTGACCTCATGAAGAATTGGTTACCTACTGAGTCACGCAAAGCAAACAACATAAGAGAGGTCATTGGCTAATGAAGCAATATTATTAATTTCATTACAAGGCATGTACATTTCAGAAGAAAAACACAAATGGCAGGGAAAGATCAATCACGCAATGACTGAAAAATATAAAAATGTAAAATGCAATTGCAATAAGTTTGAAAATACCTTCAATGACTACAGTAATACAATGATTATTCTTAAGAGCAAGATATCTGCTACAGTGCTAATCGTGCGCCTATCTTGCCTATCTTACTTGGCTCACTGCACTATATATGACACCACTATAATGTTTTTATGCCATCAGATACTGGTTGCAATGCATAGCATTTGAATTAATACTGTACGAACTAAGGTAAAATCTCGCATGGTTAGTTATCCTGAGCTGCTTTGAGGGTGGCATGTAGTGCAGTGGGTAGTGAAAAGGTCGCTGGTTCAAATCAGGTCTGGGGCCTCTCCGTATGGAGTTCACATATTTTCCCCATGTTTTTGTGGGTTTCCTTCGAGTACTCTGGTTTCTTTGCTCAGTCCCTACTAAAGACATGCGTGCTAGGTCAATTAGAGACCCTAAATTAGGGGTGTGAATGGTGTATGTGCCCTGCAAAGGACGGGCCTGCTGTCAGGTATGTGTCCTTGCCTTTTACCCGTAGTCAGCTGGGATAGTTTCCAGCTCCCCAGTTACCCTAGTGAAGAAAAAGTGGTGAAGATAATAGATGGGTATGTTGGAGGGCTGCGAGATTAGATTATCATTGGAGTAGCCATTCTTTCTAATGGATAAGTATTGAATGAATCTTCTGTTTTTTAGCGGAAGCAATTCAGCCAAAGTGCACTGAATATTAAACAAGCCTGTTTGCCAAATTCTGCATCAGTTATTTACACTGTGTGCCATCTATACTGAAGAACACTCAGTGCTCTACTCTTGCCAATTTTATTGTGAGATCTCATGAGATTTTCAGCTTTGGCCTCTGAAAAAAATGCTAAATTCTTAAAAAAACTTAATGGCCCTCATTTATCAAACGTGCGTACACCAAAAAAATGGGTGTTCGCCAAAACTCTCGCAAGGATCGGCATTTATCAATCTGAACGTGAGCGAACGGTCCGCAAAAATCTTACGCCAGGTCTGACCAGGTGTACGCAGATTTGAAACCAGCGAAAAACATGCAGGAACGAGTGCAGCTGTCAAAATGAGTAATGAACCATATGCAGCGATGCGGGCGTCATGCTGTTGTTGCTCTTATTAGTAAAATAGGCTAAATAGATAAATAGGCTAAATTAATAAATGAATGAATGAATGAATATAGAAATAAGACACCTGTGTTGAGAAATTAATTAAACTTATATTTTGAGACAACCTGCTTGTCAGGCCAGACGGTTGACAATTACAATCAATTTGATTAAGCGCAATGCGTGGCTTGACAGATATGCAGTGTGGTATGTCAGATGCTCATCCAGTCAGATATATACTGAACAACAAAAGAAACGCAAGTTCATTAAGGGCAGACTGGAAAATAAGTTTGCGCGTAATTATTTTAGAAAATCAAATTTATTACTAGCGCGTGCACATTTACGCTCGTTTCATCAAACTTTTCTTTATTTTGCCATCACTTTGACTGAGTAACCATAAGAGTACATTAACTAACTAGCTAACTTGCGTTTCTTTTGTTGCTCAGTATATATATGCCTACGGACACTTTGACCGTGATCACATTTTGACAATGGCAGATCTTCTATTGTTAGAGGAATACAGCTCTGTCCAAAGTGAGAGGAACTTTCGGCACAGAGAAGATCTCCTCCGGGAAAGTGACGAGTGGCTGCTCGTTTTGTGTGGCACCCAATAAAATGCCATGGAATAACACTAATAAAAGTACAATGAAGAGTGAACTCTGCAGACTGTATTTTAACAATTACCCTCATCCAGCTCCGATCGAGGCGGTGGGGACTCATCCATGTCCCCACCGCCTCGCATTCCCATGATGGAGGGGGAGCCCTGCTGCCACGCGCAGCTGAAGGTTCGAGTCAGGTTGGCCTCCACCGGTCCGTGTGCGCAGCAACACTTTTTTTGGTGGCGATCTTAAAATCGGACCACTTTTTTAACCTACATGTAAAGCATTTGGATTGTCAATTATGTAGGCTATATAACATGAAATATCATTTATCTATAAATTGAATTTATTAAGGCCGATGTTGTTCGCACTTATACGTGTGGCCAATTCTGATTTTTTTTCTTGGCCACACTTATAAGTGCGCCAGTTGATGACCATTCCAGTGCCGGTTAGAAAGTAGGCTACCGCTTAAAATAAGTTTGGCCAAGAAAAAATTTTAAGCTTTGGACACACTTAAAATAAGTGCGCAGAATTTCGGTCAATTTAAATAAGTGTGAATAGTCACTTCGATTTATTAATCAATTAAATCAAACCTCTGCTGCACTCCGGTTTTCCACCCCAACAGTGTTCACCGCAGCAGCGATAGTTTTCCAAACTGCGGACTTCTGGGCTCCCTTTATATCACTCTTATGGCTTCCAAATAAAATTATTTTGTTTTTCTCCATCTCGGACGTGATAATTTATACCGTCGGCCTGCTGAGAAAACATCGTATCTTCAAAATGATGAACATTACAGGAGAGCAAAAAAAAAAAAAAAAAGTTTCATTTAGCATGTAAGAATGCAGTTGAGCTGTGTTCGGGTAGGATGACTATTTTTCTTCCAAGAATGTATCAAATCAATAAAACTTTGTATTTTGCAATGTTTATGTTATTACCGTGGACATACGAGTTTTTGTTTCTTATCAAATTGTAGATACGAGGTTCTATCAGCAGGCTGACGATATTTCCTCCTCAGTGAAGTTCTTTCTTCTTTGCTGTTTTTCGAGAGTCCATGTCGTAAACTGGGCAGGCCTATGCCTCCCGGAGCATGAATTTATAGGGGCGTGTCATGTAAATTATGATGGTTTCAGCCGCCAGATTTATCAACACCACGCCAGTTCTACACCGAAATCAGTGACGTACACACTTTTAGTAAATCAGACGTGACACCTGGAGAACGCTGATATTTACACTAGAATCTACACCAGATCCCACGCAAATTTGATAAATGAGGGCCAATGTGTTTAGAGACATATTTCAGTCTTAAATTCACAGTGCTGGTTTCAGCGTTGGTATTGAGACTTAGAACCAGAATTTTCTAATCATGTACAGTTAGGTCCATTAGTGTTTAGATGGTGACCAAATTTTAAAGGGGCTGTAAATTCTGCATGGTTCACTTGGTCGAGGCTCCAGTAGCTTCAAATTAAAGCCAACAGCTTCATGTGTTGCTACAGTAGATAGAAACATCTTCTCCCTGACCAGATACTTATGGATGACCAAACTTACTTATGAATGATCCAGAATGATCCAAAAGTTAAATACTAATTAAAGACATGACTGGTTCCTGGCGTTGTAGGACATATCATTGATGAATGAAACTGTCATGCTGAAGTTTATTGAGCATACGTAAACCCATTTTTGTTATTAACTCTTTTCCATGGTAATGCACGCTTCTGAAAAAAAATTGTTATCCATATGAATGTTGACATTTCATGAACATAACTCAGATAGTTTCCCAGGAGGGAACTTATGGGGTATAATATAGACTTGTGAAACTCAAAGCCATTAAATACATCACTCTCAGTAGAGTTGGCATGAAGATGAATCATCACTTATTTCCTTTGCTTGTCAGAGCTGGTATTTGACATGGATGGACAGTGGTATAAATTGTTTGACACAATGTGAGTCCACTGTTTTTAGTAGGTGTGGCACTAAGTTGATGAGCCCATTGTATGCACATTTCTGCAAACAATCTCTATTATTTAAATGAGCTGTTTTCGATATAACTTTGATGCATGGTTTCATGGAAACAATCGTGACTCATCAAGTAAATGTATTCTTAATTAAATTTGCTCACTTGCATTATACACAAAGCGTTCATGGAATATGCTTCCCTGAAAAGTGTTCAAAACATTCATTCTGCTTGCACCAAGGTAGCTGTAATTGGTAAGATAAAACCAGGCAAAAGCAGGCTGTTTTGTATTTATTTAATTTGGTGAGCTTTGACTTGTCATTGAAGATTTTGTTTCAGAAATTTAAATGTACTGCTAATTTATTGATTGATTTAACATAACACTGCTCATCTGGGAAATATTGACAATCGTGGGCTCATAATGCATATGTTTTGCCTTTGGAAATGAGAATTTGAAATTCAGAATTAAATTCAGCAAATATTATGTGCTTAAATCGTTTGAGCAGATGTAGACTCCTGCGGACATGGAGCTGCTCTATTTATGCATGCAGCTACTCTATCCTATCAATAGCTCATACACCCGAAATGGTTATTGAATATGCACGAGAAAGCAGTGCCTGTAAATGATTTAGAATATGGACGAGTTAAGTCCCATCACTGTTTCCCAGGAGTTGTATAAATTTAACTCCTCAGCCAAGCCTGATGAACAAACTGCATAATATACTTGCCCATAATATCTATCCATAAGGTAATAAAAAGTATCTCTTGTGGTAGAAAAGATCATTGTCCTTTGTTGCAACCATATCAGCTATAATAGGCCAAAGGTATCCCAATTAAGTAGTGAAAAAAAACAGTTTTCTGGAGCAAAAATTCAACATGGTATTGATACTATGCCATTCTACAATCAATTATAGTCATCAGATATTAAAAATGCGAGACTCCGTACCATTGATTTATGCATAGATTCGTCCCTCAAAGAATTCAGTGGTCATTTAAATCCTCATAGGATGTCTCACTGAAATTCTAGTCACTGTAATGCATGCTCAGGCTTATCTGCATAGAGCACAGTTATAGTTCACGCCCATGAGAAACTTTCCCGGTAATTAACTATTGACACACATTTTGTCCTATTCCAGGCAATATAAACTTTCCATAGCAATTGAAAGACATTGATTGGACCCTCAGAAATGTATTTAAACCCTTGCATAACAGTAAGTTAAGTCAAATTCTCTCAACTGTGCACAGCTGAATGACGTGAATACGTAGAACAAAAAAGCCTTCCAAAACCAACCCAGAATTGCTGAGGGTACATTACGAAATGGAAATGTGATACGGATATGGAGAATGGGAGTTATTCTGATTGGAACAGGACTGGATGATTCCTTGTGCCGGATAGCTTTGTTTATCTGGAGGAGGAATTCAATGGTGGAGAGTTTTTCTTCATTATGTGTAAGTACAATGGAGTAGTATGAAGTACTTCTGGCTAGCTAGCTAGCTGGTTTTCTGTTTTTTTTTTTTTAAATCTTTGGTTTACCCTAGCCATGATCATCACAGAGGTTGTTTGCCACATTAGTTAATTAGAGTAACCGTTTGCCTTTGCTAATGATACTGCCTGTGTTGGCATTTAAGCTTTAGCTGCACATAAACAACTGGTTACTGCCTTGTTTATGTCTCAGCTAGACTATGGTGATAGTATTTACAGATTTGCCTGTCCCACTGTCGAGGCAAAACTTGACCCACTCTATCATGCTGCTTTCAGATACATTTCAAACTGAGTCTTCCGGACTCACCACTGTACATTATATGACCTGGTAAAATGGCCTTCTCTTGCCATATGAAGGTTGAAGCACTGGCACATTTTAATGTACAAGGCCATTTTGGGAAGGTTATCCAATTATATATGTTCTAAGTTTGAATTTGTTCGAAATACCAACAATCTAAGATCCAATAATTGGCTTTGTTTAAAGGTGCCGCCTGTGCTGACTGAGGCTGGAAAAAGGAGTCTATTCTATTTTGACCCTCGGTCTTGGAATGACCGACAGGCTACCCTTAACCTAGGCTCCCTCATTTCTCTTAGTATTTTTAAACAACAGTCACCCAGAAACTGTTCCACAAACTGTTCTTGCTTTATTGCAAAGTAATTGTGATGCATTTTATTTGTATGTGCTGTGTATGTTTTGTGTATTTGCAACTAGGGCTGGGCGATAAATGTATCACGATAATTTTAAGCGCAATAAATGTAACTGCCACTATGGGGCAGACAGGCGAGCCTGCTCATTACCTTTTCTATACCGAATGCCGCGTGGAGCAAACATCAGAGGTCATTTGAAATGTTTCCAGGAAGAAAAGCGCAATTTGAAGTCTGCTAATTACCAGCGAGGTTGGACAGCTTCCTTCACCTTGGTGTAATTAGCTTACCTTAAATCTATACACGTGTACTTTGCCTAACTTCCAATCAAGCCATTTATTCATCCAGCTGACTAATCAAAACCAAGATGTGGCCTATAATGATATAGAAGAGATAATGAGAAGCAGACAGACCTAACCTGGCTACGGTGTTGGACTGAAAGAATGTCAATAATCTGAATAAATAGCAGACCTCTGAATTCACCTCTCATCGTTGCATTTTTACGTATTATTAAAAAGATTTCTGAAAAATAAAATCATTTTAAGAAAGCCCTGGTTTTAAAGCGTTTAAAAATATACGCGAAGTGTATATCACATATCAAACGTGAATGTGAGAAATTATTTTCGCATTGCACGCAGTAGACAAATGCACCAAATTAATAATTGAACAGGACTAATTTGAAATAAATTAATTCATAGCTCTTGATTTTGGTTACTTTTGAGTATCTAAATAGCCTCCGGTGAAGGTTGAAAACATTTTGTTTAAGCGTATCGAACGTGACATATAAATTGTTAACGCATTCACACACAGAGGCCAAATGTGAAACTAGAAATAATGTAGGCTACCAAACGCATTCAGGCAACTCATGTTTCATTGCCATTTAAATTTCAAAATGCGACAAACAAAAATGATTTGGAAATTAATTAGACTGCCAACCAAGTTAAAATGTTCATTGAGTGAATCAACTGTTTGATTGCAAATTGAGCAAAGTAAATGGGAAGGGAGTGAAAGCAATTGCCGAGTAGAGGATGATGATTCTGAGACGTTAACGTTGCTTGGTTCAGCACGCAATTTGCCTGAATGTGTTTGCTGGATTACTTCATTTGGCCGTTGTGTATGAGTGCGATAACAATTTACATGTCACGTTCGATACGCTTAAACAAAATGTATTCCACCTTCACTGTAGGCTATTTAGACGCTCAAAAGTAAAATCAAAAGCTATGAAATACTTTACTTCAAATTAATCTTGTTCAATTATTAAAAAATGCTAAAAAAAATTTGCAGCACAGATATTCCTGAACGTGCTTGCCAAGTCTTCGGTGCATTTTTGCATTGCTTGCAATGCGAAAATAATTTCCCTCACATTCACCTTCGATATGCTTCACACAATGTTTTCCACTTCACGTATATTTTTAAATGCTTAAAAACCAGGGCCATCTTAACATGATTTTATTTTTAGGAAATCCTTTTGAATAATACATTAAAGTTTCACGATGAGAAGTGGAATTCAGAGGTCTGCTATTTATTCAGATTACTGACATTCTTTCAATCTAACACGGCAGCCTGGTTAGGTCTGCCTGCTTCTCATTATCTCTTAATCATTATTGGCCAGATCTTGGTTTTGATTGGTCAGTTGGCTGAATAAATGGCTTGATTGGTAGTTAGGCAAAGTACACAGGAATTGATTTAAGGTAAGCTAATTATGCCAAGGCGATGGAGGCTGTCCAACCTCGCTGGTAATAAGCAGACTTCAAATCGCACTTTTCTTCCCGGAAGAATTTCAAATGGCCTCTGATGTTAGTTCAACACTAAATTAAAAGGCAGAGAAAAGGTAATAATCAAGCTCGTCTGTCTGCCCCATAGAGGCAGTTTGTGAGGGTGCGTTCTGGAACCACACGCGAGTACTAGGAAGTGCAGCAAAATTGGTTTTATTGAATTTAGGGGTAAAAACCCCGGCAGGATTGAAGGCAATAGTACAAAGTCCAGAATCCAAAAACACTATCCAGATGGCCAGAAACGGTTCATTACCAGGGCAGCAATCACAAATCTCGTAGTTAGGCACACAGGCAACGTATTGCGGTACAAAGTCCAGAATCTAGTGATGGTCCGTTTGAAGCTGAAGCTCCGGCGCATGTGTCTAGAAAAACAACACAGTGCTTTAGAAGCACTGTGCCGAGGCTTGATTTGTTTGGCCGGAGTCACATGATCAATGACGTCCGAAGCTTTGTTCGCGATGTCACTGCTTTGGTAGTAATTCAAAAGGTTTATACGGCAGTAAAGCTTTGGCGGCATTTGTGAGGTGTTTTGGTGGTGATTTCGTGCGATAGACAGCGAACCAGTGAACGGCATATTGAGAGACATGTAGCCAGCGAGGAAGAGAGGACGTTCTTCCGTGTGGGAATACTTTATCGACTTGCACTACAGTTTCTGTGCTCTCCAGCCTCCGCTGTTCCATTGAGAGGATTTTCTCCAAGGCAGGAGAAATTATCTCCAAGAAGAGAAACAGACTTGGCCCTCGCACCGTGGAACAAATCCTCTTCCTAAACAAAAACCAAATAATATAACCTTATATGCGTTGTGTGTTTTTATGCGTTTATACCCATTTTGACTGCCCAGTTCATAAGCACTTCTACCCCTAGGTCAAAAAATACATCAGAAATATGCAATACATAGAAGTTACAATATGATACATATACGTACCTGTTCACTAGTTAATCAATTACATAAGCACGTGGAGGCTGAGACTTCACAGCACAAGCATACTCCAAGGCTATTATAAGATTGTGTTGTACTTTTTTAAATCTATGATGTTTACAAACATCAAGAAGTCACAAGCAAAGAGAGACCACACCATGGCACATGTTTAAACAAGGAAAGTTCATTCATCAAAATTATTTATTAATCAAATAAACATAATATTATTTTTTCACCCCAAAAAAAAAACCATGTTCAAAGCACCACAACTTTAATCCAATATCAGGCGGAGTTGTCACATGATATTAAAAGGATGCTGTCAACTCAACTAGTGTAGAGTGGGCAACCGTAATGAAGCAGTTCATTTCAATTTGTAGATTCAAGCTGCTCTTCATACTTTTGGCCACCAGATGCCACTAAAGGGGAGTGTGTTGAAAAGCTTCGAGTAATGAACCCTTTTTCGATACAAGCTTCAATGTTTCAGAAAGCTTCATTTGGCCATCACTACCAGAATCCAAAAACACAATCCAGAGAGACAGAAACGGTTCGTTACCAGGGCAGCAATCACAAATCTCGAAGTCAGGCAAAGCAGGTTCGGTACACAGGCAAAGTATGATCATAGGCAGAGGCAGAATCAAAATCCGGGACGTTCCAGTCAGAAGTGTAACGCTATGAATACAGGGCATGAACAGAGTAGCACGAGCAGACAAGAGAAAATGTTCTGACAAGAGCTGGTTGTGATCTGACTGCTTAAATACACGTACAGGAAGTCACATGCTATAATAGGGAACAGGTAAGCTGGATCAGACTAATTAACAAGAGAATGAACAAGAGGAAGTTCCTAACCACATGAAATTGGTGAAAGCCAAAACGCGGACAGGGATTACACAGACAGCCTATGACAAACAAACGGCTCCGGTTAGGGAGTTCTAAAGTGCACAGAGAGTGAGAGGCAGAACAGTGTTTAACAAGGTGCGGAGAATCCGCCGAATTGCAGCAAAGTAAAGTGAGTGAAGGCAAGGGGCGGAGATAAGAGCAGAGCGAGTGCTGAGAGCTCATTAGTCAATTAGTAATGTGCAGCTGTACAATCCCTAGTGCTCGTTAGTAAGTTAGTACTATAAACAATGTTAGTTAATGTTAGTTATTTATCCAAAATAATAAACTGTTAGTATTTATTAGTAAAGACAGAACAGCAAGACGAAGGAAGCAAACGAGATTGGAAGGAATAATTGGAAACCCAGAAACCATGAAATCACCTGAAAACGCGTGCACGCATAAAACTGGGGAATAAAACTGTCTAACACATATGACCAGACAGGGGAGACAATGTGCAATGCATAGCATGGAGAGAAACATAAACCAGAATGATATCTAAACAGAGAATATGAGTAATGGCAGGGAAAAAGACATGGCAAGGCAAGACAGACAAAATACAAAACGTGGCATGGACTAGATCAAAACATGGCTTGGTAAAAGCAGAGTCATAACAAAAACATGGCCTGGCAACAACAGAATCATAACACAGTTACTTTTATTGCGCTTAAAAATTATCTCGATAGGCCTAAATTTATCGCCCAGCCCTATTTGCAACCCTTTTCTTGATGTGTCAACTTTAGTGTTTTTTTTCCCCAAATGTATTATTTGGTATTCTATTATATGTAAACAGCATGTTCTTTATGTTCAACTTTCCTGACTTCTTGGCCAGGTCACCATTGAAAAAGAGATTCTTAATCTCAACTGGTTTTTTACCTGGTTAAATAAAAGTTAAATAAAAAATATAAAAATAAATTTTGCTCAATGTAGTGATTTGTTTCAGAATTTACACAGCCTTCAATGAAATAGAATGCCTAGGTTTTCACTCGTTTAAAATGCGAACAGCTCAAACACTTTGATATACCCCCTGCTAAGTTCGTTGCACCGATTCTGTTCAATCTAGGGTAGGATATTGCCCGTTTTTTCCTGATAGTATAATGTCTTTTTTGATCAAATAAGGTATATTTCAGATATTACTGTGTTAGTGAGTTATACTTGTGCCTTACAGGGAGTGAAAAAGCGTTTATGCAAGCTTATGTTTCGCTCGGATGCTCAGAGTTGGAAATAGAAAGCTGTCCGTCACAGGGTGAATATTCTGACCGTAAAATAAGCAGTTCCTTTTAAGCAAGTTCCTTTATTTTTAAAGCAATGCCTTTAAAATAAGCAGGGTGCTGGCTGATAGGGCTCTGAAGAAAAATTGATAAAACTCTGAACTTTATTATGGAGAGAAAGCATGTTTTTGGTTTGGAGAAGTTACTGATGACCATTGATGTCCATCCGTCCCTATATTGATAAACTAATGCTAAATTCTGCTAGAAAATCATTCATTCATATTGAACTTCTCGGGTCAAAAGTTGATTTTTGTGAAGAATATGATTATTGTATGATTTGACTGTGCGCAATTTGAGGGCTCTGACAGCATGGGGAGCCACTTAGAGAGCTATCTTATTTGGCTCATAAACAGTAGATAATTTTGAATATCAGACTCATATGAAGTTCACTTGTGGTCAAGGGGTTTATTATCCGAGAAAAGAACTGTTTTAACTCCCAGCCATTTTTCAATTCTCAATATTTTTTTTTACAATGTCATTGTTTAATTTTCACGAATATTTTTGGTTTTTGCAGTCTTTTTCTCTACCAAAATTATGAAAATAAACTGCAATATGATGGGATTCTAAATGCTACAAGTGTCTTGTTTCATTTGAGTCATTTTCCCTTTCTCTGTTTTCTCTGAGAGCTCAAATATTTAATTATAGCCTTCAATAGGGTAATTCATAAATGGCCAGTTTTTGCTTCTGCATGAAGGGGTTAAAAAATCCAATTACTAACCTGCAGATGACAATAAATATTTTTTTTGATGGAGGGGAAGAAATACATGATGCATTGACTGCACGAACCACTGAAACAGTGCTTGCAGGTATCAAGTATCTGCAGATAAAAGAAGCTGGGTGAAATAACACATTATAATTCCACTGCAACGAGCATCCACAGAATTACTCCATGGCCTCACAGACAGAAACTTCAATGCTTGGAATTGTTCCACTAGCATTGCTGGATTTCTGTGAAATCCTGTTTTTACGAGGCAACCATGTTAAAATCATGGAACTACAACTTCACAAGAATATTTCACAACAAACATCCTGATTATTGTATTCAACTGGTGTGCTCAGAGTCTTTTCAAAACAAGTTAAAGACTCATAGTGAAGTCAGACACAAATCTATTAATGGCAACATATTTCAGTAATGGTCCCTGGTAAATGGTTTGCATAGCTAAAGCGATAGTTTAAATGGTATTTTCTTCCTCATGGGAAACGTCACCTATACAATTGTGCACACGTGGCATTCTTTGTCGTTGTTTCATTGCTTGTTTTTTGCAATTACCTGTATTGGAGTCCTTTTTTAAGAATTCACCATTATGCTTGACCGTTCTTCTCAGCTTTTGTAGTTTGTGGAAGAATTAGTAGAGTGAGAGAGGCCCTTTGTCTGCTTCTTTACAATTATGTCAGAGGCTGCTGTTGATTTTTTTTTTCCCCCTTTAAATTGAAGTACTCTAAAATCACCAGCAAAAAAAAAGCCTATTCCAGGGCCTTGTATGGGCCTTTCTTTTCTAAATAGTGGAGAGGGTTAAAGGGTTAACTCACTTTCTACAAGTGTTGTGAGCCAGACTGGATGAATCTCATTCCCAGGCTCACCCACTTGTGCAAGCAAGGAACAGGCTGTCATCTTATTAATTGTCCATCTGCAGAGGACTGGAACAACACCTCTCTGAGATGACATACAAATTGCCTTTGCTGCACAGGAAGTGATGTCATCAACATTCTCAGAAAACCTTGAATATTCCCAGCATATGCGCAGCGGTATGGATTACATTGGAGTATGCAAGCAGAAAATGTACCTGTTCTTTTAAAGATGGTAGATATATTTCACAGATTTTTTGTTAATTCTGAAAAGGTATTGTACCATTTCATTTTTTATCGTTCTGTCTATTTATACCATCTGTTCTATGATTTAAAGTTTTTTTTTAAATGTGCAATTACTATCATACATTTTGATTTTCAATCATATTGTGAAAGGAAGTAAGCTTGCATGCCTAGCAAATGATGCTGATGTCTCTGTGGGTTGGTGCAGCAGCTCATTAACCAGTATTGTCATGGTTCTGGATGTTTTTGCGTGTTTTGGACTTTTCTTTGTGGCTCTCGTCCCGGGACGATATTGTATTCCTTTTCTATCGGATTCTTTACCCAGCTGGCTGATTGAACTGGGGCGGCGCTTCCCCGGACTCTATTTAAGCCGGATGTTTGTCACGCCTCTTTGCTAGTGTGTCTGTTTGTAGCTACGCACTATAGCCGAAGATATCTGTAGTCAGGATTTGTTTGACTTTCTATCTTCTCATTATTATTGGAGTTTCTTCTCCCTTTTTCTATCTCGCTTTGCCTGCGGGTTTTGGACTATTATACGTCCTTTGGAAGCGCGTGTACTTTCCGGTGGTCTGTATTATTCTCTGTGTTTGTTTTGTGTCCGTGCTGCTCGTTTCCCTCTTGTCGCTGCTATTGGCCTCCTACCTCTACCGGCCATTACAGAATACTCTAGCCAGACATGGAGTCGCGAGCAGCGGCTACACTAGAGAGCATTGTTGCTGATCAGCAGTCTGTCCTTACTGCATATGGCCAGGGTCTTTCTAGCTTGGACAGTCGGCAGGCGGAGCTGACAGAGAGAATTTGCCTTCCGGAGAATGCTATGGAGAGACAGGAAAGCCTTTTAATAAGTCTCTCCGAGAGTATTACAGCATTGTCTGCTCAGATTACACAAAGTGTTTCACAAGCACAATCAGTACACCTTCCCCGAGAGCCTAAACTCCAGTTACCCCCAAGATATGGAGGCGAGGCAGGAAACTGTAAAGATTTCATTGCTCAATGTGAAAAATTTTTTAAAGCGCAACCCTCACGGTTCTTGAATGAAGAATCACGGGTTTCGTTTATTTTATCACTGTTGACCGGCACAGCCCTCACTTGGTTGGGGCCACTTATTCGAGCTAGATCGCCGATAGTAAATTCACTGAAAACTCTCGTGAGAGAAGTGATTAATGTTTTATGGTCAGGACGCAGCTACGTGTCTAATGCATTTGAAGCAGGGCTCTGATAGCGTCGCTGATTTTTCTATCTTGTTTCGCTCCTTAGCCACAGAGACAGGGTGGCCAGAAGCATCTCTTATGACAGTTTTTGTTCACGCTTTGGCTGAGGAGGTTAAGGACGCTCTAGCTACATTAGAGCCTTGCGTTTCTTTAGATTCTTTGGTTCGTACAGCGGTGCGAGTTGATAATCACATCCGCGAACGAAACAAGGAGAAACATACTGCATTGGCTCTTAATAGCAACAGGGTTAATGTTCCTTACAACACGCATACAGCCCCGACTCCGCCCACTGAAATGTTTAGTTCTAGTGAACCCATGCAGGTTGATGGCTCATATGAGAGCCGGGCTTGTAAGCCTGTTCACAGACAAATAACGGTAGGCGGTAGGGGGGGCGCTAGAGGGACAGACCAAATCTCCCGTTCAAACTCTAATTTCAGTGAAGTTGACTATGGGGAAAAGGAGAATATGGGTTAAAGCCTTTTTTGAATTCGGGGGCTGTTGATTGTTTTATGGATGCGGAGTTGCCTAGAAAACATTCCATTCCCATCCGCTCTCTCTCACATTCACACTCGATCAAAGCTTTGCATGGTCGGCCGTTGGGAGATGGGCTTACAACGGAGGTCTCAGATTTTTTGACTATGTTTGCCCTTTTGGTGGTCATTCAGAGAAAATTCGTTTTTTCTTCATCAATTCCCCAGTTTATCCTGTGGTTTTAGGTCATTTGTGGTTGCCTAAGCATAAGCCACAGATCTTTTGGGGCAGTCAAAATAACCCAATCGTCCAGTGGGGCTCTGACTGTAGGTCTCACTGTAGTGAGATTCTGGCAAGTTGCCCCAAATTTCAACCCATCGGGGAGGCGTCGGGTTCTGAACAAGATTGGTGTGTAGGAGCCGCGCTGAACCTAGGTTTACTTCCCAACATTTCAGATGATGATGTTGATCTCGCGGAGGATTTTGGCAAACAACGAGCTTCGTCTTTGCCTCTGCATCGTGATTACGAATGTGAGATCAAACTATTCCCTGACAAGGTGGCAGCGGTTAGGAATTGGCCTGCCCCTCAGAATGTTAAGGAGGTTCAACGATTTTTGGGCTTTGCTAACTTTTATAGGAGGTTTATTCGCAATTTCAGCGCTGTGGCTGCCCCCATCATTGCGCTTTCTAAGAGGAATTCCTCCTCATCATTTGCTTGGTCTCCAGCAGCGGAGGCTGCTTTTCAGGAGTTGAAGAAACGACTTAGCTCTGAACCTATTGTCGTTTTGCCTGACCTCTCCCTCCCATTTGTGGTGGAGGTTGATGCTTCGGAGGTCAGGGTGGGCGCCATTTTGTCCCAGCGCCCCCTTCGGGCCAATAAGTTGCACCCATGCGCCTGCTTCTCCCGGTCGTTGTCACCGGTTGAACATGATTACAGTATTGGTGACCGAGAGTTGTTAGCTGTGAAATTGGCGTTAGAAGAGTGATGCCATTGGTTGGAGGGGGCTGAACATCTGTTTGTGGTTTGGATGGATCACAGGA
This sequence comes from Gymnothorax javanicus, assembly GCA_029692085.1. Classification (NCBI taxonomy): domain Eukaryota; kingdom Metazoa; phylum Chordata; class Actinopteri; order Anguilliformes; family Muraenidae; genus Gymnothorax; species Gymnothorax javanicus. The sequence continues at coordinate 103,054,365 of CM056193.1, read as the reverse complement.
ATCTCCAGTATGTCCAGCAGACTAGGCGACGTGATTCCCGACAGGCGCGGTGGGCATTGTTTTTCAATCGCTTTGACTTTACGTTAACTTATCGCCCCGGCTCCAAAAACATCAGGCCTGGCGCCTTGTCACGGATTTATGACCGCTCGGGCCGTGATCCCATTTCTGGACTTGTTATTCCGGAGGCTCGGATTGTGGCTCCCATGCAGTGGGATACTGAGTCTGTTGTGCAGGAGGCCTTGCGGCCCGACCCTGGTTCTGGTGGGGAGCCGTCTGGCTGTTTGTTTGTCCCCATGGTGGTGCATAAACGGAGGGCTGCCGCTGATAGGAGGCGCCGTTTTGCACCGGCTTATCAGGTTGGCCAGAGGGTTTGGTGTCCTGAGAAGTGGTGCTGGGTCCCTTCTCGGGATATCTTGGGTCCCACCCTTATTTCGGAGTCCCGTGCTTGGGGTTCTTTGGGAACGTCTGGGGCCGTCCCTTGGGGGGTCCTGTCATGGTTCTGGATGTTTGTGCGTGTGTTTTGGACTTTTTTTTGTGGCTCTCGTCCCGAGACGGTATCGTATTCCTTTTCTATCGGATTCTTTACCCAGCTGGCTGATTGAACTCGGACGGCGCTTCCCCGGACTCTATTTAAGCCGGATGTTCGTCACGCCTCTTTACTAGAGTGTCTTTTTGTAGCTACGCACTATAGCCGAAGATATCTGTAGTCAGGATTTGTTTGACTTTCTATCTTCTCGTTATTGGAGTTTCTTCTCCCTTTTTCCTATCTCGCCTTGCTTCCGTGTTTCGGACTATTATACGTCCTTTGGAAGCGCGAGCACTTTCCGATGGTCTGTATTATTCTCTGTGTTTGTTTTGTGTCCGTGCTGCTCTTTTCCCTCTTGTCGCTGCTATTACCCTCCTACCTCTACGGCCATTACAAGTATCATGTGAACCACAGGAAAAAAAGAGCATTAAACTGCAAAGTGGTGTCTCTAATGGGGAAAGAAGCTTTGCCAGTTCAGCTATTATGGCTTGGTTAACAGGGGAGGTTGCAAAATCTATTTACAGAGTGGGCATTTTAAAATGTCATTTTCTCTTGGAACAAAATATTGGGACAGGTTTTGAGAGTTGTTACTGATGAGAGGAAAAGAGGGAAATATACAGTAGGTGTACATAATTCAAGGTGAACTGATGTATACAGAAAAGTATGGTCACGGAAACGACATCACGGCTCAGCACGTAGTTTCCTGTGATCACAGATCACAAATCAAAAGGAGCAGAAGAGTGTCTTGTATTAGTATGATTGAGGCTAAACCATTCGCTGTGAATTCAGTGGTAGGTGACATACTCAACCAATCACTTTAAAAAGAAATCTACTCAATGGAGCGATCACAGTCAACATCAGGCCATGTGTGTTACAAAATCACTAGAAATTGCGTTAAAAAGTTGCAGGGATATTTTAAAGGTCCCCTATTATGTACGTTTTATAACATATTTTTTCCTTGCCCATACGTATTTATTATGGTCATCCTTCAGCTGGGCACACTATGAGAATGTGAAAAGCGAAAACCCCTGTTTTGTTTCCATAGTCCACTTACTGGACTGGCATGTGAGTTTCTGTCAGCAGCAACCAACTTGAAGTCAAAAACCTCACTTTTGCAGCCAGTAAATGGCAAAAATCTTACATCAAATGATAAAATGTATCTTCTTTTAAGCACACAGTAAAAATCAGCCAAAAAAATACAGAACAAAAGATCAAAACAATCAGTGAAGTATTGGAATGTCACGCACCGCCAGTCAGACTCTTATGGTTGTCAAGGAATGTAGTGTTCGCTTGCACACCATGGTCTTGTTGCTGTGGAGTGATTCGTCACATGATCAATTCCTGCGAATGGCCTACTATCTCATACATTGTATTTGTGAAGAAACACATCTTTAAAGGAACTACATTCCTTTCTGATTTTTGAAAATCAGAAATCAATAAAAAAAGGGTAGTAACACACTGAACCATGACTTAAAATTAAAACAATCCTCTGGCGTAAAGTACCTTTTCTGGAACCAAACAGCTCAGATTGCTGGTAAACATTTTGAGTAGAGGGCTGCAATATGTTGCTGCATGATGCAATTTATACTTCACAAATTTAGGCACTGGAAAGGACAAAGATGGAAATAACAAATTTCTCCAGACTGACCTGGTTTTTCTTTTCACATGCGATATACGCAAAGGACATCACAACCTCATCTGCAATCTGTCAATGGGAGTGTTTTTTCTGAGTATATTTATACACATCACAGGGTCCATTATTGGACTAAAAGTCATTGATTCAGATGAGATAACAGCTTTGGTGTCAATTGTGTCAGTTGTCCTTGTTCGCATACCTGCAAAAAAAACCACTGACACAAAAAACAGAAGACCTCTTAAAATACTTCTTTAATGTTTGTATTTTTTGTTTATGTAACCTACCTGTTTTATCAGATGGGGTTAAAATCTGATGCAGCGCAGCTACAGGGGAACTCAGCTGTTGAGGATCATTATCAGATGTGCAGTTTCATATAGTTTCATGCTCGATATTTTGTCAACAGAGTGAAACAATACTGAGCTACATGACTTAACCTCATTGTTAATCTAGTTTTACTCCTTGCCTTGCCCTGCTAATAATGCCAAAAATCAAATGATTTTCGCTGTTGTATTCAATACTGCATTCATGTTATTTTGGTTAATTACCAACATAATTAGTGTTAATATTATGGGAAAACTGGCACTATAACACAGTAAAATGTATTCATGATGAGTGATCAGTTCCTTCATTCTCATTCTAAACTCAGTTACAAAGACCAATATGCAATTTCATGTTATTTGGGTTTGAAAATGCCTTTTCTCATCATTTTCCCATCTTTTTTGTCCCTTTCCACATTCTGTTGAGGGATGACCTGTCATTTCCTTTCTCCGTTGACTTAGTCCATATGAAAGAGTGCTTGACAAGCTAGAACCTACCTACAATGACAACTAGATACTCAAAGCCTTCCACGATTAAAGCCCATAGAATGCAAGGTGCTTGCTAGTCGTTACTTTTTCTAAAGGTTGCCATATGTTTGAGCAGAATGTACAGAACAAAAAAGTTGCATAGCTAGCTATTCATACTTACCCTCACTTGGCGAGTAATTCTACATCCATGGTTTAATGTTTTCTATCCATCAACTGATTTTAACCAAAACCAAACAGCTGTGCTCAATGTAGCAAAATCATGTGGATTAATAACATCCTTCTGACTGTATCTTGGCATGCTATTGGTCCGACTGATGTGGTGCACCAGAATATTTGCATTCAAATTTAATGACCTTCAGACTGAGATTTTGGAAAAATGTGTAACAATTTCGAGTGCCAAAAAACAGAATCTTATAAAGAGTAAAACTGTTTTCATTACTTTAGAAATCCTGGTGCTCCCTCAATGGGGATTAATATTTTCTAAAACTAAAGCACATAGACGGCCATGCACCAGTGAAGCAGCTAGTCCTATGAATCATGGGCACAGCCCGATAAATTCAAGCAGAACTTTATCACTGACCATGAGCAGGCTGGGTGAATACAAACACATCTGGGGCACTCGGGTTATCTGCGTAAACATGCAACACTCCTGGCTCCACCCTCCTTTCCCCAAAAAAAGGGTATGCTCCACCCCCCCACAGCAGCTACACGTCCTCGCTAAAGCTGGCGACAAAGGCTAAATTTACTCAACTGATTTCATAACTTTCATATGACACACCCACTCATGTAAGGTCCTCTATATACTCCACTTGTTGTCACGCAATACACACCATGATCGGTGTCCTCCCAGAATTTTAAGGTCTTAGTTTCAAGGGAGTATCATCATAGATGACCACAACAAGTGAACAGTAGTTATGACAATAAAGTATGTATAATCAAATGAAAGAACAGAACACCAGAAAATAGTAAAACTGGAATGTCATGTTAAGTTAAATTGATTATGGATACAAGGACATGCTGGTCTTGCGCTTAAAAAAAAACATGCCAAATCAAAGGATTCATTTAAGCCAGCTGGATAAAGTGTGGATAGGTAATAGATCCAACGTGCTTCACATTGAAGTAGTAATTTGTCTATGTGCTTCAGTCTACGACTAGGAAAAACACGGTCAATGCCAAGCCAGCTGAGATCAGATCCTTATGATTAAATTCCACAAAATGACGTGCCACCGGAGATTTCAAATCCTTTCTGTTAATCGCGCCACGATGTTCATTGATACGTACTCTGAGTTGCCGCCGAGAGCAGCCAACATATTGTAGTCCACAACCACAGAACAAAATGTATACACAGTTACTGGAACTACAAGTAATAAATCTAGCAATGGTGTAGCTCTTATTGGTCACGAAACTAGTAAATGTATGAGTTTTCCTGATATCCTTGCATGATGTGCAATTTCTGCAAGGATAAAAACCGGAGGCATCGTCTAGCCTTTCTTTTGGAATTTTAGAGGGATCATAACAGTCAGCGCGCACCAAGATGTCCTTCAAATTACGGGACCTGGAGTAGACAAAAATAGGGAGATCACGAAATAGGTTAGCACAAACAGGGTCAGTGTTAAGAACATGCCAGTGACTCTTAATAATAGTTTTGAGTTTATGGCTCAAGGGGTATGTGTGATACAACACATGATAGAGGAATCAGATCTTTTATTCGGCTTCCTGTTGTGAGAAGGCGCGTCATTGGTGGTAGACATAACTCTATCAAGAGCGTCACTCAAACATCGGCTAGAGTAGCCTCGATCTAAGAAATTGGAGTACATTTTTTAAATTTCCATATTGAAATCTTCTTCCTTCATACAAATGCGTCTAACACGCAAAAATTGACTGTACGGGAGTCCCCTCTTAAGGGACTCTGGATGGTAACTAGACGCATGTAGGAGACTGTTTTTATCAGTCGGTTTTACATATAAAGAAGTGTTTAGTGATTTACCATTAAAGGTTACCACTGTGTCCAAAAAATTGATTTTTTGTGGATTATATTCCAATTTAAACTTAATAGATTTTGAAATTGAATAATTGATGAGTTAATTGTATCCTGAGATACTCACTTCAACTAATTGTCTCTTTCAGTCATGTGATGTCTATTTAAATGGTTTTGTCCTGCCACTTAGTCATTAGCACTGAGGATGGTGTGAGCACCGAAACGTCTGTTTTTAAAACTTTCACTTGCACTTAGATATTTTTTGTCCTAATAAATTGTTGCATTGGCTTCTCGGTTTTTGGTATTCACTTTTTGGAGTGCGAGTATTTGCGCAGTTTTTATCAACTTTTTACTGACGCACCCATTCAGCCCAGATTTGATCAAGGCGCAGACTTTCTTTACTGATGGGGAAGGTCTTTGTTTGCACCATATTTCTCTAAGCTGTAATACCATTTTATGTTCTGCGAAAGATCTTTTCAAATTTATAGTAATGTAGTATGACCGTGCCCCTCTATTCCATAATGCTGCATTACAAATGTGTTGTTATCCAATTAATTTTTCTCAATTATGCAGTGTAAGGGGTGATTACAGTCCCTTGGGCATGATGTGGCACTCAGTTTTCACAAGCTAATGGGTACTAATACAAAACTGAGGCTGTAGTCCCTGAGATTCTTCTCTTAAAACCGTCTGTCAAGTTTTTATCAGTTAACATTGCACACAATATGGAAAACATCTTGTATCCCCTACTAATGGGATTTGCTGGAAGAGAGTATAGTAAAATGTATATTTTTGGCACCTTGAAATCCAGAACAATTAAGATGATTCATTCCTGACGCCTCTTTTTTTCAGTAGACTTAATTCCTAACCCTGCTGTTTATTTTGGCTTTAGGATACACTTGGCACTTTGCTAATGGAGACCAATCTCCGTTAAGATGCTGAGATGTAATGAAAAAAATTCTCAGATGCATGGAGAAAAACTGAGAAGATAGTACACTTTGATCTGATGCTGCGGTGTGGAGAAATTCTGTTCAATAACAGATCTATTTCATAATTGTGTTTATCCGTGGCTGCTGCGCTGGGTAGGGGAAGGCTTTTTTTATTTTGTTGAAATTTGTTTCTATCCTCCAGAGGTTGGGCTGGAAAATAATCTTCAGTATATTGCGTGTTGAAGAAATACAAGTGTCTTCAATGACAAAAACATGTTGCAGTTAAAGTTTTTTTTTTTTTTTTTTTTTTACAATAACATCACGCTGCATAATAAAATATGGTATATGGTTCTGTAGACTGATTCTGGAGATACCAGAGGGGACCATGTGTTTGTATATGAGGGTCTTATTACAACACCTCGTGTGTTGGTCATTGGCTTCTTCCCTGTTCCAGTGTGTTTTCTGGTTTTGTCTCCTTTAATTGACTTACTGTTTTGTCTCTTCCCTTACTCCCTGTTGTTATCATTTGTACGCCTTGGCCCTTTTCAGGGTTCTCACCAGAGATTTTTGACAGCGTATGTGGGTGGGACATCACCCAAAGTGGCTGGGGGTTTGGGGGCCGCCGAGGCCCCCAACGGGGTGCAGGGGCAGATGTCTGGTGGGGGGCCTGGGGGAGCTAAGCCCCCCAGAAGCTCTGGCAATTTATGGTTTTTTGAGGCCTATTTGACAGTCTAGATGGCCCAATTTAAGGATATATATACTCACCTAGAATACAAATCTTGCATGTAAAATCTCTTGAAATAATACCTGGGACCACTGTAGCTAAAGGTAAACTTGCAAAAGCTTTGGTTCTGATGTGAACTCAGGAAAACACAAGCACAAACTGAAAAATACAACAATCATTTATTTACACAACTACAACGTACATAACAAAAAGGAAATCGTTCATCGATTACAGGTAAGGAGCACGTGTCAAAAACTGCGAGGGAGGGAAGAACCCATATACCTAAATACTAGCCAATCCATGTTACAGGCGATAGTCACGTGATCTCAGGATACGTCATAACGGCGTCATTACTTGCCAGATATGGTAGTCGGAAACACAGGATTGTATTCAGGGTTATGCTAATGCAGGGCTCTCAAGTCCCACGCAATGAACGTGATTGTCACTCATTTCAGTCAGATGTCACGCACTTACGCCACACATAGTATTTCTCACGCAAAAAAATGATAAAAACGAAAAACAATTTCCAACAGTAGGCCTATATGTGCAGCAGCACCGTTATAACTGTGGAAACCAGCAGGAATCAAACATGTCTCCCCTGGAGTTCTCGGTGGCAGCTTGCCACCTGCCAGCCAATCAAAAAAAGAGAAGGGGCTACACAATAGCCAATCAGATAATAGCACTGTCATATCTGAGTAAGATTTAGGGCAACAACCAATGAAAAAAAAACATAGTTATCCTTGAATTATTTACGTGATCCTGCTACAACAACGTTCTGAAAACTGCATTATTCATTTACTCACAGGGGAAAACGGGAGTATCATGCACCCCCCCAGAGAAAATCTCACTCTAGCCTGCGTTCAAAACTTGAGAGCCCTGCTAATGACAGGATCTCCGATACCGACTGACATGGTACCACAAATCTGGAGAAATAAATTAGCTTACATACGACCCCCCGTTCTTTCCTAAACAATCTCATATAACGATGTGCACATGGTTGTTTCTGTCAAAACAAACCATACGCTATTCATTAGCAGCGAAGACGACGGTAGAGAAACAAGTTTTTTAGGAAAATTTGCACATATTTTAGTGGAAAATGTGTCAAATTTTGCAATCACGCAGCTTGAAAGACAGCGTAGCAGGCCAAGACACAGCGTATTTTTTTCAGGTAACAGCGTAGCAGCCCACTACGATGAAATATGCTGGCGAGAAGGATGCTTTTGTGAGTGTCCTGCCTATATGATTTTCATGTGGTGTCGGCATAATTGCTGGATTGTCAAGGTTCATTCCCTGCTAAACCTTTCAGTCAGTTTGTGTCTTTATATAATGAGCTTAACTCTCTTCCTGCTTGTGTTTAGGCAAATTAATTGAAAGAAAAACGTTATTACTTTTCTGAGTCTAATTAATTGGAACAACCTTTCAAGCCTTAAATCATTCTCCAGGATTGGGACAGCATTCCTGTTATTACTTTGCTCCTGCCTCTTCCTCTGGCTAAGTTCATTAGGACTATCTCCCATGCGGTCATCAGCCCCAGGATTGGTTTTGCATTCCAGCTGAACCCTTCAGTCCTATTAGTAAGCAGTCCTGCTTCTGCGAGGGGGATTCACCATCAGGCTTCAGCCCCGGGATGACCCCTGGCCTAGACACAGACATGCCCCAACTCTCTCCAGTCATTACCAACTTAGCTGGACTGCACTTCTTCTGCTTTGGGCTATGGCATTCCCTCTTTTTCTACTGTATTTCTGTTAATAAATACTAGCTTGTGGATTGTACCCTGAATCTGTGTTTGGTTCCTTGTCTGGATCATTACAGGTCTATCTCTCCCCTCCTCTCCCCTCTCTTTCTCTAGTTTATTTACTTCAGAGTCTGGATTAAAAAAAATGATTCAAAATTGACCACAATAAAAAGCATTCACATAATTCTAGGCTGTCTACATCTGGTCATTCAGCCAGTGCACTAATGATAATTAAAGGAGAGAGGAAAGAGCACTCTTGTTAGAGGTAGAGAGCAGTAAAGCAATTCAATCAGCACAGTCTTGTTGACATATTACTAATTACCTGTTGCTGCTGTAGATTCCAGCTGCTTTGTGGTATTTCAGTGCAAATTTTAATATTGATTTTGCGCTAATGCTGAGAGCATTACATGAAAGTCAGTCATCAGAATCTCATGAGAGGAATGGGGAAGATGAGCAGACGCAGGCTGAGTGAACTCTCTGACCATTGCATGAGTAGCATTTGTGTTCTGCTCAGACTTACTTGATCTCTGCATGTGTATAAGTCAGTAGACTTCCCAGCAAGCTGTGAACTAAGTGAACAATGTCCTTACAGATTAGTTAGAGTGGATGTTGATCGATTTTGCGTTATTCATTGAGTGGGTCTAGGAATGGGCGATGCATCGGCATAAACAATGTATCGCAAAAATATGTGCCACAATATGAATCTGGCTATTCCGTTCATACTGTTTACATTGAACCATTAGTGAAAAAAACTTTCCTTAAATACATGTCTGGAAATTAAGGAGTGTCCTGGAGGGCTGGTACAAAATTGATTCAGGCCAGTTGACTAATTTGTCATTTGCCCATTAAGACTATTACCCCAATTCTTATTGGATACTTGTATTTGTATTGAACCATGCTCTGTTGAAATCTGGAAGAAAAAGTGTCTACCATGATAAATATTGTTATCATCCAAAATTCAGACAATATTTTGATATAAATTTTAGGGCACATCGCCTTGCTCTAATTGCCTCTGCCAGTGAATTGAATGTAAGCTATGTTCTTGCCTCATTTGTGTGTCTATCTATCTTAAAGCTTGAAAATAGGAACTGCTCAAAAGTTTTGAATTGTGTCATTTAAGAATTTCCTGCTTTTATTTTTATTATTTTTATTTAATTCAAGGCAAGTGTTTGCATAGTTGTACATTTTATGAAACAAATTCCAAAATATATTTCAGAAGATTCATTCTTGTATTTGGGGGCAAAAAGTGTATAATACCGTCATCTATCGATTATATTCGCTGTGATATTTTATGACTGCATTGGAAACTTTGGGCATATGGGATATTAATTGCTTCTATTAATTAGTGTTGCCTCTGTCGAGGAGGTTATGTTTTTGCCTGTGTTTTTCTGTTTGTCTGTTTGCAACTTTACTCAAGAAACAACAAACGGATTTTGATGAAATTTTTTGGAGGAATGGGGTATGGCCCATGGAACAATTCATTAGATTTTGGTAGATATTGTACAGCACTTTGGTAGCCTTTTGTTTGCTAAAATTGTGCTATATAAATAAAGTGGGTTGGATTGGATTGGATTGGATTGGTGATGCAATTCGCTATCTGGATCCAGGAATTTTTAAAAAGATTTTTCACCTTTGCAGGATTGCAATGTATTTCATGCATCATAAAATCCACTTGAAGTTCAAGGCAACGAAACTTAGCCAATAGTGGAGATACGATGGTTTCACTTGCACATTTGTTTGTCATAGAAGAGGGGACTATATCAGCCTTTATGGAGGTCTGCGCTCTCCAAGTGCCTCTCTATTCCTCAGTGGGTGTCTACATGGACTGCAATATTTCTCAGAGATGTGCCTTTCAAGATTGGCACACTCCACAAATTTCCTTTCCATAAAGTCCTTGCAGCCTTAGAATTTACATTTTGAGTAATTGTCTTGCTGTAGCACCAAGTTTCCTCCATTTAATCTATGTGAAATTCACTAGTGATTCCAGAGTCTTGAGCGACCTTGTATGTACTGTAGGTTGGAGGGGAAGATTAACAGTCTTTCAGGAAGTCAGCTGATTTGTTTTTCCTCAGGGTGCTTGATCTCCCTCAAATCAAGGAGAGCTCCATAAAGAAATATGGTTTGAGTTGATGATTAATTTATTGTCCAGTGAATATTATTGGCTTATATCTGCATGTATTAATTGGTTATGTATGTTATTGCCCGCATACGGTAAAAATGGCTTGCCAATATATCTTGTTTTGGCCAACCTGTATTGGCCGAGTTCAGCACGTGCACAAGTAACCATTGGCAACTGTGGCATTCGCTCTCTTCAGAGAAGCAGACAACAGTCGCGGACCTAGCATTTAGCTCTTTAATGAGTCTTGAAGTCGCGTACTTCAGAAGTCATAGCCATAATATTGTCATGATAGCACAACATATGTAACCAATTAATAAAAATATTATAAATTGCTTATTTTCGCATTGCCTTGGTATTGGCCTGAGGGTTGCAGTATTGGCCCGAGGCCACAGGCCTCGGAAATAAGCAATTAATGACATATAGTACTGTATTTTATATACCATGATCAAGCTAAAACAATTCAATTTAAATATAAATGCAGAGCTTGAATATCAGTATTAGGCAGTCACTTTTCTCCACAGTGCCATGCACAGAATAGATACAAGCAAGAGGAAACCTTGGATAGCTTACCAAAGCAAATCAGGTGATAAGGTAAATAAGTACTAGTAACATGCAAATTAGTATGACTGTGATGCTTCTCTGGGGAACTGAGCCCACAACCTTGAGGTTAAGCTCTGCCTGTGAATCAAAGTGGATGAATTTCAAAAGGTCAAAGCTGCCTCAGGAATAAACTGATCATCCATTAATCCCAGTTGAGCGTGTTAACACTGCTCTTACCGCTGTACAGACATTGCGGATACTGTTGACAGTGCAAAATTCCTTTACTAGGGGTAGAGCTCAGGGCCAAACACTGTAGTAACACTTGCTACAAAGCTGGCTTTGACTGAAATATCTTTAACTGAATTTGTGCTATAATTAATCCAAATTTCTTTTATACATCTGACTTGGCCTTGAAGGATGAGATGTCAACAATCTGGTATTCACCAGCAGTTATTTTTGTTTTAATGTCATCCAGGTTGTTCCATTTCCTCCTCAGCCTCATTGTCAATAAAGCAGGAGTGAAGCGAGGACATTTCACTTTTGCTGGACATTATTTAAGGGGTTGCGGTAGCGTAATCAATTTTGATTATGCTACCGCAACCCCTTGAATAATTTTTTTTCATTCTTCCTAGCTGTTTTTTTCTCACTCTTTTTAATTGCTATTTTTCATGCCTCGCTTGCTCATAATTTTTTTTTTAAACCTGCGACCCCAAATTATATCTTTCTTTGAATTTTTTTTTTGCACATTTTAAAAACAATTTTGAACAATATTTTAAAAATATTTTCATATCGTTTTTAGAGGTTACAGTGATCAGGTTTCCATACTTGTAGCAGTCATTTGCTGCTGTGCTTTCGTTTGGGCACGGGCAGTCTCGTATCCTCAACAAAGAACCATTTTTTGCTATTTGGCAAATCCACCCTTCAAAAAGCAAGTCACTAAGGTGGAGGCACTTTTAAAGGAAATGGGAGATTACACTGATTGGCTTATTTCATGTTACACCCAAAACACGCCTATGAATAGTCAAGAGATTAAGTGCCACCCCTGTGAACTATGCACCTGTCTTTGTACCTCGATAACCCGCTGTTAAAGTTGCAAAAATGGATTTGGAAACACCGTAAATTGACTTGCTCTACGTGCTTCAGACCGTGCAGTTAGATTGTTAAAATAGGGCCCTAAAAATACATTTTGGAGTTTGTTCCATATAATGAGCTATCATACAAACATTTGTATTGAAGTAAATGACAAGAACTACTTACAGTGAATGACAAATTAATTAAAAACTTTTGAGCAGTAGCTCATTCATTGGCAAAGTTGAGATGTTAGAAGTCGGTCATATTCCATTTGGACATGCGAGCTCTGCAGGATTTGTTAACGGTGACCAGCTTCAAGTATGACCTCTCACTGAGCACACAATAGCAGCCTATCTCTCTGAAGAGCTTACTCAGTGGGGCTCATCACATCCACTCACCAATGGAGATGTAGTCTGACGACAGGCCTCTAGCAGCAATGAATGGGTGGTTGTTGACTCTGTTCAGAAACAATGCACTTCAGCTTTGTATTTAAGCCATTGAAACCCTCTAATTTTGTAGGCCATGTCCTGCTAATTGAATTACATGCCCGTTTGCCTCCTTGATTTAAGCTCGGAGTGGAAGGGCAAGCCCTGCATGCAGTTAATGATTCTGTGGTTCCTGACTGCTGCGACCAAAGACAGCTCCTGTTTTAACCTTTTCCACAGGTTAACCAAACAAATGCTTTGTCACTCGGGCCAGATTGATGTAAGGACTGAGTAAACTCGTAACACATCTCATTCTAATCTGCCTTGAAGGTGAATTACTGCTCCAAATTAGTTACCATGCATTATTAATCTGTAAATGAAGCATTATTAGTTTAACATCAGACTTTGTCCTGGTAACTCTTGTTTTCTGATGTAGCTTTAGGCTTATTTGGGTGCTTGGGTAAAATGGGCAGTTGGGTACTCAGTTTAAGGGTTGTTTATGCTGTATGTCTTGAGCTGGAGGGTTGAAAAACAACTGATGCTTGTGAAACAGGTGCCTGACCAGGAGGGCATTAATCTGTAAGCCTCATATATGAATTGTTCAGAACAAATGACTTAGCTCTTAGGTAAGCAAATATGAAGGGAGTTAAGTAATGGGGATTATCGTGGCGAGGGGCCTCATAATTGAAATTCTTCCCAACACATTAGTCTTGTAAACAAAGGCAAAGGAGAACATAATATCAGCATCAATTTTATAAAAGTGTGTTGTGGTCTTTGTTCAGGCTGTGTTCAATGCAAGTGCATGTCAGGACAGTGTGCCAAGAAGGCTAGATAAAGGAAATAAATAGGGATCATTGCTACTCACTAATGTACTGCCTCCATTGTACTAAGCCTCTGACTAAGTCTCAGCAGGAGCAATCTTACAATTCTTGAAAATTAGTTTTCAGGTATTATGCCACATCTAAATTCTTTTAAATTGGCAGCCTTTTCCTTTTATCTACACATTTCCTTGACCTGGTTATAAGTTACGAGTAGACTTTCAAAGTACAGTACCTTGGGACGTTTTTGAGAAAAATCCAGCGTCCTTTTCTTCAATACATCATGAGCTTGACAGGGATATTTATTGCAATTTATCGGAAAACTTTGGGAGATGAATGATGTATCCATTTTCTACAGTTGCAAAGGATTGTGTTCCATATGAGATCTTTCCTTTGGTCATATGTGTCCTTGCTGGAAGGAAGCAAGGAAGGAGCTAATTGCCTTCCTTTTTAATGAAGTAGACAATTTCTTGTCATGGCCACCAGCCAGTCTATATCCAGTTCATGTCTGTAAGCAAGGGAGGTTCCTCGCTCTTTAGAGAATTCGGACACACCCTCTGTACATTCTCTCGTTCTTGTTCTTGGTCTTTTTCTTAGCCTTCTTCTTCTCCTTCAAATCCTTAAAAATTTGGCTGTGGTTTATTAGGCAAACAATAATGTCTTATTCTCAAATTCCTAATCACTTCACTTTTACCTTGAGGTGCAACATCATGAGCCAAAGGAAAGATGTGCAGGAGAATTCATAAATACTTAGAAAAAGACAACCATAGTGCTAAAGGAATCTGACTACACTTACACTAGGCAACATCATCATGCTACTTGTGTTCATCATGTTCGTTTGTTTTCAAAAGCAGCTGGATGGATGGTGCATCACTTTAAATATTCCTGCTTCAGGGAATTGTGGGACAGCATTATATCCTTTCTTTTTGTAAAAGATGGTCCTGTGTATCCTATTCTGAAGGGCATAAGTAAGGAAGCTTTGAACTAGGCACTAGTTGAACTAGGCATTTCTTTCATATTTGGAGAATTAAAATAGCCCGTATCGTGGCTGCCACATTAATAATTCCAGGTCGTTTCCAAGGTATTATTAGCTGTCTTAAGCAAAAATTACTATTTGAGCATAGGCTAGGGGTGCATTCAAATTCCCTTGGGAAGCATTCTAATTAATTGACATGAATTGGAGATACTTCGGCTGGTAGCCATGACAAATAGCGTCCAAATTGTCTATTTCATTAAAGAAAGGTGGAAATTACCTCCTTCATTGCTTCCTTCCTGTAAAGAAACACAGGACCAACATTGGAAAAAAAGCGAGGATTGAATATGGATCACAATTCTTTGCAGCTGTATCAACTGGATGCGTATTTGTGTCCCAAAGTTTTCTAATAAACTGCGAAGGTTATCTTCACTGATAAGCTCATTATGTATTGAAGGAAAGTACATTCAATTTTTCTGAAATATGACACAAGTTACCTGCAAAATCTTTCCCTTGACCTGTATGATGCTTTCTTGCGAGGTCAAGAACGAGGGGAGAAGAGAGCAAAAAAGCTGCCTATTCATGAGAATTTACGGAGATGTAGCCTTCATTTTCAGCAATGAGTGTTTCTTCTTCTTCTTCTGCTTCTTAGCCTTAAAAATTAGTTTTTCGTTCTCATCATCCTTCTTCAAATCACTTCAGGAATTTATTGTTCAGCCGATGAACTGAGCAATGGAAGCAATGACTAGTAGTGCATGTCTATGATGTAATTATCACTCCAAATTGAGAGACTAACTGAAAATGGAGAGTGAGGAAAAAACATGAATCCAAGTAACAAAATTGAAATTGTGTCAGGTGTGTCATTTTGATGTCATTTCACTGTAAATTGCATTGGGTATTTGGAAAATTAGTTAGATACTTACAATAGTAGTTTTGGATGAAATTTATTATTGTCCATTCTATAGCCCTGTCAAAGCTCATGAAAAAAAAACATTGGGCTCTAATTTCTTGGCGCAGCGCAGGGTGGCGCAGCGTGGCGTAGCGTGGCGCAGCCCACGCAGTGGTAATTTCGTCCGGCGCAGCCCGCGCAGTGGTAATTTCATGCGGTGCAACACCGTACGCAGCCACTTTGGCAATTTGGTAGACGGACGTGCGCCGAGATGGGTGTGGCGGCGTAGTAGGGAGGTGTCACATATTCATCATGGACGCAGTGACAATTTTCGAGAAAGTCTTCGCTGAAGTTGCGCAGAAAGCTCGCCAGCTCCAACCTGGTTTACTTTCTGTGCAGTGGTAATTTGGCTGACTGGCGCACAGTGCGCACTGCGTCACCGAAACCTCACAGGCAGGTTTCCAGAATGTCAGGCACATTTCAATGCAATAAATAATTACAGCAACCACTATTTAATGTAACTATCTGAATCAGGACATAAATTATAGTATCTATATCGATTGTCCTGATGTCAGATAAAAGGCGGTTGGCACGCGTAATGGAAACTCCACCTGGCTTAATCAAGCGCAGCTGAATCTGTGATGCAAACTAACGACTTCACATCTTTCTCAGCCAACCACAAACTGCCTATATAATGCTTGCGTTCTATGCTCAGTAAAGCCGCTTGCACACTGGACGTGAAACGAATTTTTTCGCATACGACTGATTACAGTCAAAGTCAATGCAAAAGACGCGAAAGTCGGACAGGGTTTTAATATATCTCCATGTCCGAAAGTCATAAAAGTTCTAATTTTTCGAGTATTCCAGGAATTATTAGACGTGCAAACTTGGCCATGTTTGTTTTCGACCTTCACAAAATGCAAATTGATAGCTATCGACTTTTCTTGGTCTTTTTATTCGTCTGTTTTCTTCCGTTGAAGATAGAAAACAGTCTTTATTCGGTCTCTCTTTTGAAAATTAGTCAGATGGATCGAACAGATTCACGCTTTATTTCCACACCAGAGATAAAATGGTGCTTGTAGTCAGTGAGCAAATCAATTCCATGACCATTGACAGTGTGAATAAATTATCGCATGCACGATCAAGACTGTCCGAGGCGAAATGCAAAATACTCCATGTCCGGCAGCCAGCAAAAAGTAAAAGTATTGGTATGAGAACAGATTTATAACGAAACAACTATGAAATACTCACATCCCCCGCCACGGATATGTTTTTTTAAAAGTAGGTCTATATATATGAAGATTGATTTGAGAGATTATTGATGATGATAATGACATAATGATAATATTTGAAAGATTAGATTGTGATCAGTCAGTTTTTTGAATTTTGCAAAATTAAGTATTTTGTGGGATTGCTCCAAGATACTTGTCTCCTAAATTACTTTATGAAAAATTGGTAAAAAAAAAAGAAAAATTTTCAAAAAGACCAAAATATCAAAAGGCACCAGTTCACCACTAGACTAATATGCATGTGAAGTTTCGTGAAGATATCTTGAATGGTTTTTGAGATCTGCTCCGGAAACGAATGCAACCCTGAATTTTCAACCAAATTCCAACGTTTTTCCCCAAAAACGCAAAAAAAATTTTTTTCAAAAATACCAAACCATCAAAAGGCACCAGTTCACCACTAGACTGATATGCATGTGAAGTTTCATGAAGGAATCTTTAACGGTTTTCGAGTTCTGCTCCGGAAACGAACGCAACCCTGAATTTTCAGCCAAATTCCAACTATGGGTAACACTGCACTGAAATTCAATGTAGCATTGCATCCTAAACATGAAACCATCAAAAGGCACCAGTTCACTACTAGACTGCAGTACATGTGAAGTTTCATGAAGATATCTTGAACGGTTTTGAAGATATCTTGTCTGCTCTGGAAATGAACGATACCCTGTATTTTTAAAGAAATTCCATTTTTCCCCAAAAACGCAAAAATGAAAAATTTTCAAAAATACCAAAATATCAAAAGGCACCAGTTCACCACTGGACTAATATCCATGTGAAGTTTCGTGAAGATATCTTGAATGGTTTTTGAGATCTGCTCCGGAAACGAATGCAACCCTGAATTTTCAACCAAATTCCAACGTTTTTCCCCAAAAACGCAAAAAAAATTTTTTTCAAAAATACCAAACCATCAAAAGGCACCAGTTCACCACTAGACTGATATGCATGTGAAGTTTCATGAAGAAATCTTTAACGGTTTTCGAGTTCTGCTCCGGAAACAAACGCAACCCTGAATTTTCAACCAAATTCCAACGTTTTTCCCCAAAAACGCAAAAAAAATTTTTTTTCAAAAATACCAAACCATCAAAAGGCACCAGTTCACCGCTAGACTGATATGCATGTGAAGTTTCATGAAGAAATCTTTAACGGTTTTCGAGTTGTGGTCCGGAAACGAAGCGTGACGGACGGACGGACGGACTGACAGACGGACGGACGGACGGACAGCACCCAATCCTATATCCCCCTTCCACTTCGTGGCGGGGGATAATAAAGAATATAAATATATCACCAACAAACAGAGCATACAAAAAAGATGGCCTGCAAATAAATAAATCGCAGTGTTCATTGGATGTTCTGTTTGTTGTTAAATGTTTTTTTTATTCTTTATTTCATTTATCAATCTGTTCTTATCGTCCTTTTTTTTTTTTTTTTTTTTGTTTTTGGCTGTCAGACACGGAGTATTTTGCATTTAATGTCCGACAGGCATTGTACATTGTCCCGCGCCAATGTCGATTCACTTTATTGAACAGAGCTTAAACAGAAACATTGATTGAAATTCTCGGTACTCATCTTGAAGAACTGAGCCCTCTTATCAAAACATTCACGTTTAATATCTAAAACATTCAGTAGATTTGAAGAAATTAAAAACAATAATCGACTGTCGGACACGGAGTTATACTGAAACCATCTGACTGTCGGACACGGAGATATATTAAAACCCTGTCAGACTTTCGGACACGTAGACACTGCGTTCAACGCAATCTGTCGTGCGAAAAATTCGTTTCGCGTCCAGTGTGCAAGCGGCTTAATACTAGGCTACTATTATTGTCACTTAGGTTTTATCGTTTTTAGTGGGGGAAAGGAATACAGCCTGATTGCTATGATCTCGTACTGAGTTAAGATCACATATTGAAAATAAATGTGTAACGTATCTTGCATTGTTGTCCATGCATGTTAATCCCAAAATTTTAAGCAGCAACAGGGTGTAATAATAGGAACACGCTATCCATAGTTTCTCTTCCCAATGATGCAGGCAGAAGAAATAAATGAGCAACCGTCGTATTTCATTCCAACTTCAAAAGTTTGAATGATCTGACGTAGTTTCGTTTTGAAATTCCATTCAAGTTAAGCTAATGGTAATAATTCGCGAATGCCCTAGCTAGCCAGCTAACTCATATTCGTAATGCTTAATATAGACTTAAAGCGGTGCAGAAAACATGCCTGAAGCAGCAAAGTAAAATGCAACATTAACGCATCATGCAGATATAGGACAGAGGCTTCTATATTCCAACACATTACAGGTGAGGAGAGGAGCTCATTTTATTGGTGAAGAGTTGACTCGGCTGTGTTAAACACACTTAAGCCTTTTCTCCTCCCTCTTTGCCACTTGCGCCGGTAGGAGGGACCGAGGCGGGACAGAGGAGTACTTGCGCCAGGCTGCGCAGGGCACGAAATTGTAACATACGCCTGGACACACCCCGTTGGCGGGGCGCACCCCCCATTCGCCGCGCCTGCGCCACGCCTGCGCCTGGTCTACGAATTTAGAGCCCATTGCCTTCATAGTGAATGAACACATTAAGGCCCAATAGCTTTTCTTTGTTTTTTTCACTCCTCCAGAAGAACAGAAGATATAGGTGCGTAATACATGGTAATGTCTTGGTGCTCTTTTATTTGCAGCATTTCTTCTATTATAATTGTACTGCATTCATATTGCTATTCTCTCTGATTTTATTTGAAGATTGTTTCACTTGTTAATCCTTTGGAATACCAGGAAAAGGAGACTAATTTCAGGCCCCTGCTGCAAACTCTGTCTGAGGCAGATTCACTGAAATTCCAAAGACTTTGATTAATTTGTAATGAGGAGCATAGCCCAGCATGAAAACTGTTCTGTGCTGCGGTATTCGATTTGGATTGTCTCTTAAGGAATTGCTCAGCAGATGGCCCCAGCTCTTAAATAGCAGTTGCTTCTAGTTATTGTTATCAGCAGAGGTGGGCAATCAAGGTTCAAAGTGAAAGTCCTCCCCGGGTACTTGTTCCAATGACTTGAATGTGCTCCACAGAACAACAATTCAGCCAGGAGGTAGAACTAATTCATGGGATCAGCTGGCAGAGCACATGGTTTGACCTAAAACATGGCGGTAGTTTCTGAGTCCTGGAATGTTCATCTTTGGTTATCAACTCAATTAGTTATAAACTTTTCAAGGTGTATATAAAGTGCATGATTTCAATATGCCCGTCATAAAAATACTTACTGTAAATAGTGTCTGAAAAGCAAAAAGTGGTTGACTCATCATAGTAATTAAATGTAATCATATTTTCAGTTGCATTTTTTACTGTGTTTGTGGGTTCTGTTGGTTGTTATGAGTAATTATTTTAAATCATAAGTCTCTTCCAGATTGATGAGCAGTCTCCTCCAGATTGATACCTCATGTAAATTGATCTGCTACAAGTTTGGGCCAATGGCTCACAAGATTGATACCTTTGATTTATGGGTTGATAAATTTCCCTGTGGTGCAGGGCTGGAGTTTGCCATGGTTCCTTTTGGTGAATAGACAGCACATCACCACGTGAGTTTCGCAAAAAGAGGGGTCTTGGGTCCTTTTGTTAAAGTCCTCAAATTTTATCTAAACAGCAGGTTTTATAAAACCAAAAGATGATACTTTCTATTTTGGGAACTTTGGAAACCACAAAGAAAACCAACCAAAGAACATCCCATGATGGCTTTCCTCCCAACATCTCTCTTCCAATCCTGGAAGTAAGGCCCTATAAATAGTCCTTTATGAGGCAATGGAACATAGTTGCAGTGATTGTTAAGTCCCCACAGCATTGACCCTGCCTGTTTGAGGGCTGAGTGCTGACTTCTATGGGACGGCACCCTGAATTTCTCCCTTCCTACCACCATATCCCCTGTAACAGGGGTCATTAAATCTTGCCCTTGAATCTAAACCCCTCCCTGATTTTCTTCACTCCCCAACAAGTCGTTAAACAATTAGCACTGCTGACTGGCCAGACTGTCATGACATGTGACTCCCAGGTAATGGGAGGGTGGAAAACCAGCAGTTCTCTGACCACAAGGTCTGTGATTTGATGATCTGGGGAACAGGGCCTTAGAGAGTGATATAGTTTGTTTCTGGCATTGATATGGATGGCTCCCAGTTAGGACTGATTCTGCTTATTGCAACATCTGCCTGATGCTGTCTGTTTGTGAGACTGATACCATTGGCTTATGTGAGTTATCTTCAGCTCTTGCAGTACTATCTGATTGTTGCTGTTACTGTAAGCTTTTGAGATTGTTGGCTTGAAGCTCTCGCCAAGATGCTGTACTGGTGTAGTGGGATGTGCTTACTTGTCATTTCGCCCACAAAGCATACTTATCTATGACTGGCTTATCTCTCATTTAAATAAGTGTATCACAAAAATCAGGGGTCAATTTTCCTCCTCTGACTTATTAAAATACCTAATCCAAGGGTTGTCAATCCTGTTTCTGGAGAGCTGTACTATCTATCGGTGTTGTTGTTACTGAGCATTGAACTGATCAATAAAAGTAGTTGATTACATCACTAACTTGCCTCACCTGGTTTCTTGAATCTGATATGGTTGCTGAAAACAGAAGCCAGTGCACCCTGCTGGCCATTCAAATCTGTTCAATAATGTCATTCTCTACAGTGATGGCTGCATGACTTGAGCTCAGGTGTGGAGGAGAACCCATGGCCAGCTCTGAGCTGTCGGGGGCGGCAGTCCCCAGCGGGATGAAGGACACAGAGCTGGATGTTCTCAGCTTTCTGGACACAATGGGGATGGACAATGAGACGGTGGAGCGATGCTACAGGTCCCACTCTCGCAGCAGCGTCCTGCAAGGCCTGCCCTTTGGAGGAGTGCCCACTGTTCTGGCCCTCAATGTTATTCTCTGGCTGGTGAGTGTTTACAAAGTGCAGCCCTCTTCTTCATTTGTGTGTAATCTCACATCATTCACCCTCCTCTAGTGTCCCCAGCTTTGCTGTAATCCAGCATACTTCAGAGTTTCAGCTGAAGAGAAGAAGGATAACCCTTCGCATGGTGTAATATCACAAGGTGCCAGTCTTGTAAGATGCAACATAAACTTATGTTCAATAGCAAGGTGGATGTAAACAGTGTTTCATTCCTTGTCATGTGGAACTGTCAGGTGTGTTTGTACACATACCCACGGGGCTTATTCACAAGAGCAGTGAAAGTTAGAAATGATTTTCTGTGCCCACAGTTTTTGGAGGCATACAGCTAAAGAATGTTCATAAAAAATCCAGCTGCATGTGTTGCCCTGAGCAATATTCTTCAGGAGTCCATGGATATTTAGATACCAGTGGCAGTTGGTGAACTGAAATTTGGTGAAGCACAGAACATCCCTTGCAAATAATGATTGGTGTTGACTAGTTTTCAGTAATTTATTTAAACTGACTCTATATGAACTCCAAAAACTCTCAGGGCCATCAGGTGTAGCCAGTTCTCCTTTACATAAGTTAAGAACTGATGAGTCTTGATCGGCTTTAGGTCATTTTCCTTATTTAACAAATATTCTCCCAATAAGAATAAGCCATTGGCAGTGAAAAACAGAGCTTCCTTTTTAATACAATGTTGCAACAATAGGAGTGACCTGATAAAGCGCAAAACTGTCGTAAATTGAGAGATTTACTATGAATCGATGAATGGAGGGGATGTCTTGGAGACGTCCGACCCTCCGGTAATAGGGCCAGCTTTGCCAAGCCAATGCATGCAGCCACAGGCTAGGCTAAAGCCCCAGCTGCTGCGGCACATAAGTGATGAAGTGAATATCTAAGATGTAATTTATTGTTTGAATTATTGTCTTAATTCTGATCTTTTTAAACAGTATAAAACTAAAAATTAAATAAACATCACATATTTACAATATGACTCGGTGAGGTGGCGTTTGCACTGTACTGTATACTGTGTTGTTCTTGCTCGATCTAGCTCTGCCACCGTGCTATCATATTCAAACTCGACTGTGATTTGATTTAGTTTTCTCACTATGCGATGAGCATTGTGAAGCTTCCCAAAAGAAAACCATCGTGGATATGAACTAACTAAAATACCGCTAAACTCTTATCTAATTCTGTGTCCACATCTTGGAAGTTAATGCTATAAATCACGATTATATAAGTGTTTGATTGCACGCGGATATAGGCAGAAGTTCAGTCGTCTATATTTTGACCTTTGATCCGTCATTATCAATGATCATATCCGCCTTGCGATGTGCCGTATTGTATACTAGGTCGCTCCCATTAAATTGAAAATGTTTTATTCATTTCACAAAAAGATAAACTGCTATATTAACTTTTATTATTGCTTTAAACACATCCTGAACAAACTAATCTTAGCCTCATGCTTAATTGTAATGTAGAAAGTGAAAATTAGCAACAGATATCAGCAAATGAATAACGTTGATTGAAATCCAGTTTTGTCTTGAAATGAGGCGTTTTAGTTTCTTTAGTTACCTTATTCAGGAAAACTTGCCAGACCTGACAATGTTTAGTGTTTTCCAAGTTTACTAAATGTAATGTTTATTTAAATGAGTTTACGCAATGTTCATTTAAAATGTCCATTTATTTAAATGAATGATTAGAAAACAGGTCAAAGCCAATCATTATTTTCAAGTGTTGTTCTGTGCTTCACCATTTTTTAGCTCACCAGCCACCACTGCTCGATACACCCTTCATACAAACATATTCACATTCAGAAACACACATGCGCATAATTTTTTTTGTATTTTCGGAGACATTCTTTACTATCATGGATTTATTTTCACAGAACTCTGCATGGGTTTGTTGCTCCTGGTTGGCTTCTTGTCTGTCCTGTTTAACCCCTCTGTGCAGATGTAGATGCCAGCAGACATGGAGCTGCTCCGTTCATGCACATAGTTACGCTATTCTATCAGTAGTTGGCACACCTGAACCGTTCAGGGTTCAATATTCCGATTTAGAATATGGACGAGTTAAGTCCCATCCCTGTGGCCCAGGAATTGCGTGAATTAAACTCCTCAGCCAAGCCTGATGTGCAACCTGCCTAATATACTTGTTCATAGTATCTATCCAGCAGTTCATAAAAATTATCTCCTGTGTCCTTTGTTGCGACTACTTCAGCTATAATGGGCCAAAGGTATCTCAATTACGTAGTGAAAAAAATCGGTTTTCACAAAAATTCAACATGGTATTGATACTATATCATTCTACAATCAATTATTGTCATAAGATATTAAAAACGCTTGATTCCCTACCATTGAATTATGCGTGGAATCATCTCACAATGAATTCAGCAGTTCCTTACAACCTCAAACAATCCCTCAATGATAACCAATCTCTCTAATGCTTGCACAGGCTCATCTGCGTAAAGCAATTAAAGTTCACTCCTACCTGAACTTTAACCCGGTAATTATCTATTGATTGACAGGTTTTATCCAATTCCAGACAGTATAAACTTTATACAGTAATTGAAGGACTTTGATTGGACCGTCAGAAAAGTATTTAAATCTTTACGTGAAAGCAAGTTGGGTTGTATTTGCTCAACTGTGCGCAGCAGAATGATGTGAGTACAAAAAAAAAAAGACTTCCAAAACCAACCTTGAAGTGCCTAGGTTACATTTACGTGATAGCAATTTGATACTTACATGGATAATGGGAGTTATTCCGAATGGAACAGTACTGGAGGGCTCCTCCTTCCGGAAAGCTCTGTTGCTGTTTATCTGAAGGAGGACTTCAGTAATGGAGAGTTTTGCTTTATGTTTCAAGTATATTGATTGGAGCAATATGGAATGCTAATGGCTAGCCGACCTGCTGTTTTTTATTTTCGGTTTACTATAGCCATGATGATCACAGAGCTTGTTTTCCACATTGGTTAGTATGAGTAACCATTCGCCTTTGCTACTAATACTGTATATGGCAGCATTTTGGTCAGTGTGGTGATGTTTCGGAATTTATAGCGCATTCAACAAAGTTGAATGCCGACATTTTCATCTGTTTAAAATGAGAACAGCTCCAGGACCTCGGTAAAACCCCTGCCATGTTCGTAGCTCCGATTCTGTTCAATCAAGAGTTGGGCCAAAGTCAGCCAAACTGCACATTAGGGGTAAAAAATTATAAACGAGTTGGATTTGAACTCTGTACAAAGATAGGTTTGTTTCCGGAGCACAACTCAAAAACCGTTCAATATACACTACTGCTCAAAAGTTTGGGATCACTTGGAAATTTTCTTGTTTTCCATGGAAACACACATAAATTAGTCTGAATAGGAAATATAGCAAATTAACAGAACATGCTGACATTGTCTGAGTTAGAAATAATGATTTTAATGGAAAATGATGAATATGTACTTCAAACTTTGCCTTCATCAAAAAAAAACCACCTTCACTGTTGATACTGAAACTGGTGTTTGACGGGAACTATTTAGCACAGCTGCTAGTTGACAACCTGTGAGGCATCTTTGTCTTAAACTAAACACTCTCAGATATTTGTCTTCTTGCACAGTTGTGCATCGGGGCCTCCCTCTCCTTTTTTCTGTCCTTGTTAGTGCCAGTTTGTGCTGCTCTCTGAAGGGAGTAGTTGACATAGAATATGTCCGTCATTGCCCTTCAGTGGTTAAACAGAGCAATTACTGCCCAGTCTACATAGTGGCATAATTTTTTAAACTATTGTTTCATCGTGTGTTTATTACGAAGTTAACAATGAGGTATACATGCAATTGCTCCATAGATAAAGCAACTGGCACTTTATAATTTCATGAGTGACGATGTCCATCACATTCAGCGCACGTTAAACCCTCGAGTAATTCCCAGTTCATTGTCCCCAGCAAGATTCAATGACTCATCGATGTTGCTGTCCAGTCGGCGCTACTTTATGACCTCATTGGTTTATGCAGCGGCAGATCAGTGGCTCCCTCGTGAAGGGAAATGTGCTGTCTGTCAAGGCAAAGAGCTCAGATTTTTTCTATGCACGTTAAACAATCCCTCAGCCAGTCAACTACTTGCATTGGACATTGAAGAGAGAATTCTTGTACTGATCATTACATGTGCCTTTATTCAGCTCTGATATGGAACTGTACAAACCCTGAAAGTAGAACTAAGCATTTATATGAAAGGAAATTAATTTTGCACAATAATGAGCTTTTTCATGCAATTAGTCTGACTCTTTAAGAAAGGAACAAGCATAATACAGAGGTCTGAAAGGAAGAAGCATGATAAACAAAATACTGCGGAATAATGTTAAGCATTTTGATGGATTAAGTCTTTAACCATTATGGTGTTTGTCATTTGGCGGAGTGTCTGTCAGCATCTATGTACGTTAATTTTATGCCTCTTGACATAAGTAACTAAGTACCAGAAGGAAATAGGGAACCAAGGTGTTCTTTCCTCTTCAGCCTGACTCTTGCTTTACAGGAGAAACATTTTCAGGCTAATATAGATAGTTTTCTCCTCAGAACTTGACTTATTTATAAAGCAGTTGTGTGGTTCAAAATTTACCGCTGATGCAGACATGCTGAGCATGGTCATAGTATTATTACATGAATTTTTATCCTCGCATGTGATTGATTATTCAATCGTTATGTAGTTTAGATAAGATAACAGCAGGAGTGCTGTAAAATTAATGAATTTTCAACATTTTAAGACCATTTTGACACGCCAGTTAACCGTGATGGGAAGGGGAGTGTGCAAGCAATCAGATTAAGGAAAACGATTAAGGAAAACAGCACTGGAACCAAAATGGGGTGCATTTCCCAAACAATGATGGAAGTTACACTGCAAAAAATGAAAGATGAATATACTAGATGAGATGATTGTATTTTAAGACTTAAAACACTTATTTCTATCACCATTTGTCTTAGTAAGACGAAGAATTTGTCCTGATTTGATATAGTTTTGACTAGCTTGCCAATGGAATAAAAAAATTTTTGCATGTCAAACAAATAGTAACTTATTTTAAGGTTGTTTCTGGAAGTCTTTTTTACCATACAGTCATGTTCTTTTCAGCTGTGCAAAGTTGAGAGCATACAACCTCACTTGCTCTTGCATAAATGTTTAAATACTTTTCTTAGGGTCCAATCAATGTCTTTCAACCACTGAGGAAAGTTTACTCTGTCTGGAAGTGGATAAAAAAAATGTATCAATCAATAGTTAATAGCCGGGAACGTTTCACATGGGCATGAACTATAGCTGTGTGCAGTAGCAGCCTTAAGCATCTGAGGGCCTGTTTCAAAAGCAAATGTGGGGCCCTATAAAACATAAGAGCTTCATAATTTAGCTGGATGAAAGCTTACACCTTGGCCTATCCAGTGAACTTTCAACTTTTGTGGCTGAAACTTGCTGTTTATTTGTGATGATTTATTAAAATATGGGCAATAAAAATATGCATACGTGAATGTGATAAATTTCTCAAAAACTGAAGTGTGCAACTCAGCCCAACAAGCTAGCTGAATTGCAAACTGCAGTGCAAACTTATTCTTTCTTTTCTTCTTAGGGGATGGGGCTACTGATAACTCCACAATATAATCACTGGGATAATGATACAGTAAAATTTGGATGTAATTCAAACTTCGCACCAATATAATTTAATGTCGCTTGAGTGGACTAGGTTTAGAAGCACTAGATGACTCCTATTGCCTGACCTTAATTAAAATTTGCATTGTAGCTATAAACATTACACGACACTAGGTGACGGGATATCCCTCTGCTTTGTCAGAGAATGAGGCTGCCTTTGCCATAGCCATGATTATGATGTATACAAAACCATCAATACTTTTTCAGCGTGTTCACCGTATTGATGTTTTCATTCAGCTGCAATGCCATGTGAATGAAAGAGTATGTTTTTTTGCCCGAAGTACATTTAGCTAACGTTATATTATAAGGCAGCACAGTGTATAACGTTAATGTTATGCTCTGATAACAGATATGCGAAAATCGAATAGGTCCATCTGCCCGATTGCTGTTTCTGCGCAGAGATGCCTGAACTGCGACTTGTCCTAGAAAACTTGCTTCTAGTTGGCTTTGGTTGGGTTATGTCCCGAAACTCCATGGGTATAGAGTAGCTGGAAGTTACCTTATAGCCATAACTTATAATTTTAGAAATCTGTGCACATTATGCGTTTCAATGAAAGGTTGGAAGCATACATTCGTTTTCAAGGTGCCCAATTTCTGTCAAATAGGCCACTGATCAGACACCAATAAAAGCTAGGTAGACAAGTTCTTTAATTTTGCAAATCATCAATGTGTCCTATCGATCAGCAACTATTTTGACTGGGCCGGTTCCGGAGGCGGACCGTGACCTGGCCCAAATCCAGAAATCTCTATAATGTTCACTGATAAATTAATGCGTAAAAAATACAAAAAATTGCTAGATAATGCTCTAAAATGTATACCTCAAAGCTTATTATATATTAATATTAACTAGATATATTAATTATTAAATACCTCCGGAATGGAGCAAGCAAATTACTTTTTTTTTTCCACATACCAACTGATAAGTCCAAGGCACTAGCAACAATGGCTAAGGTGACGACATGTATTTCCGGAATTTTTTGAGTATCAGCTATCATAGCTCTTTAGCT
Organism: Gymnothorax javanicus; assembly: GCA_029692085.1. Classification (NCBI taxonomy): domain Eukaryota; kingdom Metazoa; phylum Chordata; class Actinopteri; order Anguilliformes; family Muraenidae; genus Gymnothorax; species Gymnothorax javanicus. Next base: position 103,026,333 of record CM056193.1, on the reverse strand, counting down.
ATCATCATTTGTAGACAATAAATAATTACTACACTTCTTAGCCAGCTCAGTCTTCGTACAACTAATATATCTGACGGAGAAAACCAGCAACTCCGAACACGGAAAGCCGTGTATTGTCTCCATTTGCCACAACTCCAAGAAGGAGTATCGGCCAGTGGTGCACTGTAATGCCTTCAAAGAAGGCTTAATGTGGTTTTTAGAAGTCATTAAAAAAATGTGCTAATTTGAGTGACTGGGGATCCAAAACATTTGCCTTTTTGGGGGGCCTCAAATATTTGCCCGGTTTGCCTCTCCTGGCAGTGCGCCTCTGCATGTTTTCATATAGTCAAGGTTTAGGATGTTAATTTTTGACTGGTAGTTGGGGGCCCTCTGGAGGGCGGGGCCCATTTCAACTGAAATGGTTGAAACATAGGTAAGGCCGGCTATGGCTGTGTGTTATGCAGAAAAGCCTGAGCAAAGCATTAAAGTGAGTGCATTTCCAGGAGAGATTGTATGAAATTCTAAACGACAGCTGAATTCCTCGAGAAATTAATGGTAGGGAATCACGAGTTTTTAATGTCTGATTACTATAATTGATAGTAGATTGACATAGTATCAATACCATGTTGAATTTTTGCTTCAGAAAACTAATTTTTTGATACAACTCAATTGGAATCCCATTGGCTCATTATACCTTAAGTGGTTTCAACTAAGGACAACAATTTTTTTCTGAATAGCGCAGTCGTCTAGGCAAGTGGATACAACATCGTAAGGAGGCATACTTCCACATGCAAATGTGGGTTTGTGTGCCGAGTGACAAGGTGATATTAACGTCTTTTATTTAAGTGGAAATGAGTGCTCGCAGTGATTAAAAACTTATTCACTGAATTATTTTTACGATTTCTATGCTGTTCATGTCATCTCTTTTGATGTATGTTTGCAATGAAGACCAACTTGACAACACAAATCTTCTTCATAGGCCTAAAAATACACACATAAACATAACGGAAATATTACAAGTTGTCCTTTTTATTCTTTTTTCCAAATTTAAATATTCATTAACTAATTCAACACAGAAAAAATGGCCAGAACTCACAAAAAAAAATTCTGTGGGCCCTGGATGGAGATTCACTGCAGAGGATGTGAGGGGAAAATGGAGGGACTATGCCGGCATCACTAAAAGGAAGACTGCAGCTCTAAGGAGTGAGCTACAGAGAACTGGTCGTGGGAGCACCAGTCTGTCTGCCTCGTCTAACTCCTGAGTGGGGGAGAGTTTTGTCTCCCCAAGGCCCAAAACCCCTGGAGGGAGTCCTGGGGAAACAGATGTCTGTGGGATGCACAGCTGTCGAATGTCTGTGCCTTCAACCCCATGCCCCCGTCCTCTTGGCCCATTAACATGTGGCACCCTTCAGTTTGATCTCCTGGGCCCTTCAACATTGGGCACCCCCACACTGGGCTCCTCAATGTCAGGCACCCCCACACTGGGATCTTCAACATAAGGCCCCCTCACCAGTGGCCATCCCCTCACTGTGCGCCTCTGCATCGGTGCTCCTTCTGTGTGGCCTTCAATCCATCAGTGCTGCTATTTCCCTTGGGTTTCCGGAATCCCCTCAGTCTGGGAGCTCATCCAACCCCACCCTTCCTGCTGCCTACCCAGCATGGCCATCACAGCAAAGTCCAGCTCCCTGAAGATGAGGAGATCTTTGTAAGATGTGCCGAGGATGACCATGCATCCTTCGGGCCTAAAAGTATGACAAAATTTAGGAAAAAACATGTTTGGCCACTAATTCCCCCTACCCCTTTCATTTTACCCACACTTTCTTCTCTGGGCCTCTGGGCCATTCGGGCTTATGCTCTGGTCGGATGCCTTCGTGGTGGTCTGCCGTGCGTCCGTAAACTTTTTGCGCTCTAGCACCTTCAGTTTTTCACGGATCCTTTTCATATTTTATATGCCTGTATATGGGAGTATATGGGATGAAAATCTAGGCCAAGTTCGATTTTTGCCATGTTTGGCCAAGCGGGCGCAGTGGCTTTGCCACTGCTTTTCCATTTTATTTGTTTTAAAATTCCATTATATGTGAATTATATGTAAATAGATGCAATGATTTCTACCATATGCACAGTCACAAGTGAGTAAACACCATCCTCTCCTATTAAAAATACATTGGCTAATACATTAAGGTTAACAGCAGGAACACATGCTCTCCCTATTACTTGCTTCAGAGAGTTGCCAACTTGAACAATTCACTCTAAACTCATACCGCCATCTTTAACTGTGAACTCTCCAGATGTAATGGTCTTAACCACCTCTCGCTCTACTAGTTGCACCACAATAACATCTTAGAGTGAAATAATGTCAATTTACTAAGAGAGCATAATTAAACATCAGCCTACCTAAAATTACTCAGCTAATGCTCATCAAGGATACTAGGGATACAATGCGATAGATGCAGCCGTACTCACAAGAAGAGAAATACATTAATAATTACTTTTCCAACTACATTTTCAATGCAGTCTTCACATTCTATGTTTGTGCAGCAAGATTACTGAACATTTTTCAGCTTATTCTCAGTATGTTTACCCTCTGTAGACTACATTTCTGCCACCGATGACGCAGTCATTAGGGGCTAGGCTTCTAACCATAGATCGAGAGCCGTAGCTTGAAATACAAAACTGAATGACAGTGAATATTCTTTTGAACTATGGTTTTGAGAAATACTTGCGTCAGTTAATGATGGTTCATACCACGTGAACTGCCAACATGGTTACCTCGATAGTTCGAACTATGGTTTTGGGAAACACATTGCAATTGCTTGGTTCACTTGGTTTGAACTTTGTAAATAGCTAAGACAGATGGCAACTATGCTTTGAGATACCCACGGACAGCTGGACAGAGGGGAAAAACAAAACCGTTTAGGAAGCATTCTAGATGTGCCCCCCACCCCCCAAGGAATGGCACCTGTCAGCCCTGTGGCCAATCTCAGATGCCACCGCAGGAAGTCTTAGTCCAGAGAGGGGTCCAAGATGTTCTGTGCTGGCACCCAGGAACCTCCTCAGGTTCATGCCCCTCCCAGTCCACTAGGAATTGGTGATCACGCCCCCTGCGCCACTCATCCAGGATCCAGTGCTTGGTGTAGGCAGGGCTGCCATCAATGAGTTGGGGGGTTGGCGGGAGGACTGTAACAAGAGGAACAGACAGGTTTAATGTGGGAGACATGAAAGACAGGATAGATGCAGTGAAGGGGAGGGGCCAGCACCAATCTGATTGCTGAAGGCGATAAGACCTTGAAGATAGTGAAGGGTTTGATAAACTGAGGAGCAAGCTTCTTGGATGCTGGCCGTAGGGAGATATCCCTGGTCGCCAGCCACTCCCCAACCTGTAGTTGGCAGTCGCACAACTTTGGCAGTTGCTCTAATTCTGGAAGACTGTGATGTGCTTTAACAGTAGATCACGGGTTCTTGGCTAACCCGAGCAGGCAAGCAGACCAAGAGCTTAGCAAAGGGGATATCCTCTTCTCTCCCTTCAGCTTGGAAAAGAGGTCGTAGCCCAGACGACATTCAGAGGGAGACATGCCAAGACCCATCACAGGGAGAGAATTGTGAGCGAGTTAAACCCAAGGAAAAAGGCAAGACCACTTTGAGGGGGTGTCTTCAGAGAGACAGTGATAGTCTTGCCTAGTCCCTAGTCTGAACCCTCTACCTGGCCATTGGTTTCGGGGTGGAAGCCACACAAGAGGTGAGGAGTGATACCCACAAGGGCAGCAAAGCCCCTCCAGAAGCAGCTTGCGAACTGACGACCATGATTGGAGACTACCACCTGATGGATGCCTTGGAGTCTCACCACTTGCTGCAGGAGGACCTCTGCTGTTTCCTTAGCTGGAGGCAGCCTGGCCAGAGGTACAACGTGGTCTGCCTTTGAAAAATGGTTCACGGTTGTTATAACCACCTTGAAACCATCAGAGTTGGGCAACGCGGTGACAAAGTCCATGGTGATGCAAGCCCTTAGCCGATAGGGGACCTGCAGGGGCTGGACGAGACCACAGGGAGGCTGGTTACTGGCCATGACCTGGGTACATGTATCACAGGCGACAACATACTACCTGGTGTACCACTGGATGGTACGGCACCGAAAGCACTGGTAGATCAGAGAGAGGATGCGGGAGGTCCGAGGGTGGAACGCCAAGGGAGAGGCACAGGCCCAGGTGAGGACTCTGGATCTCACTCCTTCCGGGATGAAGAACTGATTAGTGGAGCTCCCCTGGGGAGCGGTACAGGAATGAAAGGCCTCCTCCACAATATGCTCTACCTCCAGCTTAGTGGCAGCCAGGAGGCAACAGTCAGAGGAGTGGAGTAATGAAGACAGAACAATTAACAAAGATGGCAAGGGGAGCATGCAACCAGGCAGAGAAACATGGAGAGAGGGGAGAGAAACCAGACTATATCAATAAATTAAGGAAAACAGCACTGGAACTAACATAAATGGCTGGACTGTGGAAAAGAACAATCAAGGAATCATTCAGGATATGACAGTTTCTCTTTTGATCATTTTTTGATTGGGTTAGAGCAACATTTCTGAACTATCTTAATTGCGCATTAGAGTCAAAGATATAGTGGTAGGGAAATAAAATAACTGCTTTTTATCTGTTCAGACCATTTCATTCTACTGAATAAAAGAATAAGAACTGCCTGCATAGACACTCCAGTGATGAAAAGTGTCATGGCCACGGGTGAAAATATTAAATAGAGAAAGCTGCTTTACCAAATACTGCAGATCTAAGGCTTTGGTAATTGCCTGTGACTGAGGCTCAAAAGCAGATGATTTGATCCTGCATTGGGTTCGACTGTGTTAATTGAGCTCCATGTCGTACAATGAAGGTCAACATGACCATGCTGTGCTTCTCTGGGCTAAATGCCAGACCTTGGAAATGAGCCTCCCATAGCAGACACATTATTTGTCATTGTGTTCACTTGCAGCCACTCTGAGGCAGAACCATAGGGACAGGGTGCTGTGCCTTGAATGAACTGAAATGTGCAGCTGCTGAATGAGCAACAGCAAAGCTTAGGACAAGGTTATGAGCACCTGCAATTGTGTGGACAATAGGGCTGTCCCCAACTGAAACAAAGCTTGGGTGACCAACATTCGGCCGTTTTTCTGATTGGTCGAAATTTTTAAACTTCATTCCTCTTTATTACCGTCCTTGCAGATTTTGCAGTTGCACTTGTGAAGTTGAAGTTTGACCACACATTTGGCAGATGCTTTGATTTGACCAAACCATAGCACATTCTAATGCGTAGCTTATTTTTTATTTAATAAATCTGCTTAGTCTCTTTAGGATTTAAAATCTCTTTCGCAACAATTTCTTTTTATCTTCTGTAATAACAATCTAGAAGTCTAAAATTCTCATGGACTCTAACAGTCTCAAAAAAAGCCACAAAATGAAAATAATATTTTATAAATAAAAGGGTTGGTTCAGAAACGTTATCTTTATTTACCTTTAGACTATTAATTGTTTACAGTTCAATACGTGATGTTAAGTTGTGATTAAATGAAACCGATGACGTTACAGGCTACACCAACAGCAAACCTTAACAGATGCCATGTTTTCCACATTAATTGAAATAGCAGTGGCAACTAAACCTGTAGAAGTATGCTTCAAATTGAACAATATTAAGTAGATATTATTAATAATAAAATGACTGATCAAAGAAATTACCAATGAAATTAATTGGAGAAAACAAATTCCCACATAATGCCTCAAATCTCATTTTATAAATTGTAGCGCTGAGTGAACATAAAGTGCTCTTGGTCGTAATCAAGGTGACACTATTGTTAACTCCTGGATAAACTGTTTGTGAGTCTTACTGCCCATGGTCGAACTAACGGCAAATTGATTAATTGATTGATTGATTGATTAACTGATTAGTGACTGACGCTGAGTCTCATCACAACACCCCTTCCTAAGCATCACTTAGTAAAAATGTATCCTAGTCGGAGATGAAACTGTCGCTTGCCGTTTTTAAGAGCCGTGACACAATAAACAATTAAATTGCGCTTAAGATACCGTAGGCTACGTATGCCTGGTTAATGTTCCGCGATGTGAAATTTTATATGATGTAATAGTTTTCTGCTAAAAAATTAAACATGGAAAAAATATAATTTTTATTTAGTGAGCTGGCCCTAAATTTCTCGTATGGATTAGGGTTGTCAGACTGGTTTTAGTGACATGAGCATGAGTTAAAATTAGCTCTTTTTCTTTATTCTGTGATAACAACAGGCTTCAGCTCCAAGTTTGCGTTAAACCTGAAGTTGCAGTGGGACTGCCTGCGATATAATGGGAATGCACTTATAAATACAGTTTCAAATTAAGTAGCCTATAAATAACTTGGTACACATTACTAATAGCTAACATATAAGAACTCACTCGGAACTTCTTGGTAGATTCCGCTACTCTTCATCGAGCCTCGGATGTGTGTCAGAAAGTTGATATGCTGCTCCGCCTGACATTTCTTTTGCCGGAAGACCGATGTACGCAGTTGTCTACAACCCCAATTCCGAAATAGTTGGGACGAAAGTGTAAATTGTGAATAAAATCAAAATGCAATGACTTTCAAATCACACCAGCCAGTATTTTATTCACAATAGAACAGAGATAACATAGCAAATGTTGAAACTGAGAAATTTTACAATTTTATCCACAAAATGAGCTCATTTCAAATTTGATGGCTGCTACAGGTCTCAAAAAAGTTGGGACAGGGGCCTGTTTACCATGGTGTAGCATCCCCTCTTCTTTTTAACCCAGAATGAAGGTGTCAGGGCATTGAGGAGACAAGTTTCTTGAGTTTAGCCATTGGAATTTGATCCCACTCTTGTTTAATACAAGCTTCCAGCTGCTGGAGAGTTTTGGGTCTCCTTTGACGGACTTTTCATTTAATTTTGCACCAAATGTTCTCAATCGGTAAAAGATCAGGTCTACAGGCAGGCCGGTTCAGCACACGGGCTCTTCTACTACGAAGCCACTGTAATAGCTGCAGTATGTGGTTTTGCATTGTCCTGCTGAAATACACAAGGCCTTCCCTGGAATAGATGTCGTCCGGAGGGGAGCATATGTTGCTCTAAAACCTTTATCTACCTTTCAGCAATCATGGTGCTTTTTAAAACATGCAAGTGTCCCACACCATATGCACTAATACATTCCCATACCACCAGAGATGCTGGCTTTTGAACTGAACGCTGATAACAGGAGGGGTGGTCTTCCTCCTCTTTAGCCCGGAGGACACGATGCCCAAGATTTCCAACAAGAATGTCAAATTTGGACTCGTTTGACCACAGGACACTTTGCCTTTTTGCTACAGTTCATTTTAAATGAGCCTTGGCCCACAGAACACGGTGGCACATCTGGATCATGCTCAACAATGGCTTCCTTTTTGCATGATAGAGTTTTAGGTGGCATGTGTGGATGGCACGGCGGACTGTGTTTACAGACAGTGGTTTCTTGAAGTATTCCTGGGCCCATTTAGTAATGTCAGTGACAGAATCATGCCGGTGAGTGATGCAGTGGTGTCTGAGGGCCCGAAGATCACGGGCATCCAGTAAAGGTCTTCGGCCTTGTCCCTTACGCACAGAGATTTTTCCAGTTTCTCTGAATCTTTTGATGATGTTGTGCACTGTCGATGATGAGACCTTCAAAGCCTTTGCAATTTGACGTTGAGGAACATTGTTTTTAAAGTATTCCACAATTTTTTTTACCCAAGCCTTCACAGGTTGGAGAGCCTCTGGCCATCTTTACTTCTGAGAGACTCAGCCTCTCTAAGACATCCCTTTTATAGCCAATCATGTTACACACCTGATGCCAGTTAACTTATTTACTTGCTAAATGTTTTTTCAGCTGATTCTTTTATATATTAATTGGTTTTTCAGCCCTTTTTTGCCTGTGTCCCAACTTTTTTGAGACCTGTTACAGCCAGAAAATTTGAAATAAGCTCATTTTTTGGATAAAAATGTAAAATGTCTCAGTTTCAACATTTGAAATGTTATCTATGTTCTATTGCAAATAACATATTTGATAACAACTCAGTCTGAAAGGTTCTCCAATAAAGCACATAAAACATGCGCGGAAAGAATACAAAGTGGGCTGGCTGATTTACCGTTTTCATGTGGTAGGTCATGTTGGTTGTTGAACTGAAGAAAGTGAAACGTTGCTTGCAAAGTCATGCCAATTTTTTGATAATCAGAGACTGAAATAAAATGCTGCCATGCTCCACATTTTTTCTTTAACATTATGCTCTAAGGTAATATCGAACTGAGCAATTAAAATATCCCTACATCACTTATCTTAACTGCAGCGTAGGGCAAAATATTATGCTACAATTGGAATGCACATTCGCGTGCCTAGAAGAAGGATATGGCATGAAAGGGGGTGTTACACATGCTAGTTTTACATATATAAACACAATTAATATAAATTATTGCTTGCATTAATTTTGCGGAATTATTCACAACATGAATATCTCTGTAATTGCCCAATATAATTTATTTAAAGAGAACATAGTCCTACTTAAGAGGAAAGGACTGTCACTGCTATATACCGCAGCATCCTGATTGCTTGAACAAAAACATCTTGGTTGACCAACAGCCCATCAACCAAACAATCAACCAGCCGACTAAATGGGGTCAGCCCTTGTGGACGACAGCCATGTGAACTTTAACAAGGAAAGCAAAACTGTTTCACTGTATCAGAATACTACTGTGTGTTTCCTACAATATTGCATTAGGCAAATATTGGAATATTGTTGTTTTGAATTTTGTGTTTTGAATCTTTGTGGCAGCCTGTGGACAATGAATCAAGTGTTTGACTTGCCCTTGGAAGGCTGGTGAATCAGGCTCTAGTGAACTCACACTCACAATAAAGATCAGTGCAGCTGGCAGGCCCTTGAGCAAGACATTGCTCTCGAGAGTGATTAGACCTGCCTAGTCCAATCAATTGGGAGTCATTTTGAATAAAAGCATCAGCTAAACGACTGTAATGTAATGTCTTTGCGTCATTAAAGGGAGGACAACAAATGAACTATTGCTGATGAACCAAAATTTCCCAAATTGATTTCCGGTTTTCCAAGGGGATGCTGAAGTTTAGCTCTGCCTGCTATCCTGCCACTCTAGTCAGTCTCAGTCTGACACCTCTGGTTCTCTTGACCATCCTTTAGCTGATGTATACACATTGACCGCTCTCTTAGTTTCCATGACAACAACTTAACACTTTGCTCTAAGAAATGGCTCTTTAGCACACTGCTGTCTTGTTGGACTCAGCTGCACCATTTCAGTAGTAAGAATAACAGCGCTGCACCACAAGGCAAGTTTCATGATATTTCACATCAGCTTGATGAATGTCACAGTCTGTTTGATGTCACGTTCCCCCCCAATTAAACCCTTGCTTGGCTCCTTGGGTTCCTGGCTAATTATTATTATCATTTATTGGTAATTTTCTGTGTGCAGATGACCCAGTATTAGCAGGGTACTTCGGCAGCCCTTAGTGCTGTAAAAAATGCTTATAACAAAGATTTCACATCCAGCTTGCATGCATATGCTCCATACATGTGGTAATTTACTGTTGCTACTAGCAATTGCTGCTCAGTGGAACACCCCTTTCAAAACTGGGAGCTGATTGGACAGAAATTCTATGAATTCTGTCTGTTTCATTAGAGACCTTCCCCGCTAAGAGTCCAGCTGGGCCAGAGACTGGCCTCAGCTGTGTATATGTCACTGCATATCTGACAGATTACATTATAGCTAATGAATGTGAGCAGATATTTACCTCCATGTGTGGGTGAGAGAGGGGAGAGTGAGAAAAAATATGCTGTATGTGGCAGTGTGCTATAGCCTGAGGGACACAGTGAGATTACACAAAGCCGCATCACAGTTAGATTCCCTTTCAATAATTTATCTGATTATTACCGTCTATACGATAATGTGTGCAACTGCTTGTGCGCGCCTGTGTGTGTGTGTGTGTGTGTGTGTGTGTGGGTGTATGCGAATGTGTGCATGTGTATTCTATTGTGCTTGTGGTTGTGCGCAAGCTGAAATTGAGGAGGACGGTTGTAACAGCTTGAGTCATTTGGAATGATATTGGGTAACTTAACATGCATTGTATCTGACTTGCAGAAACATTTCAATTAAATTACATTAACACTTTTAAAAGACTATTTTGAACAATATCAAATATATTTTCTTCTTTTCTTTGTCATCTTCTTCTTCTTCATATAGTTCCAATGTTGTGTTATAGGGAGGATTAAAATCTGTAGGAGCATGCAGTATGTTATGTGAGCATGGAAGACAAACTATTTGAGTGTTGCCAGAGCATGAAGAGAGAGTGTGTAAAAGACAGTGTGTTACTGAGGGAATAGCAGGTGGACAGAGCAAGACTAAGCTAGGCCCTATAACTGCTGCTCTGTTTGTTTGTTTTTTAGTTTTTGCTGCTGATCTTCTCTTGCCTGAGAAAAGCAGCCTGGGACTATGGACGCCTTGCCTTACTCATGGACAATGACAGGTAAAGTTCCCTACTTGAATCTATGGGAGAAGCATCCTGTTTTATAGCTATGGTCTGCCTTATTACCATTCAAAGTGTACAATCACATATAATAGGTTATTAGAATGTTCTCGACTGAACACTGCAAAGGTCTGGAACACTGGCTTAGAATAATAATTTAAAAAAAAACAACAACAACAACAAAAAAGTCTAAACACCCGCTTCTTGAATGGGTTAGTCGTGCAGACATGTGTCAAAATGATAGCTTTTATTTGATTGTTTATAAGATTGTTTACGGTCTCATGTCTACCCATTCTTCAGAATACTCCAGAATCTCTGTCATGTTTAACAATAGTCCCCCCTTCTGGATAAGACTGGAATTGCCGACGCCGGATTTTAGCGTACGTGTACAGCATTCGTTTATCGAATTTTTTTTTTTTCCTTTTCCCCCTAGCTCTGTAGCTCTGTTACGTGAGATTGTCTGACTGGTTGTTTGTTTGGAGTTTCATCACATTTCTCAGTCCAAATGAGCAACGAGCTATCTGGCTTTTGATCTAATTTTGTTTATTTCATCCTTTCTCTTCACCAGCTTATAGAGCGTCGTCAGCTGAATTCCTACGAGAGACGAGTCTTGTTACTAGTCTGTTGCCGTTAAATTCTTTGATGGAGGGTTCTAAGACTCATATTGGTGAAGCTGATCAATAATTCAGCCGATTGCATCTCACAGTACCATACTGCAAAGGGAGCGTCCTTTCATGTGCTTACAGGACTTACCAACAGAAGGCGTCTCATCAACCTTTTCTTAAAGACTATTTATATTAATAAAAAGAAATTCCTCAGTTCAGTTGTTCTCCGCATGAAGCTCCTTACTTGGTGACACCGCATGAGCTATGCTGTGGGAATCCAAAAGGGGCTTCAGTGGCAGTATAAAAAAGCCATAAAAATCATAGCCGTGAGTCAGCCTCGCAGAGAGGGGATAGCAATTGAGAGGCGGCGCAAAGACGCTCAGAAATTAGTCACTAAGAATAGCTTACATCGTAAATCTGTATTTGGGGCTGCTCATACTTAAGCACTGCACCAGAGTCTAGATGACGAGGCTGAACTTGGCTCCTTATTTGCCAGCTCCTTATTCGCATTTCTCGCTCCACCTTAAATGACTGCTGCGTTGTTTTTGCTTATTTGCATGTTATTTTTTTCCCCCAATTTGCACGGCTCGGTATCGTGATCCTCAGTACGTCTTAAAAAAAACTGACACTGTCGTATCCCAGACATATACATATATACATATATCCAGAGCATCAAAATCCAGAATAATGAGAAAATTTACTGTGGTATTTTTAAATTATGACCCTCTGAAATGGTATGAGTGACAATGAGATTACTTTTTAGCCTGATAGCACAATGTGTGTATTTTTTTTAGCTCCATCTCCATATCTTCGAAAAGTCTCCAGAATCTGATGCTGCATCAGAGTCAATCAAAATCTAGAGTAATGAGAAATTATGAGATGTCATGCTTTTTTTCTATGTGCAAATTTGGTTTTGTCGTCACGCGTGAGGTCACAGGCTAAGAAATACCACCGTTTCTTCAAGGACTTTTAAAAAAGATCTTGACTATGGGAGGTCTTGACAGTTAGGCATCAGCAGTGTGCCTGTGGAAGCTACACAGGAAGGGCACTGCTTTTTTAGTTCGCCGGGACGAATGTCCTCGGAGAGCTATTGCCATACCCTCTGTGTCGGCGTCGGCGGCCGTGGACAGCAAGGTTAAAGTTTTCCGGCGAGCTGTGTTGTCTTCTGACAACTCTTGTTCAATGTTAATACTCAGCACACCTCTCCTTTTAGCCAGCTGAGCAATGAAGCAGTCGCTGTTGTCATGTGTTTTGACACGAAATGCTTTCACATTTGCATTCTCTGCAGCTTGTCGGGAAAGGATTTGGCAGTATGTATGAAAACATATTTTGTTTGTACAAAATATGGGTAAAATAGTTTTGAATCGTTTAATCAACATGAGTGCTATGAATTGCTTGTATACTCCTAGCATTTGCAGGAAAAAGGTAATTTTTTTACCTCCACATTCAAAAGCCTTACCAGTATAGCGATATGAGCTTCAGTGGCTATGGCCCCATTGCTTAATTTTAATGGGTGGCCTTTCCCTTTTGCACAAGCACACTGCACACGGACTGAGCAATGGAATTATCATACAGTGTCATTTAGTCATCCTCTATTGCAATTGAAAGCAGTGTCAAAGAGACCTCAGCTAAAAATGGAGAAGATCATTATCTCCATGAAGTTTTGTGCGTTCACAGTGTGCATTCAGTCAGTGCATGAATGCTCCTCTGCTTTGGGCATAAGGAGCCTCACAGTGTAAACTGGTGGCTTGGATAAGTGATGGGGCCTCCTGTTGTGGTCAGAAGTCTATACATTCCCTACTCATTTAGGCAGGGTTGGGACTGCCCTGTAGGCAAAACAAATCCTAAATGTAGGTTTCCAACAGTGGGGAAAACCACACAATTATTTTGGAATTCCGTGGTTGGCCTACCTACCTATCTGGGTTACTTTGGAAAGTGGGGCAGTGTCACTCAAGAACTTTGTCATCAGCCACACAGCCCAACTGCATACTTGTACAGAGGTACCCGGCTGAATTAAAGGTGATGGCATTTCATGGGTTAAGTGTTGTATTGGGTCATTCCAACCTTAGAGTCAGGTTATGATGACGATGATGATTATTATTCATATTATTATTATTCATATAATAATAATCTTCCTCCTCTTCTTCTTCTTCTTCTTCTTCTTATTGTCCCCCGCCGCTGCGGTAGCGAGCGGAGCGGGGCACATAGTATTCAGCTCCGTCCGTCATGTCCCATTTGTTGTGAACGCGATATCTCAATAACGGTTTGACCGATTTCATTTATTTGGCTTCAATGTGTAGTAGTGTGATACGCTGACCCCAGTCGATTTCCGTGACCTGGCGGGGGACATGGCTACGTTTTTATTGGCAACACTTGCTATTTTTATTATTATTAAGGTTGTTTTTCCTCATGAGGATTACATTTTGGCTCGTAATTTAACCTAAAGACACCTGAGCAGACCGTTGCATTGTGGGACCAAGCGAATGAAACTGTGGTGTTACCTGGTGGTGTTGAATCTAGTTAAGATGGAGGAGAATAATGTATAATTTTGTTGTAGTCATGAATCAGAATTATAGTCCAAAATATTTAATAATCCTTGATGAATATTCATTAATAATGATAATTCTGCATTGTGCACATTTTACTGTAGTTCTTCGCATTCAAAAATAGAACAGAAAGTGTATTGTAGTTTTACCTTTTCTTTTGTTGGCACCATTTCATTTGACTCTGAGCATATCAGGCAAGATCAAGAGTCTGACTCACACCAATTACTTTCACCAATTCTCCCTTACCCTCTATAACTCCCTAAACTTACCCCCCTCGTAGTCTCACATCGCTGTTCTACGGAGAGCCAAGTGAGAAGGAGAAGTCCCCATCTGAGTCCAGCCCATCAGATACGGACGTGAGCAAGGACATGGTGAGCCATAGCCAGACCTCTGTGGCTGAACACTTGTAGCTACTCTGCCAGTCAAAAGTTTTAGTCAAGCAGCCAGAGATGGGAACAAGGAAGTGTAAGCAAATTCCTATGGTTTTGTAAAAAATAAAGCAAACCTAAATCATACGTTCATCAAAGTTGCCACCTTCAGCTGTAACAACTGCTGAACAAACTCATGGATTTTTTCTACAAGCACAGTTAGGTTTGGTTGTGAAGGTTTACACCAAATGCCACTGTGGAGTTACCCATAGATACACTACCGGTCAAAAGTTTTAGAACACCCCAATTTTTCCAGTTTTTTATTGAAAATTATGCAGTTCCAGTCCACGAATAGCTGGAAATGGTACAAAGGTAAGTGATGAACTTTCAGAAGTTTTAAACAAAAGGTAAGGTTACCCAGGTTTTCTGTACGCCGTCGAGTAGGTGGAAGGATGGTTCATCAGTGTGTGACATCAACTATCAAACATGGAGGAGGAAGCGTAATGGTCTGGGGCTGTTTTGCTGGATCAAGGGTCAGTGACTTACTGAGTGAAAGGCACCCTGAGCCAAAACGGCCACCAAAGCATTCTGCAGCGCCATGCAGTACCCTCTGGTATGCGCCTAGTTGGTCAGGGGTTCATCCTACAGCGAGATAGTGACCCAAAACATAAGTCTAAGCTCTGCCAGAACTACCTTCAGGAAAAAAGAACAAGATGGTAAGCTTGAAAACATGGAGTGGCCAGCACAGTCTCCAGACTTAAACCCCATAAGATGGTTTGGGATGAACTGGACAGAGGAGTGAAAGCAAAACAACCTACAAGTGCCACACATTTATGGGAACTTCTGCAACAGAGTTTGCAAGAACTTTATAAAGAATATTTGATTTCCGTTGTAGAAAGAATGCCACGAGTGTGTTCAGCCGTTATAACTGCCAAAGATGGATACTTTGAGTCAAAAGTTTAAAATGCATTTTGGTTCATAAATCGATTCCATGATTTCTTTTTTAACTTCGATTGTTAATTTGTTCTATCATGTCTATGCTTTCATTCCAGAGTACATTGAGACATTAAACAGCATAATTTTTGATGAAAAAACTGGAAAAATTGGGGTGTCCTAAAACTTTTGACCGGTAGTGTATGTGGCACTCACGAGTGGATGTTTCTTGATTTTTTTGTTTAGTGAGTCCAAAGCAAGTTTGATTTCTTTTCCTTTACTGGAAAAAAGAGATTTTTTGTTTACCTGTTTATTTTGCGAGATTCAGCATTTTACTGCTGTAGTTTGGCAACTATCCGATGAAAAAACATATTGTTCTTGAATTCTCTCTATGACATCTTACCTTATACCATTTAAGGTCATTTGTGCCAGTTAAAATTCTTTTTTTTTCACTGCAAGAGCATGAGCTAAAACACAGGCAAGGTGTACGAGACATTTTGGCCAGTTGTAGTTGGACCACAGAACTATGGCCTGACAGCTTGACTATCCCTACGGTCCTCATGTTTGTGTTCACTGTGAAGCAGGTAGTCAAATATCCTGTGTTAATTTACGTCCAACAGAACAGCACATGCGAGTCCATGTGCATTTTTTTAGAGTTCATTTGACACTGAACATTTCATTGTGCCAGGTTTGTGTCTGGATTGAACACAGGTCTTGACATCGTCACACTGCAAAGTTACACAGGTTAGACATACTGTATAAAAACTTCTCCACCATGTTAAGCAGCAGCTTTAATATCAGGCAAATGGCTTAGGCAGACGCTGGCCCATTACATTGCCTTGAATCTACAGCCTGCAATAACCCATAGGCTTAACAGTTTATGTGTCCTCCTCTTTAGGGCTTCTGCTCCTGGCTGACATCGCTCTATCATATGAAGTGAGTGCAGGGAGTTGTTCCCCACCTTCTTTCCTACTGTCCCACCCATAATGCTGATGTCATCACTAAATGTAAGCCTCATGTTAGACCTCACTGAGCAGTAAAAACAAATGAAGTTGTATTCTTGTGATCATCTGCGCTGTGGTTTTCCATGGTTGCTTATACCCGTGACAGGCAGGACTTACACTCAGCCAACGGCAGCCTTAAGCACTGTAATAGGGCCGTATCTACAACGTCCTCAGTTCCCACAGTACCATTTTGGGGTTTCATGGTTCTGTGCCCTGTTTTTAGTCCTGGTGTTAGTGGCTGCCGAGCTGGTGGGAAACTGCAAACCCACCCTGAAAGTCCACTATGTGTGGCCCGTGTGTAGAGCTACTACAGCATGAAATTTCTGTCCTGCTCGGCTCTGGTGTCTCTCTCTCTCTCTCTCTCTCTCTCTCTCTCTCTCTCTCTCTCACTCTCTCTGGCTCTCTCTCTATCTCTCCCTCCATCTCTCCCACTCTCTGTCTCTCACGGTCGTTCCGCACTTGGCAGCCAAGGCAGGTTTGCAGGGCATGTCCAGTGCTGGACTGCAGTACTCCATGTTTTCGTGTTCCCAGGGACGAGGAGATCCGGAGCAAGTGCGGCATCGACGCCACCACTTATCTGTCTTTCCAGCGCCACATCATCCTGCTCATGATGGTGGTCTGCCTCCTGTCCGTCGCCATCATCCTACCCATCAACTTCTCTGGAAACCTCCTGGGTACTGTAGGCTCTTTCTGCAATCCTAGGGCAGTGGTCAAGATGGGATGTACTGTACGTCCGGAAACTTGAACCCCAGCTTCCAGAGCTTTGTGGATCAAAATACGATGATATATAGATCAACACATTTTACATTAAACAACCACATTCCACTCTGCATGATGGAGCATTTGTCGCATGGTCAAATTATGTTGCCTGTCTCCACGTAATGGTTGAGTATTTGGGGAGATTCTCAGGTTCATTTAAACATTTAAAAAAACAACATTTAAAACGTATGTACTAAAAATAACACGAGGACATAAGCAATCGAAGCATCTCCAACTTTTCTGCAAGGAAGAATAGGATGAAATTCCTGCATCTTGATGCGAAAATGTAAGAGCCTCTTTCACGAGCGCGTGGTGCTGTGGGAAATGCAAATGGCGTCTCTGCCAATATTATTTGGGTAGTGTGTCATTTGGAAGATCACATTAAAGATGGAAAACATCTGACATTTATGTTGTCATTATTTCTGGCTTTAAACAAAAACCTGACATTTTAGTTAGTGTGTGTTGATGTTACATATCCACATTATGAAAATAGTCATCCCTCATTTTATTATAAATTATTTTTTGTTAGTTCTGTTTTTTTAAAATGCCTAAGACCTTTGAATGACTGTAACTATGCAGCATATAATTATGAAAATTCGCACAGACCCTTGAAGAGCATGATTATGTGGTAATGGAGCAGAAGACGCTCCATCTGCAAAAAAAATTGATGTTTTCTGGATGGTACAAAAGGCCCTCATTCTGTTTTGATCCCTGATTGACTGTGAGGCCCTCATTCTGTTTTGGTCTCTCATTGACTGTAACATATTCTCCCACTGTTAGTGAATTCAGTAGTTTCCAACAGGAGCTGCCTCACTTCATCCAAATAAGCTGCAGTTCCTGGGCTTATTTTTCTCTACCAAATTGACCTAATTCAATTTAAATTCAATTCACTCATGCTTTATTGGCATATATGAAATATATACGTAATACATGCAATATGTAAATAAGCAAGTCCTTACATTATTTATTCTTTGATTTATTGTTGAATAACAAAGAGCATTTTGATTTTTCTCCGCAGGAGACAGCCCTCAAAATTTTGGGAGGACTACAGTCGCTAATGTCCCAGCGCAGTATGTCACCATAACTGTTTCCTCTTTCACTCTACTGCAAAGCTCTCCCCTCACAAGTGTTTTTATCTTGTCATGAGGTAGAATCTTATTTTCTCTAAAGTAGAATATATTAGCTTTTTAAGTCACTGTGCTTGATAATTAAATGTTTATCAGCATTTTTTGGGTCAGTATCCAATGGTGTTGAAGAATATTTTTGACTACATGTCCAAAACTTATAAACGTACCATTGGCGTTTTGGCACATGTGTATGTACTGCCCCTCACAGCAAGAAGGTCATGGGTTCGAATTTGGCTGGGGACTTTTCTAACTGGAGTTTGCATGTTCTCCCCATGTTCACATGGGTTTCCTCTGGGTTCTCTGGTTTCCTCCCACAGTCCAAAGACATGCATGTCAGGCTAATTGGAGACTCTAAATTACCTCTAGGTGTGAGTGTGCAAGTTAATGGTTTGTGAGCCCTGTGACGGATCTGCAAGCTGTCCAAGGTGTGTCCTGCCTTTCACCCATAGTCTGCTGGGATAGGCTCCAGCTCCCCTGTGACCCTAGTAAGGGAGAAGCGATATGGAAAATGGATGGATGGATTCCTTCTGTTTTGGCCTGAAATGCTGATATTTGCTTTATTCGTCAAAACGGAAGCCTGCATTGATGATCTATTTGAAAAATACAACAAAATTTATAATGATTTAAATGTATTAAGAAACATTAATGACCATTATGAACTATTTTCAAGTGGATGTACGACGTGCTCAAATGGTCACACAACTGGCGTGAACATTCTAACGTACATCACATCAGGCCATTATGATTTTATTGGGTAGAATCGCCTGCCCAATGCAAATTTTCGAGGAGTAGAGTGCACAGTACAGGAATACAGAACTATTTTGCTAGGACAAAAGCTTTCGCATGCAACGCATGCAATGTAGTAACTATGACAGAAAGTGTACAACTGTATGCAAGTCCAGCTCTGATGGCCTCAAGGGCCAGATTCACGAACACAGATTAAGCTTAATCCTTGACTAAATTCAATTTTCAATGGAGATTCCCCAAACAAAACTCTGTTAAGTCCAGGACCAAGCTTAATGTCCGTGAATCCGGCCCTAAATCTCAGATATTACCTATTTTGCGAATCTATCCAGAATGTTTGTTTCCTCATTGACCGCTTGCAGATTATGAGCAACGTTGCCTTTTTTTTGCTGCCATTTTGTGCAGGGACAGTTTTCTGTGGCTGCACAGTGTATTAGCTCTGCTCTACTTCATCATCACAGCTCTGTGTATGGCCCACCATTCCTCCCGTCTGCAGTACAGGGAGGATGAGAAGGTTGGTGCCATTTGATATTCATATACAAATACATGCACTCATGCACACTCATACACGAACACACATGCATACATGTGCAGAGTCGCACATACAGCATATAAACATGGTGTGCGCACACAGATGATGAGAGTGCACATACAGTATTTGAACATTTGCGTCCACAGGCTCTCGTACAGGTCTTTTGAATTCTATAATCTTCACTTTTTCATCAATTTCTGAAAGAGATTGAGGATCGTTGCTTGGGGCACCATGTCCTTTGTTTGATGTTGTAAATATGTCCAAAAAAGGTGCAAAAATGTCTCTCTGGGTTGGCACCATCTCGTTGCATAGCAGTGACTGCTGTTCAGCTGAACTTCGAGGTGGATGGAAAAATCGCTTTTGATTAATAAGTAGTCTTGACCTATTTTCAATCGTTTTCTTTGATTAAAAAGTTTTTTCATGAATAGAATAATCAATCGGCTTTTAAACACACAGCTTCCAACTTAATGCAATGCTGCAGCAAGTAAATAGTCAATTTAATTCAGAAAAATATTTCATTCACTTGACAAAGAAGGTAAACTACTCTGACAACTTTTTCATTTGCGTGTAACACATCCTGCCACAAAGCAGGTTATCAAATTTTGTGATTTTTTTAAATTACAGCAAAGAAAAAGAAGATTTGCAACAAGTATCTACAACTGAATAATGTTGATTGAAATGGAATTTTGAATTTTGGATGAGTGAAGCGTTCTATTTCTTCTCTTATCTTAATGAGGAAAATTGGCCACACCTGATAATGGTCTATGTTTTCCAAGTTCCCGTAATGTTAACTTAAACAAATGATTGCAATCCAGTCAAGGATAATCATTTGTTTAAAGGTAAGTTCTCTTGCTCCCCAAATTTAAACTAACCAGCCGCCAGTAGTGCATAGTATTTTACCCCTAGCTCAATACATTTATACCATTTTTTCTGGTAATTTTACTTGAGTAGTATAATTACTTAGTATTACACTGTCATGGTACATTTGGGAAATGTGGTCCATAGAGAGTAAAACTTCTCCACCGCTATGCCTTCTTACCGTGAGGGCCAAATGATGTCAACTTGAAACAAAGGGAAGTACATATGCTTGAATAATACCAATCATTGATGTATCTAAAAAAATTGTTCTCCTCGATAATAAAACATCCAAGAGTATATGTGTGTCAGTGGTGGAAATTGCAAAGCCGCAAACATCTAAATTCAGTTCAGAGTAACCCACAAGATATTCTTACTTTGATACTGCTAAATATCATATAATCCATAATCTATTGTGTGTGACCAGGAAGAAATGCAAACAGAATGTCTCCATCTGTTTAAGAGGTTATGTAATCGCCCTTGCAAAAATAAACATACATTGTGATGCTAAGAGCAATTTGGATCATTTTCAGAGGTCTTAAATATAGGTGTTTTGGCAAAGGAAGCCTTCAGAGACAGAAGTCCTGCCATGTGTTTTTGTAAGGGAATTCTCAATGTCACAATCATCCCTGGGCTCAACTGCTTTCCCTCTTGGCTGTGAACCAGGTGGCCAGGACACTGATGGTAACTGACATCCCAAGGGAAATCTCTGACCCAGGACTCATCACTAAGCACTTCCAGTGAGTTAACATTCTTTTACATTTAAAATCAGTCTTAACATGCTCAGAAGTATGGCTTACTTAATGTATAAATGCATACACGAAATGGGACGCCACTTTGCTGGAGGTTCAGACTTGCCATGACAACCTCACAATTTTAACAACACCTACAATTTACTCTAATATCACACAAATACGATGTTCTCATTTTAATAATGATTCATTAAACATCACTCGTAAAAAATGTAAAAAAAAAATGTAGTTTGTGTAAAAATGAAAAAATGTAGCTTCGGAATACTGACGCGGATTTTGTAAAGCATTGCAAAATATTTATTCTTTCAAAGTGTTCATTGATGTGTCCATAGGTACGTTATAAGCCTATAGTAAATCTTTACAAAGGTAGAGGAGCATTTTAACAGCCTGTTATTAGTTTTTACTCATTTGAAAATAGTTTCTGATATTGGCAGCATGTACAAAATTCTATTATAAGAAAGTACAGAATCCTCATTAGGGCTCTACATTACGTTTCAGCTGTTAAGTGCTTTTTCAGGAATGGGTGGCACAGCGGTAATTTGAGAAGTCCTATAGCCATTTAAAAGAAAAGCAAAGGGTGAAATGCTGTTTTCTTGATTTAGGTCTGTTGCTTTGGCTTTTAGGTCATTTCAACTTCTCGTTTTCATGGAATAGTGCAATATTTTGTTCACTGCCATGATTTGTGTGATAGAGCTGTAAAACATGCCAAGTTTTTGGAATGATGTTTCAGACATGAAATTTGAAAAGTCTGATATTTTATTTCAGTCAACTATAGAGTCTGATATGCCTGGATAGACGAGGATTTATAGCTGTGACCATGATGTCATTGAGGGTGTCAATGCCCACTTACACAGAAGCGTTCTCTGGCCAAACACTGCTGAAGCCACTATTACTATGAAATGTCGGAAAGTTCCTGAGCATATTTTTTCTGCTTTTAATTGCCTCTATGCCTTTGCTGTTTATATAACCCAGTGCCCTACATTTGACAGGTAGTACATATCTGCATTAGCAATATTTTTGTTATATGCCTGAGGAAAGATGCTGTACGGTTGAATAACTGGATCATATGTTGGAGCACCATAACGCAGAAGGAACAGGGATTAGACACTGCTGACATTTTGCTTTCAGTCTTAAATGGTGTTTTAAATTTTGTGAGCTGAAAGCTGGCCTATCTCTTCTCTCCTCTTCTCCAGTGAGGCCTACCCCAGCTGTACTGTCACTGACATTCGCTTCTGCTTTGACGTACGGAAGCTCATGAAGTTGGACGCAGAGCGGTGAGGGACTATTCCTTGCTTTAATGACAATCCCATCTTAAATCAGTCTGCGCTGGTGTTGATGTTTTAACCTGTGTTTTCAATACTTTTTACCGGTCAACCCGCTGAACCTTCTGTATTTATTATACCAGCTTTGGCCAGGTTTGACAAGCTAGAGTCCAGCCCTGACCGGCTAGAGATCAGCTATGACCGCCTGGAAGAGTTTACTTTAAAACCTGCTGAACCGGCGTAGAATTCTGGTGTTGGTTAAAATTTTTCGCAAAGACGCCAACCAGGCTGCCCTTACTTCAACAGGACGCTGCCATTATTCTCCCCATTATAATTTTCATTGATATACTGGCACTGAGAAGTCTCTGCCTGACATTTTTTTGTGGTATAAGCATGGCACTGCAAGAGTTTGGCATTGTACAAGATTTTCATTTACAGACAACTGCCCACCATCAGTGTGTTGAAGGGCTGTACTTTTTGAGGTAGTCTTGCTCAATAAGCCTAGCCTGGTAATACCAGACTCTGCTACTTCGCTTTGCTTCGTACACAGAGTCTGGGCAGTCGTGATTGACAAGTGTTTACTTCCTGGTGTGTGGGCGCTTGTCTGAAGTTTAAAATCATTGGTGTACCCATAAACGAATCACTAACGTTTCGCGATGACATATGTTATGCGCCTGCTCAGCTGCCTAGTACTTCCGTTGTAAACAAAGTCCTTCATACCAGGAATGCAGCAGCTTGCCGTTTGCCCCCCCCCATTTTCTTGGCCATTAACGGCAAAAGCTGATAAATCGAAGTTTTCCCGAAACCTGTAGGGAGTAGGGCTATAATGTCATTTCCATTCAAAAAACTAACCAAACATTCATCTTGTTGTGGCTATAAGTCGCTGATACCCGGGATTTTCTCCACGACAGAGCGCATGGCCTCCCATGTATCTATGTCCGTCGCCATTGTTGATTTTGGAGACTACAGTTTCAAACTCGGTGCAGCGGCTACGTCATGGCTCTCGGCCACGCCTTCCGTTCGTTGGTTGGTCAAGGGCAGCCGGGGTCTTCGCTGCTGAGCTGAGCTCGGCAGAGCTCTTTGTTATCAGTCGAAGTGGTGAAGCGAAATGGAATTGAGCGGAAGTACGTAGGCTGGCGGAGTCAGGCTAGAATAAGCCCATGATTTATGGGAAATGTCTCTGATATACTACTGTTTGTGTTGCTTCATTACGTATTAGTTATAGTACGTTGCTCACCATTGCATTATCTCTCATATAATTTGAGGGAAATGCAAGATTTGCAGATTTGAAATTTTCTTGTAAATGCGCTTCTTATTTAATTTAAATTGTCCCAAGCATTTTTTTGTTTTGTTTTTGTGGCACCTCTGCATTGACAAAATCCAGAATTCTTGGAATTTAGCGAGTTTTATTTTCTCTGAACATCTGTAATGACTGTATGTCAATGGAGTGGCGTGGTTAAATAGGTTTGAGCGGCACAGCGTGGATCTGTCTCCTGAATCATAACACAGAGCTGTACCTGCCCCCCTGCAGGCGTAAGGCCATGAAGGGCAGGCTCTACTTTACTGGTAAGGCCCAGAAGGAGGGCAGGATTATGATCAAGACTCACCCCTGTGCCCAGATCTTCTGCTGCGACTTATGCGGCTTTGAGAAGGTTTGTTTGGCAATGCACGTTTTTCAGTCCGTGTCTCTGTCATTATACATCATATGTTACCTTCATAATCTTGGATTATTTGCACAGGATATATCAACCTAGGCCAATGTCACTGGTCTGTTTGATGGTTTCCTCCAACTTGAATATCGAACTCTGAGTAATTCTAGTGTAATTGTAGGATATGTCCACTTGGTGGCACTATGAGCCAAATCTAAATTGAGACAAAAATTTTTCCAAATTAAATGAATCAATGTTATCAATAGGATGCAAGGATTTATCACAAGATATTGTTAAAATATTGAAAGTTTGACCACTGCTATTTTACTACAGGTAATACGCAGATAGAAATTTCTCCTACCAAAATTTCTGAGTTTACACCAAGTGGTTCATCTGAGGATCTCTCTTCCCCTCCTCTTTCAACCCCCAGGTGGACGCAGAGCAATACTACAGTGAGCTGGAGGAGAAGCTGACGGATGAGTTTAACGCTGAGAAAAATCGAATTTCACTCAAGCGTTTGGACGTGGCCTTCATCACTTTCCGAGATGAGAGGATGACTGCAGTGTGAGTGACTTCCTCTGTGTCGCACAAATCCAGCGAAGCATGCATTTCATTCGCTGAATGCAAAGTGAAGACAGCTGCAGTGAAGGTGTGGCACAACTTCATCAGAGAAGAACCCCAGCGTTCGGAGATGTCTGTGGCTTCCAGGCATCAGGCAGCCATTGACAGCATAGAATTTGTAACCAAGTATTCAAAATAATAATTTGATTTATGATTATGCCAATTTATCAAATTACATTTGATCCCCTAAAATAAAAGGGTTGCAACTCCTACACTGTTCATTCAATGTAAATGAACAAAGCCTGGGGGTCTATCCATAAAGCTCATCTTAATCAATTCATTTCTGATCCATTGTGTCAGCATACAGAGCCAAAATGATGGAAATTGTGCCTCCGTGTAAATAATTATGGATCTGACTGTGAATCTTCATAAAGGTTTCTGTCCTCTGGTGATGTCATAGGCTATATTATAGCTAAGGTTTATTTTTTCAGACTTAAATACTGCTAATGTACACATCGGCTGTGTTAAATTACTCAGGAAGCTTGCCCAGGATAACCCAAATGGCATCTGTTTTCGGTCATGGCGAATTCGGAACTGCTCGTAAAAACCAACAGGGTCTGCAGCCCTCCAGTGCTTGGAAAGAACATCCGAGGTTGTGAGGCACTAAGCATGATGTGTTACACTGCCCTGGCCACACAAATAAATTGCCTTCTGTTAAAAGCCGCAACCTTTATTTAACAAAGGGTGCCGCCTTGTGTACTATGTCTAAACCGTGAGTCAGAGATTCCCTGTGTTGAGTGCATGTGCTTATATGCATCATGTATAGATAAATGCAGAGTCTCACTGTCTCTCTCTCTCTCTCTCCTTTCTCACTCTATCTTCCTGCAGTATTGTCAAAGACTATAGCCGTGCCCGCTGCCGTCGAAGACCCCAGCAGTCCAGCATCACCACCGTGGTCCGGTCCCACAAATGGGGTGTGAATTATGCCCCAGCCCCCAATGACATCATCTGGTGAGAAATGGAGAGAGGATGTCCGTGTGTGGCACATTGCTTGTTACCATCAAAGCCAACCTCAAAAAAATAACATAATTCAAGTAATACAACACTGCATCAGGAAAACATCTGTAATAAGCACAGTATTGTTCGCATAATTTTCACTCATTGAATATAAGCAATGGTTTTCTTTCAGTGTCTGTGGAATTCAATCTCTATTCTGCCTGTACAAAAAAAAAAGTCCTCATTTGGATTTAATTAAGCTAATATTTAAGAGCCGATGACTGAATCATTATTGCAGTGATTAACATGTTTCAGCTGGCAACAATGCTTTTAACCCTGACTGATGCAGTGCATAGCTTCTCTGTTCCTAATCAACCATGTCGGAAAATGAATCCCATGGTCTTGGAAAAGATGCAATTGTTTTTCATGGGGGTGGGGGGCGAGGTTAAATTATTGGCTTGCATCAAGCAAAGACAGTGACATTGTGAAAACATAGAAGGATAGTTGCCAACTTTGTCAAAGAAATGGGTCGGAAAAAAGTCTTGCCTTAAAAAGTCAACAGTAGAAGTCATGGCTACATTATAATGGTGAAGGTAATAGCATTTGCACATGCACAATAAAAAAGAGTTTGCAAGATTGGAATTAAAAGCATAGCCTAAAAAAGCCACTGGTTAGTGCACCTATTCGGGGAAGATGGAAGATTTGTGGAAAATGGAAAAAGGCAAAAATGAAAGTAATGGGAAAAGGTCACGTGGTTTGAAGAGTCCACATTTACCAGTGGGCTCTAAAAGTACTGGCGCCTTGACTAGCAATGCACAAACAATACTTAAAAAAAAAAAAAAAAAAAAAAAAAATATATATATATACACACAGTGCCGTGAAAAAATATTTGCCCCCTTCCTGATTTCTTATTTTGTTTGCATATTTGTCACACTTAAAGGTCCCATATTATGCTGTATTTAGTCGTTTAAAATATGTCCAATGGGTCTTTAAAATAATGTTAGGAATTCAGTTACAAAAAAAACCGCACACATCCAGGCCAAGTGAGACCTCTTCTCTCACCCCCTCTGTGCCGGCCTGAAACACGTGCTGTTTTGAGCGGGCGGGGAGGCTATGCTAATGTGGCGCTGCTCTGATTGGCTGCCTGGCCGCTTCGATTCCGGGGGAGGGTGCAGACCCAAAAAACCAGGAAACAAAGATGGCAGGTGTTTCAGGACAGCTCTCTTCGGCATCTATTGCTGTAAGACCGTACTTGTTTGATCCCGAATCCGAGGATCAAAGCAAAGGAGGAGGCAATTGAAGTATTGCAGCAAGTTTACAGCAAGATGTTGATGAGTGGCAAGTCCAAATTTTAGTGTTTTGCTCATACTGTCTCGCCTTGCATGCATGTGATTGTAGCTGTACTGTTATATAATCATGTTATATACCCACTTAGCTATCCAGAGGAAACTTTGCTAAAAGCTCCTGTTAACCATTTCTACCAAAACGAAACACAATTCTGACAACAAGCTACTAAATGAGTTCGTAGCAAAAACACACAAACGGTGTAAGCGTTGCTTATGTGGAGCTTGCGAATCAGTAACTTACACCGGAAATCCGAATCTGACCTCCACGTCTTTTTCGGCTTTTGATTAGCCAGAACAATTTTCAAAGGTGGATGAAATTCCATCGCGGCAATGCAGGGAAAGCGTTTGTTATACCAGACACGTTATAGGGAATATCCTGGGAATCCTGGGAACATTGGCGATAGCTAAAATCACATATCCGGGATGATATACCTGTCATCTGCTCAGCATCTGATATAGACTGATAAGTGACAGAAGCAAACCATTAATGTTGAAGCAACCCTGCGTATTTCAGAAAGTACTTAACACCATCTCTTCTAACTAGCCAATGGGCCATACTGAACAGTCTTTTCTCATAAAATAATGGACTGGGACAATCACACTATCCAACACAATAACAGTGCATACCTGTGGGTGAAGGGCGATGGTTCGTCATTCTCAGGCGACGTTACGTCATTATTACGCGACCGTTGAAGCAGACGATGACTAATCAGGGGGAATAAAACCTCATTTATCTTGTCTTTGAAAACAAAAATTCAAAATTTCTGTGTTTTACAATATTTATTTACTAATTATGATTGTATAGAGCTGCCGGATAGCTCACTCGGTTAAGGCACTGCGTTGCAGTGCAGAAGTGACTGTCACGTCGCGGGTTCGAGCCCCGGTCGTACCAACCGGTAGTGGTCGGCAGCTTTTTCAGAGTAGCGCACATTTGGCCATCGCGCTACAGGGTTTCAAATTGGGAAGGGACTGCCGGGAAAAGGGAAATAGCTAAATAGCTTTGTTCGTTGCTCAAGCGCCTCCTGTTGGCCAGACGGGCGCTCGTCAGGAAGATTCTAAGTCTGTTCATGTCCGGGTATCCTCCGCCCTCGTTCTGAACTTGCGAAGATTCAACCAATGAGTGTATAAGAAGCAGTGGCTGACAGGCACGTGCTTCGGAGGAGAGCCGTGAACTGTCTTCGCTCTCCTGAGTTGGCAGCAAGGGGTCGCATACGAGCAAGCTTTGTACATAGTTCAACCAATTGGGCATTCCAGATTCGGGTGGGATTGGAGATGCCAAATTTATTAAAAAAAAAAAAAAAAAAAAAAAAAATTATGATTGTATAAAACAGCATTATGATTTAGCCCTGAGTTCCCCTTTAAGTGTGACAAATATGCAAAAAAAAAAAAAAAAAAAGAAATCAGAAAGGGGGCAAATACTTTTTCACGGCACTGTATATTCATAGAGAATCTCTAAATAAAGTGAAAAACACTGTTCGATATTAATGTTCCAATGGAACCAACCAAAATCATTCACCGATTTAATTAAAAATCAATTTTCTCTAAATCAAGTCATCACAATTAATGGCACCCTTAAAGATTATTGTAAAGAACATCTACCAAAATTAATCCAGGTATTAAATTCCACTTATTTAAGTTTTATCTAAGTGTTAAGGAACTATTTTGAGCCATTACATCGCTTCCTGTTTCACTAGGGTATAAGAATTAGGCAAAACACGTGCAATATCCCGTAGTCATCCCACACCATGAAGAAAAGAAAACAACTGTCATTTCAAAAGATGGTCATAGACCTTCATAATTCCGGTAATGGCGACAAGAAGATTCACAAATAATTTAATATGCCACTGAGCACTGTCAGGGAAATTCTTAAAAAATTCAAAAGATATGGAACTGTGGAAAACCTCAAGGGTAGAGGACGCAACTGTATTTTGCCTCCCAGGATACTGAGGAGGATGGTGAGAAAAGAAACAAAATCCCCAAAAATCACTGTGAAGGAATTGCAAGACCTGGTAGCAAGACATGGTAGCATCTTGGCGTCACCAGGTTTCAAAAAGAACCATCAGGCGCCACCTCCACAACCACAGACTCTTTGGAAGTGTTGCCAGAAGAAAGCCTTTTCTGACCAGAAGACACGGAAGCAAGCACTTGGAATTTGCCAAACGTCGTTTAAATTATGACTGGAACAAGCTGCTTTGGTCAGATGAAACCAAAATTGTATGTTTCAGTCAGATACAGCATCGATATGCATACAAAGAGAAGCACCTCATGAATATGATGAAATATGATGCTGGGTCAGTCATTTTTTGGGGCGTTTTAATTCAAGAGGTCCAGGGGCACTAGTTAAGATTAATGGCATAATGAATTCCACCGAGTATCAGGGTATTTTGGCTGAAAATCTGGTTGCCTCCGTCAGCAGGCTGGGACTGGCTGTAGGTGAACTTTCCAAAATGACAAAGACCCTAAGCATACCTCAAGATCCACACGGCAATTGTTCTGTGACAACAAAATCAACATTCTGCAATGGATATCTCAGTTGCCAGACCTCAATCCACTTGAAAACCTGTGGGCTGAGTTGAAGAGGGAAGCTGATAACACAAACCCAAGAATGCAATGGATCTTGAATGGGTCTGCTTTGAGGAATGGTCCAAAATCTCCCCAAATTTGTGCCGTAACTCTGTCAAAAACTACAGGAAAAGATTCCATGCTGGTATCCTTGCTAAAGGTGGTTGCACTAAGTGCTAAATGAAGGGTGCTAATAATTATGAAACATTGATTTTGTTGAAATTTATTTTGTATTGAATGATTATTATGATTTTGGTTGTTTCCATTGAAACATCAATAAAGTGAACTACGGTATTTCACTCATGTTGGTACAGTAGTGTGCAGTGACGATGATACACTCAACAAAATGAAGATAAATCAGAAACCAAGTACTATTTAAGTATTTGTTTCATGTAGTATTGGATCGTATTGATGAAAATAAGTAAACAGATAACAATATATAGTGAAAACAAATCTTATGTCTTTCTGAGAGAAACAATCAACATCTAGTGTGACTACCCTTTGCTTTGATTACAGCATTTAATCTTTCAGGCATGGTTTTCACATATTTTTTATTATTTCCTCCCTAAACTATTCCATGTGGTTTGAAGTTCATTCCTAAGAGATTCTTTTAATGTTAAAAAAGATTTACTCGATTGGATTAAGGTCTGGACTTTGAGCAGGCCAAGTAATTACTGTTATGTCACCAGATGTTTCTTTCCAACAGATAATTCTTGCACTACTTAGAAGTGTGTTTAGGGTCGTTTTCTGGTTGAAAATAAAATCCCTCACCAATCACTTGCTTTCCAGTTGGCAATGCGTGCCTCACGAGGATGCTGTGATACTTCTTTTGATCCATGATTCCATCGATTTATATGAGATCACCGGCTCCTTTCGAGCAGACTGAACCCCAAACCATAATATTACCGCCTCCATGTTTCACTGACGGGGTTAAACGGTCATTTTTGAAACGTTCTCCAACTCTACGGTGCACGAGTTCTGCGTTTTGGTTTGAAATTTTCAAATTTTGATTAATCAGTCCAAAGGACTTCTTCCCAGTCCACTGGTATCCAAACCTTGAATTTCTTGACAAACTCGTGTCTTTTTTTTGATATTGCTATTTGATATTTATGCTACTTATTTAAGCATTTATGCATTCTGTGGATACTGTTTATATAAACATACTGTGATACTGTTTATATATGCTGTTATTTATTAGTGTATTCCTGAGACATGCGGTGATGTGAGGCAGTGGCCTAACCTTTTATCGCTGGATTTTGTCAACCTGTTCCCACATTCTGTACCTGATTGACGATCAAAACTATTAAATCCAAGCCTATAGAAAGCCTGTATACTGATAGGTGATGACGACAAAAAGATTCATTGACGTATACGCTTCGATTCAAGACAGCAAGGATGGAAATACGTTTAATCAATAGAATAAATCTCAGCTCTCTCGATAATTTCGTGTATTGTTTGAACCTTTTGTTCATCGGATTATGAAAGCAGACTGAAAATAAACGCCCTATTTTTTTTGATAGGGGTTAAAAAATTTAAAGGGGAATATATTGCATATTGATCAAGCATTGAACTCCGCATAAGAACTGAATGGCATTGCTTGCTTTGGCTTCCTGTAAGCAAGTATGCGCAAATCTGCAGTTTCGTGAGCATTTCAGGTTCGATGTACTGAGTAATAACGCCGCGGAAACTTAAACTGGCCTGTCATTCTGCCGAATAGTTTTACTAAATTAGTTAATCGTCTGATTGCTAATCAAACAAAGATGAGTAATCGTTTGCTTTACGGTGTGGATTCTGCCTCACCTTACTAACCTCCGGCTGCACGTCACTGGTGTATTCATACGACTGTGTCCAGCGGAGGAATTGTGGCAAATGATGTTGGATAGGCAGGTGGGATCGTGTCTATTAATCATATGATAGACTACAAATACCAAGTGCATTAGCAAGGTGGCATTGTTTCACGTCTCGCTCTCTCGCGCACACACACAGAACCTCTGTCTCTCATCGCGCCGGTGCTACAACAGTTCGTTCATTCATCGCACGGACCAATTTTCATGTCGCACTGTACAGCCCTGCTTGTGGGAATAATTTTTTTGTTCTCATTGCCTACAATAGTATTTTTACAATATATTTTCACCAAAAAAATTATGGGGAAGTAGTATATTAGGACCCCTTTCAGACGAAAGTGGTGCTGCATATGCGCAATACTGTATATTCTGTTTTTCTATAATTATATTGCTTTTTTTTTTTTGTATTGTTTGTGCATCGCCAGTTAGGAGTGGCGGTAATTTTGGAGCTCACTGTTCTCTATTCCAGAATGATGGGTGTGTAATGGTTAGAAATGAAGCCCATGAAGCCCATCATGTATAATGCCCACTGTACAAGCCTCTGAAGGCAGTGTTATGATCTGGGGTTGCATTGATTGGGCAGATCTAGACTGAGCAATGGCAATATGGCCATAAAATGTCGTCAGCAAACTACCTGAATGTACTCAATGACCTGGTTACCCCATCAATGGATTTTATTCATCCCTGAAGGCACCGGCATATTGCAGTAGACAACCCCAAGATTCATTGGGCTCAAATTGTGAATGAGTGGCTCTGCAAGCATGAGGAATCATTTTCACTCATGAGTTGGCCACCTCAGAGTCCTAGTTTAAACCAATTGAATGTTTTTGGGATTTGCTGGAGAAGGCTTTATAGTGTGGTTTGACTCTCCCATCGCAGCCAAAAATGAATGAAACTTTGGTTGGAATTGCATAAGAATGGCAAAACAATTCAATGATGAATGCATGCTGTGATCAATGCTAAATGTGGCCAAAAAAAATATTAGAGTTTGCAACATTTTTTTAGCTCGTACCTGGCAGTGTACATTGTATGTTCGTTTGAGCATGTATATGTTTGTATGAACACAAGTATGTTTAAATGAAGTTGTAAGCATGTGTTTAAATGCATGTGGGTTTGTGTACTCTGTGCAAAAGTAAAATTTTTATGATTGCACATGCGCATGTAAATGCATGCATGTGTTTTGGCATGTTTGCATGGGTGTATGTGTGTATGTCTGTCAGTGACAGCTGGTGAACTGAAAATGGGTGAAGCTCAGAACATCCCTTGAAAATTATGAAGCTCTTGACCAGTTTTCAATCATTTACAGTACCAGTCAAAAGTTTGGACACACCCACATTTTTCTTACAATATATGTTAAATAAAGAAATAAGCAGCCTAAATTTTGCAAAAAAAAAAAAAAAAGGTCTAATTCTTAAATCCATCAAACTAACCTCCATTTGTCGTCATATTTTCAGTGCATTCTCACAATTTTTTTTTTAACAAGGGCAGTCATGTGACTATAATGAATTTGCAGCTGGATGGCTGTCCAACTTCCCAAAGATGTGCTGCACTTGCGCTTTGCTTTTCATCAACTTTTTGGCCCAATAAGTCCCAAAACTGCTTGCCTTTAATTCAGCAGTTGGAATATAGAAGGAGCTTATTTGCCTGTTTACTTTGCAAAATATGGCTTCTTTGAGAATTCCAAAATTTTGGACACTATTCAAACAAGTAAATTATGCTCTTTTCACTTCTGACTGTTTACCTTTTACAAGACTCTATCTGTGATTATATAGAGAAGTCTAGTCGTTTAAATTTCTCTGAAAATAGAGTGCTGTGACATTAGCAAAGCGTGTCCAAACTTTTGACTGGTGCTGTATTTAAACTGACACTACATGAACTCCGAAAACCCTCAGGGCCATCAGGAGTAGCCAGTTCTCCTTATTAAGACAAGATGATATTGATAAGTTTTGATCAGTTTTCAGTCATTTTCCTAAAATTAACAAGTTTTCCGATAATAAGAGTTAGCCACTGGCAGTAAAACATGCAGTTTCCTTCTTAATGCAATGTTGCAATGGTTAAATAGAAAAAGTTTTAATCACTTTACAAAAACAATAAAATACGATGCTAACATCGAGCTAATGTTAACTTCATGATTGTTTAATTACAACAAAGAAAGTGAAAATTGGCAGCATATATCCGCAGATGAATAATGTTGATTGAAATGCAAATTTGTTTCAAAATGTTGCATGTTTACCTCCGCCAAGGAGGTTATGTTTTTGGCGGCTTTGGTTTGTCTGTTTGTCTGTGCACAAGATAACTCAAAAAGTAATGAACAGATAACTCTGAAATTTTCTTGGTTGCTATTAAGTCAGGGATGGACCCTATTGATTTTGACCGCGATTGGTCAAACAATATGCCCGCCACAGCAACCATCTCAAAATCCTATGTCGCAGATATAGAGAATCTTACTCGAGTGAGCGTGTCATATGAAAGTTATGAAACGACTTGAGAAAATTATGCGTTTGTTTGGAGCTTTTGCAGGCAACAAACCCAAAATTTACTCAACAAGTTCCATAACTTTCCCATGACACGACCAAGAGTATAATATGCTGTTTATCAAATAACTGCATTGCGTAATTTAATGGATAGCAAATGCTGATTACATGTTAGCGCTGTGCTAACTACATTGTTTGGGTTTGTCAGTCTCTGAGTCACTGACATTCACGGCTGAACAAGCAACGGTTTGTAAATTCAGTCAACTGAGTAGCTAGCTAATGTTAGCACACTAGCTAACGAAATAACGTTACATAATGATTTTGAAAAAGTATTACTTGCACGCTGCCTAGCTAAGTAACGTGAAAGTGGTTATGTGATTGGCGCTTAACTGGCCTGCTGCAGCGTTTAACCAGCCAATGAGATTTTTGCAAAAGTGATATTACCCCAGGGTAATATCAAAAATATGTCATGAGCTGGGCTATGGGAAAAATACTGCAGTTATGGGATAAACCTTAAATTTCTTGTGAGGCATGTTCACTCAGCAAGATTTCAACTGTGCTGCCTTGGCGGAGGTTTGCACTCTCGGAGTACCTCTAGTCTCTCTCGTGTTCCCGTACTGAGGAAAACTGGCAACACCTGAAAATGCTGAGTTTTCAGAGTTTACAAAATGTAAATTTAACTGAATGATTGGAAACAGGTCAAGAGCAATAATTATTCCCAAGGGTTGTGCTGTGCTTCACTAATGTTCAGCTCATCAGCTGCTAGGGGTGCCAGTGTGTGTTGTGTGTGTGTGTGTGTGTGTGTGTGTGTGTGTGTGTGTGCGCGTTTATATGTTTGCTTGTGTGTTTGTGTGCTTGCATTTGTAAGTCTCTCGCCCCTTGTTATCCATTAGTGCACAGTGTGAGCGGAAGTACACACAGGGAGGTTTCAGAGGCTGTCGAAACTGTGTTTTCCCTGCAGTAGATAGGAGCACCCAGGTGCGACTGGGCCATGCCTGTCACAGCTCTATGGAGAGTCCTCCCAGCTGGCTGAGCTCCTGTTCGTTGAACCAAGTCAGGCGCTTTCTTGCATGAACGATGCCCTGTGTGCGCTGAATCCAGTCTCAGTGAGGGTGGTTTTTGGAAAGGAGGGGTTTCACACTGGGGTGTTGTTCCTGTCACCTGGGTGAGGAGCTGAAAAGGCGTCTGCTCCCCTATTTGCAGGGAGAACCTGTCGGTGCGTGGGTCCCATTGGTGGCTCCGCTGCATCCTGCTCAACATCCTCCTCTTCCTCCTGCTGTTCTTCCTCACGACACCTGCCATTATAGTCAACACCATGGATAAGTTCAATGTCACCAGGCCCGTAGAGAGTCTCCGGGTTAGAATCAAACATTTTTTTTGTTCTTTTTTCCTTAATTGTGTAGTTTTTACTTATTTTCTTTATCAATCATGGAGTGTACTATCACTCTTTCAACTAGTATAAACAAAATACAAAAATGGCTAATGATGATACAAGTTGCTTGGGCCTTAAATTTATATTGAGGCGGGGTGCAAAGTGTTTCACATTCTATTCCCAAATCCAAGTTACCTCCTTTCAGAATTAAAAACACCCAGATGCATGTAGGAATGTAATTCCACTCCAGGGGAGAAAAGGACTCAGTCCGTCACAAAATTTTGACCATGTCTGTATGTTTGTTTGACTGTTAGTCAAAATATCTCCGTGTTTCTCAATCAACCCCATGATGTTTATAGATGGTAATATATTGTGATAATATGGTACTCTTGAATGACACAGGCTGATCCGTTTGCTCCCAAGAAAGAGACTGTGAGGATTTATTATTATTTGTTTTTATATTGTATTAGGGTGCCATTCTGACAAATTGGGAGCAGTTAGTAACTGTGGCAATGGTTTGAAGGTTTTCTGTCCTCATATTCTCTCTCCTCTCCACCCCAGAACCCAGTCATCACCCAGTTCTTCCCCACCCTCCTCCTTTGGGTCTTCTCTGTGTTGCTGCCCTTCATTGTGTATTACTCTGCCTTCTTTGAGTCTCACTGGACCAGGTACTGCGCTCTGCCCCTTCCTTCATACCATTACGGTAGTCTCTTCTGTGATCAATGCTAAAGGCTAATTCAGACTCTGACAGCTTTCAGTGACCAATTCAGAGGGCTAGCCCCCCTCCTGCAAATCCTCTGTTTCCCCTCCTCCTCCAAAAACATGATTCTACTTTCCCTATTCCTTATCTCTATCTCTTTCTCCATCTGTCCCTCTTTCAATCTTTCACTACCTCCTTCTGTCTTTCATTCTCCATCCGTCTTTCAGACAGATGTTCCACAGCCTTGCACTGATTCCTGCTGTGCTCCATCTTGTCATTAGTCGTGTTGTCATAGTGATCCTAGCAAGGGGCCAATGAAATGTGCTGTAGTCGTTATGTGCCAGAGGGCAGAATCTCTGTGTAACTGAAGCCTGGCCTCAACAGGAACTTCCTAATGCCACTGTGTTTCCTTACATAGTAATATTGTCTGATTTGGTCGTCTAGAAAGCGTAAAAATGAGCCTTATTAGTCTCTGTCAAATGAATCCATCAGTCTCATCTTGATGCTTTGGAGTTTAGATAAAGAGCATTAATATAACTGAATCATACATGTTTGATGTTGCGCTTCGTATGTCCTTGAGCATACATGGGAGGGCTTGCCTGGGTAAATCTATAAATTAGGGCTCGGAAGCAATTGCTAGATACCAACGCAAAAGATGTATTTGTTTGTGAATTTGGAATGTATAATGTGCAAATGTGTGTGTGCTTGCATGTGTGTTTCAGGTCCAGTGAGAATCAGGTAACAATGCACAAATGCTTTTTACTCCTGGTTTTCATGGTGATTATCCTGCCTTCGCTGGGTTTGTCCAGGTATGCATCAGTATTTCTCAAGTCCATCTGTGGCTCTGTTCATCAGTGGCACCTGTAGGACTCTCTAACGAGGTTTGCTGGGGCAGTAGATCACACAATTTTGCAATGAACAAAACAGTTAAACAAAGAAATTAAAGTAGGATGTCTGGGTCAGTTTCAGCTGCAATTTTGTATGCTTCGAGGGCAAAACTTGAATTTATTAGTTATGAAAAGTGAAAACCTCCACCTCGGCTGATTAATGATTAATGATGATTAATGATCATTTATCTTCTGAAGTGTTTTGCAACTGTTAAATTTGCTAAGCGTAAATAACTCTAATACAGTATATTCCTATTACGTCTTAAAATATGGCTTTAATATGGTGTATGCTAAGTGATCGTTTGAACAAAGACATTTTTCTAGATTTTTTTTTTTTGGTTATGAAATGCTTGGTTATATTTGTAATCAATGCACATGCTTAAAGTTCACCCAAAAATGAAAATTCACACGTCATCTACTTACTCCAAGGCTAATCGAAGGGTCCATCAATTTCTTTCTTCCTCAAAACACTTAAGGAGCTACAAAGAAAAACAGCATTGAAGACAAATCCAAATCAAATGAAGTCATTGGAGACCACTTTTTCAAGCGTTTCATGGTTTCTGTATCTATTCTACTCTGTATTACCTGAAAAAAATTGTGCATGCCAACTTAATGGTCTTGTGTTCGCAGCACTTAAAAACATGAAAAACAATAACTTTACCTTATTTTCTTTAAGTTCCTCCCACACAGTCCAATTTAGTTGGCTTACACATTTTTTTTGAGGTAATTGGTTTCCAAGAAAAAAAATTGAGTTCACCACACTATCAGGTTTGCAGTGCAGATTTTGGGCATTAAATAGCTTTTTGGATTTTGGCCTTCATCCAGATGAGAATTGGATTTGGACAAATAAAAATCAAAATCAGAAACAGGCTGAATCTGATGCTTAAAAAATTATGTCTTAGTTCCAAATATTATGCAGCTCACTGTATTTTTTAAACAGACAAAGTTACATGTAACATATTCCTGGTTTCTTCATCTGGGTGTCTGTCCCTTGACTGGACCTTCTGTTTTGCTAACTCGGAGTGTGATTCTGTCGTTATGTTAATATGATGAGTTTGGCAGTACTTTCTGACGAGAGCTTTTCGTAAGACCAGTCATGTTCTTCCTTCACAGCTTGGATTTATTCTTCCGCTGGCTTTTTGATATCCGCTTCCTTGATGAAAGGGATATTAAATTTCAGTAAGTGCCATAAAATGTCTGTGCTAAAAAAACTCCTGAATGTAAACTCCTGAATGTAATTATATCGGCAACACTACGTTTCATCAGTATTATGGAATCATCATCGCTGCTGTGTCCCAGATCCTTTGTGTTAATGTGATAACTCAAAAACTATTTTATTGATCCTTCTCAAGTTTTATATGCCTTTCAATCATATCAAGATGAAAACTAGATTGATTTTGGACTAGCGCAGCTTTCGTTTTTGGGGAGTTTTCGCTTGGGGGGCTTTTGCCAATGTACCCTTTGCTGTCAGGGGCAATTGCGCAGGTCTTATTCCTGAATGTAATCAGCTGGCCAGAACTGATGAATGATGACTCAAACATCCTCATGTTCTGGTCTGCTGTTGAATCTTTAAGGAGTCACTCATTCTGTGCTTCTTCCATTAATTGAGTAAGCTGCACCAATGATGTAATGCAATATTTCCAAGAAAAGTATATAGATGCTGCCAAAGGCTTCCAAATCAGGACTCTTAGCAAAGGGTCCTGAGTATGAGTCTCATCCTGGGCCTTTCTATGTGGACATTTAATGCTCTCGCTGTGTCTATATCCAGGTTTCCTAAGGGTACTCTGGCTTCTTACAGTACAGAAAAGTGCAGTTTAGGTTAACTGGAGACTGTGAATTGACCATTGGTACGAATTTTTGTGTGTGTGTGTGTGTGTGTGTGTGTGTGCGTGAGCATGTTTGGTGTGTGTGCGTGTGCATGTGTGTATGTGTGTGTATGCGCGCTTATGTGTGTGCGCGTGCATGTGTGTGTGTTTGTGTGTGTGCACAGGGTGTATTCATGCACCTCACCCAATGGAGGCTGGAACAGGCTCCACTTGCTCTTACCCCAACCTCAACAAAGAGTGAGCATGGTCATACTGGAGGAGTGGACAGGGCTAGTGTATAATGTATGATCACAGCGATAACGCATGATTTCAATCCCCCCTTCTCCATCTGCAGGTGCGTGTTCCTGCCTGACAACGGTGCTTTCTTTGTCAACTACGTCATCACCTCCAGCCTGATGGGCACTGCCATGGAGCTGCTGCGCATCCCTGCACTGATGGTCTATGCCCTGCGTCTCTGCTTTGCCAAATCAGAGGCCGAGCGAATCCATGTCAAGAGGGTGGGGCCTCTCCTTCATGCACACGCATAAGCATGATATTCATTCAGTGCAGACAAACCCCCGCCACTGTGGCAGGCGCTGGGAGCTTAGTTTTACCACTGCTCTCACAGATACTATGGGCCCTATCTTACACCAGAGTCCCTAAACCCATTATTTGGGGATTTAGCATTACGTAAGAGGCGTTCCCCCGCAAAAGTTGCTATCTTGCACACCTGCCTATATCCCTAAAACACCCGTGCTACCCGTTATATTATGCATAGGTGTGGTTTGGGCGTTACACCAGTTAAACCAATCAGTGTGCCAGGTGCCATTGCCTTTAGGAGCAGGCTGCACTGTCCCAAATCCTCAAACCGAAACCTGTGATGGAGAGAGGAAGGTCGCCACGTTTCTCCGAAGACGAAGTTAAATTGCTCGTGCATGAGGTCAAATCCAGACAGGGGAGGATCTGTTTTTGTTAAGTTAATCATGAATTGTATTATTATTATTATTTGACATTGACATATTGTTTAATGTTTGGTATGTAATAAAAAAAAAAAAAACATCAAGCCTACCCCTTTTGTGATGGAAACTTCAAAAAAAAAGAAAAAGAAAAAAATATTCGCCATGCACTTCCAACTCCCTCTCCCATCTGAAATGAAGCATAGAACAAAATTTTAGAAAATACCCACAGCCAAATAAATGCCTACATTGACTGCAAACATTTACACTTTTTTCTTTATAAAGCAACTTTGAGTATTTAATAAAACGCTAGATGAATTACATGTATTATTACATTATTAGTAGCCTACTGATTGCACAAATTACTTACCAGGCAAGCTGCAGATGACATGACTAGCGGTGTCGCAGCTCCGCTGCCAGCTGGTCCCTCATTGCCCCTGCTACTGCTGGCACTATATCAGCATTTGGAGTCGGCACCTTCCCTTCATCTTGCCGCCTTCTATAGTCCGGTAATAATCTATCCTCAAACTCCAGCATCATTCCATGGCGTAGGGCAATGTTGTGCAGCACACAACATGCCACAAAGAAAGATGCTACTTTCTGAGGACCATACTGTAAGACAGTGGCGGTTCTAGAACCGGGAATTGGGGGGGCGCAGACACGTCCCTTTATGACAATTAGTCCTGGCTAGTTCTGAATCATTTTCCTTTACTGACGCGTTTTCCAATTATCATAATTGGCAACTGAAGACATGGTTTCTCTCCATATACAATGGAACAGCGATGAAATCATGGGCTAAATTCAGTACACTGGCGGAACCAGAACTGAGAATTGTGACAAAACATCCGTTTAAAACAGTAATTAGACCTGACCTGTTCTCAGTCATTTTCATGATTAACAGAAGGTTCACTCCGAGAGCACTCCACACTTAACAGGTGCTGCTTGTTCTCCCCGATTACGTAAGAAGACAATCATTCATCTGGACGCATATTTGCTGTATTTAAACCAACGTTATTCAAATTTGCATACCTGTCGACTCTCACGCTAATAGCTTGAGCAGCACGCTGCCTATTTAACTGCCGAGTGCTCCTTTTTTTTTCTTTTTTTTTAAATCAACCCACGCAATACCGAGAGTGAAAGGCGGTATTTCATTGGAACGTGGACCTGATCAATCAATGCGAAGCACTGGCCTATTAATAAGTAAATTACTTTTCTGTACTGAATTTTGCCCATGATTTCATCGCTGTTCGATCGCATATGGAGAGTAACTGTGTCTTCAGTTGCCAATTATGATTATTGGAAAACGCGTCAGTAAAGGAAAATGATTGAGAACTAGCCAGGACTAATTGTCATAAAGGGACGTGTCTGCGCCCCCCCAATTCCCGGTTCTAGAACCGCCACTGCTGTAAGACCCCACCTGACCTGTCCAAGCAGCGGAACCACATTTTGAGCACGCCAAATGTTCGCTCAATGACAACTCGTGCACGTGAGTGTTTCCTAATGAAAGCGAACTCACGCACACTTGTTGGCTTAATGTATGGCACCATGCACCACGTCTTTAATGGATAGCCATTGTCACCCAACAGCCACCCATCCAGAGGGGGGTCCCCTCGACTGTTCCATTGACCGACTGTTCCATTATAAAAGCGTCGTGGCTACTTCCAGGATGATTTGCGTATACATTCAAGATGTAACCCCATGCATCGCAAATCACCTGGACATTGATGGAATGGGTTCCCTTACGATTCACGTAGGCGCCACTGTTAAGAGCCGGAGCCCGAATCAGAACGCGTGTGCAGTCGACGGCACCTAGAACCCTAGGGAACCCATATCTTGCCAAAAAATCCTGCTTTACCCTGCGTTTTCTCTCGGGTGTCACAGGGATGCCAGTGATGTACCTACAGGCATGTCGGACTATGCTGGCAGTGACTGCAGTTATAGCCGAGCTTACGGCAGATTGGGTCACGCCTCCAATTGAGCTGAGCGGGTGTTGGAATGACCCACTAGCATAGAAAATAGTGCCACAGTAACCCTAACAGCAACGGGCAAGGCATACGGACAGCTGGCAGTGGTGTCTACATCATCTGCAACCAGGTGACATAATTCCGTCACTGCCTGACGGGAGAGGCGCAGTTTTGTCACGCATTCTCGTTCTGTGGGAAATAATACTTGTAATTTTATCATTTTAGAATATTATATATAATATATATCATTAATATATATTATATATAATAATTATAGATTATTATAAAAGCAGAAAAAATGATTGATACAAAATACAAACAATATAGACTTACCTGAAAGGCCCAGGTAGCTGGTGCGCTGGCGGTACACGCGTTCTGGGCGTCTTCTGTTATTTAACTGGCGATCAAGGCAATTTAGTACTATCTCTGCCATTTTCTCAGTGGTTCAACTGAGGCTAAAGCAAGGTGGCTTTTTATAGGCGAGTTAATTCGGGAAGTGGAGCCGCATGTGCACGTCCACATGTGTCCAAGTGGACGCGCATTGAAGCCGCCTGGGTGCGCTCTTGTAAAAGCCCAAATGGGTAGCGGGTGGTTTGAGGACCCGCTATACGCTTTCCCTAACGTGTGTGGTCAAGATAGCAATTGCAGGGAAAGCGCATAAACACGCCTACGGGCACACCTCCAGGCGCAAATAAGGGAGTCGGCATAATGCATAGCGGATAATGTGCCCGCAAGATACCGTATAGGGATAGTGGAAGCTGCTAAATGCTTAATTCACGGGTAGCAGGTAGTGGCAACGGGTAGGGCAGTGTGAAAGATAGAGCCCCTCCTGTTCACTTTCATACGGTACTGCTTAGAGTTGGGGTAATGTTAAGCACTTGGGCTTGTAACGGAACAAAATTTGGGACTGGTAAGGAAAAGTGTTTGTATGCATGCCAGTCTCACTATGTGGGAATGACATTACTTTTCATGCATAGTCAAACTGTTTCATTGGAGCATAATTTTTGGGACAAGTGCCTATGCAAGTGTTTCTGATTGAATTATTTTCGGTTGCCTCCTTTGTTTGAGTATTATTGAGGTCTCTGCACCAATTTGTGATTTTAGGCTTTAGGTAGCTTTTGGAGTTTTGACTTTATCAACATGAGAATCGGAGTTTTAGTCATGAAAGTTAAAATCAGATACATAAGCCACATTTTTATGAACAATGTCGTTGTCCCAAATATCATGGGGCTTACTTTTTTTTTTCTAAACAGATAGATGAGGTATTTGTTCATTTTGAAACAATACTGCTAATGTTTTGTGCTTGTGCTTGAAAAACAGCTAAATCAAGCTCTGGTATTAATAAAGCATTGTGGCACTGGTTTTGTGGCAGTAGAGATGCCAGTCAATAAAAGTAAGTATAAAATTTTACTATCACAACCCCAATTCCAAAAATGTTGGGATGCTGTGTAAATTGTAAATAAAAACAGAATGCAATGATTTGCAAATCTCATAAACCCATATTTTATTCACAATACAACATAGATAACATATCAGATATAGGAAGTGAGACATTTTACATTTTATGAAAAATATTAGCTAATTTTGAATTTGATGGCAGCAACACATCTCAAAAAAGTTGAGAGAGGGGCAACAACAGGCTGGAAAAGTAAGTGGTACTAATAAAAAACAGCTGCAGGAGCATTTTGCAACTAATTAGGTTAATTTGCAACAGGTCAGTGACATGACTGGGTATAAAAAGAGCATTTCAGAGAGGCAGAGTCAATTCATCATCTGCAAAAAACTGCATGTAAAAATTGTGGAACAATTTCAGAAAAATGTTCCTCAATGTAAAATTGCGAAGACTTTGAATCTACCATACACAATATCACAAAAAGAGTCAGACAATCTGGAGAAATCTCTGTGCGCAAGGGACAAGTCCGAAGGTCAATATTGGATGCTCATGATCTTTGGGCCCTCAGGCGGCACTGCATTAAAAACAGGCATGATTCTGCACTGGAATACACTGCATGGGCTCAGGAACACTTCCAGAAATCATTGTCTGTGAACGCAGTTCACTGTGCAGTCTACAAATGCAAGCTAAAGCTGTATAATGCAAAGAAGAAGGCATACGTGAACATGATCCAGAAATGCCGCCGTCTTGTCTGGGCCCAAGTTCATTTAAAATGGATTGAGGCAGAATGTAAAACTTTTCTGTGGTCAAATGAATCAAAATTTGAAATTATTTATGGAAAGCACATATGCTGTGTCGTCTGGTCTAAAGAGGAGAGGGACCATCCAGCTTATTATCAGCGCACAGTTCAAAAGCCTACATCGCTGATGGTTTCAGGTTGCATTAGTGCCTATTGCGTGGGAA
Source organism: Gymnothorax javanicus (assembly GCA_029692085.1). Classification (NCBI taxonomy): domain Eukaryota; kingdom Metazoa; phylum Chordata; class Actinopteri; order Anguilliformes; family Muraenidae; genus Gymnothorax; species Gymnothorax javanicus. The sequence goes on along the minus strand of CM056193.1, from coordinate 102,982,854 downwards.
GCTTACACATCTGGAAAGGCATTAATGCTGAAAAGTATATAGAGGTTTTACAACAACATATGCTCCCATCCAGACAACATCTCTTTCAGGGAAGGCCTTGCATATTTCAGCATAACAATGCCAAGCCACATACTGCATCCATCACAACAGCATGGCTTTGCAGTAGAAGAGTCTGAGTGATGAACTGGCCTACCTGCAGTCCAGACCATTGACTAATAGAAAACATTTGGTGCATCATAAAATGAAAAATCCAGCAAAGAAGACTCAGGACTGTTGAGCAGCTAGAATCCTACATCTGACAAGAGTGGGACACTCTTCCCAGATGTTTACAGACTGTTGTTAAAAGAAGAGGGGATACTAAACAAAGGTAAACATGGTCCTATCCCAACTTCTTTGAGATGTGTTGCTGCCATCAAATTCAAAATGAGCAAATATTTTTCATGAAATGGTAAAATGTCTCACTTTTGAAATCTGGTCTGCTGCTTATGTTCTATTGTGAATAAAATGTCAGTTTATGAGATTTGCACATCATTGCCTTGTTTTTAATTACATTTTTCACAGCATCCCAACTTTTTTGGAATTGGGGTTGTATTATTATTATTATTATTATTATTATTATTTGTAGTAGTACTAGTAGTAGTACCAGTTGTAGCACAGTCATAATAATAAAATTCAGTTAACTGGAATGTAAGGATGTTCATAAGAAAATTTTCAAAGCCATTGGTGAAGAATGTCTAATTGGCAATAAAGGCTTTGCATTTTTTTCATGTAAGATCTATGAACACTTATATTCAAGTCACTCATTTTCTCCTTTAGGGCTCTTATTTGTACTGAAACGTTATACATTTTTAATGCCCACTGAGCAGGGCTCATCATAATGGGATTACATTGCCTAATTACTGCTAATTATCTAGCACACTGTCCTCCATACCCCCCGCTCCCTCTTTCATTCTTTTCACCCAGAGCCAAGCCTATGAGTTCCAGTTCGGCCTGGAGTACGCCTGGACAATGTGCATCTTTTCCGTCAGCATGACTTACAGCATCACCTGCCCTATTATAGTTCCCTTTGGTCAGTAACATCCTCAATCCTATTCCTCTTTCCTATAAGCAAAAGCTTTCTCTATTGACCCTTCCCGTCCCCTGCAGTCATGGCTCTCGTACCTCATCTGCCATGTCTGCAGGGACTTGATTAAAGGTTGGCTGAAAACAGTGTAGATTTTGTCTGATGAGCAGGAAATCCTTAATTACTGTAAGGGATCATTGTTTGTTTTGAATAATACTTCATGTGGATAAGATGGTGTCCTAAGATTCAGGTGACAGTTCGAATCCACTGCATGTTATTGCAAAATAAAAAAATATATACATGGCTTGAGGGGATGAAGATTCAGTTAAAAACAGGATTGTGTCAAACCCTGAGTGCTCTAAATTAGGCGCACACAGGTAATGTTTTAGAGCCAGTTTTTTTTCTATTTTTCGAAGAAAAATAATAGTAGAATTTGGAACCTACTCGGGTACATTAGTCAGTGGTCTCGTGCCAGTGTTTGCTTATGTATGTGTGCTCGTGTGTCAGTGTAGGAATGTATGCCAGTGCATGCATTTGTCCGTCTATGGGCTCATATGTATGTGACCATGTCTGAGTGGATGGAGTGGAATTGTTGCTCCTTTATCTCCTCTGTGCTGGAGCCCGAGCATCTCTCCCACACCCCCGCACTCCCTGCACAGCCCGACAGCCCTTGACGGAGCGAAAGAGAATCACACAGATTGTGTGAATCTGCTGTGGACCCAGTGGCACTGAGAGCCGCGAGCCGGCCGCCCACTCTACTCCTGTGCTGCCTCTTCATTTACTGCACACACTTACTGCACACACACTGACTGCACACACTTACTGCACACACACTGACTGCACACACTTACTGCACACACACTGACTGCACACACTTACTGCACACACACACTGACTGCACACACACTTACTGCACTTACTGCACACACACCGACTGCACACACTTACTGCACACACACTGACTGCACACACTTACTGCACACACACTGACTGCACACACCTTACTGCACACACACTTACTGCACACACACTGACTGTACACACACTTACTGCACACACACTGACTGCACACACTTACTGCACACACACTGACTGCACACACACTTACTGTACACACTTACTGCACACACACTGACTGCACACACTTACTGCACACACACTTACTGCACACACATTGCACACACTTGCACACACACTTACTACACACTCACACTTACTGCACACACACTTTCTGCACACACTTACTGCACACACACTGACTGCACACACACTTACTGCACACATACGTAGAACACACACACAGTTACTGCACACACTTACTACACACACACACTTACTGCGCACCACGCATACTGCACACACTTGCTGCACGCACACTTACTCCACACACACATAGTACATGTACATTTATTGCACACACACTTACTACACGCACACATTTATTGCAGACAAACTTACTGCACACACATATACTCCACACACACACTAACTGCAAACATACTTACTACACACATACTTACTGCGCACACAATTACTGCACACACACTTACCACTTACACACTTACTGCAGACACAATTACTGAACACAAACCTACCGCACACACACATAGCACACACACATTTATACCACACTCACTTTCTGCACACTCTTGCTGCACACACACTTACTGCATGCACACTTAATGCACACACACTTACTGCACACTATCAGCATCAAAGTTAAGGTGCTTCATATGGCTTAGCACTGAACACATCTTCCCACATTTCCCCCTGAATTTATGGGCATTTGAATCTTCTGGCATCTACCAGGAAGCACTGATTCAAAATCAGTGTTACCTGACTTGATTTTGTCTGCAAAGTTTAGTATGCTGCATAGCTCAATAAGAGCTTATGTTGTTAATCTTGTGAAAAAAAGTTCTGATTACCTCTCTGATATTTAGTACTGATAGTTCTGATCTTCCATCTCATCACTGGTGTGGGTCAAAATGCAGTAACACAGCAAACTTTTTGTCTTGGTTCTGTCTGTAGCCCATGACTTAGTATAAAGAATTTAACTTACTAATGTAAATAATAATATAATTGCAGGTAGTATTTGTAAATATATGTTGTAATTGTTCCACTAGTTTTAACCCTTAACAAACTGGCTGTGTGACCATTTGCTTGGCTTTGTACCCATATAATTTCTGGTTGTAGTTTCTGTAGAAGCAGCTGTTGGTAGGCTATGACTCAATCCCTGATTTACCGCACTGAGACATTTTGGATACTTTAACCTAAAATGAAAAATGATTCCACCATAAGCGTAATCCACGTAAATACCTCTTACAGTGATCTCTGTTGCTATGTACTGACTAAATACTGTATTAAATGTCATTTGCGCTTAAGTCATAGGCCAAGAGCCTGTGTACAACACAAACACAAAAAAAAAAAAAATGTTTTTTTAAGCCTTTTATGCAGAAATAGTCTCTAGCATCTTTGAAACTCTTCTACTGATGCCCTCAGTTGCAATATCCTAATAATATTGGGTAGACGCAAAATGTATATTGAATATTCCATTCCTTTGTTTGTGAGGCACGCAATCACTCCCACGCACCATAGCGCTCCCAAACAGCTGAGGGAAGGAGCTGTAGACCATGTGCCTGACATAACTGAAACCAAGCGCCACGTAAAATGAGTGAAAATAGCACACCTCTCGTTTACTGAACCATGCACATGGCCAACCATTCGTACAATATAAATAAACCAAGCACTTACAATGCCCTGTTGCTACGTGAAGGTCATTCCTGTAGTGATTTGGTTGGTTAATCGTGATAATTGGATGAGCGTAGTCTGTTAACTTGACACTAACTAGAATACGTTTTACATCTGACATTATTAGTTCAGCGAAATGTGGCATTGTCATGTCCGAAGGGAAACAGACAGAGACGATCCACTCCACTAGAAAGCAGTAGAATATAGGACATAAGTTAACTTTCAAAGTAGGACAGTACATCTATGGCCTCATTTATACAACGCATTTTAGATCAGCTGTGTGGCGTGTATTTATGATCGCATTTTCAACATGCCTCAATTTGATAAATGTGCACTCACAGTTAATTATTTTATAACCTAATACACAAATGACTCAAGCATTTTCTCATGGTTTGCCACGAATCGGTATTCATAAAGCATCATAAATACTCTGTTTAGTTTGGTTAACTTATTATATCATCCAATTATCATTATCTTCAGAACACATGGGAGAAGATTGCACATAACAGAATTTTTATTGCACATAAAACTAAATGTAAAATGACAGTGCTGTTGCCCGGCAGAATCAAAATCCCATTTAACTGTAAGTGATTAACTACGGCTTATCTGCGCAAAGATTCAACTTTGTATTACTTTAAAATTGAAAGCAACATTTCCAGTTCTGGTTCTCTAGCGATGGACCTGTTTTTTCCAGTTAATTTGGTTCACCCTTGCAAAGATCGGTCAGGCAAATCATAACTACAATTAGTGAACACGCTCGTTTTCTGGACTAGCTAAGTAATAAGTAATGAACAATCCTAATGACTAACAACATTTATGGCGGAGAAGCCAAAAAAAAATCACCATTTTCAGTCCATGGATGTGATGTAGGAAGTGGGCTAGCACAGGAAAGGTAGCAAACCCGCATGTATGAACACGATTCGCACACAAAGTTAATAATAAATTTATACAGTTTTCCAACCAAATGTCATAAACTGATCGAATTAATTTAAAACCTGCGAGATGAGATGGGAAAATTCCATGATGTGGCTAACTTCCCCTGAGATGATGATATGAAAGAATGAAAATTAAAGAGCAGGCGGAGAACGTTACGAGTAAACTCTCCCTTCTGCATATAGCGCGAAACCCTCGTAAATCGCGAGACAAGATGAATGAACAGGATTTCTTATAGACATCTGCCCTTTCGGTAATAGGGCCAGCTCCGCCAAGCCAATGCATGCATGTCGGAATGCAATGAGCATTGTGCAGCTTCGCAATAGAAAATCATCATGGATAAACAGATAAAAACATGAAAAATACTGCAAATTTAACTAAATTCAAGTCAAAGCCGGAGTCCATGTCTTGGAACTTAAAGCTATAAATCGCGATTATGTTAGTGTTCAATCACACGCGGGTATGTGCAGAAGTTCACTCATCTAGATTTTGACCTTTGAGTCGTCATTATCGGCGATCATATCTGCCTTGCGATGCGCCGTATTGGATATCGAGTAGGGAGAATTGTGAAGGAGGGGTTACATCACCCGTAATCCAATGAAAGCTAACCACCCTGTACTTGGCCCATGATACCAAGAGAGATTAAAATCATGTAAAAGTTTTGGGCTACATAGTACATGTACAAGTCCGAGACACTCACAAGTCTGAGCCTCATAGAGTTGATCAACTGCGCATTAAGGTTATACACGCAAGTTGACATAATGCCTTATGTGGACTTACTGCCGAAATTTTGTGTTCTTGCAGAAGCTTACTGTAAACCAATTGATCAGCTTTTATAGAATGCTGCATCAGTCAATCAGTGTGCATAAGTTGGCATCAAATTAAGGGTCTTGCTTAACCTTGCGGATGAAAATGGACACCTAAAAAGTTTTCAAGCACGCTGGAAAAATAGTCAACCACACAACATGACGTACCTTTATGTTAGAATATGCAGTATGCAGTAATCTGCTGCCAATACGTCAGAACATCTATGAGGCACAAATCAATATTTTGATACAGCAGATTAATTTCAAGCTAAATAATTCAACATTATGGTCAAGTTTTCTAACATGGTGAAAAAAAGTCCTTTAAAGTGGAATCTGTAGGTTCTTGAATTTTCTCGTGACCACAAATCCACTGCCACATACAGTAGTGAGCAGTGATGATTGTACAATGCCACTTTCGCTTAAAAAGGGGTCCTAATATATTACTTCTCCATAATTTTTTGGGTGAAAATGCATTGAAAAATACTATTGTAGGCAATGGGAACAAAAAAAAAATCATTTCCACAAGTACTGTATATTGAGTTAAAAATATGGGTAATGAACAAAAACACTGAAAACATCAATTTTTTATAACAATTGAAAGGTGTCACAAATTTAATTATTTTGACTTTTGAATAGCCCAAATGCATGCTTGAAGACTCATTCCATAATTATTGATGCTAAAAAATTTGTTTAAACTGGCTTGAGGCAATATTATTCTGCAAAATTACCTCTGTTGGTCAGTTGCCCCAGGATACAAGGTGACATTAACTTTTAGCGGTGTCACAGTGTTAAAGATGATGGCATGACAGAAGGAGCTCTCTGAGATTGTTCATAGCCACATTGTGGCCTTAAATGATGCTGAAGATGTTAAATGTTGCCATGGCATTGTAAGAAACACCATCAAGAATTTCAAAGAGACCGGTTTGCTAAAAAATTACTGTGCAAAACCGAAGTTAAAGTGCATATCCTGGACCAAATTCATCTTTTTTGTCTAAAAGATTGTGCCTTTTTACACCAAATCCTAAGGGTTATTTTGCCAAGGGTGGTCCGTGTATTGAACAATTTTTGAAAATTACCAGAAGCGTCTGGAAAAATCCCCAGGGAGTCCTTAGCCATATTGATCCAGATTCGTGACATCACCTGCGGTTCCCCCATATCCAGGGCGCTGAGAGACCCAGTGCCTGCATGGATCAGTGCGCGGTCACTGACATTTACCAACTGCAGCTAAACAACAGTTACTGTAGTTATTGCTTATACTGCACCCTCCCACAACACACCTGTTGACCATTCCTGCCAAATACTTCAAATAACGCCCAAAAACATTGCAAAAATAAACACCATAAACAATAACGCAACCTCCGAGTGTATCCACTATCAACAGAATGACCAGGGCCGCCTATGGGCTGCGGGAACCGCACGTGATGTCAGAGAAAGTCATTTTTCCTGGGAGATTCAAATCGCAAGCTTTTTTTGCACCAGACGAATTCTGCCTAAAATACTGATATTAAACCAGGTATATCTGACACTGACCGATGTGTTATATTGGTTAAAATGCATAAAGTGACTAAAAATCCTACACAGTACCTCAAAATTTGGCACATTTTACGTTTTAAATCAGCCAGGATATGCATTTAAGTGCCTCTGATGTTCGTTATCTGTGTATGACAAGTGGAAAAAAAATCAGCAGTTTACAGCACGACAACTCCGTGATGATATTAATAGCGCCAGAAGTGAAGAGATGAAAGGATGAAGATCTACTATTCTCAGAGGCCTGTGAGAAAATGGTCTGACTGGTTGTGTTGCTGCCAAGAGCTGGCAACATCAAAAAAAGACTTGAGTTTGCCAAGAAATTCAAGGATTGGACACCAGTGGACTGGGAACAAGTCCTTTGGACCAGTGAATCAAAATGTGAAATTCTTTCACCCAAACGCAGAACTTACGTGCTTCGTACAGTTGGAAAATCTTTCAAAAATGACTATTAAACCCCTACAGTAAAAAATGAAGGTGGTAATAGTATGGTTTGGGGTTCAGTCTGTTCGACAAAAGCAGGTGATCTCATAAAAATCAACAGAATCATGGATCAAGTGAAGTAACACAGCATCCTTGTGAGACATGCATCGCCAACTGGAAAGAGACTGATTTGTTGGAAATTTTATTTTCAACAAGATAATGACCCTAAACACACTCCAAAGTAGCGCAAGAATTGTCTTCGTCAGAAATAAACATCTGGTGACATAAAAGTTATGACCTGGCCTGCTCAAAGTCCAGACCTTAATCAGATTGAGCAAATCTGTTGTAACATTGAAAAAAATCTGTAATGAAATTCAAACCATATAGAATGGTTTTGCAAGTGAGGAAATTTAAAAAATGTGAAAACTATGCCTGAAAGATGAAATGCTGCAATCAAAGCCAAGGGTGGCTGCACTAGATACTGACTTTTTCTCTCAAAAAGACAGTATTATTTTGTTTTTACAATATATTGTTATCTGTTTATTTATTTTCATCTATATGATCCAATACTACATTAAATAAATACTTGAATAGTACATGGTTTCTGATTTATTATTTATGTGTATAATCATCACTGCACACTATTGTAAATTTCCGGATCTTTACAGTCACTTGCGGAGCGCTACGGATTTGACTACCATACATAGGTTTATTTAAATTTATGCAAGCCAGACTCCTCTTGCAGAACTTCACTGCATCATCGATCAGCAGTATTGATTGCCTGAAGGAGGAAGCTGATATGAGCCCCTTAGAGCAAGACTGGTCCAACTCTTTTTTTTTTTTTCCATTGTTCATTTTGGACCACTACTGCACTGAGTGCTTTATGCATTCTTGAAGTGTGGAACATATGCCCCACTTATTGTATAGTACTGGAACTATATTTATTAAATCCATTATTGCACTAAACAGACTGACCACTTAGGAATCATTTTAACTCATTTGGTACCATTGACGTTGATCTACGTCTTTGACGTGAATCTACGTTAATGGCGCTTGGCGTTATACCATTTGCCAGAATTTCAGTACCACCTATCTCTGCCAGATGGCACTGCAATTTCATCACCACCAGAGCCGTATATAGAGAGAGTTTGGCCAACTCGAATCATGGGCGCCATGTTTGCTACTAACGGCAGATGATTCTACGGCTTAACCCTACGGCTGGATACTATGGTCGCATCAAAATCGCTAGTTTTAAAATGCTAAAAAGACTTGACATAACATGACACTATGCTTGTAGTATTGTCAGGGTCCCTACACATGAACTCAAACATGGAGAACATTGCTCGTATACAAAGAGTTTGCTTAAAAGACGCTTTTGTTAGCACGGGACCTACCTCGCGTTGTCTTCCAGGTTGTTGCATTAGGTGAGTCCAGTGTTAAAAGTGGTATTTAAGTAAACTCCTTTTACACAAACAATGTTTACAATGCTCGAGTTCATGTGTAGAGAGCCTGGTGATACCATGAGCAAAGTTTCATGTTGTGTCATGTCTTGGTGGTTTAAAAATAGCGATTTTGATGTGATCATAGCAGTGCCCGAGCGCTCCCATTCGAAAAGCCAATTGACGAAAGGTCAATCTTAAAAGTGGCGCTTCCGTCGTAATTATGCTTTTAAATGAATGTTTGACTCAGGTACATTCATAAAAACACCCAAGGTTGCATTTTGGCAACAGTTTGGCTTTAATAGCCTATCCCAGCATCTACTTGCCTTAAATATCTTAAATGAACCTGTAAAATACATTGTAGCCCAATCGCCTAATCAGTCGCGGAACTTTGTTTAGCCTACCTCTCTCCTCAGTCTCCTGTCTCCATCCATTGCCGAAACAAGGTTGAAATTACTCATAAAAATTATAATTATTCAGAAATAATGAAAATTAAACTAGTCTTACTGTTATTTATTGTTAGTGTGATCATTATTAAACCCTACCCATAATGTGAGACATTATGTGATTCTGATTAAAATTACAGGACCTACATGGGATAACAATCCTCTGTATGACCCCCCAAGAAAACCACGCAGTTGTATCAAATATCAAAACAGTTTGGCATAATTTAATAACTTATTGAACTTTATTATCTCATATTCGACACTTCATTATGGGGATCGCTGGATCAATATTGATTAATGGTTGCAAACATGGCGTCCGCAAAACACGTGACCAGCTCAGAACCGATCAGCATAGCGGGATAGCTCAGACGTTGAACCCCGAGTTGTCCAAACTCTCTCTATTTACGGCTCTGATCACCACGCTCGTGGTCGCTCAGAATGTTCTTGTGTTTACATTTCCCCCATGTATTCAGTGCATAACAATGGCCTGCTGGACCATTGAAAGTGTGGCACCAAATGAGTTAAGACTAAAACTTAAAAAATACTTCTGTGTAGTTGGACCACTTTTGCTCTCAGGGAGTCATATCATGGGAGTCTTTCTCCTCGATGTTTAAACAGCCTATTATTATTTGGAATATTCCAGTCTGTCATTTGGTGTTTCCACCATTGCTATGATTATACTGCTGTAGCTTTGTTGGTCACAATGTTAATCATCACTAACTGTTAGCCTTTGCTAATAATATTGATTGTAGTGGTATTTAGCTTCATGTAGCGGTCTGTTTGAGAATTTATATTGCATTTCACAAAATTAAATGTCTTTGTTGCCGCTATTTTATTTTTCAAACAGCTCAAGGACTTCAGTGTACCCGCTGATACGCTTGGTGCACTGATTTCTATTCCAGCTAGAGGATGGTGGAATATCTTATTTTGTTCAAATGCATGGGGTATATTTTTTGGATATTACTGTGGTAGTGAGTCATATTTGCTCCTTATAGGGCCTGTTAAGTGTTTATACAAGTTTGCTGTTCGCTTGTGCCAGGTGAATACTAGCAGGTCAGATAGGCATGACCTAGGGTGGAGTGGGTCACTACAGCGCTGAGTATACTGGCTGGTGTTCCTTGTTAATACTCCTCAATTTTTTTCTTCATTTTGCCTGCCTTATAAACTCATAAACCCCTCATCCATGTTGTCGGAGGTGGTAACAGCATGGAGTTTCCCCACAGGGTAAACATTCTGACTGTGAAATAAGCAATTTTTCAAATGATTTTGCTTGCTGACTAACGGGGCTCTAGTGAAAAATGGACATATCAGAGAAAAAACATTTTTTAGGTTTGGAGAGGTTTTTGGAAACCATTGATGTCCATCCTCACCTGTTGATGGACTCGTGCTAATTCCCACTTGAAAAGCATTAATTCTTACAGACCATCATGAATCAAAATGGTTGATTGGTGGTAAAATATGATTATTTTATGATTTCACTTTGCACGATTTGGACGGTTATTTGGGTAGCCATGCTCTTATTTGGCTAATGGATGGTTGGAAATTTTGAATATCACACTCAGATGTAACACATTTTTGGTAAAGGAGTTCATGATCCCAGAAATATATTGTTTTACCTTCAAGCCACTTTCAGATTTTCAGTACTTTTTTAACAACTTCAATGCTGAATTTTCTTGGAGATTTTTTGTGTTTGCAGCCCTTATTCTTTACTAAAATTAGGAAAATAAATTGAAATAAGCTGGTATTTTAAATGCTTCAAGTGTCTTGTTTCATTTCTGTCATTTTTACTCTCTCTGTGATGCTCAAGTAATGAATTACAAAGCTTTAAATAGGGGAATGCATATATTGCCTGATTTAGCTTCTGCAAAAAGGGGTTAAGTCAAGACCTTCACAAATACTCCTTTCACATAGACATATTTCCCATGGTCTTCTTATCACAGTTGGGCTGATAGAAACACGAGCGACGTGTGCCTGGCTTTGCATGCTGGACTGTTTCAGATTTAGTCACGTAACCCCTGTCCCTCTCATTTTGGTCACAGGACTGCTGTACATGGCTCTGAAACACCTGGTGGACCGTTACAACATCTACTACGCCTACGTCCCTACTAAGCTCAACCAACGCATCCACTCAGCTGCAGTTAGCCAGGTCATCGTGGCCCCCATCCTCTGCATGTTTTGGCTGCTCTTCTTCTCTGTGCTGAGACTTGGTACTTTCTGCTTCCTGTCTTACAACATAAACATCCCCAGATGCCTTTTGCTTGGTTTACTTGAGTGCACATAAGTATATGTAAAGAAACAAACTATCAGGTTCTCTCTGCTTATTTCCTTGAATGTACTTAAGTATGCAACTAAAATGATGTCAACACTATTTTTGTCAAGCCACACTTGAAGCAATTATCATAAATACACCACTCCATTACTTTGCCGAAGGAATTACCTTCATTTAAGCACAAATGATGAGTGGCAGCAAAGTTTTTGAGGTACTGTACCTTAAGGTACCTGTTATATATAGTAGGTAATTTAAAAAAAAGAAGCAGCCATTTTAGTCCTGTGGAGAGGATGCTACTTTTTTTTGGAAGCCGTAGAAGTACATCCCATTTGCCGTAAAAAAAAAAAGTCTCACTTTCCTTAGTTAAGTATAGTTTGAATATCTTGCTCAATTACCAAATCTTAAAATGAGTCAAAATTTTCTCACCTCAATGGCATGAGTTTTGTCTAATTTAGCAACAATTCTGCTGAAATCAGCTTTTACCTCTGCATATAAGATGAACATCCACTTACATTGGCTTTTTTTTTTGGTTTTGTCAAATGTTGGTGGTCTGGTGTCTATCTCCATTTCCACAAATATGGGTTGAAAATATACTATTTATTTAGTTGGGAGCTCAGTTGACCCTGGAACATTTTCCAGATTTTCTAGATACAGTCAAATCCAGAATTATTTCCACCCTTGAAAAAAATGTGTTGAATTCAACTATATATTTTTGTTTCAATAATTTTTTTATCCTATGCTTCAGAATTCATTATAAAGTAACATCACTGCTATGAGAAATAATACATGTCAAAATGATTGACACCCCTATCAATTAATGCCAATAAAATCAAAGTTAAAATTTTATTTTTATTAGCTACGTTTATCTCTGGCTAATAGAACTATATTATATCGTTTGGTCACTGAGCATTGTTCATTGTGGCGTTCATAGTGCTGCAGGATTTGGGATATTTTCTGGAATACTTCTGTAGTTGTTTTCAAATCGTACATTTTGAAACACAGGTTTTTATTTGTAATAATGCTTGTAGTTGTTAGCTGTTGCATAAACCAGATAGCTGCCGTAGAGTTGTGCATTATGTAGTTGGAGGGCGCTTTTCAGCTTTGCCTCATGCAATTTACTCCCTTTGCACTGGGCAATCAAACCGCGCACAGCCCCTCAGTTATTATCCCCTGCGTACTGTAATTGTTGTCTGTGTGATTTATTGCTAAATTGCAAGTTCTGCGGAATAAATTAAATCTGTCTGTAAAAAGTTTCCTTTACTGATTTGATAAACATTACAATTAGCTGCTGGGTAAAAAAAGTGCTCGCTTGGCTATGCCATTTGAATGCCTTGAGGAACATTTGAAGGATAGCAATTCTTGGATTGATGAGAAGGGCAGTCATTATAGTCTTTTTGTATGTAGAGATGAGTGTGCTGAACGTTTTGTTCTTCTCTTATATCCAGGCCCAATGCATCCTATCACCTTCTTCACGTCTGTATCCCTGCTGTTCAGCATTGTTTTCTCCCTCTTCCGCATATGTCTGAAGAAACTGCGGCCTGCCAAGGCAACCAGCTATCAGGTCAGACATTCCTTTCAGACACTCAATGGGATGCTGTTTAATAATGGCCAGAAAATGTGTAACATTCCCTGTGCAAGCCGGACACTTGTACTCCAAAAATAAAATCTTACTAACCATTTTAATCTTGTATTTAGAGGTAAAATACTAATTTCTATTACCTTTTTTCTCAAAAAAAAATTCTGCCACTTAAGTGAGATAATTTTATCTCATTTCTAGATTTTTCCATGGGGTAAGTAAAATTATCTCAATTTTTTTCCCAAGAAAAACGATAATAGAAATAAGTACTTTAAGTCCAAATACAAGATTAAAATGCTTGGGAAGATGTTTTTTGGAGGGTGACATGGAAGACTGATAATAGGCCGTGATGCAGTGGCCGACGGGGGCCAACGCGCTGCAACAGCCTGAAACATCTCCACTTGGAGACACGCCTGGGCCATAAAGTATACCCCCACAGCCTCCGCGAGGTGGGGGGGGGCGCCGTGCGAACCGATGCAATGGTCCCCGCCCACAAAATTTTAATTTCGCAATCGAGTTCCACACAGACGACGTTCCTTATTAGCATACCGGACAATGGGTCCGCACCATTATCGCGCCGAGTAGGCAGAGTCTGCACACTATTTAAATAGCGTATCAGCCGGCGCATACGCCGGATGCCCCGCTGAATTCAATCGGTGACAGCAGCGTGTACGCCTTTCTTCAGCACATGGGCGATATAAACACTACAAATGCAGGGCCGGTCTTGTGGTGCCAATTAACAATGCACTCTGAAACTAATGAACCAAGCCAGTCTATTCAAAACACTTTGACTGGTGGAGAGAGCATATTCCCCCAAACATTCCTAAATCATACATATTGTGATTACAGTTTCGCACTGAATAGCAGAGTACAATAAATTAAGATATTACTTTAATGAGCAAATACCATAAAATATAATTAACATACAGCAGAGCAGCCAGCAGATGATGAGTAGTATCATTTTTTTTCTCCATGGCGATTTTAATTCATCAGCAATTAAAGACACAATGAACATAGATCGCTCTGACAAATCCATGTTTTGTTTAGTGACACCTCCTCCTCCACCAGCAGATATTTTCCTCTCCATTTAAAAGAATTGCTCCTCCCTCACCGCTCGTCATCACTTCTTGCCGGATTGTGCGCTGGCTGTTGGAAAAGGAGCGCACCCACTTACATTGCTCCAGCAATTTCTAAACCATTTTACGACTCTGATTGATCACTTCCAACTTGATCATACCCACACGACCTCCTTCAACATTAACTGAAGAGCAAGCAGAAAGTTTGAGCGGAGCTGCGCGACACCATTGTGCATGTGATCGCATATTACGTTACTCTTCAGATTATATGGCCATCTTGCGAGCTAGCTAACGATGTTTAAGGAAAATCTTTGTTAATGATCGTCATATTTTAGCGATGTCATTTGTCTTTTGCCCTAACTTCACAAGCTAGCTCGCTGTAACAGCAATAGCTCTTGAGCAAAAAAAAAATCTAAAAGTACAGTTCGGACGTACGAAAGTGCCGCAAAATATATCAAAGAAGTTCATGCCTATTACAGCTAGCTCAGTAAGCAAAGTTAGGGCAAAACCAAATCATATCGCATACAAAGATTGTCTGCAGTTAACTTTAGCTCGCTAGCCAGGTTGCTATATTATCTAATGAGTAATGATCCCACCCACAGCAGTATAATCAAAGACAGAACAGTATCTGGCTGGAATGCTGGTATAAGAGGAACATTGTTTATCAGCTATGTACCAAATGATTTTCCAGAACAAGTACTCTCATTTAGTCGTGCGTTAGTGCTCATCACTAAGGAAGTCGAGCAAGGCTCAATTCAAGATTTTGCGCACCCACTATTCATAAAGCACCACTCCATATTGCCAAGTGTGCCAGATGTAGCCACGGCTATTACACTATTTCTTACCCTACTTGTGACAGTAGCAATTGCAGAAAGATCCTGCTCAAAATTAAAACTAATCAACACATATCTGAGAAGCGCCATGGCACAGCAGAAACTCCCGGGGCTGGCTGTCCTCAGCATCAAAAAGAAATGAGCTCGCAGTCTGGACTTGAAGAGAGTGGTGCGGGATTTTTCTCAAAGATACTCGTTTGTATGTTCGCCTGCAAGCCTGTAAGAAAACTGGATACTATTTGAGAATATGAACACGTTTTTGAGTTTTGTTGCTCTGTATGAGACATAATAAATGATAATAATTGTGCCTGAAGGAACAACTTGTTCTGTCTATCTTTACGTTGCAGTTCTGTAACAATTGGAGTTGTGTGGGCAGGTGGGCTTCTCACAATAACTTTGACAATGAAATCCAGCGCTCTGTGATAATGGGTAGTAATGAGGAGGAGTCAGGCTACCTTGGACAACTTCCACAATTATGGCTGTCGCAGGATCAGCACTTTGACAATGGTTATGACACTTTATTGTTTCCTGTCTTTAAAAGCCCCAACCATTTAAAATTTAAGCTGCATAAAACGGTTAACTCTATAAACTTTGTCCAGTGTTGTAAAGTGGTCTTTTTGTGCTTTTAAAACATTAAAATTCAAAAAATTCGCCAGCTACGTGCTGCAGCAAGGGGCCCACTAAGAGTACGCTGCAGGGGGTCCCAAGGGGTTTGCGTTACGGTGCTGAGAAATGTGCTGCAAAAACAAAAATGATACAAATTCAAAAACACGCGACCCACAAAAGCAAATGCAAGAGAAAAATGCTGCATGTCCACGTGAACACAAACGCACTGCTACGTCCCAAAACATCTCCAATCGAAGAAAAGCACTGCAAATACAGAAACAATGAAAAGTTAAAAGCTCACAAACGACAAAAGCAAATGGATGAGAAAAACACTGCATATCCACATCAGCACAATGGAAGTGCCCCAAGCTGCTAGCGCCAATTGGAACAGCTTTTATTTTTGACCTCAGCGATACTGACTGGAGTATTTTGTTTTATGGTCTTTACATCACAGCGAAGGGTTTGCTCTTGATTGTGACCTTGTGAGCATGTGCAAAGGGTTCACTCGTGATCACGGCCTGGCTTGTGATGCATAAAAATTAATGGATAGCAGTAAATAGTTATAACCTCACTATTTAGTTAGCTTGCTAGCATTTACATGCATCAAATATGACTAGCTAAGTTGGCAAAAAGACTTTCTAGCTAGCTAACATTAGTTTGTTTGCTTAGCTAGCTAACAGTTATATTTGGGATAGTATGAATGCTCGCATTTCAACTCTAGCTGAGTGAGATAGCGAAATAGGCTAATTTTCATTCACATATTTTCTATTGACTTCCATGCACCAAATGTAATTGTTAGCTAGCTGGGTTAGTGAACTATCCAGCTAAGCAAACGAACTAGCGCTAGCTAGCTAGCTAGCTAGAAAGCCTTTTGCTGACTTAGCTAGTCTCGCTTTAGTCAAAATAAATGTTGTTTCTAGTTCGCACTCCCCATAGTGGCTTGGAGCACTTCCGTTGTGTTGATTGTTGTGTTGATGTGGATTTGCAGCGTTTTTGTGTTGCATTTGCTTTTGTGGTTTGCATGTTTTTGACTACGCATAATTTCTGTTTTTGCAGCGCATTTCTCCAATTGAAGATCTTTCGGGCCGTTGCAGCGCATTTGCCTCCGTTGGCCACCGTACCGTGACAATGTACTCTCAGTCGAAAGCTTTGGCACATCCAAAATTTTCAGGCTGTCTGAGGTGGAAAAGATAAATATAAACACCTTCTGTATTACCAAAAAAAAAATCTAAATCTGAGATTCATCAAGTTAGTCATCTTCTGCTGTAGTAACTGCAAAACAGATACATGGAATCTATTTCAACGACTGTAATATGGTTCTGATAGTTCACTTTCAACACTACCATGGAAGTTAACATGGATAATGTGCCCTTGTGAGTTGATTCATCTTAATTTTCCCATTCATTAATTCCTGAACTAGTTTGATTACATTTCTTTTGTTGGAAGATGGAATTCGTGAGTTTACCTGTTTATTTTGCGAAAAATTAAGTTCAGTTTTTCAATTTCACTATTAGCATATTACCTTGCGCCTTTAGAGCTTATTTTGCTTACTGTCTGTCGACATCGACAATGACCTCTTTCAATGTTATCACTTAACAGCGGCTCTCTGGCCTGCAAGGGTCTGCCATGTCTTTAAATCGATCTTATGTTTCTTGAAGTACCGCTTGACGGTGTCTTTGTAGCGATGTCGAGGTCTGCCAGGGTTTCTTTTACCGACAGGGAGCTGAGAGTAGAGCATTTGTCTTGGTAATCTCTCCAAGGGCAACCTGATGACATGTCCTGTCCATCGGAGAGTCTTTCTGATGAGCAAGTCTTCCATTGATGGCAGCTCTGCTCTTTCTAGTATATCTTTGTTTGTTATCTTGTCCTTCCAGGAGATTAATTTAATTGAGCAGTGGTGTGGCATCATGGATGCGTGGAGTTTCTTAACTTGCCAGCTATATTGTGTCCAGCTCTCCGCCCCATACAGGAGAGTCGACAGGATAATTGCTCTGTAAATCTTGTATTTGACTCTTGTTGAGACATGTTGGTTGTTCCAGGCCTTGTTCGTAGTCTGCCAAAGGTGCTGCTGGCTTTTGTCATCCTTTTTGTGAGGTCGGTATCAATGCGTCCATCTTTGGATATGGTGTGTATGTAAATGTACTTTCTTCAGAGCTGTGTCATCTACAGATATGTCTTCCACCAACTGATGTGTTTCATTGGGTTGGAACAGTACTTCACTCTTTATGATGTTAGAGTCCAGACTTCTCGGACACTGTTGAAAATGTGTCAATGGTTTGCTGCATTTGCTCTGATGAGTGTGCAATGAGTGCACTGTCGTCTGCAAACAGAAGTACCCTCACCAGAATCTGTGAGGTCTTTGTCTTTACTTTAAAGTGAGAGACATTGAAAACGTTCGTATCTGGGCGGGATTGGATATATATGCCCTCCTTAACATCACGGAAGGCCTGTTCGAGCATTACTGACAAAAAGATAGAAAAGAGTGTTGGTGCTGGCACGCAACCCTGTTTCACTCCATTACTCACGGGGCAGCTGTCTGATGTTTCTCCTGCTATCATAACTTTAGCCATCAGGCATGTGTGTAGGGATTCGACCATTTCAGTGAACTTCCCTGGGCATCCATACTTTTGAAGAAGTTGCCATAGGCCTGTCCTTCCCACTGTGTCGAATGCTTTAGTGAAGTTCACGAAGACAACATGGGGTTGCTTGTGTTCAATGCATTTCTCCTGTAGTTGTCGCAGGCAGAAAATTATGTCTCCTGTGCTATTATCGTTCCTGAATCTGCACTGAGTCTCCGGCACTATGCCTGGTGTTATGTGGGTGGTCAGTCTGTTGCGGAGTATGCGGGCAAACAGTTTACCTGCTGTGTGCAGCAACCAGATTCCTCTGTAGTTCCCGCACTGAGTCCAGTCACCCTTCTTAAAAAATGATGACTATGATGGCATCAATCCACTCATGGGGGATTGACTCTTCTTTCCAAGCTCTCTCTATTTGCTGTAGCAGGATGTTTGCTAGTGTTTCTCCACCGTGCTTCCAGATCTCGCTTAGGATCCCATCTGCACCAGGTGCTCTTCCATAAGCACGGGAGGCAACTGCTTTGTCCAGTTCCTCTCGTGTTGGTACTTCACCAAGCGTGATGACTATCGGTCTCTGGCTGATATTATCCAGTGCCTTGCGAGCAATTTCGCCTAGTTGGTTGAGCAAAGTTTTTAAATGTTCTGCCCATCTATCAAGCACGTTTTTATTGTCTGTTATTGTTGTAGTGCCATCTGGGGACTTGAGGTGGATGGTCCCCTTTGGTTGGGGCCCCACACTTTCTTTAGTCCGTTATATAAGGACTTCATGTCATTTCTGTCTGCTGCATGCTGCAGTTCCTTTGCCTTTTTTTCCCACCAGCTTGTTTCCGAGGTTCCGAGTATATTTCCGCAAACGGCTGCAGGCCTCCTTGTAGGCTGTGACAGAGGATCTAGTGTTCCTGTATTGTAAGACACATTGGTGAGCCTCATCTCGCTTTTGCATGAGAAGATTCAGTTCAGGGCCCTCTGCATCATACCAGTCTTGATTTTTTCGTTCACGTTTTCCCAACATGTTGCTGGTTGTTTCATTTACGATTCGTTGGAGTAAGCCCAGGCCTGATCAACTGCCATTTCTTCTTGTACTCCGAAGGATCTCAGGGCCTTGTCCATCTCCTGTTGTAAATCCATGTGGCGCCTTTTGATGTGCAGTCGATTTGTATTTAGCTTTTTAGGCATGGTGAATCCTTGCTTCCGGTACTTAGAAAGTCGCACTTGCTGTACAACCTACCTTAGGAGTTGGTGGTCTGTCCAGCAGTTGGCTCCACACATGGCTCTGGTATTGTGGACATCCATTTTGTCTCATTGCCTTGTGATGATGTAATCAATCAAGTGCCAATGTTTGGAATGGGGTGCATCCAGGTAGTTTTGTGTTCCTCCTTCTGTTTAAACATTAGTTGTCACTAGAAGTTCAAACTCTGAGCAAAGTGAGAAAAGTAGCTCTCCCTTTGTGTTGCAGAGGCCCACTCCATGTTTCCCCAGTACTCCTGGCCACTTCTCATAGTCTTTGCCTATCTGGGCATTAAAGTCCCTCAGTAGGATCTGTTTGTCAGTCGTGGGGACCGTATGTAGCACTCTTCTAAGCTCACTGTGGAAGGCCTCTTTGTTTTCTTCTGGATTTGTGATGTCGGCGCATAGACACTGATGAGAGTAGCATTCCTCTTCTTTGCCAGTGGGATCCTTACTGTCAAATGTCTGCCGCTCAGTGGTTTGGGTCTTTCTATGAGTTTTGCTACCATGTCCTTCCGGATCGCAAATCCTACTCCGGCTTCATGTTGCTCTCTTTTTGCCTTTCTGCTCCAGAGGAAAGTGTAGTTTATGTCGTCAAGGCTTCCCGACTCAGAGAGGCATGTCTCACTCAGTGCTGCGATGTCAATGCAGTATTTCTCAAGTTCTATTACTATCAGAGCTGTCTCTCAGGTCTCTCGGCGCCTTCTTGGCCAAAAAATGTCCTTATGTTTCACTGTCCTATCATTAGTTTTGTTTTGTTTGTATTGTTCTTGGGTTGCCTTCCTAGCTGACTTGACACTATTGACGGAAGTCTAAATTGAGCAGCACGGTCCTTGTTCACCCAGGTGATGACCGAGCCGGTATGGAGTTAGTTTTTCTTGATTGTCATATTGCTTACAAAGATAAAGTAGTACCGTTAGCTTTTGCAGGTTAGTAAGAATACTCTCTCAGGGCTGTAGTGGTTGTTTCCTACCAGCAAGGCAAGCCAGGACAGGTGGGACCCACTATGCCCTGTAGTGACCAGCCAGAGGATGTTGGGAGTTCCAAATCATCAACCGCCCGCAATGCTGCCATGGTGGCATGCTTTCTCTGTCAGGGTTTGCTCCCTTAGCCTTTGATTCTGACAAGAACTTGGACCACGAGGCTGTGATTTATAGACAATGCATGGGAGGGGCGTCTATATCCCTGAGGTACCAGAGGTACCCGCATACCTTTGAGATTATTTAGCTATGTTAAAAACTACTTATCTTTCCCTTAAAATATGAACAATAACATGAGAAAAGTATTCAAAAATATTTATTTGCCAATGCATATGCATGTGAGTAGGTGTATGTTTTATCCTCATTGGTCTAAGTGGTGACTCCTAATCCATTGCATCAAAAAAGACATTGACTGCTGAAAGGAATTGGTCTGAGTTTGCTTGTGTCTGTTCATTCATCATTTTCAAATTTTTCCTCTGAGAACCCAGACCAGTCTTTCAATAAGACTGTGTTATTATGTTTATGGGCTTATCCGTTTTTCACTGGGGATGCATTTGCAAATACAGTGGGCTCCTAAATTTCTGGCCCCCTGACTGGCAATGCACAAACAATACCAAATTCAAAAATATATACGTACATTTATAGAGGAACTCTAAATAACAACATGTGAGAAATACTGTACAATACTAATGTTCCAATGAAACCAGCCAAAATCATTTACTGATTTTATGAAAAATCAATTTCCTCCAAATCAAGGTTTCACAATTAATGGCACCCTTAAAGATTATTGTAAATAACATCTACGTTGTACTAAAATTAAACTAGGAATTAAATTCCACTTACTTAAGTTTTATCTTACGTCATTTCAATTATGAATGGAACAAGGTGATCTAATGAGACCAAGTTTCGGTCAGGTACAGCATCGGAATGTTTGCCATCAAAACAGAGATGCATACAAGGAGAAGTACCTCATACCCATGGTGAAATATGATGAGTCGTCAGTCATGTTTTGGGGCTGTTTTAATTCAAGAGGTCCAGGGGCACTGGATGAGATGAATGGCATAATGTATTTCCACCAAGTATCAAGGTATTTTAGCTGACAATCTGGCTGCCTCTACCAGAAGACTAGGACTTAGCTGTAGGTGGACTTTCCAAAAAGACAATGACCTAAAGCAGACCTCAAGATCCATGCAGAAGTGGCTCCGTGACAATAAAGTGAACATTCTGCAATGGCCATCACACGCCAGACCTCAATCCAATTGAATACCTGTGGCCTAAGTTGGGTGTGTGTGTGTGTGTGTGTTCTTGTACTTGCTACGTACTAAGGACCGGAATGAGTTTTTAACCAACAAAGTGAAGTCTTTTTTGGTTAAGTGAGGACATTTTGGCCGGTCCTCACAACTACAAAGGCAAATTGTGACTTGTTAGTTAAGGTTAGGGGTAAAGTTAGAATTAGGGATAGGTTAAGGTTAGGGTAAGGGTTTGGGTTAGGCATACATTGCTTGTTGTTAAGATGAGGGAAAGGCTGTAGAGACACTGGAAGAATGAGTGGAAGTCAATGTAATGTTCTCACAAAGATGTAAATACAAGGACGGGTATGTGTGTTTGTGTGTGTGTGTGTGTGTGTGTGCGTCTCTGTTGATGACTGAGGTTAATCTTTGCATTTCAGATGACTGATCAGCCTGTCGAGGGGGGCTTCAATGACACGGAGAGGAGCAGTGTATCATCAACCCCAAACTCCAATGTATGTAACCTACTCCTACCCCTTCATCATCTTTTCTGTTTGCACTCTTACTCTCATGACCAAATAAGACGTATCACTGCGGTAACACATTCCATCATCACAAATTAAAAAGTAATAAAATGCATGGTTCATACAACCCCAATTCCGAAATAGTTGGGAGGAAATGTAAATTGTGAATAAAATCAAAATGCAATAACTTTCAGATCACATGAGCCGATATGTTATTTATTATAGAACATAGACAACATTTCAAATGTTGAAACTGAGACATTTTACATTTTTATCCACAAAATGAGCTTATTTCAAATTTTCTGCCTGCAACAGGTCTCAAAAAAGTAGGGACACAGGCAAAAAAGGGCTGAAAAAGCAATTAATATATAAGAGAATCAGCTGAAAGAACATTTAGCAAGTAATTACGTTAACTGGCATTAGGTGTGTAACATGATTGGCTATAAAAGGGATGTCTTAGAGAGGCTGAGTCTCTCAGAAGTAAAGATGGCCAGAGGCTCTCCAACCTGTGAAGGCTTGCGTAAAAAAATTGTGGAATACTTAAAAAAAAAAAAATGTTCCTCAACGTCAAATTGCAAAGGCTTTGAAGGTCTCATCATCGACGGTGCATAACATTATCAAAAGATTCAGAGAAACTGGAAAAAATCTCTGTGCCTAAGGAACAAGGCCGAAGACCTTAACTGGATGCCCGTAATGAACGGGTCCTCAAACGCCACTGCATCACTCACCGGCATGATTCGGTCATTGACATTACTAAATGGGGCCAGGAATACTTCAAGAAACAATTGTCTGTAAACACAGTCCACCATGCCATCCACACATGCCACCTAAAACTTTATCATGCAAAAAGGAAGCCATTGTTGAGCATCATCCAGAAGCGCCGCCATGTTCTGTGGGCCAATGGCTCATTTAAAATGGACTGTAGCAAAGTGGCAAAGTGTCCTGTGGTCTGGTGAGTCCAAATTTGACATTCTTGTTGGAAATCATGGGCGTTGTGTCCTCCGGGCTAAAGAGGATAAAGACCACCCCTCCTGTTATCAGCGTTCAGTTCAAAAGCCAGCATCCCTGATGGTATGGGGATGCATTAGTGCATATGGTGTGGGACACTTGCATGTTTTAAAAAGCACCATGAATGCTGAAAGGCATATAAAGGTTTTAGAGCAACATATGCTCCCCTCCAGACGACATCTATTCCAGGGAAGGCCTTGTGTATTTCAGCAGGACAATGCAAAACCACATACTGCAGCTATTACAACAGCATGGCTTCGTAGTAGAAGAGTCCGTGTGCTGAACTGGCCTGCCTGCAGTCCTGATCTTTCACCGATTGAGAACATTTGGCACATAATTAAACGAAAAGTCCGTCAAAGGAGACCCAAAACTCTCCAGCAGCTGGAAGCCTGTATTAATCAAGAGTGGGATCAAATTCCAATGGTTAAACTCAAGAAACTTGCCTCCTCAATGCCCTGACGCCTCCACTCTGTTTAAAAAGAAGAGGGGATGCTACACCATGGTAAACAGGCCCCTATCCCAAATTTTTTAAGACCTGTAGCAGCCATAAAATTTGAAATGAGCTCATTTTATGGATAAAATTGTAACATTTCTCAGTTTCAACATTTGCTATGTTATCTCTGTTCTATTGTGAATAAAATACTGGCTGGTGTGATTTAGTTATTGCATTTTGATTTTATTCACAATTTACACTTTGTCCCAACTTTTTTGGAATTGGGGTTGTATTTATTTAAGGAATTCCATCTTATATTGCCTGCCAGTATGTCAATATTTGCATGTAGACTTCCTCAGTTTAGCCAGGCATAAAAATATTTAATTGGTTGACAAATATCTTTGCATCTTTGCAATTCAAGTATTTTGAACTGTTACCTAGTTGTAGAAGTATCAATGCTTTGTCCTTGCTTCTGGCCTACTATGTATTCACATTATAAGTGAAGAGAGAGAAAAGTAATTATCTTCTTTCCTGTCTATCCTTTGCCATTGAAAATTTGAGATTAATATAACCTTCACATTAACAGGATGAAATTTAAAGTAAGGATATGGACAGTGTTGTGAAAAGTATTTGCCCCCTCCAGATCTTCTATTTTTTTATATTTCCCACACTAAATGGTTTCAGACCCTCATAGAAAATTTAGTACAAGACATGGATAACATGAGGCAATACAAAACATAGTTTTTTAATGATCATTTAATTTAATGAAATGGAAAAGGTTATTCAAGACTACTACTGTATACCACGCTTGTGGGAAAAATAATTGCCGACAACTAGCGATCAATCCTTGATATTTCAGCAAAAAAAAAATTTTAGTCCAGCCCTTTTTTTGCAGAATTGTTGTAATTCAGCCACATTTGAGGCTTTTTGAGTATGAACAGCCATGTTTAAGGTTCTGCTGCAGTATCACAATGGGGATCAAGTCAGGACTTCGATTAAAATGACCAGTTAATTTTGACACTCAGATCTTCATTTTGAGTCATTCAGAGGTGGACTTGCTCTTGGTGTATTGCTGCATAACCCAATTTCACCTGTGGTTCTTATCACGGACTGATGATCTCCTTGAGGATATTCGGGCTGAGAAAGCACGTGATTCCATCAGTTATGGCATGTCGCCCACACACTGAAGCAGCCCCACTCCCACATACTGCCACCACCATGTTTGACAACTGGTATCATGTTCTTATTATGAAATTCTGTTGTAGCTTTATGCCAGATATGATGGGATCCATATCTTTCCAAACTTACTCTTTCTGCACATAATTCCACAGAATATTATTCCAAGTGGCTTTGGGCTTATCAGGGTGTTTTTTGGAAAATGTGTAATGAGCCCTCATGGCTGTCTTACTTATGATCCAGTAGCCAGGGGCTGTTTGCATGCAAAAAAGTGCCACTCAGTTTCTCACTTGATCTGAATAGAGGGCCATCTGGGACATCATAAAAATCAAGGTGGAGGTTCAGACCACTGGCAGCAAGGTAGATATTCAATTATTAATGCTGGACGTCAGCTTTCAAAAGAGGGGTGTAACGATTCTGAATCGATGTTTTTTTAAAGTGTATTAACACCACCTGCTACCATGGGGCGAACATCCGAGCTTTCCCTTTTCCTTTATTAGCCCCCGTGCTGTCCTGAACGAAAGTGCCTAACATCAAAGGGCATGGGAAATGCTTCCGGAAAAAACTTGACTGACATCAGTATTTTTCGGCTACGTGCTGAGAGGAGCCAAGTAAATGAAAACAAAATCGTCTCCTATTAACCAATTAGGCAACTCTAAGAAAAGTATACCTGTTCCCATTTACTTTGCTTGATTAGCAATCAAATGGTGGATTTGTTTACTCTTTAAGTTGAATGAGTAGAGCTGTTATTAAGACAACATGTTTGATTGCTGCATTTTGAAATTTAAATGGGCATAGAATAGCACAGATTTGCATGAACACGATTGCCATTGCCACGCCATTTCGTGCAACTGTGATCATTTATATCTCACATTCACATTTCATCCACTTTTCAGAATATTTTCCACCTTGTGTATTTTTTAGACGCTTAAACTCCAGAGTGATCTTATAGCAAATCTGTTTTAAATTAATCTTGAGTAATGTCCTAAAATGCTACAATGAGAGATGTAATTCAGAGGAAGATTTTTTTCTAATTATTCAAATTGGCCTTCTTTCAATCTAACACCGCAGCCCAGTTAGGTTCGTCTGCTTTTCACCATCACATCTTAATCGTTATAGGCTACTGGCTAAATTTCTTGATTGTTATTAGTGTTGCGCCGATACCCATACCAGTATATGCTCGTACTCGTACTCGTCCACATTTGCCGATACCACGCACCGATACCACTTAATGTAAGACGCAAGGTAACTGCCTGCTCACGGTCGCATAGGCTACAGTATTTTGTACTATCTGACTTCTATGTCTAGGGGGAGACAGCGAGTTAGAAAAAATACGAGAAAGAGAGCTTTATAGTCATCACATCACATGCAGGCATACGCGCGTACACACAAGAGGCGTATAGTAAAGAAGTACATGTAGGCAACTTTGTTACAGTACTTAAGTAGTTTTTTTTGAGGATTTGTACTTTACTTGAGTTTTTTTTTTTTTTTTAACCGGGACTTCTACTCTACTACATTTAAAAGATAAAAAGTATAACTTTTTCTTCGTTACTTTGACACTGGCCACTTCACTACACGTTACAAATTAAAATATGTATATAATTCATCATTTAAGGATTATCTGGATGCGGCGTGTTCAAGAAGAACAACGGCGCTCGGCAGGGTATCTTAAGCGTTTTGTGCAGATGTTTCTGCCAGCGGACATGGAGCTGCAAATTTATGCACGCAATCACAATATTCTATCACTAGATGGCACACCCGGATCAGTTATTGAATATTTGCAAGCAAGCCGAGCTCGCACGAGCACACACCCACAATCATACACACAGGGACTTAGAATTGCGAATCTTCTCATTTTACTACAAATATATTAGTAACATATGGTTACCTTAAACATTTTAGTTGTGGTTAAGTTAAATCTTTTTCATTTGTCATTTGTGTAATTGAAATGTGGCGATACCACACACTTTAAGTGATGCCTTGTTTGCTTGGAAAGCTATTATTGACTTTAGTTGGATTGAGAATGCCTATGAATGTGTGTAGAAACCATCTGTGCCAATTAATAGTTCTCCTGACTTTTTATGAAGTTGGGTGTGTTACCTTGCCTATGCAGCGAGTTTACTTTTCATTTGTCAAGCTTCAGTAATGTTTTGCCTCATTTGATGGCAGTGCTAGTTCAAAGGCTTTTTATCGGGCCTAAATACAGAAAGATTTTTAGCAGTTAGGCCTACTCTTTTTCTTTTTTTTTTGGAAATAGCCATGTGTGAATCGTTTGATATTGGCCTCTTTTAGGCTTGTTATAAAAAGAAAATAAACCCTGTACTCCGAAATTGTCATTGTATTTTCCTGGAAAACATTTCAGAAATATCGGTATCGGTACTCTGTATGGGCAAGTACAAAAAATAAAATACTCGTACTCTTATCGGTTTTTAAAAAAGTGGTTTCGGTGCATACCTAATTGTTATTTAGGCCAAGTACACGGGAGCAGATTTAAGGAAGGGCGGAGCACCTGCAATTAGCAAAATCTAAACTCAGGCTTCTTCCCAACGGCATTTTAAATCGTTTTAAGCCGCTTCAGGTGTGCGTTTCAAGAAATTACACGCAACTACCTACACACCCCATGACGGCAAGTTGTCTCATCACACTTAAAAAAAATCCTCGTTCAACATCGCCACATCCCAACTCAGCATTTCATCTCTCATTGTAGTATTTTTAGGAGATCTATTAATGATAAAATAAAAATAAAGATATTTATTTTCAGATTGCCCTGGATTTCAAGCGGCTAAAAATACACAAGGTGGAAAACATTAAAGCGGATGAAACGTGAATGTGAGCTATAAATTATCACAATCACACGAAATGGCCAAATACACGTTCTTGCAAAGCTATGCCCATTTAACTTTCAGAATGCGGCAATCAAACATGCTGTCTTAATAAACAGCTCTACTCATTTAGCAAAGTAAATAAGCGAATCCCCTGTTTGATTACTAATTGAGCAAAGTAAACAGGGACAAGATGAGAGTTACCTAATTGCTTAAAAGAAGATGATTCTGTTGTCCTTTACTTGGCTCCATGCAGCATGTCGCCGAAACAGTCAAGTTTTTTTTCCGGAAGCATTTCTCATGCCCTTTGATGTTTGGCACTTTCGTTCAAGACTGCGTCGGGTTTGATAAAGGAAAAGGGAAAGCTCAGATGTTCGCCCCATGGCGGTCCTATGCCTTAAAAAACATCGATTCAGAATCGATTCAGAATCGTTACACTCCTATTTCAAAATGATGCCCAACATTTGGGGTAAGGGGAATACAATTTGACCTGGAACAGTCAGTTTTTGATGGAATTTGATGGATGACCACTCAAATGAAAGCTCTGAGTGTCAGCTTTACAATGACTGGTCAAGCATTCTGATTGGTTAAGATTGGAGGTCACCAGAGGTCAAACTGTTACGTAAATGGGCCTTGCCCAAAATTCTGCCCTTCAAACATCAAAATAGATGCTAGTATACCAAGAAATGATGATTTATTCTCCAGATTCATGGTAGTCTTACAGCAGACTATATGTAAGTTTTTAAAACAATAGCTGATGATGAGTGAGTAATATTAACCCCTTGGTGGCCATCGGCATTTCAACCAAATTCTTGAAAAATCAATTTTTTGGCGGGAAAAGGCTGAAATTGACGGAACCAGTGAGACAACATTTATTCAACACAATTTTCATATGTTCTATTCCTGATTGCTCATTAAGTAGATTTCAGATACATCTAATCCCTTTTTAGGCATTATATCACTTGGGGATTCGGGGAATCCCGCAGGGGAAACCCCCAAGGAGAAACAATGTACCACATCACTGGAGTGGTGCTATCTTTCAATTTAGTCATCAGTTACCTATTCTTTTGAGGAAAAATGTGATGTTTTCTGGTAAGTACATGTATATGATTCAAAGATCGACTGGGCCATCACTGAAATAACAAAAACCTGAAATTGCAGAGCTAATTGTTTGGAAGTCCATGAATGATGAATCCCACATTGCATGCAGTGCGGGATAGTATGCATTGCCTCCAGATATACAGAATTGAAAGTAGTAAAGGGTAGTGCATGTTAGCCAGTTCCCAAAATGTCTTTTTATTGGGTTATTAGACAGAAGTAATGTTTGAATCGCTGTATTCAGGCCCTGTGTTATTTTTTTCAGAACAACAATGGCGTCCTCGCTGAAACAGCAGAAAGCACTGCCACCATTGTTGATGTGATGGGTTATCTGCACCGCATGCAGCTTACTTTTGTGAAAACATTCAATGAACTCTGTAACAACTTCATGAAAATGATCTATAGTTTGTGTAGGAGCTCGAACCGCATTGACTTTGTTTTTGATACGTATATTGACGGATCGGTGATAGACAGTGAACGTGTGAGAAAGCGCTGCACGAACCCAATTGACGTCAACGAATTGGGCAAGGAGACAAAGTTGCCAGTATCAAAGGAGGCATTTTGGGCATCATCATCAACAAATCAAAACTGCAGGAAGCCCTTCGGTGTCATATTTTGGAAGAACAAAATGACAGGACAGAGTTAGTTGTCAGCGCTATGGGAATGCATGGAGATATGAAACACTGTAAAGTGGTTTTAAATGGCTGTGTAAGAGAATTGCCAAACCTTGATGTTGAGATTGAGGAGGCTGATGTGCGTTTGATTCCACATGCGCTTGATGCTGTTAATTCAGGAGCAGCTAGAGTTGTGTTGATATCGAATGACACTGACGTTCTAGTATTGGGACTTCATTATTGGCAGTTGTTAAAAGAACACGGACTGAAGGAATTTTGGATTTGAGCAGGTGTGGCAAACAAAACTAGGTACCTTCCTCTCCATATCATGGCAGAAAGATGGGGAGAGAGTTTCTGCAATGTTCTGATAGCGGTTCATCATCTAACTGGCTGTCATGCGACAAGCAAATTTGGGACAAAGTCTGCTGGAGTGAAAAATGATCCTGGTCATTACTTGAGTGACTTTGGGAAAGACTTGAGAAACGTAGATATTGCTTTGATTGAAACATATCTGTTGAAAGTGTACAAGTCTGACAGTGCATGTGCATCGATGGATGAACTCAGACATCATTTGTACCACCACAGCAAGAAAACCATTCTAAACCTTCCTCCAACCAGTTGAGCAGTGCAAGGTCATATCATGAGAGCATTGTATGGAAGCCATCTCCAAATGCATTGTCTTGATAGTCCTCAGTTGGACCCAACCAAGTTTGGATATCACAAGGAAGGCAAAATGTTGGCCCAGATAAAATCAGTCATTGTTACCTTATGACTTCCCAAATCTATGTAAATGCACATCTTGCGCAACGAAGTGATGCTCCTGTAGAAGGCTGGGTATAAATGCTGTGAATATTGTAACTGCCAAGTAAACAAAGGATGCAAGAATCCATTGAAGTGATAAAGCAAAGTAAGGCAAAGTTCCTGTTCTCTGTCAACTCTGGTATCAGGGTAGGATCATAATTATCTAGTGTCATTTTATCAATCTTAGTTGGAAAACATATTTGCATTCAATTAGCAGAATGCTGATAAAAATGCTGATAAGATTTTTCATCAGTGTCTTTGGTTGCGCTTCACTTCCATAAAATTTACTTTATCATCCAGGCTTCAAAAGGCCTTAGATGCTTTCAGTATGCTGTACCGTAAAACCGGAATTATAAGGTCCTAGAATGAAACAGGATTCCATGCCTCACTCCTTTAATCAGGGCTGGGTGAGCATGGCTGAGTAAGCTTTTCAAATCTCATTATGTTACCCGACAATTTTCTAGCTGTGCGCAGTGAGGCATGGCTTATCCCTTTTCATTCTAGGACCTTACAATTCCGTAACTACAGTAATTTTAGTTGGCATTTTCAATGCTCTCTATGTTAAAACATGGAGAGCATTGAAAATGCCAATCAGCACTTAGGGATTTGGCATTTAATTGGTTCCATCATTTTCAGCCTTTTCCTGGCAAAAAATTGATTTTTCAAGAATTTGGTTGAAATGCCGATGGCCACCAAGGGGTTAATATTATTCACTCATCACCAGCTATTGTTTTGAAAACTTACATATAGTCTGCTGTAAGACTACCATGAATGTGAAGAATAAATCATTATTTCTTGGTATACTAGCATCTATTTTTATGTTCGAAGGGCAGAATTTTTGGCAAGGCTCGTTTTATGTAATAGTTTGACCTCCGATCTTGACCAATCAGAATGCTTGACCAGCCATTGTAAAGCTGACACTCAGAGCTTTCATTTGAGTGGTCATCTATCAAATTCCATCAAAAACTGACTGTTCCAGGTCAAATTGTATTTCCCCTACCCCAAATTTTTGGCGTCATTTTGAAAGCCGACGTCCAGCATTAATCATTGAATATCATCCTTGCTGCCAGTGGTCTAAACGTCCACCTTGATTTTTATGATGTCCCAGATGGCCCTCTATTCAGATCAAGTGAGAAACTGAGTGGCACTTTTTTGCATGCAAATTGCCCCTGGCTCCAGGACTATTAGTATTGCTTTACAACTTTCGACTCTCCCATGGATTCCATGTTTGGCTTGTCTCTTTCTAATGGTGGAATCATGAATGCTGACCATATCTGGGGCCAGTGAGGCCTGCAGTTCCTCAGATGTTTGTCTGGGCTCGTTTGTGACTTCACGGATGAGTTGTTGATGCACTCTTGATTTTACTTGGCCAATCTCTCCGAGGGAGATTCACCACTGTGAATCTGGGTCTCCACTGTGGTTCACTATAGTTATGGAGCCTCGGAAATGGCTTCGTAACCCTTTCCAAACTGATTTATTCATTAAATGTCTCTGGTCTTTCGGAATTTCTTATGGGAGCGGAACAGTGTGAGACCTCAGGCCTTTTTGTTTCTAGTCTAATATTACGCAGTCATGAACTCACTTCGGGAAAATAGCTGATTGAATAACTAAGGAGCCAATTAGTTTTTCACAGTAGGTCAGTCATTTTTTTTTAATTGAATTAAATGATCATGTAAACATTTTGTATTTACTCAGGTCATTTTACATTTTGTTTGAAGATCTGAAACAATTGTGACAAATCTGCAAAAATTTGAAAGGATACTAAAACTTTTTCACAGCACTGTAAATTATGTAAATATTTTTGGATTATACATATTTACACTGTACCCCCACATGAATTCCATGCAAGGATAACAACTTGCACCTCTGAGATTCATAGATTCATAATGTTCTACACCAGATACTGAACGATCTTCTGCTATATCAAAACGTCTATCGAAACAGCCTGTCTCAGCATCTTTTGAAAGTGTTTACAAAGCTTATATAACGCAATGATACGCACAACACTTCCACTGATGGCTTTACTGACCGTACCTGGTGATACCAGGGTCTCTTCATGATGAGTGTCTTTTGTTAGCATGATGATCTCACTGATTGTGAGACTGACTCTCTGCCTGCTGTTCCACTCCAGCTCTTCGTCGCATCTGTGCTCCAGGAGCCAGAACTGGGCCTGACTCCAATGGCGTCCCCGGCTCATCAAAGTTACGGAGCCATGGGTGCCCGGCGAGGCTCTTCGAGAGGGCCAGAGGAAGAGACCCAATCGCAGACCTATGAAACTGAGCTGCAAGATCCCCATGAGTCCCAGGACCCCTTTTCCTCCAGCCCGCTCACAGATGCCCAGGAGGGCTACCAGTAACATTAAAACTCCTTTACTCTACAGTCCTGTGCAGTGACAGCCTGCACCTAAAATGCGACACCATCAAGAAATAAGGAATGAGAAAATGTGCTGCAGTTTTCCTTCAAACTCAACATTCAACCCAACTGCCTCAAAGCCTCATACTCAACGCTCATCTGGGAGCTCCAATGACTCGCCTCTGTTTAAGCCTGTCAAACTTTGGGCTCAGCTGACTGGTGCAAATGCTGGTACTGATCCTGCTTGCCAAGAGTTTGCAATGCCAGCTCCCAGTGTCTGACACAGTCGGACCGGGAAACGCAAATGACTAAATAACCATCTATGCCAACTACATGGAACCTGTGTGCTAAGCTTGCTCATTTTGGAGAATAACCAGTTCTCTCTTTTTAAAGAAATGTGCTTGCTGTGAGCTAACAACCGGCGCAGGGCCAGACTTAACCTCCGGCAGCTGCTCTCATGCGTATTCTTTTCTCAAGTTATTTCCCTTCTCTAAAGCTTGGTACATTTTGGTGTGTGTGGGCTTTGGCCAAAGGACAGGGAACAGACATCTGTGTTTATGGTGTGGGAAATTGGCTGTTACAGGTGAATGCTGGCAGCATGGTTTATTCCTGACTGTTCAGTGCCACCTGACTGTTTACTGCAGAACCCTGTCCTTTGAGCATCAGGTTGCTCCCTTCCCCCTCACTATGGTCTGGGCCCTGCCTTATCGCCGTGCTGGAAAGGAGGGCTGTGAAACCATCTGCAGTGATAGCACTGTGCACACAGGAGGCAGTAGAATGGAGCATGGAGAGTATAAAATACAGCCAAGGCAATGTCCTGTTCATGGGGGATCAGACATTGTATTTATTTCAAAACACTAATTGCTCTTGTTATTATTATTATTATTATTATTACAGGCTATTGCCACCAGTGGTTTGGTGAAATATCAATCTTGCTTGTAAACTGATCACTGCAAAGACATCAGGTGAAACAAGGCTTACAGATATAAATGAGATGAGAAAATTTGCTAGTTAGTGAAGTTTGAAAGCTTCATGGAAATGGGCACTACAGGTAATTAACTCAATGCTGTCATGACAAAAAAAGCAAATTTAAAACTTGAGAAACATAGTTAGCTATCAGGAGTGCCAAGAAACATTAGCAAGCTATGACTCAGATTATTATGCCTCATACCACATTGCATCTTGGGATATGTAGCCCAAACCGAATCCAAGTTTCTGACCCTTTCCGCATGTTTTGGATTGCAGCAGTGGCACAGTATGAGGCAAGGCAAACTGCTTTTGTTCAAATTTCAGCTTTAAGTGCAATTGCTCATAGAAGTCTCCTTACACTGTATGTGGTTCCATCCTGAAGACATTATCTTTTTTCTTGCCTGATTCCCATATTGGTGCCGGTGTTTAACAGTGTAAATTTCCTGCACATTTCTGGTGTTTTTAATTTGCTTCTATTATGTACCTTTTATGAAGTCTGTTGGTTTTGTAATATTGCAGGATGTCTTTGGTGAAAAGGTACAGGTTGGTGATATCCTCACTGAACTCAATGTTAACTGTATTTTTTTTTTTCGTCCTTGGAGTTCTCTTGCCGTGCCTTGAATAAAAAAATAACCCCTTGTCCGACAATCCAGCATGGCCTGACATATGCTGCATGGACTGTAAATACCGGGCCAGAAATCCAGGGGAAGAAAGACACTGAAAACTCATTATGATGAAGAATGCAAATCTGGTTCATTTTAAGCCATCTCTCGCCATCTCTCATAAGCACTGCTGATTCATTCATCTGGGCATAGATATATTGTTTTATACGGATAGATGTCCACTGGGCATGGGCACCTTCATTCGTGGGAATGAATCTTTCTGGGATTGTAGTATAAGCCATTAAAGTGGTTTGCTTGGGAATTTGAATAGTTCGTTTTTGGATCCAGTAGCTAATAGTTAGACGTGCCTTGATTTCCATGTTGCTCAGTGCTGCCTGGAGTGCAGGACCTCCAGGGTAGCAGAAATCTTGAGGGTCCAAGTACAGAGATGATTTTTTTCCTGGAATACACAATCCTCTTGACTTGTCTTGCTCATGATTACCAAGAATGAGTCTGAATTCCTACATTATTTAAAGTAGTAATACAGATTTTTTTAAATTAATGTCTGTTATGTCATTATCTATCATCGAATGAGGTAAGACCACGATTCAGCCTATTGCCTGCGGATGAAAGTTATTGCATTTGTATGATTTACCATTATAAAGAACTCGGTTTCGGTGGTGACTTTCCTGGGAAAAATCATGAGCAGCGCAGTTAGTGACACATTTTTCCATCACCCAGCAGTGGTTGGTCCACACCTGAGAGGGTAGGCGGAGCTAATGTAACAGGCTTGCTATTCTGTTTTTTTTCCGGTCTCTATTGGCATTGCAAGGAAATTTGGTGTTCAGAAGAAGGCAAATAGTCAATAAAGGAAAGCGACCATCGGCGAGGTAAAACCAGTGATCTTCAGTATTTCTTGCGAAGGTGGAGAGCACTGACATATGAAAAGAGCCTTAGGGGAGACACAGATGTGGCTCACTTTCTTTTGGACTGGTGGACACCGCTAATGTTTATATAAGTATAAAATGGAGCTCTTACAAAATTGTGGACTTTTTTTTTTTTTTTTTGGGTAGTCCTCGGGTGGAATTGTTTTTCATTTGGTTTGAAAAAAAGAAAATGGGACTGCTTTGGAGATCATTTATTTTCTCTGTTAGTGGGCTAGCTATCCTGAAATTATCTCACAAAATAAAGAAACAAAAGTTATACCTTATTGGCTATCTGGTTGTCTCAGTCCTCCGGCTGAACTTCTTCTGGTGTTTGATGGAGGAATTTGACAGAGCATGACTATTTGCATTTTATCACTGTTTACACAGCTAATGCTACCCAGCAAACGCTGAGGCATTGAATGACCATTCTTTCGACATCAAATCAGCACGTCCCTTTATGGTTTAAAAATGGTTCAGAATTGGAAGTTATGCAGATGTCTGGGATATTATCGAGTTGTCAGATGGACATCCATTCTGGATGTTCAAGTAATGTCCAAATCTGACGTTACCACGAATATGGCTTATTCAGCTATACTGCTAAATTTTATGCTGTCAGTCTGCATTCAGCAGCTTTATACATTACAAATACTACTGAAAATAAAAAATGAACTAATTAAAATAATAAGCCAGCATTGATTTGCCAGCACCCCTGGGATGCAAACCCTGGCCTGTCAGTTGCTAATCCCACAGTATGCTTATTCCAATCAGCCATCACAACTGATTTTACAATCATAGTAGAATTAAGACTTTTGCCTCTTACAAACAATATTACAGGAATATGATTTGCATACAACCAAATATAAATATGCTGGATAAGATATACTGAACAACAAAAGAAACGCAAGTTAATTAAGGGCAGACTGGAAAATAAGTTTGCGCGTAATTATTTTAGAAAATCAAATTTATTACTAGCGCGTGCACATTTACACTCGTTTCATCAAATTTTTCTTTATTTTGCCGTCACTTTGACTGAGTAACCATAAGAGTACATTAACTAACTAGCTAATTTGCGTTTCTTTTGTTGCTCAGTATAGATATCAATGTTTTTTTTTTTTTTTTGGCAAATTCGAGGCAAGCCTCTGTATTCTTTTTAGTCAGTGGTGGTTTTCGCCTCGCAGCTCTCTCACGGATGCCGTTTTTACCCATTCTCCTTCTTATTCCGGAATCATAAACACTGAACTTAACCTGTGAGAAGTGTGGCCTGTAGCTTTTTAGATGTTAGTGTGGGTTCTTTTGCGAGCTCAATGAGTCATTTGGGGGCCTTTGGTGCAATTTTGATCGCCCGGCCAGTTCTGGTAAGGTTCACCAAGTTTTCTCGATTTGGAGATAATAGCTTTCACCGAAGTTTCCTGTAGTCCCAGAGCCTTATAAATGGCTTTGTAAGCCTTTCCTGACTGATAGAAATCAAGAACTTTGTCTCTCATCTGTTGTTGCATTTCTTTACATCAGAGCATTATGCGCTGCTCTTTACCTACTTCACGCAGCCTGACACGATCTATTTAAGTGATTTTGGTAACTTAGGGGGCAATTTCTTTTTCATGTTGGGACTGGTGGGGCAAGATGGTTTTTTTTTCCTTTAATAAATGAAATTACGACTTAAGAACTGTTTTTTGTGTTTACTCAGGATATTTTTGTCTAATTATAACACTAGTTTAATATCTAAAACATTTAAGTGTGACAAATATGCAAAAGTAGAAGAAATATGGAAGAGGAAAATACTTTTTCACAGCACAGTAATGTCACCAAACACTCAGAAAAACACTAGATAATGGAACTGACCTCGCAAACAATCTCTGAAATTCTCCACTTGTTGCAAGACTATTTGCAACATTACATTGTCATTTACATTGCTATCAAGTTTATTAAATGTTTTAAAGATTGGAGTAAGTTAGCCTAATTTTAGACAATTAATGAGTAAATACATAATATTACTTTTACAACAACCATTTTTTAAATTGGTAAAAATCAAGTTAAAATTATCGTCATAGAAGACATCATTCCCTTTTTACTTTTGTGTGTGTACTAGTGATCTCAAATTATGTTATGTTACGTTACGTTACGATACGTTACTAAGACTTAGGGCCTCCCTGTGGCTCGCAACAAAGATGCCTGTCTGAGAGCCCAGTGGTTGGGTGCTCAAATCCCTCTCACACCATTACTATCTAATGCTGAAAGCCCCATGGCGAGGCAGCAGTTGCCCCAGCCGGGGTATGTTAGGGGTTATTCATTAGTTCATCACTCTCTAATGACATCCTCTCGGTTGACAGCGCAACAACTCCCTGATGATATTAATAGCACCAGAAGTGAAGACATGAAAGTATCAAGATCTACTATTTCTGGATGCCTGTGAGAAAATGGTCGAGTTGGCTGTGTTGCTGCCAAGAGCTGGCAACATCAAAAAAGACAGCGTATAAGAGAAAATATTCGGCACTCATGGGATAAAAAAGTTATCAAAAGAATGTAAAGCTGATGCTCTTGGAAGCGTGGGATGGGAGAGTAAACCAAAAATGTAAGAATTCCAGGCACTCAGAGAATAATTGGATCAAAAAGAAGCACGCCCTGACGTAGACCGCATAGGTCAAAACATGCCGGCTTTTTTACCTGTTTAGCCATGCAATTATAAAGGCTTTTTATCCCTTTTTTTTTGATCCAATTATTCTCTCAGTGCCTGGAATTCTTACATTTTTGGTTAACATCAAAAAAAGACTTGAGTTTGCCAAGAAATTCGAGAACTGGACACCAATGGATTGGGAACAAGTCCTTTGGACTGATGAATCGAAATTAGAAATTTTCTCACCCAAACCCAGAACTTTTGGAGCGCAGTCTCCTTGAAAGGAGCCGATGATCTCATAAAAATTGACGGAATCATGGATAAAAGAAGTATCACAGCATCCTTGAGAGGCAGGCATTTCCATCTGGAAAGAGACTGAATCATCGGGTACTTCTTTTTCAACAAGATAATGACCCTAAACCCTCTGAGTTGTGCAAGAATTCTCTCAGTTGGAAAGAAACATCTGGTGACATAAAAGTAATGACTTGGCCTGCTCAAAGTCCAGACCTTAATCCAATTTAGCAAATCTGCTGTAATATCAAAAGAATCTCTTTGGAATGAACTTCAAATCATATGTAATGGTTTGGCATGTGAGGAAATTTAAAAATGCGAAAACTATGCCTGAAAGATGAAATGCTGTAATCAAAGCAAAGGGTGGCCACACTAGATAGACTTTTTCTCTCAAAAAGATATTAGCAGTTTCATTTTTACTATATACTGTTATCTTCACTTATTGTGATCAGTATGATCCAATATTATATGAAATAAACACTTGAATAGTACTTGGTTTCTGATTTATCTTCATTCTCTTAAGTGCGTCAACAACACTGCACACTACTGTACATGACTGGTTCTCCTCAACTGTCTTAAGAGAAGAGTCCTAAGAGAATATTTCACTGAATTATTTAGGATTATATTGCATCACCACTTGTTGCAGTACGCTCATTTGGATAATATTCATATGTGGTAGCGCACTTCAGATACCGTCGTTTCAATGCGATGTTTGTTAAGAGGAGGTCAGGGGAACACCAGATGCAGGATCCAGAAGTGTTTATTGAACACCAAACACTAAAGGAGAAAATGGGCACACAGGCCAGAAACAAAACACTGTGCACATGCACTGAACAAATGGGAAAAACTAAGGTACACTGCCCAAGGCAGGGGGAAACAGAAATACACACTCCAAGAGTTGATAAACTAGAAAAACAAAAACTGGACCAAACTAGACTGACGGACACACTGGGAGACTTAGACAAAGGGCAGACAAGACGTGGGCGCAGCAAAACACAAGGCTCGGGAATCATACAAGGAAATACTCGGGAAGGCACAGGAGCAGAGATTTCACTATGCAGAGCAAAGCCAATACAAAGTTCCGTCTGATGTCGCTTCTCACTTTGCCACATATATAGCCACGAGAGGAGGCGGGGACTCGGAATGCAATCTCAAATTGAACAGAAACACATGGGATTAATAAAACAATTACACGAGAACCGGGTTAACAATAATGACTCGAGACAAGACTCTAAGACAATCAATCAAGCTAGACAGTTTAGACTGAGGTAATCTAAACGTGACGAGTAAAAAGCACCACGAGAGAAGCAAAGGAAAGCATAGCTTTAAACGCAGTTAATCAGGGAAAGCTTAGGAAGGAATTACAAAAGCTAGAAACACTCGCACTCGCTAATGAGTTAATTAAGGTTAATACTACGTGACGAAATACATACAAACACCCTCAAATAAGTGCTGGTTAGTACGGGTTAGTAATTATCCTATCAGAGAAAGCATTCACTCAGAGTTTAGCGAGACCCAAAATTAAGCACAGGTGGAAGCAATGAATAAAATACCACAGCCGAAACCGAAAGAGGAAACGTGATTGGACAACGAGACTCAGGCATGCTGAAGGCTGTCACATGACATCACTGGAGTTTGGGCAAAGAGAGAGTCCAACATCAGACGGCGGGAATAAAAGCTGAAAAATAAAGCGAAAGTAAAGCACAAGCACAAATAAGCACAAAGACAACACGCATGAGACAGAACCATAACAGTGTTTCTATTTTGAAGAGAACTCCCGTGTGGCTGGTGACTTTGTCATTATGACTTTAATATAATGAGTGGCCTCTTCTTGTAAGTGGTAATCAACTGAGGGTTTCTGGGTGTTAGTTAGTGGAAGGAAGAGTGCTATTTACATTGTGGGAGTTGTATCTCAAGGAATTTTTAGATTAGATTTCATTATTAGAATAGGGGCAGCATCTCCAAACCAAAATCTGTCTTTTCCCTCATGAGGCACACAAATTGACA
This sequence comes from Gymnothorax javanicus, assembly GCA_029692085.1. Classification (NCBI taxonomy): domain Eukaryota; kingdom Metazoa; phylum Chordata; class Actinopteri; order Anguilliformes; family Muraenidae; genus Gymnothorax; species Gymnothorax javanicus. The sequence goes on along the minus strand of CM056193.1, from coordinate 102,942,863 downwards.
TTTATGCCATTTGCAGCATCTGCTACCATCTGAGGAATAAGCAGTTGAGATCACAGCCAGGTTGGGGATTCAATGCATAGAAAAAAATGTTTTATAAAGCACATCAGAGGAATTCTACAAGGCCAGTGCTCTCCCCTGGGTTCCTGCTGCTGCTTGTCATTTTACAGGCTTTAAAATTCATAATTCTTTCTCCAGTAATGTGTAAACCTTTTATTTTCATTACTGCCTCAATAGTGAATGCCAAAAAAAGAAGAATTTTATGCGATCAGTATAAAACACAAATCCAGGAGGGGTGACATTAAAGTCTTGAAAATGTAAATATTGAATGTAAAGATAAAACTAAATACCAATTAGATATTTTACTAATCTCATGATAAATTCTTTCCATCTGTAGTCTTGCACATAAAGATGATTCATATGAAGACAAAATGTGCAAATACAATAAACTGTACATGGACGCAGTTTCATGGCTGGAAAAAAGGTTTATCATTATGAATAATTTGACGTGTAACCGAATTCTAATTGGTCTCCTCACATACTTTAGTGCAGCTGGAGTCCACCATGAATCCTTATTGGTCAAACACTTACAAGCACAGACGATTCTACGTGTAATATTCTTCATTTGGATCTACTCTGACAGAGCAGTTGCTTTCCAGCCTTGCCCAAGCTTATTTTTATCCTTTGCAGGAAATTGATGAGAGTTTAAGTCTCCAGCTGAAATCCGAATTATAGCCTTCTCCAAATCATTTATTTTTGTTGAGGAATAAAGGAAAACAAGCATTCTGTCATCAGGGCCTAAATGTGGATTTTAAACAGAGGAGAGATTGAAGGACTCTGTGGATAATGACCACTCTCTGGCAGAGTTGGTTTTGACTCTGAAGTGCTGTAAGTTTAATTAAAAATGGAAACTTCTCCCACGTATCTTCTTCTTTTTGTCTCTTCATTTCCCAGCTTGGTGCAGAAGAGAATCACAGTACAATCATCATTTTCCCCTCCTCATAGTTTGTCCATTCTTGATTCCTCTCCTGTCACCTCTCCTTGCGTCTTTGTCCCTCCTACCCTAGATGCATGGGGAGGAGGCATAGAGAAGACACACGGGCAGAGGATTTGAGGCAATAAGCATTTAACAAAATGCAACATCTGTGCATCAGAGCCGTCCTTTTGAAGCTACCTCAATTAAATATGATGTGTGGTGCAGCAACATCATCTGTCCATTGTTCTGTCATAGCCCACCTCCATATTTCATGGTCTCTGTCAGATGAGCATGACAGTGTTCGTGACAACTGAATGTTTTATTTTTTAATTAATGTGTGTCAGGGCTCTAAAGCCTCGGTCTTACACCGAGCGCAAAGCGTAATGCAAGTGCCTCTGCTACATTGCAACCAAGGCAGATACCATTTTCCTGCATAGCGTCCACGATAACCGCAGGAAGTAGGGGTGCTGGAGGCGCTGCAGCACCCCCTGTTGGTGCAGCAGCACCCAAAAATGTATTTATCCAAAACTAAATAAATTAAATAAAATCTTTTTTGATTAATATTTATTAGAAACAGTATAATTGTAACATTAAGCCATAAATGACAGCAAAATTTTGTCATACTATTTCTTAAATCATTGGTGTCTTTTTCCATGGCAGTGACAAAAATTTTATTTTTTATTCAGGCTACGTGAACACCAAGGGGACCTTGTCTCAGCATGTTCTCGTAGTAGAGTTGCGGATGTGAGTGCCTAAGTGTAGAGCATTGGAGTCTTCGGTGATTCCGTGCCGTAAAAGGTGATTGCAAAGTCGTTAAAGTGAGCAGGCGTAACAATAAGATTGTTTTCATTTATTGTAGTTGATGAATGGCTTTGTTATGTCGCAACTCGATTGCAACACCTAGCCTTTATGTAACGCTACAGATTAAACAGTAACTTAGCAAGGGCTGTTGTTGGTTGACTAACGTTGGATAACGGGCATGTATTCGGTCACTATTAAAGGTGGCATCCTTAAATCGTGCATAGAGCTAACACTTGCTTTGCTTTTTCGTATTAAAATGTTCAAGATGTACCAAAACTGAGTTGTATATTTCCATTACTTTGAATATCTTACACCGATTCACGGTACTGTATTTTGCTGCTTCATGTATTATGTACTCGCTACGTAGCTAGCTAAGTAGCATTGACTACGTCCATGTGTGCACTTTCAGCACGGTATAAATGTAATGGCCGGCAGTATACGGAGGCCAAGTGCAACGACAGAGAGAAAGAGAGTAGCACAAACACAGTACAAACACAGAGAATAATATAGACCAAATGCAAGTACTCGCGCTTCCAAAGGACGTATAATAGTCCGAACCACGGAAGCAAAGTGAGATAGAAAAAGGGAGAAGAAACTCCGACAATAAGAAGATAGAAAGTCATACAAAACCTGACTATGGATATCTTCGGCTATAGTGCGAATCTAAACACAAACACTCTATTGAAGGAGGCCTGCTGGACACCCTGCTTATATAGATTCTGGGGAAGCGCCACCCCAGCTCAATCAACCAGCTGGGTAAAGAATTTGATGGCCCAGGAATTCGACATCGTCCCCGGACGAAAGCCGCAAAGAAAGGTCCAAATAACACGCACACCTCACAAACCATGACAGGACCCCCTCCTCTAAGGAACAGCCCCAGAAGTTCCCAGAGAGCCCCGCGCACGGAATTCAGAAATAAGGGTAGGATCCAGGATATCCTGAGAAGGGACCCAGCACCGCTCCTCAGGACCATAACCCTCCCAATCTACTAAAAACTGAGCTCCACGACCCACACGCCTCTCGGCTAAAATACGTTGCACAGTGTAAACCGGCCTTCCTTCAATCATCCGCGGCAGCGGCGGCGGGGCTTTGTCGACCGGAGCCAGGACGCAAGTGCTAACCGGTTTGAACCTGGAGACATGAAAAGAGGGGTGGATCCATAAGGCTCTAGGGAGCTTCAACTGAACTGTGACCGGAGTGATCCTTCGCACAATCTTAAAAGGACCAATAAAGCGGGGAGCCAATTTCCATGACTCCACTCTCAAGGGCAGGTCCCGCGTGGAAAGGCAGACCCTTTGGCCAACCCGATAAGATGGGGCTGAACGGCGCCTTCTATCTGCGGCGGTCTTTTGTTTCCATCCAGAGTGCAACAAGGAGGAACGGACCCTGGCCCAAACTGACCGACAACGCCGAACAAAGTAATTTACCGAAGGAACCTCTGAATCCCTGTCAGTCTCAGGAAACAGTGGAGGCTGATAACCCAACTGATAAAGCCAAGCCTTTTGTCAAGGCTGAGAAATGCGGGGAAAGACCTGTGGAGGAGTGACCCAGTGAATTGTGGGAGTATTCGGCCCATGCTAAAAATCGACTCCATGAAGATGGGTTGTCAGCCGCTAAACATCAAAGAGTATTCTCCAAAGACTGGTTGGTTCGCTCAGTCTGCCCGTTAGTCTCTGGGTGGAAACCCGAGGAAAGGCTCACGGTGGCTCCCAACTGGTTGCAAAACACACGCCAGAATTTGGCCATAAATTGAGGGCCCCGGTCAGAAATTACACCTTGAGGGAGGCCATGCAGCTGGAAAACATGGTCCACAACAAGAAGGGCAGTCTCCCGCGCCGAAGGCAGCTTGGGCAGCGCAATAAAGTGGGCGACCATAGAAAAATGGTCAATCATGACCAGGATGACCGTGTTGCCTTCCGAAACAGGCAGCCCCGTAACAAAATCAAGAGCGATATGGCTCCACAGGCGCTTAGGGACGGGCAACGGCCGCAGCAGACCAGAGGGGGGGAGGTGGAAAGTCTTGTTCCTAGCGCAAATACAGCACGCCGCTACGAACTCCCAGATGTTCTCCATCATGCTGGGCCACCAAAAATGTCGGGCCAAGAACTGCTTGGTCCGATGAACCCCCGGGTGACCAGCCAGACAGGAAGAGTCCCCCACTGGAGACCTTGGGACCGCACTGCTAAAGGAACAAATAAACAGCCAGGCGGCTCCCCACCAAGACCGGGATCATTTTTCAACGCCTCCCGCACAACAAACTCAACGTCCCACTGAATGGGTGCCACAATCTGAGCTGCCGGGATAACCAGCACAGGAATAGGGTCACGATCGGAGCAGTCATGAATCCGCGACAAAGCGTGGGGGCAGCTACCACGCTAAAATTACAGATAAACCTCCTATAAAAATTAGCAAACCTCAAAAACCGTTCCACCTCCTTAATGTTTTGAGGGGCAGGATCCACTTGGTCAGGATCCATGCGGACATTTGGTCAGGATCCATGCGGACCGACCCTTCCAAAATAATGAAGCCAAGAAACTAAACTGTCTTGGCATGAAAAACGCATTCCTCAGCCTTGACAAAAGGCTTGGCTTTGAGGAGGGCCTCAAGCACTTGTCTGACGTGTTATTTATGCTCCGAGAGAGTTGAAGAGAAAATCAGAATATCTTCAAGGTAGACAAAGACGAATCTCTCCAACATCTCTCGGAGGACGTCATTAACCAGTGCCTGGAACACAGAGGGGGCGTTAACCAATCCAAACGGCATGACCAAATATTCGTAGTGCCCGTCATGCGTATTAAATGCCGTTTTCCGCTCGTCCCCCTCACGGATCTGAACCAAGTTATAAGCATTCGGGAGGTCTAGCTTGGTAAAAAAACGACGCCTCCTGCAGCTGTTCAAACACAGAGTTCATCAACGGAAGTGGGTATCAGTTTTGAGTAGTGATATTATTCAAGCCCCTGTAATCAATACAGGGTCTCAGACCGCCATCTTTTTTGCCCATAAAAAAGAACCCCGCTCCGGCAGGAGACGTGGAGGGCCGAATAAATCCATTAGCCAGAGCCTCCTGAATATATTCTCGCATAGCCTTCTGTTCAGGCCCTGACAGCGAGTATAATGAACCCCTCGGGGGAGTGGTACCCGGGTGGAGATTGATCTCGCAATCGAACGTGCGATGAGGAGGTGAAGTCGAGGCCCGTTGCTTGCTAAAAACCTCCGCGAGATCAGCATAATCATCAGGAACATTAGGAGGCAGACAAAAGTTCAGAGCAGCCCCCAAATTCTCACCCTGTTCAGAACCTGCCCCCTCTAAGTCAGATTCAGAGTCAGAGAAATCCTCCGAATAGCAATCCCCTCTGGCTGCCGCCAGTCAAATTGAGGATCCCACTCCAACCCCTCCTCCACCCCTTTCTGTAGATTAGGAGGGTTGTGTGAGGCAAACTCCTCAGAATCACTCCAGGCGTTAGCCTCCCCCACAGGTCGATGCCTGGGATGACACGCCAAACTATCCCTACAGTGGGACCTACAATCAGTCCCCCACTGGACAATCGGGTTATCCTGCCTTCCCCAAATGATATAAGGCCTATGTTCCCGTAGCCAAGAGTGTCCTAAACCGACAGGGAAAACAGGTGAACTGATAATAGAAAACCGGACCTCCTCAGAATGGCCACCAAAAGAGATGAACATAGTCAATGATTCAGAAACTTTAGTTATAACTCCAATTCCCAGCGGGCGACCGTCCAAAGATCTAACAGAGCGTGAATGTAAAAGAGGGCGGATAGGAATGGAATGTCTCCTATCCCACTCTGCATCCATAAAACAATCCACGGCGCCAGAGTCCACAAAAGCTTCGATAAATATTCTCTGTCTCCCCACAGTCAATTCTACAGGGATTAAAGTTCAGAAGGGAACTTGGGTCTGTCCCTCTAGTGCCCCCCACACCGCTAGAGGGACTTCCCGTTTCCCTGAAGCTCAGGGCAGCGTGGACGGATACGTCCCGGTTTGTTACAATTATAGCAGATTATACGTTTCCGAACAGGCTTACAAGCCCGGCTCTCATATGAGCCATCAACCTGCATAGGCTCGCCAGGAGTGGAATTTTCAGTGGGTGGAATGGGAACTTTAAGCATGCTGCTAGTAGCATTAGCCCCGTTGCCAGCAAGTGCCAATGCAGTATATTTCTCCCTGTTACGTTCGCGGATCGTTATCAAATCGCACCGCAGAGTCGTAACCAACGAATCTAGAGACAAACAAGGCTCCAATGTAGCCAGAGCGTCCTTAACCTCCTCTGCCAAAGCGTGAATGAACACTGTCATAAGGGGCGCTTCTGGCCAGCCTGACTCTGTAGCCAAGGAGCGAAATGTGATTGAAAATGCAGCTACACTCTCAGAGCCCTGCCTTAGATGCATTAAACGCGTAGCCGTGTCCTGGCCACAACCATCCTGATCAAACACCGATACCATTTCTCTAACGAGAGTCTCCACAGTATTCACTACCAGTGAATTGATCAAGTAAGTGGGCCAACCCAAGTGAGTGTTGTGTCGGTTAACAGGGATAAAATAAATGAAACCCGAGACACTTCATTCACGAACCGTGAAGGCTGCGCTTTAAAAAATATCTCACATTGGGCAATGAAATCTTTACATCTTCCTGCCTCGCCTCCATATCTTGGGGGTAACTGAAGCTTTGGCTCTCGGGGAGAATGTACGGACTGTGCTTGTGCAACATTTTGTGTGATTTGCGTGGACAGGGCTCTAATACTTTCAGTGAGAGTTAACAGAACGTTCTCCTGTCTCTCCATGGCATTCGCCTGAAGGCGGACTCTTTCCGCCAACTCTGCCTGTTGTTTGTTCAGGCTAACAAGAACCTTGCCATAACCGGAGACAGCAGCTTGTTAGTTAGCCACAACTTTCTCTAACGCAGCCGTTGCTGACGACTCCATGCTGGCTAGAGTGTTCTGTAATGGCCAGTAGTATAAGGAGGCCAAGCGCAACGACAGAGAGAAAGAAAGTAGCACGAACACAGTACAAACACATAATAATATAGACCAAACGCAAGTACTCGCACTTCCAAAGGACATATAATAGTCCGAACCACAGAAGCAAAGCGAGATAGAAAAAGGGAGAAGAAACTCCAACAATAAGAAGATAGAAAGTCATACAAAACCTGACTACAGATATCTTCGGCTATAGTGCGAATCTAAACACAGACACTCTCGCAAAGGAGGCGTGCCAGATATCCTGCTTATATAGATTCTGGGGAAGCGCCGTCCCAGCTCAATCAACCAGCTGGGTAAAGAATTCGATGGCCCAGGAATTCGATATCGTCCCCGGACGAGAGCCGCAAAGAAAGGTGCAAACAACACGCACACCTCACAAACCATGACAATAAATTGAGCCTAAAAACTATAGCTATAGCATAGCTAATCATTTACTTACCATTGCATGCACACTCTTAATTCTTAAACCAATAGCAGACATGCATAGTTGATGTCACAACTTCTCAGCAACATTTAAGATAAGATCCAAAATATTAAGTATCTATTATTTTATGCTAGCGCAGAACTTGCATGACAGCACTGCACAAATAGATACAGTATTTGTAGTTCAGCCTTCATTAGCTAGATGTTCTGAGTGGGTTGGAAAGGATGAAATGTGAATGATACACTGTTAGTGAGCAGCACCAGTGCACGGGAGTGATGCTGCGGAGATTCGCTGATGCGGCTGAACTCCATCTGTACCAAGACAATACGAGAGTCTCAGAAGAAAGAAACAGATGAGCGAGAAACGAAGATTGACTTTATGTACATTTTTTCACTGGGCTGCTGATTATGAGATGACTTACAAATTTCCTGTATAAGGGGAAGGGAAAGAATTCCGTATTCAACCTACACCAATATAAAATAAAATCAGTACTTTTCTGGCTTACCTTGATGTTTGAATACCCAGAGCAAACAATCCGGTATGCAAAAATGTCAAGCGTGCATCCAGTTAAGAAAATTTAGAGTTTAGAGTTTAAAATTTAGAGTTTAGAGTTTTAATTTCTAGTGGAGCCCCTTTCAAAATCGTTCTTGCAAATAAAAAGCCAAAAAATGTGGAAGTTGGATACAGAATTCTTTCCAGGAGAAGGACTCCAGCATGTGTTAACTTAAACAATAGAGGGATAAAACAGCGTACAAGCACTCCATAGTAAAGTTGCGCCTGCCGGTAGACCATATTTTATGGATTGCTAATTAAGTGTTTATATGCGCACTGAAAATGTCATTCCTGCCACTACACCCACACACACCCACACCCGTTTTCTCAGCATCCCCTGTTCAGAATATGTTTCCATGGCTATACGTCCACGCTGCATAAATAGCGAATGCATCTGCACTAAATTGAGCGCCCGTTGGCATGTTGGTCTTTAAATGAAGTGTGGTCAGGCACCCTGCTGGCGTGTTACTATCATGAGGAAACGTAAAGCTCCAGCGTGATTGACCAAGAAAAACCTGGTCTAAAGTCATTAGTCAGTTTTTAGCCCGCTTGGCCAAAAGGCCCAAGGGGCTTATGCTACGCTCGGGGTCTTTTGTGGTGGTCTTTTGTGCGTGCGTGCGTAAACTTTTGGCTTGTCTGCCGTCTAGCGTCTTCAGTTTTTCACCGATCCTTCTCGTATTTCATATGTGTATATATGGTCTTAAGGTCTAGACTAAGTTCGATTTTGAGCCGAATTGGACAGATGCTTTGGCCAATAGGGAGCGTTCCATTTTGGCCAAGTGGGCACAGTGGCTTTGCCACTATTTTTAACTGCTATTAAGATCGTACGATGTGCATTTGTAGATGAGTGCACAGTGTGCATACCCATGGCTTGTTACACACGCAGGGACCAGCAGCAGAGCGCAGACATACAAACGATTAAAAATAAAAAGATTACAATGTAAAAAATTACTATTGTGCAAATCAAGAATCTTGATTAATTCAAGATATTAAAGAAATATGTCATTATGGCGAGTGTGATCTTTTGCATGGCCGTGCAACTGCGTGCCCGCTTATTGATCGCTCTGATTTATTTAAATCATGAGGAATGTAGACCATCGACATCCAGGTGATTCGCGATTCAGACTGCAAGATCACACATTAAGTTATTCGAAAATTATTCAGGATAAAGTCATGATTCCTTTATACTAGCGAACTCTAGCCATTCTAGCCAATCTTGCAGTCTTCTAGGTGATCCCCCTGGAGGGATAGCTGTTAGAAGACCATGGCATATCACGCCTAAAACTGCGTGAATTTCCGTTCAATCGACCATAGGAACCGCAAGTTCGTTAATGTAATGTTAGTTAGGGGCGGTATGGCTCAGGCAGTAGAGCGGGTGATCTTGGAATCCGCAGGTTTCTGGTTCAATCCCCGGCTCCTCCACAGAACGTATCGAAGTGTGCTTGAGCAAGACACTGAACCCTACACTGCTCCTGATGTGCAGGTTGGCGCCTTGCATGGCAACCTCAGCCATCAGGGTGAATGTGAGGCATAACTGTAAAGCGCTTTGTGTCATGTGACTAGAAAAGCACTATACAAATGCAGTCCATTTTACTTGCATGGTTTTTGTATTCACATCCTTAATTTAATCATGGTCCTTATTTTCACAGACTTTAAACCTCATTAATTTTTTGCATAGACACTGGACCCATGGATCTGGAAGTAAATAAAAAATTCTGAGGTAGTTGCGTACAAATTTATATCAGCCCTATTCTGAAGAATGAACACAGTCAGCTAACACAAGTACTGACAGTATCGCAGATCAAACATGGGCATGTCTAACTCCAATTTTGTGATTTCATAACACAAGGCAATAGCGCAACTCGGGCACTGTTATCAAAAGGGTTGGACCAAAAGGAATTAATTATCTGTGGATGTGGTGGAGGTTTGGTTCGATTAATGCCAATCAGATCAAATGCTGTCATTCCCTTTAAAATCTGTGCATTAACACCATAGCGAACTGGTAATTTGTTCAGATGAAAATGAGCAGGCTAATGGAAGACAGCTGCCTCCACAAAGCAAAGCATGAAGTGGTTGACCACCGCAGTCATTTCAGTGCCAAGGAAACAATCAGCAACTGATCAAAAAATACAAATAAATAAATACACTAATAAATGTATTATTATTATTATTATTAACAAACAACAACAACAACAATAATAATAAACAGACTGGTGGAGTGTGGAGATCATACAGCTCATAATACACACCAGAAAATGAAGTAATCACTGCAACAGAAATGATTTAGCAAACCTGTTCACATGTACATGAATAATCACAGGCGACGTGCACAATCCAACGCAAAAGTTTCCGCAAGACAGCGTGACTTTAGCTATAAAAATAATCCCGCTGGCAAAGAACACATGCAAATGCATGAAGTAAAATTCGGTAAATAGACCATCAACACTGAGGCCCACAGCGATAAAATATAAAAAAATTGGAGTTTGCACTCGACATTCTAGAAATTATTTCTATTCATCTGGACCACGTAACGTCACAGTGCTTTAGTGCTGCCATCTTTGTGTTCGAAAAGGCCACAGCTGTGCAACATAGTCATAGGTCACGGCTACCAGACAAAAAGAGAAGATGTCAAAATTCTACAATAAAGTTAATCCAACATGCTCAGGATATGTTTTGCAGTTGGCTGAAACAACAGACATCATAGGTACTCCGAACTAGTTATATTCCATCCTAAAGGACTTAGATTGGCAGAATAAAAGGTTGGCAGCCAGAATCAAGTTAACTCCCGTGTGTGCAGTCAGCACTTTGTTTCCGGCAGGTTGCGTTTGCCCTCAATTTACCCAATTATTTTTATTTTTTTCTTTTAGCTCCCTTTGCTTGGAAAACACAAAAGATTTATAACACTAAAACATGGTTTATTTACTTCAAGGGAAAATGTCACAAGTAGCATTATTAATTGTTAGGTTTCTCAAACTAGCTCTTAATATTTTTGGGGACTAAGCAGTGGGCCTAAAGAACATTTGCTATCAAGATAACATACAGAATTTGAATGTGTTACAACAAACAGTAACTGAAGTCTGCTTGCCAGCGAGATAGTTTAACCGATCTAGCAAGCTTGCTTCATTTATCCCAGTGATCGCTCTAATGTTAGGAATGAGAACAGTCCTCGGAGGTCTTATCTTAACAGTAACATTAACTGGCAACACTTTACAATAAGGATACATTAATTAATCCTTCTTACTGCATTAGCTAATGTTAACTACAGTTAATTAACAGTAAACTAATGGATCTACTAATGATTTACTAATGGTGTTCGTGTTAACTAAGGTATTAATTTATACATTATTGAATAGTTTTATAGTTTGACGTGTTAAAACTTAAGGGATACTGAAAGGATGTTTTCAACTTGATAATAAGAATGTCAGAGAGCATTAATAAATGGTTAGTTAAGGTTACCTAATGCTTATTTAGCTCTCTGATGCATTTGGAGCTAATGTTACCTCGCATTTGTTTGACACGAACAGCAACTTTTTAAAATAAACAAACAGCGGTTAATTTACTTGGACCTTTCAGTAGAAAATGAACATAGCCTAGAGAAATAGCTGGAGCTTTTTCCATTAGAAAACAGAATACAGAAGAAAACATTAAACTGCCTAAATCTACGACTGTGAATCTGCATCCATTATGAATAGAGGTTGGTTCACCACGAAATGCACTTTGTATGAAAAGATGTGGGCCATTTAAACCGTATACTAAACGGAATTTAGGTTTTTAAAACAAGTGCAAGACTGAAGTTGCTTACTTTCATTTCCCCCACACAGAGAAAATATTCACAAATGTAGAAGTACCCCTTCACCCTCCCCTTCCCATTAGACCCCACCACAATTTTGTTGGCATTAGCCTGTTTATAGGGTAGGCCTACATGACGAAAGTGAGAACTGAGCAGGGAAACAAAACAGTATGAATGATATCGTTTTTTAAATAGTTCCGCTGCCTGGAATTCAATCCCATGGAGAGACAGACAGCGTTTGCGTTAACAGGAGGTCCGGGTGAGTCAAACGCAAGCAAGTTCTTGGACACAAAAATTGCACCATGCCAGCCTCACATGTTGATACACCCTGTAATGCGCAGGACTACCCACTGTGTCGCAAATTATTTTATGTCAAAGCATCAGAGTGCATGAAGGCAATAAATATGCTTATGAGAAGGACCAAATTGTGCAGAACAATACCATCACATGTGTTTCCATTTGCAATGGCACAAAAATAGAGCTGTAACAGTGCATGTCTAACCAAATGCAGAGCCAAACTAGACAGTCCGGTCGGCTGCGACCACATGGTTGTAGCCCCCAAAAGCTCACTTCTCCACTTTTTTGCGCATTATTCAGCCAATACTGTCGCCATGGCAATCAAAATAGATAGGTGCCGTCCACCTGATTTCTGTCAGTCAAAATTCTGACAGCTCCTGTTGGCATATCGCATTGGAGGAAAGCATCATTCTGGTGGACCCACTTTGTATAATTTTGTTCAATATGGTGTTGCTGGAGTATACAAACAAAGATAAAAAAGAATGTGCATGGATTGCTGTCAGCATCGAGGCAGTCTTCTTATCAATTGCATCATGTCCCGTGCAGCTGCGAAACTGTTTTGCAAGGCATTTGCAGTTCTGACTGGGGCTTAACTTGAGCAAGTTTGACCACTAGATAATTTTCATTTTCTCGCTTTGAAGATTTGCGGTCGTGTCCACAACAAAATTGTGTTCATTTCTGTTGGGGCGGTTTTTCCTTGGAATCGTAGCAAAATCTGTTATGATTCTGCTTTTGCCAGGCCATGTTTTGCTTCATTCCATGTCATGTTTTGTATCTGTCCTGTCTTGCCATGCCATGTCCTGTATCCTGCCATTACTCATAGTCACTGTTTAGATTATCATTCTGGTTTATGAATCATTCCATGCCATGCATTGCACATTGTCTCTCCAGTCTGGTCATGTGTTTTGAGACTGTTTGTTCCCTAGTTTTGCATGCCACGTTTTCAGATGATTTCATGGTTTCTGGGTTTACAATTATTCCTTCCAATCTCGTTTGCTTCCTTCGCCTTGCTGTTTTGTCTTTACTAATAAATACTAACAGTTTATTATTTTGGATAAATTACTAAAAGTTACTAACATTGTTTATAGTACTAACTTACTAGCGAGCACTTAGGGATTGTATAGCTGCGCATTACTAATTGACTAACGAGCTCTCAGCACTCTCTCTGCTCTTATCTCCGCCCCTTGCCTTCACTCACTTTACTTTGCTGCAATTCGGCGGATTCTTCGCACCTTGTTAAACACTGTTCTGCCTCTCACGCTCTGCGCACTTTAGAACTCCCTAACCGGAGCCGTTTGTTTGTCATAGGCTGTCTGTGTGATCCCTGTCCACGTTTTGGCTTTCGCCAATTTCATGTGGTTAGGAACTTCCTCTTGTTCATGCCCTTGTTAATTAGTTTGATCCAGCTCGCCTGTTCCCTATTATAGCATGTGACTTCCCGCATGTGTATTTAAGCAGTCTGATCACAGCCAGCCTTTGTCAGAATGTTTTCTCTTGCAACTCTGTTCATGCCCTGTATTCATAGCGTTATACTTCTGACTGGAACGTCCTGGATTTTGATTCTACCTCTGCCTGTGATATTACCTTGGCCGTGTACCGAACCTGCTTTGCCTGACCTTGAAACTTGCGATTGCTGCCCTGGTTACAAACTGTTTCTTGCTCTCTGGATTTTGTTTTTGGATTCTGGACTTTGTACCGCTGCCTTCAGCCCTGCCGAGGTTTCCACCCCTGATTTCAATAAAACCAATTTTGCTGCACTTCCTGGTACTCGCGTGTGGTTCTGGAATGCACCCCAACAAAATCAGCAGCAAGGTGGCAACGCTAAGGCTACACTAACATCACAACATTTCACTTTATGAACAATGCACCTACTTACAAATAAAAATATTAACAAAACTGATAATGTTGTCGTATTCAATGCTGAGCTAGACTAGCCTGACTCCGCCAGCCTTCATACTTCCGCTTAATTTCATTTCACTTCAGTACTCAGTCTGATCACTCGGAGCTCTGCCTCGTTTACCATCCGCAGAAAATACGCCGGACCAACCAACAAACAGAAGGCGTGGCCGAGAGCCATGATGTAGCCACTGCGCCGAGTTTGAAATTGTAGTCTCCGAAATCAACAATGGCCACGGACATGAATACACAGGAGGCCGTTCGCTCTGTCATGGAGAAAATCCCAGGTATCGGCGACTTATAGCCACAACAAGATGAATGTTTGGTTAGTTTTTTGAATGGAGATGATGTTGTAGCGCTACTCCCTACAGATTGTCATATGTACTTAATAGCCATCATGAAATAGGCACCCTGTTCATCTCTGTGAGAGACAGCCGAACCACCTCAGCTAGCTTGTAGCTTCTAGTGTTACATCACCCGCGAATTTCACACATTTAAGTTAGCAGCAAACTTTTTAAAAGCCGTGTTTTTGTTCATGTCACAAGACCTATTCGCTGTCTCAGTGTTATGTTGTCATTATCCATGAATGAAATGGCTGTCTGAGACAGCCAAACGCTTAGAGCCAAACTGTGTTGCTATAAAGTTAGATAGCGAGCTCGGTATGATGTTAGCGCAAGTATGGTTCGCGGTTCAGTTTTCGTGTCAATGTAGATTTTGTCCTGATGTAAATAATGCGTTATTCTCGCCGATTCTGCTGTTGGTTTCGGGTCTCTAACGTTTTTGTTTTTTTTTAATAGCAGCAGTATCTGCAGGAAAAACGATAGCCCAACAGTTTGTTTCTTGTAAGGAGAACAGAAAGAGCACCTTTGGTTCTTTTAAGTGAATGAGTGAAGGCTAAAATTTGGTAGATGGGCATATGCATGGGTACAGTATTAACTTTAATGTACCGATCAGTTTGTTTTCGCTGCATTCCTGGTATGAAGGACTGTAGTTTCCAGCGGAAGTACTAGGCGGCTGAGCCGGTGCTTAACATACGTCATCGCCAAACGTTAGTGATTAGTTTACGGGTACACCAATGATTTTAAACTTCTGACAAGCGCCCACCCACCAGGAAGTAAACACTTGTCAATGACGACTACCCAGATGAAGCAAAGCGAAGTAGCAGAGTCTGGTTTTACCAGGCTAGAGCTAGACCACCATTTTGTGAAACTGTGGTCAATTGTTAATTTGATACAGTAAGCTTGTTATCAAGCAAGCTAGCTTTCCAATTATCTCAAGCAATGTAACTACGGTTAGAGCAATGTTGGTAGCATAGCTAGCCAATATAGCTCCCCATAGAAATGATGCTATTCAGAAGACTACTTTACTCGATCAAATTTTTTTTTGCACAAGTTGATTATTTTCAGCTCAAGTGAAACGCAAATTTCATGCATTTGCATATGGAGGCAAATCCCTATCTTTGTTTGAGAACATGGTATTTCGACTTGAGAGCAGATACATCGATTTGATTCATAGATTTTGCTAATTTTTTCGCCACAATTCTGCTCCCCCACTCAAATAGCCCCCGCATGCGCTTGGATCTGCTGCTTGGACAGATTTTTTTTGCAAGCGAACTTCAGCCTTTCCTCCTCGCGCTCAAAACTGCCTCTGTGTGCTTGAAACATTTCTGCTTGCACTTGGAACATTTGTGCACGCGCTCGATTTTATTTGCAATACATTCCTATCAGGAATTGCCAACCAATAGAATGTCAGGTGCTGTTGTTGACCAATGAAATTATCACTGCCTCATTGTGGGCCTATTAGTTGAACTTCTTACAGTGTGCTCTGGGGGCGGTGACTCTTGGGCAGCCCCACTCCCGCCCGGTCCAGTAATTGACTTCAAATTTGCTTTTATAAAAGCTGTAGTAGTGCAAGGTAAAAATGACTTCTTGGCCCTTCTAGGAGGTACTGCATCATTGTCCATTCTATAATTAATGTAGGGCCCGTCAAAGGACGAATTGTGTATTCATTATTGGCTGTAATGGAATTTTGTAAGTTATCGTCTTCCCCGTCAGATGAAAAATTAAATTGTTTTATTCTCATTATCTCCATTGTATGACGCTATGGTTATTTCTTCTTTTAGGTCAGCTTCTTTAAGATTTTCTTCCTTCTTCACTAGAATGAATGATTATTGCCATTTAGGCGCTAGACCACCTCATGCTTACCCATTTTGTGCGTCATGATGCATTTGCTCAGCCCAAGAGTGATACGATGTAGCATGAATTTTGACGAATCTCTTACCCAATGGGCTTGAATTATTTCTGCATTTACATCCTTATCTCCCTGTCTATGTTGGACACATAGGGTGTGCTATTACCGCGCGAGTGTGACTAGTGTACATGCTTCTGTGGTTTTCGGTAGGCTACCTTTACCTATCCAAACACACTTGATAGCGTTAGGTGCTTTTGAAATCCAGTGGTTCACACCGCATGTATCTTGACAGCTGTCAAATATCATTTTCGATGATAAAATTTTGCAGCTTTCAGAGTGAAGACATGAACAAGATTGATCAATGATTTTCCAAGAGTTCTCCTCTTTCATCCAATGGAACTTAAGATAGCTGATATGAAAAACGAAAAGTATTCTTCAGGTATCGCTCAAATACAGATCATGTTGTCAAGCCTGAAGAATAAATCTGCCGATCAGTACAACCGTATAAATAATTATGCAAATGTGAAATTCAGAGCTAATGATAGAGTATAATTTGAATATACCGATTTGATTCAGATACAAAGTTACATCTTCCTGGAAAATAATTATAGCCCCCGGAGGAGGTCGGGCGGCCACTATAGATTCACGAGTGTCGTCTCTGCTGTCAAAGCAATGAAATAACACAGCATAGACTCGACTTGCACGTTGGATACCCGACTCTGAGTTTCCTTTTTTATTCTACTCTCCACATGTTCTGCAACATTCCTTTACATACACATCATGCCCCTTTGCGGGGCCGTCCAATGTACATCATCTGTAACATCTGTTAATCTCACACAGATGCTATCCCCACATCTCCCTTTCTTTGGAAACATCAATGTAGGCGAATACACACCCTGAACTCATATGCAACCATACGCTTAACAGGGTAAGTAGTTGAACTTAACAAGAACATATTTTGTTTGCAGCTAACAAGGTAAGTTGTTGACCTTACCAAAAGCAAAAACATATTTTGTTTTCAATTCAGTGTACCACGTAACCACGATGCATGATTACACCTTTTTTTTTTCTGGCTGTCAGGTCAGGGTGGACTACCTGAACCTGAAACAGAGGCTCTGTGGGATTATTCTGCCCATGAGAGAGCCCCTGTGTTAAGATAGATCAGTGTCAAAGTCCTGTAGGGATGTCGGGACACGCCGAACCCTGTCAGGGTATTGCCAGGGGGAGGCCTGTGGAGGTGTGGCTGCCCCAGGGTGAGCAGGAAGCCCCGGATCATCCACTGGACAGGGCAGGGCAGGATCGAATGAGTCACTCCCTTCTGATTGAGTGGCAGTGAGATCCCGGCGGTTTCTCCTCCGTGTGTTGCCCTCCATGTCGACATAATAGGATCAGGGAGTGTCTGCCTCGCGCAGCACAGTACCTATCAATTTGGAGTCATGAACCCAGACACAGTCCCCTGAGCTGAGTGCTGGGAGCAGTTTGGCCCTGTGATGGGTGTCAAAGTGAAGTTTCTGCTTCTAACTTTGCCTGCTGGTCTTTTCTTGGAAAGGCTGATAGGTCAGGCCAACCTGGCCGGAGGAGGGAAGGATGGGCCGGCACTTGAGTGTGAAGTTGCAGTCTTTGGAAGAGTTCAGATGGGCTATATCCACAGGCGAGGGGTGTTGAACAATAGGCCAGACGCGCCAAGTGTGGGTCAGAGGATTTTTTGAAGAGTTGCTTCACAGTTTGAACGGCCCTCTCCGCTGCGCCATTGCTTTGTGGGTCTGGTGGGCTAAAGGTCACATGAGTAAAGTCCCAAGCTTTTGAGAAGAGACGAAAAGTGTCAGAGGTGAATTGCGGTCCATTATCTGTGACCACTGTAACTGGCACTCCGTTGTGTGCAAACCATGACTTTATGCATTCTATAACTGCCTGTGAGGTGGTGGATTGAAGCTGGGCGACCTCTATGAATCATGAGAAATAATCAAAATTGACGAGATGGGTAGAGTTGTCCAATTGGCAGAGGTCAGCTCCGACTTTTTGCCAAGGACCATCTGGGGTCTCTCCAGGGAGGGGCGGCTCTGGGGGTTGCCGTCTGTTCTGAGTACAGACTTGGCATCTTTCCTCAATTTCCTAAAGTTGCCTACTGAGTCCAGGCCACCAGACAGAGCACTTGGCCCTCTGTCTACATTTAGTGATGCCTTAGTGGCCTGCTTGAAGTTTGTCGAGTATGTCAGACTGCATTAAGGCAGGTATAACTAATCTGGTGCCCTTGAGCAGTAGCCCCTGGGCTATAGTGAGATCACCTGACACAGCAGAATAAGCTTTGAGCGCATTTTCATATTTGGCGTCACCCGGCCAGCCTACCTGATAATAATGAGCCTCCCACTTGATCAGGTTATCTGCCTGTTGAGCCTGTCTGAGGTCTACAAGCTGCTTTTCTGTGATAGGCAGTGAGGAAATCACCAAATGCACAAACCCCTCAATGAGCTGCTCTTCAATAGGGGCCTCCTGATATTGTGTGGCTATGATGGGTGCTCTAGAAAGCACATCTGCCATGGCTAGGCTCTTCCCTGGCACGTGTGAAATTGAGAAACTGAAGCACATGAGCCTCATGCGAAATCGCTGGATGGGTGGCGACAGTTCATCGAGGTGTTTGGTCCCTAGGAGAGTAAGGAGGGGCTTATGGTCTGTCTCGACCTGGAAAGTCATGCCAAGCAGGACATTCTTAAAGCGTTCACACGCCCACGTAATAGCCAGCGCCTCTTTTTCAATCTACGCATAGCGCTGTTCTGTATTCGTGAGAGCACGGGATATATATGCTACAGGACGCCAGTCTGTGTCTCTTCACCATTGGAGGAGGACAGCCCCGTAGGATGATGCATCTGCAGAGACTTTGGTTTCATTACCGGCGTCATATAGGGCTAGGCTGGGTGGGGTTGACAGCTTCTTTTTAATGTTCATGAAGGCTTGACATTGTTGTGGGCCCCGATGCCAAGAGTTATCTTTGTTCAGAAGGTCTCGGAGTGGCTTTGACTTTTCCGCGAGATTTGGGATGAATTTTCCCAGGTGTGTCACCAGGCCCATGAAGCGTCGGACTTCTGTGATGTTCTTCGGCGTCGCCATGTGTGTCAGGGCCCTGACCTTGTCGGGATCAGCTCTGACACCCTCTCCATCAATGACCTGGCCCAGGAATTTCACTTTCCTCTTTGAGAACTCACACTTTGTGTTGAGTGTGAGTCCGGACCAGTGGAGCCGCTCAAGGACAGCTACGAGGTGAACGTCACGTTTGGCCTGCGTAGCCCCAAATACAAGGACGTCATCCATGTGGCACAGTGTGCCTTCCAGTCCCTCCAGGATTTGGGACATGCGTCGTTGGAAGTGTTCGGGGGCTGAACTGATTCTAAACAGTAGTCTCCAAAAGCAGAAGCGCCCAAATGGGGTTATAAATGTTGTGAGAAGCATGGATTCAGCAGACAGGGGAATCTGCCAGAATCCTGACTGTGCGTCCAGCTTTGTGAAAATTTTAGCATTCTTCAATTGCCCCAGCGTAGACTCCACGCAGGGCAGAGTGTGGAATTCACGTGGGACGTTTTCGTTTAACTTACAGATCCACGCATATTCTCACCCGGCCGTCTGCCTTGGGGACAACCACCATTCCTGCACACCAAGCTGTGGGTTCATCAACTCGCGAGATGATGCCCAACTTCTCCATCCTGGCAAGTTCATCTTTCACCTTGGACATGAGATGGAGAGAAACACGTCTAGGTGTAGACAGGGCAAATTGTTTTGCGTTAGGTGTGAACGCTATGTGGTAATCCCCCTCGAGCCTGCCAATTCCCTCAAACAGGGCAGGGAAATGTCGTTTCACTTCCTGTTCAAGGCTGTGAGAGACAGTGTCAACTGAGCTGAGGTCTGCTCTTGTCAGTAAGTATAGAGCTGAGATGGCAGGGCAGCCCAGTAAGGGCGTTTTTTGAAGCCGTGTATAACATACACATCCTGCTGTGTGCATTTCTCACCTATTATTAAGGTGGTTGAGAACCTCCCCCGAACCTGCAGTGGTGTGTGGCTTGGTCCCTGGAGCACTTTCTTGGTGTTTTCCAGTGGGGGCGCTCCATGTAGATATCTGTACAGGCATTCTGGAATCACCGCCACATCTGCTCCTGTGTTAATTTTAAATTTAACACTACGGCCACACAGATTATTATGGGTTAACCATGGCTGCCCCTGATTATCATCTAATGATCCGAGGAATGCGATTTCCATGTCCTCCTCCTGTAACATTTCTGCTACTGCAGTATTAGACTGACAGACATTTGCAAAATGCCCCCTCTTTTGACAGTTCCTACAGGTGGCATCTTTAGCTGGACATGTTTGTCTACTGTGCGGACTCCGCCCACACCAGCTACAGTTCTTACGTTGTGTTTGTGGGCGCTGTGAATTAGGGGAGCAATGTATTTGGCTCATGGAGGGGCTGGCTGTGCTTTTATTAATAGCAACTCCACTGACTGTGTTTCACCTTGAAGGAGGTATTGCTGCTTTTTTATGTTTTCATGTTCAAGGCATTGGGTAGAGCGGGGTAAGACGCCCCTGAGGGTACAATGCCCTTTGCTTATAATTTCAGCTGTGCCCAGTAGGTGGCTCTTGACTTATATAAATGCACTACCACCTGGAGGGAAATGCTCAGCAACAGATGAGTCAACTGAGCAAGTGACATGTGAGTACTCAAAGTGTTTGTGTTTTGACTGTCTTTTGTATAAAAATGACCGAATGAATCATTTTGCCACAAGTATTTGAATGCTTCAGGAGTCTGCAGGACATGTCAGTGTAGCTCTCTGAAGCCTTTCCTATGTATGAAAGGGGGTCCTGTGTGGTGATAATAGGAGGAATTGGGGTTGATGAGCCAAAACCAAGATGATAGTGCTGGGGGTAAGATGCCCTTTTTAGATTGGGGTAAGATGCCCCTAGGGAAGGAAGGCCTCTTACCCCATTTTGAGTCATATTCATTCTGTTTTATGAGTTTTTTCTAAAAAAAATTATGTTCTATTTATAGGAAATATATATCAGACATGATGATTTTTATAAAGAACTTGGGAATCGAAAGTTAAGTGTATCCAAACATGTTAAAAGTAGGGCCATATGGTGTTACACAATAATTAATCATATATGCATCAATGAGGGCCTAAAAAGAAATATATTGGGTGAAATGCATTATGGTCACTCTTAGTTTAAATGACTTTTCATGGATACTTATATACATTCTATACTGCTACATGTTTATCTAATGTGGTGCCTCATATTTTTTAGTATTCCACAAGATATAACCATCTTTTCCTTAATGCATTAAAGCCAACAGTACCTTGCCATCACTTGTGCATTGCTGTTTAGTCAGCCAATAAAAAGTTAAGTTTAGGAGAATGTACCTCTTTCTTTCCTCATTTCTTTAGCAAGGAAATTTGTAAAAAGATGTTGATCTTTTGTACGATGTGTACCTGCCAATTAAGACAGCTATAATATGATAATTACCCCAGTGAAATGCAGTAAAATCAGTATGTATTAGGCTTTACGAGTTATTCTAGATAAGGGGCATCTTACCCCATCCAGAAGGGCATCTTACCCCAGGGGTAGGGTAAGATGACCTTTTAAAAAAAAAAAAAGTAATTAAACATTAAAAAATATAAATCTTTTGAGATGTAGTAGCCAACTTTACATACTATCCATGCAAACAAAAAAATTGTTTATTCATGTTGTTTACCTTCAGTATGAACATTCCTGCTTAAGGGGGGCATCTTACCCTCTCTACCCTATTCATTTTGCTGTATCTAATGTAAGTTTTTCATCCATTTGCAGCTTTCCTGACAATTTTTGATCCCTTAGGCCAACCACCAATCTATCTCTAATAAATTCTTCCCGTAATGTGCCATATTCGCAGTGTTGTATTACATTGTAGTTCATACAATGCTTTTATGAAGCTGTCCACTGATTCGCCGCTCTCCTGAACTCTTTTGTGGAATCTGGCGCGCTTGAATATCAAATTACGTTGAGGAATGAAATGCTGGGTGAGTTCGCCTTTTACTGTGTCATACTTTTTAAGCTGAGCCACAGTCATATCTCGGCAGCGAATGACAGACTCCGCCTCCGGCCCCATCGCATACAGTAGTGTATTTACTTGCTTCTCCTCCGACTGTTTATCCAAACCTGATGCATGGCGGAATCTATTGAATCTACTGAGTCATAAAGGCCACTCTTCCGGATGGGAAAAGTCATACTCAGAGGGAGAAGAGATCTGGAAAAACGCCTCTTGTCCGTTTGCCATCTCGTGTTCCTGAGACATTACAACACAGAGTGAGTAAAAAAAACTAAACACTTTTTAATGGGTCATTTTGTGATGGTATAGCAATATACATTTATACAACATATTTTGTACTTTTGCCTCAGATTTTTCCACTGATATTGGTACCAGTTACACCTCATTAGGTTTCAGGCATGACTGCCCAGAGGACAATTAAACCCTCAGTCACAACCGGCCATACTTCCACTCCACGGCGAATCTACAGCCAAAAATGCCAAGGAACTCACAGGCCACGCAGGTTCTTCTTGCAAAATTTTGAGCCTGCAGACTGCCCTTAAGCACGTACAATGGATTTTGATCATGCACAAAAAACTCCACAATTTCCAGAGAAAGGCCAAGGATGCAAGTTTCACTTGCTCCCGACGCAAGGAGCACGCAGGTCAGACGTGCGTTTTTTTTACTGGTCGTGGAAATAAAACCGTTTGTCCAAGACACAAGTCGACCACAAGTTTCCCGCGGGTGTGAAATAAGACGGGCGCACACACTACGTACAAATGAATAGAACATCCGAGCACGGCTGGGGTATAGGAAGAAGTGCGCAGCTGTTGCAAAATTGCCGCACGTCCTCCTTGCTACCTCTACGAAGCACGCACGTGCCAAATCGCAAGAGTGTTGCTGCGAACTTCGTTCGTCACCCTCAAGGGCAGCAGGGCATGATTACTCTTGCCTTACGAGTTGACTGCTACTTTTTTTTTAAACCTCCATGTCCTCTACGACTCTCACCTACGGCAAAAAACGCAGAGAACGCACAATTAAAAAATCCGTGCGTCCGGTTGTGACTGAGGCTTAAGGGACTCAAGTGAAATCTGACTTGTGCCAACTGACCAGGGCTGGATATGAAATTGACCATGCATGTCATAATGGGTTGCATAGTCATTTGAACTTAAACACAGGCATATGAATCTTGCCTGTGCATTGGTCGTAGTGACCTGGCACTGCCAAGCATGGTGCGTCCGTAGTTTACCCCCAGGCAAAGGGCCTTCTTGGTCACTGAATATCATAGGACACGGAACATTACAAATGTGCTGTGGCGTTTTCGGCGACAGTTTCCTAACGTGCCATAAATGTTTTATGTTGACTTGAAACTTCACAGAGGGAATTCTGTTTTGTTTGCTTTGAATCAGAGCCTGGTCAGTTGGCACAAGTGAAATTTCACTTAACTCCTTAAATTGTTCCACAGCAGTCATGGATTTAATCTAACAAGGTGCAAACTGGTATCAAAGGAAGAAGAAAGAGCTGCTGAAAACGTACATGTAAAAAGATGTTGTATACATTGCTACAGAATATAACAATTGGACATTTAAAAAGTGTATAGTTTTTCTTGACTCACTCTGTACAGTTCTTTTATATTTGCGGTCTGTGCCAACAATAGCAGCAGTTGTGGCTGGCTAGCTTGGCGCTGGGCTAAGTATTATTGTCCCGTAAATATTTGATCACAGGATGTGTTCATGGAAAGTAAACATTACTTGCCGACCTCCGAGGGAAAGAGGAAGCTGAGATCTTCTATTGATGATCGTGATTAGAAGCGTGAAGTAGATTTTACCACTTCTGACACCATGTCAAAGCAATGAAATAACACAGCACAGACTCGACTTGCACGCTGGATACCCGACTCTGAGTTCCCGTTTTTATTCTCCTCTCAACATGTCCTGCAACACTCCTTTACAAACACATCACGCCCCTCTGCGGGGCCGTCCAATGTACATTACCTGTAACATCTGTGTATCTCACATAGATGCTATCCCCACATCCGCCATCGCGTCCGCTTCCGTAGACACTTCCCTGTGGATGCTCTACTGTAATTTTTGACCGATTACTTTCATATTTGGTATGGACATGTGTTATACCTCACTTATAACACCTATTGATTTTGGTTGCAATTTCAACAGCACTCGCGTATACCGGAAAAGCTGTTTTGCACCATGCACATACGCAGTTGGAACAGAGCAACGAAATGGAGTTTGGCTTTCCAACACTGTTATAAACTGACTGAATTTAACAGTTAAATTAACTCATTGTCTCCTTGTTATTTTAACTGTAAGTGGAGTCCTGCGCACAATTTACCGTGGTTTACGCTTATTATGGACAGAACTCTGTTGTAATCTTATTGTAAAATTACAGTTAAAATAACTGGCAAAAAGGTGCAAGCTTATAATGGTGTATTTGCGGAAACTGAAACTGGTGTGGTTTCATTTACATACTAGTTTTTTGTCTTCGTCATTGATCCCAGTTGGAGCAACACGCAGTATTATCCTGTTCTCCATTGTGTCAGGGCAAAGACGGACTAAATGAAGACAAGTAGGTAGGTGCACTTCAGAATGATGTTGTTCCGATCTTTATACACAAAGCACACGTATAAATTCATACATGTATACAGCGGATATAATCTGTTATACTCATATAGCAGATATAATCTGTTTTATGCATATAATGGATTTTGTCCATTTTATGCATATAGTGGATTTCGCTTATAACGGACAAAATCAGCTGGTCCAATTGAATCCGTTATATGCGAGTTTTACTGTATGTGTATATAATTCACCTTTCGCTAAGCCCCGCCCTAGAATGCAGACTGGCCAATCACAGCGGAGCCAACAACTGGCTTCGACTGAGCTCCGACACTTTCATAATCATGACAGCGCTCCATTGAATCTAGTGCAGGCGTCTCAGATTTTCTTACTTCTTAAATCCTGCCAGAATGCACCTCTAATGAGCCAGAATGCACCTCGAATGCATTTCAATTGCTGCAGGAATCTATGTCCATATTAAAACAATTCAGCTGGAATGTCGCTTCGAATGCTGTTGGAATCTTTTGATTGCCGCTGAAATCAGTGGCGTCTGGTGAACTGGCTTAAAAATAATGATTGGTTATGACCTGTTTTCAATCATTCATTTAAATTACCATTTCAGAAACTCCGAAAACTCTCAACATTATCAGGTATGGCCAGTTTTCATTAATAACGCATACCTGTTAACTCTCACGCATTCGGCGTCAGTTTTAGTGGCATATTTACGTTCCCCTGCTGTAGTCAGCAATTACTCAATCAACGCATATGGGACACTCGTGTTACATTCTAAGTACATTCTGAGTATTCAAGCTGCATTCTGTTTGAATTCTTGGACATTCCAACCATATTCGGCAGCCATTCCGGGAGCGTTCTGACTGCATTCTGGGTGAATTCATACAGCATTCGAGGCACCTTCCAACCAAACTTCGGGTGGAGTTCAGTCAGCAATTGAACCGCACTCGTACAGCATTCGAAGTGTATTCTAAATATTCTGACTGCATTCTGACAGCATTCTAAATATTCCTACTGTGTTCCAACTACATTCAAGCTACATTCGAGAGATAATACACCCAGAATGTGCAAGAATCATTTGAGGCGGGTTCGAAGCGCATTCTAAGTATTCGAACGGCATTCTTTCAAAGCTGTAAGAATTTTGGTCAATTTGAAATTCCCGCTGGAATGTTGTGCGAATTCTTCATTCCGGCTGGTTCTGCTTGATTCTTGCTGATTTTGAATAAGTGTGATGGGGGCTTAAGTCTGTACAAATAATGAAGCGGCATAACTTAAAATATCGTAACAATTGTGCTTTTGGTGATAAAAGCAAGAGACTTTGTACATAGGAAGAGTGAAAGATTACAAAACTTTTTGGATGTTAGGCTACTTCAATTTCGGCTCCTGACACCTTTGGCAGCCATTTTTCAAAATTGCTCCCTTTCCTTGTATCTTACATGCATACCCTTCGGAAATGTGAGCAACTATCAACCTGAAATGCAATACAAAACTATATATATATATACAGTCGCGCCCAAAATTATTCATACCCCTACCAAATTTTGTTTTTTTTCGAGATATTTTTTGACTACTCAAATTTATTCTTGCACAAATGACACAGTAAGTTGACATAAGGCTGTAAGAAGTACAGTAAACAATTTTTCAAGAAATACAATACTTTTTGGTATTTTATTTGACAGATTTGCAAAAAATGCCATGTCCAGAATTATTCATACCCTTTTCTCAGTAATTGATGGCAAAGCCTTTATTCACGATTACAGCCTCCAAACGCGTCCTGTGGTTTCTACAAGTCTGCAGGGGTATTTTGGCCCACTCCTCTTTGGTGAACTTCTCCAGGTCCTTAAGGTTTAAGGGTTTCCTTGCCATGACCTTGGTCTTCAGTTCCCTCCACAGATTTTTGATAGGATTGAGGTCGGTGCTCTGGCTTGGCCACTCCAAAACGTTCACTTTGTTGTCCACTAACCATTTCTTGACAGATTTGGCTGTGTATTTAGGATCATGATCCTGTTGGAAGATCCATTCCTTCTCAAGACTAAGTTCTTCAGCAGATTGCTTAATGTTTTCACTGAGGATCTGGATATACTGGTCCTATTTTATGATGCCATTAACTTTAACAAGGTATCCGGGCCCATTAGCTGAAAAGCAACCCCAGAGAATGATACTCCCGCCACCTTGTTTGACCATTGGGACCATGTTTTTCAGGTTGAACGCTTCACCTTTCTTACGCCAAACAAAAGCTCCATCTCTGTGCCTAAACAGCTCCATCTTTGTTTCATCCGTCCATAACATTTACAGCCAGAAGCTTGTTTCTTCATCCAGGTGAGCTTTTGCAGGCTAGAGGAGCTCTTGTGTGTCTGGGTTGGAGAAGTGTAAGTGGCGTGAGAAAGGTGAAGTGTTCAACCTGAAAAACACAGTCCCAATGGTCAAATACAGTGGCGGGAGTATCATGCTCTTGGGTTGCTTTTCAGCTAATGGGCCCAAAAACCTTGTTAAAGTTAATGACACTATGAAACAGGACCAGTATATCCAGATCCTCAGTGAAAACATTAAGCAATCCGCCGAAAAACTTGGTCTTGGGCAGGAATGGATCTTCCAACAGGATCATGATCCTAAACACTCAGCCAAATCTGTCAAGAAATGGTTAGTGGACAACAAAGTGAACGTTTTGGAGTGGCCAAGCCAGAGCACCGACCTCAATTCTATCGAGAATCTGTGGAGGGAACTGAAGACCAAGGTCATGGCAAGGAAACCCTTAAACTTTAAGGACCTGGAGAAGTTTGCAAAAGAAGAGTGGGCCAAAATCCCCGTGGAAACATGTAGAAACCTTGGGATAAACCACAGGAAGCGTTTGGAGGCTGTAATCGTGAATAAAGGCTTTGCCATCAATTACTGAGAAAAGGGTATGAATAATTCTGGACATGGCATTTTTTGTAAATCTGTCAAATAAAATACCAAAAAGTATTGAATTTCTTGAAAAATTGTTTACTGTGCTTCTTACAGCCTTATGTCAACTTACTGTGTTATTTGTGCAAGAATAAATTTGAGTAGTCAAAAAATATCTCAAAAAAAAACAAAAATTGGTAGGGGTATGAATAATTTTGGGCGCGACTGTATATATATATATATAAAACTACAGATAGACATGAAAAACTTGTGATGTTTTTCCGAAAAGAGAACCAGGCATGACCCCTTGCACTTTCTGATGGCAGAAATCTCAATCTAGGTACCAAAAGTGATCTTCTCATGGGCTTAGAAGAATTTTGTGAGGCACAATCGGATCCTCCTGTAACAAATGTTGTAGTTCTGGATGGATCAGTTACAGTCCAGATGCTAAAGCCTGTTGCCGCTAAAATCTTTGGACAATATGCTCATCAAACATTCATTCCATACATTTTGTCACAGTATCATAAGGCATCACGTGTAGATCTGGTGTGGGATACATACATAGATAATTCCTTAAAAGCTAGAGCAAAGCGTGGGAAAGGTGTACACAGATGTGTAGTTGCTGAGACTGCAATACCAAGAAATTGGAAAGACTTCCTCTGCATAGATAGCAACAAGACAGAGCTCTTCAGATTCCTGACTCATGCTCTCATAAAGTCGTTTGATCAAGAGGACAAACAACTTGTTGTCAATGATGTGGAATCTGAGCTGAGCAAGCCCCCGCTGCAGGATAGTACCTCGCTCTACATGTGCAGTCATGAAGAAGCAGATTGCCGTATGATGTAGCAGACGCAGCTCATCACAGCCATGACAAAATACTCGTCCGGACTGTAGACACTGATGTTGTTGTTTGGCTGTCTTGGTGGTATAAGCTCTGGCTCAGAAGTTGACCTCTGGCTAGCATTTGTTGGACATGGTAAGAGGACTGCATGGAGAACATGGAAGATCTTGCCAGAACTTACTGGTGTATTCCTGAAATTAGCTTGTGCACCCAGTGCCATACCAGAAGATGTAATGCCGACTATTGAGAGGTTCGTCATCCCGCTCTATGACAGGACCAATACAGGTACAGACATTAGCAAGCCCCTACAGTAAACCTTCTCAGAGAAGCCCAAGGAGAATCAGATGCCACCAACTAGGGCAGCTCTAGAACAACACGTGAAACGAGCAACTTACCAAGGAGGCCATGTGTGAGGCTAGACACTTGTAACAAATCCAACATTGCCTTCTCTGACCAAAAGGTGCTGGACCAAAACAGATGATGGTCTGTATGAGCCATACTGGACAACTCTACCAGAGGCCTCCAAAGTGTGCCATGAACTAGTAAGATGTGCTTGCAATTTGTAGAAGAAAGGTTGCATGGAGAATAAGTGCACATGCAAAATATCTGCACTTCAATGCACAGTCATGTGAGGATGTGAAGGGGCTTGCTTATAAAGTTAATTTGAACTATATTCATTATCATTCAACATCAATATTACGATTGTGCCCTTCTCTAACATGGTTTACAGCAAGCTGGACAGTATGTATCATAATTTAGGTGGCCACATCTGTTTATTGTGGAGAAACAACTCTATAAGTAGTGTGGATCACCAGCTAATTTATATATTCCCACCAAAAAAGAATGTACAGATTCGCCCAATAGACCCTTTCGGTTTAAGGATGTGAAAAACCGAGATTTGCCATGCGCATGCTCTTTGCAGACTATGAGGGGCAGAAGAGGCACAAATCGCATTGAAAAGAAGGGGAATTATAAGTTCTTTCGCTTTCCCCGTGGTAAAAGGCAGCTTATAGTGTGGACTTCGGACTACCAACGGGAATAATTTTTGTTCAGGAACATTCTAGGCCGGGTGTGCGGCGTATATTTTGTGTCCAGATGGCAAGATTAAAAATACTGTATTCCACATACGCCAGTATCCATTGATGTTTGGGTACCCAGAGAAACATTAGGACATGTAAACACATCAAGCGTATATCCAGTCAAGGAGATTTTGAGTTTTGTTTATAATAGTGCTGCTATTCGTGTAAGTAGCATATCGTAACGGCGGCTGACATGTTACTGATGACACACCGGGTTGTTAGGGCAGGCGCAGCATATGCATTCCCAATATTAAACATTAATATTAAATTTTAATCCCCCTTCTCACTGATAAAACCCCCTAAAATGTATTGGTGCCCCCCTTTTAAAATTGTTCTGGCAAAAAAAAAGCCGGTAAAAGTGGAGGTTGGATATGAAATTCTTTACCCCTGACGATATAGCTAGACTAAGCTCCATTAGTTTTCTCCAACAAACTGAAAGCATTGACTCTTTCAGCGCAATGTTAACTTGAAAGACTATATCGGCGAGATATTGCCAAGGTAAGTCCTCTCCGTTGTTATTTTCAGCATAAATGAAAATCCGAAATCAAGGTGTAGCGTTCAGTCAAACAGTCATGATATGTCTTGGCCTTGTATTTTACTTGTGTTCCTGCGCACTTATCCATGTTGAGAGGAGATTAGGATCATGTGTGCTTGCCGGTTGTTTTGAACGATGCAAATTTGTCGCAGGAAGACTGTAGCTACTAGCTGACTTATGGCGTGGGACCCAATCATCATAGTGATGTTAATGACATTATTTCACGTCCGCAAAACTAACTGGCAAGCAAATTCAACTTTTTTGGCTATGTATAGCAAGTAATTATGAAATTGAAATCACAAAGAAACCAAATGATTATAGCAAGCAGCAAAAAGAAAACCATGTTAACCTACTTTTCGGACATTTTAAGTGCCCCAATTATCGTGGTATTTCAGAAAGAGCGGACTTTAAATGGGGATGGTTAGGCTATCGTGTGCAAATATTTGTTTTGACACCAGACGTTTTTCAATTATTGCTACAACTAATTCTCCCTTTTTGAGCTTTGAGTGTGGTACATCCAAATCACTGCTTATCCGTCTCAATTCACGAACCTGGAGTAGAGAGATTGCTCTCCTCTCGCTAACTGCTGGCTTGTTAACGGTCTCCAGTTTTTCTTCTGCAAGACAAAATGTTCAGTACTCATGCACTCTCCAAATCTCGCTTTTTCACACCCTTAAACCGATCTATTTGGTATAAAATTGTGTAATACCCCTGTAAGTTGATTTTAACCTTGGTTTAATGATTTAACAATCATGTAGAAGATCTGTTGAATGTTTTAGTGTCCATTTTTGACATCAGAAAATTCAGGAATTGATATATTAAGCAACTATGCCCAAAAACAGTTATTTCCGGCGGCCATTTTGTAAAATGGCCGGCACGACCGTTGGGGATAGAATCTGACATGGCCCAACAACAAGATATGTTCATAATACAATTCTTTATATCTGTGCCAAATTTGGTGCTTTTATCACAAAATGCACGATGGGTTTGCTATGTCGCATTACTAAAAGTTTCAGCATTCTAGGTGCTTTCAAATGCTCTCCAGCATGATATAGTGCCGTTTTAAATATAGCCGACTGGCAGCCATGTTCCATGTTCAGCTTCGATGCCTCAAACTAATTTTAATCTGTACATCCATATGTACCTCCCCCCCAGAATTTCACATTGATCCCTTCTGCGGTTTAGCAGAGGAAGATCAAAGTTAGTGCAGACGCCGAAGCCGCCAAGTGATCCCATAAGCTCCCGTAGGTTTGTTGGCCAAGTCAGCCAAAAAAAAAAAAAAAAGCTTGAGTATGCCAAGAAATTTAGGGATTGGACACCAATGAGCTGGGAACAAGTCCTTTGGACCGATGAATCAAAACTCAAAATTTTCTCACCCAAACGCAGAACTTGTATGCCGTAGAGTTGGAGAACCTTTCAAAATGACTGTTTAACCCCTAAAGTAAAACAAGAGGGTGGTCATATTATGGTTTGGGGTTCAGTCTACTCGAAAGGAACGGGTGATCTAAAAACTGACAGAATCATGGATCAAAAGAAGTATCACAGCATCCTTACGAGGCACACATTTCCATCTGGAAAGAGACCGATTGGTTGGGGATTTTATTTCAACAAGATAATGACCCTAAACACACTTCTAAGTTGTGCAAGAATGATTTCAGTTGGAAAGAAATAATTGGTGACAAAGGTTATGACTTGGCCTGCTCAAAGTCCAGACCTTAATCCAAATTAGCAAATGTGTTGTAACATTGAAATAATCTCTTTGGAATGAGCTTAAAATCATAAGGAATGGTTCAGGGAGTGAGCAAATTAAAAAAATTTGAAAACAATGCTTGAAAGATAAAATGCTGCAATAAAAGCAAAGGATGGCCAAACTTGATATTGACTTTTTCTCTTTAAAAGACATTATTATTTTTGTTTTTACTATATATTGCAATCTGTTTACTTATTTTTCATCTATATGATCCAATTTTACATACTTGGTTTCTGATTTATCTTCATTTTTTCATTATCACTGCACACAACTGTATGAAAGTGTCACCTGTCCAAGGTGCTTCCCAGCTTTTAGCCCACAGTCAGCTGGGCTATGCTCCAACTCCCCCGAAACCCTTATGAGGAAGAAGCAGTATAAACAATAGATTTACGATTATTAGGCCGAGGCTACAAGTATGGGACCGTACTGAAATGTCGTCAGGCTAACACAGGGGTGGGCAATCCTGGTCCTGCAGGGCCGGTGTGTATGCGGGTTTTTATTTCTATCAATTACCCTGACTAATTGAGCTAATTGGTTGCAAACGCAAATATAGATTTGTGCAAAGATTCGATCAAAGACAAATGTTTTATGTAGGGAGACAAGAACAGTCTTTGGTTATTCATGATAATTTAAAGAAATGCGCCTGAAATTTCAGATTTCATAAATAGTTTGGCTAATTTAGATAATGAACTAATTAAAGGCCGGAAGTTGGTGCAAAAACCAGGGACAGATACGGCCCTCATTGCCCACCTCTGGGCTAGCAGTACAGGAGTCCAATACGCATGTGCACTCTCGAACTCCGATGATGACAGGCTATCAATACCAGATTTTTAATAAATTATGACACAAAGTCCTGTATGACTTAACCCAGTACAGGACTTACCATCCCGCTCTCAGAGAATGACAGGCCATCAAGATGGGATTTTATAGCAACATAAATCACTGACACTGATTTTTAAACATGATACAAGTCCTGTTCAGCTGCTAAACGGGAGTCCCGCATGACTTGTGCTCCGTAAAAACGGGAATTCTAAGCACAATATCATAAAGAGCTTTTCAAAACAAAATGTGACAGTCCACAGGAAAAGGGTGTATAAGGGATTTTTTTACATTTTAGAGAAAACTGTTTTTCTATGTTTAGTACATGGTAAGGGATCATCAGATGCACTTAACTCAGTTTGACCAAAATATCCCTTATACACCCTTTTCCTGTGGACTGTCACAAATAATTGCTTAGAAAATGATAATCTGAGAAAATGCCCCATATCACGTTGGTTCGCATTAAAGAGGGTCTATGATGCTTGCCACTAATTGCCACTTACCACGAGACCAAGATGTCCGCTAGAACAAGCGGACGCACAAATGTATTATGCCAGATCTAACCTAACCCAATAACTGATCATGTATTGACTGTCAATAAATATTGATTATACACGGTTTTAATGAAAATGACATATTACTTGAGTAATAAACATAGTAATCCTGAAAGCAATTTCTACATGTTCCCTATATCATGCATGCCTCAAAGTTTGCAAGGGCGTAGGTTCGAGTTCTGGTGGAACACCGGCATGAGCATTAGATTGACCTTCAGGCAACTTAACACTTGTCTTGGGTGGCTGAGAGGAGCATGCTGTGCATTTTCTCATGCTGTGAGGGATTGTGACTTCCACCGTAACCAATGGGTTGGCCTACGTGGCGGCTCGTGAACTGGCAACAGGGGAGGCTCAAACAATCCCTTAAAAAGAATGATTGGCCATGACCTGTTTTCAATCAGTCATTTAAAGTACCATTGCAGAAACTCCGAAAACTCTCAACATTGTCAGGTGTGGCCAGTTTTCATTTTTAACGCATACCGATTACGACTCCGGACTTCTCACGCTTTTCTTTACTCAGCGGTTGGAAGCAATGCATGTGTTTCGCGATCGTTTAAATGATATAAGATCATTTGAAACATCTTTATGCAATTCCATTGCTTCCAACCCCTCCATGCACAAGGACTTCAATTCTGCACGAGAATCTCTTACATACACGTTGATTGAAAATATGCTACGTAAACTCACACCGAATGCCTGAGAGTTGACAGGTATGCGTTATAAATGAAAACTGGCCACACCTGATAATGTTTAGAGTTTTTGGAGTTTCTGTAATGGTAATTTAAATGAATGATTGAAAACAGGTTGTGACCAATCATTAATTTTAAGGGATTGTTTGAGCATCCCCTGTTGACAGTTCACGAGCCGCCATTGGTACATACCTAAGTTACCCCTAAGTGCCTGGCGAGACTGAAGTCATTAATTCACACTATCATCCTGACCAGTCATACGCCTCACTTAGCCACTAAACGACCACAGATATGGGGCATTAAATAGCATTCAACCGACCCTGTATTTTGTGTATTGAACAAGCACTGAATGACAAAACATGGAGAAGCTTAACCAAATGCAGTCGTTCATTTCTTTGCCACTGATTTATAGATTTACTAGGACACTGTTGCAAGTTGTGAAAGTATTAATGCTCCCAAAGCGCACGAAAATTGGACTTCCGTACGATTAGACTGGCGGCACAGGAATACGTGACTCCCGCATGGCTAGATTTTACTAATTGCCGTTAGGTCCCGTACCGGTAGACACTTCGTTAAAATTATTATTATTATGATTGTTATTATCACAATCCAAATTCTGGGAAAGAACAGAAAATGCATGCAACACAGGAAGCAGTGATGAGTATATATACTTTGACTTGTGTTTCATTGCTGACAGTATGAATACAAGATATTTCATGTTGTGTCGGGTCAACTTAATTTTATTTGTAAATATGCATTCATTCTTGCCATTCAGGTCTGCAACGCATTCCAGAAAAGGTTGGGATGGGAAAAAAAAAAAACTGGGGTGGAAAAAAAACTGAAAAAAATAACAGATTTGGAACAGCTGATGTCAGAAAGTTATGGCACCCATGATTCTGAGCAAAAGCAACATCCAGGAAAGGCCTAGTCCTGCACGATCAAAGATTGGCCAAGGATTGCCAATTTACTTGCAAATGCATGAGAGAATCATTGAAAGGTTTGAAAACAGTGCTCCTCAAAGAACGATATAAAGGGATTTGGATATTTTATCCTCCATGGTGCATAACGTGATCTAAAGTTTCAAGGAATCTAAAGCAATTTCTGAGTGTAAAGGGCAAGGAAACAAGCCTTAGCTGAATACCTAAGATCTATCCTGCAGGCGGCACTTCTTCAAGAACCATCAATTTTCTTTCTGTGATACAACCACATATGCTCGGATTACTTGAACAAACCTTTTTAAGTACGGCAATATGAAGTTACATCTGCAAATGTCAGCTAAAATTTTAATGTGCAAAATGGAAGCCTAATGTTAACAGTGTGCAAAAGTGCCATTGACATCTCTGGGCTCAACGGCGTCTGCAATGGGCCAGCACACTGTGGAAATATAAATGTCTTAGGTGTATTAATATTTCAGGGTTTTTTTGTTTTTTTTTTGGAAAAACTGGATTTCTTGCACCAGACCAAAGCCTAAATGTTCCATTTGCATTGTTACCAGCAACAAGTTAAAAAGCCAAGTTCTGTCATGAAAACGGGTTGCGCCAGTACCCTTGGCAAGGGTAAGTTGCAGTTCTGCAAGTCCTTCATTAATACTAAAATGCCCACTGGGATTTTGGCGCAACATCTTCTGTCTTCTAAATGACTTTTTCCAAGGGCATCCATGCATATTTCAACAAGACAAAGTAGAACCGCATTCGGCACACATTACAAAGGCAAGGCTGTGTAAGAAGAGGGTACAGGTGATGGACAAGCCTGCTTTCATGATAAAGTTTGATAAAGCAAGAATGTCCACTAATGTGTTTGTTTACCGAAAAGGCAGCAGTGTGCAAGAGGATGCACTTTTTTCTTGATGAAAATTACTTCAGTGATTAAAATGTGCAACCTCAATAAAAAAACAGTTGGGATGCTGTGTAAAATGTAAATAAAAACAGAATGCAATGATTTGCAAATCTCATAAACTGACATTTTATTCACAATAGAACAAAAACAACATACCAGATGCTGATAGAAAGTGAGACATTTTACCATTTCATGAAAAATATTAGCTCATTTTGAATTTGATGGCAGCAACACATCTCAAAAAAGTTGGGATAGGGCCATGTTTACCATTGTTTAATATCCCTTCTTCTTTTAACAGTCTGTAAACGTCTGGGAAGTGAGGAGACCAATTGCTGGAGTTTTGGCGGAGGTTTGTTGTCCAACTTTTGTCATATATAGGATTCTAGCTGCATAACAGTCCTCATGGGTCTTCTTTGCCAAATTTTTCACTTTATGATGCGCCAGATGTTTTCTATTAGTGAATGGTGTGGACTGCAGGTTGGCCAGTTCAGCACCGACTTTTCTACTCCAAAGCCATGCTGTTTTGATGGATGCAGTATGTGGTTTGACATTGTTTTGCTGAAATATGCAAGGCCTTCCCTGAAAGAGACATCGTTTGGATGGAAGCATATGTTGTTGGAAAACCTCTCTATACTTTTCAGCATTGATAATGCCTTTCCAGATGTGTAAGCTCCCCATGCCATAGGCACTAATGCAACCCGGGTCATTCCACACCAGGGCTGTCCAACCCTGTTCCTGGAGAGCTACCATCCTGAAGTTTATCACTCCAACTAAAGCAAACCACACCTGCTTTCCCAGTTAGAGATCTTGACGAGCTGCTAATGAGCTGAATCAGGTGTGTTGAATTAGTGTTGGAGCAGAAGCCTACAGGATGGTAGCTCTCCAGGAACAGGGTTGGGCAGCCCTGTTCCACATGAAATCAACCAGGGCTCCCATGGGCATAGTCTTGGATTTTCTTCAAACATTGATGGAATGTTGCATTGGATGTCAATTGAAGACATACAAAGTTTTAGCTCAATCTGCCTGCTAGTTTTGATTTTCTGGGAGGTCAAAAAGTGGGCGTGGCACCCTGGTTTGTGAAATTTGCATTTTTTCCATTTTTAACAGGCTGTGACCCTGGAACTAATAAAGCTAACCCCATGATTTTTTCAGGACTTGTTCTCTAGGCACGGTACTACCCTTTACAGCCAATTAAAGTATTTTTAACCCTTTTAGTGTGGTTTTGTAGGCTCTCAAAATGCTACTTTTACGAACCGATATCAAAACATACGCATGTAAGAGTACCATTTTCATACCCATCTGATGACGTGGACTTGTGGTAATATCAGCTATTAGTAATGTTCAAGAGCTTTCTATAGTCACCAATTAATATCCTGTAGCATTTGTAGTTCTTTGGTAATATTGACCCTTATTTTACCCTCCCTATGGAGGGTGACCCTTTTTCGGCCCCTTTTTTCAGGATGTGGGTACCCTTCAAGCTTAATGAAACCTGTATTTTTGGAAAGCTCTTGATGTGTACTGGCACCAAAATAAATTTCATTATGGAACTAGCATTCGTTCGTTTAAAAAATGTTGAGTCATTTTCCTCAATTTTCATCCCAAAATTAACCCTCACTTATCCAGCCTTTTCTTGACCTTCTCCCAGCTTTTTTGAGATGTGTTATTGCCATTAAATTCAACATGAGCTAATATTTTTCATGACACATGGTAAAATGTCTCACTTTCAACTTCTAATATGTTGTCTATGTTCTATTGCTAATAAAATGTGAGTTTATGAGATTTGCAAATCATTCCATTCTGTTTTTATTTAGAATTTACACAGCATCTCAACTTTTTTGGAATTGAGGTTGTAACACATATATTCTATTTTTATAGGCTACATGAAAAAAATTAGAAAACGAGAGAGAAATAGTAGGTTACTGAGAATGGCGGGCAACCCCCGTTGTATCGCATTTGGGCCGAACAAATGTATCATGAAGTACAAAATCGGTAAACATGAGGTAGCGCCTGCATGCCAATAATCATTCATTCTGGTGAAGACGGAAGAAAATCTGAAAGAAGCTGTGCTAAAAGAAGAAATAACCATAGCATCATACGACAGCGATAATGAGAATAAAACAATTTAATTTTCATCTGACAGGGAAGACGATAACTTGCAAAGTTTCATTGCAGCTAAGAAATCGGCCAATAGCCACGACCACAAACTTTGATGGGCCCTACATTAAGGGCTGGAGTTTGCAGAATGATTTGCAAAGGCACAACAAAAAAGAAGACAAAGCACAAAATAAAACATGGAGTGTTTTCTTTTTCAGATGGTTCTCTTACTTATTTTATGCAGCAAAATCTGTAGCAAAGGTTATATAAAATCTGTTTTGCAATGGACTAGACGTACTCCCAAAGTGATTCAATCTATTCTAGTCCACGTTTAACCTCTGTTTTTGAGCAGCATAAGTACAGAAAAACAGCGCTCATCACTCCCATTTATTAACCACAAATTTAGCAAAGAAATCATATAACTTCAGCCCAAATATTTGTATTTTATTTTCATAGGCTACATGAAAAAAAAAAAGGAAAACGACAAAGAAGTAACTGGATATTTAGCATGTAGAACAGTGGTAGGTACGGTAGCCGACAGGGGCAAACTCGCTGCGACCGCCGAAAATAACTTCAAATGGAGAAATGCACAGCAAAAACAGAAACGATGCACAGTCAAAAACACACAAACCTCAAAAACAAATGCAAGAGAAAAACGCTGCATATCCTTATCAACACAAACCCACTGCAGCGGCCCAAAACATCTCCAATTGGAGAAATGCGCCGCAAAAACGGCAGTGATGCAAAGTCAAAAACACGCAAACCAAAAAGCAGATGCAAGAGAAAAACGTTCCATTTCCACATCAACACAACGAAAGTGCTCCAAGCCGCTATGGGGAGCATCTACTGGAACAGCTTTTATTTTTGACCTTCGCGAGACCCGCTGGAGTATTTTGTTTTATGGTTTTTACACCACAGGGAAGGGTTTGCTCAGGATTGTGACCTTGTGAGCATGCACAAAGGGTTCGCTCGTGATTACGGCCTTACATATGATGCATAGAAATCAATAGCTAGCAGTGAATAGTTATAACTTTGCCATTTAGTCAGCTAGCTAGCATTTACATGCATCAGATATGACTAGCTAAGTTGGCAAAAAGGCTTTTTAGCTAGCTAACTTTTGTTCGTTTGCTTGGCAAGCTAATTCGCCAGCCTAGATAGCTAACAGTTTTATTTGGCACAATATAAATGTTTGCAGTTCAACTCTAGCGTAGTGAGATAGCAAAATAATGGATAATTTTTATTCACTTATTTTCTATTGACTTCCATGCACCAAATATAACTGTTAGCTAGCTAGGCTAGCGAACTTGCTAGCTAAGCAAGTGAACTAACCTTTGCTAGCTTGCTAACTAAATAGCCTTTTGGCTGACTTAGCTAGTCTTGCTCAAGTCAAAAATAAAAGCTGTTTCTAGTTGACGCCCCCCTTTCGGGTTGGAGCACTTCCGTAGTGTTGATGTGGATATACAGTGTTTCTCTCTTGCATTTGCTTTTGTGGTTTTGCATGTTTTTGACTTTGCATCGTTTTTGTTTTTACGCCCTGACGAAGACCGCATAGGTCGAAACATGTCGTCTTTTTTAACTGTTTAGCCATGAAATAAAGGCTTTTTATCACTTTTTTTGCTTCTTTTTGATCCAATTATTCTCTGAGTGCCTGGAATTCTTACATTTTTGGTTTTCTTTCCCATCCCACACTTCCAAGAGCACCAGCTTTACATTTTTTGGTAACTTTTTCATTCCATGAACGCCGACTATTTTCTCTTATACGCCGTCAACTTTTTCAGACTAGTTGATTTTATTTTCTGCTTTTAATCACTTCTGATGGAAGCATATTCAAATCAAAAAGTCAAACGTTAATGTCAGAAAAAAACTTCAAGGAGTCTCCTGAAAATGTTTGATTCCAGCATCGTGAAGCGAGTGACATTGCTCATGTATCTGGCGTTAGGCAACGACTCTTCCTTTCCCGTCGCAGTCTGAATGGCTTAAGACGGAGAAAAGTAGCAGCTGCTATGCCAGTTCAGTACTGTATGAGGGGGTTACCGCGGCGATTTAAGACCGCGCTGAAACACTTCAGCTATACCTTTTTCTCTCTGAATGTGACCAAACTGAACTAGAAATCATTATGGAGGCATATGAGGAATACAAAGGACTCATCAAAAAAAAGGGAAGCACTGCAGCCGCCAAAAAGCAGAGGATAAAAGGGTGGCAGGCCGTCGCCGACCGACTCAACGCATTTGACTAGGCTACTGAAGTGCCTTAACGTTTGTAAATGACCTCAGAAGAGGGTCCTATTTAGTTGGCATTGCTAATTTATTTATTTATTTGTTTTTCCATTTCGGCATGATTGTACAGTCGTTCCAGGACAATTTCAACAAAACATGTATCATGACCGAAAAATCATGCGGGAGAAAGCGAAATAAACTTGTCAAAGTCCGCCCCCAACTCCCAGAAAAACAGTTTGATTATGGTTAAGATATCATAAAGATTTATAAATCACAACAGAGCTGAGTGTCCATTTACACTACGATTTAAACGTCACAACATAA
This sequence comes from Gymnothorax javanicus, assembly GCA_029692085.1. Classification (NCBI taxonomy): domain Eukaryota; kingdom Metazoa; phylum Chordata; class Actinopteri; order Anguilliformes; family Muraenidae; genus Gymnothorax; species Gymnothorax javanicus. Next base: position 102,902,693 of record CM056193.1, on the reverse strand, counting down.
GATCATAGAGATTTATGAACATCATGAAGAATTTTAATCACAATATAGCTGAGTGTCTATAAACAACCCCTATTGTTTATGCCCGTTATGGTTCCGTTTAGTTTATCAATGCCATTTTGTTGGATAAGTTTATAGTTATTCAAACATGCACATTTCAAAAGATACTTAAAGTCCTTCAGATTGTCTGCCATTCTAATATTGTCTTCAAGTATGTTCCATGCACTGACTCCAGCCACAGATAAGGAGTGCTCACTCCGAGTCGATTTGACCCTTCTCGTTTGCAACAACATTCTGCCTCTTAGGTCATGAATACATTCACGCTGGAGAAATAGGCATTGTATATTTCTCGGCAATTCTTTGTGGTATCCTAAATATACAATTTGCAAGGAGTTGAATTTTATTATATCCTGCAATTTAGAAACTTTGCCTTAATAAACAAATCGTTTGTATGAGTTCCATAGGGAACGTTATGAATAATTCTAAGGGCCTTTTTTTGGAGTTTAAACAATGATTCTATTTATTATAAGTGTGTCCCCATACTTCAGCGCAGTAGTGTAAGTGGGGTGCTATGAGTGCTGAATAGATTATTTTAAGAGACTTGTGTTTTAATAATTTCTGCATTTTCCAAAGAATAGACACGCTTTTAGCTAACTTTCTTTGAACTAAGTTTACATGTGGTTTCCAGCTTAAGAGATTATCTAACATAACTCCCATGACTTTATATTTGTTTACCCTTTCAATGCTGGTACCATTTACTTTTAAGTCTATGTCGTCCTTTAGGCCTTTTTTCCCAAATATCATAAATTTGGTCTTTGTAAGATTTAGTGATAATTTGTTTAACATTAACATTAACGTGTGAAGTTTAGACATTTCTTTAGTAACCAATTTTGTCAACTGTTTGAGATCGACACCTGAGCAAAAAATAGTCGTGTCGTCTGCGAATAAAATTAGTTTTAGGATATCGGACACCTTAACAATGTCATTTATGTAAATTATGAACAACTTGGGACCTATGGCCGAGCCCTGAGGAATTCCACAGGTAATGTCCAAGCAATTCGATTTGCTATTGCCCATCTGCACAAATTCGTCCTACTTGTTAAGTAATTTTTGATCCATTTTAATGCAGTCCCTCTTAATCCATATTTGTAAAGTTTTTCAATCAATATATCGTGATTTATAGTGTCGAATGCTTTCTTCAGATCAATAATTATGCCTATAGAATATAAGTTTGAATCTAGTGAATCTTTAATCATTTCAATAAATTCTGTTAGGGCTAGTGCTGTCGAATGCTTTTTCCTGAACCCATACTGACTGTCACACAGTAGTTTGTGTTTATCAATGTACTTGTCCAATCTGTCATTGAAGAGCTTTTCTAGGACCTTCGAGCATTGAGGTAAAATCGAGACAGGGACGATAGTTTGAAAAATCATATTTAACCCCACTTTTGTAGAGAGGGATAACTTTCGCTATCTTCATTTTATCTGGAAACACTCCGTGAGGAAAAGGATAGATTGCATATATGCGTAAGTGGAGTTACAATTGCATTAGTTAGTGTTTTCAGTAATTTCATATCTAATTGGTTTACATCAACAGATGTCTTAGCTGTACAATTTTTCAGAATTGATCTGATTTCAGATTCGGTAACAGGAGTTAATGTCATTGTGTCTTGGATTTCCTCATCCTTGTCAAGGTAGTCCCATCTTAGGTGTGAGGATTTAATACCCTTTGCTAGTTCTGGCCCAACATTCACAAAATAACTGTTAAAATTCTCACGACCAATTCCATGTTCTCTACCTTTTTGCCATTTATATTAAAGAATGCAGGGTACTCCTCCTCGGTGTCCTCCCAGAGGCGTTCTTTATTATATTCAGAGATTTCTGGTGTAATGTTTATTTTCTAATAAAAGCCTTTCATAATACTCTTTTTTTATGTTTCCTTAGTAAATGTGTCATTTTGTTTCTGTAATTTTTGTACCTAATTTCTGCTTTCTCAGTTCTTTCTCTCAGAAACTGTTTATACAATGTATTTTTCTTCTTACAGGCATTTGCCAGTACTTTTGAAACCAAAGGTCTTCTCTCTTTGTTTTGCTTCAGTTTGTTCGTTGTTTTGACTAGACAGTGTTTATCATACAGGGAGTTTACTGTCCATAGAAAAGCCTCATAGGCTCTATTTGGATCTTTCTCTGCTAATACATGATCCCAATTCTGGTTCAACATATCTGATTCTAGTTTCTTTAGCCTTTTTTCGCTTTTAATTCTGATTTCTGTGTGTTCCAGGGTTTTCGATCTAGCCTGGTCCCTTATATCTCACATTTGCAGTTACAAATAGCAAAAACTGGTAGATGATCAGTAATGTCATTTATCATGATGCCACTAAATATTTCAGAATCTAATACATTAGTATACACATTATCTATCAAGGTGGCACTGTGTCTAGTAATCCTGCTTGGTTTTGTGATTAATGGTTGCATACCCATGGCATACATGGTGTTAATATAATCCTCTATTATAGAGCTATTATTTGGATTTATCAAGTCAATATTAAAGTCCCCACACAAAAACATTTTTCTGGTTCATATTGACAAGTAATTCACCCATACATTTACTAAAAACATCAATTTGCGAATCCGGTGCTCTGTACACACAACAAATAACCGTATTTTTACCTTTCAACCTAGGAATCTCAATTGTAAGGCATTCCATTACATTTTCCACAACATTTGATTTGCATTCTAGTACCTGGAAGTTTATGGCCTCATCAATAAATAGTCCAACACCCCCACCAGCTTTATTCAGTCTGCTCTTACACACGAAGTTGTAACCCTCCATGTAGAAGTCCTTGTCCTTTTCTTCTTTAATCCAAGTTTCCAATAATGCGATGATGTTGAGCGGATTAGCAAATGACAGAAGGTATTCCTTTATTTGGTCAAAGTTTGCATATAGACTCCTACTATTGAAGTGGATAATGGACAAACTCCCTTCCATTTTAATGTTCTTGTTAAATTTGTCTACAGTAAAGTATCCGCATGCGTTTGTTTCGTTGTAGAAAAAATGATTATCGGATCAATTTCTTCATTAGGGTCTATTCCTGAGTTTTGGTGACTTGTTGTTAAAAAGCCAGTTTCTGATCTACAGTTTGGTTCATCAGATAACTGCTCATAGAGATTTGTCAGGGATTTTAACCTGCCTCAGTGGTCAAAAATTCTCCAGATCCGCATCATCTTGATCAGCACCGGTCTGGTAGTTTCGGTGAAGACCCATTTGGTTTGATGAAAATTCTGCAGTTAGCCGTCCAAGTGCTGTGTATCTTCCCGCTTTTTTTTAGTTGACGAGCTTTCCATGCGATGGTTGCATTCTGCTTGGTGAGGTTTTCGTTTATGAAAACATTGGATCCTTTGAGATTTTTCCTTGCTTCAACAGAGATTTTGTGCTTGTTGCTTGTAAGTCGTAATAACACAGCCCTTGCTGCACTCCGGTCTCGCTTCCTCCTTTTCGGTAGCAGATAACATGAATCCACATTGCTGGGGTCCAGAGAAATACTTTTGGACCGAAGGAATTCCATCACCTGCATTTCCACAGATTTATTGTCCTCCTCGCCTCCATCGTCGTCATTTCGCTGCTGCCCTGGCATAACTCCTGGGTTTGATTTTGAGCCCTGTCAGGATTACATCATTCGTTTCTCTTGTTGCTCCAGCTCCTCCAGTTTGTTTGATAGATTTAATCTGTGTGTCTTTCTTGGCAATCTCTTTTTGAGATCACCGTTTTTTTCCTTCAAAAGCTGGTCCAGCTGCTCCTTCATACTGTCCCACCTCTCCCTCATTTCATTTCTCAATTCTTGAGGGTCTCCACAATTGATGTAAGATCCGGCGGGCTTGGTTTGTCGCTTCTTCCCGTTTTACCCATTTTCTTAGTTCAGAAAAAAAAGAGCTCTATTACAGAGTTTGTGAGAAAGTTTATCACTCAGCTTTTCTCCTGACTCTTTTGTTTTCCTGTATTGCCTGTATTGCGTGCAGTCGCTGTTCGGAGTTGTTGCTCCTTCAGTGACCATGACAGCTAATGTTGGCATTCTTGACTGTGAAGGTTCTGAAATGGACTCACCCACAGTTATGCACATGCATGTGGGCTTTCAATTTGTCAGCCTTGCAGATCCAATATTGTGGTCTGGCTGTTATAATGTAGCAATAGTGCAGCATGCTGCTATTCATGTAGTTGTTCATGGATTTGTCTTGGGTACATTATGTGCATATCTTTATATCCACATAAAGATATGCATAGAATGTGCATTTAGGCCATTCTTATGTCGTGTACTGTGCCTTGATTCAGTGATTTGTATCTGTCCTACATAACACTAACTTGCAAGGTGCTTTGATTTACCCTTGATCAGTAAATCATTTATGTTACTCTTCCATGTGCGTTTGATTTGGCATTGGTGATTTGGTAGCTAATGTGGTTATAGGGTTTCATGACTGATCTCCCTAGCCATGAGGACCAAGACTTCCTAAATTGTTTTTTGAGTCCACGGGGAGCACTTTATTCTGTTATAAATTGACGGGACCTTTGACAATGTGTGCACGTTGATGGATACAATTTGATTTTACTTGGCACATAATGTGGGCCTAATGAGATAATAAAAAGGCAGTATAATATACTGCACAAAATGAGGTCCAGAGTGGAGAAAAGGGACTGCATGGATGGGGTCCTGTAGGAGGTCTCTACTCAGATGGAACTGACAGTCTCAACTTGGCGAATAAGGACAAATCTAATAATGACAGATTCTAAATATGGTTAATATGTGACTTGGAAGGGGGATTAACTGAATTGTGATGGTGACTGTCACATGGATGCTTGAATATAATGATTGAATATTGGCTATTTTACTGACATCAATGGTCACAAGTTTTTAAGATAATTACTCTGGGCCAACTGTTATTGAGATAGCAATGTGTTGTGGACAATTTAGAATGACTGTTAAGGACATTGACTTTCAATTTGGGTGACTGCTGACTGAGGTGAGGTGAAATTGGCTGGAGCCAAGAGCTTAGCCTATTGCTGAGCCTGCTCTGGAGCTGGCAAGCTCCACAGACTTTGTTTCCATAGTAACTAGTGCCATGGCTTAGCCCACATGCTCTGTGCAACCAAAATGAGATCAGGCTCATCCCGTGCTGATCCTGGAGCTAATCCCTCATCCCGCCTTTGTGCAAAAGGCCCCAGGTATAAAAAACCCTAAACTTGCAATCAGAGATACCATAAGATACCCTGGCAGTTTAAAAGAGAACCACATTTTTGACATTGAAAACCCTGGCTATATAGACTCCACGCCATACTAATCCACTAATCTCACTCCACCCTCTCCTTGTTTCTTGGTTCACCCCATTATCCTGGCCTTGTAAACAATATAGAGAGTACCATCATCTAGTACAAGAGTGACAAGATTTTCATCCAATCAAGTTGTGCACAAGGAGCTCATTTAGTAAAATTATCTGAATTTCAGCTTTTGTTCTACCCCTTTTTACGCTACTCGCATATCGCGTTCAATAAAAAGTGAGCGGGGCACCTCTGCACAAGTGTAAAATCGCGTGCAGTGGGGCTGTACCGTAGGTCTCCTTTGCTGTGCAGAAGTGAACCAGCAAACATTAGTCGGAAAATGACTTGTGTCCCTGGACAAAAATGGTTAAAATGTGGACAACCAGATGTTGACAATATTTCAATAATGGTCCAGTCAGTCAGATCCTCTGTAACAAACCAGGAAATATTGATCATATTATTGCTTCGAAAAGCATTTATATTTTTAATGCAACGACATTTGATAGAGTAGACATATCATCCAAAGAATGTAATTTCAGATACAGAGGTAATGTAATTGTTTTCCATTTGCTTTGTGCTTTTGAAAATCTCAGAGCAAATGGAAAACAAGTTCATTATCTGAAGTCACAGTCTTTGGATGCAATAAGTCTATACTTATTATGATCCTGATGGGGAACCCAATGCAGGGTCAGAGTACAATCCGATGAAGGGATTTATTTATAGCAATACGGTAATGATTGAGTGTGATGGAGCTTGGAGCATAGAAAAAACAGTTCAGTGCAGATGGTAGATGACTTTGGGTGAGGAGCATGTCAGAGCTCTGCCAGTGGTACGCAGGTTGCTGAAAGGGAGGAGGAAGCAATAGAGAGTCACACAAGGGTTGTGGCAATACAAAAGCCTCAGACAATAGGGCTTCATCAGGGGCATATCTAGGAATTTTGAAAAAATAGGACCAAGGGTCCTGTAGCCTACCGGCAAGCAGTCTTACAGTGATGATACAAGTTATGAAAATTTCATGTAAAGTATGATATTTGAATCAATGAAAATCAATGTCAAGGTCACTAAATAAAAGTTCACATAGATTTATAAGACCTTCCGTAATACAATCCTAAGCTCTGAAGCAGTTATGGTGATACAAGTCATTAAAATATGTCAATATGTACTCAATATGTCAATTGTGAGCTTTAAAGGTCACAAAATGTCAAGTTATGGTCAGCAAATGGACTTCATATATGACTTTCTACATGTCTCTGTACAAACCTTGGCACAATCTGTGATCATTTTGGTGGTACAAGTCATTGTAATTTCATTGTGGAATTTGGCCCTCAAAGATCACTGACAGTCAAGTTGAATGTCACCAAATGAAAGTTCATATGTGACTTCCTAGATGTCAGTAACACAAACTTAGGCTCCATCTGTGACCGTTTTAGTGATACAAGTCATTGAATTTTCACTAGGTCACATTTGACCTTTGAAGGTCAATACGAAGGTCAGCAATGAAAGTTCATATATGACTTCCTATATGTCTGTAATACAAACCTAGACTCCATCTCTGACCGTTTTGGCAAGACAAGTCACTGTAAGGAAGGTCAAGTTCAAGGCCACCAAATGAGGGTTCATACGTGACTTCCTATACATCTCCAATACAAACCGAAACTATCTGTAACCATTTTGCTGATATAAGTCATTGAAATTTCATTGTGAAGTTTGGGCATTCAAGGTCACTGAAGGTCAAGTTCAATGTCACCAAATGAAACTTCATACATGACTTCCTTTATGCCCGCAATATAAACCTAAGCTCTATCTGTAATAGTTTTGGTGATAGAAGTCATTGAAATTTCATTATGTGAAGTTTGACCTTCGAAGGTCGCCGAAGGTCAAGTTCAAGGCCACCAAATGAAAGTTCATACATGACTTCCTATATGCGTTCAATGCACATATATTCCCAATCTTCAATATTTTCAAGCCTAGAAACCTTCGAAAATTGTAACATTTTGCTTGACCTCAAGTTTGACCTTTCAAGGTCATCTGAGGTCAACTTTAACACAGCCAAAATATGGCCATATATGACTTCCTATATGTCCACAATACAAACTTAATCTCTATCTGCAAAAATTTGGCCTCCACAGGCCATCTTGCATATTCATAAAGTACAGCGCCCCCAATAGACCCACTTCCGTCGATTCAATCAAAATGGGGCTCGCACTGTACATTGACAGTACCAAGGAAAGTTGATTGCCTGATTTAGAAAAAAATTTATCTCGCAGTCTTTGAGAAATGATTTTTTAAAATTTCTCAGTCCTATCTTTAACATTGGAGCCAAAATTTCAAGGGCCCATAAAACGGACTAAATGATTCAATCGAAAATCTGAGAAAAGGTTCTGGAGATATGGCCAAGTAGTATGTTATTGCAAATTTACGCGAAAATTCATCATGCCAAAAAAAAGATAAAAAATGTTCTGGACAACGGGCGACGGACGCCGGACGCCACACCATGACCATAGCTTATCGGCCCATAGGGCCGGTAAGCTAAAAAGGGGGTGCAGCCCCACATGTAGGCAGGCCGTCTACTTGGAAATTTTGAAAGTTTAAGTGCCAGATATGTGTTTTTCAGGTAGTGAACACAATTCAAGGGCCTGTAGTTAGCTGATGTGTGCAATAGAATAGAAGAAATCTTTAATGTCCACCATGGTGGAAATTTGTCTTTGACTCACCAACACACTGTATGACAGCTATACATAGAGACATCAACAGAGCACATAGCAGCAACACATAGACACAGCTCAGACACACAATTGAAGACATAGGGTTAATAAATAAGTTAAAATACAGCATGGAAAACAGCAGCCAAGTCAGGTTTACAAAAGTCACTTATACTGAACAACAAAAGAAATGCAAGTTAATTAAAGACAGACCGGAAAATAAGTTGACGTGCAATTATTATAGAAACTCAAATTTATTACCAACGTGTGCACATTTACACTTATTTCATCAAACTTTTCTTTGTTTTGCGGTCACTTTGACTGAGTAACCATAAGACTACATTAACTAACTAGCTAACTTGCATTTCTTTTGTTGCTCAGTACATTAAGAATGCTATTAGCATTTGGTATAAAAGAGCTCTTAAAAACACTCCTTGCCAGAGGAACTCTAAAGCGCCTCCCGGACTGTAGTAGTTCAAACTGGCAGGATAGTGGGTGTGCATAGCCTAAAACAATTTAATCTGCCTTTTTCCTTGTCCTGTCAGTATAGAGGTGGGTCAGAGGTTTTAAAGATTTCCCCACTATTTTGCTCGCTATAGACACAATTCTGTTTAACTTGTTCTTACATTTACAACTTAGATAGCCAAACCAGGCAGACAGGTGAAATGTTAGAACACTTTCAATGTGTGGTGTACACAAGTTCTTTAATCTGCTGGGCTCTCAAATCTCACGCATTGAGCGTGAGACACACGCATTTCAATAAGTTCACACGCTCACACGCCACACATGACATTTCTCACGCTGAGAAGTGATAAAACTCGTCGCACATTAGTAACATAGACTGTATATAAAAGAGATTAGTAATCTATGAATGGATGAGGTGAAGGCCGACTGCTCTGCTTGAATCAGCAACCTATCAGCCAATCAGAAAATAGTATTTCTTGTTGCCAGGTGAAATAGCAGTGCCGTAATCACGTCTTCCACATGCGCGCGAATGCTGCTATTATGTGCAGATATCAAAGAAGAGCTGGAAATTTCCATCGATTTCCACAAAATAATGAAGCCCTTTTGAGAGATTGGCTTGTTAAATGAAGAAGAATTGACCGTGGAAAGCCTTACAAACCAACGAAACATTCAGTTCTTTGCTCAGAGCACTTCGAGAGAAGCTGCTTCACGTACCAGAAGTTCACAACTAAGTCAACGGTTTTGTTGCAATGAAAACTGGTTTTAAAGTGAAGATTTAAAGAAATTAGTGGAAAATATATATATTCAATACAAATATTAACCTTAAGCCTGAACGTCCCCGTAACGGGGGCAATGAATTTGCATAATAAATACAGCATGTTTCCTAATAGCAACCTCGTCATGCGGCATATCCTCTTAAAGCGAAGAAACTCGGCGAAAAGTTCGTGATGACCGTTGTTACCTAAACCGAACACAATTCAAGTACCAAGCAAGTAAATAAGCATCTTGCAGAACATTAAATAAAATAAGATCAGTGCTCTATCGCAAGCATTTCTACTGAATTTGTGCTATGCATACAAACGATACCTCAAATGAAAAAGGACAGTCCACAGATTCCAACAATATAAGCCTTGTCATTTTAAATTGACACCACACTCAAAGAACAGCAGGCAAACACTTTAAATGCTACAGAGATGAGAAATTTTTCTTACCCTTGATATTTTGTCATAAAAGCTGTTTGTGGGTAAATCTGCGCTTGCTATTGTTTTAGCCAGTCTATCTGAGAGTCCTCTCGCCATTATGCTATGCACTGGAAGACCTCAGCAGTATAATCACTTAAATGGTTTGTTTTTTGTATTTTCGCGATAATTAACCGCTAAATATTCAACTGTTGTTTTGAAAGCCGGTTTATGACTGAGAATCCTTGCGTCAATATGCTCAAGTTCAAACACAGCTCAGCTATACAAGTGCTAAATCGACCAGTGAATATTATAGTCTGTTGAGCTAGTGTCGTGGGTAAGGCGGAGCATTTGGACCTGAGGTTCACTATCCGGTTATACATGCGACATTTCAGAGCAATGAAATACATTTTTTTTTTTTGGATAAATAAATAATAATTAATCGATGCATACCCATCCCATCAAAGCCATCTTCCTGAGTTACTTCGGGGATCACGTGACTTACACTACGGTTTCTGCATCCAGTGCAACGCCCCCATTACCGTATTTAATTCTGATTTAACTGATCTTGGTGTGCCATCTAGTGATAGAATATTGTAACTGCGTGCATAAATTTGCAGCTCCACGTCCACTGGCGGACACATCTGCACAAAGATACACCGTTGTTCTTCTCGAACACGCCAAATCCAGATAATCCGTAAATGATGAATTAAATTCATATTTTAATTTGAAACGAGTAAGTAAGTTCCCAGTGTCAAAGTAACGAAGTGAAAGTATACTTGTTATCTTTTAAATGCAGTAGAGTAAAAGTAAGAGTCCCGGTTTTAAAAAAATCCTAAGTAAAGTACAAATCCTCAAAAAAACTACTTAAGTACTGTAACGAAGTACATGTACTTCGTTACTATGCACCTTTTAAAACGGGAGTATCATGCACCCCCCAGGAAAATCTCACTCCAGCCTGCATTCAAAACTCGAGAGCCCTGAATCTGTGTACTTATACCCAGGCAGCTCAGTCTTCTCAGGAGGCTGAGTCGCTGGGAGCATTTCCTAAAAATGTACTCAGTATTTTCTGTAAAGCTAAGCTGGCTGTCAAGCATTGTACCTAGGTATTTTAAAAGTTTCCACTGTTTCAACAGCTTGACCATTAAGTGAAACTGCCTGTGTTGACAAGCCTTTCTTTTTACAAAAATTCTGCCTTTTCACAGTAAGCAGAACCATACATTACACTTCAAAAAGTAATCACTTAAATTTTTCAGTCAGTGGCACTATTGGAAAATTCAGCTGCGATATAGTCCAGATTTTGTTCGAGATCTCTGTCCTGCCGCCATCTAAAATCAAAGTGACACCATTGTTAACTCCTGGATAAGATGTTTGTGAATTAGGGACTGGTCATCCATGCCAAGATCATATTCATCTTCATTCATCAGCGGGAATGCCGTCGGAATGAAAATTCTGTGTATATTCCTGGATATTCGAAGTGCGTTCTAAAAATTCTGACTGTATTTTGAGTGCATTCCAAATATTCGGGCCCGTTCTTGTGGCCAGCCCCAATGTTTTGCTCATGCTCAAAACTTTCCAGGTGCATTCGAAGTGGAGAAATATCGAACGGAATTCGAAATGTATTCTAACTGCGCTCTGACTGCATTATAAATATTCTTATGGTATTACAACAGCATTCAAAACATTCTGATTGCATTCAAGGGAGAATCGAAACGGCAAGCCACGTCAAATCCTGCCAGAGTGTCCTGAATGCGCCTCGAATGAGCCAGAATGCACCTCGAATACATCTCGATTGCTGCAGGAATCTATTTCGATATTAAAACAATTCAGCTGGAATGCACTTCGAATGCCGTTGGAGTCTTTCGATTGCCGCTGGAATCAGTGGTGGCTGGTGAACTGGCGATAGGGGAGGCTGAAACCCATCCCCTGTGGCCAGTTTTCATTAATAACGCATACTGTTAACTCACACATTCGGTGTCAGTTTTAGTGGCATATTTACGTTCCCCTGCTGTAGTCAGCAATTACTCAATCAACGTATACTGAACAACAAAAGAAACGCAAGTTTTTCTGTGTGGTTTAGACAAGGGGGTGTGTGTCCTGTTGAGTTTTCCAACAAAATACAGAGTAAAGTTGGTGAGCTGTACCCAATGGAGCATGAGTTTGCAGACAAATACGATCACGTGTGATGGCGAGCACGTATATGAATTAACGGAGGTGCGGCATGTTTTGAGCAATACTGCAGCGTCGCCAAAAATTGGGAGTGGCGATTTCGTTGGTGTATCCGGGGTCTATAAAAGCAAACAGTAACATTCGACATTTACCGCATTTTCACGATGCCACGCCTCACACAAAATCTCAGGGAACGCACCATTGGTACGCCTCATGCTGGTATGGCGGGTCGCAGTGTTGCCAGACGTCTTAACTTACACAAATCAACCATCAGTAGGCTGAGGACGAGGTTGGATATGTCGCCCATAGAGCACTTGTGGGACATTCTGGATCGTCGCGTCCGTGCCCGTATCCCGGTCCCAAACACAGTGGGGCAACTCCAGAATGCTCTGAGGGAGGAATGGCAGGCGATTCCGCAGCAAGAAATCCGCCATTTAGTGGGTTCGATGCGCAGAAGATTGGCTGCATTAATTGCAGCACATGGTGGTCACACCAGATATTTACTTTGACCTGATCCAGAGCGCTAATTTCTCTTCATTTCTGTTAATAAACTCAAACACATTGTCACTATCAATTTCAAAAGACGTCCGCACACAACCAAAAAGAATTCTCCCATATAAAGCATACTAAACTATACTTGCGTTTCTTTTGTTGTTCAGTATATATGGGACACTCATGTTACATTCTAAGTACATGCTGAGTATTTGAGCTGCATTCTGTTTGAATTCTTGGACGTTCCAACCCTATTTGGCGGCCAATCCGGGAGCGCTCTGACTGCATTCGAGGTGAATTCGTACAGCATTCGAGGCACCTTCCAACCAGACTTCAGGTGGTGTTCAGGCAGCAATTGAACAGCACTCACACAGCATTCAAAGTGTATTCTAAATATTCTGACTGCATTCTAACAGCATTCTAAATATTCCTACTGTGTTCCAACTACATTCAAGCTGCATTCGAGAGCTAATACACCGAGAATGTGCAAGAATCATTTGAGGTGGGTTCGAAGCGCATTCTAAGTATTCGAACGTCATTCTTTCAAAGCTGTAAGAATTTTGGTCAATTTGAAATTTCCGCCCGAATGTTGCGCGAATTCTTCATTCTGGCTGGTTCTGCTTGATTCCTGCTGATTTTGAATAAGTGTGACGGGGGCATAATTAATTGATTGATTGATTGATTGATTGATTGATTGATTGATTAGTGAGTGACGCTCGAGTTTCATCACAACACTCCTTCCTCAGCTTCGCTTATACAGGAGCAAAAAGATGGAGAGATGTTTTGACTGTCTGCCTGCTGCCATTTTCTTGCAGCCCCATGCCAACCCGAGATAGGGTCTGCAGAGAGATGAATACATTTGGAAAATAAATGAGTTCCTTAGAGTGAGCTCTGGCTCCTGGCGTGCTTGATTTCCTCTGCCACTGAGTAAGAATGACAGATTCACCATGGAACAGCTGGGTAAATGTATGCAGATGCTCTGTCCTCTGTTGGCAGCCCTGATAGCTTATTGTGCTGAGAAGTGCTCCTGCATATCAAGCACTCAAACCAAGATTCTCTGCATTCAGCAGACTTCATTGGCCTGTCTGCCACCGTGGGATGTGAAATGTAAATCGTGGCTCTGGAATCTGCGGCTTGGGAGATGGTATTCTTACAAAGCACTCTAGTGGAAGATGGAGGGATGGGACTCATACGGGTGTTTTCTGTGCTGAATCTAACATGAGGTGAGAGCGGCATCATTGTCTGCTGTATTCCTTTGAGCTAGCTTACAATCCTAGCAGCATCTTTTCTAGCTTCATATGAATTTATGATGATGAATTTATGATTCTGTGTATGGCAGTTACACAGAGCTAGAATGAACTGTAGGTACTGAACAGCTTCAGGATTTAAGTCCTGCTTATCATGTCACACTTTTGCATGGATGCCCCAAGCCAAACAAGCAAGCAGGTTGTTTGGTGTACCTTAAAGTCTAGTCTTGCTGTCACTATAGATCACTGCATTCTTTAAGAGTCAAACAGATGAAAATTTCCTCCTGTGCCTGTTGACCACCAGTTTTGCTTTGGTATGCAAAATGCAAATTTCACTTTGCATGAATGCCCAGTTCTCACAATAAGGTTGTTGTTGTTAAATTGTGCCCTGTTGAAGTGGAATTATTCTGTCTTAACACTGTACTCATTCCACATAACAAGGAGACATTACATCTTTTGCTTGCCATTTTATGGAAGTTGGACATCTTATGGCCAATCTTAAATGCATTGAAATCGGAAAGATTTGACCTAATAGAAAAGGCAGTGATATTACAAAACAATTGTTGAAAAGAGATTGTTTTTGGATTTTGGAGTTTCAGAAGGCCTCAATGAGAAGCTGTATCTAGCCCCATTTCTGTGACAGACTCACCATTGTAGTTTTAAATGAGTTTAATTTTGTGAGAGAGACTTCAGTAAGGCTGATGAATGATTAGTAAACTGACTGGATGTTTTTTCAGCCCTTGTTATTTCATGTTAAAACCCCATTGTGTTTCCAAAAAATAGAGCGTTGATAATTATATATGTAAACTAATTCATTGCTACAGGACTATCCTTGGTCTTTGACTAATGTATGGATTTCGTTTTCATTTTTGACTAATTTCATGAATTGTGGGGTTGGGAACATAGCAAAACACTTTGATGAAGACAATGCAAAAATGCGTGTGTGTTAAAACTTTGTCTTGAGTTGGTAAAATAAGGAAGAAAAAACCTTGAGTACTGACTATATCTATGTCAAGGATTTCAGAACAAGAGCCAGACACACATCACAGGTTAAGTTAATAGTCCTCTTTATTAACTGAAGAAGACTTTAACTCAAAGGCACTTCAGCAAAGCTTGGTCAGCAGATGGTCCGAAGTCAGGCAGGAGCAGACTGCATTACTGGGGGATCAGATAAGGCGTAGTCTAAGGCAGTGGATCCCAAACTCGGTCCTGGGGCTGCACAGTGTTTGCTGGTAGTTGCTCTAGCCACGATTGCAAACCCAGAACTTAAATGAATTTCTAATTTAAAAAAAAAAAAAAATTTTGCTACTCATGATTATAGAGATTATTTACCCTTTTAACCCCTTAAGCCCTGAGCCTCTGGTTTGAAAATGACATGCCCAAAATGAAAGGAGTATATCTCTGCAACTACTTGGTCAATTTGAATAATCTTGGTATCATAATTAAGGTAACACCTTGGGGATTTTTGTCATGGTGCAAAAATCAGTGTGTATGTCACTGAGTCAGAGTAAATGAAGATGGAAAACTGCATAAATGAAACATCTTTTTTGCACCAAACAAAGTTTTACTTTTATCTGTCTTAAAATAATTCAGTTGCAGTCTGAAACCCCTAAAAAATTACAGCACAGACTCTCACCATTATCTGTGCCAAAGTTTATTCTAACTAAGTAAATCAGAGCAAATTTAGAGAGGTTTTAGTTTGGGAATGTCTAGGTGGCCTCTCCAAGCTGACACTGTGTGCTGTTTCATATTTCTCAGATACCAAACTGTGAAACTCATTTAATTTCACTTATATGTCACTACAAGCATACATTCCATCCAAATACAACCACTTTTTAATTTTTAGAATTTTAAATTTTTTTAAATTATTATTATTGCTGCCCGTCCTGTAGCCTATACAATTTCCCTTTCAAAGATAATACATTCAAAGAAAATTAAGTTTGACTCCACTGGAGCAGATTTATTTAAAAAAAGGCAAATAAATAAGATAAAATACTAAGGTAATGTAAAAAAATGTTAAAAAAGTAAAAAGAACAAAAACCCCAGCAATTATTTATACATGGAAAAAATGCTATGAATGCCATCCTTTATTAATTGGTTATGTATGTTATTGCCCGCATACAGTAAAAATGGCCTGCCAATATATCTTGTTTTGGCCGACCTGTATTGGCCGAGTTCAGAACATGCTCAGGTAACCATTGGCAACTGTGGCATTCGCTCCCTTCAGAGAGGCAGACGACAGTCGCGGACCTAGCATTTACCTCTTTAAAGGGTCTTGAAGTCGCGTACTTCAGAAGTCATAGTCATAATATTGTCATGATAGCACAACATACTTAACCAATTAATAAAAATATTATAAATTGCTTATTTTCGCATTGCCTTGGTATTGGTCTTTCAGTTGTGGTAACTGTGGCATTCGCTCTCTTCAAAGAAGCAAACGACAGTCGCGGAACTAGCATGTAGCTCTTTAATGAGTCTTGAAGTCGCGTACTTCAGAAGTCATAGTCATAATATTGTCATGATAGCATAACATACTTTACCAATTGATAAAAATATTATAAATTGCTTATTTTTGCATTGCCTTGGTATTGGCCTTTGGGTTGCAGTATTAGCCCTCAGCCGCCTCAGGCCAATCCCAAGGCAACACGGAAATAAGCAATTAATAACATATAATGTACATGCTAAGGCCAGGATTCAAACCCTGTCTGCCTAGGATACGAGCTTTTACTCTAACCACAAGGCTATATCATTCAATTGCTCGTTGATAGTCAAATTGCTGATATAAAGTCAAGTGAGTCAAGTAAACACGTACTGTCAGGGGCTGCACTAGGAGAAAATTTTTTTTAGCCACCGTGGCTAACTTGGCTCAAATTTCTTTAGCCACATTAAAAAATTTTTAGCCACAAGCATAGTAAAACTATGGATTAAAAACGCAGACATACCAGTCAAAAGTTTGGACACACCCACATTTTTCTTACAATACATGTTAAATAAAAAATAAGCAGTCTTCATTTTGCAAAAAAAAAAAAATTTGTAATTCTTAAATCCATCGAACTAACCACCATTTGTTGTCATACACTGCCCGTCCAAAAAAAAGTCACCGTTTGGAAATAAATGAACAAATTCTATGTTTGGATCATTATTGCGGTTATTAATATGTTTCAGCAGGCAATAATCATTTTAACCTTGACTGATGAAGCGCGTTGCTACTCATTTCTTTAAAAAATCATGCCGGAAGATGCATCCCTTGATGGTGGAAAAGATTTTACAGTATTTCAGAAGGGGCAAGTTATTGGCCTGTTTTTAGCAAAGAAAACAATGAATGAGTAAAACAAGTATGAGGAATCATTTTCACAGACAAATTTTCCTCCACAAAGTCGTGACCTTAACCACATTTAAAGTTATTGGGATGTGCTCAAGAAAGACCACCGAGTGGTTCAACCATTTTGTCGAGAAGACAAGATCTCGAGCCAAAAATTTTGGCATTTCTGATTGAAAATAAATGTTCTGGCATTGCATATGACTGTCAAAACAATGACAAGATGAATTTGCACTGTAATCAAAGCTACAGGGGTTCCAACTAAATATTTGAGTGTGCAACGTTTTTTTTTTTTTTTTGGATGGGCAGTGTATTTGCAGAGCATTCTCACATTTTATTTTGTTTTAACGAGGGCAGTCATATGACTATAGTGAATTTGCAGCTATACGACTGTCTAACTTCCTAAAGATGTGCTGCACTTGAGGTGCGCTTTTCATCAACCTTTTTGCCCAATAAGTCTCAAAACTGCTTGACCTTAATTTCGGCTGTTGGAAAATAAAAGGAGCTTATTTGTCAGTTTACTTTGCAAAATATGGCTTCTTTGAGAATTCCAAAATTTTGGACACTATTTAAACAAGTTAATTATTCTCTTTTCACTTCTAACTGTTAACCTTTGACAAGATTCCATTTGCGAGTATATAGAGAAGTTAAGCTGTTTAAATCACTCTAAAAACAGTGCTGTGACATTAGCAAACTGTGTCCAAACTTTTGACTGGTACTGTAAGTTAAGGAGGGACAATTTTGGTTTGGGGTAATAAACTATCAAAGGTTTGGCACTGACACCGTTTAACTTGCATTGCAGTTTGATTGCACTTCTGAATTTCTGCTTTTTGATATTTTCCTGCGCCATCCAATGCACTGTCCGCATCTGTTCAGTGACTGCGTCCTTCACGTTGTTGTGCGCTTTTCTTTCTTTTTTTTAGTGGCCTGTTCAAAAAAAAAAAATTGGGGCGGGGGTTCTTGCTTCGGCCACAATTCTGAAAATGAGAATGAAGCCAACGAAATATGACCGTTTACCATTTGCAAGATTTTTAACTCGGGCTGGACATTTGCTGAAATGCATGTTCTTGTCAGGACGGTTCCCTTGTCCATTACCTAGTTTTTCAGCCAGAAATAAAGAAGGGCCGTGTAAAAATGAAAGAACAGCTTAAAAACGGCAGAGTGAATAATTCTGTCGGGGAAAGAGGAGGTCTTAATTGAAAATTAATTTGTGGTTGTTTAGTCAGGCTCCATTATCCAAACGCCATATGGCACCTATCAGCAACTATTTTATAAACACTGGTACGCGGAAATTGTTCATAAACCATTCGCAAAATTTTATCGGTTACTATAATGACCGAATTACCCAAATAAGTGTACGCCGTTCTGAACGTAATGCACTGTCAAACTCCGGCCAACTGACTAAGCCTACTTCAATGGCTCTTGCAGGCTCATGGATTATTGTCATGACATTAAATGAGCATGTTTCATTACAGAGAAAGTAATTTACTTGTGGTCGTTAACACGCTTGTACCTCGCAAATCGTCCCTTTTCGGAATGCTGGTCTTCCCTGAGGCGAATGTACTTTTCTTGCCAGCTTCTTTACACCAAACGCAGTAGCGCTTCCGTGGCCCGTCGGCATTCTTGGATTGCTCCAGCCATGGAAAATCCTTGAACCACTTGGGCTGAATAGCCCGTCTTTTTCGTTTCTGTCGTGTGGCTGCTCTGAAACTTTAGCCTTCTTTGATTGGGGAGGATTAATTGCCCCCAACGAAATCATGAAGTGATCGCTGTTCCCTATCTTGATTTAGCTGAGCAGCCATTTTTTCATCGCAATGTAATTATGTAACAAATATACTGTATATACTGCTGCTCTTGGCCACAGTTCACTACGTTCCTGCGAAGAGTATAATTTTGGCTTCTCGCTGTCTGTGATTGGCTAAGCGCGCCGCTCATAGTAAATTTTAATGATACATTAGTGGTCAACGGTGCAGTGCGTGGATCTCAGGGTGATTAGCTGTGTGTGAAAACAGCAGGGATGTTTTATGCGTTTTGTTTCCGACAGAATTTAGAAGATCGCCGTAACATAGGATTATATTGCCTCTTCTTCAAAATTTCGGCCTTCGCCAGCGTGGCTTATTCACCGCAAAATTTCTTCGCCACAACGTTATTTTGTTCGCATTGGCGAACGTGGCGAGCGGCTAGCGCGGCCCCTGATCTGTACTGCTGTACTGTCAGTATTCGTGTGGAATGGTACAAAGATTCTGTCAGAAAACGACTTTGAAAACGACTGTTGAATATGTAGCGGATAATTATATGGAAAATACCACAAACAAACCAGTTAAGCGTTTATATTGCTGCGCTATTCAAGTATATGTGAATGGCCCGTGGACTCAGTTTGATGCACTGGGAAAGCAAGGCTCTAGCTCAGGCTAAATTTGTGCAATTAAGGTGGTTTAGAGCTCGTTGGAAACATCAGAACCCATAGAATCAAATGGCTACTGGCAAAGTCTTACTGATAGCACCACAAGCTGACCACAGAGAGGAAACACAATGCAAGCAAGCTGAATGCGAAGGAGCTAAGATCTTTGAAGCAATGCCCTGGAGAAAAAAAACATGTTTGGAGACTGAAGCTCTAGTTTCGTTATAACACGCACACATTGGGCTAACAGTACCAAGCACTGATTTACCCTCAAACAGTTTTTTATTACGAAATATCAAAGGTAAGAAAAATCTTTTGCTCATCTCTGCAGACTGTAAAGTGTATGCTTGCTGTTCTTTGAGTGTGGTGTCGGTTTGAAATGACAAGGCTGATATCGTTGGATTCTGTGGACTTTCCTCTTTCATTTGAGGTATTGTTTGTATGCATAGCGCAAATTCAGTAGAAATGCTAGAAACTCAGAGCTGATATGATTTTATCCTATGTTTTGCTACATGGTTATTTACTTGCTTGGCGCTTGAATTGTGTTCGGTTGAGGTAAAAATGGTCAACATGAGCTTTTTGCCGAGATTCTTCGCGTAAAGTGGATAAATTGCATGACGATGTTGCAATTAGGAAACATGCTGTATTTATTATGCGTAACGACCACTTTAAGGGATTAAGCCACATTATGTCAGAAATAGCTATGCATGCCCTGAATAGCTGTAAGGGTTTGCTCTGTGCCCCGGTTGAGAGTGCACAGAAAGCAGAAACAGTGGAACTAGACTCAGGTGCGAAGATGGATCTGGTTTATTATGCCTTCTCGGCAATGCAGGAAGTCAAAGTAGAACAAAGTACAAAGGAACAAGGAAACAAGGTTCCTGGATAATAATACAAACCCCAATTCCAATGAAGTTGGGACATTGTGTAAAACGTGAATAAAAGCAGAATGCAATGATGTGCAAATTTCATAAACCCACGTTTTATTCACAATAGAACATAGACAACATATCTTTTTTTTTTTTTTTTAAATTTGGCATCTCCAATCCCACCCGAATCTGGAATGCCCAATTGGTGAACTATGTACAAAGCTTGCTCGTGTGCGACCCCTTGCTGCCAACTCAGGAGAGCGAAGACAGTTCACGGCTCTCCTCCGAAGCACGCGCCTGTCAGCCACTGCTTCTTATACACTCATTGGTTGAATCTTCGCAAGTTCAGAACGAGGGCGGAGGATACCCGGACATGACCAGGCTTAGAATCTTTCTGACGAGCGCCCGTCTGGGCAACAGGAGGCGCTTGAGCAACGAACAAAGCTATTTATTTATTTCCCTTTCCTGGCAGTCCCTTCCCAATTTGAAACCCTGTAGCGCGATGGCCAATTGTGCGCTACTCTGAAAAAGCTGCCGACCACTGCCGGTTGGTACGACTGGGGCTCGAACCCGCGACGTGATAGTCACGCAGTGCCTTAACCGAGTGAGCTATCCGGCAGCCCATAGGCAACATATCTAATGTTGAAAGTGACCATTTCATGAAAAATATTAGCTCATTTTGAATTTTATGGCAGCAACACATCTCAAAAAAGTTGGGACAGGGCCATGTTTACCATTGTGTAGCAACCCCTCTTCTTTTAACAACAGTCTGTTAACCCTTTCGCAGGCACAGCGACATTTTTGTCGTTTTAACCAACGTGTTTTATAAAGTCTTCTTTAAATTCCCCGATTGCGGGAATTCCCTTGTTAGTTACACTCATTACCATTGGCTGTCTCTCAGGTCACCCAGCACTGTATTTTTAGCCGTGAGCGAGGCATGGGATTTCCTAAAAACGCTAAATACGAGACTACTTCGGTCAAATTGTGGGACATGTGAACATGGCATCAGTACAAATAGCGGCATTCTAGCCATGTTTCTAAGTAAATACAACGTGGATGAAGTTTTTGCTTTATTGAATGACTCTGACGATGAGTTTGAATATCCAGAGAGCGGGGGAGTGACTTGGATCAAAACGATTTTAGCGATTCTGGAGAGGATTAAAACATAAAAACATCAGTTATGGGAAACTTATTATGAGATTTGGTGTTATTTTATTGTTATTTTGAATAACAATCATATTTTGGTAAAAACCCAAAATTAATCTGTCCGTGGGGGTATGCATCTGGGCCAAAATTTGCCTGCGAAAGGGTTAAAGTCTTGTAATTGAGGAGACTGATCCCTGGAGTTTTGGAAAAGGGTTGTCGTCCCACTCTTGTCTGATTTAGGATTCTAGCCGCTCAACAGTCCTGGGTCTTCTTAGCCAGATTTTTGTTTTATGATGCGCCAAATGTTTTCTATTAGTGAAAGGTCTGGATTGCTGGCAGACCATTTCAGCACCCGGACTCTTCTACAGCGAAGCCATGCTGTTGTGATGTGTTGTTGTAAAACCTCTAAATACATTTCTGCATTGATAATGCCTATCCAAATGTGTAAGCTTCCCATGCCACAGGCACTAATGCAACCCCATACCATCAGAGGTGCAAGCTTTTGAACTGAGCACTGATAATAAGCTGGATAGTCCCTCTCCTCTTTAGTTCACACGACATGCCGTCTGTGGTTTACAAAAAGAATTTCAAATTTTGATTCATCTCACCACAGAACAGTTTTCCATTTTGCCTCAGTCCATTTTAAATGAGCTTTGGCCCAGAGAAGACGGCGGCATTTCTGGGTCGTGTTCATATATGGCTTCTTCTTTGCATGATAACGCTTTAACTTGCATTTGTGGATTGCATGGCAAATTGACCTTTGGACTCGTCCCTTGCCCACAGAGATTTCTCCAGATTCTCTGAATCTTTTGATGATATTATGTACTGTAGATGGTGGGATATTCAAAATCTTCGCAATTTTACATTGTGGAACATTTTTCTGAAATTGTTCCACTATCTTTAGACTCAATTTTTTGTAGATTGGTGAGCCTCTGCCCATCTTTACTTCTGAGAGACTCTGCCTCTCTAAAATGCTCTTTTTATACCTAGTCATGTTACTGACCTGTTGCCAATTAACCTAATTAGTTGTAAAATGTTCCTCCAGCTCTTTTTTATTAGTACCCTTTACTTTTCCAGCCTTTTGTTGCCCCTGTCCCAACTTTTTTGAGATGTGTTGCTGCCATTAAATTCAAAATGAGCTAACATTTTTCATGAAATGGTCAAATGTCTCACTTTCAACATCAGATATGTTGTCTATGTTCTATTGTGAATAAAATGTGGGTTTATGAAATTTGATTACAAACAAATGACTCGCACACTGCAGGGCTCCAATATCCACTATTTATTACACCAAAAATGTGATGTTTTGACCATTACAGCTCTTCACCAGACTACCAATAGCAGCACACAGCACCATCTTACATACACGTGGCAAAAAATCATGTGATCCAGACACCTGACCCAATAGTCTACATAATCAAAGAAAAACATATCAAAAAGTTGAAAAACCAATTCAAGTGTATACACACACACACACACACACACACACACACACACACACACACACACACGAATGTGCATAAAAACAAGTATTTACCCACATATATAACACATATCAGTTCGATACATTAAAAATGTGGTAAGAAAGCACACAACAATCCAATAGACAGGAAAAATCCAGGTAAAATGTCTCACTTTCAACATCTGATATGTTGTCTATGTTCTATTGTGAATAAAATGTGGGTTTATGAGATTTGCAAATCATTGCATTCTGTTTTTATTCAAATTTTACACAACTTCCCAACTTCATTGGAATTGGGGTTTGTACTATTCATACAGAGAACTGTGATGATGGTAACAGTGCTTAAGAATTGCAAATACAAAGAAACAAGGTTCCTGGTTACAAGGTAGAAGTGGTGAACATAAACATTAAGAACAGCGCTTAATTAAAGAAGTTACAAATACACACGAATATGGGCCATTTTCACAAAACGGGACAAAATAACGGTAAAATGTGGTCGTCACTGTAATTGCCATTAAACCAAATTCCTCTCATTTCTGAAGTGGGTAAACAAAATAAACAACTTTTCTCTTACGATGGGACATTAGATTTGAGGTGGATAGCTGATTAATAAAGAAAATATTAATTATTATACACGTAGATTGTCCACTCCGTTATCATTTTTCAGCATGCACATCAAGATATCAGTAACAATAACTTTAAACACATAAACTGCATTTCTTTTTATCCCAATTTAGGATAATATTATTTGAGAGCACCAGGAGCTATTGAATTATTACACCGAAATATTGTTGTTTAAGTATGTTTTGAACACATTTTGCATGTGGCTAATCACACTGTTTGACTTGTCTTTACCGTTATCATGTTTGATATCGACTCAAGATTTCAGTTTGTTCCTCGTTTGTACACACGATGGCACTTTTGCTAGAAGGTCAAAGGTCAGAACTGCCATTTTTTCCCTTGAGACAGGCTGCAGGCTGCTGAATTTCAGAAAGATCATCTGGTGAGTCAGCACTACTTGAAATGTCACTTATTGTTTGTCCTTACCGTTAGTCAAATAAATCATTCTAGACTCAGCAGAAACAATTTTATTAGTGTTTTTTACTTTTTACATGAGTAACTGTGAAGAAAAAAACATGCATGCCCTGCCCATGTACTGTGTGGGCACGACTGTGCATTGTTTAATGTCTTTACCGTTATCCACTATTGTTTTTACCGTTATTTCGGGTGCATAACGGTAAAGACAACTGTGTAACGGAATGGAATCTTGGGATGAAATCATGCCATCTTTCATTTTATGGGATCAGCTCAGTCATTTAGGGTTCAGGAGGCCCTATACATGAACCTGGGGAGCAAGCCAACAATGATTATTGAACACGGTGAAGGTTTTCTAAGTTTTGAATGTCGTTTATGAATGTAAAACCACTTTCTTGAACCTGCACTATGAATGCGCAGTAATGCATTTAATTTAATCGCTCTGAAGGAGCTGAAGTTTTTTGTCCCATTACAGAGGCTACTGACCCATATTTAACCCCTTTGCGCAGAAGCCAAATCAGGCTATTTAGGTGTTACCTTATTTAAGGCTTTATAATTCAAGATTGCAGCTTCACAGACAGGAAATGAAAGGCTCAACTGAGTCTAGACACTTGAAGCATTTAGAATACCATCATATTTCAGTTTATTTACAGATTTTGGTAGAGAAAAGGGTCTGCAAACACAAAAAAAAAAAAAAAAATCATGAAAATTCAACATTGAAATTGCAAAAAAAAATAACACTAAGAATTGAAAAACTGCTGGGGCTTAAAACTGTACATTTCTGGGATCATAAACTCCTTGACCACAAGTATAATTCATCTTGAGCATTACTTTCTAGATTACCTGCTTGCTATGAGCCAAATTAGACAGCTATCCAGGTGGCTCCCCAAAGTCTGAGATCCCTTAAAATGGTGCACTGTCATAAAATCATAAAATAATCATATATTTAACACAAACAAACTTTTGAGGCATGAAATTCAATATCAACTAATGATTTTCTGGTTGAGTTTAGCATGAATTTATCAATATCAGTACAGTTGAACATCAGTGGTCACCAGTAACCTCTTCAAACACAAAACATGCCTTTTCTCCAAAAATAAAGTTGAGAGTTTTGTCCATTTTTCTTCAAAGTCCCCCAAGCCAGCACACATACTCATTAAATGAACTGCTGATTAAACGGCAAGAACATTCACCCTGCAATGAAAAGCAAGCAGTTCCAACTTCCGAGCTCACAACCTTATTTCAACACTTTCTACACCTTATAAGGAAGAAGTATAACTCAATGACTCAGTAATATCTGACATATACCTTATTTTAACAGAACAGACATTCCACTTTCAGGGAAAATCAAACAATATATGTCTCCCTAGATTCAACAAAATGGTGCAGTGAACGTACCAGGGGGTCCACCGAAATGCATGACCAGTAAACGTTTTAAACCTCGGCATTCGATTTAGTTGAATACGGTATACATTTCAAAACAAAAAGCAAAAGTAGCAGCCTAACCTTGCTTCATTGAACAATGGCCATACTCCTAAATTCACATACACATAGGCAAAAATGCACAACTCCAAACACGAAATAGTTGGGACGAAATGTAAATTGTGAATAAAATCAAAATGCAATGACTTTCAGATCACAAGCCAATATGTTATTTACAATAGAACATAGATAACATATCAAATGTTGAAACTGAGACATTTTACATCTTTATCCACAAAATTAGCTTATTTCAAATTTTCTGGCTGCAACAGGTCTCAGAAAAGTTGGGACACAGGCAAAAAAGGGCTAAAAAAGCAATTAATATATAAGATAGGCATGGGCAACGCTCTGCATAAACTCTAATGGAATGCGTAACAGCTGAACTGGGGCGGTAAACAAGCCTCAAAAAACTTTTAAAAAAATGATGTGAATACCATTTTCATACAAAAAGAACACCATGGTTTGATTAAAAGCAACCTTTTCAATAGGATACCCGCATTTCTTGCATGAACTCTGCGTATTACGGCCAATAACGCGATTTGAACAGAGCTATTATTCGCCCGTTGGATGAATGCGTGACCTCAATTTGCGCCCGTGTTTACAAACTTTCAAGTGCGGCGTGGGAAAAATATCCATTTTGGAGGTAGATTTCAAACAGCCAGCGCTGACGTGATATCCCAGCTACGGCCCTGATTGACTTACAGCCATCTAATTTGAGAAACTACGAGTCTATTCGTCCAAACTAGACCTCCAGGGGATGTGAAATAAGTTCGACAGAAGTTGTTGAAGTTCGTCGCGAGTTTGCCGGGACTTCTTCTCAACAATAGCAAGAAAGGTGAGTGTATTTTTACTGTAACCTACATAGTTAGTTGACAGAATGTCCTGTGACCCTATTTGTGAAGTTTCAGTAAAATATACCAAGGAATAAACCAGCGCCAGTCGTTCAAAACCTACCAGTGTTCTGACAAATTTTGCTACCTATCAAAATATGCCACCTTGCGAACACCGGTCACAAGATTCATTCACTTATACCCTTCAATTCGAGACTGCAAGGATGGAAATCTGAATAATCAATTAGGAAAAATTCTCGGCTCTCGGTAATTCTGTATATCGTTTAAACATTTTGTTAATCGGATTATGAAAGAAGACTGAAAATAAGCGCCCACTTTTTGTTTGGGTGTAAAAGCGCGTATTTAAAGGAGAATACATTGTATATTGATTAAGCATTGAACTCTGCATTAGTCAAACTGTTTTAATATTTGTTGATGACATTGCTTCGGCTTCCTGGAAGCAAGTACGCGCAAATCTGCTGTCTAGTGAGCATTTCAGGTTCGATGTACTAATAACGCCGTGGAAACTTAAACTGGCCCGTCATTCTGCGAATAGTCTTACTAAACTAGTTAATCGTCTGATTGCTAATCGAGCAAAGGGAGGTTTCTGCCTCGCCAAACTAACCTCCGACTGCACGTCACTGTGTTTTTACTATGAATTATTCACAGTAGCTCATTGAAACCATCATGGGAGGAGGGTATATGGACATTGTAAAAAACAGTGCAAAGGTTTTTTTTTTTTTTTTAATCACCACGGGTTATTGAAGGGGGAACGTTTGATTCATTTTGTAGCAGTGGGAGGGCAAACAACTGCCGGCATCAGCAACTTCACTGCATTTTATATAGTAATGGGCAAGTAGCGTTAATGTTTGCCCTCCCACCGATAATTTTGACATTTTTGCAGGCCATTGATCCAAAAAAAAAAACTTCACAGGCAACCCATTCATACCATTTTTTAATATCAATGTAAAACCTAATGTTTGTTGAACATAATTGGGTGAAATTCAATGCATTTTCCATTAAAAAGGGCCTAGGGGGTGCTGCTGTATTTCAGAAAAGGGGATGATGACTTTAGCATCAATTATTTCTGTTAGGGTACCCTAATGGATAATTTGGCCAGGTTTATTTCTGAGTAGACTGCATTTTCGAAAATGCCCTCAGGCTTCACCCCCCAATTTTCACAATGGGTTTTGTTGATAAATGCTGAAATCAGCCATTTTTGGGACCCTGTGGCTCTGAGACCCTTTCCTGTAAAGGCGTTGGACTTGTGGCAAACTCTTCGTCTGTGTCTTCTGTTCTTACCTGCAAAAAAAATCATTAGAAAATAATAAAAACTTTTTTCTCACCAACTCAAGAAATGTTGTCATTTTATTCATTTGTATTGCCCATGCCTATATAAGAGAATCAGCAGAAAGAACACATAGCAAGTAATTAAGTTAACTGGCATCAGGCATGTAACATGATTGGCTATAAAAGGGATGTCTTAGAGAGGCTGAGTCTCTCAGAAGTAAAGATGGCCAGAGGCTCTCCAACCTGTGAAGGCTTGCGTAGAAAGACTGTGGAACACTTTAAAAACAATGTTCCTCAATGACAAATTGCAAAGGCTTCGAAGGTCTGATCACTGACAGTGCACATCATCAAAAGATTCAGAGAAACTGGAAAAATCTCTGTGCGTAAGGGACAAGACCAAATACCTTTACTGGATGCCCGTAATCTTCGGTCCCTCAGACGCCACTGCATCACTCACCGGCATGATTCTGTCATTGACATTACTAAATGGGCCCAGGAATACTTCAAGAAACCACTGTCTGTAAACACAGTCTGCTGTGCCATCCACAGATGCCACCTTAAACTCTATCGTGCAAAAAGGAAGCCATTGTTGAGCATGATCCAGAAGCGCCGGCGTGTTCTGTGTGCCAAGGCTCATTTAAAATGGACTGTAGCAAAGTGGCAAAGTGTCCTGTTGTCAGACGAGTCCAAATTTGACGTTCTTGTTGGAAATCATGGGCTTCGTGTCCTTCGGGCTAATGAGGAGAAAAACCGCCCCTGCTGTTATCAGCGTTCAGTTCAAAAGCCAGCATCTCTGATGGTATGGGGATGCATTAGTGCATATGGTGTGGGACACTTGCATGTTTTAAAAAGCGGCATGAATGCTGAAAGGTATATAAAAGTTTTAGAGCAACATATGCTCCCCTCCAGACGACATCTATTCCAGGGAAAGCCTTGTGTATTTCAGCAGGACAATGCAAAACCACAAACTACAGCTATTACAACAGCATGGCTTCGTAGTAGAAGAGTCCGTGTGCTGAACTGGCCTGCCTGCAGTCCTGATCTTTCACTGATTGAGAACATTTGGCGATAATTAAAAGCGAAAAGTCCGTCAAAGGAGACCCAAAAACTCTCCAGCAGCTGGAAGCCTGTTTTAAACAAGAGTGGGATCAAATTCCAATGGCTAAAATCAAGAAACTTGTCTCCTCAATGCCCAGACGCCTCCACTCTGTGTTAAAAAAAAAGAAGGGGATGCTACACCATGGTAAACAGACCCTGTCCAAACTTTTTGAGACCTGTAACAGCCATCAAATTTGAAATGAGCTCATTTTGTGGATAAAATTGTAAAATTTCTCAGTTTCAACATTTGCTATGTTATCTCTGTTCTATTGTGAATAAAGTACTGGCTGGTGTGATTTGAAAGTCTTTCCGTTTTGATTTTATGCACAATTTACACTGTCAAAACTATTTCGGAATTGGGGTTGTATTTTTCTGACAAAATGATTACGTACATGTACATGTGTCTGTGAGCTGTGTGCTGACAACTTGCATTGCTCATTTATAATTATTTCTTAGTGGTCATGAAAATCGTCGTCCAAATGGCGACGACTTAGGCGGGGTTAACTGTACAAGGTGCCTTTGTCCAATATGTGATAATAGTCACACTTTCTAGATTTTTATAATCAAAAGCACTACTGCTAAGAATTTTAGAAAATTATTTTTTGAGGGTTCATAAAGTTTTATTATCCTGGTTTAAATTGTTATTTTCTGGTTTGTTGTTCAAGAAAATGCAATCCTCGATTTTTCAAATAATTCTTGGTGTCTTTCTTTAATTGTTACCTGTACAGTGGTGTGAGTTCATTTTGTTTGTCATCGAGTCAACTGGGGTGAAGGTTTTCCATCTCAGGGTTCCAGCTCCCTGTATTTTCTGTAACTAAATAAAATTGCTCCAGAGGACCCTCAACTGGCTTCTAAAATATGTCATAAATCAAATCCAAATGTATACACTCCGAATACATGTACATGTACATGTATGTTGTTTTTCCAGTAAATTAGCTCCAGATTTTCTCAGGCCAGCTGCAGCCCTGGACTCCCTATTGTTACGTGCTCTGTCATTTGCCAGTTGTTCTCATCTATGACAAACCTGACGAGTTGTAATCCAGTAACGGTGAAGACCTGGATAAATGTCTTTCCTGTTATTGGAATAACCAGGACTCTGCCATCTTCAATATAATCATCCGTTATGAGACAAACTGTCCTCTACAATGTCACATCCCCAGGGTCTGCCCTTTATCCTGTCTCCTTTAGAACAAGGGCATCCGTCTGTTATGTGCAAGTGTAAATATGTATCCAATAACGGTAAAGACGGGGTGCAAGTCTTTACCGTTATTAGAGTAACGGTAAAGACAGTACCACTGAAATATATTTTTTAATATTTCTGTGAAAAATGATAATCTAGCATTGTTATTGCACAACTGCAATCGTTATCATGTTTGCCAACTGTAAATATGCCAAAGTCCAGAAAAGCTTACAACTTTTTTTACCAAATGTCTTTTCCGTTATTTGTCCCTCTTTGTGAAAATGGCCCATATGCGGGATCCAAGTCCATACAAGACTATAGTTAAACAACAGGCTTGTGAGGCTTATGAGACTTCACATCAAATGAGTGCAAAGCTCTGTCTTATATAGGAAACACTATTGCATGCAGACAATAGGGAACAGAACAGATGCAGGCAATGATTAGGAGTGTGGAATGTGGTCCAGGTCTTGATAGGCTGGTGAGTTGGTTCTCAACCTTTTTGAGGTCTGGGACCCCCTGCATATTTTTGATCAACCCTGAGACCCCCCCCCCCACCACCACCACCAGGGAGGAGTTTATGAGAGCTGGTCTACTTCCCGTACATCTAAGAGTTGAACAACTTAGGCTAAACCATATGTTTAACATTGTTAATGGTCAAGCTCCCAAATACTTATGCTCTAATGTAACTATGGTCCATACGCAGCACAGTTATAACACTAGGGCCAGCATCCGCTCCTGCGTAGTTCCTAGAGTTAATAATGCAGTTAAAAATTCTTTCTTTTTTACTGGTATCATGGCATGGAATAGTTTGCCTACTGCTATAAAATTCCTATCGTCTCGAGGGATTTTTAAAAGACAGGTCAAGCAGCTTTTATGGAACAAGGTGAATATTAATTGATCTGGGATAGTTTATTGCACTTTGGTTTTTATTTCATTTATTTTGTTTTATGGAATGTCTTTTTTCACTCGTAATACTGCATGTCTTTTTAGATTGAATTTGTCTGTTTCTTGTCTATTTGTGTCTTGCGTGTAACACCAAGGACCATGCTGGAAATAAGTATTGTACTTTGTACTTTAGCATGTTATCCTTTGGATTGCTGTTTTATTGTCTTAATCCAGAAATAAATAAATCAATCAATCAATCAACCCACCACTCCCGACCTGGGGGATCGGGGAACCAATTTTATAGAAACAGCAGAAACTGCATGTTAAATTGCATTATTGCATATTTGTTCACTCTCACAAATATGAGCTTTGAACTGTAACATCCGGAAATATGTAACAAAACAGCACATATATGCAGTGGCTTCTGGGACATATATAACAAAACAGCATGTGTATATGGGACTTATGTAACAAAACAGCAGCATGCATTTCGCTCCCGTGAACTCAATTTTCGTGTGAACAACTCAGCAGTCTTGCCTACTGATGATTGGTGTTTAGTGCTTAGATGCCGCTGCAGGTGTGCAGGTTTCATGGTGTGGTTTGAGATTACCTCTCCACATAAGAAACACAGAGGCTGCTATTAGAGAAAAAAGTCCCATTTCCTTCTGCAGGTAAATTAGGTAAATAAAGGTCTTGGTCGCATTTGAGTGGGATAATGCTATGTCTATAAAGGTTATAGGATCTTTTTAAAAAGATATTTTATTTTCACGGACCCCTTGCAATAACATTACGGACCTCTAGGGGTCCACGAAGCCCTGGTTAACCCTTAAATGCCCCCTGTGACAAATTTGTCACACGATTTTGGGGGTTGTCAAAACCACTGACCCCACATAAATTTTGCAACCTAATGCCCATAGTGACATATTTAGACCATCAGTGCTGCCATCTGATGCATAAAAGTGGAACTGACACTACACTGGCTGCACCAGCTAACCTTTCCAATATGGCCGCCCCCATGGTGGAATCCACACGATAAATCAGCACCCATTCATCACTGGATAAAGTAGACAAACAGGTAAGCTAATGAAAAATTAGCTATGCCTAATACTTCAGCTATATGTCAACTGTTTTATGATTCAAGTCATTTTAGCTAGAAGGTCCCCGAAATGCCCATTGTGACATATATGTCACAAAACTAAAATGAGGTCAAAGGTCACCAAAAATTAAAAATTGCTATTGGGTTGTTATTAGCCCCTCCCCAGGACATATTAACAGAATACATAGATTTTTCTTTCAACTTTTACGAAAGTTGGGCATTTAAGGGTTAAGAAACACTGAGTTAGAGGACTGGAGGCGTGGTGTTACAATCACTAAGAAGGCTATTCAAATTATTGCCTGCTATGTTGCAAATGACTTTTTATTGCTTAAAAAGGGGGAAAATATTGTGACTCTTTTAATTAAAGAATCGATTGGTTTCAAATTGTTGAAATTGTGGACATGTGGTTGCTAAACTAACCATTTACTGTATTTGGTAATTAAGAATTCAAAGACAAATCTAATTATAATGAGATAAACCTGTTAAGTGTTATTTTTATGTTTGGTTTCTGGAAAAAAAAAATAGGTCATATATGACTTCCTATATGTTGATAATACAAACTTAATCTCTATGGGGTCTATTCTCCCATTTGCGCGCAAGTCCTTCTTTACGCGATTCGAGTTACGCGCATTTGAGTTACGCGTATTCTCCCCTACGTGCTTCGATCACGCCCACAGCGCTTAACTTCAGAATGTAGGCGGCCTTATGAAAGAGGTGTGACTAATCCAAAAGAGCGGCAGACTCTGTACCAAGCTCATTGATTATGGCTATCAGGAAAACATGGAACAAGGATTTTCTGCTTAACCATGAAAATGCAGTTGTAGTCCATGGAGAACACAAACCAGACTTCAAATTTGAATTTGCCGCTGTAATAGTAGGCCTATGTATGTCTGTGCCAATTACAAGAAGTAATGCAGACATCTCTTTTTTATTTCTTATTCTAGCCACCATGACATTAACGCTATGCAAACAAACAAATTGCTGCGATGATGAAATAACAAATAAAAAATTTAGCGCTTCTCAACCAGCGCAATCAGAGCATTGAAAACGTGCCCCTCTTACACCAGCCTGTTTGTTCCGTGGAATACAGGGAAGAAGACAAATAAAGAGAACATTCTAGTCACACAAAAATAACAATCAAAGACAGTTTATATGATCTCATTTAGAAATTGCGCACTCGAAATCTCAAACAACTCCGATGTCAGGTTTGCAACTAAAGGACATGGCAACGCTTTAACAAAGGATTCTTACCCCGCACGCGGTCATCCGCCCGCCCCGAAACCGCCTCAACAATCAGATAATTCCATATCCATAGCCTATTATGTCCCATTTGATTTGAGCGACACATTCACTTGAACTTGTGCCTAGTACTTTATTATAATCAATTATCCCATTTACTGATAATGATTCTTCCCATGTCGGCTATTCTTTATTGGCTAAAATTGATTAATAAATGGGTAGTGCTTTGGTATTGGCCAGGGTAGGGCTCAATCTAGAGTATTTAATAATATCTTTATTCACATTAAAATACACAGTATTATCAATGCTAAAAAAAAAAACATATTTACATAGACACGGGTTAGTTAATATAGATATCCTCAATTAGAAAATCAATCTCTGAGAATATTTTATATTATAAAATATTTTATATTATAAATTAATAATATAATATTTTTTTATATTATAAATATTTTTAGATTATCACGAACATATAGGGCAGTCAGATTTGTTAATAGAACATGAAGACAACGATGGCGATGTCGAGCCGAAGCCGAAAACCAAATTTCACAGATGAGGAGTTAGAGGTATTGGTGAAATCAGTGAAGAGGCACCACGAGGTGTTGTATGGTAAGGGGGCACTGAAGGCTGATCCGAGGATGTGAGCTGCGAATCATTCTGGATGTGGCTTTGGTGGGGAGATATAAGCACAGAATCCCCTATTTAAAGCATAAATGGAGAGTTCTGCGGGGCGCTGTAAAAGCCAGGCTCTCTGCACACCGGAGAAGTGTGCACGCGACAGGTGGTGGGCAACCATCATCCCCTGTGCATTTCACTGCTCTGGAGGAGGAGGTGGCATCCACTCTTTCTGCAGTGGAAGTGCATGGAGAAGAACTTGGAGTGGATACGGATGAAGGAGGGTTACGTAAAATGGTATTTTTATTTGCCAGTACTCAAAGTATCATTGTGATAAATACTAGAAACAAGCTTAATATGGTTTCAAATATTTATTGTATTTTTTTGGCATTTCAAGCAGTTGCGCAGTACATAGGCGTCATGGGCCGAGCCAGGGAATTTGGCGCAGATGCTTAATATGCTCATATCATGATCGCACACAACCTGAATATTAATGCTGTGCCGACGTCTACAGTCTCTGTACATATTCTCATTAGTGGAAGGGGTTCTGATCGCAATGTGAGTACAATCAATGGCTCCCACAACACTGGGGAACCCGGCGACCCGGTAGAACCCCCCTTTAACTCTCCGTCTTTCAGCGGGTGTTTCGGGGAACTTTATGAAGTGGCTGATGTGGTGCAGCATAGCGTCAACGAACTGTGTCAGACACCTTGACACAGACGCCTGTGATATGTGCATGACATCGCCAGCCACTCTCTGGAGCGACCCAGATGCCAGGACCGACAGCGCAGTTGTGACCTTGATGACCACGGGTATGTTTTGTGCATGATTGCTGCGGCTGGATAGCTGTTCATTCAGAAGTCGGCAAAGATAGATGATTGCCTCACGGCCCAGACGAAAGTGCTGGATGCACTCGGAGTCTGTTAGTCCCAGGATGTCCAAACGAGGCCGATATATGCGTGGTTGTCTTCGAGCTCGGCGCGCTCCTCTTACTCTTTCCCGCTCACGCAAGAGTGCAAGCAAATTTAGGACTGGCATTTTGGTTTTAGATTTTGAGGGCATGGCAAAATGATGGTCTTATTTATACTCGTATTAATTAATTGCTATGTGTTTGTAATTGAACTAATTGGAGAACAGGTTGTTGCGTAATATGATGTGATGATTTTGTTTGATAATTTATTATGGTTATGAGAAATGTAGTTTAGAATAAGGATGAACAATCGAATGTTGAATGTCTCAACCTTTACCATGTTAAATAAAATAAAATAAATGTTAAAATTCGGCGTATAACCGACATCAAACGCAATATTCTATTTTGCCTTATATTGGCGCTTGACCTCAATACAGCCCTCAAAAGTGCTTAACAGAAAAAGCGCGTAAGCCAGGTGGAGAATACGCGTAAGTGTTATTTTTCCTGAGAAACGCCCATATTTTGGCCTTGCTCCGCCCAAAGTGCGTAACTGCCTTCGGGGCGCGTAATGCACAGACTTAATTCAAGGGGAGAATAAACGTAGGCTGAAAAGCGTGTAGCTACGCGCTTTTTTCGACTTATGCGCATGGTAGAATAGACCCCTATCTGCATCCATTTAGCTTCCACAGGTGATTTTGCCCACTCTGCATAAGACCCAATGTTAAAGTACAGCGCCCCCACTGGACCCACTTCCGTCGATTCAATCAAAATAGCACTCTCACTGTACATAAAGTGTTTCAAAGTGAGTTGATTGCCAGATTTAGAAAAAAGTTATCAGTTTTTGAGAAATAATTTTTTGAAATTTCAAGTCCTATCTTTTAACATCGTTAATATTTTCCTTGACCTCGAGTTTGACCTCTCAAAGTCATCTGTGGTTAAATTTATTGTTGCCAAAATATAAGTTATTAATGACTTCCTATATGTCAATAATACAAACTTAATCTCTATCTGCAACCATGACTTGACCATCAATGACTTCTATCACTAAAAAGGTCACAGATAGAGCCTAGGTTTGTGTTACTGACATCTAGGAAGTCACACATGAACTTTCATTTGGTGACATTCAACTTCACTGTTGGTGACCTTTGAAGGTCAAACTTGACATAATACAATTGCAATGACGTGTATTGCCAGAATGGTCACAGTTGGAGCACAGGTTTGTATTAGAGACATATAGGAAGTCATGTATGAACTTTCATTTGGTGACCATCGTATTGACCTTTGAAGGTCAAGTGTGACCTTGTGAAAATTCAATGACTTGTCTCACTAAAATGGTCACAGATGGAGCCCAGGTTTGTGTTACTGACATCTAGGAAGTCACATATAAACTTTTATTTGGTGAAATTCAACTTGACTGTCAGTGACCTTTGAGGGTCAAACTCGACAGTGACATTACAATGACTCGTATCACCAAAATGGTCACAGATTGCGCCAAGGTTTGTATAGAGATAATTAGAAAGTCATATATGAAGCCCATTTGCTGACTTCAACTTGACCTTCGGTGACCTTTAAAGTTCACGATTGAAATATAGACTTTTCAATGCCTTGTATCACCAAAACTGCTGCAGTGCTTCGGGTTGTATTACAGGAGGTCTTATAAATGTATGTGAACTTTTATTTAGTAACCTTGACACTGACCTTCAATGATTTGAATGTCAAACTTCATATGAAATTTTCATAGCTTGTATCATCACTATAAGATTGCTTGCCGGTAAGCTACAGGACCCTTGGTCCTATTTTTAAGTTTCCTGATTGGAGCCCTACCTGCATCCTCACCTGCCTTGTATCTCCTAATTATTTATTTCAAGGTTCCATATATTTGTTTATTTTATTATACCCCACCACAAACAGGTGCAAGGAATATAGGATTGAGTTTTGTCTGTCCATCCATTTGTCCGTCCTCCCTTCCGTCCATCTGTCACACTTTTAATGGAGACAAGTTACCTCGAAACCTATGACAGTTACATGGGTCAAATTTTGTATGCTTAATAAGCTAGTCATGATCTAGGTTGAGATCAAAATGGATGTCAAAACTTATTTTTTTACGGATTTATGGCCCTTGTTTGTGGCAGGGGATAGTGACGACACTGTCATCTTGTTTTAGTTTTCTTTCAAGTTTTTTGCATGCATTTCCTTTGTTATCATTTCAGTTCTGTGTTAGGTTTCCACACATCTTTGTTTCCTTTCACTGTCTCTGCTATCCCCACTCTGCTTGTTAATCAGGTAGTTCAGTGTCTTATTTATCACCACACCCCCGGTCACTCTTCCTTGTTCTCCCCACACCTGTTTTCATTTTGTTTCTGTGATTTGTTCGCTATTAAGTTTCCTGTCTTTGTCCTTCTCTTCTTGAGTCCGTCTCTTTGAGTTTCATACAAGCCTTCCTCTAGTGTCAGTCTTTCTGTGTAATTTCTTTAAGCATTGCATTCCAACCACAATATCCTTCTCCACATAAATGTCAGTGAACTGTTCTTGACCGTGCTGACACAGTGTGATCACTTTCTGCATCAACAGTCTTCGTCACCAGCAGAAATAATACCGGTATGTCTTCTTTTTTCCTTGATATTTTGAGCAAATGCATGACCATCAGAGTCATCAAATGTGTACTCTTGACAAATATTTTTACCCCGATGTCTTTCCCAATATTTCTCACTATTGTCACTGTTGACTTCGAAGAGTGATGACCTTTGTTCCGCTAATCTGCTAACCACCAATTAGAGAAACTAACTTTTTTATTAGAGGATTAGCATTTCCAATGATTTTGAAAACCGTCAGCAGACCTATTAGCTTTCATTAAATTTTATTCCGCTAACTTTAACACCACAGTTATTTCTTTCACTGATAAAGTAAATTAAATAAATTTTCAAGTGGCATTTTGCAATTTTCAATCTTTTCTCCATCAAGGGATATAGTGAGAAAATGCTTGCAATTTCTGGCAATTTTTGTATGATTCTTATCTCCAAAATTTGTCAACTTCCCCCTCTAGAATCATTATCTGACATGTACAGTGACTTAGTTGGAGGTAAGGAAGAACTTAGATTTTCATCTAGTCTTCACCTCTGGTTAACCCGTAGTGCGAGCCCTGGATTCCACTGAGTCACTTCACCGATGTATTCTCTCGCAAATTAACATTGGCTGGCCACATTTTCAACAACGGAAATGGCATCCCAAAATAGGAGTGCAAGCGATGTTTTGGGTGAGGATACATTTCACACAAAGCTAGGTAACATACCTTCTGTCACATTACCTTTTGGACAGCCAGAAATGGTTTTTGTTAGCTTATGGTTGAACCAAACTGGTGCTGATAGCAAGCAGAAAATTTTGCCAGCTGTTTCAGCAACATATCTAACCTTACTGTTTAGCACAGTCAGCTTAATTTCTGTCAAGTAACATTCGCTTACGGTTGTGACATGAGTGGGTTGGAGCTAGCTAGAAAAAGTAAAATTTTCACCAGATTATTGCATTGACATAAGAAAGCAGCTAGCTACCTGCCTAGCTTACCCACCTGTGACTCCGTCCGTTGTACTTTCTTCTCCAGTGGGGGGTTTTGAGGGGGAAAGTCAGTCTTGATTGATGTTAATTGCTTGGGTCAGTCAATGGACAGGATGGCCCCATCATTCAGAATTTGTTTTGTAGGACAACCCAGTGCTTCCAACTGGAGATCTCTCTTGCAGTCCCAAAGAAGAAAATGCTCACTGTAAATCTTACATCTGTGAACTTATGCAAACCTGTCTTTTTTATATGTCTTGTTTGCAATGGCCTGCTGCTATTCCATTGCTCATACTGTATTTGTGGCTAAAGTGAAAAATTACGGCTCTAGTTTTGGCGTTTTTGTGGCCTGTTCACCTGCACATGGAAGAAATTGTGGGCCTTATCTACTAAGATCCCAGGTAAAGAGCACTAAATTGCGTGCTCGTGGTAACATTTTGCACATTTGGTTTGCGTACGTTTTGTGGATGATCTACTAAGAGTAATTGCCTAAATGGCTGCTGGTGCGAACAGCATTATTCAAATGAGGACTTTGCATGCTGCAGCCATTTCCACCATGGACAGCTTGGAGAAAAAGGATGAACGCAAATGCAAGATGAAATTCGACTCGATGGAGTCGGAGGTGCTTGTGGAGGAAGCACATACACTGTTATAAATGGACTGAATTTTACAGTTAAATTAATGCATTGTCTCCATGTTATTTTCATTTTAAGTAGAGTACTGCACACATTTAATTGTGGTTTACAGTTAACATACGCAGAATCTGTGTTATAAACTGATTGTAAAATTACAGTTAAAATAACTGGCAAAGAAGGTGCCAGTTAAAATAACTGAAAAAAAGGTGCAAGTTTATAACTGCATGCTCAGTGTTTGAGGGGGGAACAATTTGCAGAGTACAGTCAATCGCTCCGGTTACTCTTGGGAAGCGAGCAACTGCATAAAGCTCATGTTTTCTTTCATTCAGTGCTTCCCGTGTGGATGGAAGCTTTATGTATCGGCCCATCCTGCGCAACATGGCATCCAGTATTTGAGACAGTACACACAAGAAACTGTCTTGGGAGATCCAAGCAGTGAGAGCTACTGTACGCTGGAATGAACCCATTGCGAGAAATGGAGAGTAGCAAGAAGTTTTGTCATTGCAGGTATGGCATGACTTCTTCTTGTAACTGGTTCCAAATCAGCCCTTCTTTCATCTAGCAGCTCCAAAATGGCATTGCTGGATAGGCGATATGTCTGGATTATTCCCTCCTCTGACATCCCAAACATTGTAACACGGATGAAGAACACGCGTTCTCGGCGTACTCGCCGCCTATGTCTTCTTGCGGCAATAATGGCATCCATGTCTGTGCGAAATTACGTGGAGCCAATTAGTACCTACCCTTCAAATCGCAAACGCAATCACCATCACTGAAATTGCCTTAAGGCTTGATAAGTCACTATGCATGTGCTTAAATTTTGCATTTGCATTTTCTCCTCCCATATTTTGCATGCTAGGATAGGCACGCCCCTTATTACATATTCATCAGGGCCAAAAGTACAAACTGCATAGAATGTGCAAATTTACACACTTTAAAGACGTAATTCTCAGTGCACACCCTTAGTGGATGAGATTGCTGGTTAATTTGCGGGGGATATGGCATTTGCATGCGTTTTTATACATGCTGTAAGGGTTTTGCCCTGCAGTCCCTCCCCTGTGGCTTGCTCTTACCTCCACCCTAATGAGCTGCATCTGTTGCTCCTTAGGGTGGAGGTGATTATCAAGGGTGAGCTGAGGTGCCCAGGGGACGTTGGGGAGCAGTGGTCCGTTCCAGGGGCCAGTGGGGAGCAGTGTTCCGGTCCGGCGGAGAGCAGTGTTCCGGTCTGGCGGAGAGTCGTGTTCCGGTAAGGTGGAGTGCAGCAGTCCGGTCAAGCCCAGTTGAGTGCAGCGTTTTGGTCCTGATTTTTAGCACGCCAGGAGTCGTGCCTTGGGGGGAGGGTACTGTAAGGGTTTTGTCCCGCAGTCCCTCCCCTGTGGCTTGCTCTCACCTTCACCCTAACGAGCTGCATCTGTCTCTCGTTAGGGTGGAGGTGATTATGAAGGTTTATAGGGCTGGCAGTTGCCAGTGCTCAGGGTAGCTGCATTTTGGATTTTTACCTTGTGTTAATGTTATTACTGCTCCCCTGTTTTAACTTTGTTTGTTTTTATTTTAAGTTATTAAATTCTCCAGTTTTTTCCAGCCTGGCGTTTGGGTCCTGAATTTCGTCTTAGGCCCATGGTCCTAGCTCCTGCCGGATTGAGATTTGTACCCAGCGGGAGCAAATCCATGACACACACAAAGCTTTAGTAGATCAGGCCCTGTGTGTTATGTCTGGTCAAAGGAACCAACTGCAAGTAGTCCAAAATGGAAAAATCGTGGTCTTTATTACAGTCCGAGTCCAGAGCCAGCGAATCACAGTGATGGCAACAAATGGAGAATCCAAAAAACAGAGTCCAAAGACAAGCAGAGGTTCAAAAGCCAAAAAGCACAGGTAACAGTACCAAATCATAAGGCAGTGGGAGAGTAGAGCGTCCAAAATCCGAATTCAAAAGCCAGGGCAGCAATACACAGGAATCGTGGTCAGGCAGAAAAAGCGTCATAATCAGAAGGCAAATAAATCCAGGCAGGCACATTCGGAATTGAGCAGAAGGGTGTCACAGAATCACAAAAAAATCGCTGGCGTACAAGGAGCTTGGCACGGGAAAAGTTGATCAACAGTCTGACAAGAGTTAAGCAGAAGTGAGGGAGTATGTGTGTATATATATATATATATATATATATATATATATATATACACACAAAGGAGGTAACGAGCTAGGTGGGTAAACAGGGGTGAGGAATAATCTACACATTAACTGCGAGGGGAAAACACAAGAGGTAATTAAACAATACAAAATGGGAAACAATGACAGACTAGTTTTCACAGGACATCCTTAAAGGGGACCTATTATGCTGATCCTTCTTTTAATACATATAAGTGATGTTGGATGTCCATACTCAATCTATGAAAAGTTTCTAAACATAAGATACTGGGGTTTTGCCGTAATCCAAGAACGTGATTTCGTGAACGTGATTTCCTCTCTGAACAGCTCGTCCCGAGATCTTCACTAGATCTGGGTAAAACCTGACATGAGGTTGTGCCGTCCAATTAATACAGACCTAGCCAGAGCCAATCGGCGCTGGACCTGCCCACACCGGAAACTATTCTGGTAGGCACAAACAACCGCGGATCATACTATGCCTTAGGAGCTTCTACACTTTTGGAAATACAAAAGAAGAACCGCAGATCATTTGAGGTGCAGTTTTGTCAGTATCTCTCCCAAAGCTGCTTGTCTGTTTATTTTTGGACGCGAAGAAAAGCACCTATTTCTCTTCCAAAAGACAATGCCAACAGAAATCAGTGGGTAGCTTTTTTGTTTGCTGGCAGAAAACAGCCACGGCCAAAGGGAACATTAGCTGTTTGTGCTCAGCATTTCACCAAAGACAGCTTTGTCAATAAAGGATAATTGGATGCTGGATAAGCGTTTCAGCTGCTTCTCAAACCTGAAGCAGTTGCATCGATCAAGCGCTCGGAGCCAACGTGTTACGGGTGGCTAGCAGGACCGCTAACGATAGTTAGCACTAACAACTGGCCTCAAACGCAGGCTTTGTAAAGTATCTGAAGGTAAAGCCTGTATCGGCCGCGACTGTCCGTGACTTACAGAAGCGGAAGCTGTAAGTTGCTTTTACGGCATAAGCCTGTCTAACGTGATTGCCAGTTGATTGTGGCTGTAGCACTGCAGCTAATGTAGCCAAGTTACTGTTGCTAATGTTTGTGTCCTGAATATGCTAGAGTAATAACAGGGGAAATTCAACAGAAGGTATTGTGAACATAAACCTCATTTGAAGCTAACTTTTTATACTTGTTTGTAATTTGGATGCTTGGTACAACTCTCCACGGTAACGGAACTTGCTGTCTGTAAAACCTGTATTGCAAGGGTTTGTCTCTGTGGTTGTTATGACCACTCGGTTACCAGCTAATGCATGTTAGTTTGCGAGCCCTGCAACTTAAAAATGCTCCTGATTAACTTATATGCAGTAATTCTGATCGGTATGCTTGTGTTACTTCGGTAGCATCAATGTGGCAGTTTCATCGTAACGTTGCCTGATTGTAGCCACTATAGTTGAAGCTAACCGGAGAGGTGTTGTACGTGTCTGCAAAGTTGGGCTGAACAGGCTGCAGTTAGACCAGACGTAGGTTTTGCAGAGCGTGGGATACATGTTTGGGTTTGTTTACGGCTGCTTGTGATCGCTTCACTTATCCATGACCTGGATCAGCCGGAAACTTCACCAATATCTGGGCTAGCTCTCTGATGCTACCATGAAAGCAATCGCGAAATGCACAAGCTATAACGTTTCTGGTATAACAAACAATTTCTGTGCACTGCCGTGGCATAATTTCATCCCCCTTTAGAAATTGTTCTGGCTAGTACATAAGCAACTGTCCACGCTAACGGAACTTACGGTCTGTAAAACCTGTATTATGTTCATAACATAACTGAGCTCTCTCTTGCTGTTGCGTACTATCCATAAAGCTGCTTTCACATCGGACGTGAAACGAATTTTTTGCGCGACAGATAACATTCAAAGTCAATGCAAAGACGCGAATGCACGCGTTTTGGGCACGTTAAGCTGCTTTCACACCGGACGCGAAACAATTTTTTTGCGCGACAGATTATTCAAAGTTAATGCAAAGACAATGCATTGACTTTGAATGTAATCTGTTGCGCAAAAAAATTTGTTTTCAAGCGTCGCGCTTAGCAACTTATCGCACCCATTTTCATGAGCAAAAGCTGGTCATTCTGACGCAATAAGTAAACCATTACCACGGACAATTTCCGAAAAGACCGTTTAGCCTGGAGCTTTTGCCCCTCTGTCATACAGTATACCAGCGCAGAAGCTGTTCGTTACTCCACGCGGTAAAAGACACACCACAGTTATGCACACGAACCGGCAGGTCCTTATAATACACACCTAAGCAGTCCATAAGTTGTTGGTTCACTTTTTGCTGCCCCTCACTGTCCACGTTTCCCTCTAAACTCAGACTCGCCGGATTTCTACGGTCTCCGGTCTACACTTGGGTATGTCGACCCGTTCTACAAATTTGTATGGGGTGGACAGTGTTGGTATTCATTGGAGAGTGCCTGATGAGAGCTTTCCAGTGAATACCAATGTGCTATGGTTCGAGCGATTTTCAAAGGTTTTGATGTTTCAGAAATGTTGACCAAAAAATCACCACTAGCAGTGAAAGGGTTTGACCATATTTCCCACAAAACATTGATATTAT
The DNA here is from genome assembly GCA_029692085.1 of Gymnothorax javanicus. NCBI lineage: Eukaryota > Metazoa > Chordata > Actinopteri > Anguilliformes > Muraenidae > Gymnothorax > Gymnothorax javanicus. Next base: position 102,859,394 of record CM056193.1, on the reverse strand, counting down.
TCGTTTTTGAGTTTATATAACACCAAATAGCCTCCAACAAAATAATTGTAGTGTATATCTAACATGCAAACCCAGTGGCTATATGCATCTGTGATTTTAGCAGATGTTAACAGATCACCAAATCCCCCCTCCCCCCAAGTCCCTAAACCAGGTTTAGTAAAAGATACCACACTCAACAGCTTTTAAAAAGTTATTCCAATGCTGTGATTACCTTTTTTCAAAATGGTTCTAAAAGACGAGGCTTTAATGCTTCCAAAACACTCCCAAGTGTTGTGAGAGTAAGAAGTGTTGTCATACACATAATCCGAGTCACCATTAAGTTGAATTTCTGCACATGTGAGGGAATTTACTAATCTGGAGGCAGTGGTTGGGTAGGTAATGTCCAAGAACAAACTTATTTATATTAAAGATCTTATTTATCCTAAAGATGTCCTGATATAAATTTAATACAATGATGCTGTCCTATATTAAAACATAACATTGTCAACATATAAACTATTTTTTACGGTATTATTATTATTATTATTATTATATTTACATGAATGAATGTGAAAAAGAAATGTGACTTTAGGGCCATTTAGAATTTTTCAATAAGACCACTGAACTATTTGGATTGACTCATACATAACCTTTTTAAAATAATTTTACATATCTGACAGACTCTAAAGGGCATAGAATAGCTCATTAGCTTCAGAACCGCAGTACTCGCTGGTTGCAAGTTTAATGATGGGTGATTCTGAACGTCAAGACGGGGTTTTGGAATCGAAAATTTGGAAAGTCTTCCGGTATTCCAGGACAAATTTTATTTGGCACCGTAAAACAATGAATCAATATACATCAAATAGTAGGCTATGAACAACTGGTCCATCAGTGGGGTCCTTTTGTAAGCTCAAGCAAATTTTAACCGAATGTATACTTGCAATAACTTATAAATTTAACGTCAGTCTTACCGCTTCCATGTCCCCCTGCAAATGAAAACTGCTTGCTACGGGGATCATCATGGCCAAACAGCTGGTCATTTTTTTTGCATTTGAAAGGCTGAGCCTCAAATATCAGTTTACTTTATTCTCTAAGCTTTTCCGCCTTTCCATTGCTTTCTGACATTTTCGTCTGTAAGTCGTAGTGATTACGACTTATCGTTTTTAGACTGTTACCACAACAGGGGACAAGCAAGGCCATTGGTCGAACCAATTTCCCAGCAAGCCTGTCTTCTTAAACTTTAGGACGAAAACAACAAAATTAAAAAAATGGAGCGTCAGTGTTAGTTCAGGCAGGCACGGAAGTGAGTCTTGGCTCCACCCCTTATCCAATCGCATTGGACTTCAGCGTCACGTACAAAAGTACTTAATTTGCACGTCTTTTTAAATAAGGCGGCGCTCTCCATCTCAACTAACCAAGCTCTACCATTCCCACCAAGAACCATTACAGATCTGCGCAAACATCCATGCCTGCAGTTCTCTAAGGTATGAGAATCAGTACTTGGGTATTTTTCTTACCTCGTGCGTCATCATTATGTCCGCGCATCCTGATCCTTTCTTGGAGGAAGAATGCGTACTGTTTCAGCTGCCATCTCTCCCGTCTTCGCAGTCAGATCATGGCAGGTACTGACGTAAACTTAGTTAAATTTTTAAAGTTCGTCCGAATCTGGTTTAGGCGAGAAACGCCTAATGGACTACGGGGACATTTCTGTCGTTCTGAAGGACAATGATCCGAGACTGTTAAAAAATCTTACCATGACAGAGTTTACTGTGGCATTCGGTGTATTAAGGGATGTGATTTGTGAAATGTACCGGGGCGAGGGCCGAGCTAGACACCTATTTGGTTATCATTTCTGATCTCGCTCTGTTTTACAGTGGCACTCTGTTTACTAGTATCATAAGTTCAGACAGGACACTCACGTCAGATTTAACCATTTATTTGGAATGACATACATTTGAATTTGGCGGTGACTCTGCTCAAGTGATACTCTGGAACAATCTGAGCAAGCATGACAGACATTCCAGGAGATCACAACCCCCCCCCCCCCGGCAGAGCCTGGTTCACAGTGTTTAAAATTTCAATTCAATTCAATTTATTTATATAGCGCTTTTCACAGACTGTCACAAAGACGCTTTACATTGAGAGATTAAATAAATGAAAGGGCAGTGCCCAGCCTATTCCCCACTTCAGCAAATAAGGCAAAAAAACTCCCAGTAGGGAGAAAAATCCTCAAACAGTGGTGAGAAAAAACTCCCCAGTGGGAAGAAATCTCAGGAGGAACCAGATTATAGTGGGGAAGCCCATCCTCCGCGGGCTAGCTAAATATTAACAAAATAAAGTCAAATAGAGTAAAATAGCAAAAGAGTTCCATTTTAATCCATCTGAACAGTGGCCTCTGTAGCACCAGGAAGTGGCATGCCGAGGATGGTGCAGAACTGGATCAGGACCAGATCAGGACAGCAGGACAGCAGCAGCCAGCGCTCGAAATGAAATGAATGACAATACAGATTACAAACAATGCCGATACCATACAAAACAATGCCAATACCATATAAAGACAAGAGTATGAGTACAAGTACTGCCAAAGACCGTGCCGTTGGAAAGGAGGAGGCTGGGGAGGTGGAGGGGATGTTTGCGCAGATCTGTAATGGTCTTGGTGGGAATGGTAGAGCTTGGTTAGGTGAGATGGAGAGCGCGCCTTATTTAAAAAAGATGCATAAAATTAAGTACGTGACGCTGAAGTCCAATGCGATTGGACAAGGGGTGGAGCCAAGACCGACTTCCGTGCCTGTCTGAACTAACGCTGACGCTCCATTTCAGACAGGACACTCACGTCAGATTTAACCATTTATTTGGAATGACATACATTTGAATTTGGCGGTGACTCTGCTCAAGTGATACTCTGGAACAATCTGAGCAAGCATGACACAGACATTCCAGGAGATCACAACCCCCCAAACTCGCGCTCCACAGGGAGCAGATGAGCAGAGTCCAGCGGGATCTGAACATGAAATGCGTTTCGATCCATTAAATTCTAATCTGAATAACAAACGAGCTCATTCTATGATCAAGGAATAGAAGATATGACATTGACTGGAGCATTAATAGACAAAAATCGATATGCGGACTATGTGAGAATGGGGATAAACAATGTGAATGCGATAAGCATTTCGCTTTTCCTTGAATTCATGCAAGTATGCATGACCTTCTCTTCTGGATGCAGGAGATCAGTGGTCAGCTGAATGCAAGCAGGAGAACATTCGGCAAGACACTATGAGTGACTTGATACAAAGGAAATATACTATGTGAGAATGAGGATATGTGTAGCGACAAGCATGTCGCATTTCCTTTGAATTCATGCAAGCGTGCATGACCTTCTCCTCTGGATGCTGGACATCAGTGGCCTGCTGGTGCGAGCAGAGGAACATTCAGCAAGTCCCTCATGAGAGACTTGATGCAAAGGAAATATGCTATGTGAGATGAGTCTACATGTGGTAAAAACATTGACATTTTAAATTTTAGATGGACTGAAGGCGGATGCAGATTGTGAATCGATATGAATGAAATGCCAGTTTCCCCAAGTTGAACGGATTGGACGATACCCATGAACTTTGCATGCATTGATTTTCCTAAGGCTCATTACCGTTGACCAACATTAAATTGAGGTGGCAAAGCATGGTGTGAGCATAGAATTAACATTGCAAGAAACAATAATTTACCGATTACACAAATAATTGCTACTTCTGCGGACTAAATTCACTAGTATTAAGACGGATGTATTTCTGGTATACTCCTGAGGACCAGCGACACAGGGTTAGAACAGATGCTGGAAATACAGAGGAATGTGTGGTGCATAGGATTGGGGGCAGACCACAGCACTGCACAGGATGCAGAGACGAACAGCAAACCAAGCTCGGGACATCGCCTTCACAGAATCGGTCATGAACAGGGGCTCATCTCCTCTTGCATTGGCTCGCCATTTCAGGGACCGAAAAATAGAAGAAAAAGGACAAAATGCAGTGTAAGTTCTGGCAAAGACTACAGAAGTGCCTTTACCACATTTATCAGTTTTGGAATGTTTGAGGTTGCTATTTAACATACAGTTATCGGAGGAGAAATCAGAAATGGTGAGGTCGTGTAAAGGATTAAATTTCTCTGAAGGTGTAGTGAATTCCCCACATCTAAGAACTCCGAAAAAAGCTCTAAGACAGACTACTTCCAACAATACATCTACATAAGGACTAGAACACCCAGCTCTTAAGTGCGATACCAACTTTTGCACCAAATAAAGTGTGAGGGAAAGTCGCTTATCATTGCCTTCTGGATAAGCCTTCTTTAATCGGTTAAAGAGGAGGCGAATGAAGGGATTTCCAAGAAAGCTAGTAACTGAAGGACCTAAACATCTTAAGTGAAACTAGACCCCAGCAATTCATGCTTTAGAACAGGGATGATTTTGTTTTGTTTTTTTTTGAAACTCTGAACAATGCACTATAAAAGGCACAGATCATGGAAATGTTAACTGGCAGAACTGGGATTAAAAACCTGCACGAAAACAGGAGAAGTATGACCAGCAACCTCATAAGCTTTTAATGCGTTTTTGACAATCCAAACCTCAAGAAACCAACCAAACCCTGAAAACCAACGGAGGGAGCTGCATCAGTGAAGACCCGAAGGCGACCGATGACTCCGGCCTATCGTTATAAAAAGAACGAAATGCCATTCCAGTGCTTGCGCGACCGTGACCAAAAAGCGCAAATCAGATTTTTAACCTTCGTCTAATTTGACAGTTTTATGCAAACTGATTACAGATAAAGAGAGGTCGAGAAGCCGGTACACGAAGGAAGTTGAGGTGCCCCAACAGGTACAACAATTCGCGCTTTGTTATTGATGAAGCCGACATTGCACTCTCCATAACCTCCCTGATCCTGCGCTATTTATCCTGGGGTAGAGATGCTTGCATTTTAACTGAGTCGAGAGAAATACCCAAAGCTCAAATTCCTGCGCAGTACCCTAGTTTCTTGAAAACGTCCTTGAGTGTAAAGATGCTGCGACTTGGAATGGAATTGGGAAAGTCTATTATCCAAAAGTCGTCTAATAAATGTAAAACGAACGGCAGTTTGTAAACATTTAGAAGTGTCCAGTAAAGAGCCTCGGATAAAGTATCGAAAATGCAGGGGCTGCTACAGCATCCAAAGGTCAGGCGTACTAAATAAATACATTTTTCTTTCCAATCAACTCCAAAGAGATTCCACTGAGAGGGGTGCAGAGGCATAATTTTAAAAGCATCGGTAATGTCAGCTTTACCCAACCAAGCACCTGATCCAGCGATTTTAATGAGTTTAATGCGTGATCGACAGTAAAGTAAAAGAGTGAGAATGGGGGGTGAGGGATGAGATCATTGACGCTTTGAATCTTTTAGTCATAATGGGCAGACAAATCAATGGTAATGCACCTCTTTTTTTTCCTCCTTCTTTCCTTCCCAGAATACTTACGAATAGCAACGCCTATAGGGTTAATACGGTATGAAGCTAACGGGATTTGGGAAACGGACCAATCATGTACCCCTTTTCAACTTCTCTCGCCAGAATTTTATCAACCACATCCGGTTCCTGCTGGGCAGACTGCAGGTTATTGCACTTCACGCTGGAGTGAATATCGTATAAACCCGCACAAAAGCCATTAATCAAACCAAACAACAAGCATGAGACAAAACAGCGATCTGAAGGGTCCTTCAGCGTCTTTAGAGTGTTCTGGGATGCTGCTGGGGGTAGATGCTTTATTTAATTTTCCTCAGCCGGCAGACGCGGCTTGCGGCGAGGGCACACAAACTTTAGATGGCCGTCTCCGCAAAAACTTGGGCTCGGTGGCAGAGGTACGGTGAGGGCTGTCACAGGGGGTTTGGATTCGGCAATGATTTTAGGGCAGAGGGGGGAGGAATGAGAGCCACTCCGCAGATAGTGCAGAACACACCATGGTGTAAAATGCCTGCTTACTAACGCCAAATGGACCTGAGACCAATCCAGTCTTTGACTGAACTTTTGGAGGAATAACCAGCTTTAACAGAAAAGACTTATGATACTAGTAAACAGAGTACCACCGTAAAACAGAGCGAGATCAGAAATGATAGCCAAATAGATGTCTAGCTCGCCCCTGCGTCCCCTGGGTACATTTCACAAATCACATCCCTTAATACACCGAATGCCACAGTAAACTCTGTCATGGTAAGATTTTTTAAACAGTCTCGGATTAAATTGTCCTTCAGAATGACAGAAATGTCCCCGTAGTCCATTAGGCGTTTCTCGCCTAAACCAGATACGGACGAACTCAAAAAACATTTAACCAAGTTTACGTCAGTACCTGCCATGATCTGACTGCGAAGACAGGAGAGATGGCAGCTGAAATAGGATGCATCCCTCCCCCGAGAAAGGATCAGGATGCGCGGACATAATGATGATGCACGAGGTAAAAAAAATACCCAAGTACTGATTCTCATACCTTAGAGAAATGCAGGCATGGATGTTTTAAGAGATCTGTAATGGTCTTGGTGGGAATGGTAGAGCTTGGTTAGGTGAGATGGAGAGCGCCGCCTTATTTAAAAAAGATCATAAATTAAGTACGTGGACGCTGAAGTCCAATGCGATTGGACAAGGGGTGGAGCCAAGACCGACTTCCGTGCCTGTCTGAACTAACGCTGACGCTCCATTACTTTTCTGTTAAAGCTGCTTATTCCTCCAAAAGTTCAGTCAAAGACTGGATTGGTCTCAGGTCGATTTGGCGTTAGTAAGCAGGCATTTTACACCGTGGTGTCTTCTGCACTATCTGCGGAGCGTTCTCTCATTCCTCCCCCCTCTGCCCTAAAATCATTGCCAAGTCCAAACCCCCTGTGACAGCCCTCACCGTACCTCTGCCACCGAGCCCAAGTTTTTGCGGAGACGGCCATCTAAAGTTTGTGTGCCCTTGCCGCAAGCCGCGTCTGCCGGCTGAGGAAAATTAAATAAAGCATCTACCCCCAGCAGCATCCCAGAACTCTCTAAAGACGCTGAAGGACCCTTCAGATCGCTGTTTTGTCTCATGCTTGTTGTTTGGTTTGATTAATGGCTTTTGTGCGGGTTTATACGATATTCACTCCAGCGTGAAGTGCAATAATCTGCAGTCTGCCCAGCAGGAACCGGATGTGGTTGATAAAATCCTGGCGAGAGAAGTTGAAAAGGGGAACATGATTGGTCCGTTTCCCAAATCCTGTTAACTTCATACCGTATTAACCCTATAGGCGTTGCTATTCGTAAGTATTCTGGGAAGGAAAGAAGAAAAAAAGAAAAAGAAGCGCATTATCATTGATTTGTCTGCCCATTATGACTAAAAGATTCAAAGCGTCAATGATCTCATCCCTCACCCCCCATTCTCGCTCTTTTACTCTACTGTCGATCACGCATTAAACTCATTAAAATTGCTGGATCAGGTGCTTGGTTGGGTAAAGCTGACATTACCGATGCTTTTAAAATTATGCCTCTGCACCCCTCTCAGTGGAATCTCTTTGGAGTTGATTGGAAAGAAAATGTATTTCGCAGTACGTCTGACCTTTGGATGCTGTAGCAGCCCCCGCATTTTCGATACTTTTTCCGGGGCTCTTTGCTGGATACTTCTGAATGTTTACAAACTGCCGTTCCTTTTACATTTATTAGATGACTTTTGGATACTAGACTTTCCCAATTCCGTGCAAAGTCGCAGCATCTTTACACTCAAAGACGTTTTCAAGAAACGGGGTACTGCGCAGGAATTGGAGTTTTGGGTATTTCTCTTGACTCAGTTAAAATGCAGGCATCTCTACCCCAGGATAAATAGCGCAGAATCAGGGAGGTTATGGAGAGTGTAATGTCGGCTTCATCAATGACAAAGCATGAATTGTTGTACCTGTTGGGGCACCTCAACTTCCTTCGTGTACCGGCTTCTCGACCTCTCTTAATCTGTAATCAATTCGCATAAAACACTCAAATTAGACGAAGGTTAAAAATCTGATTTGCGCTTTTGGTCGCGCAAGCACTGGAATGGCACTTCGTTCTTTTATAACGATAGGCCGGAGTCATCGGTTGCCTCGGGTCTTCACTGATGCAACTCCCTCCGTTGGTTTTGGGGGTTTGATTGGTTTCTTGAGGTTTGGATTGTCAAAAACACATTAAAAGCTTATGAGGCTGCTGGTCATACTTCTCTTATTTTTGTGCAGGTTTTTAATCCCAGTTCTGCATGTTAACATTTCCATGATCTGTGCCTTTATAGTGCATTGTTCAGAGTTTCAAAAAATTCATCCCTGTTCTTCTAAAGCATGAATTGCTGGGGTCTAGTTTCACTTAAGATGTTTAGGTCCTTCAGTTACAAGCTTGCTTGGAAATCCCTCCATTTGCCTCCTCTTTAACCGATTAAAGAAGGCTCATCCAGAAGGCAATGATAAGCGACTTTCCCTCACACTTTATTTGGTGCAAAAGTTGGTATCGCACTTAAGCGCTGGGTGTTTTAGTCCTTATGTAGTCTGTCTTACAGCTTTCTTCAGGGTTCTTAGAAGTGGGGAATTCACTACACCTTCAGAGAAATTTAATCCTTTACACGACCTCACCATTTCTGATTTCTCCTCCGATAACTGTACGTTAAATAGCAACCTCAAACATTCCAAAACTGATAAATGTGGTAAAGGCACTTCTGTAGTCATTGCCAGAACTTACACTGCATTTTATCCTTTTTCTTCTATTTTTCAGTCCCTGAAATGGCGAGCCAATGCAAGAGGAGATGAGCCCCTGTTCATGACCGATTCTGGGAAGGCGATATCCCGAGCTTGGTTTGCTGTTTGTCCCTGCATCCTGTGCAGTGCTGTGGTCTGCCCACAATCCTATGCACCACACATTCCTCTGTAGTTCCAGCATCTGTTTTCCTAACCCTGTGTCGCTGGTCCTCAGGAGTATTCCAGAAATACGTCTGTCTTAATACAAGTGAATTTACTCCGCAGAAGTAGCAATTATTTGTGTAATCGGTAAATTATTGTTCTTGCAATGTTAATTCTATGCTCACACCATGCTTTTCCACCTCGAATTTAATGTCAGTCAACGGTAATGGGCCTTAGGAAAATCAATGCGTGCAAAGTTCATGGGTATCGTCCAATCAGTTCAACTTGGGGAAACTGGCATTTCATTCATATCGATTCACTATCTGCATCCGCCTTCTGTCCATCTAAAATTTAAAATGTCAATGTTTTTACCACATGTAGACTCATCTCACATAGCATATTTCCTTTGCATCAAGTCTCTCATGAGGGACTTGCCGAATGTTCCTCTGCTCGCACCAGCAGGCCACTGATGTCCAGCATCCAGAGGAGAAGGTCATGCACGCTTGCATGAATTCAAAGGAAATGCGACATGCTTGTCACTACACATATCTCTTTCTCACTTAGCATATTTCCTTTGTATCAAGTCACTCATAGTGTCTTGCCGAATGTTCTCCTGCTTGCATTCAGCAGGCCACTGATCTCCTGCATCCAGAAGAGAAGGTCATGCATGCTTGCATGAATTCAAAGGAAAAGCGACATGCTTATCGCATTCACATTGTTTATCCCCACGTAACACACTTTCCTCATATCGATTTTTGTCTATTAATGCTCCAGTCAATGTCATATCTTCTATTCCTTGATCATAGAATGAGTTCGTTTGTTATTCGCATCAGAATTTAATGGATCGAAACGCATTTCATGTTCAGATCCCCGCGGGTGACTCTGCTCATCTGCTCCCTCTGGAGCTTGAGTTTGGGGGTTGTGATCTCCTGGAATGTCTGTGTCATGCTTGCTCAGATTGTTCCAGAGTATCACTTGAGCAGAGTCACCACCAAATTCAAATGTATGTCATTCCAAATAAATGGTTAAATCTGACGTGAGTGTCCTGTCTGAAATGGAGCCTCACTGTTAGTTCAGACAGGCACGGAAGTCAGTCTTGGCTCCTCCCCTTGTCCAATCGCATTGGACTTCAGCGTCACATACTTAATTTGCGCGTCTTTTTAAATAAGGCGGCGCTCTCCATCTCAACTAACCAAGCTCTACCATTCCCACCAAGACCCATTACAGATCTGCGCAAACATCCCTCCACCTCCCCAGCCTCCTCCTTTCCAACGGCACGGTCTTTGGCAGTACTTGTCTTCATATGGTCTTGTCTTTATATGGTATTGGCATTGTTTGTAAACTGTATTGTCATTCATTTCCTTTCGAGCGCTGGCTGCTGCTGTCCTGCTGTCCTGATCCGGTCCTGATCCAGTTCTGCACCATCCTCGGCATGCCACTTCCTGGTGCTACAGATGACACTGTTGAGATGGACTTAAATGGAACTCTTTTTGCTATTTTACTCTATTTGACTTTATTTTGTTAATATTTAGCTAGCCCGCGGAGGATGGGCTTCCCCACTATAGTCTGGTTCCTCCTGAGATTTCTTCCCACTGGGGAGTTTTTTCTCACCACTGTTTGAGGATTTTTCTCCCTACTGGGAGTTTTTTTTTTGCCTCATTTGCTGAAGTGGGGAATAGGCTGGGCACTGCCCTTTCATTTATTTAATCTCTCAATGTAAAGCGTCTTTGTGACAGTCTCTGTGAAAAGCGCTATACAAATAAATTGAATTGAATTGAAATTTAAACACGGTGAACCAGGCTCTGCCGCGGGGGGGTTGTGATCTCCTGGAATGTCTGTGTCATGCTTGCTCAGATTGTTCCAGAGTATCACTTGAGCAGAGTCACCGCCAAATTCAAATGTATGTCATTCCAAATAAATGGTTAAATCTGACGTGAGTGTCCTGTCTGAAATATACATAGCTTTGAGTCCATGTATCGTTTTTTTATTTGCAAGAAAAGAGTTTCGGTCATTCGCATGAAGCAAATATATACAATTGGATCCAAATAAATTTGCCATGATGCAAGACAACCGGTATAGTGAAGTTGAACCATTAAAAGTGGTATATAAATCGTGAGGACTGCTTAGCCATTCAGAATAGGAAAGTATCAGAACTGTAACTTGCTGCGAATACGTGTGCGTACGTGGGAGGTTTAGGCTAATTCAAAGACTGGTATGCACATTCTTTCTTCACTTCTCTGTGAAGAAAGGGGGGTGCCACTGCAAACGAGGCGTTTCAGGCAGAGACTTCAGTGGACTACAAATGGGTTTTTTTGAGGATGGCAGTATGAGCTAAATAAGGACCCTTTTTTGGACTTTGAACGATCAGGAGTACTCTAGGGGAGTCCAAGATCAAAATATAAACTTGGAAACGAAGCATAATAGGTCCCCTTTAAACAACAGTGGCTCCATTCATGGAGTGGCTCAGTGGGGAGAGATGGAAGAAACAGGTTAGTGTAAGAGCGTTTCAAAGTCTCTGCAGAAACAAAGGAAAAGCACTGGGAGAGCAAAGAGGGTGGAGTTACAGATTAGTGTGGAATGTGGAGAGAATCACTTAGTAGAGTTAGTAGTCTGTGCAGAATTAATATTACCCAAATGTACAAGTTAGTATGTTAGTTGTGGATTAGTATATTAGTAAGGGTTAGTAGATAAACTAGACAAAACATACAGTGTTAGTGTGATTAGTATTTAATTAGTAATTAGTGTTGAAGGAAGTAAACGATGTATGAAGAAACTTGTGAAACATCGGAAACTTCTGAAATCACCCAAAATGTGACAGCTCATAGACAGGGGCGTGCACTGGCAGTGAACATAGAAACGCAAGACATCACAGGGGAAAACAATTTGCGTAATATGGCAGATAATACAGAATGCATGACCTCCACAAACCATGTGGAAATAAACATAAAAAACCAGAACATGCAGAACGTAACACTGGCCACGTTTACATGACGACTTTTCTTTCGGAATGAATTAATCCAAATGAAACCATTTGGAATGAACTTTCTTTCCTGCGAGTTTACATGGAATATAGTCATTCCGGATGGGGGTTTACATGGAGGACGCATTTAATCGCTCTCGCGTAAGGTTTGGTGCTGGGAAGGCTTCTGATTGGATGGGGAGCAGGGCAGATATGTGTATACGTGTTTCCATTTAGCCTACCGGAAGAAAAATACTAGGCTCGTCTTCGTTCCTGATAGCGACAACATGAATGACGTTAGCAGTGCCTTTTCAGACTGATTTTGCTTCAGGGCTCTCAAGTGTCACGCAATGAGCATGATTGTCTCTCATTGCAGTCGGATGTCAAGCACTTACGCCACACATAGTATTTCTCACGCAAAAAAAGATTAAAACAAAAACAATTTCCAACAGTAAGCCTATATGCACAGCAGCACCGCTATAACTGTGGAAACCAGCAGGAATCAAACATGTCTCCCCTGGAGTTCTCGTTGGCAGCTTGCCACCTGCCAGCCAATCAAAAAAAGGAAAGGGGCTACACAATAGCCAGTCAGATAATAGCACTATCATATCTGGGTGAGATTTAGGACAACAACCAATGAAAAAAAATAATGCAGTTATCCTGGAATTATTTACGTGATCCTGCTACAACAACGTTCTGGAAGCTGCATTATTCATTTACCCACAGTGGAAAACGGGAGTATCATGCACCCCCCCCCCAGAGAAAATCTCACTCTTGCCTGCGTTCAAAACTTGAGAGTCCTGTTGCTTTTATTTTTGAAGCAGCAGTATGACCACATCATTTTAATTATTATCATTCGTCTGTTAAGGAGCAGAAGGGAGGTAGAATATCGAAAAAGGGAGGCAGAAGACTGTGCTTTGGCTATTGGGTACCGGTTAGTGCAACGACTGCTCTATCTTAGCCTTCTGCCGCGTCCCACTCACAAGGAAGGAAAGGTAGCAAGCATGCGCAGAAAGAACGGAATGAACCTTAAGAAGAATGAGTGTTTACATGTACGAAAGATTCTTTCAATCGGAATGACAAACGGAATATACCACCCCCTTTAATCGGATTAAATTTTCAATCGAAATGGCCATTTTCATTCCGATTGAGGTGTTTACATGACCACTTTTAATCGGAATGGCCTTTCATTTTGAATGAAAGTGGAATTAAACCGTCCATGTAAATATGGCCACTGTGGGCCTAATCATCACGTCCAGTCTTCTTTACAATGAAGTGAACAGTACATCAGTACAATGCTATTTGTGTCAACTGTAGATCATAGATCCACAGAAAGTTGAGGGCGTCTCTCGAGTGGTGAGCTAGTGCCCTTTATACACAAAGTTTGTCCAACTCGGAATATCATGCCATTTTGGATGTATACTTCAACTGTACATCAATTTTGATCCTAGAAAAATCATTTCTAATGGTCAGAGATTGACACAATTTGGTCAAAAATTATATGAAAATGTTAATCATTTGTATAGAATGCATCATTATTTGAAGCATCAGTTGAAGAAAATACTTTGTCAATATGGATGATGGACGTTATCCGTGCAAAAGTAAAGGCAAATATGGCAGTTGTGTCTTTATGTCTTGTCCTTAAGTTTTTCTCTTAAGATTTGTTAAACGAAATTGAAGGACAGGGTGTAAGGACACAACCGCACTAAAAACAGTAAATTCTAGTGCGTAGATGGCCACTCCAAGATATACAAATGCACCATGCTTCCCGGAGTGACAAACCTGTAATTTTCTGTGTGATTTGTCTTGTGTCCTCCTGTTAACTTCAGAAAATAATACAACCCCAATTCCGAGATAGTTGAGACGAAGCGTAAATTGTGAATAAAATCAAAATGCAATGACTTTCAGATCACATGAGCCAATATGTTATTTACAACAAGGGCGTAGGTTTGTATATGGAAGGTCGGGACATGTCCCTACCAATATTGTGGGAAGCCAGATTGTCCCGGCCAATATTTCAGCGAACTTGTTCTTATCATCTTCCAGACAAGCCATATAAGACCCAATTGTGGAAGTAATGTCTCCAAGATAACCTATTTATGCATTCTAGCATTTGATTGGTTGACAGGGCAGGGCTATCTGAAGGCTAAAAGTCGAGAGTAAACTGACCACGCTTTTCAGGTCATGAATATTCATTTTTGTCCAAAGCGGGGCTTGAGACGCGCAACTGGATCGCCAGCTTTGATTACATGTGTTTGCAATGGCTTACCCTTAGAAGAGATCTGTAATTTGGCATTAGTTCCAGATTTTTCTTCATTGCATAACTATAGCACTTTTCCCATGGCCCAACTCATGACATACATTGATATTATCTTAAGTACGTATCACTTTTGTGAAAATTTCATTGTCTCAGATCGTGAGGAAAAAACTCTCTATGTTAAGTCATGCTGCTAATATTTCGCCAAACTGAGTGCCAAGTGTAATGTTGGTTGAATAAGTGATCTAACTAGTCAGAAACAGATAGTTACTTGAAGTGAAAACTTGCTAGCTACCTTAAGTTAGTTTTTACCGGAAAATAATGTCAACGAATGTGAATTAAACATGTTCGCTAGTTTCAACTAGTGAACTAAACCTGGTTTCCGTCACATGTTGGTTAGTAATTGGGTTGCTGGCAGTTGTAAATATAAGACAGGTGGATATGTCAAATTATGAGGTGAATTTCAGTGGAGAAATCCCGCGAAGGTGCCATTCGTAATTATAAGTGTCTACGTGTCCGAAAGTCGGACAGGGTTTTAATAGAACTCCGTGTTTGACAGTCGGATGGTTTCAATATAATTCCGTGTCCGACAGTCAGATGGTTTCAATATAGCCTAACTCCGACAGCGTCCGACAGTCGATTATTGTTTTCAATTTCTTCAAATCTACCGAATCTTTTAGATATTAAACGGGAATGTTTTGATAAGACGGCTCAGTTCTTCAAGATGAGTACCGAGAATTTCAACCAATGTTTCTGTTTAAGCTCTGCTCAATATAGGTAAGTCCACATTGCGGGACTGTGGACTGTTACAAGACTGTTGTCTATCTTCAACGGAAGAGTTAAAACAGACTGATAAATAGACTAAGAAAAGTCGATAGCTATCAATTTGCATTTTATAAAGGTCGAATACAAACATGGCGAAGTTTGTATACGTCTAATAATTGCTGGAATACTCAAAAAATTAGAACTTTTATGACTGTCGGACACAGAGTTTTTTAGGATCTCTGTCCAACAGTCGCGAAATTTGTCATAAATGCACTAAGTCCGATGTTGGGTACAGGACTCCTGTAGATCTTTGCAGAATGCTCCTAGTGTATATAAATGATGTGATTTTGTTCAGTTGAGAGAGAGTTTTTGTTTTGGCATCAGAGTTACATGGTGGCATTAGAGAGTGTTATGATAAGATTGCACATTGGATTATTTGTAGAAATTTTTGGACCTAATCAGTGAAGAATAAATTTGTTTAAGTTGTTATTGCTGGTTTTCTTTGTTGTGATTTTCAAGTCATAACACATAGAATCAAAAACCGTTTTTACCTTGTCTATGTTGAATGACGGTAGTCTACCCGCATTCAAGAACATACGAAAAGTGCGAGTCGTTCTGAACATCTCCGTTTCATAGAAATTCCTCTTTTAAAAATGACCGCCAGAAAACGGGCCAGTCTGAACAACGGATACATATGATGTAATATGTATCTCACTGCCCCCCCACTCTCATTCCGTTTCCTCCCCTTCAAAGTCAATTTGCATACACCCGCTCTCCCACCCCCTACGAAAAGTAAATTGCAGCAGTGTTCGCGAAGTTCAAGGCGAAATGGCGAGTTGCGTAACGAGGTGTGCTCTTCCAGGCTGTGGAAGCAGTGCGCAAACGTTCCATAACCTTCCAACCGAAAGAAATGCACGAGATGCGTAGCTGCTGTTCATTTTTAATCGGATTCCCACTACATTCAACCACAGACTGTTACTTTGCTCAGCCCATTTCACCTCCGGCAGTTTTACTAACCTGGCACAATTTCAAGCCGGCTTCTCGCAGTGTTTGGTGCTACGTAGCGGAGCAGTTCCGACTTTGCGTCTACCTCAACAACCAGTACAAACTGTAAGTATCACGTTGTTGTTAGATTGTTTTTAAAACGTTAAAAATAGAATATATTCGTTTTGCTTGTCTAGCCAATGTTGGATGACGTGATTGTCACTCAACATCGGCTTTGAAATGAGATCTGAAATAAATCCGTGAAGATTGTTGTCGCCAATGATCCTGCCATGCTCACATTAAGACGATGGGAAGTCGTTATCTGCGCCTTTAGTTTGCGAGGATATTTCGCTTGGTGCGTTAACACCAAAACATGAAAGTAGCAGAGATGCCAAGTCTCACGCTTCTAGCGCATTTTTTAGGATTATTCGCCGTAGTCCGCAATTATTCAATGAACGCTTATTCATGAGATTCTCATGGGGAATTAAAATCCTGGTGCCTTGAAGTTTCAGTGTCACTTGCATAAAGGTGAATTTCACCGCAAGTAACATGGAAAGCGATTATGACTTGCTTCGCTTTAGGCAGCAAAGCCAGTCAATCAGCGTCTAGTGCATGCATTTCATAATGAAGTTGCCAGTTAAGCCCGAAAGGTCGCCAAATAGGTGCAAAACAACGTGTTCTAAATCCCCCACCCTAACATAGCTTTTTGAGAGAGGTTTTTAGGAAGCTTCTGAGGCATTACAGACCCAACCAAAATTTTGTCGATATGTCACATCACAGAACAAGGATAAATACCCCGTTCAACCATTCTATGTCACCTTTAAAATGGACTAAGGCAAAGTGGCAAAGTGTCCTGTGCTCAGACGAGTCCAAATTTGACATTCTTGTTGGAAATCATGGGCGTCGTGTCCTCCGGGCTAAAGAGGAGAAAGACCACCCCTCCTGTTATGAGCGTTCAGTTCAGTACCATCTCTGATGGTATGGGGATGCATTAGTGCATATGGTGTGGGACACTTGCATGTTTTAAAAACCACCATGAATGCTGAAAGGTATATAAAGGTTTTAGAGCAACATATGCTCCCCTCCAGATGACATCTATTCCAGGGAAGGCCTTGTGTATTTCAGCAGGACAATGCAAAACCACATACTGCAGCTATCACAACAGCATGGCTTTGTAATAGAAGAGTCCGTGTGCTGAACTGGCCTGCCTGCAGTCCTAATCTTTCACCGATTGAGAACATTTGGTGCATAATCAAACGAAAAGTCCGTCAAAGGAGACCCAAAACTCTCCAGCAGCTGGAAGCCTGTATTAAACAAGAGTGGGATCAAATTCCAATGGCTAAATTCAAGAAACTTGTCTCCTCAATGCCCAGACGCCTCCACTCTGTGTTAAAAAGAAAAGGGGATGCTACACCGTGGTAAACAGGCACCTGTCCCAACTTTTTTGAGACCTGTACCAGCCATCAAATTTGAACTGAGCTCATTTTGTGGATAAAATTGTAAAATTTTTCAGTTTCAACATTTGCTATGTAATCTCTGTTCTATTGCAAATATAATACTGGCTGGTGTGATTTGAAAGTCATTGCATTTTGATTTTATTCACAATTTACACTTTGTCCCAACTATTTCGGAATTGGAGTTGTTTAAAAATATACAGAGAATAAATAAGAAATTCAAATGGGTTGTCTGAAGTGCCAGTTAGAGATTTTTCAAAACCAAGTTTTGTGGATTATTCATGATCCTGGGCCATTTTCCATGGCATTGTGATGGCTGGTGTTTCGAGACGCCAAATGCAGTGGCCGGAACGAAAGGAAGTACAGGAATGTAAGAGAGACAAACACAGACAAAATAGGAGAGAGAGACTCGCGCTTCCAAAGGACATAAATCTAGTCCGAGTGAAATAAGGAAGCAGCGCGAGCTAGACTGTACGAAACAAAGGAAAAATCTCAGGAACCGAGATAAAAAGACAAAGCACCAGACGGTGCACAGAAAGAGGAAAGGGAAGAGAAAGATTACCTTTACTAACACTTTCCTTTTTTTGCAACTAATTCCTCAACACTTCTCTAGCTAGAGATCTTGCGGGCTACAGTGCAATGGTAACACTGACACTCTAGCAAAGGCGGCGAGGTGGAACTTGGGCTTAAATAGAGTCCGCGTGCCGCCCACAATTAATGCCAGCTGGCCAAAGAATCCGATTGAGGGCAAAACGATATCGTCCCGGACGAGAGTAACAAAGAAAGCTCGCCAGCCTCCAAAAACCATGACAGGCATGTATTACGATAAGGCAACTACCTGTAATAAATCCTGCTGAGTGAACACCGCTGTTGAAATGTCTTGATTTTGACTATAACTTGATATTTCGACCAGAACAACGACTGGGTTATCGAAAATGGATGTTTCTAAAGGATTCTGAATGATAATATAGATTTGTTTTGCTAATTGTATATTGGGAAATTATCAATTTCAGTGACCTAATGTATATCATGTGGCGCCAGCGCATCTGCTTGGGGGCGTTCGGGTTTGAAGGGGTTAAGTTCAGTTTTCGATGGGCTCATCGAGCAGGTATTTTCCTAATATAAGGCTAATCCCTTACTTTATTTATTTATTTATTTATTTTATTCCATTCTGGCATGAATCTACAATGGGGATGAACTTTTACAATGGTAGATTGAGTAACTATTTGTTACGGTACTCATGGCACACAGGCATGAGGCATCATTGGCACTCAAATTTCTTCGTCAAAGTTTTACCTCTCAAATTTTCTTGCTGCTTCCACCGCCATGTTAATTCTTTGTTTTACTTTCAGTCTCTCTAGAACAAATGACCACCATTGCAATAAAAGCCAAAAAACTTCTTGTCCTTTCTACCTCCTGCTGCATTTTCCTTCTCTTACACTCCACTGAACCAATTTTATGGCTTCCCCCACAGTGAAAACTCACCGCCTGCTCTTCTGATAAACTGCATTCCTCCTCCACGCATCCATCTTTACCACACCTTCTACACCTGCACATTTTCCTCCTACACACAGCTGCCACGTGCCTATATTCCTGACACCAATAACACCTAAGTGGAGCCCTTTCATATTCCTTCACCCTGTAACTGACATAATCTAAAAATACTCTTTCAGGTTGCTCCGATGCTTTTAACCTCTTATACCTCGGACCTTCGGTGACTTGGAGGTTTAAAAATCCTTGCGTAACCTCCGCCATAACGCCTGATCATTCCAAAACGGTTCTCATTGACTTTTTTTGATCATCAATCAAACATTAATTTGCTCACCTGGAAAGACTAATTGGCAGAATTAATGGCCAATTTGTTTTTAGGGGCATTACTGTTCATTGCATCGCTAAATCAGGCATTTCCCTTTCTGCATTGATGATAACATAAAACAGAAATATGCTTTTTGAAGATTCTGAATTCCTTTTGCGCCAATTTTCTATAGGCCTAGAATTTAATAAGCTGAAGAGGATATTTCCCTTTTTTTAGATGTATTCTTTTTTACAAGATAGAAGAGAGAAGGAACACACACTGTTGGGGAGTTGCTGACTACGATAAAATTACTAATGTGAAAAAGGGCAGGCGCAAACTAATAACCACAATGCGATAATAACCAGTTTACTTAATAACTCAATTATCAACACTTTGACATGAAAATTGTTGGTAATTTAATAAATTAATTATTATCGTACTGCAGCAACGAGTGTGCCACTGCGTTTCCCCACAAATGTAACCTATTCTTTGGAACACTGAAAACATTTTGATTAAGTGCAATCTTAAAATTAATGAGGCTACACTGCTGAAAAAACATTCTAAAACAGGAGATGGAATACAGAGAAAGTTTTGAATTAGTTAATTATTTGCATTATTACAATCCTTACTATATCACTATTAAGTATATGTTGTACATGTAGCCCATTAGTGATCTCTTTGTCCTTTCTTAATAATTTCTTAATTATTAGAAGCTTATACATATTAGGCCGAATGGCATTTATAAATTGACATGTGGCTCTAAAGTAGAGGGCTTAATTTAAGGCTCTTGGGATAGTCGCGTCGCTCATCTGGTCATTGTTCATTATTTGGGAGATATTGACACAATGACATTTTCGCAGCGTAGTCAAATTGTCTTTAACTATCTGACCCCATGACCGAGTTGAGAAATTTACCAAAATAGAGAAGAACTTCTTTTTTGAGGTGTGTGATTCTGGTGACACCTCTCCTTTGTTTATGAGTTTATAGATATTTTTTTATTCAGTGAACAGTGTATGTTGATATGCACATTAATAAAATATCTGCCATTAATTCTCATTATGTACGAGCAGTGTTTTATAATTGTTATTAAAGTCAAGGTGATTGATTTATTTCTGTATTTGCTAACATACAACATGATAAAGGAAGAAAGAGAAGCACTGAGAATTGCCATCAGTGTAAACAAAGCAAATTAAGAAAGTAAATGTTAAACTGTAAGAATTAGCCGACTATTGGGGGGGGCAGAGACCTGATCCTTGGGTGCCCATGTTGATAGCATCTATATTATAATAGCCGAGTGGACTCTGTGTGTGTGTGTGTGTGTGTGTGTGTGTGTGTGTGTGCGTGCGTGTGTGTGTGTGTCTGGCCAATCAGTGCTAAATTCCACCGGGTGCGTATCTGCAGCATAGCGCGAGTGACGCTATTTTGCTCCGTCTTGTAGTCGACTTCATGTTCCACTGAGCGCGGAATGTCAGCGCAGCGGATATGGAAACACAATAGCAACGTGATGACATTATAGAGGTGCATGTGATGACATCGTAATGGTGCATTGTTCACTATAATATAAAAGTTACATAAAACAATAAAATTAAAACTTGGGCTGAAAATTGGGCCCCATGTGGGTTGAATCTAGAACCCGTGGATCCCTGCGGGCAAAGTGCTAGTTTTATTTACAACCCCAATTCCAAAAAAGCTGAGATGCTATGGAAATTGTAAATAAAAACATAATGCAATGATTTGCCAATCTCGTAAACCCACATTTTATTCACAATAGAAGATAGACAACATATTAGATGTTGAAAGTGAGACATTTTACCATTTCATGAAAAATATTTGCTCATTTTGAATTTCATGGAATTCAAATTAGCACTCTGAAAATGGTTCATACCTTCCAGTTTTTTATGCTGACCCTCATTTATGCTTTATGACTTAGAATTTGTGACTTGCTGTGGATATTGCAGACAGTAATCCATCTTTGATTGGGTTGTAAATCATTTCACCTCACTTGCTTCATTCCCTGCCTTATATGTATATGTGCATATTTTTGCCAAGAGCCTCAGCATCACAAGTGGTTGGCGAATCGAAGAGGCAATCAACAGAAATGTGAAATCAACTCCCACACAGACACGGGGTACATGTCACCATGTCACAGCTGGGCACTCTCATTTTAAAGACCCATGCATTGAAATATGTCTGTTCTTTGCATAATGATGTCAGATTTCATTAACAACACTTTAAAACCCACTGTTCCAAAAATGACCAAAGTTAGAAGAATATTCCTCAGCAACCAAATCAAGTGAACCCAAGTCAAGTCATCTTCATAACCGCAACTCAAAATGATGTTAAAAAAATGTATCGAGTGTAGTCGCTGAACTGGGGAAAAAGTATTTGACCCCCTCCTGATTTCTTCTATTAAATTTTTTACATTTAAATGTGTCTGGTAATCAAAATAATTTTGATATGAGACAGACATAACCCGCCTAAACATAAAATGCATGTTTTAAATGACAATTTCACCCTGGCCCCCTAAGTAACAAAATCAACCAATTAAACAAATTTCATTGCTAAGTGGGTTCAATTTCATAAGATGCACATAGGCATGATTACTGTCAGCCCTGTTAAATCAAAACATTACTTAAATAGAACCTGTCTGGCAATGTAAAGTAAGCAAAAAGCAGCAAGTAATGCCTAAAGCTAAACATGTTTGAGAAAACATGAGAAACAAAGTTATTGACATCTTTTAGTTAAGAAAAAACAGTCATGATGTTGCTCCCACTTTAAGGATCTACAACTCCAGCAAACCACAGTGAGAGCCCTGAACTACAAATGTAGAAAACTTGGAACAGTAGTGAACCGTCCCAGGAGTGGCCAGCCTACTAAAATTCCTTAGGAGGTTACAAAAGAACTCAGACAAACTTCTAAAAAACTGTAATTCTCTCTTGCCTCAGGTGAGGTCGGTGTTCACGATTCCATATGAGAGAGAGAGACTGGGCAAAAATGGCATCTGTGGGAGAGCTGCAAAGCAAAAACCACTGCTGATCAAAGAGAACACAAAGGGCTCTAAATTCATTGACCAGGCGCAGGCGCGGCAAATGGGGGGAGCACCGCGCCAAGGGGGTGTATTCAGGCGTATTTTGCAATTTTGTGCCCGGCGCAAGTACTCCTTTGTGCCCGCCTCTGTCCCTCCTGTCGGCGCAAGTGGCAAAGAGGGAGGAGAGAAGGCGTGAGTGGGTTTAACACAGCCGAGTAAAATCTTCACCAATCAAATGAGCTCCTCTCCTGACCTTTAAAATGTTGAAATAAGGAAGCCTCTGTCCTATATTTGCATGATGCGTTAATGTTGCATTTTACTTTGCTGCTTCAGGCATATTTTCTGCACCGCTTACGTCTATATTAAGCATTACAAATATGAGTTAGCTGGCTAGCTAGGGCATTCACGAATTACTACCATTAGCGAACTTGAATGGAATTTCAAAATGAAACTACGTCAGATCATTCAAACTTATGAAGTTGGAATGAAATACGACGGTTGCTTATTTATATTTTCTGCCTGCATCAATGGGAAAAGAAATGATGGATAGCGTGTTCCTATTATTACACCCTTTTGCTGCTTAAAATTTTGGGATTAACATGCATGGACAACAATGCAAGATACGTTACACATTTATTTTCAATATGTGATCTTAACTCAGTACGAGATCATAGCAATCAGGCTGTATTCCTTTCCCCCACTAAAAACGATAAATCCTAAGTGACAATAATAGTAGTATTAAGCCGCTTGCACACTGGACGTGAAACGAATTTTTCGCATGACAGATTACATTCAAAGTCAATGCAAAGACTTCGCATTGACTTTGAATGTACTCTGTAAGCTTAAAAATTTGTTTCTGTCCCTTTATAAGCATAGAACATTAAGCATTATATATATATATATATATATATACACTGCCTGTTGCCAAGGCAGTTTGTGGTTGGCTGAGAAAGATGTGAAGTGGTTAGTTTGCATCACAGATTCAGCTCGTTGATTAAGCCAGGTCGAGTTTCCATTTGGCGTGCCAACCACCTTTGATCTGACATCAGGACAATCGATATAGATACTGTAATTAATGTCCTGATTCAGATAGTTACGATAAATAGTGGTTGCTGTAATTATTTATTGCATTGAAATGTGCCTGACATTCTGGAAACCTGCCTGTGAGTTTTCGGTGGCGTGTCAAGACTGCGCCAGTCAGCCAAATTACCACTGCACAGAAAGTAAACCAGGTTGGAGCTGGCAAGCTCTCTGCGCACTTTCGGCGGAGCCTTTATCCACGAAATTGTGACTGCGTCATGATGAATATGTGACACCTCCCCCTATTACGCCGCCACACCCATCTCGGCGTGCGTCCGTCTACCAAATTGCCAAAGAGGCTCCACACGGTGTTGCACCGCACGAAATTACCACTGCGCGGGCTGCACCGGACAAAATTAACACTGCGTGGGCTGCGCCACCCTGCGCTGCGCCAAGAAATTACAGCCCAAAGACTTGTGTCACCTTTGCCGAAAAAGACATCTAGTTGACCAACAATACTTTTGGCATAATATGTTTTAGACTAATGAGCTAAAAGGTGAACTTTTTGGAAGACATGGGTCCCGTTACATTTTTTGTAATGCTAATACAGCATTCCAAAATAAGAGCATCTTGCCAACAGCAAAACACGGTGGTCGTACTGATCTGGGCGACTTGCCCAAAAGGATGGAATCATGAATTCTGCTCTTTACCTGGAAATTCTGAAGGAGAATGTCTGTCCATCAGTATGTGACTTTAAGCAAGCAAGTCCAATTTTGAATGGCTCAAAAGAAACAAAATGAAGACTCTAGAGTGGTCTAGTCAAAGTCCTGATGTCATGCCACGCCCCCAACGGTACGCATCTCTGGGATTCTGAGGAACCAGCCTGCTCCTGCAATTACGACTAATCACCTCCAACTGTTTGCAGTCATCTCATTGTCAGTAGTAACCGCATAAAAGCCCTGACTTCGCACCATTACAGTGCAAAGTCTCGTAAAGCTCTTGTGCATAGACCTTTGTCTTACCTTTTTCGCGTATATTATAGTAACATTCATTTTGCAGACTTTGTTAGTCTTGTTCTCTATTTTTGTATCGCATTTGGGAACTGCGATTCCTCTTTTGTTTTACTTTTCTATTGACCTTTGTAGCCTTGTTACAAAGGTAATAAACTGCTGCTCTTCTTTGCGTTTGGATCCTGCCTGCCTTTTTACTTGTTTTCAGTGCACCTAGAAAACCATTATACCTGCTTTGAATTTGATTGAGATGCTGTGGCATGACCCTAAACAGGCACTTCATGCTTGAAAACCCTCCAATGTGGCTACTTCAAAGCAATTCTGCAAAGAGGAGTGGGTAAAAATCCTCACCGGCAATATACAAGACTCACTGCCAGTTATTGTAAACGTGTGATTACACTTGTGGCTGCCAAGGGTGGCAGAACTAGTAATTCGGTTTAGGGCGGCAGTAATTTTTCTCATTGTTGATATAGGTTTACCTCCAATAAATGAAAAGCTGCATTTTGTTTTTACTCACATTGTCTTCATCTTATATCAAAGTTAGTTGGTGTTAGAGATCAGTGATTTGTATGTTTGTTTTTAGCTTGTTTTTAGTTTCTGGTTTTAGTTTCTAGTTTTTAGTATGTTTCTTGTTTGTTTTTTAGTATTGCTATTATTTATATATTATATTTATTTGTTAGAGCATGTGTGTTTCTGGATGATTGCTCTGTCTCTGGTCTTCAGTGTTTTCCTCCCGTTTCTGTCTCATGGCATCTTGTCTTTTTCATCACACTCTCTTCCCTGTAAATTCGGTTGGGTGTTTCCACTTCCTTCTCTCTCGCTGTTCTCATTGACTATCCGCACCTGAGAGTAGTTTAGCGAGGCACGGGTGTTTAGTTAGATTAGAGTTAGAACTCCACCCGTTTCCCCTCTCTCTCCTATCACCGTCCTTGCTTTTCTAGTTCCACCTCTCTCTACAGCTGTCCTGTGTTTAGCTGGGATTCCACTTAATTAGTTTGTGTTTAAAAGACCCACTTTCCGTAGTTTCTTGTCGACTCGTTTCTACCACAGCTCGTTCTTGGTCAGTCTCGTTTCTGCGCTATTTTCTCGTTTCGATTGTTGAAAGCCCGTTCTTGTGATTCTCCGTAAGTCTTGTATTTGATTGTTTGTATTGCGTTGTAAGATTGCGGTTTGGTTGATTAGTATCGTTCTCCCTGATCCCCATTTTGTACCTATCTGTTAAGTATCTCCTGTGTTCTCCCTTATCCCATCCAACTCCCTTTTTCCTTCCCCTTCCATTCCCTTAGTTTCAGCCCCCTTTGTTACTGTCTTTTTGTGCGGACTGATTCTCTGGTTACTGGATTATTTTGCTTGTCCCCTGACTTCGATTCTGCCTAGTCTGCATTTGTCTGTTTGCCTGGCTATTGATCCATTTCTGTTTTGACCATGAGCTTGGTTAATCCCAATAAACGCCCTGCCGATGCTGAACTGCATTTGGAGTCTATGCCCGTTCCTTTCAAAGTCGACCAGTACAGACTCCAGCGGATACTGCTGAACTACAACAACTTTATCAACAACAACAGGTTGTCATTCAGCAGCAGCATCGTGACTTGCAGGAGATGAGAGCAACTCTACAGCATCTCACTCGGGGCCCACCTTTTCCCAGTCCTGCAGTCGCACCGGCAGAGGCAGCTCCCATTCGGGAGCCACGTCTTACGGGGTATGGCGGAGACCCCACCACCTGCAAAGCATTCCTGTCCCAGTGCTCAATCATATTCGAGTTACAGCCCTAACCTTTCCTACCTCACGTTCCAGAGTGGCCTCGTCATCACACTTTTGACCGGCAGAGAGGGACTGGGGAACCTCAATGTGGGGCGCTGGCCACCCCTGCACCCGCACCATTGAAGATTTCATGGCGGAGATGAGGGAGGTGTTTGACCGGTCCTACCAGGGCGAGAGGCAGGAAGTGCACTACTAAGTCTCGGCAAGCCGGCTGCAGTGTCTCCGATTATGCCATCCAATTCCGTTCGTTGGCGCCTCTACACACTGGGCGAAAGGCGCCCAGTTTGATGTGTTCTACCAGGGGTTGGCAGAGAACATAAAGGATGAGTTGGCGTCCCGCGACTTCCATCTGATCTGCAGGGGGCTAATTAGAGTGGCCATCCAGATTGATTCTCCGGATCCGGCAGCGTAAGAAAGTGCCAGAGCCATTCAGAGCACCGACGGTCAGACCAGCGTGGCAACTTTCGATCTCCTCGGGCGACTCTCCTATCCAGGAGACCGGCGAGCCCCGGGATCGGGAGAACCCATGCAGGTCGACCGTTGCCGTTATCGCCACAAAGCGAGCTAGGGAGACTGCGACGGGGGCATGTCTGTACTGTGGGCTGGCGGATCATCGTATCCAGTGCTGTCCCCTACTCAAGAAGGAGGGGTGAGTGGGAGGATCGGACAGCTGGCTCAAGATAACAACGATCCACGTAAGCTGGTTTCTGTCACTCTACTTTTTGGCAAGCGATCATTGGTTACTGATGTTTTGTTTGATTCTGGATCAGACATCAACCTGATCGGCGCCAACCTGTGCAACCAGCTCCAACTCCAGCCCCAGAAGCTACCTCGCCGTTCAAGCACTTGGCCTTTGTGGGCAACCGCTAGGTCAGGTGACCCATTTACGCTCCCACTCACGCTCATTGTCTCCGGCAACCATCAGGAGCAGATCCGGCTCCATGTCATCACCTCCTCCTCTGCTCCCCATCGTCCTGGGCCTCCCTTGGTTGAAACAACACAACCCCACCATCAACTGGAGGACTGAGCAGGTGGCTGAGTGGAGTACTCATTGCCTGCGTTCCTGCCTCCGCAAAGGCTCCCGCCAAGCACGAGGAAGGATCCAGTGAGCCTCCAGTCACTCCGGATTTGTCCAAGGTCCCCAGTGAGTACCATGATCTAGCGAAGTCTTCTCAAAGTCTCGTGCCCTGTCTCTGCCCCCTCACAGACCCTCACGACTGCGCCATCGATCTCCAACCTGGCACAGCGCCCCTAAAGGGGTCTCTATTCTCTGTCCTGTCCAGAGCAAGAGGCCATGGAGAAATATGTGGAGGAGTCACTGGCTGCTGGCATCATCCGTCCCTCTTCCTCTCCTGCTGGCGCTGGCTTTTTCTTCGTTAGCAAGAAGGACGGATCTCTCCGGCCATGTATTGACTACAGGGGACTCAATAACATTACTATTAAGAATCGTTATCCCCTTCCTTTAATGAATTCTGCTTTTGAGCTGTTGCAGGGGCCACTATCTTCACCAAACTTGACCCTTTAACGCTTACCACCTCGTCAGGATTAAGGAAGGGGATGAATGGAAGACAGCTTTCAACACCGCTAGGGGCACTACGATACCTGGTCATGCCGTTTGGTCTAGCTAACGCCCCTGCTGTCTTCCAGAACCTCGTTAACGACATCCTGCATGACATGATTAATCAATTTGTCTTTGTGTACCTTGATGATATACTAATATTCTCTCGTTCCAAGGAAGAACACATACGTCATGTTCGTGCAGTCCTGCAGCGCCTCCTGGAGAACCAACTCTCGCCAAGGCAGAGAAGTGTGAATTCCACTTGGACACAGTCCCTTTCCTCGGATTTGTGGTCACTCCAGGAGGCATCCTAATGGACCAGGAGAAGGTGAAGGCGGTAAAGGATTGGGCCACCCCTACTACACGCAAGGAACTACAATGCTTCCTAGGGTTTGCTAACTTTTACCGTCGATTCATTCGCAATTACAGTACCGTTGCTGCTCCATTGACCTCTCTGACTTCCCCAAAGTTCCTTTTGTGTGGACCCCTTCGGCGGAGAAGGCTTTTCAGGAACTAAAGCAAAGATTTACCACTGCTCCTGTTCTCCAACAGCCAGATCCTGAAAAGCAGTTCATCGTCGAGGTAGGCGCCTCTAACCCGGCGTGGGGGGCAGTCCTGTCAGCGCAATGGCAAAGATAACAAGGTACACCCTTGCGCCTTCTTCTCCCGCAGACTTAGCCCAGCTGAGCGTAACTTCGACATCGAAATCGGGAGTTACTGGCAGTGAAGATGGCATTAGAAAAAGTGGCGTCATTGGTTAGAGGGGCTAAGGTTCCATTCAGGTCTGGACCGACCACAAGAATCTGGAGTACCTCCGTGCAGCTAAGAGGTTAAATTCCGCCAATCTCGTTGGTCACTGTTCTTTGACAGATTTAACTTCACCTTAGCTTATCGCCCAGGCTCCCAGAACAAGAAACCTGATGCCCTGTCGTAAATTTTCGCCTGGCGCCCCTCCCAAGGAGCCCCAAACCATCTTACCTAGTCGCGTTGTGGTGGGAGCATTAGTTTGGGAGTTAGAGGATCGAGTCAGAAGGTCACAACCTTCTGGGGGCCACCTACTAACTGTCCCAAGAACCGCCTCTTTGTTCCAGACTGCCTCGAGCGAAGTTCTCCAGTGGGCCCATTCTTCCCGTCTCGCCTGCCATCCTGGTGCTAACCGGACCTTGGCCATGCTAACTTTCGCAGGTTTTGGTGGCCAACGATCCGGAGAGATGTAAAGAACTTTCGACTGCTTGTCGGTCTGCGCCCAAAACAAGGCCACCCACCGCGGCACCAGCTGGTCTCCTGCAGCCGCTTCGGTTCCTTCAGACCATGGGCTAACATCGCATTGGACTTTGTCACTGGCCTTCCGCCCTCCAGAGGTAACACCGTCATCCTGACCATTGTTGATCGCTTTTCCAAGGCAGTACATCTCGTCCCTCTTCCCAAACTTCCCTCTGCCAGAGAGACAGCTGACTTACTCGTCCAACATGTAATCAGAATACACGGCATCCCCTCTGACATTGTCTCCGACCGTGGCCCTCAATTCATCTCACAAGTCTGGAAAGCCTTTTGTCAAGCCCTGGGAATAACGGTCAGTTTAACCTCTGGGTTTCACCTGCAGAGCAATGGGCAGACAGAGAGGGCCAACCAGCAGATGGAGAGTGTCCCGGTGCCTCACTTCCGAGATCAGGGGGACTGGGCGAACAACTACCCTGGGTCGAATACTCCATCAACAGCCTTCCCACGGCTGCCTCAGGTGTGTCCCCCTTCCAAGCTTGTCTCGGTTACCAACCACCTCTGTTCCCCTCACAGGAGGTCGAAGTTGATGTTCCCAACATCCAGGAATTTCTACAGAGGTGCGAAGGGCGTGGGAGGAAACTTCGTTCCGCTCTCCTGAAAGCTGCTGGCGAGATGAGTCGCCAGGCCAACCGTCGTCGCTCTGTTCCACCACAATATAAAGTAGGACAAAAAGTTTGGCTTTCTTCCAAGGACATTGCACTAAGGACTGAAAGTCATAAGCTAGCCCCCCGTTTCATTGGTCCTTTTTTGATTGAGAAGATCATTAACCCTGTCTCTGTCAAACTCAAGCTACCAGCCTCTATGAATCCACCCAGTCTTCCATGTGTCTTGCATTAAACCTGTACTGTTTTCCATCCACACCCCTGCCCCGACCAATCCTCCTCCCCCAAGGCTCATCGATGGAGGAGAAACTGAGTGCACAAGTTGCTGGGCGTTTCGTCGGCGAGGAAGGGGTCTCAGTACTTGGTGGACTGGGAAGGATATGGCCCAGAAGAACGCTCATGGGTTCCTGCTCGTCACATCCTCGACAAATCACTCATCAAAGACTTTCACAAGAGGACTTTTAAGCGAAGCTTAGACCGCCAGGTGGCGGTCATAGAGGGGGGGGTTCTGTTAGAGATCAGTGATTTGTATGTTTGTTTTTAGCTTGTTTTTAGTTTCTGGTTTTAGTTTCTAGTTTTTAGTATGTTTCTTGTTTGTTTTTTAGTATTGCTATTATTTATATATTATATTTATTCGTTAGAGCATGTGTGTTTCTGGATGATTGCTCTGTCTCTGGTCTTCAGTGTTTTCCTCCCGTTTCTGTCTCATGGCATCTTGTCTTTTTCATCACACTCTCTTCCCTGTAAATTCGGTTGGGTGTTTCCACTTTCTTCTCTCTCGCTGTTCTCATTGACTATCCGCACCTGAGAGTAGTTTAGCGAGGCACGGGTGTTTAGTTAGATTAGAGTTAGAACTCCACCCGTTTCCCCTCTCTCTCCTATCACCGTCCTTGCTTTTCTAGTTCCACCTCTCTCTACAGCTGTCCTGTGTTTAGCTGGGATTCCACTTAATTAGTTTGTGTTTAAAAGACCCACTTTCCCGTAGTTTCTTGTCGACTCGTTTCTACCACAGCTCGTTCTTGGTCAGTCTCGTTTCTCGCTATTTTTCGTTTCGATTGTTGAAAGCTTCGTTCTTGTGATTCTCCCGTAAGTCTTGTATTTGATTGTTTGTATTGCGTTGTGAGATTGCGGTTTGGTTGATTAGTACTTCGTTCTCCCTGATCCCCATTTTGTACCTATCTGTTAAGTATCTCCTGTGTTCTCCCTTATCCCATCCAACTCCCTTTTTCCTTCCCCTTCCATTCCCTTAGTTTCAGCCCCCTTTGTTACTGTCTTTTGTGCGGACTGATTCTCTGGTTACTGGATTATTTTGCTTGTCCCCTGACTTCGATTCTGCCTAGTCTGCATTTGTCTGTTTGCCTGGCTATTGATCCATTTCTGTTTTGACCATGAGCTTGGTTAATCCCAATAAACGCCCTGCCGATGCTGAACTGCATTTGGAGTCTATGCCCGTTCCTTTCAGTTGGATGATGAGTGTGTTCACAATGCTGGTCATCAATTCCTTTCAACTTTTTGAAGCTTTAGCAAAGTTAAAATCCACTTCTTGTGACAGATATGGGTCAATTTATTTTGCATACAATTCCATCAAGCAGCAAAGACAATTCTAGGTATAGTGCATGTTCCGTGTACCTACAGCAACCATTTATTGTCCAAAATATGACCATTTTCTGGCATAAAAATTTAGCATTTGAAAAAGAGCAACGGTTTACCTGTGTAAAAACCTTATCTACAAGTGAGGTATAGTGTTAATTTGGATACCAGTGGATCCGTAATGAACTCTACTTTCCAGTGATATATAATAAGTTACATCTATGTTCAGATTTCAAGTACTCAGGATGCTTGAATGACATTTCACTAATTTGAAAAAATTGCTAAATTTGACCCTACCTTGGGAACTGAGCATTCACTTCAATTAAATTAACCAAATTACCTGCTTAAAATTTCTTACAATACCACTTTGTTCATCATAGATTTTGTAGAATCATACGTTTTCTCATCATCACATATTTTTTTCTTTGTAACCAGCCTGAAGATAACGGCTTAATTTTTCCGTCCCACTGTGTCCGTCCATAACAGAGCAAATTTCTCCTTATTGGAGAGTGCTATCCTAATTATACCATAGCAGGAGAAATATCTACTAATAAGGAATGTGTACACAAGGTTTGCCCCCGAAACTCTGAATGGCCCCTGAACCACAGAAGTTTGACTCTTTCTGTCCCACAAAATGTCCATCCATCACGCATGGGACACTTTCACTTGTGCGTGTATGCCTTATTTTTATGCAATATCTCTTGGTACTAATATGATTTCCTAATGGTTAAAAGAGGTTTTAGGATAAATTCATTAACGGTTGGAGTAAAATGAGCATTGCGCAGACAGTCACATTCACCTTCGACTGCATGAGATGATCAGCAGTGATTCATGCCCTAATTAATCCAACCTATTCCCTACTGATCAACTCAAGTGTGTCAAAGAATCAGAATCAGATATTCTCCACTTTGAAATGCCATGTAATTGCAATCAGCTGCCAATTGAATTGATGGATCCAGGGAATGCAAGGGTCCCACAATGCCCGTCCGTCAAAAATCCATCTACATGTGCAATCATTGCAAAAATGAATACATTTTAACACTTTTACTTATTTCATTATATATATGATAAATTGGCTGGGGCAGCACCCCGGCGGCATGTTTAGCAATTTCTTAAAATGTGTTGATGTCCATAAAATAGCTGTGATTGATGAAATTCTGACGTCAAAAACAATTCTGTCAACTATTTTTATTGCATTTAAAGATTACATAATTGAGGTTCTTAGTTTTATTTGACCATTTGCTACTAAGATGAACTGACTAGTACTAACTGGTTTCATAATTTTTCTCAGATGTTCAATCAGGATTGGATTTCAATTTGTCTTGTGACAAATTCCCAATGTGGGACTGTCCCGCAATGTCAGTCCATCGCAATAGTAGTATGAACAATGCTGTGTAATGTGTTAAGATGTACTTTGATCCACCTGAGCCCTTTCACCTGTTTGGAGTTAATGTGGTCATTGAAGTTTAGCAGAATTGTCGTTTTTATTTTAAAGGTCCCTTACTATTCTGTATTTAGTCGTTTAAAATATGTCCAATGGGTCTTTAAAATAATGTTAAGAATTCAGTTACAAAAAAAACCACACACATCCAGGCCTAGTGAGACCTCTTCTCTCACCCTGTCTGTGCCGGCCTGAAACACAAGCTGTTTTGAGTGGGCGGGGAGGCTATGACAATGAGGCACTGCTCTGATTCGTTGCTTGGCCGCTTCGAGTCCAGGGGAGGGTGCAGACCCAAAAAACCAGGAAACCAAGATGGCAGATATTTCAGGACAGCTCTCTTTGGCATGTTTTGCTGTGAGACCATACTTGTTTGATCCCGAATCTGACCCCGAATGGGAGGAGGAAGCCATTGAAGTATTGTCGCAACATTTACAGCAGGATTTCAATGAGTGGCTGATCTAGTTGAAATTTTAGTGTTTTGCTCATACTCTCTCGCCTTGCATACATATGATTGTAGCTGTGCTGTTATATAGTAATGTTATATACCCACTTGGCTGTCTGGAGGAAGCTTTGCTAAAAGCTCCTGTGAACCATTTCCACCAAAACGAAGCACAATTCCGACACAAAGCTACTACATGCGTTCGGAACCAAAACACAAACGGTGTAAGTGATGCTTCTGTGGAGCAAGTGACTCGAAAACTTCTACCAAAAAAAAAATCCATATCCGATCTCCACTTTTTTTAGGCTTTTTATTTGCCAGAACAATTTTCAAAGGTGGATGACATTCCGCCGTGGCAATGCAGAGAAATCGTTTGTTATACCAGACACGTTATGGTGCGTTTCGCGATTGCATTCACCATGGTAGCCTCACAGAACTAACCCACACAATGGCAAAGTACTCGGCTGACCCTGGTCATGGATAAGAAAAATGATCGTTTCACAGTAGCAGTAAACAAACCTGAACACATACCCCGAGCTCTGAAAAACCTATGTCTGGTCTAACTGCAGCCTTTTCAGCCCAACTTTGCAGACACATACAACACCTCTCCAGTTAGCTTCAACTGTAGTGGCTATAATCCGGCAACGTTGTGATGAAACTGCCACATTGATGCTTACCGAAGTAACACAAGCATACCGATCAGAATTACTGCATATAAGTTAACCAGGAGCATTTTTAAGGCGCATGGCAAGCAAACTAATATGCAGTAGCTAGTTATTGAGCGTTTATAACAACGACAGAGACAAACGTTACCCTGCAATACAGATTTTACAGACAGTAAGTTCCGTTATCGTGAACAGTTGTACCAAGCATCCAAATTACAAACAAGTATAAAAAGTTAGCTTCATATGAGGTTTGTGTTCACACACCTTCTGTTGAATGTCTCCTTGATATTATTTACTCTTGCATATTTAGGACACGAACATTAGCAACAGTAACTTAGCTACGTTAGCCGCAGTGCCACAGCCACATTCAACAGGCTATCACCTTGGGTAGGCTTATGCAGTAAAGCAACTTAAAGCAACTTACTGCTTCTGTATCTGAGTCACGGACAATTGCTACCGATCCAGGCTTCATCTTCAGATATTTTACAAAGCCTGCGTTTGAGGTCAGCTGTTAGTGCTAGCTGTCGTTAGCAGTCCTGCTAGCCACCCGTAACACGTTGGCTTCACTTACACGTCATTATTTGCTGTTATATCATTGCTTACAGCTTGTGGCTCTGAGTGCTTGATCGATGCAACTGCTCCAGGTTTGAGAAGCAGCTGAGACGCATATCTAGCGTCAAATTATCCTTTATTGACAAAGCTGTCTTTGGTGAAATGGCAAACACAAACAGCTAACGTTCCCATTGAGTGTGGCCATTTGCCCCCAGCAAACAAAAAAGCTACCCACTGATTTCTGGTGGCATCGTCTTTTGGAAGAGAAAATAGTTGTGATTTTTTTTTGCATCCAAAAAAATACAGACGAGCAGCTTTGGCAGACATACTGACGAAAGTGCACCTCAAATGATCCGCGGTTCTTCTTCTTCTTTTGTATTTCCAGAAGTGCAGACGCTACTAAGGCGTAATATGATCCGCGGTTGTTTGTGCCTGCTATAATAGTTTCCGGGGTGGGCAGGTCCAGCGCCGTGATTGGCTCTGGCTAGGTCTGTACTAATTGGACGGCATAACCTGACATCAGTTTTTGCCCAGATCTCGTGAAGATCTCGGGATGAGCTGTGCAGAAAGGAAATCACGTTCTCGGATTACGGCAAAACCTCTGTATCTTATGTTTAGAAACTTTACAGAGGTTGAGTATGAACATCCAACATTATAACATTACTTGTATGTATTAAAAGAAGATCAGCATAATAGGTCTCCTTTAAGACCAGAAATGACAAATTCCCAATGTGGGAATGTCCCACAGTGTCTGTCTATCACAGTGGTATGAACAATGCTGTATAATTTGTATGACATGTTAATTGATGTAGCTAGATCCATCTAAGCCATTTCACCTGTTTGCTGTTAATATGTTCGTTGAAGTTAGCAGAGTAGTAGTTCTTATTTCCTCATTTGTATCTCAGTGTTTATTCAAAATAATGTGATCTCGTAACTGTCTATGAACCTGAGGCCAGATAGTCGTGTTGAAGGGTGCCAGATGTGTGCACAGCGTTCAAGTTGTTGTTCTTCTGAATAAAACATCCATCGCATACAATAATATTTTTTGTTTGTTGTGGATTTTACTGCTGATCATAAAACTGTCCCACAGTGTCTGTCCATCACATGTCCAGTGTCCCACAATGTCTGTCCATTACACATATTTAATCAATTTTGCCTGCTTTATGGTAGACTTCCTGGAAAAAAGTTTTCCATGGGGCTTTAGCGCTACTAAGTTATAGTAAACTGAATGAAGTTTCTTCTTTTTTATGCACAGTAGTTAGTTGGAACATAAAATGAAATGATGCAGCTGCTTGCAAATGACAAAATTATGGAGTTGTCAATGCCGACTACCCAATGTTGAGAAAGAACACTTCATTTGATTATCTCCTATAGAATTGCCCATACCCTAAACTAACTTAAAAAGTTGGTCTTCTTCCTCTGTGTGAACATTCGGCTTTGTGGTTCAGTGATGACTGATGTGGCAGAAATATCAATTTTAAGCCTATTTTCAATAAACATGAAGCGTAAATTGATAGTTCCAGTGAAAAGATTGTTTCCACACCTCTTGTACTCAGTTGCATAGGTTATGCACTTCGAAAAAAATCAGAGGTTTTTGGAATATAGAAAGATTTATTTTTCTCTCCGGGTGTTACACATATGATGACCAGCATTGTGAACACGTTCCGATCCGAAACATATTAATATCACAGATATGGAAAAATAGAAAAATCAAGAAGGGGGAAAATACTTTTTCGCAACCCAATACCCTTTTAGGTACAATATCTAGAAGGAGCCCTGGTCATTGGAGGTAAATTATGATGAACTAGGTTGAAGGAAATACTTGCACACCAATGACAAAAGCCTTTTGGGCATACTTATTATGAACAACAGGCAACAGAACTGAAGAGGGCTGGGGAAAACTCAAGGTGAGGGGCAGTATGAGCCATTTGCATGCAGCTGTTGAGGGTGGTATCCGAGCAATGGTCAAGACAGTCCAGAGGTCAGAAGCTAGGTAGTCAATCCAATACTGCAGTGGCCAGACTGCTTCCAGGAGGGTAACGTTATTCAGACACAGTCCCTGTTCTGGAGACTCGAGAACAGGGAGTTGTTCCTAATATAGAGCTCATAAAGAGAGATTAACATTATATTTCCTCTTTTCCAAAAACACAGGGAAAGAACAACTTTGCACAATACTAGATTGTGAGAAGATTACTTCAGGAAAGGGGTAAAGGTAATACAGAGAAGACAGATTCCACAAGCAAATTATATTGACAAGACCATGAAATGGGTGAGGCATACAAATTTCACATGGGGAGGCAGGGGATATGACAAGACGATAAATGAATTAAGGGAGACAAGCTGCAAAACTCAAGAAGACTGCTGGAGCAGGGGAGGGACGAATTAATGAGACATGAGGGTTGTGTCTCAAATAATTTGTGAAAAGCTAAATGCCATGCATGAGTCCTTCTTTATTGAGATTTACGTTTGGACTGTTATTAAAATACTTTGTATTCATTATGACAATCTCCTTTATGCAGATGCACATGCCCGTAACAAATGCAATCCACAGCCATTTGTGTTTTGTTATTTTTGAGTAAATCAAGCACAGTCTCTTTGGTTGAGACTGGTCTGACATCCTTCGCACTGTAACCCAAAGTCGTAGGCTATGTCCATTCTTTAGAATAAAATTCAAAAAGATTCAATACAGTATTATGGGCAGATCCTTTTCATTGTCATGACTACAATTTCAGTGTCCTCATGGAATGGCAGTTTAATGTGTCATGCATCATTTTTTTTCACTCAAAGCCCCTATTGCGTGCATAAGATGCTTGTCTACAGGCAGCTGGTAGACTGAGTCTGGGGATGGAGACATCCAAGCTACCCGTTCCATTAAACAGGATTGCTGAGTTAGCCAGATTACTGCTCGAAGTACACCCCACAGCAGCTCTTTTTACTTCAGTCCATGTTCCAGATTTGAGAGTCCTCCAGGTTTTACTCAGTGCAGTTAGCCAGCTGTCTAAGTAATCCTGCTTTGTGGAACAGGCCCCAGGTCCTCCATCAGAGTGACACTGTCTCTCAGCAGTTTGATTTGAGGCTGCTAAGTTGATTGACAGTGTATCATTCTTCCCTTGCAAGCCCAACTTTGCCATCTAATTGGCTTGTGTTTAACAGTTCGTCCAAGATGATCTGAGAATGCATTAATGCCTTAGCAAGAGTGTGTGTATGTGTTTGTGTTTGTACATGTGTGAAATAAAGGGGAGGCGGAGGTGCTGTTGTTGTCCCTGAAACCTGTTACGCAAGGTAACCTGGCCTATGAGAGGGTTTGGGTGCATAGAAAGATGGTCACCATTACAATGATGGCTTACTAGAGTATAGCTGTCACTGTTAGGGAGTGGATCTCTAATTTTTTCACAAGAGGTCATGGTGTCCTTCATACTATTGTACTTTAACATGGTTATCTCACAAGGCCTATTGGAGCACTGCTCCCACTTGGACCTTATAAACTAGGTTCTGTTGTGGTCTTGTTGATGTCATAATACAAAAGGTGATAGGCCCTACCTGTATGCAGAATCTGCTGTTATATGCAGCCTCTTTACTGGCTTTAATGATTTCTTTCCACCTTTTTCGAATGGATGGGATCAAAAATGGCCTTCCCACTGACTGTTGTTTTTGTGTATGAAGCAAAGAATAGTTCCAGAACAATTATGATCTCCATTCAATATAAAACCTTTCCTTTGAGAGTTGAGATCTTAGTGGTCCAGCTGTACTAGACATCAGACATTTCTTACTTTCTACAGTTATGATGTCCATCCATTACCAGTCATTTTTCTCAGGTTATTCAACTCTTTGTGAAATATTGTGGCTGATTAATAGGATAGCTACCTGAAAATAGATGTATACCATAAAGGAGCGGTTACGATAATACGTAATTTTGGCCCATAGGGGTTACGTTAAGAATCGGAAAATTTATTATGCATAAAACCCCAAATTTCTGTCCCATATACAAGCTACCTATACTGTCAAACGCTACTATAAGTTTTTGCCTAATAGTTTACGTACTTTTGCCATGACTTGTGCTTGAAGTGGTGGAAATAAAGCCTGATTTATGGTCTTCCAACTCCGTCAATGCGCAGACATGCAGTTGTATCGACGAAGATGTGGACCTTTCAGATTTCTCCGTTGCTTAATGGGTGTTGCAAAGCAATTCATCGCTAGGACAATAGGGGGCCTAGCGTTTTTTCGGAGACCCGCCTACTATTTCATGACGTCTGAGCAGCATTCCGGGAGTGATGTAGCTAGCTGACCAATCACAGGCTTGCGCTATCCGTGGGCTCTCCATCGTTTTGACGGATAGTAAGAAAATTTGGGAGGTGTCCGTCATGCGTCCGAGAGCATGTCAGAGAGGGTTTGCGACGTTGGAGAGGGGCTCTGTGTGTCTATGCATTGACGGAGTTGGACGACTATAAAATAGGCTTAAGCGATTTTGTGCAAAATGTGCCTAAATACGCCTATTCAAATGTAAATCTGCACATTAAGGATCTTGATGACCAGACCAATTTTTTCGTACTGCACTTATTATTAGCAGCTATTGCCACATAGTGAAAATGGCTCTGGTCAGAGATGTCCATAATTAAAATCACAACTTTATGATTCATAACAGATGTCGGCTTTCACCAAAAAATCTTCAATGCTAAGTGTTCTTGTTAACATGGTATAATGGATAAAGTGCCAGCCGACGAGTATTTCCCAAGCTGTAAATCATGGTTTCGCCCCAGAAAAAGATTTTTTTCTAATTTTTTTTTCCTGCCCTGCGTAAATATCCTTTAATTTTATTTTATTTTGTTTACTTCAAAAATGCATTAAAATATTGAATAAGTATAATTATAATCAGCCTTGGAAAGTTTACTTTTCAAACGTCATGGTTATAACTGCAGGATTGCTTGTCAGCCATATTTAAAAATACCGCTGTCCGTCATCACATCAAGAATATCCTCTGCATGCAACAGTATATACCATCATGCTGTATATATTGTAAATAATGTTTGTAAATCCCGTGTAGAGCATTTTTTAACTGTTATTTTCCATACATTATGTACTTGCATACAAATACTACTATGAATAATATTCAGTTCATATTTTATTACACATCTAATATGAAAAAATTATAAGTGGATTCCAGTTGTATAAATAACAGTTTATCTCATATTAATTAATTTCATACACAAACTAGAATTTAAGGTCAAAATCCATTAATAGGAATTACATTCAGTTATGGCACAAATAGTAAGCTTGGACTGGCCCGAAAAACTGACCGCCTTTAGCAGGTGATATACATTTCATAGTGCCGTTGAGAGGCACTTGCTCATTTCACTGTTCAAATTCAAGTGCTCGCGAACTGTGGGCGATCTGGGCGCCTAAGTGTTACTCCTCCTTTGCATACCTACTTGCCCTGTGAATAGATCACTTAATCCAGCCTATGAGATATATAGCAATAATAATTCTGATAATACACTCGGAAAGGGTTACAGATCAGCAGGGGCCCTCCAAGGACTCCTGGATATTAAATGTGACATGTGATTATGCAGTGTTATTTCTACCCGGCTCTTAGAGCCTGATTATGTCCATCCTCGTCTTGGTACCCGGAGGGGAGGGGAGGGAGGGGGGGGGCATCAACAGGAACATGATGTGTTGCATAATCCAAGAGAAGCAGTAGAAAAGAAAATCAAACAGGGTTGCAATTGATTTGATCACTAGGCAACACAATTACTAATGACACATCCAAGACAAGATTTCCTGACACAACCTTTATTCTGTCTTTGTTCTGCAAGTGAATATGTTACACAACATTAAGAGATTCAGTGGTTATATCATGACAAATTGCTTAGTTGAAGTGAGGATATTTGCATTTTCTACCAGAAGTGTTTTTGGTCACAGATTAAAGTGAAGTTGTGGTTGTACAATAGCAGCTCTGCTGATGAGGTAGACATGAAGACACTAGCAAAATATTATTTCTTGTTATATTACCTAATAAAGTAGTTTTGAAGTCACACATTCACTTATATACATGTACACACACCCATAAATTGAACATGACTGCTCTGAAAACTTCAGAAAAAGAGAACTATTGGTGACAACAATCTGCATAGGGTCTTAATAGGAAACTGAACATTATTTCTGACAAATTATCCATCCGCAGAATCAATTTATACTGCTGTAAAGATCTTTTATGTCATACTTTTGAACAGAGAAAATGAAATACACAATGTAAGAAGGGCTTTCATACAAATAAAGACAAGAGTTTTTATGATAAAGGCTTTGAGCAGAGTGGGGTGGTTTTCAATGGCTGATGAAATTATGAATTTCAAAGCCAATCCAAAGGTGAAGAGAAATTTTATTATGGGGACATAAAACTTGTAGCACTTAGAATAATTTCATTAACAAAATTATCAAAAAAATTGCTGTGATTAAATATGTTTTTTTTAATTAATTTGGAGCTACTGAACACCTCAGTGGCATTTTACTGCTAGATAGACTGATGAGTTTTCTTCTCAATTCAAATGCAAAAGTAAAACTCATGTCTACCTATGCAATGTTGTTTTGGTGAAATACGTATAGCAAATGGCCTGTGCTAGTGGTCTCTGAACTTGATTGTAAAAAATTTGTTCGTGTAAAAGTAATTAACATCCAGATAAACAGCAATATATATCATATAACAGTAGCTTCATGAAATATCAAATACTGTCACATCTGCATATAAATATCATTTGGTATATTTCACATCAACTGACATTAATGCAAAATTGTCAAAATAAGACAGCAATAGATCCAACAACAATACAAATTAGCAGCAAAAATATATGAATACGTATTGGCAGCTGCACTTGGATTTTGATAATATTAAAGTTTCAACAAAAAAACCAGTGCAAGTAGGAATTAATGGTAATGACTTTGTACCAAAAATCTTCTAAAATATCACACAGAAAAACTATTACAGAGGTATGCTCTGATTCTTACTTATATCAATCTTAATTTTAAAAAATAAGCAATAATCACGAGCAATGTAAGCATCAACAAGTAAGCATTGCAAATGAGTGTTAAAACTGTTGTTTTAAGAGGAGTGAAATAACAGTCTTGAGAGCCTACTGTTGTAAGCCAACTGGTGTATGATAAAGTGAAATAAAATGCACTTCAAAAACCTCTGCTGCTAGAGGAGAGGAAAGCAGTATCCAAACACCTTGAAGTAAGGTGCTAAACGGATATTGTAACAGTCATATAGATTACATAAAAAAACATTATAACAGTTCTTGTCAGTATTTGTCGCATAAAGACTGGATTACGTCTTTTTTAATTTTTTCCCAGTGATTTTGTTGTTGTTGTTATTTTTGTTACAGCTATGGCTCACATGAAAAAAAAATTAAGTATTCATATCATAAAGGCTGGATGATGTCTTATTTAAATGTCCCTCAAATTCGTCGACATTTTTGTTAATTGTTGGCCGAATGAGGGGATTAATTTAGTCTTTTCACAGTATTGAATCATGGTCCTTGATATTCAGCTAGTCTCGCATCACAAATCGCTAAAAGTTCCAAGTGGATTGCAGTATTACATTCAAATTCAAAGGTGGTTAGATTGCATGGTTAGCAGAGATAGATATAAAGTACGGTGTGCATTTCTTCAGAGAACCAATGAGACATTAAATCAAAATCTGTAGAGAGCAGGACCCACAATACAGTATATAAGTGTTGGCAGATTAATTCACATTCTCATGGATATTGATGTACAAAATATATATGCCAGGCCATACCATATACAGTATGAAAGGTAAAGCACTTCAGGAGCAAACAAGACGTGACTGTGGCAATAATTCATGTATATCAGCATAGTGTGCCAAAAGTATTAACAGTATAAGCCACCAAAAACCTTGTCACAAAGAAGTTAGCCCATTCAGCAGGTTTTTATAGCATGGAACTAACTAGTATTTTTACTTAATTATTTACTTATTTATTCATTTTAAAGGTTGCACTGCAATTTTCATAAAATTCACCAAAAAAGTCAAAAATCAGGCCAGAGGTTTCTGGTCACTTCCTCAGTGTTAGTGAAAGTTATATTGTAAAAATCACAACACCTACACTATAATTATCATTTTCTGATGTAGATATATCAAGCTGATTATGCACAAAAGATGTGCAATCTAAAACTTGTCTTAAGTTTGAAAATGTTCACTTTGTGAAACTTTTCAATCGATATCGAGCATATCTCCCTGGAAAAATCATTCTATTAATTCGCTGATGTTGTCGTCACAATTTTACCTTGTAGTTGCAATGCTACAGTTTTGCTGTTTGGACCTCACATACAAAATTAGCTGGGTCCCTGCCACAATTAGCTATTTTTTAGCTGGGTCCCTGCCACTAACTTTGATGCACCGCAACTGCTAAAACCATGGGATGACACTTCATACCTGACAATATCTGTTCTCTACCACAAATCGACCCATCTGGAAGAAAAATCAGCACTTCACAGTTTTTCTTCCCTTGTAAAGCTACACAGAGCCTCAACTTTGAGTCTCCAAAACATAGCAAGCCAGCAAGTGCAGGCTGGGAGTCATGAGCTCATGAGCATGGTGCTCAATCACACTTGTGTTCTCCATTCTTCGTCCAGCCGGTGCTCATTGCTGCTACCACGATGCCATACATGTTTAACCAGGCCTGGCGCAGCGGGGCAGTGTAGGCTTGGCCCAAGCTGCACTGCAGCATGTAGAGAAGAGACTCCCCCACTGCCTACGCACACACATGCACATATGCATTTGTACAGACGTACATGAGAATAAACACGCAAATCAATGCAAAAACACAAACAGAGTTACATGTGGGCATGTATGAGCAAAGAATGAGTTTATAACCGCATGCATATACACACAACATGTCACAAGCACACAAAGACATACACAGAAAAAGATGGGTGGTTACAGAATCTGAAAATTAATAACCCTGAATTGCTCAAGCTTTTGATTTTAATGCCAGTAATTCCCAAATGTTGGCATTGATTCTAATATACAATACATGGCAGGTATCAGAGGGTCAGGGTTTTCTGTTTGGTGTTTCAGGGAAATAATATTATCTGTAGGACAGAAGAGCACATTTATTTGCCCTGCACAAAACATGTACAGTATGCATAATATCACATCTAAACTAAGCAGAAATGTACTCACAGAAAATGACTGGGTCTGAACCCCAACAGCCTGGTGCTTCCTTCCCAAATTGAAGAGAAAATCTTCAAGTGAGTGGAGGTCATCCAGGTGGCTGACAGCAGCATCGATCACCAGCATTACCTGTAATAAACACCAAGCCTCAAAAAAACTTGGAAAACCTGCATTTTCAACAAATGTTTTTATACGCATACAGAAAGTTCACATCCGAAAACTGATATCAAGTCATCCCATTTATATTAATCATCTACCCTAGAGTATCACTGCCCCCCCCCCCCCCCCCCCAGACCCCAACCCAAACCCCATGTAGTGCCATCATTGTTCATATCTATCGGTACAGATATTTGTGCCCCAAGGTAAGATATTGATGGTACATAAATCGTAACACTCACTTTAGTAATGTGATCCAGAAACTCTGGGCTTGAGAGGCAGTCCTGGGCAGATCTGCAATTCATCTTGTAGCGGAACAGAGCAAATAGCCCAGGATCCAGCTCAAACAACCTGCCACAAACACAATCACACAAACACACACACAGACACACAAACGCAATCACACAGACGCACAATCACACAGACACACAAACACACACACAGACGCA
The DNA here is from genome assembly GCA_029692085.1 of Gymnothorax javanicus. Classification (NCBI taxonomy): domain Eukaryota; kingdom Metazoa; phylum Chordata; class Actinopteri; order Anguilliformes; family Muraenidae; genus Gymnothorax; species Gymnothorax javanicus. The sequence continues at coordinate 102,815,596 of CM056193.1, read as the reverse complement.
CAAACGCAATCACACAGATGCACAATCACACAGACACACAAACACACACACAGACGCACAAGCACACAGACACGCAACACACAATCACGCAGACACACAAGCACACAAACACACACACAGACACACAAACACAATCACACAGACGCACAAGCACAAGCAACACACAATCACGCAGACACACAAGCACACAGAAACACAAACACAATCCCACAGACACAAACACAATCACACAGACACACAAACACAAGCACACAGACACACAAACACAATCACACAGACACACAAACACAAGCACAAAGACACAAAAATGCAATCACACAGACACACAAGCACACAGACACACAAACACAATCAGGTTTGATGATAATATTTCAATATTTACATTTTGATATTGAATATTTCTGTAACTACATTTTGAAAATATTTACGGCGGCATGTAAATTGATTTGGTTCATGAAAATTAAGAAGGAGAAATGATAGTATGACAAATTTTAATGACTCTGAAGTATCACATAGGTGTCAGCACAGGCCAGCTAGACAATTTTTTTTTTTGCCTTTTTCTTCAAAGCATCTCTTGTAGAGGCAGAGGATCTTGCTGTCGCCAAGCAACAACTAAAGCCTCTGGTTTCAGTGTAACAGGAGGATGAAGTGCCGGCTGTTTTGGTTCCCTGTCTCACTGTGTGTGGGAGGGTCATTAACACAACACTGACTAAGAACTAAGATGTGCATGCCTGTCTTTATTAATTCACTTTTTGATACCCTTGGACACTTTCCTGTAATTAAACAAGCCTGTCACCCAAGAGACTGCTGAAAGTATGCATGATAGCCAAAAATTATATCACAGATAATACCATCTCCATGGTCTTCCGGCTCAAGAACAGGTACAGGTCACAAATAACGCTTCAAGTTTGTCTTCTCTTAAGCAAGACAAATTGAAGAGCCTGGTGCTAAAAGTGCTTAAGTCACATTTTCACACACCAGAAGGTCAGGATGGAAAAACATCTTTTATAGTAACCTAAGCCGTTAAAATACTTTTGGCACTTGGGTGTTCAATTAGCAGATTTTATGGATCTATGATTTATTCAGACCCTTTTTTCTCAAAACAGACATTTCATGATTTAAGTTCTTTTTGCACCCAGGTCTTCAATTTATTGATGGATGTCAAACTCTCAGATAAACAAACACCAGCATGCATGTGTGTATGCACAGAGAATATGTTTTAACACAGAGCTAAACTGCTAAATTTATCTGCACAAACATATGAACAGTGATAAAAATGAAAATCATTTGTAATGCAGTTGGCCAATTCCAGGCATATAATCATCAGTGCTGCACTTTGCATGCAAAAAATGTTGAACTGTTTGGGGTCTTGGTACCTGGTAAACATGACAATCCCATGTGGGACTTTGTTTTTACCCAGACTCTCCCAACTGTTGCGGATAAGCTCCTTGTCCTTCCCCGTCAGTGTCTCCATGTTTTCCTTGGTGCGCAAGTCCTGCTTCCTCTTAGACTCCAGATCACATCAACCTGACACATAATGAATGCAGACTTCACTGTTCTGCAAGCGCCATTATACCCCTGGAGACTTCTCCAGGAAAACATCTATGCTGAATCCTAAAACAGAACACAGATCCTAAAAACCACTTCAATACAGCAAGCCTAGTAAAAGCACCATAACAGCTGATAGGACTGGCAAAGTCCCACCAAAACACATCACTTGCATATGCGCAATCCCAGACCAAAGGGAGGAGATAAGGAGTACCTTTGGTTGAAGAGAAAGTTCACTCTTTCTTCCTGTTTCCTTTTCTGTTAGGCTGTGTGTGGAGATGCTCGCAACCCTCGTGCTCTCAAAGCGGACAAAGTGAGAGTAAGATGAATCAGCCACAGTGCTTATCTGTCGCTGTGACTGCTATCACTCCTCTTCACGCCCTCTAGTGTTGTGGCTTTGTTCCCACATTTGAAGGAAGCACCCCCACCCCTCTCTCTCACCCTCTCTCTCTCCCGCTCAGGCTGCAACTCCTCCTGCAGGTGACTGCACTCCACCCACAGCTAATGACACTATCACGTCCTCTGTTCCTCTAATCCGCGTGTGGGGCGATACAGAAACGTGATCAACCTAAACAGAATTATAAAAAATGATTGTAGGTATGAAATTATGAGTGTTTTGTAAATTTACGATGACCACTTTTAAAATGGTCCTACATTAATGCTTTGCAGTGCTTTGCCTTTACATTAATGCTTTGCAGTAGAAAACATAATTTTCTTCCAACTATGTGTATCATGCAATTGTCATGCATCTAAAATAGTTGCATAATTTACTGCACATTATATACACTTTAACCAAAACCACATTCTAAACAGTTTTGCTCATACTTCGTAAGCTTGAATTTAGGGACACTCAAACATCTTTTAAATGTGAAGTATTTTTTGAGCCAGAAACTCAGTTACTTTGTTTCCTGCCATTTTATGGCCAAGATTGTGTTCTGAATACAGAAATGATTTAAATCATGTTGTATATTTTAAACATTTTCCAAAAATGTTTTTATTATATATATACTTATACTTATTGGACAATATATTCAGAAAAGATGTGTGAATGATTAACGAAGATTTACTGGGGCAAATTTTGGAGTATTTTCAACATAGCTTACTTTAAGTGACATAACCTGTGTTTTACATTAGAAAACTAGAAAAAAAATAATAAATAAAGAAATAATCAAATAATGCACTAAAAACTTTGGGCGATATTCATGCGGAATACTATGCGCTGCTTGATTTCATACTGCATTAACTCTGATATTAAAAAGCGCACTAGTCGTTTCTGTTTACTTCATTACAATTCTAAAAACCCGTTTGGAAAATGAGAACGCTGCGTTGATGTGGATTGTCCCAAATGACACTCCATAGATGGGAAATGTTTAAGTAAATAAGGAAGGCGAAAGGGTAAAAGGAAAATAATTTAGACTAGAAAAGCTGTTGGCGCTATTAACAGGTAAACTAAGGACAAAGACTAGTGCTGATGTATGAAGCTTATTGTGAAAATCAGTGCTGAGCTGGTTGAAATCCTTGAATCTGATCACCTAGCCAGCTAGCTGGCAAAACAATTGCCCGGCGTCTTTCAAATAAGCTACAAGCTAACGTTGCTAGCTAATGCTAGTCCGCGAAGGCATGTGTAGAAAGCCATTTGACTTAGCCTAGCTACCGAACTGTAAATTTAACGTCTAATGAGCTTGCAAGCCAAAAATCACCTGTGATTTATAAATATGCTATTTATCGCTAGCTATCTAACTTGCTGGATTTTCAGCAGTGCTTAATTTAGCTAACCTGAATGCGGGAATGAATAGTTTTGTTATTGTTTACTATTAGTCGAGACAATATTGCCATTAGCTAGCTAGCTAGTTATTCGAGTTGGACTTGCTTTTCATTTGCGAGTAAGCATATTGAAGTTGATGGGATTCTATTATAAGTTTATTAATAGTAGCTTTAGTGTTAATGTTTTTCCGCAGTCACGGTTTGAGTTTGCTGATATGGCTGCATTAATTTTGGCCATTAATGTTGTAAGGTTGCTGCTGTCCTTTTGGTACTTAAATAGCAAGCTAGTAAAATACGTGTCGAAGGAAGTTTTTGTTCGCGATTTAGCTGGTCAGATTGCTATTCAGTATTTGTAATTTTCGGTGCATGTGGAACATTTTGTGTTTGCAAACTTTTTAAGTAACACTCTTACTCAGTACATTGCCATATCATATAAGTGACAAGATATCGTAGGATATGGCTATATGGCACGGGTTTATGATAGGAAAATATTGTACGACTTATAGAACATTGTTTACTCGACTTTAAAATCGGTAAATCCTTGTACAGGTATAGTCATGGATGCGTGCAAATGAACCCACAGCTCAGTACGTGCTCAGACCGAAATAAGCACCCGTTTTAAATCAGGTGAGATTGGAATTTGCGTTCCTTCCACAGCATCGGCAAATGTTTAATAAGCTTATGCATTTTAAAACCAAATGCCTTCTTGTCACCGAGTTTTTCGTTGTCTTCTGAATAGATTTGTTCGGCCGAATCCATGCTCTCGGATGAACTGGACTCAAAACCTGAGGTAAACGTGATTTTACGCGCAATATGTGTATTAAACCACAGCTAATAAAATCTGTTAATAATTTGTTTTGGGCGTCTTATTACGCGCCTATTACTGAATGAAATGTTTGCTTTAAATGTTTTGAAATGTACTGTATGAATGCCTCTCCCCTCAGCTGCTCGTTGAGTTTGTACAGAAGGCCTCAATCCCCCTTGGTCAAGGACTGGAGGAAACTGACCCAAAGGAGACCTGTCTTCCACTCCAGCCGACAACGGAGAGCTCCTTATGTAGCCAGCTGCATCTTTCAGGTAACATGATCCGATGTTGAAAGGCACCACTACTCTGCCACTGTTTATTTTTTGAGAGCCATTGTAATTTGCATGGGCCACCATGAGACAACAGTCAAAGAAATGAGTTGTTTCTTTTATCTCTATTTTTATGAAGGATCTTCTGATTCCAACAATTAGAACAAATGTATCAATAAAGTATGGGCAAATATTCACGCATATCGGTTATTTCCTTCGTCTCATTTAAAAAAAAAAAATTTCATTGGTTTAACAGACAACAGCTTGAATCATGCAGCCTCTCCCTCGTTGTCGGAGTATGAGGGTGAGAGGGATCAGCTGGTGGTTCAACTTCAGCCTCACCGTGACGTGGCCCTGTCCACCAGCCCCTGCCCCCCTCCCATCCTGCATGACCTGCAGCAGTCTGACAGCACCTCCTTTATCCTGCTGAATCTGGCAAAAGGTGTCTCCTCCCTCTTGTTTTCGTTTCATTGTAGATTTTTACGGGAACATTTCATATGGGCAAACAGTCTTTAGTATTGCAATGAAGCAGTGCAACAAGCATGGTGGATTTGTGGACATTTTCTTTTTCAAAAATTTATGAATTAAAATGCTAGCTGTGATTATTGCAATTATATGTACCCACAGTGGTTTTTATTGAAATAAAAACTAAGCAGCTATATGATAATTTAGTTATTTCAAATTTGTTAGACGATGGGGGAACCTGCCAGCATTGGACAAAAAGAATTCACATGGCAAACTCCAGGAATTATTTTTCTAAAACAACAGGTGATGCTCTTCAGAGACATTAGCTGTAATGTGAAGCTGCTCTTTGCACTTACTTGGCAGGACTGGCAGCTTCATCCGAACCGCTGGTGTTTGTCCATGATGAAGCGGAGCAGGAAGCTTCTGTGGGTGAAAGCGGGGATGGCACCATACCTTGGTACCTGCGAGTGCAAGAGCTGGCCCACGACAGCCTGATTGCTGCCACCCGTGCCCAACTAGCTAAGGATGCCAAGGCCAGCAACATCAGTACTGGCTTACCTCTTTCATACTTTCATACTGCATAAAGTACAGATGTTTTACTTTGAAGTGATGGCTGGAAATACATAAATTGTGCGTAATTCTATGTCAAATTACCCAGACCTAAAACCTTCCTTGTCAGATGTTGATGAAACTCTATTATGGTATACACTGATCTAAGTATTTTTTCGAACCTTTTTTTTTTTTTTTGAGAAATGTTAATTGATTTTTTAAGTAATAGCTAATTTATATGGGCCAAGTTAGCCATTTTGACTGCAGATGTATTTTATTTATTAATTAATTTATTTACAATCAGTAACTTTAAGATATGACTCTGATTTGGATAGACCCTGCGTGCCACTGTGGATGGGTATTTATAAATCTGACTTTCAACGTACACCCACAGAGGCACTGCTCGATCCATTGACTTCAGGCATACTTTTTTCTCTCGTCTGTAACTTTTCCCCAACTCTTCGGATCGAAACAAATCAAAAACATACCTTCCTAGCTAAGACAGCTAGACTATGTACATGCCGGTAGATGCCATGTCGTTCAAACACTTGTCTTCTAATGGGAATTCCCATGCCGTTATGTTCGGTCGGGATTAGAAGATGGCGACAAGTGTTTGAACCTGTTTGAAATGCGTCTCTTTGGAGGAATTTTTGCTCAAAGCTCCAAGACGGAAGGAATCTACCCGGCGGGCATGCTGAGTCTAGCTGTCTTAGCTAGGAAGGTATGTGTGTTTGATTTGTTTCGATCCGAGGAGTTGGGGAAAAGTTAAAGACGTAGATCGAAAAAGTATGCCTGAAGTCAATAGATCAAGCAGTGCCTCTGTGGGTGTACGTTGAAAGTCAGATTTATAAATATCCACCCAAAGTGGCACGCAGGGTCTAGATTTGGACCAGTTTTGGCAATATTATTGATTGAAGAACAAGGAATCCGAAACAGCAACCAAACACCCCTCATTAAGCCTCTGGACCCCACAATTTGAAGATTTAACGTAACTGTACACATTACGTTTGCACTATGTAGGACAGGACATATGGAGCCTAAAACGCCCACTGGCCACGAAGCAAAGCGTCGTGTCAAACTTCGAACGTTTTTAAAAGCCCACTGGAAGCGTCAGCAGCATCAATATTGACGGATGACAACAGGACCGAGAAGCAAGCCATGGGTGTCACTCTCAAAATATTCAACAAGACAACCTTAAATTTTGAAAACGCCTACCGATAAAGCTTATTTCAAGTGATGGCAAAGTGTGATGTTCATCTGTGAACCTTGAGTTAGGTTCTGTCTAACTGTAGATCGCTTAATAATTTAAATGCCCGCAAAATAATTGATTTCTGTTCAAAAACCGTAACTTAGTTAAAAGGCGGTTACGGTATACTGGTTTCGACAACTACGTGAGGTTTCTGCTAAATGTATGCCACTAACCATGACGAGGCGAAATTGTTAAAATAATCTAAAAGGCAAACGCGTTTCTATTGAGTTGACGCTCAAGAAATTGAGCAGTGGCGAAAAGTAAAAACCTGATGCGCGTCAACGCGCGTCACACGCCGCCAGTGAGCGTTGCTCCATTGAAATGCATGGAACTTATTTTTTGAGGCGCGTCTCACGCCTCTGGTGGGCGTTGGGCTTAATTTTATTTCTGTATTATTGATAGATGGTTTTTGTTAATTGTGATGGTTATTTTTTCTATCAGGAGAATTAAATCTCCCAACTTCATTACATTTATGACCACTATCACTGCAGCACCTGCATAGGCCACTACAGGGATATCTAGTGGACTATGGTGGTGCTGTAGTTATGCATTCAAAATATGCACAGTATTATGGTATAAAGATTTCCTGATTTAATTCTCTTGACAGAAGAAAACTCACAATAAAACCCAGAACACTTTCTGCTGTGTTGTCATGATGAAAAAATTTAATCAATGACTCAAAGTTGCTGGTAAAATGTATGTTAAGACACTACGAAGTTGTACCAACCAGTGAAGTTTTGGGTTATTGGCTGATGACCAGAATTAAGCGTTGTAGTTTATGTTGAGTTTTCATCACAGGGACAATAACTCAAATCTAAATTGCAGTCTTCATCAAGAATAACAGCACATTTGATGAATAACGTCTTCTGATCTGTTTCTGTTTGGAATACGGGATCCTTGCCTGAGATTGTGCATGTCTTCTTTGTAACAACAGAAATGTGGGATGCAATCAATGTGACTGCAGCGATTACCCAGTACCTACTGACTAAAGCCTAACCTATCCAAGCCAACGTTACCTAAAGTTTGGCCTCACAATGCTTACATTACCGGAAAAACTATGTCTCCGTGTATTTTGGGTCAGTTCTTTTTCTTTTTGCTGATCCTGCCCTAATATCAGCCACAACCATAAAATATAGCATCAAATTTGGAATTATCTAAAGAAAAATCTTCCCCTGCTTCCTTTTAACTGACCAGCATATTACCTAGTGCAAAGCCTTGCCTAGGAAAATGTAAATATGGGCTCTACCTGTCTGCGTGCCACAAATCATTATAACTGATTTTTCAGAAAAGCGGACCGGGGGACAGGCATGTAGAACAATATACTTGTATAAAAATATCCAATCTTGCTGATGGTCTTGTTTGCTTATGTATGTCAAATGGAGGCATTGGTTTGAAATTATTACTGTTTCATACCCTTTTAAAAAGTCATTGTGGCTGCATTGACTGATTTTGATAATTTCTTCTGTAAAATATTGTTACATCTGAATAAATGATCAGTCATTTAGTAATTGCCAGGTATCAGCCCATGCAAAAAAGTTCATTGATGAGGGGGGTTGGGGGGAGAGAGAGAGAGAAAGAAACTTGCTTCTTATATGACAAAAAACTGGCTCTCAAAAGGGGATTTGGAGTTTTTGCACATTTTAACTTTCCATAGCCTGGCCTGTACTGAGTGATGGTTTTGGAAATTTCTAAAATATTGAATAAATCTTGTAATGAGCTCGGTGGAACTGTTTGGTTTCATTTGCTGCTTTTTTTTAAAAGTGCATGAAATAAAATTGTAAGGAATTTGTGCAGACAAGTTCCTTCAAACCCCAATAAAATCTGATCTCGGAGATACTCGGCCAAAATAAACTGCTTTCTTCATTTCATGTAGAGAACTAAAAAAAATTAAAATTTAGACAATGGGAGAGAGGTGGTGATTTCACATGGAATGACTGTGATGTAGTAACAGCTACCCTTTTTGTGTACTGCCTGCTCCAAATGAGATTGAATTATTTCTTGAAAAGAAAAAATTATGTGTTGTGACTTTGGAGTTTAAGTGAAAGAAACTAATTTTGTCAAACTGGACATAATTTCTACAGACTTGCTAGCTCAAGGGATTTGTGTGTGATTGAATCCCCTTCTCTGCTTCCTGCTGACAGGTGAGCACCTGCACAGTTATCCATCGGAGGGTTCAAAGAAAGAGACTTTGCCCCCAGAAAACCGCATACCCACAGAAAAGACTCTCAGGTGCACCTTTGAGGGCTGCCGGAGGACATTCACCTGGCCCGCCCACCTTAAATATCATCTCAAAACACACAAGTAAGATTGACTTGTACTCTGTCTTCAGGGTTGTTTATACAGTATCTGTTGGTCGATTGTATATCTCGTGATTATTTTCTAAGTGTCCTCTCTCAACTATGTTCTTTTCAGCTTCTGTTGAAACCTTGCATTTCTATGTCTCAGACTGTAGAAATAAAATTGTGGTGCCTCATTTGTATTTTTACTGTATCTGGATAATATGCACACCCTGAGGATAGTGAACATAATTCTCAGATTTTGCCAAATTATGATGGCTTGAGAGATATTCTTTCAAAGGTCTTGTTCCATGTGAAAAGTGTTTGTACATTGACTTGCATGTCGTTGTCTTAATGACGAAGTATCTGCATATGTGCACTTGTATGCCATTATGCTACATGTGGTACATCCACCTTACGCTACCATTGTCAGTTTTTAGCTTACCGGCCCTATGGGCCAATAAGCTATTGTCGTGGTGTGGCGTCCGTCGTCCGGAACATTTTTTATCTTTTTTTCGGCCTGATGAATTTTTATGTAAATTTGCCATAACATTCTACTAGGCCATATCTCCAGTCTTTTTTTGGATTTTTGATTGAATCATTTTTGTCCGTTTTATGGGCCCTTGAAATTTTGGCTCCAATGTTAAAGATAGGACTGAGAAATTTAAAAAATTATTTCTCAAAAACCGCGTGGTACATTTTTTTTTCTAAATCAGGCAATCAACTTCCCTTGGTACCATCAATGTACAGTACGAGCGCCATTTTGATTGAATCGACGGAAGTGGGTCTAGTGGGGGTGCTGTACTTTATGAATAAGCAAGATGGCCTGTGGAGGCCAAATGGTTGTAGATAGAGATGAAGTTTGTATTATCGATATATAGGAAGTCATATATGACCTATACATTGGCTATGTTAAAGTTGAACTCAGATGACTTTGAAAGGTCAAACTTGAGGTCAAGGAAAATACAATCAATGTTAAAAGATAGCACTTGAAATTTCAAAAAAAATCATTTCTCAAAAACCGCATGATAAATTTTTTTCTAAATCAGGCAATCAACTTCCCTTGGTACCATCAATGTACAGTGCAAGCGCCACTTTGATTGAATAGACGGAAGTGGGTCTAGTGGGGGCGCTGTACTTTATGAATAAGCAAGATGGGCTGTGGAGGCCAAATGGTTGCAGATAGAGATTAAGTTTGTATAATTGACATATAGGAAGTCATATATGAACTTTACATTGGTTATGTTGAAGTTGACCTCAGATGACTTTGAAAGGTCAAACTTGAGGTCAAAGCAAAATGTTACAATTTTCAAAGGCTTCTAGGCTTGAAAATATTGAAGATTGGGAACATATGTGTATTAAACACTTATAGGGGCATATATGAAATTTCTTTTGGTGGCCTTGAACTTGACCTTGGGTGACCTTTGAAGGTCAAACTTTACATAGCAAAATTATAATGACTTCTATCACCAAAACTATTATAGATAGAGCTTTGTATTGTGGGCTTGTAGGAAGTCATGTATGAAGTTTCATTTGGTGACCTTGAACTTGACCTTCAGTGACCTTCAACGGCCAAACTTTACAGTGAAATTTCAATGATTTATATCATCAAAATCTTTACCGATAGAGTGTAGGTTTGTATTGGAGACATATAGGAAGTCAAATATGAACTTTCATTTGGTGACCTTCATATTGACTTTTGAAGGTCAGACTTGACCGAGTGAAAATTCTATGACTTCTATCACTAAAAAGGTCACCGATAGAGCCTAAGCTTGTATCAGAGACTCAAAGGAAGTCACACATGAACTTTCATTTGGTGACCTTTGAAGGTCAAACTTGACATAATACAATTACAATGACTTGTATTTCCAAAACGGTCACAGATGGAGCCTAGGTTTGTATTAGAGATGTATAGGAAGTCATATATGAGCTTTTGTTTGGTGACCTTCATATTGACCTTCAAAGGTCAAATGTGACCTATTCAGTGACTTGTATCACTAAAATGGTCACAGATGGAGCCTAGGTTTGTGTTACTGACATCTAGGAAGTCACATGTGAACTTTCATTTGGTGACATTCAACTTGACTGTCAGTGACCTTAGAGGTTCAAACTAGTGAATTACAATGACTTCTATCACCAAAATGGTCACAGATTGAGCCAAGGTTTGTGTAGAGACATTTAGAAAGTCGTATATGAAGTCCATTGACTGACCCATTCTTTACCTTCTGTGACCTTTAAAGTTCACAATTGACATATTGAATTTTCAATGACTTGTATCACCAAAACTGATTCAGAGCTTAGGATTATATTTAGGTCTTATAAATGTTGTGAACTTTTCTTTGGTGACCTTGGCATTGACTTTAAATGATTGAATGTCAAACTTCACATGAAATTGTCATAACTTGTATCATCATTATAAGATTACTTGCCGGTAAGCTACAGGACCCTTGGTCTCATTTTTTATTGCTTTTGCCATTTCTTCGCAGGGAAAAAAATGACTAAATTCTGCTGTGTACACAAGTCCATGTTACTATACATCGTGATCAACAAGTCTTGAACTTAAATTATCCTCATTTTGGAGATTTTTTTTGCCATATGACCTCTTAAGAAATATAATTCTTTGAAATTGGAATTTGTGTGCATGGTCAACTGCATTTTTTTTTTCCCATTGAAGTTTAACGACTGGTCATTCAACCAAACTACTAGTCCTCGCTTTTAGTCAAGAGATCTTGATCATCTATGTTTCATGCTCTTACAGTAAAATATTAACCTTTTTTTGCAAGCCAATTTATTGACATTATGTTTTTTCCAGTTACATTGGCAAGAAAAAGTATGTGAACCTTTTGGAATTTCATGGTTTTCCACATTAATTTCTCATAAAATATCATCTGATCTTCATCTTAAGTCAAGTTTATTGACAAATATAATGTGCCAAAAATAATAACACAAAAAAATTCTGATCTTTCATGTCTTTATTAAACACACTCATTCAACATTCAAGATGGTAGTGGAAAAAGTAAGTGAACCCTTGGAATTAAGAACTGGTTGACCACCCCCCCCCCGGCAGCAATAACCTCAACCAGGCGCCTCCAGTAGCTGTGGATCAGACCTGCACATCGTTCAGGAGGAATTTTAGGCCATTCTTCCTGGCAGAACTGCTTTAGTGCGGTCATATTCTTTGGACATCTCATGTGTATGGCTCTCTTCAAGTCATTCCAAAGCATCTATTGGGTTGAGGTCTGGGCTCTGACTTGGCCAATCCAAAAGACGGATTTTGTTTTTCTGAAGCCATTCTGTTGTGGACTTGCTCCTGTGTTTTGGGTCATTGTCCTGTTGCATCACCCAACTTCTACAGAGTTTCAGCTGATGTACCGACATTCTGAAATTATCCTGTAGAATTTTTTTGATACATTTGGGAATTCATCTTCCCCTCGATGATTGCAAGCTTGCCAGGCCCTGATGCAGCTAAGCAGGCCCAAATCATGATGCTTCCTCCACCATACTTTACGGTTGGGACGATTTTTTTATGATGATGTGCAGTGCCCTTTTTACGCCAGATGTAGTGCTGTGTGTTCTTTCCAAATAGTTCAATCTTGGTTTTATCAGTCCACAAAACATCTTGCCAATACCGTTGTGGAGTGTCAATGTGCTCTTTGGCAAACTTCAGGTGTGCAGCAATGTTCTTTTTAGTAAGCAGCGGCTTCCTTCGTGGTATCCTGCCATAGACCCCCTGCTAGTTCAATGTTTTACTCACTGTAGACTCATGAACACAGATGTTGGCCAGTTCCAATGATGCCTTCATATCTTTGGCTGTCACTCTGGGTTGTTTCTTTACCTCATTGATGAGTTTTCGCTGTGCTCTTGGGGTGATTTTGACTGGGCGCCCACTTCTTGGTAGAGTAGCCACAGTCCCAAAATGTCTCCATTTGTAGATCGTTTGCCTAACTGTAGACTGGTGAATTCCTAAAGTCTTTGAAATCACTTTGTAACCCTTACCAGCTTTATGGAAATCAATGATTCTTGATCTTGGATCCTCTGAAAGCTCTTTTTGGCGAGGCATGGCTCACATAAGCGTATTCTTCTTGTGTGGAGCAAACTGCAAAAGTTTGAGTGGTTTTTATCAGTCAAAGAAGCTCTAGTCCACACCTCCAAAATCATTTTCTTGACAAGACTCCAGGTCTGCTAACACCTGACTCCAATTAGCTTTTTTGAGTTCATTAACTCAAGGGTTCACTTACTTTTTCCACTAGCACTATGAGGTTTTTATGGTTGATCTCAATACAAACATGAAAGATCAGAATTTTTTTGTGTTATTATCTTCGGCACATTATATCTGTCTATACCCTTGACTTTGATGAAGACCAGATCACATTTTATGACCAATTAATGTAGAAAACCTTGAAATTCCAAAAGGTTCCCATACTTTTTCTTGCAACTGTATTTCTGAGGGCTGTGTTCATTTATAACTCAATGTTACCCCTCTCTCAGGCTCCTGTCATTCATGGTAAAGGCATTTTCTCATGGGTGTTATTTTCCAAAGCCTAATTAGAAGACCGGCTTTGCTGAGCATGTTATAATCTTGAGTATTTTATAACTGATCAAAAATACTGATTGAGGCTAATCACAATGTATATTTTTAATCACTACGACAGAACGCATGAGTAATGGTGTATACTGTTTTATTTTTTGTTGCAGATCTTTTGAAGTTTCTGTAACTTCTCTCCCAGGGGTAACTGAAATTTTCCCATTCTTCTAGGAACGACCGTACATTTCGGTGCTGTGCAGAGGGCTGTGGGAAGAGCTTCTATGTGCTGCAGAGGCTGCAAGTGCACATGAGAACTCATAATGGAGAGAAGCCCTTTGTGTGCAATGAGAAGGGCTGTGGCAAGAAGTTCACAACTGCTGGAAACCTGAAGAACCACAAGCGCACTCACACCGGTGGGTTTCAGAAGCCTCTCAGGTGCCAGAAGTAGCATTTCCCTCATTTTTCTCCTGTCGAGGTGTGGGCAGTGGGTCTCCAATATTCCTTGTTGACAATACATTTTTCTATAATTTTTGCACTAGCTCAAAGCTTACCCTTTCCAAGTGTTCATGTTTTCCATGGCTGTTCAATGGCATTCATTTCAGGAACCATCCACTGTCATTGACTATGTCACAGACATGCAAAAAACTAACACATTAAATGAATTTTAGTCATTTGAGAAAAGCCCATGAAAAATAATTTTGAAATTAAGTTTGAGTTTCAGGCTCACGTTTTCTTTTTTGCTAGCAGTGATTTACTTATTATTGAGCCCAAACTGCACATACATGAGTGGCTTAATTTATAAATAATAACAACATGAACACATTTTGTCTGTGAATGCATGCAGGTATTATGGCTGCATTTTGAAATTTGTTAAGAATATGTAATTCCTGCATTTTAACAAACAGATTATTTACAGCCTCAATTCCAGAATTGGGACATGTGTAAAATGCAGATAAAAACAGCAAGCAATAATTTGCAAATCCCATTTAACCTTTATTCAGTTGAAAGAAGTAGAATGACAAAATAATTAATTTATTACCTCATCAACTTTATTTATTTTATTTATAATAGCAATTTCAAAACGTGGTGTCTCCCGTACATCCAGGTGAACTTGGGATACCCGTCTGTGCACCACTGTGTAACATCACCTCACCTTCGAAAAACACTCAGCAGTCGTTTTGGAACTGAAGGCGCTGACTGTTGGAGTTTCAAAAGACTTCAGCTGGTCGACAGTTGAGGGTCTCCATTGCTGTAATTTTTGCCACAGGTTTGCATAGGGAGACAGGTCAGGGCTGCTGGCAGGCCAGTCCAGTACCCATACTATGTGACACAAGGGACACCATTGTGATACGTGCAAAGCTTTTGCATGGCGCTAACTAGGGCTGGGCGGTATGATGGTGTATATACCTTGCGACAGTGGAAAAGTATCTACCGGTTACAGATTTGGCAACAATGTTTATACCGGGGTGAAAGCAGTTTCTGCTGCAGGCGGCAGATCTCTCTCTTAGTCACTGTAGTTACGCCATAGCAACGCATATGGGAGTCTGCACTGCAGCAGAGTGCTTGCATGACAGACTAACCACCTTCAAAAGGAAAGAAGCTTCACCGGTGTCGTGTAAAATCTGGTCTGCTCACGTGACTTTCGTCGCATATTCAGTCATCTAAGTGATTTGCGTAGTAACGAAGTATTCTTGGAAATTAATGAGCCAATTCATATATTTAAGTGCCAAGATTAGTATAGACGGTAGCGGATGTTAATACAGTCGTTGGCTTGCACTGAAATAACGTGTTCGCTAGCTTGCTAATAAGGCAACAGTTCTCGACTATAATAATCATTAGTGAAATTGCTAGATAAAGTGATAAAGAACTGTTTAATAATTGACTAGCACACCAGTGTAGCGAGCTAGCCAGCTAGCTTGCTAATGAGGCAACAGTTTGATACTACTATAATAATAGCTAGCTAGCTTGCTAGCTAAAGTGACAACGAACTGTTTAATGATTAGCTAGCACACCAGCGTAGCGAGCTTGCTAGCTAAAGTGATAACGAACTGTTTAATCATTAGCTAGCACACCTGTGTAGCGAGCTAGCCAGCTAGGTTGCTAATAAGGCTTCAGTATACCACATGCACGCAGCCGCAATTCAATTAATTCTACACTATCGCTTGAAAATATTTTTCTTATTTGTTTTGAAGCTTGAGTTCTGTGTTTACACTGCACGCATACTGTAGTTTGAGTTGGAGCTGGAGTTCAGTGTTTACCAGACATTTGCTGTGTGCGCATGCGTGCGTTTGTTTTTTTGTGTGTGGGGGTGGTGGTGGTGGTGGTGGAGTTGATGTTGTTTTGAAAGTTGGAAAACAGTTCAAAAATGAAGGAAGAAAATAATCAAATGTGATGGAAGTGCAGTATGGTTATTTTAAACCATTGATTGAATTTTTAGAAAAAAGTGCCGTACCGTGATATATACCATTACTGTGATATAATATTACTTATACCGTGATATAAGATTTAGTTCATACTGCCCAAACCTAGCCCTAAACTGCTGGAATAAGCAGGGACGTCCTTGAAAAAATACATCTGGAAAGCAGCTAATGTTGCTCTAAAACGTGTGCACCCCTCTGCATCAATTGTGCTTTTACAGATGTGCAAGTTTTCCATTGTGAGAGCACTATTGCGGCCCCTGACCAACACAGATGCTGGCTTTTGAACATGTCACTGATAACACTTGGAATAGTTCTCCTCCTCAGCCCTGGGAACACAATGTCTATTATTTCCAAAAAAATAGACATGAGACCACAGCACTCTGTCTACTCCATGTCTATACATTTTATATGTGTTTAAGTCAAGAGAAGATGGCGATGCTTTTGTAGTCTTGGTGTCTTGGTGTAAGTTTGCATACTCTAGCTGAATTTGTGAAATGTTGCCATTTATTTTGAAAATATGACTCATCATGCAAAAACCTTCTCTATTTAAGGATAGTGATCATGTGAAGTCATTTATCATTACATGTGTTTGGCTCCTTTTGAAATCATAATGATAACTGTAATCACCCAAATTGTCCCTGATCATAGGTTTACATACCCTTGAATGTTTGACCTTGCAATATAAACACAAGGTGACACTCAGGTTTAAATTCCTATTAAAGGTTAATTTTCCACACCTGTGGCTTCTTAAATTGTAACTAGTGTCTGTGAATAGTCATTGAATTTGTTAGCTCCTGAGTGGATCTGGCTAGACACTGAGCCATGGGGAGTGGAAAAGAACTGTCTAAGGACCTTTGTAACCAGGTAGTTCAACTTTTAAAGATGGGAAAGGTAAAGATATCCAAAGACTTGAAAATGCCAGTCAGTACGGTTCAGTCCATGATTAAGAGGTGGAAAATTAGGGGATATATTGATAATGAGCCAAAGTCAGGTAGGCCAAGAAAGATTTCAGCCCAAATTGCCAGGAGAATTGTTTGGGACACAAAGAAAACTCCACAAGCTACCTCAAGAGAAATACAGGATGCTCTGGAAAAAGATGGTGTGGTCATTTCAAGGAGCACAATAAGGAGGTACTGAAACAACAATGACCTGCATGGTCAAGTTGCTAGAAGGAAGCCATTATTGTGCCAATCCCACAAAAAAGCCCACCTAAAATATGACAGACAACACCTTGACCCACCTCACTACCTCTGAAATACTGTCACTTGGAGTGACGAGATCAAAATAGACCTTTATGGTCACAACCATAAGCGCTATGTTTAGAGAACAGTCATTGTGAAAAATATACCATTTCCACTGTAAAGCATGGTAGTGGCTCTCTGATGTGTTGGGGTTGTGTGAGCTCTAAAGGCACAGGGAATCTTGTGAAAATTGATGGCAAGATGAATGCAGCATGTTATCAGAAAATAACAGTAGACAATTTGCATTCTTCAGCACAAAAGCTGTGCATAAGATGCACTTGGACTTTCCAGCAGGACAATAATCCAAAGCACAAGGCCAAGTTGACCCTCCAGTGGTTACAGAAGGGAAAGGTGAAGGTTCTGGATGTGGCCATCACAGTCTCCTGACCTCAATATTATCGAGCCGCTCTAGGGAGACCTCAAATGTGCAGTTCACGCAAGACGACCAAAGAATTTGCAGGAGCTGGAGGCATTTTACAAGGAGCAATGGGCAGCTATACCACCCGAGAGAATTGGGGGCCTTATTGACAACATCACAAAAGACTGCACGCTGTTATTGATGCAAAAGGGGGAAATACACAGTATTAAGAACTAAGGGTATGCACACTTTTGAACCGGGTTAATTTCTTTTTTTCCCCTTATTGCCATGTTTGATTTGATGATTGTGCCATTCTACATGACCTACAGTTGGATATGAATCCAATAAGAAATAGAAGAAATGTGTTTTGCCTGGCCATTCATGTTTTCTTTAAATGTGACCTATTTTAAAAATTCAGCCAGGGTATGCAAACTTTTGAGCACAACGGTATAAATAAGCCATAACATTATGAGCACCTGCCTAATATTATGTAGGTTCCTCTTTTGCCACCAAAACTGCCCTGACCCGTTGAGGCATAAGTCATGCTGCAATTTCATTGCAGTTGTCCTTTACAACATTACTTATTTGTTATAATTCAGCCCAAATAAAACGAAGAACAGAAAAACATTAGATCTGAGAAGTACTCAGGTTGTTTCTCCGCAATATCCCAGGTTTTAGCCTTGTACAATATTGTTGCCTTGCCACCACCAGGGATGGGTTTTCCATGGTGAAACTCAGAAATAACTGATTAATCGCTGGTGAATTTTGGAAATTAATCGAGCCGAAAATTTGCAACAAGTCCGACCTAGTAACATCATCTTTCGATCAGCTAGCGAAGGTTTTCGTTTGCTTGTGGTTGTAGCCTGCAGATTTGTGATCATTACATTGATATTAAAAAAAAACAGCTACCTGGTTAGTGTACTCACCTGTGACTCACCTCATTGTCAGTCGTCCCCTCTTCTCCAGCGGGGGTTTTGAAGGCGAAAGTAAATCGCGACTGACGTTAATTTCTTGAGTCAAAAAAATGGACGGTGTGGCCGCCTCATTCAGACGTTTCGGAGGACAACCCAGTAACTGATTAGAGATCTCTCTCATAGTCCTCGAGAAGAAAATGCTCACTGTAAACTTTTACATTTGCATATTTATTTGCTAGCATGTCCACTTTATGTGTCACGTTTACTATGGTCTGTTTCTATTGTTTCCCATTCTGTGTTTGTAGGTAGAGTGAAAAATTACACTTCTATCATTGGCTTTTTTGTTGCTTGTGAACCCAGGAACAGGACTTTCGGCAGCATTATCATGACTAGTCCTCTTTGCAGTAGTGTAAGTGATGCTCTAATGCAATGCTGTGACAGCTGTATGTAACGGATCCATACAAACATGTCTGTTGTCATGAGCAAGCGCAATGCATTGTGGTAGTTGCTGTGTCTACTACAAATGTATTTGAAAACTATGGGGATGATAATGTGCAAATATTTCTGGCTGCTGAGGAAAAATGTTTATAGTTTGTGTGCAACTTGTTTATACAGAGCTTGCATTTTAAAACTACGCATGGGATTATTGGCAAAATGCTCCTTTAAGGGCTTTGGTTACGTGCCCAACAGCTGCGTTGATCTAACTGCTGCTACATTGGCGCTCGAGAATGCCAGCCTTCCAACCTCAGCCAAGTTCCTTAGACACTAGGTCCCCACGATATACCAATAAGCTTCACTGTCTGGAGTCTTAGTTCTCATAAAATAAGCCAAAAGTGATAGTAGCAACTCCTTGGTAGGAGTGTTGGAAGAAACCATAGGAAGAACCTGACTCCGGAGCCCATCCTCCTGCGATGGACTTAGGAGGTGGATTAGATAAAGCTTGGTGAAGCAAAGTTTTTTTTGTCTGTTCTGTCATTTCGGGGGAGATTGCTTGCAGCATCTTGAGGTGGTGGTCCTCATTGCATCTATGGCTTTAACTTTTTATCCCTTCGCATAGTAATTGGGAGATTTGTTTTGTCTTTATTAGGTGAGAAGCCATTCTTATGTGAAGCAGATGGATGTGGGCGCTCTTTCACAGAGTACTCCAGCCTACGCAAGCACATGCTGGTTCACTCAGGTGAGGGAAAGGAGAGGCCGTACTTAAGCTCCACAGTCCACCCAGACAAGGGCTTGTTGCTGCGGTCGACGTTCTGAGACGCGCGGTAACATGCCGCCTATTTGCTGTGATGCAGGAGAGAAACCTCATCAGTGCAGCATCTGTGGGAAGACCTTCTCCCAAAGCGGCAGCAGAAATGTCCATATGCGGAAGAGACATAGTGAAGCACCAGCCTGCAACCAGGCTGAAGAAACTGGCATCGCTGCTCAGGAGTCTACGAATCTCCGCACCCCAGCTCTACCCAAAGGTTGCTAGCTTTACTGAGGGCCTCTGTTTTTTCTAAATTGCTGTAACTACAGTCTCAGCTCTCTCTATTGAAAGACTGAACGATAAACATGTATATTTATACTTGCCCGTAATAGGCGCTGGTGTTTATTTTCTGATTTCCCAGGAGAGGCACTGACACACAGCAGTCTTCTTGAGGACCGTGGGGTGGTGGGTAACAGCATGGTCACCATGACAACAGCAATGGAGCCCATAAACCTTCACCATGCAATGCTGAGAGCACAAACAGGTGCCTGTCTGATCTCTAGTGGCTGTAGTAACGGGGATTTGACATTCTCAGAAATTGCACAAGCACCCTTCTTGTACAACATGTAAAAAAAAATTGGTTCTCAAGCTCAATAATGTCTGCTAGGTGGTATGTTCAGATTCTGAACTTGGTTTTGAAGAGTCACACTGGCAATTTCAGGCACTGTTACTTGCATGTGTTCCTATGAAGCTGTTGGCCTTCTATGCTCCACTCTCCACCCACATGTAACATTAAAAACTCCAGACATTGACATACTGCAACAAATGCATGGTGGGAGTGTGAATCTGCAGCTATCTTTTAAATGACAGTTGGTTATTTTACAACCATGAATTTTACAATAACTGTAAAGGTTTTAAAATGAAGCCTGACACGCAATTTTTTTTGTTTGTTTTTTGGATTGTGTTGCCAATTTGGAATGTCTGAAGGTGTGCACTTGTCCTGTTTCTCTAATGCCTCTGTAACCATCTTTACCTGCAGACAATTTGGGAGCAAATGGTCCCACTGCCTCTATGGTGGTCCTCTCACAGCCACATGACCTGGTCACCATGGCTACAGGAGGACATGGCTATGGAGAGGAGGTTGTTTCTCTGCTGCAGGAACATGTTTCTAATCGAACTCTTTAAGTGTAGGATTGTAATTAAACTTAACATGGCAGTTGTTGTTTTATGAAGGCTATTTAGCAGTTTCTGCCAGTAAATAAATGGAAAGCCAGGAAGTAATTTTAAACACAGTTCTAGACTGTAGAGTTCCTTCCTGTTATTGGACAGGGGTGATATATGGTGAGGGTATGGTAAATTCATCTGTTTTGCTGTTACCTCGGCACTGGGTTGAACTAAATGTTGACCTAAGTATTTGAGCAATGGAAATTCTACAAGCCTTATCAATACATGAATGGGTATCTGCTCAGTAGAAGTATCCAGCAATTTTTAATATAAA
Source organism: Gymnothorax javanicus (assembly GCA_029692085.1). Classification (NCBI taxonomy): domain Eukaryota; kingdom Metazoa; phylum Chordata; class Actinopteri; order Anguilliformes; family Muraenidae; genus Gymnothorax; species Gymnothorax javanicus. The sequence goes on along the minus strand of CM056193.1, from coordinate 102,794,529 downwards.
TGTAGCTGACGGAATAAGCTACCCAGCATAATCATGTTGGTTTATCAGCTTGATTGAAAAATAAGCTTATAAGGTACAAAAGAGTATATTAACATCTGCATTGATCATTATGGAATGCAAAGTTGGGTCAGTACAGACTATGAGGCTAAGTACATAAGCAAATTTAGTAATCTGCTGAGAACATGAACCTCTTTATATAAAATGGTATTTGAAGGTGATGGAATTTGATAAAATGTAAGAATGATGATTTAGTGTTATTTTTCCATTTCACTCGTCTGCAATTTATAGCTTTAGATTTTACATTTCAGCAATGGCTGCATTTTACATATTTTTAAAATGTTCTTCTTTGTTAGTTCTTTTCAAGCAACTTGACCACACACATTCATGTGACTTTATATTTAAGCTGAAAATGGCGAGAGATTATGTTTATTTTGCTGTGTCCAGTTTACCCAGGAAGCCTTTGTGGTTTAAAGCACATCCCACTTAGATCTATGGTTACTGCTGGGGCGTCCTAGTGAATGGCCGATCTTCAGAGAGTGATTGGTTACCATAAAATCATTGAAAGTACAGCATTATACAGCTCTGGCAAGCGGAGTCAAGTTGGTTTTCACAGTATTTAATAGGAATGACAAGAAGTACAAGATATAGGGAGCCATTCATGAATTACCTGTATATGGCAAGAATAAGCATTTTCCTATAGGTTGCAGACAATTCTAAGGTCTTCTTACTGAATAGCTGGTGCCTTGGAGCTGTGGCTGGAAGCATATCTGGACAACCTCGGCAAGAATTATGCCAAAGCTAGTACTGTGAAAAATTGCCAATGCTAATCTTTTGTTTGCTTCAAATTATTGAATATTGGCCAAATGCTACTAATTCAAGGAGGGGGCGAGAGAGAGCGAGAGAAGGACCAAAAAGGCAAGTATTGCAAAATAATACAATTTTTATTTGGGCATTTTGTGGTTAGTCCATGTGTTATTGCTCTCCAAAATGCAAGGTTATCTGCCTTTGAAACCCAAGCTGCTAATCAAATGACACAGTCTGATTGGTTCTGGTAATCATGCAGACATTTGCAGCTGCAGCATTTCCTTCATTGAATTTGTGTTAAATGGGTATTCTCAATAACCAGTGGCGATTCAAATTCAAGCATATATAATATTCCCATTACAAAAACATGGTGTATGTAAACCTCTTATTACGGTGTCAGAGGCACTTAATGATTCAGGTTATATCAGATTCACGATGCAAACCTGATGTGTACACGTGGAAGCTACAGGCACAGCAATGAATAAAAGAATGGTAGAAACTCTGCTCTTCTTTTTTGTGAGCACAGTGCTCCCATCCATGAAATGTAAATTTCAGCTTGTTTTTTCTGTTTCATAAACTTCATTTTCCTCCACACAAATTTCTGCTGAGCCCTCCATACCTATACACCTAAGAAAAGGGGAAAAAGAAGAAATATGTGGTTGTCCTGATCAAAAGTCTGATTCAAGCTGTGGTCCTGGACAGATCAAAAAATGGAAGAGTTATGTTTGACTTGTTGGTATTGTTCTCCAGGGGACTACAATGGAAATTTGAAACTGACCAGACAAAACAGCCAACAGTCAAAACATTCAGTGAAGTTGTAGAGAAAAGCGACACATTACAACTTGTGAATGACTCCTGCTTCTGTAAACAAACTCTCCATCTGTTGAGGCTGTCAAAATTTTCAGCCAATGCTATCTTGATTCAAATCCCCCTGTGCTGTAATCATCTCCTAGTTAAAACCAAATGTGGATTAAACCTCAGCAAAAAAAAAATTACTTTTATTTAGACTGGTGGCACTGGGTGAAATCTGGAATCATGTCCGAAAAAATAGTTCCAAAACCTTTTAAGAAGGGAACAATACTTGTCTATTTTGACCAGTGACTCAAAGGGTTGTTAAAAAATTGCCATGGTCGAATGGAATGTAGTTCTCATCGTGAAAAACTTACGTCTGCTGGGTAGCATTCTCACTGCTGAGGTCTTCATCGTCTGATGTGAAGGGTGGTGTTGCCCTGATGCTTTCCCCCTCTCCAACACTTTCCCCTGTCTTCCTCACAAAATGTTCACTGAATCCCGCCTGCTCCAGTCTGACCCTGTATTGTCGTTCTGCACCTGACTTGGCATTTTTCTTGGAGGAGAGTACCATTAAAAAGTCTTCACATTTACCACATGGAGAGGAAATCGCATTCTTAAACTAAGGATGCACAGCGACTGTTTGGTTTTGATATTTTAATCACATTTCTGAAAGGTGTCATTGGCCAGGTCATGTAATTTTTACATTTATTTTAGTTCAAGTAACAGTAATTTGTCCTGAAAGGAGTTACAGATGGAATCTCTATGCTTAAACTCTAACTCTTAACATCTCTCTTATAAAAATACTCCCTGCAGAGCATGAAATTGCTTGAACAAACTGGGTCTGAAAGTCAACCATGTGAAAATAATTTGCTTTTACCATGTGACCGCCTACCTGTGACACCTGTTCGAACAGGTATGGACGGACTTTGACTCGTGTCTTCATATCCTGCAGCTCTCTATTGTACTCCTTCATCCTGTTTTGGTCCGTCTGCCTACAGGTGAGAAAGGCGGGGCAAAGTCTATGGGGGCTAGCAGCTAGGGCAGGCAAAATGTGCCTGAAAAAGCAATGCAGCAATGAGGCAGTGCATACTGTTCCAAGTGATGAGCTACATCCTTGGGAAATGCTGAAGGCACCTATGTAATACCTCATTCAAGCTGCTGGACACACAAGTTCCCTGTTAGCTCAAACCAACTAATTTAGGTAATCATTCATAAATTTCAGCATTTCACCTCCCCAAAATTCCCGTAGAGTCATGTACTCACCGGTGTTGCCTCAGCTTCTCTTGGTACACTTCCTTCAAACTTCTGTGTGGGTCCATAGCCTTAGCCCGTGTGGTCACAGTATTTTTCATGGACTGAGACTTTTTCTTGTGTACTTGCATCCACTTTGCATTCTCTTGCTCTTTGCTGATCTTATCCTCCATAGACCTCCTTAACACCAGATAGAAATACAAGTGTTATTTATCACTACAATCATCAGTCATCCTTAATTTCTGAATTAACTCTTATTTTCCAGTGGTCCACGAGCCTGATAGCAGAGCAGCGTTTCCTCGTATCATCTGTTATGTATGTTGGAAGTGTGTCTGTCGAAAGAGACGTGATGCCACTGAAGGAATGGCTCCTCTTCAGATAGGTCTTGCCAACCAGTTCCTAAGAGATTGATGTGTTAAACAAATTGTCATGTACTATTCTTTGTCATTTTTAATGGCTTTGTCTGTATACACTACCGGTCAAAAGTTTTAGGACACCCCAATTTTTCCAGTTTTTAAATAGAAAATTATGCAGTTTAATGTCTCATTGTACTCTAGAATGAAAGCATAGACACGTTAGAACAAATTAACAATCGAAGTTAAAAAAGAAATGGAATCAATTTAGAAACCAAAATGTATTTTAACCACTTGTTTCCCGTATATTTACATTACCCCAACTCACGCCTGCCTGATCTCTTATCAGTTGGCTTATCCAACTTGCCCGGAAACGTGTGTACTCGTATTACTGCCGACCAGCTGGAGTCCCGGAGCCGCGTCTTATCACGTTGCTCGCTTTGCGTCTAAACACGCAGAACTGTTATCATGAATGCTTTTTGCTTAGTGTCTAAACACAGACACTGGTTTGAGTTCATGTGACATTATGATTGGTCTTTGGTGATATAAGTAGTAACGTGCATACATTCCATTACTTTCAGTTTGTAAATTTTGTTTCGTTCATTTTCACCGTGATCACATTGTGACAGCCAAACGAACTGATGCTGGTCCTGCTGAGGCAGGACAAAAAGCTTGTGAAGATGCTGTCAACCCGCGGGCCACATGTGTGAAACAGTGAAGAGGAATCGTCAGGGTGAGCGAATAGTGAAACCACGTTGTATTGTTGATAACAACTACGGTATGAGCGGTGTTGATCGCAGTGATCAACTGGCTAGTTCGCACCCGCCGACTGCAAAAAAGTTGAGACTGTGCGAATCTTGTGTCATTTGCGCCAAGATCGGTGTAAGGAAAGAGTCACGCTACATATGCGTGAGTTATGAGATTCCATTATGCATCGAACCGTGCTTCCAAACTTACCATACTGTCAAGAATTTTTTATGCAAGTTTTTTTTTTTTTTTTTTCGTGTCGCCGTCATTCTGTCACCTCGCAATCTGTTTCTTTGTAAGTAAAAGATGTATATAGTGTAATTGATTGCATCCTAATCATATATCGCATGAACTCAAGTCAGTGTCTGGATGGTTTAGATGCTAAACAGCACAGTTCTTATCACCCATTACGCCAACGACCATCAGTGAAAATAATCCGGGCCAGCGCGCATGGCAGCATTCACTGCTGCCCTGTTAAACACGACTCGCATGAGCTATTGTTCATTGACGGATCCGGGACTCAAGCCCGGCGATTGTTTGGGAGTAAACATGGCTCCGAGCGCTAAGTGGTTAAACTTTTGACTCAAAAGTAGCCACCTTTGGCAGATATAACAGCTGATCACACTCGTGGCATTCTTTCTACAATGGAAATCAAATATTCTTCAGGAAGTTCTTCCCAACTCTGCTGCAGAAGTTCCCATGAATGTGTGGCACTTGTAGGTTTCTTTGCTTTCACTCCTCTGTCCAGTTCATCCCAAACCATCTCAATGGAGTTTAAGTCTGTAGACTGTGTTGCCCACTCCATGTTTTTCAAGCTTACCATCTTGTTCTTTTTTCCTAAGGTAGTTCTGGCAGAGCTTGGACTTATGTTTTGGGTCATTATCTCGCTGTAGGATGAACCCCTGACCAACTAGGCGCATACCAGAGGGTACTGCATGGCGCTGCAGAATGCTGTGGTAGCCGTTTTGGTTCAGGATGCCTCTATAAGTCACTGACCCTGGATCCAGCAAAACAGCCCCAGACAATTACGCTTCCTCCTCCATGATTGACAGTTGATGTCACACACTGAGAAACCATCCTTTCACCTACTCGACGGCGTACAAAAAACCTGGGAAACCTTACCTTTTGTTTAAAACTTCTGACAGTTCACCACTTACCTTTGTACCATTTCAAGCTATTCGTTGGACTGGGACTGCATAATTTTCAATAAAAAACTGGAAAAGTTGGGGTGTCCTAAAACTTTTGACCGGTAGTGTATATTATTTGGCATAGCTTATTAAAACCAACAACATTGTTTTCAAAGAGTAAGATTTTGAATTAAGAGCATGTGACATTACTTTTTGACTTGTTACTCGCTAAAGGCTTCTTCCTATTGAGTACTTTTATCAAAATGGCTTTTTTCCCCCTTAAACATAAAACCAAAGTATCTTAAATGCACACTGACCTCAACTAGGTTCCAGATTCTTGAACCGATTTGAGCATCCTGTGATCAGGACCACGGTGGTTAACCATCATGTAGCTCCTAAAGTCTTTAGGACTAAGACGACTGAAAGATTAATGTCTCACCTGAGATGGTTCAGATTTCTTCTGGCTCTGTCTCGGAGGCAAATCAGAGGTACGCAGATTGAAGGGCTGACACCTGGTGGCATCCTTCATCTTGGCTCTTCTCAAAGCCTCCTTCTGGAATGCCCAGTACATCCTGTCAAAATCTGGAACCTTGGAATTGGTTGTGGGCTTGAAGGTTGGCCTCTCTTCCAGGAACCCCAAGATCCGCTTCTTTGTGCGATCGGCACTACGCTCCTCTCGATTTTGCTTGTGAGTCTGTGACTCGATGGGAGCCATGGAGTGTTTAAGCATTTCCTTTGCTGTATTTTGTGTCTGGATATTCCTGTCCTGCTCCTTTTCTGTAAGAAATGTAGTTACCTGGATCTGTGATGGTCATCAGAATTCCCGTTTCCTCGAGCGAAACTGACAGTAGTCTCCATGAAATTACCAATTTTCATAAATCCACTCACTCATAAACCAGTAAGTACAGTGGGGTGCAAATATTTTGGCACCCCTGGTTTAAATGTCTGTTAAAATTAATCTCCAAGTGATTGAAAGCAAACCTGAACACTATATGCTACAAAGGTAAACATGACACATTTCATCACATTTTAAAGCTAGGATCATTTTTATTTTTAACTTTTTACAGCTTCAAAATAATAAAACAAGGAAAAAGGCCTCGTGCAAAAGTTTGGGAATCCTGTCAGCTAGTACTTTGTAACTCCTCCTCGGCCAGCTATAACAGCTTGCAAATGCTTCCTGTAGCCAGCTAAGAGTCTTTCAATTCTTGTCTTTGGAATTTTTCCCCATTCTTCCTGACAGAACACCTCTCACTTCGAAATATTCTTTGGCCTTCTTGCATGCCCGGCATGTTTGAGGTCTCTCCACAGATTTTCAATAATATTCAAGTATGGGGACTGTGATGGCCATTCCAAAACCTTCATCCATCTTTCCTGGAGGTACTTCATGGTGGATTTTGAGGTATGCTTCAGGTCATTGTCTTGCTGGAATACCTAACGTCTCTTCAACTTCAATTTCTGGACTGAGCTTTGAACATTAGCCTCTAGAACAGGGGTGTCCAATCTTACCCATAAAGGGCCGGTGTGGGCGCAGGTTTTTGTTTCAGTCCAGTGTTAAAACACCTGATTCCACTGATGAACTGATCTGGGGGTTCGATCAAGACCTTGATGAGTAGAATCAGGTTTGTTAGTGTTGGGCTGTGACAAAAACTAGCACCCACACCGGCCCTTTCTGGATTAGATTGGACACCCCTGCTCGAGAATGTCTTGATATTTGGTGGAATCCATTCTTCCTTCCACCTGCACAATATTACCAGTGCCCCCAGCTGTTGCACAACCCCAAAGCATAATGGATCCACCTCCATGCTTAACAGTTAGCAACGTGTTTTTCTCTACAAATGCTTCACCCTTTTTTTCTCCAAACATACCTTCTTTGGTTTGTGGCTAAAAAGTTCAGTTTTGTTTTCATCAGTCCAAAGCACATTGTTCCAATAGGCTTGAGGTTTCTCAGGGTTTTCTTTTGAATACTTCAGATGCTTAATTTTGTGTTTAGGTCGTAGGAAAGGCTTCTTTCTTGCAACTCTGCCATGTAGGTCTTTGTTGTTTAAGATACGCTGTATTGTTGTCCTGTGACCTCCTGTCTGCTACTCTTTTTTTGCAGCTCTTTTGCAGTGATGTGTGGGTTCTTCTGAGCATTTCTCACCAGATCTCGGGCCATTCTATCTGAAATTTTTCTTGGTCTTCCAGATCTTGCCTTGACTTCAATTGTTCCATTTATTTTCCATTTTCATACGATGTTTCTGACAGTAGAAATGGGTAGTTTGAAATATTGCGAGAGTTTTTGTAGCCCTCTCCTGGTTTGTGGAAGTGAATTATCTTGATTTGACATCCTTGGACAACTGTTTAGAGGAACACATGGTTTTTAACACCAGACACAACAGCCACCACAGTCGGATACTTTAGAAGGCATGGAATTACTTCAGAATATATAGTTCAACCCTGGAATTATATTCACCTGACTCATTGAAGCCCTAACGAGTAAATCACCTGTGTCTGGGCCTTAGTAATCATCTTCTTAAAAGGCAACAAAGAATAATCCAAAAGGGTTCCCAAACTTTTGCACAGGGCCCTTTTTCCTTTCTTATCATTTAAAAACTCAGAAAAATTAAAATAAAAAGAAACCTTGCTTTAAAATTTGCTGAAAGGTGCCATGTTTAACTCTGTGGCATTTAGTGTTCAGGTTTGCTTTCAATCACTTGGAGATTAATTGTAACAGACATTTAAACCAGGGATGCCCAAATTTTTTGCACCCCACTGGATGTTCACTCTATAGACCACTCAGAACTATTACTCTCTGAAAGAGCGAGCAGCGATTGAAAGAGCGTGGCCAAGGTTGTCTTTCACAGATGATAACTGGTAATCTATCTGCACCTGGTGTACTGTAAGGAGGCACTGAACAGCTAAAAAGGCAATTTAAACCCACCTTGCTTATCATGGCAGGCCTTAGTACAGAGCTGTAAAAAAAAAAGCATTTGCTCCCTTCCCGATTTCTTCTATTTTTGCCCATTCGTCACAATAAAATGTTTCAGATGATTAAACTAATATTAGACAAAGATAACCTGAGATAATTCAAAATGCAGCTTTAACCCCCTTCCCGGAGGGGGAGAGCGAAGGTATTGTAATGGAGTCAGTTTCTTTGTTTGTTTGTTAGCTCGATTGCACAAAAATTATTGCTTCAATAACACCAAATTTGGGAAAAAGTTGGCCACTGACCCACGATAGATCCCATTAAATTTTGGAATGAATTAGGTCGAGGTCAAGGTCAAAGTGACAGAAAAGGTCAAAATCATTTTTGGCCTTAACTCCATCAAATATGGTCCGATTTACTTCAAACCAATGCCAAAATTTTCCCAAGGAACGCCAGTAGCACTCAAATGATTATAAAAGATTTTATTGGTGCAAACAGACCAACGTTTTGATGCTACTGCATCTTCTTCAGAGTCAAACAGGTATTGCTATAATCGCTGAGAATATAGAGTGTCCTCCCTAGAAAAGTCGGTTTCTCATTCGATTATCAGTAAGGTGGGAGTTGAAATACTTCAGCCAATACCCATATGCCAGCAATTCAGGGGTGTTAAAATGTGTCACCATGTGAATTAAATTCTTTGCAAGCCATCAAATACAATAAACAGGCCTTCTTATTTAGAAATCTTTTGTTTAAAGAAAACACGACAGACTGAATTCATCATTCAAGCCATTTGGTTCAAGGGTGTTTAGTGTGTATATCCAAGATGCCTCTCTTCTCAAAAGTTTATTAATCAGATCTCCTCCTGTTTGTGAATAGGAGACTTTCTTGATACCCCAAAACTTTAAAGTTGCAAAAGAACCATGATTTGCTTTTTCGTAATGCCTAGCAATTGCGTATTCCAAATAATTAATGCGTATGGCAGCTTTGTGTTCCGCAATTTTAAGCTTTAAAGCTCGTTTTGTCTGACCCACGTAAACCATGCCACCGGGGCATTTCAGAATGTATATTACGTGGGTAGTGCTACAATTAATGAAAGTATTGATATCGTATTTTTTACCTGTGCGTGGATGTGAAAAATACTTTGTGTCAGATGAATCACTGCAGTGGGTGCAGTGACCACACCTATAAAAACCTGAGGGTGGGGAGGGCAACCACGTAGTTTTTGGGGGAGTACTCAAAACTTTGTGTACAAGCCTGTCTTTAAATGAGCGGGACCTTCTAAACGAAATCAAAGGGGGTTCCGCGCAAATTTCTTCTAAGGCTGGGTCACGTTGTAGAACATGCCAATGCTTCTTAACAATGTTTTCGATTTCTCCAGCTATCGCAGAAAATTCGGTAAAGAAGCAGAGGCGTAGTGCGGAGGAGCGCTGCGATTGGTCTAGGAGGCGGGCTCTATCCGTGTGCATCGCCCTTTGATAGGCGGAACGAATGTTGCTCTCCGAATAGCCTCTCACTCGAAAGCGCTCAGTATTAATTAAGGGCTTGTCTTTTTGTCCTACTAATCATGTAGACCCTTTTAAATTAAAAGTTGACACATTTAAGTTCTTTAGAAGTCTACAGCTGAAACATTTTTTCTCACCTAATGTAAATGTCTTGACCAAAGGTGATGTCATTCTAAGAAATGCTAGTAATACAAGTCTGGTTGTTAGAGGAGCTACCCCGTTCAAAAAGAAATCTCGGTTTGTCCCATATTCAATTCTCAATTCCTCCATTATTACCTACGGCCATTTGGTATACAATGATTTATCAAATCTCTGTAAAAAGGTATGTAAAAAAAGTACAAAAATGAATTTATCAAAGGCTGAGGTAAAATGCTTAAATGAACTTGAACAAAGAAAAGATATTGTCATCCGCTTGGCAGATAAAGGTGGTTCCATTGTGGTAATGAATGTTCAACAATATAATGAGAGCATTTTATCACAACTGAATGATGAAAATTGTTACCCGCCTTTAACTGAATCCTGCTGAACAATACAAAATGGAAATTGATTCCTTGTTCTCAAGAGGTTGGATTACGGACAGAGAAAAACAATTTATATGATAGTACAATATCATATTCGTCTCGTCTTTTATGGGCTCCCTAAAATCCATAAATCTCACACTAATCCACCTCTTAGACCGATTGTATCGAGCATTGGGTGTTTAACGGAACCTCTATCGCAATATTTGGACTTCTTTCTCAAAAAGTACGTGTCTGAACTTCCCTCCTACTTAAAAGACACGACAGACATTTGAAAACTAGTCGAGTCCTTTAAAGGTGCACTATGCAAGTTTGTTTACTTTCTGGGCGATTATATTTTTGTCTCAATTCGCCAATATCTCTCCACAATCCGCTTGCTGCTTGCCCCTAAATTCACAGTAAAAAAAAAACACCAGGCTCTGGAGACCGCACAGGCGTCACAAACTGCAAATAAACACAAGGGGTACAAGCTGTGCCCCATAACATAACAAACCATCCCGGTCAATCACCAACAAGAGTTGATAGTTATGGAAGCATGGGAAGGAGGGAACTATGGGAGGGATGGGCGGGCTACCTCTGTTTTCTTTGAGTTCAAATGTCAACAGAAGTGATGTCAACAAACTTGCATAGTGCACTTCTAACTGTGACCAAGATTTTACGCTTGTAACGTGATGTTCAAAGTTTGTATATGTGCATCCCTCATGATGTAGGCATGGATACTTTGTTGCATTTTTTTCAAACACGCCCAAATCACGTGCTACCTCCTAATAATTTTCTGTTAATCCTTGCAGAAATAATTCTCTCCAAGAACTACTTTCAATATGCTGGTTATTATCTGCAGAGAAGAGGTGTAAGCATGGGGAGTGCTTTTGCACCGTCTTATGCGTGTTTAATAATGGGATGGTGGGAAGAGAAGTTCATTCAAAATGTAACTAACAATTCATTCAGCTCCAAAATCCTTACTTGGAAAAGGTATATAGATGACGTTTTATTTGTGTGGACGGGCACCGACGAGGAATTAAACCAGTTTGTGGAGTACATCAACTCAAGCACGCCATTCTTACGCTTCACGATAGAACAATCCAAACACGAAATTAACTTCTTAGATCTGACCATTTACAGAAATGAACACGGAGGTCTGGATAGGACTATCTATCGTAAACCCCTCAGGATCAATCTTTCACCGATTGAGAACATTTGGCGCATAATTAAACGAAAAGTCCGTCAAAGGAGACACAAAACTCTCCAGCAGCTGGAAGCCTGTATTAAATAGGCATGGGCAATACAAATGAATAAAATGACAACATTTCTTGAGTTGCTGAGAAAAAAGTTTTTATTATTTTCTAATGATTTTTTGCAGGTAAGTACAGAAGACACAGACGAAGAGTTTGCCACAAGTCCAACGCCTTTACAGGAAAGGGTCTCAGAGCCACAGGGTCCCAAAAATGGCTGATTTCGGCATTTATCAACAAAACCCATTGTGAAAATTGGGGGGTGAAGCCTGAGGGCATTTTCGAAAATGCAGTCTACTCAGAAATAAACCTGGCCAAATTATCCATTAGGGTACCCTAACAGAAGTAATTGATGCTAAAGTCATCAACCCCTTTTCTGAAGTACAGCAGCACCCCCTAGGCCCTTTTTAATGGAAAATGCATTGAATTTCACCCAATCATGTTCAACAAACATTAGGTTTTGCATTGATATTAAAAAATGGTATGAATGGGTTGCCCGTGTTTTTTTTTTTTTGGATCAATGGCCTGCAAAAATGTCAAAATTATCGGTGGGAGGGCAAACATTAACGCTACTCGCCCATTACTACATAAAATGCAGTGAAGTCACTGATGCCGGCAGTTGTTTGCCCTCCCACTGCTACGAAATGAATCAAACGTTCCCCCTTCAATAACCCATGGTGATAAAAAAAAAAAAACCTTTGCACTGTTTTATACAATGTCCATATATCCTCCTCCCATGATAGTTTCAATGAGCTACTGCGAATAATTCATAGTAAAACACAGTGACGTACAGTCGGAGGTTAGTTTGGCGAGGCAGAAACCTCCCCTTTGCTTGATTAGCAATCAGACGATTAACTAGTTTAGTAAGACTATTCGCAGAATGACGGGCCAGTTTAAGTTTCGGCGTTATTACTCAGTACATCGAACCTGAAATGCTCACTAGACAGCTGATTTGCGCGTACTTGCTTCCAGGAAGCCGAAGCAATGTCATCAACAAATATTAAAACAGTTCGACTAATGCAGAGTTCAATGCTTAATCAATATACAATGTATTCTCCTTTAAATTCGCGCTGTTACACCCAAACAAAAAGCGGGCGCTTATTTTCAGTCTTCTTTCATAATCCGATTAACAAAATGTTTAAACGATCTACAGAATTACCGAGAGCCGAGAATTTTTCCTAATTGATTATTCAGATTTCCATCCTCCCAGTCTTGAATTGAAGGGTATAAGTGAATGAATCTTGCGACCAGTGTTCGCGAGGTGGCATATTTTGATAGGTAGCAAAATTTGTCAGAACACTGGTAGGTTTTGAACGCCTGGCGCTGGTTTATTTCTTGGTATATTTTACTGAAACTTCACAAATAGGGTCACAGGATATTCTGTCAACTAACTATGTAGGTTATAGTAAAAAATACACTCACCTTTCTTGCTATTGTTGAGAAGAAGTCACGGTGAACTCGCGACGAACTTAAACAACTTCTTTCGAACTTATTTCACATCCCCTGGAGGTCTAGTTTGGACGAATAGACTCGTAATTTCTCAAATTAGATGGCTGTAAGTCAATCAGGGCCGTAGCTGGGATATCACGTCAGCGCAGGCTGTTTGAAATCTACCTCCAAAATGGATATTTTTGCCACGCCGTGCACTTGAAAGTTTGTAAACACAGTGCAAATTGAGGTCACGCATTCATCCAACGGGCGAATAATAGCTCTGTTCAAATCGCGTTATTGGCCGTAATATGCAGAGTTCATGTATGAAATGCGGGTATCCTATTGAAAAGGTTGCTTTTAATCAAACCATGGTGTTCTTTTTGTATGAAAATGTTATTTACATCATTTTTTTAATAAGTTTTCTGAGGCTTGTTTACCGCCCCAGTTCAGCTGTTACGCATTCCATTAGAGTTTATGCAGAGCGTTGCCCATGCCTATATTAAACAAGAGTGGGATCAAATTCCAATGGCTAAACTCAAGAAACTTGTCTCCTCAATGCCCAGACGCCTCCACTCTGTGTTGGAAAGAAGAGGGGATGCTACACCATGGTAAACAGGCCCCTGTCCCAACTTTTTGAGACCTGTAGCAGCCATCAAATTTGAAATGAGCTCATTTTGTGGATAAAATTGTAAAATTTCTCAGTTTGAACATTTGATATGTTATCTCTGTTCTACTGTAAATAGACTACTGGCTGGTGTAATTTGAAAGTCATTGCGTTTTGATTTTATTCACAATTTACACTTTGTCCCAACTATTTCGGAATTGGGGTTGTATAATCCCATCCATTGCTATTGCGAAAAGTGCATAGTTTCAAAGATCGGTAGAGGTCACTGTTCAGGGGGGTCCAGGGCATTGATCAGAAACACCAATTTTCCAATATATTTTAAAAACCACTGCAGATAGCCATTTGGTTACTATTGATCACATATGAGAAGTCAAATGAAGATTAAAATGACTCCATGATCCTTGATCTTGGCTTACCTTGAAAGGTCAAACCCAAGATCACATATCAAAACAGTGGATCAATTTAAAGGAGCTGTGTCACTATTACTGCGCAGGCTCAGAACTTGCATCCATAGAAAGTGAATCTGCTTGACTGCAAGTTATAATCCGATTCCATCCTTGCCAATGCGTCTTCGTTTTGCATTGTATTCATATATTTTAGTTACTCCGGCATCATGCTTTTTACACTGCTCAAAAAAATAAAGGGAACACTGAAACACATCCTAGATCTCAATGAATGAAATTTTCCTGTTGAAAATCTTTATTCATTACATAGTGGAATGCGTTTGGAACCAAATAACATAAGAATGATCAGTGGAAATCAAAGTCATTATCCCATGGAGGTCTGGATTCAGAATCATACTCAAAATAAAAGTGGAAAAACCAGATCACAGGCTGATCCAGCTTCTGTGGAAATTCCTCAAGACAAGTCCAAATGAGGCTCAGTAGTGTGTGTGGCTCCACGTGCCTGTGTGCACTCCCTACACACCTGGACACACTCCTGATGAGACCATGTGCCTGTGTGCACTCCCTACAGCGCCTGGACACGCTCCTGATGAGACCACGTGCCTGTGTGCACTCCCTACAGCGCCTGGGCACGCTCCTGATGAGACCACGTGCCTGTATGCACTCCCTACAGCGCCTGGACACGCTCCTGATGAGACCATGTGCCTGTGTGCACTCCCTACAGCTCCTGGACACGCTCCTGATGAGACCATGTGCCCATGTGCACTCCCTACAGCTCCTGGACACACTCCTGATGAGACCATGCACCTGTATGCACTCCCTACAGCTCCTGGACACACTCCTGATGAGACCATGCACCTGTATGCACTCCTACAGCTCCTGGACACACTCCTGATGAGACCCGTGCCTGTATGCACTCCCTACAGCTCCTGAACACACTCCTGATGAGACCCGTGCCTGTGTGCACTCCCTACAGCACTTGGACATGCTCCTGATGAGACGACGTGCCTGTATGCACTCCCTACAGCACTTGGACACGCTCCTGATGAGACCTGTGCCTGTGTGCACTCCCTACTGCTCCTGGACACGCTCCTGATGAGACCACGTGCCTGTGTGCACTCCCTACAGCGCCTGGACACACTCCTGATGAGACCATGTCCCTGTGTGCACTCCCTACATGCCTAGACACGCTCCTGATGAGACCACGTGCCTGTGTGCACTCCCTACAGTGCCTGCACATGCTCCTGATGAGAAGACGTGCCTGTGTGCACTCCCTACACGCCTGGACACACTCCTGATGAGACCACGTGCCTGTGTGCACTCCCTACACGCCTGGACACGCTCCTGATGAGAAGACGTGCCTGTATGCACTCCCTACAGCGCTTGGACATGCTCCTGATGAGACGACATGCCTGTGTGCACTCCTTACAACGCCTGGACACGCTCCTGATGAGATGACGGATGTTCTCCTGAGGGATCTCCTCCCAGACCTGGATCAGAGCATCAGTCAACTCCTGGACAGTCTATGGTGCAACGTGGCGTTGGTGGATGGAACGAGACATGATGTCCCAGATGTGCTCGATTGGATTCAGGTCTAGGGAACGGGCAGGCCAGTCCATAACATCAATGCCTTCATCATGCAGGAGCTGCTGACACACTCCAGCCACATGAGGCCTAGTGTTGTCATGCATCAGAAGGAACACAGGGCCCACTGCACCAGCATATGGTCTTACAATGGGTCTGAGGATCTCATCCCGGTACCTCTGGCGAGCACATGGAGGGCTGTGCGGCCCTCCAAAGAAATGCCTCCCCAGACCATCACTGACCCACCGCCAAACCGGTCATGGTGAAGAATGTTGCAGGCAGCAGAACGTTCTCCACGGCATCTCCAGACTCTGTCACGTCTGTCACGTGCTCAATATGAACCTGCTCTCATCCGTGAAGAGCACAGGGCGCCAGTGGCGAATCTGCCAGTCTTGGTGTTCTCTGGCAAATGCCAATCGGCCTGCACGGTGTTGGGCTGTAAGCACAGGCCCCACTTGTGGATGTCGGGTCCTCATACCACCCTCATGGAGTCTGTTTCTGACAGTTTGAGCAGAAACATACACATTAGTGGCCTGCTGGAGGTCATTTTGTAGGGCTCTGGCAGTGCTCCTCCTGTTCCTCCTTGCACAAAGGAGCAGATACTGGTCCTGCTGCTTGGTTGTTGTCCTCCTTCGGCCCCCTCCACATCTCCTGGTGTACTGGCCTGTCTCCTGGTATCTCCTCCATGCTCTCGACACGGTGCTGGGAGACACAGCAAACTCTCTTGCCACAGTGCGCATTGATGTGCCATCCTGGATGAGCTGCACTACCTGAGCCACTTCTGTGGGGTGTAGACACCGCCTCATGATGCCTCTAGTGGTGAGGGCACTGGCAAAATGCAAAAGTAACAAAAAATCAGCCAGAAAGGATGAGGACAGGGAAATGGTCTGTGGTCACCACCTGCAGAGCCGTTCCTTTATAGGGGTTGTCTTGCTAATTGCCTCTCATTTCCACCTGTTGTCTGTTCCATTTGCACAACAGCAGGTGAAATTGATTCTCAATCAGTGTTGCTTCCTAACTGGACAGGCTGATATCCCAGAAGTGTGACTGACTTGGAGTTACATTGTGTTGTTTAAGTGTTCCCTTTATTTTTTTGAGCAGTGTATTACCCCTGAGCCCCGACTAAAAGGCAGAGGGGTATTGTCGTCACGTGTGATGTCTGTCTGTCTGTCACGTAAACTTTTGTATTCCACACGATAACTTGAAAACGCCTATGTCAATCAATGCCATTTTTGCTGTGTTGCTTGGTCTTGTGTACTTACGGAAGCCTATTGAATTTGACGGCACTCGGATGTCCAGTATGGCTGCCACAGCTGCCATCTTGAATTTTTTATTCCGCAGGATCACTTAAAAACGCCTACGTCAATTTATATTTATTCCAAACAATCCAGGGGCTGAGGGGTAATGCCCTATTCGCGGGGCTATTTTATATTCAGGAGCTTTCTATGGAAATTTCAAGATTCAAAGAGCTATTTTTTAAGCTTTAGCCAAGGGATGCAAAGAATGTAAGCTGGATGCCATCACCAGTAATCACAGAAGAAGAAGAAAAATACCTTCTAGATTTCAACTTGCAGTCGAGCGGATTTACTTCGTTCAAAATTGTGAGCATGCACAGTAATCGTGACACAGCTCCTTTAATGAACAGTTAAAATATTTACGGGGGGCGGGGTTTGTTTTAAATGATGCTTCCATTTATTGAAGGAACAGAGCTATCCAACCCTATCTGGCCTAATGTTAAAAAAATAATTGCCCCCATAATTACTAAATCGACTAATAAAAAAAAAATGTAATTGAAAATTGGGCACAATTTCACTAGACCAGGGGTCACCAACTCTGTTCCTGGAGGGCTACCATCCTGTAGGTTTCTGCTCTTCCTCCTATTCAGCACACCTGATTCAACTAATTAGCTACTTAACAAGATCACAAGCTGGGCAATTGAGTGACTTATTAGTTGAATCAGGTGTGTCGAATTGGAGATAGAGCAGAAACCTACAGGATGGTAGCCCTTCAGGAACAGAGTTGGTGACCCCTGCACTAGACAGACCCAGGCATGATACTTGCAGACCTGCTGAATTTGTCTGGCAATGTGAACACTGCAAAAAACCAAACTTTTAAATCTTTTATTTTGAGTTAAAGCAATTATTTCTATTATCTTTTTTCTTTAAAAAAACTGCTACTAATGCAAGATAATTTTTACTCATTAATAGATTCTTCCATGGGGTGAGATATATTTACTTACACCATGGACAAACGTAGAAATTATTCAATATTATGTAACATCAGTGGCAGAATTTTTTTTCTGCGAAAATTGTGATAGAAATAAGTTTTTAAAGTCTAAATGCAACATTAAAATGCTTGGTAACATTTTATTTTTGTAGTGAATGAGGCAAAAAGCAGCATATGTGCTGCAATCTAAAGGAACAGATGAGAAACATCTCGCTGAGGCCCCTCAGTGTGGAAAGGGTTATAAAGCCTTTTCTCGGGCTCTGAGACTCCCAACTATGGTGAGAGTCATTATCTACATACATGTGGAGAAAACTTGGAATTGTGATGAACCTTCCCAGGAGTGGCCGGCCTACCAAAATTTCACTGATAGCACATTCACGACTCATCCAGGAGGTCATAAAAGAACCTAGGCTTACATATAAAGAACAGCAGGCCTCACTTGCCCAGCTGCAGGTAGTGTTCTCAATTCCTCAATAAGGAGGAGACAGGGCAAAAATGGACTTCAAGGGAGGGCTGCAAGGTGAAACAACTTCTGACCAAAAATGACACAAAGGCTGAAAAGGCTTATCTGACATTTGCCATAAAAAGTCTTCATGAGCCTCTCGACTTTTGGGATAATATTCTGTGGACTGATATGTCTCCCAAAAAGTTCTTCTTTTGACTCGAGTCCCCTTACATCTTCGTAAAGGTAACACAGCATTCCACAATAAGCATCGAGCCAACCGTCAAACACGGTGGTGGTAGTGTGATGGTCTGGGGCTGCTTTGCTACTTCAGGACCTGGGCAACTGGCCATAATTGATGAAACCATGAATTCTGCTCTCTACCAGAAAATCCTGACAGAATGTCCAGCGATCAGTTTGTGTCCTAAAGCGCAACAGGATTTGGGATATACGGCAGGACAATCATCCAAAGCACACAAGCAAGTCAACCTCTAGCTCAAAAGAAACAAAATGAAGGTTTTGGAGTGGGTACTCAAAGTCATGACTTTAATCCGATTGAGACATTGTGGCATGACCTTCAACAGGCAGTTCATCCTGAAAAACCTCCAATGTGGCTGAGTTAAAAAAAAATTCTGCTAAGAAGTGTGGGCCAAAAAACCTCTAAAGCAATGTAAAAAGCTCATTAAAAAAAAGCTTCAATAAATAAAACGATCACTTAAAAGCTGCATTTTGCAGTTACTTGCATCTTCGTCTAATTAAGATTAGTTGCATGATTTGAATCATTAAAATTTGACAAGCAAAAACAAGAAACTGGGTAGGGGGCAAATACTCTTTCACAGCATTGTATACTGCACCTAACTGCAAAAGACTCCCCATTAATCCTTAAATAACAATCATCCATTCTTACCTTTCAGATGATCGGTCACACTCGCATCTGAGGCTACTTTGGGGATTGACCTCCTTACTTCAGGGGATTTGGTGGTGGTGCGTAAAATGGCTGAGTTGCCCAGGTGTTCAGTGAGCTCCTTTTTCTTCTTCTCCTCCCGCTTCAAGAAACTAAAGGGCCTCATTGTGGAGAGCAGGAACTCCTTTCTCTGCTCAACACTGGTCTTCTTTGCTTTCTCTTTTGCCTCTGTGATGTCATGGTACAGCAAACGGTGAACATGTTCAGGCACTGGTGCAGCACGGAACTGCTTTTGACACTCTGCCTCGTCCACCATCCTTTTGCTTTCCTGGCTCATGATAAAGGGTCTGGGTATGCTTGAATCCCGGGCTGTAGAGGTAGCAGCAGACCTTTGGGATACCCTTGGTTGTGAGGCCTTAGAAGGTATTGCTTCCACTGAACTGAGGTCAGACATTGATTGGTACTTTTTCAGGCCCTTACACCTGTGAAGATATTATTGTTCATCGGGTAGACAAACCATTGATTAAACGCAGAATGTGGGAAAAATTGGGAACGATCATTGAGTACAACAGGTTGATGCATCTTTAACCTTTTTAGAAACTATGTAAAATTTAAATTAAAAGCTCAATAAGATTAATGAACTATATACACTCACAAACAACTTTATTAAGTACACCAGTCAAATACTGAGAGGATCTTAATTGTCAGCAGAGTAGTTAAGATTCTTCATGGCGTGGATTCAGGAAGGTGCTGGAGACATTACTTGGGGACTTTGGTCACCCAGAATCACCATGCAGTTTCCAAAGCCCATATAGAGAAAGCTATGCCACTTCCATTGACTGCAATGGAGTGAAAAAATGTGCAATGCTGATTTTAGCATTCCTTTATTTACCTTGGATAACTTGCAGCTAAATTTCACTTGCTAGCTAAAGTCACTCTCTGGTGCATATTTATGGGTGCTTCTACAGAAAAGGGCACAATTACGGTAAAGACCGTCCACCCATTTTTTTCACAATGGAATTTAGCTTTCCTATTCATTTGGGGGCTGGAAATATTGGCAATAATATTTGCAATTAGGGGCAACTTTAAAGGGACACTCATTCCAATGACCTTGACATCAGGTCAGATTATGACGCAAATGTCCATACCGTAATCATTCAAAATTGAGCCAACAGAAAATTAAGTTGAAAATTAAATGCTTTTCACTGATGACTCAGACTTGCCACCAGGAACAAGTCTTCTTTAGTATTTCAAGTTACATTAGAATAGCTGTTGGTTCAGGAAAAAAGGGATTAACCCTTCCCCCCCGACCAAAAGCAGGTGTACTTTAAGTTTGGTTTTCCCTGTCTTTACCATAATCAGTCAGCTATTTTAGTTCTACAGCTGTCCGCCAGGGCCCCGTTTCAGAAAGCAGGGTTCATGGTAACTCTGAGTTTGTTAGCTCAGAGTTGCGGGAAACTATGAGTTTTCCGGTACACAATGCGAGTTCAGTCCAACTCTGAGTCAGTTACCGCAGCAACATACTCCATGAAGCTAACCTGCTCGCTGGCAGGTTTTCTTCAAGTAACAGAGTTTCTTCTCCTCCTGAAACTGCAGACTGTGAGGAGATGTTAGACATAGCGTGTCCGTTCCTTGAAGAGACAGTGGACATTGAAGCGCAAATACGAAGAAGAATTCTCCGTTAGGAGAATGTTATCCGACCACGTTTGGATGTTTTATCGTTTCCAGACGAATATTTGCTTGAGCACTCCGTTTCTCTGTGTAATCTATAATTTATTCCAACAAAATTCTCAGCCCGCATATTGCTCGTGTGACACACCGAGGACACGCTCACAGTTCAGAACAAATTGCGTAGCTCTTCGTTTTTTTTTTTTTTTTTTTGCAAACGGCAGTTTTCATTATCGTTTTGTTTTATTGCGGAAAGAAACAACCACGACTTCATTCATTAAAGGAACAGTCAGTTTCTACCACGAGTGGGCTCTTCAAAGTACAAAATAATGAATAACTCTCTGGAGAGTTTTTAATTCTTCACAATACATGTTGGAAAGTCTGCTAATTTGCTGTAATGAGTGATCAGCAGTTTATATGTTCAAGTCATTCCAAGTCAAAAGACCTCAAGAACAAATAATGTTTTAAACTGTGAAAATTAAAGTATGTGGAATTATCCTGAAATAGGCTATTTGCATCAGCTTGGAATGAGAAAAGAGATTCGATTTGTATTGTCTTAAATAAAGTAAGGACAGCTTAAACTTGCATTTTTTTAAATTTCTTTGCTTCTTGCAAGAACAAATGCAGCAGTTAATATTTTGTATGTTGTTCAAACAAGTAAAATCGTCCACCTGTTATCCCCTCATCCATCTGTAACTGATGCTCCAGCATTTGGATTTCTGATTTAGTTCCCTGCATTCGTAATTTAACCTTCATTTGGTTGTGTTTTAAAACTCTCGCATTGACTCGGTCAGCGATTTTCTGCCGCACAAACTCATGCTCTATTGCAGCTGCAACCTTGTGTTATATCGGAGTCGATCATAATAACGGACTGTTTCGAGTTTGCATTTATTAAAAATATACTTTTTAAGCAGAATATTGACTCACTTGTACATTCACTGTCTTGACACATGCATTTATTGTGAAGGGTGAAATATTTGAGGCTCTGGCAAAACGGACCATTTTAGAACATATAAAAATACTGGTACTTCACAGTTTAGAAAAATTATGCAGGGGCATGTTGGAATATAGTTAATTTGGTATTTGGGCCCTTCCCCCAAAATAACAGTTTGCAAAAATTCCTCACCCTTTACAGCCAGTGCATGTTCGTACAGCAAAGGTGGAGACATGCTTTCTCACACTCAGACTAGAGTTAACAATGAACCTTTTAATGCCTTTGACATGTTTGAATGAACAAAAGATTCATGCAGAAAGTATGATACTCCTTTCTTCAGTGCAATTTACCAAAAACACTGATTACGGTAAAGAGGTATGTCACTTTGTCTTTACCGTAATTGTTGATTGCGGTAAAGACACCTGACCATCTTAAAGTTTGTTGAAAAAAATGAAACCAGCCATAACCCAGCATTGCCATTTTAATACTGACTAGTACTTTGGAAGTCCTGTTTGAAGAATTAAAAAAAAAAGTGGAATCCCAGAGAAAATTTTTGGTGGACATGTCTTTACCGTAATCATGCCCTTTTCTGTAGAAACGCCCTTATTTATTTGTTTTAGTCTTATATAACTACCTCATACTTCTAGGATACACATCACTGCAAACTATAGTATTGGTTAATGAAATGCTGAATTGTGAGTTTTGTCATTATGCAGTTACCTTGCAGCTGGTCATTTCTGAGTTGAAAATTCAGGTAGCTTCTCAGGTAAGCGAGACCAAGACTCCACTTGAGTGAAGCGAAATAAACTAATTTTGCAAAAAAAAAAAAATGGTCTAGTCTATTACTTTATCCCTCAGGTGGCACTGTAAAGTAATTCAAGCTCGGGTAGAAGTCATTGTGAACAGCATTTTGATTAATTTCTCTTGAAAGTTGTATTGTTTGGACCATGTGTGGTTTACAGAATATTTTGATTTCACATTACTCATTAGTCATTCAGATAATGATTTCATGTTGAAGAGGCCTGTCTGCATAGCTATTAAAATCGATTAAAATCCAAAACGTCACAGAGAATTTCTTTCATGAAGAAATGTACATTAATGGTTTTAATGTTCTATAATGACTTAAAAATGCCAGAAGAAATGCTAATAAAACAGCATAAACAGGGTCAAATAAGCATTAGCTATGATTTACGCTAGTCGCGGCTGAAGCCACGATAACAATTACCATAAAGGCTGCTATTGCCGCGAGGAAGTTTCCAGCTGCAACTGCTAGTTGCAGCAAAAAAGATTTTTGCGGCACTGAATATTGAGTTACACCTTCATGATTCGCGGTAAGGTGAGCCATGCTTTTACTTTTATGAACTGGTGTACAGACGTGGTCGATGAGTGCATTTTAGTTTTTTTTTAGCTTTATCGTGCCCCGACTGTTAGAGCTTTAATCACGAAATAATTGTTTTCTGTATAGCTGAAGGCCCTAATAACATAAGGGAACAAAGAAGCTAATGGGGGTGGGGGATTCACCTTGGAGTCTCCAAAGGTTTCATGCCAGTTTTGTTCCACTTGTTTGAGCTCAAGTGTTCCTCTTGATGCCAATCAGTGCTAGTATTCCTTTGGTTTCCTTCTGCGAGCAGCGAATTGTGTGATATCCTCTGCTCCAGACTCTGCTGGTGCACATGTTCCATCTTCTGCAGCTGTTGCCTGTGGGCCTCCTTCAATATATCTAGCCTATGCTGGAGCAGTACCTCAGTCTTCACTGGGCTCTCAATTTCCTGGTTTAGGAAGTCCAAAAGGCTTTCCTTTGTTCTCTCTCTCTTCATTCTGTTAACAGCCACACTATCATCAGAATCAGATGAGTCTTTTGGTGTAAAGCCCTGAGGATGATATTTAGTACACAGCTAAGAGTTAGTTTGCCATTGGGTATGTCTCAATCAATTTGAGAACTACACCGATGAGCCAAAACATTAAAATCAGTCAAAGATTAAGTGAATAACATTGATTATCTTAACGGTGCATGCCAAGGTCTGCAGACAGATCTTAGACAGTAACCAAACAGTCAGTTCTTGTAATCAACACGTTGGATGTGGAAATAATGGGATCTGAGCCACTTTGACAAGGACCAAATCATTATAGCTAGCTATTGCATCAGAGCATCTCTGATGCAGCTAGGCTTCTGGGGTGCTCCCAGTTAGCAGTGGGGAGCGCCTGCCAACAGTGGTACAAGGAAAGACAAACGACAAAATGGCAAAAGGGTGTTGGGCACCCAAGGCTCATTAATGTAAAAGGGGCAACAAAGGCCATCCCATCTGATTTAAACCAACAGAAGGAATATTGTGGCACAAGCTGCTGAGAATTTTAATGATACATACATGACGAATGTGTCACAACACACAGTTCATCTTACTATGCCGCATATAGCACTATATAGCAGACGAGTCGGAATGGCCATTCTAACCAGCACCCACTGTCAAAATGATTGCAATGGGCACGCAAGCATTGGAACAGGACCTCGTAGTAATTGAGACGGTCGCGTGGCCCAGTAAGTCCAATTTTGTTTTACATTATGTGCATCACTAGGGTACAAGAGTACAATTTACATGGAGTGGGGACGGTACTAGAATTCACTGTGGAAGAAGACAAGCTGGTGGAGGGAGTGTCATGGTCTGGGATATATTCTGCTGGAAAAGCTGGGTTTAGGAATCAAATGGAGATCAGTCTGACGGACTTGTTTTTCTGGCTCAAGGGGGACCAGCACAATATCAGACAGGTGGATTTAATGTTGTGGCTGATCAGTGTAAATTGTAATACTGTTACACCAGTGTTCAGGTACTAAACAAATGTAACTTCCTAGCGGTGTCATATTACACTGAATAACTTCTATCTATAAATGTTGACTATTTTTTCCAGCTTAACTGTATTTACATGAACCTAAATTCTGCATGCACCTGTTCAGAAGTCACATATTTTTACTTACATTTCATTGCAGATAAATACACATTCAAATTCCCCATTCATTTTCTCGTTCAAAAATAGTAAAGCAGCAAACAGCCACCAACTACTCAAGTATCTTAGCCATTAGGATGTCAACTTAGAACAGCTGTTCTCAGGCACAGCTGCTTAGGTTACTACGGCAACCAAACCAAGCACCTTCCGCAGCCATATTGTACCCACTCAACGCAATTGAAAAGGATAAACTGAAAAGTTACCGAATGAAACATTCAGAATATTTCAAAAATCGCAACTTAACGCCATTTTCGCTGCCACGAAACGTAAGTTGTTGAAATTTAATAGGCTAGATAGCCGACTAACCTTCATCTTTGCGGAGCTTAGGAGTTCTGCAGTATTTTCCGTTCTTGCGCTCCCATGCAGGAACGATGAATTTTCTGACAAAGCGTTCGACATAACGTGACGCATTTGATATCGTTCAGATTAAAAATATCTTTCGATAAGTAGCATTACTGTTGGGAGTACCAGGATTGATACTTTGAACCGCATTATCGGTTGACGAGACGACAATAATATTCACTCCACCCACCGCCCATGATTGGTTTCGCTTTGTGTCATTCATGGTAGTCAATAGCAACGCCTTTGGAGATTTCAGACTTCAGAGTATTTGCTATTGCGATGCTAGCTAGGTTGTTGCAATTATGAAACTACGTTTAAACCAGTTATCCAGCATAGTAGAAGGAAAGGTCGAATAAGGATTGTTGCTAACATTATTAGGTTACAGCAGTCAAGAAACACTAAGCAGATAGTTGGCGTCCGTTCAAATATATCATGCCAGCGAAAGCAGTTGTACCAACAAATATACGAAGGTCCTCGGGATGAGAAGAAATGTTTAATGAAACGAAACAAAAAACAGATGGTATTAGAATGTGAAAAAAATGTACTTGCAAGCTTTCGTAATGATATCCAGACACTTATTCATTTTCTTTTAACGTAACGTTATGTTTCTCCATTTAGTGAAACGAGTTATGCATCTTAATGTACCATAAACGCCGAGATGAAGCATATAGCATTTTAAACATTACCGCCTTGAATAATGTATAGTGTAGAGATAAACTAAGTCCTTAAACCGCTCTGAGCAAAGCAGTGCAACTGCGGCATTTTACTACGGCTCAAGTTTTCTGATTGGATGTTCCTGACACAGGAAGTGTTCGCCATCGGTACCTGATCATTACTTACTACAAAATATGGCTGGATTGTAGTGTGCGCGCTGTCAAGGAGGAAAACAGAGGTTACGTGCGTTTTCTTTTTGTTTTAGGAGCACAGTGGGCGTTATTTACCCATACAGGAGCGAATCTTCTTGACAAGTATATTGTATCCAACGATGCATTGTTTCGCTAAAGCAACTTTAGCACTGTGGGGTGGTGGGAACCGTCACATTGGTCTAACTTGTCGAGAGGGGATTAGAATTTTGACGAGGGGGCTTAGTTCCTCAGGGGCTGCTGTGCGTGAGGAATCAGATAAAAATGAAAACAAACTATACGATATTATCATTTCTGGTGGAGGAATGGTGGGCACTGCGATGGCTTGTTCCTTGGGTGAGTAATGCCGTTTGTTGTCTCAGGCCGAGTTCAGACTTTAATTGTGAACTGTCCATTCGTTTTCTCACGGAGATTTACTGTAATAAGCCCCTTTCAGAATCCCTACGCGAAAGCATCACATTAAGTTCCTTCTACATTTTCTTTCCCCTGTCCTGCCCACATAAATGTATAACTATCATTTTCACCGATGAAAATTCTCAGCTAATTACATATTTGAAGCTGAAGGATGTAATTGTGGTTAGGGTGCAAATTTTGCCATTCTACATCCTACGTTAGCTGCAGATAATGAGATGCCATTAACATACTCATTTTGTCGAAATAGGTTGAATATTTAGCTTTATGACGCTTCGTATGTTCAGCTGTACATTTCTTTAATGGACAGTCTATGAACAGGCAATTTGCTTTCTGGCTGCGGATGGTCTTCAAACTGTGGCCAGATATAAAAGAAAATGCCAGGTATTAGTTATACCTTGGCATCGCTAATCACTGAGAATATCAGACCTTTTGAGTTTTGTCCAATATTCGCAGGTATGGATCCCAATTTGGAAGGGAAGAAGATCCTTCTGCTAGAGGCTGGGAATAGGAAAGTTATGGATAAAGTCCCAGAATCCTACAGCACCAGAGTCAGTTCTATAAACACTGGCTCTGCAACCCTTCTCAGTGGTACAATTTCTGAAAGTTGTCTTTTGTTCATTGGAGAGTGCTTATGTGAATTTTCATGCCAGCAGGGGAAAATGGTTTATATTTTATATATTGAATTTCCATCAAATGTGCTGTTTTTTACCGGAAAGAAGTTGTAGTTTCAGGAAAAACGGCTACTCTCAACAGCTAATAACTGCGTCCACTGATATACCACCATTAAAAATCCTCTAAAACGAGTCCGTAAAAAAGACTCATTTTCTCACTGAGGCCCCTGGTAAAATTAAACTGCCAATGATGTATCTACACCCCTTGTCCTTACTTAAGAGCCAGTTTTTCTAAGAATCAGGCAGAGAGTGATAAATGATTGTCTCAGATTTGCCTAAAATTTTTGTTGGTGAAAAATGGTTGGTTCAATAGAAAAACTGCAAATTTTTAGGTGCCAATACCCTTCGCCTTCTTTTTTAGGGGTACTAGAAGGGCCAAAGATTCTGAGATGAGAAATGAGCCCTGAAAAAAATTCAGTTTTGAAATGCAATGGTATCATTGCGCCAACAACATCCCATTCATTTTCACATATGTCAGTCTACTGTGTGTAGGGCTCGCAGTAATCTGAAAATTTTTGTGGGCTATTGAGGGCGCATCCTATAGGGGGTGCTGCAAGATGCTATTTTTGGCCATTTGAGCAGTAAAATTAGGAGCATTTCCAAACTAAGCCCTCAACAGCCCAAGATGGTTTATTCCTGATATGATACTATGGGACGTCCTTTACATGATCAACACAAATTAAGCTTGGGATGTCAAGGGCGCAAGAGTACAGGTGGCGCTTCGATCAGGGAAAAAGTGAAATTTGGCATTTTGGGAGGTCAGAGTTCTACATGTGCCCTCATCTGATTTTGATGAAACCTTTTCTGCTGGGTCGACCTATATGTCTACTAACTGTGATGTGGAGATTACTCTGGGTTTCTGCTGCATTAACCTTTTCCCACCATCAGTTCTAAAGGACCTTTCGCAAAAACGGAGAAGATTGCAACTATTAATTCACGTTAACTGCACTTTGGAAAATGTAGTTTGTCTCCCACAAAATTGTCTTTGTTTAATGCTCCTCTTCACTTAGATGTCACCCAACAGAAACCTGAGGTAGGTGGCAGCAGCATTTGGCATGTCAGCCATTGTATAGTTCATTGTGATGCAAAGGACATGTCCTGTTTCCCTATCATTCCAGCCCACTTTCGTAAACTTTCCCCAAGTTCTTCCAATTTTAAGTTAGAATGAGCTATACATGTTGAAAGATCATATTTTGACTTTTTTCGTCTCTTACAAAGTGTTGATAAAGAATGAGAGACAGTGAAAGACACCCATTTTTAGTAGATCTCATGTCATTTGAAACTCTCCAAAAAAACTTCATTAGAATTATCCCATTTTCTTACCTATTATTGCAATAACGTATCCAAAACTCATATGACAATATCTACACATAATAAACAATGAAAAATGGGCAAAAGTATCACATTTTATTGCATGACTTCTGACCTAGATACAGTTAACAGCAGCCTACATTACTATCAGAAGTCACTTCATCATGCACTTTCAAAGTTAAAAACATCAACTTAGCCCTCTTCTAGGATTCTATTGCTTGAAATACATTTTAGATATGATAAGTATGTAAAACATTTATCAAAGATTAGAATCCTGGAGGAGGGCAAGTTAATGTATTGGGGCTATAATGCAGGAGTGAGAAATCTTGATAGTTTTATTGATATACAAAATATTCACAGTAGTAATGATGACCTAAGAATTTTTCATACTTATTAAAATGAAATATTGGCTTGTTGGGTTAAAAAAAATGTACAGAATATGCCATTGTTTGATGTCTTTATTATTATATCTGACAATTATATATTTAATTATATATAAATATATATAAATTATATATTTATCTTCATACAAATCTATGACTGTTCTATTCTACTAAAACTTTATTTTTAGGGTCATTTTCATCATTTTCTCTTCAGTTTGTGACTTTAATCACAAAAAAGCTTAATCATAGGCCTACCAAAAACTTGTTTTTTAAAAGACAGACCCACACTGCACAGTGTTGTTCAGGAGCTGGAGCCATCCAACACTAAGAATAACCTTTCACCCTGACACCAAGCATTACATTTTACTCTGACACCAAGCATTAGGTCTGAGAGCACAATGATAATCTACTTCTGTGTCAAAAATCATGGTTAAAGGATTAATGGTTTTTGAGTTATCAAGCTCACAAGAAAACTGAAGACAGACTCGCATACACACAAACATTTTCACATATACAAGCCCTGTTGCGCTGTTATGCAGGGAAAATTATTTTTTAACCATGAATAGATAATATTCCAACATATAAACATATATACAGATGAGAAACCGAAAGTGGGTTGAAATGATAGGAAAACAGGACATGTCCTTACATGATAAAAATCTCCAATTATCTCAACCATCACTTTTATATTCAGGAAAACTCAGGTAATACAGCATACAGAATTGACTACCAGTCCATGTTGGTGGGTTATTTTACCACCAGTACCTGAGAAACAAGAGAAAACCTGAGAAAGTGCACAGTAAAAATCAGCACGTTCTGAACTCTGTGACCTACATGTAGTTCAACTGTTTCAATGCACTGAATGCAAGTGCCTTGTGTCATTATGTGGTCATAATGAAGAAATTTAAAATACAGTGAACACTGGATGGAATACAGTTTCAGTTCTCTAGTGCAAAGTAGCCTGAATGTCCTTTGGAAGTAGCTTATATTTGACATTATACACCCCATTTAAAGTTCAAAATCATTAAATACTGGCTGCTTGTGCACTTATATACATGTGTGCCATATATCTGTTAAGCACTGAGGTAATAAAACCCTGCAATTCAGTGTATGATTTTGTAAACCTTTCTTACTCAGATGGACTGTAAAGGGTTAATGCAGCAGAAACCCAGAGTAATCTTCACAGCACAGTTAGTAGACATATAGGGCTACCCAACTGAAAAGGTTTCATAAAAATCAGATGAGGGCGCAGAGAGAAGTTTGACCTCACAAAACGTCAAATTTCACTTTTTCCCTAATTGAAGCGCCACTTTTACTCTTGCGCCCTCAACATCCCACGCTTAATTTGTGTTGATTATGTAAAGGACGTCCCATAGTATCACATCATGAATAAATCATCTTGGGCTTTTGAAGGAACAGTCTGGAAATGCCCCTAATATTACTGCTCAAATGGCCAAAAATAGCATCTTGCAGCGCCCCCTATAGGATGTGCCCTCAACAGCCCACAAAAATGTTCAGATTACTGTGAGCCCTACACACAGTAGACTGACATATGTGAAAATGAATGGGATGTTGTTGGCGCAATGATACCATTGCATTTCAAAACTGAATCTTTTTCAGGGCTCATTTCTCATCTCAGAATCTTTGGCCCTTTTGTACCCCTAAAAAAGAAAGCGAAGGGTATTGGCACCTAAAAATTAGCAGTTTTTCTATTGAACCAACCATCTTTCACCATCAAAAATTTTAGGCAAATCTGAAACCATCATGTATCACCCCCTAAAGATTAACTGCCTGATTCTTAGAAAAACTGGCTCTTATGTACTGCTCATACACAGACCTGTCTATAGTCATGTCATAAGCCTACTTGGAAGGCTGAGGAGGAGGCTGATTCAGATACTTTCTCCACTGACTCGGCGTATGATGATTCTGAAGATGTGGATTCAAGTTCCTCTGTTGGTGACTGGTTTGGTGTAGAACATGATGGAAAATATTGGGCAAGAAATTTTGAGCAAGGTGACGACCAAGTGTCTGTGATGGTACCTGCCGATAAAAACT
The DNA here is from genome assembly GCA_029692085.1 of Gymnothorax javanicus. NCBI lineage: Eukaryota > Metazoa > Chordata > Actinopteri > Anguilliformes > Muraenidae > Gymnothorax > Gymnothorax javanicus. The sequence continues at coordinate 102,764,041 of CM056193.1, read as the reverse complement.
AAAAATGGCCAGTTATACCTGATGAAATACTTTAGACTTGCAAGATATTGAGGGGAAAAAATTTAGGCCGCCGTTTGCTGTAAACAGCCATGGTCATTTTGGGGTTCTTTGATTCTAACTGATCCGAAAAGCTTTAGTTAGAAGCCGCATGTGTTCATCACAGTAGTGATTGCATCAAGGTCTCTTACAATACTCTATTAATCTTTTGCAAAAAATAAGGTTATACATTTTGAATTCCTAGAATATAGTGGGACAAATGGATTAAATTAACAGAGTAAAATTTAGAAAAAATATTCAATATTTAGACATTTTAAGGGTTAATGACAAGTTTGGTCAAAAACTTGGTTTCCCTTAAACCAAAATTCAGGTTTTACAATACTGGAAAGTTAGAAATGCATATCTGTGCTAGAGTGTACCTTAATATTTATCATGGGAAATATTGTATATAATGCAAGTTACAGTAACACGAGTCTTTGATTATGCAAAAATGTGTTCATTTTCCATTTTCTGTGTTATTTTATATCCCATTTAGTTGTTAATGAATTAAAGGTATTTACTAGTCATTTATAGTTTGAGGTAAATTTTTTTGTGCAACACTTGACACGATAATTACATGAAATTGAAGGACTAATTATGTAATCATTCTAGTTTCTGTTCATATCATTTAATACCTTATGCAAATTTGTTCCTGCATGCGACAGTTGGAGTCTTAAGAAGGGCAAGTGCAGCAGATACACTGAGATATAATTCAAAAAATGGGCAAAAAATGTAACATGAGTCACTTGGAAATGCCCCTATGGTCTCTGAATGGAAATGGGACTCCCAATGACTGATTAGTGTGCGTCATCTGTGCCACTGCTGCCTTAAATGTAATTTCAGCTATGTAGATGAAATAAAATCACGTGTGGGGTCAGTGTTGGACTTTTGCCAGTTTTAGAAGTTAAGCTGAAGCAGTGCCGTGAAAATGTCTTGGCTCTGTGTTTTTGTTGGGAAGGCAGTTAAACCTGTCAAGTAATGCAGCTGCAAATGGCACAATTGTATAGAAGTTCTCTGTATGCTTTTGGAATTCATTGCTTGTCAAGGAGTTGCCCGGTGTACATTGTAAAGTTCACTTTTAGAATGTTGGCTTCAACGATCCTGAATCTTTTAATGAACTAACTCTTTTTGCGGTTTAAAAAAAAAAAAAAAAACGACTGGACATGTTTTTGATGAGGCTTGCATCTTGTAGGTTTAAACCTGTTTGGCATGGAGGTACATAAATGATTTCCTGAAATTAGGCTGATGAGTTGTCCATTACCACCCATCATGCTAAGTCCTTCATCATCTGTCCTGCAGGTTTGATTTGTCCTGTTCTTTTCTTCATTTGTTTTGACCACATTCTTAAGCTCATGAAATAAAATTGGCTATTTTTCAGTAAGTCTTTTATTACATGTGCATTGTACAGTAGTTGTGTACATTGCTTAAGAGTTTTGGAATATTGTCCTCCAGCTTATCATTTTTGTTTAGATTTTTGTATTTTTTCCTGTATTTTTAGGTCTTGGAGCATGGGATCACATACTAAATATGAGGTGCAAGCCTTATCAGAGGATGCAGGTTAGTACTGCATATTTGCCTTGTAATACCATGGCTTTGTGACACTTCCAGTATCCGTGCAATGATTCATACTAGGATACTTGCATGCGGTTAAGTTTTCGACAGACTTGGTTCTGTTTTTCCTGCCACTTCGAAGGCTTTAATATATGATGCACACACCCTTTGCTGGGTACAGAATAAACACTTGCATAATTGGTTCCCCCATAATTATGAGTTATGCACCAGTTATCAGGTTGTATGTCAGCTGGGAAATATGTAATTTATGGAAAACATAGCTTGGTTGTCCAGGCAATTCAAGGAAAGCGAGCAGCGTTGGCATGGAAGTCAACGTTATCATGTTTCCTCCCCTCCATCTCCATCATGGTGTACAGTATAATTGCTGAGGAGTGTGTATTTGTTCACAGTGAAAGGCATATACATTTTTGATGGAAGTATTAGTTGCATTGATGGAAGGATTTGTTGCATTCTCTGGTTTGATATTTGAAACACAAAGAGTCAGACAGGTCCTGTGGTGCTGCATTTTGTGTGAAGGGTAATTGAAAAATTATAATCATGACTACTGGGTGCCTGTATACAGAAGACTTATCACTGCACAAATTAATTAGAAGCCTATTAAATGAAGTGAATAAAATTTTGTACGTGCTGATTTAGTTTTCGCGGTCTTCTAGGCTCATACAGAAAATGGTGCAGGGGCCTAAAGTAGAGGGCACTGTGGATGGCTACAGTAAAGTGACCCCGGTTTACAACTGAGGTCAGAATGTGGTTTCTCCTGTAAGATGTGGCCTGTTTGTACCAAATAAGAAACCATGTGGTTTCTTTCGTGGCAAGAATGTCAACTTGAAATCCTGTATCGTGATACACCTCTCCCATAATATCTCCGTTCTTTTTTTCCTTTACTCATGGTGGTTTTGTTAATGACAGCATGCTGTTGCACTGTGGCCCTTCAGATCCACAGAAGATTGGCAAGCCAGCGTATGTTTGCCATCCCAAGTTGGCACTGCCAACAGGGCTTTCCTTTTGTGTCCAATGAAAAACGAGTGAAAGATGTGGTAAGGAGAGGGCAAGAGGCCACGCATCTCAATGCGGTGCCCATGAACAAAGATGCAAGTCATCGATTCACTGCGCTGTCGCATTCCTGTGGTATGAGCAAGATCGATATAGCATATCCAAATCACTTGCTTAGGATGTAAATGGGCACAAATCACTGATATACCAGCAGCGGGCTGCTTATCAACAAAGGTGTTTGTTCTTTCTGCTCGTGAAATCTCTGAAATTTTAGTTTTTGTTGAAATTTTTAATTAAATGTTTAGCCAGCACCCCCGCCCTATCAGTGGTTTCTAATAGAGGTGAACCAAGAAATTCTGATCTAGAAGAATTGGTCAATACTTGGGAATGTCCCTTTCTGACTGGCACTATAAAAATATTCTTGCACAGTGCAGTAACTGCTTGCACCTCTGAAGAGGGCCATGCCAAGTTTGGGACCTGCTGCGCTGCCTGACCTGGAAAAGCAGTGCAATACCTTCGTACACCAGTAGGGGTTGTGCAGTTCAACCCAGCCATAGATGGCAAGCAGCTACAGGCTGCATCTGAATTGAGCCCACAGCCCCGAGTCATCTCTCTGCCTGTGGTCTGGCTGTGTGGGGCTTTTCAGCTTTAAATAGGCCAGTCTGAAGAAAGCTCAATATTAGGTCTACTTCATCAAAATTGATCATTGAGTGCAACTTATAGAGCAGGGATGAGGAGTTCTAGTCCTGGAGTTTTCGTTTCCGCCAATTATCCTGATTAAATTTGCTTGTCCGCTCTACAAACAAACTTGAGGTCAGTTCTAAATTAAATCACGGAAAAATGCTTCATTTTGGGACCCAAGAACAGTCTTTGGTAGTCATTAATGAGCTTTTCAAGGAATACAGCTAAAGTTTAAGATTTTATAAATGGTTTGACTGATTAACTAATTTAATAAGCTAATAAAGTGTTGAAAGGTCACTCAGAAGTTAGTCTGAAAGCCAGGAACAGATACAGCCCTTGTTACCCACTTCCAGTTTACCATATGTGTTTATGCCATCCATTTTTAGGGGCTATGATCTGGACATCCATGCTTCCTGGTCACTGTAAGCTGATAGATTGCCCAATTTCACCCCGAGTTTCTGACATTTTCAGTCAACTATCCGATTCAAAGATTCACAAACTCAGCCATTTGTGTGTACACTTTTGTCCCAAAAGGGACCGACGAATTCACCTTTGGACAACATTATTCTTATTGCCTTCGATTTCCACATTTTTCCTGATTTGGGTAACCCACAGAAGTGGTCTGGTCCGTGTTCTATTGAATACAGACATTAGTTTCATTACGATCCTGCTTGTTGATGCGCTTAAAATTCCCATCGAAAGGCTTTTTTTATGCACTGAACTCAAGCTATATCCATGTCCATGTCCTCTCTTTGGGTTTTCCAGCTGAAGTGTATTTTTTGACTCTTCCTGTACTATCTGTTGCTGTGGGTGCTCCACTAGGTGCTTTTTGACCAGTAATGTCATTGCCCAGATGGAGAGCTTTTCAGTTGGCTAAATAACCCGCTTCAGTGCACATTGAGGTAGAACTCCTGCTAGTCTGCTTGCTCATAGTAAATGAGTTGCACAAGTTTTTTAGGATGCACATGTAATTCCCCTTGAATTGACAAGGTTTGTTGCTGAGATGTGATGGTTCTAAAATTATTGCTGGCAGTCCCAATATGGGAATTACAAAATTGGGTATTAAAAGTTGTTTAAAGAACAAAATAGTAAATGGTATTCATGCTTAGTATTTGTTGGGTTCTCTGTGTATTAGCAAGCTTATGCTGCATACATTTCCAAATGCCAACTGAGGTCTGAGAGTATTTTTGTGCTATTACTCTGATGCCTTGTATCTGGTTTATGCACTCCTTTTGGAAGCCAAGTTCTGGCTGCAGCTGTGCTGCTTTGATATCTTCAGTTCAGTGAAGCTACCCTTTCTTGTAAAATTTACTATAAATAGGATTGAGGATTGCTTTTAAGGACTGCACTGCTGACCACAGGGATTTTGGCTCCATTCCTTTAGGTTTGGGATGCTTGCTCAGATGCCCTGATCACATTCGATAAGGAGAACCTGGAGGATGAGATGGCGTACATCGTGGAGAATGACGTCATTGTGAGTGCCCTGACAAAGCAACTGGAAACTCTCCCTGGTAGGTATGGAGCTATGCAATGCCCTTTATATAATTTCATTTCTTTGCCATGGTCATTTTGTGACTTTATTACCTTTTTTTTCTTGAATTTTTTTTTTCAATGGTTTGTTCAGTCAGTATTTTGTGCTGGTCTGGCACAGGCCATTACCACAGTCACCCCCTCCCATCCCCGTTCTGTTTATTTGTACTTTTTTGAGTGTCTGTTTATGAGAACTGGTTCAGCTCTTGGAAGCTTCCATGTTTTTTCTGCTATTTCAATCAAGCTGCAAATTTCCAATGCAGAAAGCCAAAGATAGAGGTCAGAAAGGTTAGCCACGTGAGTACACGTGCAGTGGTCTAGTGACCCATTTAAAAACGCCATGTGCTCCTGCATCTCTTAAAGCTCGCTGAGGATGCTTGAGCTCTGTTGGTACATAGTTACTGGAATTAAACAAACTTTTGTGAGGTTAACCGTCAAAATCTTTGCAATTCCATGTGCTGGACTTTAAAAGTTTGCTGACTTTTTATGGCTCACAGATGAGTGGTTTTTGCACATGCTGCCACTCGTGCGGGTCACTGCTGTCCTCAGCCTACCGGCTCTCCCATGCATAGCAATGGCTCTGTGTCGCCACAGTCGTACAAGCCTGTGGCCTCAAAAGCTGGTTCACAGTATCTCCACAATCCAGTTATCCGCATTTCAGTAACCAGTAGTTGTTCCGCGGGCAGGACTTTTTCCAAGTCAATAATGTACATGTAATCACAGTAACGTTACCTTATGTGCCATGTGACCAACACCTTTTGATATGTTGCGCTGGCAAAAAAAAAGTAGGCATTGAACATGGTCCACTGGCAGATAGAACACTTAGGCAATGCCAGGTGGCGGCCTGAACTCATAAAGCAACACATCAAATTGATCTGCAACAGCTAGTTCCTGGCAGTAAGAAAAACCAGAGGATTTTTACAAGGTGGTTGTCAGATTAGTCACAGCCAAATCTTGTTTTTCTTCCCCATTGAAATGAATGCAAGGCCCTGGTAACTCTGTATGAGGAAAAACCTGTCACTTGTATCTCTTGCTCATCTTTGTAGCAGTAAGCTTTACAGAGTTTGCAATGGTTGCATGACCCACTGTTCTTTCTCAGACCATGTGAAGATCCAGTACAGGTCCAGGGTGGTGAAGTATGTCTGGCCCATGTCCTACCAGGAAGCGGGCTCCATCCCCTGGGTCCAGGTGCAGTTGGCCAATGGCGAAACATTGCAGACCAAGTTACTGGTAAGTGAGGATGATGGCCCTGCATATATTTGAGGCTTGGATGAATAAAATGCCTCAGTCCTTTGTTGTCTGTGCCCCTACTTCTGGACGGCACCATGCAAGCTTGATGTTCTTCTCTTATTATCCCCAACCACAAAGTGGAAGGGATATATAGGAATGAGTGTTGTCCTTCCTCATGTTCGTCAGTCTGTCTGGCCACGTGTCTGTCTGTGTCTGGGCTAGGACACCAGAACTGTCCATTATTTCTCAACAAAATTTCATTTATGGATACATCTTATTGTATAGATGTACCATTTCATACTTCCATCTGTCTTTCTGTTCATCTGTCCTCCGTGTTTTTTTTCCAGGCCAGATATCAGCCGTCTCGTTATTTGCCGGGCCAGAACTTCTTAACTTTTTGATATTTCTCAACAAATATGGATACGTGTTATTGTGTAAATGTGGCTTTTTATTATACTTTTGCCTGTCCTCCTGTTCGTATGTCCATCTGTCCACCATGTTTTGTTTCCAGGACAGATTTAAGCCATCCTGTGCTTTTGCTAAACAGAACTCCTAAGTTGTTCAATATGTCAACAAAATTTTATGGATGAATATATGTTATTGTGCAGATGGGCCGTAGCATTCTTTTATTCATCTTCCTGTCCATTTGCCCGCCCCTCCACCGCATTTTCTTTCCAGGCCAGATATCAACCATCCTGTGGCGGGGGATTTGAGGATTTCATACTTGTTTCTAATATACTAAAACAGTGGTGACCAACCCTGTTCCTGGAGATAGGTTTTCATTACAACCTTCATCTGGTACACTTGACTACTAATTAGCAGCTAAGTAGGATCTCTGGCTTCTTTGTGATGAGCGCGTTGCCATGGTTGGAGCGAAAACCGACAGGACACAAGATTTCCCGCATCAGGGTTGTTGTCAACTGTACTAGAGAATGCAAGTTTACATTCGTCCCTGGCGGCTTGGAGAATTGAGGTTTCCCCAACAATAATGGAATCTCTTTACGTGCAGCACCAATTTGATAAATGTCTGCCCAAAGAGGTCTTTGCCTTGGATCACGTTTTTAGGGTTTGGGCCTTCATGACCACTCCTGCTTGCGTTTTATGGACCATAACATTGATTGCTTTTCAGATTGGAGCTGATGGGCCAAACTCAGTGGTGAGAAAAGAAGCCGGAATACCCACTGTAAAGTGGAACTATGATCAGTCTGCTGTTGTGGCAGTCCTTCATCTATCTGAGGTAAGAAGCCAATGCTCTTCCTGTCTTACCAATAACCATCTATACCACACAACACCCCAAAATATCTGTGTCCAAGGCCAACATTTATCACCCAGCTTGTATTTTTTCACCCCACTGGGACAAATGGCTGCAACTCTAGCCCTTATTGTCCCAACCTCTACTGGTTTAGGAAATATAGGCTGCATTTGTTTCCTAGAACAGCCTTTCACAATTGCTTTTTTCCCAATGTAATGACCTGAGTTGACGTGACCCAAGTTAAATATAGGCCTATACATGGGTGCGTCTATTTATAGTGATTATCAGAGGATAACTGTACATTGGGTGTGTGAATGAGTGGGAGGCAGCTGAGCACAGCAATAATTAGGGCATTCCTGTTGAGTTTGGCCCTAGGAATATTAAAGCATAATTTAAAAGGCTCTATCTTGTTCCTTATTGCTTAGCTAAAATTGGCTTCAATACTGTAGCCAAGTTGTCTTTCTTAAGTTATGAATTACTTAGTTTAATATGAATGCTTTGCCACCCTTTTTATGATATTGTTTTATTTTAAAAAAAGGCCTGAGCTCTGCCTCTCCACTCTGGACTGTTCTAAATTACATTTGTTTGCTAGTTATGTCATTACTCAATCTTTGAAATCCCTCCTTGATCACTTAATTCCATAAATACAGACACTACACCCAAAACTAAGCTTCAGATGTTGTCAGCAATGTATATTTTAAGCTTGTTTTTGTCTTGCTGTGTACAAGTCATATTTGTATTCATTTCAACGGTGTGCTAGCATCATGCTCTCAAAATGCTCAGGTTTTCAAGTGGCTTTGGAGGACTGGAATACATGCAGTCAGAGTACTGTCAAGTCCCAACAGGTTAATTACAATATTTTGATTTTAAGTACCAGTATTTCAGAGAACTTTCCTCTTCGCCTTTTAAGGGGCTTGTATAGATGGAAGGTTGAATTTGTGTGGCCAACATACACAATCTTTGCCTATATGAGATGAAATTAAGGTTAAAGTAGCTGGTTACTTTGTTGTTAAACTGGTCATATTAAACTGAGGTGAAATCTGCAGTTTGATTATATCTGGCAGTGCAGCTGGTGAACTGAAAATTGGTGAAACGCAGAACATCCCTCAAAAATAATGATTGGTCTTGACCTGTTTTCTATCATTTATTAGCTCACTTGGTCCAACGGACCAAAGGGAGCTTATGCGATCACGCAACGGCATAGGCGTCGGGGTCCGTGGTAAGTTTGATCTTCTTCTGCCAAATTCTAAAATTTGGTGGGGAGGTACATAGGGATGTGCAGATTACAAATTCTTTGATTGGCGTAAATTCGTCCATAGGTGGCGCTTTAGCAAACAAATGGTCACAACTCCAAAATCGTTTGTCCGATCAACTTGAAATTATGCATGCTTCATGATAATCAGGGTTGCTCTGAAAATCTATAAGAACAAAATGGTAAATGAAACAACATGGCCAACATCAGCCAATCAAATTTCAGTAGGCCTTATACTCACTTTAGCTGTCACCTGCCATCGTGAAACTTTATATTCTTGTTAAGGATGTGGAAAAGAGCCATTTTTATTAAAATTACTTTGATTGGCCATATGGCAGTGCTAAAGAGAGATACAATATGTCTTGGGCAATAACTTCTAAAGCATAGGTTGTAGAAAGTTCCTCAAATTCTTTTTTGTTATATTTATGTGGGTCAAGACTAATCAATCCATGTAAGCCCCACCCATTTTTATATTTGCAAATTTTCCACAATTTTGAATTGTTTGTGAAACCTTCAATTTTTATCTCTTCCTACACAGTGAGATCAATTCACACAAAATATAAAGGCATGGCCTATATTAATATAAAGAGCTGTAACTCAATGCAATATCCAATCATTATCAAACTTCAGATGACACATCTACAAGCCATGCAACTTCATCATACGGAATTTGGTTTAAATCTGTTTGTGGATGGCACAACAGCAAACAAATGGTCATAACTCTTAAACCAATTGTGGGAGCAACTGTAAATTTTGCATGCTACATAATGGCGAAGGTTGCCATGAAAACTTTTGAGAACAAAGTGGGAGTTTACACAAGATGGCTGACATCAGCCAATTAAATTTCATTAGCCCCTATGTTCACTTTAACTGTCATCAGTTGTGAAACATACTGTTGCTAAGGATGTGGAAAAGGGCAGTCGTAATGCAAGTTACTTTGATTGGCCAGATGTTGGTGCTATAGAGAGGTACAAGAAATTTGATTCCAATTGGCCAATATATTGCCCTGAGTGAGAAAAACAATACAAAATTGCATATTTGTTTTCAACCATTTGAGTCAATGGTTCCAAATCTGCATATTGCATATCTGTGTGACGATCAAATAGTAGTTCCAATGAGCAAAATAAATCTTTAAATATCTGGCTGCTATTTGTCAATCAGGTAACAGTCAAAGACATGGCAATGACTATTCGACCTGAAATTTGCAGGGCAAAGTATACCAAACACAATTACAGTCATGAGTAAAAGGAAGTACCCCCTCTTTCAGTTCCATGGTTTTACTTATCTGGACATAGTAAATAATCAGCTGGTCCTAATCAGGTCCAAAATTATATAAATCTATCCTCAGATGTAAAATAACACACAACAGGTTCCACTGTGACTTTATTTATTTTACAAAAATTCAGCCAAAATGCAGAAGTCATGTGTGAACAGCTAAGTACACCCTTACTGCTTCCATGGGAATTAAGAAGGTAATTAACAGCCAGGTGTTGCTGATCAGATGTAGTTGATTAATTGATCATCAGCAAGTGTGACCACCTCTATAACAGCACAGGTTTTGGCACTCTGCTGGTCTGGAACATTTAGGAGTGTGTGTTTTACAGAGGCGGAGTATCTCAGAAGTAAAGATGGACAGAGATTCACTAATCTGCAAAAAACTGCATCTAAAAATTGTGGAGCAATTTCAGAAAAATGTTGCTCAATGTAAAATTGCGAGGACTTTGATTTTACAGTACATATTTTATCATCAGAAGATTCAGAGAATCTAGAGCAACCCTGTGCACAAGGGACAAGTCTGAAGGTCAATATTGGTTGATTGTGATCTACGGGCCTTCGGGCAGCACTACATTAAAAACAGGCATGATTTTGCTCTGGAATTCACTGCATGGGCTCAGGAACACTTCCAGAAATCATTGTCTGTGAACACAGTTCACAGTGCAATCTACAAATGCAAGCTAAAGCTGTATAATGCAAAGAAGAAGCCATATCTGAACACGATCCAGAAACGCCGCTGTTTTCTCTGGGCCCAAGTTCATTTAAAATGGACTGAGGCAGAATGGAAAACTATTCTGTGGTCAGATGAATCAAAATTTGAAATTCTGAAACCATGGACGCCGTGTCGTGCGGTCTAAAGGGAAGAGAGACCATCCAGCTTGTTATCAGCGCACAGTTCAAAAGCTCACATCTCTGATTGCATTAGTGCCTGAAGCATGGAGAGCTTACACATCTGGAAAGGCATTATCAATGCTGAAAAGTATATAGAGGTTTTACCACAATGTATGCTCCCATTCAGACAACATCCCTTTCAGGGAAGGCCTTGCATATTTCATTAAAAGCATGCCAAACTACATACTGCATCCATCACAACAGCATGGCTTTGCAGTAGAAGTCTGAGTGCTGAACTGGCCTACCTGCAGTCCAGACCATTCACTAATAGAAAACATTTGGCGCATCATAAAATGAAAAATCCGGCAAAGAATACCTAGAACTGTTGAGCAGCAAGAATCCTACATCTGATAAGAGTGGGACAACATTCCTTTCTCAAAAATTCAGTAATTTGTCTCCTCTATTCCCAGACATTTACAGACTGTTTATAAAAGAAGAGGGGATACTAAAAAATGGTAAACTTGGCCCTATCCCAACTTTTTTGAGATGTGTTGCTGCTGTTAAATTCAAAATGAGCGAATATTTTTCATTAAATGGTAAAATGTCTCACTTTTAACATCTGATATGTTGTCTATGTTCTATTGTGAATAAAATGTCAGTTTATGAGATTTGCAAATCATTGCATTATGTTTTTATTTAAATTTTACGCAGCTTCCCAACTTTTTTGGAATTGGGGTTGTACATCTAGGACTCAGTTAGCAGGTTAAATATTAAAGTTCACCACAGTACGATTCAAAAAAGACTTAACAACTATGGCTTGTTTGGAAGGGTTGCCAGGAGAAAGCTTCTTCTCTCCAAAAAGAACATCGCAGCGAGGCTTAGGTTTGCAAAGTTGCTTCTGAAGAAACCACAAGACCTCTGGACTGATGTCCTTTGGACAGACGAGACCGAAATGGAGTTGTTTGGCCATAATGCACAGCGCCACGTTTAGTGCAAACCAAATACAGCGTATCAACATAAACTCCTCATAAAAACTGTCAAGCTTGTTGGTGGAGGGGTGATGATTTGGGCTTGTTTTGGACCTGGGCACCTTGCAGTCATTGAGTCGAATATTAACTCCTGTGTACCAAATTATTCTAGAGTCAAATGTGAAATCATCTGTATGACCGCTAAAGCTTCGCCACAGTAGAGCTCCGGATGTCATGCGACTAATTTTGTTTACGCCACCATTTTGGCAGGAAAGGCCCGAGCGAAAACGATTGGCGCTAGTGCCGATTTCAAGCCATCAGAGTTCACTGCTCACTTTACATCCAAAGAAAGTGAGCGATATAATTCAAAACTTAATGAGTTAAGCATTATTGACCCTCATAATGCCTCAGGAATACTTTTCACAAGCACTGAGTCAGCCGGATCGGACAATGTTCCAGACCTGTAGTAACCAGACAACTGCAATTACCTGATCAGCTTTCCCTCGTCCTGCTCTGGAGTCTCTCAAAGCGTACAGGAGCCTGGAGGAATACAAATAGATGCAATCTGGCTTCATTATGAATAGGGCCTGTGTCCACAGGAAATGTTTTTTAGTTTTTTGTTTTTTTTGCACTGGCAACTTTAGTTTTTAATGCAAAAACTAACCCGATTGAAATGCTGTGGCGGGACCTTAAGAAAGCTGTACATAAACAAATGCCTTCAAACATCAATGATTTTGAGCAATCATGAACAAAAAAAAAAATTGCCGGATCTAGCTTCTTCGCTTAAATTTCTTACACTTCCAGGACTACCACACTTCCGGTGCACAGCTTGCTGGTGCTTACGTCAATTGCCTGCGCGTAATATTGAACGATAGCAATTTTATCATCTGCATCAGCACTTTTCAGACCTCTTCTGGAGTGCCACATCTCCTGCATCTTTTCGAGCCCTGCCTTTTCCAGTACAGGTGAGTAAAATGATCTGCTCGTTACCCATGAAGATGCTTGATAATGAGCAAGTCATCAAAGCTGGCGGGGAAAGCTCTAAAACATGCAGGAGAGGTAGTACTCTAGGAAAGGTTTGAGAAGCACTGATCTATATCATCTGTTATTATTATTTTCATGCGACCAGCACATGAAAGCTTTGCAGTAACAACTCAGGGCTTTACTGACAACAACTTAGCTAGACTTGAGAAAATGCAAACGATGTAAATGCAAAAATCAAGCCAAAAAAAGTACCGGATGCACAAAGAATTAACATGGTTTCTATGCTTGGTATCGTACGGCCAAGTATCCGTAACTGCGCCCTAAAGTAACCTTCTGCAGCTCCATGAGACCGGAAGCAACTCAGCCACCAAACTATCCCATAAAGCATTGGAAATGGGGTGCGACTGCAACATCAGGGCATTTTTTTTTCTTTCGTATTGCTCGAATTGAAGCGATATGTAAAGAAGAGTGGGCCAAAATTCCTCCTCCACGATGTGAGTGACTGATAAAATGACATAGAAAACGATTAGTTATAGTCATAGTTGCTGAATGTGGTTCTACAAGCTATTGAATCATGGGGTGTACAACCCCAAGTCCGAAATAGTTGGGACGAAGTGTAAATTGTGAATAAAATCAAAATGCAATGACCTTCAGATCACATGAGCCAATACGGTATTTACAATAGAACATAGATAACATTTCAAATGTTGAAACTGAGACATTTTACATTTTTATTCACAAAATGAGCTTATTTCAAATTTTCTGGCTGCAACAGGTCTCAAAAAAGTTGGGACACGGGCAAAAAAGGGCTGAAAAAGCAATTAATATATAAGAGAATCAGCTGAAAGAACCTTTAGCAAGTAATTAAGTTAACTGGCGTCAGGTATGTAACATGACTGGCAATAAAAGGGATGTCTTAGAGAGGCTGAGTCTCTCAGAAGTAAAGATGGCCAGAGGCTCTCCAACCTGTGAAGGCTTGCATAAAAAAATTATGGAATACTTTAAAAACAATGTTTCTCAACATCAAATTGCAAAGGCTTTGAAGGTCTCATCATTGACAGTGCATGACATCATCAAAAGATTCAGAGAAACTGGAAAAATCTCTGTGCGTAAGGGACAAGGCCGAAGACCTTTACTGGATGCCCGTGATCTTCGGGCCCTCAGACGCCACTGCATCACTCACCAGCATGATTCTGTCATTGACATTACTAAATGGGCCCAGGAATACTTCAAGAAACCACTGTCTGTAAAGGCAGTCCGCCGTGCCATCCACAGATGCCACCTAAAACACTATCATGCAAAACGGAAGCCATTGTTGAGCATGATCCAGAAGCGCCGCCGTGTTCTGTGGGCCAAGGCTCATTTAAAATGAACTGTAGCAAAGTGGCAAATTGTCCTGTGGTCAGACAAGTCCAAATTTGACATTCTTGTTGGAAATCATGGGCGTTGTGTGGTCCGGGCTAAAGAGGAGAGAGACCACCCCTCCTGTTATCAGCGTTCAGTTCAAAGGCCAGCATCTCTGATGGTATGGGGATGCATTAGTGCATATAATGTGGGACACTTGCATGTTTTTAAAAGCACTATGAATGCTGAAAGGTATATAAAGGTTTTAGAGCAACATATGCTCCCCTCCAAACGGCATCTATTCCAGAGAAGGCCTTGTGTATTTCACCAGGACAATGCAAAATCACATACTGCAGCTATTACAACAGCATGGCTTCGTAGTAGAAGAGTCCGTGTGCTGAACTGGCCTGCCTGCAGTCCTGATCTTTCACCGATTGAGAACATTTGGCGCATAATTAAACGAAAAGTCCGTCAAAGGAGCCCCAAAACTCTCCAGCAGCTGGAAGCCTGTATTATACAAGAGTGGGGTCAAATTCCAATAGCTGAACTCAAGAAACTTGTCTCCTCAATGCCCAGAGGCCTCCACTCTGTGTGAAAAAGAAGAGGGGATGCTACTCCATGGTAAACAGGCTCCTGTCCCAACTTTTTTGAGAGCTGTAGCAGCCATCAAATTTGAAATGAGCTCATTTTGTGGATAAAATTTCTCAGTTTCAACATTTGATATGTTTTCTCTGTTCTATTGTGAATAAAATACTGGCTGGTGTGATTTGAAAGTCATTGCGTTTTGATTTTATTCACAATTTACACTTTGTCCCAACTATTTCGGAATTGGGGTTGTACTTAGTTTTTCCACGGATGGCTTCTGCATTTTGGCTAAATTTTGGTTTAATAAATAAAGGCATGGTGAAATTTTTTGTGTGTTGTTTTACACCTGAGGTTAGATTTAACTAATTTTTGGAACTGATAAGGACCAGATTTTTTTTTTTTTTTTTTAATGTCCTGATTCGTAAAACTATAGAGCTGAAAGAGGGTGAACTTTCTTTTTCTCATGATTGTATGCGTCTTGAACTGGAAATTGTTTGAAAAACTTATGCAATTTGTGTCCTCACTGTTTCAAAACTGATGATTACCTTGTGTTGCTTGGACCCTGTAGTTACCACTTGCGGTTATATTTGTTTTTTTTCCCCACAAAATTACAAAAGTTGTCTTAATTGTCCTAATGTTGGACCCAAGCATAAAAAACTACCACTTATGAGCTTACTTAACTCTGAAGCCTGTTATAAACCAAGTGACCTACAGTTCCCATGGCACTATTTGTAGCTCCCGGACGAAGTCAGGCGGCTACTGTGGATTCATGCATGTCGTCTCTGCCGCCGCCGCATCTGCGTTCATCAACACTTCCTTGTGGACGCTGTACAGGCTGTAATTTTTTACTGATTTCTTTCATATTTGGTATGGACGTGTGTTATTCTTCACTCATGACCCCTATCGATTTTGGTTGCCATGGCGACAGTATTGGTTGAATAATGTGCAAATTAGTGACAAAATGGACAAGAAGTGATCTCAGTGACTATTATCATGGTACAATTGTGCAACGCATGGGGAATCACTCTGGGATATGGAATTAGGTCCATGAGTATTTGGATACTGACAAAGGTATTGATATTTTTGCTTTCAAGCACTATGTGTTGGATATGAAATCAATTAATGACTATGCATCAAAGTGCTGACTTTCAGCTTTAGTTGTAGCCCCCGGACGAAGTTGGGCAGCTACTATGGATTCATGCATGTCCTCTCTGCCGCTGCGTGCTCAGCTGTAAGAAACTTCCTTGTGGACGCTTTACAGGCTGTAATTAGTTGCAAAACATAGAGAATTCCTTGTGGATGCAGTACAGGCTGCAATTTTGGACCGGTTACTTTCATGTTTGGTATGGATGTGTTATACTTCACCTCTGACACCTAGCGATTTTGGTTGCCATGGGGACAGTATTGGCCGAATAATACACATATTAGTGGCAAAACATAGAGATTACTCTGTGGACGCAGTACAGGCTGCAATTTATGACCGATTACTTTCATATTTGGTATGGACATGTGTTACACTTCACTTATGACGCCTATCGATTTTGGTTGCTCTGGCAACAGTATTGGCCGAATAATGCGCAAAAAAGGGGAGAAGCGGGCTTTCGGGGGCTGCACCCATGTGGTTGCGGCCGACCGGACTGTCTTGTTTTTTTTAAATTGACATTACATGAACTCCAAAGACCCTCAGAACCATAACGTGTAGCCAATTTTCATTTAGATGACAAGAAAACTAATAAAGGCTTGATCTGTGTTCAATTTTTTATTTTTTTTCAACAAGTTCTTCACTGATGAGACTAAGCCATTGGCTGTAAACCACACAGCTTCCTTCGTGATGGAGTGTTGCAGCGATTTAGAAAATGTTTCATTCACTTCACAAAAAAGATAAACTACAGTGTTAACTTCGTTAGCACGTCCACACTATCTGATCTCGGCGTCACAACTCTTTAATTTGACAAAGAAAGTGAAAATTAACAAATTAATAACAATTATTGAAATGCAATGAGTCAAAATGATGCGTTGTCTTTCTTGTGTTACCTATGCAAGGAAAACTGGCCACATGTGATAATGTTCAATCAATTTTCAGCTCACCAGCTGCTACTAATATCTTGTCTTTTTTTTTTTTTTTTTTTTTTGATGGAAGTCACTGCAGTGTGAAAGGAAAAGACAACGCTAATCTGAGTAACTATGGGAAAAGTGACCAGGGAATTTTTATTATATGACATTGCCTACAGAGTGCTGTAATGTCTTATTCAGTTGATATTCCACCTCATCTTTCATTTGTGATGGTGTACCTTTGTGTCCATTGACAGTAGCATGCACTCCTCTACTAATGCTATGTTTTAAGGTGCAGTGTTTTTCTCATTTAGTTCCTGGTACTTTTGAGACTTAAATTGTGCCGCTGGCTTCTGAAACAGTGATGCCATCACTGCTATTCAGCCCCCTGGCTGTCTCTGAAAAATTATCTCCTCCAATGCACGAGCGGTGCATGCTATCTGAAAACCATACTATTTCTTGTGCCTCAGATAGCCTTGATAATTTTGTTGGGTATTAGGGAATGGTGGAATTAATTTCCCTTCTTCTTTCCCCTTTTCTATACTACCTCCTTGGTATTAGCCCACAGAAAACAACGTGGCATGGCAGAGGTTCCTACCAACCGGTCCCATCGCAATGCTTCCAGTAAGCTTCACAAACTCATTTTCATCTGTTCTAGCTATCTTAAAACAATTGAATTGTGCAGATGTATCTGTTTTGAGAATCTGTACATGAGATATTCCTGTAATGTGGATCTGAATAAACACATAAGCACTGCCTGGCCAAAAAAGTCACCTCCTGGATTTAACGAAGCAAACAGCTAAGAGCCTTCCATTGGATAATTACTGCAGTGATTAGTAAGTTTCAGCTGGCAACAAGTTATTTAACCCTAACTGATACAGTGAGTTGCTTCTCTTTTCTTCAACAGCTAGGTTGGAAGACATATCCTGTGGTCATGGAAAATTTGTTACTCTGTTTCAGAAGGGTTGAAATATTGGCCTGCATCAAGCAAAGAAAACAACTAAGGAGATTGCTGAAACTACTAAAATTGGGTTAAGAACTGTCCAACATATTATTAAAACCTGGAAGGATAGTGGTGAGCCATCATCCTCTTGGAAGAAATGTGGTCGGAAAAAGGATCATGATTGGTGATCACTTAAACGTTTGGTGAAATCAAATTAAATCAACAGTAGAACTCACAGCTATAAAGTGTTTCCACTCACACAATGCAACAATCAAGTGATTGGGACTAAACCACTGTGTTGCCTTTTTAAGTCCCGGGGTTAATGTTATGGTACCACACACGAATCCCATGGGCTTGATAAAGAAACAAAATGAATTATTTTTGGTTAACAATTTACTCTATGTCTCATTATTTAGGCAATATCAAGTCTTGAAATATAGAGAAAAGCTGTTTGCCTAATAACAAGGAACATTTTGATTGATAAATCACAGTAATTAATAAAATATTTATGGACTACAGTGATTTTAGAATCAAAGCAAACCTTAGGCCCTCTCCTATTGACTAAAATACAAAAGAAGGCACTGGGATGAATATAACAATGATTTTGATTGGTGTGAATCACACAAGGTCGAAATCGCCATATGGCACTCTTGGGCCTTAAAGCGTTAAGAAAACCACATATCAGTGAGGCTAATTGGAAAAAAGGCTTCAACTTGCCAGGGTGCATAAAGATTGAACTGAGGAGCAAAGGGAAAAGGTCATGTGGTCTAATGAGTCCAAATTTGCCCTGATCCAGAGTGATGGGCTCATCAGGGTAAGAAGAGAGGCGGATGAAGTGATGCACCCATCATGCCTAGTGCCTACTGTGCAAGCCTGTGGGGGCCGTGTTATGATCTGGGGTTGCTTCAGTTAGTCAGGTCTTGGTGCAGCGAGGATATGTACCCAAAAAATGAGATCAGCAGACTACCTGAATATAGTGAATGACCAGGTTTTTCCATCAGTGGATTTTTTCTTCCCTGATTGCACGGGCATATTCCAAGATTGGGCTGAAATTGTGAAAGAGAGGTTCGGGGAGCAGGAGACATCATTTTCACGCATGGATTGGCCACCACAGAATCCTGACCTTAACCCCATTGAGAATCTTTGGGATCTGGTGGAGGAGCGTTTTTGACGCAGCGGTCCGACTCTCCCATCATCAATACGAGATCTTGGCAAAAAATTAAATACAACTCTGGACAGAAATAAATGTTGTGACATTGCATAAGCTTATTGAAATGATACCATGGCAAGTGCATGCCGTAATTAAAGCTCAAGGCGGTCCAGCGAAATATATGACTTAATGACTTTTTTTTTTTTGGCCAGGCAATGTATTTAACGAATGCAATTATCCATAATGTATTTGTTGTGAAAGACTATTATGGAATTACTTTTTAATTTTTAAAAAGAGCATTGTGAAAAAAGTGCAGCAGTCCCTCCTGTCATGTCATTCTTTATGCCTGCGTGATGCATGTAATCCCTGCTGCGATCTCTAATGAAAACCAAACGATCCAAACTCTCTCACGCACACGACCCTGCCCCCCCACCCCTCCCCCCACCTCCCCCCGCTGCTTACAAAAGTTATCAGACACGATGAGCTCCCTGGTGTGGTCTACCAGCCACCGGCGTGCAGAAGAGCTGCTGGAGCTGGATGAAGAGAGTTTTGTGGATGCCATCAACTCTGCCTTTGTGAGTCTCTATTACAGAACAGCACAAACCCCTCTGTCTGTGTAGACTGAAAATATTCAAACAGACTGGCTGTCTGCTTCAGTGTTTTGTATGCTCTCCCACTACAAGACCTAGTGGTGGGCTAATTTAAAAAAAAGAAAAGGTAAATAAAACAAAAGTAAATAAATTTTACTTATTTGTTCCATATTGAAAATATAGTAATCATTAGTGGCAACACAAAAATTTAGTGGAATAACCTGATGCTAATGGCACTCATATGTTCGATGTTTGCATCACATTCTGTTAAAACTTAGCTCATCTAGCCATGACCTGCTTTCTGTGCAATCCTCTCTGAATCACGCCTATTTTCTCAAGGATGCTATTTTTACTGGGTTTCAACTAGGGGCAGCAAGGTTGAGTCATGCCCAGTTAGTTTAATGCACTTGCGGTTGACAACAGTGGACATTTTGCTGAGAAAAGTGTTTAAAACCAAAGTGATTAAAACAAGGCTTGGTCTTGTTTAAAATAGCAAGTTTTTTCCCCCCCTTTTGCTGCCTGCAGTTTGGTCAGGGACTTCCTTGTCTTTTCTGTCACCTTCACACTACCCTTTGTGTTCTTTATTTTTGAATCTTTTCTCCTGCTGCAGTGGAGTAATGATAAGCACTCAGAGCTGATTGAGACGGCCGGGTCGCTTTTTTCAGACGGCGCTGTCGCTCCTCGTGCCCTCCGGGGCGTCCGTGCGCCAGCTGCCTCCCAGTGTTGCTGGAATTGGCCCTGAAAGCAGAGTCATGTTTCCCCTTGGGATGGGCCACGCCTCCGAGTACATCAGGCACCGAGTGGTCCTTATCGGGTACGTCAATGAGTGGGCGGACTGGGCCTCCAATTCGGTTTGCTTTGGAAAGCCTTTCACGTTTAACACGTTGTCAGCACACAGTGTTGTGTTGTGTTCGCCATTTTCTTTGCACTTTATCAATCCGCTTCAGAACAAACATTGACATTCTGCACTAGGACTGGAGTGCTAGGCAGTCGGTCACTGAGGTGGGTGGGTGTGTTGTTTGGACTTTCGGTGGCTGGCAAGCCAGGCTGGCTGAACTGTATGCAATCATGGCATGTGATGGAGGCAACCTGTCCTTTTAAATTGCAGTTCTGTGCCACCCCAGGTAATGCATAAGTAAACTCATACTGATTTTAGCCCGATAATTCTGTAGTCTGTAGTCCACCTTCTGTGATGACTGGGATGTTCTGGCTTTCAAGCTGCTAACTGATTTATGCATTTGACCCGCAGATAATAAAGAAACCAGAGTTCCTCTTACTCTCACTTTGGGAGAGGGGTAATGATGTCGAAGTTATTCCTGTCTTAATGTAACTGGGTGAGATCTGTGAACATGCTCCCCCTGGCATTGACCTTCCCATAGGAAGTATAAAAAAGTTGTTCCAGGCCTAGATATATGGCTTTAAAATATTTTTTATTTGATGCAGAGATATTTTAATTAATTTTAATAATTAATTGATAACTCTGGTCTAGGGATTTCCTTTTATAATGCCCCCGCCACGCTCAATGGGCAAGGGGTATACTGCTTTCTGGTTGTCCGTCAGTGTGTGCGTCCATCGCGCCATCTGTCACACTGTTCGTCAAGAGTGTCTTATCCGCCCCAAAATCTGAGGGAGTGGAGGGATTTTCACCAAATGAGGTGTGGTAACTCCCCTCTGTGGATAGCTGAACTGATTAGACTTTGTGGGTCATTGGGTCAAAGTTCACATAAGGTCAGTTGTATGTTGGGACCAAAGATGAACTTTTCGGGCATTTGAAGCCATGGCGGGCGGAGGCATATTAGTCTATGCTTTTCGTTGAGTTGTACCATTTTGATGTTACAGAGATGCTGCTCACAGAGTACATCCATTGGCTGGCCAGGGAGCAAACCTGGGATTTGGGGATGTGGCCTGCCTCACTCAAGTCTTAAGCCAAGCAGCCTTTAATGGGCAAGACCTGGGTAAGTGCTTTAGACCAAGGGTTTAACAAGCCTCCATGTGCATAGCAGGCTACCATACTTTTGACTGTATTGTGAGGAAAATAGCTGGTCTCTTGAATGGTTGTTCATCTCCTTTCGAAATGTAGCAAGATCTGTAAGATGTGGGTTTGATTTACTGGGTAAAGGCAGCTAAAAAATTATTGAAACTTTTTTAATTTTGTTGGATTTTTGAATGCTCACAGCTTTGAGTAGTGTATTGAAAATTCACTCAAATGGAAATGAAGCAATGCCTTTGTGAGTTGTTCCCACTGGCTGCTGATTGGTTGATTGAAAAGGTCAAATGAAGGTGAAAATGGGTTTTGAGCGAAGGTATTAAGGTGAGCCTAGAAATATACAGGCAATCTTTTTTAGCTCACTGGTCCGAAAGACCAAATGAGCTACTGCCATGGAACAGCAATCTTCGTCTGTCATCAGTCTGTTAAAATTGGCAGCTTTGGATCAGACTTGATACAGCTGTTCCCTCTCTAATTGCCCTGACCAAGGGTTGACCCTGACCAAGTGTTGTTATTATTTGGCTCGATTTGGAATCAATTATAATTGCCCTGGGGCCTATTGCATGAAGGCGGGATAAGGGATGAGCCCAGGATCGGCATGGGAGTAGCCTGATCTCAAGTCCCATTTTATTGCACAGAGCGTGTGGGCTGTGCCGTGGCATTAGTTACCATGGAATCAAGGTCTGTGGAGCTAGCCAGCTCCAGAGAAGGCTCAGCAACACGCTAAGCTCCTGGCTCCAGCCAATTTCACCTCACCTCAGTCAGCAGTCACCCAAATGGAAAATCAGTGTCTTTAACAGTCATTCTTAATTTCCTACTACACATTGCTATCTCAATTATAGAAGGCCCAGAGTAATTATCTTGAAAATTTGTGACCATTGATGTCAGTAAAATAGCCAATATTCAATCATTATATTGAAGTATTCATGTGACAATCACCATCACAATTCAGTCAATCCCTCTTCCAAGTCACATATTTACCATATTTAGAATCTGTCATTATCAGATTTGTCTTTATTCCCCAAGTTGAGACTGTCAGTTCCATCTGAGTAGAGACCTCCTACAGGACCCCATCCATGCAGTCCCTTTTCTCCACTCTGGACCTCAATTTGTGTAGTATATCTGTATTGCTGCCTTTTTATTGTTTCATTAGGCACACATTGGGGCGGTTTAACAGACATGGCTCAAGGGTAGTCCTGGACTAAGCAGAGTTTTATATGGAGATTTTCTGCTGAAAATTGAATTTAGTCTAGGATTAAGCTTAATCTGTGTCTGTGAAACCGCCCCAATATGTGCCAAATAAAATCAAATTGTATCCATCAACACCGATGCGCACATTGTCAAATGTCTCATTAATTTCAAATGGAGTAAAGGGCTCCCCATGGACTCAGAAAACAATTTAGGCAGTCTGGGTCCTCAGGGCTAGGGAGATCAGTCATGAAACCCCATAACTACATTAGCTACCAAATCACCAATGCCAAATCAAATGCACATGGAAAAATAACATACGCATATTATTTAAATCAAAGCACCTTGCAAGTTAGTGTCAAGACGTGCAGTACAGATACAAACCACTGAAAAAAGGCACAGTACACAACATAAGAATGGCCTAAATGCACATTATGTACCCAAGACGAAGTAAGTAAGCCTGATTCGAGCCTAGTGGCCCATTGGGCCGGTGCTTAACCCTGGTTTCGTAACATGAAGCGACTAGGAGTATTCCTACTCCCTCTGGATGGGATGCCAGTCCATCGCAGGGGGAACCAAGACAAGCCCGTCAACAACTACATGAATAGCAGCATGCTGCACTACAGCTAAATTGTAATAGTCGCACCACAGTTTTGGATATGCAAGGCTGACAAAAAATTTAAAGGCCACATGTATGCGCATAACTGTGGGTCAGACCATTTCAGAACCTATACAGTCAAGAATGCCAACATTAACAATGTCAACTAAATAGGACCCTCTTCTTAGGTCATTTACAAAGGTTAAAGCTATTAAGTAGCCTTGTCAAATGTGTTGAGTCGGTCGGCGACAGTTTTGACGTTAACATTTTACTTTTTAATTTGAATATGCCTCCATCAGAAGTTATTAAAAGCAGAAAATAAAGTCAACTAGTCTGATAACGTCTTTTTGATTGGACTATCGTTTCAGAGTTTGTGCAGGACAAAAAAAGGGCTTGTAGCAAAATTGTGACATTTAGAAAAAAATATGGATGTAAAAATTTGTAAGCACTTGGGTTTGCTTGGCAGTTTCTATGTGTATTTTGTGCTCAATCACATCTGCCTGCTTTCTTGTCTCGATGTTATATCTTTAATCTGCCTGGCAACGCAGCTAATCTCATTCACACAGACACCGAAGTGCATCAGCTACTCCTTTTCGACAGCGCTGAAACGCCTCCCGAGGTGGATTCGAAACGGCTCATTTTAATACTCCTCTCAAACCTCCTTCAGACAAATAGAAGGAGTAGCAGAGGCGTTTCGAAGACAGGGTTGTCCATCTGTCTGAACACCGTTTCTGAGTGAAAGCTGGTGCACGCATCTGTTGCATCTTCTGAGCAAGCGCGCGGGAAGATGTTTGAATTAGGGGGGGCTGCCAACCGAAAGTAGAAGAGTGACGTCATTTAAAAAAATATTTATTTATTTATTTATTTATTTTTTAAATAGCGCTGCATGAGGGCATTATGACAATGTTGGTCTTTGCAACAGCAGTCATAGCAACTAAGGGTGCAAACGAGTACTGGAATAAAAGAATACCCGTCATATAAATCATGACCGATTACAAAAAATGATAATTTATAATCGTTTTGTTGTCCTGGGGCCTGAATTTTTTCTACGTTTTATCCCAATAAGTTCCTTTGTTTTGTACGCATGTGTCATTTAAAAAGCTATCATGCTTTTGTTGCCTTATTTGTTTCATCCTCTTCATCCCCAACTCCTGGTAATACTGCCGGGATTTGCCTGTCTCACACATGATGGCTCACAACCCCTCCCAGTTTGATATCGCATGATTCACAATCAAACAATTTATTATTTGAATTAACAAGACCAAGACATAATCGTATAATGATTAAGAAATTATTAATGAGGAAATGACCAAGAAACCACCGACAGGCTACATTGAAAACGCAGCAAGACGTAATTGTAGGGATGACAAGTAGCCCTCCCCCCTTCTCACAAATAAAACCCTCCAAAATATAAAGGCGAGCCCCCTTTTAAAATTGTTCTGGGAAATAAACTTTTTTAAGCTTTTTAGGTTGCATACGGAATTATTTCCCTTTCTCTGAATTCCATCTCCCGTTTCAGCATTTTTTACATTTAGAACAGAAACATCTTCCTGTCGCGCTCTATAAAACATTGGCGCAGAAGGACTTCACTTTGTAAACCTAGCTATTATGCGCCGTTTTATAAGCAACAGGAGGTCGTCAGCCCCAAAAAATAAACAAATAATCCTCGGACAAAATCCTCCATTTGAATAAAGTGATTCATCGCATTAGTCATTTTTATTCAATCAACTATCCTTAATGAGTGTAGCTTGTCAGTTTCGCCAACACCCAGGCAGCAGACTAATCCCATAAAAGGCGAAAATAATCGTGCCCTTTGGGATCATAATCAGCATTCTTAAAATTCTCCCAAACTGGCAAAATTTTTTTTTTTTTTAACATATTTTTACAGCGGGTAAGTTAAAGCCATTCTCGAGTTTTCGGTAAAAAGTGCATTCTGTCACACAAGCTGCTGCGGTACGTGTCGCGATGATGGTACCCTCTGAGTGGTATTCCTTCATGGCCCAGGAATTTAGTCGATCTGAATAAATGTTACAACACTCTCCTTGCAGAATGTTGATTCCAAGCTGCAAACTCCCAAAACATAGCACTGACTGGAGTAACTTAAAGCATCGCTAACACACGTAATGAATCAGAGTGCAGGTCTGGCAACTCATGCTGACCAAGTTCTAACTTTTGCCTTTTCCCAGTTGCTAAATCCCCCTTTAGCAAACAAATTGTCACTGAGGTTGTGCAGATAAAACAAAGAATGAGGTCGATTTCTTTAACACAATGCAATGCAATTTTCAAACAAACCTCATTGATACGATCAGTCAAATCACACCGTGCCGAATTCGCTTCCAGGAAATACGATGTTCTCTAGAAAGGATCCCGAGTGCACGGCAGCGCTTAAGTGAGTGAACCGCTGCTGATGCTCTCTACCGGAGCAACAAGCTAGCTAGTCCTGGGTGATAGCTATTGCGATGATAGTAGTGTCGCTTCCATCATTTGTACTGTTCTTTCATCACTCTCCACGAGTAATGTAAGTGTTTGTATCACTTACTTTAGTTTTCTCTGAAATATTGTTTGGAGGAAAAAAAATCAGATATCCCTCTCTGCTTGCTGTTTGCCGTTTTTGCTTGCCAATACGTTTTTGTCCGCGCCTTCCGCTTCTTTGAGAAAGCGTTTCCTCAATACATAAATGAATAATTTGAAAATATTTCAACCCAAATTTTTTAAACACAGGTATTTGACACAGACTGTACAAAAGGGTTTTAAGCCAGTTGATGTGTTTATTTTTCTGTTTTAATTTTTACTGTTAAAATCACTGTGACATCTAAGACGAGCCTGCAGCCGACATCAGGCGGAGCTGCAAAAGGGAGGGGGTGCTGCAGCCCCGGCAGCCCCCCACTTCCCGCGCTAGTGCTCCTGAGTATCCATGGTGATGATCAGCGATTCTGTGATTGATATCGGGGTCTCTTTGAGGTAGCCGTGTGCGCACACTCAGCGGGATCAGCAGCAGCTGGCTTGTCTTATTTGTCTCATGGCCCTGACTAAGCGTTGTTATTTTTTTGGCTTGTTATAGAATCTAATATGGCTACCATGGCCTCTGATTGGCTGACACATTTTCACTTCCTCTTAAGTTCCACTGGTTGGATTCAGATCAGATGTGGTGTATTTATTTATTTCATGACCCTGATCAAGGTGTGGGTTTTTTTTTTTTTTTTTTGACTCGATGGAAAATCCAATATTGCTGCCCTTGTCACTGATTGGCTGACACATTTTTGACTTCTCCAGTTTCACTTATCAGGTTTTGATTAGACTTTGGGCACGCTTGTCAAGTGACCCTGACCAAGTGTTGTTATTTTCTGGCTTGATGCGGAATCCAGTATGGCTGCCTTGGCCTCTGATTGGACGAGCCATTTTCAAGTTTTTCTAGGCAAATTTGGATAAAATTTGGGGCAAATGTTCCACTTTTGGCCCAGAAGAAGCGCGGTTATATTTTGGCTGATTCAGAATGCAATATGGTTACCCTATTCTCTGATTGGCTGAAGCATTTTCGAAGACTTCTCCAGTTCCACTGGTCAGATTTGGAATAGACCTGGTGCACTTGTTTATCTCATGGCCCTGACCAAGTGTTGTTATTTTTTTGGCTTGATTCAGATTCCTATAGGGCCACCCTGGTCTCTGATTGGCTGATGCATTTTCAACTTCTGCTCAAGTTGTACTGGGGAGATTTGGATCAGACTTGGCACAAATATTTATTTATTAGTAGATCGAGGACATTCAGATTGTACCATGTGCTCACGATAGTCGACATGTTCTGCACTTTCGTTTTACGACCGTAATTTATAGGGGTATAGCATACCAATTTAATATCAGAAATGCACTCTTAAGAAGAAATATTAATTACATCTTTGAATAATTTCTATCATGAATGACCTTCCAAGGCAATCAAACAAAAACAAAGCAGATAGTGCCATCTGATTTTAGATTATGGGCTGACAGTGGTACTTTCCTTTTTCTTTCTATTTTTTTTTTACCTCACCGACCCTATGGGCCGATAAGCTATTGTCGTGGTTTGGCGTCCATTGTCCGTCACCCAGAACATTTTTAATCGTTTTTTTTGCCTGATGAATTTTCCTGTAAATTTACAGTATCATACTACTGGACCATATCTCCAGACTGCTTTTTTAAAATTTTTTGTTTGAATCATTTTTGTCTGTTCTATGGGCCCTTGAAATTTTGGCCCGAATGTTGAAAGATAGGACTGAGAAGTGGAAATTTCAAAAAAATATTTCTCAAAAACTGCCTGATAATTTTTTATGTATTTATTTTTTTTCTAAATTTGGCTTTCAACTCAGCTTGGTACCCTCAATGTACAATGATTGAATTGACTGAAGTGGATCTAGTGGGGGCGCTGTACTTTAACATTGGGCCTTATGGAGGATGTGCAAAATGGCCTGCTGAGGCCAAATTGTTGCAGATAGACCTTAAGTTAGTATTGTCAACATATAGGAAGTCGTACATGACCTATATTTTGGCAATGTTAAAGTTGACCTCAGATGACTTTGAAAAGTCAAACTCAAGGTCTAGGGAAACGATAACAATGGTAAACGATAAGACTTGAAAATTCAAAAAATGATATCTCAAAAACGGTCTGATAACTTTTTTTTTAAATCGGGCAATCAACTCACCTTGGTACACTTTAAGTACAGTGTGAGTGTCATTTTGTTTGATACGACATAAGTGGGTCTAATGGGGGCGCTGTACTTTAACATTGGGCATAACGTCGAGTAGGCAAAATGACCTGTGGAAGCTAAATGATTGCAGAAAGAGATTAAGTTTGTATTATTGAAATATAGGAAGTCATATATGACCTATATTTGGGCTGTGTTAAAGTTGACCTCAGATAACCTTGAGAAGTCAAACTTGAGGTCAAGCAAAATGTTGCAATTTTCAACGGCTTTTTGGCTTGAAAATATTGAAGATGGAGAATATATGTGTATTGAACACTAGTGACCTTGAACTTGACCTTTGGGGACCTTCAAAGGTCAAACTTCGCATGGTGAGATTTCAATGACTTCTATCACCAAAACTTTTGCAGATGGAGCTTAAGTTTGTGCTAGAGGCATATAGGAAGTCATATATGAAGTTTCATTTGGTAACATTCTGCTTGACCTTCGATGACCTTCGAAGGCCAAACTTTACAGTGAAATTTCCATGACTTGTATTGCCAAAACGGTCACGGATGGAGCTAAGTTTGTATTAGAGATATATAGGAAGTCACATATGAATTTTCATTTCTTGACCTTCATATTGACCTTCGAAGGTCAAACATGACCTATTGAAAAATCAATGACTTGTATTGCTAAAATGGTCACAGATGGAGTCCAGGTTTGTGTTACAGACATCTAGAAAGTGACATATGAACTTTCATTGAATGACATTCTACTTGACTGTCAGTTACCTTCAAAGGTCAAACTTGACATAGTGAAATTACATTGACATGTTTCACCAATATAGTCACAGAGAGAGCCAAGGTTTGTTTTAGTGACATATAGAAAGTCGTATATGAAGTCTGTTTCTTGTCCTCAACTTGACCTTCTGTGACCTTTAAAGTTCACATTTGACATATTGAATTTTCAATTACAACCCCAATTCTAAACAAGTTGGGATGCTGTGTAAAATGTAAATAAAAACAGTGCAATAATTTGCAAATCTCATAAACCCTCATTTTATTTTATTATGTTTATTACAACATAGACAACATATGTCGTTGAAAGTGAGGCATTTTATCATTTCATGAAAAACATTAGCTCATTTTGAATTTGATGGCAGCAACACATCTCAAAAACGTTGGGACAGGGGTAACAAAAGGCTGGAAAAGTAAGTGGGACTAATATAAAACAGCTGGAGGAGCATTTTGCAACTAATTAGGTGAATTGGCAACAGGTTAGTAACATGACTGGGTATAAAAAGAGAATTTTAGAGAGGCAGAGTCTCTCAGCAGTGAAGATGGGCAGAGGCTCACCAATCTGAAAAAAACTATCTAAAAATTGTGGAACAATTTCAGAAAAATGTTCCTCAATGTAAAATTGCGAAGCCTTTGAATATCCCACCATCTACTGTACATAATATCATCAAAAGATTCAGAGAATCTGGAGAAATCTCACTGCACAAGGAACAAGGCCAAAGGTCAATATTGGATGCTCATGATCTTTGGGCCCTCAGGTGGCACTGCTTTAAAAGCAGGCATCATTCTGCAATGGAATTCACTCCGTGGGCTCAGGAACACCTCCAGGAATCATTGTCTGTCTGCTTGTATCAGACTGATGGCAAGAGGCAAAGGAAAGATCTCCCTTTGCCTGTGAAAACCAATGCAAGTATTTTGGTGAAAGACGGTGTTGCTGCCACAGAACCTCTCTTATTCAAACTCATTGATTACATAACCACTGATAATGGCGGCGGCGTAAATTCTATAGCATACAAAAAAATGATATCTACTCGTATATAAACTAATCCCTCCAAAGTCACTGGGTGCCGTTTTATACAGCAGCAAAACAGTGGTCCCATTCAGCCAAAACGTCAAAGGTTTTTTCAGAGCCAAATGCTGTAAAATTCTTGATTGGCTCAATCAATGCCTAGATCAGAATTCAACTGAACATGGTTCCAATGTACCGAACACAAAACATTAGGCAGTTGGACTCCGAAACAAGCTGTGGCTGGTAGAATATTAACAGGGAAGGCACTGTGAACTTGGTAACTACTGAGTCACATACCTCTAGCAATCATCATGAACAAAGGATACCCACAAAGTACAAGATTTGGTTGCTTTAACTCCATTTCACAGATGCCAAACCAAGCCCATCCTTACCAATTGTGCATGAGTCCTGTTAAAAGCTTTATAACTTAGGATTTGAGTGTCACAGAGGCTGGAAAAGTGATTTTAACAAAGCAAGACGCTTGTTTCATTCAGAAATAAGATTTATTTCTATTTACTTTTTGAAGTTTGAGGTCAAAAGATGTGCCACAAACTTAAGGAAACTTCGTGAAAATTCAACAGTGAAGTCATTTTGCACTGACATCCTTGGAAAAAAAACTAGCTATGAGGTAAAACAATACGCTTCTTGGATCATTAGCTTATTGATCAGAAGTGAGCTAAATCTGACTGCATTATTAATATTATTATTTTTAAATGCTTTAGACAGTCAAAATTAGGGGGCCTCATATAATACATATCCATTTGCTCTCAAAACTAAACCGAAAACTAACTGAAAGTTATACAGCTATTAAAACTTAACACAATCCTCCAATATGATGTAATTTAGTCCCCAGAGTGAAAAATAATGCAAACTTATCCTCACAGTCTCTGTGTGAGCAATATGTACCGACGACATCATCCTCTGTTGTACATTATTCAATACTCCAAAGTATATTTTCATAATACAACCCCAATTCCGAAATAGTGGGGACAAAAAGTGTAAATTGTGAATAAAATCAAAACGCAATGACTTTCATATCACACCAGCCAGTATTTTATTCACAATAGAACAGAGATAACATAGCAAATGTTGAAACTGAGAAATTTTACAATTTCATCCACAAAATTAGCTCATTTCAAATTTTATGGCTGCCACAGGTCTCAAAAAAGTTGGGACAGGGGCCTGTTTACCATGGTGTGGCATCCCCTCTTCTTTTTAACACAGAGTGGAGGCATCTGGGCATTGAGGAGGCAAGTTTCTCGAGTTTAGCCATTGGAATTTGATCCCACTCTTGTTTAATATAGGCTTCCTGCTGCTGGAGAGTTTTGATCTCCTTTGACGGACTTTTCGTTTAATTATGCGCCAAATATTCCCAATCGGTGAAAGATCAGATCACATGAGCCAATATGTTATTTACAATAGAATATAGCTAACATTTCAAATGTTGAAACTGAGACATTTTACATTTTTTATCCACAAAATGAGCTCATTTCAAATTTTTTGGCTGCAATAGGTCTCAAAAAAGTTGGGACACAGGCAAAAATGGGCTGAAAACGCAATTAATATATAAGAGAATCAGCTGAAAGAACATTTAGCAAGTACACTGTAATTACATTAACTGGCATCAGGTGTGTAACATGATTGGCTATAAAAGCGATGTCTTAGAGAGGCTGAGTCTCTCAGAAGTAAAGATGGCCAGAGGATCTCCAACCCGTGAAGGCTCGCATAAAAAAAATTGTGGAATACTTTAAAAACAATGTTTCTCAATGTCAAATTGCAAAGGCTTTGAAGGTCTCATCATCGACAGTGCATAACATCATCAAGAGAGTCAGAGAAACTGGAAAAATCTCTGTGCGCAAGGGACAAGGCCGAAGACCTTTACTGGATGCCCGTGATCTTCGGGCCCTCAGATGCCACTGCATGACTCACCGGCATGATTCTGTCATTGATATTACTAAATGGGCCCAGGAATACTTGAAGAAACCACTGTCTGTAAACACAGTCTGCTGTGCCATCCACTGATGCCACCTAAAACTCTATCATGCAAAAAGGAAGCCATTGTTGAGCATTATCCAGAAGCGCTGCCGTGTTCTGTGGGCAAAGGCTCATTTAAAATGGACTGTAGCAAAGTGGCAAAGTGTCCTGTGGTCAGACGAGTCCAAATTTGACATTCTTGCTGGAAATCATGGGCGTCATGTCCTCCGGGCTAAAGAGGAGAAAGACCGCCTTTCCTGTTATCAGCGTTCAGTTCAAAAGCCAGCATCTCTGATGGTATGGGGATGCATTAATGCATATGGTGTGGGACACTTGTTTGAAAAAGCACCATGAATGCTGAAAGTTATATAAAGGTTTTAGGGCAACATATGCTCTCCTCCAGACGACATCTATTCCAAGGAAGGCCTTGTGTATTTCAGCAGGACAATGCAAAACCACATACTGCAGCTATTACAACTACATGGCTTCGTAGTAGAAGAGTCCATGTGCTGAACTGGCCTGCCTGCAGTCCTGATCTTTCACCGATTAAGAACATTTGGCGCATAATTAAACGAAAAGTCCGTCAAAGGAGACCCAAAACTCTCCAGCAGCTGGAAGCCTGTATTAAACAAGAGTGGGATCAAATTCCCATGGCTAAACTCGAGAAACTTGTCTCCTCAATGCCCAGACGCCTCCACTCTGTGTTACAAAGAAGAGGGGATGCTACACCATGGTAAACAGGCTCCTGTCCCAACTTTTTTGAGAGCTGTAGCAGCCATCAAATTTGAAATGAGCTCATTTTGTGGATAAAATTGTAAAATTTCTTAGTTTCAACATTTGCTATGTTATCTCTGTTCTATTGTGAATAAAATACTGGCTGGTGTGATTTGAAAGTCATTGCGTTTTGATTTTATTCACAATTTACACTTTTTGTCCCAACTATTTCGGAATTGGGGTTGTAAATAAAACCTCAGAATGTGGATATGTAACCACGTTAAAATGGTTTGATTATGAATCTAAAATTGTGGAGTAACGAACGTTACATAAGAAAGTTGGCGCAGGGAAGCCTTGAGTAAATCAGAGGCCTGTACAGTATGTTTATATCATTTAATGTCAACTATCTGTCTGCCAACGGAACAAATCAAGAAGAAGGTGGGAGAGTGTAGGTTGGTGAAGAAGGTGGGAGAGTATAGGTTGGTGAAGAAGGTGGGAGAGTATAGGTTGGTGAAGAAGGTGGGAGAGTATAGGTTGGTGAAGAAGGTGGGAGAGTATAGGTTGGTGAAGAAGGTGGGAGAGTATAGGTTGGTGAAGAAGGTGGGAGAGTGTAGGTTGGTTTATCTCTATTGGCAGAAACCTTTTCAAGATGTTTTGATAATTTTATTGTGGCCTGACAATGCCCAGTGTAATGAGATGTTTCTATGTTTAACACACAGTTCTTTAAAATGTTTTGTCATTTTCCTAACTGTGATTCCTCGTAAAATTCTAAGTTGCTTTGGAGCCTGTTGCCTTGTCACCAACTCCTGTGGTTTGTCTCAGACCAGATGGCAGTGATGCATGCAACTAGCAGTTGCTTCAAAATGATATAAACTTGGCTTTGAGAAAGCTCTGCAAGCTGTCCAGAAACTTCCTTTGATTTTTCACTGGCTCACTTGGGCCCTGTATGCTTCAGGGGCGATGCAGCACCTCCTGGAATATGAGACCGAGCGCCAGCGGCACAACCTCCCCATGATGGCTGCCATTGACCTCATGAAGCGGCTTTACTCCACCAGCTCCGCTCCTGTGGTGCTGCTGCGGACCCTTGGTCTGCAGGCCACCAATGCTGTGCCACCCGTTAAGGTAAGCTCCGCCTCCAGCTCCATAATGCCCCCCCTCCCCCCTTACTGATTACATGCCTCCAAGGTCCAAAAGCGCCTATAATTTACTGGGCCGTGCTCCTGGTCATGAACTACGGGGCTGGCTAAGTTTAGACCCAAATTTAGAGTTACCGAAATTGTGTGGGTGGGGTACAGAGCTTGCCTCACACTATGTCGAGCAGCATTTGCCTGTGTTTTCACACTCCTTTTATTACAGACCGCTCATGTGAAATGGTTTTGTTCCCTAGTGAGTGATCAAGGACAAAGCCCACTCAGCTTCTTGAAAAGAGATTTATTCTTAAAGCCTAGCTATGCACAATATGTGTGTGTGCGCATTGTGTCAGTGTTGCACGTTTATGGGCTTGGTCCTTTAGGGTCATGGAGTACCAGTCAATTGGAACCATTATTCATTCACATAGAGTAATAGAGGTCTAGTAACTTTGAGGGACAGTGGACCTGTTTGGCAAAGTTTTTTTATAATCAATTGTGATTAAGCACAAAAGGTATGTAGGCTCCTTTTTGAACTTCAAGTGTTCTTACTATTTGTTATTCTTCTGATGGACAGTGGACCTGTTAAGCAAGTTTCTTTAATCAAAAGCGACTAAGCGCAGAAGGTGTGAATGCGCATTTTTGAATTTTAAGTATTCTTACTATTTGTTATTCTTCTGCCGTGTAAGTGAGTGGCTGCATCTCATATTGTTTGGTCTAAATTTGGGTAATTTTGAGCTCCATCCCTAATGGCTTCTAGCGTCATTATTATGTCAAAGTTCAGTTTATGCTTTGGTATACTGTATACTTACACTTTAACATGTTGACTAATTTAGTGTAGAAACTAACTTACTTTTCCCATTAATTATCAGCTCATTCTGAGTTTAAAGCATCCCTTGATGTCATTTTCTGCAATATTGCATTTTTCACTATTTTGGCTATCATTTAAAAGTGTTTTTTGCTAATCCTCCTCCAATTTTTGTTGAATTTTACTCAAAACTGCGCTCATACAAGATACTTCATACTTTACCATTAGACTTTGCCCTGAGACTACATGTTTTCTGAGCATGCCTCCTATTAGTGGTTTAATTAGGATGTGTGTTCACATTTCACCAAGCTCTGGATGTATTGATACCGAAGGTGGTCGAGCAGCTCAATGGCATGCTCTGATAATGAATATTCATATTTCACACAAAAATGATTCAGACAGAAAAGGCGCTGTAAAGGAGGATATATCTTGTGTATCAACACCAAAAATGTGCAGCCTTTCAGCTGGGCTCTGATTCACCTTAAAAAGTTTTGACTTGTGCCGTTTAAACGAGGCTGACGAGGTAGGCAAGGATACCAAACAGGAAGTGAGAGTATAATTTCTGCATTGACTCGCAAAATGGTAATTATTTGGCCCATGCCATGAGGGAATTTAGTTTAGGGTCAGCACCAAATGGTCAAGTCGCCATACAGGAAGTAAGGCTGTATCTTGGCTCTGCAATTATGTATTCACTCGCAGCTTGGTTAATGAATATGGGCCCATGCCTTTGAAGTACTCAACAGGTTTATGGTCAGCCTCAGATGCCAAAGAGAGAGTGTGGCCGTATCTTTTCGAAACTTTGTGTACTGACACTAAACTTAGTACATATGTGAGGCAGAATGTTCGAGTACATAGAGTACTGTGCAAAAGTTTTGGGCAATTTAACACAATTCTGTATTGGGGAAGATACTTCAAAAAATCATTAAAGGTTTTTAAATATTGAAAAGTACTGTAAAGTGCGGTGAACTGTTAAAAACCAACTCAAATCAGCATCAAGTGTGACTATCAGTTGCCTAAAAATTTGGGTCACTTTTCTGCAGTTTTGCAGTTTTATAAGATTATTGGCTGTTTGGTTGATCTAAGCATATTGTAGAATATTCCGCAGTTCCTCTGCAAGCTCACAGTTTCACTTGTGACCGTCTCCCCAGGTATTCCCTCACTGCCTTGATGTTGAGATCAGGGCTCTGTCATGGCATGTTATTTTTATCAAGTGTATTTAGTGAAATACAAAGTTCTCATGTAAGATTTTTTTTTATTGACATTTGATGCTTCAAGTGTGCTTTTTATCTACAGCACCAGCAAAATGGAAAACAAAAATAAACATCCAAAATCAGATTTACATTTTTAAAAATATGGGGCGCCTAAGACTTTTGCACAATACTATTTTATTTATTGTTTGACAACACTTTCGGCGATATTGTGTCACCTGTCATGTGGGAATCGAAATGCACCATGCACTTGGATGCTTGTAGCTATGGGCAGTTCGGAGTTGCCAGTTGGCCTGATAGTCATGTCTTTGGGCTGTGGGAGGAAACTGGAGTGCCCAGAACAAAACCAAGTGAATTTGTGGAGAACAGTGAGGACATTGAAAATAATCGGTGTATTTTGACCTGGCACTACATTCATGGTGCTTGGCCCCTTAACCCTTTACATCCTTGAAGTGAAATACGTGCCAGGCCCCTCCTTCCTCATGTGGTTTTAGCCAGTTAGCCAGCTTGTACAGGTACCCTCACAAAAAGCTATGTACAGCAAAATCTGTAAGTGAAACAACGATGTGTTACATATATTAGACTTTGCACTGATCATAGTTTCAAGTGATAAAATTATAAAGAGATCATAAAAAAATCTGTGGTGACTCCAGAGTACTCACATATTTACAAAAAATCAGCGGCTTTTGCCTCTGAAACCACATTTCTTGTGGGTCATTTTGAGGTAACTGGCTGTTCTCAGATTTGACTTTGGTCATCACCCCAGCTGTCTTCACGTTCAGTCTCACTCTCACATTGATGTTACGTTCAGAGTTTTTCTCTTCTAGACTATAAATCATGTGGCAAGTATCCTTCAAAGAAAGTACAATGCATCTGAATCGCTGTAAAATATGTTTTTCATCGTTTTGATTACTAGAAATCGTGGGCAAAAATCTCTACATTTTTGATAGTAGCTATACCATACGCTGATGCAAGTTTCATCTATAAGGCTTGTTCCAATTAATTAAGACAGGATAGCAGCCGACTGAAACTTAAAGTATTTTGATCACTGTAAACACAGCGACTAAGAGAGTGCCATATGACACCCTTGAGAATATGAAGACATTATGGCATTCTTGGGAGGTCAAGGGTTAATTGCTGCTTGTGGTAGTACTGTTGAAATTATAAGTATTATTCCTCATGCAGCAGTGGCTCTAACACCTGTAAAACTGTTTAAAAAGTGAGCTATGAGGTCAATCCAGATTCAAAATTTAGAGGATTAAAAAAACAAAAAAAACTGTGGTTGGTTATGTTGGTAGAATATGCTAGACAAGTTTCAAGTATTCATTTTGTCTTTAAATAAATAGTCACTGCCTTAAATTGTCATTGTGTTTCCAGGAGCAAATCATGGCATATGCAAGCAAGTGAAGAACTGCTGAAAGGTGATGTGAGTGATTTACCTTTGAAGAGTTGGTACCATGGTGTAGTCATGTAAAAGTGTAAATAAATAAAGTTTATTTTAATTGCAGTGATTTTCTAGTATTTTCAATCCTTATTCCTGTATGCGCTTATTCATGTGTTTTGCATAAATGTTTTTGCAAAAGGATGCATAAGTTTTTGCTAATTACTTTAAATGCACTTTTTGATTTTAAGTTTTTATGCAAAATCCCTTGATATGGTTTGATCATATTGACTAATATTAATGAGAATACAGCCACTCACCATTTTATTAGTTGTACCTTCTTGGATACACAACATGCTGCTCCAAGCAGCTAATCATGTTGCTGCGACCATCTATAAAGTATGCAGTCATTCAGGGTTTTCATTTTTTGTTTGGCTTAACCCTACAAAGGATGGGTCAGTTAAGTTGCTTTGATCATGGTATGATTCATGAAGCCAGACGTTTGGTTGTTCCAGTATCTGAAAGAAGGCTGCCCTTTTTTCTTATGATTGTCCTCAAATCTTAAAAAAGAGTAATTTGTCAAACAGAAAATATGCATTGAGTGGCAGTGTTGTTGTTGCAGATAACAACTTTTGAGATCAGAGGAAAATGGACGGACTTCTATAAGCTACCTAAAAGGTCATATGTGACTAAAAACAGCTTTAACTGCAGTGGGATGCATGTCTTTGTTATTTTAACCAATCAGTGAACTTCTTGAGCATTGGTCATACACAGGAACGACTTGTTTCATGCTAAAAAAAACTACAGAACTCACCAGTGCAGGATTTTAGACGATAGTTTCCCTGTGCACCTGTGCTTTGTTCCAACAAATCGTTTCTATTTTGTGAAAAAATCTCAAATTTAAAGTCAAAGACAGCTTTTCCTCAAAACCAGTGGTAAAAATAAAGAATTACCCAAGTTGAGTCCAGATATTATGACTTGGATTTTTTGTGAATTTTTATAACACTTCAAATAATGAGAATGCCACCAAACAATAAAAAACACTGAAGGTCACCATCTTTTCCCCCATCAAAAAAAGATAAGCCAATGAGAAGTCAAGGAAGGCTTTGACTGTCACAGGACAGTGATGTCTAATGACCGTAGCATAACACTCATTTTCACCTGTTTTATTAGCTTTAAATCAGTTAATGCAAGAGCTAGTGCTCCCCCTCACTTTCTGTTTTGGTTGTCTAGCAACTGGGGATTTTTTGTGTTCCATTTTTACCTTACCGGCCCTATGGGCCAATAAGCTATTGTCGCGGTGTGGCGTCTGTCGTCTGTCGTCCGGAACATTTTTTATCTTTCTTTGGCCTGATGACTTTTCGTGTAAATTTGCCATAACATACTACTAGACCATTTCTCCAGACATTTTTTCAGATTTTTGATTGAATCGTTTTTGTCCGTTTTATGGGCCCTTGAAATTTTAGCCCCAATGTTAAAGATAGGACTGAGAAATTTCAAAAAAATTATTTCTCAAAAACTGCATGATAAATTTTTTTCTAAATTAGGCGATCAACTTACCTTGATACCGTCAGTGTACAGTGTGAGCGCCATTTTGATTGAATCGACAGAAGTGGGTCTAGTGGGGGCACTGTACTTCATGAATATGCAAGATGGCCTGTGGAGGCCAAATGGTTGCAGATAGAGGTTAAGTTTGTATTATCGACATATAGGAAGTCATATATGACCTGTATTTTTGCTATGTTAAAGTTGACCTCAGATCACTCTGAAAGGTCAAGCTCGAGGTCAAGGAAAATATTAACAATGTTAAATGATAGGACTTCAAATTTCAAAAAAATTATTTCTCAATAACTGTCCGATAACTTTTTTTTTAAATCTGGCAATCAACTCACCTTGATACACTTCATGTACAGGGTGAGTGCCATTTTGATTGAATCAACGAAAGTGGGTCTAGTGGGAGTGCAGTACTTTAACATTGGGTCTTATGGAGAATGGGCAAAATCGCCTGTGGAAAGTAAATGGTGGCAGATAGAGATTAAGTTTATATTATCAACATATAGGAAGTCATATATGACCTATATTGTGGATGTGTTAAAGTTGACCTCAAATGACCTTGAAAGGTCAAACTTGAGGTCAAGCAAAAGGTTACAATTTTCAAAGGCTTCTAGGCTTGAAAATATTGAAGATTGGGAACATATGTGTATTAAACACTTATAGGAAGTCATATATGAACTTTCATTTGGTGACCTTCATATTGACCTTCGAAGGCCAAATGTGACCTAGTGAAAATTCAATGACTTGTATCACTAAAATGGTCACAGATGGAGCCTAGGTTTGTGTTACTGACATCTAGGAAGTCACATATGAACTTTCATTTGGTGACATTCATCTTGACTGTCAGTGACCCTGAGGGTCAAACTCCACAGTGAAATTACAATGACTTGTATTGTCAAAATGGTCACAGATTGAGCCAAGGTTTGTATGAAGACATTTAGAAAGTCATATATGAAGTCCATTTGCTGACCTTCAACTTGACCCTCTGTAACCTTTGAAGTTCACAATTGACATATTGAATTTTGAATGACTTCTATCACCAAAACTG
Organism: Gymnothorax javanicus; assembly: GCA_029692085.1. NCBI lineage: Eukaryota > Metazoa > Chordata > Actinopteri > Anguilliformes > Muraenidae > Gymnothorax > Gymnothorax javanicus. The sequence continues at coordinate 102,724,728 of CM056193.1, read as the reverse complement.
CTTCAGAGCTTAGGATTGTATTACAGGGGGTCTTATAAATGTATGTTACCTTTTATTTAGTGACCTTGACATTGACCTTGCTTTTCTTATTCATTATATTGGGGGATAATTATCACTGTAATGAGAATGAGACTCTTTTATAGTTCTGGAATCAAAAAGTTCACCACAGATTTGTTCACTCACACTGCTAGTATGTTTGGCAAACTAATTTATGTTTTAGCTTATGTGCTTAGGGTAGCTGGCATCATTTTTAGATGAACATTACTGTACATGTGCTACAGGTTACTTGTATTTATCCTTTCACATTTCTTCCCTCAGGAAAACGTACTTGCTCATCTTATCCATATCCATTCATACATGATACCACAGTGGGCTCAAAAATTACTGGCACCCCTGACTGGCAATGCATGAACAATGCTATAAAATACTCTAAGAAATATATTTATAGAGATATTTTGTGACACCTAAGGGGCAGTTCTTTCGTTTACAGTTCACTTCAGATGAAAGTTGTATTTCACTTTAAGTGCGGGCTTCTTTCACAGTTGAAGGATATGTTGGTGATTTTATGTAGATTTTTTAGGGCTAGGATTGGGTCGTGCTCCGAAATGTCAACTTGCAGGTTTGGTCATTAGGTCAATAGAACCTGCCCTTTCTTCTGTAAGTGTCATCTACAAAAGCCTATTGTCCACTCTTAACATAAAATGGGAATGAATGATTTTATATTAATTCTGCAAGACTTTTAATTTCATAAGGGCTTACTTGATTCGGCTCAACATTTCCATTATGTTAGTTTTGGGCATTGCACTAAGTAAGATTTGGGTACTTAACTTTGGATTGCTCCTTGGATGTAATATACTGACACTATCTTGCTACTGATGGGTGGACTGTATGCCAACATTCATAGAGCCTAATAAATGATGAAAATCAGACCCAACTGTACAAATGGTAAATATTTTAATACAAGTGCGGATATAAATGAATATATACACTTCACAATTAAGTAGGAGGATTGTCTTATCAATAGAAATGTTTACAATTACAGATATTGGTTATCAATACATTTTTGCACACCTGAATCCTTTAGTGTAACTTCAATGTTTACAGAGCTGTAATTCAGGTCACATAGTCACAAGTACAACAATAAAGCACTTGACAGTAAAAAAAAAAAATAATAATTTTCATTATGTTCTCTTGAACAAAAAGCTGAATCTATTTGGAAGTTGTGTTAAAATATGTTCACCAAGGTTACTGGGAGGTGTAAGCACCAAGCTGTGCATTTTTTGCCTATGGAACCAGCATTTGATCATGCCATCAACTGTGGCATGCAACAGTGATTTTGCCTATTTCAGGAAAGGTAACCACCATGGGAAAGCCTGAAAAGACCAGGTTCTTTATAGTGGGCTGTGTTCCATGTCTCACATTGATAAAGCACAGCTACTTGTCAAAGGCGTAATAATGCATACATAATATAATGAGAATAAGGCATTCAGTGAAAATACCGCTTTCTGTCTTTGCTTTCCTCGCCCCCTGAGTTGTGGGAAACATGAGGTCCTCCACCCTCAATCACTCCCCAAAAAAAAAAAAAAAACATTAATAAATACAACTCTTGTTGACAATAAGCAACATCTTACAGTATCTGCAAATAAAGTGTTATGTGCAAAATAAGATGAAACAAGCAAGAACGGGTGGGGGATCTAAAAGATTGTTCAATTTTTACAATAACTAAAGCCTAAAATACAGTTAACTTATGTCAGTGAAACAATGTAGTTTCTTTTTTGGCTTATAAATAATACTGTAATAAATGTATTAAAAAATTTGCCCTTTAGAACCACAGTGAGAATCTTCCCTCAGTACCATAAAAGATTTGAAAAATAATGTAATATTGCCAGAACAGAGATAAGAAAGAAAAAGAAAGCTAAATGTAAACGCTTGTGGTAAAAAAATAAACTCACACTAAACATGGAGTGAACATACAGTAGAAATGACTGGCATTCTTAAAAAAATATAGTGATTTTTTTTATCAACAGTTCTGAGATTATTTGTGGGTTGGATGGTGAGGGTGACGCGTTGTTTAACAAGGAAATGCAGTGCGAGACGGCTGGGTGCTGTTGAGGCAAAGGCTTGTCAGTGTTGACCTCTGACCTCCCTGCCAAAGACCTACTCTCAGTGGATGTTCAGGTTGCGAAAGTAGTCAAACGTGGCGCCCAAAGCCCAGCTGGTCTCAACGTTGTTCACCTTCTTGGCAAGCTGTGTACAGCAGAAAAATGTATCAGGAGTCGTCACTTACGGTAAGCTGACTTGCAGTTCCACTATGGATGCCAAGGAACAACAGATTTTATACTAATTTCAGTATTGACACCTCACCTGAAGTACTGTGCTGTCCTTAAAGCCAAAGCCCTCCTTTAACAAACAGGTAATATATGTCATATCCATACACAGGAAGGGGCTGATGGGACGGTACTTGGTCATTTTATTGCACACTGAAATCAAAGAAGAAAACACATCAGTCAAAATTTCACCATTTACCTGATGGAAAACCAAGGGGACAATACCATAGGAGCAGAACAGAACAGCCATTAAAACACAGTTATAGCACTTCCTTGACATATACTTTTGAATCCATATTCAATGCATCTTGCCATTCCTGCAGTTCAGTTGTTTTACCTATTGTGATGGAGGTTAGACGTATGTTTCTAAACACATCCACAACAGGATCATGCATGTATGAAAAAGTAAAAAGTGCAATTAAATCACTGCTGTATGTACCTGGCCTGTTGTTGCTGAGACCTGGAAAATTCATCCCAGGCTTTATCTGACTGTGAGGGGAGTCATCGAAGAGTTGTGCCTAGGTTCTAAGGTCCAGATTTGTTGGTAAACCAAGAAAATGCCTGGCCAAATTTACAAGTACAGGGTGGCGTCATTGCACAGACGTTGTGTCGCAGGGTGGTGCCGTAAACACTCTTAAGAACCTATGAGTGAGCTCCCTGGGTTAGCTCTAAGGCTTTGCTTTTCTTTGCCAGACTTGCTCCTCTCCACCTCTTTCCTACATGCAATAAATCTGTTGTGCAATACAAAATATTTATTCAACCACAGAAATAATTCCACATGCTCTGACAAATGGGCCAGGTCCATGAAACAGACAGATCACCTGCAAATGGAATTCTGATATATAATGGTTTTTGTGTATACTAAATGTATATACTACACGTGATCAACATCTCATCAACTTTCACCACCTTGACATTCCAATAAAGCTGGAGCTTGGGGTAGATCTGAACTATTTGGGCACAAACAAGGCCGGTGTGTTGGTATGAGGTATAGGGCGTGTGTTTGAGGAGGACTCTGTGGTTTGAAGACTTTTGTGAAGCTTGTGTGATTGTTGGAGCCTTGAATACAAATTCAAGGCGGTTTGTACAAAATGTCCCAAAACACTTCATGTGCTTTCTGGAAAAGGCAGAACTCTGACCTTCTTTGGCTCTCTTTTTGAAATCCCTGACTTCCACAATTCCTCCACGACTGCCATCTGAAAAGGAGAGTGATATTCTGCTTCATTTTCAACTAAGCAGAAATTTACTCCATATTCACCGTGCTTATGAAACATACATGAAAGAGGATAAACAAAACCTTTGAGGATAAACTTAACCAATGTATTCCACAGTATGCTAAATCTTAAACTATCTTAAACTATGGACAGAAAATGGTCACGTTACTGAGGCAATTTGATCCCTTAAATTAATTTTTCACTTGTTTTCCATTAAGTACGTTCGAAGTCTGAAAAAGCTTTTTTTTTTTAATATTGCAGGACAATGTCTCATACGTAGAGGATCTCTGATGAGTGAGCCCAAGATATCAAATTTAAGAAATGACAGTAGTAATTTTAATTTAATCTGAGCCTTTGGCAAGGAATAGATGAAAATTATGACTCGCGTTTCATAATTTTAACATATTGGGCTTACAAATTAGAGGTCCTATTTATGACATAGATGTCAGCTCGTATTATTTGGAAAATTGAAAAAAAAAAAAAAAAGCCTTAGCTTCTAGTTTGCAGTTTATTCAAGTTCATGGGATGAATAATTCCTTAGCTAGCATGCTGACGCTGTTCGCCATTAGATTGATAAATTCAAGTTTTTACAATAACGGTCCAATTTGTCACATTACTTTAATGGCAAAAAGCATAAGCATGCTTGCTAGCGAATTATTCATCACATTGACTTAAATAGGCCACCAACTAGAAGCTATCGCTAAAGATGGTTAATAATTACCAGCAGGATTGGTAAGGTTACCGCTGCAAAGATATTGGTTGAAGTATGCCAGTGAATGGAATCTAATCAATCATGACACGAGAAAGCTGCACTGGAGGTGTGTAATATCAAACCTGTATGAAATGGCTGTATTACACCAATTTTTTAAAATAATTTATGGGATAAATATTCTATATCTGTTGGTCGCAGGGCTTCACTGAAGTGACATCACACTTGTATGGAGAGAAATATCAAACTCAGGATGCCATTTTATTATGGTCACAGCATTACATCAAATGGAAAATATCTAGATCTTGTACATCATTTTACATGTTCCCCTGCAGTTCAGCAGGGCATATTTGGGATTGTTGGAAACCTTGGGATCTCTAATAGAATATAAAATAGACCTGACATTCCACAGGCTTCAACACAGCAGCTGCATTTGACAGACCCAAATATGGGTCCGTAGGTTTTATGGGGTTAATAATTGCATTATTTTGCTAATTGTTAAACCAGCTCAGGGTTCAAATGACAAGATTGCAATGCTAAAAGCCGCAGTTGCTCAAACAGTATTTTTTTAATCATTTTTCACAGAAATGATATGTTTCACATGGATGTAAGTAGAGCAGTGATGCAGTCGGTGAATTGAGAGATGTTTCATATTCTCTGCATTTCTGCTGTCTCACCTATGAGGCCAGACTCCACCGCTCTGTCGAAGTAATAGGAGAAGGCATAAAAAATGCTGCTCCCCTTCACCTCAAATGGCTGATGCACAACCCCCTTGATCACCTTCATCACTTCATAGTAGCAAAGCTTATAACCAGCATAGCCTGTAGTAGAATGGAAATAGCCGGTTACGATCACATATTCACATGCATATGAGCAACATATAAATGGCAGTAGTATAAAGGTTCTTTTACTGTCCAGGGCTATTTACTTAAATTGCAATTTAATTCATCATTCACCTTCCAGATAGTGATACTATAAAAGTAACAAACTCACGGAAAAGCGTTTAGATGAATCTGACAAACACGACTAAGTCCAACTCAAAAAGATCCATACACTTGGCACTTGAAACTAAACATTTCCCATTGGTTATACTCTCAGTGCATTAACACCATTAGCACCAGTGGTTCCATACTCTCAGAAAAAAACAGATTCATAATCAAGTTAGTTCTAAACTTGAGTAACCACCAGTGCTGCGCAGAAGGAGGTAGACTTCATGCACTGTCATACTAAACTATGTTGGCTTTGAGCCCACATCTTGGGTTCTGTGAATTCCATGGATGTTGTTCCAGAGCATCCATAACACATGCTGGAGGAGCGCCCAAATGACCACTTCCATTTTGGCCTTGGAAAAAAATAACTGGCTAGCTCTACTGGGAAACCAAGCGCTGACATCAACAGCCCTTGACGCATCCCCTTGAGCTGTCTATTTTTACAATGATTGGGAGTGGTTTGGTCCCAGCCACTTGTTGCAAAGAAAAATTACAAGTCAGTGACAAAACCAGTATCTTTTGGCTACATGGCTGTGGTATGGGAATGCTGTATTATTCGAGGAGTTAATTGACAATTGCAGTGTTCTTAAATACGTGGCCTGCCATGTTATTACTGTAAAAATTTGTGCGTAAGAAAAGATTGCTCCAGATGAGGAACTACATCATATTTCTGGTTCCACAAAATCGGGGCATATAAACTAAGTACATGGTGAAATTCAAAATAATTTTAGTTTTGAATGCTTCTGCAGATTTAATCCTGGTCTTCACAGACCATCCAGAAGGAATGCAAATGTAATTAATGCAAATTTATTCTGCAGCTTCAAAAATAAATTTAATAAAGCCAGAGTAGTTATGGTTATTCACTTTTAACTTGTTTTTGAACAAAGAGTCACTTACCATCAGGAATTCCACTGACTCTGTAAGTGAGCCCACCGAACGTCCAGTCCTCTCTAAACTTCTTGGGCAGGCATGAGCTTTTGAAGATTCTCCAGTCTAATCCTAGAAAAATTAGACCATGTGACTTTCTCTTGCTTGCCTACTATAATTACAAGGTTATATCTGTTGTATGCTCGCAAAGAACAATTCGCAATTGTTTGAATTCATTAGCTAAGGGCTTGCCACAGGGCACATAGAGTGTTAAGGAAGAATGTGACAGTACTAATCTTGGTAGCAGCAACTGTAGGCTTACAAGTAAATACCACATAATCACTAGCTCATTTCTCCAAATCACTCACACTATGTGGGTCCGTGAGCATATTCTGAATTTCTCAACAGACAGTTCTGAGCAAGCTCTTCTGGGAGCAATAATAAAAGCCAATTGAGCAATTCTGCAGGATAGGTGATGTGTCATGCCTGATAAATAGGGATTTAATTATTCTCGTGTGAAAAATTTTTGCATTTGTGCACACATATCAATGTGTGATTTGCATTATAACAACGGGCCTCTTGTTTGCACAAAGAGTTTAGTTTTGTGTTAATAGGTATAGTTAAAAGGTTTATTACCATCAGCACCAAGAGCCCCAAGAGTAGCCAGTCGAGCAGCAATCAGTCCATTTCCAAGGTAGCTGGAAGGGAAAATATAAAAACAGTATAAAGTATATGAGAGAGGTCTTAAATGCTTGGCCGTTCAATTATCTTGTTCAAAGTAATTATGCCGCTGTTTTCAGTTGAAATTGGCTTGGAACAATAAATTGGTAGTCTGGATGGAGCTTATTGTCTTTATGTTATGCTTCAGGAAGTGAGTGCCGACTGACAAGAATTCAACCCAGCAATCTTGAGGTCAAACTGTGCCGCACTTTGAATTTTCAAATGTCAACTGTCATATTGAATGGGTGCCAGTGAGCAAAGAAATTGGAGCTGCTGAACTTTTCCCAAGATGCATCATCAATGGGTAATTAGCCTCAGTGCCCAAAGTAACAAATAATAATGCAAATTGCAAACTGCGGACAGTCCAAGGTCTAAAATCACAACGTTCAGACTTTTTTACCCTTGCATATGTGTCTGTGCATTCATAGATGTAATATACTGTAGACCATTCATTTTTATGATCATAGTTTGCCTGAAACCCTGGAAAGTTCTAGACAAGAAACTGCATGTGTTTACCTGTGAGTGTATAGTTCATACGTCCCATTGTACAAGTTAAACCTGGCAATGTAAGCAGGCGGGGCTGACGTCACTGTTTTCTTTGAGAAAACAAAAAAAAAATAGTAGTTAATCCAATCAGTAGAATTCTTTTTCGAAGTGACATGAATTAATCAATTATTTTAAAACAGCATGTTTTACAAGAAGACCGTGCAGCTAAATAATTAATGAAGTTAAATTTTCACAAGCCTACTTAAGTCTTTTTTAGCCAATGTTGTTGACAGATGTTTGTGAAAGCTTATTGAGAAAACTAAATGTAATAATAAGAACATTCATTTAAAAAATGCTGTTCAACAGCGGTCAGATTTACCTTGGATTTTGGGAGAAAAGTGATCTGTGTTGAACCTCCTCCTAAATCCAAGATTCCCACAGTCCTTTTAGTGTTAGAGTACAGGTGTCCTACAACAGACCAAATGCCAGTTGGTAAGAAGAAACTACACTGAAAAACAATGCAACTGTTACATCTCATGGGAAACCTATAACAAAATAATACTGCACTAGCTGTAGCCACAGGCTGGAATTCTGAAGGAAAATGGCAAACATTTATAGTTAACTTGTCTAGAACCAGAACAGAAAATAGGTCTTATTGACTAGAATACAGGTTCATAAAAAAAAAAAAAGTTCTAATACTATGCAAGCAGACTGAAAAATGAGAGGGATATTGCAACTGATTCTCACTACATGGTGTAGTCTCTTAGTCACTACGGGAAGTCTTTTACTGCATAGACAGAGTAACAATTTATGCTATCCCACTAAAACGAGAATAAAGGCTTACCTGTCAAAAAGTTCACTGTTACCCAAGCCAAGACTCCTATGCGAGAGAGAGAGAGAGAGAGAGAGAGAGAGAGAGGAGAGAGGTGGGAGGGGTATGAATCAACCCTTCAATTAGATGAAACTTGAATTATACAGTAAGATGATATCATAATCTGTGCGGAGTTAGGAACTTACATTCCCAAACTAAAACTTATACTCAATATCATGGTCAGATGACAGGCTGTAATTAACAGTTTGGTATTAAGCGATTAATTTTGATTTATTGTTATATCATTCAAATATGTTGGGTCCACCCATTTTTTTGATAACACATCTCATGAAATAAAAATGATTAACTGACAATGCTATGCTAAATATCTAATGGAGAGGTGTGGAAAAATGGTCAACATTAAATGTGTGTGGAATAATAGGTGTAATTGCTGACATACCTTCATTTTTTCCATTCATTATGGATACACTGGTGTTTGGTATAAAAAATGGGGACTCAGCAAAGACCTCTTTGACCTAGTGACAAAATTGCATCTGATGAGATAAGCAGATCTTTTGAATGTAAACATTTCATGCTCTCAGCAACTCTATGAATGAAAATAACACCATACTGATATCACTGTAATGACATGATATGAATTAACAAGGGTTGCATTCAGACGCATTGCTCCCTACTTTGCTCAAAAGTTTACTTAGTGTCAGCCTGAGCAGTCAAAAAAAGTGTGTCGTCATTCTGGCTGACCTTATAGGACCCAGCCTGCCTCTCTTGACTGGGGATGCGTACTGAAGCCATTTCTGTGCAATTGTCTGTAATTGTGGGTGTCTGAAACCACGAGCTCCCAGCGTTGTGGTAAAACCCGATAATGTTAATCAAAGAGATCCCCAGACTGCCCCAGAACAGCTGTTTCTGCACACAGACGAGGGGATGTCATTGAGGACGCTTGTCGGCAGTTTGTGGTGTGTGTGCTGGGCTCATGGTGGGACAGTTGGTTTTTCTGCCAGCAGTCTGGGCAGAAACAACATGTGGTTTACAGACTCCTCACCTCCTCCAGCAGCGCTCTCGCCTTCTCTTCAGGCAGAAGCCGAAGCCCCGCTGTGGCTTTTAGGACCACTGGGGTTTTCTTCCACTCGGAGCGAGGCACTGTCTTCTTGGCCAACTTCAGCAACTGCCTAATTGTGTCCCCACCCTGCGACAACCGGCAATACACCACAAATGTCGGTCAATACAAAACATGCGGATAGCAAATTTACCAAAAGCCCATACCATTGCTCTGAATTTGCTCAATGTGTGACTTACTCACAGTTAAATAAATTATCTGACTATTTTGACTGCTTGTGCTTTTTCAGACCCCAGATCTTCATCTGACATAACTGAAAAAAAAACATACAATGGAAGCTACTGGCAAAGAAAATGCATTTTGCCTGTGGTACTTTGATGGTTGTGTTGTCTAATTGGAATATGTCATTTTCTGTAAAAACAGGGATAGTTATTTCAAGGAACTGCAGTTAGATGTTTGTGGACTGTCTTTGGTCTAGATTTTCCATTGCAGAATAGCAATTTTAAATCCAAACTATTCTGCGTGTGTAGCGCTGTGGAGTAAGCACTGAAAAGAATAAATCCATAAATGGGAATAAGGAATAAATGGGACATTTACAAGCAAGACCATCATGCAAATTTTTAAGAAGACATTTGAATGCTTGCTGCCTTTATATTTTGTCTTAATTACAGATAAGTACATTATAGACTTACCACTTCCGGCTTATCAGCATAGGCAGATAACCCAGGCTTCACCGCGTGGTACATTTCATTGTCCAGCACTGGCAGCTCAGCTTTAAAGAGATACACATATATGACCCAACCAAATTAAAATGAGATTCAATCATTGTAATGCAATCAAGTATAAAAATTGCAATAAAAGAATTGAACACTTTCTCACTTTGTCTCTATTACTACTACTGTGGTTTACACAGAATAAAAACCATGTTGCCTCGTGAGGGGCAAAGAGGTTCAGAATTTGTCTGCATGAATGTCTCCTCAACCAGCCTTTCACAACTCACCTGGGACTGCAACACTTCCAAATCAAATGCCCCTAGTACACCTCCATCCAGAAACCTCTGTGTTATTTCCCAGTAAAACTCAAGGTCCTTCACACAAATGGCCAGAAATGCCTTTTCACAGCCATTTGCTATTCTGAAAAAGAGACGGCTGCAGATGCTGCTGCCCAGCTGCCCGTTTGTTGCAGAGCTCTCAGCTTGTGCTCACAGTGCATGTTTATTTTAGCACCACACAGCCAATGACATGCAGCAGACACTGACATTGGAGGAGATGGCAGCTGTGCACTTGCTCGCAGACGCCCTGGGGCGCACTCAAAGCGCGGAGACTCACCTGGATCTTTCTGGATGAAGGTGTAGACGTGGATGCGAGTGCCGGTGCTCCCAGCATCGAACATGATCCCATAGAAAGTGTAGCTGTGGTTACTGGGGCGGGAGACGCTGGGTAGGTGGTTTTCCATGTTGGCGGAATGCTCGTGGCTGTAGTACGCTGCCTCAGCGTGGAAGTTCCCGACCAGAGCCCACAAGGACACCACCGAAACGATGATTATCTGCACGAGCATCTTTGCACTCAAAAGGAAATGGTGTATTTTGTGAAAACTGCTTATTTTTCTCCTTTTGGACTGAAGCTTAAACTTTGTTTTGGTTTTGGCTTAATCAGTGGATCTGAAAGCTGTAACCTGCCTGCACAAGCCAATGGGAGCGACAAGAATGACTAACACAGAGAGAGATAAAATGAGAGAAAAAAGGAGAGAAGAAGACAGAGTGGGTACCAGCTTGCACTCAGGACTGTCCGGTCATCTGTTTACTGTATATAAAGACATAAGGGCTTGGCAAAGAGCCACACCAACAAAAGCCGTCCACCAATCCTGAGCTGTTCCATCCCAGTTGCTCTAAACATCCCCAAGCAAACAAGCTGGATATCAAATACCTGCCAACCAGAAGTATTCCGTTTTTTTACAGTGCTAAAACTGGCGATAATTTCCCTTACTCTGTCTTAATTGGACAAACTGGAGCCAGGGACACCCCAAAAAGAAGAAAAAGAGGATATATGAGGACATCAAAGAGCCAGATTAGAGGGACTTCGAGATTGCTTTTAAAATAGATTTTATGGGTTCGTGTAATTAAAACTTAGAGGGTAGCATGTGACTTCTTTGTATCTTTACTTGCCCGGTATGTTTCTTTGTTTTGACATGTTAACTAAGGTTACAAAATTTTGATACAATTCTCTGGAATGGTGAAGATGTCAAGAACTGGGGGAGATGACTTGCAGTGTTGATGAAGTTGCACAATAGTATTCATAGCAACTAGAAAATGAAGGTATTAGAACAGTTACGCATTATGAGCGATTCCAAAAGTAATTAAAGTGTATACTGCTGCTTTGTTTAAAAATATGGTCAATCGGACATTGCCTCATTTACAAGCTTTAAAAAACAAAGAAATCAGAATAAGTCATAGAGGAGAGTCAGAAATAAAATAAAATCATTACAATGCTGGAAAGCTGAAAGTCATGTTATTGATTGCAATGGCACAAGCACCAATTGCAAAGGGGACAATTTATCCACTTAATAATAATGCACAAAGTATACCCCCAGTTTAAGCAAGAGATGGCTTTTATTAGATTCATTACTGTTGGATAAGGTTTTAGAAGGATCTGAGATTTTTGAAAGCTGCCCACACCAACACCCCCTACCCCAAGCACAAACACCCACCCATTTACACATAATTCCATGCTACAGAAGCTTTAAATGTGAGCAAGCACAGGCAGTTTTCCAGTAGGCAGGAGCACCAAAAAATGTGTGTGATCATCTTACTCCCCCTCAACTCTGCTAACCACAGGATTTCCAAGTAAAAAGTATTTTAAGGCAGTTTTCAGAAGGGAAAGCATTAGTGGTCACAATCTCCGTTTTAAGTGGGTGGATGGCATGGCCTTGACAATGTGAGTCTTTATCAGCAGTGTCCACACTTGATGTCACTCAAATGTAACCTCTTAACATTTTGCACTGGGATAATGAGAGCTAACGCGCAGACCTGCAGGTCATTGCTTACCCACATCCGACCGGGGGACCTTGACTGAACTGCGCTCAAAGCCAAAGTGGGCTTTTCTCAAGCCTGTCATATTCCCTTACAATAGGCAAGACAAAAGCACCTAACAAAGGGCAGGCTGTGACACCCTTAGTTCTGCATATTTTGTTAAATGTGAGGCCCTTCAGGGTTGCCACTCTTGCCTCGTCAGAATTCCCCGCAGTCCGCTGCAAATGAACCTGGTTTACCACACAGGGATAAGCCAGGAAAACTGACAACGTCCATGCAAACCCAGCAGTAAAATGAGGAGGCGTAGGTCCCCCGGTCAGAATTATCGCAGGGCTAAGTGGAGGTCCACTGAAAGGGCAGAGTGGTATGGGAGGTGCTTGGCGCAGTTGCTTTCTGCTCACGCCATCCCAGGCCCGGGATTGTCCACTGTTTGGTGCAGTAATCCACGCTGTAATTTGTACTAAAAATATTGTGCCCCTTTAATTTTTTTCTGAATCTTGTGGCATTTTTTTCCAATCCCGTGGTAAACCTCAATCGTCTTTTTCTCCCTTTCCAAGCATGCATGTGTAGGACCTTTTAGTGACTTCTGACAGTTCAGTGATATTCTGTCTTACCATGGCAGAGCAGGGCTACACTTTCTGTCGGTGCCTGTGTGCACATTTAAGAGGTAACTGGCTTTAAGAATGAATAGAGAAACATTCTTGTCCAGACAATTATTGTATTCTCTACATGCACACAAACTGGGCTGAATAAAGGGCCATTCTTCATTGTTTTACCACAGTAATATGACTGACGGGAAAAAATAATCACAGTCACATTTCACATAATGGAAATACATAGTCATATTGAAGGCATATTTACCAGCTTGTCTTTTGAGACAAACTGAATCATATAATTTTGCACTAAGATTGGGCACCATAATTCATTGGACAGATTCAACAGTTACACTTTCTTATCATGCATTTTGGATCTGTGCTCTAGCACTTTGCGTTTGAAAAGATACACTGACAATGACTTTGAAGTGCAGACTGACAGCTTAACGTTTTCATCCATATCACATGAACCATTCAGCAATGACCGTTATGAAACGAGTTGAGTAAATATTGTGTTTGTTGCAAGCTTTAGGGAGCAACAAACCCAAAATTTGCTCAACGAAAACCATGACTTTCATATGACACGGCCAAGAGTATAAGATTCTGTTTATCACATAACTGAATTGCGTGATTTAATAGAAAACAAACTTAATTTCCATGAGCGCCATGATGGTAATTCCCATTATGTTTGCACTGAGCTAACGCCATCACTCTGATACTCTGTAAGTCACTGGGTCACAGACATTCGCGCTTGAACTAGCCATGGTCTGGTATAAATTCACAGTCAACTGAGTGGCTAACAAACAATCAAATGTTACCTAATGGTTATGGAAAGGTACCGCGTGCAAGCTAGCTAGTTAAGTAACGTTAACTTAGTTATGAGAGTGATACCTAGGTAACTCACTACAGGGCTAAGCCATACTGATTTATCCAACATTCCACTTGCTATTCAGTTTGGCTAAATATAAGAGCGTAACGTAATGCAAGCAATTTTTTTCCCATACTCTCAGCCAATGAAATTTTCACAAAGGCGATATTACCCTAAGGTAATATCAAAAATATGTAATGAGCTGGGCTATGGGAAAAGCACTGCAGTTATTTTACAAATATGTAATTGAATCACATTTAGATTATATGTTTTAAATTAATTTTAATTATTGGGTTATTTAATCAAGGTTAAAAAATACCATTGGACAATTGATCCAAATTAAGACTATAAAACTCTGGAAGATCATATTTAATTTGTTTAAGTTGATTTAACAGTACTTCAATTTTACGGCTGCTGAAGTTCTTCTTACAATCTTTCTTCAGTGGCACCTCTCCAGTTGTTTCGCCAAAGTCGGCTATTTGCGCACAGCGCAACACCAGACCTTATTACACATGCTAATTACAAACAATCGGTCACGTGCCTCCGATATACAATCAAATGGGATTCATCATTCAGCACACACGAGTACAAGCAGATTTGGAGGGTAAGAGCGTTTGGTGCATCTGGAGTCTGCTTCTCTTATTTTTCTCTCTTAAGAAAAAATGAGAAAATATAAGAGAATTTTTAGAGAATGTTGCTGCATGAGGCCCATTTTGTAATAAATGGTTAAATCTGCTGCAAGTGTCCAGCCTGAAATAAGGAATAAATGGGCATCCCCTTTGCTTTTTTATTAACCATCTAGGTATGCTTTGGCCAGAATTGAGAATGTGGGCATTCTAAGGCTTTAGTGTAGTTTGAACCCACATATAAGAACCCACGTATAATTACTTTAAGGCCTGACTACGCCAAATGATGTATTCAAACCTACTCTAGTAATTGTGTGATAGTAGAAGCAATTTATTTAATATTTACATTTCTCATAAAATCTTGGCTGAAAGGAAGCACATTCATGCTGAATAAATGATTTTGGAAGAGACAGAAACCCATGACAAATTAAACTCAGGCAGGCAGAGATGACCTCTGCATGCTGAGTTGCAAAAAGTTAAACAAAGGCAATTTTTCAACTCTCGCTGCCAAACCTGAAGACAGACAAGCTTGGTATTATTGCCATTTTAATGAACATAACAGGAAAAACCCTCAGTTCAGAATCACTTGCACATAGCTGTCGGACTACTGAAAATATGTTGACAATGAGTGTAAACATGAAATATGAATGTAACATATTCATCTTAAAACAGAGCCCAGAGACAGCAGGTTCAGCTATAGCTGCAGTCACTGGTATAGTGATGCAACACTTAAAGCCTGACCTTGCCAATTCTGACTACAGCCAAGAGGCTTACACAGAAAAACAACTGAATATTATCTCACTGTGGGGGTCTCCATCAAGATTATTCCTGCTTCATCATGTAGGACTTGGCTCCTTCCTGCCATCAGGCTCTGTAAGTCTACCTGTTCCAAGCATTTAAGTGGTGTGTTGACAGAGTAATTTGGTGGAAAAGGATAAAAGAAAGCAGCAAGTCACAGCCTATGTTTCAAAGAATATTGCCAGTCACGGGACTGGCCAACACTATACACTGCTCAAAAAAATTACGGGAAATGATTAAATCACATATCAGATCTTGATGAACAAATTATTCAAAGTGAAAATCTTGACTGATGTACATTGTATAATTTGTCAAAAAAAATTACATAACTACAGTCAAAGGAAACCAAAATCATCGACTGAGGGCTGGATTCAAAATCACCCTGAAAATGAAAGTTAAAAAAAATGAAATCAAAGGCTTATCCAGCTTGCATAAATTTTATCACAGTTACTCATAATGTGACTAGTGTGTATGGCCCCCGCATGGCTGTAAGCACTCCTGACAACGTCTAGGCATGTTCCTGAAGAGTTGGCAGATGGTGTCCTGGGAGATCTCCACCCAGACCTGGATCAGGGCATCAGTGAGCTCCTGCACAGTTTATGGTGGTACTTGGCGGTGTCGGATGCCCAAATACATAACGTCCCATAGGTGCTCGGTTGGATTTAGGGCAGGGGAACAAGAGGGCCAATCAATGCCATCAATGCCTTCCTCATCCAGGAACTGCTTACACATTCTAGCCATGAGGCCGGGCATCGTCCTGCACCAGGAGGAACCCAGGACCCAGTGCACCAGCATAAGGTCTGACAGTCAC
Source organism: Gymnothorax javanicus (assembly GCA_029692085.1). NCBI lineage: Eukaryota > Metazoa > Chordata > Actinopteri > Anguilliformes > Muraenidae > Gymnothorax > Gymnothorax javanicus. The sequence goes on along the minus strand of CM056193.1, from coordinate 102,708,803 downwards.
TCTAAGGATTTAATCTCGGTAGCTAACAGCAGCCAGGGTACCATTGGCTATGACATGGAGGTCTGAGCAACCCTCTATGGATATCTCTGCCCAGACCATCACTGACCCACCGCCAAATCGGTCATGCTGGATGATGTTAAAGGCAGTGTAACATCACCATGAATCCAGACTCTTTTATGCCTGTAGCATGTGTGCAGTGTGAACCTGCTCTCATCTGTGAAGAGAACAGGGAAAATTAGCATAGCGGACCTGCCAATTCCAGTGTTCTCTGGCCAATGCCAATCGAGCTACACGGTGCTGGGCTGTGAGCTTAAATCCCAATAGAGGACGATGGGCCCTCATGCCACCCTCATGGAGTCTGTTTCTCACAGTTTGGTCAGATACATGCACACCAGTAGCCTGCTGGAGGTCATTTTGTAGGGCTCTGACAGTGCTCCTCCTGTTCCTTCTCACACAAAGGAGCAGATACTGGTCCTGCTGCCAGGTTGATGCACTTCTACAGTCCTGTCCAGCTATCTTTGTGTAATGGCCAGTCTCCTGGTATCTCCTTAATGCTCTTGAGACTGCTGGGAGACACAGCAAACCTCCTTGCAGCTGTACATATAGATGTGCCATCCTGGAGGAAATGGACCCCCTGTGCAACCTACCTCATGCTATCAGTTGTGACAAGGACAATAGCAGAATGCAAAACTAGAGAATAATCTGTCCGGTTGGATCAGAAGAGAGCAATTGTCTGTGGCCACCACATGCACAACTATTCCCTTTTTGGGGGTTGTCTTCCTTTTGCCTCTCCATTGCACCTCTCGTCAGTTTCATTTGCACCAAAGCAGGTGAACTTCATTAGCAATCACTTGTGCTTACAAAATGGACAGATGATATCCCTGAAGCTTAACTGACTTGGTGTTATACTATGATGATTAAGTGTTCCCTTAATTTTTGTAAGCAGTATATTTTGGCATTAAACAAGAGGGGATAAAACTATCAGAAAAAATTAACAAACAAATAAAAATAATTATATTGGCTAACAAGGTTAAACCTGTTCCAAGTGCTGGTCCTTGGTTTAAGCTTGATCTTTTAATGTGACCACGACATATAGACCATACATTTACCAGTAAGATCCTCGAAAAAAAAAAATTAATTCACTGACTGTTGTTACTGCATCCACTAGGGAGTTCTTCAGACACATATGACCTCACAGATTATTTCCCAATCTTCACATCACTCTTTTATTCTTCTCTTCACATCTTTTATTAATATCCAATGTTTTAGTCCCCCAAGGAATTAGTTTGTGGGTGTCCTACCCAAGACTTGCATTAAAAGACCCAAACCATATCATTACGATGCCAATGGTAATCACAGCTTAGACAAGCATGGGTTTATTTCAGTTTTTTGCTCCCTTTCATAGCAATTAGCTTTAAATTTAGTAGCTGGGCTCAATATGCTCTGCCAGTGCTTCCTTCCATATGCTCAGATTTACTGGAGCTACACCCAGACATTTTAAGATAAATTGGTTTTGCTATCTGCGGAATGCACTTTGGGCAACATTCAGCTTTTTGATCTGGTACCGCACAGTGTGCCTTGGGATCAAATGGCAGGTTGTGATGGCCTCGGATCGAAACTCAGCTCAAACTACGCTTTGTTAATTCCAGACGTCTGGCTTTCCTAGAACCTGCCAAGTCAGTTGCAATTTGTTTAACTTTTGTGGTTTCTCCAGTCTTATGTAATTCGTGCATATAGCTGATGGGGACATTTTCCTTTAAGGCTCCACATTCTGAAAGCTTCCAGAGGTTCCTCTCAGGACAGCCAAGCAATATTACAGCTTATATTTCTGCACAATGCAGTTTTCTTCCTTTTTTGCTCACCTCCTCCCACCCCTTCCATGCATGTCAATGTATTTTATAGTTTTCATTATGCCCTGGCAGCCAGTGAGTAAATATAGAAATGTGAACGGTTTAACACTCCATTGTTGGTTTGATTTACTTGGACTGGAATGGACAGTTGATCCGGAGTTTGCTGAAAGGGTGGTGTGCCTTCTCATTACCCCAGATGAACTTGGCTGCGTATTGATAAAATATTTCAAACAATAAACATTGAATATTAACCCACAAAGGCCAAAGGTTTTTCTGTTAAATCCTCCACATTGAATTAAATATTTGCGCACTAAGTAGAGGATGACCACACCACCTGTCCACACTGTTCTCTGGCTGCTAAAATTTGAGTTTGGTGAAGAAGTATTGTTAAAGATTGTGTGCACTTATGCAACTTTTGTGATTTTCAGCTCTCCCACTGGTGTTACATAGCTTAGGACAAAATACAACATAAAGTTACCTGACAGGGATTTTTTTTTTTTTTTTTTTTTGTTCACAGGTGCAATTATAGTAAGTGTGCACTGACTGTTGCCACAGGCAATTCAGGAAATCCAGCACTAGTGATTTTGTTCCATCAGAACTCTTGAATATGTCACAGTGGCAATTATAAAAATTTACCTTAATCCATGAGGTCATCTGCTCAAGCTTGAAGTTTAAACAATGTTTAAGTGCTGAGAGGAATGAGTCTCCTTGATGAGCTGAAAGCCTCATATTTCTGAGCAAAACACAAATAAGCAGATGCTTAAGACAGAACATTTCTCAACATTTTTTAATCTTTGGGTTTGAGCAGAAAAAATGAATTTCCACCTCTATCAAGCAAGCACTACTACCAAAATGTGATTTATCAATATGTGACTTCAGTATGTTTTTAAAATGGAATTTGTACAGAGCTTTCTCATGGCAAACAACTGAGAATGCAGACAAAACTAAAAATACTGACCACTTCCCGTACCATCCACACCCTTCCATAGACAAGGACTGCTGGGCAGAGGCCCATGCTCAGACTGGAACTCTCTGGAACACTTTGCTGAAAATAAAGACTACAGGCACTTGCATTCATTGCACCATGTTCAGTATGTTATTGATCTGATGATTGTATGCTCACATAATGTTCTCATTTTTTGATTTTACTTAAAAGCAATGAGGCCAGTTCCAAAAGATGGCAACCCTAACCAACTATACACCTATAATTTTTTGCAGGCTGCTAAAAAAAAAGCCGACAGTTCACTGTGAAAAACATGGGGCAACCATTAGCGCCCCTTCTTCATGTTCTGCCTTGAAAATAACGAATTAAAGGATGAAGAAAGAAATAAACAATAATATGCTTTGCACCCCTGTAGTTTCTCACCATTTGACCGGGCTCTAACCCTGGCCTGCACTTGTGGTGCAGTGTCACGTGATCACTGAAGTGGGGGATGGGTGACTGATGTGCATCTCAGGTCAGAGAGAGATAGGACTGACTGACAGACATCAAGAGGCAGGTTATTGCTGCTTTTATATGGTTCAGGCCTTCAAGTGTGCATTATAGAAAACAGAGGAAAGAGGAGGGAAATAAATGCCAGTACACAGGTATGCTGTCTTTTATAACATTAAATAATGCCATTTTGTGTAAAGAAGTTTTATTTGTATTTGCTAGCTTGCAAAGCTGAAGTAAATCAAAGTTAACTAATGCTAAAGAATGATGCTATCCCAGATAGCATGCAACTCTGGGCCAGATGATAACTGGATCAGCTGGAGTCAGCTCAGAGTCAGCGCAGGGTCAGCGCAGATCCGGCGCAGATCCAGAGTGGAGGTGCTTGCTATCTGCTAAGGATTGAAGGATGTTTATGAATCATCTGAATGTCAAGCCAGAAACTTATCTGGTTAACTTGCGGTCTGTCGGCAGAAATTAAGGCCTTCAGTAACCTCACCTTTCAATACTTAATTACCTAATCCTCTTGCAGTTTACTATGCCTGATTAGCAAAAGTTGCTAAGACTAATTGATAGAATGACTGTCAAATATATTTTCAATAACATTGTTGTACATTGCATCACAAAATTATGAGGCATTTTCTTTCGCACATAAATGATGAGGTAAAACATCAATATGTCTTCATAAACTGTGAATTTATGTAGCTCAAGAAATGGAACAGATCAGCATAAATTAATTTGCGAGGCTCATTAATTCTAATCTTGCCTATGGGAGGAAAATAGCTAGAGCCAGCCCTGTAGCACACGCACACACATATTGTGTTAACACACACACGCACACGCGCACACACACACACGCGTGCGCACACACGCACGCGCACACACATACAGTGCCTGGCCAAAAAAAAGTCATCATTTGGATTTAATACGCAAATACTTTTGAGCCTATGATTGAATTACTATTGCAATGATTAATATGTGAAGGCTGCCAACAATTTTTAACTGCAACTGCTGCAGTGTGTCGCTTCTTATTTCTTAACAACCATGTCAGAAGACGTATCCCTCAGTTGTGCAAAAGATGTTGATGTGTTTCAAGAGGGGCAAATTTTTGGCCAGCATCAAGCAGCGAAGTCGACTAAGGAGATTGCTAAAATCGCTGGAATTGGGTGAAGAAGTGTCCCGTGGATTATTAAAACCGAGATGGATAGTGGTGAATCACAAACTTTGCAGAAGAAATGGGTCGGAAAAAAGCATGAATGAACTTCCAGGATGGGGACCAATCAGCTACATGGCCACAAGAAAGCCACTTGTGGGAATCCAAGTGGCTCACAACTAAGACGCTAATCTAGGCTAGAGGGTTGCATGGGCGAAGCAACAATTGGCTCAGCCTCACCAAGGATAGTAGGGGTTAAGCCAGTCAAACTTCATTAGTTCATCACTCTCTTGTGATCACTCCTAGTGGGCCAGGTGCATGTAGCAGCATAAGCTAAATTGTACACTGACTCTATCATCTTCCGACAGCATTAGCAGTGTGTAATTGGAGGTGCATGGTGCATAGTGTAAAAAAATTAGGGCTAGTCGTCAAGTAAGATGGAGGAAACATACTACAGCAACTTGCTCCCGAGTTGATGGTACTAGGTTGCTCTGCTGGTGGACCAAACTGTGTTCATAGTGAGAAAAGACCTCACATGTCAGGTAAATCGGGAAAGAATGACTTTAATTTGCCTGAGAGCATATAGATTATATAGATTAGAGGAGGAACTCCACCGTCTCCTTGGCTAAGAACGGTCTTGCCAGGAACAGACTGGGCTGCAAAATCAGTCCATGATGGTAAGACCCACGATGAACCCATCTGGCATAGGTAGCTCAGGGAGGAAGTCCATAGCCAATGGGGAACTTCAGGGGGCTGGAAAGGCCGCTGGGAGGCTGGTTGTTGGACTTCACCTGGGCACAGGTGTCACATACTGCAACATACTCCTGGGTGTCCCTCTGGATAGTTGGCCGACAGAACCTTTGACAAGTGAGGGACAGGGTGCAGAAAAGCCCAGGATGGCACACCAAGGAGGAGGCATTAGCCCAGACGAGGACTCTGGCTCTCACCCCTTCCGGGACAGAGACCCAGGTAGCAGGGCACCCCTGGGAAACAGAGCGGGACCTGAGGGCCTCCTCTATGACATGCTCCATCTCCAACTTGGTAACAGCTACCAGGCATACAACTGGGACCATGGTCAGCAATCTTTCCGAAGGGGTGAGGGAGTGCAGGTAAGACAGGGGATCAGACTTCAGGTTCTTAGTGAAGGTGAAATTAAAGCAGCCAAAGAACTGGGACTATCGGGCCTATTTGGGATAAACCTCTTAGCAGTACTGAGGTGCCCTAAGTTCGGGCAGTCTGTCCTAAGGAGGGGTTCCCACAATCCAGTGCCCCCAGTTTTCAAATGCTGGCTTGATGGCCAGGAGAACAAAATCTCCAACAGCACAATTCCTCACTGCAGGGGTCAGCGAGTGGGAGAAACAATAGGTAATTCCATAATGGATACGATGGAGTCATCATTTACAAGATGAACCTCAGGGTCCAAAGGTAACTGTATCCCCATTAAATCCATGATAGTATTTATAACCTTCCACCAAAAATCAAATACCCCTGGACATTCCCATACAACATGCATAAAAGAGCCAATGGTTTCCTGGTGGCAAGAGTTCCAATACGGATCTGGAGTCAGCCCCATTTGATGTCTTATTCTAGGTGTTATATAAGCTCTATGACAAACTGTATGTATTGATTATTTAGGTTTTTTGAGGATGCAGGAGAACACCAGAATGTCATACAGGTACACATACTCAAAGTGAGATATCACGTTGCAGAAGAAACTGTTGATCAGGTTCTGGAACACAGGGGGGGCATTAGTGAGCCTGAACAGCATCACCAAATAGTTGTATAGCTAAAGGAGGTGTTGAATGCAGTCTTCTGTTTTTCACCCTCCCTGATACAAACCAGGTGGTCAGCATTGTGCAGGTTCAGCGTGGTGAAGTCGTGGCATCTCTGGAGATTAGAGAGGACAGAATCCATGAGGGATGGCTGGTACTGGTTCTTGATGGTGAAGGCACTGAGACCTTTATCGTCGATGCAAGAAAAAAAACCCAGCACTGATGAGTGAGAAAAATGGAAGAATGACTCTGGAAGCCAGGGCTTCAGAGATGTACTCGGCCATTGCTCCAGATCCCGATGCTGAGAAAGAGTACAGCCTGCCCCTTGGAGGCGATATTCCTGGGAGAGGATCAATAGCACAGTTGTATGAGCAGTGTGGCGGAAGTGACGTGGCTCGCAACTTGTAGAAGGCCTGGCGAAGGTAGTTGTAGATAGGATGGATCCCTTAGATCAGACAACTCCTTGTGGCTCAGAGGAAAATAAGGAAACCCCAGTGAGCACCTCACCCCCCTGAAATGGTCAAGGTTGGCAGACTGGACAGTTGGCGATGAGGTGGTTGGCGTCACTGCAGTAGAGACTGGGGTCTGAATTCATATGCCATTGTGGCTCTGCAAGGCTGAGGTGATCGAGCCAGGCACAATCTATCTGCATGAGCTCCAGAGGTAGTAACTGGAGAGCAGGCCTGGCAAATGAACTGGCTGGTCCTGATGGGGGGGATACCCAAATGCAAGCTTACCACTCCACCTGTCTCACTTGCAGGCATGCATCAACCCTGAGAACAAGATCTACCAGTCCACTGAGGTCAGATGGTTGGAGGCAAGTGGTCAGCTCATCTTCAATCCTTTCAGCTAGACCATCTACAAAAAGGAAAACATCATAGCGGGCCCGGGGATCCCAGCGGGAGGTGGCTACCAGTGTGCTAAAATCAATGGAATCATTGGAGACTGACAGGTGACCCTGATGGACCTAGAAGAGGCACCGTGCAGCAGCAAGTCAAGGGCAGAAGTGGATGAAGACCTTCATTTCGCTGGTGAAGTCAGGGAAGGTGTGGAAAGCGGATCCCCAGCCTCCAAGCACGAGGCAGCTTAGTTGCCAGGACCCAATCCAGGCAGGTGATGACAAACGTGACTCTGGAACACTCCATGGGACAGGACGATAGCTGGAGTTCAAACTTCATGGAACTCTGTGACAGAATACTGTGGCAGGAGGATGGGTTGTAAATCATACCCCAGGGTCAGGAAGACTAAGCTTGAGCCTATAGTAAAAGAGAACTGGCAGCTTGGGCAGCAGTGACAAAATCCAAGGAAATCTCAATGATGGAGGTGAGCTGACTGAAGATGGCCCCGAAGGACTGATGGTATTGGTGTAGTTCCGCCTCTTGTTGCCTCAGGGGAATCCTTTGGAAGTGCATTGCTTCAGGAGGATGAGAAAGATTGGCTGGTTCCATAAGTGGCTAGACTGTCCTGTCTCAAATTCAGAACACAGGAGCCACATGCAGATCAGACAAGCTGCTAGGGCATCTTTAATAAATAGCAGACAGGAGATTCAATGCTGGGATTGCGCTAGCCGCTCGCCATGTTCGCCAATGCGATAAAAAAGTTTGGGTGACGATAATATTTTTGTTAGTCCTCGCCACAGTGGCAAAGGCCATGTTTTCTCCGAGAGGTGATAAAATATCATTCTGTGGCGAGTTCAATGATTTTAGATCATGTTAGTCGAACGCTGCGAAGGTCAGAAGGCGGGAAATCATTCCCGAAACCGGCGACTAGAGGCTCTGATTGAATGCTGGCTCATTATCATAAATAATTTCCTTTGTGGGGCCGACTCACTGTACGTACATCGCCTCTGACATTGCGTAAAGTATTCCCCATCGGAGTGATTTATTTTGACCTCATTCATATTGTCATGATAATGGCTTGCACACGCACAAGTCGGAGGCGAGCGCTGCATCATTTTGAATACTGGCCTCCCAAGAGCCAAAACACCTTTTCGAACTCCGTCCGTATGATAGAAGCAGTGGTGGCTCGTGAACTGGCAACAGGGGAAGCTCAAACAATCCCTTAAAATTAATAATTGGTCATGACCTGTTTTCAATAATTCATTTAAATTAATATTACAGAAACTCAGAAAACTCTCAACATTACCAGATGTGGCCAGTTCTCATTTATAACACATACCTGTCAACTCTCTCACATTCGGCGTGAGGTTAAGTGACATATTTACATTCCTCTGCTGTACAATTATTCAATCAATGCGTATGTAAGAGATTCTTGCGCGGAATTAAAGTCCTTGTGCGTGGAGGGGTTGGAAGCAATGGAATTGCATAAAGACGTTTCAGATGATCCTATTTCATTTAAATGATCACGAAACACATGCATTGCTTCCAATCCTTGAGTAAAGAAAAGCGTGAGAAGTTTGGAGTCTTAATCGGTAAGCGTTATAGGCAAAATGAAAACTGGCCACATCTGATAATGTTGAGAGTTTTCAGAGTTTCTGTAATGGTAATTTAAATGAATGATTGAAAACAGGTCATGACTAATCATTACTTTTCAGGGATTGTTTGAGCCTCCCCTGTTGCCACTTCACGAGCCACCACTGGATAGAAGTGATTGCAGTTGCGTTCAACAATTTTGTTTTCGTTACTTTCCCTGGTTACGTGACAAAGTTGTATTGCTCATGGTGCCGCGAGGCCGGCAAGAAAAACAAGCTAACTGAACAGAAAGATCGCTCAATGATCCCTAAAAAAAAATGATTTTGAAAAACACCAGAGGATTTGTGATGATCAGTGAGAGTACAATGAGTATTTCATTGATATTTCTTCAGAATTCTCTGACAGGCCACTCACCACTGGCATACTATTGTACATGTTGTAGTGTATCATATAAGGTAAAACGGGGTAACTTTGACACAACTTTCTACACAGCCTGAAGTAGTGCATTAGTGAACAAGTTTAATGTGGCATTAGATAGGTTGGGACCTATCATGGCTTATTATTTCATAAAGGTGGGATAGGCCTGTCCACTGCTGCTGTGTGACATGAAAAAGATGGGTGTGATGTGCCAATGTTACCCAAGGTTTGCGGGGTAACATTGACACGTCATAGGGTAGCTTTGACACACACAGTGTTACCAGTCAGCTCAAGCTGTAGGCTATGGACAGCCAGCCAGATTTTCAGTTGAAAGTACCAATTGATGTATATAGTCTCATCAGATTCCCACATATATCCACTGAGGTTTTGGAAGCAATTTTGTTTTATACATGTAACTCATGGAGTACTTTAGGGTCAAGAATGTGGTGCATGCAACCATGTACCTTCAAACATGTAACTGATGGATGGCAACAGTGACAAACACAAGTGATATATGAATGTACTATAACTTGAAACTTTAATATCAAACATGTTAGAAGTAATTGATAATAACCAATTCAAATCCTGTAAGAGTTGTACCATGCAGAAATTGCAAGTTATCTACATGCAACACAAAGTGAAAAGATGAAAAAAATTTGTTGAATTGTGCATATTCCTACGATTCTGATACATTGTGATCTAGAACATGAAGACGAAATGAGTTTGGGTAACATTGACATGGCCACGGGGTAACTTTGACAGGCTGTCAATGTTACCCCAAAACCACAAATTTTAAAAAATTATAGTAAATATTCAACACCAAAAGAAAGATACTGCATGAGCATTTTATGCTCCTAAAGTCTGATATTTTGAGTAGGAAGAGAAACTTAAGTACAGTTTAGAAATAAAAGTTTTTTTTAACAAACTTACCAGACATGAAGCAGCACCGCATAGGTTAGACCATTTAGTAAAGGAAAGTCACATGACCAGTCATATGATACCTGCTATTCTGACCAGATGGCAGCACCTGTACATCTTCAGGAAAGATAATTCAATATGCTACTGAGACATTACACTCAGATGCACATAACAAAAGGGTGTCAAAATTACCCCGTATGTCAAAGTTACCCTGCGTTACCTTACATCGATTGTCTGCTATATCCAGTACCAAATATAGAGATCTATTTTTGCCTGTACCAATAATGCATTGCAAATTCATGAATACTTTTAATTTCCAATCTCGTCCCCGAGGTTTTACCACACTAGTCACACCATTTTGTGCAGTTCCCTGAATGAATTTGCGTGGACAAGACTGGATACTGGCGTGACTTGCGTGGCTGACTGGCTTACTTCATACAATGGGATTACATACAGCACGTCTCCAGAAATGTACCAACGTGTTGTCTTAGCTTGGTGATGAAAAAGTCTAAACTGAGTAATGCCTCACCACTGACTGTATGCCATGTATTAAAACAAAGAAGCTAAATACCTTCTGCCTTTTTTCTTCATTGTCGTGTCTATGTATATCTGCCTTAATTAATCTAAAATATTATTCTGAAGGTAATGGCGAACCTGCGGAGCTAGAAATGTAGATGGCAGCACCAGTACCGGTATAGTAAGGTTTCAAGTCCAATTAATTTTCCATTAGAATTAAATTTTGTTGATTATCTCAAGAAAAACTACCACAATTGAATTAAGACTTATTCCAATCACACATTTTGCATGATTTCAAGACTGTAACCAACAAAGACAGCTAGACTCTGGAGAAAAAAAAACCCTTAGGAAGACATTCTGGACATGCTAATGGAATGGCTAGGCTATCCCATCAATGGATTTTTTTAGTCTGTAATGGCACAGGCGTATTCGAGGATGGCAATGCCAAGATTCATTGGGCTCATATTGTGAATGGATGCCTCAGCGAGCATGAGGAATCATTTTCACTCATGAATTGGCTACCGCTGAGTCCTGACCTTAACCAATTGAAAGTCTTTGGGATGTGCTGGAGACGGCTTTACCAATGGTTTGACTGTCCTGTCATCAATGCGAGATCTCGACCTTAAATTAATTCAAATCTGGCAGGAAATAAATGTTACAACACTGCATAAGAATGTAAAAACAATGCCATGAAGAGTATCCGCTGTGATCAAAGCTAAATTCTGTCCAATAAAATATTATTTTCCAAGCATATTAGAGAACTTTCCAGTGTTCTTCTGCAGACTTGCAATCTCACTTGTGCCTGTCCCTCCAGGCAATCACAGAAACCCTTGATGATGCTGAGATCAGGGCTCTGTCAAAACTATATTTTCTGTATCAATGGCCTTCAAAGAAATACAAACTTTTTTTGAATGATTTTTTAAAATTAACATTTGAGGCCCTAGTTTAATAATCTAAGCCAGGGGTGTCAAACTGACCCGTAAAAGGGCCAAGAGGCTGCAGGTTTTCAATCCTACTGAGCAGAAGCTTAATTGATCCTAATTGGATCAAATCAGATTCTAAATCAGTTTTTCTGATAATTGCAGAAAACGGGTCTACCCATGCTGGACTTAGCCAAACTTCTGAAGTGCATTTTCAGCACTTCAAACATTCGTTCAGTTACATTTTGTGTGATAGAGCAGAAATCCATTCAGACATAACTGTCATCTATTTGATATTTTGGCTTACCATTGTTGCCGAACCGCCATCCTTCCAGGGGGGATTCTCTGGAAGCATGAATTACAGAGTTCGCCAGAATTAAAGAGTTGTGGCTTTATCCAGTATAATCTGCAAATACCTATGTGCATAACCTCACAAGAAGAAGCTCAAATTGCCAGATGGAATAGATTCCCTTACGATTAAAATAGCCTGAATCACAGCAGGCTCTAACGTGGGTACATAGACAATTGCACTCACCATTCCGGCATATGTTTTTTTAAATATCTTGACAATAATCTTTCATAGGATCATTTTTACCCCGCCCCACCCGAAGGGTGAGGGAAGGGGTATTGTTTTCGGTTCGGTTTGTTTCTGTGTTTGTGTGTTAGTTTGTTAACACTCTAGCGGCAAAACTAATGGCCAGATTCACCCCAAATTCGGTATAGGGATTGCCACTGACCCAGAATAGATCCCTATTGAATTTTGTACAAGTAGGTAAAAGTATGTGCGAGGGGCGGGGTTTGTTGTGTCTGGCACTACTTGTTTAATTTATAATTGTTTGCTTGTGTAGGCACTGCAGTTCATCCCTGTGTAGAATGTAACTGTAAGGCCACGCCTCCAGCCGTCCAGCTCACCAGTCTACTAAACCCTGGATTGCACTTCAGTCATTATCCAATTATCATCAACACCTGTTTCTCATTTTCACTGAGTGGTAGCAGTGTATATTTAAGACTGAACTTCCCTCAGTCTCTTTGAGAAGTCTGTGTAACCGTAGGCCTGTTTGACATTGTATAGGCTAATTTTCCAAATTCGCAAACTTATAGTAAACTCTTGAATCTGTGCTGTTTATTGTTTTACCAGCACGTTTAATTTTAAGGAACCTCATTTACTATTTGCTTTCCTGTTTGTAATACAATATTACTGTAGTGAAACCAAGACCTGTATTATTTATAGTGTGCATATTTAGGAGCCTCAGTTCCTTGTTGTTTTGTATTTTCTACATTTGTGTCTTCTGCCGTGCAGTTAGTCATTAAATCATAACCAAGTCCATCCTTGAACCTGAGTCCAGTCCTCAACTTCCTGTCCTTCGTGCATCTACACTTTGCACGAAGTACAAACATTACAGAAGACTTCATCTGCAATGAAGGATTCCATTGCCACAGGAGGAAGGGGAGTTTGCTAACCAGCCTCCTGACCTACCAACTGGTGGCAGATCAAAAGAGGGAGATCGCCAATCTGGGGGCCGCCCTGGAGGAAGTCGTTTGTGGGCTTCACAAACTCTCCATCTTCCGTGCTCAAGCAACAGGGTCATCCTCCATTTCTACTGCCAGACTGCAGGCTCCCTCAGCCATTCCCCGGGTGATTTGCCAGTGCGCTTACCAGAGCGCTATGACAGAAATCCCAATGCACGCAAAGGCTTCATTCTTCAGTGTGCTCTGTATTTCACGTATCATCCAGCCCTGAATGACACAGAGAAGATTGCCGAAGTGGTGACCCGCCTTACTGGCAAGGCACTTGACAGGGTGACGGCTGTCTGGGGGGGATCCGGTTTCCACAACTATGCAAATTTCCTCCAGCAGTCTTCGACCACTCCGGCAATAAGGCTGGGGACCAACTGCTGGACCTGAGCCAAGGAAACCGGAACGCAGCAGACTATGCTCTCCAGTTCCGCACCTTGGCTGCAGCCAGCGGTTGGAACAAGCCTGCATTAATTTCCATCTTCCATAGGGTGCTGTGTCCAGAGCTTCAGGCAGAGATGGCCTGCAGGGACCTGAAGATATCCTTGACCACCGACATAAGTGCAGCCATCAGGTCAGACCAGCACCTGTAGGAGAGACAGCGGGCCCAGCCCAGAGGCCCCATCTGGCTGCCTACTGAGGGACCTGAGCCCATGGAACTGAGGCCCTTCAAGTCATCAGAGCATAGCCCCTGGAAAAAGACTGGCCCCTGAACCATGAGTCAAGAAAGAGGAACAGTGCCCCCCAAGGTAAAGGCGTCACCCACGGCTCTTACTGGACAAATATTTTGCAAGCCAGTCAAGACATCCAGTAATGGTGTGACCCTTCTGACAGAGGCCCTGATTGACTGTGGTACAGCTGGGAATTTCGTCTCCTACCAGCTGGTATGACGGCTCGCTGCCCTGGTTCACCAGCTTGACACCCCCCTCACCATGGCAGCTATTGATGGGAAACCTCCGGGCAATAGCAGTGTGACCCACCAGACGGCCCTGATCTCCCTCTGCGTGGAAGAGCACCATCTGGAAGAACTACTGCTGCTACTACTACCCTACTCCAGCCACCCAATAATCCTTGGCCTACCATGGCTGTTACTACACAATCTCACCATCATTTGGCGCACAAGACGTTTCAAAATCCGGTCACCCTCTTGCCGGCTGCACCATGGTCCCCTCACCATTGCCTCTACAATGGTCGAGAGTCCTGACTGCGGAGACCAGCCAGACATCCCTGAAGAGTACTGGGATTTGCAGAAGGTTTTCAGTACAGCACAAGTGACCGATTTCCCGCCACATTGTCTGTTGGATTGTTCAATAGAGCTCCTGTCTGGCACCTTGCCCCCAAGGAGCCATGTATACTAGGGATGGAACGGTTAAAGTAAAAAATCCGAACCATTCGGTTCACTAGTCACGGTTCGGGGCATGTATGTATTGTTTGGTTTAAGGGATCCGCAGAAATTAAAGAGGAACTCATCAGTCGGCGCGGATGAGTGTCGAGTGCAATACTCGCGAGTTCAGTTCAGTCTTTTTGTGCCGAAAATGATAACGTGCAATAGGCGGCAGTAACACTGTATTTTTATTCCAGTGACATGTGAAACTAGGCTGCGTCCGAATAGTTAAAAAAAAACGTTCTATCCACCAATTCCTAACCCCTTCAGTGGCGGCCCCAAAACTGGGAATGGGGGGGCGGGGGCGCAGCAGGCAAAGATGCATGCCTTTATGACAACAATTACCCCTAGCTAGTTCTCAATTATTTTCCCTTATTGACACGTTTTCCAATTATAGTAATAATCCATTGGCAATTGAAGACACGGCTTCTCTCCACATATGATCTAATGGCGATGGGCTAAATTCAGTACAGAAGAATAATTTACTTATAGGCTAATAGGCCTATGATATACGAAGGACAAACTGCTCTGAAACTTCCGCGCTGCCTTTTCAGGCAATTTAACTTGCGCTTCACGATCGTTTAAATTCCTTGCTTAAAAATGGAAAAACTTCCATGCATAAAGACTTAAATTCCACGTCTCTGAACTTCCAATCTCTGAAATTTGCGTTGATTGAATAACGAAATATCGCCTTTCACTCTAGGTACAGCATTTTGATTTAAAAGTCGGACGCGGCAATTAAATATTAAAAGTGTGAGACTCAGGCCACATGCGTGAGAGCAGACAAGTATGCCATTTCGAATAACGTTGATTTAAATGCAGCAAATATGCGTCCAGATGAATGATTGTCGTCTTACCTAAATGTAGAGAACTAGCAGCACCTGATCGTGTGGAGTGTTCTCGGAGTGAATCTATTATTTATTATGAAAATGATTGAGAACAGGTCAGGACTAATAATTGTTTTTAAGGGATAGGCCTATTCTGTGACGCCCAAGCACTGTGGAGCAGCTCAGAGGGGCGAAAATCTTCACAAAGCTCGACCTCCGCAGCGCC
Source organism: Gymnothorax javanicus (assembly GCA_029692085.1). Taxonomy (NCBI): domain Eukaryota; kingdom Metazoa; phylum Chordata; class Actinopteri; order Anguilliformes; family Muraenidae; genus Gymnothorax; species Gymnothorax javanicus. Next base: position 102,693,444 of record CM056193.1, on the reverse strand, counting down.
AATAATCTTATCCATATCAGGGGAGGGAACGAATCGAACATCGCCTTTAGCACCACCTCCGGGTAAACGAGTATTGTGTCATGCCGTCGGGCTTGTTAACGCCCTCTCGGTGTTCCAGTCCTTCATTAATGACGTGCTATGAGAGATGCTGGGAAGATTTGTCATTGCCTTCCTAGACGACATCCTCAATTGCCTTCCTAGACGACATCCTCATCTACTCCCGTAATTATGAAGAACATGTGAGACACGTGAATAGAGAACTCGAACGCCTACTTCAACATCTGCTCTTTGTCAAAACGGAGATGTGCGTCTTCTGCCAGTCCACTGTCTCCTTCCTTGGTTACGTGATTGGACCAGAGGGAGTAGCTATGAAAGCGAAGAAGATGAGGGCAGTAGCTGAATGACCAATCCCACAGATGATAAAAGAACTCCAGCGCTTTATGGGATCAGCAAATTTCCACCACCGCTTCATTAAAAACTTCAGCACAGTTGCCCATCCCCTGACATGGCTGTTCAAAGGGAAGCACAAAAACCTGGGATGGAATACGGAGGTGCAACACGCATTCAATACCCTCAAGAACCTGTTTGCGACTGCACCCATACTCAAGTTGCCAGACCCTGAAAAGCCTTTCATGGTTGAAGTTGACACCTCCAATGCAGGCGAGGGGCTGTCCTGTCACAACGGCATGGAACACTAGAGAAGCTGTACTGCCCTACAAAGGCTAAGTGCAGTATCTACATAATAATTTAAGCAGCAAAAAATGGCTTCAGAATTTATTTGCTGTCCCAACAAACGAATAGTTGGCACATCTATGATAGATTATGGTTAACGGACTTGCTAGGGTATAATTTCTGTCCAAATAAGTCCTGACCTCCGTACACTTTCAGGCCCAGAACTGCACAACTCACATTTTATCCAATGTGTAGTTACTGCACTTAGGCTTTGTAGGGCAGTGTACCCCTGTATGTACTTCTCATGCAAGCTGACACCTGCAGAGGCCAACTACGACGTAGGCAACCGGAGCACTTGGTATTAAAACTAGCGTTAGAGGAGAGTAGGCACTGGTTAGAGGGGGCCTGTCATCCTTTCCTCGTCTTGAGCGATCACCGCAACTTGGAGTATCTGTGAGAGGCACAGCAAATTAATCCATGGCAGGCCAGGTGGGCACTATTTTTCACTCGTTTCAATTTTTCAATAACCTATCGCCCAGGCTTAAATAATATCAAAGCCAATGCTCTATCACAAGGATATGAAGCAGAGAGGGATTTGGAAGCAGAGGAGCCCATTCTACCCTCTTCCTGCATCCTCGCCCCAATCAGGTGTCAGCTAGATCGTGAAATAGTAAAGGAGACCAGGAGGAATCCCCCTACTGCTTCTGTGCCAGCGGGTAAGACGTTCGCTCCCTCTGATCTTCGTGAGCGAGTAATTCTATGAGACCACACCTCACTGTCAGCAGGACATCCCAGAATTAAAAAAAAAAACACTTCATCAGCCAAAAGTATTGGTGGCCCCACCTGGCCTCAGATGTGGAGGCAGCTGCCTGCGGGTAAACTTAACCCTCATCATCCATGGTCACATATTGCTGTTGATTTTGTTACCGATCTACCCTCATCAGAAGGTGACACATGCATCCTAGTCATTATTGACTGATTTTCCAAGTTTTGCAAATTTGTGCCTTTCACTGCATTACCATCTGCACTCTAAGTTGCACAGGTGATTTTTGAGCAGGTGTTCTGGAATTTTGGCCTTCTGGAGGACATTGGCTCCGACCGTGGGACTTAATTCACGTCCTGAGTGTGGAGGGCTTTCTTCAAGAAGCTTGGAGGCACAGTTAGCCTTACCTTGGGATACCACTCCAAAACCAACAGGGAGGCGGAGCGAGCCATCCAAGATCTGGGGAGGTTCCTCTGAGCTTACTGCCATCAGTGCCAAGGGGACTGGTCCAGATACCTGCCCTGGGCAGAATATGCCCAGAACTCCCTCGAGAGCGCTTCTACTGGACTCAGCCCCTTCCAGTGTGTGCTCAGACAGCAACCTCCCCTGTGCCCATGGGACCAAATCCAGACTGAAGTCCCAGGGGTGCACGCCTAGTTCAAGGAAGTGGAGAAGGTCTAGGAGACCACCAACTTCCAAATCAGACGAGCTCTCCGCTACCAGAAGATCCAGGCGGACCGGAGACGTCGAGACTCCCCCCAGTACCAGCCAGGGACTGAATCTGGCTCTCAACAAGGGACCTGCACCTCTGCCTGCCCAGCAGAAAATTGAGCCCATGGTTCATTGGCCCCTTCCATGTCCTCCGGATGGTCAATGAGTCTCCTTACACAATACAGCTGCTAACTATCACATAAATAACACTTTCCACACCTCTCTCCTCAGGCCGGTGATTGCTGGATTCCTGGCGGAGGCTACCCCCCCGAAGACCCACCCCCTGTCCAGGAGGTAGACGGAGGCCCTGCCTACCAGATGCGCAGCCTGCTTTAGTCAAGAAGGAGAGCAGGCAAACACAGTACCTGGTAGACTGGGAAGGCTATGGTCTGGAGGAGAAGAGCTGGGTCGATTGTGATGACATCTTGGATCCGCAGCCACTGTCTGGCTTTCATCAAGCCTGCCTGGAGCAGCCTGCTCCGCGCCCCAAAGGGCGCCCTCCTGGCTGAAAAACAGGCACACCGAGAGTCGCGCCTTGGGAGGGGGGGTACTGTAAAGCCACGCCTCCAGCTGTCCAGCTCACCAGTCTACCAAATCCCGGAACACACTTCAGTCATTATCCAATTATCATCAGCACCTGTTTCTAAATTTCACTGAGTGGTAGCAGTGTGTATTTAATACTGAGCTTCCCTCAGTCTCTTTGTGAAGTCTGTGTAACCGCATGCCTGTTTGACATTGTAGTCTTGTATAGGCTATTTCTCCGAATTCGCAAACTTATAGTAAACCCTCAAATCCATGCTGTTTATTGTTTTACCAGCACATTTAATTTTAAGGAACCTCGTTTCCTATTTGCTTTCCGATTTGTAATACACTGTCACTGTAGCATATCCAAGACTTGTATTATTTATAGTGTGCATATTTAGGAACCTCAGTTCCATGTTGTTTTGTATTTTCTATGTTTGTGCCTTCTGCCATTCAGTTGGTCATTAAATCATAACCAAGTCCATCCTCGCACCTGAGTCCAGTCCTCAACCTCCTGTCTTCCGTGCATCCACACTCTGCATGAAGTAAAAACGTTACAATACTAAACAGAGGGTACGCGCGTTATGCCCTCGCTGACAAAAGCTAATAACGCTATCGTAATAATGTGCCCTTAAATTTGCTGTTAAAAACTGACTATTGACTGTAGACCAGGTTTCCGTTAGTCAATTGCGCAAGAACTATGTGCTACCTCAAGATTGCAACAGGCCAGCATTGCGCCTGACCACAACTCATTTTATGACCAACATGCCCATGGGCGGTCAATTTGGCACAAATGTATTCGCTATTTAGCAGCATGGACGCTGTACTGGAAATTGGTATTTTTGTCGGGCGTATAGTAGCAAAGACACTTGCATTATGTTTTGTGACCTTCTGCGCTGGGTGTAAGACAGAGGCCTTAGTGTCTCAACTCCATCTCAGTCAGCTTTGCTGACAGGTGCACCCCAGATAGCTTGGCTGGGTGAACAAACGGAACTCAGTCAAAAAAAAAAACTTTAGAGCGCATTACTGCGGCGAGTCAGGAAGTAGTTTACGGATCAACAAACAACTAGTATGTTTTCAATTTTGTCTAAATCGCCTCCAGTCATCTTGCTATGCTTGCCATTGGACTCTAGTGATGAGGAGGAGAGGGTGTGGTAGCTGCTGTGCATCAACTACATCACTTTTAACAAACCTATGCACAGGAGGCCAGCAGTGATGGGGCCTTGGCGAAGCGACAGGTAGAGAATCGTACTGGCAGTCACAGGCACAATCCTGCACATTGGCGGTCTGGGACTGATGATCACTTTGTCACACAAATTGGAGCAATGTAACTTTTAGGCACCATTCCACGTCTCAGAATAGCTTTATTTAGAAAGGGCACCGCACTTCCTACCATGGGGAAGTGTTTAGAAAAGGTATCACTAACATGGGTTGCTCTTTTTCACCCAGTCAGCAAACCACAGTTAATGGGTTATTCCTTTTTTTGTGGACAAACTTGGAGGAACAGTGTGAAACCTTTTTAAGTTGCTACCTGGAATATACGTACACTTAACGGTGAACGTAAATCATCTTTTGTACGTTTTGAGTTGAAGAGGTGCTCCAATGATTGAAATATGCCTCACTGATAACGAGCAACTGCACTCAAGAAAAACCATGCTGCATCCTTTTCTGGAATGGTCTACCTGGGAAATCATTGCATGGTGTTGTTCTAAGAATCACTTTTTGCAAAAAAGCTCTCTTCACTACCCCAAGCAATTAATGAGCATCTCTTCACCCTCAGACTACAATTGGGTAACAAACACCATGCTACCATCATCTGCGCTTATGCCTCCACTATGACGAATAAGGAGCTTATGAAAGGACAGTTCTAAGCAGACCTCACAATTCAAATCAACGAAACAACTGTTGATGATAAGTCGGTCATTCTTGTTGATTTAAATTCCCGGGTCGGGTAAGATTACTTAGTTAAACCCAATACCATCTTCGTCAATGATTGTGCTTTGTTTGTTCACACCACAGACTGCATAAAAAGATAGACGCGACCCCAGGTTTGAAAAGTGAGGCCGATGCGGAAGTGCCTTCATCCTGCAATCTTTCTAATGGCCAGTAGGGGGAAACTTAAGTGGTTGCAAGAAGAGGTCAAATTTTACAGAAGTCTATGAGGAAATGACACTACTTCCTAATTCATTTACAACCCCATTTCCAAAAAAGTTGGGACACTGTGTTGAATGTAAAAAAACAGAATGCGATGATTTTCAAATCAATTAAAACCCTATATTTAGTTGAAAATGGGACAAAGACAACATATCAAATGTTGAAACTGATAAATTCTATCGTTTTTTTGAAGAACATCTGCTCATTTTGAATTTGATGACAACAAAATGTTGGTAAAAAGTTGGAACGGGACAATAAAAGACTGGAAAAGTTGCATGATGCTACAGGAAGACAACTGGCAGAACATCTCACAGCTAATTAGATTGTTAAGCAACAGGTCAGTAACATGATTGGGTATAAAAAGTCTTTCTTCAAAAAATATGGTGAGGGCTTAACCACTTTGTGAAAGACTGCATGGGGAAATAGTTCAACAATTTTCGAAAAACGTTTTCAACTTAAAAATGCAAAGAATGTGGAGATTTTATCCTCTATGGAACACAATATCATTAAAAGATTTAGAGAATCCAGAAAAATCTCTGTACGCAAGGGACAAGACCAAAATCCAACTTTGAATGGCTGTGATTTTCAGGTCCTCAGGTGGCACTCCATTAAAAACAGACAGGATTCTGCAGTGGAAATCACTGCTTGGACTCAGGAACACTTCTGTAAACCACTGTCAGTTAACACAGTTTGTCACTGCGTCCACAAATGCAAGTTAAAACTCAGCCACGTCGAGATTAAACCATAGATAAACAAGATCCAGGAACACTGCCTTCCTCTCTGGACCCAAGCTCATTTAAAATGCACTGAGGCGAAGTGCAAAAACTGCCCTGTGGTTTGACTAATCAAAATGTGAAATTCTTTTTGGAAATATGGATGCCACATCCCCTGGGTTAAAGAGGAGAAGGGCCATCCAGCGTGTCATCACCAAACAATTCAAGAGCCAGCATCCATGATAGTGTCAGGGTGCATTAGTACACATGGCATGGGTAACTTGCTCATCCGTGAAGACACGATTAATGGTCAATGATACATATCCATCCCCACACCATCAGAGATGCTTGAACTGCACGTTGATAACAGGAGGGGTGGTCTTTCTCCTCTTCAGCCCAGAGGACATGACGCCCATGATTTCCAACAAGAATGTCAAATTTGGACTCGTCTGACCACAGGACACTTTGCCACTTTGCTACAGTCTATTTTAAATGAGCCTTGGCCCACAGAACACGGCAGCGCCTCTGGATCATGCTCAATGATGGCTTCCTTTTTGCATGATAGAGTTTTAGGCAGGACTTTGAACCGGTTCGCGGAACAAAAACGAAAACCAGAAACTTTTGCTGTTTTGCTAGGAACAAAAACGAAACCAGAAACTTTAGAATTTTTAATGTTCCGGAGCAGAATTGATTACAGAAAATAATGGTAACCGGTTAATACCAGTATTTTTTTGGTTCTCGAAATGTTTTGTGTTTGGGCTACAATGACCAACAGACGTTCACTTCCTGTGTGTCGTTCCCTGGCATGCCCGGGCAGAGTAGAGAGAATTCAGCCTAATTAAGCCTAATGCTATGCCTAGCCTGTCAATTTTCTTCACTAAAACGCAATAGTTCTCGACCATTAGCACAATCCAGGGGTACAAAAGCGTAACACAGCAGCGGTCAGTCGCAGTCACAAAGGCTCGCTGAAACCTCACCTTTCGATTCTTAATAACATAAACCTCTCGCAGTTTACTTTACCCGATTAGCAACAGCTGCTCAGAATAATTGATCAAAGTCAATGGGAGACGTCAAATTTGTTCTCAACTGCACTGTTATACATTGCACCACAAAATTATGATGAATTATGCCATTGTTTTTAAAGTATTCCACACTTTTTTTTATGCAAGCCTTCACGGGTTTGAGAGCCTCTGGCCATCTTTACTTCTGAGAGACTCAGCCTCTCTAAGACATCCCTTTTATAACTAATCATGTTAAAAGAAGAGGGGATACTAAACAATGGTAAACATGGCCCTTTTTCAACTTTTTTGAGATGTGTTGCTGCCATCAAATTCAAAATGAGATAATATTTTTTATGAAATGGTAAAATGTCTCACTTTCAACATCTGATATGTTGTCTATATTCTATTGTGAATAAAATGTCAGTTTATGAGATTCGCAAATCATTGCATTGTTTTTATTTACATTTTAAGCAGCATCCCAACTTTTTTTGGAATTGGGGTTGTATATATAGCGACTTCAGCATCAATTTTTTTAAACAATTGGCATCAAAAAGCCTAAAATTCAGGGCTGCATTTGAATAGTCATTTTTGTTTTGGAAAGTTCCTAACTCCTAGAAGATGACCTGGAGGTATCGACATGGCAGCAATGATAACAGTGTTTGAATTCTCTAAATGTTAAAGCTGAAATCGGGAAGATTGCTCGACCGAGAGGACTTAGTCAGATTTTTGAACAAGTACAACTTTCAAGCCCCTCCCCTATTTGCACTGAGATCCAAACCAGTCCCTCCCTCGATTTTTCGTGCACATCCGAAGGCGCATGCTAATGATCTGATTGGTTAATTGAGCCGGGAGCGGTAGAATTTCGCAGATCACGTTACAGGCTGTGGGTGGAGATAAAGTCGCAGATTTTTTTCTAAAATCACCTGATTCATATTTGCATGTCTAAGCATAGTGACAGTTCCAGTAAATACGACCAAAAAAACTTCTCGACTTCAGCTTTAGGGAAAAGTGCTTCAATGCTTCCTAACTTATAACTTTTAGCATAAAGTACACTGAACTATCCTTTATGAAAAAGGAAGGAGATAATGCTATCCCACAATTCCGTGCGGCAGCAATACTACAAGTGACGATCATTCATCAGTTCAATCAAGAGACGCATGATCACATCACCTGGTAAGTGCATGTGGATTCCTTAACAGCCTGGTTGTCTTTTCCTATGCCATTATGAATTCTGCTTTACACCTCTCCTTAATCTCATGACATTTTCCACCTAGGTTAAAGAAAAGTAGGAATTAAATGATAGGACATAATTATTTGACAATTTGAACACAGCCCAGTAGTTATCTTCCACCGTGGGGAAGGGGCATGGCCCCCTAGGCACCCCCTCGGACCCTGCCCTAAATCAGTGATTGAAAGCGGACTATCGAAAAAAAAAGCACGACAGGAATGACACTGGACTTTTAGTGCCAACATCGATCAATTAATTTTTTTAAGACGATCTACTTGCCTTAGCCTCATCTTTTTATGTCATCTAAGTCACTACACCTTTTACTACCTTATATTTCTAACTTTACAGTTCTGATGCTAGGCTGACACCTTTTTGGCAAGGGTAACTAATATTCAGGTTTGACTTCCATCACCTTGATAGGCCGCTGGTGTTAATTGTGTCCGGGGCTAAAATCCCATTCATACCAACCTGCAGGTCTAGTTTATTATATTCATTCTCTTTCTTCTGCCATTTGTTCACGCTCATGCCCAGGTTATTATTATTGCAACATGCACTGCATAGGTGTCACCATCAATATTTAGCAAGAGAGAGCAATTTTTTAACCTCAGTACATGGCACAAATGCACACAAAGCAGGTTTCAAGGCATTTTATTGAAAGTAACAATAATATCATCTTGAAATTTTTAGGACTTTATTGTTCTTATAGACAGCACAATGAGAAATTCAACCAAAAATACTGGTCTCCCATTGCTCGAACCATTGCCCCCACCCACAATTTGAACAAACAACAACAGTAGATAAGAATAAAATAATTAATCAACAGCGCACCTAAGATGGTATGCAAGTCTATGCTCATGGACTTTTCAGATGTATTTCTCACATGTGCTGGACATAATATTTGTTTTACAGTCCTGCTTTGGGTGGCAGAAATGTGCACTCATGGCTTCAGCAAGGAGAGAACTAGGGGTACTCTCATCTGTAGCACCTTTATATCAGATGACCCTGCCTCTGACTGCATTCCACTCTGGTAAACAACGCTTTGAAGAAATGTTTTTTTTGTCTGTTTTGTTTATTTTTGAGTTCAATCGGTAGCATACCAATTCTCACTTTCTTATTGTATGTCTTTTTGTGTGTGCGTGTGTGTGCAAGAGTGTGCGCGCACGCGTGTGTTTATAGTTTTTGTGGTGTATAAATGATAGCTGCCAGGTCAAAAATAACCCAAAGACAATCTTTGTTTGACTTCCTCTGACTGGATTGTCAGTGGGCAATGTGCTGATTAGCTAGTCAGCCTCAGCAGTCAGATTTGGATTAAAATTTGTACTTTAATTCGTAATTCATGAGCTTGAAACTTCAGTGCCACATTTCTGAATAAGAAAATTGTGTCTCCATCTCTCAGACTTCGTAAAACCTCACTAATGAAAATATTCCAGCGTAAATTTTAATTCCACACATAAAAAATATTTCTATAGCAACAAAAAACTTTTTACTCAAGTGCAAACTATAGATCTGTCTGCACAAGATGTTTCCACACATGCACAAAATATTTCTGGAGCGACAAAACTTTTTTTACAAGCTCAAAATATTATTGACCCTTATTTCATTCCATGTCTATAAGTTTAATGACTCTTATTTGATTCCTCTGTACTTCTTAGTGAAAATAGCCTCGAATGAGGCCAGCATGTTTCTCACCGGAAATAATTCTCTAGAACTATACATGTCAATATGGTGATAACTTCCATTTTGCAATAAATAAATAAATAAATACCCTTTAATTATAATGCCGTCAATGTCCTTACTACACAAGAGTCTGGACAGACAAAGATGTGGACGGTCGGCAGCTCGACTGGTTGGCGGGGGCATAGGCCTGCTTCCGTGAGGGGGTAGTTCTAGTTTTTATCCACTACCAGTTCCATTCTATTGTCGTATGCTGCTGATCTTGCGGAGTCCAAGTGAATAATTTAAAAAGCTGGATCCGCTCACCCTTGCCTGTCTGACCAGCCGCGCACTTGATTGCATTTCTATGGCGACCATCAGTAAACATGACGCATTGAGAGGGAGAAGGGTGGGGGATGCCATTTGTTTGGTTTAAGTAAACACGCTTTATCGCTCAACAATGCCGAAAAAGAAAGGAAAAAAGGGAAAGACAGGGAAAGGGTAAGTCAGTTGGCTTGTTAATTCATGGTTGCAATTTTTAAAGCTGAGAACAATTGAGGATTTTAAACATTTGTCGAGCATACAGCCTTGTAACGTCATGCCTGTAGTGCCATAAAGTAGCGTCTAAACTTTGAACACGTCTCCAGTGCAGAACAGAAAATGACAACAACTGGTAGCAGTGACGTTTAACTTGACGTTCGACTTGAGTGCATTATGGCTGAGTTCAATTTTAAAATGTATGACCAAACTTGGTCGACGCATCGCAATCTCTGTTATGAATACATATTTTGTTCCTAGGAAAGGAAAGAAGGATGGACAACTGGAACCCAAAAACGAAAGAGAATCGGATATTGAGAAGGCGAAGGCCAACGCAGCCCTTTGGGAAGCCAAGCTGGATGTTGTAGAACGCTCTCGCGCGGAATACCGCGATGCAACGCACAAGCTTGCACGGGCCAACGAGGAGTTGACGAACCACCAGCACCGCGCGGAAAAGGACACGCTGGAAATCATTGCATTTCTGAAGAAGAAAGATGTTGAAAAAGAGGAAAAGGTTAAACATATTAATTAACCTATGTTACCATTTAAAGGCTGTTGACTCGGTCTGTATAAATTTAATCGATATTGCAGTAGCCCATTTATGAAGGTATACTTACCACGTCACCTCACGCAGAAAATGCCCGGAGTTGCATGCCTATAGCGGCCGCTCAGATTTGATGCACCTGCTGTAACTCAGTTCACTTATTTTTCTTGTCACTTTTGCAGATTGCCCAACTGGAAGAATTGTTAAATGAGCAAAAACATAAAGCTGCAGAAGAGAGTGAGCTATTGGTAAGTTTCTCTGCAAATACAATATTTAGATGTTTCAATAATCTGACTCTATTAGGAATTATTTGCAAAATTAAATTATGGGCAGAAAGTATGTCTTTGAGAACACAAATCTTTATTGTGTCCAACAATAATAAAAGACACATAGCATAAACATAATGACCACAATCAAAGAGGGTGTGACGCAAGTTCAGGGCAAATAGTTTTTAATGGGCAAGAAATTTATGTATGTCTGACCAAACCTGCTGGCGCTGTTGATATTCATCATTCTACTGTCTGCCAAATGCAATGCCTAATAAATTATGTTCATTGTCTCATTGTTTTATGCCAGTTAAAAACATGAGATCTCAGAAAGTCACCGCTGAGCCTTACCCAAAAGAGATTTTTTAAAATTATACACATGCTACCTTAATTTACAAAAAAAAAAAAAAAAAATGAAAACAAAAAAGCCAAAAGCCCTGCATTTTTATACATACACTCTAAAATTACTCAAATCTCCTCCTGTGTCTTTAAAAACACATAATTAAAACCTGCCTCGGGCTTGGAACATGCATACAAATTTTGTTGTAAGCTCTGGGTCTGTCACGTGTCATGTGGATTGTTTGTTCTAAATTGCTAGTGTGCTTTATGCTTTTTTCATTTGGAGGCTTTGCTTTTTGAAGATTGAAATTTAGAATGGAGATAAAATTTATGAAATTTAATGTTGTCTATTATAGTTTTGAGAGGACAATACAAGTATCTTGCAGTTTTTGGTGTTAGGTGCTGCAATGGTTTGATTGGCTTATGAAAACAAATGAATTATTAACATGTAAACCTGCAACTTTTTTTAAAAGCCATTTTCTACTCCCATCTAATTGTCTATGTTGATAAGAAGGTAACCACTAAGCTTTGGAAAAAAGATTTGGTCAAGACTAGCTATACACATTAGGAAAGCATGACAGGTAGACTCATAAAGGACTAATTAGAAAGAACTATTATGAAATATAACATGATTCAAGATGAAGGGAAGAGGATGTGAATGCAGGAAACTGCTGGACATTGAAGTGCTACCAGAGAGTGCTATACTCACTTGCTGAAAGTCAATCATGACACCAAAGTGTGACAAACTCAGTCTGGCTTATAATGGTTTTGCCATGATTTTCCACTACTTCATGGAATGAAGGCCATTTTGTCACAGGAAAATATATCAAAGACAGAAGAAAGCTTTGCAGCCACAGCTCAAATTACCATTTTGGAAAGATTTGCCTTTGCTGAAAAGTGTCATCAATAAGGTCTGAGCATTGGAGTATGTTAAGAGGTCATTTTGTTCACTTCACATTTCTTTCATTTTTATAACTGGGTTTACTTTGTTTACATGCATACGATTATGACAACTGATGTGCTCTTGGACAGCAATGCGAGAGTAATACCTTTCAGCACTGGCTCAAGATACTGTTCAGGAGAAATATTTTAATGAACTGCATTGCATGCTGTGCAGCATAAGGTTTTGGAGCTTAAATTCAGAGCCTCTATCTCTCAGGTTGGATTATGAAAGACCATTGGTCATGCTGCTGCTGAGCTTTGACAGTTTATGCCACCAGCTTTAAGTGGCGCTCCTCAGTTCCTGGAAGATTAGATCATACTCTTTTCCCAGAGCACCATCTCTTTTTCTATTTCTAGTTTCATAATTCCCCCATTCTATAGAGAGAATGGGTGTATATTGTTTTAAATTAGTACTATAAACAATGGCGTTTTGAGTTGTTTTGGCAGGTATAGGGGCTGTCTTGGTGGTTATATCAGGGGAAACATGACCGGTCCATTGTATTTCTGGCATTATTTTCTTTGTTCAATAAATGTACAGTGACCAAATTTAATATGCCATTAGGTTCATAAATGATTGGGCAGTGACATAATTTTCATTGTTTTTTGAGAAGAAGCAATCAAGATGTGCTTGAAGTGCAGATTTTCAGCTTCAGTTTAAGGTTTTTATCAAAGGTATTGCATGAAACATGTAGGAATCACTCCCATTTTATGCGCTGCCCCCTCAGTTTTAGGGGCACAAAATTAATTGGACAGTCGTACATAATAATTAAATTCAAATTTTTTATACTTGGCGACAAATCCTTTGCAGTCAATGCCTGCCTGAATTCTGGAACCCATAGACATCATCAGACTCTGGGTTTATTCCCTGGTGATGCTCTGCTGGGCCTTTATGGCAGTTCTCTTCAGTTTCTGCTTTGTTATTGGGGCCTGATGCCTTCAGTTTGGCCTTTAGCAAGTAAACTGTGCACTCAGTTGGATTCAGGTCATAAGATTTACCTGCTTGTTGTAAAACATTCCACTTCTTTGCCTCAAAATAATCTTGGGTTGCTTTTGCAGTATGCTTACAAATCATCAAATCTGTGATGTCAAGTGTTATTCAATGAGTTTTGAAGCATTTAGCTGAATCTTAGCTTACACTATACCCCTGTGCAATTCAGGATTCATCCACTCGTTTTTGTCAACGGTCATATCACCAGTAGATACACAGGACCCAGCTCAATTGGCAGCTATGCATGCTCTCACACGAACACCTCTTACAGATGAGCTGGTTTGCATCAAATCATGAGCATTTCTTTCCCGTCCCCATATTCTCTTCCCATCTTTCTGGTACTAGTTTATCTTCATTTCATCTGTCCATAGGATGTTGTACCAGACTTATACAGGTTTTTTTGTTAGTTTTTTTTGGGCAAATTTCCTGTTTTTGTGCCTTACCAATGGTTTGTGTCTTGAGATAAACCCTCAACTTGGTGGAGTCTTCTTTTGAATGCTGACTTTCACACTAATACACCTGGAAAAATACTCTTGATCTGGCTAGCTGTTTTGCAGGGGTTTTTCTGCACCACAGAAAGAAATTTTTTGTCATCCACCACTGTTTTATCCATGGTCTTCTAGGCCTTTTTGTATTCCCAACCCTCCAGTACTTTCTTCCTAAGAATGTTCCAAATGGTTCAGTTGGCCACACCTGTAAATGCTTTTTTTCTCTCGTGGGTTGGCTTTAATTTTTCAGGATAATAATGGCTTGCTGCTTGGGCCGTGACAGCTCTTTGGATTTCATATTGAGCGCTAACAACAAATGCAGATGCAACATTTGAAATTACCTGCAGACCTTTTATGCATTCACTTTACAATAAAGTTATTAGAGAGTACAACACACCTTGCCATGAAAAAGCTGAGCACCTAATTATATAGATGCTGTCACAAATTCAGAACACAGAAGCCATACGCAGATCACAGACGGGATGGTCTGAGGTCAGGTTGGAGCAGACAGGTACACTGGATGTTTGGCCTGGCATAGTCAAAGGGGCTGGGCCGAGTTCTGTAGCTGAGCAGTCTAGTAGAATGGACCAGGGCATACAGGGCAGAAGCACCACAAAACCACAGGTGCAGGGAAGGATGTCCTATACTTTGCAGCTAGAGTTTAAACACCAAAGACAGAGGAACTAAATTACACAAAGGCAAAAAATTTACAAAGTGGTTCAGGTGTAAGGGAGAGCACAAAGGGAGGGGCAAAGCGACAAGACAATAATTAATTAATTTGCTAATTAGTGCCCTCCCCAAAATGACTCAAAAAAGTTTGGTTTTGCGCATTGGGCCAGGTTTGCCCCTCTTTATCTCTGAAGTGAAACACACTAGATCTTTGAAGTGGTTGACACCAAATTTTGTACACCTTTATTTTGTAACATCATTACATCCTGGTGCAATCTATTGATTCCATGTCCTTACCATTACCTAATGCTTATTATGCAATTCAAAATAGGCCTTTTCAGATGAAATAAGTGTGGGTGGAATTTGTGGAATGCAGTTAGAACTTTCCTTGAAACCATTTATCCCAAACAGGTCACTGTCCTGCACTGAACTGTTACAGGTGTCAACTATTGGGTTCTTACATAATTATTTGATCATACAAACAAAATGGAGGGGGGTTTTGAATTGATAAATAGGCAATGCTTGGGGAAAATTGTTAGTTACATTCCAAAGATAAAAAATATATCTCAGAATTTGTGATTTTCTAAAAAACGCAGATTTCTCAAAAATTTGCTTTGGAAATTTTAAACGGTTTTCATGGTTGATACTAGTGGGCCATATAGAACAACTTCCAAGCATTAGTTTCTCGGGGCAATTTTTCTCAACTTTCTTCAAGTTAAAACCTGGAGTGCCTTTTTATGGTGTTTGGGAGATGCGCTGCTGCCCCAGATAACAGGGGCATTAAAGTTTGGGAGGTTAATTCATAGTAATCTTACCTTTTGAGTTTCTTTACATAATCCAGTTTATGACAATCATCACTACAGTTGAGCTGTGCTCCAACAGAACTTGGTGCCAAAGATTAAGCCATTTTACATTCACAATCAGGCATGTGAAACAGTGACAAACTAAAAGGAAATCACTGCAGCGGCAACGGACGCGGACGCGTGGCAAGGCCAAATCCATAGTAGCCCTGACATCGTCTGGGGGCTACAATTACAGATACAGCAACATGTGAGATCAGCCACCAAATCAGTCTGGCAAATAGAAACACAATGTCTGCGCCTCTACAATACAATTATCAAAACAAAATGTATTATGTAAAATGATTGTTTTTTATTGATTACTCAGAGATAGTACTGTATATTCATTCTATGGCTATGTATTTGTTTTAATAAAACATTGTGGGACTTGAGACCTTGAAAAATACACTTTGCTTTAATATACCAACCTGATATTTGGTATAAATATCAATTAAATTATATTCTTTCTAAACACTCAGACTAGGAAGATGTATTGTGTTTCTATCCAGAGCCATTAAGGCCCAAACCTGGCCCCATGTGCAAAACCAGACTTTTCTGAGTCATTTTGGGAGACCAACTAATTGACAAGTATACAAGTGGTGGTACTGATTTTTGGTAATCTGAGACAAAAATACGAAAGAACCAATCCTGCAAATTTCCTGTAGCTGTCTCTGATGGTTCAAAAATTATGACTTATTGAAGTCAGCGTATTGTATAGTTACACTTGTTTTGGCACATTGGGGGCCACGTGTCCTTTTTGAAGGCTCAATGTCTCAAAAACTAATGAAGAAAAGGGCTCTAAAATTAGGCCAATAATCTCCTGGATACTAGAACTTCATGTTCGGTAAATTTTATGCAAATCTGAGGTAGTCAGTGAGGAACTTTTTTTTTTAATCTGGTGATTTGAGATGGAATTACCCATGTACGTCTTGGGACTCAGGACAAATTTCAGAATAATATTCTGAGAATAACGTTTACATCAAATTAAAGTCCAAAATTCTATGGATGACAGCTAAAAACAATAACATCATTAACCCCTTAAGCCCTGAGCCTCTTTTTTTTCGAAAATGGCAAGCCCAAGATGAAATGAGTATATCTCTGCAACTAGTTGGTCCATTTGAATAATCTTGGTATCACAATAAAGGTAAAACCATTTGGGATTTCTGACCTGGTGTAAAAATCACCATATATGTCACTGAGTCAGAGTAAATGGAGATGGAACACAATATAAATGAAAGATCTCATTTTGCACCTAACAGAGTTTTACTTCTATCCCTTGTAAACTTAATTAGTTGCAGTCTCAAACCTCTTAAAATTTACAGCACAGAATCTCACTATTATCTGTGCCAAAGTTTATTCTAATCAAGTAAATCAGAACAAAATTAAAGAGGAATGTCTAGGTGGCTTCTCCAAATTGGCAATTCACGTACCTTGAGTGCCAAATCAGATTTCTCAGATATTAAACTGTAAAACTCATCTAATTTCACTTCTATGTCAGCACAGGCATACATTCCACCCAAATACAACCAGTTTTAAATTTTTAGAATGTAAAATTTTTTTTTAAATTATTATTTCTGCCAGTCCTATAGCCTATACCATTTCCCATTCAAAGACAATAAATACAAAGAAAATGAAGTTTGGCTCCACTGGAGTAGATTTATTAAAAAAAAAAAAAAAAGCAAATTAATAAGATATTGGGCTCTACTTTCTTGGTGCAGCGCAGGGTGGTGCAGCGTGGCGCAGCCCACGCAGTGGTAATTTCGTTCGGTGCAGCTCGCGCAGTGATAATTTCATGCGGTGCAACACCCGGCGCAGCCACTTTGGCAATTTGTTAGACGGACGTGCGCTGAGATGGGTGTGGCGGCGTAGTGGGGGGAGGTGTCACATATTCATCATGACGCAGTGACAATTTCGTGGATAAAGGCTCCGCCGAAAGTGCGCAGAGAGCTCGCCAGCTCCAACCTGGTTTACTTTCTGTGCAGTGGTAATTTGGCTGACCGGCGCACACGTCACCGAAACCTCACAGGCAGGTTTCCAGAATGTCAGGCGCATTTCAATGCAATAAATAATTACAGCAACCACTATTTAATGTAACTGTCTGAATCAGCACATAAATTATAGTATCTATATCGATTGTCCTGATGTCAGATCAAAGGCGGTTGGTACGCGTAATGGAAACTCAACCTGGCTTAATCAACGCAGCTGTGATGCAAACTAACGACTTCACATCTTTCTCAGCCAACCACAAACTGCCTCAGCATCAGGCAGTGCGTATATATATATATATATATATATATATATATATATATATATAATGCTTACGTTCTATGCTCAGTAAAGCCGCTTGCACACTGGACGCGAAACGAATATTTCACACGACTGATTACATTCAAAGTCAATGCAAAGACGCAAATACACGCGTGTATTTGCGTCTTTGCATTGACTTTGAATGTAATCTGTCAAAAAATTTGTTTCGCGTCCAGTGTGCAAGCGGCTTAATACTACTATTATTGTCACGTAGGTTTTATCGCTTTTAGTGGGGGAAAGGAATACAGCCTGATTGCTATGATCTCATACTGAGTTGAGATCACATATTGAAAATAAATGTGTAATGTATCTTGCATTGTTGTCAATGCATGTTAATCCCAAAATTTTAAGCAGCAACAGGGTGTAATTATAGGAGCACGCTATCCATCGTTTCTCTTCCCAATGATGCAGGCAGAAGAAATAAATGAGTAACCGTCGTATTTCATTCCAACTTCATAAGTTTGAATGATCTGACGTAGTTTCGTTTTGAAATTCCATTCAAGTTTGCTAATGGTAATAATTTGCAAATGCCCTAGCTAGCCAGCTAACTCATATTCGTAATGCTTAATATAGACGTAAGCGGTGCAGAAAACATGCCTGAAGCAGCAAAGTAAAATGCAACATTAACACATCATGCAGATATAGGACAGAGGCTTCTTTATTCCAACACTTTAAAGGTGAGGAGAGGAGCTCATTTGATTGGTGAAGATTTGACTGAGCTGTGTTAAACCCACTCACGCCTTCTCTCCTCTATCTTTGCCACTTGCGCCGGCAGGAGGGACAGAGGCGGGACAGAGGAGTACTTGCGCCGGGCTACGCCGGGCATGAAATTGCAGAATACGCCTGGATACACCCCGTTGGCGCGGCGCTCCCCCCATTCGCCGCGCCTGCGCCTGGTCAACAAATATAGAGCCCTATGAATACAAAAAGGGTAAAAAAAAAAATGGGGGGAAAAAAGTCAAAAGAATAAAAACCCCAGCAATTATTGATACAAGCAAAATGGTACTATTGTCTTACTAAAGCACGCCTGACCAGGGGCTCGAACGCTGATCACCTGCGCTGTAGCCCTACACCCTAACCACTAGGCTATACCATTTGACAGTGATGCTGCTCTCAAATTGCCCATATAAAGAATGAGTCAAAAAAACAAGTCACTCACCTTGTTTGTACTATTGTGCCCTCAGTATTTCTGTCAAAAAACGACTTTGAAAATGATGGTTGAATATTTAGCAGATAATTATACCGAAAATACCACAAACAAACCTGTTAAGCGTTTATATTGTTGCGCTATTTAAGTACATTCGAATGGCCCATGGACTTGGTTTGACGCACTGGGAACGCAAGGTTCTAGCTCAGGCTAGCTTTGTGCGATAAAGGTGCTTTAGGGCTCGTTGGAAACGTCAGAAGCCATAGAATCAAATGGCTACTGGCAAATTCTTATGGACAGCATCACAAGCCGATCACAGAGAGGAAATACATTGCAAGCTGAATGCTGAGGAACTGAGATCTTTGAAGCAGTGCTTGAGAGGAAAAACATGCTTTGAGACTCGCAGATCTAGTTTCGTTATAACACGGACACATTGAGTTAACAATAGCAAGCGGGAATTTACCCTCAAACAGTTTTTTTATTTCAAAATATCAAAGGTAAGAAATTTCTTTGCTCTTCTCTGTAGACTGTAGAGTGTATGCCTGCTTTTCTTTGAGTGTGGTGTCAGTTTAAAATGACAGGGCTCATATCGTTGGATTCTGTGGACTTTCCTCTTTCATTTGAGGTATCGTTTGTATGCATAGCACAAATTCAGGAGAAATTCTAGCGATTCAGCGCTGATATGATTTTATGCTATGTTTTGCTACATGCTTATTTACTTGGCGCTTGAATTGTGTTTGGTTGAGGTAAAAATGGTCTACATGAGCTAGTTTCCGCGAAATGTGGATATGTCGCATGACAATGTTGCGATTTGGAATATGCGTATTTATCATGCGTAACCACCGCCCCCCCAGTACCGGGGCGTAGGGCTTAATGTCTAAATATTTATGGATTAAACTGTATGTATTGGGATAAAAAGAATTGAGATATGAGACCTGTGACCATTGTGGTTCCTGACCTTCGCTAAATCTTTAGACTTCGTATAAAAATTCTAAAACTAAGTCAGGGCTATTGGGTCTGTGGCATTGTGGGTCATGGGTGCACATCTTGGGTATGGTACTGATAAGTATCTTCTGCATGTGATTTGGCTGTTTTAGGTTGCAGAATACAAACTAAGGATAAATGAATTGGAAGAGACCTTCAACAAGAGATCTCGTGAATTCCAGATGATTCATGGAGAAATCCAGATGATCAGAGAGTTCAAGAAGAAGAAAGCCCATATGGAACAAGAGCTCAGCGATGTAAGTTCAGTCTGATAGGTTAAATAATAAATAGTGCGCCTTTGAGCACATTAGATATAAATACATGGGAGTGATTGATCATTGTTTTCACCCTAGATAAAAGAGAATATGCATCTTGCAGAGAAGAATCACGGAGAAAGTCTGTCAAGAATGGAGCACAAGTTCTTCAAAGAGAAGGTTTGTAGGCCATCCCTCCAGGCAGTTAGAGCCATTCGCATACAGTATGTGCAGCACATAAATCCTTGATGTTTGCAAAACCTCAACCTATTTTAACAAAATATTGATGTTACCATGAAACTTCACTAGCAATACAAAATATTCCTTTTGTTGTGTTGTGGTCTAAAGGCTAGGGTCTGAGGCATACAAAACATGCAAAAAATGAAGTCACTGATGTAATCACATACACGGATTTGGTGAGTACATAGTCAAAAGTGCTGCAGTTTTAAAGCGGAACTTAATCAATGCTATCAACCAAATGGAAGGCAATGGAAGTGGGTGAATTTGTGAGACCAGGCTGCAGATACAGTACATAACTCAGAATATTTTCACAATGATGGTATCATAGCTTGACAAAATCATCCTTCTTGGCGACTTCAACGCCAGGGTGGGGAAGGACCACCAACTCTGGAGTGGAACAATTGGAAAAAATGGAATTGGCAAGTGCAATGCCAAAAGCACATTGCCTCTCACATAATATGCTGAACACAATCTGATCATCACGAATACCATCTTTCATCAAAAGCAGAAGTTCAAGGTCTCCTAGCAACATCCCCGTCCAAGGCATTGGCACCTGTTTGATTACATCATGGTTCGATCTCCCTCTTTAACAAATTACGCTCAACATCTGGCCTAAAAGGAGACTTGGATGCTGCAAAGCCTTCAAATGGTTTAACATCTTCAAACTTCAAGATCCGGTAACAAGAGCAGTTTTCCAACAATGCCTTGTGAAAGAACTTCCAACAAATTACTCAGTTTCAGCTCCCAACCACTGAACTGATGACTACAATTAAAATGACCTGCCAACCAACACTCGGCCAGAAAAAGAGGAAAGAGGTTTGACGAGAATGATCTAGTCCTGATACAACTTGTACACCAAAGGCGAAAAGTATTCCAAGAGCTTCACAAAGACCCGAACTCGAGAGAAAAAAATGTTGACACCAGGAAAGCAAGGCGCCTCTGCAGAGAGAGACTCGCAAACAGATGAATCAATTGGTGGGACGACAAAGCGGCTAAGATCCAGGCACTCGCTGATAGAAATGACACCAGAGGGTTCTTTAACTCCACCAAAGCCATCAATGGTCCCTCTAATCAAGGACAAGCACCTCTATGAAGCAAGGATAGTTCAACTCTGCTGAAAACCAGAGATGACATCAGTGCTAGATGGAAGGAACACTTTGAAGAACTTTTGAACACCAACCCGATCATCAACAAAGATGTGCTCAGGCATCTGCCCAGTCAAAATACAACCCCAATTCCGAAATAGTTGGGATGAAGTGTAAATTGTGAATAAAATAAAAATGCAATGACTTTCAGATCAAATGAGCCAATATGTTATTATATCGCCGAAATACGAGTTTCGGGGATATCATGGTTTCGCCCACCCGCCGCCGCCGCCGCCGCATCCGCAGATTTTAGCCGTTAGCGCGACAACTCACAAAATACTTTACATTGGCTTCTCATTTTTAGCATATGGGTAGCTATGGTAGAGAGGATGAACTGATTAGATTTTGGGCAAGTACGCACTCCTAGGTTTGCCACCAGGTGGCGCTATATATTGAAAAAATCAGTTTTTTAACCATATCTCTGGACAGATCTCAAATTTGCCTCATATTGTAGGTCTACAGTGCCTGACAAAAGTCTTGTCACTTATCCAAGTTGTAGGAACAACAAATAATAACCTGACTTGTAGTCGATCAATTGGAATCAAAAATGGCTTATATGAAAGGCAAAGCCCTCTAGATTATGCGAAATATACCAAAATAGAGTTTTGTGTCATTGATTGAGTTTTATAATTTAATTTGTACAGAAAGGTCAGATTTTGCTTGGACAAAAGTCTTGTCGCATTGAAAAAAAATGTGGAAATTATACATACACTGTATTTTCAATACACAAATATGCCACTATAATATCAGAACATAAAGCCATGGTGCCTTGGAAAAAAGAATTAATATTGCATATGACTCCCATGAGCTTGGAGGACTGCATCCATACGTCTTGGCAATAACTGAGATAACTTGATGATGAAATCATCTGGAATGGCATAGAAAGCAGTCTTGCAGGACTCCCAGAGTTCATTAAGATTCTGTGGTTTCATCTTCCAAGCCTCCTCCTTCATCTTACCCCTGAAATGCTCAATAATGTTCATGTCAGGTGACTGTGTTGGCCAATCCTGGAGTACTTTCACCTTCTTCGCTTTCAGGAACTGTGACATGGAGGCAGAAGAATGAGAAGGAGCAGCAGTATAAGTAGGGCAGCAAGAACTTCTTGATATTTCAGGCTGTTGATGTTGCCATCCACTCTGCAGATCTTTCTCACACCCCCATGCTGGATGTAACAACAAACCATGATTTTTCCTCCACCAAACATGATTGTTTTCTGGGAGAATCTTGGGTCCAAGAGGGTTCCAACAGGTCTTGTACGGCGACTGGCATGCAGTTCAGTGGATGATTCACCAGAAAAATAAACTTTCAGCCACTTTTCCAGTATCAATCCTTTCTGCGAGCTGTGGGCCTTGGCAAATGCAATGCAGGTTTTTTGTTTTCTGTTTAATGCAGACTTCTGTGTACTAATTTGGCTATGAAAACCACTTTGAGAGAGAATTTGACAAACTCTTCTTGTAGATACCGGGATTTTTGGTGACATTTCCTCATGTAGCTTCGCTGTAGTTGAAGAAGGGCTAGCCTTGTACAGTTGAAGCAACAAACGGTCCTTTCAAACAGTTGTCATACCGGGGTCTTTCTGACCTGCGCTTGCCATTAACGTCACCAGTTTCTTAAAATCTTTTTCTCATCCCCTCCACTTGACATTTGGATACATTAAAGATGTCTGCCACCTCAGCAGCAGACTCAGTCTTCAGGCTCTTGATGATCAGCACTTTGGTCTGTGGTTGAATCTTTGGTATGTTATCAGGGGTCTAGTTGCACCTCATATGAAAGTCTGGTGTGCTGGGGTTATTTCTATACACATCTGGGAATGTGTTAATTACAGTTTTTGTCATAGGTTAAACTCTAATCTGCGATTTGTTGCATCATCTGAAGAGACGACAAGACTTTTGTCCCAGCAAAAACAGATGTTATGGGCTTAGCCAAGCTGTGAACATCAGAACACTTTTTGACGGTTTCATTTTGCACCAAATTATTAATGTGAAAGCCCTTGACATTAAAATGGACCATTTATTGTAACAATTGATTGGTTAGAAATAAAGT
The DNA here is from genome assembly GCA_029692085.1 of Gymnothorax javanicus. NCBI lineage: Eukaryota > Metazoa > Chordata > Actinopteri > Anguilliformes > Muraenidae > Gymnothorax > Gymnothorax javanicus. The sequence continues at coordinate 102,670,295 of CM056193.1, read as the reverse complement.
TATATGCTATTTTTAGTTACTATGTCCTTATGCGACAAGACTTTTGTCAGGCACTGTAGTAAGAGGGAATCTAATAAAGGGGGCTTCGAGGATTGGGGAATTTTGGGGATATACCCCTTGCTGTCGGCCGCCGACAGCGTAGGCTTAGTTTACAATAGAACATAGATAACATTTCAAATGTTGAAACTGAGACATTTTACATTTTTATCCACAAAATGAGCTTATTTCAAATTTTCTGGCTGCAACGGGTCTCAAAAAAAGTTGGGACACAGGCAAAAAAGGGCTGAAAAAGCGATTAATATATAAGAGAATCAGCTGAAAGAACATTTAGCAAGTAATTAAGTTAACTGGCATCAGGTGTGTAACATGATTGGCTATAAAATGGATGTGTTAGAGAGGCTGAGTCTCTCAGAAGTAAAGATGGCCAGTGGCTCTTCAACCTGTGAAGGCTTGCGTAAAAAAATTGTGGAATACTTTAAAAACAATGTTCCTCACCGTCAAATTGTAAAGGCTTCGAAGGTCTCATCATTGACAGTGCATAACATCATCAAAAGATTCAGAGAAACTGGAAAAAATCTCTGTGTGTAAGGGACAAGGCCAAAGACCTTTACTGGGTGCCCATGATCTTCGGGCCCTCAGACGCCACTGCATTACTCACCGGCATGATTCTGTCATTGACATTACTAAATGGGCCCAGGGATACTTCAAGAAACCACTGTCTGTAAACACAGCCTGCCGTGCCATCCACAGATGCCACTTAAAACTCTATCATGCAAAAAGGACGCCATTGTTGAGCATGATCCGGAAGCACCGCTGTGTTCTGTGGGCTAAGGCTCATTTAAAATGGACTGTAGCAAAGTGGCAAAGTGTCCTGTGGTCAGACGAGTCTAAATTTGACATTCTTGTTGGAAATTATGGGCGTTGTGTCCTCCGGGCTAATGAGGAGAAAGACCACCCCTCCTGTTATCAGCGTTCAGTTCAAAAGCCAGCATCTCTGATGGTATGGGGATGCATTAGTGCATATGGTGTGGGACACTTGCATGTTTGAGAAAGCACCATGAATGCTGAAAGGTATATAAAGGTTTTAGAGCAACATACGCTCCCCTCCAGACGACATATATTCCAGGGAAGGCCTTGCGTATTTCAGCAGGACAATGCAAAACCAAATACTGCAGGTATTACAACAGCATGGCTTCGTAGTAGATGAGTCCATGTGCTGAACTGGCCTGCCTGCAGTCCTGATCTTTCACCGATCGAGAGCATTTGGCACATAATTAAACGAAAAGTCCGTCAAAGGAGACCCAAAACTCTCCAGCAGCTGGAAGCCTGTATTAAACGAGAGTGGGATCAAATTCCAATGGCTAAACTCAAGAAACTTGTCTCCTCAATGCCCAGATGCCTCCACTCTGTGTTAAAAAAAGAGGGGATGCTACACCATGGTAAACAGGCCCCTGTCCCAACTTTTTTGAAACCTGTAGCAGCTGTCAAATTTGAAATAAGCTCATTTTGTGGATAAAATTGTAAAATTTCTCAGTTTCAACATTTGCTATGTTATCTCTGTTCTATTGTGAATAAAATACTGGCGGGTGTGATTTGAAAGTCATTGCGTTTTGATTTTATTCACAATTTACACTTTGTTCCAACTATTTCGGAATTGGGGTTGTACCATCAAAGATTTCAGTTGGACCCCTAGCCTCGAGGAGACCTACCTTGCAATTAAAGCTCTGAAAAACAAAAAAACCCCCAGCATCCACAACATCCCTGCAGAGAGATTTCAAAGAAGGAGGGCCTGGCTCCAGCAGCAACTACACCAGCTATCATTAAGATCTCGATCTAGAGGGCATCCTGATGGACTTAAAAGATGCCATGTTTGTCACCATATACAAACGAAAAGGAGACAAGTCCAACTGTGGGATCTACCGTGGGATCTCCTTGCTGTCAATTGCAGGAAAGGTCCTGGCCCGCATCGCCAACAACCGTCTGAAGCCAGTCACAGAAGCCATCCTGACCAAGGCCCAAAGCGGATTCCAGTCATCAAGGGGAGTGACAGACACGATCCTCAGTCCGCCAACTACAGGAAAAATGCAGTGAACAGCACCAACTACTGTACTTGGCCTTCATAGACCTTACCAAGGCCTTTGAGGTACAACATCGTCTCAAATGTGCAGGAACTGCCTTTGGCTGACTACGCATTCGAGCAGTCCGAAATTGAGACCTCGGCAATGAGACGAAAATCCTCGTGTACAGAGCCGTCATCATCCCAACACTCTTGTACGGATCCGAGACCTGGACAATGTATTGCCACCACCTGAAGACCCTGGAGTGTTTCCATTAACACTGCCTGAGGAGCATCCTCCAAATCGGTTGGGAGGATTACTGCACCAACATCAGCATCCTAGCTGAAGTGAAGCAACAGAGCATTGAGATTATCAAGAATCAACTTCAGTGGGTGGGCTATGTCGTCAGGATGGATGACAGTCGACTCCCCAAACAAGTTTTCTATTCCTAACTGAGTGAATGAAGGCAGAATCGGGGAGGACAGAAAAAGCACTACAAGGTATTCTAAAATCAAATCTGAAGTACTGCAACATAGACTGGAAGACCTAGGAAGAGCAAGCCAAAGACCATGCTAGTATGAGAGAGCGGATCCATGCAGGAAAGGAAAATTTAGAGAAGAAACGGATGAGCGACATTGAGGAGAAGAAGAGAAAGCGGAAGGAGCGACAGAGGGACCCCGACCGCCCAAAACTTCCTTTCATAACCACTTGCAACATATGTCAGAAGTAGTGCGCAACAAGACCGGGACTTTTCGGTCATCTTCGGGTCCACCAGACCACCAATGATTAGGGGACCATCATCCTCAAATCAGTCAAGGGATTGCCAGGATGACATATGGAGCCGAGGAAGTATAATGACATGAAAAGAAAAATTTTGTGGCAACGAGTTGCAAGTCATTCAACAATTTGGTTATCTCAATGCCACAAGATCCAACTCGTTTCCTCAATTTAATGAAGCTGTTCACACAATTCAGGTAACCTGTGGCCACAAGATGCAACTAGTTCCCACAATTTAGTTAATGCCTAGCCACAAGATGCAACTCGTTTCCTCATTTTAAGTAACTCATTCCCATGATTTTCTTCACTCAAATTGAGGGAATAAGTTACATCTCATGGCCACGAGATGGCTTAATCATGGGAATGAGTTATATCTCCTGGCCACAAGATAGCTAGATTGTGGGAACGACTTTTATCTCGTCGCCACATCTTAGCTAAATTGTGGGAACGAATGAACTAAGTTGTGCGAGCAAGTCATATCTCATAGCCACAAGATAACAAAATTGTGGAAACAACATATCTCGTGGCCACGAATTATAATTTTTTTTCAAGTCATAGCACTTCCCAGGCTCCATATACATATATATGAAGAGTTTATTTCCAAAACGCAACCTATTCATTTTACTGATTTTGAGTTAGTCAACTTTTTCTGTGTTGGCGCCTATTGCATTTTATAGAGAAACACAAACTTTGACCATGAAAAAATACACTAAATGGTATGAATTTCAAAAAATGAAAAATTGCACCATGTGTAAGAAGCACAGGGCTATTGCTTTATGGTATTATCACAGTTTTTGTAGTTTTGGCACTTATTGCGTTTTGGAACCAAACTCTTCATATGGACTTGGATGACATCCTGCTGTTTTTCCACAGTCTGGTGGAACATACTCAGCTTGTCCACTGAGTGATTCAGAGACTTCTTGAGAACCAGCTCCACTTGAAAGTAGAGAAGTGTGAATTCCTTGAAACATTGGTGTAGTTCTTGAGCTTCATGGTCTCTCAGGAGGAGAACAGCATGGATTGGCAGAAAGTGCAGGCTGTCCTGGATTAGCCGGAACCCGTGGACAGCAAGCACCTCCTGCGATCATTTAGCTTTGCTAAGTTTTACATGCGCTTCATCTCGGGTTACTCCACAGTCGCCGCTCCAATCCCTGTCCTAACTTCCTCTAAGATCCCCTACCACTGGACTTCTCAGGTCTCTCTCTGACGCTCAGCACAACTTCATCATTAAGGTCCTCACCTGGGCCCATGGCTCCCCCTTGGCATGTCATCCGGGGATTTCCCTCATACTGTTCCTCATCTATTGAAGGTTCTGGTGGCTAACAGTCGGCCGGGCTCTCCGGGAGTATGTCATCACCTGTGACACCTGAGCGCGGGTGAAGTCCAGCAACCAGCTTTCCAGCGGCCACCCCTCCAGCCCCTCAAAGTTTTCCATCGCCCTTGGACATGTAATACCATAAAATTCTTCACTGGGCTGCTAAGGTCAGACAGGTTCACAGTGGTTCTTACCATCCTGGGCTGTTTTTCGAAGCCCATATTGTCCCTCTGACAAGGCTGCCCATGGCTAAGGAGACAATGGAACTACTCCTCCAGCATGTGCGGATCCATGGCATCCCCCAGTTGTCTCTTATCTGTTACCTTACCTGTTTCTTGTTCTTCTCATGCGGGGCTTCACAAAGCAGTACCACCCCTGCCTGTCAGCCGCTTTCATCTGCCCCTCGTCCCATGAGCCCCATCCAGCATTCCTCCTTTCTTTTTCCACTGTCCTCCTCCATAGTCTTAGGTCTTTTGCTTTGCCTCTTTCTTTATGTTGCCCAGGTCATGGCCACATTGCAGTTGTTATCTCAGTCCTGTCTCAGGGTATAGCTAATCATTTTCCATCATCTAAATCTGATTTCCTTGCTCGGCGGCTTCATTCCTGCTCTTTCAAAGCAACACCTCAGTTCTGACATGATCTTGCTATTGGATGCGCAGAATTCTTCGCAGACACCTGTTGTTAAACACTTTGACCGCCTTGTCGTCTCCTTTGTCCATCTTCCATCTTCTATGTTTCACAGCCATATAGCAAGATGTGTAACACTAAAGTCTTATGCAGCCTTAGCTTAGTTTTTCTTGAGATGTTATTGGAGCCCCAGGTTCTCTTCAGTGTGCAGAATGCACCCCTCACTTTCCATAGCCTATTTTTAAGATCCATCATGCCACCTCCCTCTTTGCAAACTTTGGCTCCAAAATATATGTAGTCAACATTCTCTATATCTTGTCCGTAGATCATAATATTTGCCTAGTTCCTTGCATTTGTCCTCATCACTTTTGTCTTCTTCAGATTGATCTTGAGACAAACCCATCCGGCTTTTTCATCCAGTATCGTTGTCTTGTCCGGAATCTGCTGTTTTGTAGAGGAGAATAGGGTCAAGTCATCAGCAAAATCCAAGCCATTGAGTTTTGAAATGAACTTCTACCTTATGTCATTCTCACCTTGACCAATTATCCTTTTCATCACCCAATCTATCACAAACAGGAACAAAAATCCTGACATGTTGCATCTTTGTTTGACGCCGGTCTTAATGTCAAACGACTTATGTTTATCCCTGATCTTCTACGGCACACTGAAAGTCTTCATTGAATAATTTCATTATTTGAAATTATATTTCCTCATGGATTTTGTATCTCTGCATAATCACCCACAAGCTTTTATAATGGACAGAATCAAAAGCCTTTTTGAAGTCTGTGAAGTTTAAGCATAGGGTTGCTTGCCACTTATGCACCTGTTCTATGATATTCTTCAAGATGAAGACCAGGTCTGTTGTCCCTATTCCTCTTCTAGAACCTGGCTACTCCCTTCATTACCTCTTGTCAACTCCGTTTCTTACTCTATTGATGACAATTCCTCCCTGTATCTTCCTTACAACAAACAGTAGCAGCCCTCAAAATTTGAAAAATCTGCTTAACCAGAAAACGGGTTACGTGGAATTTACCTTGCATAACCCATAGTTCGGTTAAGCACTTTTTTTTGCGTAACCCATAGGTTACGCAAACGGGTTACGCCAAAACAGGTTTCGCAAAACAGGTTTCGCAGGCACGAAATGTCTCCTTCGTCGTTCAAATCAATAGAAAAGTCATCTTTAAACCACCATTTTCGAAAAGTTTTGATGTTCACCAGTGTTTCCCCAAGAATTTTTTGTAGCAGCGGTGCTATGTGTCGGTAACCTAGCAGCAGTAGGGGGTCCAGTGGGATTCTCCCCCGAAAGAAAATTTTGAAAAATTGCACTTTAAATGGGGGTTTCTGGTGAGTTTTCTGGGCAAATTACAATTTACCGAACAATCAACAGATTCAAGTTATCTGTTGACACTAGATACTGATTATAAAGCATGAGCATAGTTGAACTTGAACATAAACTAGTCTCAAAGTACCATTTTTGTATTGATTTTAAGCTTTTCTTTGTAACAAAAGATACTAGCAAAATGGGGTGGCTTAACACAGAAATTTATTGAAGCCAATTTGACATTGCCTGCCCTAATTTCCTTCACTAACCTTTGGTCCTCCGTGGTCACCATATGCCTTTATCTTTAACCAGTTTAAGAGACTCATCTGAAAATCGCATTCGTGTTTATTAACCTACTATCAGGATATGACTTGCAATCTTTTTATTTGGAAAATGTTCATCAACAAGGTAGCTGGTGGAATACCAACATCGTTAATGTTGTAGGCCTAATATACATTTTAACCTTACATTCAAAAACAGCCTACCCTATTAACAAAAGAGTAGGCCTAGTCACAGCTAGATCGAAAGTATTAATTCTAACGTCAACTCATTCACTGACATTCACGACTGAAGTGGTCAGAGTGCGCCACCGCAAGCTATCTAGACAGATTCCCGAGTGTCTGCTAGCTAGCGAACAGCGTCAATAAACACAGAATTACACTTTGTTTATGATCAGGCTTAACGTTACAATAGATAGGAAGGCTGTTACTTTCAGTAATTTCCAAACTAGCCTGTCAGTCACTTTGTTACGAGCTGAAGAGATTTAGCAAGGCCTATAGGTAATGTCGCTCCCATAAAAATAAATAAATAAATAAATCGTTCCCTTATCATTATACCGCTAACCTCTCCGCAACACAACAAACGATGACCTACGTCTTTATGAAGCATAATTATACACACATGCAGCAAAACTCGCGAATAATGGATTCAATTGGACCAGCTGATTATGTCCGCTATATGCGCATAACAGATTAGATCCATTGTGTACATGTATGAATTGAATTTATACGTTTGCTTTGTGTTTAAAGATGGGAACAACTTCATTCTGAGTGCACATACCTACTTGTCTTCATTTAGTCCGTCTTTGCCCTGACACAATGGATAACCGGATGATAGGCTACTGCGTATTGCTCCAACTGGGATCAATGATGAAGACAAAAAAAAAAAAAAAAAAACTAGTGTGTAAATGAAACTGCGCCAGTTTCAGTTTCTGCAAACACACCGTTATAAACTTGCACATTTTTGACAGTTGTTTTAACTGTAATTTTACAATAAATTTACAACAGAGTTCCGTCCATATTAATTGTAAACCACGGTAAATTGCGCGCAGGACTCCACTTACAGTTAAAATGACAAGGAGACAATGCATTAATTTACCTGTTAAATTCAGTCCGTTTATAACAGTGTAGGAAAGCCGAACTTCATTACGTTGCTCTGTATCAACTGCGTATGTGCATGGTGCAAAACAGCTTGTCCGGTATACGCGAGTGCTTTTTCAATGGAAATGCATTGTGAAGAGACTGGACATTTTGTCCGATGTAAGCGAAAATCTGTGAAATAAAATCCGGTTTATTCGATGTTTATTTAATGGGAAAACATAACAGAAAATCGGGACTAGAGCTGTTGTCCGACATGTGCGAGTTGCCATTTTATACAGAGACGGTTTAGGCGAGTTCTATTGTAGTTATATTATTATTATTATTATTATTATTATTAATTTATTTATTTATTTATTTATTTTTATTTTCTTTGTGGGAATGTTGAGGATCCTCTTCAAGCAAATTGACAGCCAGAGTCAAAAGTTACCTCAGAATTGACGGTGTGGCAAAAAACCTTATTCCTGTGCCCCCCTAATTCCCCGTTGGCTGTAATGTTATAGCCATATATGTTCGCCGATGTAACGAGCGGGGACATATGAATGGGGTGTATTGCCTCCCTTTCTGAGCTCTCCTGGGTTTCATGGAAGAGGAGGGAAAAAATCGAGCTGAACATGTTTTGTTTTGATCACCGGTCAAAAGAAATCAAAGATTTTTTTTTTTTTTTTGCTCCGTCGTTTTGCGCGAACAGGAAAATGTTCGCCCGTTTTTTAATTTGCGTAACCTCTGCGCGAACTGAACGATCGTTCGCGCCAATTTTTGAGGGTTGCAGTTGGGTTATAATTCTCGAGTTTCCCATGCTTTCCCACTCTTCAGCTTCTTAACTGCTTTCTCTACCTCGCCCAAGATTAGTTCATTGATTGCCATCTCTTCAATTATCCCACCAAAATCAAATTTCTCTTCCTCCTCGCTGGTTATGGGGTTCATAGGTTGTTCCATGTTTAGCACTTCTTTAAACTGCCTCTCTCCATCTGTCCTTCACTTATTTTTTTATTGAGAAGGTTTCCGCTCTTATCCAGCTCTGCAGCGCTATGTTTTGGTCTTTCATTGCATTGTGTCCTTGCCATTGTGTTCTTCATATGCTAGCTTCTTGCAGCCTCTTCAGCTTCACTAGTGATGTTATCCATCCATTTCCTCTTATCCACCATTGTATTCCTGTTCACTTCCCTGCTGTTTTTCACATACTTTGCTCTATGCTGCCCCTTAACTCTCACTTTGGTCAGTGAGACCCCCTGACTCCTGACTAATCCATGGCATCTTCTTCCTAGGTCTTCCCAGGTCTGTTTCTGCACCCTCTGTGTATCCCTTTCTCATTATCTGAAAGTTGCACTCTACTGCACACTCCTCTACTACTGGTTCTTGCTCTTCTTTTGCTTCTAGTGCTAGGTACCTATTTCACAACGTGAATTTAAATGTCTTCAGCATATCTTCATTTCTCAACTTGGATGTATCATACCTGATTCTACTGCTTTTCTTTTCCTCTTGTGGGCTCTTCACTCTCAGTTTGATTGTTGTACACACAATACTGTGGACACTTCTGATGTCTGCTGACCTGAAAACTCTGGTGTCTTTCACTGAATTCCTGAATCACTTTCTAATTAACACGATCTGTCTGATTTCTGGTCTTCCCATCAGGAGAAACCCACGTTCCTTTGTGAATGGTATTGTGTGGGAAAAATGATCCTGTTGTTATTACTCATTCATTCACATCACACATTTCACAAATCCTTTCCCCATTGTCATTCCATTCTCCGAGCCCGTGCCTGCCTATGACCCTTTCATAGTCCCAATTTTGATCTCCAACCTTTGCATTCATATCTCCAGTAATCAATAACATATCATGCGCATTTTGACAGTCTCATATAGAATTTATCCTTCACCTCTTCATCTGCATCCTCCCTTGGCGCGTAAATATGTATGATCATCAATTTTAGGTGCTTTGAATAGTATCTGGCCTGTATGATCCTCTCTTTGATTGGTGTCAATTCTACAAGAGTTCCTGCTGCTCTTTTGGACATCAGTATACCCACCTTTCATGACCACTTGCAACATATGCCAGAAATAGTGTGCAACAAGACCGGGACTTTTCAGTCATCTTCAGTCCACCAGACCACCAATGATTAGGGTACCATCATCCTCAAATCTCTCGAGGGATTACCAGGATGACATATGGAGCCCAGGAAGTATAATGACATGAAAAGAAAAATTTCTTTATTTCTTTATTTATTTACCGTATTCTCTGTGGTTGTCATCATATCTGCCAGAGTAAATTATGGTCTCTCCATCTGCTAGTTGCAATTTCCCTTGTCCCAACCAGTGTGTTTCACCGATGCCCATGATGCCTATACCCCTTCTACTAATTTCTCTCGCTGCCTGAGCAATGTTGCCACTTCTGTACAGTGTTTGTACATTCCAGTTACCAACTTTCTGTCATGGTTTGGGAGGCGTGCGGAATTTTAGGAATTTTCCCTTTTCTACTTTTGTTCTCTCTCGGGTTGCTTTCGTTTTTTCAGACTATTATACGTCCTTTGGAAGCGCGAGTACTTTCTGGTGGTCTGTATAATTCTCGTGTTTGTATTGTGTCCGTACTGCTCGTTCTCTCTCTGGCCGCTGCACTTGGCCTCTCAATTTTACCAGCCATTACACTTTCATGGTGTGTTTTGGGTGCACTAATTTGTCAGCCGTGGGGGCATCCGGCTGATGCCGCTCAGCCCCCAAGTACCTAGTGGGGCAGGTGTCCAGCTGATGACCTGAGACATTCCCCTGAGGGTGCAGTCTAAAAAGCTTGCCCCATGGCTCATTGATCTCTTCACCATCTCCTGGGTCTTATAGCTCTAGGCGATTAGATTTGTCCTCCCTGGTTCCTTCTGCAGCATTCACCCTGTATTTCATGTCTTGAGTTTTGCACCTGTCTGTTCTCCTCATTTCAGCACCCCTTCCTTTCATGGTCCTCAGCCCATCTGTGCTCCTGAAGGACTTGGCCTTTCCTGAATGTTGCTTTTGTTCCAAATCATGACCGTGATTACAATGACCTTCTGACATCAGCAGTTTCATGTCACATCATTATTCACAATTTTTTTTTTTAACTTCATTACTAGTCCTCAATTGCCCCCGTCCAAACTTTTGTTAGAATATGTTGGCAGCCTGAATGGCAGGAATATATGGATACCTTGCAGCCAGATTGAACCAATCCACACCAAGACATTTTGAGATACTGGCCTTTTTAACTTTCAAACATTAAGATCTGAATGGACAAGTTCGAAGAGGTCATGAAAAATCACAAACCACACTTTGATGCAGCACAATAATCTGTATCAAAACCTTATATTTGTTTTGAAAAGAAAAAATGTACATGTTAAAAAACTACTTTGAAATGGTTGGTTCATTATGGTTCATGCTACATAATATATTGTAAAACAAAAATGCTAAAGAAACCCATCCCCATGCTATGACATTTTAAAAATAACAATACTTTGCTAGACAAAATTTAATGCCAATTAATAGTTTTACACATGGGTCAATGACAAATAAGCCTTTAAAAAAATTTTTTTTTAATAAATCTTTAAAAATGTACAGAATACCTTTATTTGAAGTTGGAAGAGTGTGTTTAAACAAGTCTTAATGGTTGCACAATATTTACAGGGTTTTAGTACAGTTTTAGACTGTATTTGCGATTTCACCAGCCAAAAAATGTCAGGTGGCACAACCAAAAGTTTCTTGAGAAAAAAAACACACCTCCCTCTTTTTTTTTAAGTGATTTTTTTTTAGTAAGTATACCTGAGAGTGTCTACTCTGCCTAAAACATTACGTGTCCCCTTTGAAGATTTAAGCTTCATAAAGAGGACAAATGTGGCTCAACTCAGAAAAGACACTTTCAGCATTTAGAATTACATCGTATTTCAGTTTATTTTCATGATTTTGGTAGAGATAATGGGCTTCAAACTTAAAAAATCCTCATTAGAATTCACCATTGAAATTGTAAAAAAAAAAAAAAAATTCAGAGGATTGAAAAATGGCTGGGGGTTAAAACAATATATTTCTGGGATAATAAACTCCGAGACCACAAGTACTCCTCACCTGAACATGAATTATTAAATTATCCACTTTTTATAAGCCAAATAAGATTGCTATCCTGGTGGCTTCCCAAACTCCTAGAGCCTTGAAAATGGCGCACTTTCAATTCATAAAATAATCATATTTTTAACGCAAATCAACTCTGTATATCATGAAGTTCAATATGAATGGATGATTTTTCTGGTTGAAATTAGCATGAGTTTATCAATACAGGCACAGCTGGATATCAAATGGTCACCAGTGACCTCTCCAAACCAAAAACATGCCTTTTCTCCACGATAAAGTTCTGAGTCTCGTCCATTTTTCTACAAAGCCGCATCAGCACGCTCACATACTCATTAGAGGAACTGCTTATTTTACGGTCAGACCGTTCACTCTGATGGAAAGCTTGCTGTTTACAATTCCGATCATCCAAGCGAAACGCAAGCTCGTAACAACGCTTTTCACACCCTCAATGGAACAAGTATAACTCAGGTCACAGTAATAGCTGTTCGCATTTTAACCGAGCGAAAATGCAGGGCATTCCGTTTCATTGAATGTGGTATAAATTCTAAAACTGATCGCCAAGTTACGAAAAATGCCAGCACACAGGAGTATCGACTACTCTTTTGTTACCTAATGTGACAAACTAGCTCTGTGATCACGGTGGTAAACCAAAATTAAGAAAAATCTGGCTAGTTAGCTAGCAGGCTAAAAGTAAGATAGAGCTTACACCATACAAAGACAGCTGTACTCACTTTTCAAGAGAATTATTGAGCTGCTCCTCAAAAGTATCAATGCTGTCAGCCCTTCTGTCTGTTCCATTCAGAATAACTGCCATTTTCCATCTCAGAATCACATTTCCATCCCGCAAATAAGCTCAGCTCTCCAGGCTCAGTTCTGGAAGTTTCTTGTTCCCATGCAACCATGTCAGTCTGAGCTGCGTAAAGTTTAGAAAATATAACGTAACCCTATTACGCACATATTTTAATATGTTTTTTAGGGTCCAATCAATGTCTTTCACTTACTGAGGAAAGCTTATAATGTCTGCAATTGGATAAAAATCGTGTCAACCAACTGGTAATTACTGGGAGAATTTCATGTGGGCGTGAACTACAGCTGGGCTTTCACGCAGATACCATTGAATCACCATTAAAGTGATTGGATTTCCATGAGAGCTTGTATGAGGCTCTAAAAGACAGCTAAATTCTTCGTCTGACAGATCTACACGATAATCCACGATAGGAAATTGCGCGTTTTTAGTATGTGATGACTGAAATTGTTAGTAGAATGACATAGTGTCAATACCATGGTGAATTTTTGCCTCAAGAAACTGATTTTTTTTTTTTAAACTACTTGGAATACCATTGGGTCACTGTAACTGAAGTGGTTGCGACAGAGGACAACGATTTTTTCTGTCACAAGAGATCATTTTTTTAAACTGCTGGATAGATACTATGGGCAAGGATATTGAGCAGTTTGCACATCAGGCTTAGCTGAGGAGTTTAATTCATGCAACTCCTTAAAAACAGGGATAGGAGTGAACTCGTCAATTTGCTCTCAATATTCCTATCAAGGTCATTAATGTAGATGAGGAACAGCAGGGGTCCCAACACCGATCCCTGAGGGACGCCACTCCCCACCATACCTAGCTCAGATGAGGTTCCACTGAACACCACTCTTTGTGTTCTGTCCTGTAACCAGTTTTGAATCCACTCCAGAATACCTCCTGTAACTCCAATGGAGCTCATTTTAAAAATGAGTCTCTTATGCAGTACCATATCAAATGCTTTCTGAAAATCCAAGTATATGATCTCATAAGCCCTGCTCTGATCATAAGTCTTAGTGGTCTCTTCAAAAAATTCCAGAAGGTTTGTCAGGCATGACCTTCCCTTACAGAAACCATGTTGACTATCCCTCAAGATGTTATTACATTCAAGAAATAATTCCAGCTCGTCTTTTATGATATATTCCAGTATTTTGCATGCAATGCAAGTTAAACTGACCGGCCTGTAATTTCCTGGCTCAGTACGGTCCCCTTTCTGATATATTGGTATTATATTGCCCTGCTTCCAATCATTTGGTGTTTCTCTAGTTTCTAAAGACCGTCTGAAGATAGCTGAGAGCGGTTTAAAGATGATCTCACTAACTTCCCTGAGCACTCTAGGATATAAGCCAAATATTTGTATTTGTATCTTGAATTCCTGTAGTGCTCTTGATCCTAGATTATGACAGTTTTTATTTTTATAATTAAATGTTCATCTTGGTTCATAATAATTTCTAATATTAATTTCTTTCACAGTAAAAATAGTATGTATGATAAAAATCAGCCCTGAATATTCACTCATTCACAGCCTGAGCCTGGTGAGTGGCTTAGGTGGAACCAACTAAATCTTACTAATTCTAACAGTTACTGAGTTACTACATGTTAGCTATATGTGGGACCCAGTTGGTAAGTCCAAGTAGTTTTAATACTGCAATGCTACTGTAACTCAACTGCCTTGGTCTTCATTAGGCTATGTTAATTAGTGTTAGTACTGTTAGCTAAGTGTTCTAAGTGTTGAAAATAAAAAGTTAAAATGCATATACAGACGTTTTTGTTGAGTTTAATTTTTGCTACACAGTTCTGAAAAATGCTACAAAATGCTACAGACTTCTAGAGACTGTGTAGTGTCTTTGCTACGCAGTTATTTTTGCTTAATGCCAGCCCTGCAGCTGTTGTCTGCAAGAGAAAATAACCCGATCCATGTATTACCAGATACTTGGCCAAGGATAACACAGGTATCAAGTGATGTAACTGTGAACCACTGAAGTCTCCGCAGTTTCGGAAGTCAAACAAAAGTTAAACAAGGAGTAACAATGCTCAAATGAAAAGAGCATGCCTTCTAGAAAAGACTTCCGACATATGAATTTCACAAATTTGCTTTGAAATTAAATGTAATTGAATGGAATTACCAAATATGGCAAGACTCAGTAACTTTCAAACATGACTATCTTCATACACTTTTAACAATGTAACACAACAGTCTTCTTCATGGGAAATTAACATGTTCACCATTGAAATACTACCACCCTTCCAGGAAGTTTTCACAGCTTCTCAGAATTGCTGAACCAAAGTAAACATGGGGGAATTCCTTAGTGAAATGGAACCTGGCTGGGTGTGACTATAGTGCAGGTGTCTCAGACAGGAATCTGATGGAAGGGGTTTAATCAATATCATTCTTATGCTCTTAACGCTGATATAAACAGTATTATACACTGAAAGGGACTGCAGTTGATGAACGTTGACCACTATGCTCAATGTATCATTTTCAGTTAAGTTTATCACTGAGATGTCTAAGCACTGAACAGTACTATTTTGCAGTCCAACATGAAGAGAGTAGCCATCAATTTTATGACAGTCAGTCAGAACTATCTCTTTGATACAAGTCATGAATATCAAAAAGATTGCAGATTTAATGCAAGGAATATGTGGCTGATACAAAGATGTAAGGTTTTTGAATTAAGAAAGCTGTGTCTCAATGTAGAATAGAATGGTCAGTTCACTTCAGCATTTAAAAATTTAGACAGGAGCTGATAATTCTCTTTGGCATCATTTAGGGCTCTGTGAGTTGGTGTTTTAAGTGTTATTTGCTAATCAGTGCCATAGAGACCTTTGCTGTTTGGTTGACATGGTACTTTACGTTACTATATAGAAGACTGGACTATCTAAATTTTCATCAAATTTGTGGGTTGGTTCAGTTTTACAGCAAGGTGTCCATATGTACAGTGACAAATAAAATGAAGTTGACCCGACAAACATTAAACTTGTCTTCATACTGCCTGCAATTAAATTAAATAGAAGTCATATATGTAATATTAACTGAGGAAATGATCCAGACCTTGAAGTGAATGAAAAAGGTCACACTCTCACTAAGTACTTTATTCTGCACAGCTTCGCTTGGAGAAGGAGGCAGAGCAGAGAATCACCGTCCTGGCAGAGAGAGCCCACGAAGAGGCAATTGTGTGAGTGTATCTGCTGGCAAATTACGGACTAATTTTATATTTTGTCCTGCAGCACCGGATGAAGTGTAAAATATCTATCTATAGAAAACAAGGTTATTGTCTATACAACTTGCTTTGCCTTCCAGCGATGGTGCTCATCACTTAAGACAAAAATTACACTGTCAGTAGGCGAGGCCGTTCTGCTATTAAGAGACCCTAGTGTTTAAAATTGTAACTGAAGCTTGAGAAACTGCTGTCAGGGGAGCTCTGCAGCAATTCTTAATGAGAATTACGAGTACTGGAACTTTCAGAGATGCAAGAATGTGTTGAGTCACTCAATAAAATTTAGAGTCCAATAAAACGGTGCTGGTCAGCATCATAGATGCTGGTCACCAAATCTCACTGTGTAAGCGATTTGGAATTAATTTTTACGGCATTGTAATTTTTCAGTGTAGGATTTTCTAGTTCCGCTATTTAAACCCCTTTGCACAGAAGCCAAATCTGGCAATATATGTGTTGCCGTATTCAAGGCTTTATAATTCAAGATTGCAGCTTCACAGACAGGAAAGGAATGGCTCAACTGAGTCAAGCCACTAGAAGCATTTAGATTTCCATCCTATTTCAGTTTATTTACATGATTTTGGTGGAGAAAAGGGGCTGCAAACATAAAAAAAACTCCATGAAAATTCAGCATTGAAGTTGTAAAAAAATAATACTGAGAATTGAAAAATGGCTGGGGGTTAAAACTATACATTTCTGGGATCATAAACTCCTTGACCACAAGTATAACTCATCGGAGCATTACATTCTAAATTACCTACTCTCTAGGAGCCAAATAAGACAGCTCTCCAGGTTGCTCCCCAAACCCTAAGATCCCTCAAAATGGCACACTGTCAAATCATAAAATAATCATATATTTTACACAAATCAACTTTTTACATATGAAATTCAATATGAATTAATGATCTTCTGGTTGAATTTAGCATGAGTTTATCAACATAGGAGCAGCTGGACATCAGTGGTCACCAGTAACCTCTCCAATCACAAAACATGCCTTTTCTCCATGATTAAGTTTAGAATTTTTCCATTTTTTCAACATATTTTGTTGCCAGCCACACATTTCAAAAAAGATGGGATGGGGCAACAAAAGACTGTAAAAGTTGTATTATGCGAAAAAAAAAAAAATGTCTGCTGGAACATCTCCCTGCTCATTAGATTAACCAGCAACAAGTCATGGGTAAGAAGAGAGCATCCAAGAGAGGCTGAGTCTTTCAGAAGCACAGATGCCGAGGGCTTCACCACCTCGTGGAAGATTGCATGGGCAAACATAAAATTCCAAATACTTAGATTTCATCATCTACGGTACATTATATCATTACAAGATTCAGAGAATCCAGAGAAATCTGGACAGTCGGGCCAAAGCAGAAAAACAATACTGAATATCCGTGATCTTCACTCAGGTGGCACTGCGTGAAAAGCCAACCAGATTCTGTAGTGGAAATCACTGCATGGGATCAGGAACACTTCTGAAATCCATTGTCACTGAACACATATTGTCACTGTATCTACAAATGCAAGTTTAAAATCTATCATGTGAAGATAGAACTATACATAAACAAGATCCAGAAATGCTGCTGCCTTCACTGGCCCTAAGCTCATTTTTGATGGACTGAGGTGAAGTGGAAAACTGTCCTGGGGTCTAACCTACCAAAATATGAAATTAGTTGGTGAAATCATGGATGCCGCGTCCTCCAGGCTAATAGGAAGAGGGACCATCCGGCTTGTTATTAGCGCACAGTTCTATATTCAGCATCTGTGATGGCATGGGGGTGCACTAGTTCACATGGCATGGGCAACCTGCTCATCTGTGAAGATAACATTAATACTGAACAACATGCAGGTTTTTGAGCAACATATGCTGCCATTCAGACTACGTCTTTTTCGGGGAAGGTATTGTTCATTTCAGCAAGACAATGCCAAACCGCGTTTTGCATGTATTGCAACAACATGACTTCGCTTTAAGTCCGGGTGCTGAAATAGCCTGCCAGCAGTCCACAACTGTCACCCACTGAAAACATTTGGTACATTATGAAATAAAATATATGACAATGAAGACCATGGAGTGATGAGCAGCTGAAATCCTACACCAAGCAAGAATGGGAAAACATTTTTCTTTCAGAACCAAAGCAGGCGATCTGCTTTGTTCCAAACCACATACAGAGTGTTGTTAAAAGAAGAGGTGATGCAACACAGTGGTAAAAATGCCCGTCCAAACTTTTTTTTTTTTGTAACGTTTTGCAGGTATCAAAATCAAAATGAACATATTTTCCAAAAAAAAAAAAACAATTAAATTTTTCAGTTTCAACATCTGATAAGTTGTCTTAGTATTATTATTCAATTACTTAGAGTTTAAATTATTTGAAAATCATTGTATTATATTTTTAATTCACATTTCACACAGCATCTTGACTTTTTTGGAAGGGGGTATTACTTGAAAGGCAAAAGAAGATGTAGATGGTAAGCAGTTCATTTCTTTACCCTTTCACTTTCTATCACTTTTATAGATGCTCATACTGGCCAGTTTTATAGTTTGTTCCAGAACTGTAAAATGTAGGGAACTATCCAGGCCATTCTGATCTTGAAGTTCACTGGTGGTTTCTCTCTGTAAACCCTGAGGTGAGGCAATGCTCGTTCAGCCAATTTTGATGCATCCATGCCTTCATCCTGGAAAGACTTCATCAGTTTGATTTCAGATCTGTTCATACAGATTTTTCCACCCCATGATGACCTGCTTTACCGGCATTGGCCCTTCTTAGGTCTGTATGTTGACAGACAGCATGTTGCTCCTGAATGCTCCCAATGCAAATTCCACACCTAGGATGAACTTTTGTCAGCTTTCCTGCGCAAGAACAAATGGCACAACAACAAACAGTTGGCCATATAACTGAACGGAGAAGTGGCCAATCAATTTTGGCTCCCTTAAATGGGAAGAAAATGTATAGGAAGATATTCAATTCCTTAATGGATTTCCCGGAATGAATGTAAATACTCTAAAAGTTGTTTTTTGACCGCATTCGTATTCATTTCAAAAATGAAACCAGGTAATGAGTGAAAACAGAAAGAAATGTGCCACTGTGCAAATACTGGCAGACTACTCTGATTTATTTTCCAAGAAGAACTCACACAACCAATTAGCCAACTCAATTATGGGTCTGATGTAGAACAAAAACCAGAAACATCTTGAGCACTCCAGGGGCAGTATGGAGGAAAAATGATGCAAGTTTTTGCAATGCATCAAACAACCCTACATGAGGGCCTTTTTAGGTGACAAAAACTGCTTAGGGACAAATGGTAACAGGGGCCATTTGTCTCAGAACTTTGTGTGTTCTCTTAATACAGGCAGCTGGACGAGGCGTCACGCTCGGTATTCAAGGAGAACATCCGCCTCAATGAGGCACTCAGCTACCACATTAAAGAGGTGCAGGAGCTGAGAAGAATGACTGTTGCACTCGCAGAGGAAAATCAGTCTCTCACACAACACAAGGTACCCCACTTGTCAGGTGGAAAGCAGCACTGTGGGCAGCCCAAGCCAAAGAGGGCTTACCTCGAAAAGGTGTTTATGCTGGTTATGTTTAGCTTACCACCAGCTCTCCGGTGATGATATTTCAGATGGTGCTTCCCCGCTTTTATTTATTTGTACTTGTTTTCCCTAAGGCCTCATTTTCCCCTTGTGCCTTCTACAGTGCCATCCAGTCTCAGAAACTAGCTGCTGCGGTCTGCAGTTTCCACTGGTTCTTGTTTCAGCTCAGTGCCTTAGTCTGTTTCTCAGAGCACCTCTACCTTCGGCAAATATGCTCACACTCCTGCATAAATCAGTGCCTGGACTTAGACGAACTTGCCTGGAGCCAGTTCTTTGGTTTCTTTGTCAGATAAAATATTGATCAGGTCCGATCAAACAATCACCATGCATAAGAAGGAAGTCCACCTGACCTTTAGTTCTCCTCATTGTGTGGATCACTTGTGGTTTCCTGTTTTAATAACCCCTCCCCCATCTCCAGGAGACGAGTGACCTGATGCTGCAGGACACAGTTTCACAACTGAAAGAGCAGAGAGATAAAGTGGTGGAGCTGACGAGGAAGGTAGCGGTGCTAGAGCAAGTACTGGGACGCATGGGTGAGGAGTTTAAGAGGGAGACAGAGGACGTGCAGCAGAGGGCGCTGGTCAGCACTGAGACAGGGAGGCTGGAGGTGGATAAACTGCAGAAGGTGTTGGCCATGCGGGAGCGGGAGATGAACAGGGTGAAGCGGCTCGCCCGCGGTGTGGTGGAGCAGCGGACGGAGTTAGAGGTCTTCTTCCTAGAAGCACTGGCTCACGTGAAGCAGGAGATCCAGGCCAGGCGGCAGCAGCATAAGCAGGCTGCTCTGCAGCTCTACCCACAGCAAAGAAGCGCAGCCTGGGGCAAGAAGCTGGAAGATCGCTGCATCCACCCCTTCCACAAGAAACAGCACAGCACCACCAACCTCAGCAACATGGAGAACTGGTGCGACCCCTCCTATCACGTAGTAGGACCTCCTCAGTCCACAGAACTTCATTGAATAGTGTTCTCATATTCATATCAGCATGTAAACCCCCTAAATATCAAAACATTATTCTTTCTTTTTGCCAGTTTAAATTTCTCCTACTCTATCGTGATTGCGAGCTCTCATTGGAGCAACCCTCACAATCAGTTAGTGAAAGTGCAAACAAAAATGCACTATTCCAAAGAACATGATGTCATCATCTAGTTTTCATGAAGTTGGACATGCACAGACATCAGCTGAAGGGAAAGACTTCTGGTCTAATGCAACAGGCAGGTTCATGGGTGCAAAATGGACCAGTATGAGTTACTGATGCCATCATCCAAGCCAGCTTTCCTCGAGCAAAGCTAAGACAATATGTGCACTATCCTGTGGTGCTGCTGACAACAGTGGGCCTGATTTATTAAGACCTTTAGCACATGCAAAATCTTTTTGCCCATGCAAAACCAATAACATTGCCACTGATTGGTGCAAGGCAAGTACCCTGGCCAATCATGGGCAATGTTATTGGTTTTGCACGGGCAAAAAGATTTTGCATGTGCTAAAGGTCTGAGTAAATCAGGCCCAGTGGGTACTTGGAGGTTTCTTTTTCAGTAGCAGACCACACGGCCAATCAAAACACTCGAACAAGATGCCCTTAAATTCTTCTGACCTCAAATTTGGTCACCAGCACCATTTAGGCAGTGGCAATGTCCTCAGGGTTTTAGTGTCAAAGATTATTATTGATTTAGATATCCCCGCCACGGCACAAAGTAGAGCGGGGATATTGCAATGAAGCTCGTCTGTCCGTTGTTCCATCCAGGTAAGTGGGGGCAAGTTTTCCCGGAAACTACTGCTCCTTGATGAATGAAATTTTGTGTGCATACTTCTAGTCATGACCTTGATTGGGTTCAAAAATGGGCTACCATGGTGGAATGGGATATCGATGACGTTATCTTGTTCTATGATGAATTTAGGTGTTCTGTGGCAGGCAATGCAAGGCCAGAGAGCCAAGTTAAAGTACATTTTCAATTTAGCCATTTTATCACCTTTTCTCCTTTGTGGTTTAATACATTTGGCTCAGGTGTTTTAATATATGGTTTTGGGCTCATTTACACAGCGCTACTGTGGACATCTCTGAGCTTACATGGGAGCAGAAGGAGACGGTTCTGAGGTCACTCTTCGCAAAAATGAATGGCCTCAAGACAAGGTACCTGCCAAATAGACTGGTTACTGTATCAATGAACCAATGTAGTATAGACTCCATTTGAAAGCAAGGTTGTTTTGCAGGCTCAGCATCTAAGTCCAGTCATTGAAGGTCCCATATTACGCAGTTATGCTGTTCTTTGAAGTCATTATATCCTTGAATGTCCAATAGAATCCATATATTTATAGGCCATTTGCTGCCTATCATTCCCGCCACTCTGAAGAATAGGCTGTTTGAGAGGGTGTACTTTCTAAGATAAAGAGCTCTGCTGTGACTGGCTGGGAAATAGAGGCAAATTTTAAAATAAATAAATAATGTATGCGATACAAAAGAGAGGTGGGGAGATTGTGCAAGTCTGTGGGAGGGAACAGCGAACACAGACAAAGCTGGTGGGCATGGACTATGCAGAGCAGGTCTATTATGACAGAAAACTGCAGGAAACTCGAGCTACACATTCCAAACACCAACACGCAGAAGAGAGTCAAAGGGTCACATTTGGGGGAGGGGCGCATGGGGACGGGGGTCTTCAAAGTCAACTGTCTCTGGGCTAAGAGATACAGAGATCATCACTGAACAGGTGGAATGTGCGAGGAAAAAATATTTTACATAATACAGGTCCTCTTTGCCCAATGTTTGATTGTACAAGGTTATTGCTATGTCAACATTCCCATACTGTCTCAGCCTTTTTAAAACCGTCTCATTAACACCACCAGTCAACCAGCCAGTGCCACCGTGTCCAGTTCTGAGCCAGAAGTCCAACCCCAGGCGCTCTTCACACAGGTCCCGTAACTTTTTGCTTAGTTACACATTGAGTATTGATGATACAATCAGTTCAGAATTATTATAAACCAAGAGAATGCTAACACTGGTGTAATAAAGTTGGATGACTAAAACACACAATACCAAACAAGTGCAAACTGTACTTTGTGAACTGTACTTATTTGAGACTCCTCCTTCTTAATGTTTTAAACAGTTCTTCTCTTGAGCAGTGAAAGAATACAGTCAAGCAGTATTGGGTTTAAAACCAATTTTCTTTTCCATCCAGCTGCTTTAAGAGAATGAAGAAAGGGAGCTTGGGTACAATAGTAAAAATAGGCGGCCGCAGAGTCGTGTGTTCGGAAACAAACCTCTGGCTCCACAAAGCGTCTTTGGCCTCCCTTCCCTACTTCACGTGCAGCAGCGGTTTATTTAGTTCTTTGAACGTCTGTGGTCAGGCAACAGCTGAAAAACAGATCAATTTCACGGGCTGGGCCAAGGGATGCAAACGCATCCCACTCAAATTTATTCTGATGTTTTCTCACACCAGCGCATTCAGGCTCAGAAATAAACTGGCTCAAAAGCAGCCCTGTGCTCCAGTGTGAGGGCCAGTTCATACACAGACTGTGCAGACTTAGAACTCACTGTGGAAGAAGAATATTAGACCGTATCCAGAAATGATCGTTGTGACCGCAGGCTGTCCATTCCACTCATGCTATACACCCACGATTCTGCTTATCAAGTCAGTATCAGGTGAGTATCTGATTGGTTGGAATGAAAGACTGCTCCCACCCACACTGGCACTTTCTGGATAAGGTTGAATGGTCTAGGTGTGGAGGTTGAGCTGGGTAGCCAAACCTGTTCAAGAACATATACCGTCCTGTTGATTTTCAGTCCAACCCAAACAAAGCATGCCTCATTCAACAGCTCAAGATGTCATTGAGCTGCAAATTGGCAGATTTAGGTGTGCCAAATTAATGAAATCTTGCTGGATGGTCCTGCATGAATAGCGTCAGGCAGCATTGAGCTACAGTCACTGTAGCAAGCGTCTTTGCACTGCAAGAAGTTTTTCCAATCCTGCTCTTTCTTTTTTAAATTAAGGAAACCAAAACTGCCTCCAACCTTGTGTGAATCTCCTGAAAGAAACCAAAATGGCGGAGATCCAGGGTGAGACACCAAAAAAAATGCTTTGCGGGCATTTTGGCCGCAAAATTACAATGTTCATAAATTGATTTATCCCCGCCCATGACCATGTTTAGCAGACAAAGCTTTTTGTTGCAAGTCTTTGATTGAGTGAGGTGTGGAGGCATTTTTCCCTAAGTGTAATGTTTCTGTTTTGTGGGTTGGTTAGGGTTGCGGAGGAGCCATTCCACGTGACTTTTATTACCCAGGCACCCACATACAGCCCATCCCGTGAGCACAGAGCCTTGCCGGACATCAAGACTGTGTGAAATGAGAGCGCTGCAACTCCCCAGCCAGCCTAAACTGGATGACCCACTGCAGCATCAGTGATGAGAATCTGCCCAGGCATCTTCTATTCTTGAAAATAAATACAAGGTCACAAGGTCATTCCACTGGGTCGTATTTTCAAATTTTTATTGTCAGCACTCATACCACCCCCCTCTCACTGAGTAACTAAGATTTCCATAATCTTTACTGAATGTGCAGTAAATTCTCATTCATGTCATTTCAAGAACAAGAAAACACAAACTGATTTACACTTCGCCTCGCTAACAGTAAAGTCTTGTACTGGGTCAGCAGAATGAGAGCCACCTGGAGGTGTGTGGATTAACCGATTCTTAAAAAGAAAATTGAAACAATGAATGCGAAAGGAGGACAAGGTTAAACTGAACTATGCAGTTGACAAATGCGCACTTGCGTAATGTCCTGTGCATCAGCTCTAGTCTTGCCATTACAGTACTTACCCATACAGGAGGTAAAATAGATCCTGAACCACAGCAGTGCATATAGCAGTATGAACCTCCCTAGTGCATTTTTGCAAGAGTCACAGCCTGAAGCTCCATATAATGTCTAAAAATCCATTTTAAAAGCCACCCCATGGTATTAAATAATGTTTATTAAGGCTTATTGGGTAGGGAGTGTAGATCAGTGGTTTTATGGCATGTACATCTGTACACTCATAGTGTATGCATTGCTATATTATACATTGTTTTGGGGTAATGGAATAAATCCTAGCCCTGGAAGGTTACTCAGCGTCCCATGGTTGGCATAGTGACAGCAGGGCTTTTCACAGTGGCATCTTCAGCCTTCCACTGTGAGGTCACAGTCTTGATTTGTGTGTAGAACTGGATGCCCTAAGAAGGCAAGAGAAATGACAGAGCTCAGTGGTCCATTCTCAAGACTTGAAATGCATATTTAGGTAAGAACAATGGCAAAGGGGCTGTGCATTACGCAGTCTGAATGTGTGAATTTGGCAGGTGAAATTTCCTTCCAATAAAGCTACTTCACAGCTCCAAGGTCATTATCCCACTCATAAAATGGCTAAAGAACAATTAGCATAATTATGATTAAAACTTTGGTCTCAAAATGTGTTTCTATTGCAATGGAAACATTACTCAAGTAGGCCATTCCAACTGATACCCAAAGTCCCAAATAAACTGGACTGCCAACACTTCTTAGTCCCACTCAATTTGGCCAGAGTGCAAGCTAGCTTTATAGTCACTCAACTTACCAAGCCAAAATGGTCTCTAAACATGCTTGCTAACCCCAATAGCCAACTGTTGAATTCTTCAGACAATACAGAGGCTTGCTAGAAGTCAGTCTCATATACTCAAAAAAAGTAACTAGTCCAGAGCTGGGCAACGAGGGCCGTATCTGTCCCTGGTTTTCACACCAACTTCTGGCCTTTAATTAGTTGATTGTCTAAATTAGCCAAACCATTTATGAAATCTTTCAGGTGCATTTATTTAAATGATCATGAATGAACACCAAAGACCGTTCTCGTCTCCCTTCATAAAACATTTTTCTTTGATCTAATCATTGGACAAATCTATAATTGTGTATGCAACCAATTAAGTCAATTAGTCAGGGTAATTGAAAAAAATAGGACCAAGGGTCCTGTAGCTTACCAGCAAGCAGTCTTACAGCGATGATACAAGTTGTGAATTTTAATGTAAAGTGTGACATTTGAATCAATGAAAATCAATGTCAAGGGCACTAAATAAAAGTTCACATAGATTTATAAGACCTTCTGTTATACAATCCTAGGCTCTGAAGCAGTTTTGGTGATACAAGTCATTAAAATATGTCAATACATATTCAATACGTCAACTGTGAACTTTAAAAGGTCACAGAATGTCAAGTTGTGGTCAGCAAATGGACTTCATATATGACTTTCTAAATGTCTCTATACAAACCTTGGCACAATCTGTGACCATTTTGGTAGTACAAGTCATTGTAATTTCACTGTGGAGTTTGACCCTCAAAAGGTCACTGACAGTCAAGTTGAATGTCACCAAATGAAAGTTCATATGCGACTTCCTAGATGTCAGTAACACAAACATAGGCTCCATCTGTGACCGTTATAGTGATACAAGTCACTGAATTTTCACTAGGTCACATTTGACCTTTGAAGGTCAATACGAAGGTCACCAAATGAAAGTTCATATATGACTTCCTAAATGTCTGTAATACAAACCTAGACTCCATCTGTGACCATTTTGGCAAGACAAGTCATTGTAATTGTATTATGTAAAATGCGACCTTCGAATGTCATCAACAGTCAAGCTGAATGTCACCAAATGAAAGTTCATATGTGACTTCCTACGTCAGTAACACAAACCTAGGCTCCATCTGTGACCTATTCAGTGATAGAAGTCATTGAATTTTCTTTAGGTCAAGTTTAACCTTCGAAGGTCAATATGAAGCTCACCAAATTAAAGTTCATACATGACTTCCTATACTTCTCCAATACAAACCTACACTCAATCTGTAACGATTTTGCTGATATAAGTAATTGAAATTTCACAGTATAGTTTGGCCGTTCAAGGTCACTGAAGGTCAAGTTCAAGGTCACCCAATGAAACTTCATACATGACTTCCTATATGGCCACAATACAAACCTAAGCTCTATCTGTAATAGTTTTGGTGGTAGAGGTCATTGAAATTTCTCTATGTGACGTTTGACCTTCAAAGGTCACCGAAGGTCAAGTTCAAGGCCACCAAGTGAAAGTTCATGTATGACTTCCTATATATCTCCAATACAAACCGAAACTATCTGTAACCATTTTGCTGATATAAGTCATTAAAATTTCACTATGAAGTTTGGGCATTCAAGGTCACTGAAGGTCAAGTTCAATGTCACCAAATGAAACTTCATACATGACTTCCTATATGCCCGCAATACAATCCTAAGCTCTGTCTGTAATAGTTTTGGTGATAGAAGTCATTGAAATTTCACAATGTGAAGTTGGACATTCAAAGGTTGCCGAAGGTCAAGTTCAAGGCCACCAAATGAAAGTTCATACATGACTTCCTATATGTGTTCAATGCACATATGTTCCCAATCTTCAATATTTTCAAGCCTAGAAACCTTTAGAAATTGTAACATTTTGCTTGACCTCAAGTTTGACCTTTCAAGGTCATCTGAGGTCAACTTTAATACTGCCAAAATATAGTCATATATTACTTCCTATGTGTCAGTAATACAAACTTAATCTCCATCTGCAACCATTTGGCCTCCACAGGCCATCTTGCATATTCATAAAGTACAGCGCCCCCAATAGACCCACTTCCTTCGATTCAATCAAAATGGCGCTCGCACTGTACATTGATGGTACCAAGGTAAGTTGATTGCCTGATTTAGAAAAAAATTTATCACACAGTTTTTGAGAAATGATTTTTAAAAATTTCTCAATCCTATCTTTAACATTAGAGCCAAAACTTCAAGGGCCCATAAAACGGACAAAAATGATTCAATCAAAAATCCGAGAAAAACGTCTGGAGAAATGGTCTAGGAGTATTTATTGCAAATTTACACGAAAATTCATCAGGCCAGAAAAAAGATAAGAAATGTTACGGACGACGGACGCCACACCACGACAATAGCTTATCGGCCCTAAGCTAAAAATAAAAACCTGCATTCACACCGGCCCTCCATGACCGGAATTGCCCACCCCTGAACTAATCAAATGATTAGCTCTACTCGCTTGACAGTGATGAAAACAAATCTACACAGTACCACTGTACTGAACGGGAGGTTAAAATGCATTACTCCCTTTTATAGCAGCCCACCTACGAAGAGCAATGTTTTCAGACTTGAACATGTTCACAGGATTAGTATAAGCAGAACATTGTGGAGACCAGGGATAACTGCAAATTGCACTACAGGGATTGCGAAAGGTGGCAATATGCTGAGAGGGGAACTGTTGTTATGCCTAGGCCAGTCAGTCAGTCACTAGACCCAAATCCCATTTAGAACCTTTGGGAGAGAACGGCAACAAGGGTATATCAACATATCTTCCAGGAGCAAGACTTGACCTACAGCAGATGCTAAGAAGGGTAGTTTGAAGCTTAGTCAAATTGAGAGTGGCCCCTCAGGAGGGGAGAACTCACTTGCTTGCCATAGAAGTTAGTGTCGCCCCTAAAAGAACCCCGGGATCCCGTGAAGGAGAACATGGGTAGAGGAACAGGGATCGGAACATTCACTCCAACCTGCAGAGAGAGGCAGTGCCATTCAACATGAACACATGGATATGAATGCATGTTCGCCAATTTCAACCTCCAAAATAACACAGAATATTTGTGGGGACAGCAGATGGAACAAACACATTCTGCATCCACGGTGTGAGGAAATGGCTGAACAGGGCAGTAAAAATGAACATTCATCGTTTTCTTTTCCTGGGAATGGAAACTGGCTCCACTCATGCGGAACGTCAGAAGAAAGTGGGAGCTATCCTGAGCCGGGCTCTCCCCGGGCCCTCTGCTGAACAGGAAAAGCTAGGTTTTCTCCCGCTAGCTCTGGAGGAGACAGAGGCACATGGCCTGTAAGCCATTCTCCAACATGTGAATTGCAAACACAGGGCAAAGCCATCCACCCACAGATACACAAACATGGTGAAGGCAGACCATTTTTACTCACAAAACCTTCAGCAGGTCAAAAGGAATTCCTTTTGAGTTTAATTTAGGATTTCCTCCATCATATTTACGGGAAAGTTTTCTCCTGTTTTTACTAGAAAAGGCACATATTTGCAAGGCTATTTTGAGCCGCCGTGTTCTGGGGAACCGTTTAAAAGAGAAAGCAATATTCGCCACCAAAAATAATATAGCTCAAGCACAGGGGCTTACAAACGTGCCTTGCATAGGATGTGAAAACAGGAATATGCTGTGCGGCCTGTAGGTATGAGTGGCTTTCCTCACCTGTCCAACATCCACTTCATGGGTGTATTTGCGAGCCGTGGCGCCGTTTGTCGTGAAGATAGCTGTGCCATTGCCATACGGGTTCTGGTTGACAATGTTAATGGCGTCGTCAAGGCTGTCAGCCTCTAACACAACCAAAACCGGCCCAAAGATCTCCTGTGTGTAGCACTTCATGTTGGGCTGGACACAGAAACAGAAAAATAAAATGAGTGACATTAGATTGACGGCTCAATATGGACACTGCAGAAAAATACCCAATGGAACATAAATGTTTAGATGCAATAGAAAGTAACATGCCATAATCTGTCACAACCTGCAGTAACACATCTGCTAAATAGCCTCAAAATCATAATCAGCCTTTTGATTCAACACTTCATTTGGCGTTACAATTTTCCCTGTACCAAAGACAAAAACAGTGAATATCAGGAATATCAGGATGTATGCCCTGATCTCAACTGGCTCCAATCACTTTGAGTGGAATGAGCATCATCTCCCTAACGCATAATTCATTAAGTTGGTCAGGCATCCGCAATATTTGGGAAACCAAGCTGGAGTGCTTCTACTTCAGTCATACCCCCTGTCCAGAAATTACCTTGAGATTGAACTCAGTTTTATCTTGAAAAGTCCAATAACAAGGCTGAAGTAAATGTAAAGCATTGACTGCTATGCCTCCACTTGCCAGACCCTCATATCGCCAAAAAGTTGATCTTTAGCCCCGGCACACAGGTGACCTTAACTCACCTTGACCTTTCACCTCAGCCTTCTCCAGAACTTTCAGAGTAGGGGGCTGTTGGTTGAAAGCAAAAGGCTGAGCCCTCCAGCAGCTCCAGTTGACCAATGAGATATCCAGCGAGGCAGCCCTTTTCATATACGTGTTATTAGCCTTTTTTACGTGATTTTACCTTGTGCTTCTTGCAGATCACACAAAAAAGTACTCTGCCCTTCTACATAAGCAATCCACCGAACCTCCTTTGCCTGCTGTCCTACCATCTTTCAGGCGTCCATCACACGCACTGTCCATGCAGAGATAATAGTTATGCACAAAATTGTGCATCTCCCAGAGAAAAAATTCTCGATGAGCAGTAGAATTTCATCTTTATCAAGCTTAGATAAAGCCCTACTTTGACCTTCGCTTGTACATGCTACATTAGCCCCTTTACTTTAAAGCTCAAATGTAGTTACTTTGTATATGGTGATTTACTCAGCACAAATCACATTATTCCTTAATTTAAAATCCAAATTTTCATTATAAAGTAACAGAGAGCAAGGGGTTTGGCTTGTAACCTTTTATTTTTCGTTAGATTCTGCATTTGACAGTGATATTAAAAATTACCTACAGTTTATAAGCCAAATCAGATAGCTCTCCAAGTTGCTTCCCACACTGTCAGAGCCCTCAAAATGGCGCACAGTCAAATCATAAAATTATTGTATGTTTAACACAAATCAACTTTTGACTCATGAAGTTCAATATGAATTAATGATTTTCTAGCGGAATTTAGCATGAGTTTATCAATACAGGCGTGGATGGACATCAATAGTCACTAGTAATCTCTCCAAACCAAGCATGTGACCTTTCTCCATGATTAAGTTTAGTCCATTTTTCTACAGAGCCCCATCAGCTAGCACACATAATCATTGAAGGAACTGCTTATTTTACGGTCGAAACATTCATCCTGCAATGGAAAACTAGCAGTTCCCACCTCCGAGCACGCAAGCTTGTGTAAAAGCTTTCTGCACCCAATAAGGAGCAAGTACAACTCACTAACACAGTAACATCTGAAATATACCTTACTTTAACAAAACAATCATTCCACAATCAGGCAAAAGCAGGCAATATGCTACCCTAGACTGAACAGAATCTGTGCAATGAACAGAGCGGGGGATTTACCGAAGTCTTCAAGCTGTTCGCATTTTAAACGAGCAAATACCTACACATTCCATTTTGTTGAACGTGGTATAAATTCAAAAACAAATTGCCACATTAGGCAAAATGCCTCCACATACAGTTTTATTAGCAAAGGCTAATGGTTACTCTTATTAACCAATGTGGCAAACTAATGCTGTGATCACTGTGGCAAACCGAGAATAAGAAACAGCTAGCTAGCAAGCTGGCTATAAGTAATACATAGCTACAATATACAACAATAGTTGTACATACAAAGCATGAAGATAAAACTCCCCATCAATGAATATCTCCTCCAGAGAATCAATGCCATCAGCCCTGAAGCCCGGTTCCATTCGCAATGACTCCCCTTATCCATGTCCTAATCACATTTTCATCTTAAAAAACGACACCTCAGCACTTCTGACTATCTTTTGGCAGTCTTTTTTTAAATCCATTCACCTCATTCAGATGCGCAAACTTGAGAGGACACAACCAACTTGCTGTTACACAAGGGTTCAGATATTTTTCTGAGGGTCTGATCAATGTCTTTCAATTACTGTAGAAATTTTATGCTGTCTGGAATTGGATAAAAAACCATGCCAATCAAAATATAATTACCGGAAAAGTTTCACATGGACATGAACTATAACTGTACTTTATGCGGATAAGCCAGAGCAAGCATTAAAGTGACTGGATTTCAGTCAGTTCGTATGAGGATTTAAGTGATCACTGAATTCTTTGAGGGACAAATCGCTGTGTTAATCAAAGGTAGGGAATCATGCTTTTTTAATATCTGATGCCTATAATTAATAGTAGAGTGACATAGTATCAATGTAGTATAGTGTAACTGCGTGCATGAATAAAGCAGTTCCATGTCGGCGGGTGTCTACATCTGGAGAGACAGGCTAACAGAGACAGAAGTATCACTTGTGATGCTGGAGCATGCCAAAGACACAGACGGAGAAGCAGTGATAGCTGAAGCAGTGGTGGCGGAGCTGCCGGGCAGAGGTAATGCAGATTCTGTTGAGCTACATTCTAGACTTGGGCTAGGGGGCCCACTGGTACAGGCAGTGCTAGGCAGTGTTGCAGCTGAAAGATTTGGAAAGAAACTTAAAATATAAAGCTGAGACAGAATATACTATAGCTTCCATCCAATCACTCACTCAAAAAATTGTAACAAAATGAACACAGGTTTGGTTATAAAATGTGTAGTTTAATTGGCTATTAATCAAACAATAAAAATAGATCATGGCTGATTCAAATCCCACTGCCTAGAATGCTACGGGCTTACCCTAACCCTGCAATAATGGACTATTAAACACTGTTTATATTGGTCTCTGATTTGCATTTAGCTATGGGAGAAGTTTTGATGACTCTGATTGGCAGAAAAACAATGTTCCTTATTAGCACACCAGCCAGTCAGTTTCTGGGGAGGGCATGCACGCTCTCGGGAGGCATGATGATTACAACATGGTGGCTGGACTGCGCTGTTCTTCTATGTGCACAATCGCTGATGAAGTTACTTTACTCTTTACATTATATAGCCATGTAGCCAGCTAGCTAACATAAACTAAGGAAAATATCTGTAAATAAACATCATATGTAAGCAACATGATTTGGTTTTGCCCTAACTTTACCAACTTGGCAAGTAGTAATAGGCAGGCACTTCTCTGATATGTTTTGTGGCTCTTTCATGCACCTGAACTGTATTGTCAAATTTTTGGGATGTTAGCTAGCTCAAGAGCAATCGCTGTTACAGCTAGCTAGCTCGTGAAGTTAGGGCACAAACCAAATCGCATCGTTTAAATATGACGATCACAAAGATTTTCCTTTGATAGTGTTAGCCAGCTAGCAAGATGGCCATATAATCTAAAGAGTAACGAAATACACGATTGCATACCTAGCGTTGTAACGCAGCAGACAATACCTATGCAAAAATTTGTCTCAGCCCAAACTATCTGCTTTTGCTCTTCAGTAAACAGAAGCTGTTTATCAAGGTTGAAGGGGGGGTTGTGTGGGTGTGATCGCTTTGGAAGTGACCAATCAGAGTTGTCAAAACTTCTCCCATAGCCATGTGGTTTGGGAATCGCAAATTCGCATCCCGGACTGTTTCCACCTCAGTTTTACATGAAGGGATACCTCGCTCCAACTCAGAGCTAGCATGCAGTCTTTGTCTAAAGGTTCACAGAAATCACGACGTTGGGAACGAGGATGATTGGGAATCCCCACACATCGTCAACTGCCAACTAGACTGAACACTAGGGAAAGGGTGCGCTGAAGCAGCAGAAGCAAAATGCAGCAGTAGCTAATGATATTAAAAATTTTTTTTTTCTTTCAAAAGCAAAAACTAGGTGGCGCAAAAGGCTGTGGTAGGCGATGAAATCACCGCCCGCCGCCTTTTATTGAGAAGGCCGCACCTAGTGAACTCTAAAAGTATTCAAAGTTGGCCATGCTATGTGTGTGGTCCCTCTTCTCACTCACCGTGACATTGCCGAGTATGGTGGGCCCCACAAAGTAGCCGTTCTCGTAGCCTTTGACCTTAACGTCCCTCCCATCCAGTAGAAGGTTGGCGCCCTCCTCCACACCACTCTGGATAAGGCTGCCTACCCTGTCCTTGGCCTGCTGGGAGATGAGTGGCCCTAAATCAGCCCCTGGCTGGTCCCCTTTGGGGAGTACAAAAAAAAAAAAAAAAGTATTTCAGGTCCCTAGGAGCCACAGGAGGTGTTTCTTGTGCATCTGCATGCCTTACATTGATTAAGTCGCTAGAATTAAGAGGGACCTATAATTATCATGTGAACTGCATAAAACTACATAGATGCTCATGGCTAGAGATAAACTTAGAGAATGATACCTTATCTGACCTGCATTCTGCCGTTGTTCCAATGACCTTCACTATACACATACAGTATGGGGTCATTCCGTGTCAATTAACCAAATTTAAGAAAATCTTCCCGCACGACCACCTCAGATTTTCTTGAAAAAATTCATGTTGGTGGATTCACTTCTTAATAGAATAATCTCAAAAGTATAGGTCTCTATTGCCAATAGTTTGGCCACAAAAAATTATTAAAAGGACCAAGATATGGGGGATTTTTAGCTTTTTTTTAGCATCGCCTTCTGAAGTTCTAATTTTGAGCTGGAATATCTTAATAGTACTTGAGCTTTGGAGGTTCTAGCTCAAGTACTTTTTAAGATATTCCAGCTCAAAATTAGAACTTCGGAAGGCGATGCTAAAAATCACCCAAACCTTCGTCCTTTTAATAATTATTTGTGGCTAAACTATTGGCAGTAGAGACTTACAATTTTGGGATTATTCTATTAAGAAGTGAATCCACCAACACAATTTTTTTTTTTCAAGAAAATCTGAGGGGGTCATGCGGGAGCCATTCGATGAATTGACATGGAATGACTCTATGACCCTGGATAAATGCATCTCCTAAACAAATGTACTGTTATGTAATGAATCCCATTGCCCTATAACAGGTTGGACTTTCGTCTTCATTTCAGTTAGCCAATTCGCAGTGAACGGTTAACAGCGGTGCCAACTAAGATACAATGATAGTTCGGCATCTAGGCTCTGACCGTGACACACCTTGCAGCCAACTGAACTTGGAAAGCATAATAATAATAATAATAATAATAATACATTTTATTTAATAGAGCCTTTCTCAGCACTCAAGGACACTTTACAGAGTGATTAAAAACACGACACAATAAAATAAATGAAAACAACAAACGAAAGTAGCACAAAATTAAAATGAATCAGTGAAATTACAGAGAGTATGCAACTTGGAACAGATGGGTTTTTAGTCTTGATTTGAAGATGGGTAAAGAATCAATGTTTCTGATGTCTTGTGGGAGTGAGTTCCAGAGTTGGGGAGCAGAGTGACTGAAAGCTCTGCTCCCCATGCTGCTGAGACGGGCGGAGGGCACAGAGAGGTGGAGGGAACAGGAGGACCTGAGGGAGCGAGAGGGGGTGGCAATGCGGAGGAGATCAGACAGATACAGGGGGCCGCGGTTGTGGATGGCCTTAAAAGTATACAGTAGGATTTTGAATGTGATTCTGAATTTGACCGGGAGCCAGTGAAGCTACTGGAGGACAGGGGTGATGTGGTGAAAGGAGGGGGTTCTGGTAGCATAGCATAGTGTGTCATGATATCCCCTCCCCACAAGGAGGAAATTCAGGGCCCACAGGCGGATGCTGGGGTATGGGAAGGATGTTACCTAGCAGCAGGCAAGCAAGACGCAGCAGGCGGAGGCATGTTATGCCTCAGAGGCAGAGCAAGAGAGCAGCTTAAATAGCCCACCTACCAAAGGGGCGGAGCAGAGAGTGATATGCATGAGGGATTCTCTTGTAATGCGGGCAAGTCTCGAGGTGATTGCAAGAACTAGCTTCACAAGCTCCGCCCCATTTACAAGTATCACAAAGTTGCACACAAGCACGATCAGGAGAGGGGGAGGGGCTGATGAAGGAGACGGCACCTGCGTTGACGCGTAGCGCCTTGGCGCGCTCCACTAGCTCGGGCAGCCAGCTGCGGGCCTCGCCCACCAGGATCGCTGTGGAGAGCGCCATGCAACGCTGCCCCGCCGCGCCGAAAGCCGCACCCACCAGCTGGTTCAGCGTATTCTCCTTGTTGGCGTCGGGCATCACCACGCCGTGGTTCTTTGCTCCCTGGAAGCACAAATGAAATCGGAGCTGGGATCAGACAGTCATGTCCAGCACTTGCACGAGACCCAAAGAAAACATTGCAAGTGGTACTCTGCCCTGCCTTGACTGGAACTTTGGGACCATGCGCGGGGTCTGATGTGGTCCAGATCAAGGGTGGTCAGTGCTGTTCTTGGAGGCCCTGGATGTGCATACATTCAGCATAATGCCCAATATTTAAAGGCTTGTTATGTGAAGCACCAAAGAGAGACAGGAGAACAGGCGTTTTTTCCAAGACCAGTTAAGTTTACAGAAAAATAACATAACACATGGCAACCCTCCCCAGATTGATTTAGAATTTGCTTAGAAAGCCATTCTGACAAAATAAAAACAAAACCCTGCATTTAAGCATTCCACACATTTCTGAAGTTAGGATTGTTTATTTTGATAGTAAACCGACTGAGTACAGAAACCAACATCAGAGTCAGCTTTCTAAATAAATGAAAAGTTGAACAACAAATATTTTACACAGAACATTTCTGAAAGGCACTTGGAGTAACAATAAGAACGGCTTCCACACAGCTCATTTAATGTCAATGTATTCTCTTGGCAGAGGTCTTGAAATTCATGACACCAAGCGTTGCAGCTGAGTAACTGGGAATTAGCAGAGAATCTGCAGTACGTCTGAATTCCAGCCACAGTTCTAGTTTAATTCTATACATTAAATAGATGCCCCACTGATGTTTGGTAGTTCATAGGGCTCAAACCAAACCATAAACCATAGCAGTTATGCTCACTTTAAGCAAATTTTTCAGGAGTTCAGCACTTCGTTTTCATGCACTTAAAAAGGTGTGACTTACAATATCATCAGCCCTTCTGCCTACACCATACAAATGTTAAGGCATACTTTGCTGACTTTCAACCTTATCTCCATCTATCCAAATCAGGGACAGAGTGTGAGTAATGCATGCAATTTGTTTTAATACCTCTGGAAATCAGCTGCAATATCTGTCTGCTTCCCCCTGCAGTGTTGTCATTTGATGCATTCAGGGACATTGGAGGTAAGAAAGGACCACAAGCTATTTCTACTTGGATTTCTAGTCTTCACCTCTGGGTGCCCAGGGTGCATGCCCTTAATGCCGCTCAGAAACTTTACTGGTGTCTTCCCTCACTTGTGCACAGAACAAAGTGTCGCCATTATGATCACAACTAGTCCACTTTGCAGTAAAGTGAACAGTGCACCAGTGCAGTGTCATCTATCACAGCTGCAGCTCAGATTCGCATGGGGGTGAGGGCATGTCCGGGGTAGTGAGCCAGAGCAATGCATCGCAGTAGTTTACAGAAAATGCATAGGGAGGCCAGGGGGGTGATAATTACACAAATATCTCAACCTGCTGCGGGGAAATGTGCATGGTTTGGGTGCGGCTTATTTTTCAAAGCCTACGCTTTGTCACCATTTTTTAAACGGCCAATGTCCCTTTAACAAATTTTTCGCTGCTAGTTTCTATGGAATATCAAGCTACACAGTATCTTTTTCCCAGACGGGCCAAGAGGCACTTTGCCGATTTTCAACTGCATTTCCATCTATTCGAGTTAAAGATAGACTGTGAAAAAATGCATGCAGTTTGTCAATTTTTTGCGTCTTTCTGAAAATCAGCTGTAAAATTTGTCCGATTTCCCCTTCAGTGTCACCATTTGATGCTTGCAGTGACGTTGGGGGTAAGGTGCATGCCCAAGATGTCGCTCATACAGTTCTCCATCTTCGCTTGCAAACTAACCTCATTTCTAACATCAGTAATGGCGCCCCAAAATATGGGAACAAAGCAAGTAAACATTTTACACAAAGCTAGCTAGATGACATTCAATCTAGTTCGTTACCCTATGATCAGCTGACAAAGGTCTTCTTGACTTGGCGAAAGAGAGTCTTGACTGATGTTAACCCTTTGTTGCATGTTGTCCAATATTTTGGACATAAGTTAAGTGGGGTTTATTTTCTCTAGGCTCAGAGATAGCCTGAAAACACAAAATGTACATTTTACTGGACATTTCCAGACAACAATTTCCTCAATAGGTGCCTCTCTGATTAGTCACATGATTTACCACAAACAATCACAATGGCTGCATCCACAAGTAAGAGGTAAGTTGACGAAAGTCAGAAATAGTCTTACATTGTTCAAGTTTTGATCAGACTTTTTTCTTTTGGGGGATGGAAATACATTATATAGCACAAACTGAAAACACAAAACCTACGTAATGCATGTCTATTTGTTGGAATACATCTGTCTATGCTCTATCAAAAATATTGGACATTATGCATGCCGAGTAAATAGCTCAAATAAGCAATGTCCAGAATAGATAGATCATCATACATATCAATGACCAGGTTTCTTCAACTTCACATTTCTGTCACTCCGTATGCATAATGTCCAAAATACTGGATGGCAGTGTGCATCCCACAAGCATAATGTCCAAAATAATGGACAGACAGACCACCCACTCGCACCCCGCACCCTTCCCACGCACACAAAATACTGCACCAAATCCCAACAAATGGTCCAAGGCATTTGTATGTACTCTATGCATCAAAGGGTTAAATGCCTGGGTCAGAAAATGGACGGGATGGCCGCATTGTTCAGAATTCATTAACAAGGACAGCTCAGTAGTTCCGACTGGAGATCTCTTACTCACTTCTCTAGAAGAAAAAGCTTGCTGCAAATTCGTATATTTGTGATCATGTCCACTTTCGATCTTGTGTCTGCAATGGCCCGTCGCCATTTTACTGCTCATGTTGTGTTTGCAGGTAAAGAGTGAAAACTTGCACCTCAAGCTTTGGCCTTTTAGTAGCTTGTTCACCGCTGCATGGAGCAAACTGTCCGCAATATCATCACAACCAGTCTTCTTTAGGTAGTAAAGTAAGGACTGCCATACTATCTGTGACAGCTGTAGGTCACAGATCCCCATGGGGCTGAGGGTGTGTCTGGAGTACAGAGCTAGCGCAATGCACTGTAGTAGTTGTAGTCTTTACAGCAAATGCATAGGGAAGCCATGGGTTTGATACTTATGAAAATATCTCAAGCTGCGGAGGAAAAATGTCATTTGAGCGCAACTTGTTCATAAAAAGCCAACAGTGTATGGTTTGATTATCTGCGAATTGCCCCTGTAATGCAGATGATCAGTCTTTCATCATCTAGCAGTGAGAATGCAGATCACAATGAACTGAAATTCCTTCCAAAGAGAATTTCTAAATGAGAACATCTGCTCTCAGAACTGCCCGTCTCATAGGGCCTCGCTCTCAGAACTGCCCGTCTCATAGGGGCTCGCTCTCAGAACTGCCCGTCTCATAGGGGCTCGCTCTCAGAACTGCCCGTCTCATAGGGCCTCGCTCTCAGAACTGCCCGTCTCATAGGGCCTCGCACTCAGAACTGCCCGTCTCATAGGGGCTCGCTCTCAGAACTGCCCGTCTCATAGGGCCTCGCTCTCAGAACTGCCCGTCTCATAGGGCCTCGCTCTCAGAACTGCCCGTCTCATAGGGCCTCGCTCTCAGAACTGCCCGTCTCATAGGGCCTCGCTCTCAGAACTGCCCGTCTCATAGGGCCTCGCTCTCAGAACTGCCCGTCTCATAGGGACTCGCCAGATCGTCCAGTATGATAGGAGCCCTTGGAGCTGCGGCCCCAAAAATGATAAATTCAAGGGAAAGAAATTAATTTGCAGATATTATTAATACATTTCAACCATTTAACTGACAAGACAAATGAACATAAGTATTACTTCATTTCAATTCAGATACACAAGAAGTACTACCTTTTGCCAAAACTAAAATAAAATTTTGGCCCCCCCCTCAAGAAGCAGGTGTAAATAAACATCTTTGCCATTTAGCTCCATTCCCTCCCATACACTGAAGACTCTCACACGAGTGCCCTTGGGTTGAATCACACGCAGCTTCACTACAGTCACATTAATAAAAAGTGGACAGGCTCTCAGTAGAAAACCTCTGCCTTCCCCTCACCCTTCCTACAGTGGCCGTGGAACTTGCCAGAAACATGAAAGGCCCTTTCTAGAGCCAGAGTTTGTTTTGTCCATTCTGTGCTACAAAAGAAACATGGCGGTGCTATATGGCAGGCTCAGTGGAAGAGGGCCTGCTCTTTCAGTTGATAAACACAGCTTATTCTAAGGTACAGTAAAGCATTGATCCTTATTTTCAGGCGATTCTACACCAATGCAAATGTACTTATAAATATTATATACCTTTCCTGTCAATATTTCAGCAGCTAACAGATCCCTCCTAAATCTTACACCCTGGTTCTTTGAATTTACTGCTTCACAGGTAAAAGCATAAATAGCATAATGAGGCAATTTCAAAATGCAATTTTACTGGAGGTACACTAATGCATGCCTCTTATTTTTTGTGCCATCTTTCATACAGTCAAACTAAGGCTGAATTTTCCAAGGAGACCATCCAGCTGTGGACAGTAAAGGAAGGCGGATGGGAGAACTTTATAGGATTCTGCTGCCATCATCTGGTCAAATATATCATTACTACACTGTAAATAAAGATTGACGACAGAAAACATACCAACCAGCCTTAACATTATGACCATCTGCCAAATATTGTGTTGGTCCCCCTGTGGCTGCCAAAACAGCCCCGATTTGTCGAGGCATAAACTCCACTAACCTCTTAAGGTGTGCTGTGGTATCTGGCACTAAGACGTTAGCAGCCACATGGGGCCTCCATGGATCATACCTGTTTGTCCAGCACATCACACAGATGCTCGACTGGATTGAGATCTGGGGAATTTAGAGGCCAAGTCAACACCTTGACCTCATTGTTGTGGTCCTCAAACCATTCCTGAACCACGTCTGCAGTGCGGCAGGGTGCATAATCCTGCTGAAAGAGGCCACTGCCATTTGGGAATACTTGGTCTGCAACAATGTTAAGGTAGGTGGTACATGTCAAAGTAACATCCACATGAATGGCAGGACCCAAGTTTTCCCAGCAGAACACTGTCCAAAGCATCACACTGCCACCGCTGGCTTGCCTTCTTCCCATAGTGCATCCTGGTGTCACGTCTTCCCCAGGCAAGCGACGCACACTCACCCGGCCATCCACAGGATATAAAAGAAAACGTGATTCATCAGACCAGGCCACCTTCGGTCATAGCTCCTTGGTCCAGTTCTGATGCTCACAAGCCCATTGTTGCTTCGGTGGTGGACAGGAGTCAGCATGGGCACCACTGACCGGTCTGCGCAGCCGCAAACCCACACACAACAAACTGCCATGCAATGTGTGTCCTGACACCTTTCCATCAGAACCAGCATGAACTTTTTCAGCAATTTGAGCTACAATAGCTCTTCTTGTTCAATTGGAGCGCAGGTGAAGACAGTAATCGGACAGCTCCTGTGACGTCATGATCGAGGCAACAGCCTAAAAACGAAGCTCCCAACTCAAAGTTACTCATTTGAGCTGACAACGTCATTTACATTTGGCACTTCAGAGTTCAGCAGTGTCATAAAATGAGCTTCTGAAGTTAACATGCAAAACCTCGATGCGACAACGCAAGAATGGGCAAAAAGAGAGGAAGATCGGCAAGTCCAGCAAGCCATGCTAAAGCTGAAACCAACCGCACAGACCAGAGGGAGCTCTCAGAGATTACAAATGAGCTTAAAAAAATAGAAAGTGAAAATTAAGAGGGACAGAGACTAAAGCCTCACTAGATAGACTGAGGTCCTCTACTGAACGTTCCAAAGGCCAAATTGTGAAACATGAACAAAGATTGAATGAGGCGGAGAAAAGAATCAATGGAGCAGATCAGGAGATGAGACACGAACGAGCACTTTGGTAATTGTTACATCAAGAAATGGACCCAACAAGATGTGAGGACCTCCAGAACAGGCCGAGATGTAATACCCCGAGGAAACATCAAGTACCAGAGGGTAGCAAAAGCGAAGATATGATCAGTTTCGTGAGACTTGGTACCTGGAGC
Source organism: Gymnothorax javanicus (assembly GCA_029692085.1). Taxonomy (NCBI): domain Eukaryota; kingdom Metazoa; phylum Chordata; class Actinopteri; order Anguilliformes; family Muraenidae; genus Gymnothorax; species Gymnothorax javanicus. The sequence goes on along the minus strand of CM056193.1, from coordinate 102,629,377 downwards.
CCTGAAGAAACCACTGGAGGCGGAGTTGAAGATTGAGCAGGCACAAAGGGCGCTTGCGCCTAAACCAGCCAACTCCATCGCCCCTCTGAGGTCCATAATTGTGAAATTTCCTGACTTTACAGCTGAAGAAGCTGTACTTCGCCAGGCGTGGAGTTTTTCAGAACAAGCCCATCCACTTCGACCACAACAACTCCCCTGAACAACAGAGGAAGAGGGCTCGGGTCCATAATGCCATTAAACAGCTGAAGAGACCAAGGGAATTTGTGCGAAATGCCCATATCATGCACAATGTAGGATAAGGACCTACCCACTGCTGACAGATGCCGCCCTGAAACCGAAGGGGCTAGAATCGTGGTCCAGATGGAGGAGGGGAAACATTTGGAGAGAGAGCGGAGAGACAGCAGGAGGAAGCAGAGGGAAGGAGCGTGGAGAAGAGAGGCTTCACTTTCACTCATGGATTTTGCTGTGCTCATTGAAGGAATGCCTGACTGATGAGTATGAACGGTAACTCAGCCTAGCTTCTGGCCGTAAAGAAAGAATAAGTCAGCATTTGAGCGACATTCAACTATGTTCCGTGTAATACATATTCTTAAGAGGTTAATATGGTTATAAATAATTTACAATCCATGAAATGTTGACAGATTTAGAGCAAAAATTTCCGAGCTCAGATGGTGAGAAATCCTTAATTTACTTTATTTTGTGAGTGTAATGCACTCACCCAGTGGCCACCACCTGGCAATGATGGCCGTACTGGCACTTAACCATTTTTATATCCCAGGGATAATGCTCCGCCCTGTTGTTATCAGGAACTGGTCCTGATAGGATCAGCTGATAATGTGGAAGCTTTCTGTGTTTTCATGTTAGACATTTTGAGCTCTTTTGTTCTTTTCTCCTCGACGAATGTTCTGGGCATACAGATGACAGAAGGAAGGCAAATCAATAATATCTTTCCATCATTGACAAAACTTACAGGAACAATTTGGGTAAAAAATAGTACACAACAAATTACTGTCATTCTAAAATGTAAAAGTTATAAATGGGAAAAATAATCCCATCAGGAAGAAAAACGCTCTAGCCAGCTTAATTTACGATGCTCCATCGCACTGGTCCAAGAAACACATTTAACTCTTTACCTACCTGTGACGCATAAATGCATTGCTAAATTCCTACCTAGAGTCCGTAGTGAGGCATTGAAGCGCTGCAAACACCACCCACTGTATCCCCAGTGATGCCTTGATGTGCAGGCTTTTGCCTGGCCTGAATGCCTGGTGACGCTTACAGTACATGTCACTGTTTTTCAGCTTTTGGGGTACATATGTGTAACAGGCTATGAGAAGTGACAGCAGCAAGCAGCCTCTACTCTAGGGCATTTGCTGCTAGCAGCCTGCCTCAGGTCTGACTGTCTAACACAAGGATGCTCACTCTTTTCCAGAATGAGCCACAGTGGGTGCAAGCTTTCACTCTATCCAACCTGTTGCACACCTGATTCTACTAATCAACACTTAAAGCTTTTGCCATTGACCCTTGATAAGTAGAATCAGGTGTGTAACTGCATGGTTAGAATGAAAGCCTGCACCCACTGCGGCTCATTCTGGAAAAGAGTGAGTATCCCTGGTCTAACAATTACAAACAAGGAGATTCAAGAAAAAGGTAAGAAATCTGCTTATTTTTACATTTCAAAGTTATAATTTTGATCAAAATGTAGTTCTCAAAAAGTGCTTTCTAACCATATACAGTGCTGTGAAAAAGTATTTGCCCCCTTACTGATTTCTTATTTTTTTTGCATATTTGTGACACTTAAATGTTTCAGATCAGCAAATAAATTTTAATATTAGACAAAGACAACCAGAGTAAATACAAAATGCAGTTTTTAAATGATTATTTAATTTATTAAGGGGAAAAAGCTACCCAAACCTACCTGGCCTGGTGTGAAAAAGTAATTGCCCCCTAAACTTAATAACTGGTTGTGCTGCCCTCTGCGACAACAACTGCAATCAAGTGTTTGCGATAAGTGACAATGAGTCTTTCACATCACTGTGGAGGAATTGTGGCCCACTCTTCTTTGCAGAATGTTTTAATTCAGCCACATTGGAGGGTTTTTGAGCATGAACGGCCTGTTTAAGGTCATGCCACAGCATCTCAATCGGATTTAAGTCCAGACTTTGGCTACGCCACTCCAAAACCTTCAGTTTGTTTTTTTTAAAGCCATTCAGAGGTGGACTTGCTAGTGCGTTTCGGATCATTGTCCTGCTGCATAACCCAAGTGCGCTTGAGCTTGAGGTCACCAACTGATGGTTGGACATGCTCCTTCAGGATTTTCCGGTAGAGAGCAGAATTCATAGTTCCATCAATTACGACAAGTCGTCCAGGTCCTGAAGCAGCAAAGCAGCCCCAAACCATCACACTACCACCACCATGTTTGACTTTTGGTATGATGTTCTTCTTATGAAATGATATGTTAGTTTTATGCCTGATGTAACAGGATGCACGCCTTCCAAAAAGTTCAACTTTCGTCTGGTCAGTCCACAGAATATTTTCCCAAAAGTCTTGGGGATCATCAAGATGTATTTTGGCAAATGTGAGACGAGCCCTTGTGTTCTTTTTGGTCAGCAGTAGTTTTCGCCTTGGAACCCTCCCATGGATGCCATTTTTGCCCAGTCTCCATCTTATTGCTGAATCATGAATACTGACTTTAAATGAGGTAAGTGAGGCCTGCAGTTCTTTAGATCTTCTTCTGGGTTCTTTTGTGACCCCCTGGATGAGTCGTCGATGCACTTTTGGAGTAATTCTGGTAGGCTGGCCACTCCTGGGAAGGTTCACCACTGTTCCAAGTTTTCTTCATTTGTGGATAATGGCTTTCACCATGATTCACCGGAGTCCCAAAGCCTTAGAAATGGCTTTTGTCACCCTTTCCAGACTGATATGTCAATTTCTTTGTTTCTCATCTGTTCTTGAATTTCTTCAGTTCGCAGCATGGCATGTTGCTTTCTGAGATCTTTTAGCCTACTTCACTTTGTCAAACAGGTTCTATTTAAGTGATTTCTTGATTCAACAGGTCTGGCAGTAATCAGGCCTGGGTGTGGCTGGTGAAATTGGACTCAAAATATGTGGTTAATCACAGTTAATTCATGATTTAACAAGGGGGGCAGTCACATAGGGCCAGGTAGATTTGGATGGCTTTTTCCCCTTAATAAATGAAATCATCATTTCAAAACTGCATTTTGTATTTACTCGGGTTATCTTTGTCTTATATTAAAATTTGTTTGATGATCTAAAACATTTAAGTGTGAAAAATGTGCAAAAAAGTAAGAAATCAAGAAGGGGGCAAATACTTTTTCGCGGCACTGTAATTTTCATGAGAAAATATTAAAGTTCAGCAGAATAGAGGCCTGTTGTTCTGCTGACCCATCCTGCTAGCAGCCTGCCTCAAGCTTCTGACTGCCTAACAATTACAGAAAAGGAGACTCAAAGAAAAAGGTTACAGAAATGCTGTATTTAACTTTTCAAAGTCAGAATTTTGATAAAAGTGTAGTTCTCAAAAAGTGCTTTCAGAATATATAACTTTCATAGAAGAAAACCTACTTCTAGATTTGAAGAAAGTCATCTGCAGCTCAGTAGGGCAAAATGACCGTCTCCAACCGACTGGCAATTACTCACTGTGAGATTCCTAAAGGTGCCTGGTTTACCCAGAAAATATGTATCATTATCAATGAAATTGTATACAAAGTTAGTTTAGACAAAGTGCTTCCAGATTATCAACTCCATGTGTCTTTATCTATAAGCTGGTTGTCAGGGTGATGGCCAACAGACCCAAGGGGTCTGGACCTCATGTGAAATGGAGGAACAGACATCCTGATTACAAATTGTTATAAATTTCTAAATTCACATCAACTGACGGCAAATTTGATATGGCTGTTTTACTTAACATTTTCTGACGGATAAGAATAGTAAGACAATTAGTATCTGACACCTTAGAGCCATGATAGGGAGGAGAATATGTGGAAAGTTTGAGCCTCTTGTTACAGCGGAGAATGCTAAAATAACAGTTTTGGGAAAAAAAAAAAAAAACCTTAAAATATAAAAAATTATTTTAAAAAGCACAAATATTTACACATATACATTTATTTTAGATTCTGTACATTAAATGCATAATTGATTGATTACTGTGTGATAATAACTTTAGGGGTAATTCAGTTTTAAAAGTTGAGAGGTCCTATTTGTAGTGCTCGATACCCATAAGCTGAAAAACAGAGATGTGTATTTCACCTTAAAAAGGTGGAATGCTGGGAAACTCCCCTTCCACCACCAATCAGCCCAACCAATTGTGGGCAGAAATATGTTGTCATGGGCTTTTCCTAAATAATATTCAAATAAGCCATTTTGACCGGTGACACAAGGTGGTTTTTTGCAGAACCCCTCCCCTGATCAATTTTGACCCATTTCAAGCAAATCGCTTTGCATGGCTACCAATTTCAATGAAGAGAATAATTCCAATGAAACTTCTGAAAGGCTTTCATGAAAGTTTCCAGGAACGATCTGCAGCTGTAAACCCAGGATCTGACATAAGTATCCCCTGTGTCAATCCCCGAAAAAACAGAGAACTCGTGAGTGATGAGCAGTTTGGTGCTGACGAAACGGAGACTGTGTGAAGCAAGAGACTGTCCCCAGTCGATAGTCAGTACATTAACATGTACAGTTAAGTCGAGCTACGGTAATAGCTCAATTAGGCCATGCAATCGGACTACTGTCTTTGTCCCAGTATACATGCGCAGGGCGAAATTCGATTTATTGCCTTACATGACTTTCAGCTTGTTCGTGTTGCCCATTTTTCGGATTGACCTACTACGTCACAGACCAAACATTTGCCAAACAAGTTCGCTGGTGGCAGACTAGTAGCATGTCGAATGCATTGACTGTATAAGATTGAGTGGCGGGAACATGGACAACTTTACTGCGCTGTACGTTTAATACGGGTTGTGCGCTATGCTTTTCGTACAATTGAGATGCACGCTACCCCAGTGGTTATGGCGTTAGCCGAAGCTTGGCTGAAATGCCGCTATGCTCGACTTCAAGCGTATACATGCAGGCACAATGCGACTATTAACCACATTATCTGGGTGTGTTAGTCGGTCTATGAAAAATTCGATTTAGCTCGATTCCAGTCAGACTAACATGTTTACATGCATTTTAAAAGTCTATTTATAGTTGGACTAACACAATAATTTGATTTTCTCTAATGTCATGTAAACAACCTGATTGCTACGTTTCTCAAGACTGCTGGAACATTGTTTATTCTTACATTAGAGAAGTCTTGATTGAATGGGTGTGCATAAATGGAATTGCTTATTAGGATAACTTGCATATATCTGTATTACACACCAATGCACTCAATTTCATATTGAACTTTCCGTGGTCAGGATGCTCTCTTACCCACACTAACGGCCTTTACACAAGGTGTACAAAGATAGATAAAAGTTTACAAAGTAACAGGTGCTGCCCAGTGGGCTTGAAATAGAATTTTGCAGCGTGCGGGATTGCTCTGGTAGAGAAGCCTCCAGAGAGGATTGGAAAGTGTGCCACAGGAGTGTGCTGGCAGTGAGCCAGAGAAGTAGCTGTGGAAGGTAAAGAGCTAACAGAGAAAGGACATTTAAAACTTAAGTGTGAGTGGGTGAACCAGGTATACAGCCCCTCCTGTAGAAATGGGAAGAAAACGGGGGTTGCTATCCTCCTTAATAAATCAGTGTACTACCACAATGAAGAGTTGATCCAAGATGATGAAGGCAAATATGTGATGGTAGTGGGCACAAGAATGTAAAAGTGACTGTATTGATGAAGACTGCCCTCAGTTTATTCAGAAACTTGCATCTCTTCTGGCTGACAAAGGTGAAGCAGTAACTCTGATGAGGGGGAGATTTAAACTGCAAATTGAATAAGAAACTGGACAGATTGCGAATAGATAATGGACCCAAATCCAAAAAATTGTGGCAAAGCCACTGCGCCCACTTGGCCAAACGTGGCCTAAATGGAACGCTCCCTATTGGCCAAAGTATCGGTCCGATTGGGCTGAAAATTGAACTTGGTCTGGGCCTTAAGACGCTATATACACATATGAAATATGAAAAGGATCGGTGAAAAACTGAAGACGCTAGAGCGCAGACAACCCGAAAGTTTACTCATGCAGGCACAGACGCACGACATACCACCACTGAAGACCCCTAGAAAAGCATAAGCCCCTTGGGCCTTTTGGCCAAGCAGGCAAAAAATTGGAGCATCTTAGCTCGTTGAATAAGAGAGCTGGAGCTGTTTGAAGTTTTGCAGAAAAAGCCCCCTGGTGGCCAAACCGAGAATCGCAGCACCCCCAAAATGAAACTCGGGCTAATTCTTGGGCCCATATACATGCATATAAAATATGAAAAGGACCCGCTGAAAACTGAAGGCACTATTGCACTGAAAGTAAATCTGTGCATTTTACGACCTTTGACCTACATAACCTTGAAATTTAGGTCAAATCAAAAACCCATGACATATATGATGAACCCTTGGCAGAACAACCTACTCTGGCAATCACCATGAATGTATATGGGCCCTTAATCTCTACCTGCAACCATTTACTTTCCACAGGCGATTTGGCCCATTCTCCGTAAGACCCAATGTTAAAGTACAGCGCCTCCACTAGACCCACTTCCGTCGATTCAATCAAAATGGCACTCGCACTGTACATAAAGTGTATCAAGGTGAGTTGATTGCCAGATTTAGAAAAAAAGTTATCATACAGTTTTTGAGAAATAATTTTTTTAAATTTCAAGTCATATCTTTTAACATTGCTCATATATTCCCTGACCTCAAATTTGACCTTTCAAAGTCATCTGTGGTCAAATTTAATATTGCCAAAATATAGGTCATATACGACTTCCTATATGTCAGGAATACAAACTTAATCTCTATCTGCAACCATTTGGCCTCCACAGGCCATCTTGCATATTCATAAAGTACAGCGCCCCCAATAGACCCACTTCCGTCGACTCAATCAAAATGGCGCTCGCGCTGTACATTGACGGTACCAAGGTAAGTTGATTGCCTGATTTAGAAAAAAATCTATCACGCAGTTTTTGAGAAATAATTCTTTAAAATTTCTCAGTCCTATCTTTAACATTGGTGCCAAAATTTCAAGGGCCCATAAAACGGACAAAAATGATTCAATCAAAAATCCAAGAAAAACATCTGGAGATATGGTCCAGTAGTATGTTATTGCAAATTTACACGAAAATTCATCAGGCCAAAAAAAAAAGATAAAAAATGTTCCGGACGACGGACGCCACACCACAACAATAGCTCATCGGCCCATAGGGCCGGTAAGCTAAAAACTAATTAATATTCAAAAGCTAAATTAAGTATTCGAGCATGTGTGGTTTTTAGTTTATAAATGTGTTTTTATTGTTCCTAAATCTCACCCTCCCGTACATACCCCCCAACAGTGTACACCTCTTACTTTTGACAGCGCGCCTATTACTTAGGTTTCTAATGAAAAGCCTGTGAGCTGTCGCACGCACACTTCTAATATCTTGCATGAAACATGTCGGTGGTGTGGAACTTCTTCAGAGTGAACGAGATGGATACAAAACAAGCCCTCTGCAATCTATGCAATGCTTAAGTAAATAAACAAGTTCTTAAAATAGACATATTGATCCCTCACGTGATCGGATCATGATAGGTTATTTAAACTCACTAATTGGTGATAGACCCCAAAAATCCTGATCGTGTAAAGCCTAGAGAGGAATCACCAAAAATTCCCCCACTCCAATGGATCGTACATTGCTTGTTCTGAGAGTACCTCGAGAAAATCTAACAGGAAAAGATCAGAGATATATATTCCATATACCAGGGTTCCCACACTTTTTCACCAGTGATTTTTCAAAACTTTTCCAAAACTTTTCCATAATATTTTACCTAATTTCCATGACTTAGTTTAAAATAGGTAAGGCCTATAATAGCGAACAAAGAGCACCATAATGAGCTTCTACAGTGTGCTAAGCCCTAAGCAGTGTAGCACAAATGTAGCATGGAGAAGGGAAGGGAAGTTGTGTCTATCTACCACCTATCCTAGGGCAACACACAATGGCATTAGGGCCTATGGCACCATTCTTGTATTTTCTCAATTATATTTAACAAACAAACAAACAACAATACTGCCCTACAAAGGCTAAGTGCAGTAACTACGCAATAATTTAAACATTAAAAAATGGCTTTAGAGTTTGTTTGCTGTCCCAACAAATAAATAGTCAGCACTTCTATGACAGATTATGATTAACTGATTCACCATGGTATAATTTCTGTCCAAATAAATCCTGACCTCAATATACTTTCAGGCCCAAAACTGAGTCACTCACATTTTACCCAATATGTAGTTACTGCACTTAGGCTTTGTAGGGCAGAATAAATAACCAAGTGCTACATTTAAATGCTCAAGAAGGCAAAAACATTGAAGAGGTAACAAACAGATGGCATTTAATATTTTCTGAGACAAATGTTGAACAATTACAAATTGTTATTTAGAGCAGTGGTTCTCAACCTTTTTTGAGCAAACGCCCCCCTGACCTTACCATGATCCTCAGATGATGATCTGGCAGATTTATTATAAGCATAGGAGACGTACTTGATAAGAAAAAAAAAAAAAAAAACTAACATATTAAAATTGGCCGTAATAATTAATAGGCCTAATAGTAATAAGAGTAGTATATATTTGTAATAATAGAAGGCCTATATATTTTATAATAGGCCTGGTATATTGTAATATTAGTTGTACACCTTTTGCTGTTCAATACGAGAAAATACGCATTCATTTGTGTGAAATGGCGACCAATTTCACCAAGAAACATTCATCAGCGCCAAAAATCGAACATTTGTGCGTACCGCAAAAAGTCCACGTACAGAAAGTAAAAATCCTCCCCAGAACTTTGTTCCAACCACCTGGATTTACTTTTGACAGGAGATAGAGCCAATATGAGTGATCAGCTCATTCTGTGGGAGGAGAAAAACCGAGCTGGATTTTTTACTTTCCGACCCTGGATTTTCCACCTCTGCAGCAGATTCAGTAACGTCATTGGCATTTTAATCACTCCTTTTTGGACAATCTTTAGCTTCATTCGGCACACAATACAGCAAAAATACTTTCATTTGCGTTAATATTAAAGGCATTAACACCGTCTTTAAAGTCATTTGCGGCAATCAACGAACAGTAAAGTGCATTTAACATTTTTATCACACCGTTTGTCGATCAATACCATTTCTGGACCGCGTTAGTGCGGATAACACAAATATTCACGACGACTGTACAAACAATTGAGCGTTCTTAACATTCAATCCACAAAAATTTTTTTTTTTTTTTTTTTTTATTGAACAGTTAGCCCACATTTTGCTCATTGTTGCACAGTAATTATCAAATTGAGAGCATACCTAATCTTACACCACACTGACGATGGAATAATGAGCCAGATGTAGGCTACTGTTAGATTGAAAAAACATTTTTGTGAATTGAATGTTAAGAACGTTTTGTACAATCGCGTGCATATTTGTGTTATCCGCCTAAACGCGGTCCAGAAATGCTATTGAAAGTCAAAGCGGTGTGATAAAAGTGTTAAATGCACTTTAATGCTCGCTGATTGTTCCAAATGATTTTAAAGACGGTGTTAATGCCTTTCATATGAACGCAAATTTAAGTATTTTTTACTGTGCGCCGAATGACGCTAAAGAATTTCCAAAAATGAATGATTAAAATGCCAATGACGTTACTAAATCTACAGTATGTGGGTTCGAGATGAGAGCCCGCATACTAAACCCTGATTTAGAGTGTATTATCCTTGCTTGCATGCATTGTTCGCAGAATCTGGGGGACGTCGTCGAGTTAGCCAAGTTGGCGCTGTAATGGCGCTGACATGACATGTAACCATTAAAGACTGTAACCGAGGAAAGGTTTCATAGAAAAGCTAACGGAGGAAAAGGTTCATAGAATAGCTGTCTTTTGTGAGATTTTCTTTTCGTATGAGCGATATGCAAAATTGCCAGTGCATTCGTCTGTAGGAAGCCCAGTGCTTATCGCAGTAGGCTGCAGAAAAAATGTTTCTTACAAAGCTGCAAACTAATTGTTCTTATTAATGTGCACATACTTTTTTGAGAATATTTTCATTTTATAATATCTGCACATCATACTTGTTCTGATGGAAAAATACTTGAACTGCCCTCAGAAAGTTTTTACGAAGTGACAATAAAGGATCCAGGTTTTGGCCTACGGCATAACGTATGGGCTACTTTTCTGGTGAACACGGTGAAATGGAAGCTTTCAGTGTAGCCTACATGTAAACAGAAAGTTAAGGTCGACGTCCACCTTTTGACACCACAGTAGCCGCCAAACTTGATATTATTATCGAAGTGACTATTCGCACTTATTTAAGTGCGTCCAAGCACAAAAATTGATCAAAATTCGCTTTAGACGTGTGGCTAAGATGCACATGCTCCATTGCCCACACTTATTTTAAGTGTGTCCAAAGCTAATTTTTTTTCTCGGCCAAACTCATTTTAAGCGGTACTTTTTCTAAAAACTGGAATGGTCATCAACTGACGACTTATAAGTGTGGCCAAGAAAAAAAAAATTCAGCATTGGCCACACGTGTAAAGTCGAATAACATCGGCCTATTATTCAGTTGTGTGGGCCGAGTCCTATCAAATTAAGCTATCTGTCAATGACGTATGTTGTATTGCTACATTGTATGAAAAGGAAACTTGAAAAAAAAAAAAAAACGCAAATTGGTGGAGTTAATGAGGTTTTTTTCCCCCCAAGATCATCAAAATCACTTTGTGCAAGTTTTCTCAAACGTAACAAAAGCCACAGTCATGAACCAAAGTGTACATTGTTTAAGATGTTGCGCATGTTCGTATAGAATTACTATTTTGAAATTTTTGCGTGATTAGTGAAAAAATTAATAATGTGTTTTAAGCCAGAATTGGGGTCCTTTCCTTTACTTTTGGTCCCATTTTCTTAGAAAATCAAACATCGGCGTTTATAACGAACATGCATCATAATAATGTCGAAACAGACACGCTTTAAAAATCGTAAAATATGTTATTTGGAATGAGAGAACTTGCAGGAGAATTTCAAAGCAAATAGTGAAGATATTTTAAATTAGACTCCGTTCTGCCCAATCGGGAATCGGGTTTCTTTGCGGTCTAATCAATTTACGTGCATGACGTGTTCATCGAGAAGAAAAAAAGTCATTGAGTTTCGCAAGCGAACCTGGGTAATCAAACAAAAAAAAAAAAAAAAAAAAAAAATGCCAGGATGGAAATGAAATATTTTTGAACAGTGTATAATGCAGGGAAATGACTTGGAGAGAAACCAATTGGGCCATAGATGGACGTCGAGCATAAAATTAAATAAAGTTGTATGTTTGTATTGAAATCTCATTATATTCACGTAATTTAATTCATTATTCTGATTGACATTGATGCTATTATGACACTAATTTGAAGCGAGGCAGTGGGAAAATTCAACTGGCGTTATTAGAAAAACGTTGCCCTTCAGGGGCGCTGTGCAAGCCAAATTTTGGGTGGGCACAGCTTAGCTATACTGTACAATTACTGCCCTTTAAATTCCGGCGAACAGCGTACCAAGTAACCATGTGCATAGAGGGTACAGCATCGGCGTCAAAAAGGTAAACAAAAGCATGTTCTTGATTCTTATTGGCTGTAAGCTAATGAGATAAAGTTGGTATTAAGAAGTCGGTGGGGAAAAAAAATCGCTGCCAGCCAACTAGCTGCATATGTAACCCTGGCGTATCCGCGAAACGTCATGCTAGTTTCAACGGTGTCGCGTTCGATTTTTAAATAATAGCTTGTAGTTTTGCGGTAAACTCTAGACATCTTTTGGGGATTTAGCGAACATATTATAAGCATTAGGCAAACAGTGTATTTTTCCAAACTTTTCCAAAACCGTTAGTTAATTCCATAACTTTTCCAGACTGGAAAACAGGTTTTTCAAATTTCATAACTTTTCCAGGAATTTCATGACCGCGGGAACCCTGATATACTCTTACTGATTGCTAGAAAAATCATCACTGTAAACTGGAGAAAAATTCCCGCGCCGATAATAATACAAGGCGATACAATGGAGTACATGACTGCAAAACTTCAAATGAAAATGGACCTTTTTCTACAAAGATGGACTGCAGTTAAGTGGTACCTGAATGTCTAAGTTCGTAATCAGATGCACTTAAAAAAAAGGCAAACGAAATGTAAAGTCCTCTGTCACGGAAGGCTCAGAACGTTCAACACTGTTTGATGCTCAAAGTTATTGATATTAAAATTTAAAAAATAGTGGCAAAGCCACTGCACCCACTTGGCCTAAAATGGCCACAATAGAACTTGGCCTAGATTTTCATCCCATATACACATATAAAATATGAAAAGGATCCATTAAAAACTGAAGTTTACGGACGCACATCAGACCACCACAAAGGCAGCTAACCACAGCTTAAGCCCAATTGACCTAGAGGCCAAGCAAGCTAATAAAGTTCAAAAAAACTGGGACTGAATGTGGAGCTTCATACCATGTTAGACTGCACCCTTTTGCCATTCTTGGAGCCTCTCTCATAGATGTACTCTCCAGCCTGGTTGGAGCCCACAAAGCTGATGGCCTTAATAGCAGGGTGGTCACAGATAAAGTTCACAGCTGAGGAGACAAACAGGCAAAACTGTAAAATTAAATGCAAAATTTAAGTGCTCGTTCCTGTATTTGTGCAAACAGCAGTACAAAAAGTTGTGGGGAATAATACAAGTTTTTTATATTGACAAAGGGGTTGGAAGCACAGATGGGAAAAAGAGCAATACATCCAATTATCATAATATTTTCCATTTGTCAGTGAGTATTCCTCGTACAATAATGCAAATACGGCATCATAAAATCATGCCCAAGTATAAAAGCACCCAATGAATTTATCCAGTTTTTCTTCCACAAAAACATTGTATACTTATTCAAATTAAATTGAACCCCAACTGAGCTGGAGTATTATAGCCTGGTATCAAGCCCCAAAGAATCACAGTTTTCAGCAGGCAGCATCCTCATTTGAAGAGTGCAAAAAACTGATTACTAGGGGCTTTAACCCAGGCTAGGAGTATTAGGTTACCACTGAATGCAAGACATAGGTGGACGTTGGCAGTGGCATGGGCCAATCAGGAAGGTCCCTCACCAGCGTGCTGGCCGTGGATGATGTTGAGTGTGCCGTCAGGGGCGCCTGCGTCCTGCAGCAGCTTGGCCAGCAGCATGGCGCAGCCCGGCACACGCTCAGAGGGCTTCATCAGGTAGGTGTTCCCGCACACCATGCCCATGGGAAACATCCACAGTGGGATCATGGCCGGGAAGTTGAACGGGGCGATGCCGGCACACACGCCGATGGGGAGGCGGTAGGTGTAAGTGTCCATGTCACGGGTGATGGAGGGCAGGGTCTCACCGAGCATGAGGGAGGTGATGCTGCAGGTGTGCTCCACCACCTCTGTGGAGGAAGAAGCCACTCACAGTGAACATGGGCCGGGGACTTCATCATGCAGCTGACCTACTGCCCTTACGCAATTCTGGATGCAGGATATCCAGGATACACTCCATTTGACCCATTAGAGTTATTTTCACTTCAAGGTACACTAGGCTCCCGCAGAATTGTTACAATTTTTTAAATTCTTATTCTACCTCTACAGTGATCGATAGAGCTATGAAACACAAGATGTTTGACACTGGAATGAAAAAAATATGTCTATCCTGTAAGGGGCAAGAGCTAAAAAACAACAGCCAATCAAACGTACGACCAACTCAAATGATTGGAATGATACAGCTGTCAATCAAACCCCACGCGCACAGATTTTCAGGCGTGGCTTTGGAAGCATCATGGTGCGCTGTGATTGGTGGTGGGCGTAGTCGCATTGAACTGCAGGATTTGAAAGTTTCGCCCTCAAACCCACGGGCGCCTAGTGTTACTTTAATTTTCTCAGTTGACACTCGACCAATGACTCAATTTACTTTTTTATTTTAGCAGATATAATTCTCCTAATTCTTTAAAGTTGTTGATTTTTTCCCCCAGGAAAAGCTCAAATCATCAATACAATGGTGTCTGTGGGCCCTAAGATGCCAAACACTGAACTGATCCTTCAATTCTCTTCCTCCAAACACAGAGGAAACATGCAGAATTAAAAAACATGAGGATCTTTTGCACCTGTGTCACAGAAGCACAAGCACCTTTGATTAGACTAATGCAAAGTCAGCAGAACTTACGCAATCCTCTGAATACATCTCCCTCAGCATCTGCCAAGGTCTTGCCCTGCTCCAATGTAATGGATTTGGCCAGTTCTTTCTAAAAATAAATGTCAAAAGTTGTCAGGAGTCCACAATATACAGTATCACTAGCACTGCAAAAAAAGTTCCAAGTAACACCTAGTTTAAGAAAAGCATGTTTAACACGTTAAGAAACTGGACTCTGGACCATTACAAAAGGCCATTATTGTTCTGCCGCAGAGAGGTTATTAATTTACCTCAAAAGTTAAAAAGGTATTATAGGGCAATCCACATGTTTAAAGGTGAAACATGATAAGCAGAGCACATTACATGGCAAAAAAGTACAAGGGTAACTGCAGTTAATGTGAAGTTGGTCCCATTTCCTGCAATAACAGCTTTCACCACTTTTTGGAAAGGATTTCCACTGGAAATGAGAACATTTCTGCAGGGAATTTGCTTCCATTCAAGTCACAAAAGCATTAGTTTGGTCAAAAGAGTTCATTAGGCAATTAAGCCTCGTTTGAATTCGGGATTCTAATTGATCCCACTGGTTTTTGATGGGGCTGTGGTCAGGACTCCGAGCTGGCCAATCAAGTTCTCCTAACAGACCTCTCTCTGTGGATAGTGGGACAGTCATGCAAACTCAGAGAAAAAAAAATCCTCCCCAACTTAGAGTCATCCAGAATGTCATTACTCGCAATAGTATCAAGATCTTCCATCCTGGACCCAACACGCCCAGCCCTAAATATGAAAAACAACCGCAGCCAAAGAGGCTCCTAAATATATTTTTGGCCACGCAGTGTTTGCTGAATACTTCTGTTGAAGATGTAGATATTGTCAGTATTAGAGCAAAAACACTCAAGAATTCAAAATATCTGGATACTTCTTCAAATGTGAAAAATACTTTTTAAATACCATGAAATGCATTCATACTTTTTTTAGGCAAAAAAGTTTAATATAATTTATCAAAAGTTCTTAAAATTCAGATAACATTTCTTTTCTACAGCACGATTCACCAAAAAACTGCTTCCCAGCACAGCACTGTCATGTCTTACAATGTTATCTTTGATGAGCTGCTGATAGCGCAGGAAGATCTGTTGCCGCGCCAGAATGGAGGTCTCAGACCAGGACTGATAGGCTCGTGAACAGGAGTCCACCGCAGCCAGCATCTCCTCATGAGTGGCTTTGGGGACTCTGGCAATCACCTCGTTGGTGGCCTGAGGGAAATAGTGGTGATTTTTAGAGAAGGCAGAGCTCTGATTACATCACAAGATTAAATTACAGAGCAACCAATTCAAAGTTCATGCATGATCCTGATAACAGTCAATGTTACTAGGAGCGCTTACCAGAGTGGCACAGTGTAAACTCTCTTTGGAGAAGCTCCAAGAGCACCAAATGCATTTGCAATGTCAAACACAGCACAGTGATTACGCACAGAAGAACGGTCACAACGAGGCAGCGCGGATAGGCAGAGAATGAATGTCACATTGCTTTTATTTGGACAAAGCTGGGGACATAATTTCATGAACTGAATTAATGCAAAAAGTTAATGAAGCTCTTTTGCCAATATTTTAGCCCAACAACTGGCATAAAGCTTGCAGTAATATGCAGTCATATTAATTGTAAGTTCATTCATTTTGAAAAATAAATTCACTTAATAATCAGACACACATGGAGAGATGAATGTTTTCCCAAAACTGGTCATTATCAAACGGGCCATTATCAAACGGGCCAATACTGTTACTACACATACAGTCAGGCACTCATGGAGTTATGGGAGTGCCCCCAAAACTGGAAAAAATAACATTTTTGAGATATATTGTATTTTCATTACTTTTGGATAGAATATGCAATAATACAAAACTGTTAACTTGATATTTTAAGCCTATTTCTGTTCATATCTGGGGAGCAAACAAAAGCGCAAGTGAATGTGGCCAACAACCCACGTAGGTCAAAAACTACAACCCCAAATCAGAAAAAGTTGGGATGGTACATTAAAATTAAAACTGAAATTGGTGATTAGTGAATCATTTTTAACCAGTATTACATTTAAAATAATACAGCAGCACATTATTCATTGTTTTGCCGCGTGAATTTTATTGACTTTTCCACAATAATCACATTCCAATTTTAATTCTTGCAACATATTTTGGGAGAAAGTAGGGACAGTAAATCATTCACCACTATGTAAAACTCCAATTCCTTTTTTCTAACACCCAAATATTAAGAGGACTGAAAACGCCCAAGTGATAAGGTGTTTCAGGTGTTACGTTGTCCCATTCTTTGTGCAAACAAGTCTTAAGGTATGCAACAGAATGGCATCTTTCTTGTCACATTTTGCCTTTGAAAATGCACCACACATTCTCTATGGGGGATAAGTCAGGACATCAGGCAGGCTAATCGAGCACCCAGACTCTCCTCTTATGCAGCCATGCTTTTGCAATCCAAGTAGAATGCAGTTTTGTGTTTCCTTGTTGAAATATGGCAATTCCACGGTGACTGACGTTACATTCAGAGAGGGAACAGGCCCTTTGGTATGGCCTGGTAGTAAAACTTGGACTACTTGGATGTACATATTTTGTGACAAGCATAGTAGGGACTAGGTCTACTTGAAGGCAGGAGGAAACTCTGCTGAGCTTATGTACTGTATAAGTTAGTAGGATGTGAAATTATGAGCGTGACTGACGTTACACAAAAACGACCACTGAGAAAATTCATCAAATTTATTGCAAACTTGTCTTCAAACCATACAGTGTTGACAGCTTTTTTCATTCCCAGATATACGGTAACATGTAGCTGAAATTCTAGGAATTATTGCCATGTTCAAAATCAAAAGTATAATCAGAATAGTTATTGTCATATTCTACATATTCATTTACTTTGACAGCTTAGTAAATGGCAACATTGGTATTTGAATGTTTTCTACACCATGCCAGGTGCAGTGCAAACAATACCATCTGGCTTCAAGTGAGATGTGAATACTCTGTCACTTTATTGACACAGATTTAATGACTGGTGTTCCCTAGCCTGACAGGCCTGATATAAAGCTTTTATCAGTTAAAAAATTAAAAGCATCTCAACTGATATTGTAACGAACTACCACTGGCTGGCAGGGTAAAAAAAAATGTCAAAATAATGGCGAGGAAAAATAGGCTGAAAAAGACAATTAGGTGAGTTGAAAAGCCCAGTATTCCAATATGAAGTTATCCTGCTGCACTCTAAATGAATGCATGAGGTGAACCCAACTCAGTAGTGAATATTTTAGAGGGCCTGGCATTTATATTCAACTCAAGTCATCTTTTCTTGGCTGCTCTGCAGCACAGAGGTTGCCTTTGTATGCCTGATAAACTTTCCTAGGTGGCATGGTCAACATTTTGTATACATGATGAGTTCATCTTCTTTGAGTGTATTAACCTACATTAACTGGCGATAACCTGTCAAACTATAGCCAGATAATGAAAAACACTTATACAGATATCAGTGATAAATTAAATGGAGTGCTTTACAAACCTTCTCATGAAGGATTAAGGTAGATTTAAGAGATTTTTCTGCAGTCTCTTCTTATTTCTTTGAATGAAGCCAGGAAGAGGAAATGCATTATGGGAAAATCATGAATATTCATGCTGATGCTGCTAACTAATGAACATCTAATAAACACTAATCAGGGTTCCTGCTGCAACTCGTCATTTTCCTCATTGACGAATATAATTCATCAGTGGCAAGAAGAAAATTACTAGCAGTAGTCACAGTGGCGAATGTAATTGTTTAATGAAGAATAAAAATTTGCCTGCCCAGGGCATTCGAGACTGTAGCCCCAAACATTTTTTCCTTTGCCCCAAATAATTCTTCAGTTTGGGCAGTTTGTCACCACGTGACTGAACGTCAGTAAATTAATCAAGGGTCTATGCCAAAGCTTTAAGGGTGGATTAGTAGAAATAGGTGTGTGACTGGTTGGTTACAATGAAAGCCTGCACCCACACTGGCTCATTCTGGATAACAGCGGGTATCCCTACCACTTGTGTAAATATAGGCAGTGCAGCCAGTGCAGTTGAACTGGGGCTCGGCGGGTAAGGGGGTCCGTAACGGAACCGGGCCCTTCGTAAAATGATTGCGTTGTAAACCGACCCATGTACAACTTCAATTGTAATGCTATAAAATATTATTTCCTACACGCAAGGGATAGATAGCCATTCCTTATATAAACCCTCATGAAGCCAAACTCAACTCGATTGCGGTCAGTTTTTTTTTTTTTATTCTTTTCTGTAACAACAAGACAGTCCGGTCGGCTGCGACCGCATGGATGTAGCCCCCGAGAGCCCGCTTCTCCCCTTTTTTGTGCATTATTCGGCCAATACTGTCGCCATGGCAACTAAAATTGATAGGTGTTGTAAGTGAAGTATATCACATGTCCATACCAAAAATAAAAGTAATCAGTCCAAAATAGCAGCCTGTACACCGTCCACAAGGAAGAATGTATGTTTCAGCACAAATTTGCATATTAGTCGGCCAATACTGTCGCCGTGGCAACCAAAATCAATAGGTGTCATAAGTGAAGTATTACACATTTCAACACCAAATATGAAAGTAATCAGTTAAAATTTACAGCCAGAACAGCATCCACAAGGAAGTGTGTATGTTTGAGCACAAATTTGCGCATTATTCCGCCAATGCTGTGGCCATGGCAACCAAATCGATAGGTGTCATAAGTGAAGTGTAACACATGTCCATATCAAATATGAAAGTTATCGGTCAAAAATTGCAGCCTGTACTGCGTCCCCAAGGAAATCTGTTTTGCCACTAATTTGCATACTATTCGGCCAATACTGTTGCCATGGCAACCGAAATCCATAGGTGTAATGAGTGAAGTATAACACATGTACACACCAAATATGAAAGAGATCAGTCAAAAAATTACAGCCTGTAGAGCATCCACGGATGCGGAGGCAGCGGAGACGACACACGTGAATCCATAATAGCTGCCTGACTTCGTCCGGGGGCCACAATAGTTCTTAGCATTTTACAACAAAGTTGCATGCTTATTCTATACACATTTAGAGAAATATTAATGAAATTAACAATTTTCTTATTTTCTTTGATATTTTTCTTGCATACAGAAAGGCAAATGTGTCAGGCTGATTGCTGGGTAATGTGTTGTCCGATGTCAAGTCTCTATTTGATTTTATCATATGACCAGACATTAACCTGAGCATCTGATGGTTTAAGCACAAAATCTGAAGATCAGACTAACTAGCAAATTTGGAAACTCAGGAGCAGTCATTCCATTCAGACATAAAGGTAGTTGTCAAAAGAAAAGAAAAGAAAGGACAGGAGGAGAGGGTAGCAAAGCTGCCAAAACGGAGTCCATTTGGCTTTCTTAGGGTGCTTTCACGCTAGGGACTCGGGCACGGATCCGAGTACACTTGACCCCAAAGTCCAGTTCATTTGGTAAGTGTGAACACAAGCGTACCGTGCTTGGGCACGGTACGCGAGTACGGTTGGAAGAGGTGGACTCGGGTACGATTCATCCGTACTCGAGCACAGTTCATCCGTACTTGTACCAAATGTGAAAGCAACCATACTTGAGCACGGAAGATTAATGTTCGGCTCTTTTGTTCTAACAAATGCAGCGGCAAAAATATATCTCCATTCAAACAAAGAAATTCAATGCTTGCTCGAAGGCAGATGAAAACATACAATCACAACTGGATACTACACGCAAAAACTCAAGAGATTTATGAAATAATTAGTGAGTAGTTACATTTGCGTGGTTATCACAGAATAATAGATCAGCATGACAAACTAAAGAAAATGCGGCTAAGATATTTCGAAGTGCGGGACGCGGTGCAAAAGTCTGGCAGCTCAAGTCATGAGATCGATAAGTTTTCGTGGTATGAGGCAGTGGACAGCATAATTGGCCAAAAACGCAAGGGCGAAAGAATTCCGTAATCAACATCTAACCAATGTTGAATGTAATCAGTGCATTTTCGGCTTACCTTCATGTTTGGGTACTCAGAGAAAGATTCGGATGTGTAAAAACATCAAGTATCCAGTTTTATTTCTCGTGCTGCTATACGTGGTAATCCATGTTACAGATGACACATCGGGTTGCTAGGGCAGGCGCAGCATACGCATTCACGATATTAATATTCAATATTAATATTCTAAACCCCCTTCTCAATAATAAAACCCCCGGAAATAGATTGGCGCCTCCTTTTAAAATTGTTCCCTATTTAAAACCAACTAGGTGCATACTGCAACACGCTTTATCGGAATTTTGACATATATGCAAGTGTACTTGAGTACGGTACGATATTACTAGTGTGAAAGCTGACCAGCGGGGGGGGGGCAATTCAATCGTACCTACTGTGAAAGCGCCCTTACAAGCAGTTGCCAGGCCACGGATGATCCTTCCTCAAGCAGCAATGCAGCCAGCAGGTAACAGATCAAGCTAAGATAACGTTTGACCTAAATAATGATAACGTTCGCAGCAATTGTATAAAATTCAAGACAAGTCTAGGATTTTGCTCAATGCAAAGCTTGCCGAATGCCACTGAATTAGTAGTAGGCGAGTAGGCCAACAAGTGACTTTTCTTTCAGTCCAGTGTTGATTTTTATGTATAGGATGTATGGCAGAAATAAGGCTGTTTGTCTACAGTAAATTGATCATTTTATGGGGTTTATGTGGACGGTGTTTAGCTGGGCAATTTAGGGAACAAGATGACTTTGTTTTAAATATATTTGAATACTTATATATTGTGAAATATTGCTGCTTTCGTCCATCTCGTCGTGTGCTTTTTCATGTTACTATCATGTCCTGCCTTATAAGAATGCACTGGTGAATTAATGGCACAAAAAAGCTGTTTGTTAAAGTCAGTCGTCATGTCACCACCACAGTGAAATGGACAGCTCCTCTCTCTCACCCTCTCCTGCCATTATCACATTTAGGAAAGTGACCTTGAACAACTTACTTGAAACACTGTAAAAAATATTCAAAGCAGAGCTTCACAGTACGCACTAGGGCCCATCATATACGCTTGCACTAGGGCCCATCATATACGCTTGCACTGGGGCCCGTCATATACGCTTGCACTGAGGCCCGTCATATACGCTTGCACTGGGGCCCGTCATATACGCTTGCACTGGGGCCCATCATATACGCTTGCACTGAGGCCCATCATAAACGCTTGCACTGAGGCCCGTCATATACGCTGGCACTGAGGCCCATCATATACGCTTGCACTGAGGCCCGTCATATACGCTTGCACTGAGGCCCGTCATATACGCTTGCACTGGGGCCCGTCATATACGCTTGCACTGGGGCCCATCATATACGCTTGCACTGGGGCCCGTCATATACGCTTGCACTGGGGCCCGTCATATACGCTTGCACTGGGCCCGTCCGTCACTGGGGCCCGTCATATCACGCTTGCACTGAGGCCCGTCATATACGCTTGCACTGGGGCCCCTCAGAGACGCTTGCACTGGGGCCCGTCACATACGCTTGCACTGAGGCCCGTCACATACGCTTGCACTAGGGCCCGTCACATACGCTTGCACTGGGGCCCGTCACATACGCTTGCACTGGGGCCCGTCATATACGCTTGCACTGGGGCCCGTCATATACGCTTGCACTGGGGCCCGTCATATACGCTTGCACTGGGGCCCGTCATATACGCTTGCACTGGGGCCCGTCATATACGCTTGCACTGGGGCCCGTCATATACGCTTGCACTGGGGCCCGTCATATACGCTTGCACTGGGGCCCGTCATAGACACTTGCACTGGGGCCCGTCATATACGCTTGCACTGGGGCCCGTCATATACGCTTGCACTGGGGCCCGTCATATACGCTTGCACTGGGGCCCGTCATATACGCTTGCACTGGGGCCCGTCATATACGCTTGCACTGGGGCCCGTCATATACGCTTGCACTGGGGCCCGTCATATACGCTTGCACTGAGGCCCGTCATATACGCTTGCACTGAGGCCCGTCATATACGCTTGCACTGAGGCCCGTCATATACGCTTGCACTGGCCCCCGTCATACGCTTGCACTGAGGCCCGTCATATCACGCTTGCACTGAGCCCGTCATACACGCTTGCACTGGGCCCGTCATATCTGCGCTTGCACTGGGGCCCGTCATACGCTTGCACTGGGGCCCGTCATATACGCTTGCACTGGGGCCCGTCATATCCGCTTGCACTGGGGCCCGTCATATACGCTTGCACTGGGGCCCGTCATATACGCTTGCACTGGGGCCCGTCATATACGCTTGCACTGGGGCCCGTCATATACGCTTGCACTGGGGCCCGTCATATACGCTTGCACTGGGGCCCGTCATATACGCTTGCACTGGGGCCCGTCATATACGCTTGCACTGGGGCCCGTCATATACGCTTGCACTGAGGCCCGTCATATACGCTTGCACTAGGGCCCGTCATATCACGCTTGCACTGGGGCCCGTCATATACGCTTGCACTGGGGCCCGTCGTCATATCATATACGCTGCACTGGGGCCCGTCATATACGCACTGGGGCCCGTCATATACGCTTGCACTGGGGCCCGTCATATCACGCTTGCACTGGGGCCCGTCATATACGCTTGCACTGGGGCCCGTCATATCACGCTTGCACTGGGGCCCGTCATATCGCTTGCACTGGGGCCCGTCATATACGCTTGCACTGGGGCCCGTCCCGCTTGCACTGGGGCCCGTCATATACGCTTGCACTGGGCCCGTCATATCGCTTGCACTGGGGCCCGTCATATACGCTTGCACTGGGGCCCGTCATCATATACGCTTGCACTGGGGCCCGTCATATACGCTTGCACTGGGGCCCGTCATATACGCTTGCACTGGGGCCCGTCATATACGCTTGCACTGGGGCCCGTCATATCACGCTTGCACTGGGGCCCGTCATATCGCCCGTTTATACGCTTGCACTGGGGCCCGTCATATATACTTGCACTGGGGCCCGTCATATACGCTTGCACTGGGGCCCGTCATATACGCTTGCACTGGGGCCCGTCATATACGCTTGCACTGGGGCCCGTCATATACGCTTGCACTGGGGCCCGTCATATACGCTTGCACTGGGGCCCGTCATATCACGCTTGCACTGGGGCCGTCATATACGCTGCACTGGGGCCCGTCATATACGCTTGCACTGGGGCCCGTCATATCGCTTGCACTGGGGCCCGTCATATACGCTTGCACTGGGGCCCGTCATATACGCTTGCACTGGGGCCCGTCATATACGCTTGCACTGGGGCCCGTCATATACGCTTGCACTGGGGCCCGTCATACAACAGCCCCCTCACCTGCGCTTGCACTGGGGCCCGTCATATACGCTTGCACTGGGGCCCGTCATATACGCTTGCACTGGGGCCCGTCATATACGCTTGCACTGGGGCCCGTCATATACGCTTGCTGGGGCTGCACTGGGGCCCGTATACGCTTTGCACTGGGGGCCCGTCATATACGCTTGCACTGAGGCCCGTCATATACGCTTGCACTGGGGCCCGTCATATACGCTTGCACTGGGGCCCGTCATATACGCTTGCACTGGGGCCCGTCATATACGCTTGCACTGGGGCCCGTCCTTACTGGGGCTTGCACTGGGGCCCGTCATATACGCTTGCACTAGGGCCCGTCATATACGCTTGCACTGGGGCCCGTCATATACGCTTGCACTGGGCCCGTCATATGCGCTTGCACTGGGGCCCCCGTCATATACGCTTGCACTGGGCCCGTCATATACGCTTGCACTGGGGCCCGTCATATACGCTTGCACTGGGGCCCGTCATATACGCTTGCACTGGGGCCCGTCATATACGCTTGCACTGGGGCCCGTCATATACGCTTGCACTGGGGCCCGTCATATACGCTTGCACTGGGGCCCGTCATATACGCTTGCACTGAGGCCCGTCATATACGCTTGCACTGAGGCCCGTCATATACGCTTGCACTGGGGCCCGTCATATACGCTTGCACTGGGCCCGTCATATCGCTTGCACTGGAGGCCCGTCATATCGCTTGCACTGAGGCCCGTCATACGCTTTTGCACTGGGGCCCGTCATAGACGCTTGCACTGGGGCCCGTCATATACGCTTGCACTGAGGCCCGTCATATACGCTTGCACTGGGGCCCGTCATATACGCTTGCACTGGGGCCCGTCATATACGCTTGCACTGGGGCCCGTCATACACGCTTGCACTGAGGCCCGTCATACACGCTTGCACTGAGGCCCATCATAGACGCTTGCACTGAGGCCCGTCATATACGCTTGCACTGAGGCCCGTCGCCTCGCTTGCACTGAGGCCCGTCATACACGCACTGAGGCCCGTCGCCTGCGCTTGCACTGAGGCCCATCATAGACGCTTGCACTGAGGCCCGTCATATACGCTTGCACTGAGGCCCGTCATATACGCTTGCACTGGGGCCCGTCATATACGCTTGCACTGGGGCCCGTCATATACGCTTGCACTGGGGCCCGTCATATACGCTTGCACTGGGGGTCCCTTGCACTCATATACGCTTGCACTGAGGCCCGTCATATACGCTTGCACTGAGGCCCGTCATATACGCTTGCACTGAGGCCCGTCATATAAGCTTGCATTGGGGCCCGTCATATACGCTTGCACTGGGGCCCGTCATATATGCTTGCACTGGGGCCCGTCATATACGCTTGCACTGGGGCCCGTCATATACGCTTGCACTGGGGCCCATCACATACGCTTGCACTGAGGCCCGTCATATACACTTGCCAGGGTTCCCACACTTTTTTACCAGTGATTTTTCAAAACTTTTCCATAATATTTTACCTAATTTCCATGACTTAGTTTAAAATAGATAAGGCCTATAATAGCGAACACAGAGCGCCATAACAAGCTTCTACAGTGTGCTAAGCCCTAAGCAGTGTAGCAAAAATGTAGCATGGAGAATTGAAGGGAAGTTGTGTCTATCTACCACCTATCCTAGGGCATCACACAATGGCATAAGGGCCTATGGCACCATTCTTGTATTTTCTCAATTATATTTAACAAACAAACAAACAAACAAACAGCAATAAATTACCAAGTGCTACATTTAAATGCTCAAGAAGGCAAAAACATTGAAGAGGTAACAAACAGATGGCATATAATATATTCTGAGACAGATGCTGAACAATTACAAATTATTATTTAGAGTGTATTATCCTTGCTTGCGTGCATTGTTCGTGAGAATCCGGGGGACATCGTCGAGTTAAGCGAAGTTTAAATGACACTGACATGACATGTAACCATTAAAGACTGTAACCGAGGAAAGGTTTCATAGAAAAGCTAACCGAGGAAAAGTTTCATAGAATAGCTGTCTTTTGAGAGATTTTCTTTTCGTATGAGCGATATGCAAAATTGTCAGTGCATTCGTCTGTAGGAGGCCTAGTGCTTATCGCAGTACAGAAAAAAATGTTTCTTACAAAGCTGCAAACTAATTGTTCTCATTAGTGTGCACATACTTTTTTGAGAATATTTTCATTTTATAATATCTGCACATCATACTTGTTCTGATGGAAAAATACTTGAACTGCCCTCAGAAAGTTTCTACGAAGTGACAATAAAGGATCCAGGTTTTGGCCCATGGCATAACGTACTTTTCTGGTGAGCACGGTGATATGGAAGCTTTCAGTGTACATGTAAAAAGAAAGTTAAGGTCGGCGTCCACCTTTTGACACCACAGTAGCCGCTAAATTTTTATAATATTATCGAAGTGACTATTCGCTTATTTAAGTGCGTCCAAGCACAAAAATTGATCGAAATTTGCGTTAGGCGCACTTATAAATAGATGCACATTGCTCCATTGGCCATTATACGTATTTTAAGTGTGTCCAATGCTAAATTTTTTTCTTGGCCAAACTTATTTTAAGCGGTACTTTTTCTAAAAACTGGAATGGTCATCAACTGGCGCACTTATAAGTGTGGCCAAGAAAAAAAAATTCAGCATTGGCCACACGTAGAAGAAGCGAATAACATCGGCCTATTATTCAGTTGTGTGGGCGAGTCCTATCAAATTAAGCTATCTGTCAATGACGTATGTTGTATTGCTACATTATCTGAAAAGGAAATTGAAAAAAATGCAAATTGGTGGAGTTAATGAGGTCCCCCCCCCGATCATCAAAATCACTTTGTGCAAGTTTTCTCAAACGTAACAAATGCCACAGAGTCATGAACCAAAGTGTATATTGTTTAAGATGTTGCGCATGTTCGTATAGAATTACCATTTTGAAATTTTGCGTGATTAGTGAAAAAATTAATGGTGTGTTTTAAGCTAGAATTGGGGTCCTTTCCTTCACTTTTGGTCCCATTTTCTCAGAAAATCAAAAATCCGGCGTTTACACGAACATGCATCACAATAATGTCGAAACAGACACGCTTTAAAAATACAGAAAATGTGTTATTTGGAATGAGAAAACTTGCAGGAGAATTTCAAAGCAAATAGTGAAAGTATTTTTCGTACACTCCGTTCTGCCACAATCGGGAATTGGGTTTCTTTACGGTCTAATCAATTTACTTGCATAATGTGTTCATCGACCTGAGAAAATCATTGAGTTTCACAAGCGAACCTGGGTAATCAAACAAAAAAAATGCCAGGATGGAAATGAAATATTTTTGAACAGTGTATAATGCAGGAAAATGACTTGGAGAGAAACCAATTGGGCCATAGGTGGACGTCGACCATAAATTTAAATAAAGTTGTGTGTTTATATTGAAATCTTATTATATTCACGTTATTTCATTCATTATTTTGATTGACACCGATGCTATTATTACACCAATTTGAAGCGACGCAGTGGGAAAATTCAACTGGCGTTATTAGAAAAACGGTGCCCTTTAAATTCCGGCGAACAGCGTACCAAGTTACCACGTGCATGGAGGGTACAAGCCCATGTGCTTCAAAAGGTAAACAAAAGCATGTGTTCGATTCTTATTGGCTGTAAGCTAATAAGATAAAGTTGGTATTAAGAAGTCCGGTAGGAAAAACATTTCGCTGCCCGCCAACCGGCTGCATAATGTAACCTAGGTGTATCACGAAACGTCATGTTAGTTTCAACGGTGTCGCGTTCGATTTTAAATAATAGCTCGTAGTTTTGCGGTAAACTCGACATCTTTTGGGGATTTAG
This sequence comes from Gymnothorax javanicus, assembly GCA_029692085.1. Lineage (NCBI taxonomy): Eukaryota > Metazoa > Chordata > Actinopteri > Anguilliformes > Muraenidae > Gymnothorax > Gymnothorax javanicus. The sequence goes on along the minus strand of CM056193.1, from coordinate 102,601,907 downwards.
CGAACATATTATAAGCATTAGGCAAAACAGTGTATTTTTCCAAACCTTTCCAAAACCGTTAGTTAATTCCATAACTTTTCCAGACTGGAAAACAGGTTTTTCAAATTCCATAACTTTTCCAGGAATTTCATGACCGCGGGAACCCTGGCTTGCACTGAGGCCCATCATATACGCTTGCGCTGAGGCCTGTCATATACGCTTGCACTGAGGCCCGTCACATACGCTTGCACTGGGGCCCATCATATACGCTTGCACTGGGGCCCGTCATATACGCTTGCACTGGGTACACACCGGTGGTTGTAATCTTTCTTTGAATGTCGGTTTTGTGCTTTCAACACTGTACGCGGTCTAAACAAAAGAGCCTTTCATGCGGCAATTGACCCTATTTCCGTTCATAAAATGACCAATCTCATTCTGTACGTTTCTCCAAGGAAACTATCCCTGATCCAAGATCAGTAACACTGCGGGTTATCTCCCCCCGCGCCACCAGGGGGCGCCGCCAGCGGCTTAATGGGAGATCCATATGAAGTTTCACCCTCATTGGTTGGACACTTGAAAGACTACATGATTATGCATGCACATACTCACATGGACACTTGGGAAATTATAATTGAGATTTTTGTTAGTGCATTCATGTTGGTTGATGTATACACTTGTTCGTTGGATGTAATGTAAGTGGTTGCGGGGTGATTAATAAAATCTTTAAAAAAATAAAATAAAATCTCCTAGGAGGAGTGGGTCGTCATTATGGACAGTTAAGAAGAATGTAAATATATAAAAAACAGCAAAAAGCAACACTGTTGCTGCTAATAAAGCCAGAGAGGAATTCTGGTGGCAAATTGCTGACCGCAAGTCCTCTGATGAAGGACTAGTGGAAATCACATCAGTTTCTCAGCGAAATTAAACAAAATGAAATTAAATTATGGAATGAACTTTCTTATTTCTCGACCAATTCTCATGATCTTGCTGTTGACTACAAGGCCTTTTCAAGACCTTTCAATAGGTCATAAATTCATTAAAATTAATTGCATTTCAATTTTTTTGTCATATAGTTAACCATATTCATTCATCACCAATATCAAATAACGCTTTATGTAAACACATGGCAGCTCCTTCACTCAAATATGTTTATTAAGTGGTTTTACTCAGAACTGTGGATTCTTCGTCCATAACATGCCCAAAGACGAAACATGGGGAAAAAAAGGAATCTTTGAAGTTCTTACACCCTCACTATATAGGAACTGCCACGTGTTCACAAAAGTGACGTCACATTCCTGGTTTGCACAACTGTAACAATAACTTTATTGTTTCATTATGATTCAGGAACATACATACATGCCTACTTTAACTGCTGTCTACATCTGCTGCTGCTGTCTCTCTCAAATTCACATTCACAAAATCAATAACTGCTACCCTTACTCTTGCTCTTTGTCTATTCAAATGTATAACTTGCTTTTGATACGTTTTCCTTACTCAAGACCCCCCCCACTTCCCACTACCTCACACACACTCACTCACTCCCACTCCCTCACTCACACTCTCCCACTCTCCCCACCCACTTTGTAAATAATTTATAATCTCCAGCTCATTGCGAAACTTGCACTTCATATAATTGCGTGAGCTTTGCCCCATTTAGCGCCCTTTTCTTGGGCCCACATTCTCATACAAAACTTGGCGGCCCAGCCATATTACTAGGTTGTACCTAGTCTTGTTTTTGTTCACTTGTTTTTCTGCTGTGGACAGGACTATTAGTTTGGATCAAACAGGATGTTGACTGACTCAGCACTGTGCTCAATGAGGACGTTATGACTTTTATTTTCCAAATACAAACGTGGTCAATTAAACTAAACTTTTAAAGAAATAAACTCAAAGGCTAAATAAGCCACCAAAACTGCATTGCTGCTGAAGCTTACACCCTCAGATGTGGGATAACAGTGTGCACATCAGAAAAACAAGAGGTTAGGAGGCATAACATGTCCTCCTTTATTAAATACCTTCAATAAATACTCACAGGGTTGTGAATATCAAGCCATTCTGAAGTCTTGGAGTCGACAAACTTCCCATCGATGAAAAGTTTTGTTGTGGGCTGAAAGAAGAAGGTAAACAATGCATGAAGCAGTTGCCATACAGTGCCCAAAATATAGATCATTCATTCCTGGGCAAAGAATTGGCCAGTCCAAAATGGGAAAATGTGAAGGTTTTAGTGGTTGAAATAACAATTGTTCAGAAAATTAGCAAGAATTAAATGAAAAGATTAAGTACTTTAGTATGGGATAGCTTTTCTCCTTGATTTCTTTAAAGTTTAAGCCTTGAGGATGAAGTTGCAGACAGTTACTTACAGGGGGAAAAAAGGAGAAAAATATACACATATAATCACTCCCCTTTAGATAGCAACTTTTTAAATGTGGGAAACAAGCCTTTCTGCATTTATCTCCTGTACTTAAAAGCCCTGATTTATGTTTCACAATAAAGCAGCTCATTTCACATTCTTGAGCCTGAATTGTAATATGGAATTTTTTTTATATCGAGTGAGTTTTTCTGTACAATAATAAGATATGGGAGATCTTAAAAGTTCATCACAGTATGCTAGTTTTATTCTTCCATTTGATTTTGTCTGCCCCATTAGGGATTCGATCTAAGCACTGCAGTGTATTCTTTTGCTTTCCCTGGGGTTCCGCAAGCCAAAATTTTGTCAGGAAAAAAAAAAAAAAAACCTTGTAGTGGAATTTTAATACATTCTTGACAATGGTAGTAGAGTAGCTGAATTGAACAATGCCAGAAAACAAATTGTAATAAGTTCAATATTATTTATGAATGGAGCCATTTCCCATGCTGGATGTAACATAAGATTATTAAATTTGTGGGAAGAGGTACAGCACCTTCAGTATAAAAACAATCAATAGGATGGGATGCCAGTACATCCAGTGTCATTTGATCTTCAACCAGTCAGCCCCAAGACATTGCCATTCCTTGTTAGGCATGGATACATAAGGTAAATTTCAATAGCAGAGAAACTGCATTTTCTTAGATAATAATCATAACTTCAATATTAAATTGTACGTGCCCTGGGTATTTTTACATATGCGTCAACTGGCAGATGCACAACAATAGGTCACCCATAGGGCAGACTAGAAATATCTACAACATATGTCTGGGGTACTTGTCGACAGAGAAGATTTCACCCATTTCAGAAAGGGAAGGAAGCACCAGCATGATATGAACTTGAGTGTTTACCTGTGCGTACACAAGTGTATACTTTATCTGCCTTCACATGCACCCAGCGTGTATGTATACTTTATGCTCATCCAAACATAAAAATTCACCATTTGAATTAAAATAAGCAAATACCCAAGAGCCTATGATTGAATCAGTACTGCAGTGATGGATGCATTTCAGCTGGTAATAATTTTTTAAACTTGGACTACATTTTGGGTGAAGGTCTGAGACAATTTTTCATGGCACTGCATTCAAAATATCCTTAATTAAAAAAAAAAAAAAAAAAAAACTATGCATCAAATGAAAACACAAAACTGACGCGCTAAAAATAAATGGGTAAATAAATGAATAAATGGATGAATAAACATCATAATAAGCCAATTTTTTCAGTCCGTCCAGGGAGATTTGCAGACTGAGAAATCAGGGCATTGAAAAAATGGTTTGTCTTTGTACAGAATATTTCGTTCCCCATTGTATCAACATAAAATTGTAAAAAATTTAAGCGCAGTACAGCAACTCACCACAGATGAGGAGTAACACATGCGCCCAACTTGAAAGGGAATCTGCAAAATATTCAAGTCGTGTTCACTCGTAACAATTCAATACACTACGTATACACTGCATTAATATTTCATATATTAGCCATAATGTTTAACATTTTATTAAAATCAGTGTTGACATAAACATGGTGTTGCATAGTAAACAAACATCAAAAATAGGACCAAGGGTCCTGTAGCTTACCGGCAAGTAGTCTTATAGTGATGATACAAGTTATGAAAATTTCATGTTAAGTTTGACATTTAAATCAATGAAAATCAATGTCAAGGCCACTAAATAAAAGTTCTCATACATTTATGGGACCTCCTGTAATACAAACACAATCTTAAGCTCTGAAGCAGTTTTGGTGTTACAAGTCATTGAAAATTCAATATGTCCATTGTGAAATTAAAGGTCAGAATGTCAAGTTGTGGTCAGCAAATGGATTTCATATATGATTTTCTAAATGTCTCTGTACAAACCTTGGCTCAATCTGTGACCATTTTGGTGATACAAGTCATTGTAATTCCACTGAGGAGTTTGACCCTCAAAAGTCACTGACAGTCAAGTTGAATGTCACGAAATGAAAGTTCATATGTGCCTTCCTAGATGTCAGTAACACAAACCTAAGCTACATCTGTGACTGTTTTAGTGATAAAAGTCACTGAATTTTCACTAGGTCACATTTGACCTTTGAAGGTCAATACGAAGGTCGCCAAATGAAAGTTCATATATGACTTCAATATGTCTCTAATACAAACCTAGACTCCAATCTGTGACTGTTTGGCAATACAAGTCATTGCAATTGTATTATGTCAAGTCTGACCTTCAAAGGTCACCAACAGTCAAGTTGAATGTCACCAAATGAAAGTTCATATGTGACTTCCTATGTCAGTCACACAAACCTAGGCTCCATCTTTTCAGTGACAGAAGTCATAGAATTTTCTCTTGGTCAAGTTTGACCTTCGAAGGTCAATATGAAGGTCACCAAATAAAAGTTCATATATGACTTACTATACGTCTCCAATACAAACCTACACTCAATCTAACGATTTTGCTGATATAAGGGCCGGTAAGCTAAAAAAAATCAAGCCTACTACAAAGGCTAGAACAATTTAACATCCAAGGTCAACTTTATACTCCGTGCGACAGGTCAGATGGGAACTATTATTGTCATGCTTGGAATTCACTTACTCGGTGGTTCTGAAACTTGGTCCTGGTGCCCCCCTGTGCATGCTGGTTTTTGTTCCACCACAATTTTATACTTGGATTTTAGTAAGCTGTTAATTTGTCCTAATGATGTGCATTTCATATTTAAATTAGTTATTTACCATCTTAAGCCATATTTTAGCAGAAATATCCATGTTTGCCACTGGGAATAAAAGACCCTTTAACATATTGTTTATATTTCAAAATTGCAAACAATTTAAGGCAATAACATTTTTAAAACGATCAAATTAGACACTGAAAAGATCAGTAATCTCCAAATTAGGTTGCTGAACACAGGTGTTTAGAGTTATTTTAAAATAATTTGCTTGAATGTATAAACATAAATCTGACCCAGAACAGGTTTGACTATCTAATTTTCTTGCCTAATAAATTGTTAGTTTAAGCAACCGTGTGTTGGTAGCATTAGGCAAATTAACCAATTAAAGTAAACCATCAACAGGTTTCAAAATCGTGACACTGGAGACACACAGTCGCTTAAACTAACATTTTGTTGGGCAAGTGAATGATCGAGTCAAACCTGTTCTGGGTCATATTTGTTGCTAATTTCAAGCAAATTATTTCAATCAACTCTAAACACCTGTGTTAAGCAACGTAATTTGGCACTAGCTGATTATCCCAGTGTCCAATTTGATCGGTTAAAAAAAAATAAAAAATCTGTAATGTCTTACAACATAAACATATAGACACAGTATGTTAAAGGATCATATAATTTTCATGGCCCACATAGACATTTGTCAAGATGTGGCTTAAGATGGTAAATAACTCCTTTGAACATGAAATGCACCAAGCTAATTAAGACAAATTAACTCCTGATTTACAGTTTTGCAATCGCTAAGTGACATCGGTCAATACTGCAGCAGCATTTACAAAACTCTAACACTGTTGTCTCAGGCAACACACAGCATAGCAAAACTGTTCATTTTGCACATAAAATGCACAAAAACACTCTATACTTATGCCAAAAGTCAATAATTTTACCAAAACACCAGCAATAGTTTTCTGCAACAGCAACACTTTGACACTCATAGCACAATTACCTCAAACACTATCAAATGGTAGCATTACAATAGACTCATTTTATGACAGTCTTTGAAGGAGTAGATAATGTCAGACTCTAGTTTTTTTGCATGTATATTTTGTTATTCTTGATGTTAGGATAAGTGTACGTTGCCTTATTTTACAACTAGAGGCACTCGTAGAGTGCAAACCTCCGCCAAGGCAGCACAGTCCAAATGTGCACAAGTGGGAGCAAAGTTGAGTTATTGCGTGTGATAGGATTTCAAGATGGCTACCATGGCGGCCATATTGTTTCAGTGATCGCGGTGAAAATCAATAGGGTCCATCCTTGGTGTAATAGCAATCCACCCACAAAATTTCAGACAAATCCGTGCATTACTTTTTGAGTTATGTTGTTCACAAACAGACAAACAAGGGCGAAAACATAACCTCCGCCCCAACTTCGTTGGCGGAGGTAATGAACAAAGTTCCCTTTATGAAATACTGATAGAAAACTTGAGAATGTACTACAGTACACTCTAGGAAGTAATGGAAATGCAGCAGGAATAGCAAAGCAATTTTTATTTATTTTCCACAAAGAAAAGTCATTACAGGTTTAGACAACCAGAAGTTTCCATTGCAGGTTTTACCGAAACAAACAAACAAAAACAAACAATGTATTCCAACCGGTTTCTGCATTTGGCCATGTTTTTTTCAACGTCACAGCGACTATTTTCCCCTGCCAGACATCGGGGAAAGAACCTTTTTGCATGGCGTATCCACCCTTGGAGGTCCTCCACCGATGTGTCCTCACATGCTGCATTCATTGGATCAGTGACATTTGATCATGTGGATGGTGGTCATACACCTACCACCTCCATGATGAAAAGAATTCCTCAACAGGATTTAGGAATGGTGAATATGGTGGTAGAAAGAGAGCCTGCATTGCAGGATGGGCAGCAAACCACTCAGTAACTACACGGGACCTGTGAAATGCCACATTGTCCCATACAATTACAAAGTGCCTCACCTCGCCCCTTTCCTCCTCTGGCTCAAGCCTGCCATGGAGCTCATCAAGAAATAAAATCAGCTGCTGTGTGTCATATGGCCCAATGAGCAGTCTGTGTAGCAGCAATCCCTGTGATGAGATTGCAGCACACATGGTGATACTGGCACCTCGCTGGCCTGGGACCCCCACTGCAGCCCTTTTCACCAATCACATTCCCCCCTCGCCGGCGCGTTTTGGCCAAGTTGAACGCAGCCTCATCCGCATAGATGAGAACATGTGGTGTCTGATGGGCTTCAAGTTCCATGACTCTCTAAAAGAAAAACAAGCCAGCAAAGTCACCCGTGTTAGTACTTTTTATCAACAGTAAAGGCATCATGGCAGAGAAAATTGAGCCTTCCACTTACCTGGACGTATCAACGACGGAGTTCCTTAACAAATGGAACAGTGTACAGTTGTTTCATCCAGATTCTGTGTTTTTGTAGGACACGAGCAACAGCTGAAACACTTACATGTAGTATATTTCCAAATGTCTGGTTGTCTTCCAGAATTTTCTTTTATTTCTTTGAGTTTGATGGCATTGTTTTGAATAACCATCTGAACTATTGCCGTTTTACTGCACATCACCAAATATTCTACCCCTACCCCCAGAGTGAGGTAGTGTTTGGGTCCTATAAAGAAATGCAACATAAATTACACACAAGCAATACATTTTCTAAAGGCCAACTGTAGATAATTTTACTACTCTCATATGCAGTGAAAGCCATTTCAGAATACATTTGCATCTTACCTGCTGGTTTCCCAGAAGACTCTGATAATTGATGCCACTGATGACCGGGCCAGATTTGGCTGCACTCGCAAACCAGGCTCTCTGAATGTTAGGCCATGGTTGACAACACTATCAATTATAGTAACCCTAATCCCATCAGACACCACAGCCCTTTGTCTTCTCTGCTGTTGTCTTGCACCACTGCCGGCACCACGCATATGGACTCCTCTCCCTCTCTGTACCACTCCTTCTCCTCTTTCTCTTGCAGGCTCCTTTTTGAAGTTTAGGTGTAAAAACATCCCACAGGTGTGTCCTTTTATAGGTGGCAATGAAATTATCAAGAGAAAACACCTAAGTAGGCCCCAAACTAGAGATGGGTATCACCAGTGGTTGGTCTCATTTGCATAATTTCAATAAATAATATTTAACTTTATATTTCCAGAGCCATTTATTTTAGGATTTTACAGTAATAATTTCAGTTGGGTGTTTGAAATTCGGCAAATTTCTGTCCACTTGAATTCGTAACATTTTGCAATAAAATGTAACCGTTTTAAAAATACTCTGTAAACATTTGCAAAATTGGCTGCAGATGCACATGCTTTTGCCTTTGTTCGCATTTGAGTGAAAAAAGAATTAATGAATTTTGAAGGCTGATGTCATTGAATGTCTTAGTGTCAAACCAATGTCTGTGTTAAAGCAAGGCATGAAACCATCAGAGTTTGGACTGTATAGACTTATGTTGTGCTAGAAGTGTGAAGAGTTTTGAAAAAGTTGCTTCAGTATTGATCGATGTCGCTTAGCGATTGAAAAAGAACTATGTCCAAGGATTGCAATCAAGGTTGGAGCATAAACAAGCATACACAAGGGGGAACCAGGACCGACTTTGAGAACCAGATCGAGGCTTCAGAGCCAGAATGGTTTATCTCCCAATTTGCATATGGAGATAAACCTTTTTTCCAGACAAACTAGACATGAATTGTAACTTGAAGCAGCACTTAACCCAAAATGCCCAATTTTGGAGATTAACCATTCTGGCTCTGAACCCTCGCACTGCTCTACGGGACAGTCCAATTTCCGAATACCACAGAATAATTATTTTCCTTGATATTGAGGTCACCCTGTAGTTGTAACGTGTTAACATGGCTAGGATGTTGTTACAGTCTTTGATTGGTGCGCGGCGGTGAAATTTGACAAGTTAAAATGTAGCATGCTAGCTAAGACACCCTAGATTAAGTTTTGAATGCTAACCCACAGCCATTTGAATTTACAAATAAATAATAACACAAATGAGTCCACCTAATGCAAATCCTCGCTAATTCGCACGCTCGCAAACTGACTTAAACATATCGTAGAGTGCGAGGAACAAGCGAATTTAGCTAGCTAATGGTCTAAAATTATTCTCATATTCAACCACCGCGTGCGACTATTTGATTTCACTCGATCCAAGCAGTGAAACGAAGCCTTATCTAGACAGTACTAACAAGCAATATATAAGAGCCATATTTTAAGTTACCTTGGTCCTCCAAAGCGATTTCACGATTCCTGCAGCCATGACAGTGTACGATAATTTTATATTTAAATTTCAGCCACTCACTGAACTCCACCACCCACCGCCTCAAAATTTGACGTGAAAGCCCAGTTTACGAAACTACTAGTGACTCCGCACAGTGGGAGGCAACTAAGCGCTAAACTAGCCAATTACTCAGGCCGAAGCAAGACTCCCACAAATACAGAGAGACGATTGGTCAAAGTTATTACTATTAACCTATAAGATTAAACATATCCGTTAATCCCGCCTTGGCTCGGTAGCCATTATGGTCAAGGTTTCGTATTCAATTGGCTAAACCGTTTGTCACTCTTGAAAATATATGTGACGTTCGTCAGTCACATTATCTTCCACGTACAAGTTGGAGTCAGTGGTTACAGATGTATCTACCCAATGTATGTGTCGTACTAGTTTAAAATGTGCTAGCTACTGTATATGCATTTTAATGGTATCCCATAAGCTCAAGAAATAGGCATTATTATTAATACACAGAATAACAGACTGATGACATATTTTTCACGTCACAAGCTAAAATATATTCAGCCATGGATCTGTATTTGCCTGTTGAGCTGCTAAGTAGCTAATATGTTGTGGTATTTTAGAGGGTTGTAGAAATTCTGGCTGTTTGCTGTGGCTTCTGTCCCCATACGTTTCCTTGAGATTGCAGGTACTTTGGAGTGCAACAGTGCGTCAACTGTTTTGCTTTGTATTTCGGGGGACACCATCCGTTAGCCTTCATCAGAGGGAGAAATACTTCAAGCAGCACTGCACGATGCACGCTTCACTGTCTTGCCTTAAGGTAGAACATTACCAAGTATGTGTATGCATAGGTATAATAAAGATATAAAATAGACGGTAGTGTACTTTAAGATACTTTATGAAGATACACAATGCCGCCACATCTGACTTCGATGAGTTACTTAAAGAACTGAGATAAGGAAGGGAGTTCGTCTAAGTTCTACGCTTGAGCGTATTTTGAACTGAATGAAATTCAACTGATTTACAGTATTAGTTTTCTCGAATATACGCCATCCCTGCGAACTTAGTGATTTATTTTTGAAATTCAGGTTCTGATAGAAGAGCTAACCAATAAAGACCCTCGTCATATGGCATTGCATTATCGAGGAGGAGGATTTTTGGAGAAGCATCTTATTGGTTGCCAGAAAAGGTCATTTTAGCCAGGACTGTTGGTCAGAAATTCTGCATTTTGACGCGATGGATTTTCAAGCTAAGGTAGTTATAATCCAATAGGAATCATTGCAAAGAGTCGAACGATATGTAACACAATTTATTGTTTTTTTTTCACAGCCCGTTGTCCATGGATATTTCAGAAGTTCTTGTTCTTGGAGAGTTAGAATTGGTAAGTTTTTTTTTCCCCCAATGAACGCGGACCTCAATAATTTTTTAGAGTAGATGCACTGTGTTTGAAATATACATTATGACTATGCTCACTATGCGTATTCTATTGGGTTTCTCATTTTCTGAAGAAAGACAGTCTTTGACAGCCATTTTTTGTACTTGCAGCTTTAGCTCTTAAAGGCATTGAGTACGACCAAGTCCCTGTCAATCTTATCAAGGATGGAGGCGAACAGGTAGCATTCCCTTATGTTTAAGGGCCATTCCATGAGAAAATGGCACTTTTTGGAAGAAGTTGAGGAGCTGACCCCCCGGAATTGAATGAAACTTGGCACATAGGTAGGTATGGGTGTCTCACGGAAAAAGCCAAATTTTTAGGTCCATATCTCACTTTGCCTGCAAGTGGCGCCACCTGGAAGCCACTGAAGTGGCTTAGTTTTGTCGTCCAACAGCTGTTGACACCACATTTTACATCAGCTATCATGACTTAAGGGTACACAGAACCAAATACTTTATACTTTTATCATGACCTGTGACACTTCAAGTCCAGTCAGACATCAGCTCCACGTTGTGGCCAAGCTGGGTAACTACGTTATGGAGCCAGAATTATTTGAGAAATCGCAATAAAAATTGGAAATGGGAATGGGAATAAAATAATATCCCAGAGATATACCAATCTAGAATGCTTTATTATGTGTTTACTCATGACAAGACTATCATTTTCAGTGAATAGTACCTTGGTATCTTGCTGGATTAGTGCAATGGACGGCCGGAAAGATGGTCGAAATTGATTTTTGGTGCATGTTTGCAGTATATGAGGAGTCCACTTGCAAAACCTGTTAAGTCAAGTTTTGAAAATAAATGAGTTATCTCCCTTAGCCTCTCTTTCAGGCACCTGCGCATGTCCCACTGATAGCTCCACTTTCAAAACCTACTAAATCATATAATAAATTGTAACGGAAAAAGCGAAACTCTGTCAAAACCCACCAAGTCAAGGAGGAAAGCTGTCAAATTCTGCTAAGTCATCAGCCAATGTGGAAACATGATTCCATTTTCGTTTGCTAGAAGGAACCAATCACAGTCAAGCTTTTGTAGCCTGTTCAGCTTTTGCTTTCTCTAACTCAAGATGGGGGATGCAGACTCAAGTTTAGTTTTGATCACAGAAAATGCAAACAAATCTCCTTGTAAGCGTTCAAAAAGGAAGCTCTTCAAGCTTGAAAGGTAAGGAACTCTAGTATGAGTTCGAATGATATCCTTGCATGTCTTAAAATGCATTTCTTGCATGTAGAGTGGGTCCTGCGTCAAATACCTTCACCTATTGAGCAATGGGGCTGGTTTAAACACTGTCAAAACCTGCTAAATTTCCACTCCACTTTCAAAACCTGCTAAGTCAAAACTTTGTGTTGCAAAATCAGTCATTTCTTTAAAAAATAATGAATTGCCTCATGGATTATGTCTGCAAGGCTAATAGTTTCAGTATAGTATAAATTGGTATCTATGGAAGATAATTTCTATGCCCACCAAAAAATCAGATTTCTCTAAAAAAAATGGACCAACTTGACTTAGAAGGCTTTTCAAGTGGACTCCTCATATTTTCTCACTAATCCTGATATGTACTGTGGTGGTAAATGCTGTTTATTGTGCTGTTTATTGGAAATCTGTTTTCAGGAATGCCAAGCATTTCTTTGGTAGGATCTACACTTTTCAAGCTAGACGAGCCAAAGTTGGAGGAAAACTCAAAATGGACCTTTTCATAGCAGATTGTGCCTGTGTTTCGGTGGAATTATTTTGTTTACCCAACAAGATAGAGATCTGAAATTTTCTGAATACATAGTTCCTTTGAGGTACATTACGGCATTAGTAAAATCTCAGTGGTAGTGTTTTCAGTGCAGATAATATTCAGCATCAAATGTCGGAAACCTTCGCCACCAGGGGGCACTGTAGGCTGGATGCAAATACTGGCTATCCCCAGCAATGTACCAAAGAATTTGTTTTTGAATTGTGATACACACAGCTAGTTTTCACTGAAAATGGAAAGTTTGGTTTGGTACTATGCTGGGTAGATAGCTTTCTGATTAAAGGTGGCACTCTCAAGAGCTAATGTTCTACTGACCTCAAAACATAACATAACATGAGTGGCGAGAACAGGCCATTCAGCCCAACTAGGCTCGTCAGTTTTTTTTTCTTTCCTCTTGTGAATATATCACTTCTGATACTCAAAGACTTAATGGTATCTAGCTTTAAGTCAAGCCTGATCTTGAAAATTCCCAAAGTTTCTGCTTCAACTATATGGTCAGGCAAGCTATTCCACATCGAAATTACTCTTTGGGTGAAAAAATATTTCCGAATATCAGTGCTAAATTTACCCTTAGTCAACTTCCATTTGTGACCCCGAGTTCTACTAACAAAACTTGGCCGAAGGAATCCAACATAATTCACTTTGTTAATCCCTTTAACATATTTAAAGACCTCAATCAGATCACCCCTAAGTCTCCTAAGACTAAAAAGATTAAGGATCTTCAACCTCTTCTTATCGCTTTCATCTTTTATACTTGGAATTAGCTTAGTGGCTCTTCTCTGAACTTTTTCTAGAGCCTCTATATCTTTCTTAAGTATGGACTCTAGAACTGTACACAATACTCCAGATGTGGTCTGATGAATGTGTTGTACAAGAGAAGTATCTTGTATTGGATAAAGATCAGATATTTAAAAAGCAGCAATGTAAGGCGCATACCGTATCTTGCATTGTTGGCCGTGCATGTTAAAAATACCGAAACCTTGTGCAGAAATAGGATGTAATAATAGGAACACGCTATCCATCTTTACTTTTCCCAAAGAAGCAGACAGGTAAATAAACGAGCAACTGTCGTATTTCATTCCAGCTTCATAACTTTGAACGATCTAATGTAGTTTCGTTTTGAAATGACATTCAAGCTCGCTAATGGCAATAACAGTAATTCGCGAACGCCCTATCTGGCCAGCTAACTCCTATTCGTAATGCTTATTATAGACGTTAGTGGCGCAGAAAGTAAAATGAAATATAAATGCATCATGCAGATATAAGACATATGCTTATACATTCCAACGTTTACTGCGAGCAGAACGCTCAAAATACTTCCGCGACCGCACTGGTCGTGTTGGTAAACTCCGCCCCACGTAATCGGTGCTTGCTCTGGACCAGCAAGGAGTTGGTGCTTACTCTAGCACCGGTTTTAGGAGCCAGGAGCTGGTGCTTAGGCTGTGGAAAACAAAAGAACCGGTGCTAAGTCAGGCTCTGGCTCCGAACCAGCACCAGCACCAGCTCAGTGGAAAAGGGGTATGTGTCTCCTGGTTCCTGTCTGCTATCTCCTGTGCCCCTGTCCAAGCCATCCAGCTCACTATCCAGTTGGCGCAGCATCAAGCCAGCCTGCCCCGGTGGCCCAGAGGTAACTCTCCCGCCTGCTGTGTGGGCGACCCGGGTTCGAATCCTGCCATTGTCATCCTCATGGTGGTCGACCGCTTCAGCAAGATGGCTGACTTCGTCCCTTTGCCCAAACTGCTATCAGCTAAGGAGACTGCACAACTAGTCCTGCTACACCTCTTCCATCTGCATGGCCTCCCTGTGGATTTGGTGTCCGACCGGGGTCCTCAATTCTCCTCCGTCTTCTGGAAGGAGTTCTGTAGCCTTATGGGAGCCACTACCAGTCTCTCTTCTGGATTCCACCCCCAGTCTAGTGGGCAGATGGAGCGGATGAACCAGGAGATGGATGCATGGTGTCCCAGAACCCATCCTCCTGGTCCAAGCAGCTCCTGTGGGTGGAGTACACCCACAATTCCCTCACCAGCTCTGCCATGGCCCTCTCTCCATTCCAGTGCATCTTTGGATAACAGCCTCCACTTTTCCCCGCCTTGGAGAGGGAGGTCTCCTGTCCGTCAGCCCTAGCCCTTGTCTGCCGCTGTCGCCGAACCTGGGCCCAGGCACGGTCTGCCCTCCAGCGCGCTGTTGGGCACTACACCGCCACGGCCAACCAGTGGCATTCCCCTGCTCCAGTCTACCAGGTTGGCCAGAAGGTGTGGCTCGCCACTCGAGACCTGCCTCTACAGGTGGATTCTAAAAAGCTGGCACCCAGGTTTGTCGGCCCATTCCCCATCCAGAGGGTCATCAGTCTGACAGCGCTGAGACTCAAGCTTCCTCGCTCCATTCGTGTCCACCCCACCTTCCATGTGTCCAAGGTGAAACCGGTCCATGAGAGTCCCCTGTCACCGGCTGTTCCACCTCCTCCTCCTCCTTGACTGATTGATGGGGGTCCAGCCTACTCCAAGCGGTGCCTGGTCTGGTCCCGTTGTCCTGGGAGGGGAGTGCAGTACTTGGTGGACTGGGAGGGCTACGGTCCTGAGAAGAGATCTTTGGTTCCTGCTCGCCACATCCTCGACCTGGATCTCATCACCGACTTCCACCATCGCCATCCTGACCAGCCCTCTGGCACCACCGTGCCATCGAGGAACCCCCGCCCGCCAGCCCGCACCTCTTCCTGACCTGATCTCCTTGTGGGGGATTCTCCTGCTGAGGAGCCATTGACCGACACAGACTCTGACCACTCGGGCTCCTCTGATGATCCTGTGGAGGAGCTATCGGTCAACATGGACTCTGACCACTCAGGCCCCCCTGACAATCTAGCTGAGGAGATGGACTGGTCCGGCTCAGAAGAGTGTGGCCACACCCCTTCCACTGCAATTGTTCTCAGCTGAGTCTCGTTAACCAGCCAGCATTTAAGCAGCTCTGTGTCACTCACTCTTTGCCAGATTGTCGTTGCAGCATGCACTACTCTCCAGCCTTTGTCTTCGGTTTGACCTCCTGGAATCAACTCTGCCTGCCTCTGACTACGTCCTCTCGTTCCTGCCCCGGTAAACCTGTAAGCCTTCTGCCTCTGACTCCAAGTTCTGCCTGTGTCTCCTGGTTCCTGTCTGCCATCTCCTGTGCCCCTGTCCAAGCCATCCGGCTTACCGCTCCCCTGCCTGAGTGGATACTGTCCAGTTGGCCCAGCATCAAGCCAGTCTGGCCCGGTGGCCCAGTGGTAACTCTCCTGCCTGCTGTGTGGGCGACCCAGGTTCGAATTCCGCCATAGGCGCCTGCTCCCTTGAGTTCCCAGAATGCCCAGAAATCATTAAAAGTCAGTAAAGATTCATTTGTGTTGCATTTGGGTCCTGCCACACCCCGTGACAACTACATCTACTATTACCAAGAACGGGTATAGCGCAGTCAGAAAAGTACAGCGCGTTATAAATCACAACCAGTCCAAAATATTAAACACCAAAAAAGAACTAATGTAAAAGGAGTACCACCATAAGTACTCATGCAGACATGCGTCGACTGTATACGTACACCTGTATAAAATAACAGTCCATAATTTGAACTCTGAAAAAGAATCTTAGTCACACAGCTGTGTATATGAAGACAGAATGTATAGTACAAAAGTTAAAACTGTTTTATACTTCATGTTATCCAAAGCGAAATGACATCAACCCAGCACGTGACTAGCTTGATCCCTCAGTCTGTTTTTGGAATTCGACTGTGGGTTGGCGGCACCAGGTGGTCTGCGCCAGAAATGCTCCTTGGCCTTGGCCCTGAGCTGCCATCCATGGCCTTCTGCATTCGATTCGGGTCAATGTTACCTGTTGCGTCAACACCCATGGCTGGGTACGCACTAGACAGAACTTTGGTATATGTCTGCCCTGCTTGAAAAACCAGCATGGACCAGCAGCAAAACAACATATGCTGAGCCCCTTGAATAATATCCAACAGGAGAGACAAGAACTTGTATCCTCTTGTCTTATGACTGAAAGTCCAGTCGAAAATCTGGAAGAAAGTCGAATTAATTACTGACGGTGATGACAATGTCACCCATTGCTTTTTCTGAGCGCGACCAGCATATCTTGTATTTTGGTGCTGGTCCACGCTGGTTTTT
Source organism: Gymnothorax javanicus (assembly GCA_029692085.1). Classification (NCBI taxonomy): domain Eukaryota; kingdom Metazoa; phylum Chordata; class Actinopteri; order Anguilliformes; family Muraenidae; genus Gymnothorax; species Gymnothorax javanicus. The sequence goes on along the minus strand of CM056193.1, from coordinate 102,585,306 downwards.
CCAGCGGGGTGGGAATATGGAATATTAGTTTGGTTGAGCATTAGCTCTTTGGAGCGCCACCTTTAGTGAGATAGCTATCCACTCAGCATAGTACCAAACTAAATTCTTCATTTTCAGACAAAACCAGCGGTGTGTATCACAATTCAAAGCTATTTCTTTGGTACATTGCTAGGGATAGCCAGTATTTGCATCCAGCCTACAGTGCCCCCTGGGGTGGAATTTTCTGATATTTTATGTTGAATATCATCTACACTGAAAATACTACCATTGATATTTTACTAGTGCTGTAATGTACCCCAAAGGGACTATGTGTCCAGAGAATTTCAGATCTATCTTGCTGCGTAAACAAAATAATGCCACTGAAACATAGGCATAATCTGCTATGAAATGGTCCATTTTGAGTTATCCTCCAACTTTGGCTCCATCTAGCTTGAAAAGTGTAGATAGTACCAAAGACATGCTTGGTATTCCTGAAAAGAGAGTTCCAAAAGCACAACAAACAGCATTTACCACCACTGTACATATCTGGGTTATTGAGAAAATATACCGCAAACATGAACCAAAAATCAATTTCGACCATCTTTCCGGCCATCCACTGCACTAACCCAGCAAGATACTAGTACCCAGCAAGGTACTATTCACTGAAAATGATAGTTTTGTTGTGAGTAAACGCATAATAAAGCATTCTAGATTGGTATATTTCTGGGATATTATTTTATTCCCATTTTCAATTTTTATTGCGATTTCTCAAATAATTCCGGCTCCATAACATAGGTACCCTGTTTGGCCACTATGTGGTGCTGATGTCTAACTGGACTTGAAGTGTCACAGGTCATGATAAAAGTATAACATATTTGGTACTATGTACCCTTATGTCATGATAGTTGAAGTAAAATGTGGTGTCAATAGCTTTTGAAGGACAAAACTGCACCTCAAAAAGCGTGCACAAGTGCGAATAATCTCTGACATCATTGCCTCTGGGATCCAACCCCTTCCAGGTGACGCCGCCAGCAGGCAAAGTGAGATATGGACCTAAAAATTTGGCTTTTTCCGTGAGACACCCATATCTACCCATGCGCCAAGTTTAATTCAATTCCAGGGAGGTCAACTCTGAACCGAATGTCAATCTCTCATGGAATGGCTCTTAAAATGCATGGTATGCAAGCAAAACCAAAAACTATGAAATTGTATGTTTTGACTCAGTTCTGCTCATAAGAAATTCTTTGTCTTGGATTCAATTTTAGCTAAGCAGCCAATACAAGGAAATAAATCCCATGCAGCAAGTACCCGCGGTTACAATTGATGGCATCACCCTGTCTCAATCGGTGAGTGGTTGTCTTTAATTGGTTCTGAAAGCGATGTGACTATAATCACTGGAGATTCCTCATTAAATGAGTATGGCTGGATAGGTGGGAGATATTTTGTATCAAAGGTCTTCATAACTACCCTTAAATGTCTCTTAAAAGTCAAATTTTTTTTTTTTTCAAACTCACAGTATGTTTAGTGTATTATAATCTAAAGCGAGCCTCCAGCCATGGTTTACCACTCGCTTTAATTGTATGGATGCTACTTCAGTGAAATGCTTTTTTGACAAATGATTAATTTGTTCTTGTTCTCTTGCTGTCATCCCAATAAGAGGATCAGAAGAAAATTGTCATACCATGTGCTTTCTTTCTTCAGCTGGCTATTATCCAGTATATCGATGAGACCAGGCCAGGCCCTCGTCTGCTACCCACTGACCCCAAAAAGCGTGCACAAGTGCGAATGATCTCTGACATCATTGCCTCTGGGATCCAACCCCTGCAGGTGAGAGGCATCTGACTGACACCCTTTGATGAAAAGATCTCTGTAGTTCTGAAGTATTTACGAGGGGACTAACATATGCAGTGTATTCAGTGCTCATCTGTGGGGAATAAGAGGGCCATTAGGCACACTAGAGAGCTAAAAATAATAAAAAAGGTTAGTGTACATGGTGTGATGAAAAAGAACTAAGTCTTCACCTCAGCATTATATTATTCCTCCCAACAGGGGTGTGAATAGGGCCTAGCTATTAGGCTATAGCCCTGGACCTTTTATCTTCCGCTCAGGTCTTTTTTTACTACCATAATATTTAACATGAATATGAACTTTGGGCTCATGCAACATATTGGGGACATATTAAGTGAAATATGGACATTTATTAATCATTCAATCATGAATTCAGTACTGTAAGAGGCACAATTTAAACTAAAATCGACGTTTTTATCAGTAGTGACTGTCTCCCTGCCCCTGGCATGACCGACAACAGTGATTGCAATGCATCCATCAAACTTGTGTAAATCTAACCAAAACAAAGGGTGGGGGGTTATTTTGGTTGACAAGGGGAAGAAAGGGAAACTGTGACACAGATATACATTTCTTTCATAACTTGGGGGAATTTATTTCGCTTTCCACAGATGTTTCATCATCTGGATGAAACATCGTTTGCGTCCAGAACATTAGTCCACTTTATCTACATTGAACTTGATGAAACTTTTCTGTGGTGGCTAAATATAGTATGTAACTTACATTAACTTGATTTGACATTACCTGATGCACACAGGAGGATTTAATCTTAACTGATTTTAAAAATGTGGGAGACCACTGAAACCACTGGTTAATACTTTAATGGCACACCAGACATTTCAGTCACCGACCTCACACTTGTAGTTTTTGTACTAAAGTAGGTAGTAGTGATTCAGGGACGAGCGGAAACTGGCATGATTGGACAGTAATTCAGAACAACTGTCATATAGTGTGCATGCTACATTTCTCAAAAGAAAAATGTGATATGTATATGGCCTTGATTTCAACGATTGGAAGGCTTTGATGCAGACACTAATACACTTAGTGTATACATTAAAAATACATGAAGACATGATGATGGCATCATCATACGAATTATACTCAACAAAAAAAGTTGGGGAACACTGTATTTTAACCTGAGTAAGTGAAATGTACAAACTGAACTTAAATCCCAGGTGTTGTTTATGTCATTGGTATTTATCCAAGGCACAAAAATGCACCAAAACATTTGAGTGGACGACTTCATTTCCCCAAAATAGGGTATCCACAGCAAAGACCAGTATCACACCAAGTTCTGACCATTAAATCAAAATGTCAAATAATGTCAAAAGTCATTTCAATATCTAGTGTGACTTCCACGTGCTCTCACCACAGCTTGACAGTATCTTGGGAAGCTCAAAACAAGAGTGTGTAATGGAGAAAGAGTATAATGGAGAAAAAACTCAGTGGTCCTTAAAGCCGCTGTAACTGGTTTGGTTGTTTTCATAGCTTCTCGTCCGAAGCCAAAGTAAGCAGCCTTTGACCCTCATCCCCAAGCCGCACAGGACCGCGCATCGGTTTAGAGAGAGGCAGAGATGGAGAGCAGCGACTCAGTTACAATATAAGTACAATATAAACAGACACTCTCAGTGATTGTCCTATGAAAGCCACACTGAAAACATGGACCAACGACACATTACATCCATGCAGAAACTTTGGTATGAATTGCTTTTTGAAGATATTAGCTAAAGCTAGCTAGTGTCCCATAGCCACACATGCTATCGTTGCACAGCTAAGCAAGCTGTAGTCGGCCACAAACAATGACTGTACATTTATAAACTAACATCAGCAGGATTAAAAACCACCAACAGGACTACTCGTAACTGCATAACTACTATAGAGTAAAACAAAGCTCACCTGTCCAGTAGCAGCAAGGCTAGCTGTGAATCGCTTTTTAGACCCTTTGATTCCTTCAGTTTTCTCCACCTATCAAAAGCGGCACCAATATAAATACAGCTCTTGGCCATCTTGCGTTTTTTTCCTCCTTAATTCTATTTGTTCCTCTACTGTTCTTTGGCACTTTGGCTGTTTAATTGTGTACACCGTCTCCCGTAGCGCTGGGACCGGAAGCTTAATTTGTTCCGCCATTTTCAACAACACAGATTTTTTTTTTATCTTCCTCTCATGATTTTCCACTGGCTGTGGACTAACAACAGATTCAGCTCTCTGTGCCTTCCCAAGCAGAGAGGTCCGCCTCTTTATGACATTCTCTCACCAAATTGGATAGAGGCGGTGAGTGACTCCAGAATTTTATATACCACCTTATTGCAGACGACAGTGACTGAGAGACCTGTATTATGGACCAGATACACTTTATCAATGATCTCTGTCAGAATGTGGAGCTATTTAACACTTTTTTAAAAACAAAAAAATCGCTTTCAGCAGCGTTAAATTTTTTTATTGAGTGTTTTTTTTTCAGGTTAACATTTGTGTGGTACTACACTCAATATTATGTATGTTTTTTGTTTTTGTTTCTGTTTTTCTATGAATTAGTCACTTTGTCATGAAATGCCATGTTTTAGGACTATACACTGGGTGAGAGACTTCATGATGCCAATGGAAAATTCATTTAATGCACGCAGAATCTGCGGCTTACTTCCTCTCTTTCGGGTTCAGCCCCGGGAGATTCAAATGTCTATACACGCCCCTGCATCCAAAATTAATTTCCCCCAGCTGATGCACATACAGACTGCTCAAAAATTAATGAAATGGCGAGCCGAATGAGCCGGGGCGCCCTGGGCAAGTGCTCAACTTCGAACTAGGGTGAAGGAGGGACTGAAAGAAGCCACACGCCTGGACTACAGACTCTTGGAAGAGTTTCCCTAATGAACAGTAAACTTGCTTTCTTTTTGAAGAACAGAGAAGACTGAAAAGATCAATCCAGTAAAGGGGAGAAGTCGACCAGGAACTTAAATACTCAAGATGACAATCAACAACGGGGAACAGGTGAGAGAGAGAACACAAAGGGAGATATGAAGCATGAAAAAATTATTAAATTATGGGAACCAATTAAGGATGTGGAAGAGACCGTGACTAGGACGTCCATCTGGCAGACCTGAGGCGGACCCTGGACAGTGAGGCAGGAACTCTTGGACCAGTGAGGGATCTCAGTTGTTCTATTCAGGTACCCAGGACTGCTGCACTGGATCATGCCCCTCCCAGTCGATGAGAAACTGGCGTCCACGCCTCCCTGCACCGAACATCCAGGATGCGGCGTTCTGTATGTGGGGCCACCATTGCTGAGTTGGGGGGAGGTGGGTAGCAGGAAGGAGGACTGTAAAGAGAGGAACAGAGAGGTTTGATACGGAGACATGGGTTACAGGGTAGATTCAGTGAAGGGGGGGGTGATGACTCTCATTTCTGACGACGATATGACCTTGGAAGGGGACCAATGAACTAGGGGGCAAGGTTCTTAGACTATGCCCTCAGGGTCTTTGGTCACCGGCTACGCCTTTTGTCCTCCCAGGTAGTCAGGAGCCAGGTGGCATCAATGGTTAGTCTGGTTTGGAAGGCTATGACATGTTTCAGCAGCACAGTGCGAGCTCCTCTCTACCCCTGGCAGGCGCGACAGACTAGGAACTGAGCCAAAGGAACCTCTAGTTCCCTCTCTTTGGCTTGGAATGGGGTGGTTGCTAGCCCAGACAGCACTCAAAGGGGGACCTTTGGAGACCCACCCCAGGAAGGAAATTATGGGTGAGTTCAAACTAGGACAGGAGATCTGACCACTTTGAAGATACACTGAAAAGGCAGCTGAGAGTCTTACCCAGCTTCTGGTTCAGCCTCACCACTTGACCATTTGTCTCAGAATCTAAGCCGGAAGAGAGGCAAAGGGTGGCGCAGAACCAAAACCAGCATGAAAATTGTGGCCCACGATCAGAGATGACCTCCCAGAGGATGCCATGGAGGCACAACACACGTTGAAGAAGGAGTTCCACCATCTCCTTGGCCGTGGGCAGCCTCGCCAGCGGAACAAAGTTGGCTAACTTTTAAAATTAGTCCAGAATGGTCAAGACCACTGTAAAGACTATACGGTGGGCCACCAGATCCATTGACAGATGAGGGATAGGGTGTGGGAGGTGTGGGCCTACGTGAGGACTTTAGCTCTCACCCCTTCCAGGAGGTCTCCTCCATGAAATGCTCCACCTCCAACTTAGTGATGGCCAGTAGGCATCCATCAGGAAGTACAGTCTTTGGTTCCTCCTCAGAAGTAAGGAAGTGCAGGCAAGACAGGGCATCAGGCTTAAGATTCTTTGACGATAGGCAAGGCTGAAATTAAAACAGTCAAAAACAGGGACCTTAGAGCTTGTCTGGGATTGTGCTTCTTTGCAGAGTTGAGGTACTCAAGGTTCTGGAGGTCTGTCTAATCGAGTGAGAAGATGCTGGCCCCCTCGAGTCAGGTCCTCCACTCCTCAAATGCCAGCTTGATGGGCAGGAGCTCACAACCCCGATGCTGAAGTAACTCTCTGTTGGAGTCAACCGAGGAGAGATGGGAGCTCAGGGGTGGATCTTACCATCAGACGGCCCCAGCACCGACGGCACGGGCGTCCCCAACATTGAACTGGTGCTGGGGGTCAGAGAGAGCCAGAATGGAAGCGTTGGTAAATTTGTCCATTGACCAGCGGAAGGTGAAGGGGGCTTAAGGCTTCCAGCAGAGGCGGATTTTGGAAGAGTTGAGGGTTGTGAGAGGGGCAGCAAATGTGTAGTAGCCTCTGATGAAATGCCTGTAAAAGTTTGTGAAGCCTAGGGATATCTGCAGCTGCTTATGGTGGGCGGGTACCAGGCAATCCAGGACAGCCTGTATTTTCTGCCGATCCATGCCAGTTTTGCCCCTGGAGACCGTAAAGCCTAGGAACTGCACTCTCGTTTGATACAATTCACACTTCTCAGGCTTAAGGACAAAAAAAACGGGGGGAAAAAAAAACCTTTCACAGTGATTTGTTCTCAAGTGACTGTTTACAAAAAAAGTAGCACTGTAATAAAAAGTCAGTATTGCTCCCCCTGATCAGATTGTGAATCATTGTCACTGTCTGGACTGCAGCTTTGGAAACTTTTTTGTGGTCCACACAGAGGTAAAAAATTAAACACATCCCCCATAATGCATTTGGCCTTCCCCAATCGTACATTAGCGAATCATGATGCACTTCATCGGTCACGGTTCTTTAAAAATGACGGCATCATCTAAAACGATCTTGCGTCGCTTCAGGTCTTAAAGTGAGAAGCACGAAGATGTTGCGTCAGTTCTTCATGGGTTAAGGAAATGAAAGAGAAACTGACAAGGATGGCTGGATTGTGGGGGATAACAACTAGGAAAATATATTGTGGCTGACCTTGGATGCTGACGTTGGAACTTAAGAAATAGGGATGGATCCAAGGAAGAAAGAAAAGAGATGCTGACAAGAACGGCTGGATTGTGGAGGAAAACAATTGAGAAAATGCTGACAGTGACAGTGCTGAATTTTGCCCAGTTCACATTGCTAGGCAGGTTGTATTTAAGTGATGTTTTACTTCAACAGGGCTGGCAGTAAACATGCATAAGTGTGTTTATTGAAATTTAATCCAATTACCGATTAAATTTGTTCGTTTGATTTAAAAACGAAGCGGGCAATTACATTTTCACATTGGGCCATGTAGGGGTCGATAGCTTTTTCCTTTAATAAGTAAAATAATCATTTAAAACTGCATTTGTTTTTACTTGGGTAATTTTTTTTCTAACATTAGAATTTGTTGATGCAAAAATAGAAGAAACTGGGAAGGGGACAAATATTTTTTTGCAGCATTTGTTATGTTTGTCCACATATTTGAGTTTTTTAATTTGTAATTTGTCACCCATCTGTATGTTTCCATGTAGCTGCCATTTTCTGAAGCAATTTTGGCCGTCTCCAACTGTTCTGCGACTGCTTTCTGCTTTGACAGTAATATGGATGGCTGAATTTGACTTCTCTTTCAACACAATTTAAATTTTTTAGGATCAGAAAAAAACAGGGCATGAACACAGAAATTCTGGGGGTATGGTATCACAGGAAGGATTTTTCCCTACAGAAAATTCTTAGATTTTTTTTCTATCTATTTTTACTGCAAATCTTTAAACACATTTTGGAGAAATGGCTTGTTGGTGCTGTGGTTCATTGTGTAATTAGTACATGCCTTAGTGAATCTGACTGCCTTGTTACTGGCACCTACAATAAAATATTGCTTTATGAAAATGTATTTCTCTACTGCTCTCACATCTTGTACGCAGCATCAGTGCTTTAAAGTGAATGTTACAATATAATTTCACTTTGAATTACAGAATCTCTATGTGCTGCAGAAGATTGGCGCAGAGAAAGTGCAGTGGGCTCAGCATTTCATCACCCGAGGTTTTGAAGGTGCATTTCTGCCAACTTTTTAACCAAAATGATATTCTAGGGGATTGCTTCATCTAATTGCACTGCCCCAGGGAGTGCTTACTGATCATCTTTTGACTTTGTGTTTATTCTTCATCATATATATGCCTGCAGGTTTAAAATGGTTACATTTTTTGTGTATGTTATATCCTTGTATGTTGTCTTCAATTTAAGATTTTAAACAGCTCTTAAAAATTTATACACCATGAAAGAGTGCAAAAAATGTGATATATAAGGTTTCTTCTAAAACAAGTTCAACTTCTTTGACATCAGTTTCCACTCGTGCTGTCACTCACTACTTTTTCGGGGGTTTCTTTTTACCTTGATACTGTAACTTTTGTGTGTTTTTATACAGCGCCCTCCATAATTATTGGCACCCCTGGTTAAGATGTGTTAAAAGGCTTAAAATAAATTCAATTTTTATTGCAGAAGCATACTCTCACACTGAAAATTGTAGAAAAATGTAACCTTCAACTCAAGTGAACTTTAAGGGAGAAAAAAAAAATCCCTGACTAAGAAATAATTATTTTTCATAAAATCACCTGTTCCACAATTATTGGCACCCCTAACAATTCCTAGGAAATAAATGTAATTGAAGTATTTGTGTCATTTCTACAGTAGTTGACAAAGTTGATCAGAGTATCTAGGAACATTTAATTAGTACTTCATCACTACCTGTTTCCCTGGGGTATAAATATGACGTGACACAGAGGCCATTTCTCTTATCCACTCTTCAACATGGGAAAGACAAAGGAACATACCATTCAAGTAAGGCAGATGTGTGTCGACCTTCACAAGTCAGGCAATGGCTACAAGAAAATAGCCACTCGCCTGCACCTACCCATATCTACTGTCAGAGGAATCATTAAGAAGTTTAAAACAACTGGAACAGCCTGGACGAGGACGCAAGGTTATTTTGCCACCACGCACAGTGAGGAGGATGATAAGAGAAATAAAAAGTTCTCCAAAGCTCACTGTTAAAGAATTGCAAAAAATGGTAGCATCTTGGGGTCACAAAGTCTCCAAAACAACCATCAGGCGCTATCTACATGCCAACAAGCTGTTTGGGAGGCATGCACGGAAAAAACCTTTTCTCACTCACAATCATAAACGCAAACGTCTGGAGTTCGCTCAGCGGTACTGGGACTTCAACTGGGACCGTGTGCTTTGGTCAGATGAGACAAAGATAGAGCTTTTTGGCAACAAACACTCTAAGTGGGTCTGGCGGAACACAAAAGATGAGTATGCAGAAAAGCACCTCATGCCCACTGTGAAGTATGGGGGAGGATCGGTGATGCTGTGGGCCTGTTTCTCTTCCAGAGGCCCTGGGAACCTTGTTAGGGTGCATGGCATCATGAACGCTTTGAAATACCAGGACATTTCAAATCAAAATCTGGTGGCCTCTGCCCGAAAGCTGAAGATGGGTCGTCACTGGGTCTTTCAGCAAGATAATGACCCTAAACATGTGGCCAAATCTACACAGAAATGGTTCACCAGACACAGAATCAAGCTCCTCCCATGGCCATCTCAGTCCCCAGACCTCAATCCCATTGAAAACCTGTCGAGTGAGCTGAAGAGGAGAGTGCAGAGGAGAGGACCCAGGTCACTGGATAATTTAGAGAGATTGTGCAAACAGGAATGGTCGAAGATCCCTCTTTCTGTGTTCTCCCATCTTGTGAAACATTATAAGAGAAGATTAGGTGCTGTTTTGTTGGCAAAAGGGGGTTGTACAAAGTATTAACATCAGGGGTGCTAAAAATTGTGGCACACATGATTTGATGTAAAAGAATTATTTCTTAATGTGGGATTTTTTTTCCCACTGAATAAATGCACTTGAATTAAAGGTTGGATTTTCCTCTTTTTTTCATTGTGGTCCTATGTTATTTAGAAAAAAACTGAATTTATTAGAAGCTAAAGAACACATCTTAATCAGGGGTGCCAATAATTATGGAGGGCGCTGTATGTTCTATTCCTTTCTGTTGGACTAAATTCAGACAATTAACGGCCTTGTGTCCTTCAGGCTTCACTCTTCAGCATGCACCATTGTATTAATTGATGCTATCATGAGAACATGCACATATTTGACCTTCGTGACCTCCGTTCATCCTGACCAATAAGTCACATTTTTTTTGCATTAGTCACATGGAGTAATTAGCGTCTAATTTAAAGTGAATGAGAATTTTGTCTTACCAATGGTGTTTCTACACAGCTACACTATATTGACAAAAGTACAGGGACATCTGGCCATTACACCAGGAAGAACTCTGATGACATCCCATTCTAAATCCATAGACATTAATATGAAGTTCATCCCCCATTTGCTGCTTTAACCGCTCCACTTTTCTGGGAAGGCTTTCCACAAGATTTTTGAGTATATCTCGGGGAATTTTTGCCCATTCATTCAGAAGAGCAATTGAAGCCCTCCATGCAAGTACCAGTTATGTCACTTTTTGGTGTCAAATTACAAGGAGGTCAGTGACCCTACCACCATTTTCACTGCTGATTAAAATAATTACCAGTCCCAGGAATATGTGTAAACAATCATTTGTCCTAAAGATTGGTCACTAAAAAGTTCTGAGTTGAAATGCTAAACTTCATTTTTCTCAAAACGTGAAAAAGTGACTTAACTGGTTCTTGCATGGAGTGTGAGCTCAGGCACTGATGTTGGATGAGAAGGCTTGGCTCACAGTCTTTGTTCTATTTCATCCCAAAGGTGTTTGATGGGGTCAATTTGGCCTGTCAATTTGTTCCACACCAAACTGACCAAACCATGTCTTTATCGTACTTGCTTTGTGCACTGGGGCACCGTAATGCTGGGACAGAAAAGGGCCTTCTCCAAACTGCTCCCATAAAGTTGGAAGCATAGAACTGTCCAAAATGTCTGGTATGCTGAAGCATTAAGATTTCCCTTCACTGAAACTAAGGGGCCCAGCCAAATCCCTGAAAAACAACCACATACCATTACGCCTCCTCTACCATTCTTTACAGTCAGCACAATGCAGTTAGGCAGGTAACAATCTTCTAGCATCCACCAAAAGCAGACTCCTCCATTAGACTGCCAGGCAGAGAAGCTGGATTTGTCACTCCACAAAACACGTTTACACTGCTCCAGAGTTCAGTGGAGACATGCTCTATATCTGTCCATACGACACTTGGCATTGTGCTTGGTAATTTAATATTGCATGCAGCCGCTTGGCCATGGAAACCCATTCCATGAAGCTCCCAGGCACACAGTTTTTATGCTGATGTTAATGCCCGAGGAAGTTTGGAACTCTGCAGTTATTGAGTCAATAGAGCATATGCAATTTTTACGCACTATGCACCTCAGCACTCGGTGACGCTGCTCAGTGATTGTACGTGGTTTGCCACTTTGTGGCTGAGTTGTTGTTGTTCCTAAATGCTTCCACTTTACAGTACAATCGTACCACTTACACTTGACCGTGAAATATCTAGCAGGGAAGAAATTTTACGAATTGCCTAACTGCAAAGGTGGCATCCTAGGACAGTGCCATGCTTTTCACTGAGCTCTTCAGAAAGACCCAGTCTTTGACAGATATTTGTAAATGCTGACTGCATGGCTGAGTGCTTGATTTTATATTCCTGTGGCAATGGGTCTGAATGAAGTGCCTAAATTCAATTAAGAGGTGTGTCCCAACACCCTCGTCCCTATAGCTGTTAGCTTTAACTGTTAGTGCAAGGAATGCAAGCCAAAATGATACTCCCAAAACTGAGGGAATAATTACAACTTGACTAAAAAGTGACAAAAAGTGTGGTGTCTGATTGTCCCATAAGTCACAGTGATGTTCATGATAGCATCCCATCCAAAGAAATTAAGTCATCATTGGTTCTTTGCTGTCTATAATAAGTCGAATCTTTCTCCTTTGACATCATAGAGCAAAACATCCTATTTACAATTATTTCTCCATTTTTTTTTCCTCAGTTAGAAAAGATTTGTTGAAATATCCCATATTTGGAATTCACCAAGAGCAAGGAGTTGAATGCAAGTTAATCTGGCTCTGTTCATTTTCAAAACCAATAAGCTGTTAATTAGCCAACAAGTGAGTCAATCATCAAATGGGGGAAAACAAACGTGAAAATATGGTTATCCACTGTAACTGCGGATTGGTTGTTTTAGCAATGTTTGAAGAAGTCATTTCATTGACAAGGACCCAGCTGGCATTTGAACGTTTATTTAATGTTGAATCAACTTCATGTGCCAGTGTTGAATCACTGTCGAATTTTGATTCAGTTTAGAGAAGTGAATTGATGTTGAACGTGCAACGTCATTTCAACGTCTAATTTTTCAACATGGGTGAATTTGCCAACATTGAATCAATAATAATTTGTGGGTTGATTTTTACAATCGAATCAACATTGAAATCACATTTCAATATTTTTTTTTAAACATTATTTTTATGGCATTTCATCTTTATTGGACAGTCACAGTAGAGAGAGAGAGAGAGGGGGTTGACATCCAGCAAATGGCCTGAGGTTGGATTTGAACCCAGGGAGCTATGGTGAGGACTCAGCCTTAATGTATGGTGCATACACTCTACCAAGTTACCTACCCGGGCTGGCATTTCAATATTGAATAATTAGTGATTTATAAAGACTTGCTCAAGCCGTTAAATTCAATGTTGTGTTCATGATGAATTAACGTTTGCTTGTCAACGGACATATTTGTAAAAGTTAGGATTTATTGATGGTTGTAGACATTATGTTCATGATTCAAAGTTGACATTTTAATGTTGAATCAGTAGAATTTTTCAACACTTGTTCAACCAATTAATTTTCAACATTGTTTTGATGTTGAAATAATTATTTGTTTTCTTTAACTGGCTTTATTTCAACAACATATAAACATTGAAGGTTGGTCGATTGCCAGCTGGGGAAATTATGCTGGTTTTGTTCAAACAATGTACAGCCACAGCTTACCTGGTCGTGTTTTCAGAAACCAGTTCAGATTCTGCCTCAATTGAATGTGCATGAGAACATCTTGAAATGCTCAAGTGGTTGAACTGTAGTGCTATGGAATATTTTTATTTTGAAAAGTGTATTACCACAGGAAAAAAGATGGAAAATGGCAAATTATGCAACAATATGATACTCTGAAAGAATTTGAGACAAACTGGAGACTGTACCTAGGAGGCTTACCGCTGGCATGCTGATAAAGCTGAGGGGCCCTTATGGTGCTTCCACCTCTTGGGGTTTTTATGTGCTGTGGAGCTGAAGAGTGTTGGGTCTGGTCTGTGGTCTTGGCAAGTCCAGGAAAATTTTATATCTTAGGCTGTACAGTGCCTTGAAAAAGTATTTTCCCCCTTTCTGATTTCTTATTTTTTTGCATATTTGTCACACTTAAATGTTTCAGATCAAACAAATTTTAATATTATACAAAGATAACCTGAGTAAATACAAAATGCAATTTTTAAATGATGATTTCATTTATTGAGGGAAAAAGCTATCCAAACCTACCTGGCCCTATGTGAAAAAGTAATTGCCCCCTAAACTGGTTGTACCACCTTCGGCGACAACTGCAATCAAACATTTGCGATAACTGGCAATGAGTCTGTCACATTGCTATGGAGGAATTTTGGCCCACTCTTTGCAGAATTGTTTTAATTCAGCCACACTGGAGGGTTTTCATGCATGAACCGATGGTTTAAGGTCATGCCACAGCAACTCAATCGGATTTAAGCCCGGACTTTGACTAGGCCTCTCCAAAACCTTCATTTTGTTTTTTTTTTTAAGCCATTCAGAGGTGGACTTGCTGTTGTGTTTCGGATCATTGCGCTGCTGCTTAACCCAAGTGCGCTTGAGCTTGAGGTCACGAGCTGATGGATGGATATGCTCCTTCAGGATTTTCTGGTAGAGAGCAGAATTCATGGTTCCAAGTCATCCAGGTCCTGAACCAGCAAAGCAGCCCCAGATCATCACACTACCACCACCACATTTGACTGTTGGTATGATGTTCTTTTTATGAAATGCTGTGTTAGTTTTACACCAGATGTAACGGGGCGCACGCCTTCCAAAAAGTTCAACTTTTGTCTCTTCGGTCCACAGAATATTTTCCCAAAAGTCTTGGGGATCGTCTAGATGATTTTTGGCAAATGTGAGATGAGCCTTTGTGTTCTTTTTGGTCAGCAGTGGTTTTCGCCTTGGAACTCTCCCATGGATGCCATTTTTGCCCAGTCTCTTTCTTACTGTTAAATCATGAACACTCACTTTTTAACTGAGGCAAGTGAGGCCTGCAGTTTTTTAGATGTTGTTCTTGGTTCTTTTGTGTCCTCCTGGATGAGTCGTCGATGCGCTCTTGGAGTAATTTTGGTAGGCCGGCCACTCCTGGGAAGGTTCACCATTGTTCCAAGTTTTCTCCATTTATGGATAATGGCTCTCACCGTGGTTTGCTGGAATCCCAAAGCCTTAGAAATGGCTTTGTAACCCTTACCAGACTGATAGATACCAATGACTTTGTTTCTCATCTGTTCTTGAATTTCTTTGAATCACGGCATGACGAGTTGCTTTCTGAGATCTTTTAGCCTACTTCACTTTGTCAGACAGGTTCTATTTAAGTGATTTCTTGATTCAACAGGTCTGGCAGTAATCAGGCCTGGGTGTTGCTAGTGAAATTGAACTCAAAAAATGTGGTTAATCACAGTTAATTCATGATTTAACCGAGGGGGGCGGCAATTACTTTTTCACATGGGTTCAGGTAGGTTTGGATAGCTTTTGTCCCTCAATAAATGAAATCATCATTTAAAAACTGCATTTTGAATTTACTCGGGTTATCTTTGAGTAATATTAAAATTTGTTTGATGATCTGCAACATTTAAGTGTGACAAGTATGCAAAAAAATAAATCAGGAAGGGGGCAAATACTTTTTCACGGCACTGTAGTTCATATTATAAGAGAGTACAAACACTGACAGGAGTGACATCTTTCACGAACAGATTTTTGCCCATTCCGGCTTTGTTTGCACCAACTTGTAGAAATTACTGCCTCCAGGTTACTTTTTCTTTCCCTCTCTCAGCTCTGGAGCCCCTCCTGAAACAAACTGCTGGAAAGTATTGCGTGGGGAATGAGGTAAGTAAGGCCAATCCATCGCACCAAAAATTTAACTTTATGTCTGGAACCATAAGGCCACACTCCCACAATTTTAAGACGCTACAGATACCCAAACATTTCAGGGTAATTTCCAATTCTAGATGATAGATGCTATCGTTGACGACAGAAAGACAGACAGACGAAACAGGAGCCTAAGTGTATGCCTTATAGTTAGCCCGAGAAATAATGACTAGTCAGTTTTCAATAATCTGTCTAAATTAACATTACATGAACTCAAAACACTAAGGGGTGGCCTGCTCTCCTCCATAAGGTATGATAAGAAATAAAACACATTTTTTCTGTGTGAAATTTCATTTTAAAGTTAACGGTGTTCAGTTGTGGGTACTTGTTGCTAATCTTCAATTTTCTTTGTAAATTTAAACAATTATGATGTGCAGGTTAAATAGCCCGCGCTGAGGATTCGCTAAAAGCACACTCTGAAGTTCGAGTCCCCTCGGTTTTTTTTTTTTTTTGAAGTGAATAAAACATTTTTCTGAATTGAATTTGCCATTTAATCGCCACTGTACTGCATTAAGAAGGAAGCTGCGCATTAAACTGCTAATGAATTGTTCTAATCATTGGAAAACTTGTTAATTAAGGAAATTGATTGAAAAAGGCTCTACTATTAGTTAAAATGGATTTTATATCCTCGTCTAATTTCAGCCGACCAGCCTTCACTGATAGACAGTTAGGCCCAGAAGTATTTGGACAGTGACACAGTTTTTGTTATTTTGCCTCCATATGCCATTACAAAAAAATTGAAACTAATCAGTTAATCAAGATTGATTGAAGTGTAGACTTTTAGCTTTAATTCAAGGGGTTTCACAATAATCTTACATGAACTGTTTGGAATAGCAACCACTTTTATTGTAGTTCTTCATTTTCAGTGGCTCAAAAGTAAGTGGACAATGACTGAAAGTCAGTTTCATAGTAGGTATGGTCTGTTCCCTAATTATTTCATAAATTAAGCTGGTGTGGAGTTTATTCCAAGTGTTGAAGTTGTATTTGATTGCTGTTCTTTGAAACCTTCAGTATGTGGCCTAAGGAGGAATCGATGCATGTGAAGGAGGCCATCATTAGGCTGAAAAAACAAAACAAACCTGTCAGACAGACAAAATAAATTTTATGAGCAGTCAGATCAATAATTTGGTACATCCTTAAAGAGGAGGAATGCACTGGTGAGCTCTCAGCAACACCAAAAGGGTTGGAAGACCACAGAAGACAACTAAAGTGGATGATCATAAATTCTTTCATTTGAAATGAAAAACCCCCCCACAACATCTTGCAGGTCAAGGACACTCTCGGTGGTAGGTGTGTCGTGGTCAAAGTCTTCAATAAAAAATGCATGCATGAATGTAAATACAGAGGACTGAACACAACGTGCAAACCACTGGGAACACTGAGGAACAGAAAGGCAAAATTAGACTTTTCCAGAACATATCTAAAAAAGCCTGACCAGCTCTGGAAGAAGATTCTTTGGACAAATTAAACCAAGATCAACTTGGTTTAATTCACATCAACCAGAATGATGTGAAGTGAAAAGTATGGCAAAGGAAAGGACAGGCTAATGATCCAAAGTATACCACGTCATCTGTCAGACATGGTGGAGGTAGTGTTACGGCGTGGGCATACTGTATATGGCTTTCGGTGGAACTGGGTCCCTAATGTTAATTGATAATCAGACTGCTGATAGAAGTTGCAAAATGAATTCTGAAGTGTATGGGGCCATACTATCTGCTCAGGCTGAGCCAAATGCTGCAAAACTGATAGGACAATGCTTCACAGTATGGACGGATAAAGAACCAAAACATCCTGTGAAAGCAATACATGGCCAAGTCAATCACCTTCCCTCTTCCCAACTGAGCTGCTTTTAACTTACAGAAAACAAAACTGAAGGCAAAAAGACCCACAAACATAAACTAATTAAAGGCATCTGCAGTGAAGGCCTGGAAAAGCTTCTCAAAAGGAGGACACAGCATTTGGCGATGTGTACATTCCAAACTTCAGGCAGTCATTGACTGCGAAGGATTTTTATCCAAGTATTAAAAATAATCCAAATATTTATAATTGTTTGTTCGTCCAATTACTTTTGAGCCTCTGAAAATGGAGGACTCTGTATCTATATGGCTGTAATTCCCAAATTGGTAAAGCAAGATTTTTGAATCCCATTGAATTCAAGCTGAAACTCTACATTTCAATCATATTTTTATTTATTTGTTTCAAATCCATTGTGGTAGTGTATAGAGGCAAAATGATGAAAATTTTTGACACTGTCCAAGTACTTCTGGACCTGTGTCTGAGTGCATGTGGTCCATGTACAAAGGCACGCAATTTCAGATTTCTTTATCCTTATGGAGATATTTTCAGGTCCCCATGAGGATATGTATGGAATCAGATTTGTGTCAAAATTATCGAACAAAACTTTTTGGATATCAAACAAAAATTTCAAAATTGAGATAGAATATAACTCACTGAAGCAAAAAAAGTTACCTCAAAGGTACAACTACAATTCCGAAATAGTTGGGACGAAGTGTAAATTGTGAATAAAATCAAAATGCAATGACTTTCAGATCACGAGCCAATGTGTTATTTACAATAGAACATAGATCACATTTCAAATGTTGAAACTGAGACATTTTACATTTTTATCCACAAAATGAGCTTATTTGAAATTTTCTGGCAGCAACAGGTCTCAAAAAAGTTGGGACACGGGCAAAAAAAGGGCTGAAAAAGCAATTAATATATAAGAGAATCAGCTGAAAGAACATTAAGCAAGTAATTAAGTTAACTGGCATCAGGTGTGTAACATGATTGGCTGTAAAAGGGATGTCTTAGAGATGCTGAGTCTCTCAGAAGTAAAGATGGCCAGAGGCTCTCCATCCTGTGAAGGCTTGTATAAAAAAATTGTGGAATGCTTTAAAAACCAATGTTCCTCAATGTCACATTGCAAAGGCTTTGAAAGTCTCATCATCGACAGTGCATAGCATCATCAAAAGATTCAGAGAAACTGGAAAAATCTCTGTGCGTAAGGGACAAGGCCGAAGACCTTTACTGGATGCCCGTGATCTTCGGGCCATCAGACGCCACTGCATCACTCACCGGCATGATTCTGTCACTGACATTACTAAATGGGCCCAGGAACACTTCAAGAAACCATGTCTGTAAACACAGTCCGCCGTGCCATCCACAGATGCCTCCTAAAATGCCATCATGCAAAAAGGAAGCTATTGTTGAGCATGATCCAGAAGCACCGCCGTGTTCTGTGGGCCAAGGCTCATTTAAAATGGACGGTGGCAAAGTGTCCTGTGGTCAGACGAGTCCAAATTTGACATTCTTGTTGGAAATCACGGGCGTCGTGTCCTCTGGGCTTAAGAGAAGAAAGACCACCCCTCCTGTTATCAGTGTTCAGTTCAAAAGCCAGCATCTCTGATGGTGTGGGGATGCATTAGCGCATATGGTGTGGGACACTTGCATGTTCTAAAAAGCACCATGAATGCTGAAAGGAATATAAAGGTTTTAGAGCAACATATGCTCCCCTCCAGACGACATCTATTCCAGGGAAGGCCTTGTGTATTTCAGCAGGACAATGCAAAACCACATACTGCAGCTATTACAACAGCATGGCTTCATAGCAAAGAGTCCGTGTGCTGAACTGGCCTGACTGCAGTCCTGATCTTTCACCGATTGAGAACATTTGGCGCATAATTAAACGAAAAGTCCGTCAAAGGAGACCCAAAACTCTCCAGCAGCTGGAAGCCTGTATTAAACAAGAGTGGGATCAAATTCCAATGGCTAAACTCAAGAAACTTGTCTCCTCAATGCCCAGACGCCTCCGCTCTGCGTTAAAAAGAAGAGGGGATGCTACACCATGGTAAACAGGCCCCTGTCCCAACTTTTTTGAGACCTGTAGCAGCCATCAAATTTGAAATGAGCTC
Organism: Gymnothorax javanicus; assembly: GCA_029692085.1. Lineage (NCBI taxonomy): Eukaryota > Metazoa > Chordata > Actinopteri > Anguilliformes > Muraenidae > Gymnothorax > Gymnothorax javanicus. Next base: position 102,566,024 of record CM056193.1, on the reverse strand, counting down.
ATTTGTGATAAAATTGTAAAATTTCTCACTTTCAACATTTGCTATGTTATCTCTGTTCTATTGTGAATAAAATACTGGCTGGTGTGATTTGAAAGTCATTGCATTTTGATTTTATTCACAATTTCCACTTTGTCCCAACTATTTCAGAATTGGGATTGTAAAACTTATAACTTGTAAACAAATTATTGTAGCCCCGGACGGAGTGTCCAGGGGTACTATGGATTTGCGGACGTCGCGCGTCCATAGAGATTTTCTTGTGAACACTCTACAGACTGCAATTCTTCTCCGATCCATTTGATATTTCACAGGCACGTTGATAGTGGTTAGAGGATGAAGCGTATTGATTTTGGTTGAGTTTTGTTGTGCGGTGTCCGAAATATTCCCAAAAAACCAACAAAATTTTTCCCATTGGAAAGAATGGGAGTTGGGTTCTAATTGCTAGAGTGTGTGATGTCACACCTTGAGTGGGAGCTGGAAGCACAGATGCTGCAAAAAATACTTTTCATATCACTATAACCTCCACAAATTTGAATCTCTCTTCATGAAATTTCCCAAAAACGTAAGAAAATTTGTTGTTGTCACAGTACTATAGTTTTTGTAGCACAGAAGTACATAGTTTTGCCTCAGGAGCAGTCAAACGACATGAGGCACGTCTAATTTCTCTATCTTTCCCATTCAAAAGTCACCCAAAAATTTTTGGGAGAACAGCAAACACAGAGTTTTTAGATCGCTGTAATTCCAACATTATATCACTCAGAGAAATTAAAAAAGACATCCGCAGACTCAGCAAAGTCTTTTGCCTTGAATGATGTGGTTACATTTGTGACAGGATGAACGTTTTTTGTGTGAGAAGCAGGAGTTTGAGGTGTGCGCGAGCAATGATTTCTTTCACTGAGTGACTCAGCGATTCTCTGCGCGGGGGGAGCCAACCAGTCCCAATAATACCCAACTGCTGCTGCGGGTACAGTACAAACAATGCCCCTTACAAAACACGCCCCCTACAAAACACGCCCACTTGTTAGGGTTAGGGTTAGGCGTGTTTTGTATGGATCGATGGGGCGTGGTTTGTACTCGGCTGCAGCTGCAGCTAGACCCTTCTCACCAGTCCTGCCATGGCCCTCTGTGATTGGCTGATTTGATATCTAACAGCTCAGCTGAGTTTGCATGGAGATGATTTGGTTAGAATAGGGCACATTCGAAATGTACACTCACCCACCATGTACGGCATAATGTTGTGAATGTTCTACATTGAAAACAATATAAAGACAGTGAGTGAGCAAGTGGACAAGCGTGCATTCTGTGTGTCATCATCAGAACAAAGTTAAACTAGCCAGCAATTTTGCGCATATTGAAATTCGCCCGATGCTACGAATTCCCAATCTTCAAAAGGTAACTACCTCATTTTCCAGGCTGTTTATTTTCACTGCCAGGTGTAAGCTAATATGGCACTATTTTAAAACGTTGCTCTCTTTGTCAAACAATCAAACACAAAGAAGCATTCGATAGAAATGTAATGTTAAAAAGTGAAACATATGTTCATGAATGCGATATGCCACTGTTTGCAGTCTACCTTACATGGAATTACTGCTTAGCAAAGCTAGTGTTTAAACTAGTGTTTGCCTAATGCAAGGTTCATTAGCAAATGTTATGGCTTCACCAATTACAATACAGGCTCGCTAGGTCATCAGCATCTGTCTGCCAGCGTTACCGTTAAGATAAGCTCAACCTCCGAGGAATATTTGCATATGGGTCAGTCCAAGTGAAGGCATCCAGAAAATCAGAAAATTCCTGGGTCACCCCCTCAGAAATTTCTCAAAAAATTCATATAGGTACCTCTGGTGGACTTATGAAATAATACCAAGTATTAGACCAATATCCCTAATAGTTTTGAAGTGATGGCCTGTCACAATTTTAAGTTTTTTTTTTTTTTTTTTTTTTTAATTTTGACGAAATTGTGTTTCGTCCAACTTTGGGCTTCCACTGCTCCTCTATTATTTGACCTACAGATCAGATTTTTGGTCTCCTTGGCCAACTTTTCCCCTAGAATCAGAATTTCTGGTCAGATTAGGTGTATCTACCTTGGTTGCTCCACAATAGGGCTCCAAAGTTGGCTGAAAAGCCAAAAATCACAAAAATTGCTGTACTTTTTAAATGCTACAGATCAGAAAGTTTAGGGAATTCAAGCTTGAAATTTTTTTTGTGACCAGTCCTGATACCTCTCATTGGTAATCCACTTTAATCTTGTTTGTATCTCGGCAAGAATGGGAAGAAAACATTTTTTTTTTTATTTTGCTCGTTTTTCATTTTACGGAAAAAATAGCAATTTTGAAGTCCATGGTCAACATGTGCGCAATTGACCACATCCTTCAAATATTTACCATAGATTGCTATAGTTGTCAACTTCATCTGACAAAAAAATTGGAATGGTGTTCAGCCTAGTTTTTTTACTGCAATTTTTTTGAATGATGTTACCTATTTCGAGCAGATATTGATGAAAATTCAGCATCGTGTGCATCAATTGCCAAATTCAGCACATTTGCCACATCTAGGCTCTTTGAAACAGCTAAATACATGCAAAAAATAACTTCAATACAATTTTTCAAGCAAAATCATTGTTTTATTTGAAGCTTAACAATGGATGACATGTACGACTACTACATTGGAATGGTTCACTACTACATTGGAATGGTTCACGTGGTTTTTGTTAGAGACCATAAAAATGCTGCTTTTAATCACATTATGTAATTTTTGCTAACATTGCTAACTATCAAATTTACATTCACTGCCAGGAACTTAGAGGACTAAAAATCACACATTATGCAAATCTGAAATGGAATCAGGATAAACTTATACAATTGCTACATCAAAACATGGAAATTACATTTACGTGAAATCTGTTTGGTATGAATATTTCCTGGATCTGCACATGTACGCTGTTCACTCATGAACCGAGATAAAAACATCTTCTCATGATGAAAACGAATTTGCTCAATTTCCTCAAGCATAACTCCAGATCTCCAGGCGAGCAATTCTTGATCCTCATTGCTTAAGGTATACACTCTGAACAAGCCAGTTTTTCTTGCCATACGTGTATTGTGACATTCATCACCCAATATGGTGCCTAAGTCACACTGTGGTAAATCCTTCTTTCCCTCCATGGTTTTGAGTGATTATGATAATCTGATCATTGGAGCTCTTTTATACTGGTCATCATTTAATACCAAAAACGAGTTTTTTTTTAAATTATGGATTAAGTCATCACACTTCACTTACCACAGATTGCAGATTTAATGATGTAAGATGAAACAAGTTTGTGCTTGTCTCAAGATTTCATTATTTGTTCAAGTTTTAACATGATGAACTGAACATTACTTAATATTCATACTTTCAGCAAATCTATAGCATTTCATGATCGAGTTTAAATGGCCAATATGATGTGTCTATTGAAAAATTCACATAAAATAAACTAGGCTGAACACCATCCCAATTTTTTTTGTCAGATGAAGTTGACAACTATAGCAATCTATGGTAAATATTTGAAGGATGTGGTCAAATATGGTGAACCATAGACCTCAAAATTGCTATTTTTTCCATAAAATGAAAAACGAGCAAACTAAAAAAATTTCTTTCTTCTCATTCCTGCCAAGATACAAACAAGATTAAAGTGGATTACCCATGAGAGGTATCAGGAATGGTCACAAAAAAAATTTCAAGCTTGAATTCCCTAAACTTTCTGATCTGTAGCATTTAAAAAGTACAGCAATTTTTGCGATTTTTGGCTTTTCGGCCAAATTTGGAGCCCTATTGTGGAGCAACCAAGCAAGGTAGATACACCTAATCTGACCAGAAATTCTGATTCTAGGGGAAAAGTTGGCCAGGGAAACCAAAAATCTGATCTGTAGGTTGAATCATAGAGGAGCAGTGGAAGCCCAGTTGGACGAAACACAATTTCGTCAAAATTTAAAAAACTACTTAAAATTGTGACAGGCCATTACTTCAAAACTATTAGGGATATTGGGCTAATACTTGGTATTATTTCATAAGTCCACCAGAGGTACCCATATGAATTTTTTGAGAAATTTCTGAGGGGGTCATCTGGGAGGGTCTGGATGCTTAGATATGGACTGACCCGTATATAACTTCATGGCTCAGCCTGTCGTGCCGTACATAATTTACAAAGAATAATGAGTGCATGAATAAATGAACTGAAGTAATTTCATTTGAATCATGAAAATTTACAAAGGACTAATGTGGAATCGCAATGAAATACAATTGAAATAACATTTGTACTGTTTGAAAGAACATTTGACCATTTTTGTTATCACTGGTTTCAATGGTGGTTTTTATGTCTTCAGTTTGTGCATGCGAATATATGTACACGCACGCACACGCACACGCACACACACACACTGGTCCGACCGTCCGACCCATAACCCGTCAGTGCAGATGTTGATGCCAGCGAACAATGAGCTGCTCTATTTATGCACGCAGTTACACTATTCTCTCACTAGATGGCACACCTGGACCAGTTATTGAATATTCACCAGCAAGCCGACCTTGAACATAGTTTACAATATTGGCGAGTTCAGTCCCAGCTCCCAACCCTGTTTTTCAAGACTTGCATAAATTAAACTCCTCAGCTAAGCCTCCTGTGCAATCTGCTCAATATACTTGCCCATACTATCTATCCAGCAATTCCAAAAATGCTCTCTTGTGACTGAAAAATTCGTTGTCCTCTGTAGCAACCACTTCATCTATACTGAGCCAGTGGTATTCAAATTAGTAGTTAAGAAAAATCGGTTTTCTGAAGCAAAAAATTTGACATGATATTCAAACTGTTGTTCTTTTATCACTATCATTCATCTTCTATCATTTCCCTCATGCAGAGGTACTTCTGGGCCAGGACGCAAACGCGCAACCACTGCAAATCCATAGTACCCCCGGACACTCCGTTCGGGGCTACAATAATGTCTTTTGTGAGAAAAAGTCACTATCTAGTTTTTATGACGGAGTGAACCATTGGTCAGTTCCCTCTGCTGCTTTCGCAATTATCAGATTTGCGGTTACGCTCCCAGCTCTCTCGTTTACGCTTCTTGATTTCTTGTCTGCAATTCTGTCTCAAACCTCTCGTGTGGGCTGGATTTTTTGCGTGGTCTTACCTCATTGGCTAATGGAATTTTGGCGCTCAGAGACTGGGGTAATGAATCCAACTATAGAATGTAGCCTCGAGTCTCACTTCGGACTCCGCTCACAAGTGAATCACACTAGCGACGACGGAAATATTACAATGGCTGATGAAGAAAATCAATGTGTGTCTTTGATTTGTTGCCGTGGCCTACTCTAAAAAAAATCTGATCGTGAATAACACATCGGGCTCTATCTTTCACACTGCCTTACCCGTTGCCACTACCCGCAACCCGTGAATTACGCATTTAGCAGCTTCCACTATCCCTAAACGATATCTTGCGGCCACACTACCCGCTATGCATTATGTCTAATCTTTATTTGCGCCTGGAGATGTGCCCGTGGGCGTGTTTATGTGCTTTCCCTAAAATTGCTATCTTGACCACACACTTTAGGGAAAGCGTGTAGCGGGTCCTAAAACCACGCGCTACCCGCATTTGGGCTTTCACAAGAGCCCTATGCATTAGCACTCAGCAACGGAAATTTTTTTCCAGCGAGAGCTGCATTTCAGAACTCTCTTGCGAATGAAGGTAATTTCGGCGACAAGTATGTACGCCTGTTTTTGCAGCACGGTCACGCAACTTGCTGTAAAAAAAATAGACAACTGTCCGATTGGAAAATGTAAACGGACGAAACCACGTACTTGTCACCAGAATTGCCTTCATTCGCTGAAGAGTTCTGAAATGCCGCTTCTCGCTGGGAAAAAAAAAAAAGTTACGTCGCTGAGTGCCAGTGCATATACCTAATTTTATTTTTCTAAAATGGGATTTTGTTCTATGCTTCATTTCAGACGGGAGAGGGAGTTGGAAGTGCATGGCAAAACGCTTTTTTTTTTTTTTTTTTTTTGAAGTTTCCATCACAAAAGGGGTAGGCTTGATTTATTTATTTATTTTTTTACTACATACCAAACATTAAACAATTTGTCAATGTCAAGTAATAATAATAATAATAATAATAATAATAATAATAATTATAATACAATTCAAGGTTAACTTAACAAAAACAGATCCTCCCCTGACTGGATTTGACCTCATGCACGGGCAATTTAACTTCGTCAACGGAGAAACGTGGCGACCTTCCTCTCTCCATCACGGGTTTCGGTTTGAGGATTTGGGATAGCGCAGCCTGCTCCGAAAGGCAGTGGCACCTGGCACACTGATTGGTTTAACTGGCGTAACGCCCAAACCACGCCTATGCATAATGTAACGGGTAGCGCTGGTGTTTTAGGGATATAGGCAGGTGTGCAAGATAGCAACTTACGCGGGGGAACGCCTCATACGCAATGCGAAATCCTCAAATAACGGGTTTAGGGACTCTGGCATAAGATAGGGCCCATCGTCTTTAGCTGCTGTTGTAGCCGAGCAACTCAGGAAGATTGTAACAGAATGTTGGCAATCGTCCTGCAATTTACTGAGCTGGGGTTATGTTTCACTAAAGCAGTGCTATTTGCTAACTTTCAACAACTTCCATAGTCCGGTTCAAACTAAGGTTTTAGGAAACGTACTCCTGAACGGTTACTTTCAATGTACCTTGGTTTGTTTTAATGCTTTTGCGTATGTGAATACGTTAATAATATGCAATCGCCTTAATAAAGTGTTCCCCACTTCCATGAGCGCAGGCACGAAAAACGGTACAATTTCATTCTTCCAGAAATGTGGATAAATAAATAGGTTTAACATGATAATTTAGACTTGTGCTTTATTTGAAGAATGTATGGACTTGTAAAGTAAATTTTGGCAGGATTCATTGGTTTTTGGCAATGCAGTAGACAAATTAAAGGCCCAATATGTAAAATTTCCCAATTCAAAGATCTATAAAATATGTAGATATGTTATACATGTTTTGGTGTTGTGTACTTACATTATCCGCGATGTATTCAATGATTATCAAAAACAGATATCTGTATTATCAATGTAGGGACACAGGCAATTTCTTTTCGTCACATATTTGACGTCACTCCCAACACAAAGAGTGCAGGAGACCGAGAAAATCACCCTCCACGCACGCATGCTTCACCGTTGCCAAAGAGTTTCAAGCCAAGATGGTAACATAAACGTAACTTTACTTCACTTCAAAACATTTTTCTTGTGATGCCTCATGAAAACAGAAAGCTGATGTGTACGGCACATCGTTTGTGCGTTATGAGAAGTCAGTGCTACGTTAGCTACATTACTTGCAGTTAGAACACGGCTCCCTTGAATACTCGATTCAGTTTGGTCTATCAGCGTGTCTCGACAGATAACCGCTGGCCAGCTGGTCTGTTGAATACATTGCTGCTAAGGAAGCTATAGCAATAGCGGCAGGAGCAACTGAAAGCATACATTGCCAGCTGACAGTGGCATTTCCTCCATATCTGTTACCTTTAGCATTTGCATTCAGCAACAGAATGTTCACATCTGTTATTATTCTCTACAAAGATGGGCAACATGAGCCGGCCCCACCCCCTTATCTCAGCCTCTGACCTGCAGCACATCATAAGCGCTGGAAACGGCCGACTTATCATTAACCCTTACATTTTTTTTTATTAGAATGAAATAAGATGAAGTTATATAAACGTAAAGAAATATAACCTTACCTCGTCCATGTACATGGTTTCGCCGCTTCTGTTTGAGTCACGTCGGAGAATTTAGCTGTCAGCGGCGCGTGTAAATTGATGAAGACAACAACTCCCATTATTCCACGCGATCCCATGGCGTCGTCAAACTCGGCCTCTTGTTATTGTTTGGTTAAGCGCCCTCTAGCAGCAGAGAATTACATATTGGGCCTTTAAAGTTAAAAAACAGGCTATTTTTAACATAAATGTGTAAAAAAAAATTGCAGTGGTTTTTCTACACCTAAAATAATAAGTAAACAGTTCCTTAATTGGCAATGATAAAATATACACCCTAATTTTTTTACAGAAGTGTTCCGCTTTTCGTGACTTCTCTCATATATGTTTCCATCTAAGGACAGCGCTCTATCGCAAGTAGGATTTAATTACTTGTATCTGGACCTCATTTTCATCGTCCAGCTGGATACATATTGGAAATGAATTGTGACTTTGGCTTCAGAATTTCCCCTGCTGAGATTAAATGCAGTAAAATACTAGAGCTGCGCTCAGAGAGTGCAAGTACCTCCACCAATGTACTCAATGTTATTTTTGCCAGTATTAGCAAGCAACAGTATTAGCTGTTTATGTAGTCCTGTAGTCTTCGCGCAAATATGTTTTCCATGTGTTTTTGACCTTTTACATGCCCTTGACCTTTGACCTCCCAAAATCAAATCACCTCTTCCTTGAACAATACTTAATCATTCCACCAAATTTGAGGAAAATCCATCCATAAGTTTTTGCGTAATCCTGCTTACAAACAAACCAACAAACCAACCAACAGACAAACTGTAATGATCACATAACCTCCTCCAACTTCGATGGGCAGAGGTAATTACGTACCATAGTTAACATAATTTTATATTTCCGGAAAATGACATGCACGCTATATTATGCAATTATATTTCTTAAACTAGTTCATTGAAAAAAGCCCATTGACACTGACAACTTGTCTTTTGTTACCCTGTCTGTATTATGTTTATGAAGCAATAGCCGATTTAATGAATAAGCCTACTGCCAACTTTCGTGAAATTTTTCAGACTTGAATATTCCAATAGGGATTCAGCTTCTAAACCTACAACTGCAATCGTAGACAGCTTGCATTAGACTTATTAAAAAAGGTCCCGCATTGCCTTAAAGAGCATGAAGGGGATAGGCAATCATTATATGATAGAGAATGACTCAAAGATCACAGAACTTCTTTAATTTTTTACAAAAGTCGATCACAGATCGCTGCAAATTAAATTTATTGATCACCTCCGGCGAAACATGCTGACCCCGGCCCGAGCACACCCGAGGTAAGCATGACATCAGCGCTAGAACACAAACAGGCAAGGTCAACATGGCATCATACAGTTTAAGTGAATCTAGCGGGAATTCCGACTAGATTACGACTGGAGTGATGAGGAATCCGGAGACAGAATTAGTTCTTGATGTGGCAGATACGGAGGAATACAATGGTCCTCAACCCTACATTTATGAGCCACCAGCAAGGCAAGAAATCCAGGACCAAGCGGGACATGCAGCTGATGCCGTTCCTGACAATGCGGTATTATTACAAGATCGCGTTGGCAATACGACTTGTTATGTTATTTTCCTATAGTTTGAATTACTGTAACGTTTATTTGAAAACAATAGTAAATTAATCACGTGTATTAGGAATGACTTGACACAGTTTTTTTATCCCCGATCTCCGCAAATATATTGGACTATTAGCTGCATACAGTGGCGTGCCGTCAGATATCAGGAAGGCCTTTAGTAACATCACCCCTTCCCACATGCTTGCTCTTAAACTGTTTGCGATCAAGTTTGCCTGATTAACCGTTTCATTACCATTGTTGCATTTCCGCGACAGCGCCGATCCCGCATCACTTACCATTGTCGCTATTTTGCGCCTAGAGAAAGTCCCTCACAAAAACTGTCAAAGCTCCACAACAAAACACCCCTTTGGACGAGTCTGGTATCGCACAACACGTCAGTGATGTCATTAGGCTTCCCGTAGTTCCCAATCCTCCGGTTATGCACAGACCCTCGCTGACTTCACCGCCATTGCAGGCAGCGCCTGCTGCAGCACATGTATCTCCGTTTGTACATAAATCCCATAGAGGAGAAATCGTCTTGTCTTGACAAACAGAAATACGGTTTTTATCTTCATTTTCTGTTTTTACTTTTGGAAAAACTAAGCAAAGATATGTGTCAATGGAAAGGTAAATGTATTTTGAACATGTTTTCTGAACATAAAATAGTCAATTTCTGGCGTTTTTAGTTCGAAAAAGGGGGTGAAAATCCACATGCAATATCACGCTGTGATGGCACAAAACTTTACGGTAAGCAAGGGTTGTCTTATTCCCAGTAAGTGGTAGTGACAGGGTTAAAGCTGCTTTCACCCCGGACGCGAAACGAATTTTTCGCACGACAGATTACATTCAAAGTCAATGCAAAGACGCGAATACACAAGCGCAGAAATTATAACGACTTGATATTTTTTGTTGTCATTGATGTGCGGAAGAAAACGCTGTATAATTTTGTAGTGCAATGTATAACGAGGCTTTCAAAAATAGATTAGACTCTCGTCGGTTCTAGCAATTAGTCTGAGCAACTGCTGCAAATCGGGAGAGGTAGACTGCGAGAGGGAATACCATGTCCGAGTAGGGAATACTTTGTGAATACTATGTCCGGTTTTATCAGAATTTCCACTGAATTTGACAACACAACGCTGAACCATCGTTCAAAAAGCTAGATAAACAACCAAAAAAATGCGAGTCAATGGCTGAATGGAAATTATGGCTGTTAATATGCGCCTGGCGCCGCCTGCATGCTAATTTGTGTTCTAGAGCTGACGTCACATGCCTCTAACAAGAGCGCTGTCCTATTTTTAGCAAGGCAACGTGAAATGGTGATTTTCAAACCTTGGTGACACGGCAACAAAGGACCACCGGGTGGAACAGGTGTCTCCAAAATGGTTTTGGGTGTGTACCCAAACAAAACATGAAAGCACAGTGATAGTGAAGGAAGGGTTTCCATGCTCTTTAATCAGTAGCTTATGCTTCAGTTTAGTGCTGAGGTTATATCGGCTTTTAACTTGGAGCTTGGGATTTCATTTTCAGAGTTGAGATAGGGTGTACTATTAACCATGCGTCTGCCACATGCTGCACTATTTAAACACAGCAGATGCGTGGTTGATGGAAGGATTTGAAAGGCATGTAATCAAGCCAATAAAATTTATATGCACAATTTATCTACAGCATGTGCCTCACCTGCACTTTATCTTTTACCAAATTTGATCTCGGGAAAATTCTGTATGCCTTTATCTTCAACATGTATTCACCTGGACAACGAAAATGAGGTCCAGATACAACTAATTAAATTCTGCATGCCACAGAGCATGGTCCTTCAATGGAAACGTATATGGAACACAGTGTTTACAGGTATGGCAGTCAATTTGAAGGGATTAGGAGAAGGATTAAAGATTATGGTCAGGGGTAGGGTTAGGGATTAGGGTTAGGTTAGGGGTCAGGGTTAGGGTTAGGTTAGGTTAGGGCAGGGTCTGAAATGGGGACTGCCGTACCTCTATACATTGAAAATGTGTTGAAAAACTACCGTACCCGTAGCAACTGCCTATATGGAAGTGGGGAGCGCTTTTAGTAAGGCGATTGTATTTTATTGATTGTATATTATTTGCGCATTCAAGCATTAAAGCAATACATGACAGTTTCTTAAACTTTTGACTAAACAACGCCCCTACAGTTCCCGGGTGTAATTGCACTGTCGTTAATACGCGCATTTGGCCTAGTGGTCCGTGACGGACCACGGCCTCTTCAGGCACTCGTAGTAAAAGAACTGCTGACGTTGTGGAAAAGGTAGAATGATCATTTGCAATATTTTTACTCAACATAACAGTAAAATAATTGTAAGGCATTTTTGTTAAGGTGCAAAAGTTGTCATGTATTGCTTTAAAGCAAACTAATGTAGATTTACAGTTACAGTTCAGGCGTACAGTTCCCGAAAGCTTAGTTTGAACCAGACTGTGGAAGTAGTTAAACGAGTTAGCAACTAGCTACGCCTTTGGGAAACATACCCCAGCTCAGTAAATTGCAGGACGGTTGCCCACATTCTGTTACAATCTTCCTGAATTGCTTGGCTACAACAGCAGGTTAAGAAATATAATTGCATAATATAGCCTGCATGTCATTTTCCGGAAATATAAAATTACGTTAATTAATTATGGTACTTTATATTTTACTGCGTTTAATCTCAGCAGGGGAAATTCTGAAGCCTAAGTCACAATTCATTTCCAATATGTATCCTGCTGGACGATGAAAATGAGGTCCAAATACAGGTAATTAAATCCTACTTGCGATAGAGCGCTGTCCTTCGATGGAAACATATATGAGCAAAGTCACGAAAAACAAAACACTTCTATAAAAAAAATAGGGTGTGTATTTTATCATTGCCAATTAAGGAACTGTTTACTTATTATTTTAGGTGTAGAAAAACCGCTGCAATTTTTTTTTACTCATTTATGTTAAAAATAGCCTGTTTTTTAACCTTAATTTGTCTACTGCATTGCCAAAAACCAATGAATCCTGCCAGAATTTACTTTACAAGTAGTCAAGACCATACATTCTTCAAATAAAGCACAAGTCTAAATTATCATGTTGAAAAACCTTTTTATTTATCCACATTTCTGGAAAAATGAAATTGTACCGTTTTACGTGCCTGTGCTCATGTGGAATTGGGGAACACTTTATTAAGGCGATTGCATATTATTTATGTATTCACATATGCAAAAGCATTAAAACGAACCAAGGTACATTGAAAGTAACCGTTCAGGGGTAGGTTTCCTAAAACTTTAGTTTTAACCGGACTATGGGAGTTATTAAAAGTTAGCAAATAGCAACGCTTTTGGGAAACATAACCTTAGCTCTGTAAATTGCAGGACGGTTGCCCACATTCTGTTACAATCTTCCTGAGTTGCTTGGCTACAACAGCAGCTAAAGACGATGTGTTATTCACTATCATTTTTTTTAGGGTAGGTCACGGCAACGAATCAAGGACACATTGATTTCCTTCATCAGCCATTGTAATATTTCCGTCGTCGCTGGTGTGATTCACTTGAGTGGAGTCCAAAGTGAGACTCGTGGCTACATTCTGTGGTTGGATTCATTACTCCAGGCTCTGAGCGCCAAAATTCCATTAGCCAATGAGGTCAGACCAGACCACACAAAAAATCCCGCCCACGCGAGAGGTTTGTGACAGAATTGCAAACAAAAAATCAAGAAACGTAAACGAGAGAGCTGGAAGCGTAACCGCAAATCTGATAATTGCGAAAGCCGCAGAGGGAACGGTGAACAAAAGGACAATTTATCAAACAACTAAAAGACCAATGGTTTACTCCATCATTAAAATAATTTGTTTACAAGTTATAAGTTTTACCTTTGAGATACTTTTTTTTTTTTTTTTGCTTCAGTGAGTTATATTCTCTCTCAATTTTGAAATTTTTGTTTGATATCCAAAAAGTATTGTTCGATAATTTTGAAACAAATCTGATTCCATAGATATGTAGCTATTTTAGGGTTTGAGGGTAAGGTTAGGGTTGGGATAAGATTAAGATCAGGCTTAGGTATGTATTGTTTAAGGTTAAGGTCAGGGAAAGGGGTTAGGGACTGAATGCAAGTCTATGCAACGTCCACACGAAACATGAGAACCCAACCTGTGTGCATGTACAGTGGGCTCCAAAATTGATGGCATCCCTGACTGCCAATGCATAAAAAATACTTAAAAAAAATTCTAAAAAATATTTGTAGAGAAACTCTAAATAACGTGAGAAATACAGTATATTATTAACGTTTCAATGGAACCACCCAAAATCATTTGCTGATTTAATTCAAAATCAGTTTTCCCCAAATCAAGGTTCACAGTTAATGGCACCTTTAAAGATTATTGTAAATAACATCTACAACCCCAATTCCGAAATAGCTGGGACAAAGTATAAATTGTGAATAAAATCAAGATGCAATGACTTTCAAATCACACCAGCCAGTATTTTATTCACAGTTCAACAGAGATAACATAAATGTTGAAACTGAGAAATTTTACAATTTTATCCACAAAATGAGCTCATTTCAAATTTGATGGCTGCTACAGGTCTCAAAAAAGTTGGGACAGGGGCCTGTTTACCATGGAGTAGCATCCCCTCTTCTTTTTCACACAGAGTGGAGGCATCTGGGCATTGAGGAGACAAGTATCTTGAGTTTAGCCATTGGCATATGATCCTGCTCTTATTTAATACAGGCTTCCAGCTGCTGGGGAGTTTTGAGTCTCCTTTGACGGACTTTTCGTTTTATTATGCGCCAAATGTTCTCAATCGGTGAAAGATCAGGACTGCAGGCAGGCCAGTTCAACACACGGACTCTTCTACTACGAAGCCATGCTGTTGTAATAGCTGCAGTATGTAGTTCTGCATTGTCCTGCTGAAATACACAAGGCCTTCCCTGGAATAGATGTCGTCTGGAGGGGAGCATATGTCGCTCTAAAACCTTTATATACCTTTCAGCATTCATGGTGCTTTTTAAAACATGCAAGTGTCCCAAACCATATGCACTAACACATCCCCATACCTTCAGAGATGCTGGCTTTTGAACTGAACGCTGATAACAGGAGGGGTGGTCTTTCTCCTCTTTAGCCCAGAGTACACGACGCCCATGATTTCCAACAAAAATGTCAAATTTGGACTCGTCTGACCACAGGACACTTTGCAACTTTGCTTCAGTCCATTTTAAATGAGCCTTGGCCCACAGAACACGGCGGCGCTTCTGGATCATGCTCAACAATGGCTTCCTTTTTGCATGATAGAGTTTTAGGTGGCATGTGTGGATTGCACGGCGGACTGTGTTAACTGACCGTGGTTTCTTTAAGTATTCCTGGACCCATTTAGTAATGTCAATGACAGAATCATGCCGGTGAGTGATGCAGTGGCGTCTGAGGGCCCGAAGATCACGGGCATCCAGTAAAGGTCTTCGGCCTTGCCCATTATGCACAGATTTTTTTCCAGTTTCTCTGAATCTTTTGATGATGTTATGCACTGTCGATGGTGAGACCTTCAAAGCCTTTGCAATTTGACATTGAGGAACATTTTTAAAGTATTCCGCAATTTATTTACGCAAGCCTTCACAGGTTCGAGAGCCTCTGGCCATCTTTACTTCTGAGAGACTCAGCCTCTCCAAGACATCCCTTTCATGGCCAATCATGTTACACACCTGATGCCAGTTAACTTAATTACTTGCTAAATATTCTTTCAGCTGATTCTTATATATTAATTGCTTTTTCAGCCCTTTTTTGCCCATTTCCCAACTTTTTTGAGACCTGTTGCAGCCAGAAAATTTGAAATAAGCTCATTTTGTGGATAAAAATGTACAATGTCTGTTTCAACATTTGAAAAGTTATCTATGTTCTATTGTAAATAACATATTGACTCGTGATCTGAAAGTCATTGCATTTTGATTTTATTCACAATTTACGCTTCGTTCCGACTATTTCGGAATTGGGGTTGTACCAAAATGAAACCAGATATTAAATTCCACTTAAAGGGCATCTAAAGTCGATTCCCATTGTTTTTGTTTATCGGACAATCATCGAGCCGCACCTGCGCAAATGAACCGAAATAGGAGGATTATCTACGCATGTACACAAAACATTAGTTTATATGAATGAAATTGGTCATGTGACAATGCAAGATGTCAACAAAAGCAAGTGATTTGTCTATAAACATTGGACGTTCAACGTCCCGTCAGAGAATTGACTTTAGATGCCCTTTAAGTTTTATCTAAGTGTTAAGGAACTATACTGAGCCATAACCTCACTTCCTGTTTCACTAGGTTATAAAAAATGAGGTAACACACATGCAACATCCCTTTGTCAGCCAACACCATGAAGAAAACAAAACAACTGTCAGTGCAAAAGAGGCAGATGGTCATAGCCCTTCATAAATCTGGTATTGGCAACAAGGAAATTTATAAACAATTGAATATGCCACTAAGCACTGTCGGGGCAATTATTTAAAAATTCCAAAGACATCAAGCTGCTAAAAACCTCAAGGCTAGAGGATGTAACTACATTCCGCCGGATACTGAGGAAGGTGGTGAGAGAAGAAAAAAATCCCCAAGAATCACTATGAAGGAGTAGCAGGCCTTAGTGGCATCTTGGGGTCACCAGGTTTCAACAAGCACCATCAGGCGCCACCTCCACAACCACAGGCTCCTTGGAAGGGTAGCCAGAAGACAGCCTTTTCTGACCAGAGGACACAGACGCAAGCTCTCAGTTTGCCAAACATCATTTGAATTATGACTGAAACCTGAAACTAGGTGCTTTGGCCAGATGAGACCAAAATTGCACATTTCGGTCAGATACAGCATCGGCATGTTTGGTGTCGAAACAGAGATGCATACAAGGAAAAGCACCTCGTACCCATGGTGAAATATGATGGTGGGTGAGTCATCTTTTGGGGCTGTTTTCATTCAAGAGGTCCTGGGGTACTGGAGAAGATTATTGGCAATATGAATTCCACCAAGTATCAGGATGCTTGGCTGACAATCTGGCTGCCTCCGCTAGAAGGTTGGGACTTGGCCATCGGTGGACCTTCCAAGACAATGACCCAAAGCATACCTCAAGATCCACGCAGAAATGGCTCCATGACAACAAAATCAATGTTCTGCAATGGCCATCTCAGTCGCCAGACCACAATCCAATTGAAAACCTGTGGGCTGGGTTGAAGAGGACAGTTCATGAACACAAACCCAAGAATGTGAAGGATCTTGAAAGGATCTGCTTAGAGAAATGGCCCAAAATCCCTCCAAATGCGTGCCTTAACCTTGTCAAAAATTACAGGAAAAAACTCCATGCTGTTTCCCTTGCCAGAAGTGGTTAAACCAAGTACTAAATGAAGGGTGCCAATTATTATGAAACCTTGATTTTGTTGAAATTTATTTTGTATCACTAATGATTTTGGTCATTTCCATCAAAATATTAATGTATTTTACACGTTGGTGTATTCCGTTTCGCTACAACTGTTCATATATACATATTTTTGTATTGTTAGTGCATTACCAGTCAGGGGTGCCAGTCATTTTAGAGCCCACTGAACATACTTAGAAGTGGTGGAATTATGCGTGTAAGGGGTATTTGATTTAACCAGCTATGATCAGTAAACCATGGTTTGTTCCTTTAGATTTCAATGGCAGACATCTGTTTGGTTCCCCAAGTTTACAATGCAGAAAGGTGAGACAGAGATGAATGATTTTCCTCTCATCTTATATAATCAGTCATTAAACTTTTAATTCCGATGTAACAGGCTTGTTAAAAAGGCCTAATCTTTGTACACTGTGTCCATTAGGTTCAAAGTTGATGTCAGTCAATTCCCCACTATAAAGAAGTTGAATCATACCTTAATGGAGATTGAAGCCTTCAAAGCAAGTCATCCCTCTCACCAACCAGATACACCACCTGACCTGAGATCATAAGAGCCCCCAGAAGACTTGCAGCCTGAAGAGAGGTGGAATACTCTTAACTTGCCTTGAAAATAAAAACTGCTTTGATGTGGAAAAATGTTCTTTTTTTGGTGCAATTAAAAAAGCCAGAACTTGATGGTTAATGCAGTTTATTTCTATGGTCAGAATCAAGTACTGTACATCCCATTAAGTGCTGCATCTAATAAATCCTCATCAGTTGACACACTGTTCATTCTGACGATACCAGTAACAGCACAGGATTC
Source organism: Gymnothorax javanicus (assembly GCA_029692085.1). NCBI lineage: Eukaryota > Metazoa > Chordata > Actinopteri > Anguilliformes > Muraenidae > Gymnothorax > Gymnothorax javanicus. The sequence continues at coordinate 102,548,484 of CM056193.1, read as the reverse complement.
AAGACTAAATCCTCCAAGCCCAAAACATGAGTAATTTTTGCGCTTACATACACCCACTGTGAAAAACAAAACCCTTAGTTAGTGTAATGCAGTGTCATTACATGTAATATCCACTGGAGGGTGGTTTTGCTCAGTTATGAACAAACAGGTTTGTACTGATAAGAACTCCATTACACTTGAAAAAAATAAGGGAAAGGTTTGGTTTAGTTGAGGTTAACTGGCTTCACAAACAATTGCAGTAGCTAGGTATGGAAAAAGCCATTCACTCAATAATGCCCCCAGAGTTTTAATGTGCAATGTGTCATCCACTCAGGCCTTCAGGCATTAAAATTCTGGGAGTATTAAACTAGGGAACAGATACTCAGCTTTTTCTTTGTTGTTTCTTGTCCTGCACATGTACCTGTCCCAGGTAGTATGTGAACACCTTTTATGCTTTTTCTTTCCCGCAGCTAAATATGCCAATATTTTCGTAGATATTGAGGTGTTCGCCTTTACTGTTGTGAAAAAAATACCCAGTTTCAAAAAGTTAAGAACAAAATTAAAATAGCACTCACAGTGCTTTTTTGTTTATCATGTCCCAGTACTAGCAACAGCTAAAATCCAATTTTATAGCTTATCAGATGGATCAAGTCACGGTAACAAGCACCACTGTTTAAAGCATTCTTCCATTGCTGGAGATGTATTTTAAAAAAAATCTCCTCAGGCTCCCTCATCCCCATGATTAACATGACAAAAAATATAATAAATACAACAGACAAATAAAAGGACTGATGTCCTCCTCGGAGTGATTAGACCTCTCCTCAGGAAGGCGTGAACTGAAATGACCTGTAACATCCACTGCTGACTGATAACACTCGGCTCGCTGTGGAGTTATATGACTAGAAATCTACAGTGAGTTTTGCAAGTATTCAGACAGTGCCACAAAAATAACAGGCTATAATTCCTGCACAGTTTACTCAATATGCCAATAGTCTGGAGTCAACTGTGCTGGAAGTAATTTAAAATTGCCATTTCAGATTACATCCCCGTCCAAACACTTTCATGCCTCACTGTGTACCCAGCATATCAAGGTTTGCCAGTTCTTCTTGATGACCTTCAGTAGTGTTCCCCCCCGCCCCAATCTAGACTTTGCTCTTTCATTGCCTTCAGTGAAGTTCAGAACATTCTGGTACTTTTCCAGTCCCTCAGCTTCTCCCACACAGCTTTCTCTTGCAGTTCTGGCCTTCATCTGCTGGGATCTCAACTGTGCACTCAGTGGTATCGTTGTAGAAAGTGCCGGCACAGTCGGAGCCCCCGAACACCAGGACAGTGCAGCGTATCTGGTCAGGAATTTCCTTCTTGTCATTGGGTGTGAGCAGGAGAAGGCTGTGACCAGCACGGGGCTTGGAACAGAGAGGCGGGGAGGCTATTGAGCTCCAGGACCTGGTTTCTGCAGAAAAGAGGCGAGGCACACAAACGCACACAAACTAGGCAATTAATGAGAAATCTCACCTTCAATCCACCACTCATTGGGAGAAGGAAAAAAAAAAAAATAGGACCAAAGGTCCTGTAGCTTACCGGCAAGCAGTCTTACAGCAATGATACAAGTTATGAAAATTGTGTGTGAAGTTTGACATTTGAATCAATGAAAATCAATGTCAAGGTCACTAAATTCAATACATCTATAAGACCTTCTGTTATACAATCCTAAGCTCCGAAGCAGTTTTGGTGATACAAGTCATTATAATATGTCAATATGTATTCAGTAGGTCAATTGTGAACTTTAAAGGTCACAGACTTGTCAAGTTGTGGTCAGCAAATGGACTTCATATATCACTTTCTAAATGTCTTTAATACAAACCTAGACTCCATCTGTGACGTTTTGGCAATACAAGTCATTGTAATTGTATTATGTCAAGTTTGACCTTCAAATGTAATCAACAGTCAAGCTGAATGTCACCAAAAGTTCATATGCGACTTCCTATGTCAGTAATACAAACCTAGGCTCCATCTGTGACCTTTTCAGCAACAGAAGTTATTGAATTTTCTCTAGGTCAAGTTAGACCTTCGAAGGTCAATATGAAGGTCACCAAATGAAAGTTCATACATGACTTCCTATACGTCTCCAATACAAACCTACACTCAATCTGTAACAATTTTGCTGATATAAGTCATTGACATTTCACTGTATAGTTTGGCGGTTGAAGGTCACTGAAGGTAAAGTTCAAGGTCACCCAATGAAACTTCATACATGACTTCCTATATGGCCGCAATACAAACCTAAGCTCTATCTGTAATAGTTTTGGTGATAGAAGTCATTGAAATTTCACTACGTGAAGTTTGACCTTCGAAGGTCACCGAAGGTCAAGTTCAAGGCCACCAAATGAAAGTTCATACTTGACTTCCCATAAGTGTTCAATGCGCACATGTTCCCAATCTTCAATATTTTCAAGCCTAGAAACCTTTGAAAGTTGTAACATTTTGCTTGACCTCAAGTTTGACCTTTCAGGGTCATCTGAGGTCAACTTTAACACAGCCAAAATATAGGTCATATATTACTTCCTATGTGTCAGTAATACAAACTTAATCTCTATCTGCAACCATTTAGCTTCCACAGGCGATTTGGCCCATTCTCCATAAGACCCAATGTTAAAGTACAGCGCCCCCACTAAACCCACTTCCGTCGATTCAATCAAAATGGCACTCGCACTGTACATAAAGTGCATCAAGGTGAGTTGATTGCCAGATTTAGGAAAAAAGTTATCAGACAGTTTTTGAGAAATAATTTTAGGAAATTTCAAGTTATATCTTTTAACATTGTTAATATATTCCCTGACCTCGAGTTTCACCTTTCAAAGTCATCTGTGGTCAAATTTAATATTGCCAAAATATAGGTCATATATGACTTCCTATATGTCAGTAATACAAACTTAATCTCTATCTGCAACCATTTGGCCTCCACAGGCCATCTTGCATATTCATAAAGTATAGCGCCCCCAATAGACCCACTTCCGTCAATTCAATCACAATGGCGCTCGCACAGTTCATTGACGGTACCAAGGTAAGTTGATTGCCTGATTTAGAAAAAAATTTATCACGCAGTTTTTGAGAAATAATTTTTTAAAATTTCTCAGTCCTATCTTTAACATTGGACCCAAAATTTCAAGGGCCCATAAAACGGACAAAAATGATTCAATCAAAAATCCGAGAAAAACGTCTGGAGATATGGTCTAGTAGTATGTTATTGCAAATTTACACGGAAATTCATCATGCCAAAAAAAAGATAAATGTTTCGGACGACGGACGCCGGACGCCACACCACGACAATAGCTTATCGGCCCATAGGGCCAGTAAGCTAAAAAATCCAGGCCTGCTTTAGGATACAACTTCTTACAAGAGTAATTTTCAGGTATTAAACCCAAGTTGGACCCAATGAGCGAGAACTGCACAAGGAAAAATTGTTTTCATGTGAAGTTACCTAATCATCCTTGAATTGAAGATTTACCAAAAACCTTTTTGTTGGATCACAGGAGAGGAATGGCTTTCCAGTTGTATTTGAAACAGGTGAATTATTAGTTACAGCCTCTATAGCCTTAACTGGGTGACCCCAGAGTAGCATTGCAAGTTGATGCTTGTTGTAGATATAGAAATCACTGAGAAAAAACACACCAAGATGGAAGACATGAAGGTCCTGCAGAGCCCCAATAGCACTACATCCGCCACTGATCAGCATCCTGTTGTCTGACACTGGAACAGCAGCATGGAACCTAATGAAAAACAGCCCATATCAAATTAATACTGTTACACCGCCCATGCATCTTAAACTAAAGCCTTCCTAGGGAGCAGTGCGAGGGCATTTAGTTAGTCATTTTTAAAAGCGTGGATCCCTTGGGAGAGTTGCAGAACTGAAAAAGACCTAATACTGAATAAAAGCTGCATTGTCATAAAAATCATCTGAATGATTTTATGCAATGAATTTCCACTGAATTTCATGTAAATTTAACATTGATCAAGTATGGTAATCACAAACAATAGCAAAGGAAATATCAATTACAACTGTCAAATTCACTTATGAGCCATTAACGTCAGGCAACAGTAAAACTGCATATTATCTCAGTGGTTAACAAATGACTGTAGTCAACTAATCTTCCATGATTTAGCACTTTGCTTACCCTCGGGGCAGTGGTGGCATGCTCTCATATTTTACAGCAGTATACTCCATGAATCCTTCGGGGCCAAGGCAAGAACATAGTCAGGTCAGACAAAAACATTTTTACGGCACCATCTACAATATTAGTTGCTCTAAGACGTTTTAGACCAAATATTACCAAGGTCTAGAATATGCAGGTCATTCAGGTAGGCCGCAGTCTTTCTTCCACCAAAAATCATCAGTTTGTTTGACAGCAGTATGCAGGAGTGTCTGTCAAAAAATGTCTGTCAATTGGTGCTCATTTGCTGCATCAATGCTGGTTCATAAACAACCAAGCAGAAAAAAAAAACAAAACAAGTGGTGCCAGGCATAACAAACCCCGCCCCTCGCGCATACTTTCACCGACTTGTACGAAATTCAATAGGGATCTATTCTGGGTGAGTGGCAAACCCTATACCAAATTTGGGGTGAATCTGGCCATTTGTTTAACACTCTAGCGGCAAAACTAACAAACAAACACAGAAACAAACGTGCAAACAAACACAGAAACCGAACCAAAAACAACACCCCTTGCCCTCACCCTTCGGGTGGGGCGGGGTAATTATATCCATCTTGCATCCACAGGCAGACTAAAAATGCTAGAAGCAGGTTTCAAACAGGACTCTGCTTTCTACCTTCACACAAATGAGTGAATGAATGGCTATAAATGTACAATGCATTCAAACCTGAAAAAGTCGTCATCAAGTAATTGTGCATAGCAGTAAAAGTAAAAAAAAAAAAAAAAAAACGTAGCAAGCAAGCAGTAGAAAACATTTTTCCAATATTCATATTGGCAAACAATGTCATACTGGGTAATAATCTTACAACAGTGTATTTAAAAAGTAAAGAAATAACTAATTTCCAACCGTTTTTGGACATGGGACTCAAGAATATTAAAGGGCACAATATAAAACACTCCACCTTGACCAGCAATTCTCAGCTTTCATGCTGGGGATCCAGAATGCGTATTGATGCCACAACCCATCTGTTGCTTTATTCAGGGTTCCACACTCACGTTAAAGTTCTTTCACAATTCTGTAATTCTTGATACCACCGAGGACCCAAAACTGGGTTGTCATCGGAGTTATTCATAACATGCCAAACTGCTTTGGAAAATGCAATCATGCAAATGGAAATACTAACCCAAACCTGGGTAAAGGTTTGTCACCTTCGACAATTGGCAGGTACCAAAGTTCAAATTCAGGGTTGAAGATGTACAGGGCATTGCTGCAAGTCTTTCCACCAGGTGCACCGCTAGGTTGGACGCCACCAAAGACGAATAGCTCTTTTTTGTAAATGGTGGCACTGTGGTTTGCCAATGTCGGGACACTACCTCTTGCCTGCGGAGGGTTCAATAGAAGAATAATTAGTGACCATTAGCCTAATCTGCATAGATACAGAGTGGATAAAATACCAGAAGTACACCTGAAAAACAGCTACAACTTAATTCCATTTATAAGTCATCCAATTAATTTGAATTCTATTCAGCAAAATTTGTTTCTTTTAAACGCATGTGAGTAACCAAAGAAATATGACTATATTAACAGCTCAACCAAGGAGACCAATTGGATTGTACTTGAATTACAGGTCTCCTGTGGTCTGAAAAATCCTAGTACCTATGTCACTTTTGGGAGAAACGGCAGTTTGACCCTCTTTTGCAGTAATTAAGAGCGGTGAAAATCTTAAAAACACTAATCTTAAATTAGTGTTATTTGAACTGTCCAAATCAAGTTTCTATTATTTTTTTCAGTTAGAAGTCCAGAATCCAAAGGTTTTTGTTCAGTTGCGAGGATCCTTGCCACTGAAATTCACTAGGTTTTTCCAGATTACAGGAGAGGTGCAGTGGTCACAATAATGGCAAAATAATTTCAGGTGGCCAGGGGAACATTTTTTCAAGACAACGCATGCCAAGTGCCAAAAAACAGCAAAAAAAAATTAATAAAACTCAATAAAAAATGCTCTGTGCATAAAAGTCAAAGCTGGCAGAGCTGAATGAGTCCACAGCTTGACCAGTCTTGATGACCAAAAAAAAAAAAAAAAAGTACATTTTGAACTTCACAAAACTGGTAAAAATAGTATTTTTTTCTGATGATTTGACCATTCCTCATAGTTCTAGGCCCTCCTGCCAAATAATTTAAAGTCAACATTTTATTTATTTTTTACATCAAAAATATACAATGGGACTAGCTGCATCATAAATTCTCCACTTATTTCAACCAATTTCACTTCCCTCATGTCAGTCCAAAATCCAATGGGACAATTTGAGCCAAGAACATTTGATTATCGGACTCAGTCTGAGCTCTGGACAATACAGAGCTCAGAGGTCCAGGTTTGGACTGTTCTGAATCTGCTGGGTGTTTCAATGAGTGATTGCCATGATGTCTCATTACCAGCCGCGAGAGCAAAGCTGATATTGTATTCAGTTGATCTGTGTGTCTGTGTCCTCAGGCCAAACCACACCAAAATTACTCAAACTACTATAAAATGACCAGGAAAGCAGTTTTGAACATTTTTGCAAGTGTTTGTATTTCCGTCCGTCCGTTTATGGACAATTCTTGTTAAAAGGTTGCATTGCTACCGTGTTAAGATGCAGGCTTCACTTCGCAGATGAATAGTTGTGATAAAAGGGAAGGTGGAGTTTGAAGATGGGCATGTTCTGAGCTAAACTGCAAGCAGTGTCTTCTTCGCCATCATGGCTGGTACGATCCCAGATGGTCTTTGGTTTCCACATTACCATCATTACCTTTACCGCATAGAATTCATAATCGTCCATCTCCAGTACTACAGTCAACATAATGCAGGTTTTGAATTAGAAACTGAAAAAAGATGTTTAATAAAAGAAATCTTTTTCAAAAGTCTACTTAGACTCTGCAATGAACACACATTCCACCTCCAAAAAGGCAAACTGCATGGAGAAAGTCATCCATGACATCATCAACATCACAGAACTCATGTCAGAGTGAGTCTGAGGTCAGGGGCCTATTGCACAAAAGTCGGATCCTGAGATCCTGGATCAACGTCAAAGCAGGGATTGCCATATCCCAAACAGTGCGTCGCTGGCTTAATTGATTGCCCAAAACCAACAGTGGGTGGAGGATGATCGGCTAAGTTAAGCCAGCTGCTGTTGATATTGCTGAGTGCGCGCACAGGGCTACCTCAAATAGACCCCGAGATCGATCACAGAATCGCTGATCATCACCATGGATACTCAGCAAATGCAGCAGACGCATGCGCCAGCTTTCAATTAAAGACCGAAACGCCAATACTACTCCTTCAGTTTCTGTCTTAATGGTGGAAGGCGTTTGAGAGGAGTATCAAAGCGAGCTAAACTCAAGTTAGTGAACTCGAGAAGTGTTTCACCGCCGTCAAAAAGGAGTAGCTGATGCACTTCGGCGTCTGTGTGAATGGGAAAAGCCGTCGTTGGTAAACATACCCTATCTAAGATACAACATCGAGACAAGAAAACGAGCAGATATGATTGTGCATAAAATGCACACGTGAACTGCCAAGCAAACCCAAGTGCTTCGAAATTTTTACAAGCATACTTTTTCCCCCGATATACCAAAATTTTGCCTCAAGCCCCTTTTTTGTCATGCAAACTCTTAAATAATAGTCCGATCTAGATGTTTTCAGACTAGTTGACTTTATTTTCTGCTTTTAATCACTTCTGATGGAGGCATACTCAAATTAAAAAGTAAAATGTTAACGTCAGAAAATAACTTCAACCTCCTGAAAATGTTTGATTCCAGTATCGCGAAGCGAGCAACATTGCACACGTATCGGGTGCTAAGGCAACAACTCTTACCCGTCGCAGTCTGAATAAAGACGGAGAAAAGTAGCAGCAGTGCTGTATGAAGGGGGTTACCGTAGCAATTCAAGACCGTGTTGAAACACTGTAACCCCCTTCATAAAGAACTGCTCATCTTCTTAGATGGGAGTCACAGCTTGGGGAATAAGAACAAATCTGATAGTGACAGATTCTAAATATGGTTAAAATGTGACATGGAAGGGGGATTGACTGAATTGTGATGGTGACGGTCACATGGATACTTGAATATAATGACTGAATATTGTCTATTTTACAGGCATCAATGGTCACAAGTTGAAGATAATTTCTCTGGGCCTACTGTAATTGAGATAGCAATGTGTAGTGGACAATTTAGAATGATTGTTAAGGACATTGATTTTCAATTTGGGTGACTGCTGACTGAGGTGAGGTGAAATTGGCTGGCGCAAGGAGCTTAGCCGTTTGGTAAGCCAGACTTTGTTTCCATAGTAACTAGTCCCATGGCTTAGCCTGCACGCTCTGTGCAACTGAAATGGGGCTTGAGATCAGGCTAATCCCGTGCTGATCCTGGGCTAATTCCTTATCCCGCCTTTGTGCAATAGGCCCCTGGACTACATAGAGCCCAGAGCTCCAATTGTGAACTGTTCTGTTGAATGTTTAAATGAGTGACTGCCATTACATCTTGTTTCCCTATTACCATTATTACCTATGCCGCGTAGGGTTCATAATTGCACAATTCCAGTAGTATACACACAATATGTTGCTCGTTTTGCTTAAGCAAATGAATTAAAAGCTGCTTAATCCCTTTGCACAGAACCCAAATATGGCCATTTGTGCATTAACCCATTTAAGGCTTTATTATGCAAGATTTGAGCTTAAGAGGGGGAGAAATGGCTTACATCAAACAAGACACTTGAAGCATTTAGAATTACATTGTATTTGTTTCTTCTCAGAATTTTAGGTCAGAGTAAGGGCGGCAAATAATAATTAAAAAAAAATCTTCAAGACAGTTCAGCAATGAAATTATAAAAATACTGAGAATTGAAAAATGGCTGGGAGTTAAAACAATACATTTCTGGGATTACAAACTCTTTGACGACAAGTCTACTTCATCTGACAGTGATTTTCAAAATTATCTACTCTTTGAGCCAAATAAGACAGCCCTACAAGTAGCTCCCTATGCTGTCAAGAGCCCTCAAAACAGCGCACGGTCAAATCATAAAACAGTCTTTTTTAACACAAATCAACTTTTGACTCAATGTTCAGTATGAATTAGGGAAGGGGTGATTTTCAACTGCGATTTTTTTTTTAAAGCATAGCAAGACCATCTGCCGCCATGGGGCGAACATCCGAGCTTGCCCTTTTCCTTTATTCAACCCGATGCAGTCTTGAACGAATGACTGCCGAAGGTGCCAACCATAAAAGGGCATGTGAAATGCTTCTGGAAAAAACTTGACTGACATCAGCATTTTTCGACGACGTGCTGAACGGAGCCAAGCAAAGGACTACAGAATTGTCTCCTTTTAACCAATGAGGCTACTCTAATCCTGTCCCCGTTTACTTTGCTCAATTAGCAATTAAACAGTAGATTTGCATATTTACTTATCTACTAGTAAATAGTCCTATTTAAGATGGCATGCTCGATTGTCGCATTTTGAAATTTTATTTATATAAAATAATTTAATAATCTCCTAAAATGTTATATAAAGATTAATTGGAAAGAAAGATTGGTTTCATAATTGCCCAGGATTTTAATAGTCTAAAAAAAATACACAAGATGGAAAACAGTTTGTAAAGCGGATAAAACGTGAATGTGAGATAAATGAATTTTAGCTTCAGAAAACTTTTTTTTTTCCCACTACTTAATTGGAATACCATTGGCCTATTATAGCTGAAGTGGTTGCAACCAAGGACAACGATTTTTTCTGTTACAAGTGATAATTTTTATTAAATGCTGGATAAATACTATGGGCAAGTATATCAGGCAGTTTGTACATCAGGCTTGGCTGAGGAGTTTAATTCATACAATACCTGGGAAACAGGGATGGGACTAAACTAAATCATTCACATGCACAGCTTCCTTGTAAATAACCGTTTCAGGTGTGCCACCTATTGATAGAATAGTGCAACTGCGTGCATAAATAGAGCAGCTCCATGTCCACTAGCGTCTACATCTGCGCGAACGTGTTAATAAAGGAGCACTTCTCTAAATGTAGACTCAGACTCTCCAATGAGCGCACATTTTAGGCAAAATGCCTGAAGAGAGATACGAAACATCACAGAACTCACAGCAATAAGCTTCCACTTCCATGTCAGTGTATTGAGAACATAGATGTCACCATAGCGCTGATCCTCTGTCAGGCCACCATACACATAGATGAGCTTGGACTCGGGGTCATAGGTTGCAGAGTGACCACGGGAACAGGGCGGGGCTGGTCCAGTGGTAGAGGAGTTCATTGGAAACCAGAAATTGTTTTCTGTAAAGACAACTTGGATGTAATATCTGAAGACCGTAGAGCTCTCCCAGCTGGACCAAATGGCACCACAATACAAACCACAACAGCACTCACTTTGTCATGTTTGTTATGACTTAAACTCAGTGTTATGACTCAACTTAGACATTTACCAGCAGTCAAAGGGGTTTTTATGTCCAACCTAAGTTCATTTAAAAACAGGACCAAGGGTCCTGTTGCTTACTGGCAAGTAGTCTTACAGCGATGATACAAGTTATGAAAATTTCATGTGAAGTTTGACATTTGAATCAATGAAAATCAATGTCAAGGTCACTAAATAGAAGTTCACATACATTTATAAGACCTTCTGTAATAAAATCCTAAGCTCTGAAGCAGTTTTGGTGATAGAAGTCATTAAAATATGTCAATATGCATTGAATATGTCAATTGTGAACTTTAAAGGTCACATAATGTAAAGCTGTGGTCAGCAAATGGACTTCATATATGACTTTCTAAATGTCTCTATACAAACCTTGGCTAAATCTGTGACCATTTTGGTGATACAAGTCATTGTAATTTCACTGTGGAGTTTGACCCTAAAAGGTCACTGACAGTCAAGTTGAATGTCACCAAATGAAAGTTCATATGTGCCTTCCTAGATGTCAGTAACACAAACCTAGGCTCCATCTGTGACCGTTTTAGTGATACAAGTCATTGAATTTTCACTAGGTCACATTTAACCTTTGAAGGTCAATACGAAGGTCACCAAATGAAAGTTCATATATGACTTCCTATATGTCTCTAATACAAACCTAGACTCCATCTGCGACCGTTTTGGCAGGACAAGTCATTGTAATTGTATTATGTCAAGTTTGACCTTCAAATGTCATGAACAGTCGAGCTGAATGTCACCAAATGAAAGTTCATATGTGACTTCCTATGTTAGTAACACAAACCTAGGCTCCATCTGCGACTTTGTCAGTGATAAAAGTCATTGAATTTTCTCTAGGTCAAGTTAGACCTTCGAAGGTCAATATGAAGGTCACCAAATGAAAGTTCATATGTGACTTCCTATACGTCTCCAATTCAAACCTACACTCAATCTGTAATGATTTTGCTGATACAAGTCATTGAAATTTCACTGTATAGTTTGGCCGTTGAAGGTCACTGAAGGTCAAGTTCAAGGCCACCAAATGAGAGTTCATGTATGACATCCTATACATCTCCAATACAAACCGAAACTATCTGTAACCATTTTGCTGATATAAGTCACTGAAATTTCACTATGTGAAGTTTGACCTTCAAAAGGTCGCCGAAGGTCAAGTTCAAGGCCACCAAATGAAAGTTCATACATGACATCCTATAAGTGTTCAATGCACATATGTTCCCAATCTTCAATATTTTCAAGCCTAGAAACCGTTGAAAATTTTAACATTTTGCTTGACCTCAAGTTTGACCTTCCAAGGTCATCTGAGGTCAACTTTAACACAGCCAAAATATAGGTCATACATTACTTCCTATGTGTCAGTAATACAAACTTAATCTCTATCTGCAACCATTTAGCTTCCAAAGGCGATTTGGCCCATTCTCCATAAGACCCAATGTTAAAGTACAGCGCCCCCACTAAACCCACTTCCGTCGATTCAATCAAAATGGCACGGACACTGTACATAAAGTGCATCAAGGTGAGTTGATTGCCAGATTTAGAAAAAAAGTTATCATACAGTTTTTGAGAAATAATTTTTGGATATTTCAAGTCATATCTTTTAACATTGTTAATATATTCCCTGACCTCGATTCTGACCTTTCAAAGTCATCTGTGGTCAAATTTAATATTGCCAAAATATAGGTCATATGACTTCCTATATGTCGATAGAGATTAAGCTTATATTATCTGCAACCAATTGGCCTCCACAGGCCATCTTGCATATTCATAAAGTACAGCGCCCCCAATAGACCCACTTCCGTCGATTCAATCAAAATGGCGCTCGCACTGTACATTGACGGTACCAAGGTAAGTTGATTGCCTGATTTAGAAAAAAATTTACTGCGCAGTTTTTGAGAAATGATTTTTTTTTTTTTTTTTTTAATTTCTCAGTCCTATCTTTAACATTGGAGCCAAAATTTCAAGGGCCCATGAAATGGACAAAAATGATTCAATCAAAAATCCAAGAAAAATGTCTGGAGATATGGTCTAGTAGTATGTTATTGAAAATTTACACGAAAATTCATCAGGCCAAAAAAAAAAGATAAAAAAATGTTCCGGACGACGGACGCCACACCACGACAATTTGGTATAACATTTTAGTGGAGGATTATATGCCCTGAGAATAATTTCACAGCATTTCTCAACCCATTTGATGACAATTTCTTAAGATTCTAAAATTCGTAAAACATTCCGGGAATTTCTTATACAGGACTATGTTAGTGATTTAAAACAAACCAGAGAGTAGAATAACAGAATTAGTTAAGCAACGAACGAACTCCTCCGACCGTTTTTATCCAAATGACTTCAAATTTGGTCAGGGTCATGTAAAGCCTTGTGCAACTGAAAGTTATTGAAATGGTCTGGTTTCATAACATCTTGCCGAGGGACTGCAGTTGCGAATTAGCCAATTCACAACTAGCACATTTGCAGTAATGTTGATTAATGTGTATTGTCCTTTTATAAATAAAATAAACCTAAACCTAAATAGGCAAATAGTGTGTGTACACACATAATAAAGGAAAAAACCTGAATAAATGCATGGACAGACAACACTCTCCATCGCTCTCATTAAAACACCAAAGAAAGCAGGTGATTTCAGGCTAGATACTTGCCAGTTCTGACCCGCATCAGCTACAGCTGGCCCGGATCTGGAACTGAGGTGCTTGCTGTTTAGGAATGAGGGAATACCGCTTGGAATACAGGCACTCTGTCCCTCCTGTGATGTTTAACGCTTGTAGACTATGCTAAGGCACACTGAAGCTGATCTGGCAGCTTGTGGATGGCAAAGACCTCACCAAGAGTCATCGTGTTGATTTTTTCAATTAATTTGCCACCCCTCTTCAGATGTATGCATGCATACCCATGTGTGCGTATGTGTGTGTGTGACCCACATAGGCAGTAAACGGCCAATACTCAATCTAAAATAAACTTCTCCGAAGCGGACATCCCTCACCTATCTCCAGTTTCCAGAGAGAGTCCCTGCAACGGGAATGTCCTCCAGCCTCCCCTCCAATCAGGATGGCAGTTTCCGGGTCACACAGACACATTGATTGACTCCAGCGCTTTGAGGGACAGTCTGAAATGAAGAGAATCTGCCCTGCTTCAGTCTCAAATGCAATGCAACTCTGGGATGTCCCAGCAGCATGTACAGTACAAATACTTTCCTTGAACCATGCTTTCCAGCATAGTCTAAAAATTGAACCAATTATCCTGAATTAAGGATTTTGACAATGCGTAACAATATCAACTCTTCAAGATTTACTCTTCAGAGCATAATTGAAATTTCACAACACAGATTCGATGCAGCTTGAGTTTAAAGAGAGTTGACCCAACCAATAAGACCACATCTGAAACACACCCCAAAAGATACAGAGTGCAGCCATAAATCTTCATTCCACCAAGCTACAATCTAAATGGAAACAGACTGGAGCATTCTCACCTGTTCTGTACTTTTTCTCCAAATTTAGGATGGTTGTGTCACCATCACTTTGCATCTTGGTCACCAGGCTCATCTTCCTCTTTCTGGAGCTAGATACTTGAGTTGAATCTTGAGAGCTGCCAAGTTCCTCCGAGCTCCATGTCAGCTGGCCTCTACTACCAATCACAGTTCGCCTGGGGGTCTTGTCCTGCACAGAAACAGATAAATGAGCCCCAACTACAAACCTCCAATTGGCCCACTGACCACAAAAACATCTTTAAAGACCATCGTACCGTTGGCCACACGCAGTGCTTTTTTGCCAGTGGGGAATGCAGAGTTGAAGTCTCCCTGCATTTGAGGTCTGCATATGTAACATGCTTTTCCAAGGCCGAGGAGTTGGGAGACTTCGCCTACAGTCATAGAAAAATTAAGCCATTCCAACCATTTCCATAGTAGCTGTAAAATGAGGCTTTTTGTTGACCGAGTGCCCAATCTCAGTCATTGTAGGAATAACATTGCTCGTAATCTGTATGAAACACGATACAAAGTTAACTTAAATCCAACGAAGTGTCTAGAGATACGGCAGTTTCAATTGGTACGGCAGTCGATTTGAAGGGATTAGGATAAGGATTAGGAATTATGGTTAGGGGTCAGGGTCAGGGTTAGGGTTAGGTTAGGGCAGGGTTTGAAATTGGGACTGCCGTACCTCTCCAAATTGAAATGCATTGGAAAACTGCCGTACCCGTAGCAACTGCCTAAATCCAAACGCCTGTTTGCTTTTTTCACATTACCTGACTCCCTTCACAGCGGGGAATTTTAGAGTAGTTATTTTCCTGTTGACTTCGGAGCCAGTCTGAGGCGAATCGTTTGCGTGGCAACACTGGTGTGCTGCTTATGAGGCTGGCCTTAACCTGTTTGAGGACAGAGCTGGATTCTTTTGATGCTGCATCTTGATAAATGGATTGTCCTCCAAACAGATTGAATAAAGCATTGTTCAGAGGACAAGACCACAAAAGGTTTTCAATATACCACTCAAATGTCAGTGACGACATTGTGCATGCTAAACATATCAAACCACTCAAGCAATGGAATCCTTCACTGTAACTGACCTCACCACAGACAGTCAGCAGAATTTTCCCATACATCCCTTTCTTGGCCTTGCCCATTGTTTCAGACTGAAGATCCAGTCTCCAATCTCCTTCCCAGATAAGACACCTTTAGACATTCATACAGATTTCAAGGAAATTAGAAATTATGCCAATTCAACAAACATGCATACATCAGGGCAGGCTGTGTAACTTAACCCAGGTTAAATTACAGTGGAATGACTTTCTTTGGGGAAGAAAAAGACAAAAAAACAAAACATATTTGTAAGCTTAATAATGAAACTGTGTAACCTTGATTGAGAAGAAAGGACTCCGATTTTCTGAGGCTTCAGATCCTGGCTTATTGCAACTTCAACCGAAATGGTCGTCTCGCAAGGGAAGGACTTCCAGTCCCCGAGACTAAAAATAACTAGCTCCTTGGGCAATGGCAGCGGCAGATGTACCTGATAGCATTGTCGACTTGACTTGCTGCGGAGTGGAATAAAAATCGAATTATTGTCAAGCCATTTTTCTGATGTGAAAAGCAAAATATAAAAATCCATTGGTCCTACCAGATAAACTGTCGGGGTGCTTCGCGTAAGGACCAGAGAGCGTAAAAATGAATCTTCCCCATTTCTTTGTTTTAATAGTAAGAAATAGCCCTCTTTGCAACGACGATATGATAATACGTTGCTCTCGACCTGCTAGCCCATTTCACGCTTCCTGACGCCCTCCAAACATCCAAGCTGACCCCTACACAATGGGTGGGTGCGTCTCTTATAGCCTAATTGCCTCAAACAGGTGCGATTCAAAACATTTCAAGTTAGTTTGCCCCGCAGGTTGGACTGCTGAATGACGGTACCTCAATAGCCAGTTCAAGAAAAATCCAAGTTCCGTGTCTTCTCTCCATAAATTTAAGTTAGATTTTGTTGGTCAATGTTGAAGTAGAAGAATACTACATGCAGAGTAATTTTGAGCTGTAAGCTGTGATGATTGCTGAATCACTCGATGTATGAAATCTGATGACTGAGATGCGAACCCCCAAATCACTCAGCATATGATGCCAACAAAAAGGCCCAAAGACCTATGTTACAGTGCTACAGTGAAGCTTGCAGCTACAGTGGGCCTACTTTAAAAAGCTGGCTAGTGTGAAAGAAGGATCACAATTTCGCGCAGCTGACAATGGGAGGACTCCAAACAAGATGTGTTGTCGTAAACTACATCTCTAATGTAAAGTCGATATAGTAAAACTGATCATTTGAACGTACATCACATCGTCTGGCTATCAAATCCAGGTGTTTAGGCCGAATCGCGCCATCTCAAATGATTAGTTTGCTACGATGGAGAACCCGATTTTTTCCACGAACCGTCGGTACTGTTTTTATGAACATATCGAGGGCTGACTGCAATAAACAGTTATGTCCAATATATAACATCTGGACATAACTGTTTATTGCAGTCAGCCCTCAATATATATCTGTTTGTTGGCAGCGTCGATACGATCACATTTTTTGACCAAAAAAAAACCCTTTTGTTTTTATAAGTTGGTCAGGCAAGCGCCACGGGCAACCATAACACGCAGCTCATCAAAACTGCGCGGGACAGCCAAGCCTCCTATGGTAGTCTGAATGAAATTAGAAACTTATGAAGAAACAACCTAATGATAGACATTTTTTTTGGCAAATTTATTAAACAAGAAGCGGTAGATGTAAAAACACAGAGGGTTTGCGGAAACTGTTTGGTCATAATCGAATATAAAAGAAGGCGTAAAAGGGATAAAGCTCTTAAAATCAACGAGTTTGATTTGATTCGAGTAACTTGTTTCCTAATGCGTAACCAGCCTACTGCTAAGGGAGATGATAGCAGCGTTGCGAATAAGCGAGCTCACGGTTCCGCTGTTTTGGGGGCGTGTCCAAAAGGTCAGAGGTCAAGGCACATAAGCAAACCCACGTGGACGCACTCGCTCCTGGTGTTTGCAATACAGGAATGGCGGCAAAGCAGTCTTACACAGAGATTTGTCTGTGGAAAAGGGATCGCCTGCAGCAATACTTAAGTGACAGGGGCTTGCCTGTTACTGGCAGAGTGGAGGAGCTTCGAGCTCTTGTTTATGGAGCTCAAGTATGTAATGTGGCGCCAAAAATCACGGCAAAAGAGGCAAATGCTAAGAGGGCTCAGCAGTACAGGAGCCTGCTAAGGATCGGCATTTATCAATCTGAACGTGAGCGAACGGCCCGCAAAAATCTCACGCCAGGTCTGACCAGGTGAACGCAAATTTGAAACCAGCATACAACAAGCAGGAACGAGTGCAGCAGTCAAAATGATTAATAAACCATATGCAGCGATGCGGACGTCAAGCTGTTGGTGTTCTTATTAGTAAAATGAATAAATAGGCTAAATAAATAAGACACCTGTGTTGAGAAATTAACTAAACTTATATTTTGAGATAACCTGCTTGTCAGGCCAGACGGCTGACAATTACAATCAATTTGATTAAGCGGAATGCGTGGCTTGACAGATATGTAGTGTGGTATGTCAGATGCTCATCCAGTCAGATAAACAAAAAAAGAAACGCAAGGTAATTAAAGGCAGACTGGAAAATAAGTTTGCGCGTAATTATTTTAGAAAATCAAATTTATTACTAGCGCGTGCACATTTACACTCGTTTCATCAAACCTTTCTTTATTTTGCGGTCACTTTGACTGAGTAACCATAAGAGTACATTAACTAACTATCTAACTTGCGTTTCTTTTGTTGCTCAGCATATAGCATCTGCATTTCTCCCTCTAGAACGACTGTTTCCTACTTCGCGGCTAATTCAAATATATGGCATCACTGGTTTGTTTATGTGACTTGACGTTTGACCCGGTAGTAGAAACAGGCTTTCATGACATGCGCACTCGAATTCGTGAGCTGGCTTATTCCTTGAAAGCTGATTCATTCCTGGAGGTGTCTGTGGAGCGAGACGTTCAGAAAGCAAAGAGCTTGACAGCACATGAGTGGTATTGGAGTTTTATGGGGAGCTACGGGAACGAGTGTTATTAGATTATGTTGGGGTGAGGGCATACGAACGGGCTCGATTAAGGAGTTTTTGGTGACAAGAATACGGCCATGTTGCGACTGATTGTGGAAGGGTTTTCCATTGAAGAGGGACGTTTTCACTGTCGGGGAAACCACGAAGAGGGCGCGAAATAGTGTGAGAAAAGGACATTTGAGAGTGAAATTGAACGGACACGTGTACGAAGTAAAATCTAGTATATGAAGACGGTTAAGGGAGTGAGGGAGGAAAGGAGTCGCTTGGAAAGACTTACATAGCGAGGAGATGGTGGGGAGGCCTGCTAAGGAGTATGTAAGCATGGACGAAAGGTTTTTAGTATTCAGTGAATACTATTCATAGCTATGGTGATTTGCTGAGCAGGTGAAATTGAGTCAAAAACTGAAAGGATAAAGACGCTTGTACGTGCTGCCAGGGAGACTCTAGGCGTAATGATAAGGGGGGTGAGATTCAGGGTATGTTGAAAGGGTTTGGAGGACGTTAGGTAGCCAATTTTGTTACACATACACGGAGATAAAGTTTTTAGATATATATATATATATATATATATATATATATATATATATATTCATCTAGTTGGTAGCTATAATACGCCATCAGGATTGGATTAATTAAAGTAGGTAGGCCGCGACCGGTCTGACACTCGAGCACAGTAGGTGGCGGTGTATGCACCTTGAAGTTGAGACCCGCGCGCGCTTTTTTTTTTTTTTTTTTTTTTTTTAAACTAACCAGGTACTGGTACCGCTTCCGCTCTGAGCCACGCTTCAGTCAATCAGGGGTGCGTTTCTAAAAAGTTAGCATTGTTGCTAATTTAAAGACTATCTTAAGCACAGAGCTAAAGAAGACACTAGAGTGGACACGAGCCCAGTTCTGGCGAGATTCTTGTCTGCCATCTTACCAAAGGATAGCGTCCCGTATGGCAGTGTTACCCAACCCTGTTCCTGGAGTACCCCTGCCCTGCATATTTCAGATGTCTCCTTGATTTAACACACCCAGATCAGGTCATTAAGTGCTCCACTAATGAGCTGATCAGCTGAATCAGGTGTGTTAAATTAGGGAGACATCTGAAATATGCAGGGCAGGGGTGCTCCAGGAACAGGGTTGGGAAACACTGCCGTATGGAACTGTGAGAAACCTTCGACTAAGGTAGTTTAGAGGTGAAATACAGAGATTATGTTGATGATTTTTACATGACATAAGATTCTAAAGGTATTTTAACCTAGGTGAAGTTTGTATATGAGCATATGTGAAAAATAGACTGAAAAGTGAACTTGATGCTGATGACACTACAGTTATCAGATTTACCACTTATCATACATATTATTTTTACTTTAAAAGAAATTCAGTGTTTTTCATTTCATTTTATCTAGCCGCATATCCATATGTACAGCGTCTGATTGCGCAATTCCCCTGCCAATTCCTTACACAACATGGTGGATGTGTCTCACGTTTTCTGGTTGGTTCAGCCAATGACGTTGTCCACTCTAGTGTTTTCTTTAGCGCTGTGGTCTTAAGACTTAACTTTCGCTCAAGCTGCGACCCTCTTACGCCTGTTTCTAGAAAGGGTTGGAGCTCGGTCGCAGTTCAGCACGTCCGTCGTTGGAACTACCTTGTTTTAATTGGATGCCACATCGTCGTAGATGGCACAATCACGTGTAGCGCGCTTATTGAAAATTTGTATCTTATTTTCTTACCATAACCTCTACTAAAGCAGCCTTCTTCACATTTCACTGCAAAACAGTGATTGAGAGCGAAGTGAAGGAGCAGTGGTCAGAACACTTTGCCTAGTTGTGTTTGTCGCTTTGCCTAACTCGGTTCTATTTTTCATTGGCTTTTACTAAAATAATTATTTCCAAATCTGCGACTGTATCCCTTTAACTGGAAATGAATGCATATAACAGTAAGTAGTTCACCCACATTGCCAGTTGAGCCACAGACTTTCCTACTACTTTTCATTGTCTTTGTGTATTAGTAACAGGTTACTTCGTTTTTACGTGGCCGAAGAGCTGTTCTAATTACAACCAGCTGATTCAGAAAACACCTGGAGCCATGTTTTCCCATCTCTGCCAAAACACATAAAACGAAGTGAGCATTTTCACTAACGTTGACACTTGTTTAGTTCATGCTGTGTTTCGAGTCCTTCCTTTATAAGACTGTTGGTATAGTAATTTCATTTTCCTCTAATTTTGAAAGAAACTGACGTCGAAAATGACAACAGGAACTATCAAGCAACGACCGAGTAACTACTGGTCTCGAGCAGTTGTTGTCTTTACGACCGAGCTTGCAACTAAGCTTTGTAACAACCCTTTCTAGAAACGCCAAATCTCAGAATGACTGCGCTTTCGACCAACTTTACGACGGAAGTTCAGCAACAACGCTTTCTTGAAACGCCCTCCATATTGTACCTAAATGGGATTTTAAAACAATCAGATTGTACTTATCTGGAATTTTTCCCTAACTTGGTTATGAAAAAGAATCTGGTAGCGCCAACCAAATCTAAAGAAGAAGAAGCGTCCTAAGGCCCTCCAGTGATCCTGACCCAGTGGCCTGTATTGTGAGCCAAGTTCTACATGTCCAGGGTATCTTTTCGTTGTTCAGCTTCACTTAACCCGACAAAGGCAAGCAAGCTAAATGGTCACATGAGAGTGGTTATCAACTCGATAAGTCAACCCTGGTTTCCCCAATCTTCACACGAGTGCATTCACTTGAAAAGGGCACTGTTGGCAGCATGTGACCTATCGCCAACACAGAAAAGATGACTGGCAGCAGAGCGGCATATTTCACGCAGGATGAGCAAACCATTGCAATGGAAAACTATTACAAACACAAACACATCATACCAGCTAAAAGCAACACATTTGCAGCTGTAAAATGCAGGAAGCACTCAGGCAGATAGTGGAATGTCTGCTCTGTTATAATTGGGTATATTTCATATATTACTGAGTTTGTGAGTGATACCTGTTCCTTATAAGGTGTGGAAAGTGTTTATATAGGATTGCAAGCTCGAAGTGGGAACTGTTAGCTTTACATTGCAGGGTGAATGTTCTGACGGTTAAATAAGCAGTTCCTTAAATGAGTATGTGTGTTGGCTTGACTATGTAATTACCTAAGTTAACAGGTTTATTACAACACAAATATATCTCGCTATAAAACTTTGTATTCTAATCAATTTCTCAGATGTAGCCTGTTATAATGGTCTGTAAGGCAACCTTTACCTAATTATTTCAGCTGCAAGTCTGGTGGTGGGTGGGAACCCTATGAAAGGAGCTGCATTTAATATACAATATACAACATTAGATGTGATGGGATCTACATTATTAACAGAGAAAATAGTCACATGGGTTAAGGTCTACCTGTTATAAAAGCCACCTTTTATGTACTGTATTGTGAAGTTGCCAGGGGACACTACAAAGGCATTCAGCAGCTCTGATAGAGCACATGCCATCTTATGAATTGCCATGCAGACTGTATTCTGGCATAAGTTCTCTGCATCACCCACAGTGAACAGAAAACTACCAGAGGCAAAAAAGCAGGGCAATGCATACAGTTTGTAGGACTGTAAGGGCATTACTCCTGCAAGTTGCTCTGGCAACATATGGCTCAAAAAGCCGACAAAGGTATATTATTCTCACAGATACAAAATGGTATTCCTCATACCACTGGCATAAGTGTAGGCAGTATACTGGGGCTTGGAGAGTTAGGGGACTCATCATGGACGGAAGCGGGTCCTTTGTAATCACTAGGTGTAGAACTGGAGCACTTCTAATGCTAAATTTTTGTGGTTTTTTGGTTTGTTTTTTATCTTGATTATCTTTTGTTTTTTTGTCTAGATTATTCTCTTGCTGCCTGCTTGTCTTTTATTTATTATCATTGATAGGGGTGGAACTCCGTACAAGTCTGCAAAGACTTCGTTCCCTCCTTGCACTCATGTTTTTAACTGCATTTTTGTGCTAAATAAATAAACTAAAGTAAATGTTAAATCCAAAGAAGTAGTGTGGCATTCATATAGGTACCATTAATTTTCAGGTGTCACTGCCATTCCTTATATAAACCCCTCATGAAGCCAAACTCATCTCTTTCACAGATTTTTTTTTTTTTGTAACAATAATTCTTAGTATTTTATGACAAAGTTACATGCTTATTCTACACACATTTGAAAAACTATTAATAAAATTAACAATTTTCTTTGATGTTTTTCTTACAGATAGGTAAATGTGCCAAGGTGATTGCTGGGTAATGTGTTGTCCAATGTCAAGTCTCTATTTAATTTGATCATGTGATCAGACCTGTAACGTCTGATAGTTCAAGTACAAAATTTGAAGATCAGACTGACTAGCAAATCTGCAAACTCAGGAGCAGTCATGCCACTTAAACATAAAAGCAGTAGTCAAAAAATAAAAGAAAAGAAAAACAGGAGGAGAAGCTAGCAAAGCTACCAAAACTAAGTTCATTTGGCTTTCTTACAAGTAGTCGCCAGCCCACGGACGATCCCCCCTTAAGCAGCAATGCAGCCAGCAGGTAACAGATGGAGCTAGATATAGGCTGAGCCAGCGTTTGGCCTAAATAATGACGTTCGGTTGTTGTATAAATTTCAAGACAATATTGTGAGTTGAATATTAAGGATATTGTTGAGGATTTTTTGCAATGCAGCTGAATGCCTTTCAAATAAGAGAGTAGGCCTACCAGTGACTTTCTTTTAGTCCAGAGTCATTTTTTATATATATAAGATATATAGCAGTAATAAGGCTGTTTGTGTGTGGTAAATTAATCATTTAATGGGGTTTGTGCAGATGGTGTTTAGCTGGGCAATTTGGGGACATGGTGGCATTGTTTAAAATAAATTTAAATATTGGTAAATATTGCAGCTTTTGTTCGTCTTGCCATGTGCTGTTTCAAGTTACTATCATGTCCTGCTTTTACAACCCAAAGTCTGAAATAGTTGGGACAAAGTGTAAATTGTGAATAAAATCAAAATTCAATGACTTTCAAATCACACCAGCCAGTATTTTATTCACAATAGAGCAGAGATAACATAGCAAATGTTGAAACTGAGAAATTTTATCCACAAAATGATCTCATTTCAAATTTGATGGCTGCTACAGCTCTCAGAAAAGTTGGGACTGGGGCCTGTTTACCATGTTGTAGCATCCCCACTTCTTTTTAACACAGAGTGGAGGCATCTGGGCATTGAGGAGACAAGTTTCTTGAGTTTAGCCATTGGAATTTGATCCCACTCTTGTTTAATACAGACTTCCAGCTGCTGGAGAGTTTTGGGTCTCCTTTGACGGACTTTTCGTTTAATTATGCGCCAAATGTTCTCAATCGGTGAAAGATCAGGACTGCAGGCAGGCCAGTTCAGCACACGGACTCTTCTACTACGAAGCCATGCTGTTGTAATAGCTGCAGTTTGTGGTTTTGCATTGTCCTGCTGAAAAACACAAGGCCATTCCTGGAATAGGTGTCATCTGGAGGGGAGCATATGTTGCTCTAAAACCTTTATATACCTTTCAGCATTCATGGCGCTTTTTAAAACATGCAAGTGCCCCACACCATATGCACTAATGCATCCCCTCACCATCAGAAATGCTGGCTTTTGAACTGAACGCTGATAACAGGAGGGGTGGTCTTTCTCCTCTTCAGCCCAGAGGACACAACGCCCATGATTTCCAACAAGAATGTCAAATTTGGACTTGTCTGACCACAGGACACTTTACCACTTTGCTACAGTCTATTTTAAATGAGCCTTGGCCCACAGAACACGGCGGCGCTTCTGGATCATGCTCAGCAATGGCTTCCTTTTTGCATGATAGAGTTTTAGGTGGCGTCTGCGGATGGCACAGCAGACTGTTTACAGACAGTGGTTTCTTGAAGTATTCCTGGGCCCATTTAGTAATGTCAATGACAGAATCATGCCGGTGAGTGATGCAGTGGCGTCTGAGGGCCCGAAGATCACAGGCATCCAGGAAAGGTCTTCGGCCTTGTCCCTTACGCACAAGATTTTTCCAGTTTCTCTGACTCTTTTGATGATGTTATGCACTGTCGATGATGAGACCTTCAAAACCTTTGCAATTTGGCGTTGAAGAACATTGTTTTTAAAGTATTCCACAATTTTTAAACGCAAGCCTTCACAGGCTGGAGAGCCTCTGGCCATCTTTACTTCTGAGAGACTCAGCCTCTCTAAGACATCCCTTTTATAGCCAATCATGTTACACACCTGATGCCAGTTAACTTAATTACTTGCTGAATGTTCTTTCAGCTGATTCTCTTATATATTAATTGCTGTTTCAGCCCTTTTTTGCCTGTGTCCCAACTTTTTTGAGACCTGTTGCAGCCCAGAAAATTAGAAATAAGCTCATATTGTGGATAAAAATGTAAAATGTCTCAGTTTCAACATTTGAAATGTTATCTATGTTCTATTGAAAATAACATATTGGCTTATGTGATCTGAAAGTCATTGCATTTTGATTTGATTCACAATTTACACTTCATCCCAACTATTTCGGAATTGGGGTTGTATTTCAAATAAGCATGCACTAGTGAGGGAATTGCAAGAAATTCCGTTGTTAAAGGGGAACTATGCTGGATTTCGGCCGTAATTATTGTGCCTCGGAGTCTCTGTGATGGTTAAGCGACTTGTCATGGGGAAAATGGGGCATATCAGCCCGCTCCTTATTATATATACTACTCAAAATTTGATAGGGATCATAGGAATTTTTTTGTGAAATGACATACAAATTTGGTAACTGCCACTGATGAACAATATATTGGATAAATGACATGCAGTCAGACACAAAACACATTTGCACGTGCATTTCATGACATTAAATGAGCGTGCAGCCTCACATTTTGGCTTTTACTAACACTTCACCATTTCAACTCAGACATGTGTCTTGCTTGTTGGTGAAAATTTGGAAGTTCCCAAATTTTTTGCATTACATTTAGCAATAACAATGTCTCCTCAACGTCTTAGACGTCGATTGACTTCAGAGCAATTGGGAAGATGCATCGAATGCTTGACTCTGGCTTCTCACAACGCCACATTGCTAATGCACTTAACGCCGCCAAAGCGTTGTGAACAGAGCGTGGAACCGCATCAAACGTTTGGTACAGCAGCACACCGTCATGGGGGTGGTCGCCAGAGATCGACTACACAACGACAAGACCACTTTCTCACACTTCAGGCACGACGTCATCCTTTCTGGACAGCCACCACCCATTTAAATGACCTTCATAACGCCTCGGGGTCAGGGGGTATCCACTCAGACGATATGGAATCGTCTTCATACTGCCGGCCTCAACTCAAGAAGGCCATGTGTTCGAATCCCACTGACCGTGCGTCATAGGCGTGACCGTTTGGATTGGGCTCAGGACCATGTCACATGGACACACAACGATTGGGCTCCAGTTCTCTTTACTGATGAGTCCTGATATTGCTTGGACTTTACTGACAGGAGGCAACGGGTGTGGCGAAGACAACGTGAGCGATTTAATGATGCCTACATCAACGAACACGACCATTATGGTGGCGGATCAATTATGGTCTGGGGAGGAATAAGCAGGAATGGCAGAACAGACCTGCATGTCATGGGGAGAGGGACGATGACAGGGGTACGGTACAGGGATGAGATCCTCAATGTGTACGTAAGACCATACGCTGGTGCTGTTGGCCCTGATTTCATCTTGATGGATGATAACGCCCGTCCCCATCGTGCTAGGGTGGTGAATCAATTCCTAGAGCAGGAGACAATTGTCCGCATGGACTGGCCCGCATGTTCGCCGGACCTAAACCCTATCGCGCATGTGTGGAACATGCTACAGGTCGCCATTTCCGGTCGTAGGGCACAACCCACAACTCTAGAAGAGCTCGGAAATGCCCTTGTTGAAGAATGGAACAACATTCCAATTGCAAGCATCCAGGTTCTGATTGACAGCATGACCCGACGTTGTCAAGCCGTCATTCAAGCTAGGGGAGGCCATACCCGTTATTGACATTAACTGTGGGAATGAAACATCAAACGAACGCTGTCTGTTTTCACTTTACATGTCAGAGGTGAAACCATGAAGTGTTCGTGAAAGCCAAAAGTGTGAGGCTGCACGCTCATTTAATGTCATTAAATGCATTTGCAAATGTGTTTTGTGTCTGACTGCATGTCATTTATCCAATATATTGTTCATCAGTGGCAGTTTCCAAATTTGTATGTCATTTCACAAAAAAATTCCTATGATCCCTATCAAATTTTGAGTAGTATATCTTGGCTGAAAACAGACCTTGCAAGATCAGGTCCACCGCCCCGGTGTCCCAAATCTCGTCGCTGGATGGAGCTATCGCGAGAAATGAAATGCTTTACAGTACGAGACCACGATAAGGTAACCCCGGCTAGCAATAAAAGGAATACCGCTTCTCTTCACTGGTGTTACGATGGCGGAGCCGGCGGGAAAGAAGCGGTGGCCGTTGTCAGGGGAGGCGAGGAAGAGAAAGCAAGCGTCTGACCGAGCGAGAAGTCAGACATGAGTCAATCTTGGTCGAGCTTTTTCAGAATGGAGAGAGCTCAAGGAGAAAGAAGCATGCAAATCAAATGCCGACCTGGCGTTGTTGCTGTTGAACTTGTAAGTATCGTTGCGAAAAAAAATGTATGTATTCCTTGTATTCATATGTCGTTGCCCACTCTTCATGTTTGCTGTTGTTTGTAAAGGCCTTTGCGCGATTATCGTGTGAGCGGTGCTTGCTGCTTGTTAGCTAGCAGAGATGTTAGCATAGTTACCAGTAAACACGTTTGTTTGTCACGTAGCTGTTATTTATTGTAGTACATCGTCCTGTTTCTGCCCCAGGAGTGCAATTTTACTATGAGCCACATAACTTCGCCAGCCGAATCTAGGTTTTGTGAGTTTTGTGCAGTTCGCTATTTCCATTGTGTAGTTCAAGATTCGTTAGAAGAGCGTGTTACGAAAACATTACGTCTGATAAATATCGGTGCTGAGGGGAAAAAAAACAGAAAACATTAACAAAAAAGCAGCAGTTATCCTTAGCCTTTTACTTTTTTTCCCGTAATTGTTTTATGTCAGATATACAACGTAAAACTTGTGATATATATATATATATATAGGGCCATTCTCAGTCACGTGTGTGACCAAAAATGTAACAAATAGTAGAAAAAATCTCCTCCAATTACAAAAGCATTGGAGGTTCATGATTGTGGACCTTGTATAAGAGTACTACTTATCCAAGTCTATCAAGTAAAAATGTTATTTGTTACATTAACTTTAACTACTTAAGTCAGTTAAAGGTCAGAGGTCAAATACGACTGGTCACGTGTGTGACTTCACACGGAAACAGGTTTTTCATAACTCTATTTGACTTCAAAAACTCTGAAGTTGAAAAATCTAGAATTTTCATAGTTTTGGGGTATGGAGAATAGCATGGAATAAATTTGATACCTTTCATTAATTTTCAAAGTATTTCTTTATTTGATGACATCTGGTCATGTGTGACATTTTGGTTCACTTCTCAAAGAATGGCCCTATATACATACATATATATGGTTACAAACCTTGGTAGAAATTGCTTCGGGGGGGTATACTACGAAGCTGGCTTTGTGACTAAGCCTGACTTCAAGCTAAACTAAAACCCGGAGCAGCTCCTTTTACTTTAGTCCATGTTCCAGATTTGAAGAGGTTCCTGGTTTTACTAAGTGCTGAAGTCAGTCTTAATCACAAAGCCAGCTTCGTAGTATACCCCCCAGGGGCCTATTGCACAAAAGTCGGATCCTGAGATCCTGGATCAACGCCAAAGCGAGGATTGCCATATCCTAAACAGCGCGTCGATGGCTTAATTGATTGCACAAAGCCAACAGCGGGTGAAGGAGGATAGGCTAAGTGAAGCCCGGTGCCGCTGATCCTGCTGAGTGCGCGCACACGGCTACCTCAAATAGACCCCGAGAAAGATCACAGAATCGCTAATCAACATCATGGACACTAAATAGCTGCAGCAGACGCATGCGCCAGCAACACTCAAAGACCACGTTCAGACAGACGGACGATGGGATCTCTGAAATGCCTCTGCTTGCTATTCCTTTAGTTTCAGACTAAATGTGCGAGACGTTTGAGAGGAGTATTAAAGTGAGCTAAACTCAAGTGAAAGTAAACTCGGGAGGTGTTTCAGCGCCGTAAAAAAAGAGTAGTGATGCACTTCGGCGTTACCGTGAACGAGATAAGCCGTCGCTGTCAGACAGATTTAATATAGTGCGACACGGCGTCGGCTGAGTTTGTATGTGTCATGCACTTTGCGTTGGCGTAGTTCAAACCAGTGAAAGTGTGGAAGCTGGATTTGCTATGTATTACCTAATTTTGCTACAAGCCTTGTTTTGTCCTATACAAACTGAATTGATTGTCCGATCTAGAAGACTTTAACAGATCAGTTGAGTTTATTTTCTGCTTTTAATTAGGTATGTTACTAAAATTTTCAAAATGGTTCTATACTGAAATGAATTATTTTTCCCGAAAGAGCTTGAAATAAACTTTCCAATGACACCAAGATCAATGTGATCGGTTAAGAACTGATAAAGTTATTAAACTTGGAAACTGGGAAATGAGCGGTAAAAAATGTCCTTAGTTTTCTATAGAAAAAAATGAGAAATCTGTGACCGAAAACATGGTTTGCATAAAATGCTATAACTTTCTTAATTCTTTAGATATTCCTATGGAACTTTCAGATAATGTCCATTGGAACATTATCTGCCTATTCCAAAATGATGAATGAAAACAGAATTGAATTTCGCTGTGCAACCCGCAATGGGGGCGCCATTTCTGGGATTTTTACCACAGGCAGTTTTTTTTGCGGACGGTAGAAACAGACTGCTGGCGCTCCAAATCTCATATTGTTTTGTCTGTTGGATCTTGAATACTTAATCTAATAGTCTGTGCAGTTTTTATTAGAATTCCTACTTTGCTTCCATAAAATTGAAGGGTGATTTTGTCACGTCAAACTTTGAAGCACTCAGACGGCCACCTGGGAAATCGGAAATTGAAAACAAGGTAACAAGGGGAATTCGGGATCATTTTTATCTACGTCTTCAACGGGATTTCCAGGAATTCCCCTCCTTTTGCCCATTTAAGGCGGTTTTGATGGGTATACCTCTGCCACTTCGGGAAATTACGCAACACGCTATGGGAAGCGATATCGCGCGGCCGATGCGCTGATAGTAACATACCTATTTTAATCACCCTGGTAGAGGCATACTCAAATTAAAAAGTAGAATGTTAGCGGCAGAAAATTACGTCAAGGAGCCTCCTGAAAATGTTTGATTCCAGTATCGCTAAGTTTAGCGACATTGCACTCGTGTCCAGCACGAAGGCAACGACTCTACCTTACCCGTCGCAGTCTGAATAAAGACGGAGAAAAGTAGCAGCAGTGCTGTAGGTAGGGGGTTACCGCAGCGATTCAAGACCGCGCTGAAACACGGTAACCTATGCAGCACTGCTCATTTTCTACTCTGATGGAAGTCTCAACTTGGGGAATAAGGACAAATCTGATAATGACTGATTCTAAATATGGTTAAAATGTGACATGGAAGGGGGATTGATTGAACTGTGATGGTCACTATCACATGGATACTTGAATATAATGATCGAATATTGGCTATTTTACTGACATTAATGGTCACAAGTTTCTAAGATAATTACTCTGGACGTACTATAACTGAGATAGCAATGGGTAGTGGAAAATTCAGAATGACTGTTAAGGACATTGATTTTCAATTTGGGTGACTGCTGAATGAGGTGAGGTGAAATTGGCTGGAGACAGGAGCTTAGCTAGTTCAGAAAGCTTGCTCCGAGCTGGCTAGCTCCACAGACTTTGTTTCCATAGTAACTAGTGCCATGGCTTAGCTCACACGCTCTGTGCAACCGAAATGGAGCTTGAGATCAGGCTAATCCCGTGCCGATCCTGGGCTAATCCCTTATCCCGCTTTCGTGCAATAGGCCCCAGGACTGCCTTCTTGCCGGCTTCGTTGTAAACAAATGCACATGGACGGAGGGTGGAGGAGGTGGTTGCCGTGAGATTTTCATGACAATTGTGTGAAATTTGCACACCGGAACTATAGGGGGAGCTGCGGAGAAAAAAGCACCAAACCAACGAAGAAGCGAGCGATTTCCGGCCAACTTACATAGTGCCTCTTTAAAGTCACAGTGAAACAGCGAGCACCTCTCTCACTCTCTCTCCATCTATAATTGCATATTTAGGAAAGCGACCTTGAACAAATTACTTGAAACACTGTAAAAATTATTCAAAGCAGGGCTTCATAGGAAGCATTAGGGCCTGTCATAATCGCTTGCACTGGGGCCTGTCATGACGCACTTACGCCACTGCCTCATACAGGTAATCATCATGGAAAGATTAGGGGTTTTAACAGACCCTGAATATTCTTGCCCTCCTCAGAGACCCCCTCACGATCTGAGCACCGAACTCCACGGGATCCTCTATAAATAGTGATGCCATGTTCCAAGAGAATTGATTGGTCAGTAAGGCATTGTTTTATACCCGCTGATCACTTATGTGGAACTTGAACTGGCCCGGTGCGGGATAGGTGTTCAGCGTAAGTTACCATAGTAATTAATCCTGATAAGAAGTGAACCACTGTCATAGTCCTGAAAACCTGCAGTTAAATCTGAAGGTTCCTCTAACCTCAAATACTGCCTTGTAGTACATGCCCCAGGTCCAAACAACTGACAAGGATAAACTAAAGTTGCGAGCCACTAGAGGCCTGTACTATGAAGCAAGTGCAACATTCTCAGGGTATCTTTTCATTATAGAGCCTCACTTAACTTGGCCTCTTTGCGCAGAAGCCAAATCTGGCTATTTATATGTTACCTCATTTAAGGCTTTATAATTCAAGATTTCAGCTTCACAGAGAGGAAGGGAATGGCTCAACTGAGTCAAGACACTTGTAGCATGTAGAATTAAATCGTATTTCAGTTTATTTTGACAATTTTGGTAGAGAAAAAGGGCTGCAAACAAAAAAAATCTAAGAAAATTCAGCATTGAAATTGTCAAAAAAATAATAATACTGAGAATTGAAAAATGGCTGGGGGTTAAAACTGTACATTTCTGGGATCATAAACTCCTTGACTCCAAGTAATCATCATCTGAGCATGAAATTCTAAATTATCTACTGTTTAGGAGCCAGATAGGACAGCTCTCCGGATGGCTCTCCAAACTCTCAGATCCATCAAAATGGCGCACTGTCAAAATCATAAAATAATCATATTTATCGCAAATCAACTTTTGATTTATGAAATTCAATATGAATTAATAATTTTCTGGTTGAATTTAGCATGAATTTATCAATATAGGTGGGGTTGGATATCAATGGTCACCAGTAACCTCTCCAAACCCAAAAATGCCTTTTCTCTAAGATAAAGTTGAGAGTTTTGTTCTTTTTTCATCAGAGTCCCACAAGCCAACATGCATACTCATTTAAGGAACTGCTTATTTAACGGTCAGAACATTCACCCTGCAATGAAAAGCTAGCAGTTTCCACTTCCGAGCTTGCAACCCTATGTAAACACCTAGTGATGGCGAGATGAAGCTTCATGGAGCATTGAAGCTTTCTCCCAAAATGGTTCACTAATGGGTGACGCTACTTGAGGCTTCATTTGCTCACTGCGCCATCTACTGGACAAAGAGTGTAAAACAGGCAAAAATATCATAGATGACATTAGTTTGAAGTGTGTCGTATTTTGCAAAATGCCTGTGAATGAAACTGTCAATGACTCCAAGAAATATGCAGTGCACTCATATTACCATATGGTGTCTATTTTGCTGAGCAATAAACAATAATTTGGAAAAAAAAAAGTTTGCATTCATGCAAAGTAGAAATGATCTGTTAAACTGGAGTGAGGGCAATGAGCATGCTTTTGTGACTTCGTGGTGAGGACAGTGAATGTAGGGTGAGACTTTGGGATATGGGCAGTGAATATGCTTGGGGTGAGACTATTGGTTTTTGTTCAGGAATAAGTTTTTCCACAGTATTGGGGCTCAGGCGGTTTCTTTTTTTTTTTTTTTTTTTTTCCTTTGGATAATATTTCCCCTGCTTTGGAAAAGAGTCTTTTTCTCTGGGAGAAATGCATCTGCAGTTATTAATACACATACCTTGTTGGGAGAAATTGGATCAAAATGCTCCCACACTGGGGAAATTCTTTTTTTTCTCGGCGGCTCCATTGCAAACAAAAAAGGGTTTTTGATGGTCAACACACAATCAGAATTTCTAGCATTCAGAATCCACAAAATGTTAGGGATCCCCATCGTGCTGTACAGCTCTATTCATTTTGAAAAAAAAAAGAGTTTGCATTTAAGCAAAGTAGAAATGATCTGTTAAACTGGAGTGAGGGCAATGAGCATGCTTTTGTAACTTCAGGGTGAGGGCAGTGAATGTAGGGTGAGACTTTGGGATATGGGCAATGAATGTGCTCTGGGTGAGAGTTAGGAATATGGGCTGTAGAATATGCTTGGGGTGAGACTATTGGTTTTTGTTCAGGAATAAAAGTTTTTCCACAGTATTGGGGCTCGGGCGATTTCTTTTGTTTGGATAATATTTCCCCTGCTTTGGAAAAGAGTCTTTCACTGGGAGAAATGCATCTGCAGTTATTAATACACATACCTTGTTGGGAGAAATTAGATCAAAATGTTCCGACACTTGGGAAATCCTTTTCTTTCTCGGCAGCTCCATCACAAACAAAAGAGGGTTTTTGATAGTCAACACACAATCAGAAAATCTAGCGGTCAGATTCCACAAAATGTTAGGGATCCCCCATCGCGTTCTACCGCCCTATTTATTTCGAATTGCGTGCCAAATTGCGGACCACTTCATGAACCGGTCACGAGGTACGGTGGGCTGGCGAGGCTTCCGAAGTCATCGCATATGTCATCAATACACTCCTCGATACGCGCTTCACAAAATATTTCCTGTATTACTCGGCACACGCTTCGAAGCCTCGGCACAGAACATCACATCACTAGTAAACACTTTTCACACTTTATAAGGAACAGGTATCACTCACTCACTCACTCAGTAATATTTGAAATATACCTAATTATAACAGAGCAGACATTCCACTATCAGGCAAAGCAGGAAATGTGCTAACCTTTATTGAACAGAATGGGGCAAGGAATGTGACAGGGGGTCTATTAAAGTGCTTGAGCTGTTAGCATTTTAAATGAGCCAAAACCTTGGCATTCGATTTAGTTTAATATGATATAAATTCTAAAACAAAGAGCCACATTAAGCAAAATGCCACCAGATGTAGTATTCTTAGCAAAAACTAATGGTTACTCTTACTAACCAATGTGGCAAACAAGCTCTGTGATCATCATGGCTATGGTGAACCAAGAATAAAAAACAGCTAGCCAACTAGCCAGAAGTAAAAATAATAAAATGAACAAAAACCTTTCTTCATTGAATTCCTCCAGAGGCATAGATCTATTCGGTAGAAGGAACCTTCCAGTCCTGTTTCATTCAGAATAATTCCCATTGACCATGTCCTTATCTCATTTAAATCCCGTAATTGTAATTGAGCATTCAGGCCGGTTTTGGAAGTCTTTTTTTTTTCTGTGCAATCGCA
This sequence comes from Gymnothorax javanicus, assembly GCA_029692085.1. Lineage (NCBI taxonomy): Eukaryota > Metazoa > Chordata > Actinopteri > Anguilliformes > Muraenidae > Gymnothorax > Gymnothorax javanicus. Next base: position 102,514,698 of record CM056193.1, on the reverse strand, counting down.
TCATTTTGAGTTGCGCAACATAAAGAGAATACGACCTAAGTGTTGTTACGCAAAGGTTTAAAATAAACACTTTTCTGATGGTCCAATCAATTTCTTTCAGTTACTGTGGAAAATTTATACTCTCTGGAATTGGATAAGAAACGTGTCAATCAATAGATCATTACTGGAGTTTCATGTGGGCATGAACTATAACTGCATTACGCAGATGAGCTTACGTAAGCTCTTGAGTGAGCGGCTAATCAAAGAGAGTACTTAAGAGGATGTAAGACAGTGCTGAATTCATTGATGAAGGAATTCACGCGTAAATCCACGGTAGAGTTACACTTTTTGGTATGTGATGACTATAATTGATAGTAGAATGACATAGTATCAATACCATGTCGAATTTTTGCTTCAGAAAACTGATATTTCTTTACTACTAATTGGGATACCATTGGCTCACTGTAGCTTAGGAGGTTGCAACAAAGGACAATTTCTTTCTGTCGCAAGAGATAATTTTTTAAACTGCTGGATAGATACTATGGGCAAGTATGAGCTGTTTGCACATTAGGCTTGGCTGAGGAGTTTGATTCATGCAACTCCTGGGAAACTGAATTTGTCCATACTCTCCATCAACAGGAGTGGGAAGTCTTCACTTCTGACTGGGGGCACCTGCCTCTGTGCCATTTTTTGGCACTTTATTTCCCTTTTTCTGTCTGAGAATGGAAAACACACTGTCACTGACCGACTCCGCTAAGGGCAGCCATACGTAAATGGGCAAAAACTAGGTTTTCTGTAGGGGCTGTGCACACGCATGTGTTGCTCCCATAGATGGCGTCGAAAGGAACTTGTGCTCACCCTCAGATGTCTCGAACCCCTCGTCTCATGATCAGTCCAGAATCTGTTACGTACAGGCTGTAACCAGATGTGGCGCTCTTGAGCTACCATAGTCACTCGTGGCTACCCTAAGCGGGGTCGGTCAGTGACAGTGTCTGTGTTCCGCTCTCAGACAGCCGACTGATTGTTGAATGGTGACAGTGCAAATGACGCACTACCTCTTGGCGGCTGAGATCTGCCCGTGACATACCAATGGCTCTTTTTCTCTCTCCTGTGCCACAAGCCGTTCCATTTTTTTGATGCAGTAGCATTTTTCGTTTTTTTTTTTTTTTTTGTTGTTGTTGGCTTTATGTAGGCTATTGACCACACCCAAAAGAACAAGTCAAGTGTCACTGTACACATCACAAACAACTCAATGTTTTTTTATTACTGAAGTGCACGGCGTGTTCGCGTGGCGCACGTCAGGATTACAATAGCACGCGCTTTTTTTTTTTTTTTTATTTATTTCCCCTCGTGCCTCACTGGAAAAGCTATAAAAATCAATCGATTCTTCAATTTGCCGCAAATACAGTACATACCTCACCGTTGCGTTTTTAATGACGCTAAGTATACATTGGGATTCAGTTTTCCTACTTTCTGTTATACAACCACTATGAGACTATTACACAAGAACAAAATATAAAAAATTGTAACAATTACAGAGAATATAGTGGTGTGCTAAAACTTTTGACTGGTAGCGTATATACTGATTTTTACACCATAACAAAAATCCCTAAGGTGTTCGCTTTATTATGATACCTAGATCATTCAAATGGACCAAGGCCTGGAGGTTAAATTGCTTTGATTTAGCCACATCTTTTATGTACTGTGATTCCATGTTCCAAGAGAAATGATTGGTCAGTCGGCGTTGCATTTATACCTTCTGATCTCTTATCTGAAACTTAACCTGCTCTGGAGCAGGTTTAGTGTTTAGTGTAAGTTACCATGGTGATTTACCCCAGTAAGAAGTGAACCACTGGCATAGTCCTAAAAATCGAGGGTTAAACCTGAAGTTACCTTAATAACCTCTCATCCTGTTTCGTACTACAGGTCTAGGCAAGGTGTTTTGCCATATTTAATACATTTAAGATTCACATAGACACTGCATGTACTGTAACCGCTGTGAAGTCTAAATGCAAGACATTAAAGTTTATCTAAGCTTGACGAAGGGATACAGGTGAAAGAACATTAAAAATCTTTAATGCAGTCATTATTGGTGACCTATTAAATGCATTGTAAACTCGCTAACTTTTCTCTCCTATTCCTGTCTGCTGCCATATTTGCAATAAGGGGAAGCCACAACGGTCTGTGTTAGAGCTAAACTTCGGAAATCTTTATGTGAGCAAGAAAAAAATTTTTGATTCCATTCCAATTCCCTCTGTTTCATCGACACTTTCCTTGAAGAGGATTTTTAACTTTGGCTGTATGAGCACCCTCCATTTACCCAGTAACCTGTCCTCCTCCACTCTTTCACGGAAATGATTGTATGCTGTCTCGTATTGGCTGCTACCTGGGAATTCTTTTTCGTCAGGATCTTTATACAGAAATGCTGCGTAATTTCTGTGGCAGGGCTCGAAATTGCGACCGTTTTGGTCGCATATGCGACCAAAATTAACACTGTGCGACCTTTGAATTAAAATAGTCGCAGCTCCCCCCGCACCAAAATAGTTCCCACCCCCCAATTTAACGCCTCTGTTCCCGAGCATTTGGTAGCCAGTAGGCATGTGAACCGCTGCTGCAGCTAGAATAGAGACGGTACCTTTAACGTTAAAAAAACAAAAACGAGTCGGTAACAAAAGTTACTGAAACTGATAATCATTACAAAGACTACAACGGTGATTCGGACGAACCGGCGGCGAAATGAGTTTATTATTTTCGCGCAGAGTGGCTTCGAAATTTTGAATGGCTGAGGTTTAAAGGTGAAATGCACCGTGTTCGTTGTAAAGATTATGGTTCGGATCTCGCCGGTAACAGCGCGTTAGCTACGGAGTTCAACCACTTTAAACGTGAAAGTCCCTCCTCACGTGGAGAAAGCGCGAAACACGAGAATGCTGTGACAAATGTGGATCAACGAGTAGGTCCGGTGTTATGTCAATTTTTGCTACCAATCAAAGTATGCTGCCTCTAAAATCTTCGTCTCGGTTTCTTCGCCCATATCTTCAGTAGCCTATCTGCAAAAATCATAAAAACACATTTTTTCAGCGCGTCTTTCGAACTGTGAGCGTTTATATATTTGCATTTACGCGCTGGGAGTTCCTGAAAATGCATAAATTTGATGACGATGGCGTGCGGCATATATCTTAAAACAAACGTATCCAACTCATTATAACATCTGCTTATGTTATAATAAGTTAGCAAATAACGAACTTACCCCTGTAGACGGACTCATATTGCAATATTAAGGCGAAAACAAAGACTTTACGATTTTTTTTTTTTTTTTTTCAGATCTGCATTTAACCCTAACACAGTTGAAGATTTGATTTGGATCAGTGTGGAGGGTCCTTCTCTGGACATACGTGATGCCCCACCGGCAGTGAAGAGATGGATGGAAGGGCAGAGAGCCAAAAGACCCAATTTGAAATCTTGGCCTCAGCATATGGCAAAAAGCTAATGTAGTGGAAACTTTTGTTAATCAATTAACTCAAGACTGTCACATTGTTTAATAACTTTTAATTGCTGGAGACAGTTGTGTTGTTAATGTGGAGTGTTATATTGTTTTTTTAAACATAAAAAAACTACATATTGGTACTTCTTAGATTTTGGTGTGTGCGCTCCTAAATTTTGGCTTGCGCTCCTAACTTTTTGAACTTGGGAGCTCAGCGCTACCAAGTAAAAAAGTTAATTTCGAGCCCTGTGTAGCATCTGAAAAGGCCTCAACAAGATCTCTCCCGCGTATTTGTTGTAGCAGGTTTCCATCCTCACATGCCTATGCTGCAGCAATAGGTTTAACTGCTGAAAGATTTTCACACTGTATAAGCCTCTCTTCACCCTTTTTCAACTGTCTCTCTTGTCAGGCATATTTCACATCTGCAGATTATGCTTTGCATGGGAAAGAGATGTGGGCTCCCTTTAGCAAAGATGCTACTTTTGTTAATTGTTGAGTGAAAAACTGTAACATGGTGCTTCATTATTGTCATGTTGGGTGAGTGATTCCATGTCTACTAAATGTTTATTGGGAAAAAGTAGGGTGGCGGGTGGGGAAGATGAAGAGGGAGATGTAAGCTTATCTTTAATTGTAGTAAAGTTATATAATATGTCTTTTTAACTGTAAATCATATTTGTATCCTCTGGTGACTCCAGATTTGTAACCTGGCTACTAGACTTCTTCTGGATATTATTTCCCACTGCCTCCAGTATTTGAGCTTGTTATTTTTTGAAGCCTTCGTGCCTGTTTTGGAAGCTCTGTATTAAAAGAACTTATACCTACATCAGGATCCTCTGAGTGGCATGCTAAACTTTGCACCTACACATTAGATTTATGCTAATGCACAGTACAGCACTTGTCAGTGGTCCTGTCCGAAGTTATTAACTAGGTTTATTATTTAATGACAGAATAGAGCTACAAACCTTCATCTTTCTGTGCTGTCTTTTCCCTCTGCTTGCAGGCACTGTCAGTATTTCCTCCTGTTGGCATATTGCATATAGCATTCCCTGTGGTAGCCTACGTCAGCGGGCATATCTGGAGTTTGGTTGTCTGATACTAGGTATTTTTATGCCATTTTCTGAATTTGGCTGTCCTTCGTATTTAAGCCTAGCTTCTGCTGTGAACACTGAACAGATTTTGTCCAGTTTACTGCAGTTAATTGCAAAATGTAGTTGTGGTGCAGCTTGTAACATGTATGAAATACTGAATGTGTTTCCATCGTTGGCTAGCCTCCAAAAACTAGCTAAAACTTATGCATGGATTTGGGTCTATGCAAATGAATTGACGTGTCATAAGAAATGAGTGTCAGAGATTTTTTTTTTTTTTTTTGGTTTGTTGTATCTTTATTATTGCATAATGAGAGTACTATTGTTGATGTTTTGGTAAAACAAATTCATAATCTGATTAAATTCTTTACCGTAACATCACTACGCAGCTTTCTTGTTACTACAGCACGGGATTGTAAAGCCACAGTACAAGATTGGGGAAAACGGCTGAGTGCATTGCTCTGATACCCTGCTTATGGTTGGCACTAGCTGCATCACTTTGCCTAATGTACTGTATCTGATGCTTCTCTCATAAAGGACCTTAATTACCTGCTGTGCAGCACGGTAGATGTTTTTAAAATAGAATTCTTGCCATGATTTCATCAGAGCAGCAATCCTTTCATCAGAAAAAACTCTAATGGAGAGCTATGGGACAATCAGTTATTCTCCGGAGAAAGAAAGCCACTGGGTGTCACGTAGCAATGTATGAAACATCCACGTTACTCACATCACACATTTACACTGCTTGTAGAGACCGCATGAAATATTTCATGCTTATCATGACACCAGAATTCACACATCTTTGAGCAGGGTATGTCTAAAATTTTGCGTGATTATATTATTGGTTTATACTGAAGACTGCTGACTCCCTCAACTCACTGGAGATCGTGGCCTGTATGAATCTTACCATCAGACTGTTCCCAGATTCCACATGGGAAATAATTCAGTGATGATTAAGATCTGGGACGAAACATGTCCGCAAGATAAATCCCAGTTTTTGGGACAAAAATGGGAATAATATTTTTTGTAAAAGGAACAAAAAGCCTAACCTGGACAGTGAAAGCAGAACAAAATATGATTTCCTCTTGCTTCACGTATGGTTTTTATTCTAAATGAATTGGTGTGTGACCTGTGCCCGAAAAAAGAACACCTTCTGACGCAGATAACATATTATTACAATGTAAAAAAAGGTGATAGAAAATTTAAAAATCCTCATTACTCTGTAAGTAGTTCATATAATAATTTAGTAGGTGTTACATTTTTAGTCAGCAGTCAGCGGAGCTTTTCTAATGCAGAGTCATCCGGCGTCTGTCTGTCTGTCTGTCTGTCCGTCCGGCGTCAACTTTTCCATTCAATTTTGAATATCTCAAAAACTGTCTAACTTTTTTTTTTTTTAATTTGGTGCGAGCCTTCCTTAGGATATTCTGAATATTCACTGTGAAAATTAGAAAATTCTACATCCGGGTTTTTGAGAAATTCAGCATTTTGGACTCATTTTTTCAGTCTTTCATTAATATCTCAAAAATTGATAACTTTTTGTCTAATTTGTTGTGACCCTTCCTTATGATGTTCTGATGATCCCCTGTGAAAATTAGAAAACTTTACGTCCTGGTTTTTGAAAAATTCAGCATTTCATATTGCAATAGTTTTCAAGGATTTCTGAAATTAAGTTATGACATGGACATTTCAGTCACCCTCAGCGGAGCTCTCTAGGCCGACAGGCCTCTTGTTTCTTTTTAAAATGACATTCCTTCTAGTCCATTAAACTTATGTCCAGTGGTGCTGACAAAAACTTTGGACACAAAAAAAAAAAAAAAAAATCAGGAATGCTTGTGGGCAGCTAAAAATCTGATGAACACTTTACTCTCTCCTGCTCCATCTTCATGCCTTGTCACCACCCTGGCTCTGGCAAGTTTGTCATATTCTTTTCATTTTATACTTATATGTTACTACTGCTGGTGTCACAATAGCGTGTCAACACCATAACGAATGAAATACAGGATTGTGTGCAATTTTCAGGGATAAATGCTCAACTTAAGTAGATTATAACAGTCACAAGCTACAAATGAGAAACAAGATAGCTTTGGTTGAAAATGCATATAGAATTAGATAAGTGATATTTTGTCATCTCATGCAGATCTCTACACCATCAGGATTTGTGACTCCCTCAAAAATGTTATTCTCTCATTCAAATACATTTAACTGCAATTATATTACTATTCAGTTTATCCTTTGTATACTTTTATTTGGTGAATTTAATCTTGTTTTAATAGCCTCCCAAGTACTTGATATGGAATGAGGTGTTGCTTATGCTTAGCCATCATTATTGCCTTATACTAATCCATGATTGTCCGCTTACACTTATCCATCTGAAAAATACTCTAGTTGCAAAATTTGTTTTCTTTTTTTGTAATGCATCTCAGGCTAGAATAGTGAAAGAGAAATTATCAGAAGAGGCACGAAAGAGAAGGAACAGGGAGCATCAAAAAAGGAAAAGAATTAATAGCCAGCCTGAGCTGAAAGTGGTGTTCCTGAGAAAGAAGCAGGAAATCTAGAGAAGTCAGGGATGGAAGGCAAAATTTAAAAAATCATTGATTTGTATGTAAGGGAAAAAGGGTAAAAAGAGAGGGATTTGGAAACAAAGACAGGGTCAGGAGAATGCAAGAAAAGGACACAGGAAGGTGAGCAAGATCTTGATAACCCCCAACCTTGCCCCCCAAGAGAGTTCTCACAACCTTACTAGCGAAGAGCCAAAGAGTAGGAGGCAGCTTGTGGTTGGTGAGAGGAAAATGAGGAAAAGACACGAGAGTGATGAAAGCATTGACAGGCAAACTTAACAAGTTACCAAAAGAGGGAGAAGCTGAGAAAGCTACTTGAATGCAGAGAATGTATTCAAAATGAGAAAACAAAAGAGCCACCTCAGACGCAGACAGAGTGGATACTTCATGGGAGCAAACTCTGTAACCCTTTAATCAAAACATCACTTGTCGTCCACCATGTAATAACTGGAGAGCTAAAAAGTTACGCTTCTCATACAAACACAAGAGGCAGACTTGCAACAAGGCATACAACTCTGTCATTCTATGTAAAAACTCATAAGAAATACTGCCTTATTCATAGGGTTCATGAGTTTGCTTGACGTAAAAAAAACACTGAAAGGGCACATTTAAAAACCACAGAAGCCAAGATTCCTCCAGACCATTTCCTAAATACAAGTTTTTGTAAAACAATGCAACGTAAAACAACTGACAAGCAAGGCGCTATCGCCAGGACGAATGTTCAAAATGAGCGGATATTTTTTCTAAAAACATTGAAATTTCTGTTTCAATGTCTGATATGTTGCCTTTATACTATTTTCATTTAAACATAGACAGAGAGGGGTAGCCATCCTGATTCACAAAAACATTTCATTTACTCTCAACAACTCCATCACTGACTCTGAAGGACGATTTCTCATTATAAATATCATAATACATAATAACCCAATCACAGTAGCATGCATTTACGGTCCAAATAACGATGACCCATCCTTTTTCTGCATTTTTTTGCCGCCTCGACAATTTCTCCAACACCCCAATAATCATCGGAGGGGATTTTAATACAGTCATGAACCCATCCATGGACAGATCCAACAATCTAAAAATCACACGTAACCACCAATCAACAGAAACAATAAAACAGTTCATGAGTGATTTTGGTCTTGGCGATGTTTGGCGATTTAAAATACCCAAACGATAAAAAGTTTTCATTCTTCTCATCAGCTCATCACTCCTACTCCCGTATTGACTTCTTTTTAACCAGCAACTCAATTATTTCACAAATCTCAGATATGCAAATACACCCCATTACCATCAGCGATCATGCACCTGTCTCCCTTACCTTTGATATTAACCAACCCCATATACCCTCCTACAGATGGCGATTCAACACTTCTTTACTAAATGACTCTGACTTTGACACTTTCATCAAAAGAGAGTGGGCATCCTTCCTAGAAATAAATGATTCACCAGAAATAGCTCTGTCACTACTTTGGGAAACAGGCAAAGCAGTATTAAGAGGTAAAATAATTTCATACTCCACTCACAAGAAAAAAACAGAACAAACAGGAAATGTATTTAGAACAGAAGATTAAAGAACTGGAAAATGCCAATACAAATAATCCCACTGCACAAATTCAAAATGATTTACGGAAACTTAAATTACAACTTAATGAATATATGAACAAGAAAACTCAATTCCTCCTACAAAGACTGAGACAGGAAAACTTTCAACACAGTAACAAACGTGGAAAATATTTAGCCAACCAAATCAAACGAAATAAAGAAAAAAACAATGATCTCGACAATAATGAACTCAGCAGGGAAGATTGTTCAGATTCCCAAAGAAATTAATAACACATTCAAAGATTTCTATACTAACTTATACTCACCTTCACATAAACCATCCCAAGAAGACATTGATAGATTCCTTAGCAATATTGATTTACCGCACCTCACTGAAAACCAAGCATATGCACTTGAACAACCGCTTACAATAACAGAACTCTACAAAGCACTACAGCTCATGCCTAACAATAAATCACCCGGTCCTGACGGCTTCCCTGCTGAGTTCTACAAGCATTTTTGGAATATCTTATCACCCACCTTCTTTAGATTGACTGCTGAAATCAAACAAAAATCCAAACTTCCTCAAGAGACATGAACACTGCCGCAATAATACTGTTACTTAAACCTAATAAAGATCCCACATCCATGTCAAGCTATCGCCCACTATCACTTATCAACACAGACACCAAAATCATCAGTAAAGCATTAACATCCAGAATTGAAACCGTCATCCCATACATTATCCACCCTGATCAAACTGGATTTAATAAAGGTAGACACTCTTCTAACAATTTACGAGACTCATTAACTTAATTCACTGCTCATCTCTCACAAACACACCCACGGCCATCGTTTCATTAGATGCAGAAAAACTTTCGATAAAGTGAATTGGGAATTTTATTTTCCACACTTAAAAAATTTGGTTTCGTGAATCATTTCTACACTGGGTGAGGATTTTGTACACTGCACCAATGGCCACCATCAACACCAATGGATTAACATCACAACGCTTCACTTTGCACAGGGTACTAGGCAAGGATGCCCTCTCCCCACCCTTATTTGCCATATTCATAGAACCACTTGCGGCCGCCATACGCCAAAATACACTGATCACAGGAATTTAATCAAAAAATATACACCATAAAATCAGCCTTTATGCAGATGACGTTCTATTGTATTTACAAAACCCTTCCTCTTCCTTGCGTGAAACAATTTCCCTGATAAACACATTTTCTAAAATCTCTGATTACACCATTAACTGGTCAAAATCCACCATCCTCCCACTTACCCCCAACAGCTGGGATATGGCAGCCCACACCTCCCCCCTCTCACTGTGCACTGGTAATATCACATATTTAGGGATCAATATCTCCCCCAGGCTGTCAGAGTTGACCAATCTTAACTTCAACCCACTTCTCAAAACGGTAGAGGACAACCTTCAACGTTGGATGAACCTACCAATATCCCTAATAGGCAGAATAGCAACAATCAAAATGTCCATATTACCAATAATAAATTACTTTTTCTCAATGATCCCAAGCAAGCCCCCACCCTCCTGGTTTAAATCCCTAGACTCAATCATCTCAAAATTCTACTGGAAAAATAAAACCCCTAGAATCAAGTTACCAACATTACAAAAGCCCAAAACGCAAGGAGGACTGGAAGCACCAAATTTCCACCTTTATTTCATTGCTCATCAACTCCAATATATCCACAAATGGAGAAATGCCGATCAATCCGACAATACCTGGGCAGATATAGAACAGACATTATGCAAAGAGATCCATATCTCAGACCTGCCATTCATAAGCCGTTCCATCACACATCATCCATGCTTCAAAAACCCAGCCATTGCTACGACTCTGACAGCCTGGTGGAAACTTCATCAAATAACCAACTCCACAATGTTGCCTAACAAACATACTCCCATATGGAATAATCCTGATTTCTTAATGAACAAAAAACCACTCTACTTTGCATCATGGATTCTCAAAGGAATTACACACCTTCAACATATTTTTTCACAATAACAATGTTACCTCATTCAGTGATTTGGTCCAGAAATACGGCATTGGGGAGAATCACTTCTTTGAATTTATTCAGATAAAATCTTGTATTAAGGTCCAAAATCAATATCAAAGCACATGTTTTAGATCCTCCCCCACTAATATCAAACATATTAAACATCCCTTCCAGAAAAAAATTGCTATCAAATATATACAAATTAATTGCTACATACGACCAAACAATATCCTTACCCTCAACAAAATGGGAACATGACCTACAGATCACCCCCAGTGCCGACTTCTGGACCCAAATCTGTAGAAACATCTTCTCCACTACAACCAACTCAAACATACAACTCATTCAATACAAAATCATCCACAGAGTACACTACACTGGGAAAAGAATGTTTAAAATGGGTTTTGCAGACACAGAAATTTGTTCGCACTGTACACAGAACACCACAGATAGTTATTTGCATGCCACATGGGACTGCACACCTATCAAACAATTTTGGCAGGACATCACCGACCTCCTCACCCAACGTCTTGGCTGCCACATCCCTCTCTCCCCTTCCCTCTGTTTACTCGGTGACACATCAAACATCAACTCAACCAACATGTCTAACAGAATACTCTTGGTATCCCTAATAATCGCCAAGAAAACTATCCTCATGAACTGGAAAAAAAAAAAAAAAATAACCATCTCACACTGGAAAAATCTACTGACTGAGTATATATCAATGGAAAAATTATCAGCTTCTCTTAAAAATAATTCTGCCGATTTTGATTCAACCTGGATTCCATTCATTCACACAGTTAACTCTTAACACCCACTACTTCACTCACTGCCTCTTGCCTGCGAACCAACCTGGATAAATATAATTGCCACTCACTATACATTCACAGCCCCCATCCCACATCTACCATTTATTTATCATTTATTCTTATTCAGTTTACCCCACCCCTCCCCTTTTTTTTTCTCCTCATCCACTTTCACTGTCTGCGCTTCCTCAAACATATTTTCCATATTTCTCTTCTGCTTCCTCTTCTCCCCTCTCCGTCTGGATTACTACCCTGTATATGACCCATTGATATCATTCAACACCATTATGATTACAGTTCTTGTATGTTATATCTTTTTAAAAATGTATTACTTTTTTTTCCTTTTTCTTTTTAACTTTTTTCTTTTATATATGTATATTTTTTCCTTTTTATTCATTTTTATTTTTATTTTATTATTATTACTATTATTATTTTTTTTTTTTACTACAAAACATACATGCACACACACCACACACATTCACACACATAAAAATGCATTACCCTCCCTTCAACCCTCCCCCTCCCCCCAACCCCCCATCCCCACCTAACCCCAACCTCTGGTCCTCCAAAGCAGTGTTATGCAGCAGCTCTGGGTTGGTATCAGCCAATTCCCTGGAGGTGGTGTTAATGGTTGGATACTGATCCTTCCATCTCACACACATCGCATCATCATCCTAGCCGACTTGAGGGATAAGGCCCCACCTGAGGGTGGAGGCAGTGCCCACTACAGTCTGGCGAAATGGTTGTGGTTGTGAGCGTAACCAGGGCCCTGAAATGGGAAATCAAGATACACCCCGGGAAGATGAGATCTTCGCTGCTCTGTGGTGATGGAGAACCACTGAGTCTCACTGCATCACCCCCCCCCCTGCCCCCCCCCAACTCCTGTTCCCTCTGATACACACTCACACACGCATTCTTACTCACATGCACACGCACACGCACACAACACACACACACACACACATTCATCTATAAATCAATGTTTTTTTTGTTTTTTTTCTTTCTCTTTTCTCTCACCATTATTACTATTATGGCTTCTGTTTAGAAATCTCCTTTTTTCTCTCTCTTTTTTTCTTTTTTTTTTACTTTATTTATTCAGCATGAAAGTATTGCCTTAAGAGGGGAGGGAGAAAGGGAAGAAGGAAAAGAATGTTATGATTTTCACTCCACTATCAGCATCATTCACTCTGTCCTCCTCCCACACCTCCAATATGTTACTGCATGGGTTTATGATGTATACAAATTACTCAAATTAAAGATATCTGTTAAATATCTCACCACATAGGCCTACTACCTTCATATTGGTCTCAATATGTATGCACACACTTTCTCACACACCTACATACACGCTCATACACACATAGACCTCTCATTTCCTTTCTTTCCCTCATTCCCCAGGTTTTTTTCATACCCTAATCTTGCATCTCTTTTGTACTCTAGTATTTGTACTTAGTCAGGTATATATTCTGTTCACCTACTTTGTAATTGTACGTTTATGTATGTTTTCTGTTCATTTCCTGTGTCACTGGTTGTTTATGTTTGTTTGTTTGCTCCTTATTTGTAATTACTTTTTGTGCACAATAAAAAAAATAAAAAAAATAAACATAGACTTTCAATGATTTGCTAAACATTTCATTGTTTTCATTTACATTCTACACAGCGTCCCAACTTTTTTTTGGTAACAGGGTTGTAATAAACAATACAAAAGTTCATAGTGCATCTATCCAGGAAAGCCCAAATGTGACACTTATTCATCCTTACGTGCATTGCGTACATTCTACATCACATCTCCGTGAGCCTTAGGCCGGAAGATGGGTCATTGTCAGCACAAAATTGATGCATGAGGTCCTGATGTCATTCAATGCTGTGGAAACTGGCAAACTTGAGGAGAGTTTCCAGGTTGTATGTTGACCTGCAACAGAATCTTGTCTTTTACAAATCTGCTTCCAGTTTCTCAACAAATATACAGTAGGACAGTATAGACCAAGGGTAAACACTCATGTCCAATTAGTTCAAAATCAAACCAGGCAGTACAAGGGCATGATGGGAAAGGGTGGCATTTATTGTGGGTATTGTGGTTAAAATCTCCCCCAGATCACTTCCTCACACAGGCATGTTTTACACTGAACATGGAAAGGCATGATTCTGCATGAGCTCAGAGTGCAAGCACAAAGATGCTGGAGCCATCTGGACCTATATGAATTGGTGCCAGATTTTCTAAACATTGACACTATCCGCTTTTGGTCAGATGGTCTTGCCAAACAGTTCAAAAATAAAAAGAACTTTCTCTTCTGTGCTGTTCCTCCCCCAAATTGGATTCAAGAATGCAATATGGAATTTCTTCCCCACATCACACGGCAATGGTGTCCTGGGTGGCATCGGTGCAACAGTAAAGAGATATGCGGACAATGTTGTGCCGAGAGGTCAAGACATTGTAGATATCAAAGTATTTCATGAGATGGTGTCCAGCAGCCTTAAGAGGTGTAACGCTGCACCACATATGCCGAGATAACTTTCAGTCCTACGATGGCCTCTTCAAAGAAACCCTGAAATTCCTCTCAAGAGCAAGGAAGTTTCATGACGTTGTTGCTCAAGGGAATATCATTCATTGTAGGTACATTTTGTATTTTTGGAGTGAGCCACAGATTTGCAAGTGTTTCTGCCCAACTACTCACTCTTTGGATGGCAATCCTCAGGCCCCTGATGAACATTAAGATCATGGTGCACCTGAAGTAAGTAAATGAAGTCCCCAGGTGATGTTGATGGATACCATGGAGAATAAGCCCTGCAGAGGACCTGAGGGCACAACAACTGAAACAGATCCTGGTGACATTCTGAGTGGATATTGGCTGGGTATCATTTAAGAACAGAACTGGTGGCTGTCCAGAACCTAACAATTGGTACAAAATTAATTTGTAAGTTTTATTTACTCTTAAATATAACTGGATATTATGGTATTTAATGCAGCAGTGGTTCATCTATAACAACCTGCTATCAATTGACATTGACTAATCTAGCTCTTAAAACGGAATACAGTTCATTTTAAAACTTGTGTGGATAATTGAGAAAATGAATTTACAAAATCAAAATATCGCTACAAATACATTTAAAACAATATTATGGACATTTCTATCTGTCTGTAGGTGCTGATTAAAATCCAGTCATGCAAATATGTGAAAAAATGTTACAACTGGGAGCTTGTTCCAAAATGTGGCTACACAGCCAAAACCTCATGTAGCAAAGAGGCATGTATAGTTTTTGAAAAGAACCAATTTTTTTTGTTTTTAGAAAAAGAAAATCTGTTTTGCCCCTTATCTCAGGAATAACTGAATTGTAATTTTACCCTGCCTTATGCACAGTAAACATTTCTGGCACTTATGCAGCAACTGTCAAAGCTGCATATATGGCTCAGGCTACTGTATTTCACCTCGGTGGCTGAAACTAAAAGCTTCAGAAGACCTTAGAAAGGAGATTGATGGTGTAATACAAATATGTCTTCTATACATTCACATGTCTCTTAGCTAACGTATTTTCAAGATTGAAAACAATCACACACAATGGGAAAGAATGCCCCACTGTGTTTACCAACAAAATATCATCTTAACCAGAGTTTAGATCAGCAGTTATAAAAACTTAATACTATCTCATTCAGTCTTATTTAATATTTACATAGCACTTCCGTAATTCAAATGTCTTGCCTAGTTTTGTGAAAGAACACTCCGCAGATACAGACTTCAAGATTTACTTAAACATATATGAATACATACACAAGCAGGGCATGCCCTTGGTTATTTTTGCTGTGGAATGGTTCAATCTGCCCTGTGTAAAAACCTGACTGCAACAAGCATTTCATCTTCTTAAAAAAAGAAAAAAAAACCACTTAATATTAGGTCTCAGTAATTGCAGCTCTGCGAGGAGTTAAATGAAATGTACAAAAAGTTCATTTGAAGTGGGCAGACCAGGAAAAACCTGCTTAGTGTACACAATTTATAAAGGACTGTAAATATACTGTTACTCCAGAAAAATGCTGCCCATTTAAATCCATTACAATCCTCTAAGAAAAAACAGTACCGCAACTGCAAGTACTAAGAAATATTCAATACATGCAACCTTTCACAAAATAAATATCATAATCACTCAGATAATTTTAATAATGTTGACCATCTCATGACAACAAAGCATGCTGAAGTCCAGGATATGCTAAGATGGTAAGCAAACAGTTTTCATAGTCGATGAGTTGAACGTGGGAGAAATGGGCAGCCAAAAAAAATTTGGTGACTTTGGGTCAAATTGTTGCGGCCATATCAGCAGACAGCACCCAGATTCACTGTGGGAGGAAGACAACCAGGTCAAGGGAATGTGGTGCTCTGGGTAATATTCTGCAGGGAAACTATGGGTGCATGCGCTCATGCTAACATCGATGTGACACTTGCCACCTACCTAAACATTGTTACAGACAAGGTGCACTCCTTAATGGGAATGGGATTTCCTGATGACAGTGGCTACACTGTGCGAGATGCTTGGGAATGGTTTGTGGAGCTGGCCTAAGAGTTCAAGGTGCTGCCCTGGCCTTCATATCTCCCTGATCTCAATTTGACTGAGCATCTGAGGGATTTGCTGAAACAAGTAAAATCAGCGGTGGCTCCATCTTACAACTTCCAGGAAATAACTGATCTGTTGCCGTTATCTTGGTGTGAGATACCACAGGACACCTTCAGAGATCTCGTACAGCCCACGCCTTTGCAGGTTGGAGCAGTTTTGTTGGCATGCGAAAGGCCAACATCGTATTAGGTACCTGGTCCCCATGTTTTGGTTCATCACTGCGTAATACCTTACAATGGAAGATATTGTTTTACAGAGGAGATCTGTTGCAGATGGGATTTGCAAGGTTACACCGATCAAAAGGCTTTTCTCTCTAAATTGGAATGAGTCAAAATGCACAACAGAATGAAACAAGGATGCAAAATTAAATGCTTTAATTTAATGAGCAGTGTACAATCAAGTGACAGAAATACACAGCACAGTGAACAAGGAAAGCTTCATTTGGGGTGTTTTTCATTGACTAGCAGCACACATGAATGATTTCTTTGGAACAAGCACAAATGACTGAGGTACTGGTGCAATGGTTTAAACGGGCTTGGGAAACAGGGTGATAGTACATACTCTTCCTTTAAGCAAGCAACAAACAGCAGAGAAAACAAAAGATAATATCTCCACACACGTTGAAAAATTGGCCGTATCTGGGAAAGAGACGTTTAAAATGATTTCACGTTTGGACAGGTTCAACACATCGTCACATTATTTCAGAATTTTCGCAACAAGTAAAGCAACAACATTACTTTCTCTCGTCAGTGTTTGCTTCCTTGATTGTCAAATCTTTCAACCAGCCAGCTGTTTGTTAAACAACTTGTCAAACAAACTGGCCTCAAGCACACAAAGTATTAAATCAGTTCACCACAGACAAACCCCTCTCTGTGATGAGATGGCTTTCCGGATAACAAAAACACACACTACGACCGTAACATACACCCCCTCCAGGACATTTTACCCCTTTTTATGTAAGGTTTTGTATGGAGGAAATTTCAAGCATTAAAAATTTGACAGGTCAGTAAATTAAAGGAAACATTTGATTGGGGTCAGAAGGTGAAAAGTAAAATAGGTCATGTCATTCATACGGCTGTGCAAACTGATAGGCTTGCATGTTGCTTAATATTTAGAAGGCCATTTACAAAGCATTTTAAATTGTCGAAAAATTTGGACCAATGAATAGTATACCTCTGCTCAAAATGGACAGTGGGTTCGACCAGCTAAGAGCTGATGGTTTAAGAAATCACCAAATGAAGGAAATAAATTCTTTCATATAACAAAGTATAATAATCACCATCAGATTCTTTTCCACCGTCAGTTAGCATGCTCCAAACATGAACAAAATGCACTTCTTGAACCCAGTCTTGAATGCAAATATACTAACAGCTATTTTCAGGAGAACCCTCAAAAAGAAATAGATGCCCTCAAATCATAATCAGATATCTTTATAATAGCACATCAACAGTATCAAGAGTTTGACACTTATTTATTCTCTATGATTTTGGCATTTACAGTCTTGCCATCTCAAGCTTCTTCCAAGGCTACAAGCACTGTTCTGTGAAAACAATCCGTATAGTTCTGCATTTGCAAATAACATGTCTAAGTCTGATGCTAAATTACATCTGGAAATGTGACAATTAAAAGCAGGGCAAGAGATAAGTTCAACCCATCGTTCTGAAACCAATTCAACTGCCCTTTAGAGCTGGTTAAAGTTCCTTCAGTTAAATACAGACCAAGCCAATTAAAATGCCTCTATGAAGATGAACTTAGCAAGTTAAACACATAACGTTTTTTATATAACGTTCCTCTCACTTAAATATCCTCATTACTGCAGCAGCATAGTTGTAATATCACAAGAAAAGCAAATTCACAAACATAGACGGGGCACATTACCTCATCACACAAAACAAGAGACTGGGACTACGCACATACATAAAGGTTTAAAATCTCACTCCTGCTTTATGTTGGATTCTTTTTCTCCTCATTCTAAAAATATAGCATAAACAACAATCCAGGAGAGACATCAAATGCTTTTACATAATTCCAAAGCCCAAGCATATACTATATAGAATAAAAAATAGAGATCTCTTAAGTCTTTCAAATGAAACATTGGACCGCAGTGGTCAGTGTGGTCCTTAGGCACTGTAGTACACTCTGTAGTACAGAGTTTTATTCCGCCAGAGAGAGTAGGAATTGTCAAACTTCAGGTGGTAAGTTCCCTCTCCTGGGAACTCGTGACTGCCTGCCTGGACTGCTAAGTGGCTGTCCTGCCGATACACTGGTAGAATTTCCCCAAGGTTTGAGTTGACCGCTGATTTTGACCCCTTCTCCACATCCCCAGGACTCACAGGCCCTGTAATTAGCGAAGAAAACACACAAAAAAAAAAATTACTGACAGAAAGGCAGCTCCACCTTCATGCACAGTCCCTATTCAAGACTCAAATAAAAAAGATCCTTCCAAGTGGTTACATCCACACAAACAGAATTTACACTTATTTATTAATTTAAAGTTGAGCTTCATGTGAACCGATGCAAACATCAATCTTCATCGGACTTTCCTTAATTATGGCTCTACGCTTCACATAACATTTACCAATGAGTGATCTTACATACTGCAGAGTACTTTCAGTATAAAAATACATAAGAGTGATAAAATACACCATTTAAAAAAATCCGTCCATTTAAAAAACTTGCATCTCAGTAAGACTGTAAAATACAATTCCCAGCAAGCATTTCACCACAATCTCAGAACTATCACAGGCAAACACAATGTAATAGAGCAGAGCACAGGTGGCCAGCACTGGACCTGGAGAGCCACAGGGTGAACTGATTTTTGTTTTCACCACTCAGTTTACACATATTTATCCAGGTGAGATTAATTAAATGTGTAATCAGCTGCTGAAATAGATCAATCAAGTGCTGAGTAACAACGAAAACCAGAACCACTGCTGCTCTCCAGGACCAGGGCCAGTCACCCTTGCAATAGACTAGAGCTTCAAGGAAGGGAAAGGAGGAGAAAACTAAAGAGAAAAAGATCATATGAACACAAAGATCCATTAAAGCATGAGAGAAAAATAATGAAACTTTCTCAAAAAAAATTTCCTCCTTGAAAAAGCAGAACCTCATGATATTCATTGAGATATTTGGTTATTTTACCAAGTTATAAGCTGGCTGTATTGATCGACTAAACCTGGACTTGTTTTCTTACATATATGGGTTTGTGTGTGTGTGTGTGTGTGTGTGTGTGTGGCGGCGTGCTCGTCTATGTATTGATCAAAACCTACTCAACTGAACAGTCTGACGTGGAGGGCACTAAAAATAAAGTGAATACAGACTAAGTTATCTCTGGCCACCCAAGATACAGACAATGCATAGTGACTTTCTAATTTCAAATTGCAGACTTTTCTGTTTCACATATAACCATAACTAGCGTGTTTTTACTTGTGCATACAAACATCCCGTTCCCCTACGGGGGTGGCAGAAAAAGCACACTGACCCGACCAATGAGAGCAGGCAGTGCCAGGACAATTGGCAAACCATGAGATGATAAAACTTGGCAAGCTCAGTAAGCTAACACATCACTACCATTATTTTTCTGTAACTACCTCACATAAATATAACACGAGGACGGACATGGGTATCTTTCAACATTCGGCAAATTGTCTGGGACTACATGGCCACCAACTTGTTTACAGATTCTTGAACTCACAATTCAAACCGGCAAGGTATCCAGTGCTTAGTGAATACACATCAGAAATGTATTGGTAAGTAGCCGACTAGCTATAACTAGACAGGTCGGTCGCCCGCGACCAATGGGTGTAGCCCCCGATCACCCAGAGTTTTCATTTTTGGCTTATTTTTGACACAAAATTGTCCATTATATAACAAATTATTTTACCATGGCAACCAAAATCGATAGGCGCCATGTCCTAACCACTGCCAATATATATACCAAACATAAAAGAAATAGCTTTAAATTTGTGGTCTGTAGAGCGCCTGCAAGGAAATCTCAACGGCGGTGGGCGCTGACACCTGACGAGGCCAAATCCATAGAAGCCCCAACTTCATCTAGAGGCTACAATCATGCATCTTCCATTTTTGGTTACAGCAGAGACATTCTAATTAGAAGGAGATGGCGCACTCCAATGCCATCTTTAAAACGCTCTTGGGCAGCAGGATAGAGGCCAACAAGACCAAAATGGGGAGATGCCAAGATCTACCATTGTGTTGTATGCATTGCCATTTCGATTTCCATATTTGTTTACACTGGCAAACTGTTAACAACATCGAGTCATAAAATTTATTCAGAAAGAAATTATTGCCATAGAAAAGGGACACTTTTTTTCTCTCGCCGAGGCAAGTACGCATGCACTATCCACAGCTCAGATCACGACATCGTAAACAGTCATTTCAGACTGACGAGCCGTTAATATTATCCATTATCGTGTGTTGATTATGAATCAACACAACATTTCTAAGCTAGGCCAGTCCTTCAGCATCTAATATATGACATAAACAAAAGTTCTTTACCATGTTTACTAGCCATTACAATCACGTTGTTCCAGGGGCAGTGTGAATATACTTCTAGTCTATGGTGATTAGGGAAGCAAGTAGCATTTGAATTAGAGCATCTTTTTGCTAATTCTCCAATGACCAGCTGTACAATAGGGATCAATGTCATTGGAGTTAAAACAGACAACGATATTAAAATCCGTTCAATTTTGATGCATAAATTCTTCCTTAGTCTTTGGTATTAAGCCAAAATACTCCAATCAAAGATATGTGATACAGCTTTTTCAGCTCCAAACCCGTCCAGTCTATCAGTGTTGTGCAGTTGAGTAAAATCTGAAGGGGCGATTGGCCGACAGCACGTTTCGGTGACGTTCCACCATCTTTAATGTTTGAGATTTTCCCATTGTAAAACGATGGTGTGCGCCATCTCCTTATATTTGTGTCTTTTCACAATACTGGAGAGATTTCAGGGATAGTTGTTGTTCATTGTTTTATTATCAGCAGATAATGATTGATGCATTTAATTCATGTTCATTTTGTTTAGCAGACCTAAGAGATATAGTGAGGATAAAACTACCACTTGAACCCAATAAATTTTTTTTAATTAAATCAATTAAAATGATTTTTGGCTCAAATAAGGACTACAAAATGTGACATCAAAAGAAAGTTATCAAAAAGGATGTGGGAAATTAAAATTAATAAGTATCATGTGCATTTGCCCATAAGTTATTTACTCACAGTCCAGTGATTAAATTCCACTTTGTAATAAAACTTTTCTGGTCAGATCACAGGATGATATCAGACTAAATTATTGGGTTACAGTAGTTTCCCAACGTGTCCACTGTGCTAACGACTGTTACCGTGGCAGGCAGGTCTTGAGTGAGTGGCACTGCTCAAATGTACTGCTACTCCACAGAAGAACGGACTTTCATTATGCCAATAAACCAACTTCCTGACGCCTCATTTCCGTCGATTTTGAAAAATATTAACTAAAATACTAATAAAATAGGACCAAGGGTCCTGTAGCTTACTGGCAAGCAGTCTTACAGCGATGATACAAGTTATGAAAGTTTCATGTGAAGTGAAGACATTTGAATCAATGAAAATCAATGTCAAGATCACTAAATAAAAGTTCACATACATTTTTTAGACTTTCTGTAATACAGTCCTAAGCTCTGAAGCAGTTTTGGTGATACAAGTCATTATAATATGTCAATATGAATTCAATATGTCAATTGTGAACTTTAAAGGTCACAGAATGTCAAGTTGCGGTCAGCAAATGGACTTCATATATGACTTCCTAAATGTCTCTATACAAACCTTGGCTCATTCTGTGACCATTTTGGTGATACAAGCCATTGTAATTTCACTGAGTTTGACCCTCAAAGGTCACTGACAGTTAAGTTGAATGTCACCAAATGAAAGTTCATGTGTGACTTCCTAGAAGTCAGTAACACAAACCTAGGCTCCATCTGACCATTTTAGTGATACAAGTCATTGAATTTTCACTCGGTCACATTTGACCTTTGAAGGTCAATACGAAGGTCACCAAATGAAAGTTCATATATGACTTCCTATATGTCTCTAATACAAACCTAAACTCTATCTGTGACCGTTTTGGCAATACAAGTCATTGTAATTGTATTATGTCAAGTTTGACCTTAAAATGTCATCAACAGTCAAGCTGAATGTCACCAAATGAAAGTTCATATGTGACTTCCTATGTCAGTAACACAAACCTAGGCTCCATTTGTGACCTTTTCAGTGACAGAAGTCATTGAATTTTCTCTAGGTCAAGTTAGACCTTCGAAGGTCAATATGAAGGTCACCGAATGAGAGTTCATACATGACTTCCTATAAGTCTCCAATACAAACCTACACTCAATCTGTAACGATTTTGCTGATATAAGTCATTGAAATTTCACTGTAAAGTTTGGCCGTTGAAGGTCACTGAAGGTCACGTTCAAGGTCACCCAATGAAACTTCATACATGACTTCCTATATGGCCACAATACAAACCTAAGCTCTATCTGTAATAGTTTTGGTGATAGAAGGCATTGAAATTTCACTATGTGAAGTTTGACCTTCGAAGATCATCGAAGGTCAAGTTCAAGGCCACCAAATGAAGTTCATGTATGACTTCTTATACATCTCCAATACAAAACTGAAACTATCTGTGACCATTTTGCTGATATAAGTCATTAAAATTTCACTGTGAGGTTTGGGTGTTCAAAGTCACTGGAGGTCAAGTTCAATGTCACCAAATGAAATTTCATACATGACTTCTTATATGCCCGCAATACAAACCTAAGCTCTATCTGTAATAGCTTTGGTGATAGAAGTCATTGCAATTTCACTATGTGAAGTTTGACCTTCGAAGGTCGCCGAAGGTCAAGTCCAAGGCCACCAAATGAAAGTTCATACATGACTTCCTATAAGTGTTCAATGCACAATGTTCCCAATCTTCAACATTTTCAAGCCTAGAAACCTTTGAAAATTGTAGCATTTTGCTTGACCTCAAGTTTGACCTTTCAAGGTCATCTGAGGTCACCTTTAACACAGCCAAAATATGGGTCATATATTACACCCTATGTGTCAGTAATACAAACTTAATCTCTATCTGCAATAGGGCCAGTAAGCTAAAAATCATATTGTGTCCAGTAAATCACGACTGTTAACAAAGACAAAGTTTGATTTTTTTTCTTTGATTATACGCATCAATTTTTCAATTTTTCATGTCCTACGGAATGACTCTGAGTACACATTATATCGGCAATGAATGTTTTCCTGTGTTCTGCCGAGTCGGCTGATATCCGCAACCATACCTTTAGTGTCCAGAGTTTTGTATGCAGCAAAGACTGTTCAGTGAAAAGGGAATTATGATAAACATCGTCTGAATCCATTCTTACTCTTTACCATCGTTCAGCGATTGGCCATCCTCCTGCAGGGCAAGACGTTACTGACTGCTATTTTCATGACTTTTTCATTTAATTTGCATTTATTGATTTAATATTTTAGGATTATAACGCGATTTCTTATCATGCAGTGACGGATTCATTCGTACCCATTTCCTATTTCTTATCCGCCGTAATCCATCATGATGAAAGTTATGCTTCAGAATAATGTTGTCCCATAAAATATTGCATGACTTAATTGCGCAGTTGACGTTACCCGTAAGCAGTGATGACGACTTTCAAAATTCAACATGAATTGGTGTTTTGATTGCTTCACGGTCACGCCTTTTTTACCCACTAACGCAAAGACACACTTAGAAAGGCTCTGGTTACAGTTACCGCGAGATGGGGGGGGGGAATAAATCCAGCATGGTGAATCGGTATAGCATTTGTGCTAGTAAAGTTTGTTAACCTAGTTAGAGCTCTATTAAGCACATCGGTCCATCTCAGATCATATGCTTACTGTTGTATGAATTTTAAGATTTACAAATAAAAGGCACTTGCGAATTGTTTTGCCTTTTTAATCACCAACTTCTATACGGCTGACAAGCTTGATTTCGACTAATATGTTCTATCGTACTGAAAATTATTTGAGTGCAAGTGATACTGGTCAAAAATTTTCATGGACATAAAATCTGGAGCTGGCATTTTGTTGATTTGGATTTAATCCAGTACCATTACAACTTTACAACAAAGGATAAAGGAATAACTTGCATGGATTCAGTTAAGCTGACTGACAATTTTCTGAGGCGAATTATAGCTGTATGATGTCGAATGATGAAGGCTAGTTAGTTTTCAAGTAACGGTAACTATTTGCCAACGCATCTCGCGAGGTAGGAAACATTACTACATCACAGTATCTAACTAAAGACCAAGCTAGTGCTCTCATTGAGTGGTCACTATCTGCTCTTAGCTGATGCTAAGCTAACCTTCACTTAGCTAAGGTAGGTTGCTCCATCAGTAATGCTTTTGTAGTTTACCCAACTGCAGTGACCATGGCACTTTGATTCCCAAAGCAGCCAGATGTCCTCACTGACCTTCAGGCTCTTCATCCTCATCTTCATCATCGCTGGACTCACTGATGTGCACAGTAATAGCCCGGGTAGTGACTGGTGTACAATCAAAGTAGATGCCAAAGCCAATGTCATAACTATCTGTGGCAAACTCCCAGCACACTTTCTTGGCATCAGGGACTGTGGGAACATGTACAGTCATGACGTCGCCCCTGTACACAGTCACCATGCAGTCCTTTTCCTGTCGCAGCTTGGCCTTTAGGTCTTTCAGTGCAGGGGATGTCCAGGTGGAAGGTGGTTTGAGTGGAGGCAATTCTGCCAAAAAAAAACATGGAGAACTGACCATTAGACCATGAGCAGCTCAAAATTATGAACACAGATCTGTACTAAATAACCTAATAGATTAAATGTATACAATTAGGTGCCTTTCTGTCATTTCTGTGACACTTTTCTACCTGATAAGAACAAAAGTCTCCAGTAATTCAGGAAGGGCAGAGCTATCCAGAGGTTTTCACAACAGAATGAAACTCACCTTTTTCATTTCCTGGCCGCTGCCCCGTCCCATTAGAGCAATTCACATCAGAGTCCCCATCCACGGGCTGTCCAGAGGGCTCAACCGGATTACTCTGCAAACAGGCACACTCCTGACACTTGGTAAAACATACAGCGCTCTAAAAATGTATTTGCCCCCAGCCCAATGTTTTCTATCTTTACTTATTTGTCATAGGTAAATGTTTCAGATCAACCAACTCATTTTGGTATTAGACAAAGACAACATGAGTACGTATAAAATGCACCTTTTAAATGATAATTAATCATAAAGAATAATTCAAACACCATCTCACCCATGCAAAAAATAACTGTACCCCGAACGTAAATCACTGGTTGTGCAACCCTAGGCAGCAAAAACTGCAGTCAAACTTCTGCAATATCTGGCAATGAGTCTTTTACATTGCTGTGGAGGAATTTTGGCCCTCCTTTTTAGCAGAATTGTTTTTATTCAACCATAATGGATTTTTCAATCGTGAACTGCAGATTTAAGGTCATGCCACAGTATCTCAATCGGATTCAAGTCAAGACTTTGACAAGCCGCTCCAAAACCTTAATTTTGTTTCTGAAGCGCAATTCAGAGGTGGAGTTGCTCATGTGCTTTAGATCATTGTCGTGCATCATATCCGAACTGCACTTGAGCTTAAGGGAACAAACAGATGGCCGGACATTCTCCTTCAGGATTTTCCGGTTGAGAGCAGAAATCATGGTTCCATCAATTATGGCAAGTTTCCCATGTCCTGAAGCAGAAAAGCAGCCCCAGACTATCACACTACCACCACCATGTTTGACTGTTGGTATGATGTTCTTAATGCGGAATGCTGCATTAGCTTTGCCCCAGATGGGATGGGCCCAATGCCTCACCACAAAACATTACCCCAAAAGTCTTGTGGGTCATAGAGATGGTTTTTTCTGGCAAATTTGAGACGAGCCTTGGTGTTCTTTTTGGTGAGCAGTGGTTTTTGTCTTGCAACTCTACCATGGATGCCATTTTTGCTCAGTGACTTTATTGAGGAATTGGGAACACTAACCTTACCTGAGGCAAGCAAGGCCAGCAGTTCTTTAGATTTCTGTATAGGTTATTTTGTGACCTCCTAGACAAGTCGTAAAAGCACTCCTGGGGGAACTTTGGAAGGTCGGCCACTACTGGGAAGGTTCACTACCTTGGTTTGCTGGAGTCCCAGAAATGGCTTTGTAACCCTTTCCAGACTAATATCAACAAGATGCCAACGATTTTGTTTCTCCTCTGTATCTGAATTTTTGTGTTTACAGCAGTTATGTTTATTATTTAAATCAGTTTGATGACCTGAAACATTCAGGTACAACAAGTATGCAAAAATTGAAGAAATTGGGAAGGGAGCAAATACTTTTTCACAGTACTGTATGAAAACAGGTGATTCTGTGCACCCAAGTTGCTATGTTTATTTGCCAAAAATAATTAACAGACCTGAGCACAAGCTGATCATAACACCCCAACTATACGAATTAAAATATGCAAGATGTTCTCTGCACTATAATTATGATGATAAAGTTCTATTGTTGGAGAGTGCATCAAAGTGACACTATTATTAACTCCTGGTTAAACTGTTTGTGAATTAGAGACCAGTCATCCATGCAAAGATCATATTTATCTTAACGCCCATGGTCATGCTAACAGCAAAATGACTGATTGATTAGTGAGTGACACTCGAGTCTCATTACAACACTCTTTCCTAAGCTTCACTTATCCAGGAGTAGAAAGGATACAGAAGCTTGCAACTCGCTTATTAGCTGTAAAAATCCCACAGGATTCCGGTCCTCCAAGTCTTGTTACTACAAATAACCTCCTCTCGTTAGAGTCTTGGGACCAATTACCAGCATATCTAATCTTAGAGAAACTCCCCAGGACTGCATATAGAACACCAGCAACACGCAAAGAGTATGGTCTCCTGCTTTAAAAGGCAGCCTTCAGGTAGGAATACAGCACACAGTGGGCTCAAGAATTATTGGCACCCCTAGCCAGAAACTCACCAAATAATACGACAATCCCATCTCTAAAAAAAGTTTGGACGCTGTGTAAAATGTAAATAAAAACAGAATGCAATGATTTGCAAATCATTTAAAGTCAGTATTTAGTTGAAAATAGTACCAAGACAACATATGCGATGTTGAAACTGAGAATTTTTGTTTTTTGAAAGGATATGCTCATTTTGAATTCGATGCTAGCAGCCCTTTTCAAAAAACATTGGACAGGGGCATAGTTAGCACTGTGTTGCATCACCTCTTCTTATAACAACACTGTATGTGTTTGGGTACTGAGGACACCAATCTCTGTAGTTTTGAAAGCAAAGGTTTTCCCTTTCGTGCTTATTGTAGGGGTTCAGCTGCTCAACACTTAGCAGCCTCCATTGTCATATTTTCATTTCATAATGCGCCAAATGTTTTCACTGGGTGACAAATCTGAATGGCAGGCAGGCCAGTTTAGCATTTGGGACTCTTTTACCACGAAGTAACATTGCTGTAACATACAGACTGTGGTAGACATTGTCTTGCTGAAACAAGCAAGGCCTGCCCAGAAAAAGAATTGTCTGGATGGCAGTATATTTTGCATGTATATCGTTCAGCAGAACGTTTCCCATGCCATGTGCACTTACGCACCCCCATACCATCACAGATGAAAACTTTTGAACTGTACACAGAAAAGCTGGATGGCCCATCTCCTCTTTAACCTAGATGATGTGGCGTCCATAATTTCCTAAACATTTCACATTTTGATTGGTCGCACCACAGGACAGTTTTCCACTTTGCCTCAGTCCACCTTAAATGAGCTTGGGCCCAGAGGCCATAGCATGTCTGGATTTTGCGCATATGTTTTTATCTTCAGATGGCAGAGTTAACTTGATTTTGTGGATGCAGCGATGAGCTGTGTTTACTGACGATGATTTTCAGGAGTGTTCATGAGCCCAAGCAGTGATTTCCACTGTCTGTTTTTAATTAAGTGCTACCTCAGTGTCTGAGGCTCACAGCCATTCAGTGTTGGTTTTCAGCCTATTCTTTTGCATAAAGATTTCTCAGATTCTCTGAATCGCTTAATAACACAATGTAACGTACATTAGATGATGAAATCCCCAAATTCTTTTCAATTTCCCGTTGAGAAACGTTATTCTTAAATTGGATAAAGTTCTATTAGCCCTTGCAGTCTTTCACAGAGTGGTGAAGCTCCAGCCATCTTTTCCTCTGACTCAGCCTCACAGGGATGCTCCTTTTAGACCGAATCATGTTACTGATCTGTTTCCAAGTAACCTGCTGAGCTGCAAGATGTTGCACCAGGTGTATTTTTTTTAAGCATCATGTAACTTTTCCAATCTTTTGTTGCCCCTGTCTCAACTTTTTTGTCACATGTTGCTGACATCAAATTCAAAATGTCCAGATATTTTTCAAAATCTATTAAAAAAAAAGTCTATCGGAAGAACACTTAGCATGTGAAAATGCTCATTCCAAACTGAAAACAATACCTCCCCTCAAATACTAAACATTTTTATCAGATGGGAAAGACATCTTTGAGCGATAAAACCAACAGTTATCCCAGGCTTATATTTTCCATAGACATGGGCCAGGTCCAATTAAAAGTGAGAGCAAAATGATCACTATTGTAAATGTACGACTTGGAAACAAGTATAAAAGCATTGCCTCTTGTAATTTAGACTTAGTTTAATTACTTGTTAGAACTAACTGGTAAATGTTGTCGCAGTGGTCCAGTGATTCAGTAAAGGAAAGATTATTCGGCTAACTTGACAACATGTGTGCCCGCATAGACAGAGAATCGTGGTGTATCGGGGTTTACGTTTGTGGGCAGGGAAGACCCTGCACTCTCTTCAATCTGCGGAGAGTTAGCAGCACTCTGTGGACTCTGGGAGAGGTCTGTGCTCTGAAGCCTATCAACAAACAAGAAAACAGTGGGACACTGAGCTTTTAGCGCACCTTATCTTAGAATCACATTACAGCATCGTTTACATAGCAGTGTACTCACTTAGATACCAAGAAGAGGCACATGTCAGATATCTGAAAGCTTCTTGAAAAAGGCATAAAACCAATCTGGACGTTTTAGCCGCATGATCAACAGCTGCAGATCAACATTTTTCATTTAGGCTCAACATTAAATTTGCCTTTTGTTTTTGTAAAGCATTAAACCAAATCTATTAAATTATATGTTTCGGGAAATGAGACCCCAAAATAGCACCATTTTTCCCCCAAATAAAAAATAAGTGATATTGACAAAGCTCAACACGCTGGAACGCGGTACGTGGCTTTTATTCAGTAATAAAAACCTGACGACAACCTCTCCCATATACAATTTCCATAAACTACCAAGACTCGTCTTACCCATCTTCAGAGTTAGAAGGACAATTCTTCGAAGTTACTCCAGGGAAAGAGGACACGGATAGCGAGGACAACCTGGACTGAAGTTCCGAAGTTGCTTCCAAATTTTCCGTCATCACTGTCACGTCTGTATTCAGTCCAGTACAACGGAAGCTGACCGCTGTCCCTAACCTTAGACACAAACGTAACAAAATTTCACATTTTAACGTTACGTAACGAATGTGGCCTAGAGTTCTCAACCTGTTCCAATCAGCACTCATCACAGTTCATTTCCCCTTTGAATGACGAACTTTTTCGGCGCAAGGCTTTTAGTCCACTGTAAAGCCGTTTTCACACTGGACGCGAAACGAATTTTTCGCACGACAGATTACATTCAAAGTCAATGCAAAGACGCATTTTTGCATTGACTTTGAATGTAATTTGTCGTGCGAAAAATTCGTTTCGCGTCCAGTGTGAAAGCGGCTTTACTACACTCCTGCGATAAACGCTCATTCCCTACTACGTATTAACTTAGCAGTTTAACATTTTTTTCCACAACACGAGAACATTCGGTTATTGCCAACTAATGCAATGCGACTCAAAACACCCTAAGATCGTACTGATCAAGTCCCAAGATGAAAAAATACAAGACAGCTAAACTTTTGAAACTGAAAAGAGAATCCAGTCTGTTACATTACATCGGAAAAGAACGATCTGAACGGACATTTGAACATGACATCCAAGATGACTGTCCACCAAAGGAGCAAGAACCACTTACCCGGTTTCAAATCTGAATCTACAACGCACTCAGTCAGCAGGCACACCGTTATTAGGCTATGTAAATTATGTGTCCGTTCGTAAATTGGCTAACTACAGCTAGCTAACAAAGCTTCCAATCAGTTTTACGACCACAAATTGTACAATCGCGAAGGAAATCAAAGTCAACTAATCATTACCCAATAATCAGATTTCGACCCTTGAAAATCTATTTAACTTGGTCTTATATATCCACAAACCAGAGCGATTTCAGCTTACTTACTGGCCAATTTCCTTAAGAAAACAACGCTGAACACTTTGCTCCAGGGTTAGGCTAAGTTCAATCGGACATCTGCCGACTGGTGCTAATGTTAGAATAATCAATAGCAAGTCTACGAAAAAAGCCCATGGCATGATAATGTAAATCTACAGCTCAACGTTACCTTATGTTTGATTCTGCAGTGACCTAACGTAAGAAAACGTTAGTCCCATACAACAGCATAGCTGTTTGGATGCATTAGCAGATATAGCAAGGCATTCAACGGTAGCACGTTTGTTCACGAAAAAACGCGCTACTGTAAACTTTTTTTTATATGTAAGAGCACAGTTTTGTTCAATTGCTGGAAATTGCCGACAGGTAATAATTATGATGGCCTCGAGTACATGCTTACCTGTTAAATATTGCGATGATAATGACCGCCGTGCTTGCTATCCGGAAGCACTACGAAGAAGCGACAAGAGGTAGCTGGCTAATAGGGATTCCACACAAGCAGTTGCAGTAAAGACGTTTCAGCGAACGGAAAAAATATCGGAATAAACAGCTAGGGAACAACCAGGGAACAACACGCAACCCCAACCTCGTTTGGTGACGATCCTGAAGGTAACATTAGCTACTTCCGTAAGGAAAGAGAGTGGGCGGAATCAGAAGATTCACATGGCATCTCCTACACTGTTCTACTAAAATTACGCAGATAAATGCCACCAAATCAGAGCATTAAGGCCAATAAAGTCCTGTATAGTTTCCTCATGAACCATGTTAAGGCAGTGCCATATCAAATTGGCCAACGATGCATTGCCTAAAACGTTTATTTCTACATGGTTATATGCGTGCTAGGGGAGGGGGAAAGGGAGGCTACATCCACAAACTACTTGACGTTCTAACAGGTTCCCATGGTAGCAGCCACCTGGATAGTATATACTCAAGATGACACCTTATGCCGCCCCTCACAAATGACAGTGTTAAGTGCTGATCGGAATGGGTGTCCCAGGTTAAGTCTGGTTAAGTCAAGTCGGAAACGTGACAGTCGGGGCCCTATTTTAACGATCAAGAGCACAGTCTGAAGCGCGTGGCGCAAGAGCATTTAGGGCGTGTCCAAATCCATTTTTGCTAGTTTAATGGCGGGTAATCAGGACAAAATGCAAGGCGCAATGTTCAAAGGGGTCGTAGTTGATCTCTTAATTAATGATAGGCTGTTTTGAGCCTACCCCGAAATAAGCCAATCATGGGGCGCATCCCCAAGCGTAGGCTGCAGCCGTCGAAGGCTGCATTAATCAGGGGTCATCACTTACTTCCATCCGCCAAACAAACATTTAGGGTCAGGGATAAGGATCAATTTAGGGTTAGGTTTGGGCCTAGGTTTAGGGTTAGGGGTTAGAGTTAAGGTTAGGGTAAGGGAAACAAGTGACGACTCGCTTAAACCAAAGCTGTTTAAAGGAGATGAAATTACATCATGTCAGTTTGACGTATGGAATCAAGAGATGACCCCTAAAAATGCAGCCTACAGGCGCATCTCAAAGCGTAGGCTGCATCCTTTGAAGGCTGTATTTTTAGGGGTCATCACTTAATTCCTTCCGCCAAACTGACATGACATCATTTCATCTCCATTAAACAGCTTTAATTTAAGCGAGTCGTCTCTGGTTTCCCTAACCCTAACCTTAACGCTAACCCCTAACCCTAAACCCAGCCCCAAACCTAACCCTTATCTTAAATTTAACCTTATCCCTAACCCTTAATGTTAGTTTGGCGATTGGAAGTAAGTGATGACCCCTAAAAATGCAGCCTTCGAAGGATGCAGCCTATGTTTTGAGATGCACCCAGAGTGTCATCTCCAATGTCCTTTAAAAGCCTGATCCCCTTGCACCTTGGCGAACTGCAATTATAAGGGCGTACTTGCCCAGTAGCAGGGGACAGAAAAAGTGTATGCTGCAGATAAAAGGGTCTGCGAAGCGCGCGAGTAAACCATTGCTTAGAGCATGGAAACCGGATCACAGTAATCTCCAAAAAATGCAATAAGAACATTTAAAAAATATTGTTCAAAATTGTTTTATTCATACCCTGATGTTAAAAATCATCATAGTGAATTTCCAGGGCTGTATTTGAACTTCACAATAAACTAGGCCTACGCTGTCGGCAGCCGACAGCAAGGGGTATATCCCCGAAATTCCCCAATCCTCGAAGCCCCCTTTATTAGATTCCCCTTTACTAAACGTACAATATGAGGCAAATTTAAGGTCTGTGTGTAAGTAATTGTTCCAGAGATATGGTTAAAAAACTGATTTTTTCAATATGTAGCGCCACCTGGTGGCAAACCTAGGAGTGCATACTTTCCCAAAATCTAATCAGTTCATCCTCTCTACCATATCTACACATATGCTAAAAATGAGAAGCCAGTGTAAAGTATTTTGTGAGTTATCGCGCTAACGGCTAAAATCTGCGGACGTGGTGGGTGGGGCGAAACCATGATATCCCCGAAACTCGTATTTCGGGGAAATAATTACAACTAATGGATAAAACAAGCAAACAAAAGAAAAGATATTAATTTAGGGTCGAGGGTAAAACAATAACTACGCGTTATAGAAGAGAACAACTGACCGTAATTAAAACGAGTGAGAAAAACAGCCTGTGAGAAGGAGACGAAAATACTGAAAATGTCACTTGCGCTACCGTAACCCCTTGAATAATATCCAACAAGAGTGGAAAAAAAAAAAAAAACTTTCTAACGATTGGCTGACAATTGAGTGTCAAGTCAGATACATGGAAGAAATTCTGATTAATAATAGATAGTGACAATGTCTCCGTTGCTTTCGCTGCTACTAAAAGGGTAGTTTTTTGTGGCCATTTTGTTTTTCATCCAAACTGTAAATAATAATGAAGACATTTCAAATGAAATGTGGGGTTTTGTACTTGATAATAGAAACAGGACAGATGGGTTGCAGGCACTGTATTAATGAATCAGGTCGGATTCAAAATTGATTTTTCAGATGATTGCGGATAACGGGTCTTCCCATGCGTAACTTCTTCAAAGATCTGAAGCGCATTTTCAGCAATTTACACATTCATTCTGTTACAGTTTCTGTTTTGTGTGATGGAAGGAAAATCCATGCACTATTTTAGACGAAATGTCATGTAATAAATATACAGGCTAACCATTGTCCCCGAACAGCCACCCCTCCAGGAGGGACCTCCTCGAGAACAGCGGGAATGATAAAGCTCGCCAATATCAAGAAGTGATGGCTTTATCCTGAAGAATTTGTGAACACCTCCATGCATAACCTCACATGCTGAATCACATATTACCTGATGGAACAGGTTCACTTATGAATAAATAGCCTGTATCACAGCATGCCCTGGTATGTGGACATCGGTCACACTAACTATTCTGACATGCATTTTTGAAATATCTTGACCAAAATTTTTCTCATCGTAATCTCTTTATTTTTAATCGGTTGCATGTGCTGCTGCTCGTCCCTGCATTGGTAGTACGTGACAAGCAGAGTGTATGTGCGTTGTGCACTTGCCTGCAAAGACGCATAATACTACCTGACTATGCGCCCTGAAATGAGCAGTCAAAAACTGACAATTTAGACCAGGTTTTTGTTGGTCAATAGCGCGGTCGCTTTTTTTGGTTTCAAGATAGAAATGTGCCTGAGTACACCTCATTTTAAGACCAACACGCCCATGGGCGCTCAATTTGGTGCAAATTAATTGGCTATTTATGCAGCGAGGACGCTGGACAGGAAATTGGTATTTTTGTCGGTCACGAAGTAGTAAAGATACTTGCGCTACGTTTTGCGCCCCACTGTGCAGGGTGTAAGATAGAGACCTCGGGCTGGTGGACCAACATGGTGATGTTGCACCACCTGGTAATCGGCATGATGTTTGAATTCAATGACTGGGAGCTGATCTTCCGGTTAAAAGAACAAATTGATCGAGTTTTTCTTTTGTAAAATCTCTTGCAAAGACGTACAGTATTTTGTCTACTGCATCCTCAGAATCCTCAGAATTTTGAAGTAAACAATTTAAATTAACACACTAAACTGTGAATGAAGTTCTACGTGACACTGCATATTTGAACACTGCCAACACATTAGTGATATCCTCTCTTGCCCCACTAATCTCCTTTCCGAAGCTGCGGAGGATACATTTTTTGCATAGTAGGAATTCAATTCGCAACAGCGACCTGCTATCGCCTCTCTGTGGTCACTTGAATTTAGCCGATAACCTTCACATGCCACTCGAATATCAACAGCAGTAACAGAGGAGAGAGACATGATCACAGCCATTTTGCTAATATTGATTGAATTTAAATAGTTTATTTTCTGTTTATGGACAGCACATGCTTAAATTATTTGCACAAATTAACCTTATCCAGTCTGTACACAAACTACAATATATACAGGCAATATAATATTCCCTAAAATACTCACAAATGTCACTCTTACTGCGTGGGAAACATATGGGGGCAACGTTTTTGTCCCCGTCCAATTAAATTTAAGCAGTGTAAAAATCAAATCAGGGAAACTTGTGTTAGCCCCCCACAAACTAAAAAAGCGAGTAAACAAAGCAAAGAGCACACAATAATTAAGACCTCTGGTTATGCATCAGGCAGTAATAGCTGTATAATCTAGATGCGAGTTAGAGAAAATAACATTTAGGAATTTGTATTGCACAAATGATTTTTGAAAGCAATGTACATCAACATCCATCTCTACCAATATTTAACAATGTCCTTCCCTTTCCCATCAAAGCAAAAATGAGGAAAACAAAAAATTAAAAGTTCAATATTGTTCACTGGCCAGCAGCCAAAAAGAAAATATTGATGACTGAAAACACGTCTATGTTACTGAGAGAACTGTCCCATTGTAGCGGACTGAAAGAGAACACAATTTGACAGCATACTGTTGGCTACCATCACGAAGATCAGATGAAAAATTCCTTTGTCAGTGAAAGACTTGACATAAGTCTCTGAATTGGAAAGCACCTGGAGAATAACAGAGCATTCAACCATAAGAGACATGTCATCAGCCTGCAAGGCTGCCGAAGCAAGCAGATTTTCTTTCATCCAACATGGGCTTATAACAGAGTAAAACTGTTTAAGAGTACAAATCAAAACACTATCAGTACACAGCAGGAATGGGGTGGACCTCCCCTATGACGTACTTGGACGTAGAATTGCTTTGCTAAAAATACTATGGCAACAAACTCTATGCAAATGTTCTATGCACATTTTTCTTAACTGTGTTTAATTTGAGCCCGTATAGCATTAGATGCTATTGAGAACTTTTGTCACATTTCATGTAACCACATGATGGGAGACACAAAAGCAATGTTGTTCCTCCGAACAACGTCGTTTTCCACAAGTCCATTAAAAACACAGGAGCAGTCTCACAAACTACTAACCTCCCTCCATGCACGGAGTATGGAAAAGCAACTTTCCCCATCATCCCATAAAGAATTCTTTCCATAAAAGAAAAAAAAAAAAAAGGTTACAGGAGTAGTTCAGACCCATACTATCGACAATGCTCTGCAACACTGCACTTGCAGCCCATGGCTGAACTCAATATGCATTACTCAAAGAAAGGATGACTATTTTCTGCGAGCAACAAAGGGCACAGGGAAGACGCAAGTCCTGGACACTTCACATTTCTGGTTTCAGAGCCTGCTGTAGTTGTTGATGAATTGCAATAGAATACAGTAAATCACTTCAAGGAAGGCACTGACGCAGACTGTGGAAAGAGAATCTAAGTTTGTGTCCACACAAGCGTATGAATGCGGACGTCTATTAGAAGCACGGGATTAATTTACACCACCACTGTTAACACGTGGTAGAAAGCAAAGCTAGGTAATTTGAGTCAGAGAGTTCATTTGTCCGAGTGGTGGTGGGGCTAAGTGGCGGGAGGGTCACCCAGGAAAGAGACTACCAAGAGTCCTCAGATGACATCAGGCTGCTAACTGGTTAATTAGCTTCACCTCAAACCGATGGGAGGGGGCAGGGCATCACTCCTCCCCCACCCGCCACTTCTGGGACTCTTCCTGACGAGCGTCTGGGTGGATCTGGTTCCTCATTCCACCCAGCACATTAGAGGTGGCCTCCGTGGCCACAATGAGCGGCTTGACGACTGCTGGGGGCAACTGCCGCAGGACTCCGCCCACTGCCCCCGTGACTCCCCGCTGCTCATGTTCCCGTGTTGCCGTGTCGTAGATGGTCAGTGCAGTGTCCGCTATTCCCTGTGTGGAGAAATGATGAGCACTTTAGAAGTGGTCCAGACCTGGTCATCAACAAAACATCCATTAACGAGACGGTCCAGTCGGCTGCGACTGCATGGGTGTAGCCCCCGAAAGCCTGCTTCTCCCCTTTTTTGCACATTATTCGGTCAATACTGTCGCCATGGCAACCAAAATCGATAGGCATTATAAGTGAAGTATATCACATGTCCATACCAAATATGAAAATAATCCGTCTAAAATTGCAGCCTGCACTGCGTCCCCAAGGAAATCTCTATGTTTTGCCACTAATGTGCATGTAATGCAGCCAATACTGTCGCCATGGTAACCAAAATCAATAGATGTAATAAGTGAGGTATAACACATGTACATACCAAATATGAAAGTAATCGGTCAAAAATTAGAGCCTGTACAGCATCCACAAGGAAGAGCGCATGTTTCAACACAAATTTACAGATTATTCAGGCAATACTGTCGCCATGGCAACAAAAATTGATAGGTGTCATTAGTAAAGTGTAACATCTCCATACCAACTATGAAAGTAATCAGTCAAAAATTGCATGCTGTAGTGCATCCACAAACAAATCTGTATGTTTTGCCACTAATTTGCAAATTATTCGGCCAATACTGTCACTATGGCAACCAAAATCAACAGTTGTCGTAAGTGAAGTGTAACACATGTCCACACCAAATATGAAAGTAATCGGTAAAAAATTGTAGCCTGTACTTCATTCACAAGGAAATCTCCGTTTTGCCACTAATTTGCATATTATGCGGCCAACACTGTCGCCCAGCAACCAAAATCGATAGGTGTCATGAGTCAAGTGTAACATGTCAATGCCAAATATGAAAGTAATCAGTCAAAAATTGCAGCCTGTACTGCATCCACGAGGAAATCTCTATGTCTTGCCACTAATTTGCATATTATTCAGCCAATACTGTAGCCATGGAAACCAAAATCGATAGGTGTCATAAGTGAAGTGTAACACATGTCCGTACCAAATATGAAAGTGATCAGTCAAAAATTGCAGACTGTACTGCGTCCACAAGAAAATCTCTGTTTTGCCACTAATTTGCATATTATGCGGCCAATACTGTAGCCATGGCAACCAAAATCGATAGGTGTCATAAGTAAAATGTTACACATGTCTATACAACATATGAAAGTAATCGGTCAAAAACTGCAGCCGGTACTACATCCAGAAGGAAATCTCTCTGTTTTGCCACTAATTTGCATATCATTCGGCCAATACTGTCGCCATGGAAACCAAAATCAATAGGTGTCATAAGTGAAGTGTAACACATGTCTGTAGCAAATATGAAAGTAATCGATCAAAAATTGCAGCCTGTACTGCGTCAAAAAGGAAATATCAATGTTTTGCCACTAATTTGCATATTATTCGGCCAATACTGTCGCCATGGCAACCAAAATCGATAGGTGTCAAGTACAACACATGTCAATACCACATATGAAAGAAATCGGTCAAAAATTACAGCCTGCAGAGCGTCCACAAGAAAGTGTCTACGGACGTGGACGCGGCGGAAACGACATACGTGAATCCATAGTAGCCACCCAACTTCATCCGGGGGCTACAACTAATCTATACTGAGAGGCATTAAAAACGCATACTAAAATATACTGTTTTACAGTGGTGGTGAATGGTTTCCTTTGTAGTTGCAAAACATGGTCTCGGGTAAACTGTGCTTTTAGTCGTGAGATTTGCCCTCACTGCTATGGGTAAATTGTCAGTCAATGCAGCAGTTCTTATGCGTTATCAGACATAGCAGAAGACCTTTTATGGAATGTGTTTTTGTGATATCACAGATAACACTTTGTCAAGGACAACAGCTGACGCATCTGGTAATTCCATGTCATCCCTGCAGTCTGGAGACAGTCATTTAATGGACATTAACCCTCTATTAACCACCGTAGCATATCTGCTACATAAAGTGAAAGGGTTAACGGCCTGGACACCCTGCTGGTTTTGTTTCTTATTGCCAAATAAACATTTGAGAATAACTTGAATGGTCCGTCACTTTAATTTTTCCATTCGCATTATTACCCAATGTAGCAGATCTGCTACATTTTTGAAAAAGGTGGGCCAAAAGGGTCGAATTTTTTTTTTTTTTACTATTTTTCCAAATATTGGCCCATAATTGACATATTTGCCTAGGGAAATGATTTTTACACAGTTGGAAAGGTACTTGGTTAACAGAGGGTTAACCCCTTTGCGCAGAAGCTAAATCTGGTTATTTATGTGTTACCTTATTAAAGGCTTCATAATTCAAGATTGCAGCTTCACACAGGAAGGGTATGGCTCAATGGAATCAAGACACTAGAACAGGGGTGGCCAACCCTGGTCCTGGAGATCCGCAGTGTCTGCTGGTTTTTAGTGTTCCTCAGCACTCGATTGATGGATTAAAGTAGTTGATTACTCACTTAACTGATCTCACCTGGTGTCTCAGGTTTAATTTGGTAATAATGAGCCAATCAAGCAATTAGCAGGAACAACCTACAAGACTCCTAGAGCCAATTAAGCAGACTTGCAGGTTGTGACAGCAATCTACATGTTAACCAAGATTTGTCAATGTGGTTGGATATTTAGAGTAGTTGTAATGCAGACAAAGTAGAAGTACAGAGTACAGATAAAAGTTTATAGAGCAAGGGTGGATAACGCTGGTCCTGTAGAGCCAGAGGGTGTGCTGAGTTTGGTTTTCTCCACCCGATTTAAACCTAAGACACCGGGTGAGATAAGTGAAGTGTTTAATCAACTGCTTTAATTCATCAATCAAGTGCTGAGTAACACTAAAAACCAGCAGACACTGTGGCTCTCCAGGACCAGGGTTGGCCACCCCTGCACTAGAAGCATTTAGAATTCCATCGTATTTCAGTTTATTTCCATGATTTTGTTAGAGAAAAAGGGCTGCAAACATAAAAAATTCATGAAAATTCAGCAATGAAGTTGCTAAAAAAAAAAAAAAAAAAAACACTAGAGGCAATCCTAGAGTGCAAACCTCCACCAAGGCAACACAGTCCAAATCTTGGAGAGTGGGAGCAAAGTTCAGTTATCGCGTGTCATAGGATTTCAAGATGGCTGCCATGGCGGCCATATTATTTGACTGATCGCGGTCAAATCAATAGGGTTGATCCCTGATGTAATAGCGACCCACCCACAAAACTTCAGAGACATCTGTTCATTACTTTTTGAGTTATCTTGTTCAAAAACAGACAAACAGCACCGATCACATGACCTCCTGCCACACTTCTTTGGCGAAGGTAATAACACTGAGAATTGAAGAATGGCTGTGGGTTAAAACTATACATTTCTGGGCTCATAAACTCCTTGACCACAAGTATAGTTCAGCTGAGCATTACATTCTAAACTAGACAGTCCGGTCGGCTGCAACCGCATGGGTGTAGCCCCAAAAAGCCCGCTTCTCCCCTTTTTTGTGCATTATTCGGCCAATACTGTCGCCATGGCAACTGAAATCGATAGGTGTTATAAGTGAAATATATCGCATGTCCATACCAAATATGAAAGTAATTGGTCAAAAATTGCAGCCTGAACTGCGTCCACATGGAAATCTCTGTTTTGCCACTAATTTGCATATTATGCAGCCAATACTGTAGCCATGGCAACCGAAATCGTGAGTTGTCATACATGATGCATGACACATGTCCATACCAAATATGAAAGTAATCGGTCAAAAATTGCAGCCTGTACTGCGTCCACAAGGAAATGTCTATGTTTTGCCACTAATTAGCATATTATTCCGCAAATACTGTAGCAATGACAACCAAAATCGCTAGGTGCCCTAAGTGACGTATGACACATGTCCACACCAAATATTAAAGGAATCGGTCAAAAATTACAGCCTGTAGAGCGTCCACAAGGAAGTGTGTACGGCCGCGGATGCTGCAGCGGAGACGACACGCGAGAATCCATAGTAGTCGCCCGACTTCGTCCGGGGGCTACAATTCCCTACTGTCTAGGAGCCAAATAAGACAGCTATCCAGGTGGCTCCCCAAACTCAAAGATCTCTCGAAATAGTGCACTGTCAAATCATGAAGTAATCATACTGTGTATTTAACACAAATCAACTTTTGACACATGAAATTCAATATGAATCAAAGATTTTCTGGTTGAATTTAGCATGAGTTTATCAATATCGGTGCAGTTGGACATCAGT
Source organism: Gymnothorax javanicus (assembly GCA_029692085.1). Taxonomy (NCBI): domain Eukaryota; kingdom Metazoa; phylum Chordata; class Actinopteri; order Anguilliformes; family Muraenidae; genus Gymnothorax; species Gymnothorax javanicus. Next base: position 102,473,814 of record CM056193.1, on the reverse strand, counting down.
GGTCACCAGTAACCTTCTCCATGCACAAAACATGCCTTTTTTCCATGATATAGTTTAGAATTTTGTCCATTTTTCTTCCAACAAGCCAGCACACACACTCATTAAAGGAACTGTTTATTAAATAGTCAGAACATTAACCCTGCAATGAAAAGCCAGCAGTTCCCACTTCTGAGCTCGCAACGTTACATAAACACTTTCCACATCTTATAAGGAACAAGTATAACTCACTAACTCAGTCAAATCTGAAACATACCTTATTATAACAGAACAGACATTCCACTATCAGGTAAAAATCAGGTGATATTCTACCCTAGATTGAACAGAATGGTGCAATGAACATACCAGGGGGTCTACTGAAGTCCTCGAGCTGTTGGCATAATAAACAAGCCAAAACATCAGCATTTGATTTCGTTGGAAACGATATAAATTCCAAAACAAAAAGCCACATTGAGCAAAATGTAACCACAGTAGCAGTAGCAGTATTTCTTCATTATATCCCTCCTCCAGAGACAGATGTATCCGGGAAAAGGAACCTTCAAGTCTCGTTTCATTCGGAATAATTCCCATTATCCATGTCCGTATCTCATTTAAATCCTGTAAATGTAACTGAACACTTCAGGTCGGTTTTGGAAGTCTTTTTTTTTTTTCTTTAAATCGCGTCATTTCAGCAACAGAATACAACCTACCTTGCTCTTACGCAAAGGCTTTTATACTCTTCTCATTGTCCAATCAGTGTCTTTGAGTTACCGTGGAAAGAAAACACACTCTGGCATTGGATAATCAAGACATCATTACCGGGGAAGCTTTAAGTGGGCGTGAACTGTAAGTGTGCAGTTACTCAGATGAGCCTAAATAAATGATTGGCTATCAACAGGAGTACTTCGGAGGATATAAAGGAGTGCTGAATTTGTCAATGGAGCAATCTTTGAGTAAATAAACAGTAGGGAGCTACGCATTTTTGATATGTGATGACTATAACCGATCGTAGAATGACATAGTATCAATACCATGTTGAATTTTTGCTTCAGAAAACTAATTTTTCTTTACTACTAATTGGGATACCACTAGCTCACTGAAGCTGAAGTGCTTGCTACAGAGGGCAATGGTTTTTCCTGTTGCAAGAGATCTTTTTTTTTTTTTTTTTAACTGCTGGATAGATACTACTGGCAAGTATATTCAGCAGTTTGCACATCAGGCTTAGCTGAGGAATATAATTCATGCAACTCCTGAAAAACAGGGATGGGACTGAACTCGTCCATATTCTAAACCGTGTTCCAGCTCGGCTTGCTTGTGAATATTCAATAGCTGATCCGGGTGTGCCATCTAGTGATTGAATATTGTAACTCTGTGCATAAATTTGCAGCTCCATGTCCACTAGCGGCTAATGCATCCAGAAACTTTTCCTCAGCACTGGCCATCATTCAACATTCAAAATGTTTGATTCTTCTGAGATTTATTTGATTTTGGCATTTAAAATGGGTATGATGTGACTTTCCTAACCCCTCTACGCAAATGTAGATGCCAGCTGACATGGGGCTGCTCTATATTTGCATGCAGTTACACTATTCTATCAATAGATGGCACACCCAGATGAGTTATTGACTATTCACTAACAAGCTGAGCTGGAGCACGGTTTAGAATATAGACAAGTTAAGTCCCATCCCTGTTTCCCAGGAATTGTATGAATTAAACTTCTCAGCCAAGCCTGATGTGCGAGCTGCCTAATATACTTGCCCATAGCATCTATCCAGCAGTTAATAATAATTCTCTTGTGACAGAAAAAAAATCATTGACCTTGGTTGCAACCAGTTCAGAAATAATAGGCTCAAAGAAATCTCAACTGAGCAGTGAAAAAAAAGTTTTCTGAAGCAAAAATTCAACATAGTATTGATACTACATCATTCAACAATAAATTATAGTCATCAGATATTAGAAATCCGTGATTCCCTACCATTGAATTACGCATAGATTCACCCCGCGACAAATTCAGTTGTTCCTTGCAACATCGTACTATTTCTCACTGATATCCAATCTCTCTAATGCTTCCTCAGGCTTATCTGTGTAAAACACAGTTATAGTTCACACCCACCTGAACTATAGCCCGGTAATTATATATTGATTGACACATTTTTATCCAATTCCAGACAGCATAAACTTTCCACAGTAATTGAAAGACTTAGATTGGTTCCTCAGAAAAGTATTTAAACCCCTACGTAACAGCAAGTTAGGTTGTATTCTCTCAACTGCGCGCAGCTGAATGACGTGAGTACAAAGGAAAAAAAAAGACTCCCAAAACCAACCTAGAAGTGGCTAAGTTACATTTGCATAATGGCAGTTTGATTCTGACATGCATAATGGGTGTTAGTCTGAATGGAACTGTATTGTAAGGTTCCTTGTGCCAGAGGGCTCTGTTGCTCTGTTTATCTAGAGGACTTCAATGATGGAGAGTTTTGATTCATTTTGAGTAATTGGGCATTCTTGTGGCCAGCTAGCTAGCTGCCTCGCAGTTTTTTTTTTTATTTTTGGTTTACCATAACCATGATGAGCAGAGTTCGTTTGCCACTCTGGTTAGTATGAGTAACCGTTAGCCTTTGCTAATAATACTGTATATGGCAGGATTTTGCTCATTGTAGAGATGTTTTAGGATTTATATCACACTCAACGAAATCAAATGCTTAGGTTTTCGTTCGTTCAAAATGAGAACAGCTCCAGGACTTCAGTTAAACTGCTGCGATATTCATTGCACCAATTTTGTTCAATCTAGAGTAGCATATTGCCTGCTTTTTCCTGATAATGGAAGTCTGTTTTGTTCAAATGAGGTATATTTCAAATACTACTATGTTAGTGAGATATACTTGCACCTTATAGGTTGTGAAAAGCATTTATCCAAGCTTGTGTTTCGCTTGGATGATCGGAATTGTTCAACCCCAATTCCAAAAACGTTGGGATGTTGTGTAAATTGTAAATAAAAATAGAATGCAATGATTTGCAAATTTCATAAACCCACATTTTATTCACAATAGAACATAGACAACATGTCAGATGTTGAAAGTGAGACCTTTTACCATTTCATGAAAAATATTGCCACATTTTGAATTTGGTGGCAGTAACACTTATTAATAAAAACAGCTGGAGGAGCATTTTGCAACTAATAAGGTTAATTGGCAACAGGTCAGTAACATGGCTGGGTATAAAAAGAGCATTTTAGATACGCAGAGTCCCTCAGAGAAGTAAAGATGGACAGAGATTCAACAATCTGCAAAAAACTGCACCTAAAAATTGTGGAACAATTTAAGAAAAATGTTCCTCGATGTAAAATTGCAAAGACTTTGAATCTACAGTACATAATACCATCAAAAGATTCTGAGAATCAGGAGAAATCTCTTTGCGCAAGGGACAAGTCCGAAGGTCAATATTGGATGCTCCTGATCCTCAGGTGGTACTGCATTAAAAACAGGCATGATTCTGCACTGGAATACACTGCATGGGCTCAGAAACACTTCCAGAAATCATTGTCTGTGAACACAGTTCGCCGTGCAATCTACAAATGCAAGCTAAAGCTATGTCATGCAAAGAAGAAGCCAAATGTGAACACGCTCCAGAAAAGCCACCGTCTTCTCTGGGCCAAAGTTCATTTAAAATGGACTGAGGCAGAATGGAAAACTGTTCTGTGGTCCAATGAATCAAAATATGAAATTCTTTTTGGAAACCACGGACACTGTGTCGTGTGATCTAAAGAGGAGAGGGACCATCCAGCTTGTTATCAGTGCAGAGTTCAAAGCCTACATTTCTGATGGTATCGGGTAGCATTATTGGCTATGGCATGGGGAGCTCACACATCTGGAAAGGACTTATTAATGCTGAAAAGCATATAGAGGTTTTACAGCAACATATGCTCCCATCCAGACAACATCTCTTTCAGGGAAGGCCTTTCATATTTCAGCAAAACAATGTCAAACCACACACTGTATCCGTCACAACAGCATGGCTTCGCAGTAGAACAGTCTGAGTGCAGAACTGACCTAACTGCAGTCCAGACCATTCACTAATAGAAAACAATTGGGGCATCATAAAACGAAAAATCTGGCAAAGAAGTCCCAGGACTGTTGAGCAGCAAGAATCCTACATCTGACAAGAGTGGAAGAACATCCCTCTCCCAAAACTTCAGCAACTGGTCTCGTCACTTCCAAGACGTTTACAGACTGTTGTTAAAAGAAGAGGGGATGCTAAACATTGGTAAACATGGCCCTATCCCAACTTTTTTGAGATATATTACTGCCATCAAATTCAAAATGAGCTAACATTTTTCATGAAATGGTAAAATGTCTCACTTTTAATACCTGATATGTTGCTTACGTTATCTTGTGAATAAAATGTCAGCTTATGAGATTTGCAAATCATTGCATTCTGTTTTTATTTACATTATACACAGCATCCCAACTTTTTTGGAATTGGGGTTGTAAATAGCAAGCTTTCCATTGCATGGTGAACATCTAACTGTAAAATATGCAGCTCCTTTAATGAGCACGTGTACTTGCTGATGTGGCTTTGTAGAAAAATGGACAAAACTCTGAATTTTACCTTGGAGAAAAGGCATGTTTTTGGTTTGGAGAGGTTACTGGTCACTATTGATGTCCACCCAGGCCTATATTAATAAACTCATGCTAAATTCCATTGGAAAATCATTAATTCATGTTGAACTTCATGAGTCAAAATTTGTATTAAACACATGATTATTTTATGATTTGACAGTGCATAATTTTGAGAGCTTTAACAGCACGGGGAGTCACAAAGAGAGCGGTCTTATTTGACTCATAAAGAGTAGATAATTTTGAATTTCACACTGAGATGAGGCGCACTTGTGGTTAAAGAGTTTATAATCCCAGAAATGTATTGTTTTAACTCCCAGCCATTTTCAATTCTGAGTGTTATTTTGTTGTAATTTCATTGCTGAATTTTCATGAAGTTTTTTGTGTTTGTGGCCGATAATCTGAAGTAAAATTATGAAAAGAAACTGAAATACGATGGAATTCTAAATGCTACAAATGTCCAGTATCATTAAAGCCATTTGCCCTGTCTCTGTGAAGCTCAGATCTTGAATGATGAAGCCTTAACTAGGGTAATGCATAAATAGCCAGATTTGGCTTCTGCACAAAGGGGTTAATGTGTTTTTATTGGCCCTGACCTTGAACTTTTCATTTGCAAAACAATTTCTCACAATATGTGATTCACAAACATGATCCAAGGAATTTTGTTGCATTTGGGTAATCATAATAGGGTTTTAAACCAAGAAGGGATTTGAACCCAGACATCTGACATTTTGCAATGCTTACCATACCTGATGTAGAGATGTCACGATACCAAAAATTCAGTAGTCGGTGCCAATACCAGTAAAATTACACGATTCTCGATGCCAATTCGATACCGAGGTTAAAAAAAAAAAAAAATTTTCAAAGATCACATGGCAACGCGACTGTTTTTGCCTAGAAAGTCGAGCAACAAAGTCCCACGATCTGACAAGAAGTTATCATAAAGAACGTCGTCCTTTTGTTCACGTTCACTCCGTTCAGAATAAACTCTTTTAGTTCAAAGTTCATTCAGCCAAAGAGGGGTGCGTTCAAGTTCCCGTTCAAAAAAAAAAAAAAAAAAGGAACATGTTCAGGCACAACACTGGATAAGGCATTGCAACACATGTGCCCGCGAGCCATCCCAAACATCATGTAACATGTAATTCAGTATGACATATTAAAAGAAGAAAACGATAATTCGTTAAAATGTTTGGATGTAGTCAGTGACGTGCCGTCGGATGTTTGCTGAGGCAGAATCCTACCCTTTGCTTGATTAGCAATCAGTCGATTAACTAGTTTAGTAAGACTACTTGGCAGAATGACAGGCCAGTTTAAAGCTGGAGTATGCAATTTTTCAAAAAATCACTTTTTGTCATATTTGTTAAAACTGTTACTATGACCTGACAGTGGGATGTGAGTCAGATGATCTTTGATCTTTGGCTCTATCTAGTGCTTCTCATTCCTTCTGCAAGATTTCACCGCAACCGGGACAAAACAACCAATCAGAGCCAGGAGGAGTGATTGACGATGGCAATCATTTCTCGTGCACACGCAATTCAATCAGCTGTGTAGCCTAGTTGTGGGTGTTTCTTTACAGCTGGACAAACGCTAGCCAGCATAAGCACTGCCATTTCTCACGGACTACCTTATTTATGAGTTCGAACTTGAGAAGTTGAGAACGGGAGAAGCTGGAGTTGCATACTCCAGCTTTAATTGTTTTGATTGTCAATCAGGAATAGTATGTGGGAACAGGTTCACAATATCCTGTAAAGTTTGAGTCACTGCCTCACCGTACCGCACATCTCTGGCTTCCTGTAAGCAAGTACTCTCAAATCTGCAGTTTCATGAGCATTTTAGGTTCGATGTAGCCTACTGAGTAATAACACCGCGGAAACTTAAAGCTGGAGTATGCAATCTTGGAACAGCAAGCAAGATTTGAATGTAGCCTCACCTCTAAACCCACCCCCTCCCCTCAAGTCTCTGACCAAAGCCACGCCCCCTGATTCACATGCACGAGTGCGAGTCTCGCATCCCGTTACCTGGATGCAGTGTCGTATGTCTGAATCGTCAGCGGGGCTGTGTGAACGCTAGGTGCAAACACAGCGAAATAATAAAAATAACATTTTACCATCAACAAGTATCCTATGAATGTGGCCTCAGGTCAAAGACCAAACCAATACGACTACCTGGGCATATTAGAAATAGAGTTACAGCATATTATGTATAAAACACAGCTAGCCACTGAGCTAGCCTTAGCACTGGAAACAAGTGAACGTCAGCCACGAGCACAACGTTTGTAACATGAGATATTCTCAACGGAGTGTTACTGTAACCATTGACGTCTTACATATGAAGCTATATGGCATTTCAGATACATCTGTGGTGATATACGATGTATCTACAAGCCGCCCACTTGCGTTAGCAACCAACTACCGACAAAGTTATTATTGAGCCGAGCTTGCAACGCCTATCGGCTGCAAGTGTAGCCTGCTTTTTCCCCTATGGCTTTTGCAGCTAATGTGACAGCATTCTCTGGTGACAGTCAGCGACAACAGCATCCGCCGCGGAAAAAGCACATGACTGTTTATTTTTAACAATATTAAAATTGTGAGAAAGGTGAACAAATAAATTCTCGCGCTGAAATGTTAAGTAGACAAGAACGCAACTGTCTCAAACTGCAGATTCAGCTTACCGTGTCCTCGCGTTCTTGGAAATTTATATTCCCGTTCTCAACTTCTCAGGTTTGAACTCACAAATAAGGTAGTCCGTGAGAAATGGCAGTGCTTATGCTGGCTAGCGTTTGTCCAGCTGTAAAGAAACACCCACAACTAGGCTACACAGCTGATTGAATTATGCAGTGCACGAGAAATGATTGTCATCGTCAATCACTCCTCCTGGCTCTGATTGGTTGTTTTGTCCCGTCATGTGAAATCTTGCAGAAGGAATTAGAAGCACTAGATAGAGCCAGATGACTCTGATTTTCTCAAAGATCATCTGACTCACATCCCACTGTCAGGTCATAGTAACAGTTTTAACAAATATGACAAAAGGTGATTTTTTGAAAAATTGCATACTCCAGCTTTAAGAACAAGCCGATAAGAAGCCCGTATACTGATAGAGGAGATAATGACAAAAAGTTTCATTCACGTATAGCCTACACTTCAATTTGAGACTGCAAGGATGGAAATCAGAATAATCAATTAGGAAAAATTCTAGGCTCTCGGTAATTCTGTATATCGTTTAAACATTTGTTTAATCGGATAATGAAAGAAGACTGAAAATAAACGCCCGCTTTTTTCCTTTTTTTTGGGGGGGGGTTGTAAAAGCGCGTATTTAAAGGAGAATACATTGTATATTGATTAAGCATTGAACGCTGCGTAAGTCGAGCTGTTTTAGTACTTGTTGATGGCATTGCTTCGGCTTCCTGTAAGCAAGTACGCACAAATCTGCTGTCTAGTGAGCATTTCAGGTTCGATGTACTGAGTAGTAACGCCGCAAAAACTTAAACTGACCCGTCATTCTGCCGAATAGTCTTACTAAACTAGTTAATCGTCTGATTGCTAATCAAGCAAAGGGAAGGATTTTGCCTCACCAGACTAACCGCACCGCACGCCACTGATTGGTGCCTTTTTTGTCAGCGAGTCGGGGTGCTGCAGCCGCAGTTTCCATCTTTCACATGGGGCTTGTTGTGACATGTGAGGTCAACTTCTTCGTGACCTCCTTCTGAATGCAAGTATTTACAGGACACCCTGAAGCGTATACTGCCCCCATTAGTTCCGGAATAGTCACAGCACCGAAACGTACCGTGCCTCGGTGCTTACGGTACCTCAAAATAATAGGCATCGTCGGTGTTTTTTCATTTAAGAATCGAAAGGTATCGCAAGTATCGGTTCTTGTGACATCCCTAACCTGATGATCATCAAAAACTATCAGTTGTCAACTTAGACCATAAAAACCACTACGTGTTTTTAATGCCTCTCAGTAAAATTATCCCCGGTTACAGTAGGTGGGAGGCCAAAGGTTATACCTGAATCCATCTGGAAAAAGGCACGAATACAACCTGGAGAGTTCACCAATCCATCGCAGAGCACACTCACATTCACTCCCTCTCTCACTCCACAGGGCAATATGGAGCACCCAATCAGCCTAGCATGCACATTTCGAAGGAAACTGGAGTACCCAATGGAAACCCACTGGAACCAGAGGAGAGCATGAAAAACTCTGCACAGAAAGGCCCAGGCGGAGATTCAAACCCAGAAATTTACTGCTACACACTGCACCACCGTTCTGCCCATGTCAACAAAACAATGTAATTATTTTACATTTCACTTCAGGTTTTAGTTTCAATTACACTTTAGCTTCAGAGTTCCAAAAAACGTCAGATGAATTAAGAGCAAAAATGACACAAAACTGTTGAGTGAAGGTAAATGAGATCAGCCCGCTAAGATCACATTAACTTTGACTTAAATACCTCTTTAACCACACTGTACGCTTTGGCCACCCCCTCCCGAAGGTCCACTGGCTGGTGAGCCAATCGGTAATGAGAAAAGCGCTTTATTTTCTTCAGGTCACACTCTTCAAGTCCTGGGGATACCATGTCATAGGCCGTCTCCGCTGCAGCCTGCAGAAGGCACAGAGTGGCCATAACTTCAAGCAATATTTTCACGACTTTAAATATTAATTTGCTTAATTTGCAGTTTTGCAATTGACTCACGAATATTCCATGCCGTAGTGAGGAAGAGAAGGTGTTTGAAATTTCCCTGCCCATTCACTTGCATTGGAAAAACTAAAGACTCACATAAATATGAACAACACTTTAGAAATTCAAAGTTTCTTACATACCATGATATTTATACACTAAATAATAAAAGAGTCTGTTTCTGACAGTCATTTCTGTGTCTGGTTTTTGTTCATTTATCACTTTTAAACCATTTTAAACACAAGTAGATCTGGTCTTTCGGAAGTGTTTTGACCTCACTCACGACCTGAGTGTGCCACAAGATGTTCTCCCATTGGACCGCCCTCCTAGCGGGGTTGGGTCTATTCCAGAGTAGGGGTGCAAACGAATTATCGAATTAACAAGTACCCACCAAATAAATGTTAAACTCGTCACGAAAAATTGATAATTGATTATCATTTCATCAGCCCACTTTTTTTTTACATTTTATCCCTGTAATTACTGTGTTATATAAACCAATATGTTTTCTTTTAAAAGTGATCATGCTTGTTGCTTTATTTGTTTCAACTTCTTCAACCCCAACTCCTGGTAATGCTGCCATTACGGGATTTTCAGTTGAGCGCAGTCGTATAGAAGCCTCTCATCTTTTACATTTGAGAAAGTCTAATTAGTAAAATTTTGAGAAAAAAAGTGTCACGTAAACATTGGATAGGTTTTGGATAGGTTCTTCAAAGTGTAAAAATCATATATTCTGCGATATTAATTGATGCAATCCAAGTGAATGGGGAGGTAAATTTCAAACACATCCTCTTGTCACAGTCGTGGAATCTTGGTGAACCAATTGCAAAATGTATTGTACACTTTAGTAACTGTACATTAAAGGAAAAGTAAATGCATGGTAAAACTTAATTGCCAGATAAAGCACATAATCTCTGCTATCCAAAACGATAAGCCATTATTATTATTATTATTATTATTATTATTATTTTTACACCAAGTAATCTGCGTGTAAATGTCTGCTATAAGGCCGCTCAAGCAAGCTGCCGTGTTCGTTCGGCTGGAGGAGAATGCCTACAGCACTTGGGCTCACATCAGTCAGGTTTGGATCGCCTGTTTAGTTGGAACACCCAACAGCCGCGCAACCTGTTTCCACGTTCTTTTCCTGATTGACAATCAATCAATTTTAACTTTTTTGTTTGTTTGTTTTACCAAACAATTAAGACCGAGCCTAGGCTATATGCAGCCTGTAATGATGACGAGGTGATAGTGACAAAAAGATTCATTCTCATTTATGCTTTGATTTGAGACTGCAAGGATGGAAATCTTAATAATTAGGCTTATTAGAAAAAAATCTCAACTCTCTCGGTAATTCCTTGTGCCATGTGGTTCTGTGTTTTGACCTTTTTTTTTCATCAGGTTATGAAAGAGGACTGAAAATAAACGGCCTATATATATATATATATATATATATATATATATATATAAATTTTTGAATGGCATTCAAAAGTACGTATTTAAGAGGGAAACATTATCTTGAACATATTGACCACGCAGCGAACGCGGCATATGAAAGGTTTTGATATGTGTTTATGGTACTCTAAGCAAACATGAACAAATTTGCTGTCTTGTGGGCATTTTAAGTTTCATGCACTGAGCAATAATGTCATGGATGAAATTGGCACGGCACGCCATTCTGCCGTAGCCTGGTAATACCAGACTCTGCTACTTCGCTTTGCTTCGTACACAGGTGAAGCGAAATGAAATTGAGTGGAAGTACGTAGGCTGGCGGAATCAGGCTAATTCTGCCGTTAAGTCTTGTAAATTAGTTAATCAATCCTCTGATTGCGAATCAAGCAAAGTAATAGGAAATTATCGTTTGTTTAACGGTGAGGATTCTGCCTCACCTAACTGAGCTCCGATGGCACATCCCTGCTCTTAATCATAGACTCAGCTTTCAATACTAATGCATAGAAGACGAGACTGGCGCACTTGAATCACTTGCATCAATTTATTTAGGTGCTCTTGGCTCTTTATTTGTATATACTGTCCGTTCTGAGAGCACCAAACTCCGCTGATAGAGGGGCTGAAGCGCAAGGGGTTCCTTCATCTTTCAATTCTTATACTTTGACTCCATACACTCGAAAGACATGATGAGCCCAAGTGACGTCACGCACTGGTCTGGGCAGAATATTTCCTATTGTTTGATTGGTCGATTATTTTCTATGGCAGATTTGGAAATTTCTAGGTTTCTGCGATGTTTGAAAGCAGATTACATGATGTAAACAAAATTTAAAAAAATAAGGGCTTATCGTTTTGGATAGCAGAGATTATGTACTTCATCTGGCAATGAAGGTTTACCATGCGTTTACTTTTCAGTCCTGTACTCAAAGCTTTGATACGCACATGCTTTACATAAAGGCTTTAAGCTTTCTACTTCTCTAGCCAGGCATTGATGCCCCTAGGCATCGTTCCAACCATAGCCAAAATAGATAACCAGATTATAAAGAACTAAATTGGAGAGAAGCTGAATCTAATCTAAAGCCAATCCTTGGCATGGTCTGCAACGTTCAGTACAGAATAGGTGGGAAAATTTCAAGTCCATTACCTGTATTGTCCGCACCATTCGGTTGGTTAGTTCCAGCGCGGCCATAGCTGTGGATGTGCCGAAGGAGGCAGCACCACGTTGGAAGCCCCGCACGATTCGCCCATCCTTGCGGTACTGTTCTATCGGCAGCCAGACCAGGTCCCGGAACCCTTGAACTGAAAAGCAGATCAGCGGTGTGAAGGCACCTGTTTTTCCTCTCTTAAAACAAAATGAACAGCATTTTTCAAAGAAAAATATTTCCCATGGATTTGAACTTCATAGATGGATTATCGACTTTGAAGTTTATCAGTGTATACAGCTATTTTCCACCATTTTTTAATCAAGCGAGCCAATAATTCTGACACAATATGATTTACTTTCGAATCACAAATATCTAGACAGTCTGGTCGCCTGCGACCGCGTGAGTGTAGCCCCCGAAAGCCCGGTTCTCCAGCCTGTACTGCATCCAAAGGAATTGTCCATGTTTCAGCACAAATTTGCACATTATTCGGCTAATGCTGTCGCAATGGCAACCAAAATCAATAGGTGTCATGAGTGAACTATAGCACATGTCCATACCAAATATGAAAGTAATCGGTCAATCATTACAGCCTGTGCCGTGTCCACAAGAAAGTGTGTATGTTTCAGCAGAAATGTGCGCATTATTCGCCAATGCCGTTTCCATGGCAACCAAAATCAATAGGTGTCATAAGCGAAGCATAATAAATGTCCAAACCAAATATGAAAGTAATCGGTCAACAACTGCATCCTGTATTGCATCCAAAAGGAAATCTCAATGTTTTAGCACTAATTTGCGCATTATTCGGCCAATACTGTCACCGTGGCAACCAAAATCGATATGTGTCATAAGTAAAATATAACACATGTCCATACCAAATATGAAAGCAATCGGTCAAAATTTACAGCCTGTACAGCGTCTACAAGGAAGTATCTACGGACGCGGATGTGGCGGCGGAGGCAGCAGAGAGGACAAGCATGAATCCACGGTAGCAGCCCGACTTCGTCCAGGGGCTACAATAAAACATTTAGCCACTGAGATGAGAAATTGTATCAATTCATGGGTTGAGCTTAAACTGTGTTGATGAAACAAAAATTAGGCCTGATTCTAGGGCTGAAATACTAAAAGTCACAATTTTACTTTGACAGAGTTTTAGGGAATGGCTAAGCATACAACTAAGTATTATGAGGCCTCTATACAGGAGAGAAGCTTGGATCGACTCTCACGTCATCCAAATCCGCATACACTTAAATCATCCAGCTGCCACCCACCCACAATAAGCCTAGGGCTGGGACGATTCTGAATTGATTTTTTTTTAAGGCGTAGTACCACTACCTGCTGCCATGGGGCGAACATCCGAGCTTTCCCTTTTCCTTTATTAAACCCAACGCAGGTTGAACGAAAGTGCCAAACATCAAAGGGCATGTGAAGTGCTTCCGGAAAAAAACTTGACTGACATCAGTATTTTTCGGCGACATGCTGCACGGAGCCAAATAAAGGACTACAGAATCGCCTCCTATTAACCAATTAGGCTACTCTAAGAAAAGTAACCTGTTCCAGTTTACTTTGCTTGATTAGCAATCAAATGGTGGATGCGTTTACTCTCGAAGTTGAATGAATGCTGTTTATTAAGACAGCATGTTTGATTGCTGCATTTTGAAATTTAAATGGCCATAGAACAGCACAGCATGAACACGATTTCCATTGCCACGCACAGCATGCGACTGTGATAATTTATATCTCACATTCACGTTTCATCCGCTTTTCAGAATGTTTTCCACCTTGTGTATTTTTTTAGACGCTTAAAATCCAGGGCGATCTTATAACAAAACTGTTTTAAATTAATCTTTAATGATGTCCTAAAATGCTGAGAGATGCAATTCAGGGGAAGATTTTTTTTTTTAATTATTCAAATTATTGGCATTCTTTCACTCTAACACCGTAGCCCAGTTAAGTTTGTCTGCTTTTCACCATCGCATCTTAATTGTTATAGGCTACTGAAATTGCTTGATTGTAATTTAGGACAAGTACGCGGGAGCAGATTTAGGGAAGAGCGGAGCACCTGCAATTAGCGAAATCTAAACTCAGGCTTCTTCCTGACGGCATTTTAAATCGTTTAAGCCGCTTCAGGTGTGTATGTTTCAAGAAATTACACGCGAGCCCACGACGGCAAGTGGTCTCATCACACTTCTAAAAAAAAAAAAAAAATCCTCGTTCAACATCACCATATCCCAACTCTGCATTTCATCTCTCATTGTAATACTTTAGGAGATCTATAATGATAAAATAAAAATAAAGACATTTGTTTTCAGATCGCCCTGGATTTCACTCTTTTAAAAAATACACAAGGTGGAAAACATCCTGTAAAGCGGATGAAACGTGAATGTGAGATATAAATTATCAAAGTCGCACGAAATGCCATGGCAATGGCAAACGTGTTCACGTTGTGCTGTTCTATGGCCATTTAAATTTCAAAATGCAGCAATCAAACATGCTGTCTTAATAAACAGCTCTACTCATTCAACTTCGAGAGTAAACGCATCCATCATTTGATTGCTAATCAAGAAAGTAAACTGGAACAGCTTACTTATCTTAGAGTAGCCTAATTGGTTAATAGCTCATTTTGTGGATAAAATTGTAAAATTTCTCACTTTCAACATTTGCTATGTTATCTCTGTTCTATTGTGAATAAAATACTGGTTGGTGTGATTTGAAAGTCATTGGCCCTCATTTATCAAACGTGCGTACACCAAAAAAATGGGTGTACACCAAATCTCCCACAAGGATCGGCATTTATCAACCTGAACGAGAGCGAACGGTCCGCAAAAATCTCACGCCAGGTCTGACCAAATGTACGCAGATTTGAAACCAGCGAACAATATGCAGAAACGAGGGCTGCTGTCAAAATTATTAATAATATGCAGCGATTTGGACGTCATGCTGTTGTTGCTTTTATTAGTAAAATGAATAAATCGGCTAAATAAATAAATAAATAAATAAGACACCTGTGTATAGAAATTGATTAAACTTATATTTTGATACAGCAACCTGCTTGTCAGGCCAGACGGCTGCCAATTACAATCAATTTGATTAAGCGCAACACGTGGCTTGACAGATATGCACTGTGGTATGTCAGATGCTCATCCAGTCAGATACATACTGAACAACAAAAGAAACGCAACTTAATTAAAGGCAGACTGAAAAATAACTTTGCGCGTAATTATTTTAGAAAATCAAATTCATTACTAGCGCGTGCACATTTACACTCGTTTCATCAAACTTTTCTTTATTTTGCCGTCACTTTGAGTAACCATAAGAGTACATTAACTAACGAGCCAATACTCAGTACAATAAAAGTACAATGAAGAGTGATCTCTGCAGACTGTATTTTAACAATTACCCTCACGCAGCTCCGATCGAAGCAGCGGGGACTCGTCCATGTCCCCACCGCCTCGTATTCCCACAATGTACGGGGGAGCCCTGCTGCCACGCACTTCTCGAATGGTGACAGCTGGAGGTTCGAGTCTGGTTGGCCTCCACGGTTCAAGGCGCTGCGCCTGGAGCGCAGCAACCCGTTTTTTGGTGGCGATCTTAAAATCGTACCACTTTTTCTTACCTACATGTAAAGCATTTGGATTGTCAGTTATGTAGGCTATATAACATGAAATATCATGGATCTATAAATTGAATTTATTAATGAATTAAATCAAATCTCTGCTGCACTCCGGTTTTCCACCCCAACAGTGTTTACCGCAGCAGCAATAGTTTTCCAAACTGCAGCCTTCTGGGCTCCCTTTATGCCACTCTTAAGGCTTCCAAATAAAATTAAAATTGTTTTTCTCCACCTTGGACATGATAATTTATATTTCCTCCTCAGTGAAGTTCTTTCTTCTTTGCCGTCTTTCGAGAGTCCATGTCGTAAAGTGGGCAGGACTATGCCTCCCTGAGCATGAATTTATAGGGGCGTGTCATGTAAATTACGATGGTTTCAGCCGCCAGATTTATCAACGCCACGCCAGTTCTACACCGAAATCAGCGACGTACACACTTTTAGTAAATCAGACGTGACACCTGGCGAACGCTGATATTTACACCAGAATCTACACCAGATCCTACGCAAGTTTGATAAATGAGGGCCATTGCGTTTTTGGTTTTATTCACAATTTACAGTTTGTCCCAACTATTTTGGACTTGGGGTTGTAATTAATAAATTAAATAAAAATTACGCTACTCTGAACGTCTGTGCTCACGTTTAGAGCATGCAGGCTATCTAACTGGCACTTAATATCTGAACCAGCCAACTGTGTAAGGGACCATTTGACTTCTTTTCTGACTTCATGAAAACACACTAACAGCCTTTTGCTGTTTAATTATTACCCTCGCCCCCGAAGGGGGAGCGAGGGTATTGTAATCGGGTCCGTCTGTTTGTCTGTCTGTCTGGATGCATATCTTAAAAACTACTGGCATGATTTACATAAAACTTTGACCGGAGAAAGGTCTTACCCGTGGCTCGGTCCTCCTCTAACGTCAGAATGCTAGGTCAAAAATCAAAGTCGCGAAAATCGCAGAAATCCCTATCTTAAACATGGGGCAAAATTTCAAAAAATCATATATCCAACAAAACTTATCAAAATGACTTGAAATTTGATACACATATATAGGGTGGCAATATCTATCATCAGACTAAGTTTCATCCGGATCTGATTCAGACTGCAGATTTGGTGGCCATTTTAATTTAACATTGAAAATCCCATTTAACTTATATATTTTTCAATAAATCAGCCTGGAATAAAGATACTGCCTTGAAATGTTTAGGTTAGAGGCACAGTACCATTGCTTATCAATAGCTGATAGATGATCCGGATCTGATCCGGATCACGGATTTGGCGACACATTTTGTGTTGTTCTGGATCTGATTTTTCCATTTCATGCTTGAAGAAATAAAGTCAAGAATCTCAAACAGGCCTACCTATATTACTATGGACACATACATCATACGGTGGAGCCGCCGTAAGATATAACCCCCCTCTCCTCCCCCCACAACAGATTATCATTGACATTTGCCTCTGACCCTTGGAATCCAAAAGTCAACGACGGTGACGTCATACGCATGGTCGGTGCCAATTTAATTTGTGGCCGCTTCCCGCAGACTGTGAAAATGTAATAAATTTGCAATGCAAAACAAAAACAAAGACATGCCAGAAAATGAAACAAATGTCAAAGGGGCGAGGGTTTGCAATCTCAGATTGTCTTTTTACTTATTGGTACTACTTGCTTCAATCTTAGAAAATTTAGCAGTCCTTCGCACTATTTAGGATAGTAGCCATTGAGAATTCAAAAATGGCTGGGAGTTAAAACAATACATTTCTGGGATCATAAATTCCTTGACCACAAGTGAACTTCATCTGACAGTGATTTTTTAAAAATTATCTCCCATTTATGAGCCAAATAAGATGGCTCTCCAGGTGGCTCCCCAAGCTGTCAGAGCCCACAAAATTACACATTTTTAAATCATAAAATAATCACAAATCAACTTTTGACTCATGAAGTTCAATATGAATTAACAATTTTCTAGAGGGATTTGGTATGTGATTATCAATATAGGCACAGATGGACATTAATAGTCACCATTAACCTCTCCAAACCAAAAACATTTCTCCATGATAAAGTTCAGAGTTTTGCCCATTTTTCTACAAAGCCGCATCAGCAAGCACACACACTCATTACAGGAACTGCTGATTTTACGGTCACAACATTCTCCCTGCGATGGAAAGCTTGCCATTTACAATTCCAATCATCCAAGCAAAACGCAAGATTTGATAAACGCTTTTAACACCCAATGCAGAGCTACTCACTAACAGTAATATCTGAAATATACTTCATTTTAACAAACCAGACATTGCATTATCAGGAAAAAGCAGGAAATATGCTACTATCGATTGAACAGAATTGGTGCAATGAACGTGGCAGAGGTTTTACCAAAGTCCTCGAGCTGTTCTCATTTTACAAAAACCCAGGCATTTGATTTTGTTGAATGTGGTTTAAATTCTAAAGCATCACTACATTGAGCAAAATGCCACCATACACAGCAGGCCTTGAGCTAGATTATGAAGAGGGCACAGTGAAAATTGCCACAGTTTCCCCAAAAATCACAAGAGCACCAATGCAATTTCATTAAGTTAGTTGGGGCACCATGGCACTGGCTTAAATTTACCTTAGGACACAATGGCAACAGGCTATACAGCATCAGACATAGCTGCAAAAGTCTAAAAATAGCACGCTATCGCTAGCAGGACCCCTCAGCCCCGAGCTTTATTTGAGCATGTGCACCGTTTGTGTGTTGTGTCACTAGAAAGTGAGTGTGAGATGTTGTAGTATTTTGCTGCTGACCTGCTATCAGTGCTTGTGAAGTTCGAAGCACTTTCTCCCTGTCGTGCTACCATTCCTATGGAAAGAACTTTTTCCAGCTGATGTGCCAGAGAAGTATCCACATTGTGACAAGACTCGACTAGCTAATGTCCGTGATCAGAGAGATGTGATGAAACCGGCTGCAAGTATCCACATTGTGACATGACTGGACTAATGTCCGTGATTCGAGAGACGTGGCGGGAGCAGCTGTAAGTATCCACAGTGTGACATGACTGGACTAATGTCCTTGATTCGAGAGACGTGACGATGAACCAGCTGTAAGTATCCATACTGTGACATGACTGGACTTATGTCTGTGTGATCGGTCAAGTCGTTTTGGAGTTATTGCGTGGAATGTGATTTCAAGATGGCGGCTGTGGCGGCCATATTGGATATCGGAGCGCAACCAAAATCGATAGACTTCTGTAGTTCCACACCCCCAACATGCAGTCTGAAAACGAAAGTGATCGGTGAAGCCGTTTTGAAGTTATTGCGCGGAATACAAAATTGTTGACAGACAGACGGACGGACGGACGCCGTGCGTGACGACAATATCCCTAGCCCTTTCGGGCTGAGGGGTAAAAAGGGTGCCAGGAAGACCCAAAACTGAGTGATCTTGTATGAAAGAAGACAATGAACCAACAGAAAGTCTGATGGTGTTATGAAATGATCAATGAATTTTTAATTAAACTTCAGAAATTCAACAATAAATTAAAGAAACAAAACAGGAACAGTGCAGAATCGTCTGAAGGGCTAAAATAGCAATTTTCAAATGAGGACCAGTTGTGCACTCCGGTATACAAGAGGGTCTACTATGTATTCAGTCTCAGTGGGCAACTTACCAAAGATGGAAAACTTTGAGAGGTGTATTCACATGTCAGTGAATACTGAAGGTGGAAAACATTCTGTAAAGCGAGTGAAATGTGATTGTGAGATATAAATTACAGTGATCACGCGAAATAGCCCAGTGCAAGCCCGCAAAAAAATCGTGCAATACAGGGGTGTTACCAAGGAGGGGGCAGGGAAGCTCTACCCACCCAATGAAAACTCAAGATAAAAAACTGATTAACTACTATTTGACAGAAAACACGCAATATCCCACGTGATTCACAGCCGGAGGTAGACAGCCATTAAGAGAGAGCTTTACATGTGCTCACTATGTGTGATTGGTGGATTCCTTTCTGCTGTGAAACTAACCAATGGGTACTCTCGAATGGCTAGGGACCCTCTCATTCTCTTAGGCTGCTGCAGAGCCGTTGGGCTGCCGTCTTCACTCATCAGTCTGGGGTCACATCTCCGCTGCTCATACCCAGCTTAATCCCTGAACGCTCTATCTCCCATGTTTCATAGTGGTTCAGCGGACTCGCCGGTCTCCTCCTCCTTGTCGAACTGTTGTTTACATCCGTTTTCATCGAACTGAGTAGTAGCTTGCGGCTAGCGTCTGTGGTACAGCGGGATGTGTACATACACATACATACAGTGTATATTCAAATGTAGAGGCTAGCTAACCTATTTTTTTATTAGGCCAAAACATTCTTTAGCTTGATGAAGACGTGATATTTATTTGGGTGGCTACACATGTTCCTACAGCCAAAAAAAAAAAAAAAAAAGCGTGACAAGACAGCGAGTTGCAATTCATATGCAGGAACTGATTAGTTTGATACTGTGTATCAAAGTGCTTTTGATTCAGCAAATAGTCTGGCAAGCAGTTTCTTTGTTTTGCACAAGGGTAAAAACCCAGCCGTCACCCACTCCACTACTGAATGATATCACATTAGCTGTGGGCAACAAACATTATTCAGAGCACGAAAGTACAGTCCCCAAGCTTCACTTCGCATGCTGGAAATCACCAATGCACGGAACGAAAAAAAGATCTCAGTCCAATCCTTCACAACTGCTGTAGCTGACAAACCAAATATTTGCCACAAGAGTACAGCCGACCAAAGCTGCAGTTTTTACAAAAGCCAGGATTACGATTATACACCTCTCAATATTCACTAACGCTACTGGTAAGCCCCTCCACTGCTCAATGTCAACTTGTTCAAAAGTGCTAACGTTAGCCTATATAACTGCTAAATGTGTGGTTTTCAGTATGCATCCCATGTGTGACCGTAGATGGCCACTAATTACATGGCAAACGCTGGTTACTTCACCGGAAAACTAAACTGACCACTGGCTGACAATACTGCTTTTTGTTCAAAGAAAGAATACTTGTTGGACGGATCTTTGAATTGACATATCAGGGGACTGAATAATGTATAATACAGAGGGATCGGGATGATCATCCCGTTCATCCGTCGGGCGCTTTTTTACGAAATGGTTTGAGCGTACGCATATCCTCTTGGGTGGATACTTCAATCTCAGCGTGGCTAGCACTCCAAGCGCCTACTCGCTGGCATTGAGTGTAGACTGTAAGGTGCTGGGCAAGGGCAATCTTTCCTATTCACCTTGTATATAAGGCACTCTGTTTCCATACAAACGTTTTATGTTTTCTGAGTTATTGGTACAACCAACAACGGAACAAGTGGAGCCTGAATGCATTCAGCCTGCCGATCTCTCTTCAGTACAGCGAGCAATGACCAGAAGTAGGAGACCGTCAGGGTTCTCATGGCGGCGCGTATCGTTAGAACAGGAATTGGGTGGTTAAAATGAAATTAGATCATTTAAAACGTCTCTATGCAATTTCATTGCTTCCAATGATCTTATTTCATTTAAACAGTTTAAACGATCATGAAACACATGCATTGCTTCCAACCCCTGAGTAAGGAAAAGCGTGAGAAGTCCGGAGTCATAACGCAGGTGAAACTGATAAACCTCCATGCACAAGGACTTCAATTCCGTGCGAGAATCTCTTACACATGCGTTGATTGAATAATTGCTGACTACAGCAGAGGAACATAAATATACCACTAAAACTCACGCAGAATGCATGAAAGTTGACATGTGTGCGTTATTAATGAAAACTGACCACACCTGTTCTGCCCTACAAAGGCTAAGTGCAGTAATTACAAAATAATTTAAGCAGTAAAAAATGGCTTCAGAATGTGTTTGCTGTCCTAAAAACAAATATTTGGCATATCTACCATAGATTATGGTTAATGGACTTGCTGTGATATAATTACTATCCAAATAAATCCTGGCCTCCATTTACTTTCAGGCCCAGAATTGTACAACTCGCATTTTATCCAATGTGTAGTTACTGCACTTCGGCTTTGTAGGGCAGTGATAATGTTGAGAGTTTTCTGAGTTTTTGTAATGGTAATTTAAATGAATGATTGAAAATAGGTCATGACCAATCATTATTTTCAAGGGATAGGTTTGAGCCTCCCCTATCGCCAGTTCACCAGCCGCCACTGATTATTTATACATACATACATATATATATATATATATATATATAAAAAGTTTCAAGATGTTGTGCATGTTGTATTTTACGCCGATTTAGAGGTTCTTTTTTTGCCCCCCTAAAGAGGACAAATGCCCACCCAAGCTTGGCATCCTGGCAACGCCTCTGGTGCAATCACGTTCATGCAAATCTGTGCTGTTCTATGGCCATTTAAATTTCAAAATGCGACATTCAAACATGCTATGTTAATAAACTGGACCATCAACTCATTATAGTAAATAAGCGAATCCACTTGTTTGATTGAGTAAACAGGGACAGGATTAGAGTAGCCTAATTGTTTAAAAGACGACGATTCAGTTGTCTTTTGCTTAGCTCAGTTCAGCATGTCGCCAAAAATGACTGATGTCATTCAAGTTTTTTTTCCAGAAGCATTTCACATGCCCTTTGATGTTTGGCATTTTCAGTAGCCGTTCGTTTAAGACTACATCGGGCTTAATAAAGGAAAAGGGTATGCTCGGATGTTCACCTCAAGGCAGCGGGTGGTCTTACTACACTTTTAAAAAAATAGGACCAAGGGTCCTGTATCTTACCGGCAAGCAGTCTTACAACAATGATACAAGTTATGAAAATTTCAAGTGAAGTTTGACATTTGAATCAATGAAAATCAATGTCAAGGTCACTAAATAAAAGTTCACATACATTTATAAGACCTTCTGTAATACAGTCCTAAGCTCTGAAGCAGTTTTGGTGATACAAGTCATTAAAATATGTCATTATGTATTCAATATGTCAATTGTGAACTTCAAAGGTCACAGAATGTCAAGTTGTGGTCAGCAAATGGACTTCATATATGACTTTCTAAATGTCTCTACACAAACCTTGGCTCAATCTGTGACCATTTTGGTGATACAAGTCATTCTAATTTCACTGTGGAGTTTGACCCTCAAAGGTCACTGACAGTCAAGTTGAATGTCACCAAATGAAAGTTCATATGTGACGTCCTAGATGGCAGTAACACAAACTTAGGCTCCATCCGTGACCGTTTTAGTGAAACAAGTCATTGAATTTTCACTAGATCACATTTGACCTTTGAAGGTCAATATGAAGGTCACCAAATGAAAGTTCATATATGAATTCCTATATGTCTGTAATACAAACCTAGACTCCATCTGTGACCGTTTTGGCAAGACAAGTCATTGTAATTGTATTATGTCAAGTTTGACCTTCAAATGTCATCAACAGTCAAGCTGAATGTCGCCAAATGAAAGTTCATATGTGACTTCCTATGTCAGTAACACAAACCTAGGCTCCATCTGTGACCTTTTCAGTGATAGAAGTCATTGAATTTTCTCTAGGTCAAGTTAGACCTTCAAAGGTCAATATGAAGGTCACCAAATGAAAGTTCATACATGACTTCCCATAGTTCTCCAGTACAAACCTACACTCAATCAAAGTCATTGAAATTTCACTGTATTGTTAGGCCGTTCAAGGTCACTGAAGGTCAAGTTCAGGGTCACCCAATGAAACTTCATACATGACTTCTTATATGGCCTCAATACAAACCTAAGATCTATCTGTAATAGTTTTGGTGATAGAAGTCATTGAAATTTCACTATGTGAAGTTTGACCTTCGAAGGTCACCAAAGGTCAAGTTCAAGGCCACCAAATGAAAGTTCATGTATGACTTTCTATACACCTCCAATACAAACCGAAACTATCTGTAACCATTTTGCTGATATAAGTCATTGAAATTTCACTGTGAAGTTTGGGCATTCAAGGTCACTGAAGGTCAAGTTCAAGGTCCCCCAATGAAACTTCATACATGACTTCCTATATGCCAGCAAAACAAACCTAAGCTCTATCTGTAATAGTTTTGGTGATATAAGTCATTGAAATTTCAGTATGTGAAGTTTGACCTTCGAAGGTCGCCGAAGGTCAAGTTCAAGGCCATCGAATGAAAGTTCATACATGACTTCCTATAAGTGTTCAATGCACATATGTTCCCAATCTTCAATATTTTCAAGCCTAGAAACCTTTGAAAATTGTAACATTTTGCTTGACCTCAAGTTTGACCTTTCAAGGTCATCTGAGGTCAACTTTAACACAGCCGAAATATAGGTCATATATTACTTCCTATATGTCAGCAATACAAACTTAATCTCTATCTGCAACCATTTAGCTTCCACAGGTGATTTGGCCCATTCTCCATAAGATCCAATATTAAAGTACAGCGCCCCCACTAGACCCACTTCCGTCGATTCAATCAAAATGGCACCCGCACAGTACATAAAGTGTATCAAGGTGAGTTGATTGCCAGATTTAGAAAAAAGTTATCTGACAGTTTTTGAGAAATAATTTTTTGAAATTTCAAGTCATATCTTTTAACATTGTTAATATATTCCCTGACCTCGAGTTTGACCTTTCAAAGTCATCTGAGGTCAACTTTAACATAGCCAATGTATAGGTCATATATGACTTCCTATATGTCGATAATACAAACTTAATCTCTATCTGCAACTAGGGATGCACCGATACCACTTTTTTAAAAACCGATGCGAGTGCAAGTATTTTATCTTGTGTACTTGCCGATACCGAGTACCGACACTGATATTTCTGAAATGTTTTCAAGGAAAATACAATGACAATTCTTGAAGTGCAGGTTTTATTTTCTTTTTATAACAAGCCTAAAGGAGGCCAATATCAAATATCAATATTCACACGTGGCTATTTCCAAAAGAGTAGGCCTAACTGCTAAACATCTTTCTGTATTTAGGGCTGACAAAAAGCCTTTTAAGCACTACCATCAAATGAGGCAAAACATTACTGAACCTTGACAAGTGAAATTAAACTCGCTGCGTAGGCAAGGTAACACACCCAACTTCATAAAAAGCTGAACTATTAATTGGCGCAGACAGTTTCCACACACATTCATGGGCACTCAATCCAACTAAAGTCAATTGCTTGTGAATATTAAATAACTGATCCGGGTGTGCCATCTAGTGATAAAATGTTGTAACTGTGTGCATAAATTTGCAGCTCCATGTCCGCTGGCGGTCACATCTGCACAAAAACCCTGCCGAGCACCGTTGTTCTTCTCGAACACGCCAAATCCAGATAATCCTTACATGATGAATTACATTCATGTTTTAATTTGTAACGGGAAACGAAGTGGCCAGTGTCTAAGTAACAACGTAAAAGTATAGGCCTACTTTTTATCTTTTAAATGTAGTAGAGTAAAAGCCCCGGTTTAAAAAAAAAAAACTCAAGTACAAATCCTCAAAAAACTACTTAAGTACTGTAAAGAAGTACACGTACTTCGTTACTATACACCTCTGGTGTGTATACGTGTATGCCTGCATGTGATGTGATGACTATAAAGCTCTCTTTCTCTTATTATTTCTAACTCGCTGTCTCCCCCTAGACATAGAAGTCAGATAGTGCAACATACTGTAGCCTTTGCGACCGTGAGCAGGCAGTTACCTTGCGCCTTACATTAAGTGGTATCGGTGCGTGGTATCGGCAGATGTCAACGAGTACGAGTACGAGAAATGAACGAGGTATCGGGCAGATACCTGATACTGGTATCGGTATCGGCACAACACTATCTGCAACCATTTGGCCTCCACAGGCCATCTTGTATATTCATAAAGTACAGCGCCCCCAATAGATCCACTTCCGTTGATTCAATCAAAATGGCGCTCGCACTGTACATTGATGGTACCAAGCTAAGTTGATTGCCTGATTTAGAAAAAAATCTATCACGTAGTTTTTGAGAAATAATTTTTAAAAATTTCTCAGTACTATCTTTAACATTGGAGCCAAAATTTCAAGGGCCCATAAAATGGACAAAAATGATTCAATCAAAAATCCGAGAAAAACATCTGGAGATATGGTCTAGTAGTATGTTATTGCAAATTTACACAAAAATTCATCAGGCCAAAAAAAAGAAAAAATGTTCCGGACGACGGACGACGGACGCCACACCATGACAACAGCTTATCGGCCCATAGGGCCGGTAAGCTAAAAAAGAAGGCAGCAGCAAAATGTTTGAAGCATAGTCATAGTTTACGCCCACCTGAAGTATTGCCCGCTAATTTTCAATTGATTGAGACGTTTTTATCCAATTACAGACAGTATAAACTCTCCATCACTGAAGTCCTCCTCCAGATAAACATAGCAACAGAGCCTTCCGGTCCGAGGAAACCCTCCAGTACTGTTCCATTCAGAATAACTCCCATTATCCATGTCAGTATCAAATTTCCATCACGTAAATGTAACCAAAGCACTTCTAGGTTGGTTTTTGAAGTCTTTTTTTCTTTGTACTCAAGTCATTCAGCTGCGCATAGTTGAGAGAACACAACCTCTGTTACTGTTATGCAAGGGTTTAAATACCTTTCTTTCAATTCTATGGAAAATTTATACTGTCTGGAATTGGATAAAAATGTGTCAACCAATTGAAAATTTTCGAGCTATAGTTCAGCTGGGCGTAAACTATGACTATGCTTTACGCAAATAAGCCCGAGCAAGCACTGGGGAGACTGGATATCAGTGAGGCATAGGATGAGGTTATAAGGAACCGCTGAATTTGTCGAGGGATGAATCACGCAAAAGTCTGCGGTAGTTTTTACAATCTGATGACTATAGTTGATTGTAGAATATATGGTAGCAATGCAAGGTTGAATTTCTGCTTCAGAAAACTTTTTTTTTTTCACTATTCAGTTGAGATAACTTTGTCCTATTATAGCTGAACTGGTTGCAACAAAGGACAATGATTTTTTTCTGTCACAAGAGATCATTTTTATTAACTGCTGGATAGATGCTATGGGCAGGTATATAAAACAGTTTGCACATCAGGCTTGGCTGAGAAGTTTAATTCATACAATTCCTGGGAAATGGGGATTGGACTTAACTCCTCTTTATTCAAAATCGGTAACACGCTAGACTTTCTCGTGAATATTCAATAACTGCTTTGGGTGTGCCGCGTATTGATAGAATAGTGTAATAGTGCATTTCATCCACCCGCAACCCATCTGCTTTTAATCAGAATCTTATTTATGACCTATCCACCCAATTCGCAGATTGACCGGAGTTCCAGCAGATATAACTGCAATCCACACATCTCTACAGTGTAAAGGATGCACTCTAAATATTGTGGACAGTGCTAATTTGCACAACAATACCACTGACTCACCCAGCTGCACCAAAGAGTGGATGGGCCCCACTCCACCGAGTAGTCCTGGCAGCTGATTCTTCTTAATGTCATTCAGCCACTCGTTTACTGCGTAAGAGAAAAGCTTATCCAACCCCAGCAGTCTGGAGATAAAGAGACAAAGCCCAGTCCTTCAGCTCATGGCTAGCACCAGCATGATAATGAAGGATATCATGAAAATAATGGGTAATTATGGAAATAAACTCCAGAGACTTCAATTGATAAAATCTTCCAGTCCTAAAAAAGCAGATGTTCCAAGCATGACTGGTGGGGCCTTCTTCTTGTAACTTCTTGTAAACTTAAGCTCCAAACTAATTTTAAGCCAAACATTACCAGAATTTTTTTTTAATAAAATTATGAATAACAGCTAAAGTTGTCCTTGCATCCTAATCCCTATATGAAGCACTGCTCCCCTAATCTGGTAAAACCTAGTAACACACTTTTTCATGAAACTGAAAAAGCTGAAAACAACTTAAGTCCTTCAGGATAAACTCGCTGTTAAAAAAAAGAAAACGGGTATTCTCAATGACGACTGTAGGTACTTTATTTGGTGCTAAGTAACCTAGTAACTGCAAAAATGGGTCTAACTCAATTTCCACCAAAAAGTGAGTTACAAGGTTTTTCCAGATTAGGGGAGATTTTACTGTGAGCTGATCTAGATTAACCAGTGTTAATCAAATACATCAAATTACTTCATGTAGAAAGGGCGATTGATGAAACACAAAAGAAAAGACATTGTGCATCCTAGGCCACCCCAGTTCTATACCATTCATAAGTAATATAAATTCAAAATAATATACTGTTCATAAATTAAAAATAATAATAATAAAAACCCCACTAGACTGAAAAATAAACCATTCACACTTCTGCATAAATGCATTAAACAACCATAACAGGTGTTTTCTGAAGGGACGAAAGAACAAACTATCAAATACACCTGAGCATAAGCGTAATTGTAGCATTCAGTACATTAGTGACAATATAACTGACTTGGAAGGTGTACAATACAAGTTATAACAAAAATGATAAATGTTCATTGATTTGAAAAGTGTACAGCCAACTGATAAACAGCCAAATCATGCAACTGCATCAGTATCCAAACCATTACAGTCCTCTCCCTGACATAGGGAAATGGAGAAGACTGGTGTACAGAAAACAAAATGGGAGTATCATTCAGGAGTCAGGAAATTTCTACCAAGGAGGTTGGCCAAGTGCAGAGGAACAAACGTACCCTTGTCTGTAGCACAGCCGGCGCAGTTTGAGTTCGGAGCAGTTCAGCTGCGTCAGTCCGATCACAATGCCTGCAAAGGTACCCTGTGGCCAGCAAAAATAACACCATGCATGTTTTACATTTCAGCTTCCATGGGTAAAGTACACAGCTATTGACTACTTTTACTTTATTTTATTAAGCTTGTCAGAGAAACAGAGCAAGGGGAGGAATCTATTGGCCAGAATGGACACTCAGACTAAGCACAGATGCCCACACCAGCAAGAGTTTCTTTATGAACAAGGCCTACGCTGTTGCCCCCAAAAGTAAAGGGTATGACAGCAATACATGCAAATGTCCCCCAAAAAGAAAGCCCAGCTACAGTATTGCCCTGGACAGCCTTGTTAAATTACTACAAACTTAACCCGATGTTATCTTACATAAGCTCAGACTCCCTGTATTTACTCATGAATAATGAAAAATACACTATTTTTAATGTGGTTAATAATCAAATTAACAACATAATTTATTATTTAATCTATTGACACTTTTGCTGTAGTATTCAACAATAGTTGATCATGGCTGAAAGAATCATACAGCAAAATTTCAAGGTGATATTGCTTATACATCAGGCAATATGATGGACCTCAGGTATTCCAGGAAACTGATTAGTTAATTTATAATTCCTAATAATACAAAAGCCAATATCAATCCAGTTCTCTGCCTTGATAAGATCTAAAGGCAAATAAAATTTGAAAAGGATCAAAAAATGGTTTTTGAGTTATCGTGTTAACATGAAGAATCTGTGGCAGCCGCGAACGCAGCGGTGATGATGATTCCATAATATCGATTTGCATGACTGAAAGAATCAAATTGCAAAATTTCAAGGCAACATTAAGGAACTGCGATTTTCGAGGAAATGAATGGGTTAATTTATTACTATTAATAATACAAAGTTCAAAATCAATCCAGCTCTCTGTCTTGGTAAGATCTAAAGGCATACAAAATTTGAAATGGATCTATAAAGTAGTTTTTGAATCATCGCATTAACACAAAGGATCTGTGGCAGGCGCAGATGCGGACGCGGCAGTGAGGATGATTCCACAATATTGACTTGCAAGACTGAAAGAATCAAATGGCAACATTTCAAGATGATATTGCTTTCACCTCAGGCGGTACTATGGAACGCGGATGTTCCAGGAAATGAACGACTTAATTAATTTATTATTAATAATAATACAAAGCCCAAAATCAATCCGGTTCTCCATCTTGATATGATCTATAGGCCTATAAAATTTGAAAAGGATCCATAAAATAGTTTTGAGTTATTGCATTAACACAAAGGATCTGTGGCAGATTTGGATGCAGCGGCAATGATGATTCCATAATAACGATGAAACCCAGTTTCGCCGATATAAGTACATTTCAGATAATGGCAATTATATTACATCATAACCCCTCTTATTACCATTAGACTACACACCTGCTCCATTGACACATGCTTCCCGTGGTAATCCAAACGAATGGGCACTTCCGATGTAAACCGGAACTCTCTGCAATCAAGAGTGAGAATGTACACATGGCATCAGTAACAAATGTATCACATTTTGAAATGCCACAAGACTCATTCAAACACAGTACAGCTCAGAGGCCTGGAATCACTTTGAAATGTTAATATTTTGAAAGAAACGGATAACTCAATGAGGTAGTGTGAGGAAGCTGCACTTACTTCCTGGTGAAAAGGTTAAGTTTATTCTTTTATTCTGGATATCTTTTATTTTAGATATGCAATTTTCTGCTAGATTTTGGATCCAGATTAGTTGATAAATATATTTGCATTCTTGTGACTTAGTTAATATGTTTGTGGTTTATTAATATCTGTTTCTCCAGAGGTCGTTCTCACGGTGAGGATGGTGCTGTCATTCATGCGCGCACATGAATGCCCCATACATCACCAGGTGTTGGCCATCTGAACTGGAACCAGAGGAAGCTGAGAAGGGGGGGTGTGTTGAATGGCATTTGTTTGTATTTTGTTTATTTAGCGTTTTGGCCCAACAGCGTATCAGTAAAATTAACTCTAACCTGGACCGGCAGTTGTAGAGTTAATGTATGTCAAAGCCCTGTAGAGAACCTTGAATTCACAAATTGACAGCTAGGTATTTTTACACCCTTGTTAACCAATGGTTTAACCCAGGGCATATTTAAAGCTGCAGGTCATTCAGTGATCTCTCTGTCTGTCTTTTGGAGTGGCTGTGGGCTGGGTGACATTGGCCTCAGGTGTGGGTTTGTCTTCCTTCTCTTCATTTTAAAAAGCAAATATGTATTTCTTTGTGAAAAGCCATGCAAAACAATGGTAAAATCAGAGCTCTGAACCAAATTTTGGACTGTTCTTCCTCGTTTCCTGGTGCTCAACACTTCCCAGAACCGCTGGTTGTCATCCTGAAAGTTGGGGTTCTCAGATCCTTCCCCTATATTTGGTGTCAGAAGTGGGATTTGACACTGCCATTCGGGGAGTAGTGTCACGGTTGGAATATACTGCCATAGGGCCCAAGGCATGGAGTGTTCAACTGGCTGAGCCTCGCCAGGAGTCGGAACAGGGGGAGGAAGCTGTCGGGGGGCTGCTTCTGCCTGAGGACCCCTTGAAAGGTCGATCATCACCTGAAGGTGCGGACGCCACGACCTCACGCTCAAAATGCAGATCCAAATGAACAATTTGAGGGATGAGTTGGAGAGACGACACGAGGAGGCAGAGCCCCAGCCACAGCCACCAGGGAGGGCTCCTGAGCAGGAAGCTCTGGTTCCTCAGCCAGCTGCCAACGATGGGTTGCCTGGGAGGGTGTGGGTGCAGTTGGTTCTTCCATGGCTGAAGGAAGCTGATGATTTTGAGCAATATTTGACTACATTAGAGCGGCTTGCTGCAGTGTATCAATGGCCAGAGAAAGACTGGGCAGTGAGACTAGTCCCTTATCTCACTGGGAAGGCCCGGACTGCCTATGCGGCAATGGCAGCTGCTGATACCTTAGACTACCAGAAGGTGAAAGAGTCCATTCTTGCCAAGTATGAAATACCATGTAACTCTGTTACCGACCAGTTTTTTGCAATTTTCACCCAAAATAAATCAAATGAACAAAATTAGCCATTTTGTTTTTTGAAGTGCTAGGGAAGACCTACACAAAGCCATTTAAATTGTAACTCTGTCTTACTTAATTTTGGAGCTATGATACAAAATACACCAATTTTGTAACTCCGTTACCGCGTGACCTGGCCCATGGCTATCCGACTGCTGAGGTGTACATTGAGGTTGGGGGATATACTTAACTAGTGTTAGCTAGGGTAGTGAGCTGTTTAGCCCACTAGGTCATTTTTGGACAAGACATTCCTACACTCTCAGAGTTGGTTCAGTCACATAAGCCCACAAATGTTGTTACCAGACCTCAGAGGAAGGCCCAGATCTCGAAGGCCAGTGAGGGGCAGGCTCAGGTACAAGATACGTAGGTAACCAAGAAAGATGGCCAGCAGGGGCAGAATAGCCAGGGGTCAGTTGACACTGCAGAAGATTGGCTATTAGAGTTTGCTTTTGCTAAAGATCTTTGAGACCTTAAAGGTGAGGAAGGCTAAAAGACTGAGACGAAGGGAGAAAATGTTGGGCACTGTAACTGTAACTTCAGAGCTAGCACCAGAATCAGAGGGAGGGGTGTCTCCACAGTCAAAAGGTAATTTCCAGCATCTACAGCAGCAAGATGATTTCCCTCAGGTTC
Organism: Gymnothorax javanicus; assembly: GCA_029692085.1. Taxonomy (NCBI): domain Eukaryota; kingdom Metazoa; phylum Chordata; class Actinopteri; order Anguilliformes; family Muraenidae; genus Gymnothorax; species Gymnothorax javanicus. The sequence goes on along the minus strand of CM056193.1, from coordinate 102,442,037 downwards.
ATTTTAAGCAAGCTTTACCTTTGCAGGAAGAGCGGGCAGCAGTTCCATTAGGGGTGAGCTACTTCCTCAAGGGTACGTTGCTGTGTCACAAGGCTGGGGATGCAGGCTCTCTGCAGCTGGTAGTGCCCAGGAGTTTGAGGGAGTGGGTGTTAGAGCTGGGTCACAGCATTCCCTAAGCAGGTCATCGGGGCATGAGGAAAACCTATGACAGAATTTCCCGTCATTTTTTCTGGCCTGGTTTACAAATTGAAGTGCAAAATTATTGTCAAGCTTGTGCAGATTGTCAGCTGGCAGGAGATAAGGGGGTTCCAAAGTTTCCACTTCAGCCATTACCGGTTATGGATGTTCCTTTTAGCCGTATAGCTATGGACATTGTTGGTCCGTTGGTAAGAACACAGGCAGGGAATAGGTACATTCTAGTGGGCTGTGACTATGCTACTAGGCACCCTGAGGCATTCCCTTTGAGAAACATAACTGCCAGTCAGATAGCGTATGCATTGCTTCATCTGTTTTCCAGAATGGGTATTCCCTCTGAAATCCTGACAGATAAGGGGCAACTTTTTGCCCAACACACTCAAGCAGGTGTACAGGCTGTTAGGAATTAAAAGCATTCAGGCCACCCCCTACCACCCACAGACAGATGGCTTGGTGGAACATTATAACTGTACCCTGAAAAGTATGCTCGAAAAGCCTAGTTCTTTTGATGGGAAAGACTGGGATTGATGGTTACCATTTCTATTGTTCACCAATCGTGAAGTGCCCCAAGCTGCAACTGGTTTTTCTCCGTTTGAGCTTCTGTTTGGTCGGCTGGTCAGAGGCCCGCTGGATGTTCTTCGGGAGTCCTGGGAGGGGCCTAAAGGGCAGCCCACCAGTGTTTTGCCCTATGTTTTACACATGAAAGAGAAAATGGAGGAGACTACCAAGATGGTTCAGAGGAATCTGGAGAAGGCCCAATGCAACCAACAAGCATGGTATGATCAATCAGCCAGACAGACGGCTTTTCAGCTGGGGCTGCAGGTTCTCCTCCTTCTTCCAACCACAGAAAACAAGCTATTGGCAAAGTGGCAGGGTCCTTACAGGATCATAAGGAAAAAGGGGGCCGCCACTCAAAGATACAAGGGAGAAAAAATTCTAAACAAACCTTTCACATCAACCTGCTAAAAGCTTGGAAATCCTAGGAAACTCCAGTTAATCAGCATATGTTTGTGCAGGCTGTGCTGGAGGAAGATGATGCTGATGCTTTGTTCCTCAAGTGCAGTCATCTGTTACTCTTGATCTTTTGCATCGCTCTCCCACTCACCCGGCCGAGCTGGAAGCAGTCATCCCCCCCGTGCTGTTTCAAGAGAAGCCAGGGAGCACTGATCTTATCAGCTATGACATCTAACTGTAGAATCCAACACCTATCAGACAGAGGATGTAAAGAATTCCTGAAAGACTGGTTCCAGTGCTGAAGGACAACATCTAGGTCATGATCGACTTTGGGGTCATTGAACCGCCCACCAGTGAATGGAGTAATGCTGTGGTTTTGGTGGTGAAAAAAGATGGCAGCATCATGTTCTCCATTGACCTTTGCAAGGTGAATGCTCAGTCACTTTCTACTGCTTACACAATGCCAAGGCTTGATGACCTCACAGGGAGTGGGCCAGGGTAAGTGCATTAGCACTCTGGATTTGTGTAAGGGTTACTCGCAGACTCCACTCACAGAAGTAGTTAAGTCTCTCGCAGCTTTCAGAACACCACAAGGTCTCTGGCAGTTCACTAAGATGCCCTTCAGTCCGCAGGGGGCTCCAGCGACATTCCAGAGGCTAATGGATACAGTTCTGGCAGGTAATGATTCATTTCTTGCTGCTTACCTTGACGATGTTTTGATATACAGTAACTCCTGGTCTGAACATCTTGAGCCCATAAATGTGCTCTTGCGGGGAATCCAGAGGGGTGGTCTCACCGTCAACCCCAAAAAGTGTGCTTTGGCAAAGGCTGAAACTATCTACCTTGGCTACATGCTCAGAGGAGGTTACATTCGACCACAGCAGCACAAGCTGGAAGCTGTTCGAGCCTGTGAGAGACCCACTACAGGACCCAGGTGAAGTCCTTCTTGGGACTTGTTGGCTGGTACAGGCGATTCATCCCTAATTTCTTGGCAGGGGCAGCACCCTTGTCTGACCTCACTGCGAGATTGCAAGCGAAGTTTGTCTGGGGAGAAGAGCAGGAGAGGGCATTCCAAGACCTAAAGGATGCTCTCTGCAATGAACCTGTGCTCAAAAGCCTCAATTTCAACTTGCCCTTCATTGCGCAGACAGGTTAATCTGGTTGGGGCATTGGAGGTGTTCTACTGCAAGGCGAGAGAGAAGATAGAAGACCAGTGGCCCACATAAGCAGAAAGCTTTTCACAAGATAGACACGCTATTCTGCTGCGGAGCTTGAGTGCCTTACTGTGAAATAGGTCATCAATAGTTTTAAATATTACTTGCTTGGAAGAGAATTTAGCCTGGAAACTGACTACAGAGCCCTTCAATGGTTGGAATCCATAAAGGATACAAACTCTGGCATCACCAAGTGGTTCCTGTTACTGCAACCATACTGCTTGCAGATTATCTATCGGCCGGGGAAGCAGAATGCAGTGGCTGACTACTTGTCCTGCTCATGGCAAGTCCTTTGAAGAGAGAGGAAATGAGAGAACGCTGCACTTACGATGAGTTCCGTTGGGCAGTTTTTGAGAGGAAGTGGATAAACGATCAACCCTGTATGGACGTACAGACGCACAAGGATAACCCTATACGGCCCCAGTCATATATGGCAGGGGGCATAAAAATATATACAGAGCAGTAATGCCAAAATGACCATTGTTCATCAAAATGATTTTCTTTTTTTTTATTTAACCTTTCATTATGATGCAAAGTCCATTTTCAGCATAAAAAACACGCAATACAATCAAGACAAAGAGTAACCAGAAATCTGGCTGCCCTTTGCATTGAGAAGCATGGGTCAGCATTACTTATGTGTTTTTTCATGAACAAGACAATTATGTTAGTTAAATGACTGCACCAGTCAAAACCTGGAACAACTCTTTTGTCACAGATTTCAGAGGGTTCCAGGTTCTACTCTTCGCAATTGCTTCATGATTTACAGGACCAGTCAAAAGTTTGGCCTGACCAACATTTTCCACACATTTATAATTTTGAAAATATTTCATTAAACAAACACATCAAATCCATCAAGCTAACCACCATTTGTAATAGTTTTTGCTTAGCATTCTCATTTTTTCCTGCAATGGCAGTCAAATTGTTCTAGGTCTTCACACGAGCACCTGCCGTACTTGTTGCAGTTTGCTTCTCCTCAACCTTTCAGTCCAATCATTTCTAAACCAGCATGCTTTTAATTCAGCTGTTGCAAAAAAAAAAAAAAAATGTTTCTTTCAAAATCTGGGTTCTTTAAGAATTCTAAAATATTGTCCATCAATCATTCCATCTGTGGTCCTTCAACCCCCTGCCGCAGGGGAGCAGTAACCCTACAACTGGCATCTGAATGATGCTATAACTGTATTTGTACCTGGAATACATAATTATAAATTAAATATTCATGGGGCGGTGATCCTCTAGAAAGTTGGGAATTCTAAGCCTAAAATGGTGGAATAGACGTTGCATGAATCATATCTCCCATAAAACCTGATCTGCTACCAACCTGGCATATCTGGCTACATAAGTATCCAGGGAATATTTCATAATACAGTAGATAGATTGTGAAAAATTTGTCTAACCTCATAGCAACAACACAGGCAATACAAAGTCCGAAGAATGTGAATACAGTAGTGAAATGCTGCTTAGGGAATAACAAAAAAAAACATGGTAAATTCCCGTGTTGTCTAGTGTTGAAAATCGGTTTTAATTTCCAAAATCGATTCTCAGATATAACTCTGATTCATTTCTTGAGTTAGAATCCATTTCATGGTATGTGGACATGAATACATAACAGCAAATCATTGAAACTACATTTGCTCGGACAATGATGTGATATGCCTCCAATTCATCACTGGACCTCAGATACTAATGAACTTGCTTTACAGACCTGAACTTGCACTCCTGTAGCTTGACATAAGGCCATTTTCCCTCTTGAACCAATATCGCCATCTACTGGACTTTTTTTAAAAGCATCACTTAGGGTCAGGGTTTTGACGTAACCAGGTTTTTGACACATCAATTTTGCTTGCAGTTTTTGCCTTTTGTTTTGAAGTGGAAGGTGTTCATTTCCATTCACTAGGCGGCACTTCGTAGTGTGTATTATTTAGAGTTTAGCAATAAAATTTATGAATTTTCCTGAACGAATTATCCTCAGAAACAATATGTATTGAGCTTATTCATAAAAAAAGCCCATAATTAATTTTGGCAGCTAATTTTTACCCCACTACAGTAATATCTATAACCACTCAGCACCTGCTCGAAAACTAGGTCATTTTCTTCCGTGACTGTCAGTATACAGTGGTTATAAGAAATATGTTTTCTTTGCTTGTTGGCGTTCATTTCCAAAAATACTTTGATTTTACATCAGCACAGAATCTAGTCTTTAACAAGCCCGTGATAAACGGTTTTGTTTTAGGAACAGTAATGCAGATGGGCAGTTTATTGGGATAAGTGTGTTGAAAACTTGACCCTCTTTCCTACTTTAAGGAAGTTGATCTAAAAATAGGACCAAGGGTCCAGTAGCTTACCGGCAAGCAATCTTATAGTGATGATACAAGTTATGAAAATTTCATGTGAAGTTTGACATTCGAATCATTGAAGGTCAATGTCAAGGTCACTAAATAAAAGTTCACATAAATAAATAAGACCTCCTGTAATACAATCCTAAACTCTGAAGCAGTTTTGGCAATACAAGTCATTGTAATTGTATCATGTTAAGTTTGACCTTCAAAAGGTCTCCTGATTTGTTTCCCAGGTTGTCCACTGGACAACCTAATTTTTTTCCTAATTTCCAACTGAGTTATGCACATCACCATCAGATGTAGCAAACTTCTGGTCAATGAGTTTGTGATACAGGAAATGCATTCTTTCACTTCCAAGCCATTTTTGGCAATGAAACACAAAGAAACAAAAAAAGAAGTTCAATATTGAATTTTTTTAAATTTCCTTTGTATTTGCGGCACTTTTTTGTCCCAAAATTATAAAAATAAATGTAAATAAGTTTTGATTCCAAATGATATGAGTGTCTTGCTTCATTGAAATCAGTTCTCTATTCTTTGTGATGCTCAAAATCCTAATTTATAAAGCCTTAAATGGGGTCACGCGCACACAGGCAAGGATTGACTTGCTTTGGCAACTGCATAAAAGGGTTAACACTTGACTTTCATAAAAAATTGGGAACTTTTTTTTTCATGTGAGTAAAGCCCATCCGAACTTTTGACTGGTACTGTCCTGTGATGCATAGGTCCAAGGAGGGGTGAGACAGCTTACCTAAAAAAAATGGGTTGGTCTGTGAAGGAAGCCTCCGGGTCCATGGCGTCAGCACTGCTCAGGAGAGTGAGGCCGTTCTGACTGGGCCTTGTCTGGCCTGGCATGGAGATTATGGGAGCTGGGTCTTGGGTGCTGCCCCCATGTTTTGGGAAGCTGCAGGAGAGGTCTGGAGCTGGGGGCTTGGTCACTGAAATACACAGTGCTACAATAAACACTACTATTGCAGTAACACCTTGGGGCCGCTTTGAAAAGACTTTCACATCTTTCCCAAACAAAACTTATCCTAACCTGTGCCAATATATTATACAACAGCTAGTATTTTTCCACTGGGGCATCCAAAATATAATCACATTGTAGCAAGTTCAAACAGATCTTGGGATAGGCCCTAAACTGTTGGTGGATATTTATCCAAGCAGGACAGCAATTACCTAGCAATTAAACAGAATTTAAACTGAGGTTGGGCAATGACATAGAGGGAGACAATGCCAGCTAACAGCAGTGGGGGCAGTCCAGAAAACACGACTCAAGACTGAGGAATGAGACCGTAAACCCAATGCCATCCTGCCTCGTAAGCTTTGAACCTCTGGATGGATTTGGAGTCTGACTTCAAAAAAGATTGCCTGGGCAGTCTTGCCAAGACTAAAGCACATAATATGCACCATGGTCCATTGACTTTCTGCCCTGTAATCACTTGTAATCAGTCAGATCACATACTTGGACATTTTTTTCTAAAAATCTCAAGCCACAGCACTTGAAGTTCTGGTTGAATGCACCATTACGTTTTAGGCTTGAATAAATTCTGAAATGAATGAACAGAATCCAGGCTTCATCATTTTTGCTGGTGAGGTTCATGCTCTACTGAAAATGGGACATACAGTGTATAGATAAAATAAATTATAATTTATGAGAAAACCCTGTATGACACCGACTAAGGCTGCAGCCGAATTATGTAAAGAGCAAGGAACATTCCTCGGATATGGACATGAACTAGAAAAATATAAGGACCAAAAAAAGAGACGCAAAGGAAAAATGTCTCGCAAAATTTTTGAAGACACAGCTGCCCAATATTTTTTTGCCTTATGATAATCTGTAACTTGAGTTGTTGTCCTCCATGAGATGTTGTGTGCCCATTGCTCACGTGGTGGAAACCATGGACCAGAACCATATTAACGGCAGAAGTCATATTTGAGTATTTCCATTATCAAACCACTCCCAATTTTGTTGTGAGTACCTTGTGTGCACTGGGGCCTATATAAGTCTGACCAAAAATGGGGAACCGAATAATTTACACGATGCCTCAATTAACGAATGTGCAAGGGAAGTGTGCAATTGGCATGCTGCAAGCTGATAGTCATGAGGGTGGCATGCATGGCAGTTTGGCATCCATGAGATGCATGTCGACATTGCATGGCAGCGCACGTTCGCTGGAACATGGCTAACTGGTTGAAGGTACTTTTTACTGAAGAATTCTTGTTTGAGATGTTGAGATGCTGAGGGTAAAGTCAATGCTGTTCGATATCGGGAAGAAATTCTCTGCCTAGTTGTGCCATTCTGACGACACAGACTGATGTTTCAACACGACAACGCACGATCGCATGTCCAAGTTATGGCCTGGCTGGCATTTTTTCCAGATCTATCGCCAATAGAGCATGTGTGGAACATACTGGGTTGGGCCACTCGTCGACGCTGTCCAGCATCAGCCACTAAAATAATGGCACCATGGAAGCGCGTATTTGTGACATTTTGACAAATTACATATTTGAAATCAAAAATTGCATTTCTTTTTTAGTCAGTACAGTTTGACTAGAAGCCTTGACAAGGAATGTCCATTTCATGAAGGAACTGGCAGCAGTTAGCTCCTTCATTGCTTTCTTCCAGCAAGGAAACATGGGGCCAATCGTGGAAAAAGGAAAGACTGAACATGAAACATGATCTTTTGCAACTGTAGCGACTGAATACGTCATTCCTGTCCCGGAATTTTCAGATCAATTTCAAAGGCCATCTTCACCAGGAAGCTCATGGCGTATTGAAGGAAAGGGCTAATCATTTTTCTCAAACATGTCCCAAGGTACCTTTAAAATGCAACTTTCCATGCAACTTTCCCTTCACCTAGTGAACTTTTTCAACTTTTTCTCGTGAGGTCAAGGAAAAGTGGAGGGGAAAGTAAAAGAATTCGGATGCAGCCTAAGCCGACACCTTCAATTACTTTTTTTAATGATGGTTCAATCTGGTCTGAGCTGATGAGTACATTTACCTTCCTGGTCTGGTGGAGCAAACAGTTCAACATCAGCAGCAAGACTGGCAAAGAAATCCTTCAGGAAAAACAGAGCATCCTGCAGACAGACAGAGGTTTGAAGAAACACTAGAGCTTAATGGACCTGGCATCACTGACCCTATTAAGTTTATGAAGCAAGCCACTCTGACCATAGAATTAGAGACTGATAAGCACAGCGAAGTGAAAACTGGGAACTAAAGACTCAAACGCTTCAGCTATTCATGTTTATAAATAAAAAAATAAATGTTTGCAATCAAGTATTTTGCCCATTGTTATGTTATGTACTGACCAAAATATCATCAAGAAGAATGCACTAGGACAAAGTCTAATTAGACATTTAAATACAAGGTTCTTGCATCTTTTCATATTCAAGCACTTTCAAGTATTTTCAGGGTGCATTGTCAATTATTTACAGCACCATACAGCTGAGGTAAATAAATATATTTTTGAACAATTCAGTCATATAGCGATTTATTGCAAAAATAATGCAGTTAACATTACAATTTCAAGCAGTTTCAAGCTCTTCATTCAAAATCCAAGTACTTTTTAAACCCTCGGAAACACAAAACTAAAATTCAAGCGTTTACAAGGATTTCCAGCACAAGTAGGAACCCTGTCTCTGCCATGGTGAAAAAAACAGCACTACTTCCTTTCCACCCATTTCACCTGATCGATGTTGAGTCGGAGCGGCATAAGCGTGACGCGCAAGCAGCACTCCTGAGGGGCACGGCCCGCCTCCGGACACATGTGCACCGCCTTCACCGTCAACTGCCAAACAGAAGAGGACATTCTTAGCCACTGTTTGGTGTGATGACGATGACCACATGCAAATGAAGAGGGTGTACCGCCCCCACACACAGCCCTCCTTCCCCCCTCACCATATTGGAGTGGGCCTTGCGGGGCATTTCCTTGCTGGAGTAGAGGTAAAGGAACTTGTTCATCTGGGAGGCAGCCAGCCGGTCTCGGATCTCCAGGTCCTGGACGGTGAAGACCTGGCGGGACACGGGCACATCTGTTGCCGTGGAAACTGGGTCCGTCGGGGGGTGCGGGTACCTCTCGTGCTGGAACTTCACCTGGAAGAAGGAAATCATCCCGTTTTCAGATGAGAAACCCTCATGGCTTCTGCTTCACAAGTAATTCCTCATTCACCATTCGGCAGTTTGGAAAACTACGATGGGCCAACACCACAGCGGTCTACAGATAAGTAACCAAGCAGAAGCTGGGAGGGCTAGCCTTGTGTGCATCTGTGTCTGTCTGTGTGTTTGTGTGCATGTCTGTATGTGTGTGTGTATGTGTGTCTCTGTGAGCATGTGTGTGTGTTGGGAAGCTTGTATCTACGCATCTCAACGGGGTAGGCCAAGCACACCACACCCAACAATCCTCCTCTGACAAGGACAAATTGCACTTCATTTTCAGCCCGAGCGCGATCTGTGACATTTCATAAAAATCACACGTAGAAAATGCCTGCCAAGATAATGGCTGTTGAGGCCTGACAGGTCTATATTTTTAAAAATATTTTTAGAAGTAGTATCAGTTTCAAGCAGAAGCCAACCCAGTGCAGCCTGGTTTGTGACATGGAAAATATTTTTGCAGACAGAGGAGGTTATTGTGCCAGGTTATGCTGTCCTGATAATGTAGCTTATGCTGCTGGAGACAGAGGTGAAGCAGCACTGCTGCTGTACCTTGGTGAGCTGGATCTCCATCAGCACATCTGGGTTCCTCCCTCGCCCACCTGCCGCCCGCCCGCCCAGCCTGCCCTGTCTGACAGGCGTCTGTGAGGGGGAGCTGTGAGGGGTGCAGCTGAGACGGAAGTCCAATACACATGCAGAAACATAAGTCTCTTTCACCCTCACCCTCACACAAGCACACGCACACACGTGCACATGCAGAAACATAGGTCTCAAATACCCTCACACATGCACACACACACGCGCACACACACACACACACACACACACACACATCCTTGTACTTCCATCTTTGTGAGGACATAACATTGACTTCCATTCATTCTTCCTGTGTCTCTACAGCCTTTCCCTCATCTTAACAATAAGCAATATATGCCTAACCCAAACCCTTACCCTAACCTTAACCTATCCCTAACTCTAACCTTATCCCTGCCCTTAACTAATAAGTCACAATTTGCCTTTGTAGTTGTGAGGACCGGCCAAAATGTCCTCACTTCCCAAAAAAGACTTCACTTTGTTGGTTAAAAACTCATGCCAGTCCTCAGTATGTAGCAAGTACAAGAACACACACACACACACACACACACCTCTCACCTACCCTCATACACACAAACACGTCTTTCCCACCCTCATACAAACAACAGACACACAAATACAAGTCTTTCCCACCCTTAACACACACATTCGCTCGCACGTACACACACACAGATACACATAGCTACAGGATGACTATATCTGCTTTTCTCATCAAAGCTTGTCAAAATACGATACTCTTTAGTTAACCACACCTACTTTAATTTTTACACTGTTATTCCATAGTCTGAACCTTGGATTAACACAATCTGTTAATCCCAGGCAGAAGCAGAAGACTGTAGACCCAGTGGACATACTGACCCTCGGCTCCTGGCTGGGGATGAGATGAAAGCCCCGCTCCCAAAGTCCTTCCCCCCGTACAGATGCCAGACCACAGAAATCTCTTTCACCAGATAGCGAACCTCTGGGACAGGGAAGTTCAGGGGGCCCCTGCTGGAGTCCGAGGGGCCAAGTGGGGGGCCAAAGTGGTTCTCCTTGATTTGGATGGTGTCCAGAGTCAGTTTGTTCACCACAGGCTCTTCATCCCGATCCTTAACCAGAGACAAAAAAGAAGCAGAGGGAAAAAGCGTCCTTCTCAGTGCCAAGAGCTGCATGCAGAAAGCAAGTGCGAGGAGGAGCGCACTGGACTGCAGCAAATGTAGAGGGACACACAAACTGCAAAAAAAAATTCCCTCTTTTTCTGACAAATGTAGCCAAGTTGCAGACTTAAATCAGTTTTGAAACCTGCTTCCATAAAAACGGTCACGAACAGCACAGAGCACATGCGGGGGGATGTGGTGCAGGGGCCAGTCTTACAGCAGCTCCGGAGCCCGGAGTCTCCAGGATGCAGAAGTCATCGTTCTCCTGGGCGGGGGCGGAGGCGGCGGTGTAGATGAGAGGGGCATGGTACGCGGGGAAGGTCGGGCTGGGCTCCTGGGAGACGTTTCCACTTTCGTCCGGGAACAGGAAGAGGTCTGAGCGGGGAGGGTCCAGGTCCTGCCGCAACTCCGGGTGGAGTCCTGTGGAGGGGAGAGGGGGAGGAATTATGGAGCAAAAAGGGAGGGAGAAAGGAATGAAGGAATAAACAAAAAAAAAGTAGGGAAGGAAGATTGAAGGAAGAAAAAGTAAGAGAGGGAGGAAAGAAAGGAGGAATTGACGGAGAAAAAGGGAGCGAGGGAGGAATGGACGGTGAAAAAGGGAGAGAGGGAAATGGCAAGAGTGTCACACAATTCAAGCCGTCACACACAGAGGTGAATACACGAAGGAGGAAAGCACACAAGTCAAGTACATATTTGTTGAGACAAGAGCAGCTTGTGTCTCCTGAGAGAATAACCGAATGTCACACAAGTAATGATTTAATGGCATTAATTCGAATTTACGACATTAACAGAATGATTTCAGAATCCTTTGAATTTCTGTGCATGAGGAATGAGGAGAACGGACTCATGGAAAGCAGGTTCTGGTGTAAAACTGAGTATAAGATAGATTCTTTGCTGCTCAGATAGGGGGCAGTGTTGTTGTGAACTTACCATTGGACTGAGGTGACAGGGCTTGCTGGCTGTCCGTATCCTCCATGGCCTCGCTCATCAGGTCCTGTAGAATCTGCTGCTCAGCCTCAGGGAGCAAAGGAACCTGGGAAGGGGGCCTGCTGGAGGTCTCCAGCTGCAAAGCAAGACAGGAGGGAGGCCACTGTACAAGAAGAACTGACTGAAAACATCCAATCACTGCTGTGCTACTGAAGACACAGAATGCCAAACAGGTACACAAAGATGGGGCAAAACCTCCATTTCATGATATCAGTGATCAAACCAACCTTGGCTCTCTGTTTGGAGCTGGTGCCCTTCACCTCTGGACCAGGAGGGGGCAGCAGATCCCCATAGCTGGCGATGTACTGAATGAGGTTCATGAGCGCAGCACAAGAGTCTGAGCATGTCCTGATGTGGATGACATCACTGGAGCAGCGTAGCTCAAACCTGGGCTCAGTCTATGAGCCAAAGAAAACAAATTCCATTATAATATGTTGGATTTGAACTGGTGGTGGCACTCCGTCAAGCAGCCTTTCTTAGCACATACCATTACTCCATCTGTTCCAGGTTTAACAGCAGTGATCCTCAACTCCAGCATTCCCATGTCCACTACTTGTACATAATCTGGTACAGGATGCAGAGGACAGACAAAACTGAAAGGTCTAAGAATTTAACTCAATATATGAAATCAGACCTCATTGATAAGTCTTTAATATCCTCACCTCGGTTCAAATTCACAGAAACAGTATTGCACTTGTCAGACAAAAACAATGTTGCTTCATCCAAAATGATCCTGAAACGAGAATTTATAGCTGCATTAATCTTCCAATCATGGGAAAAATTAGAATGATGCACTTTCCCCAAATTATTACATAAGATAAAAGGCATATAATAATTAGATGGCACTGACGGGGGTTTCCCCTCTTCTTCCCCCAACCCTGGCCCAGCGAAACGGTTAGCAAACTGCCCCCATCGACTCAGGCATGCGATTTCTCCAACTCGTGACAACTGTGCACTTTGCAGTCGCACCATACTGCACAATGCCTGTACAATTGGAGGATAACGCAGTCAGCAAACCCTTTCCTTGACCAGCTATATGAGCCTGACCAAATAGAAGAATGATAAGGATTAACAAATTTTGACTGGTTTAACCCCTACTAGTCCCACCAAGGCTGATCTAACTATTGCCCCGCCCATGTGAGGATAATTGGTGTTGCTGAGATTTGAGCACCCAACCACACAGCTCCCAGGCAAACCTGAGACCTTTAACCCCTTTGCGCAGAATACAAAATTTTGCCAATTTTTCCTGTTGTGCATGAGCCTATTTAAGCTTTAGAACTCAGGATTTGTGTCACAGAGATTTTTGAAAATTATTCAAGTGAAGCAAGACATTTGGAAATTCAATTACAGAATTGTTTAGGAATTAAATTTTGTAATTTACGGACGCCGGCATCTGCAGAAAGGGGTTAAGGCCATGTCACAGAGCAGTCTTCTGCCTGTACCTGAGAGTGGATGAGGAATGGTCCAGTGAGACACTGCTGGAGATGCTGAAGGTCTCCACAGTTAGAAGAGACCTGATGGGCAGGTACAGAGGTCTACATACGGAGAAAGGAGAGGAACGATACCATTCATGAGTCAATCACAAGTTATCCTGATTTATAGAGCACATTTACAAACAGCAAACAGTGACTCAGTACACCAAAATGCAAAGGATCTCATTCAGATTCATAACCAAGGGAGTAAAGGTAAGCCTCTACATGGGGTCTGAAAGAATCTCACCAGGAATTTCTCCTGGTACTTGAGTGACGTATATACAATGGCAGGGACATAACATAGTGTAATGTCAGATTTATCAATGGCTTTCGAGCACAGCAGAGTGCTTGCCATCAGTGGAATTCCACAATGAGTATTCCAGTCTGCCCTTCAGCTTTCTAGACAATACCAACATTAGGTTCACGAAAAGTGTGCAATTTGTAAAGTTGAGATGCCATGCCCTGCAACTGGAACCGTGCCGGAAACCTAACTAATGTTGCATTTTTGCAGCCGTTACCTGTAGTCCAATGCACAGCTCCAAAGGTGCAGATGGAGAGTAGTGACGGATGTAGGAGGTATGTAGCCCAACACTGGTTCATCGGACACATTCAAGAAATCCACCAGCTGTAGCACAAAACAAAAGAAAACAACTGAGGCAACCATTTAAAAGCAGCAGGCCATTGATACAGAATTTCCATTTCAGGGTGTAATGCATTTCAAAAACTGTACTCTGACCATTTCTTGCAGCAAAAGCTGCTGCCTTGAAGGGGAACTCAACTGATATCAGACAGGGCGAGTGAGTTTACCTGGTCATACCAGCCCAGACTAGAGGGGACAACGCGGTGCTGCAGAGTGGCTCCCCTCACCCCGATCGCCACCAGGAACTCCTGCAGGAAAAGGCCAAGGCATTGTTTGGTCAGCCAGTCAACACCACAATTCACATCTCTATGATTCTCCACACCCTACCATAGACCACAGCAGCAATATACAGCTAAATGCGGGGCTGGTCCCTGGAGTCCTAAAAGCTGCATTCACTACACCCTGCCCTTTACAATGCTGCCATTTTAAGAGTATTTGCGTTGATGAAGGCGCACAAAAACGAACTGGAATGTGATGGTTTTCAAAATGTTGGACATAATTTAGAAGCCTATACACCCTTTAAAAAATTGTTAAAAGGGCCCTGATACCAGTAAGAGACGGGGAACCTGTCTTCATGACCAGAAAAAATGGTGAACTCAAACATCTCGTCCTTGATCCTACCTTGAAGTTGCGCTCCATGTTCTGGGAGCTGATCTTGACAGCGACAGACAGCATGCTGTGGCCCTCCAGGCCAATGCCCTCAGAGGCCGAGGCCTTTCCTGCAGACATCTCCTCTGAACGGTAGACAGCCGGCTCCAGCCAGTGTGGGCGAGTCTGGTTAGGCAGCTTAATGTCTGACACAGCTACATCTCCATCCACAACTCCTTATCGGACACGAGCGAGCATTTACAGAGAGACATGAAGAGGCAAACACATGAACACGCACACATTCACAGACATATGAGCAAAGTACAGTGTTAAGGCATGGCAGAAGTCATTTGAAATGTTTATTGTCCAGCACAAGTTTCAAATCATGACTAAAGATAATTAGCAAGCCTACGGTATCCATCTAGCCCTGTAAAATAGGAAAATATTCCAAAACCAGCTTTTAATAAAAAATAACAAAAAAATAAATAACTTGAACTGCTAAATCCTACCTTGATGATAGAGACAGAGGTTGCTGGTGTGCAGACAAACATAGTGTTGATCTTTATAGCCCTCATACTGTGTCACGCTGAAAAGAACTCCATTCTCGACCTCCATCCAGAACTCTCCATGTCGGTTTTTTAATACAGTCTTGTCTTCTTGCTATGAAAGAATACGACAGAGGCAGCATCATATTTATATGGAATATAAAGCAATGATTCCAAAATTATAACATAGAATTTGATATTACTGAAGGTCTGGTTACCTTGGCATTAGTCTGCAGGGCCACTAGCCCATGGTTGACACTCAGAATGACAGAGAATAAACTCTGTGAAGTCTTGTTTTGCGTCTCAAGTTTTTTCTTCCTCCGCGTTTTGAGGCCCAAGTCTGCTGAGGTGTAGTACGGCATGGTATCATCCTCGGACCCACTCTCCTCCTCTGCAGCAAGTCACAGATGCGACATTTTGAACACATATCATGGCTTTACATAAATTGGCTTATAAAGAACAGTTCACCCAAAATATATTATCCACTCACTTCCATGCCAGTTGAAACATGGATGAAGTTTGTTAATCCATACAACAAATAAGGAGTACACCAGCAAAACTTCGTAGTAGCCTTCTCCAGAACAAGAGAAGTCAATGAGGTCTCAGTCATTAGGGGTCTTTAGATGTAAAAACTGCCTAAAATGGCCATTAAACTATACAGCTTGTGCAGCAGAATCCAAGTCTCCTGAAGTCAAATGATCGCACTGCAATAGGAAAAAAAAACTGGCATTACACCACTATTCACTGCAAATTTTTACCATAGCCGTGATATTTTTTAAAAGTTAATAATTGCAGGCACCCACCCTGCCTTCACTCGTTTCTCTCTGCCTGATGAGAACTCCCAGGTACTTTCATATTTACCAAATATGAAAAGGCTGGGCAAAGAACTGTAGTTCCACTTCTATATTGAAATTGTTGCACATTTTCTTCTTCGTTTGAGAGTCTGATAAGTAGCATAAGCAGTTAGCCTTACAATTAATTTGAGGAGAGCTCTTTCCTTGTCATTCTCATACGTCTGTATGTAGCTGGGTAAATAAGGAAGTGCTGCGGATTTCTAATCAGGCAAAGAGCAAATGAGTGAAAGTGGGGCGGGTGCACGCAATTGTGAACTTTTTTTAAATATCACGGCTGCGATATAAATGTATATCAAGTAATGGTGTAATACAGGGTTTTTTGAGTCAGAGTGCGATCGTTTTGTCTCAGGGACTTAAATTATCCTGCTCAAGCAGTATGAAGGAATTTCGGCCATTGTTGACAATTCTTAAACTCTCAAGAATGCTAATGACCAAGTCCCCATTGATTTCAGTTGCTCAGGAGAATGCTGTAACGGATTTGCGCTGGTATACTCCAAATTTGTAGTATGGTTTAACAAAATTCACCAGAGTTTCAACAGACATGGAGGCAAGTTTAAAATGACAGAATTTTCATTTCTGGGTGAACTGTTCCTTTAACAATTCAATTCTTCATCTCTGAGGTAAAAATCTCCAACATATTTTTGAGGAAGTAAAACCATTACAAACGGTCTCAAAAAAAAAAATCTGCAAGAAATTGGGCATGTTCAAAACATAATACACAATTAAATAAATAAATCAAAGCCTGTGTTTTCTCAATGCCAAGCTGCTGTTCTAATATCCAGCAGGTGGTAAACAGCACCTTCATGAAGCAGAAGATTAAACAAGGAAAACAATGATCATTCAAAGAAATTAAAATAGCCCCACAAAGCGGGCATTAGCCCTCAGCCCCTGGATCGTTCAGAGTGAATATAAATTGACCAAGGCGTTTTCAAGTTGTCCTATGGAATACAACATTCAAGATGGCAGCTCTGGCAGCCATATTTGATTTCGGATCACGACCAAAATCGATAGGCTTGTGTAGTAACTGTACCCCGATGTCCTCACCAAAAATCGTGATGATCAGTAATGGCGTTTTTCAGTTATCGCATGGAATAAAATGTGGACAGACAGACAGACGGATGGACGCCCGCCGTGCATGATGACAATACCCCACAGCCTCTTCAAGGGCTGAGGGGTAATAATCCCTCATTCTAAATCCACCAATTTTACAAGAGTGAATGTAATACAGAATTGAATTAGATTGCACTTGGCGCTATATACCCCCTCAGCCTACAGCGGTAACGTCATCCAGCGTGATCTTTAACCAAGTAAAAAGTAGGTCAAAATCAGAGCTATGACACTGCCCTCAGACAGACTTCTAAAGACACCAAATATCCATAATCTGTTTAAATTTGAGGGCTGTAGCCAATACGATTCACCATCAAGAGCAGTAACAATTGATGGGAATACAGACAGATGAACAGACAGGCAGCAAAGGGGAAGACAAAATACCCCAAGAGAATTGCCAATGGGGTAATAACAAAACCAAAACACTCAAAAAAAAAAAAGAGATACAATGAAGGCTATAATCCCACAATTGTGGTGAAATACAAGAAAAGATGACTTAGCTAGCTCACAACAATGTCAATCAGCATGCACATGAGACGCAAAGGGGCATGAGAGAGCGCCATTGCAACCTTGTGATGCACCCAAGAATAGCAATCCTCTGGTTGCCTTAGTAATGGATTACATTCAGCTATTAACCACATCCTAATTACCTGTTTGAGCAACACCGTTAATTGAAAATCAATGAAACTACAAAAAGAAGGAAGGGTCATTATGTCATGGTGCCAGTACTCAAATTTTGCTTTGGTGACGTTAATGAGGCGGACACGGCAAGACCTACTAAAATCCAACATATCGATGCAGTTTCACCTTTCACTGAAAAATCCTTCCACAAAATGAAAAATATATTTATATATATAAGTATAAAAAAAAAAAAAAAAAAAAAAAAAAAAAACAGATTACACAATGTGGACTAGTGTTTTTTTAAGTAAATGTATTTGCATGTTTTTCGTGTTTTGGTCTCCAAACAGATCATGGCTCTGTCCAGCAGCTGCATATTGCTCAACTCAAGTCTGTGTTTGATATAAGATAACTAATGTTACATCACGATACATGACCATACGAGGCAGGTCTGACCTAGCATCTCTGACCAGACTGCAATTTTCACTAGATCAATTTATTATTGGCTCCAATTGTAACTGGTTAGGCTCAATCATATGGCTGGTCAGAATTTGGTAAATATCCTTCAACCAAACTAGGATATGACCGTGTGCTCCTCTGCCCTGCAGTTTACCTCAGTGATTTGTATTCATTCTTCCAACTATTAAGAGAGGTTGTAACATTTGCCATCATTCACCAATATGACAGCAACCTGACTGAAAAAATAAAGCACATAATTCAAACTGCCACTCCGCCACAAAGACGGACCAGAGAGTCTGGGCTGACAAAATGCGCTTTTTCTGCTTTCAAAAACACCCTGTATCTTTTATACCTTTGTAAATATTATGTCTTTCAATACGCACAACCTGCTACAATTTCAGGGCTGTACCTACAACGGTTGAGCAGCCAGAACAATAACAAGTAATAGACAGATGGATGGACAGATGGACGGAAGATGGAGGGGACAACAATACCTCATCGGCTAGAAGTGCCGAGGAGGTAGAAAACTCTATTTTCAATGGACTGCAAACAATCTTTTTTGTGAAAGTGTTCTTGCACATCGGTCTATGTGCAAAGAGGGTCATGGGATGGTGAGGATGTAAAAAGAATGTCAAAACTCCCTTACCCTCTGGGGCAGAAGACCGGAACTGGCCGAAGCTGTCCTTGCCGTAAGTGCTGATTAGCTGGCTAGCCACTGACAGCCCGACCCCACAGGACACATTTTCCACTGTCTCTACCGGGGAAGGGGCAGTTGGCTCCCATAGCAACAGATCATTATTTATCCTAGTGAAGGAGAAAGAAAAATCTACAATACATGCCTGGGCATGAACTTGAAATTAATATGACCACAGAGGGGCAATGCTCCAATTTTGCCTATTCACTGGATTGCCAGCGTACCGGTTATGCAGTTTCTCATAGAAGGCTTTGTTTGGCAGTGACAACTGCACATTTGGCAATGACAGCTCGAGGATGTAGCGCGAGTTGCTCATGGTCTTCTCCTGAAACTCCGTCATCTCACCAACATCACCAGGCATGACCATCTAATGAGGACAGTAAGGATGACAGTATTCAAAATTGGCAGAGACCGAGGAAATACAGCATTTAAGAAACACGACTCAACCTCACGGTTAAAGAGAGGCATCCGATATCAGAGAAAATGGTCCCAACAGACCTTGATGGATTTATGACATACAGTACTATGCAAAGAAGTCTCAGGCACATTTAAAGTGATTTTGTAAGGCAAATATGCTCGCAAAAAAGATGAAATTAAAAGTTTCTAATATCGGAGAGATATACTATACAGAGCCATAAAGTGTAAAAAAACTAAATCAAATCAAACTATCCCATTGTGCTACAGTTTTATAAGAAGGTTGGCTTTCTGCTGGCCCCCAAGCAGAGTGGAAAACTAGCCAGCGTTCTACTGCAGACTGACTGCCTCACTTGTGTCTATCCCCCCAAGTAACTGCAGATGACCATGATGATGCTGACATCAGGGCTCTAACAAGAGTATATTATTTGTATCAATTGTTTTTAATGAAACACAAATATTTATTTATAGAACTATTTTTAAACTAGAGTGTTTTTAAGACAAAAACAACCGTCTCTCCCCCCCAACCACCCTCTATGCCTTTTCTTTCACCCCCTCCATAATTACAAAAAACCCATTACTTAAAATTGAATTGAATAATTTATTTTTGAAAACGTGATCATTAATTTTATAACTTATCTTACGTGCAAGCCTGAACAAGGCAAACAAAGATATTGTGCACCAAGAGCACAATATCCCCCACCGGGCTTGGTAATAATGAGCAAATCTAACGCAGCATCTTAGGATTCCTCTTTCAGTCACCGGGCAATAATAATACATTACATACTAGGAGCCTCTCTGAAAAAGCTGCATAATAAATATCATAAGTGGATAGCAGTGGCATGGCATTGCTTGTAAACTTTTTTTAATCTGATCAAAAATATAATGTAGACATTATGATGAATACAACTTCAATTAAAGCTGCAAGCCGCGTTGCAAGGGCCCTCGCATTCCTCGTGCACATTTGGGGTGGTGGTGAGATCCTGACGGGTGCAGGTGCGTGGTCACAACCATTGAACAGTGTGAGACTGTGTACAATATTATTTCCTGAGTTGAATGCAAACACCATTCCTGACATAAATAGACAGAGTTTGTTCAAGTATGATGCCTATTAATGAAAGAAAGTTGAAATTTCAATTCAAAATGATGGAATTCCTGATCAGTTTGGGTCATGGCACTATGATGCCAAAGGGATGCCAAAGTCTTGGCATGTTTCATGTCTCCACCAAATTTTGGTCATGAAGGTGAAACGAACCACGAGAACTGTTTTGGTGAAATATTCTAAGGGGTGCCATGGAGCCACCTTGCCATGCCTGTACACAAAACCTGTATCGTAGTAATAGTAATACCAGGCTCCACGAGTGTGAAAAATTTTGTGAGTTTTCGCGCATGTTAAGACCCTCAAAAAGGGAATTCTTTTTAAAAAATAATTAGGGCGGGCTATGGAGCCATTGTGCCGCAACCATTGCCATCTGGGGTATCAGCTCGAAGAGCGTAACACAGATAAAATTAATGAAAAGTTTTGGAATATCCTAAGGCCTTCAAATATGTGTTCGTAAAATTTGGGGAACCGCAGGAAATGGCTTATTGCTCATGGCCAAACAATGTCTTCAAAATTGCCCGAATCCTGCATGACGAATCCAATGATCACACGAAGTTTCATGAAAATTCAAGCACTTTTATCTTAACATGGCCGTAGCTAGAGGGCGCTATGGAGCCACCTGGCCATGCCAGAGCTCAAATCAGCACATATTTGTATTAAGGGCGAGACCGTTATCAAGCAAGTAAAGTTTCGTGCAAATCTTACGAGGTATGTGTGATGTAAACCAACTTCCTGTTTTCTGGCATGACATCGACATTCGCCGCAACACTACGGATGCATCGTTCAATGAATCCAATAAAGCTTGGCAATTTAACATCGGCAAAGTCTTTAGATGTCACGAGCCAAATTTGAAGTTGATCGGATAAACTCTGTGGGAGGAGTTTGTTAAAGCACGACACCTGTAAATGGCGAAAAATCAAAAAAAGTTGCAATTTCAATTCAAAATGGCAGACTTCCTGTTGAGTTTAGGTCATGCACCAAGTGATTTTTTTTTAGGTCTTGACATAGTCCATGTGTCCACTGAATTTCATACATGTAGGTTAAACCGGCTGCTAGGGCTGCTTCACTGAAATTTTCTAGGGGGCGCTATAGAGCCATTGCCACGCCCGTGTGCAACGCCAGTAACATAGAAAACGGTATGTTGGACTTTATGTGTGTGCCAAACTTTTTGAGTTTTTAAGCTTCCCTTGCCTCTGAAAACGCCACTTTCTGTTTTCTGGTGAATCATGCCCTGCCATGCCAATGTCGTTTGATGAAAACTCACAATCTTCACAACAGAGTATCATCAAGGTCTGAAGACTTTCCTGACCACATTTGAAGTGGATCTGGAAAACGCACATGGAGCAGTGCACCAAAGAAAAAAAATTCCTGTGGCCGGTAGGTGGCGCTATGTCTGAAACTTATTATTGGCATATGGATGTCTTCAGAATGGAACTATTATCAAGCACATGAAGTTTTGGGCAGATCGGATGAAGTACGTTTGAGTTATAACATAAGCATTCTCCCAAGGATATACAATAAGTCACCATTTAACGTCAAGGGCAGTAACTCGGTTAAATATTAGTTCGGCGCAACGAAAATGCGATATGCGCATAACCAACAAATGTTTATCATTTTTGTAAAGTTTCATGAAAATCTCTCAAAAATTGTGGGAGGAGTTGATTTAAGAACATAAGCACCCTTCCTGGGACGTGCAGACAGATGGACGGACGGAAGGACAGACGGACATCGCCACGACATAATCCCCCAAAATGATTTCGGTAGTTACCAATACTGTGAATTTAGGGCAGCTGTGGCATAAACCTACATTGGGTGGTTGTCTAATAAATTTGTTAAGCACTGTATATATAAATATATATATTACTCGCACCTCTGACTGGCAATGCACAAACAATACAAAAAAAAATATACAAATAATATACAGTGCTGTGAAAAAGTATTTGCCCCCTTCCTGATTTCTTACTTTTTTGCATATTTTTCACACTTAAATGTTTCAGATCATCAAACAAATTTTAATATTAGACAAAGATGACCCAAGTAAATACAAAATGCAGTTTTTAAATGATGATTTCATTTATTAAGGGGAAAAAGCTATCCAAACCTACCTGGCCCTATGCGAAAAAGTAATTGCCCCCACTTGTTAAATCATGAATTAACTGTGATTAACCACATTTTTTGAGTCCAGTTTCACTAGCCACACCCAGGCCGGATTACTGCCAGACCTGTTGAATCAAGAAATCACTTCAATAGAACCTGTCTGACAAAGTAAAGTAGGCTAAAAGATCTCGAAAAGCTACACATCATGCTGCCATCTAAAGAAATTCAAGAACAGATGAGAAACAAAGTCACTGACATCTATCAGTCTGGAAAGGGTTGCAAAGCCATTTCTAAGGCTTTGGGACTCCAGCGAATCACAGTGAGTACCATTATCTACAAATGGAGATAACTTGGAACAGTGGTGAACCTTCCCAGGAGTGGCCGGCCTACCAAAATTACTCCAAGAGCGCATCAACTACTCATCTAGGAGGTCACAAAAAAAACCCATCACAACATCTGAAGAACTGCAGGCCTCACTTGCCTCAGTTAAAGTCAGTGTTCATGATTCAACAATAAGACAGAGACTGGACAAAAAATGGCATCCATGGGAGAGTTCCAAGGCGAAAACCACTGCTGACCAAAAAGAACACGAAGGCTCGTCTCACATTTGCCAAAATACATCTTGATGATCCCCAAGACTTTTAGGAAAATATTCTGTGGACTAACAAGACATAAGTTGAACTTTTTGGAAGGTGCGCGTCCCATTACATCAGGTGTAAAACTAACACAGCATTTCATAAAAAGAGCATTATAACAAAAGTCAAACATGGTGGTGGTAGTGTGATGGTTTGAGGCCGCTTTGCTGCTTCAGGACCTGGACGACTTGTCATAATTGATGGAACTATGAATTCTGCTCTCTGCCGGAAAATCCTGAAGGAGAATGTCCAACCCTCAGATAGTGATCTCGAGCTCAAGCGCACTTGGGTTATGCAGCAGGACAATGATCTGAAATACACCAGCAAGTCCACCTCTGAATGGCTTAAAAAAAACAAAATGAAGATTTTGGAGTAGCCTTGTCAAAGTCCGGACTTAAATCCTATTGAGATGCAGTGGCATGACCGTAAAAAGGCCGTTCATGCTCAAAACCCCTCCAATGTGGCTGAATTAAAAATTTCATTTACTGTGGAAAGTTTATACTCTCTGGGTTTGGATTAGACACGTGTCAATCAATAGATCATTCCCGGGGAAGTTTCACGTGGACGTGAGCTAGTATAACTGTGCTTTGCGCAGATGAGCCTAAGTAAGCAATTGAGCGACTGGCTAATCAATGAGAGTATGTAGTACGATATACAGGAGCGCTGAATTCATCGATGGAGGAATTTATGCGCAAATCCACGGTAGGTAATTACGCGTTTTTGATATGAGATAATTATAATTGATAGTCAAATGGCATAGTACAAATGCCACGTCGAATTTTTGCTTCAAAAAACTGATTTTCTTAACTACTTAATTGGGATACCATTGGCTCACTATAGCTGAAGTAGTTGCTACAAAGGACAATGATTTTTTTTTTCTGTCACAAGAGATCATTTTTTTGAACTGCTGGATAGATACAATGGGCAAGTATATTGAGCAGTCTTCACATCAGGCTTAGCTGAGGAGTTTAATTTATGCAACTCGTGGGAAACAGAGATGGGACTGAACTAATCCATATTCTAAACCATGTTCGAGCACGGCTTGTTAGTGAATATTCAATAACTAATCTGAGTGTGCCATCTAGTGATACAATAGTGTAACTGCGTGCATTAATAGAGCAGTTCCATGTCTGGTGGCGTCTACATCTGCGCAGAGGGGTTAATATCTTACAGTATTTTTCATTCGCTGCTACTTGGAGTTTTTCAACACATCTCATTTTTTAGATTTTTTAAAAGTAGTGTTTGTGCATTGCCAGTCAGGGGTGCCAGTAATTTTGAAGCCCACTGTAAATACACACACGCGCGCGCGCACGCTCACACACCAACACGCACACACGCACGGACATTCACACCCTTCCTCACATCTGTGAGTTTGTTCCTTTGCTTTTTGAACTCAATCAAGGGTCGAGTGGTGAAACGATGAACCGATGAAATGAACAATCTATCCCAGTTCTCAGGTCCATTCACTCCTCAATCTCATTGATGCTTTTAGTACAGAAAAGCACTTAAAAAGTTAAGATACACACTGGAATTGCATTAACAGGTGGAGATGGGTGATATGGTTGAATCAACTGCCACCCCCACCCAGCGCAGCTCCAAATATTTCTCACCTCTTCATTCTCATACATTACTCTGCGTGAGGAGAACGGCGAGGGATCTGGCTTCCCGAAATCACAGACATCCTTCAAGGAGTGCGCTCCCCCCTCGTCCTCCTCAGGGGAGTGCCCCTCCGCTTCCTCGTCCTCTTCGGCAGTCACGCGCTCCAGGATGGAGTGCACAGCTGTGGGATTCACCCTCAGCACCACCCTATATTACATGGGCAAAAGCTTAGCGTCCAGCGCTCCACAGCCTGGCTGTAAGGCAAGCGAAACAAAGGGGTAGCTCACCGTGGCCAATCAAATTTTCCGCTGTCTGATGTCATCATATCCCCATCCATGTCATGTGACACCCTAAGGAACCTTGCAGCCAGCTGGGAGCAGTCATCCTGGAACTTCCCTATGAAGAAATCTCAATTTCATTACAACAAAAACATTACATCGGGCCAGAGAAATCCCTGATGAAGATGATGTTTATGCTTTAAATGACATATAGGATGCACCATTTTGCCAGGTCTGGGTTTTCCACGAACAGTAACAGTGAACAAATCAGGCACTGGCATTGCGAACAGCAGAGAAGTGAGCCATATCATGAGGCTACTCAATACCACAAGAGCCTTTAAAGGACAACTGAAGGACGTACCAGGATAACATCAATAATACTCAATGAGTTCCAAAACGCTTGGGACAAGGACTCACTTTCTTGATTTGGCCCTGTACTCCATAACTTCCAATTAGCAATAAAAAATGTGGTTGACGTCTACACTCACTGCTTTTATCTTAGCATATTTTTTGTACTGCAAATTACATAAGTGAAACCAACAAAATTTCGAAATATCTGTTAGTCGTTTCATCCTACACAGCTGGCCGCACCTGTTCTTTCTGAACTGGAAACAAGTGAGCCATTTTTGTCCTGGCACACATTTGCAGATGGAACAAATGAACACCCAATAAATTCTTCCTCTTGTGACCTTGTTTCCAGTTCTCGTGATAGACTGCTGTGTCATTTCCTGTTTAGCATGATACTGCGCGCAACACAGGCTGAGATCCACACATTATCTGTCAATATCACTGCAGAAAAACCTGAAAACCCAGCAGAGATCCCTCACCTCAACCCCATAAAACCCTGCAAGGCTCAACCGGAAAGCCGAATTTAAGCCAGGCCACATCTCCGAGCCCCACTGCCGGACCTCACCAATGCTTTACAGCAATGCTGGAGAAGAAACAAATTCCCATTACAATGTTCAAATATCCAGTGAAAAGCCTTCCCTGAACAATGGATTCTATTCTAACAACATAGGTGGAACCAACTCCACAGAAATGCCCATGGTCTTTTTGCAAAGCGAGGTTGGATGGGCAACACTTTTGGCCATGTAGGGTAACTCAAGATACACAACCGCCTTGCACAAGCATCACCGCAAAGTCGTAAAAGCTACCGGAATATCATGACCGAAGCCAGAGTCTGAAATTATACTGAGTTAGATTTTAAGGTTGCGATTTGTAAACACAATGTTCAAAGTAAGCCCCTCCTCTACGGCTCAATGACACCAGAAGCACTACCCTTCAGTGCTCTGTCCCGCCTTCACATCCTGCAAGCTGTTATTGGCCGAGGGCTCTACACCCACTGCCCAAAGGCTGACGCTCAGAAACTTCTCGTACAAAGAAAAATAAAACGAGCTTAAGTACTCAGTTCCCCACCACGGGAAGGCTGACATGTGGCCTGGAAAGCAAATGTGGGGGAGGGACAGACAGATGGACACACAGAAGTATGAAAAGGCACATGTGCACAATAAAATATATCCATATAGATACCCTCATGCAAGAAGGGCATAGGTGACATTTTACAAATTTCACAGGAGAGACAAAAAACTACTCCAGTTAACTACTACTCCACTACTCCAGTCTCAACCATATGGATTTTTCCATGGTGAATGAGTGGGTCATTAGATGATATTGAAGCCTGAAAAAGGTTGATTCCTAATCATTAGCCAACGAAGAGATAATCCAGACTATGTCACTTACACCCTTTTAGCATGAGTCAGGATGAAGAGTTCAATGAGAAACGCATCCTAAAAGAGCGTATCTGCAACACTCTGCTAACAGAAATGAAGGTGACCTTGTGAGAGTCTGTTCAATGTTCATAATTTCAAATTTCTAAATATGCATAATGGTTTCCTGTTTCTGTAGTAAGTGTTTTAAATCAGTGGTCTTCAATGTCATTCCTGGGGACTCACTGTGTACGCTGGTTTTTGTTCCAACCACAATTGTAATGGCAGGATTTTAACAAGCTGTTAATGTCTTAATTTGTTGTTTTTCCATGTTTAGCCTTGTTACTTACCGTCTTTGGCCAAATGTTACATAGAAACATCCATACATGCTATGAAGAATAAAATACCCTTGAAGATAGTGGTTTTATTTCTATACTGCAAGAAATTTCAAGCATTATAACATTTCAAACAGATCAAATTGGACACTGAGGAACCCCAAATTAGGCTGCTGGACTCAACTGTTTCAAGCTATTTAAAAAAACTTCAGGTGAACTTAATTAGACCAACATGACACAAAACTGGTTTGACTCTTTACCACTGGCATGTCAAATAAATTTGTCATGATGTGCCAATTAGTTTTCACCAATTAGGAGCCAACTATATCTTCAAATTTGATTGGTTACATTGTTTTCTCTCATTTTATGCTGTTATTTCCCATGCATCACAATGTGGGTATGGCATTTTTTTTTTATTCTTGATGGCAAACATAGCTCTTTCTGTTATCTTGTGAGTTAAGAGGGCAAATAACTGCTCTAAACATTAAATGCACTTAATTAATACAAATTAACAGCTTGTTAAAATCCTGCGATTGCAACTGTGGCTGGAACAAAAGCCAGCATACACAGTGGGTCCCCAGGAACAACGTTGAAGACCACTGTTTTAAATGTTAACAACATTTTGATACATGGATTTGATATGGCAAGATATACATTTTGGTTTCCATTGTCAAAATTTTGAAGTATTTTGTAAAGCAGCTGGTCTATCTATACTGCATGAAATTGCTGTCAAACTGCAAAGAACTTGAGCATGTAAAAGTGAATCATCAGATCAAAACATACACTACACACCCCAGTGGCTAAAAACAATGCAAAGTATTTCTGAATTAAGGTCACTATGTCACCTCTGTGCTGACATTGATATCTGAAGCCATAAACAACAGATAACACAACAAAGGATAATACAGTGTGCATTGACTGTGGGTGTATGTACAGTTTATGATGGTACCAACTAGGACTATCAATATGCAAAATAGGTGAAAGAGGCACATACACCTGGACTGAAAATGCATATTGTTTATAAAAAGGCCGTGAAATACCACTTACGCCCATTTAGCATAGGAATTGTTACATACGCCTTTCTAGAAAATAAGGAAAATTGAAGGGAAAATTTTACTTGCAGATACGCCTTTTTGAAAAAAGGGTTTCGACCCTTTAGGATAAGAATTCAGATCTAAAATTTGCCAGAAAATGGGTCCGACATGGATGGATCTAAAAAGTGAAAAACATCATTTTTGCCCAAAATGTCACTTATGGTATGCTTGCATGAGGGCATCGATATATACTCTTCAACAATTGCTAAGGACCAAAGTATTTTTGGAAAATATTTATTGACACTTTCGTTGTGACACTCCATGCATTTAGAGCAGAAAACCAGTGAATATTTCGGCAAAGTTTTGGAACAATTTCGACTGTCTCATACCCATAATTCCCCAGGTAAGCCAGCAAACAAAAGGGTACCAAACCGTGACGTCTGAGAATGACACGGGAATCTCAAAAGGTAAATCAGTAACTGATGTCAGTAATGTGTATGGGACCCCCTGGCATGAATCACAGCTTGACAACGAGCGGGCATCCTGGCAATTATAGTTTGAATGTCATTTTGAGGGATCCTGTTCCAGCCCTCAACGAGGGCATCGCCAAATTCCTGCAAGGTTCCTGGTTGTAGTGGACGGTCAGACAGGCCCACCTAAAGCAAGTCCCACACGTGTTCGATAGGATTGAGGTCCGGGGAACGCGCTAGCCATTCCACCCGTTCAACAGTTTCGCGTGCTAGGTACTCTTCAACAATCCTTGCCCGATGTGGCCTGCCATTATCATCCATAAGAATGAAGGTATCCCCAACGGCGCCTGCGTAAGGTCGGACGTAGACATCTAAGATTTCATCTCTGTACCGGGCACCAGTTATGGTTCCATTCTGAAGAACATGCAGGTCAATTTTGCCCTCCCAGCTAATGCCTCCCCATACCATAACTGATCCTCCACCATATCGGTCATGTTCCAGAACACTGCCGTCAGCAAAGCGTTCTCCACGTCATGTCCAGACTCTTACACGCCTGTCGGTGAAATCTAAACAGAACCTGGACTCGTCGGTGAACAGCACAGGTGACCAGTCTTGAACAGTCCACTGGACATGATCGTTCACCCATTCAAGACGGGCACAACGATGCGCTGGAGTTAATGGGATCTGAATACAGGGTCTTCTGGCATGGTGGTCCCTCTCATGAAGCCGTCTGCGAATGGTTTGGGTGGAAACGTTGACTCCACGTGTGGCCAACAGGTCAGATCTCAGACGTGATGCAGTTACAAGATGATCTCTCCTTGCTTGTAAAACAATAAAACGGTCATCACGTGCTGTTGTTGACCTTGGATGACCTCCACCATGACGACTTGCAACGCTTCCAAACATCAGCCAGCGGTTCCAGGCCCTAATGATCACACTATGGCTAACACCAATTTCCTCAGCAACGTCACGCTGGGTTGCCCCCTGTTGCAGCATTCCCATACCACGGGATAACTCTTCGGTTGTCAAATGGCATCGTTGACGACTTGGTTGGGCCATATCAATATGTCACTACATGTAACAAGCAAAAAATGAAGTAGGCATTTGAAATACCGCTCTTTTATAGCCAAGTCTCTGAACGTGCAAGTGGCTCTTTTTCATTAAAAGTGCTCCGCCTGCTGTTCTAACATTGAGGACTATTGCTGCGTTTGAGTGAATGTTACGTTTGGATGTTGTTTCTTATGCATTCTTACATTGTGTATGTATGTGGACCTGAATGTTGTGAATAATGGAAAAAATCATTTGGTCCTTAGCAATTGTTGAAGAGTACATAAAATTTCATTAAGAAATAATGAACGGTTTATTTTTGTATAAATCTATACCTTTTGTTTTTTTTGGAAAATCGTACTCAATATACCATTAAGATTTTCAATTTCAGATACAAGGAAGTCAATGAGGGGAGACAGATCCATTGTAGACATAGAAAGGAAGAGATGGGGGTGCAGATCACCATTGAGTTCTCTGAAGGTCAGCTCCATTTTGGTTTGCTCTGAAGAGCTCCCACCAGTGAACTCCGTCTTCAGCTCCAGGTCCTGGAACTCCAGGTGGAGCACCTCCCTCTGGAGGGACTTCTTGAACCAGGGACCTCTCTCCTGGTCGGAGCGCAGGTCCGGGATGGGGAAGCGCACAGCCAGGCTCAACACAGGTGCATTCACAATCACCGAAACGTGGCAGTTGGCGGGAGAGCGGGAGTCATCCAAAAACACCTCAGCAAAGGCCTTGTGCTGATAATGCAACCCCACAAATGACAGAATTGGGTCATTCCATATGAAGTCAACCAGAGGTCCCCTGGTCACCGACTCAGATTTGGCTCAAATTTATTTTGGAAGTACTTTTATATTCAGAATGAACACATGCAAAATTTTAGGGTCCCACTCCAAGGGGTTTCCATGATATGGCCCCCCAAAAATCGAGGGCCATGCCTGCGCGTATTGCAAACGTTCATTTATAGGAACTTTGGAGGCCAATATTTTTTAGAAAAATCATAGGTATGGGCTGAAAATTGCTACCCAGGGTAATTTGGGTCCATGCTTCCACAATCTCTTGCAAAAATTAATCTATCTCTTTTCATTTTCAAGATATTGGCCTCTCGAATATGAAACTTTTTATGCACAGAAATCAAAAATTCAGTTTTCAAGGGCCCCCTATGTGGCCAGGATTCCTTACAGAGGCTAAATTGTGCTGGATTCCTTCTGTTTGAGGACAGGTCTGTCTCAAGGAGGAAGACTGACTGCACCCAAGGCATAATAGTGGACTTAGGAGACCCTGAAATGGGACCCAGCTGAAGTCACTTTTGCCAATTTTGGATTGGCAAGTTTACTATGTGGCAGTTACCCATGATAATGAAACTTGTTCTATATAAATGTATTTATCTTGGCTTTATTTGTTCAAACTTACAACTTGTTTTCTTATCTCCTTCACTAATTAATCATGTTATCAAACATAGGTATTTTGGTGCAAAAACACCCATTATTATCCCCTTTGTTCTGCAATTAGAAGTTTTAAATAGACAGTGCCTACTCCTAAATTGAAGTTGCATCATTTCATAAGATAATCTGACATCTGACATGATATTGCATTCCCTACCTAGGATCTCCCAAGTATTGCATCATCTTCCATGGGTATTGTTTTAACCAGAGCTGATGCAATAGGGTACGTAATTTAAAAATTCATTGAAGCTTCAGCATGGCTTCTAACGGGTGCAAAATTGGGATTTCCTTGGATGAGGAATGCGACAGTATGTATGTTTGTTGCATTCCTCATCCAAGGAAATCCCAATTTTGCACCCGTCAGAAGACATGCTGAAGCTTCAATGAATTCATTAATTAGCTATCCTAACCAGAGATGATGCAATGCATAGAAGATCTGATGCAATACCCATGAAAGATGATGCAATACCAGGGAGATCCTAGGGAGGGAATGCAACATCATGTCAGATTATTTTAGGAAATGATGGAACTTGAGTTTATGAGTAGGCACTGTCTACTTAAAACTTCTAGTTGCAGAACAAAGGGAATAATAAGGGGCATTTTTACCCCAAAATGCCTATATTTGACAACATGATTAAATAAAGAAGGAGATAAGAAAACAAATTGAAAGTTCCAACAAATAAAGTCAAGATATATACATTTATGTGGAACAAGTTTCATTACCATGGGTAACTGCCCACATGGTGAATTTGCTAATCCAAAGTTGGCAAAAAGGTGATTTTTTCAGCTGAGACCCTTTTCAGGGTCTCCTAACACCACTATTATGCCTTGGATGCAGTCAATCCTCTTTGTATAGACAGACCTGCTCTCAAATAGAAGGAATCCAGCACAATTTAGCCTCTGGAAAAGATCCTGGCCTCATAGGGGGCCCTTGAAAACTGAATTTTTGATTTCCACCCATAAAAAGTTTCCTAGTTGAGAGGCCAATATCCTGAAAATGAAAAGAGATAGATAAATTCTGACAAGAAATTCTGAAAGCATGAACCCAAATTACCCTGGGTAGCAATTTTCAGCCCATACCTATGATTTGTTCCAAAAATATTGGCCTCCAAAAAACCTATAAGTTAACGTTTGCGATTCGCTTGGGCATGGCCCTCGATTTTTGGGGGGCCATATCTCGGAAACCCCTTGGAGTGGGACCATAAAATTTTGCATATGTTCATTACGAATATAGAGGTACTCTCAAAAGAAATTTGAGCCAAATCAGAGTCGGTGACCATGGAAGATTCTTGCCCTTTGGTTGAGTCCATATGGAATGACCCTATTCAAAAAAGGTTACCTTACTGTCTACAATAAATTCAACTCTAACAGAATACACATCTGTCCAAATGGGACCAAGTGTACTCTGGAGGAGTAGATTCAACCTTGAACTTCTATCTGAGTGCTTCAAAACTGTTGTGGATGAAATTGTTATGCAGACTGTTTCCACTCGTGAATTTGAGCTGATCATCAATTTTATAACTTTAATTTCTACTCCTCAGTTCATCTTGCTAACTGGTGCAAGTGCATCCCATGATAAAGGAGAAATACATCAGCCAACACCTAATGTTCTCACAATGTTGCCAAAGTGCCTTTCAAATATTTGATGTCGCCATCACATTGCAGCAGTATTGCAAATATATTTTGTGTTAGCTGGAACTGCACAACCACTCAGCACTCTCTTTTTCTAAGACACACAAAAGGATGCGGCAGAAAGTCTCACCAGGCTGATGTGTTTGTTGTAGGATGTGTACATGTGGGAAGACATCGCCTCAGTGGTGACCAGTTTCTGTGGCTGCAGCAGGGAGTTGAGCCTGTCCACAATGCTGATGTCCAGTTCAGATAGCAACGGTCCCAACTCCACCAGGAATTCCTTCCGGGGCATGGTGCTCAAACGCACCTGTCCTCCCTACACAGGGAGGGACAAAGAGCTGATAAAGACTGTCACCTTCAGTGCTTGGGATAGTCCAACTTGAAATAATAACAACAACAATAATAATAATAATAATAATAATAATAATAATAATTATTATTATTATTATTAAATAAAATAAGAATCATCAAATCACAATCCTTAAGGCACAAGAACTGCTGGTTTTCCATCCTATATGTTCATGGGAGTCAGTTTCAAGGCAGTCTGGTGAATCAGAAGCACAACTGTGCAATTTACTACCAGGGAGAAAAGAAAACCGGGGCTGCATTTAAATTTAAGGTCCAGATTTAACAATCCCTGATCCACAGGATGCATGCTCACAGGGCAATCTCCATGAATGACTGCAGGGAAAAAACAATGTTAACCTAAGAAACTAACAGAAAATGACTTCAACTTTCATCTTGCTTGATTATAATGAGTAAACCAGGCAACTAAATTCAGAACTGCAATTGACAATCAAAGCATATGTCCACACAGCGAACAGAGTGATTAGTAAAATTGTTAGCATGCAACCCGTAGATAATCCCAGATATTTTATATTGGATGAACAGGGATGAAACAGGTCTTATTGTCTGGTCAATCCCACTGTCCAACAACAGGTAAAATGGCCAAAAATTCATTTTCCCAAAAAGTTGGACTATTCCCCATCAAATTTCTCACCTGGGGCATATTCTAGAAAAAAAGTTTTGTGATTTAATGAAGGGCACCTTCTTAATTAGCAATGTGGTGCTTACCTGTGGGCCTCTCCGCTCGGTGAATTTATGCAACATGTGCAGGCAAGGAGAAGTTTGAGTCTCCTTGTGGGCAACAGCATCAAATTTCACCAGCTGGAGTGAAAGAAAATGAAGACTCGTTAGCATTCGCGGTTATTTGCTGCTGTAAATGGTCTCCAATGACATCTGTTCAAAGTAAGCTGCAGTGGCCCATCTCTTTGGATGGTAAGTTGTAGAGAAAGGTACATTCTTTCTCACCTCGGTGTACTGAGGGGTGCTAGAGTGGGCGTCTGTAGTTAAAAGGCACTCGAGCAGCTCCATCTGGGCCAGAGACACATCTGTGCAAACGCTGCGCAGACTGGAGCCCTGCCTCTGCTCATACACTACCTTCATCCCAGTCCCCAGAAACCTGCAGAAGGACAGTAAGAGCGAGCTCCCACCATGCACTGCTTTACCATAACACAGAGTAATATTACCAAAGTTCAATTAATCCATTTTCAAGTTAGATAAATTCATATCCACTGTATATTAGCTCAGTTCTAAATGGTGAAACAATAAACCTGTAAGTTAAGGCACACAAATATTCAAATGTACTTCACCAATTTTACAGTCAAGTAAGGTGAAGGGCTAAATGAAAACGTGCTACAGATAAAAGACAATAACCATCAGGAAATGGCAGATCCCCTGGCCCCCGCTAAATCTGAAATAAAAAAAATTCCAAAATAGCAAAAACCAGTGCCCCAGCATATGGTTGATTAGTCCTTCACAAAGCCCAAGTAATCTTGTAAAGTTTCATCATGATACGTGAGACTCCAGAGAGTAGGTGGGATGCTGAAATGTGATTGGCTGATGGTGGGCATTTCCTCTGAATACTCACATTGTGCTTGAAGATATCCATAGGACCGTTGACAAACATGAAGCATGCAAAATTTTAAGTTGATTGGATATCTTGTTTCAGATTTATTACGAACTGTTTGCTACAGTACCGCCCATGGATGGATTTACACCATACTGGGTAGTCTAATAGCCAGATGATAAGGATCTCAAGTTTGCTGATGACTGGACATTGCATCAGGACTTAGAACTCATTAAAGCAATAGAGACCACACCCTTTTAATACAGTTTTTAACATAGCAACTTTGTGTAAATAACATATAAAGATCTTGGTCTTGAAGATGCAGCCTTGCAAATTTCATGCAAATTGGTTGCGCCGTGTAGGAACAGATAGTCTCAAAGTTTCACAAAAAAATCTACCCATATGAAATGGGCCAGCCTAGTAGATTCGTGCAAACCAACAGAATGCAGTGAAAACAAGAATTTTGTTTCTGAGACCAACAGTAGTTATTGCCAAAAACTTTTTTTTCTCAACAGCGCCATCTTGTGGTCAATTGAATTCATATAAAAATTCCAAAATGGCAAAAGGCACTCCTCTAGCACATGGTTGACGTGTGTGCAAGTTTTATGGGAAAATGTCAAACTGTTTTCAGGTTATGCTCTGGGCAATGGACGGACAGACAGAGAGAGTGATGGCTATATCACCCTGTATCATAAGCCAGAGGATAATAAAAATAAATTTAAGGACACACAGAAAACGTGCTCATGATGATGTTAGTCCTGGAAACGTATTTTTTCCAGCTACTAAGTTAAGTCTACAGAACAAGGGATACAAATTCAAAGTACATTTGTGGCAAATGTCAGGAATAAAGAGATTTCTATATTCTACAAACAAGAGAGGTCAGTGGCAGATTAAAAAAAATAATAAAATACAGTAGCGCTCAGCTGAAAAGGCAAAGGTTCCCCATTACCTGCTGGATAACCGTACTCTAACAGCTGGGCATTTATTGCTGTCACTGCCCAAGACGACAGCGTACCGCTCCATGTGGTCAAGCTGAAAGCAGACCCGGCTCAGACGGCTAGCTGCTCGCTCTTCTCTGACATTACGGTTGCTGGCAATGTTCGTACATTAACGCACACAAATTACTTGCTGCTGAGCAGAGCATGTCAAGTTGACTGTCCATGTATTTTTTTAACCTGTAATCTCACAAAAGTGGGCACGCATTTTTAGATGTTAATCATCTCAAAAATGCATTTCAACATAAAACCCATGATTTCAGTGTAACAAACTTATATTGTGACATTAGTCTGTGCGTTGGCGTGGCTGTCACATCTTTATACATGTAGTCGCACGTTTGTCGAGAGTATTTAAACAAATTAAAGACTCCCTAAAAGTCGAAGTCCATATTAAACGAAAACAATAAGAAAGCATATGTTTAATTCCTAAAATAATGAGAGAGCAATGCATTTATTTGAAACATATGAGAAATAAGATTTCTTACGAAGGCGTCTTGTGAGGTAATCCTGTAATACAGTCAAGCGCGGTGAGTTCAGCTGACTGTCAAAGTTTATTTGTTTATAGGCTTATAATTTGTCACCCCCTGGATGTGATGAGGTTTGGACTGACCTTGCCGAGAGGGTTATGTTTCACATTGCTGTAAGAACGATTGTTGAGTTTAACCAATCAATGCGACACAAATAAGTGTCATTGGCCTTCTATAAATTCATCACCTCAGCGGGGCCTGCAACATAAAACAAACTAATTCACTATGACAATTGTTTAGGTCAGACGTATTTCAAAATTCTTCGAGTCAAAAATCTACCGACTAGCCAACACCGACACAACTTCACTTGACATTAGAAAATGTTTACTGGCCGAAGATGAGATTTCAGTCACAGCTAGAGTGATAAAACTCTATTCGGCTGGACAGAAGTCTGAACTAACAAATAAGAATTTTATTTCATTCAAATTGGAGAGAGCAAATCTATCAAAGACATTTGGAAAAAAAATACAAATCAACTTTACACACCTGTCACCTTTGTGACAAAGTATGAATTACATACCATACCTCTTCGTCAGGCATGTGCCATTTAATAATCAAGGCTAAGCTGGCAAGAGCTGGACATGCTCCAGTACCTCAGTTGAGGTGGAAGTACAGTGCAACTGCAGTGAAGGCGTAGGTGAACAAAAGGGGGGGTGTGATTAGTCTCAATGAGACGGGAATGCGATAACATCTGGAGAACAACTGGAGAAAACAGGTGGCTAATTTTCCTTTGCAGCTGAGCACTACGGTACATTTCCAATTTCAGCGTGCACATTATCAAATTAAATGTATGTTTGTGCAGTGGCAGAGGCCACTGGCTGTACTGAGCTACATCTCAGTGGAGTGAAAAGCACCTGAGGTGATCCTGAGGGCAGGCCTCATCAAACACAGAGCGGGAACAGAGCAATTCCCCTTGGAGCAGCTCAGTGCCAGCCGCATCCAGGCGGCAGAAGAATTCAGTGGCCAGGAGGGCGAGGGGGCTGAATGTGGTGTCGGGCGGGGGCAGGCGGTCTATGTGCAGCACGCACAGGGCCACGTTCCCCAGCACCAGCTTGAAAACCAGCTCTGGCCGCGACTCATCACAGTGGCCCTTCGAGGGGTGCGCTGAGGAGTAAGAAAAGATGATACAAAAAACTTCACCCCACATACTGCAAGAGCATATCCACCAGCACTCGAGTTATGTTACCTCATATATTAGAGGGGTACTCTACCCAAAATACAATCATTAAACAAACTCCTCCAGACAGTTTTACAAATCCTGTTTTCCACCTGGACTCACTGCATGTTGCTGTGTAAGTCTGTTGCCAGCTTTCATCCATGCAGATGGACTCCAGAGGCCATGAAATCACTTCTGTTTTTAAAAACTTTGATTCTGGCATTTTTAGTGAACTAAAATTACATATCAAACCATAATAAATTCAAATTCAAATTCAAACACTTTAATGTCCAACAATGTAATAATTCTGATGCTTGACTCACAGGGAGACAGTGAGACACAATTCAGTACATAATAGTACATAAAATGCGTATACAGCGCCGTGAAAAAGTATTCGTCCCCTTCTCAGTTTCTTCTTTTTTCATGTATTACTCCCGTACAAATGTGTCAGATCAAACTAATTTTAATAGTCAACCAAGATAACCCGAGTAACACAATACGCATTTTCAAATGATAATCTCATTTATTGATGGAAAAAAGCAAACTGACCTAGCCCAACATAAGAAAGTAATTGCCTCCTTAGCTATTAAATCAACCAATTTAACAAATTCAATTGATAATTGGATTCAATTTCAATACACACCCCCAGGCATGATTATTGCCTGCCCACTTGAATCTAAAAATCACTTAAATACAATGTCTGGCAATGTGAAGAAGGTAACAAGCAGCACATGATGCTGTGATCTAAAGGAATACTAGAACAGACTAGAAACGAAGTCGTTGACATCTATCAGTCAGTACGTTTACATGCACAGTTAAGTCGAACCACGGTAACAGCTTGATTAGGCCACTTAATCGGACTGCTGTCCTTGTCCCAGGATACATGCACAGGGGGAAAATGGATTTAGTGACCACAGCATATATATCACTGGTACGATAGGTGGCGATTTGCCCTCTTTCAGCTTGTTCGTGTTGGACCTTTTTCTGGCTGACCTATTAAGTCACAGACCAAACAAGACAAAACGAGTTAACTGGCGGCAAACTTGTAGCATGTCGAGTGGCGAGAACATGGACAACTTAACGGCTCTGTACATTTCATATGGGCTGAACGCTATGCTTTTCGTACAATTGAGATGCCCGCTATCCCTAGTGGTTATGGCGTTAGCCAAAGCTAGGCGTCAACGCCGCTATACTCTACTTTGTGCCCTCTGTACTACCCCGGAGTGCATTTCCTAAAACGTAGTTGCTAACTAAGTTAGCAACTAAAATAGTTTGTACATTCACAGTCTGTGGTTCCAACTTCCTGCTATGTAAGTTCGCACTGTGCTCTTTGGGGAACACGCTCCCGAGCCTCCCGTGCATGCTGGATGCGGCTCAGGAGTAAAGGCTAGTGGGAGAGAGTCATTCTGAAAGTGTTTTCCGATGGCGAGTGGATGGAAAATTTTCAGATGACGCAAAAGTCAAGCGATAAATTATGCGGATTAATGGAAGAAGTAATGAGCCCCTAAGGCATGACCGTTCAAGCATTAATGCCCTTGCATACGAGGATTACCACTGTTCTGTACAAACTTGCTAGTTGGGCAGAGCACAGAGTTGTTGCTAATCAGTTTGGTGTTAATAAGACATCTGGGTCAAAGCCCAGCACATTGATCTGTGGAGCATGCGCAGAACGCATTGTCCAGTTTGGTTTGATTCAAACGTATACATGAAGGAATAATGTGACTAGTGACCGCATTTCTCGGTGTGCGAGTCCGACTATGAGAAATTCCATTTTGTATGATTCCAGTCGGACTAACATGTTTAAATGTATTTTAAAAGTTCGGTTTTAGTCGGACTAACACAATAATTCCATTTTTTTCTAACATCATATAAACACACTCATTCTGGAAATGGTTACAAAGCCATTTCTACAGCTCTAGGATTCCAGCGAACCCCAATTAGAGCCATCATCTACAAATGGGGACAAATTGGAACAGC
This sequence comes from Gymnothorax javanicus, assembly GCA_029692085.1. Classification (NCBI taxonomy): domain Eukaryota; kingdom Metazoa; phylum Chordata; class Actinopteri; order Anguilliformes; family Muraenidae; genus Gymnothorax; species Gymnothorax javanicus. The sequence goes on along the minus strand of CM056193.1, from coordinate 102,403,136 downwards.
GGTGAACCTTCCCAGGAGTGGTCAGCCTACCGAAATTCCTCAAAAGCGCATCGTCGACTCATCCGTGGGGGTCGCAAAAGAATGCAGACTAACATCTAAAGAACTTCAGGCCTCACTTGCCCCAGTTAGGGTCAGTGTTCAAGAGTCCACAAGAGAAAAGAGACTGAGCAAAAATTGTATCCATGGGAGAGCTGCAAGGCAAAAACCATTGCTGACCAAATAAAATATAAAAGCTAATTTCACATTCGCAAAACTACTTCTTGATGCCTCCCAAGACTTTTGTGATAATATTCTGTGAGTGAACCGATGAGTCAGAAGTGGAACTTCATGGAAGAAAGGGGGCCAGGTATATCTGATGCAAAGCTAACACAGTATTCCACTAAAAGAACATTGTGCCAACAGTCAAAAATGGTGGTGGTAGTGTGATGGTCTGGAGATGCACAGCTGGAACCAGGAATTCAGCTCTCTACCAGAAAATCCTGAGGAAGATTTTCCAGCCTTCAGTTTGTGACCAAAAGTGCAAAAGCAGTTGGATTATGCAGCAAGACAATGATCCAAAGAACATAAGCAAGCCCACCTCCGAATGGCTCTAAATAAACAAAATGAAGATTTTGAAGTTGACTAGTCAAAGTCCTATTGTGATGTTGTGGCATGACCTTAAATAGGCAGTTCATGCTCAAAAACCAGCCAATGGGGCTAAATTAAATCAACTCCACAAAGAAGAGAAGGCCAAAATTCCTCCACAGAGATGTGAAAGACTTATTGGCAGTTATTAGGGGCCGGGCAGCCTAAGCTGCCAGGACCCCATTGTTATCCTGCATGTTCTTCTTTCTTCTTCTTCCAAGGAAATCTTACTTCACATGCGCGAAAAATCGCCAAACTTTGCACAAAGGTCCAGTCCCATGCCAGATTGCCTCAGCTGCAAAAACAGGCCAATAGTCCTGATGGTGGCGCTACAGCAAGCCTCTAAAGTTCAAAATTTTGAAAATTCACAACAAATCAACCATATGTGCTACAGATTTGCAACTTTCACCAAAATGTAGCCCCAATACTGAAGAAACTTTTGTATATTTAAACCTATTGCAAATTATGCATACCATCACTCTGTTTTTTTCAAAAACTGTAAAAAACTTATTAAACCTATCTCCTCCCACAATTTTTGCTCAATTGACACCAAACTTGCTACAGAGCATCTTCGGACTGTCCTACACAAACGACAAACACAAATTTTTGATTTATTGAATATTGAGCCTACAGTGCATCAAAATGTTTGACTGTAAAAGGTACTGTACACATAGGGCTCCATCTTTCACACTGCCCTACCCGTTGCCACTACCCGCTACCTGTGAATTACGCATTCAGCAGCTTCCACTATCCCTAAACGGTATCTTGCGGCCACACTACCCGCTATACATTATGCCGACTCCCTTATTTGCGCCTGGAGGTGTGCCCGTGGGTGTGTTTATGCGCTTTCCCAACAATTGCTATCTTGACCACACACGTTAGGGAAAGCGTATAGCGGGTCCTCAAACCACCCACTACCCATTTGGGCTTTTACAAGAGCGCGCCCAGGCCGCTTCAATGCGCGTCCACTTGGACACATGTGGACGTGCACATGCGGCTCACCTCCCGAATTAACTCGCCTATAAAAAGCCACCTTGCTTTAGCCTCAGTTGAACCCCTGAGAAAATGGCAGAGATAGTACTAAATCGCCTTGATCGCCAGTTAAATAATAGAAGACGCCCAGAATGCGTGTACCGCCAGCGCACCAGCTACCTGGGCCTTTCAGGTAAGTCTATATTGTTTGTATTTTGTATCAATCATTTTTTCAGCTTTTATAATATATAATTATTATATATAATATATATTCATGATATATATTATATATAACATTCTAAAATTATAATAATACAATACAAGTATTATTTCCCACAGAACAAGAATGCGTGACAAAACTGCTCCTCTCCCGTCAGGCAGTGACGGAATTATGTCACCTGGTTGCAGATGATGTAGACACCGCTCCTAGCTGTCCATATGCCTTGCCCGTTGCTGTTAGGGTTACTGTGGCACTATTTTTCTATGCTAGTGGGTCATTCCAACACCCACTCAGCTCAATTGGAGGCATGACCCAATCTGCCGTAAGCTCGGCTATAACTGCAGTCACTGCCAGCGTAGTCCGACATGCCAGTGGGTACATCACTGGCATCCCTGTGACACCCGAGAGCAATGCAGGGTAAAGCGGAATTTTTTGGCAAGATATGGGTTCCGTCGACTGCACACACGTTCTGATTCGGGCTCCGGCTCTGAACAGTGGCGCCTATGTGAATCGTAAGGGAACCCATTCCATCAACGTCCAGGTGATTTGCGATGCATGGGGTTACATCTTGAATGTATACGCAAATCATCCTGGAGGTAGCCACGACGCTTTTATAATGGAACAGTCAGATATTCCTGCAGTCTTCCAGAGGGACCCCCCTCTGGATGGGTGGCTGTTGGGTGACAATGGCTGTCCATTAAAGACGTGGTGCATGGTGCCATACATTACGCCAACAAGTGTGCGTGAGTTCGCAATCAATAGAAAACACTCACGCCAAGACGAGTTGTCATTGCTTTAACATTTGGCGTGTTCAAAATGCGGTTCCGCTGCTTGGACATGTCAGGTGGGGTCTTACAGTATGGTCCTCAGAAAGTATCATCTTTCTTTGTGGCATGTTGTGTGCTGCACAACATTGCCCTATGCCATGGAATGATGCTGGAGTTTGAGGATAGATTATTACCGGACTATAGAAGGCGGCAAGCTGAAGTGCAGGTGCCGACTCCAAATGCTGATATAGTGCCAGCAGTAGCAGGGGCAATGAGGGACCAGCTGGCAGCGGAGCTGCGACACCGCTAGTCATGTCATCTGCAGCCTGCCTGGTAGGTAATTCGTGCGATCAGTAGGCCACTAATAATGTAATAATACATGTAATTCATATAACGTTTTATGAAATACTCAAAGTCGCTTTATAAAGAAAAAAGTGTAAATGGTTGCAGTCAATGTAGGCATTTATTTGGCTGTGGGTATTTTCTAAAATGGGATTTTGATCCTCCCCTGTCTGGATTTGACCTCATGCACGAGCAATTTAACTTCGTCTTCGGAGAAACGGAGGACCTTCCTCTCTCCATCACGGGTTTCAGTTTGAGGATTTGGGATAGCGCAGCCTGCTCTTAAAGGCAATGGCACCTGGCGCACTGATTGGTTTAACTGGCGTAACGCCCAAACCACGCCTATGCATAATATAACGGGGAGCGCAGGTGTTTTAGGGATATAGGCAGGTGTGCAAGATAGCAACTTTTGCGGGGGAACGCCTCTTACGCAATGCTAAATCCCCAAATAACGGGTTTAGGGACTCTGGCGTAAGATAGGGCCCATATACTTGCAAATTCTTGCTAAATACATTTCAATGTTCATTAAAAAAAAGACAAAATTTTGGAGTCATGGTGGATGATGTTTGGAAAATATCAGAATTTCATCTGAAAAACTGAATTTTTTACAGCATTTTGAATTTCGTTCTCATGCCAACAATTGGAGTCAATGCAAAAATGGCATTTTTAAACCTCAGTTTTTCACTTATGGAGCCAATAAATCAATGTTAAAAACAAATTACCATCATCTCCATGCTGTCTAGATGCAATTTGTGTATTTTCGGATTTTTGTCTTAATAACTGAATTTTTGACAGCCGTTTGAAATCTGCCTTTACACCCTAACAGCTGCTGTCTTACACACAGGTGACTGGCTTAGTCAATTTGGCTGGATTTACACTGCCGGCTAAATGTGACATGAATGTGACACGAACCGAATCTTTCGCTCAAATGTGGCCAATATCCAATCTGCCACATGGCTGTGTAAACAGGAAAAAAAACACATTGATTCCGCCCTCGATAGGATCCGTCAGATCGGATCCAGACCTCATTCAAATGTGGTTTTTATTCGGATATGTATCTGATGTGTATCGGATATGTGCCAATGTGCCTGTCGTGTAAATGCACGTCAACATGCAGATCGGATATTTTGTAAAAAAAAAAATTGTGTTCTTTGCGTTATTGAAACTGCGACGATTTGCGTACTGATAATGTTTTTCAGATGGAACGGCGGGAATTGTATTAGTTTTTAGGCTACATAAAGCATAGGCCTAGACTAAGGCGGAGTCTGCCTACGCATTTGCGATGATGCAGGTGATAGGTGTAAAAGGCGTTAACAGGAGAATCAGATGTAGGTTACCCAGTGAAATGTTGCAAGCTTGCTTGATGTTTTGATCATTTCTATGACTGCTAGGCCTGCATGCTTTTGTAGCGCTGCACGCACGTTTGCTTTTATTTTCGGTAGCCTTCTCAACTGTGCGCATGTGGATCGCCCAAGACAATGGCCAGGTAGTGAGTGGTGTAAACAAACGGAATCAAAACGAAACAGATATCATTCACGCTCAAAACAAGATGTAAACACGCAGTTGAACAAATCGGATATGGGCCTCAAAATCTGATCCATATCCGATCTGGGCAAGAAGACCTGCAGTGTAAATCCAACCTTAGTGAAGCTACATGTGACATTTCCATTTGCCAATTAGCTCAGTGAGATAGAGCATAGTCTCTTGTGCCAGAAATTGTGAGTTCAAGCCTCAACTGATGTAAAATGCACATTAGAATGCCACCTTTTTTTCCATCTTCCTACACTCTGCTTGTTGCTCAGAATTGCCTTATTTTGCCTAAAATCGCCCAGCCCCGACCATTGCTGCGCAGCAGCTATAATTGCACGTTTGATTGCAGTTGCTGCTGCCAAAAGGTGGCACAACCAGTTAATAGGTTTGAGGGGCAATTATTTTTTCACGAGTGATGAGTTTTGAATAAGTCTTAACCTTCAATAAATGAAACGATCATTTAAAAGCTGCATTTGTGTTTACTCATAATGTCTTTGTCCCATTTTAAAATTAGTCAGATTATCTGAAACATTTAAACATGATAAATCACAAATAAGCAAAAACAGAAGAAATCAAGGGAGTAAATACTTTTTCACAACACTGTACCTTGCATTTATCATGTCGTCTAAAAAAAAGTTTAAAAATTCCGGAGAAGGTCTTGATTTTATTTGCCGGAGTGCCAGCCTGTGCTTGAGCTGTATCCACATCAGTGTAAATGGTCGGCTCAGGCAGCCACTCTAGAAAGTAAAATCAAGATGACTTCCCGTATTTTTTAAACCTGTTTTAAAGGATGTAATTGCCACCTACCAGGTAAAGAGAAACAACTTTGTGTGAGTAAATATGGTTTGTTATCAAATTCCTGTGCTTCAAATATCAGGGTCCTGTTTTCCAAGAGTGATAACATTAGTGCTGAAGTCCATCTGGCAGCATGACAGCTGCTAACAGGCTAAATTGAAACAACATTATGATAAGTCCTGATAGAAAGGGTGGTTTGCAAAACTGTTTAGAGGAGTTTGCTTACTCAGAAAATTAATGGTAACTAGAGCTGGACTCGCAAGAGCCCATACCTCCGCCAGTATAGCTAGATTTGAACTTTTGAACTTTGAACTCAGCTGTACTTTGGCCTAGATATGCCAAAATTTAATCACTTGTTCCTCTTGTGCTACTTTAACACCCTGCCAAGTTTGGTTAAAATCTATGCAACCATTTTTGAGAATTCCTGCTAATAGAAAGTCAAACAAATAAATAAACAAACAGAAGCAAAAACATAACCTTCTTGGCGGAGGTAATGAGCCCAAATTGTGTTTTGAATGACATAGTCCTTCGAAGTCATCACCAAACCTGCATAATCCTAGTCAAAGGCACAAGGGGGGGCTGGAGCATTCCTAAGCATGTCTTGGGAGAGGGGTAGAGTACATCCTGGACAGTCTGCCAGGGAACACATCATATGATGGTTTCCATAATTTGTGCATATGAATGGAACAAGAATACATAAAAGAAAGAGTCCATTCCCCAGAATTCTATGACATTATTGGGCTAATTGTGTACAATGGAAATGAAATCTGAACTGATACCAAACACATGTCTCGGCTTGGTCTTTTATAGAAGTAAGCATGTCACAAAATGACCTACTGCAATTTATTGACGTTTCTCACTTCCTTAGTGCCAGCAGCTGTGTAATCAGAGAGCAGTGGTGCAAGCTGGGACTTACAGGTCTGTCGCAGCAGCTTCTGAGGGGGCTGGGGGTCCCGGGAGAGGAAGGGAGGCTCTACCTGCTTTTCCCTTTGTCTCGGGGTATCCAAGTACTCATCCCAAACCGTCTAAAGGAACACAGATTAAAACATTTACGAAGAAATACAGTGAAATCAGCACAAATGAGCCGCAACCCAGATACAACTATTTCATCCAAAAAATATTTTAATATGATGCCAACTTATGTCCTTAACTTCCTGGATTATGCAATTTAATGAAATGTAATGGCTGGGAAGGATCCAGTTCCACCAAGAGCAGCAGAATGCAGAGGCAGAACAAAGCTGCTTCAGTGGCCATAACTTTGGTATCATTTGACAAATTTTTACAAATGGTAATGAAGCTTTTACCCTGCACAGTGTTCATCAAAAATGGTAGCTATGTCAGCTTCCAAAATAGTAGCCCACAGAGGCACACATGCACATGATACCACAAACAGGACATACACTATATTGCCAGACATGTGTGGGCACTTTACTGAAATCTCATTGACATACATATCAAAAACATATTCTTATATTTTAAATATCAGACATTGTAATTGATTTTGGAATGAGCTGGTCAGTATGGGCTGACAGGACAGACTGTCAGTTTTCAGTTGAGGGTATTTTCATACAGCTCTCCCTTTCTGTCCATGCTTTCTCCTTTTCAGATAGTTTCAAAGGTGCTTGGTGCCTTCAGTCAGGAAGGGCGTTAAGGGTATACAAAGTGCTTACAAAATCCTCATGATAAAATGGATTTTAACTGCATTACCCTGAAATGGAAGCAGAATATCTGTCCTATTTGGCCATACTGGCAAATTCATTTCAAATTAAATTAAAATATCAGATATTTAGGATTCAAAAATGTCTGATTTCTATGTATGTTGATGAAGTTTCAGAAAAGTGTGTGTGTACTTTTGGCTATATAGTGTGCAAAATTTTCTCTATATTTTACAGACAGGTTTCAGTTCACGCCTTCTTTAATGCCATTCAAGTTCATGGACTCCAAGTTCAATACAGGCATTACCTGGCGTGTTTACAGTCAGCCTCAGAGCGCCTCATTTCAGTCACTTCAGTCACTCAGTTTTCATACTTTGCTCATGAAAACTCCAAAAATTATCTTGGTTCAGATATACAAATTGGGATCCATTACTGAGCCCCTAAATTTATCAAAACTGCAAAAATGAGCAAAGACTTGTATGAACAGATAAAGACATGCTGGAATAAAAAAAGGATGTTAAAATATTTTCTTTTTTTGTGCATAATTCAAATTTATTCATATTACAATTGATCATAATAAAATGAAAGCAGTAAAAAAAAAAAAAAAAAAAAAAAAAAAAAAACAGACTTACTGCAACATTGTCAGAGGGAGATTCCCCAGGGGAAGAGGTAAAATTGCTGTTGAGTGACAGGTCAAGGTCCACAGTGGGCGGGTCTCCCAGGGGAGGGAGGGAAGACAAACTGTGAGACATGTCCATCTCTGCCATGGAGAAAAACACATCTTCTTCCATGGGGGAAAAAAAAAGAAAAGGAACATGAACCAAAATTCAAAACTCACTCTTAGAATCAATCTGAGGAAAACACTACGTGCAACTAGAAACCGGTGGAAAAGGGATAAAAAGTAGTTTATGGTTCATTTGTTTGAAAGGCAGGTTTATACAGGCGTTGTCTTCTCCTTCTTGCATTTCTTACATATAAACCTCTTGAAGCAGAGGAGAAGTAACCAAACTAGACAGGTAGGCCGCGACCAATGAGTGTAGCCCCCGATCGGCCACATTTTTCATTTTGGCTTATTTTTGACACAAAATTATCGATAATTTAGTGAAATATGATACCATGGCAACCAAAATCAATAGGCGCCGTGTCCTAACTGCTGCCCATACACATACAAATTATAAAAGAAATGGCTAGAAAATTGTGGCCTGTAGATCGTTCACAAGGAAATCTCTACAGCGGTGGCAGCAGAAATGGTGGACGCGTGACGAGGCCAAATCCAAAGCATCCCCAGCTTCGTCTGGGGGCTACAATGATGCTGTCATTTGTACACAGATGCTGTCATTTGTACACAGAATACATAACTGTATATTGAATATTCATGAGAAGGTGGTGCCAAAGATTTAGTCAAATGATGAGAGTTCTTAAGTCTGAAACAGTGGTATAGATGTTCCATGAATCAGACCTCTCCATTAAATCTGATGTGCTACCAACCTGGCATATGTAGGAACAGTATCTACCAAGGAATATTTCATAATAAATACTGGTTGTGAAAAATTTGTCTAAACTCCAAACAACAACAAAACACCATAAATAGCACAAATGAACGTGAACACAGTAGTTAAATGCTGTTTGCGGAATAACAAAATAATTCCTGTGTTGTCAGTCAAATATCAAAATATCCTATTTCAGACTAATATAAATACACAATACTACCATTGGCTATGCACAGAGATGCCGTTTCAAAATTCAGCTTTCAATTTTTTAAATAATTGTGAGCCCTCAGGCTCTAGAAAAAAACAGCTCAAAAACTGCGGAGCCAAGAACCCCAAAATGCACCTCTTTGCGCGTTCTTCTTATTTAATGGCTTCTCAAGTGACCAGCAAGAGTCATTACTGTTTAATAAGACAGAAAACGGCAATTGCTTTCAAACGGAGCATTGTTTTGATAGGGATGTTGTTCTTGAAGGATTGTAAGCTATTGCGTAAAGACACCTTGTACTATGCGTCTTTGTCCGATGCATTGTTTTGCACGCATAACAGAATCCAGAGAGAATTTTCCCCATTTTGCAAATTATTCTGTTGTTGAATTTCCGTTTTTTTTTTTTTTTGAGTATTGTCACATACTGTGCAACGAATCATAAAGCATGGATAAGATGTGAACGACTGAGGCAAATAGCTTCGTGTTGTACTTTCCACATTTGAACGTTCGTTAAAACAATTTGCAACTTTTGCTTAAATAGTTGATTCTTCCTGGTATAAAACAAGACCGAAGTTGCATGTATAATAGCAAAGCAATAGTAAAAACTCATGTTATGTCCAAAATGAATGTTAATTTGCTCATGGATTGATAGGCAATAGTGACATTTGTAAAATGTCGTGCCATTAGAAAGGAATTAATGATAATATACGTTGCAGTATAGCATTTTCTAAAAAAGAGAGAATTAATTGGCATGTTTGCCAACAGTGTCTGCGAGGATGAGTTTGCATCATTTTTTCATTTTATATATTACAAGGTAAGGGAGGACGTTATTACGTTTCTATAGCAAATAACTCTGTTTAGTTAGTTTCTGTTTAGTTTGGAGACCGAATGGATAGTTACTTCATGAGCTCCCCCCATTCCAACTGTCAAAAAGATCATAAAATAATAATATCCACTTGCTTTTGATGCAAAAGTTTGTATCATGAATCAAAACAGTTGGTTGGTAGTAAAAAAATGCATTATTTAGTAATTCACACCAAATCAAAAAATGTCTCCATTTTTTAGTGGTTCGGGAAGGCAGGGGGGCAGCTCATATTCGGCTCCACAAATTATCAGTTGTTCTGTGCATCACCCTCAGATGTAGCACACTTCCGGTCAATGCGTTTATGATCCCGGAAATGTTTTACATCCAAGCCATTTTTTTTGTTTCTCAGCATTTCACTGCTAAACAACTTCAAAGTTGAATTTTTATGAGGTTTTTGTGTTTGCAGCACTTTTTAGCCCTAAAATTATACATACATACATACATACAAGTATGAAATAGTTCGATCCCCCGCCGTGGCATGGCTGATATCTGGCCTAAAACAAAACATGGAGGAGGGATGGATAAACAAATACAGTAGGAGGATGGGCAGAATTATAAAAAGACACATGTACACCACAGACATAGCCTTATGTTAAATGTCTTTGAGAAATATTGAACGGTTAGGAGTTCTGGCCCAGAAAAGAATGGGATGGGTGATATCTGGCCTGGAAACAAAACGCGGTGGAGGGACAAACAATCAGACAGGAGGACGGATGGAAGTGTGAAAAGGCACATCTATGCATTAAGATGTATCCAAATACAAAATTTTGTTGAGAAATTTTGAAGGGTTAAGGAGTTCTGGCCCAGAAAAGAAGTGTGACTGACTGACTGACTGACTGAATGATGGACATGCAGAAGGAAAACACCTATTCCTATGTCCCCATCAACTTCATGGCGGGGATAATAAACAGATGTAAGTTTTACCTTCAAATGATGCAAATGTCTTGCTTCATTAAGATCAATTAAGATCACTGTGACACTCAAATCCTAAGTTATAAAGCGTTAAATAGGGGTAATGCACACACAGGCAAGGATTGGCTTGATTTGGTATGTTTACAGGGGTTAAACAGCACAAACCTTCACTGAAGGAATCACCCCTGAAGCCATTCAGGGTGCAAAAAACAGTATGGTACACCAAAAAAAAAAAAAAAACAGAAATGGCCACAGGTGCAAAACTTGGATTCAGACGGTAAAAGCCCTCCACATTATTTTGTTCCAACCGCATGGAGATACAAATTGGCACACCAGCTAAACCAGGCAGTAGAACCAATTGTTGAACTCTACTGGCAGGAGTTCTTGGAAGGACAAAATGCACTGTTGGACTTCAACTTCCAAACTTGGACTTGACAACTATGCTGGTGTCCAATGTCAATCCCCACCTCGACTAGAAGAGGTTCTGGTGGTTTGGCTCTCAAAGAGGTCGGCATCTCCCAGTGCACCCGGGGCCATGGTGTCCCTCTTTAGACAGCGATGGAGCTCCATGTGGAGGCGGTACTCATCCTCCTGCTGCATTGGCCTGCTTTTCCTGTCCTTGGCCAGCCCTGCTCGATCCTGCCCCGCTGTGTTGAACACAATGAGTTGCTTTATTATGGTGAATCAGCAGAGAGTCAGGTGAATGGGCATGGGATATGGTTGCAGTGGAGGCCAGCCAAGCACTGTCGAGCAGAAGAGGCGGAAGGCTGAACCATCCTGATACTGTGCTGCAGTGGCAGTGCTACTCACCAGAGCCTGAAAAGACCCCTAACATGTCCAGGAGCAGATGGACTTGCCGTGGAGACAGCAGCACACTCATGAAATCAATCTGTCCATCAACTTCAAGCTGAAAGACAAATGAGGGAACCAAGATGAGTCAAATGAGCAGTTAGCCCAGCAGTTTAAGGACCCTTTCTGCCCAAAAATTTGTGCCTTATTATTCCTTAAGTTTTTGTAAAGATTGTAAAACACAGACTTGATGGAATCGTCATCATCCTAAGACTTGCATTCCAGGCCTTAGACAGCCTTTTTAATGGAATAAGCAAATGTTTAAAAAATATACTGCAATCAGCTGCATCTATGACTTCGCAGCATAGTTCTCAAGGTGCATAAATGACTGAATAATAGTCACACTTAATACCAACTACCCCTTTAAATTATGCAGGATTTCAAGGGCAACCCAAGCAAAGTGAATATGGACATAATTCTACCTTCGCTCCTGGCAAGGCTTCATTTTGTTTCAGGAGTAAAGAAAGCTCCACCCTGCCTCTCAGGCTGCCAATCTGCACAGGTTCAAAGGGCGCTGCTGCGGATACAGGCTCCGTGAACTGAGGGTGCGGTTCGCAGATGATCTTGGGGTTCCAGCTGGGGGACAGCTTGGCCTCAGTCTCCTGATGGACTCCGCAGAGAGGAGAGAGGATCAAGACCAGGCTACTCTGGTGAGTGGCCAGTGGAGGCAGAGATCCCAGAGCGATACTGCACAACTGCAGCACTCTGCCTAAGATACCACAGAATTCTGACACAAGTAATTCCGTGCTATGCGATATAGCGTGGGACAGCCATCAACAGTACGCCAAAACATCTGGAGAACTCAAGAAAGAAACACTCCTGTATCAGTTACACAGAATTCCAGACAACAAAGTTGAAACAATGTAAAGAAAGTACTTGTCAGTACAGGGTAACACAAGCTAACTGCAACTAGTATGTGTGCGAATGTAAAAGACCATAACCACAACCATAACATAAAAACAACATTAATTACAAAGTATATATTTGGGTAAAATATTGATACTGGGTGCTACTTTAGTGACTGTGCATTTTAGGAAACAAGTATTGTGATACTATAGTGCATCATTATTCCCCCCCCGCTCTGGAGGCCAGCAGGGAGAGAGTGACCCACTCACCATTTGGGCAGACGGAGACCTTTGGCAAGCACGGGCAGCCTCTGAGAACTCGTCCCAGAACATGGTGACTTCAGTGAGCTGCAGGTTCTTGTGTGCAAAGGTGGTTGGCTGGTGCACATCCATGCCAGAGCACTCATCTGCCGTCTCGTCGCAATACACAATCCTCAAAACAAGAGACATGAAATTAAACACCGACATGATCTGCAAGTGCAGCAGTAAATAGAAAATTACTTCAGGCCTTTTTGAGAATTCAACTGCAAGATAAAAGTCAGTCACCAACAGGCAATAAAATAGCTATTTGGCCACTGGACATCAGGCTATTAAGTGCAGAACCTCAACAAGCACATTTTAGCCATGCAGGCAATTCAAGTCAATCATGGCTTGGATCACACCCAAATATCCTGAGCACTCCAGTTGAAACATACTTATTGATCCGTATCTCCACAGCCATTCCCGTTTTGGAATTTTCTGGAACATGTTCCATCCTGAGAACAGTGTTCAGAAACGTGACCTTGACTCTTCTCAAAACTGAAATAAAGGCATATCACAAAATACAAAAACACAAATCAGCCAGAGGTACACAGCAGTATCTGATGATATTAATGAATTGTCAGAAATTAGAGTGCAAGAACCAAATTACACAAGAGAACTGTTACAACAAATAGAGCATGAAATACTCAGATCCCCCACAATGGGATGGCTGATATCTGGCCTAGAAACAAAACATGTTGGAGGGATAAAAAGATGGACAGGAGGGCAGACAAAAGTAGGAAAAGGCACGTCTAAACAATAAGATGGAGCCATATATTAAAATTTTGTAGAGATATTGTACAGTTAAGAAGTTCCGGCCCAGAAAACAGCAGGATGGCTGATATCTGGCCTGTAAACAAAACGCAGTGGAGGATCAAACAGATGGACTGAACGACAGATGGAAGTATGCAAAGGCGCATCTACACAATAAGATGCATCCATATATCCAATTTCGTGGAGAGTCCTGGCTTGGAAAATAAGTGCAACAGATGGACGAACGGACATGCGAAGGACACTTCGTGCGGGGGGGATAAAAATAGAAATATGCAAACACAATGTGGATTGCAATGACGATTTCAGCTCATCCAAACTTTACCCCACCAAGTTAATCAAATAACAGTTTATTAATTTATGACCTCCTCAAATGAACAGTGGTTTACATAGTGTTAACAAGACTAGGTGCGACCTAGTACATGGCTGGGCCGCCAAGTGCTGTATGAGAATGTGGGCCCAAGAGAAGTGTGCTAAATAAGGCAAAGCTCAGGTAGTTATATGAAATGCAAATTTAGTAATGAGCAGGAGCTGATGAATTATTTATAAAGTGGGTAGGGAGGGTGGGAGAGTGTGAGATTAGGTGGGATCCATGACATTAAAAGGAACTTACATTAGATTTTATTCAACAATTTCAAATTTATTTTTGGCTAATAGCATTGTCATGAACATCTTTTGAAGAAATTAGAAAAATGAGAAGAGCAACACCCATAAGAAAATTACTTGAGCAAAAGTCTTAAAGTAGCTCACATTTAATGTACTTAAGTACCAAAAGTATTTTGTGAAAAAATATACTTAAGTACCAAAAGTGGAGTACAAGTACAAAGTATTTTTCATAGTGCGCATAGAAAGAACCAAAGCAACCACTCTTTGTTCTCTCCCTGTGCTCTTTAATCAATTTTCAGGTGAATGAAAAATACAGTTTTCAAAAAACAAACAGGCAGTCTCTCCTTTATATACTTCTTCTTCTTCTTTGAGTTTACTGGCAGTTTAAAAACCACTATAATTGACTATAATTAATAGTAGAATTACATGGTATCAATACAATGTCGAATGTTTGCTTCAGAAAACTGATTTTTCTTAACTACTAATTGGGATACCATTGGCTCACTGTAGCTGAAGTGGTAACTGCAGAGGACAACGATTATTTCTGTAGCAAGAGATAATTTTTTTTGAACCGCTGGACAGATACTATAGGCAAGTATATTAAGTAGTTTGCACATCAGGCTTAGCTGAGAAGTTTTATTCAGGTAACTCCTGTAAACAGGGATTGGAGTGAACTCGTCCATATTCTAAACCAGTGGTCTTCAATGTCGTTCCTGGGGACCCACTGTGTATTCTGGCTTTTGTTCCAACCACAATTGTAATTGCAGGATTTTAACAAGCTGTTAATGTCTTAATTTGTTGTTTTTCATGTTTAGCCTTGTTACTTACCGTCTTTGGCCAAATGTTACATAGAAACATCCATACATGCTATGAAGAATAAAATACCCTTGAAGATAGTGGTTTTATTTCCATATTGCAAGAAATTTCAAGCATTATAACATTTCAAACTGATCAAATTGGACAATGAGGAACCCCAAATTAGACTGCTGGACTCAACTGTTTCAAGTTATTTCAAAAAATTTCCGGTGAACTTAATTAGACCAACATAACACAAAACTGGATTGACTCTTCACCATTTGCATGTCGAATAAATTTGTCATAATGTGCCAATTAGTTTTCACCAATTAGGAGCCAACTACATCTTTAATTTGATTGGTTACATTGTTTTCTCTCATTTTATGCTGTTATTTCCAATGCATCGCAATATGGCATATTTTTTCATTCTTGATGGCAAACATAGCTATTTCTGTTATCTTGAGAGTTATGAGGGCAAAAAACTGCTCTAAACATTAAATACACTTAAGACAAATTAACAGCTTGTTAAAATCCTGCGATTGCAACTGTGGTTGGAACAAATGCCAGCATACACAGTGGGTCCCCAGGAACAACGTCGAAGACCACTGTTCTAAACAGTGTTCCAGCTCGGGCCTGCTTGTGAATATTGAATAACTGATCCGGGTGTGCCATCTAGTGATACAATATTGTAACTGCGTGCATAAATTTGCAGCTCCATGTCCGCTGGCGGACACATCTGCACAAAGACACCCTGCCGAGCACCGTTGTTCTTCTCGAACACGCCAAATAATCCTTAAATGATGAATTACATTCATATTTTAATTTGTAACGAGTAGCAAAGTGGCCAGTGTCGAAGTAACAAAGTGAAAGTATACTTTTTATCTTTTAAATGCAGTACAGTAAAAGTAAAAGTACCGGTTTAAAAAAGAACTCAAGTAAAATATAAATCCTCCAAAAAACTACCTAAGTACTGTAACGAAGTACATGCACTTTGTTACTAAACACCTCTGATGATAACAGAGTTGTGACCAAGTCATCATGTCCAAGTCAAATCAAGTCACTGGTCATTAGCTCAAACTCAAAGCAGATGAGGGAGAGAAATGAGGAGTGAAAGGGGGCAGGGGAACAAATTAGACAATGAGCTAACTAATTAACAAGCAGAGTGGGGAAAGCTGAGAGAGTTGAAAGCTTAGATACATTTATGATCAGAAAGGGGTCAATGTCATCATGAAATGCAGCTCATGGCTCTCAGCTTTCCCCACTCTGCTTAGTTGGCTCATTGTGTAATTTGTTCCCCTGCCCCCTTTCATTGCTCTCCCTCGTCTGCTTTGAGTTTGAGCTAATGACCAGTGACTTGATTTGACTTGGACATGATGACTTGGTCACAACTCTGGATGATAATGTATCCCAAGTCGCTTCATTGTACCCGTTTTCTCTCATATCGGTTGTGAGATTCAATAGGAAGATTAAGGAAATAATCCTGGTACCGGCTGTGAAATTCAAAGATAGAGATAGAGAAATGTAACACATCGTACCAATCTAGCGTGAAAGAATCTTAACAATGGTCGGAATGTGTTTTTAATCTCCCAATTCAATCTCGCAACCGATACTGTCCTCCATGCTAGTTAACTATCGTATCGGTTGCGAGATGGAATAGGGAAATTAAAAACACATTCCGACCATTGTTATGATTCTTTCACGCTTGATTGGTACGATGTGTTACATTCCTCTATCTCCATGGAATCTTGCAACCAGTATCAGAGAAAACAAGCATGGAGGACTGAAACAAACCGAAGCAATCTAGCGTTAAAGAAGATTAGCCTAATAATGGTCGGATTGTGGTCGTAATGCAACGAAATCGAATGGAACTTTTTAAAAGACCGGGATGCTAGCTAGGGCAAGCGCAACATATGCATCTGCCATATGAATATTAATCCACCTTTTTGCTGTCCATTAGAAGAAAATACGCATTAATTTTTGAAAAATGGCGACCAATATCGCCAAGAAACATTCATTAGTGTCAAAAATTGCACATTGTGAACATTGTATATGTACAATAATGTTTTAAAATTTAACAGTACATTTGCCTGATTATTGCAGTGTATTGCTAGACTGGATTCAAGTACTGGTCCTGTTACATTGGCATACTGGGTACAACAACGTAGTGGAGAAGTAGCTACTTCAATTACGGTGTGTCGAATCCAGCTTGGCGCGATCTTTTGAACTTAATATTTTCTTAAATGTATTGTTTTCCACTGGTGTCGGTGACAGTCGCTGTCGTAGATACAATCAAAGCGGCCACCACAACTGCTTCCGTTCAAGCAAACCAACTCATGAACGCTCAAGGGTATAAGTTAATTTGGAAAGCAGTCTGGGCACTATACAGGTATTCTTGAAAATACTGAAACATCAGAGTGCTGGCGCCACTTCCACTGTACCGACGTGAATGCCTGGCCACCCAGCCAGCCAACTGTTGGCCAACCAATCGTTGAACTTCTTCCCCGCCGGCCAGCCAATCGTTGAACTTGATCACTCAGGCAGTCACTCAGTCAGCGACATTCACGTTTATAGGGGCTGGGCCGCTGCTCGGCCCAGCCAAAAAAGTGTGCTGGATAATCACCGGCCTACAAGATCTAGAGCTCTTAGAACATGAAGGGAGAACACTGCAGCGAGCAAATGTGTCACACAGCACAAAAAATTTCTTCTGCCTTGGGTTGCCCCATGAAAGCAGTGCTGAAGCGGGACTTATAGCTCTGTGTACTGTCTGCAGGCCAACAATAACAACACACAGACAACAAATATACCCGTCTCTATGGTTTCTGCAAATGTCTCCAGGCCTTCCAAAGGCTGGAATCCCTCCCCCAGTTCATCTGACAGCCTCTGGCTCAGGCATTCCTTGGCTAGCTGCATGCTGCTAGTCATGAAACTGGACCAGTACATTGGCTCAGACCCTGATGCTGTGAACACAACACACCACACCCAAAGAGATCAACAGTCAATCATCTGAACCACTCAACACAGAAGTTTTGTAATATTTTAGCTTGTACCAGAGAAACAAGCATTAATTAATTAATTAATTCCAAACAACATTTATTCATGGTGCTGGGACGTTCCCTTCAAACATAATATGGCACAATTATAGTTCAACAGAAAAAGCATTGAAACACCTCCAAATGGATCTTCACTGGCTAACTACGGGCTAAAAACAGTGAATAAGTAATACTGCCCTTTCTGCTGAGTAAAATCAAGCAAAAAATGTACCCAATTTTATAAAACTACCTCACCCATGCGCGGCCTAGGGCGAAAAACCATCTTCAGCCCTTTGACCTCCAGGGCACAGTTCTCCTGCAGCAGGGATGCCCATGGTACAGTCAAGGAGATGGTCTGGATGAAGCCTTCAATAACCTCAAAGGGGGCATCCACTGACTCAAGGATCTCATTCAAGGACTATAAGCAAGCAAGCATATGCATTCAACATGTTTCCATAAAGTATTACATAAATGTTTACATATCAACAAAGTATCCATCTTGGTCGTGATAATTACAGATCTAGCCGATGCTGGAAAGTTCATTTATATTCTGTACATTTCTTGGGGTGATCTGAAAGTGCTTGTTTTGCAAAAATTTAAATACAGGCAGCAGTATCTCGTTTTCTATAAAGTGCTGCATCACTCAGCTCATCATTTAACCATTTTTCAGTTTTTTAACCCTCTGCTGTTGAAAGTTATCATTTCACGAATGTACCTGGGCAATTCTGAGCTATTGTCAAGCAAATGTCCCATCTGCGAGACACTAAAATGATCCCCAAATGGAAATGGAGGGAAAAACGGAGCTTTTTCCTCCAAAATATAGTAGTGCACTATTATACCCATAAATTGTAAAATATACTTTTCAATACATCAACACAATTTTGTTTGGGGGACGGTTTAGTGTCTCGTCACGGAGGGGACATTATGTTAAAATACCTCGGAATCGCCCGCCAGCTCTTGGCCAAATCTACCGAACGCAACGTTATACCTGTCTTGAGGTTTTCTTGTTCTTCCAAGATAACATTGACAATCAACAAAACAGAACAGTTACATACCCATTTGTCCAAAGGAACTTCGGACAATGATCCAGTTCCTTGATACAGATCTAGGCTGAGCTGGTCCAAGCTCAGCTTCTCCTGCAGGAAGTTGCCCAGGTACCGGTGCAGCAGGTATCGACATGCCCGCTTCTTTATCGACTCCGAAAAAGGCCAAGGCATCTCTTGTTGGGTAAGGAGGTAATAACGGCCCAATATGCGAATCGACGTGTACTATAATGTACTGTAACGTTCTTCTTCAAAGCGACTGTTTTGTGGTTGCTCAGTCATTTTGTCCGCTATGTATAACGGCCGACATCAGGTCACACACAGATGGATCAGCTCGCTGACAAAATTAATAAACAAAATTCCTGAGTGTCATGGGCATGCGTGCCACCAAGAAAAATGGCATTCACTCATGAAGATACATCAAGATGCAATAGAAACGTGTATCTGATGCAGCATTTTCTGCCGTGCCACGGTGTCCGTGACAGCACAGATCCAAATCCAGCTCGCTCCTGCAAAGAAAATGATCGATCAGGAACAGTGACCAAAATAATCTGGCAACAATTTCTTAATCGAAGCTACCCAAAAATAACGAACAAGACCCTGATGCTCTTCAATAGGTTCTACGAGCTCTTCAGTCATCCGATAGCAAATGCCAGCCGTCAGACAAATCTGCAAGATTAGCATTATAGCTACTTGTGCATCTCTTTGTAGGCAGCAATATACTCGCGCATCATCTCCTGCATCTCCGTCATTTGCCCCTTAGTTAACAAGCGGACGTAAGCTAAGATCATTGATTATTCAGATGAAATTATGCCGAGTAACGGTCTTGGTTTTCAAAATAATTTAAAAATATGCGTAACTACAGCACCCCAACAATGGTTACAAGTGGAACCTAAAGAGTCATGCAAGACAGACAAGTCGTCGGAAACAGCATTATTGTTCTCAAAACCAAGCTAGCTAACTAAATAGTTAGCTTGCTAACTTCACTCTATTGGTAAATAGTAGTCTGATGTTGCTAAATTGGCTTGGCAGCTCGGACAGGATAGACACAGTCAGGTACAACAAATCGCTTACCAACGAACGTAACGCTTCAGGATAACTGGATTGTCTTACAACACCTCGAACGCAAAGTTGTACAAAGATATGAGTTAGCTAACTGTTAATGACATTTATTTCTGCTGTGGCTAAATGTACAATTGATATTTAGCTAGCTAGCAAACCCATTCAAGCGAATCGAAATAGCGAGACATCTAGCTTGGTAGTTAACTTTTTCGTTAACTCCATAACCATAATAATAGGAATATATAGTTGGATATGAGCTGCAAAGTGGAGTAGATAGTGTTAGCTATTTAACGTTAGCCAGAGAATTTCAGCTAACCGGCGAATTATATCCAATCTTCAGCTAACCGAGCTAGCTAGCAGTTTTGCTAGGTAACATTGTATGACACATACTTATTGGCTGTGCCCGTTTTAATTTCCCTACTATTCCCTTCACTAAGACACCGGAGGAGCATTAGCTGTGAAGGTAGGTAACCAAGCCCGGCCCGTTTCCCTCCGCAACATTTCTCACCTCACCTTTTGCTCAAGTGTTTACAAACAGATTCATGACTCTGCACACGCCTTCTTCTTCTTCGGTGTCGTTATATTGGACTTACAACATACTGGTGTATTACCGCCAACTGCTGAATTTATAGGGTAATATTTCTATTATTATTTCTCTATTAAAAAAAAGAAAGAAAAAAAAACTCACCCTAACCCACAGTCCTCAATGAAAATAATTACACTGATATAATTTATAAACGCAATGTTTGGCTCCCACCAAACCGTTCCTCCAAAATTCCTTGGATTTTCCCTCCCTTCGCGTCGGTTATTTCAAAAATCTTCCCAGCTGCATGTACCACCATCCTTTTCCACTCCATCTTTGTTTACATTTCGCTTGCACAGCTGCCATAACATAACATGAGTGGCGAGAACAGGCCATCCAGCCCAACTAGGCTTGCCATTTTCCTATCACTAAATTGAACCTAACATTTCAGGAATTTAAAGACTAGGAGGAATGTATCAAGCCTGGTCTTGAAAACCCCCAGAGTTTCTGCCTGTACGATATGGCCAGGCAAGCTATTCCACACAGGGATCACTCTCCATGTGAAAAAATATTTCCTAATATTGGTGCTATATTTAGTCTTGGCTAACTTCCATTTGTGACCCCGAGTTCTGCTAACAGAACTTGGCCTAAGTAACCCTGCACAGTTAACTTTGTTAATCCCTTTAACATTTTTAAAGACCCCAATCAGATCACCCCAAAGTTTCCTTTTACTCAGACTGAGGAGATTAAGAGTCTTCAGCTTCTCCTTGTAGCTTTTATACCAGGAATTAACTGGGTCATTCCATCTCAACTGGACCAGTGGTCTGAACTTGACACCCTCAAAAAAATCTGGCAAAAATATATGTTGTAGTGCATGACATAAAATTAATGCATGCCAAAACCTAGACCTCTAGGTCAATTAACCCCTGAGATACGGCCCTCGTAGTGTACAGCAGCCTTACACGTTCCCACATCATTGAATTTTCAATGGTTTTCAGTGGTCGATTTTGAATCTTTCCTAAAATGGTAATACTCTCCTGAATGGTGACTCTAGCAGAACATTGTACGTAGATTTCAAATCTGGCATCATTTTTGGGCTAGGGGTAACCAGTAATTTACTAGACCCATCCCAAATCCAGAAAAAATTCATAATGCTGAAATTTGTCAGGATTTTGGACAGCCCTGGACCACACCTAATGACTGTAGAATATTGTACTTTAGCATATTTAACCACAAAATGTGTAACTCCAACCCAAAACATTAAAAACGACTATTACATGTACTGTGGTGGTTTTAAAGGGGTCTCAAATCCATTCCACAGTATTATTTTACCAAATGACAACCCTGGTTTCTTACCAAAGCAGTGGAGCAAAAATTCTGAAACTTGGTCCATTACAATTTTTGTCTACTTCAACATTTCCAAGTATGATTGTGTTGACTTCATTCTAAGCATTTTAAATTCACTGTTGAATATGGTGTATTTTGGGGGTTCGTAGGCAGGATATTTGATGAATCAGTACTGCGCTTATATTTCGTTGCTTATTTCTAATGTTTTTTAAGACTGCAAAGGGGTCATAAATGGTGATCCCAGAAGAACTTTTTGCGTAGATTGCAAATTTCCCATCTGATTTGGAATAAGAGTTGCCTGACGAATATCAGTGGAAGACATAATTGTGTTAAAACAGAAATCCTCGAATATCAGTTCCAGATCAGTTTTCTCCAATGGTAAGCCAACCGTGTTTCGTGCTTTGCTAGTGTGGAGTGAAACACTGGCCTACTGACTGACTGAAACTGAACTGCACTGTTCGGACTGTGACTTTGCTTTGCTTCAGTATGCCTTCAGATGACACTGTATAAGAAATTGCGATTGATTAGAAATCAGCGATCTACACATTAGGATAATTTTAATTGCACCACTTATTTCCCTTTTAGTGTGATGTAGATGATTTCCCTGAACGAAGCTGTCAGAGCTGGTCTAAAGCTTTCATTTTCGGTCAAATTTGGCCTCCGATAATATTCGTTAGGCGACTCTTATCCCAAATCTGATGGGAAATTTGCAATCTACGCAAAAAGTTCTTCTGGGATCACCATTTATGACCCCCTTAAAGTCTTGAAAAATATTAGAAATAAGCAACAAAATATCAGTGCAGTACTGATTGATCAAATATCCTGCCTACGAACCCCCAAAACACACCATATTCAGCAGTGAATTTAAAATAATTAGAATGAAGTCCACACAATCATACTTGGAAATGTTTAAGTAGTCAGTCCAAATATTGTAGTGGACCAAGTTTCAGGATTTTTGCTCCACAGCTTGGGTAAGAAACCAGGGTTGCCATTTGGTAAAATAATACTGCGGAATGGATTTGAGACCCCTTTTAAACCACCACAGTACATGTAATAGTCGTTTTTAATGTTTGGGGTTAAAGTTACACATTTTGTGGTTAAATATGCCAAAGTACAATATTCTACAATCATAAAGTATAGTCCTAGGGCTGTCCAAAATCCTGACAAATTTCAGCATTATGAATTTTTTCTGGATTTGGGATGGCTCTAGTAAATTACAGGTTACCCCGAGCCCAAAACTGATAACAGATTTGAAATCTATGTAAAAAGTTCTGCTAGAATTACCATTCTGGTGAGTATTACCTTTTTAGGAAAGATTCAAAATCGACCACTGAAAACCATTGAAAATTCAATGAATGCAGGAACTTGTAAGGTAGCTGTGCACTGCGAGGGCCATATCTCAGGGGTTAATTGACCTAGAGGTCTAGATTTTAGCTTGCATGAATTTTGAGTAATGTACAACAACATATATTTTTGCCAGATTTTTTTGAGTGGGTCAGGTTCAGACCATCTGGAAATTTGTTCCACTTGATATGGAATGACCCAACTTTGTGGCTCATCTTTGAACTTTTTCTAAAGCCTCTATGTCTTTCTTGAAGAAAGGACCCCAGAGCTGCACACAATACTCTAAGTATGGTCTGATGAATGTGTTGTACAAGAGAAGTATAACCTCCTTAGATTCATTCTCAATACTTTTGACTGTATATCCCAGCATCCTGTTGGCCTTTATAACTGCTACAGCACAGTGGCTAGAACCTGTAAGGCAGGGGTGTCCAATCTAATCCACAAAGGGCTGGTGTGGGTGCTGGTTTTTGTTACTCTCTGACACTAACACACCTGATTTTACTCATCGAGGTCTTGATTGACCCCCCTGATCAGTTAATTAGTGGTATCAGGTGTTGTGGCACTGGGATAAAGCAAAAACCTGCACCCACACAGGCCCTTTATAGATAAGATTGGATACCCCTGCTGTAAGGGTTTGGTCAACAATCACTCCCAGATCTTTTTCAAGAAGAGCACATTCCAGTTTTAAACCTCCCATAAAGTAATCCCATCTAATGTTTTTATTTCCAATATGTAGAGCATTACATTTAGCTACATTGAATTTCATTTACCAGGTTTCTGCCCAATTCTGAATTTTATCTAAATCATCCTGAATCACAATAGTAGACTCTAAACTGTTCATCAAACCTCCCAATTTAGTATCATCCACAAATTTAACTAATTTGCTTTCAATGTTCCTGTCAAGAACATTAATGTAGATGAGGAAGAGCAGGGGTCCCACACGGATCCCTGAGGGACTCCACTGCCCACAATGCCTTGCTTGGACGAGATCCCTCTGATCACAACTTTTTGTGTTCTATCCCGTGACCAGTTCTGAATCTATTCCAAAATAGCTCCCATAATTCCTATGGTCCCAATTTTAAAATTTAGTCCCTCATGTGGTACTGCATCAAATGTTCTCTGCAAATCCAAGTGTATAATATCATAGGCCCTGCTCTGATAATAAGTCTTGGTAGCCTCCTCAAAGAATTCCAAAGAGTCTGTCAGGCATAGCCCTCCTGAACGGAAACCATGTTGGCCATCCTTCAGGATGTTATAATGTTTAAGAAATAATTCCATCTAATGCTTAATGACTCTGATTTCAGTATTTTACATCCAATTCAAGTTAAACTGACAGGCCTGTTGTTTCCTGGCTCAGTACGATCTCCTGTCTTATATATTGGTATTATATTGCCCTGCTTCCCATTATTTGTTATTTCACCAGTTTTTAAACACTGCCTAAAAATAACTGACACTGTTTTAGAGAGGATCTAACCTACCTCCCTTAGAACTCTTGGGGCTAGCTGCCTTATTTGTCTTTAATTTATGTAATATTTCTAATACTTCCTTATTCTCAATCTCAATTTCTGATAAATAATTTCCAGCATTGGAAATGCCCCCTGGCCAAACAAAAATCTGCTCCATGGTAAAATTCTTAACAAAATTACTATTTAAGGGATCAGCAATATCCGCATTCTCATACAGCAATGATCCATCTTTACTCTTGATCCTCCTCAACTTTCCTTTTTGTACCACGGTGCTGGAAAAAACACTACGGATTAGTTTTTGCAGCTTCTGCAATTTGCCTTTCATAAAGTCTTCTAGCATTCCTCAGTCCTTTTTTGACCTTAGCACACATTTTACAATATTTAGCCTTAGTTCTCTCATTACCATCAATTTTTATGTGTTATAAAAAATACTCTTTTCCCTCAAACTCTTCCAAATGGCTGTAGTTATCCACGGAAGAGTCTGCTTTTTAAACTTACTTTTGTGCACCCTTGAAATTAATTTACATTGTGCATCAAACAGAACTCCCTTGAATCTACCCCACGTTTCATTCACAGTCTTACAATCAAGGAATGATCACTGGTCCCAAGTGGCTCCATTACCTCTACATTGCAAATTCTATCAGGGTCATTACAGAGCACTAAATCTAAAATGGCTTCTTCTCTTGTAGGTTTACGAACATACAGCGCCAAAAAATTGTCATTTATGACATCTAGAAATTCTCCCTCACCTTAACCCTGTCTTTTGACTATTTCCCAATCGATAGCCAGGTAATTGAAGTCACCCATAATAATAGTCCCTCCTCCTCCACAAGCTTGCCTAATCTTCTGAAGGAGTATAGCTTACATACCGTCTGAAGTTTGCGGTCGATAGCACACTCCTATGTTTAGACCTGTCTCGTGTTTGCCTATGATCCTGACCCAAATATTTTCATGTTGCAAAAGATGACTGATTTTGTGAATTTTTGGGACATTAAGAGTTTCATTCACAAAGAGTGCTACAGCCCCTCCCCTCCTATTGGATCAATCCTTCCTTATGAGCTTGTAACCGTCTATATCAGGGCTATTCAACATTATCTTGCAAGGGCCAGTGTGGGTGCAGGCTTTCATTCCAACCAAGCACTTACACATCTGACACAACTAATCAAGCTCATTAGCAAAGACTCTTGGGGCTGATTAGTGGTAACAGGTGTGTAACTGCTTGATTGGAATGAATGCCTGCACCCACACCGGCCCTTTCTGGACACAGTTGAATAGCCGTGTTTTATATGATATTCATCCCTAGCAGTTGATCCCATTGCTATGACTGCCGATAACCTTCTTTTGTCTATACTAAAATCTGTTTGTCCAGTCTACGTTGTTCTTTCCCCTTCATTTCAATTGTGTCTAGCTCTTTAAACACTGCTGTCTTTTCTGTCCTCACTTTCTTTGTGGCCTCTGCAAAGGACATCTTATTCTCTGCCAGTGCCCACTCAACCTCACTTTCAAATTCCCTCTGTTCACATTCCTTAGCCCCCGCTTCATGATTTCCCCCACAGTCACAACAAAAAGCTTTATCTTTTGTTTTGGTGGATCACAGTCATCTTCTGTACATCCTACTTTCCCACACCCTCTACATCTGTGACGGTGCGTTTCAGGAACCACTCGCGTGAGCAGGAATTCCAAAAATCGTATGCCTTTGAGAGCAGGGTCAGGACCAGAAGACACAAGAATTGCCAAGCCAAAAACGAAATCCAAAAAGCAAAGTCGACTAGACAGGCCGGGGTCAAAACCAGTAAAGCAGAAGTGCGACGGTACATAGACAGCAGGCCAAAATCGTAGTCGAAATCCAGAGCAGAGGGTCATACACAGGTCATCCAAACAGTAAACGTGGTCGAACAGAAAATAGGTCAAAAATCCAAAAAGACAAAAACAAGAGCAGAAGGGCTTAGGCAAAATCAAGGTTGGGCGAAACAGTCGTGGAGAAACAATAATCGATTGGCATACAAGAAGCTCTGCACAAAGGAAAATTGATCAACGTTCTGACAAGGGCTGAACAGCAGTGAAGACTCTAAATAGACACAAGGGAAGTCACATGCTATGCGGGGTACAGGTGAATTGGATAAGAACTAATTACAGAAGAGGGCACACATGGGTAAGTCCTAAACCACAACAATCGGCAAAAGCCAAGAAACAGACGGGATCCACGCAGACGACCTATGACAGATAAACAGCTCCGGTCAAGGAGTTCTAAGTGAACAGACAATGAGTGCAGAAAAGCAATTAAGCACGTGCGAGAGATCTCGCGGAAACGCAGGGAGAGGCAGAGAAAGCAAAGCAAGAGGCGGAGACTAGAACAGGGTGATTGCTGAGATTGAATTAGTAATAATTAGTAGAGGTGCAGCTTTACAAATTAACCGAAGTGTTCATTACTAAGTTAGTAATATATACATGGATTAGTTGAGTTAGTAGACTATTATACACAATATAATTGTTAGTATTATTAGTAATCTAGGAAAGCAAGGCGAAGGAAGTAAACGAGAATTGAAGTAATAATATGAAATACCAGAAACCATTGAAATCACCCGAAGCAGGTAAGCACACAGACTGGGAAGACGGACTGAACCAACTGATCACAAAACAGGGGAGACAAGTGCAATGAGACCTAGAATGGCAGGAACAGAAAACCGGAATATACAATAACCAAAAAGAATAAAGAAAAGACATAACCATAACATAAGGGATGACATCAAAACACATGACCATGACAACATCGAAAACACTCACTCTTGCAAACTGCTGCAACATGGCCATATCAATGACACCAATAACAACAAAGGAGGGCTCTTTCAAATGTCCACATCCTGCAACTAACTTAATCAATTTAAAATCCTTTCTGGCAAATCCTTTTCAAACTCCAGTAGCACCGCCATACTATCTACACTGATGGACTTTAAAAACTTATAATCAGAATTTTAGCCAAAATCGGATTCAAATTTGTAGCCATTTATTGACTTTACCCATAACAACAACTTCAATAAAATTTCAGATAACATCGACAAAAAAAGAACGACAAAAGAATCAACAATGACAATTTTAACAACAAAATCAACAACAAAGATCAACTCCAATCTCAGTACCGAGTGTGCCCGCCACGTCCCTGCAACAAAGCCATCACTTGTCTTGGCATGGACAGCACCATTCTGTTGAGCTGTTGCTGGGGAATGGCCTGCCACTCCTGGAGAGGGGCTTCTTGGAGCTCTGCCCTCGTCCTGGGCGCTGGAGTGCGTTGCCGAACCCGCCGATCCAACAGGTCCCACACATGCTCGATGTACTTCATGTCAGGGCTGAAAGGTGGCCATTCCATGACTCGCACACCATTCTGGGCCAGGAGCTGCTGGGTCACGTGCTGAGTGAGGTCGTGCATTGTCTTGCATGAACATGACCTCAGGGTGGTCTGTGGTGTAAGGCACGATGTGCGGTCTGATCACAAGGTCACAGTAGCGGGCTGCATTAAGATTTCCATTGATTATGACCAGGTCGGACCTCCAGCCGCACCGAATGGCACCCCAGACCATCACCGAGCCTCCTCCAAAGTGATCTGTCTCAGCAATGCAGGGGGCCGCATCTCTCACCATGTCATCTGTAGACCTTCTGTCTTCCATCATGTCAGTACAGACAAAATCTGGACTCATCACTGAAGACAACATTCCTCCAGAATCGGTTGGGGACTCGTCTCTGACTATATTCTTCAGCCCAGCGAAGCCTGGTAGCCCTGCGCTGTGCATCAAGCTGCATTCCAACACATGCCCTGTGGGCTCTGATCCCTCGCTCTGTAAGTCGGCGACTCACTGTTCTTCTGCTGATCCTTAGTCTGTGGATTCCTAGGATCTCCTGAGCCGTCCTGGTGCAGGTTTGAAACCGATCTCTCAGATGGATGATGCAGATCTGATTGTCCTGGGCTGGGGTCTTGACCCTAGGCTGACCAGGTCGGGGTCAATCATTGGTGCTTCCAGTCTCCTGGTAACGAGCCACAAGGTTAAAGATTGTGGGTTGGCTTACCCCAAAACGCTGGGCGATGCGATTTTGGGATGTTCCAGCCATCCACAGCCCAATGGCTTTCACTTTGGGGTCTGGAAAGACGAGGCATGGCGCACGTAGTGTCTTTGAACAAATGCTCTCGGGTTCTGACCTTAATGACCTCAAGGATTGTTTTAAGGCATTTGACAGCATTGCAATTGTGATCAGTGAAGCCGGACGAGGTTACATCACTAATTCTTCAAATCCTGCTCCACAGACACAAACAAGGTCATGACCTCACGCACTGTTGTGTCTCCTTACTCAAAGACAACTGCATATCAATTAAGTAATCATCTAATTAAAGTTCCCCTAACCCAACTATACTATTTCTGTCTTGTCAGACTTAGAAGTTTTTAAAGTCCATCAGTATAGTTCCTTTTCGTCCCTATAGCTTTTCAAGCGTTGAGCGGCGCAAATTCCCTCCACCTCAAAACAATATCTGGTTCCACAAAAAATGAAACCCCTCTCCCTCTGATAACCCTCTTAACTATCTGTTGGCGTCTCACTGGAACCACACACACCTGCAGAGCCAGGCCGCTCGTCTAATGCAATGACTAAGCCCCACCCACTTCCAAAAACAACCCAGATAGGGGCGTTCACACCTACAGGAAAAAGTGAGATTTAAAAATTGATTTTCCGAGCGCGATTCAATTTTCAATTTTTTTCTTTGTGTGGACACAAAAATCTCACTAATTAGCGCGATCCTGATCGCGATCGAATTCGCAGTAGCTCTTGCGATTTTTCGGGAACCAGCGCGATTATTTGCCCATGCAGTGTGTGTGAACGGAATCGCGAATTGAAAATTGATTTTTTTTCCTCTCTCGCGCAGGTCAACATCCAGTATTTCGCAATCGGCTGTTTATCTGCTCTCGCTCGTTTGTGTAAAGACTGGCACACGTTAAGTAAGCAGTATACAGTAGGAGCATTGAATTTGGAATTGACATTGACAAACAGCCTATAGTTCTACATGATTTGAGGTGTTGCATAGTCGCTTGGTTGTACTTTAAGGAGCTCGGATGCGTGAATCTGTTTGTTGCAATACCGTCTCTGCAGCGTTTTGTAGGTTGTATGTTCGCGCACGGAAAATCCCCTTGCAGAGGTCATTCTTCGGTCGAGTTTCACGCATGCGCAGTGCGGACGTTCTCCGAGCTTCGCTGTAGTGCGAGTGCGAGTTAGCCTCGTGTGTGAATGTGCGCAAAAAAAAAAAGATTTTTGGATCGCGATCCAAATCGCTCTCTATTGCCTCGTGTGTGAATGCGCGCAAAAAAAATTGAGTTTTGGATCGCGATCCAAAACGCACTCTTTCTCCAGTGTGAACGCCCCTAATGTGTCTTGAATGTGCTGCGATTCAATGAGGTGTTTGACTAAATTAAGCAAAATGTGTGTGTGCAAATATGTGTAATACTGGACTTGACCACTTGTTAATATTAATTCTGTTTCCCTGATTAAACTTTGCATAAAATGCTCTACATTTTGGGTGTGAGCTTTATTCGGAGGGGAAATTATTCTGTCCTGACCCAAGCACACTATTTGAAACACAGATCACTTTTTTAGCAGACATGTTGCCCTTAGACAATTTTATATTGTCACAGTTATGCTGATGATCTGCAATTATATATTTCTGTTGAACCAAACGATCCCAATGCCCTATGCTCCCTGACAAACTGTCTGTCTGCAATTAATCAATGGATGAGCAAAAACTTTCTGAAACTAAATGAAAATAAGACAGAAATACTTTTATTTGGCCCAGAGATAGAAGCAATGCACTTTTAAACAGGCTAGGAAACCTGGCTCCCCATATAAAATCTGAGGTAACAAGTCTAGGTGTCATTTTAGACTCTGATTTAAATTTTAAACCACACATTAACAAAGTGACCAAAACAGCATTCTTTCACCTAAGAAACATTGCCAAAGTGCAGCCATTTTCAACTCAACAGGATGCTGAGAAGCTAATTCATGCTTTTATTTCAAGCAGATTGGACTACTGCAATGCTCTCTTCACTGGTCTTCCAAAAAAGACAGTAGATAAATTACAACTAATCTAGAACTCCGCTGCTAGACTTTTAACAAAAACGCGGAAGCGAGAGCACATAACCTCGATTTTAGCAGCACTGCACTGACTCCCTATAGCTTTTAGAATTGATTTTAAGGTCCTTCTGCTTGTTTACAAAGCACTGGTTTAGCACCTGCGTATTTATCAGATTCCTTGTTGTTTTACATTCCTCCACTTCTGTTAAGATCGGGAATTCTAAAAGTTCCCAAGGCCTCACAGAAGAAAATTGGGGATGCTGCTTTTTGGGCTGGGCCGCGAATAGCGGCCAGGCCCCTATAAACACGAATGTCGCTGAGTGAGTGCGTGAGTGTGTGACTGCCTGAGTGATCAAGTTTAACGATTGGCTGGCCGGCGGGGAAGAAGTTCAGCGATTGGTTAGCCGGCGGGGAAGAACTTTAACGATTGGTTTTCCGACGATTGGCTGGCTGGCTGGGAGTTGACGTCATTCGTATTTAATATGTTTACGTGTACAAGGGGTCCCTTCCCTCCAAAGCACTTCCCGGTGGCAGCTACAGGCTTACCGCATTCTTAATGTAGCAGTAACTTTAAACCGAAAAATTAAGACAGAAAAATAAAAACATGAATTGGGTTAAAACTGTTTTGTACAATCTATGTCTAAAACCTTTGTTTAAAAAATCTGGGTTGAATTTTTTTTTCACATCTTTAATTATGTATTGAGGGAGCTTTCTCAAGAAAGCGGAAGGCGCTGGCACGAACGCAGTGGGAAGCGAAAACGGCGAACGACAGCAAGCAGAGAGGGATATGTTTTTCCCCTCCAAACAATATTTAAAAGAAAACTAAAGTAATTGATGCAAACACTTACGTTACTTGTGGACGCAAGGACAGTGATGAAAAGAACATCACAGATGATAGAATTAAGCAACAATACTGTCACCGCTATAGCTTGCACCGAGCACCAGTTAGCTTGTCGCTCTGGTGAAGAGCATCAGCAGTGGACCATTAACTTTAGCGCTGCCATGCACTTGGGATCCTTCCAACCAAGCATTGCATTTCCTGGAAGAACATTCGACACGGTGTGATTTGACAGATCCTTTCAATGAGGTTTGTTTGAAAAATGGCAAAAGTTGCGTTGTGTTAAGGAAACCGACGGTATTCTTTGATTTATCTGCACAACTACGGTGACTGTTAAGGGGGGACTGAGCAACTGGGACAAGGCAAAAGAAAAACTTGGTCAGCAGAAGTTTTCAGGCCTGCACTCTGATTCATTACGTGTGTTCGCTATGATTTAAGTAACTAATCAGCGCCATGCTGTCGGAGTTTGCAGCGAGGAATCAACACACTGCTAGGACAGTGTTGTAAAATTTATTCAGATCGTCTGAATTCCTGGGCCATGAAGGAATACCACCCAGAGGGCACCGTCATCGCGACAGATACTGCGTCAGCTTATGCTTGAGAGAATGCACTCGTTACTGAAAGACTGAGAATGGCTTTCACGTACCCGCAGTAAAAATATGAAAATAAAACAAAATCGCCGGTTTCGGAGCATTTTAAGAATGCTGATGAAAAGTCCAAAGGGAACGATTATCAGGCTATCATATTTTATGACTTTTATGGGATTAGCCTGCTGCCTGGATGTTTATGTTGGCGAAAGTGACAAGTTACATTCATTAAAGATAATTGATTGAATTAAAAAAAGTAAGTCATATATAATGCGATGAATCCCTTTATCCAAATTTAGGATTTTGTCCTAAGATTATTTGTTTATTTTTGGGACTGCAGACCTCGAGTAGCTCGTAAAACGGCACAAGATGGCTAAGCTTACGAACTCACGTCCTTCTGCGCCCATGTTTCATAGGGTGCGACAGGAAAATGATTCTGTTTTAAATATAAAAAATGCTGAAATGGAAGATGGGATTCAGAGAAGGGGAAAGAATTACGTACAAACCTCCACTTTTTTCGGCTTTTTACTAGCTAGAACGATTTTAAGTAGCTCTAATCAGCGCTATGCTGTCGGAGTTTGCAGCTAGGAATCAACATGCTGCCAGGACAGTTGTAAAATTTATTCAAATCTGCTAAATTCCTGGGCCATGAAGGAATACCACCCAGAGGGCACAGTCATCGCCGCAAGTACTGCGTCAGCTTATGTTTGAGAGAATGCACTCGTTACCGAAAGCTTGAGAATGGCTTTCACGTATCCGCAGTAAAAAGATGGAAAAAAATATTAACGAAGTGACTATTCGCGCTTATTTAAGTGCGTCCAAGCACAAAAATTGATCGAAATTACGTTATTACACACAAGTGTGGCGAAGATCCATTGCCCTCACACTTATTTTAAGTGTGTTCAAAGCCAAAATTTTTTTCTTGGCCAAACTTATTTTTTAAGCTGTGGCCAAGGGAAAATTTCTGCAGTGGCCACAGGTATAAGTGCGAAGTGTGGCCAAGAAAAAAATTCAGCATTGGCCACACGTAGGCTATGAGCGCGAATATCATCGGCCTAAAATAAAATCGCAGGTTTCGGAGCATTTTACGAATGCTGGTGATGAGTCAAAAGGGAACGATTATCAGGCTATCATTATTTTATGCCCTTTATGGGATTAGCCTGCTGCCTGGATGTATTTCTGTTGGCGGAAGCGACAAGTTACATTCATTAAAGATAGTTGATTGAGTTAAAAAAGTAAGTCCTTTATAATGCGGTGAATCACTTTATTCAAATTTAGGATTTTGTCCGAGGATTATTTGCTTAATTTTGGGACTGCAGACCTCAGGGTCTGTATGTGGAAGCTCATAAAACGGCACATGATGGGCTAGGCTTACGAAGTCACGTCCTTCTGCGCCGATATTTCGTAGGGTGCGACAGGAAGAGGTTTCTGTTTTAAATGTAAAAAAATACTGAAATGTGATTCAGAGAAAGGGAAAGAATTACGTATCAAACCTCCACTTTTTTCGGCTTTTTACTTGCCAGAACTATTTTAAAAGGGGGCGCCCTTTTAGGAGGGAGAAGGGAAGTTTATAATTTCAGATTAATATTTAATATCATCAATGCGCACCCTTTTCTTGGGCGCACATTCTCAGACAGCTCTTGGCGGCCCAGCCATATACTAGGTTGCACCTAGTCTTGTTTCCAATATGCACCAAAATTATGGAACACCCTGCCGTGAAGTATTAGAGAGGCTAGGTCAGTGGACATTTTTAAACAGCAACTAAAAACTTGTCTTTTTAATCTAGCTTATAATTTGTGATGTTGTTTTACTTCTTTTGTTATATTCTCCCTGTTTTATTATTATTCCTTTTATTGTTCATTGTTTTATTATTGTATGATTATTTTAACTATTTTATTGTTCTTATTCTTCCATTTTATTTCTGTCCCAATTATTTTAATTGTGTATGATTTTACTCACAGTCTTCTGTATGATTTGTTCTTAAACTGCCTTTTCTCCTGTAATTGTGTTGATTTTATTCCTGCATGTAAAGCACTTTGAGCTGCATTTTTTGCATGAAAGGTGCTATAAAAAAAAAATTAATTATTATTATTATTATTATTATTATTATTATTATTATATGATAATGAGTTTCAAAGAATTGAATTTTATAGTATAACACAATTATACTCAAACAGTAAGCTGCCTTTTTGATCCAATTTATTTGGGCAGATTGATATCAGGAAATAATCATAAAAAGGTCTTTCGTGTTCATAAATTTTCATTTTAAAGTTCCATGTAGAATGCATAAATAGAATGTATGTCTGGTTAGAAGTTACCTAAGAAAGTAATCAGAACTGGGGGGTACAGACACGTTTTCCCATATCTTCTCTACGAGATGAGTGAAATATAAGACAGATTTTTTTACCTATAAAAAACAACCAACATTTACCAACATTCAAATTTCTCCATAACTGTTCCAATTTCTCACCAACTGCACAACAGGTTTGTTGTATCCTGTCCAGTGAAGATGTATGAAGCACCTAGGAAAGCAAGTGACCATAAACAACTGAAACAACTAAACTGTAAACCACTCCACCTCTTTTGTTCCAGTCATATATTCTTAGCCCAAAGATATATAGAGACTTCCTCTTTCACCACACATTTGTTAACTGGCTGTCATCGACATGCCACGTAACAGGGTCTATTTTGAGGACACTGTTCTTAAATGCAGGTGGCAAACATGTCGGCACACATGAAAGAAATTGGTCTGCATCAATTTGACATTTTTATGAAAGAGATGGGAGCATAATTATGCATCTGCAAAGACATGAAGGCATGGAACTATAGTTTGTAATGGCATTTTCCAAATTCTCTTTAAACTGTAAAGGAAAATAAATGCAAGGGAAAAACTTCATTGCCAGATAAAGTACATAATCTCTGCTATCCAAAATGATAAGCCATTATTATTATTATTTTTACACCAAGTAATCCGCTTGTAAATGTCTGTTATAAGACCGCTCAAGCAAGCCGCCATGTTCGTTCGGCTAGAAAAGAATGCCTATGTCACTTGGGCTCACATCAGTCAGGTTTGGATCGCCTGTTTTGTTGGAACACCCAACAGCCGCGCAACCTGTTTCCACGTTCTTTTCCTGATTGACAATCAATTAATTTTAACTTTTTTTTGTTTGTTTGTTTTACCAAACAATTAAGACCGAGCCTAGGCTATATGCAGCCTGTAATGATTACGAGGAGATAGTGACAAAAAAATTAATTTACATTTATGCTTTGATTCGAGAGTGTGAGGATGGAAATCTTAATAATTAGGCTAATTAGAAAAAAATCTCAGTTCTCTCGGTAATTCCGTGTACCGTGTAATTCCGTGTTTTGACCTTTTGTTTATCAGATTATGAAAGAGGACTGAAAATAAACTCTCTATATATATAATTTTTGAATGGCATTAAGTGTGATTGCATGGATAGACCATGCAAAGGGTGATTACCCGGGGTCAGCCAATTTTGCAAATATTTGGTACAGTCATGCACCTTACCAAGTTCTAAGTGAACCTACAATATGAGGGTCATCCATTTGGTTTTGTTGGAGTAATCACCAAAAAATGAATTTTGGACCATTTTTGAAGGATTTTCAAGGAGTTAATTTGGGTCATCCTCCGCATAAAACGGCTAAACTTTCAACACTGCCCCTTTGTGTGAATGTTGCCCATAGGATGGCCTACCAAACTGACGAGCATGATCAAAAAATATTTCCAAATGCGCCAGTTATGTGTCAACATATTTCCTCCACCCCAAAATTTGGAATTGTGTGTAGGCCTATTCGACAGCGTATAAGTCATCTGCCACAGGGGTAGAAACTAAGAATCATGGTGGAAATGGTGGCTAATTACTTGCTCTTTCATAATCAGAAATAAAAAAACTGGCCGCTCAACTCAGTACTTCGTAGCATAGAGATATATAATGGAACCAGAGAGAACGAGGAAGTACCTTTGCTTCAGCCAGTTAGCATGTTAGCTTCTTGCTTCCGCGTTTCCCAAGGATGCAATTTTGTGGCCAAAGATACGCGAGCTCCACAGACTCCAATTGAAAAGTGCGCATTTTTTTCTTGCCAAATAAAGCAAAAGCAAAAGAAAATGTATTCGGTAATCCTTCATTATTTTGCTTTTTGTCTGACGCAACTGTTTGATGTTTTCAAGAGGGCCTGTAAAATAAGAACTGCTACTTAGAGCTTGATGACAGCTCGTGCATGAGTTTGGATGTCCAGCTGTTGCTCTGACTGCAGCAGTTCAGCCAATGAGTGTATACTTCGTGCGCGTCCCGGATCAACAGCGTTGCTCGTCATTTCCCCTCAAACACATTCGCCAATCCGCACAGACGACACATGTTCTTTCCCATTTGTGCTGTGTGATCAGATTGGCAATCTTATGAAGTGGTGCCGGAAATAAGCACCCATGGAACGCCATTTTTATAGATGGCGTCGGTCAATTCCATACTTTCTGGGCTGAAGTAGCTAGCCTAGCATCTCCCATTGAAAGTAATAGGGGTGGTACTTCCTCGCTCTCTCCAGTTCTATTATATTACCTCCATGCTTCGTAGTAGCACCAGAAATGAGTAGAATATTTCATCCTTTTGCAGTGCTGCCACCCATATGCTGTATCTGGAACTACAAACCTGTACACAAAACAAGTAACACTACCAATGTTATTTTGTCTGCCCTGGCCTTATTCATTCAATTATAATGCCAACACATGAAAACTAAGGGTATTCTACCATAAATATGGCCGTTTCCCTGGGAAAGGGGCGTGTCAGGCATTTTTCCATGCATAATCCAATATTCCATAAATCTTTCATATGGCACAGACTGTCTTTGCCTAATTACTTTCTCTATGAACAGATTGGCAACAACCCAATATAGACCTGAACACTTCATTTCTGCTTGTTTCAAACTTTAGGTCTTGTCTAAATAAAGTCTAGAGAGTCCAGTAATGAGGCAGTCTTGGACTTAACCATGTTAGCAGGAGTGGTGCCACTATCTATTACCCAGCAGTTCAAGAATGACTGGCCGTGAATGACAGCAACTACCAGACCGCCAGAGAAGCCAGTATTAGGAAGTGAAGAACAAAACAACCTTTTGAAATTTATCTGTATTTCAAAATATTTAGGATCAAATATATAAAGTAGTGTTGGGCCCAACAGGTCCTGTAACTCCACAAAAAAAGATGATGCTAGTATGCCCAGGTTCAGCCAATAATCATGATAATGGTACCATAGACAATCACAGCAAGAATGAACAAAACTTTACTGGACAACTGAAGTATCCACGTTGTCAGCCAATATGATACATGATACAGAATCCATGTGAACCCTTTCAGAATGACTAAGTGTTCGCAGATCCACCTGTTCAATGACCTTTGCCTGCAGTTGCGATCTTGTCGTCATGGAGGAGGCTAACAGGTGCTGGTCATCTAAAGGAGTATCAGTATTATCCTTGGTCAGGTGGCCACACTTCTGTTGGACAGAGATGGGAGGAGTAGCTTGAAGCCTGCTTGATAGTTAGCCAGTCCTCTTTCACAAAACAGGCTTTGATTTTCTTAGTCACCGCCCCAGGGTTTTCTTTCCTTCCAGTCTCTACTCTTCTCATAGACCTTGTGGTTGATCAGGCTACTTTGTGCCTATGAGATAACAATGTGGCCGCATCAATGCATTGACACGGCCGACGCATGGTGGAAGGGGTGCTGGCACTTCCGCGACGGCCTCCAGTCAAGGCCAAGCTTGTATCTATGTGCTGGACAGCTAGTGATGTCCTTGTCAACAGCATGGAATAGCCCAGCACACAGTGCAATGTCATCACACTCCTTCTCCAGTGGCAGTCGTGAGCCCCTCTCTCCATGTTCTCCTCTAAGATGAACTTTTAGCCCCGAACAATGGCTTTGAATGGACTTGTCACACTTTCTCAAAGCAATACAATTGGATATTTCTTCATTACACCGCATGCAATGGCAAGAGAGACATTGAAAAAACCCGCATTTTATCGCATAGTGACCTGGGATTCATCACTCCCAGCAGCCATGGTTGCCATTTTAACGTAACATAACAGGAGAACAGGCCGTTCAGCCCAACTAGGCTCGCCAGTTTCTTTATACTATTGTGAATATATCACTTCAGATACTCAATAACTCAATGGTATCTAGCTTTAAGTCAAGCCTGCTCTTGAAAACTCCCATGGTCTCTGCCTCAACAATATGGTCAGGCAAGCTATTCCACATCGAAATTACTCTATGGGTGAAGAAATATTTCCGAATATCAGTGCTAAATTTACCTTTGGTCAACTTCCATTTGTGACCCCGAGTTCTACTAATAACACTTGGTTGAAGGAATCCTACATAATTCACTTTGTTAATCCCTTTAACATATTTAAAGACCTCAATCAGATCACCCCTAAGTCTCCTTTTCCTAAGACTAAAGAGATTAAGGATCTTCAGCCTCCTCTCATAGCTTTCATCTTTTATACCCGGAATTAGCTTAGTGGCTCTTCTCTGAACTTTTTCAAGAGCCTCCATATCTTTCTTAAAGTATGGTCCCCAGAACTGTACACAATACTCCCGATGTGCTCTGACGTATGTGTTGTACAAAAGAAGCATCACCTCCTTGGATTTGTACTCAATACTTTTGGCAATGTATCCCAGCATCCGATTGGCTTTTTTAACTGCTACAGCACAATGGCTAGAACCTGTGAGGGTTTGAACAATCTCTCCTATATCTTTTTTGTGTGGAGCACATTCCAGTTTTAAACCTCCCATGAAGTAATCCCGTATAATGTTTTTATTACCCACATGTACAACTTTACATTTCGCTACATTAAATTTCATTTGCCACATTTCTGCCCGATTCTGGATTCTATCCAAATCATCCTGAATCACTTTACTGAACTCTAAACTATTTGCCAAACCTCCCAATTTAGTATCATCTGCAAATTTAACTAATTTGCTCTCAATATTCCTATTAAGGTCATTAATGCAGATGAGGAACAGCAGGGGTCCCAACACCGATCCCTGGGGGACGCCACTCCCCACCATACCTAGCTCAGATGAGATACCACAGACCACCACTCTTTGTGTTCTGTCCTGTAACCAGTTTTGAATCCACTTCAGAATACCTCCTGTAACGCCAATGGAGCTCATTTTAAAAATTAGTCTCTTATGTGGTACTGTATCAAATGCTTTCTGAAAATCCAAGTATATGATGTCATAAGCCCTGCTCTGGTCATAAGTCTTGGTGGCCTCTTCAAAAAATTCCAGAGGGTTTGTCAGGCATGACCTTCCCTAACAGAAACCATGTTGGCTATCCCTCAAGAAATTATTACGTTCAAGAAATAAGTCAGCTCATCTTTTATGATGGATTCCAGTATTTTGCACACAATGCAAGTTAAACTGACTGGCCTGTAATTTCCTGGCTCAGTACGATCCCCTTTCTTATATATTGGTATTATATTGCCCTGTTTCCAATCATTTGGTATTTCTCCAGTTTCTAAAGACCGTCTGAAGATGGCGGATAGCGGCTTAAAGATGATCTCACTAACTTCCCTGAGCACTCTAGGATATAAGCAATCAGGACCCGCCGCCTTATCTGCCTTTAGTTTATGCAACTTGTCTAATACTTCGTTATCCCTAACCTCAATTTCCGCTAAATAATCTTGAACATTGGACATGCCCTCTGGCCAAATAAAAACCCGCTCTGAGGTAAAATTCTCAACAAAGTAACTGTTTAAGGTATCCGCAATATCCTTGTTATCATATAACAGCGATCCATATTTATTCTATATGCACTTAACCTCCTCTTTGACTTTCCTTTTTCTGCTACAGTACTGAAAGAAGCGCTTAGGGTTAGTTTTTGCCCCCTCTGCAATTTGTCTTTCATACAGTCTTCTAGCATTCCTCAGCTCTTTTTTGACCACAGCCCACATTTTACAGTAGTCAGCCTTAGTGTTCTCATTGTTATCCTTTATGTACATCTTGTAAAGATTCCTCTTTGCCCTCAAACTCCTACGAATAGCTGTGGTCATCCACTGAGGATTCTGCTTTTTTAGCTTACTTTTGGACACCGTTGGAATGAATTTGCATTGTGAATCAAGTAAAACCCCCTTAAATCTTTCCCACATCTCATTTACAGACTCACAGTCCAGGAGTGTCTCCCATTTTATTTCACTTAGATATGAGCGCATCCTGTCAAAGTTTGCTCGCCTAAAATTGAAAATTTTTGTATTTGAAGACACCTTTTTAACTTCCCATGAAACATCAAAATTAGCAGTAGAGTGATCACTTGTCCCAAGTGGCTCCAGTACCTCAACATTGCTAATTCTATCTGGGTCATTACAGAGCTCTAAGTCTAAAATTGCCTTATCACTTGTAGGTTTATTAACATACTGCACCAAAAAATCATCATTCATAACATCTAGAAATTCTTCCGCCCCCCTACCCTGTCTTTTCACCATTTCCCAATCGATACCAGGATAATTTAATTCTCCCATAATAATAGTCCCTCCTCCTCTACAAGCTTGCGTAATCCTCTTAAAGAGCATTTCATTGACAATACTGTCCAAAGCTGACGGTCGATAGCATACTCCTATGTTTAAACCGGTCTCGTGTTTGCCAATGGGCCCGACCCAGATATCTTCACAGGGCAAGGAATGTTCAATTTCAGGAATTTCCTGCACATTTATGTTTTCGT
The DNA here is from genome assembly GCA_029692085.1 of Gymnothorax javanicus. Classification (NCBI taxonomy): domain Eukaryota; kingdom Metazoa; phylum Chordata; class Actinopteri; order Anguilliformes; family Muraenidae; genus Gymnothorax; species Gymnothorax javanicus. The sequence continues at coordinate 102,362,529 of CM056193.1, read as the reverse complement.
TCACATAGAGTGCTACACCCCCTCCTCGCCTATTGCATCTATCCTTCCTAAAGAGCTTATAACCTTCATTATTATATTCATCTCCATCCTCTTCACTAAGCCATGTCTTTGTAATCCCAACTATGGCATAGCCCTCACTAATCATAACGGCCTCAAGTTCTGGAAATTTATTTTTTATGCTTCTTGCATTTAGATAAAAACATTTCAGGTTATCACGAATGCTCTTCCCCGTCAATTTCCCATGTGCCCGCTGCTCCAAGCCCCTCACTACGCTTTGTTGCTTTAAAAATATATCATCAATAGTGAATGTAACGCTGTCAGCTTCCATTAGGACAGTCTGCATTTCCCTCTGTATAACACTCTCTAACCTCCCTGCCCCCCAAGTCCCTAGTTTAAATAACTCTGTGCTACCCTCAACATATGCTGACCCAGAGCAAAAGTACCCCTCCGGTTCAGCTGTAGCCCATCCGGCTTGAACAGGTCACCCCTGTCCCAGACGTAGTTCCAGTGCCCCATAAACATGTACCCCTCTTTCCTACACCAGGTTCGTAGCCACGTGTTAAACCTCCATTTTGAAACTATCTGTTCGGAATGTGTGTCAAGTGTCAATAACAGGGCTCTAGGACTCTTCTTCCCCAGACTTTTTGTCCCTGGACTTTGCATCCCTTAGGAATTTTTGTCCCTGGACTCTTTGCTCCCGTGGACTTTTCGTCCCCATAAACTTTTCGTTCCTAGACTCTTCATCCCTGGATGGTTCATCCCCAATAGTGCTTTGCCCTCTTCCTGCATCATAGCACTATCTCTATCCCTATCTCTAACCCTAACCCTGTCCCTCGTCTGTTTGTCCATCCGTCTGTCAGCAATGGTGGCATATTTTTTTATCATTAGGGGACGAAAAATCTGGGAGTCCTGTAACCCAATGGGAGGGGCAGTCCAACACTGCTGCTGCTGTGGAGCCAGTTGAGAAGCAGGTGTGAGGTGGTGTTGGGGCTGTTTAGATGGCGGATGATCTTGACTTGCCTCCTTATGGGCTAGCAGGCATTTTTAAGTCATCTACAGTCATATCCAGTGACAGAACATGGTATTATGGCTTGTGGACAAGTATAAGGACATGGGGTCAATCAAAGCGCTCCATATCAAAACCTAAATGAGCGGCCAGAAATTTTTTTTTTTTTTTGAATGATCAAATGACACTTGGACTTGCTCCTCTCGGAAAACCGTCGCCCAACTTCCTGTGGCAGTTGGGATATTGGCATGTAAATATGGCATTATTTTATGATTTTGAGGGGTTAACCTTTTTTAATGGATTAATATACCCATAATGCCTTGCAGTATGCAACATTTTATATTTTTTATAGAAAGCCTAGGATGTCTGCTGCAGTTTACCTATAAACAAAATCTGTCTTGATTGTCAAGTATTGTGCCAAAAATTGGCAAAGTTTGTCAATTTCATAAAAATTTTGAGTTGGACATGCATTGGAAGGGTTAATTGCCCCTTAGCCCTGAACATAGTGATTATTCACTGAAAGGTTTTAGCTGCCCTCATTCTAGCCCAGGACCAGTCTATGGTAGGAATCTGAAGAAAATCCATTGACTTGCAGGTTATCACTTTTTGCAGATTTTGCATGGTCTATCCATGCAATGACACTTAAACAGTTCATATTTAAGAGGGGAAACATTATCGTGAACATATTGACCACGCAGTGAACGCGGCATAAGAAAGGTTTTGATATGTGTTAATGGTACTCTAAGAAAACATGAACAAATTTGCTGTCTCTTGGGCATTTTAAGTTTGATGCACTGCGCAATAATGTCATGGATGAAATTGGCACGGCACAGCACGGCACGCCATTCTGCCGTAGCCTGGTAATACCAGACCTGCTACTTCGCTTTGCTTCGTACACAGGTGAAGTGAAATGAAATTGAGTGAATTGAGTGGAAGTACGTAGGCTGGCGGAGTCAGGCTAATTCTGCCATTAAGTCTTGTAAATTAGTTAATCAATCCTCTGATTGCAAATCAAGCAAAGTAATAGGGAGTTATCGTTTGTTTAACGGTGAGGATTCTGCCTCACCTAACTGAGCTCCGATGGCACGTCACTGCTCTTATTCATCGACTCAGCTTTCAATACTAATGCATAGAAGATGAGACTGGCACACTCGAATCACTTGCAACAATTTATTTAGGTGCTCTTGGCTCTTTTGCTCTTTATTTGTATGTACTGTCTGTTCTGAGAGCACCAACCTCCGCTGATAGAGGGGCTGAAGTGCAAGGGGTTCCTTCATCTTTCAATACTTGACAAATTCTTTCAAAGACATGATGAGCCCAAGTGACGTCACGCACTGGTCTGGGCAGAATATTTCCTATTGTTTGATTGGTCGACTATTTTCTATGGCAGATTTGGAAATTTCTAGGTTTCTGCGATGTTTGAAAGAAGATTACATGATGTAAACAAAATTTTAAAAAATAATGGCTTATCGTTTAGGATAGCAGAGATTATGTACTTTATCTGGCAATGAAGGTTTACCACGCGTTTACTTGTCCTGTAAGGTGACGCTACTTCACTCGTGGGCAAAAACACAGTGACGGCATGTGCCGCGTAGAAACCTAAAGGTAGCAACGGAACAGCAACTTTCTTAAGACACATATTGAAAGGGTAATCATGAGAAAACCAAGAAATGTATTTTTTAAACTTCTCCTCAGCCTGTGAAAGCTTGTCACTTCCATTGACTCTTTGACCGGCTGCAAATGGTTGTTTGGCGGCTTTTTAAATACTATCAAATGTCAACTTTTTTGTGAATGGATTAATCAGAACAATAATTAAACTTGAATCCTCTCAGAACTGTAACTATTTGTTTAGGGCACAAAATCGCTCAGGGAGGGTGGGGCTTTAGTCAACAGGACATCCACTCAGTCAAATTGCACATTAAGGACCACTATTTATTAATCAGAAAGCTGTGCAGTCTGTCTTTGCAATAAACATGCGAGCTGTCCTTTTCTATCTCTGTGGTTTCAAGCTGAGAAGGTGGGTAGCAGAGAAAAGAGAAGTGGCGATTGTTATCCCATTTTAAAAATTGTGCTTGCTCGTCTACTGTTCTTCATTGACTTGAGGAATAGCATTGACTACAAAAACAATCAGGCATTTGGGATTTAGAAAAATGCCTCAAATGCAGTAAAAGGAAAACATTTTCTCACGTTTTCAACTCCAATAGCATTCAATTTCCGCTACATTTTTATTGACATTGCTCAGGATTTCCTGTGCCATCTTGGAGCCAGAAAATTGTGGGAACTGTACCTCACCCAAGAAGGATGTCTGAATAGGATGGACATCGCTAAGTGTAAAGCAAGACCGGATAGGAAGAAGCATCAGTGAAAGCAAATTTCATCTTCTATGGCGAAAAAGTTCATTGCGAAGCTGGCTAACTTGCAGGATAGGAGATGACATCACGAGGGAAGGGGAGGGGGCGCAGGCGGCATTCAAAACACGAAGGTCTGAGATCATCTTGTTCCCAAAATGATGGAAAACAAACAGAAAGGCATATAAGCAGTTTTTTCATTACATTCGGTGATGATTTAAGCGGAAAAAAAATACGTTTCGACGTAGCAAGTACATCGAAAGTCTGCTTTTTACTGCGGCGAAGACATTAAAAGGATGGCCCCCACTTTTAAGAAAAACACACAAACTGCGATTGTGGTAGGAATCTTCCTCAAGCGTATTTTGGTGAAGTTTTTGATTACGTCATCTTTATGCGCAATCATGCTTCTCCCTCATACCAAGCCAAGCCCCTTCTCACAGCAACCGGAAGTATAGTGTTGATTTATCTCTGGAGGTAAGTAGTCCGAGAAAAGCGTAGAGTCGCTTAACTCGACCAATTGATGATACGTATGTAAACAGTATTTTGCCTTTAGCAAATAGGGCAATTGTTCTTGATTTGTTTTGTCTTGATCACATAAGGAAATTATCTGGCTTGTCTTCAGGCATTAAATGTTCCCACGAACTGATGTGATCGTAAACAAGGTGGTTAACCGTTACACGCCATCGCAGCCCATTTTGGTACATTTCGCAAAGATATATCTACTTCGTCCGTCAAGCTAACTTGCATTATCAGTTATTTGACAGCTGCTGTTGGTTTTCGGTGAAGCAACGGATGGCTTTGAACATTCTAGCCCTTTCTTTTCATGGCTCCGCGATCTGCTTATGTCATAAGCTGAAACTGCAGGAAAGACCGTCTAAGAATGGTTGGATTTATGTCATTTTAATTTCGAGTTTTATATCTATTGCTGAAAAAAAATCACTGAAAGGGCCTAAAAAATGTCTAAAGTAAGGAAAATTGACTGCTGTCGAATGTAATGATGTGTTCTGCGCATTGTGTTAAAGATAATGGAAGTAGACTGTAACCAAGGTGAATCAACCATACCAGCATTTGAAGAAGACTGTGTGGAGCTCGGAGACGTGAAAGATATGAGGTTGGAGGCCGAAGCCGTGGTCAACGACGTCCTCTTTGCAGTGGCTGAAATGTTTGTTTCTCAGAAGTTGGACAGCACCTTGGATGTGGCATACATAAATGTTGAAACGAGAGAGGGAAACCGCTATTGCCTTGAGCTGACCGAAGCCGGATTGAGGGTAAGGTTTTTAATATTATCAGTCATTTAATTAGCCATTTCAAATACATTTTCTAGCGTTTCAGACCACCTGGGGTATTGCTTTAGGAGTTGTGGAATCTTTTGATTGTGTCTAGATCAAGACCGAATACCAGAGTCGTTGCCTCCAGATTGATGGTGTGTCTGAAGTTACCTAAGCGCCATCTTGCCTCTTCTCTATTAATGTGATAGAGCTTACATGTCCGTGAGCTTCTGAAGTATGAGTGAGTTTCATGTACTGTCAGTAAGTCTCCCATTGGTAGATGGGGACTGGAGTTCAGTCCCCTTTCAATGTGGCCATGACCTCCTTTTCAGTGAACAGTGTTTGCATTGTTGAATGAATCAGCCTCGTGTGTATGCTGCTTTGCCAATAGAACAAGAGGACTGCAGGCCCAAACTCGGGCAGAGCAGTGAAGTGTTACATGCCTTGGCATTCCCATTCTGTATCCTCGCAACATCATGGGTAGCATTCAAAGGAGCGCCTCTGTCAAAGATCCACGTGGCTGTCTCTTGGGGTGTGTTCGATTGTACAACCTGTGTGACTTGGGCTTATGTTTTGGAGCATGCGTATTACGGTATACAATCAAACACCGAGTGCAAGAACCCAGGTCAAGATGGCCACTGACAATAATACAAATTTCACTTTGTTTTTTTTTTTTTTTTTCCCCTGCTACAGGGCCATTGGTCCTTTTTTCCCCCATAAGTTTCCAACCCAACTTTACACAGCGTTTCAACACATTCAGTGCAATGACAAAGCTCAAATACCCAATATAATCAGCAGTACTTTCAAATTAATTTGCCATCAACTGCGTATGGTTTTTATTTTTACCAAAACAAACAAACAAAATTACCCAAGGTTCTTGCTGTTGCTGCCATCTTGATCCGCTCAACTTGCAACGACCTTGCCTAAAGTGGAGAGTGCCGAGGTCGAGTAACAGCATGACCCGAGTCCAAAATTCTGGACGGTTGATTGATCAACCGGAGTGACCCGAGTGACACGGGTTGCACAATCGAAACGCACCCTTGATCGATAGTCTGCACTTTTTCTTGGTTGTAGAGTGAACATTGCATTCCTGCTGGTAATGTCTGCAATTGCTTTTTCGGCTGGGCGGAGCAGCGGCCCGGCCCCTATCCGCCTTTTTCATGACTTTGTGACGTTACCCATAAATCATAGCGCCTCTCGGTTCTTCTCTTCCGGTTGATGTGTTTGTTTGCGGTTGCACAGCTGGAAAAGCCAGCTTTTAGCTAGAACAAATGGAAACAAAACGGAGATGGATACACAGTACGGTTGTTTTAAAAAGTCATGAGGACAATTCCGTTACAGTGCCTCACCCGTCACTTCTCACGGAGTGGGTAGATGACATGAGACAATGGCCCGATCCACATAGTTAATTATTAACCTCCGCCAAACGAAGTTGGCAGGAGGTATATGTGATCGGTGCCGTCTGTCTGTTTGTGAACAAGACAACTCAAAAAGTTATGAACGGATATCTCTGAAATTTTGTGGGTGGGTCGCTATTACATCAGCGATGGACCCTATTGATTTGAACGGCGATCGGTCAAACAATATGCCCACCACAACAACCATTGCAAAATCCTATGTTGCAGATATACAGGATCTTACGAGAGTGGGCGTGTCACATGAAAGTTATGAAACAAGTTTAGTGAGCAACATATCTAACAATTTACTCAAAGACTTTCATAACTTTCTCATTCTGTTTATCACATAACTGCTTAATTTCACGGAAAGCAAATGTAATTTCCCTTAGCGTCCAATGTGTGCTAGCACTGCGCTAATTACATCGCTCTGCTTACTCAGTCTCTGAGTCACAGACATTTGTGGTTGAACGAGCAACACTTAGTAAATTCAGTCAACTGAGTTGCTAGCTAATGTTAGCTCGCTGCATACCAAACTAATGTTACATAATGGTTTTGAAAAAGTATTGCATGCACGCTACCTAGCTAAGTAACGTGAACTTAGTTATGTCAGTAGCGCTTAACTAGTTTCCTGCAGTGCTGAGCCATTCAGATTCAACCAGTGTTACACTCGGTATTCAGTTTGGCTTAGTAGAAACAGCGAGACGTAACGCTGAGCAATTTCTTTCCGCCCACGCTCTCAGCCAATGCAATTTTCGCAAAAGTGAAGTATAGGGTCATGACAAAAATATTTCATGAGCTGGGCTATGAGAAAAGTACTTCAGTTATGTGATAAACCATAAATATCTTAAGAGCCATGTTCACTCAGCAAGATTATGACTGTGCTGCCTTGGCGGAGGTTTGCACTCAAGGAGTGCCTCTAGACACCTTGTGTTTTCCGAAGGCATTGATTGCGAAGAATGCGAAATTATAAAAGCACACAGGCATATAATTACCTGCATGGCTACCAAATAGGTAAAGTACTGCTCAAGAAACGCAGCAACTTCATTTTTCTGAAGGCAGCTGTTGAGCCCAGCCTGAGCGTCAGTCAAACATACAGCGTGGGTAATGCTGAGGGTAAGTGGAGTCGTGGAGACAGTCGGCTGCTCGTGTATTGCTGGATTCGGGAAATCATGTAGTCGTGCTGCAGCTATTCTGTGGAAGGCAATGTTATTCATTAAACCAAAGCTCCCTTCAGTTATCCAAACATCGGAACAATTAAATATATTTACAAAGACGTTATTGTGCTTTTATTACCAAAGATATATATGCTTATGTTCAGCGTTGAGTGGTCAAATGATGAACATCCTATTGATGTCATTATTTCTGATGTTTTTGTTGTTTGGGCTAGCTGTCTCTGTTTGTTGATGTCATTAGCATCAAGGCTACCGGTAACACAAAACCAAACAGCGGAAGAAGGTATTCTGTCATGGCAGCACCCATGGACTTCTGGTGAAACTTGTGGATAAACGCGAATGTCGCTGAGTGAGTGACTGCCTGAGTGATCAAGTTCAACGATTGGCTGGCCGGCAGGGAAGAAGTTCAGCGATTGGTTGGCCGACAGGGTAGAACTTCAACGATTGGTTGGCCGACGACTGGCTTCAGCGATTGGTCGGCCGGCGGGCCACAACTTCAACGATTGGTTGGCCGACGATTGGCTGGTGTTTGTCACTCGTATCTCCTGGGGGGTATACTACGAAGCAAGTTCAACATAGACAGGCTATATTTGAGTGAGCTAGCTCAACAAACCCTGAACTCGCAATCAGAGATAATTTATACCACAACGGTGGTTGTAATCTTTGTTTGTTAATCTCGTTTTAGTGCTTTCAACACTGTGCGCGCTCTCAACAATACAGCGTTTCATGCGTCAATTGACCCTATTTCCATTCTTAAAATGGCCGATCGCGTGCCATATGTTTCTCCGAGGAAGCTATCCCTGATCCAGGATCAGTAACACTGCGGGTTATCTCCCCCCGCGGCACCAGGGGGCGCCGCCAGCGGCTTAATGGGAGACACACATGAAGTTTTACACTGATTGGTCGGACACTTGAAAGACTGCATGATTATGCATGCGCATACTCAGGTGGACACTTGGGAAATTATAATTGAGATTTATGTTAGTACATTCATGTTGGTTGATGTATGCTCTTGTTCATTGGATGTAATGTAAGTGGTTGCTGGGTGATTGATAAAATCTTGGAAAAAAAAAAAAGTAAATCTCCTAGGACTAGTGAGTCGTGATTATGGACAGTTATGAAGAATGTAAAAAACAGCAAAAAGCAACACTGTTGCTGCTAATAAGGCCAGAGAGGAATTCTGGCGGAAAATTGCAGACCGTAAGTCCTATGATGAAGGACAAGTGGAAATCACTTCAGTTTCTTGGCCAAATCAAACAAAATGAAATTAAATTATAGGATGAACGTTCTTATCTCTCGGCCCAATTCTCATGATCTTGCTGTTAACTACAAGGCCTTTTAGAGAGCTTTCAATAGGTCATAAATTCATTAAAATTAATTGCATTTCAATTTTTTTGTTACATAGTTAACCATATTCAATCATCACCAATATCAAATTAAGCTTTATGTAAACACATGGCAACTCCTTCACTCGAACATATTTCTTAAACGGTTTTACTCGAAACTGTGGATTCTTTGTCCATAACATGCCCAAAGACGAAACATGGGGAAAAAAAAGGAATCTTTGAAGTTCGTTCTTACACCCTCACTATATAGGAACTGCCATGTGTTCACAAAAGTCACGTCACGTCCCCAGTTAGCACAACTGTAATGATAACTTTATTGTTTCATTCAATTCAGGAACATACAAACATACTTTAACTGCTATCTACATCTGCTGCTGCTGTTTGCTGCTGTCAAATTCACATTCAAAATCAATAAGTGCTACTCTTACTCTAGCTCTTGGTCTATTCCAATGTATAACTTGCTTTTGATATGTTTTCCTTACTCAAGACCCCCCCACCTCCCACTCCCACTACCTCACACACTCTCACTCACTCCCACTCCCTCACTCACATACACTCACTCTCCCACTCTCCCCACACACTTTGTAAATAATTTATCAGCTCCAGCTCATTACTACACTTGCACTTCATATAATTGTGTGAGCTTTGCCTCATTTTGCACCCTTTTCTTGGGCCCACATTCTCATACAGCACTTGGCGGCCCAGCCATATACTAGATTGCACCTAGTCTTGTTTGTTTTTTGTTCGGCATTCTGTAATGCCAGGGAACAAACCATGAATGACTTTCTAATTGTGGTTATGTGAGTATCTTTCATTTCCACTTGTTCTCTGGTGTTCTGAACGTTTGGTTTCTCCATCTGCAGGTGGTTGGCTACGCCTTTGATCGGGTAGACGACAGTTTGAGTTCACAATATCATGAGACTGTTTACTCCCTGCTTGATTCTCTCAGCCCTGGCTACAGAGAGGCCTTTGGCAATGCCCTGCTGCAGCGACTGGAGAGGTTGAAACAAAATGGACAGTAAAGAATCTGTCGCGCAAACAAGCAACATCTTGCTATTTTGTTGGTGAAGTGGGCCCTGGCTGTTTACTTGCCTCTTGTAATCCAAGAAGTTTTTTTCTGGAGGTTATGAAACGTGTCACATTGCTAATATTGCGCAGCTTTAAGTATTTTAAAGTTATGTATTATTATTTACTGTAGTGTTATTCTTCAACTATAGGCAGAGATGTTTTGTCATATTTTATGACTTTTTTTTTTTTTTTTTTTTTTTAAGAAATTTAAAGCCATTACAACCAAAAAAAAAAAAATCAAGTGGGTATCAGAAAAAATGGCTTTATTCTCAACAAAACTGCGAACAGCCCTTCTCGTTTACCAATTGTAGACTGTAGTGAATACTTGTTTTATTTTTGATTCATCTTGTGCCCTCTGCTAAACCGCTTAGCATTTAACCCGAATGGCTAAAACATTTTCACAATGAAAATGGTAAATACTTTATTGAGGAAGATATTATCTCTTAGCATTAAACAGCCAAAGAAAGGGGCAGGAAGAGCACTGTAAAGGCATATATGGAAAATTTTCCTCTAAACATATGCTTATTAAACTGCCTTAAACATGGGCCATAGTCATATAAGCATGACTCTGGTCATGTAAACTTATTTGATCCTTCAATGTTTTTGTTTTCATCACACATTAAATAATGTGATCGCATTTATGGAATTGGAATTTTGGAAAGGTGATCTGTTTCAAGGGGAAAAAATGAGGATCACATGCGTGTTTAATTTTGACCATTTCCATGGAAAATTTATAACACAAATTATTTCAACACCTATGGACATGATCTTAATTGCCATACATCTGTTGAACTTGCTGTAGAAGGGAAAGCTGATGGAAGGTGACAGTGCCAAATTTTGAGGATGACTGAGGCCAGTTTGGGTAATTGCGTGTTTTACAACGCATGTTGATTATCGGAATTATCAAGAAATTTCCAGCACCTTGACAAATATCACATTTAAATTGAAAATCATTTAAAGGTGAATTAGTTTTTTTTTTTTTTGCCTAAACAAATATCCATTTGTAATGATGCTTGCACCATGTGTAGAAAAATAAGGGTTACTCAGCATCATGAAAGCTATGTGCTAGTAGCATTTCATATGTACCCTTTGAGCTTAGTTGGGAATATTTTATTGCCTGTTGAGAATCAGCGAATGAATGTCCAAAATATTTTATTTCAACTAATTTTATTATGGATTCTGTTTAAACATATTTTTTGTAGACAAATGACGGAGGTAGTAAGGAAAACATGCCACGCAAAAATATACATCTGCATAACCATTTTTAAGACCTGTGACAGATTTGAGGAAGCAGTAAGAATAAGATTGAATGGGCTGTCATTTGCTCTTGGATTTTCTCAGTGCCAGCATGTTTGTCTACAAAAAAAACTGTTTCTGACTGAAGATTTATTTTAAAGCACACATGGTTAATAACTGAATGACCCATTCTGTAATTTCTCTAAAGCCAAACTTCACTCCAGGTAAATTTTTGATGGCAAATTGTTCTGTCCAGTACGAAGAAAGAGTTATGCGCACATCACATATAGGTGCTAGGCAATCAAATAAAACATGTCGATGAAGAAAGGAGGAGACGCCTGCACACTTACTCCAAGCCACCAAGGAAATCTTTATTGATTAAAAATTAATTATTAAAATAATCAATAAAGATTTCCTTGGCGGCTTGGTGTACGTGTGCAGGCGTCTTCTCCTTTCTTCATCAAATTGTTCTGTCCACTCATAATGTAGTCAAAAATGATATTCACTGCACATCAGTTACCAACAGTCCCAATTCAGAAAAAGTTGTCACATTATGAAAAATGTAAATAAATCAAAAAGGTCTGATTTGAGAAGCGTGACGGACAGACACATGGATGGACGGATGAATGTGTGGAATGAAAACACTCATTCTTTATCTCCCTTTCACTTTGTGGCGGGGGATGATAATGATGCAACAGCTCGCAATCAGGCAATGTGAAATGGGTGATGGTAAATAGGGTAGCTAATCGTGTTAGAGTATGGAAGCCTCCAAAAGATCTAGTTCTGCACCAGCAAAGGTGGATTGAGCCTCTCCGATTTACACTTCCCATCATGTGCCAACTTATCTGGAATTGGGGCAGTAAATCTTCTTCTCAACCTGGAAAAAACTGCCGAAAGGATTCATTTCACTTCAGCAAGATGGCCAAATTCAATTCCCATGCTTTCAAGCAGCCAAAAGGTCTGTCTGTAAAATTCATCAAGCAAATTCTCAATATGCTCCAATGAACCCATAATAATGCAAACTAATTTGTTAATATGATTATACACAAAGTTTCTCCTTGCCATACCACCATCTCTCAAATGAAGGATCTATTAAAGAAGACTGAATTATAATCATGTTCCCAAAGATTTATATCCCAGTAAAATAAGTTCATTTGAGAGGATGTGATGTGAAATGATTTGGGAGTAACATGCCAACACAAGTTAAATACTTCATGAAATGTTTTAGTGGAAACAACCAGAATAGACATTTAATACAAAATAAATTTCAACAAAATCAAAGTTTCATAATTACTATAATTATTCCCTGCATAGTGAATTGCGAGACGGAAGCCTCCGCCCCCCGAAAAAAAAAAAGTCGAGTATTTGTTTTCACGGAAAACATCATTTCCTAACAAGCATTGAACTCAGTGAATTTGACGTTTGCAACTGCAATTGCGGCTCTACGCCAACACGGCAATGTAGTGGCGCTGTATCGTAACCTGCGCATCAGCAAAGCCATCTGAAAGAAGAGGAAAAATGTGCTGGTTTTGTTTCTATTGACCCTGCAGTCTGGCGGCGCCCTGATTTATGTTTATGTAAATGTTTAATTAGTTGCTTGTTTGTTTTTTGTTAAATAAAAAGTAAAATATAATTCAAGATAATTGTTGTTTTCATCATTTTGTCAGCCCCTCTGATGATTTACATAATTCCAAAGAAAACTAAGGGACTGTAAAGAAAACACCCCTCCCCTCCCCCCGACAGCTCTATACAGCCCCTGCCTAATTCTTGGCCAGGGAAAACCACTGGCAAAGATAACAGCATGGAGTCTTTGACAAGGTTATAGCACACATTTTGGGGGATTTTGGACCATTCTCTAAGCAGATCCTTTCAAGATGCTTCACATTCTTGTGTTTGCATTCATCAACTGCCCTCTTCAACTCAGCCCACAGGTTTTCAATCAGATTGAGGTCTGGCAACTGAATTGACCATTGCAGAATGTTGATTTTGTTGTCACGGAACCATTTATGCATCAATCTCCAGTATACTTTAGGTCATTGTCTTGTTGGAAAGTCCACCTACGGCCAGGTCCCAGCCATCTGGCGGAGGCAATCAGATTGTCAGCCAAAATATCTTGATAATTGATGGAATTCATTATGCCAGTGATCTTAACCAGTGCCCCTGGACCTCGAATGAAAACAGCCCCAAAACATGACTGACCCACCATCATATTTCACCATGGGTATGAGGTGCTTCTCCTTGTATGCATCTCCGTTTCAATGCCAAACATGCCGATGCTGTATCTGACTGAAACGTACATTTTTGGTTTCATCTGACCAAAGCACCTTGCGCCACTCATAATTTGATGTTTGGCAAACTTCACGTGCTTGCTTCTGAGTCTTTCTTCTGGCTACCCTTCCAATGAGCCTGTGGTTGTGGAGGTGGCGCCTGATGGTGCTTTTTGAAACCTGGTGACCTCAAGATGCCACCAAGGCCTGCAATTCCTTCACAGTGATTCTTGGAAATTTTGGTGCTTCTCTCCTCAGTAACCTGGGGGACAAAATGCAGTTATGTCCTCAACCCTTGAGGTTTTCAGCAGTTCCTTATCTTGGGAATTTTTAAAATAATTGCCCTGACAGTGCTCACAGGCACACTCAATCATTTGTGAATCTTGTAATATTACCTGATTTATGAAAAGATCTGCCTCTTTTGAACAGACAGTTGTTCTGGTGTTGGATGACACAGGGATATTGATTGTGTGTTACCTCATTATTATACCCTAGAAAAACTGGAAGTGATGTAATGGCTCAATACAGTTCCTTGACACTTCAATAAAACTTGGGTGGAATGTAATACCTGGTTTAATTTCAGTCAATGTTATTTACAGTAATCTTTAAGGGTGGCATTAATTGCGAATTATTATTATTTGAAGAAAATTGATTTTTAATTAAATCAGTAAATGATTGTGGTTGGTTCTGTTGGAACATGAAAAGAGCTGTGGCACAGTTACTGCGCATGCTCTGAACTTTGCAAAGATGCTCACAGCCAATACTATCCAGCTGCAGCACTGGAGAGGCCCCTCACGTGACAAGACTGTAGCATGACGGAAGTGACTTTTAGGGTTATGGTTTGGGTAAGGGTTAGGGAATGGGTCAGGGAGAAAGGCAAAGTGTTCCTCCGGCGCGTCAGAGGCTTCTCTGGTGGGCGTTTTTACATCAAAATGACTAGGACAAGGGTGGCCAACCCTGGTCCTGGAGAGCCGCAGTGTCTGCTGGTTTTTAGTGTTACTCAGCACTTGATTGATTAATTAAAGCAGTTGATTACACGCTTAACTCATCTCACCTGGTGTCCTAGGTTTAAATCGGGTGGAGAAAACCAAACTCAGCACACCCTCTGGCTCTACAGGACCAGTGTTATCCACCCCTGTTCTATAAACTTATATCTGTACTTCTACTTTGCCTGCATTACAACTAGGCTAAATATCCAACCACATTGACAAATCTTGGTTAACACGTAGATTGCTGTCACAGCCTGCAAGTCTGCTTAACTGGCTCTAGGAGTCTTGTGGGTTGTTCCTGCTAATTGCTTGATTGGCTCATTATCACCAAATTAAACCTGAGACACCAGGTGAGATCAGTTAAGGGAGTAATCAACTACACTTAACAAAAATGTAAACGCCCCATGTTATTTATGTAACATGAAATGTGTTACCTCAAATGAGCTGATAATGTCTTAACTGTGCAAAATGGTTATTTGTCTTGATTTGTATACAACATTTGTGTTCATCTCTGCCAGTGAGTACTTGCTCAGTGATGCATTGATCCACCCACAACACAGGTGTGGCATGTGCAGACGCTGCTCAAACAGCATGAACAGAACTCAGACACTCCCTAAAACTGGTAACAATAAAAGGCCACCCCAAAATGTCAAATTTCATCAAAAGCAACCATGCCACAAATGTTGCAAATCATGCGGGAATGCGCCAAAGGCATGCTGGATGCAGGAACGTCCACCAGAGCAGTTGCAGCACAGATGAATGTTCACTATCGGACAATTGGGTGTTTAAGAGTGCGTTTTAGACAGACTGGCAGTACAGCAAATCGACCTCACCCTCTTCATCCACGTGTGACCACACGAGCACAAGATCGTCACATCTGGCTTCTCCACTTGCGTGATCGCCTCAGACCAGCAACACGCACAGCAGATGAAACAGTTGGTCTGCACAACAGACGTATCACACCTCAAACTGTCCGGAACCGCGTGGGAGAAGCGAACCTGCACGCTCGTCGTCCTCATCGTGATCCCAACCGTGTCTATGAGTATCCCTGATTGCCATACGCCACTATCTTGCTTTAATGCACAGAAATCTGTTGCATATTGAACAATAAAATGAATTGTGTATGACTTAATATATTGCAAAACCCTTAATGCTAATTAAAGTTTAAAAGTGTCAAATGGGGCATTTATATTTTTGTTAAGTGTACATTAATCCATCAATCGAGTACTGAGTAACACCAAAAATCAGCAGACACTGCGGCTCTCCAGGACCAGGGTTGGCCACCCCTGGACTAGGAGGTCTACTGAACTGGAGGCATGCTGCTCACTTGGTGAATGATTTGGAAGCTGCAACCAAATGTTAAGTTAAAGAAGCGGAAAAACGCAGATCTCCACAATGGCCTTTCATTTCACACACAAATTTTGCTTGCCAAGTAGCTAGCTGCTTAACTCACTTCATTTAGATTCATCAAACAATTAGCCAAATTATTAGCCAACGTTCCCTACGTGGTTATTGCAGCCACACTGCGTAGCTAGTTATAGAGATATCCATAAAAACCTTTTATTTCATGTGCAGTATTGTTCATGAAGTTAGCTATCCAGCTAGCCAAATGTTTATTCATTTGAAGAAAATCAGACAACTATGCGAGTAGCAAGCTAACGTTAGCTACAAAGCTATTGTGGTTATGCTTCGTTGCGAACAATGCAGGTACCCATGAAGAGATATTCTTCCTCTATGATGTTTATTGGAGGCTGGAAAACTAGCTTATATTCCTCATAGCCTTTGGCTATATTGGCATTTTGAGTCCTCGAATATCCATAGAATACGCCTTTATATAGAAAGCACAATGCCTGAGAGACTAAAATATATAGATACAATGCAAAAATTAAGAATGATTAGCAAAGATGGAATCCGATTATGACTTGCAGTAGAGCAGAATAGTTTTCTCAGGATGAAACTTCAGACCATGAGCAGTTAGTGACACAGCTCTTTAATATTATGCAGCATTTCTCACATGTTAATCTTTCCGTTAATAGTTTTAGAATTTTTTTATAGTATTGGTTTTTGTGCATTGCCAGCTAGGGGTGCCAGTAATTTTGAAAGCCATTATAGCTCCAACATTAAAAGACATGAGGTTTACCCACGCTTGCAACATTTCTCACAATTCATGATGCCATAGCCAATACACCATATTAAAAAAATTTACATTTTTGGGGTTCACGGAAAGGCAGTCATTTAATTACATTAAAAATTTACAACTTCAGGTCATTTCTGCAATAATTTCACAAGAGGCACTTGTGAAATTATTGCAGAAATGACTGCAGTTTCCAAAAAAACGTCAACGCATTTTCCATTTGAGAAAAACTCCAAACCACTTACATATAGCACACAGCAGTGACTCCTGGGTACAGACATCTACTGCAGCATAGGGCTGCAAGCATCCCTTCAGTTCTGAACATGTTCAGGCCAAGCTGCGAATCAGACCAATTAGTCTTGCTATTGCATTCTGTCAGCTTTCAAACACTAATATAACCGGCCTTCATTTTGTTGAAAAGGTTGGCCACCCATATTTTAATGAAATTATTTAAAAATGAAACCGATTTTAATATAGAAAATGAAATCTGAATCTTAATTCCAAAATAACCAACCATGGTAGGTCTTAGTGCTGAGCATTCACTAGAAGGTGGCTGTAAAAGTTTCCAGATGTGCTACACTTTGCCTCACCCAGACCTTTTGGTCTTAATCTGGCTTGATTTTCATCGTTAGAACACAGAAACAATTTATGTCCATTTAGTTGAATAAAAAAAAATTTTTTTAAAAATTGAACACCATCTTTTGATGCAATTGATTTGCTCACTTCCATTTTCAGCTTAATTTGAGGTTATTCGCAAAACTTAAGAAAAACACTGATCTTTTTGCTTAAAATGGGTCCGATGACATGTAAAATGTGCCCAAGCTCTTGACTGGTATTCAGGAGAGTAAAGAACAGCCATACCCCCAGAGGGTGACAATACTACAAGTAAAATTCAATAGTGGTCATGTTTTTCTGAGCTACTGACAAGGTTCAGAGTTGTCTGGTTCAGGGCTATGAACCCTTTGCAGCAGAGGGTTTAAACTGATTCAAAAGGAATTGGTGAAAAATAGATTCACAAAAGAGTTCACCACAGGACTAGGCTTAATCCACATCCGTAGCACTTGTTCTTTATGCATACTAGGGTCCTTATCTTTAAGATGAAAATCCTGCTGTCAAATGGCCCGTCTATGATTTTTCTAAAATTACATCTTTGCATAGTACTGTCAAGTTTCATCCAAGATGTGGCATTTCTAGTTGTCTGAAACATTTTTTGGGGGATGGAGTTGTCATTTGTGTGGAGGAGCATGTATGGTTGGAGCTTGCAGAAAAAAAATAAAGATGTGCACTACGGGGGGGCAAAAATAAAAGGCTTGTGATGCCAAGATAGTTTTTTGATCTACACAGTAACGGCAAGTGGGCAGGGTATAGTGCAACACATTTAATCGCAACAGAACAGCAAGGCCAAGATTCCAGCACAGTATTCCTTTATTTGCTTATATTGCCCAATAAATGCTTTCTTTAATAGCCATTTCCTTGATGCCAAACAATCTCAATTGTGACAAGGTCAATATTTAACAAATAAATAGACAATACATGCCATGGCTTGCATTCAAGTTTCACATCAATAGTAATCTAGCAAGTTTAATGTAGTTTATTTGTCAAATTAGTCGTTTAAAAAAAAAAAAAAAATAGTGTTAATTTAATGCCTACAATTCTTTAGTGATAAATTGGCTTATCTGGCTATGCAGCAGTTAAAATTGGCCATAATGACTTTCTAGAACAGGTGAAACTTCACTTACTAAACAGCAACTGCACATAAGTGAAGAACTGATCAGTAATCTAATACATTGCAGAAAAGAATGAATACCACTTAAGCCAGGAAAAGGATCATATACCCTGGACTGATAGGGTCAGTCAAGCTCCAATTCACCATACAATGATAGTACAATGCACTGTCAATCTTCAACTTCCACAAACACTCCTCTGCGCAATACTCTGAATGGCCCAAATAAATACTGTGAGCATGCAATTGCTCCGCACATTCAGTTTAATGAAGCCATTCTCTCACGACTTGCATGACTGCTAAAAACCTTCCTCATCACTGGAGTGCCATGTAAAGATCAAAAAAAGGTAAAAGTAATCTACCCAAGTCATTAAAATCAATAGAAAAGCAAAAGGTCATTTTTTCTGGGTGGACACAGCCACAATTGCAATGTAGAATTAGCCTTGTGGTTCAGAATGTCCTTCAGTCTGTGATTTGGACTGGGAACTTTATGCAGAATAAGTCTTTGCCTGCGTCATCCCGCAGCTCCCACTCCACAACCAGTCTGATCTAAAAAAATAAAAAATAAAAGAAATTGGGGGGAACGGCATTCAAGTCATGGAAAAACAACTCTTTTGGGGAATACCAACACAACCAGGAGGGGAAAACTATGGGACGGCAAGTAGGACTGATCACTCACTTTCATTCCAGTACTGCAGACAAAACTTCAGTTTCACAATTTATACTCACTGAAGGGTAAGCAGTCTTGACTGGCAGCTGATTCACATAGCTGTAGGTCATCTCCTTCTTAATGGGGCATGCAACTCCAGATTTGCAGCCATCATCATTGGGTATGGAGAAAGGAACTGGAACACCGGCAATTACCCCATGGACCACTGCTTTACTGGTCTGGCTTTCATCATCTGTGGAATACACACAAACATTTTAAGTTCTTTAGTAGCAAATAATCTCAATGGTATGTAAATTTATGATGTTAAATCGTCTTACCGCTAGTGAAAGTGACATTAACCGAGTAGGACTGTCCTTTATGAAGCTCACACGGTTGTTTTGGGCATGGAGCTATGTCAACAGTAGAGACCTTTGCTACAGAAGACCCTGGCAAGGGGAAACAAAAAAAAAAAAAAAAAAAAAAAACACATTTAACGCTTTACCACCAAGAAGAGAAATATGTACCAGGCCCCTCCTTCCTGAGGCAGCTTCAGCTAGTTAGCCATTTTTAATGGTACCAGCTCAAAAAGCTCTGTACAGCCAAAACTACTGAGGCAAACAACACTGTGTTTCAAGAAAAGCTGTAGAACTCTGATCTGACTGGGTCATAACCCCAATTGTCTGCATGTATGGGCTCACTTCCACTGGAAGAAAAGTCAGATACAGTGGGGGGGGGGATTTATATATATATATATATATATTTTGATTGAACGCGTCCACTTTTCTCAGTAAATATATTTCTAATGGGGCTATTGACATGAAATTTTCACCAGCTGTTAGTAACAACCCAAGTAATCCACAAATACAAAGAAATCAAAACAAATAAGTCCATACATTATGTGTAATAAAGTGGAATGACACAGGGAAAAAGTACTGAACACGCTTACTGAAATTATTTAATACTTAGAAAAGCCTTTGGAAATGACAGCTCCAAGACGCCTCCTGTAAGGAGAAACTAGTCACATGCATTGCGCAAGTGTGATTTTTATATTTTTCCAATATATTTGAGAAAAATATTGACGCGTTCAATACTTATTTTCCCCGCAGTAAATGTGTACCAACGGAAGAAACACTGATGATTCATTCAGTCTTTTCTCCTTTAGACCGCAAATGCTCTAGCAAGAATCCTTCAAAGTCCAATGAGACTGATTTGCTGTCAAATATATTTTCTGCCATTTTGATTACTAAAAATTTTTGCGGGCAAAAATCTTAGAATTTGAGAGCCGGTATGCCATGTGATTTTGCAAATGTCATCTACAAGAATTGTTCTGACAGGATAACACCCAATTGAAACAAAACAAATGTTTTGATTGGTTTAAACATAGCAACCTACATAGCATAGCATCCTACAGCCGGCGCACAATCAAGTGAGAAGTGATGACGAGTGGCGAGGGAGGAGCAATGGACCTTTCCGGCTTTCTCTGACCAGCTCCACCCCCCTTAGTTACTATTACTATGGACCCCATGCAACTCAGCCAAGTTCCACATCAGCACAGCAGACGCACATTCCTGAAAATATTGCGGTTTTTTTCTTACTGAATGCGTCCAACTTGTCTGGCAAAGTTGTTCAGAGAGGCCTTAACCATTTTACACAAGGATATATCCATGAAATCAATTTTTAACGAAACGATTGGAGATAGAAGAGTCACAGCAAAGTGCTGGCAATCGATGCAGAAAAGCCAAACCCCTCAATAAATAGCACATTGAGATCAAATACACTAGCTAGACTTTGTAATAAATCATATTACGCAATGCAGCAAACCCTTAAACTAGCTACATTAGACAGAATAGAGTTAATAATCCAACGTTCGTTATATTGGCATTTTCCTACAAACCAATTTCGATGACAAGCTAAATTTACTCATTTCGGCTATGCGACTGACATTCTGAATCCACTTGTAGCTAGTTTGCTGGCTAGCTACCTTGCCAACTAAAGTTTCTAAGCAGATTACATCATGCCATTACAAAATCCCTCACCATCTGGCTAAATGTTTTATATTAGCTAGTGTTGCGAATGCCTGAGCTGGGTGGCATGAAGGAATCATGTTCTCAGCAGAATAGCCACATCTGGTATTGCGTGCAGAAGTCCACTGGGAGGGGGGCACACACTAAACTATATTAAAGTATACGTCAATGATCCTGTTGGCGTAATTCTGTCTTCTCAGCAAAACGTATGAACAGATTGTTGGCTTGTGAGGTGAAAGAGCAAAAAAAATAATTTGCTTTACCTTCGAGCAAACAGCCTTGTGTTGTTGATCTTATTCACACAGAGTTGAGTGGGAGGGCTTCCACATGTCTTAAAGGGGTAGTTCAGAATTTTGGACATAGGACCTCATTTCCAAATTAGCCGGTGTGCCATTTATCAGTGGAGACAGTTTTCAACAATTTTCATTCAGTCCTTCTATTTGCAGAGTTTGCTGGTGCTAGGCTAGCGCAAGTTAACAGTAACTGCTAGCCTGCCAATAAAAACAGTCTTACCCACTCCACAGTACACCCGAGGCAAATAAATTATAACGCCAGAAATAAAACTACCCTTGCATCGCATTGCATTTTGAGGGACCAGTGTTACTGTCTCAGCAGCAGCGTAGTTTATACTTTGTTCCCTGTAGTTTGAGTGTTCTAGGTCAGTGGTTGGTAGCACCGGCAGCGGCAGACTGATATTACCTAGGCTACCGGCTCCATTATAGTCCATTTACCTGCCGCTGTCAGCAACAGAAGCAGAGTACAGTGCAGTGCATGAAGGAATTTTATTAGACTATCCAATCAATAAGATATGGCCACGTTTGAAAGACATACCGATGTGTCTGATTTTAAAGACGATGATGAGGAATTTGTTTTATCCAACGAACCGTACCTGTATGAGCTGGAATACACTGAAGAACTAAGAGATGGATGCTCAAAGAGCAGAAGGAGAAAGAGCGTCTGTAGAGACAGCCCCTGCTGGAGCTGCAGTAGAGAACCGGGACAGAACATCGGGAGACTGGTGGTGCCAGCGCGGAAAATGTATAAAAATCCCGACAGATGACGAATGTTTTTGCTGCAGGGAGTGGGACTTAGTTATCCCAGATTCAAAAACTGGAGCTGGACACTAGTTTTCAAGATCTAGAGGTGTCTAGGCATCGCACTGGAAATTTGTGTAAACTTTGTGGTGCCCATCTGTAGCTTTTATTTTTACAATGTGAAAACGCACACTGAATCACAATGTTGCCTAGTCATTCGTTTCCAATTCAATGCTTCAATCGGTTCAATCGCACTGTACTAGGCTACTAAAGGTGTCCCAACTGGAGTGTGCTTCTCCGCTTACTTTTCGGCGCAGGCGCAGCTTCGTTACTACACAACTAACTGGAGCAAAGGAAAATTCCGCTGCTGCTGAGAAACTAGTCCCTCAAAATGTAATGCGATCATTGCGATGCAAGGGTAGTTTTATTTCTAACATTATTCCATCAACACACACATTTACATCGATAGTCTGGCGTTAGAATTTATTTGCCTCAGGTGTACTGTGGAGTGGGTAAGACCGTTTTTATTGGCAGGCTAGCAGTTACCGTTGACTTGCGCTAGCCTAGCACCAGTGAACTCTGCAAATAGAAGGACTGAATGAAAATTGTTGAAAACTGTCTCCACTAATAAATAGCACACCGGCCAAATTGGAAATGAGGGCCTATGTCCAAAATTCTGAACTACCCCTTTAATCCATCGCAAACACTTTGCCAACTGCTTTTAAGGCCTTGGAAAAAGGATTAATTGAGCTCCCTGTTGCCGGGCATGGCGCTCTTAAATACTCGATTCTGATTGGTCAATCACCAAAATTCTGCGGTGTTTATTTCCAGAGGTATGACCGCTGCGCTGCTGTCCGTTGCTAGGGAAGCCAAGCCATAGGAACAGCAGCCGCAATGAAAGTTAGTTCACACAGCCTAAATATTTTTGCCAGCTGATTGAAAGCGCCAAAATTGAATATTTTACGGATATTACGTTTAATATTTTTGGGAAGGACAATACATTTGACATTTGGCAGCGAGCCTCTTGGTGAGAACCCATTTCTAATCGCCACACGACTCGCCTAATGTAGCTTAATATTGTTGCATTGCAACTTATGTAGCACTTGTGTTGAGAGAAAACTATGAACATCCCTCAAGATCTGCCATTCTCTCTCGCACTTTACAATGAAGGGAAATGTCCAATTCATTATTAACTACCGTTAGGCTGTTGAGAGAGGGTTACGGATACATTTACTTTCCTGCACACAGTTTAATTTTTTTTTAATCAATAAAATATGTTCTAATAATCATTTTGTGTCACATTATTTAATGTTTTAGCCATGCTCTAAATAATCATTTTGTTGAATCACAGTGGGTTTGATTCTCCAATGGCGGAGGGGCGTTTAAGGCATAGCCAGTGCCTTAGTGCCCTCTAGAATCACTGTAACCCACTGCTTCTTGGGGCTTATAATGTATAGAACATGTGGGTTACACTTATTTTTGATTGCATGGAACGCGGCTCAGGGATGGGAAGCCCGTTTTATAATGAAAAAATAACTCCAACAGGGAATGGAACCCCGATGCGCAGTTGTTCCATTCCCTAGTCGGGAGTTATTTTTCAACAATCATGGCTAACTATACATTATCCCTTACGTATTACATGTTCCAAGCGCATCTAAGAACCATTTTCGATAAAATCAGACACCTGGCCTGTTACTCACGGCTAATGACTGCATTGAATGCGGGCAGTATGGCAGTGCTGTCGGGGTAGGCAAGACTTTTGTAAGATGTGGCAATCTGATTGATTCTACACTTGATTGTCAGGTCAGAAAGGTCCATTCTTTTAAATGGGGCGGAGGAGGAGGCGTCACTACACAAAACATTGATTTCTCAGAGCAATCCATGTTCATTGTTTCATTAAATGCTGACGAATTAATATCACCACAGAGGAGAAAAAACTGATACTACTCATCTGCTGGCTGGTCTGCTGAATGTTAATTATATTTTATGGAATTTGCTTATTCAATTAATATTTCAATTTACTGTACTGTGCTATTCAGGGTGAAACTAATCGCAATATTGTATGATTAAGGAATGTTGGGGGGAATATGCACTCTCCACAAGTCAATGTGTAGATAGACTGGCTTGATTCATTACTTTCAGAGTGCATTGTTAATTGGCACCACAAGACTTACTCTGCATTTGCAGTGTTTATATTGGCCATGTGCGGAAGGCAGGCGTACACGGCGCTGTCATCGATTGTATTCAGCGGAGCATCTGGCGTATGCGCCGGCTGGTAACGCCGTTTAAATGGTGTGCAGAGTCCGCTTACTGGGCGCGCCGCAGGCGTTCACCAGCGCGACAATGGAGCGGACTCACTGCCTTATAGCACTCGTAGGAGGTTAAGGGTTGAAAGAGCCCACTTGTGACATGGGGAAGTACATAGCCAACTAATGCCGAAGCAGAAATGAAAGTAATGGCACATCACAAAACTTACATTTCAAAATTCTATTTAAAAGACCCGATCGCAACACTGATGCCTCGGGTAATAAAATAAATAATTGCATCGTTCCTTTCAAACCACCGGACAAACAAAGTTAAACACTTTGGAATAAATAAAAAGGCAAAGAAAGGTATAAATCTTATCTCTGTCTTTACATTAAAAAAAAAAAAAACTCAATTTATATACTGAGGAAACATGGCACAGGGAGATTGTGTAAATACGGACTTTACTACAGAAATCCTCATCAAAATCAAAAAGTGCCGAACCAAAGATTTTGATTCATGTGATGTTGCCTCACTCATATTTAACTGTCCCGTGGGGAGGCCCCTTACGACTGACTATGCAGATTTGAGAGCGCGATTCGTCAAATCGAATGATCCAACCAATTAAGCATTGTTAGGTATACATACCACAATCAAAAAACTTCACTGGCTCGGCGTCGATAAGAATGAAGAGGGAGATGCAGAAGACGATGCGGAGTTCCATTTTTCCGGCAGTACCTTCAATGGGACAATGACATTTTAGTGAGAAATCCACCCAACTGATGGGTTAGCACTCGAGATTATTGCAACATACAGCTATCCACAATCGGCAAAGACGATTTGAGAGGAAAAAAGTTTTCGCACGTCATTCAACAGTCGAAGGTGAATCACCTCAAAGTTTCCGTCAACTTCAAGAAACGCTGTGAGACAGAAATCACGCTCATTCGTATTAATATACAGCTACATACCAAGGCAAGATCCTCAAACTTTAAATAATGATTGGAATAGTGACCATATTTCGATCAAAAATTATAGTTACCATACATGCACCGTCAAAAAGTCAGTTTATTTTTTCCGGCTTTACTTCAGCAAAAAGAAGGCATTCAACATAAAACCAATTTTAGAATCCACGCGAAGTCAGCTGGTCTTACGAACCTCACTTCCCCAGTACTCGCTCGCAATGCACACTCCCTACTTCCTGATCACGGCATCACGCGCATGAACTGGGCCTATTTACATTGGATGGGTAGCGCCGAACGACCAAGAACTAACCAATCAAAGCCACTTTTCATTTTTTCTTCCAATACAGCCTACACGGACATAGTTACGTAGGACAGGCAGTTTCTCAAGCCAATTGTTTTTTAGCTAGCTGCGTCAAGACAGTGGATAGCGTGAATGATGACATTAATTCTAGGAGCAATGTTTAATTTAACAAGGAAATCTGGATGTTTCGCGAGGTAAAATAAATCAATATTTGCTGTAATATCGGGAAATACATGGACACGTTAGATAATTTCTTCAACGGTGGGGTGATGAGTAAGATCCGTAACATAATCCAAAGTAGCTTGCTTGCTAACTGAACTGTGTTATACAACCTCAGGGATAAACTGCAGAAATGTTCTGTTTATCAAATGAACTGGCCGGCCATCGATTGTTATTTGCAATCTCCACGCTACTAACGTTTGAACGGCGAAAGTCCCTCCTTTGCTCTCTGTGTTTTTCTCGCGTTTCAAATATAAACTCTGGGGTATTGTTTTGTTTCTTTCTTATCGTTGATCGTACTAAAATAAATACTACTTGTTGAGAGTGAACCAGCTGATTAGTCCTTTTTAAGTCATTGGTAAATAGTTATCAACAAGAGACGTAGTTTCACTGTGCTACAAGTAAACATATCCCTTTCATTTATACACAGGGTGTGTTTTCAAGTGGTTAATCCTGGATTTTCTATATTGGCTCGAAGAAACCAATATCCGGAACAGCATACCTCCTCAAAACCTGTACGCTGGAGCAGCTCATCAGTTCCCGCGAAGCCGCTGGAAATACACTCATCCCAAGATAAAGTGCTGCTCAGTGAATCTTGCGTGAGGGTTGGTACTGTGCGTCTCGCACATGCTTAATGCGAGGTTGGCTGTGTGTTATTTTGGATAGTAAAAAATAATTTCATTTTGAGTTTTGCCTGTTGAACCTAGTCCTTTGGATGGGCTCAGAGAATAATTTGTGACTTGGAATATGCTCTCCTTTTCTCAAGCGTTCGTCAGAACTGAAAACGTGCATTTATATATACCCATTACCTTGTCATGTAATAGCTATATCCCATGGTTAG
Organism: Gymnothorax javanicus; assembly: GCA_029692085.1. Classification (NCBI taxonomy): domain Eukaryota; kingdom Metazoa; phylum Chordata; class Actinopteri; order Anguilliformes; family Muraenidae; genus Gymnothorax; species Gymnothorax javanicus. The sequence goes on along the minus strand of CM056193.1, from coordinate 102,336,301 downwards.
GTTCGTTTTTTTTTGGCAGAGATGTGGACACATGCTAACCTCTAAGAGAGGAAACTCAACAGCTTCCAACTCTGCTACAGATGTTACATCCTTGACATCTCTTGGAGGGACAAGATTACAAATGACCCACAAAAGTCTCACTTCCAACCTGGCCTTAATCTATTGATCAGAGAATAGCTGACTCGTGAAAGGGATCCTCTATTTAAGCAGAAATTATCCTATCTGTACAAGGCAATTGGGGGTTGGGCCTGAAAAGACAGGGTGGCCTTTGGAAATGTCAAAGAGCTGGGAAGCTCGTGGTCGGGCATATGGTTTGTGGGGACTTTAGTCTGGTAAGAACTTTCTCCACGAGCAAGGGTTCCTCAAACTGGCCCTGGTATGCTTGTAAGACAGAGCCAAGCTCCCAAATACTTAAGCAGCGTCTTGCTACTGCCTTTCAGTGTTATTTCTCATTGCCGAGGAATAACAACAAAAATAATGCATTAGATAAGCAGTTCATCATAGTGCATCCTGGCCCCCAGAACTCATGTTTTGCCATGTTGTCTGATTTTTTCCAGAGGTTGCAAGAAGTCATGGAGCAGGGAGAGTACCTGAGGATTCAGGTGGAAGGTGGAGGTTGCTCTGGATTCCAGTACAAGTTTTCAGTTGAGAAAGTGGTAAATGAGGATGATAGGTAATTCTGAAAATGTAATTTTCCTTATTTTCCAGTTTTTCTCAGAATCAGGCAGAGGGTGACATATGATGGTTTCAGATTAGCCTAATATTTTCGTTGGTGAAAGACTGTTGTTTCAATAGAAACACTGCAAAATTTTAGGTGCCAATACCCTTCGGTTTTTTTAGGGGTAGTAGAAGGGCCAAAGATTCCGAGATAAGAAATAAGCGCTGAAAAAATTCAATTCTGAAATGCAATTATAACGTTGCACCGACAACAGCCCACATTCATTTTCACATATGTCAATCTACGCTGGAATGCTGCAAGATGCTACTTTTGACCATTTGAGCAGTCATATTGGGGGCATTTCCAGACTGTGCCCAAGATGGTTTATTCATGATATGATACCATGGGAAGTCCTTAACATAATCAGTACAAATTAACTGTGGGATGTTGAGGGTGCAGGAATATACATGGCGCTTCAATCAGGGAAAAAGTGAAATTTGGCGTTTTGGGTGGTCAGAGTTCTCCATGTGCCGTCATCCGATTTTGATGGAACCTTTTCAGTTGGGTAGCCCTATATGTCTACTAATTGTGATGTGAAGATTACTCTGGGTTTCTGCTGCATTAACCCTTTCCCACCGTCAGTTCAAAAGCACCTTTTGCTAAAACGGAATAGACTGCAAACGTTAACTGCACTTTTGAAAATGTCATTTGTCTTCCTCAAAATTGTCTTTGATGTTTAACACTCCTCTTCACTTCGACGTCACCCAACAAAAACCTGAGATAGGTGGCAGCAGCAGTCCTTTGGCATGTCAGCCATTGTTTAGTTCATTGTGATGCAAATTATACGATAAATATTACCAATTATCTCAGCCATCACTTTTCTATTCAGGAAAACTCAGGTAAGACAGCATGCAGAATTGACTACCAGTCCATGTTGGTGGGCTACTCAGGTACCATCAGTACCTGAGATATAAGAGAAAACCTGAGAGAAAGCACAGTGAAAACCAGCACGTTGTGAATTCTGTGACCTACATGTAGTTCAACTGTTACAATGCACTGAATGCAGGTGTCTTGAAAATGCACTGTTATCAGTTGAAGGGGCATTTACTGTGTGATACACAGCTTATTTATAATGTTGTTTTGTATAGATGGTGCTACTGTGTAATAAAACTGTACCCCTGGAAATAATGTGTTCCTGTGCTCGCCAACCATCCACCTTTTGATTACGTAATTTTTGCCTATAGGAGTTACTACGTATCTTGCTAAATCATAATGGAAAACATAACTCAGAACAATTAACTCTTTGTTGCCCACTCAAACAATGGAGGTAGCTTATATTTCACATTACACACCTCATTTAAAGTTCAAAATCATTAATTATTGGCTGCTAGTATCACATGTGCACTTATATACTTGGGTGTAATGTACTGCATTAAGTACTGAGGTTACAAAACCCTGCAATTCGGTGTACGATTTTGTAAACCTTTCTTACTCAGATGGACTATAAAGGGTTTAAGCCGCAGGAACCCAGAGTAATCTTCACATCACAGTTAATAGACATATAGGGCTACCCAACAGAAAAGAATTAATCAAAATTGGTTGAGGGCGCATGGAGAATTTTGACCTCCCAAAATGCCAAACTTCACTTTTTCCCTGACTGAAATGCCACCTATACTCTTGTGCCCTCAACATCCCACGCTTAATTTGTGTTGATGATGTAAAAAACTTCCCATGGTATCATTTTATGAATAAACCATCTTGGGCTATTGGGGGCACAGTCTGGAAATGCCCCTGATATTACTGCTCAAATGGCCAACAGTAGCATCTCGCAGCGCCCCCTATAGGACGCGCCCTCGACAGCCCTCAAAAGTTTTCAGATTTCTGTGAGCTCTACACAGCGTAAATTGACATATGTGAAAATGAATGTGGGCTGTTGTCGGTGCAATGATAAAATTGCATTTCAAAACTGAATTTTTTTCAGCGCTCATTTCTCATCTCGGAATCTTTGACCCTTCTGGTGCCCCTAAAAAAGGCACCGAAGGGTACTGGCACCTAAAAATTTGTAGTTTTCCAATTAAACCAACAATCTTTCACCAACAAAAAATTTAGGCAAATCTGTGACCATCACATATCACCCCCTCATGGTGAACTGCCTGATTCTGGCTCTTAAAAGAACACTTTTACGGCGAAGCATGCATTGTTGATATTCATGGGTTCAGAGAAATTCTTATAGTGAAATTTAATGGCTTGCAAAATCTGAGTCACTCGTGTAGCCACACTTTTCAGCAACCCATAAGGAGTATACAATGTTGTCGAGTGATATTCATGGATGTCTTGGTTGCAAAATGGTGCTGCATTTCTTTTCAGAGATATATATTCACCTTTGATAAATTGCAATATTAACAAGCGATTTCCACCACCAAATGGAAAAAATTGGCTTATTTTTTTAAGTTAATGCGGTGCAACTACGCATGTGTCAGTTTCTTGACGCTGTTCCTTTAATCACTACTTTTGCACAACAGTCTTCATATGTTGGAAAGCACCCTGTCAATGACTTTTAATTTATGACCCTGATTTGGACCAGTCTTGGCAGTATTACTGATTAAGGAATAAGGAATAAACAACAACCAAACACCCCTCATTAAGCCTCTGAACTAGAGTGTTCCCAAGAAATGAAAGTAACAGACTAAATGAAGAATGTAGACCAGGGCTATTCAACCTTATCCAGAAAGGGCCAGTGTGGGTGCAGGCTTTCATTCCAACCAAGCACTCACGCACCTGACACCACTAATCAACCCCAAGAGTCTTTGCTAACAAGCTTGATTAGTAGCATCAGGTGCGTAAGTGCTTGGTTGGAATGAAAGCCTGCACTCACACCGGCCCTTGCAGGATAATGTTGAATAGCCCTGATGTAGACAGTCAGGAGATGCATTTGGCCCATTCTAGAGCACCTTAGACAGCTTAATGCATGTATTTTTCAGAGGATAGTTTTAGGATTTTCTGGCCGAATTTCACTTTTTTAAGTTAAAGTTGAATGTACTTAATTAAGCTACTAGCCACTATTTCAATCACAATGGGTCATTTCTATATAAAATCATCCAAATCTGAAAAAGTTCTCACCTGGCCCCCTTGGAATCAGCTGATTTTTATATTTTAAAAATAGGACCAAGGGTCCTGTAGCTTACCGGCAAGCAGTCTTACAGCGATGATACAATTAATGAAAATTTCATGTGAAGTTTGACATTTGAATCAATGAAAATCAATGTCAAGGTCACCAAATGAAAGTTCACATACATTTATAAGACCTTCTGTGATACAATCCTAAGCTCTGAAGCAGTTTTGGTGAAACAAGTCATTAAAATATGTTGATATGTATTCAATATGTCAATTGTGAACTTTAAAGGTCACAGAATGTCAAGTTGTGGTCAGCAAATGGACTTCATATCTGACTTTCTAAATGTCTCTATACAAACCTTGGCTCAATCTGTGACCATTTTGGTGGTACAAGTCATTGTAATTTCACTGTGGAGTTTGACGCTAAAAGGTCACTGACAGTCAAGTTGATTGTCACCAAATGAAAGTTCATATGTGACTTCCCATGTCAGTAACACAAACTTAGGCTCCATCTGTGTCCGTTTTAGTGATACAACTCATTGAATTTTCACTAGGTCACATTTGACCTTTGAAGCTCAATATGAAGGTCACCAAATGAAAGTTCATACATGACTTCCTATACTTCTCCAATACAAACCTACACTCAATCTGTTACGATTTTGCTGATATAAGTCATTGAAATTTCACTGTATAGTTTGGCCGTTCAAGGTCACAGAAGGTCAAGTTCAAGGTCACCCAATGAAACTTCATACATGACTTCCTATATGGCCACAATACAAACCTAAGCTCTATCTGTAATAGTTTTGGTGATGGAAGTCATTGAAATTTCACTATGTGAAGTTTGACCTTCGAAGGTCACCGAAGGTCAAGTTCAAGGCCACCAAATGAAAGTTCACGTATGACTTCCTATACATCTCCAATACAAACCGAAACTATCTGTAACCATTTTGCTGATATAAGTCATTGAAATTTCACTGTGAAGTTTGGGCATTCAAGGTCACTGAAGGTCAAGTTCAAGGTCACCCAATGAAACTTCATACATGACTTCCTATATGGCCACAATACAAACCTTAGCTCTATCTGTAATAGTTTTGGTGATGGAAGTCATTGAAATTTCACTATGTGAAGTTTGACCTTCGAAGGTCGCCGAAGGTCAAGTTCAAGGCCACCAAATGAAAGTTCATACATGACTTCCTATAAGTGTTCAATGCACATATGTTCCCAATCTTCAATATTTTCAAGCCTAGAAACCTTTGAAAATTGTAACATTTTGCTTGACCTCAAGTTTAACCTTTCGAGCTCATCTGAGGTCAACTTAAACACAGCCAAAATATAGGTCATATATTACTTCCTATATGTCAGTAATACAAACTTAATCTCTATCTGCGACCATTTAGCTTCCACAGGCGATTTGGCCCATTTTCCATAAGACCCAATGTTAAAGTACAGCGCCCCCACTAGACCCACTTCCGTCGATTCAATCAAAATGGCACTCGCACTGTACATAAAGTGTATCAAGGTGAGTTGATTGCCAACTTTAGAAAAAAAGTTATCAGACAGTTTTTGAGAAATATTTTTTTGAAATTTCAATTAACATTGTTAATATATTCCCTGACCTCGAGTTTGACCTTTCAAAGTCATCTGAGGTCAACTTTAACATAGCCAATGTATAGGTCATATATGACTTCCCATATGTCGATAATACAAACTTAATCTCTATCTGCAACCATTTGGCCTCCACAGGCCATCTTGCATATTCATAACATACAGCGCCCCCAATAGACCCACTTCCGTTGATTCAATCAAAATGGCGCTTGCACTGTACATTGATGGTACCAAGATAAGTTGATTGCCTGATTTAGAAAAAAATTTATGATACAGTTTTTGAGAAATAATTTTTTAAAATTTCTCAGTCCTATCTTTAACATTGGAGCCAAAATTTCAAGGGCCCACAAAACGGACAAAAATGATTCAATCAAAAATCCGAGAAAAACCTCTGAAGATATGGTCTAGTAGTATGTTATTGCAAATTTACACGAAAATTCATCAAGCCAAAAAAAAGATAAAAAATGTTCCGGACGACGGACGCCACACCACGACAATAGCTTATCGGCCCAATTGGCCGGTAAGCTAACAACTTAAGTATATTTAATGAATCCTTGCCAAATTGTACTTTGATCTTGTGAATATTTTTTGAGTTACAGGCTCTAAAATTACACAGGGATAGGTCGAAATTTCTCACATTTTTTTTTCTAGCATTTTTGAGCCCTCATAACTTCATGTGTTTTAGAGATAGCTAATTGAAATTTTCAGAGCAGAAAAACATATTGTTGTACTGTTTAAAACTGCAGTTAAACCAATTGTATTCCCATTCTTCGTGTCGCAGTCTTAAGCCAAAATTTGGGATTTGTTCTGTAACCAACTTCAAGCTTCCATATCATGGGAACTATGGAAATTTCAATAGCAACACTGCACCAATTTAATAACTATGATGCAGTGAAGTAAAAACAAGTATTGGAACCATGAATCACTTGTAGCACCTAAAAACCGAGAAAGTGCACCTTCTTCCGAGAAATTCCTACAAGAACTAGAATACACCGAGGGTTACTGAAGATTTGAGGCCAACTCGGTAAACCTCGGAAAAATTTTGCCAATGTATCCCGAAGTCTGTCCAGTTTACTTAAGTTTGGACAACACCTTAGAAAACCTCGGTTAAATTTTCCCAAGACACACCGAGGATTGGCTGGCCTACTGAAGTTCAGAGACCATATCGGTATTCCTCGGTAAAATTTCACTGAGGTAGACCGAAGTTTGTCTGCTAGGCCTATGCTCACACCAGAACAAATTGTAAATTGGTGCTTTTTCAGATTGAATATATTCTGAATACTGAACATGTGTTTTTGTTAGCTTACCAGCCCTATGGGCCGATAAGCTATTGTCGTGGTGTGTCGTTCGTCGTCCGTTGTCTGTCGTCCGGAACATTTTTTATCTTTTTTTTGGCTTGATGAATTTTTGGGTAAATTCGCAATAACATACTATTAGACCATATCTCCAGACGTTTTTCTCGGATTTTTGATTGAATCATTTTTGTCCATTTTATGGGCCCTTGAAATTTTGGGTCCAATGTTAAAGATAGGACTGAGAAATTTTTAAAAATCATTTCTCAAAAACTGTATCATAAATTTTTTTCTAAATCAGGCAATTAACTTACCTTGGTACCGTCAATGTACAGTGAGAGCGCCTTTTTGATTGAATCGACGGAAGTGGGTCTATTGGGGGCGCTGTATGTTATGAATATGCAAGATGGCCTGTGGAGGCCAAATGGTTGCAGATAGAGATTAAGTTTGTATTATCGACATATGGGAAGTCATATATGACCTATACATTGGCTATGTTAAAGTTGAACTCAGATGACTTTGAAAGGTCAAACTTGCGGTCAAGGAAAATACTATTAATGTTAAAAGATAGGACTCGAAATTTCAAGAAATTATTTCTCAAAAACCACGTGATAAATTTTTTTTCTAAATCAGGCAATCAACTTCCCTTGGTACCGTCAATGTACAGTGCAAGCACCACTTTGATTGAGTCGACGGAAGTGGCTCTAGTGGGGGCGCTGTACTTTATGAATAAGCAAGATGGGCTGTGGAGGCCAAATGGTTGCAGATGGAGATTAAGTTTCTATAATTGACATATAGGAAGTCATATATGAACTTTACATTGGCTATGTTGAAGTTGACCTCAGATAACCTTGAAAGGTCAAACTTGAGGTCAAAGCAAAATGTTACAATTTTCAAAGGCTTCTAGGCTTGAAAATATTGAAGATTGGGAACATATGTGTATTAAACACTTATTGGGACATATAAGAAATTTCTTTTGGTGGCCGTGAACTTGACCTTGGGTGACCTTTGAAGGTCAAACTTCACATAGCAAAATTATAATGACTTCTATCACCAAAACGATTATAGATAGAGCTTTGTATTTTGAGCGTATAGGAAGTCATGCATGAAGTTTCATTTGGTGACCTTGAACTTGACCTTCAGTAACCTTCAACGGCCAAACTTTACAGTGAAATTTCAATGACTTATATCAGCAAAATCGTTACAAATAGAGTGCAGGTTTGTATTGGATACATATAGGAAGTCAAATATGAACATTCATTTGGTGACCTTCATATTGACCTTTGAAGGTCAGACTTGACCAAGTGAAAATTCTATGACTTCTATCACTAAAAAAGGTCACCGATAGAGCCTAAGCTTGTATCAGACTTAAAGGAAGTCACACATGAACTTTCATTTGGTGACATTCAACTTGACTTGGTGGCCTTTGAAGGTCAAACTTGACATAATACAATTACAATGACTTTTATTTCCAAAATGGTCACAGATGGAGCCTAGGTTTGTATTAGAGATGTATAGGAAGTCATATATGAGCTTTCGTTTGGTGACCTTCATATTGACCTTCGAAGGTCAAATGTGACCTAGGGAAGATTCAGTGACTTGTATCACTAAAATGGTCACAGATGGAGCCTAGGTTTGTGTTACTGACATCTAGGAAGTCACATATGAGCTTTCATTTGGTGACATTCAACTTGACTGTCAGTGACCTTAGAGGTTCAAACTCGACAGTGAAATTACAATGACTTCTATCACCAAAATGGTCACAGATTGAGCCAAGGTTTGTGTAGAGACATTTAGAAAGTCGTATATGAAGTCCATTTACTGACCTATACTTTACCTTCTGTGACCTTTAAAGTTCACAATTGATATATTGAATTTTCAATGACTTGTATCACCAAAACTGCTTCAGAGCTAAGGATTGTATTACAGAAGGTCTTATAAATGTATGTGAACTTTTATTTAGTGACATTGATTTTCATTGATTCAAATGTCAAACTTCACATGAAGTTTTCATAACTTGTATCATCGCTGTAAGACTGCTTGCTGGTAAGCTACAGGACCCTTGGTCCTATTTTTGTTCTTAATATAATGGTGGTGGTCTGCCCTTAGCCAGTTCCTATGTGCAGCACAGACACAGCAAGCTGAACTACAATACTGACCATTCTGACTGGAGGGAGGTCTTTAATGAGGCATGTGTTTTGACTGTCTTCACACCTCCCCTTTGTTCTGGTGTTCTGTAGTTTTAGATTCCAAGTTACGGCTTTCTATCATAAATACTTTTGAAGCTATCGTGTTAACAAGCATTTTGAACGGCGTGGCCAGTTGTCATGACCTTGACCTTTCAAGTGGCCAGTGATCATGCCAAAAGAATTACCCAGGGCTATAATAACTGTGACTTAAATGTTAGAAATATGTTGAAGATTGCAAGACAGTTATAGGTGAAACAAAGTGCGGCAACAGACAAACTCGCGCTAGTACTGAAAACAGCCCCACCTTGTCGGGGCTCCTGATAACCTGTGTCGAAACATTGGTATTCACTGGGATATAGTGAGTTGATTCAGTACCCTGAAGACTTACGATGAAACCGCTGGTAACTTCATACATAGAGGATCTCCAATGAATGAGCCTGAGATATCATATTTATGCAATGAGAGTAGTACTTTTCATTTATTCCGAGGCTTCAATGAGACTTAAAATGTAGCAAACTTAAAATGTAGTATCATCATGAAGCTATTATATAAACTGGTCGACTTGCTGGTCTGAGTTGTGGAGGAGGGTCCACCAACCAAGGAGTTTGATGCTGCTTATGTTGTTAGAAAGTTCTGCAATGTGGAGACACGGGAGTTAACAGGTTTCTGTTTTAACATTACTGTTGTCAGAGTCACAGTCTTAAGAATCGATAGACAACGAAAAGTAGTCAGTTTTTCTCGGCTTGTTGTTTTATTGTCTGATTTCATTAAGTAGGGACACTACAATTATGACAGAGGGATAGAACAAAAATTGAAGTGAAAATAAAACACTAGGCCAGAAGTGGTGGTTGTCCTGCTGGTCTTGTGTGACCGTGTGGACTAGAACCAAATACAACACCGGCTTTGTCCCTGATATTTCAAGGCTAAACTTGTATGTGAAAGGACAGGACCCTCAAGTTCTAGACTGGGACCCCCACACAACAGGGTCCATTGGTTTAGGACCCCTGAGGGAAAAATCCTATTGGAAGCCCTGTGGGTCCTTATAATTTCAATTCCTATCTCATGTTTGGTAAATGGTAGGGATATGATTTGCGTGCTTACATACTTAGTGAGTAGTGCTTAACACACCGTCTATCTATCATCTTGATGCAAATGTCTGATTTTCAATTAAGTTTCTTTATGGAAACAACCAGCACCATCGTGTTGAAACAGCACCATTATCATGGTGTTAATATCTGTCAAATAACTTGGGGCCACATTAATGACTGCTCGCAAGTTAAATGAAGACAGCTATGCCTGAGAAATGGAAGTACAAATTTCACTTTAAAATTGCGGGAGAATGCACCAAAATGAACGGCAGTTTTCAAAATCTTCCCGCAGAGGGGGAAATTGGGAGGGACCATGCCAACTGAGATCGTTACCAACACCCACTCACTGACAGGGTCAAAAAAATCCCAAAATAATGGTGAGGAAAAATAGGCTGAAAAAGAGTTTGATGAGTTGAAAAGCCCAGTATTCCAATATGAAGTCATTCTGCTACACTCTTAATGAACATTATGCATGAGGTGAAACCAACTCAGTATTGGATATTTTAGAGGGCCTGGCATTTTTATTTCACTATAATCATCTTTTCTTGGCTGCTCTGCAGCTGACTAACAAATGTGTGGATAATAGTTTGGAAAATTCAATGATTTTTTTTTTTTATTCACAGCACAATGTGCATTTGTCTTTTTTGACTGATGTTACAGCCATGACATTAGTTTATTTGAAATGAATTTTGAACTTAATGCTTTGAACAAGCCATTTTCTGCTGTTGGCACCTTATCAGTGTAGATGTTGGTGCTACAAAACTAAACCACTGGATTAGAAACAAGTTTACACACTAGATATAAAGTGAGGCTAATTCATGCATATTTTGATGGCGGAAAAACATGAAAAACATCATGTCCTCTTCGATGCACCATAGCTACCTCCACCATATCTTCCCAACCAAAACAACTTTTGTTCTACAAAGCTGGACATCTGTTCATTTCAAGCACTGTTTTCCTGAGTTTCTGAAAAATATTTTTGGTCTTTGAGCTTCTACAAAATGAAATTGCCCTTATGATGATGTGATGAATTTGAATATTTACATCGCCTGACAGAAAAAAATAACTGGAACTATCAAATGTTCAGAAATTAATCTCAGAAGTCCAATTCTATAGGTCTTGTCCCACTGCGTGCAATTGTATTGCATACTGTCTCAGTTAAATATTAAAACTGTGGGGTTCAGAGGCTTAAAGGAATAGTTCACCCACAAATGAAATTCAGTCATTATTGACTTACCCTCATGCTGATGAGAAGTCCGGTGTAGTTTTTTATTCCTCAAAGTGCAGCCGGAGTCTCGGGGGGTTTTCCTCCTCCACCGCAAATCCATATAACGAGCATCTATGGTTACCGAAATGAAAAGGTCCATCAAACTACACAAAAACTTTTTAATATTCCTCCATACTGCTCGTCCGCTGCAATCCAAGTGTCCTGAAGGGGTAACATCCAGAGTTTACCCAAAACGACGTCATTTATTGCAGTTTTATAGCCTATTATTCGCTCTAGTAAGTTTGCCTGGAGGCGCGCTCGCGCGTTCACGCGGTTCTCCCGCGCAGCGGCGTTCACTACGGTAGCCGTGCCAGGCAACATTCAACGAGAATCGCAGAAGACACAACCCTGTGTTTACATCCTGCTGAGAGCGACACAAGAACCAATAAAGCAGAGCAAGGTCAACGAGAGAAAAGTTAGCTGCTCCCCGAGTTGGAAGTAAAAAGACATTTTTGGTTTTTGTCACTCAGAAATTTTTTTTTTTTTTCAACTGCACCGGTAAATTAATATGAAAAGATGGTTGTAGTGTGTTCCTTTCCTGGATGCTTCACCCAAATGAAGCGTGCGTTCAGGAGATCCGTGACTTTCCACAAACTACCAGTTCAGGACCCTGAAAGACTACAGCTATGGCTGATAGCTCTTCGTTGCGATATCAAGACCGTCAACGTCCATAGTCTCCGGGTCTGTAGTGACCACTTCTCACCGGAGGATTTTAAAGTTTCTAAACGAAGACCTTTGTTGAAGACTACAGCTGTGCCAACCGTGTTACAACTAAGGACAGAGGTATGTACTTTACAGACCTTTTATATAACTTATATGTTTGTATATTTATATACCCTTTTCACAAACGTGGTAATGTTACAGGATGTTTGATGTTACTTGACCAAAAACTATGCATTTCCACATCATTTTGGACTATTATGGAGTTTTGTCCTTGTTTCTGACACAGTGAATATATTCATTTTCTCATAATTTTGGACTATTATCACGAGTCTTTTAGTTCTGTTCATTTTGCGTGGGGACTGTGAAATAACACCTGGGGGTTGCATATAAGTGTTATATTGATTGGGGAAAGATAACATCACTAGCTATGTTTCCATCTTCTTATCAATCGAACTATCTGAAGTTCGCCAAAAATATTCATGCGAAAAAAGCAGGTGAAAATGCGTTTCCATCTAACGGCATTAAAGCGAATAAAAAGTATTGCGTAGAGACGTCACATGCTGTTATGCGATCAAATTGGTGTATCGAATAGATTTCTGATATTTTAAGCTGTTCGATTCATTTTCGCACTGAATCGCAGAACCTTCAAGTGACCAAAAGTAATGTGTTAACCGACTAATTTAGCTAGTCAGCCAAAATGGATCGCGTCTACCAACAAATGATGATAATTGCGCAAGTTGTACGTGCTTATGTGCCAGCTATTAGCAACATAGCAAACCATTATCAGAAGGCAACGATGGCATCAAAACACCGTCACGATACAGTAGCAGATTTATTCGGAAAATAACATTTCCATCTGCATTTTTTTTTTTTTTGCCCCTCTTTACAAACCTAGTGGGCTTTAGTTAATTGCTCACTGTCATATATTGATTCATGTCCTTTTACTGACTTCTGATGACAAAAACAACACATTACGTGTAACCTTTGATGAGTATGGAGGGTATTTTTGGTCATAATCCAAATGAAAATTAAAATAATCAGGCCAAAATTAAATGTAAAAAAAAAAAAAAAGCAAATTGAAAAACCTAATGAAACATGTAAAATGATAATGTGAAACTACAAAGCGAAAATGAAACAAGTAAAATTTCAAATACAAATACGTAAATGGATAAAACGACAATGAAACGTTAAATTTAAAATGCTAATATGTAAATAGAAATGGTCAAACGGAAAACTTAAATTGTAAAGATGAAATTGAAAATGAAAATTTAAATGGCAATAGGGAAACATCAAATGTAAAACTCAAAATGGGAAATGGAAAGGCTTAAATGGAAATGCTTAAATCAAAAGCTTAAATGGAAAAGATAAAATTATCATTTAATTTTTTTATTTATGTTTGCATTTTTCCGTTACCATTTTACATTTGGCATTTTATGCTTGCCATTTTCCATTTTGATTTTCCATTTTCCATTTGGCTTCTCCATTTGGATTTCTCATTTGGCGTTTCCATTTTCCATTTGCCTTTTCCATTTTCCATTTGGCTTTTCAACCTGTATGCAAATAAGGAGGTGTGGCCCAGAGGTCGGGGGACGGTCTGAACCGCCCGAGTGCAGTGGCAGTGGATGTGCGTGCCTCTGGCTAACACGGGTCCATTGTTTGACTCACGTTATTTTAATTTTAGCTGGTTAGCTAGGTAGCTACTCTCCCTGCGCTGGCTGGCTTAACATTACGAACAACAGCTGTATAAAACTTGCTTCCAGTTTATTAAACTTGACTAGATTGCCATCGGTAACCAGAAACTACCAGTCAAGTATTTTCATGGTTCGTAACGGTTTTATTGACTTTGTGTTATATCGAGTCGATCGTAATAACAGACTGTGTTTCAGTTTTCTGCACAAAAGTGCAAGGAACAATTCGCCGTTTCGAGAAATGGGTAGCTATCGCGATCAAGTCGGTTAGGGCAAACTGGATGCTCGAAACTTCAGTTCAATAACAACCAAAACAGAGCAATGGATTTCGCAGGTCATATTGTAGGAGCGTGATGTAAGCTAACAGTGGGATATGTCTTTCTACTCTTCTCCCAGCTTACTCACATGCTGCCTGCGATTCACCCACTAAATCTAAGTGTGGCACACCGATTGGAGGCCGTCATGCAGCTGTTACGGTTACTATGAACTTGATATCGATAGCTACGCGTTTCTTAAACGGCCGAATTGGTCCCCGCATTTTTTTTTTTTTTTTTGTGCAGAAAACTGAGAAATAAAATAAAACGGAAGCGATTATTATACAGTGGTTGTTCTTCGTGTTCGCCAGCTTGCAAGAGAGTAGCTAATCAATGGAAGTAGAGTCAAACAATAAAACCGTGTTTGGGAAAAGTCTGCAGACGCATTTTCCGAGACATATCACTGTTTAGTGACATTACAGTACGATAAAAACGGAAATCATTGACTTATGGATTTCGCATGTCTTTTCATGTCGCACGATACAAGAAACATAATGCACCTTTCCCTATGTTGTGTAGCTCTGATATGTCTCATGCAATGGGTGTGTGTGCTTTTCACGACCATGGTTTTATTGTTTGACTCACGTTAAGTTTATTGGCTGGTTAGCTAGCTGCTCTCCTGCAAGCTGGGGAACATTGCAGAACAACCGCGGTATAGTTTATTCAGTTTCTCAGTTTTCTGCACAAAAAGCGTGGGGAACAATTCGGCTGTTGGTGAAATGGGTTGCTAGCGCTATCGAGTTTATAGTGACCGTAACAGCATGACGGCCTCCAGTCCGTGTGCCACACTGCGATTTAGTGGGCGAATCGCAGCATAGTAGGGAGCTGGCAGAAGACTAGAAAGACACATCCTACTGTTAGCATCGCGCTGCTACAATTGCTCTCAGTCTCATCAACGGAGATATTGAGATCCTCCAGCAGTGGCATCAACAAATCTCAATCTAAAGAGCAAAGGCTCTCCTCTTCGGTTGGCATAGCTTTACATTTTCGACATTTACACCACCATGTTTCCGATGCCCTAGGTCTGTAGTCCGCCGCTGGTTGTGGCTCTGGTCGAGCTGTGGCTGCTTCATCCATCTATCTGAGTTCCTTGTCCGTGTACTCCGGCTCAAAGAGAAAAGGCTCAGCAAGGAACTCGTGCTCTTCCTCAACATTGAAGTCCTCGGACATTTTTCTTTTTTCCTTTCAAAGTTTCAAATCACATGCAGGCAGATCCCTCTTGTGTTTGTGTGCTGCTCGTGTCGCTCTCAGCAGGATGTAAACACAGGGTTGCGTCTTCCGCGATTCTCATTGAATGTTGTCTGGCGCGGCTACCGTAGTGAACACTGCTGCTCGGGAGAACCGTGTGAACGCGCGAGCGCGCCTCCAGGCAAACGTACTAGAGTGAATAATAGGCTATAAAACTGTACTAAATGACGTCGTTTCGGGTAAACTCTGGATGTTACCCCTTCAGGACACTTGGATTGCAGCGGACGAGCAGTATGGAGGAATATTAAAAAGTTTTTGTGTAGTTTTATGGACCTTTTCTTTTCGGTAACCATAGACGCTCGTTATATGGATTTGCGGTGGAGGAGGAACCCCCCGCACTTTGAGCAATAAAAAACTACACCGGACTTCTCATCAGCATGAGGGTAAGTCAATAATGACTGAATTTCATTTTTGGGTGAACTATTCCTTTAATGAGGAGTCTTTGGCTGTTGTTTTGAATTTCTTGTTCTTTAACCCCTTCTCGCAGAAGCCAAATCTGGCTATATATGTGTTACCTTATTTAAGGCTTGAAATTCAAGATTGCAGCTTCACAGAGAGGAAGGGAATGGCTCAACTGAGTCAAGACACTTGAAGCATTTACAACCCCAATTCCGAAATAGTTGGGACAAAGTGTCAATTGTGAATAAAATCAAAAAGCAATGACTTTCAAATCACACCAGCCAGTATTTTATTCTCAACAGAACAGAGATAACATAGCAAATGTTGAAACTGAGAAATTTTACAATTTTATCCAAGAAATGAGCTCATTTCAAATTTGATGGCTGCTTCAGGTCTTAATAAAGTTGGGACAGGGGCCTGTTTTCCATGGTGTAGCATCCCCTCTTCTTTTTAACACAGAGTGGAGGCATCTGGGCATTGAGGAGACAAGTTTCTTGAGTTTAGCCATTAGAATTTGATCCCACTCTTGTTTAACACAGGCTTCCAGCTGCTGGAGAGTTTTGGGTCTCCTTTGAAGGACTTTTCATTTAATTATGCGCCAAATGTTCCCAATTGGTGAAAGATCAGGACTGCAGGCAGGCCAGTTCAGCACATGGACTCTTCTACTACGAAGCCATGCTGTTGTGATAGCTGCAGTATGTGGTTTGGCATTGTCCTGCTGAAATTCTCAAGGCCTTCCCTGGAATAGATGTAATCTGGAGGGGAGCATATGTTGCTCTAAAACCTTTATATACCTTTCAGCATTCATGGTGCTTTTTAAAACATGTAAGTGTCCCACACCATATGCACTAATGCATCCCCATACCGTCAGAGATGTTTGCTTTTGAACGGAACGCTGATTACAGGAGGGGTGGTCTTCCTCCTCTTTAGCCCGTAGGACACGACGCCCATGATTTCCAACAAGAACATCAAATTTGGACTCGTCTGACCACAAGACACTTTGCCACTTTGCTACAGTCCATTTTAAATGGGCTTTGGCCCATGAAACACGGCGGCGCTTCTGGATCATGCTCAACAATGGCTTCCTTTTTGCATGATAGATTTTTAGGTGGCATCTGTGGATTGCATGGCGGAGTGTGTTTACTGACAGAGGTTTCTTGAAGTATCCCTGGGCCCATTTAGTAATGTCAATGACAGAATCATGCCAGTGAGTAATGCAGTGGCATCTGAGGGCCCGAAGATCACGGGCATCCAGTAAAGGTCTTCGGCCTTGACCCTTACGCACTGAGATTTTTCTAGTTTCTCTGAATTTTTTGATGATGTTTTGCACTGCCGATGACGAGACCTTCAAAGCCTTTGCAATTTGACGTTGAGGAACATTGTTTTTAAATTATTCCACAATTTTTTTATGCAAGCCTTCACAGGTTGGAGAGCCTCTGGCCATCTTTGCTTCTGAGAGACTCAGCCTCTCTAAGACATCCCGTTTATAGCCAATCATGTTACACACCTGATGCCAGTTAACTTAATTACTTGCTGAATGTTCTTTCAGCTGATTCTCTTATATATTAATCGCTTTTTCAGCCCTTTTATGCATGTGTCCCAACTTTTTTGAGACCTCTTGCAGCCAGAAAATTTGATAGAAGCTCATTTTGCAGATAAAAATGTAAAATGTCTCAGTTTCAACATTTGAAATGTTATCTATGTTCTATTGTAAATAACATATTGGCTCATGTGATCTGAAAGTCATTGCATTTTGATTTTATTCACAATTTACACTTCGTCTCAACTATTTTGTAATTGGGGTTGTAGAATTCCATTGTATTTCAGTTTATTTTCATGATTTTGGTAGAAAAAAAGGGCTGCAAACATAAAAATTCTTCATGAAAATTCAGCATTGAAGTTGTAAAAAAAATAATACTGAGAATTGAAAAATGGCTGGGGGTTAAAGCTATGCATTTCTGGGATCATAAACTCCTTGACCACAAGTATAATTCATCTGAGCATTAAATTCTAAATTACCTACTTTCTAGGAGCCAAATAAGACAGCTCTCCAGGTGGCTCCCCAAACCCTAAGATCTTTCAAAATGGCCCACTGTAAAATCATCAAATAATCGTATATTAAACACAAATTAACTTTTGACACATGAAATTCAATATGAATTAATGATTTTCTGGTTGAATTTGGCATGAGTTTATCAATATAGGTGCAGTTGGACATCAGTGGTCGCCAGTACCCTCTCCAGACACAAAACATGCCTTTTCTCCATGATAAAGTTTAGAATTTTCTCCATTTTTCTTCAGAGTCCCAAAAGCCAGCACACATACTCATCAACGGAACTGCTTATTTAACGGTCAGAACGTTCACCCTGCAATGAAAAGCAAGCAGTTCCCACTTCCGAGCTGGTGTCCTTATATAAACACTTCCCACACCTTATCAGGAACAAGTATAACTCACTAACTCAGTAATATCTGAAATATAGCTTATTATAACAGAACAGACATTCCACAATCAGGAAAAACCAAAAATGCCACCTCATGTTGTAGCTATTATCAGCAAAGACTAACGTTTACTCTCACTAACCAAAGTGGAAACAAGCTCTGATCATCTTGGCTATGGTAAACCAAGAACAAAAAACAGCTAGCCAGTTACCCATAGGTAAAAAAAAAATATAAAATTGCACTTCCTCATAAAATGAACAAAAACCTTTCTTCATTGAATCCCTCCTCTAGAGACACAGATGACACAGTCCTGTTTCATTGGGAATAATTCCCATTGACCAAGTCCTTATCTATCATAGATGTCCTAACTATTCATTTGTTGGGACCGCAAACAAACTCTGAAGCCATTTTTTACCGTTTAAATTATTACGTAGATACTGCACTTAGCCTTTGTAGGGCAGTATAATTGATAGTAGAATGACATAGTATCAATACCATGTCGAATTTTTGCTTCAGAAAACCGATTTTTCTTAACTTCTAATAAGAATACCATTGGCTCACTATAGCTGAAGTGGTTGCTACAGAAGACAATGTGATTTCCTCTTGCAAGAGAATTTTTTTGAACTGCTGGATAGATTCTATGGGCAAGTACAGTTGCAATCAAAATTATTCAACCCCCATTGTAAATAGGGCTTAATAGCAAAATTTACAAACTTTCAGCTGTTTGTGATAAACAGATTAAACAAGAACATTTTAAATAGCTCAACACAACTAATATTACAAGTGGTTTCTCCAAATTTAACACAAAATGCCATTTTTAATGACTGCTGCAGTCTCAAAATTATTCAACCCCCCAAATAGAATCCCTCATAAGAGCATATTTGCAAATCAGGTGTTGTCTCAAGCACGCCTAAAGCAGCTAATCAAGAGCTTAATTAGTTGCATTAGGTTTGCTTGAGATAGAATACATCAAATACTTGCACTCACTAGGGGTTTGATGGCAGTGACATTTGATTGCATATTAGAAATATGGCTGTCAAAAGAATTGTCCAAAAAGCTAATAGAGGAGATCATTGCCTGGCACAAACAAGGAAAAGGATGCAAAAAGGTAGCACGGGCTCTGAATTTTCATAGAGATACAGTTGGAAGCATAGTTCGCAAGTTCAGGAATAAAGAAGCATATGCTGAGAAGTACACCCTGCCTACAATGAAGAATTGTGGGGGCTTTTTGATGCTCTGCAGCTGCCTTGCTTCCTCTGGCACTGGAAATCTGCAGAGTGTGGAGGGCAAGATGGATTCAGTCAAGTACCAGGGTATCCGAGGAGAAAATGTCATGCCATCTGTCGGGAAGCTGAAACTTGGGCATCGTTGGACCTTCCAAAAGGACAATATTCCTAAGCATTCCTCAACATCCACCAAGGCTTGGTTTCAGAAGACGTGTGGGAAGATTCTAGAGTGCCCATCACAGTCGCCTCACTTGAACCCCATAAAGAAATCTCTGGTAGGATTTGAAGAGCACAGTGGCAGCATGCAAACCCTAGAATATTAGTGAACTGGAGGCCATTGTCCATGAGGACTGGGCTAAGATTTCTTGGGAATGCTGCCAAAAGCTGACATCTGCCTATGCATCACATTTCCAGCAGGTCATGGCGGCAAAAGGTTTTTCTACCAAGTATTAAAGATGCTTGTCATGAAGGGGTTGAATAATTTTGAGCCTGCAGTAGTCATTAAAAGTGGAATTTTGTGTTGAATTTGGAGAAGCCACTTGTAATATTTGTTGTGTTGAGCCATTTAAATTGTTCTCGTTTGATTTGTTCATTGCAAACAGCTGAAAGTTCGTAAATTTTGCCAGTAAACCTAATTTGCAATGGGGTTGAATAATCTTGATTGCAACTGTATATTGTGCAGTTTGCACATCAGGCTTAGCTGAGGAGTTTAATTCATGCAACTCCTGAAAAACAGGGATGCGATTGAACTTGTCCATATTCTAAACCGTGTTTGAGCTTGGCTTGCTAGTGAATATTCAATAACTGATCCAGGTGTGCCATCTAGTGATAGAATAGTGTAACTGCGTGCATACATTTGCAGCTCCATGTCTGCTGCCGTCGTCTGCACATAGAGGTTAATCAGTAATACTGCCAGAGCTGGTCCAAATCAGAGTTATAATTTTGAAGTTGTAGAGGGTTAGAAAGACATCTGCTGTCAAAATGGCCAACTTGGCCTAAACTATTTATGAAACCAAAAAAAATTTTGCAAAAAATGATGTAAACACTTTTTTCATCAGTTTACAACATCTGATAGAGTTTCAGCAACATCTGAGATGGTGGGCATCAGGGCTAGGGTGATTTGACACGGAGTTACGTGTCACATTAGTCAGGTATGCTCTGAGAATGTAATGAACCCTCTGTGTCTCCCAGACTGTTTGAACAGGATGGCGTTGGAGTTGTTGTGGATCAGGATAGTTTGGAGTTTGTGAAGGGGTCGACGTTGGACTACACTGAGGAGCTTATCCGTTCCTCCTTTCACATTGCTCGAAACCCACAAGCTGAACATGGCTGCTCCTGTGGCTCCTCTTTCTCCATCAAGGTCTGAGAGCTTTGGATTCCTGGTGCCCGCTGTCAGTTTTTCTTGCACCCGCTAAAAAAAATATCCAAGGTGTGCATAAAGGTTCACGATATAAGTCCTTGGCTCTTCCTTAATTGAATACTTCAACATGCTATGTGTTAAGCTTTTCACCCAAGTATGTTGTTTGTATATAACTGACCATCTGTTGTTGTCTCTGTGAAATGCCTGAAGGTTGCTGAAAATTTTGTCAATTTTAACTTGAATAGCATATCATTTAATTTTCTGTCCACAAAGTGACCACCTAAAAGTATGATTTCGCATTCAAGGACGTTGTATCCAACTATAATGCTCCATGGTGATAATATGCAGGTTCTTTTAAAAGTAAAAGAAAAATGTTAGCCTATGGATGATTGTGTACAATTTCTACAGTGCTGAAATTTCAATGGGCTGTTTGTTGTACTCCTATGAAATGACAGATGATGCATCACACACAATTGATTGTGTGGTTGTGCAATGTTTGATTTAAGAAAGGATGTATATAGGTTTTGTTGCTTTTCTCAGTGTAAATTAAAATATTGTTAAAAATGCTAAACTGAAGGCTATTTATTAATTTGAAATCTAAAAGCAATGTTTTTGGGATAAAATACTACTCAAAGCAAGTTGGGGGTGAAAGGAAATTTTTAAAAAATAATTTTTTAAGTATGTCTTTTAAGCCCGATAGGCTTAGAATATCCCATTTTAGTTGTAATTTGGACTACAGACAGACTATTATGGGACATGCAATCATTGCATTTCTCTGTAGAAACTTTAAATTAACCCAGATTTCTTCTTCATGGATTTGAAGCACAAACTTAGACTAAACTGACAAACAGCCTTGAAACACCCATTGTGACACCTCATGCACCATTTGCATGTGTTTGCATGAGTGTCATTCCATGGATTTCAATTTTGGCAATAAAAGAGCTGAAGCATTTTCCATTCAAATACTTGAAATTTGAAGGTGGTTCGACGACTATTGGGCATCCAAGACAGGAAAAGAGTCATTGGATGGCTACAAGATGGCCAAATTCAGAGAACTGTGGCACAGCCACAGCCTCTACATGTAAACCAAAGTGCTATCGGCAGACTCTGACAGAGGTTCAAGACAACTAATGCTGCTTAGACTCGGCCTCCGCTCTGCAAGACCCCGATCAACAACAGCACGGGAAGACTGCTTTTCGATGATAACAGCGTTGCAACAGGGCTTTATGACTGCACAACATCTTCAGGATCTGCTTTGAGCTTCCAGAGGCACCAGCGTGTCCAACCAGACCGTTAGGAATAGTCTGCGAGACCAAGGTTTGCAATGCCTGTGTCCTGCAGTCCGACAGCCGCTATTTGACCGTCACAGAAGGGCTCGCCGAAATTAATGCAGACAGCACATCTGGTCGAGCCGCGATCAGTGGGGTGAGACAATGTTCAAAGACGAGTCACATTACTCGCTCCAGTTCAATGTCGGCCGTGCTCGTGTTAATCATCATCAAGGGGAGAGATTTGCTCAGGGTCTACCATATCTATGAACCACGGAACCCCTTTGTATGTTGTCAATGGAAATTTGACTGGTCAGCGTGTTCTCAATGAAATTGTTCAACTTCTGGTTATGCCACTTCTGCAGCAGACTGGACTAGGAGTTTGGTTTCAAGACAACAATGCAAGACCACATCGTGCCAGAGAGGTGACCCACTCCTTGCTGCAGCAGAATCTTCAGCACATGGATTTGCCTTCATATTTACCCGACTTTTCACCATTTGAGCATGCGTGGGATTATCTAAGGCGGCGAGTTCAATTACATCACATCCCTGCTGTCAACCTGTGACAACTGGCTCAGCAATTAGTGCCAGAGTGGCAAGCGATACCTCAGTGTTATTTCCAGTGCCTGGTGAACAGCATGCACTAATGTTGTCAAGAATGTGTGAATGCTAACAGTGGCTACGGCAGTAAATGAAGCTTCTACGTTTTCTGTGAACACCATTTTGGGGGGTGCATGACTTTTTTTTCATCAGGGTGATAAACTAGTGTTTAATCAAGTTTTTTGTTTTGTATTTTCTGGTATTGAGCTATCAGAGAATTATTTTGGTCATGAATACAATTTGAAAAATCAGAGATGCTCTTCAGCGGGATGTTTGGTATGTTTCTGCATGTGAAGTGGTTCCCAACCCAGTGCTCAAGGACCCCTGCCCTGCAGGTTTTTGCTCCAGCTCTACTGTTTCATACCTGATCCATTTAAGGGCTTCTTGCTGATTGGTTGAAAAAAATCTACCTGAACAGGGCGTGCATGAAGGTGGATTGGGCCTTAAATGGATAAGGTGTGCAAAAGTAGAGCTGCAACAAAAACCTGCAGGACAGGGGGTCCTTGAGGACTGGGTTGGGAACCACTGCTCTACGGACAGTTAGTTTAGTTTGCTCAAAAGCTGGGACATGAAAGAGCTTGCAGAATTCCTCTGAGAAATCTTGCCCATTGGCGCCAAGATTCACAGTGAAGGAGTTTTGTTTTTTTATGATGCTAAACTTGTAATTCCCAGGAATTTTGTAAATAATTAACAGAGAAAAAGTCTTTTTTAGCTCACTTGGTCCAACGTACCAAAGGGAGCTTATGCGATCACGCGGCAGCGGCGGCGTCTGTGTTAACTTTGATCTTCTTGTGCCAAACCACTGACGAGATCAGTGTGAAATTTGGTGGGGAGGTACACAAGGAAGTACAGATTATAAAATGTTCAATTGGTGCAAATCTGTCCATAGGTGGCGCTATAGCAAACAAATGTCATACTTCTAAAAAATTTGGCTGATCAGCTTGAAATTTGGCATGCTTCATTTTAGTCAGGGTTGCGATGTAAATCTACGAGAACAAATTGGTAAATGAAACAATATGGCCAACATCAGCTAATCAAACTGTCAGCATGAACATCTGTGTCTGCATCGGCGTCTGCGTTAACTTTGATCTTCTTCTGCCAAACCACAGAAGGGATCAAGGTGAAATTTGTTGAGGAGGTATATATGGATGGACAGATTATAAATTGTTCCATTGGTGTAAACAGCGTATGGTGCAAATTGGTGTATGGGTGGCGCTACAGCAAACAAATGGTCATAACTCTGAAACCATTTGTCCGATCAACTTGAAATTTCGCATGCTTCATGGTAGTCAGGGTTGCTATGAAAATCTATGTGAACAAATTGATGATTGAAACAAATTGGCCAACATCAGCCAATCAAATTTCAATTGCCGTTATACTCGCTTTAGCTGTCGCCTGTCATCATCAAACTTTATATTATTGTTAAAGATGTGGAAAAGAGCCATTTTTATTAACATTACTTTGATTGGGCATGTGGCGGTGCTAAAGAGGGGTACAATATGTCTTGGTCAATAACTACTAAACCCTAGGTTGTAGAAACAAAATTCTTTTTTTTTTTTTTTTAAGATTCAGTGGGTCAAGACCAATCAATCCATGTAAGCCACACCCATTTTTGTATTTGCAAACTTTCTGCCATTTTGAATTGTTTGTGAACCCTTTAATTTTTATCTCCTCCTAAGCAGTGAGATCAATTCACGCAAAGTTTAAGGGCATGATCTATATTGATATAAAGAGCTGTAACTTCTAATGCAATGTCCAATCGTCACCAAACTTGAGATCACACATCTTTGTGCCATGCTACTTCTTCACACCAAATTAGGTTTAAATCCGTTCATAGATGCGATATAGCAAACAGATGGTCATAACTCTTAAACCAATTGTGTGAGCAACTTTTTTGGCATGCTTCATAATGGTGAAGGTTACCATGAAAACCTGGAAGAACAAAGTGATAGTTCAAATAAGATGGCTGACGTCAGCCAATTAAATTTCATTAGCCATATACTCACTATAGCTGTCATCAATCATGAAACTTTATACTATTGTCAAGGATGTGTAAAAGGGCAGTCTTAATGGAAATAGCTTTTACTGGCCAAATGGTTGCACAATAGGTACAACCAATTTGATTCCAATTGGCCAATAAGTGGCGCTGTAGTAAGAAAAACAATGTAAAATTGCATATTTATTTTCAACCGATTGACTGAATGGTTCTAATTTTGCATATTGCATTTCTAAATGAGGATCAAATAGTCTTTCCAATGAGAAAACAAATCTTTAAACATCTGGCTGCTAATTGTCAATCAGTTAACCGCTGCTATTTCAAAGACATGGCAGTGACTAATCAATGTGAAATTTGCAGGGCAAAGTATACCGTGCACAGTTACTGTATGTGCCATGAACTGGAAATTGCTCGAAAAACTTGTACAATTTGTGTCCTCACTACTACAAAACTGATGATTACCTCATGTTGCTTAGACCCCATGGTTGCTGCTTGTGGTTATATATACAGTTGCAATCAAAATTATTCAACCCCCATTGCAAATTGGGTTAAATAGCAAAATTTACCAACTTTCAGTTGTTTGTGATAAACAGATTAAACAAGAACACTGTAAATGGCTCAACACAACTAATATTACAAGTGGTTTCTCCAAATTTAACACAAAATGCCATTTTTAATGACTGCTGCAGTCTCAAAATTATTCAACCCCCCGAATAGAATCCCTCATAAGAGCACATGTGCAAATCAGGTGTTGTCTCAAGCACAAATTAATGCAGCAAATCTAGAGCTTAATTAGTTGCATCAGGTTTGCTTGAGATGGAACACATCAAATACTTCCACTCGCTAGGGGTTTGTTGACAGTGACATTTGATTGCATATCAGAAATATGGCTGTCAAAAGAATTGTCCAAAAAGCTAATAGAGGAGATCTTTGCCAGGCACAAAAAGGTAGCACAGGCACTGAATTTTCATAGAGATACAGTTGGAAGCATAGTTTGCAAGTTCAGAGTAAAAGGAAGAGTGGTTACAGTACCAGGATGTGGCAGAAAGAGGAAGCTATCAATTGCTATCACCAGATTCCTGAGGAGACGGGTGGTCAAAAACCCTCGAGTGACTACAGGAGACCTGCAGCAAGACTTGGAGGCAGGAGGCACTGAGATTTCAGTTTGCACAGTAGGGCGCATACTAAACGTTGAAGGTCTCCAAGCCATACACCACAACAGATCCTAAAGCACAAGCTCCAATATGCTCAAAACCATATAAATAAGCCACAAATGTTTGGGGATATTGTTCTGTGGAGTGATAAAACAAAACTGGAATATTTCGGGCTTATAAATCAGTGGTATGTCTGCAGGAGGAATAAAGAAGCATATGCTGAAAAGTAGACCCTGCCTACTATGAAAAATTGTGGGGGCTTTTTGATACTCTGCAGCTGCCTTGTTTCCTCTGGCACTGGAAATCTGAAAAGTGTGGAGGGCAAGATGGATTCAGTCAAGTACCAGGATATCCAAGGAGAAAATGTCATGCCGTCTGTAGGGAAGCTGACGCTTGGGCATCATTGGACCTTCCAAAAGGACAATGATCCTAAGCATACCTCAACATCCACCAAGGCTTGGTTTCAGAGTAATCCTGGGAAGACTGTAGAGTGCCCATCACAGTCGACTCACTTGAACCCCATAAAGAATCTTTGGTAGGATTTGAAGAACACAGTGGCAGCATGCAAACCCTAGAATATTAGTGAACTGGAGGCCATTGTCCATAAGGACTCTGGGCTAAGATTCCTTGGGAATGCTGCCGAAAGCTGACATCTGTCTATGCATCACATTTCCAGCAGCTCATAGTGGCAAAAGGGTTTTCTACCAAAGCTGGATTTATGGTTTTGCGTCGAATTGACGCCATTGCAACGCAGAGCCTCTGCGGCGACGTGAACCCCCACCACAGAGCCTCTGCGTCGCCTGCTGTGCACCTTGAAAATTTTCTAACTGCACGTCAAAGCGACGCAGACCGCAAGGGCACTGATTGGTCCACTCAACTACATCACTTCCGGCGCTTTGCTTTTTCGCTTTTCACCTAGCGGTTTGGCGGTGAATTGCTTCGCGGCACAGCACGACGCAAACGACCTCAACGCAGAACTTCGAAAGGTCCACGATGGTGTCAAGGCGACGGCGTGCCCTTTGCGTGGAGTCGACGCAGAACCATAAATCCAGCTTAAGCTTTAAAGATGCTTGTCATAAAGGGGTTGAATAATTTTGAGCCTGCAGTAGTCATTAAAAGTGGCATTTTGTGTTGAATTTGGAGAAGCCACTTGTAATATTGTGTTGAGCCATTTAAATTGTTCTTGTTTGATTTGTTCATTGCAAACAGCAGAAAGTTTGTAAATTTTGCCAGTAAACCTAATTTGCAACGGGTGTTGAATAATATTTATTGCAACTATATATATATATATATATATATATATATATATATATATATAATTAATTAATTTATTTTTTATTTAGATTTATTTAAGCAGGGGCCTGACTGAGACCATCGCTCCTTTTCAGCAGGGCCCTGCATTACAGACAATTAAAATAACAGTTTTCAAGGACATTTGAACAAAAAAAAAAAAGAAACAATGCCATTATTAAAGGGAAAACATTAACTAAAACAACAACAATTCTCTTGACAAAATAATTTGATCAGAGTTTTAAAATGTCCAAAAGGAACCAGTTCTTTCAATTTCAGTTCAGCTTGCAACTGGTTCCAGGTATGTGGGACATTATAATAAAAAGCTGTCTTACCAAGCTCTGTTCTTACACGAGGAACATTGAGACATAATAAGTTCTGTGACCGTGTCCCATGGCAACCCACTCGCTGCATAAGTAGACTAGCTAGATAAGGAGGGATTTTCATTAAAACACATTTATAAACAAATAGAAACCAGTGGTAGTCTCGTCTAGCTTTCAATGACCCCCACCCTACTGACTTGTATAAAACACAATGGTGAGCACGGAAATCAAGACCAGTGATAAATCGAATAGCGGAATGATAAATACAATCTTAAGGTTTTAAAACAGAAGTAGATGCATTTCTATAAATCACATCACCATAATCAAGCATGGGGAGTATTACTGAGTGCACAATCTTCTTTTTATTTTCGAAATTGAAACAAGCCCTATTCCTGTATAAGAAGCCAATTTTACTTTTTATCTTTCTTGTTAAATTTTCAATATGCATGTAAAAAGTCAGCATATATATATATATATATATATATATATATACACAGTGCCTGACAAAAGTCTTGTCACTTATCCAAGTTGTAGGAACAACAAATAATAACCTGACTTGTAGTTGATCAATTGGAATCAAAAATGGCTTATATGAAAGGCAAAGCCCTCTAGATTATGCGAAATATACCAAAATAGAGTTTTGTGTCATTGATTGAGTTTTATAATTTAATTTGTACAGAAAGGTCAGATTTTGCTTAGACAAAAGTCTTGTCGCATTGAAAAAAAATGTAGAAATTATACATACACTTTATTTTGAATACACAAATATGCCACTATAATATCAGAA
This sequence comes from Gymnothorax javanicus, assembly GCA_029692085.1. NCBI lineage: Eukaryota > Metazoa > Chordata > Actinopteri > Anguilliformes > Muraenidae > Gymnothorax > Gymnothorax javanicus. The sequence goes on along the minus strand of CM056193.1, from coordinate 102,308,333 downwards.
CATAAAGCCATGGTGCCTTGGAAAAAAAAGAATTAGTATTATGTATGACTCCCATGAGCTTGGAGGACTGCATCCATACGTCTTGGCAATGACTGAGATAACTTGATGATGAAATCATCTGGAATGGCATAGAAAGCAGTCTTGCAGGACTCCCAGAGTTCATCAAGATTCTATGGTTTCATCTTCCAAGCCTCCTCCTTCATCTTACCCCTGAAATGCTCAATAATGTTCATGTCAGGTGACTGGGTTGGCCAATCCTGGAGTACCTTCACCTTCTTTCAGGAACTGTGACATGGAGGCAGAAGAATGAGAAGGAGCAGCAGTATAAGTAGGGCAGCAAAAACTTCTTGATATTTCAGGCTGTTGATGTTGCCATCCACTCTGCAGATCTTTCTCACACCCCCATGCTGGATGTAACAACAAACCATGATTTTTCCTCCACCAAACATGATTGTTTTCTGGGAGAATCTTGGGTCCATGAGGGTTCCAACAGGTCTTGTACGGCGACTGGCATGCAGTTCAATGGATGATTCACCAGAAAAATAAACTTTCAGCCACTTTTCCAGTATCAATCCTTTCTGCGAGCTGTGGGCCTTGGCAAATGCAATGCAGGTTTTTTGTTTTCTGTTTAATGCAGACTTCTATGTACTAATTTGGCTATGAAAACCACTTTGAGAGAGAATTTGACAAACTCTTCTTGTAGATACCGGGATTTTTGGTGACATTTCCTCATGTAGCTTTGCTGTAGTTGAAGAAGGGCTGGCCTTGTACAGTTGAAGCAACAAACGGTCCTTTCAAACAGTTGTCATACCGGGTCTGTCTGACCTGCGCTTGCCATGAACGTCACCAGTTTCTTCAAATCTTTTTTCTCATCCCTCCACTTGACATTTGGATACATTAAAGATGTCTGCCACCTCAGCAGCAGACTCAGTCTTCAGGCTCTTGATGATCAGCACTTTGGTCAGTGGTTGAATCTTTGGTATGTTGTCAGAGGTCTAGTTGCACCTCATATGAAAGTCTGGTGTGCTGGGGTTATTTCTGTACACATCTGGGAATGTGTTAATTACAGTATTTGTCATAGGTTAAACTCTAATCTGCGATTTGTTGCATCATCTGAAGAGACGACAAGACTTTTGTCCTAGCAAAAACAGATGTTATGGGCTTAGCCAAGCTGTGAACGTCAGAACACTTTTTGACGGTTTCATTTTGCACCAAATTATTAATGTGAAAGCCCTTGACATTAAAATGGACCATTTATTGTAACAATTGATTGGTTAGAAATAAAGTTATATGCTATTTTTAGTTACTATGTCCTTATGCGACAAGACTTTTGTTAGGCACTGTATGTATATATATATATATATATATATATATATATAAAAATATAACTGCGTGTGTGTGTGTATATATATATATATATATATATATGTATTTTCAGTGGCGGCTGGTGAACTGGTTATAGGGGAGTCTCAAAACAATCCCTTAAAATTAATGATTGGTCACGACCTGTTTTCAATCATCCATTTAAAGTACCATTACAGAAACTCCGAACACTCTCAACATTATCAGGTGTGACCAGTTTTCATGTATAACGCATTCCTGTCAACTCTCGCGCATTCGGTGTGAGTTAAAGTGGCATATTTACGTTCCTTTGTTGTAGTCAGCAATTATTCAATCAACGTGTATGTAAGAGATTCTCGCGCAGAATTGAAGTCCTTGTGCACTGGAGGGGTTGGAAGCAATAGAATTGCATAAAGATGTTTCAAATGATCTTATTTCATATAAATGATCATGAAATACATGCATTGCTTCCAACCCCTGAATAAAGAAAAGCGTGAGAAGTCCAGAGTTTTAATCTGTATGCGTTATAAATGAAAACTGGCCACACCTGATAATGTTGAGAGTTTTCAGAGTTTCTGCAATGGTAATTTAAATGAATGATTGAAAACAGGCCGTGACCAATATATATTATTATATAATAAATAAGGTTAAATAAGGGTTAAATAAATAATATTTTATTTTTATTTATTTAACCCTTATTTAACCTTATTTATTATATATAATAATAACATTTATTTTTTTTCCCCTTCACAAATTACAAAAGGTGTCTTCATTGTCCCAATGTTGGACCCAAGCATAAAAAAATACTACCACATGTGAGCTTAAATAACACTAAAGCCTGAGATAAAGCAAAAGTGAGCTACAGTGCTCATGGCACTATTTTTTAATTAAACATATCAGTCCATTTTTTTTATGGACTATCTGACACCCCCTTTGTGCTCTACTAAGGCTGTTGCATTCATGCATTCTTGGGATGATTACCTTTGCCTACTGGTCATTATCACTTCTGTGTGTAGAACCCCAATCCCAAAATAGTTGGGACAAAGTGTAAATTGTGAATAAAATCAAAACGCAATGACTTTCAAATCACGCCAGCCAGTATTTTATTCACAATAGAACAGAGATAACATAGCAAATGTTGAAACTGAGAAATTTTACAATTTTATCCACAAAATGACAAAATTTCATTTCAAATTTGATGTCTGCTACAGGTCTCAAAAAAGTTGGGACAGGGGCCTGTTTACCATGGTGTAGTGGAGGCGTCTGGGCATTGAGGAGACAAGTTTCTTGAGTTTAGCCACTGGAATTTGATCCCACTCCTGTTTAATACAGGCTTCCAGCTGCTGGAGAGTTTTGGGTCTCCTTTGACGGACTTTTTGTTGAATTATGCACCAAATGTTCTCAATCAGTGAAAGATCAGGACTGCAGGCAGGCCAGTTCAGCACACGGACTCTTCTACTACGAAGCCATGCTGCTGTAATGGCTGCAGGATGTGGTTTTGCATTGTCCTGCTGAAATACACAAGGCCTTCCCTGGAATAGATGTCATCTGAAGGGGAGCATATGTTGCTCTAAAACCTTTATATACCTTTCAGCATTCATGGTGCTTTTTAAAACATGCAAGTGTCCCACACCATATGCACTAATGCATCCCCATACCATCAGAGATGCTGGCCTTTGAACTGAACGCTGATAACAGGAGGGGTGGTCTTTCTCCTCTTCAGCCCGGAGGACACGACGCCCATGATTTCCAACAAGAATGTCAAATTTGGACTCGTCTGACCACAGGACACTTTGCCACTTTGCTACAGTCCATTTTAAATGAGCCTTTGCCCGCAGAACACAGCAGCTCTTCTGGATCAAGCTCAACAATGGCTTCCTTTTTGCACGATAGAGTTTTAGGTGGCATCTGTGGATGGCACGGCGGACCGTGTTTACAGACAGTGGTCTCTTGAAGTATTCCTGGGCCGATTTAGTAATGTCAATGACAGAATCATGCCAGTGAGTAATGCAGTGGCATCTGAGGGCCCGAAGGTCACGGGCATCCAGTAAAGGTCTTCGGCCTTGTCCCTTACGCACAGAGATTTTTCCAGTTTCTCTGAATGTTTTGATGATATTATGCACTGTCGATGATGAGACCTTCAAAGCCTTTGCAATTTGACGTTGAGGAACATTGTTTTTAAAATATTCCACAATTTTTTACGCAAGCCTTCACAGGTTGGACAGGTACTTCTGAGAGACTCAGCCTCTCTAAGACATCCCCATTATAGCCAATCATGTTACACACCTGATGCCAGTTAACTTAATTACTTGCTATATGTTCTTTCAGCTGATTCTCTTATATATTAATTGCTTTTTCAGCCCTTTTTTTGCCTGTGTCCCAACTTTTTTGAGACCTGTTGCAGCCAGAAAACTTGAAATAAGCTCATTTTGTGGATAAAAATGTAAAATGTCTCAGTTTCAACATTTGAAATGTTATCTCTGTTCTATTGTAAATAACATATTGGCTCATGTGATCTGAAAGTCACTGCATTTCGATTTTATTCACAATTTACACTTCGTCCCAACTATTTCGGAATTGGGGTTGTATATTGGTGAGCCTTTCATTTGGTTCTGGTTGGCTATCTCCCTTTTGACCAATTCACATTTCTAGCAGGTATATCCTTTATCAAGTGAACATGTTGGTGCCGTGAGGCGAAGGCTGATTAGATTTATCAAATTTCTTCCACCATAATGCTGATAGGAGTAAAGACCTCAAAGAGCTGTGCAAGATATAAAGCACCCCAACAGCAACGCCACCCGGCCATCCACACACTGGCAAAAGATGATAATTATAATGATTTAATAATAATTTATTACTTAGAATGTGCAAATTCACATGTGGATATGATCAAATGCCCAACATGGTGGCATGGTGTTCGTGTTTTGGCATGTATGGGTGTCACTGATTGTTCACTTGTCTGCATTGATAATGTAACTGCTAATCTCTGTCAGAAGGCATTCCAAAATAATCTAATCTGCACTAGTTCACCCAAATACCTCCTAATACATTAGATAGTCAAGCAACCTACCACGAGGCTACCTTACTACACTTGGTTGGCCACTGCGGTGGATGTCTGTTTGCATTTCTCCAAAAATGGATTGTTTCCACTTTTCACCACTGGGCTTATCACTGCTGCGTCTTCTTTCTTCTGCATCCCCAGTGGTCCCCACCACCGCAGCCTAAATGCACTACTCCTGTTCAAATGAATGGGAGGACTGGCTTTCTCATTGTCAATGCCTGATATGGTGTGAACGCAGTGTAATACAGTCAGCCCCATAAAGTCTTTTACATTGACAAAGTTATTCATTTGCCTGTCCTCAGCATATTGGAGTTGATATTGAATCATAAATATGAGCTGAAATTGTAGACTTTCAGCTTTAATGTGATGGTATTTAAATTCAAATGGGTGTAAAACAGTTCATATGTGGTCTCTTTTTAAGGGATCAAAAGTCATTGGAAAATTTGGTGCTTAGCTTGTCCATTGCCAGACGTAAATTATTCTCTCATTATTTAATTTACAGTTGGGCAGAAGCAAGATGTGGTTGATTTCAAGTGAGTCCTTGGTATGTGAATTCTGTTGCTGTCTACTCTAAATATGAAATCAGAAGAGCTACCACTACCCAGGAAGCAAGCTATTATTATGCAGAAAACCAGACCCATCAGAGATGGTAAAAACATTACGAGCGGCCAAATTAACTACTGGGTTCAGTCTTAAAAAAGAAAGCTTTTTTTGCTGAGCAAAGAGTTTCACCTTCTTGTGAATTGGATTAATCTCACACTGACAAAATGAGGAAAATCTAACCTTAAAGGTAACCAATTCGTTCCTTGGCCTCAACTTTTTGCATAATTTGCCAGGCTGTTCCAATAAAAAGATTTGTGTGTAAGTTTTCATGTCGTCCTCGACCTCTAACAAGGATTAATTCCGAAGGAAAGCAATCACTCGACTGTTAAGATCAGCCATTGTGGCTGCTGGACCCCGGCCATTTCGACGTGCCCTCTACTTAATTGTAGCCCCGGACAGAGTGTCCGGGGGTACTATGGATTTGCGGTCGTCGTGCGTCCGCAGAGATTTTCTTGTGAACGCTCTACAGACTGCAATTCTCCTCCGATCCTTTTGATATTTCACATGCAGGTTGATAGTGGTTAGAGGACGATGCCTATCGATTTTGGTTGAGTTTCGTCATGCGGTGTCTGAAATATTCCCAAAAAACCAACAAAATTTTCCCTTTGGAAAGAATGGGAGTTGGGTTCTCATTGCTAGAGTGCGAGATGTCACACCTAGAGTGGGTGCTGGGATCACAGAGGCTGCAAAAAATACTTTTCATATTACTATAACTTCCACAAATTTGAATCCCTTTTCATGAAATTTCCCAAAAATGTAGGAAAATTTGTTGTTGTCACAGTAGTATAGTTTTTGTTGCACAGAAGTACATAGTTTTGCCTCAGGGAGCAGTCAAAGTACATGAGGCACATCTAATTTCTCTATCTTTCCCATTCAAAAATCACCCAAAAATTTTTGGGAGAACAGCAAACACACAGAGTTTTTAGATCGCTGTAATTCCAACATTATATCACTCAGAGAAATAAAAAAGACATCTGCACACTCAGCAAAGTCTCGTGCCTTGAGTGATGTGGTTACATTTGTGACAGGATGAACGTTTTTTTTCGTGAGAAGCAGGAGGTTGAGGTGTGCGCGAGCAAGGATTTCTTTCACTGAGTGACTCTCTGTGTGTGGGGAACCAACCAGTCCTGACATAGCCATCTGTGATTGGCTGATTTGATATCTAACAGCTCAGCTGAGTTTGCATGGAGATGATTTGGTTAGAATAGGGCGCGTTCGAAATGTACACTCACCCACTATGTACGGCATTATGTTGTGAATGTTCTACATTGAAAACAATATAAAGACAGTGAGTGGGGGCGCCGCGGTGGCTCATCGGTCTAAGCGTGCTCACCATTAAGGCTGTGTCCTTCCGGCGGCGACCTATGTTCGATTCCGGCTCGGGTCATTTGCCGCGTGTCTTCCCCATTCTTCTCCCCAGCTTTCCTGTCACTCTCTACTATACAACTTTCTAATAAAAAAAAAGGAGAAAATCCCCCAAAAAAATCTTTAAAAAAAAGACAGTGAGTGAATGAGTGGACAAGTGTGCATTCCGTGTGTCATCATCAGAACAAAGTTAAACTACCCAGCGATTTTGCGCATATTGAAATTCGCCCCATGCTACGAATTCCCAATCTTAAAAAGGTAACCTACCTCATTTTCCAGGCTGTTTATTTTCACTGCCAGGTGTAAGCTAATACGGCACTATTTTAAAACGTTGCTCTCTTTTGTCAAACAATCAAACGCAAAGAAGCATTCGATAGAAATGTAACGTTAAAAAGTGAAACATATGTTCATGAATGCGATATGCCATTGTTTGAAGTCTACCGTTAATGGAATTACTGCTTAGCAAAGCTAGTGTTTGCCTAATGCAAGGTTCATTAGCAAACGTTATGTCTTCACTAATTACAATATAGGCTCGCTAGGTCATCAGCATCTGTCTGCCAGCGTTACCGTTAAGATAAGCTAAACCTCCGAGGAATATTTGCGTACATAACTTCATGGCCCAGCCTGTTGTGCCGTACATAATTTACGAAGAATAATGAGTGCATGAATAAATGAACTGAAGTAATTTCATTTGCATCAAGAAAATTTACAAAGAACTAATGTGGAATCACAATGAAATACAATTGAAACAACATTTATACAGTTTTAAATAACATTTGACCATTTTTGTGATCATTGGTTTCAATGGTGGTTTTTATGTCTCCAGTTTGTACGTGCGAGTGCGAGTATATCACTATCACTACTTATACTATATTATACTGTACTATTTGAGTGATGTGTCTGTCTCCCTCTGTCAGCAGTGCGTAGCGCACAACATACGTCACTCATCGTACGTCATTTCGTTACTGTGGAGATGAACGCTGGCCTTATCATTTCTCTTCGCTTCACACAGGCTCGATTCAGCCTCGCTTTGTTTCACACAGCCGGACTCCAAGTTTGCAGTGCTGGCTTCAGTCAGTCTGGAGAGAACTCAAAAGCCAAGGTGATCTTTCACTACAAATCCAAGCACATTATGAGATTAACTATGAACACCCCAGCTAAGTTCACCGCATTCGCTAGCGAAATGCTTGCATCGGCTACACTCACATTATATAACGGCACCCAACGAGATATATAAACTAGAGTCGCTCCGTTGTTCGTTCCAGATCAGCCAATGTGTGCAGATCTAGCCGCCACCTTATGACGGGCGTGCCTGACACTGGAACCCATGTAAACAAATACGTCCCCGTTAATATTTCGGTAAAAATCAATAATAATCATTAGCAGTGTTTTGATCTCTGGCCTTTTTCTGACCGATAACTTGAGAAGAGTTAGCTTAAGCGCCATTTCTGTCTATTATCGCCCATTGCGTTTACCAAAAGCGTAGTTGCTAACTGAGTTAGCAGCTTACATAGTTCGTCCATTCATTGTCAGTGGTTTATACGATGTAAGTTAGCATCTGATTCGGCAAACGGACCCTGAGCGATTGACATTTTACCATAGGGAATGTTTGAAAGTACGGTGGTGTACATCCAGGCCATCTTAAAACCCCTTCGGTACGGTAATATTATGACTGATCTCGCTCTGTCAGGCCGGGTCTATTTCTCTCGCAGTACGATTTAGGACGGGGCACTTGTTAACTAGTAAGATAAATTATCTTCGCAAATGTCGGGAACCTTGATAACAAGTGTCTTATTGTGACTGTAGCCAAGTCGTGAATCTAGTTTATTAGTTTAGGAAAAATAAATAAATAAATAAACACTGGCTTGTAATTGAATCTGACACGTAGGCCTATCTATTAAGAAAAGAAAAACAAAAAAAATTGGTTTGAAATTGGATCAGACACGTATCTATGACTTTTTTTTGTTTGATAGAAGCTGCATGGTGCAGACCCAGACACTAGCATTACGATGGAGGAGGAACAAATAAACCTATTCGGGTCTCCTGACAGCGACTGCTGATTTCAACGGGTTTTCCAACGTGCCTAACTCTTAAGTCGGGAGTGATTCAAAGTACTGCGGTATTTTAGCTTGTTAGGACTGTATGGCACTCAGTGGAAATCAAAATTTCTGGAAGGCATGAATCCACTTTGCTGCACCTTTCTGTGATGGACGCCCATCACAAGATGGCGGCCAGACTTGCACATTGAAATCGTAACATAGCGCCTCTAGTTTATATAGCTCGTTGATGCCACCATTCTTCTGTACATAACAATATGAATACGTGCACATGCCCAAGTATCACAGAAGTAAAGCCAAGCTGAACTTTCGCTACAAATCCGAGCACGCATTCGCTAGTATATATATCGGTCCGACCCATAACCCGTCAGTGCAGATGTTGATGCCAGCGGACATGGAGCTGGTCTATTTATGCATGTAGTTACACTATTCTCTCACTAGATGGCACACCCGGACCAGTTATTGAATATTCACCAGCAAGCCGACCTCGAACACGGTTTACAATATTGGCGAGTTCAGTCCCAACTTCCAACCCTTCTTTTCAAGACTTGCATAAATTAAACTCCTCAGCTAAGCCTCCAGTGCAAACTGCTCAATATACTTGCCCATATTATCTATCCAGCAATTCCAAAAATGCTCTCTTGTGACTGAAAAATTCGTTGTCCTCTGTAGCAACTACTTCATCTATACTGAGCCAGTGGTATTCAAATTAGTAGTTAAGAAAAATCGGTTTTCTGAAGCAAAAATTTGACATGATATTCAAACTGTTATTCTTCTATCACTATCATTTATCGTCTGTCGTTTCCCTCATGCAGAAGTACTTCTGGGCCAGGACGCAAACGCGCGACCACCGCAAATCCATAGTACCCCCGGACACTCCATCCGGGGCTACAATAATGTCTTTTTGTGAGAAAAAGTCACTATCTAGTATTTAAGAGCGATTTGCATGAAAAGTCAAGTCAGATCAGTTATCAGATTCTACAGCTAGTAAATAAATTACATTTATGCATTATAAATTCATTACTATAAATATGTCTAGTATAAATATGGGACGATTTGACGTACATTAACGATCTGAAAGTGCTAGGAAACGGGGAAATCAGGCATTTTGCACTAGGCATAAAGTTTACTTAGGTATCCAGCAAAAGTTTGGCCACATCTTCATCAGAAATATCTCCAAACCTGGCTTAAAAAGTTTGCCAACGATCACTTTGGCCTTTTATATTTATCCTGGTCTTCAATCGATCGTCTTCCTGGCCTTTTCTAGCACTTTTACAGGCCGAATCAGTCAGATATTTCTTTGACCGCGGCATTTTGCTGTTAGCCAACTTGTCTTCATTTCTGCTTCCGCACATCCGCTTTCACTTGACATTATTTTTGCATTCTCGTGAATACTAATGAGGTATTTCAAATGGCTCGGGGATTTTTTGCAGGTCGCAAAAACTAATTTCACATTCAATAGTCGGGGGATTGCAAGCGTTCTCGGAGAAAACATTGATTTATTCCCGTTTGTTTTGGTCATATCTATTAAATTTTATATATAATATTTATATAAGAACACATTGGTTACATTTAAATTGAAGTACTTTTAATCTGAGAGAGAAATTCCCTTATAAAGAAATGATTATTTTCAACAAAACCACATGTTCAACAATTACTGGAGCCTTTAGAAATTATGAAAAAATATCTAGGAAGCATTTCCTACATATTTACTTATTTCAATCGATTAGTGTTTTGGAACCTTCAAACAGTAATCCATGACTTTCTGTTTCACTGGGGTATAACAGAAAGGACTTTGAGGCCACACTGTGTTATTAATTAAACATGGGCAAGATTAGAGAACTCAAATCAAATAAGGGAAGTGCGTTGACCTCCGTAAGTCAGGGAATGGCTATAAAAAATATACTCCCGATTTCAAAACAGTTTGGATGCTGTGTAAATTGTAAATAAAAACAATGCAACGATTTGCAAATCTCATAAACCCACATTTTATTCACAAAAGAACATATACCCCTTTCATACTGGGAGTTGGAGCGCTTCAGAGGTGGCCCTGAAGCGCTCTAAATCCCAGTATGAAAGGATCATGAGACAGGCCTAAAATTTTAGAGCGCTCTTAAGTCACAGCGCTGTTGGAGGTGGTTCAGGGCCGCCTCAGAAGCGCTTCAGCAGCAGTAGGAATGGTCTCGAATGTTAAGACCACTCTAAATTCAGTGGCCGGTGAACCGGTTTGTCTAAGGTGAGCTGCAAGCTTTGCAAATATCATGATGTAGGTGACCTCCAATGTTAGGCGATGTTCAATTAATCGAGGAAGGATAAGTGCACTTACGTATATTTTCTTGTAACGTCAGAAGAAAGTTTGAATTTCGCACAGATATCTCGTGCTAATGAATTTGAGATCATATTTATCCCCTAACTGTCAGCGTTGTATTATTTGGAAAATGGAAAAATAGCGTTGGCTTCGGGTTGGCAGTCTATTCAAGTAAATGGAATGAATAATTAGCTGGCTAGCATGCTAATGCTTTCCACCATTAAATTAATAAATTCAAGTGTTCACAATAACAATTAAATGTGTGACGCATTTCTTTACTGGCTAAAAGCGTTAGCATATTACGAACGAATCATTAATCCTATTGACTTGAATAGACCATCAACTCGAGGCAAATGCCAGCGATGGTGAACGTTTCCAGCACAATTGCCTTTGCAAAAATATTGACGTTTGCCAATGATCGGAATCTGAGCACTCACAACGCGAGAAAGCTGTATTACACGAGTGTGACAAACCTGTGTCAAATGGGTTGTATCATGCCGATTTTTAATCATTTTGGGATAAATACTGTATATTGTAACCACACATTCATGTATGCGTAACCTTTTGAAATTTCACATTCGATGCATGCATAAAGGAGGGGATAGGTTACTGTGGCAACTACATAGTTCTCGCACACATCCAGGGTGGTCACAAAGGGCAGTATGAAACGACTTTGGCTGGATCCAGTTTGAGCGCTTCAGAAGCGGCCAAAATTTCTTAATGCAGTATGAAAGGGGTACTAGACAACATATCAGATGTTGAAAATGAGACATTTTACCTTTTCATGAAAAAATATTTGCTCATTTAGAATTTGATGGCAGCAGCACATCTCAAAAAAGTTGGGAGAGGGGCAACAAGAAGCTGGAAAAGTCAGTGGTACTAGTAAAAAAAAACAGCTGAAGGAGCATTTTGCAACTAATGAGGTTAATTGGCAACAGGTCAGCAACATAACTGGGTATAAAAAGAGCATTTTAGAGAGGCAGAGTCTCTCAGAAGTAAAGATTCTGCAAAAATTTGCATCTAAAATTTGCGGAACAATTTCAGAAAAATGATCCTCAACCTAAAATTGCGAAGACTTTGAATCTTCAGAACATCATATCATCAAAAGATTCAGAGAATTTGGAGATATCTCTGTGCGCAAGGGACAAGTCAAAAGGTCAATATTGGATGCTCGTGATCTTCGGGCCCTCAGGGGGCACTGCATTAAAAACTGGCATAATTCTGCACTGGAATACACTGCATGGGCTCAGGAACACTTCCAGAAATCATTGTCTGTGAACACAGTTCACCTTGCAATCTACAAATGGAAGCTAAATGGAAGCTAAAGCTGTATCATCCAAAGAAGCAGCCATATGTGAACACGATCCAGAAATGCCGCCGTAATCTCTGGCCAAAGTTCATTTAAAATGGACTGAGGCAAAATGGAAAACTGTTATGTGGTCAGATGAATCAAAATTTGAAATTCTTTTTGGAAACCACGGACGCTGTGTCGTGCAGACTAAAGAGGAGAGGGACCATTCAGCTTGTTATCAAAACACAGTTCAAAAGCCTACATCTCTGATCTTATCGGGTTGCATTAGTGTCGATGGCATGGCGAGCTTACACTAGTGATGTGACATTCTGTGCCGATGCTTCGAGGCATGTGCCGAGTAATACAGGAAATATTTTGTGAAGCACGTATCGAGGCGTGTATTGATGACGTATGCGATCACGTCGGAAGCCTCGCCAGCCAGCCGTACCTCATGATCGGTTCATGAAGTGGTTCGCAATTTGGCGCGCGATTTGAAATAAATATGGCTGTAGAACGCGATGGGGATCCCTAACATTTTGTGGATTCTGACCGTCAGAAATTCTGTGTTGACCATCACCCCAAAGTTACAAAAGCATGCTCATTGCCCTCACTCCGGTTTCACTGATCATTTCTACTTTGCATAAATGCCAATTCTGTTTTTTTCAAATCATTGTTTAGTGGTCAGCAAAATAGATACAATATGGTAATGTGAATGCATTGCATATTTCTTGGCATCATTGGCAGTTTCTTTCACAGGCATTTGACGCAATACGACACGCTTCAAACTGATAAGGCAGTGATGTAACGTGGTCCGTGTGGGCTCGAGTGCAGATCTGACAACTCGGCCCACCCTGATTATAAACATGTATGCATATGTGTTTTTTACACACGGACGAAGGCATTTATGATAATCGTACCTTAAAAATTCCATGTCTTATTTAAACTGGCAGTATTACATTTTTGCACACTCCTCTAAGTGTTATAGGGCCTACGTACAACACACACTAAGGGTTACTACACTATTTCATTCTATAACATAGTTTCCTATTTCTTAAGACTGTCCTTGGATTAAACGATCGGACCGTGGCATTGTCACGTGTGTGGTCTATGGAATGTTGGACATTACCCAGAAACACTTGCTGTCTCAATGACGATATCAACAGCTGAATAAAATTATCATTCTTTGTTTTATGAAGTATTTTCCAAAAAGAAATTAAATAATTTCATGTTATAACAACTTATGTTCAATTACAATGATGAATAATATACCATGATGACATCGACTTGCCAGCACCATGACTGAGAAATGAATGCAGTTGCAGTGGTATATATATCCAGTAGCACAGCGAGTTCTGTGCATAAGTGTGGGCTTTGTTTAATAGGAGTAACTATCAATGAATGGAAAATATGGTGAAACTGTGCGCGGGTGTCTATGTAGGGTCACCTATGCGGTTGCACTAGCTGCATTCTCTATTGATACGCCACTGTGATAATATAATTTGTGATATTTTTGCCTGTTTTACACTTTTTGTCCAGTAGATGGCGTTGTGAGCAGATGAAGCCTCAAGAAGCATCACCCATTAGTGAACCACTTCGGGAGAAAGCTTCAATGCTCCATGAGGCTTCACCTCGCCATCACTAGCTTACACATCTGGAAAGGCATTATCACTGCTGAAAAGTCTATAGAGAGTTCCTTCCGGGAATGGTCACTGAAGGGTATAGAAAAGATAGAGGATCTGTATCAAGGGGACACTTTCATGACTTTTAAGGACCTTAGCGAGAATTATCAGATCCCAGCCTCCCACTTTTTTAGATTCTTGCAGATGCGACATTTTGTACAGACCACGCAGTGAGGTTCCTTAAATAAGCCAAAGTATTCTCCATTGGAGTCTTTGTTACTTAAAGATAACTTGAATAAGCATATATCACAAATTTATAACTTGTTATTAGAATACTCCAAGATTAACACAATTGTATTAAAAGAGAAATGGGAAAGGGACTTAGAGATTCAGATTACAGAGGAACAGTGGAATAAAGTCAATGAGTACTCACTAAGAAGCTGTTTAAGCTCTAGGTATAGACTTTGCAATTATAAATTCATACATCGTGTATACTTTACACCGGAGAGACTAAGCCGTTTTAAAACTGGCATATCTCCTCTCTGTTCTCGCTTAAATTGGAGGTGGGCACGTTCAAACATATAGTGTAGTCCTGTTCTAAGATTAGTCAGTGGTGGCAGGAGATTGAGAAAATCCTTGGTAGAGTCCTATCACGAAAAATATCTTTGTCCGCCACGACCATAATATTGGGAGACCTGAATGATCTGAACCTTCCTTCCCAATGGATGAAGGGTTTTATTAGCCTTACTATTACAGCTGCTAAAAGATGCATAACTTCTAAGTGGAATCACGAAGACCTTCCATGTATCACTCAGTAGAATAATGAGATTAACTCCTGTATTCCCTTGGAGAAAATAACGTATGACTTAAGAGGTAACCCTGACGTATTCCATCAGATTTGGAACCCATGGATAACCCATATGGAAATGAATTCATTTGTAGGCAAATCAATGTTAGTTTATTTGGTTTTTTTCCCCCCCTTATTTATTGTCTATTTTTGCATATTTATTTTACGAGGTGTGAGGGGACATAGGATTCATTCCTGGATATGAGAGGGGAGAGGTTTTTTACGTATGTTCTTGTTAAAGATGAGATACAACCTTTTTATGATGGCACTGGTTACTTGTTATGTTATGGGTTGTTTCTTTCTTTTTTTTGGGTTGTTATTGTGAAAAATGAATAAACTGAATTTGCCTAAAAAAGAGTATGTTGCAGGTATTTATGTGGACCTATCCTGCAAGTTTTGTGGCGATAGGACAAACAATTTCTGATTTATAATCTGATTTGTGTAATACCACACCCCTTTTTTGCATTTGTGGCGCCCCCTAGTGGTCGATTTGATCAAAACTTTCAGGCTATGTTTCAGGTTCTTATGTGGACATATCCTATGAGTTTTGTAATGATTGGGAAAACTATGATTTATAGTCTGATTTGTGTTATACCACACTGCTTTGTTTTGCATTTATAGCGCCCCCTATTGGTCAATTTGAATGAAATTTTCAGGGTATGTTTCAGGTACTTATATGAATATATCCTGTGAGTTTTATGGCTATAGGACAAACAATTGCTGATTTATAGTCTGATTTGTGTCATGCCATGCCCATTTTTTGCATTTATAGCGCCCCCTATAAGCCAATTTGCATGAATCTGTCAAGGTAGGTTTCTGGTACTTATATGGACATATCCTGCAAGTTTTGTGATGATTGGCCCAATGGTTGTTGACTTTTGTCCATTTATGTGCTAAGCCACGCCCCTGCTGAAGTTGATTGGTCAATATCTTGGAAACGAAATGAGATTTCAACAAGCCTTAAGCAACTTTTGATAAGCTTGGTCCAATGATGATCCACAGCGAATTTCGAAGAATCGAACTTACGGCCTAGGAGTAAATTTCAAAAATGTGTTTTTCAAAAAATTCAAAATGTCGGAAAATCCAATATGGCAGACCTTAGGGGTTTTTATTTGATAGTTTTAGATTTTGGACCAAGGAATGTCTGTATCAAGTTTCATGTAAATCGGACTTACAGCGTAGGAGTTATGACCTTTAAAGTGAAAAACTGTTTTTCTTGAATTATATCACCCCTATAAGGCTGATTGAGTTAAATTTGGCTTGGGCAGCATTTGCACACAACTTCCAACCAATGTCCAAATTTCAGGTCTCTACCATTTACCATCTCACAGGAATTTGCAAAAACATATCTGAAGAAGAAAAGGAATAATAATAATAATAATAAATATAACCGCAAGCGGTGATTACGGGGTCCAA
The DNA here is from genome assembly GCA_029692085.1 of Gymnothorax javanicus. Classification (NCBI taxonomy): domain Eukaryota; kingdom Metazoa; phylum Chordata; class Actinopteri; order Anguilliformes; family Muraenidae; genus Gymnothorax; species Gymnothorax javanicus. The sequence continues at coordinate 102,292,425 of CM056193.1, read as the reverse complement.
GCACAATGAAAGAAGTGTCAATTTAGAAGTGGTGAAGACACAAATAAACCCAGAAAATGGTATGATGAAAGGTCATAGCCAAGTAACGTAATGCTTGAAATGCATATCTGCAGTCATTTTAAATTGCAAGCTTTTTCTTGTCAGTACCTCCTAAAAAACTGCATTTGGTCATCAAAATTTCCATACAACTTCCTTTTTATGTTTGAAGGATCTTGTATTGATGCTAACTCATTCATGTGTGAATTCTTTGCAAATGAGCTTATGATGAATGCACATTGCATTAACAAGTTTCAGCTCAGTAGAAAGAGGCCTTTCCCTCAAATTGTATTGAAATACTGTGGTCACACATTTTAACATGGAAAATGTCTTCATAGTAGGAGTTTAGATCTGCGTATTTCAAATTTTGTGCAAATTGATTGAACCAACTGAAAATATACAGAAATTGAAGGTTTAACGTAGACTTCACAATGGCAGTTTGCACATGAGGCTTAGCTGAGAAGTTTAATTCATGCAACACTTGAAAAGCAGGGATGGGAGCTGTGCTCGCTGGTGAATGTTCAATAACTGATCCGGGATTGCCATCTAGTGATGAAATAGTGTAAGTGCGTGCATAAATACGGCAGTTCCAGGTCTGCATTTAAATCTCCACAAAAAGGTTAAATTCCTCTACATATTTTCAAAAGGCAGCAGAGTTAATCTAAAATGATGTATGAAAACATCCAATTTAAAGGAAACAAGAATTCTCTCTGTAATCTTTATGAATATTTAGGTGCAGTTGGGCATCAGTGGTCATCAGAAGCCTCTCCAAACACAATACATGCCTTTTCTCCATGATCAAGAAAAGAATTTTGTCAATTTTTCTTCAGAGTCCCGCATGCCAGCACAAATGCTCAATAAAAAACTGCTTATATTATATTGGGATGGTTTTGTGTGTTGTCACCCTTTGTCATTATAATGCATAACTTGCAGGAGAAACATTTTAATATTGCAATAAAGGCCTAATAAATATAGAGGCTAATGAAAATTCTTTGGCTAATTTCGGCCATTTAGTTTCAGCTATCACTTTGTTCTTAAAGGATTTACTGGCAAACTGGCCCACTGTGAAGCATGCAGAATTTCTAGTTCATTGGCCAAGTGGTTTAACAGTTATGCCCATTTGTTTGCTGTAGCACCCCCTATGGACCGATTTGCACCAAATTTGGTATGCAAAAGGGTGGTGGCCTGCTGATGTTAATTATCCAGCTTGGTCAGGATCAGGCATTGCTCTAAGGAGTTATTGCCCTTTATATCAATCTAGGCCACGCCTTTAAAATTGATAGGTTGTAAGGTGTTGCCACAATAAGCCAATCAAAATTTCCATCCTTTGGGCTCTAGAGATTGGTCCTAAGATGTGTATACCAAACTTTATGTAAATTGATAGCACCTTCTAGGAGGAGATAGAAATTAAAGGTTTCACAAACAATTCAAAATACTGGATAATATTCATGTACAAATATAGGATTTTCTGACATGATTTGATTTATATGGATCCAGAGAATCCAGAAGAAAACAAATTTTGTTTCTTTGCCCACCGTTTCAAAAATTATAGCCCAAAACGCGTTGTACCTCTCAATAGCGCCACCATTTGGCCAATCAAAGTAATTTTCATGAATTTCACATCCTTAACAAGTCCATAAAGTTTCATGATGATAGGTTAAAGATAAAGTGATTAAAAGGGTTCCTGAAAATTGATTGGCTGTTGTCGGCCATTTTGTTTTAGCTAGCATGCCGTTCTTCTTAAAGTAAATGGGAACTGTGCCCCTTATGAAGCCTGCAAAATTTCAAGGTGATCGGTCAATTGCTTCAAGAGTTATAACCATTTGTGTGTTATAGCGCCACCTATGGACGGATTTAATTCAACTTCTGAGTGTTTTTGTCTTATAGCCTGTGGATGAACTTCATGAAGTTTGGTGAGGATTGGATTTTGTGTTCAGGATTTACAGCTCATTACATCAATTGAGGCCACGCCTTCAAATTTCATTGGCTTACTGCAACCACATCTTTTGAAAAATCAAAATTTCCATCCGTAGGCTTATAGAGCTTGGTCTACAGATGCTGTCTACCAAATTTGGTGCAAATTGATCACACCAATTAGGAGGAGAGAGATTTTAAAGGTTTTTCATATAATTCAAAACTGCGGGAAATTTTATGTACAGAAATGGGCGGGGCTTATATGGATTGATTCGGCTTGACCCAAAGAATCTACTGGAAGTGAAATTTTGTTTCTAGGACTTACGGTTCAGAAGATATAGCCTAAAACGCATTATACGTCTCTATAGCGCCATCATATGGCCAATCGGGACACTTTTTTTTGCCTGAGTAGTGGGTGACTACAGAAACCTATGAGCCAAATATGATGTGTCTAACACTTACAGTTTTTGCTGTGCAAACACTTTTAGGGAAGAAAAATAATAAGAATAAGAAAAAGAATAATAATCAGAACGATTACAATAGCGTTCCAGCACTTCGTGCTTGGACCCCTAATAAACCAGCACAAAAACAATAGGGTTTCTGCCCTACGGGCTTGAACCCCTGAATATGCAGATCTGTAATCTATAGGGCCATTACAACATGGCATACGTTGTCAACTATGATCACTGAAGCACCCAGTAAGGCAAGTTTTAAGAGGCTGATAAAAAAAAAAAACACATGATGAATAACCGTAATATGAATGAATTGAACTGAACAACCACAATTGATAAGTTGAGGGGTGATGCTTGTTTTTATTTGACTTTTATTATTTTGGAAATGTTCTTATTAGGAATGTTAACTGTTTTTATTGAGATTTGTGATAATTATTGTTTGCTGTGGACCCAAGGAAGAGTAGCTGCTACCTCGGTGGCAGCTAATGGGGATCCAAAAAAAAAAAAAAAAATTAATAAATAAATGGCTTCGCAGTAGAAGAGTCTGAGTGCTGAACTGGCCAACCTTTAGTCCAGACCATTCACTAATAGAAAACATTTGGCACATCATCAAATGAAAAATCCGGCAAAGAAGACCCAGGACTTCTGAACAGCTTGAATCCTGCATCTAACAAGAATGGGACAACATTCCTCTCCCAAAACTTCAGCAATTGGTCTCCTCACTTCCCAGACGTTTACAGACTGCGGTTAAAAGAAGAGAGGATACTAAATAATGGTAAACATGGCCCTATCCCAACCTTTTTGAGATGGGTTGCTGCCATCAAATTCAAAATGAGCTAATATTTTTCAAGAAATGGTGAAATGGCTCACTTTCAACATCTGATATGATTTTATGTTATATTGTGAATAAAATGTCAATTTATGAGATTTGCAAATCATTGCATTCTGTTTTTATTTATTTTACACAGCATCCCAACTTTTTTTGGAATTGGGGTTGTAGCTACTTGTCTGAAAATGCCCATATCTACCGCAAGAGCCATAATTTAAAAAAAGCTTAAATCAACAGGAACTGCTACAAACTTGCCTGGAAGAGGACCCAAGTTTATTTTGTATTCAATAACAATGAGGGAATGGTGAGGTGGAAAAAAAATCCCCAAGGATCACTGTTGGAGATTTACAGTAAAAGGTATCATCTTGGGGTCACCAAAACTGCCATGAGATCCTACTTCCATGCTAACAGATTATTTGGAAGGCATGCTTCCAAAAAGCCTCTCTTGTCATTCAACCACAAATGTTACCATCAGGAGTTTGCCAAATGCAACTGGGACATTGGGACTGTTTTCCATGGTCTGATTAAACAAAACTTTAGCTCTTTGACAACAAACACTCAAGGCAGGTTTGGTATAAAAAGGACGACTGCTATGCTGAAAAAATCATATTCCCCTTTGTTAAGTATGGAGGAGATACGGTGATGCGTGGCTGTTTTTCCTCTTAAGATCCTGGAAACCAGTGAGGGTACATGGTATTATGGACCCCATGAAATACCAGGACATTTTAAAGCTAGATGTGGCTGCCTCCACTTAGAAACTAGAACTGGTTCATCGTTGGATTTTCCAGCAGGACTATGACACCGAACATATGTCCAAATCAACACGAAAATAAATAACCAAACATTAAATCAAGCCTCTGCCATGGCCATCTCAGTTTCCTAACCAAAGCCTTCATTGAAAACCTACAGGGTGAGCTAAAGCGGAGAGTGCACAAGAGATCACTTAGGACCCTGGATGATCTACAGAGTTTCTGGAAAGAGAAATGGTCTCGAAGTCCCTGCTCTCTATTTTCCATGCTTATAAGATATTGTAGAAGATTCAGTTCGGTTTCATTGGCAAAGAAAGATTGTATAATGTAGTGAATGCTGGGTACCAGTAAATTAGGTACATGCGGCCTTGTTAAAAGCCTTTATTTCTTGATGAAGGCTTTTTTTGTACAATGAATTTACTACAGTGAAAGGTTGTTTTTTTCCCCTGCTTTTTAAATGCGAGATGAAGCTAATTCACCAAAAGGTGAATTTTTTTTTAATAACCTGTTTAACTCATCTTTACCGAGGCACCAAATATTGTGATGGGGACTGGATTTGTTTTGAAGTCAACAAGCCAGAGAAGACATCACCAGAGTATTGGTGAGCCTCAAAAACACATAGACCTTAGAGTTTCCCATGAAACCTCTAAAAAAGCCTGTATATTTCCAGAAAAACATCGCTGCGACAAATGACACAAAGCAACTTGATCCAGAATGATGGGGGAGGAGAATGGAGTGGGCCAGGAACTGCTCATGATCTACAACATATCACCTCATCTGTATGTAATGAAGAGAGCGTTACTGTGTGGGCATGTAAGGCTGCTAGTGGAACTGGTTGTATCATATTTATAGATGACATGACTGCTGAAAAAAGCAAAAGGATACATTCTGAATTTTATGGGGCTATGGCTATTTTATGTGCCCAGATTTAGCCAAATTCTTCAAAACCCATTGGATGCCTCCTCATATTGCAGGTGGACCATGACTTCATCCACACCATACTGTATAAGAAACTGAAAACTTTTTCAAGGCAGAGAAGTAGATTTTTCTCCAGTGACAGAGTCACTCGCATGACTATACTCCAACTGAGCAGAGGTTCATTTGCTGTCGGCAAAACTGAAGGCAAATTGCACCAAGAACAAGCAGGAACTGACAACAGTCGCAGTGACGGTCTGGCAGAGCATCACCAGTGAAGAAGCACAAAATCTGTTGATGTCCGTGGGTTTCAGATGGAAGGCAGTCATTGACTGCTCATTAGTTACCAAGAATTTAAAAAAAATATATATATATACAATTTTTGATATTTGTTTGTCCAATTACTTTCGAGCCCCCAAAACTTGGAGGCTATGGATAAAAATGGTTGTAATTCTCATAAGGTTAATATATTTTGACGAAACTCTTAAAGTTGGGTCTACACTTGAAGAACATCTTGATTGTCCCTTTTCAAATCCACTGGGTTCATGTGCGGGGCCAAAATGAGAAAAACTGTGTCACTGTCCAAGTGCTTATGGACCTGTCTTGTTATCCCAAATGTTGCGGTTCCTCGTCAAAGTGAAGTATCACACAGATGATCTCGTTGTTATGGTACCTGTCAAGTTTATGCGTTAGAAGCAGGAAAAGAGGGCAAGCATTAGGATCTGGGGGACTTTTAAAAAAGCCAAATTGTGATAACTTGACAACCTGGGCAGAGTGCATCCTAAACGGCAGGTCTTGTGAGCTGTTCCTGGAATGCAGCAGTTTGTGCCTTCCAAAAGTGGTCCAAGGTAGTACAGCTGGTGAACTGGAGCTCATTGATCTGCGTTGGGAGCGATGGTTAGCCTGTCTCTTCTGATCCTACAGAGGAGCTACTATGGTACAAATTGCTGAAAAAGTTATGTGAGAGGTGTGAGAACACACAGTGCATTGCAGCTTGCTGTCTATGGGGCTGTGTAGCTGCAGACCTGTTGCAGTGGCGATGCTGACCCCTGTCCACTGAAAAAATTCTTAAAATGGGCACATAAGCATCTGAACTGGACCATGGAGCACTGGAAGAAGGGCTGGTCTTATGAATCACGTTTTATTTTGGGCCAGGTCACGTGGTAACGGAGTTACAAAATTGGTGTATTTTGTATCATAGCTCCAAAACTAAGTAAGATAGAGTTACAATTTAAATGGCTTTGTGTAGGTCTTCCCTTGCACGTCAAAAAACAAAATAGCTCATTTTGGTCATTTGATTTATTTTGGGTGAAAACGGCAAAAAACTGGTCGGTAACGGAGTTACAAATATGCATCATTTACCAGTGGAAGAGATGATGCCAGGATGCACTATGGGAAGAAGGCAAGCCAGAGAAGGCGGTTTGATGCTCTTGATGTTCTGCTGGGAACCTTGTGTCTCGGGCTTCACGAATTTAAAAAAAAAAAAAAGTTTATTATTTAACCCATATTTTACCAGGTAGTCCCATTGAGATCAATAATCTCTTTTTCAAGGGAGACCTGGCTAAAATGGCAGCATAAGGTGTTACAGACAACATGACAATAACAAGAAAACATACAATGTAAACACTAAGATGTAGACAATACACCGATGGTCAAAAAAGATATTCATTTAACTGTGGACTTACATTAAACAACTATGCGCATAAACAAGTACCAATTTATTTATTTATTCACCATTGTACTAATAAGAAATTTAAAATCAGACAAAGAAACTAATTCCCTTAGTATCAAATCTTTTTGATGGTTATTCCAGGCGAGGGGAGCAGAGCACTTGAAAGCTTTCATTCCCAAATTGGTCCGTGTACTTGGGACAGACCATAAAATCACATTTTTAGATCTGAAACTATAATAACTGCAGTCAGATCTCAGTGCAATCAAGGAACAAATATAAGAAGGGAGTTTGTGAAGGAATTTTTGTTGTTACTGTTATGGTTTTAAAATTCCTTGTAGTGTTTAATGCACTTTGATTTTATTACATTATAGTTTTACTGCTTAAAATATATATACTTGTTTAAAATGTAACTGTTTATTATCCCGCCCCGCCCGAAGGGGGAGGGCAAGGGGTATTGTTTTTGGTTCGGTTTGTTTGTTTGTTAACACTTTAGCAGCAAAACTAATGGCCAGATTCTACCCAAATTAGGTTTAGGGATGCCACTGGCCCAGAATAGATGCCTATTGAATTTAGGAAAGGTAGGTCAAAGTTGAACATGTGCGAGGGGCGGGGTTTGTTGTGCCTGGCACTGCTTGTTTTGTACTCAGAATTCGGCTGTAAGAAACTGTCTGTGGAAAAGTACTGATAGGAGGGGTGCATGCCACCTGGGTATGAGTTACCAACTCATGTCTGGGAAATGTACCAACTTAGCAAAAAAACAGAGTTGTTCCTATCTGTACCAGGTGCCGAAATTGAGCCCCTAAGCACCAGGCGCGACTCCTCCAAGCGCATCCCAATGGCAGATATTTCCAAAGAATAACATGTTTGTGTAATGTAATTGGTTGCTCGAATGAACAAGGAACGCCCGGCTAGAAGTGCATAAGAATAGTCTGTTGAAGTTGTTCAGCAAAGACCGACCTCTGACTGCTGTACACACAGTGTTCCTGTTCGCTCTCTCATTCTGCAGAGTTATATTGCAATAAACTGTTGATCTTTTTTTTTTTTAACCTGCTCTAAGACTCTCTTATTAGGACCCAAACAGAGAAAATCCTTCACCGAGTTTACCCAAAATAGCTTTATAGATAAACAAATACCAATGACTGAGCCGGCGCATGGTCAAAGATGGCCACCCAGCCCTGGTATAAAGAGTACAATGGTGAGTAAGGGCTTTACAATTGGTCACTAATCTTAAAGCACTGTGATAAACACTATCTAACTTTTGCAAGCAATGTGCAGATGCATGCATGTATAAAAGGTCACCATAATCAATAACTGATAAAAAAAAAGTAGCAGAAACCAGCTTCTTTCTTGCCTCAAAAGAGGAACGGGACTTATTTCTATAATAAAACCCCAACTTCAGTCTCAATTTTTTAACCAGATTTTCAACCTGGGGTTTAAAAGAAAGGCAGTCATCAAGCCAGATGTTGAAAGGTACCACTTTCCTAAACATTTGTTGCAGACGAAGTATAACCCTTCATGACAATGGCATTCCTTGATGGCAATAGCGTCTTTCAGCAGAATAATTCACCCTGCCACACTGCGAAAAAGGTTCAGGAATAGTTTGAAGAACATGACAAAAAGGTCAAGGTGATGACTTGGCCTTCAAATTCCCCAGATATCAATCCAACTGCGCATCTGTTGGATATGTTGGAAAGTCAGATCCATGGAGGCCTGACCTTGCTACTTACAGGACTTAAAGGATCTGCAGCCAACGCCTTGGCGCCTGATACCACAGGACACCCTCCGAGGTATTGTTGAGTTCATGCCTTGACCAGTCAGTGTCTTTTTTTTTTGCGGCACGAGGGGTACTTACACATTATTTAGCGGGTAGTTTTAATGTTGTGGCTGATTAGTTTATAGGATTTCCTGAAGAAAGCCAACAGTACGTCAACTGCCACAATGTTTCGTTCACACTTGGTCTGAAGATAACACTGTTAAACCCAAGGACACACATCAGAGGCATTTAACTGCGAATTTGCGATTCCGTCGGAATGCCCACTGTAACCTCTGGAGCTGTCAAGGCGTGTTTACCCAGTGTTCACTTCGAAGACTTCTACGACATCTGCTGGGAGGAAAGACATTCTCGGAGTCTATAGCTCTGCTCTTTACAACGCAAAGTTAGTAAGCTTCGTAGCAAGCGAAATTTTGGATCCGTTTTTTTCTTTTTTTTTTTTTTTTTAGGAGGAAGCATACATGTGACATAAATAATGGATGCTGAGACGGATATGAGGAGGTACATGCGAGTAAGTGAATTGCATGGTTTCAATTTTCTTCTTAACGTTACGTTCATTAAACGCTAGCTACCCATTCGTCTTGAATGAATGACTAGCTAGACTCGCAAGCAACCGTGTAATTATGGACTGATGATTATACGACTTTGCAGCATGAGTACATTTGCACCCGATGACTTGAAGCTACTGTTACCTCACTTCTTTCGAGCCACGATTTAAAGTATCACCTGTTAACCTCTAAAGTTTTTGGCGACACTGCCTTATTTATTTTTGGTTGCTAACAAGCTTAGCTACATATTAAGTTCGCTTGTTAGGAAATGCGGGCTCAATTGAGTAGCTACGAGAAGCAAACTAGAAACTACGTTAATATCCAGTTTGCGAATTCTGAGGTGTATCCAATCTTGGTTACCCGTTTGTATTTCAGACCGTGATAAAGGGTAAACTGCAGGAACTTGGCCCTTGTGTCGGTAAGTCAGAAACGACGTGGTTGAGTGAAGAAATGCACTCACTTTATAGCAGTATAAACAACCTGAAGTGATGCTGAGCTGGACTAACGCTGAGCAGTGTTTTTTTGCTTCGCTGTCGCTTTCTGTGTAGATGAAGAACTCACAGATTACATCATGGTTCTGGTGGCTAACAAGAAGAATGCCCACCAGATGGCAGAAGATCTTTCCTTGTTCCTCGGCCGCAACTCTGTCAAGTTCACACTTTGGTATCGAAATATGAAAAGTTAACGCGCTACATTCACCTGCTGCATAGATTATTTGAAGCAAATGACTTATTGTGCATTTTCGGGTTTCATTCGTATGATTTTCTTTCAGGCTGCATGGAGTCTTAGAAAAACTTAGTTCACTTGCCGTTGGTAAGTAACTGTTAGTTCATATGGTGAACTAGTCTCATTTTATAAAGAGAAGGAAGGGCTGGAGAAACAGAAGAGTGGCTTCGTATGAGCACCATAGAGAGAATATTAAGTTTGATTGTTGGCTGTGGAAAGAAAAGCGCCTGAAACGCAGTTTGTTTTCATTCCCACTATCGCCAATACGAAAAAATACCCGGATTTTGCGATCAATCCCCATTTCCGGTGCATTGTGGGATAGCCAAGTCGCTTCCGGTCTCGCACAGCTCCATGGCAAGGAATCCCTCTTTCCGTCAAAAAAAGCTTTCAGTTGGGGAATGGTCATATTCTCAAGTTTCGAGAAGGGCCTTCCACAGCGATATTCTGGTGTTTGATATAATTTTTAGTATAAGTTTTGGCAGTGCCGTCAAGAATCACAGATGATGTTGATCTGGGCTTCTCAAACCTCTCCCGGGGCATGCTCAAGACCAAGGGGTCTCGCCTAGGACTCGAGTGGGAATATCCCCGTGTTTGAACGATTCACAAGTTCTTGGATGTTTGCCAACATGGCTGCCAACTAAGGTTTGCATCAGATTCCACTGAACAAGCTGTGACAATGCTGGACCATCTTCAAAAGAAATGTGAGACTTTTTGCAGATGTTCCCACTTGTCTTCACAAGACCAAATGTAGTGTAATCATTAGAGAGGCAAGGGGCTCTCGCTTGACCCGGCGATCTTGATCGTGCCCCTGGAGGACCACCTCTCCTGCATGTTTTAGATCTCTTCCTGCTTCTGCACCGGTGATTCAAATGATTCACTCATTAATAAGCATCTTCACAGGTTTATAACGAGCTGATCATTTGACTCACCTGTGCTGGAGCAGGGAGAGATATACCACACGTAGGACAAGTGGTGCTTCAGGAGAGGTCTGTGGAGCACTGATGTAGATGAGAAGATTGATATAATTCAGTATCATTATGTCCATACCATAGGCCCAGGTGCTGGCATGTGAAGCACGCCGCTAAGCAAGCTGTGTACTGGAAGTGTAGCAGTTCCAGAAGTCTAAGAAATTTCGGCAAAAAAGCCACATCTGGGTTTTTTTTGCGTATTTGCGATAGCATTCCTTGTCAACTGGACCAACGGTCAGAACTCAACCCCTTCAAAAAAGAGAAAAAATATTCATGGATGTTTATCATTATGAGATGGGGCATTTTGATAAATATTTGGTCAATATACATGGCCCTTCAAATTGTAGGGGTTTAAGGTCATTCATGAGTGGCATGCTGTTTTATAGAGCTTTTATGCCATTATTTTTATGCCTAAATGGAGAAAGAAGGGACGCCTGCACACTTACTCCAAGCCAACCAGAATATTTTTATTTATTAAATAGGGACAACGTTTCAGTCCAACTCTGATCTTTGTCTGGTCCGATCGGGCATTCTGTGAGCGGTTTTTTTGTCTGGAATATTGACTAAATTGTAGAAGCATTTGTGTATATGTCTGTTAGCCAGTGGAAAAACTAGCATTGGGGGGGAAAAAAAAGAAAGCTACAATTATACGTAAGGCTCTTTTTTTCCCTAAAGCCCTGTGATCATTTAGTCTGTTTGTCCATAAACTTGATGGGTATGGCATTACTTTGTCAGTGTTCCATAGAATGTCTGTTCATGATTGATTGCTTCTTTTGGCATTAGCTTGGATTTTTACTTGTGTCCTAACTGCTGCCTTTAGAGCCAGGATTGTTGCAACCCCATTACCTTCAGGCAGATTCCCCTGCTTCCATTGGGAATGGCCTGGCAGGCGGAGGAGGGGAAGAGCGGCGGGCTCTCTCCCTTTTCAGCATCTGCTCTGACAGCACAGATGCCCAGCTTTCCATCAGCCCCACCATTGAGCATCACAGGTGAAGTCCATTGTCGTCATGCAGTACGGTGGAAGGGTATTGTTCAGCTTCCCATCTGTTGAAGAAGAGGCCTGCTTCTTCATCTGCATTACCGGATGGTTTCATAAGACTCACAAATTATTTTATATGTTTTGTTTAAGAAGAAAGATCAGCCACCAGTATGTTGAAAGACTGATTTAATTTATCATGGAAGAGAGATGGCGTGGGGTTGCATCTGGTAGTTTCTACCCCAGATTGTCAGGTGATACACTCAAAAAAATCATGAAAATGGATCCTGCACTGATTGCTCGATTAAATTATGTCTGGGATATGTGCCACAGAATGCGAATGTATCTGGCATAGCTATGGGAGTTGGTATGGTATTTGTGGCAGCATTTCTCTGATGGCTGTAAAAAACACATCTATTGAAATGCTCTGAGTGGTCCTATTTTAGGAATGACTACCAGAAAAAGAGTGCCGCATGTGGGGCATCTGTACCACAGTGGATGCTCTCTCATTAAACCTGCTCTGGTTGATGTTGCTACGCCCTCTCTCAGCAGCAGACCTCGTCAGAGGGCGGAAGTCACAGTCCCTTGTGGTTTGGGCTGGCCCTCGCAGAACATGGTACATGGTTTGCCCAGCTACTGGTCCTCTGAAGCACCCCAGGGCACAAGCCAACTGCAGCACAGCTTCAGAGGGCTGCCGGACAGTGGAGTAACTGGGGACAAGCTTAATAGAGCTAGCATGTATGGCGCTACCAGAGAGGTAAACATCATGCAGCAAAGACCTACATCTGTCATGGCAATGTGCGACACAAAGTCGAAGTCGTGCAAGTGTTCTGGTGCATGTAAAAAAAAAAAAAAAAAAAAAAAAAAGATTGCCCGAATTGGGCAAGCAAGTATTTCTAAAGTACAAACCCCAATTCCAATGAAGTTGGGACATTGTGTAAAATGTGAATAAGAACAGAATACAATGATTTGGAAATCCTTTTCGACCTTTATTCAATTGAGTACACTACAAAGACAAGATATTTAATGTTCAATCTGATAAACTTTATTGATTTTTTTGGAGATATTCACTCATTTTGAATTTTGAACATTCAGAAGTTTTTTGATATTCTGGACTTGTACTAGCCTTTATTTGATGAACAAAGCATTATTATTTTGCACCGTTTTTTTTGCTATAGATGTTTTCTTATTCATTTTACGTAAACATGGCACAGGACATTGCCATGTCACAGGCAACTAGATTGATAGATATATGGATAGATAAGGTGGCTAGATATACTTTATTGAACTTCGTGGAGTGATTTGTCCTCTGCATTTAACCCATCCTATTGTTAGGATCAGTGGGCAGCCACAGAGCAGTGCCCGAGGACCAACTCCAGTTCTAAAGCCAGTTTTTTGGTCAGGGGTATGGGTAGAAGTGCTCCTTTTAACGCATGTTTTTGTGGGTGGCGGAAACAGGAGTACCTGGTAGAAACCAACGCAAACACTGGGAGAACATGCAAACTCCACACAGAAAGGCCCCAGGCCAGATTCGAACCCACGATCTTCTTGCTGTGAGGCGTCAGTGCTAACCACTGTCTTCTGGTTGGCTAGCTTACTTGTGATACCTTGCCTGCTAACTTGGCAATCAAAGTTACTATGGAAATACACTGTTTATATGAAAGTTTAGTTTAGTCGGTGTATTTGGCACACTTGAAGCTTATTCTCCCAGTGTAACCAAAGAATCTCCTTATTTCCAAACAGCCTACCAGTTAAAGCTATCGGCAGTATTTTGATGAGGAATAATACAGCTAGGTAGCTATCTAGCTAACTTTTGTATGCCTCTAGCCCTCCATACTCTGCCATCTTGCTGTGAATTGTTCTTTCATCAGCCCTAAAAAGCCTTGCGTTGTCACCAATGGACAAACCTGCGAGTAGGGGTGGGCGGTATAGACGGTAGATGGTAGAAACGATATAAATTTGGCCGAAGGTAGAGATTTTGATTTTTACCGGCAACTGCTTTATTTGGTTAATGGCCGAGAGCAAAGCTGAAAGTATTGAGCGTACGGAGGCGGGGGCGCTAGTGAAAAACACCAGTGCAACGTCTATCATGTGTACTTGGTTTGGATTTACGGAGTCCATCGATCCTGAGCAGAAAAACATAATCTGCAAAATGAGGTTGGAAGAGGTGGACTCGGGCACGGTTCATCCATACTCGTAACAAATGTGAAAGCAACGGCATTTGAGCACGGAAGATTACTGTTGTGTGTTACGGCTCTCTTGTTCTAACAAACGCAGTGGTGAAAGGATCTCTCCATTCAAGCGAAGAAATTCAAAGCTTGCTCGAAATTTAGGCGGACGAAAGCATAAAATCACAACTGGATACTACACACAAAAACTCAGAGATTTATGGAATAATTTGTGATTAGTTACATTCGCGTGGTTATCACAGAACAATTGATCAGTGCCGTGACAAACTAAAGAAAATGCGGCTGCGATATTTCAAAGTGCGGGACACGGTACGAAAGTCTGGCAGCTCAAGTTATGAGATAAATAGGTATATTTTCATGGTATAAGGCAGTGGACAGCATAATCGGCCAAAAACGCGAGGGCGAAAGAATTCCGTATTCAACCTCCACCAATATCGAAAGTAATCAGAGTTATTTTCTTTTTCGGCTTACCTTGATGTTTGGCTACCCAGAGAAAGATTCGGGTGAGTAAAAACATCAAGCATCCAGTCAAGAATTTCTCATGCAGCTATACGTGGTGATCGATGTTACTGATGACACACTGAGTTGCTATTGCATGCGCAGCATATGCATTTGCGATACTATTATTATTAGGGCCCCAGCACTAACGGTGCGAGGACCCTATTGAAATTGTAAAAATTTTTCTTTTCTTTTTTTTCTTATTATTTTTAACCAAGTATTTTCAAATGTCTTGAGGCCTTAACATGCTCAAAAACTCACCAAATTTTGTACACTTGTCAGGTTTGGTGAAAATTGACTTATTTTGAAGTCATTGCAAAAAGGCGGGGCAAAATGGCGAAATGGCGCCCCGTAGAAAATTTCAGAAAGCCCTCCTGATTGGGGTTAATTTGTCGTAGGCCAACGAAATTTGGTACGCACATGTATCATACCAAGACGCACGAAAAAGTCTCTTGACGTCATGGTCCAACCCCAACAGGAGGTCGGCCATTTTGATTTAAATTTTTGATTACTTGCGATTTCCTCACCTTGTATTTTAACGAACTCCTCCTTGGGATTTCGCCCAAACGACTTCCCATTTGGTACATCTATAGACCATGCTGATCAAAAGTTGTGTAAAGAATGTCTGTTGGTCAAACGGCGTGGCTTCTAGGGCGTGACAAACTTTGGCGACTTTTCGTGATTTCGCCATCCATTTTCCAACGGCTCTCACGCTCCACATACTTTCTCGTAACAGCTTCAGATTTTATGGACATGATGATGGCTCTGCCCTGAACGCCCCCATATATTAATATCCCGCCTTACTCATAGCACCCCCCGGTGGTAACAGGAAGTGACCTTTTTTTACTCTACCATGTACTGATCCAACATAGATGACCCCATCAACTTCATTCCACTTGTAAGACGTGCAGAACAATTTGGTGAAGCTACTTTATTAACGCTGGGAAGCTATGAGCAATGGTGTCCGTCTGCTGGCATGGCGATTATCGATCCCTCGCCATCAAATTACGTTTGGCTTTTTCATGGCTTTAACAAAGTCATAACCTCATGAAAATTGATACACACGTCAAGAATGGCGAGTACGTAGTGGGGGGGTGCAAAATTACTCTATAGCACCCCCTTAAGATTTTCTGAAACCCCTCCCCTTAGGGCTTTTTTTGGAGTTGCTGGATGAAAATAGGAAAGCATGTAGAAGTCCTGACGCACAAAAAAGTCTCTGGCAGCCATTGTCTACACCAAACAGGAAGTCGGCCATTTTGATTTTCATTTTCGATTATGGCCGCGATTCCACACCGTGTATTTTAACTAACTCCTCCTACAGATTTTGTCCAATCAACTTCAGATTTGGTGAACATCATCTCAAGACCTTTGTGATCAAAATTTATCAAAAGCTTTTCTCTACGTTGATGGGCGTGGCCGCTATGGCGCTACCATTTTTGATGATTCACCATGCATTTTCGAGAAGCTCTCTCTCCCACATACTTCATCCTAACGGCGTCAAAACTTCTGTACATGACAAGAGCCCCACCCTGAACGCCTCCATGTGCTCATAGGCAATCTCGCTCATGGTGCACCTTGTGGAAACAGGAAATGCCATATTTTACATTGACAAACACCAACTTTAAACTCCTGACCTGATCAACTACATTTTGTGGCCACCTGACGATCAAGTTGATGAATCTCCACAGTGACACACGCGTCCTGTCATGTTGCAGGCCGCCTGTGGTGGCGGCGGCGACTATCGATCCTTCGCCACGGAACATCAACTCGTTTTAAATCCGTCACGCATTGTCCGATTGGCTCGAAACTTGACATGTGTGATAAGGTTCCCCCCCGAACGCACCTGCCCACATGTGGTTACGCTCGTAGTGCCACCTAGTGGATGAACGAAACTTTGTGTTTCTTCGCTCCTTCCCGTTTTTTTTTTCTCTCTTCTCGCTTCACGCCACGGCACTTGCGTGCCGTAGGCTGCCCACAGTGGCACGGGACTGCGAGGGCCCGATCACAGCTGCTTGCAGCTTTAATTCAATATTAATATTTTAAACCCCCTTCTCAATAATAAAACCCCCCGAAATATATTGGCGCCTGCTTTTAAAATCGTACCCCATTTAAAACCCCCTAGGTGCATACTGCAACGCACTGTATCGGAATTGTGACATCTGAAAGTGTACTCGGGTACGGTTAGATATTACTAGTGTGAAAGCTGACCAACAGGGGGAGGGGGGACAATCATACTTAGTGTGCATAACCACCGATAATGGCGCGAATATTGTGATAGCAGTGGAAATGAACGACTGGACCAGACTGCAATGCTTCGGTCACAGGCTCCACCTCGCCATTGGTAGGTTAAAACAATTTTTTTTAGTTTTAGTCCAACCTTATATTTTAGTGTCTTACGTTTGCTATACAAACATGTTGGATTTCAAATTTAATACTAAGCAGTGGCCCTTTACAACTATTATTAGTCATGACTTGTTCTCAATGGTTTTTCTTAATTAATGATACATTCAACCAACGAGCTATATGAACAAGCTGGCTGCGAGGCCCAGGGTCTCCCGTCGCCAAAATAAATATGTACCCTGTGACCTTAAAGGAGTTCAGTTCTGTTCAACGCGAAAGTGGATATTTTGTAAAAGATGGCAAGGAACTGGATCCATAAAATTTGACCACCAGGTTAAAGAGAATGCCTCAAAACACCACAGTGAACAATTTTGAGCTTGTAAATCAAGTTTGAAAAAAATAGGTCAAGAACCAATATTTGACCTGCTAATTGCAAGGTCAAATAATAGGTCAAGGGCACTGATATTAAATGGGAAACTGGTTCATAATCTAATCTTCTTATATGCAGAACATGGGGTCTATAATCCATTTTCTTCTTGAGTTATCGTGTTAACGCCACTTTTCGGATGGACAGACGGACACGCACGCACGGGGTGCATTCCTATGTCTCCCTTTCGCCAGAGGTGACGGGAGACAACTAGAGCTGTGACGTTATGATTTCAATATGCAAGTCTTGGCACCATCTTAGGACGGGCGTCCTTGACAGCAGGGTGTATGTCTCTATCCATGATTTTTTTTCTGGAAATGCCTGACCACTGTGCCGCTGTGAATTGCAGTCACAGGAGAGGGAAAGTGGACGACACGTCTTTTCACAAGTAAGTTATATTTAGCTTGAACAATGGAGATTAGTGGCTTTAAATCATCAAACTGATACGGTGTGAAGCCATTCTTGACCCTAGCTGTTACTTAGGTAGTAAGCTACTACTTAGGTAGTCTATGGGAACTCGTATTTTGATAAGGCATGCACATAGGCCTGTAAACTGTGAGTGTGAAGTGGAAAGAGGTGCTCCCAATTTTTTTTTGCTTTGCTTCTTTGTGTAAAGGAAATCTTTTCTTTAATTTTATTCATTTAAAATATTTGCATCTTTATTTTTGTTATTTTAGAAAGCTCGGGAAAAAGTGGTGTCTGGTATCTTTTGCACGACAGTGGTGTTTCATTTTGAAATTTGTGTTACATTGTTGTGGAGAAAGATCTCCTGTTAACCTTTCAAGTAACTTTAAAGTGTTTGTGTTTTTTAAAATAAGTTTTGCACAATAAACGTTCTTAAAATGGCATTCTATACTATTTTGAAGTGAGTTGCAGCATCTGCTGTGGGAGTAGGTTCAGAAACAGCTAAATTGAAATATATATTCCGAAGAATATATCGCAATGTATATCATTACCGTCTATGCTTCAAAATATACCGCAATATAAATTTTAGGCCATACCGCCCAGCCCTGCAAGCAAGGAAATTTTCTCGGGCTCCCGCTAGCAGCATATGAGGAGGGCACTCAACTGTTCCAGCATTATTTGTCTGGTATGCAGACGTGCAGCCGATGAGCAACTTCCTCCAATAAATCATTGAAAACAAAATGGTCAGCCTCTGTGTCTGTGTGTGCCACTAATTGAAACAGGCTGTTAGTCAGAGCATCCATACAAAACATAAGTTGTACTGACTGACTGTACTATTTTCAGGTAGATTTGCAATGTTGATTAATGGGGGAAGTGATACAAATGTAAATAATGAAGCAAATTAAAACAAGTATCAATTTATGCCTCATTTTATTGGTTGACTAATGCCTACATTTATCTTTAATGTTTGGTGTATTTAATGGCGTATTTATTTGAGTCTTTTTTAATTACAACCCCAATTCCAAAACAGTTCGGACAAGGTGTAAATTGTGAATAAAATCAAAACGCAATGACTTTCAAATCGCACCAGCCAGTATTTTATTCACAATAGAACAGAGATAATATAGCAAATGTTGAAACTGAGAAATTTTACAATTTTATCCACAAAATGAGCTCATTTCAAATTTGATGGCTGCTACAGGTCTCAAAAAAGATGGGACAGGGGCCTGTTTACCATGGTGTAGCATCCCCCCTTCTTTTTAACACTGAGTGGAAGTGTCTGGGCATTGAGGAGACAAGTTTCTTGAGTCTAGCCATTGGAATTTGATCCCACTCTTGTTTAATACAGGCTTCCAGCTGCTGGAGAGTTTTGGGCCTCCTTTGATGGACTTTTCGTTAAATTATGCGCCAAATGTTCTCAATCGGTGAAAGATCAGGACTGCAGGCAGGCCAGTTACACGGACTCCTTTACTACGAAGCCACGCTGTTGTAATAGCGGCAGTATGTGGTTTTGCATTGTCCTGCTGAAATACACTAGGCCTTCCTTGGAATAGATGTCGTCTGGAGGGGAGCATATGTTGCTCTAAAACCTTTATATTCCTTTCAGCATTTATGGTGCTTTTTAAAACATGCAAGTGTACCACACCATATGCACTAATGCATCCCCATACAGTCAGAGATGCTGGCTTTTGAACTGAACGCTGATAAGAGGAGGGGTGGTCTTTCTCCTCTTTAGCCCGGAGGACACAACACCCATGATTTCCAACAAAAATGTCAAATTTGGACTCGTCTGACGACAGGTCACTTTGCTACAGTCCATTTTTAAATGAGCCTTGGCCCACAGAACATGGCGGCGCTTCTGGATCATGCTCAGCAATGGCTTCCATATTTGCATGATAAAGTTTTAGGTGGCATCTGTGGATGGCACGGCGGACAGTGTTTACAGACAGAGGTTTCTTTAAGTATTCCTGGGCCCATTTAGTAATGTCAATGACAGAATCGTGCCGGTGAGTGGTGCAGTGGCGTCTGAGGGCCCGAAGATCACGGGCCTCCAGTAAAGGTCTTCGGCATTGTCCCTTACGCACAGAGATTTTTCCAGTTTCTCTGAATCTTTTGATGATGTTATGAACTGTCGATGATGAGACCTTCAAAGCCTTTGCAATTTGACATTGAAGAACATTGTTTTTAAAGTATTCCACAATTTTTTTACGCAAGCCCTCACAGGCTGGAGAGCCTCTGGCCATCTTTACTTCTGAGAGACTCAGCCTCTCTAAGACATCCCTTTTATAGCCAATCATGTTACACACCTGATGCCAGTTAATGTAATTACTTGCTAAATGTTCTTTCAGCTGATTCTCTAATATATTAATTGCTTTTTCAGCCCTTTTTTGCCTGTGTCCCAACTTTTTTGAGACCTGTTGCAGCCAGAAGATTTGAAATGAGCTCATTTTGTGGATAAAAATGTAAAATGTCTCAGTTTCACTATTTGAAATGTTATTTATGTTCTATTGTAAATAACATATTGGCTCATGTGATTTGAAAGTCATTGCATTTAGATTTTATTCACAATTTACACTTCGTCCCAACTATTTTGGAATTGGGGTTGTACTTTATTTTTGTATAACCGTACACCATACCAATTTGTTCATTTGTGTTCATTACTTGCACATGTTGTCCACTTGAATGTGATCTCAGGAGCTGATGTCCTGGATGGGGATGCACCAAGCTGTGAGCTCCATAGAACACATGAGGAGTGACTCTGGTGAGGGAGTAATACAACCTTAAGATAAGTGGAGAAGGATTATTACAGCTTTACATTCCCCATTTATTAATTCAGGAACCAAGCAGTTAACATTGCTTGCCTGACTGATTAATGTGCTACAAGAACGCAGGAACCAATGTTTTGTCTCATGATGTCGTATCACTTTCTTCTGGGGAATTTGTTTTGTCCTTGACTCTTGGTACGAGATAAGATGTGCTTTACAAGGCAACAAGGCAGTGGTTTTTACATTTCATCACTGAGCCTTGCTCTTGCCTTACCCATGCTCTGATGAAAGTGCTAAGCTTGTCTCACAATGTCATTAATACCCAAATCTCAACTCAGGAAACAGCTATTTTGTTATGTGACACTCACTCCAGCTGACGATGAAGAAGTGAAACGGGAATTGGGTAATAATTGGACAAAGTTCATACATTTAGTCAGGCCTGGTAAAATTCTGATGCATTCACCAAAACTGACATTTTTGTCTCTTTGTTAAAGTTTATTTATTATTGCTGTGTGTGCTTTGTTGCCTATCATACATTTTAGCATGTGGTTCTTGATTATTGAAACCCTTTGTATCTGTGGTCAAAGAACCCCATGATGCTCACTGTCATACGCAAGAGAAGTCACCTGCCAGGGGCTCAATCAGAAGAAAACTGGCCACAACCTTGGGGGATCGAGTCACAGTCTCTCCGTCACACATGGTCCAGGGCAGGTATGTGGGTGCTGCCCCTTTGCGGTCCAGTTTCACAGGCAGAGATTGTGTAGCCCAAGATTATATTGTATTTTAAGTCAACATTCTCCAATTGTGTGACTTTTCTTTGGATGTATTTTTGAATTTTATCTATGACACAAATGAAATAACACTGTTTTCCTGTATTCCAATTGGTTTAATGATCAAACAGCCAGGGCAGAAGTCTTGGCTTACGTGGAAAATTCTGAGTAATCCACGCACATACTCAAGCAGCTTGTATAGTAACTCAACAATGCTGATTGGTTGGTTTTGCAGTTGCAGTTATAAAACATCTTGTGTTAACCCAATTGTTGGAACTTCTTCCTGGCTTTGTCTTACAGTTTCCATCGCACCTCTTTTCTCTTATCACCAGATGTTCTCCAAATTTTATTGGATCTTGCATTACTGCTTGATGGCTCTCTGTTGTAATAAGCACAATTAAACACAAATACTTCTCAGCTAAAAAAAACCTCTTTCACGCAGTAATAAATCACCTTCTCCTGATATAGACAGAATATTATGCTTAAACAGCACTTATTTCACAAAAGGAAATTCCTCTCTCACAAATCTCTACGAGTCCCTTTTGTGCAGGTGTGATGAGCAGGAGTCTCAGTGTCTCAGTCCAAAGTTCATCGTGACTCTCCATGGAGCCCCCAGTCCTCTGAGGAACTTGGAGGACAATGGGGCTGAGGATGAGAAAGAGTTGTACCACTCTGATGGTGAGTCTCTCTGGCCACACTAACTGATCTTGCAGGGTGCTTTCTGTAAGATTCCTTTGAGGTTTTCTTCATGAAATTAAATCTTGAGCAGA
Organism: Gymnothorax javanicus; assembly: GCA_029692085.1. Classification (NCBI taxonomy): domain Eukaryota; kingdom Metazoa; phylum Chordata; class Actinopteri; order Anguilliformes; family Muraenidae; genus Gymnothorax; species Gymnothorax javanicus. Next base: position 102,270,705 of record CM056193.1, on the reverse strand, counting down.
GACCCATAGCTGCAGAGAGCTTTCATGTCGTGGTGGCCAAAGTTCAGGTTGAACTTTCTCAGCTCTGTTTGTCAGGCAGGAGCAAGCTGCAGAGCCCTCCCTTGCAGTGTGTCCTTGACTTCCGTGTTAGAAGTATTGCGTCTGACTGAAAGGACAGGCTTTCCTCTCGGGCTCGACAGGTTCATCAGGTTTTATTGAGCTGAAGAGTAGTTCACCTAGAAAACTTTCAAAGTGGTCTGAAAAGATTATGCACTTTATTCTTTACTTGTATCACAGACGCTTGTTTTCACATTCAGGTGCCTATCTAATGTTTTCTATTGCAATAGTAGTAGGAACAGCCTGCCATAGTTTATCTAAAACATAAGCTATACTTATGGCCTTCTTCGGTTGCTGGGCTTTTTGCCCAAAGATAAATGTATGATGTCATACTACCAAACTCGGTAAGTATCTCTTCAAAATTTTCCATTACTTGTCCTTGGCTGGACTCAGCAGTGTGGAGTATATGTTCATCTGCATTTTTTCTTCCATTCATCTTTGTGTTTTGTCTGTAAAATCTGTAAAACACTAAAATATTAAATCTAACAATCAAAATGTTTGAAGAATAGCTTTATGGGTCATTCCATGCCAACTGGACCAGGGTCTGCGCCGCACCGTCTCAGAAAAATTTGAAAAAAATCATGGGTGTTTGCCATCATTTCAAATGGACAAACCCGAAATCTTAAGTTCCTACACCAATTTTTCATGGAGTAATTGCCAATTTGAGAAGGGGATGTCTAGTCACTTGCAAATGTGGTAATGACTTATAAGCATTTTTGAAGGAATACAAATACACTTTCCAGTGCTCCTAAAGTGATGTCTATGGGTGCATGTAGATAAAATTATCTGAAATTTATGAATCTGCTGTCAGATTTGGCATATCTCATTTGATTTTCCTGTAACAGGCTGTTGAAAATGACCATTTTTACAGAACCAAAATTTTTATTTGATTTTTAGTTGGTCCCCTTAACTGAAGTATGCATAATCAGGGGTTCATATTGCAGCCTCATTCTCTGCAGCTACAGCACACTGGCCTCTTAAACCCAATCCAATCTCCTCTCTCTAGTTTAGGAGTAACTTGCATCTGAAAATGCTTCTGATGAAAAAAATTCCCAAAAATGCCTAAATTTAAGGCATGATTTGGTCATGTGGACACGCCAGAAAAAAATCTGAGAAAATTTGTGGAGCAGCTTTTATATTAGGGCAATAAACAGTGGAAAATTCATCGTGTTTCCAGCTTGTTCTAGAAAAATTCTGGCATCTTTATTTACCATGCTGTTTGACTTATATCTGCTTGTGGGTCATTTCATATGAAGTAAACCAGAGGTCCCCAGGTCACCGACTCGGTTTTGGCTCAAATTTATTTTGGGAGTACTTCCAGGCTTTCAGAATCTCATGTTAAAATTGATCTCTCTCTCTTTTCATTTTCAAGATATTGGCCTCTCAAATATGAAACTTTTTACGAGCGGAAATCAAAAAATCAGTTTTCAAGGGCCCTCTATGAAGCCAGGGTCCCTTACAGAGGCTAAATTGTGCTGGATTCCCTCTATTTGAGGCTAGTTCTGTCTGTACAAGGAATACTGACTGCACCCGAGGCGTAATAGTATAATTAGGAGACCCTGAAAAGGGTCTTGGCTTAAAAAAGTAACTTTTTTTTTTTTGCCAATTTTGAATTGGAAAATTTACCATGTGGGCAGTTAACCATGGTAATGAAACTTGTTCTACATAATTATATATATCATGGCTTTATTTGTTCAAAATTACAACATGTTTTCTCATGTTATCAAATACAGGCATTTTGGGGTAAAAACACCCGTTATAATCCCCTTTGCTCTGCAACCAGAAGTTTTAAATAGACAGTGCCCACTCATAAACTCAAGTTACATCATTCTGTAAGATAATCTGACATGATGTTGTATTCCCTCCCTAGGATCTCCCAGGTATTGCATCACCTCTCGTTAAGACAATAAGGTAGCTAATTAATGAATTCATTGAAGCTTCAGCATGGCTTCCAACAGGTGCAAAATTCGGATTTCCTTGGATGAGGCATGCAACAGTATGTATGCTTGTTGCATGCCTCATCTAAGGAAATGCCAATTTTTTTTTTTTTTTTTTTGAGAATTTTTTTCCATAATTTGATAGTTATACAGTGGAGAGAGACAGGAAAGTCAGGGAGAAGAATGGGGAAGACATGCGGCAAATGACCCGAGCTGGAATCAAACTCAGGTAGCCACAGGAAGGACACAGCCTTTATGGTGCGTGCGCTTAGACCAATGAGCCACCGGGGCGCCCCAGGAAATCTCAATTTTGACAAGAGATTCTGAAAGCCTGGACCCAAATGAGTCTGGGTAACAATTTTCAGCCCATACCTATGATTTGTTCCAAAAATATTGGCCTCCAAAATCCCTACAAATTAACGTTTGCCATTTTTGAGGGCAAAAAGGGGGCGTGTCCCCAGATTTCTGGGGGGCCATATCTCAGAAACTGCTTGGAGTAGGACTAGGAGCCTAAAATTTTGCATTTGTTGATTATGAATATTGAGGTACTTCCAAAATAAATTTGAGCCAATCTTAAAGATTCTTGTACTTTGGTTGAGTTCATATGGAATGACCCCTGTAGCACTCAGTTAATCCTGTCAATTTGCTTGTAAATGGCTGACGTATGCATTATAAAATAAAGGACAAAGGATCACAAAAATGCCAGAACTGCAATTCATTCATTAATGCATAATAATCAAGTAATATTGCAATGTATGCAAGTATTTGCCCATAACTTGGGAGATGTAAGGCAGTCATGAGGGAATTCATTTCCTCATGGCTCTTAAATGAAACTCGACTCACTGTAACCAGTATTGCATCCGAAAAAACAGATTCAAGGATGTTTAGAACATTGATTTTCTTGCAAAAAGGTATGGGAAAGCCAGAGATTTCAGCTACAATATCCATTTTCGTTTTAACGTAAAATCATACTTCCACCTCCCGAATGTGAAGACTACACCATGCATTATTCGCACCAGAATGTATAAGTAGACTCCTGAGGCATAATCTCAGCAATTGACTTTATAATACCCAAATTATAGGTAACCCCACTCTATTTTCTGTCATACTATTACGCTGATATAAGCCACACAGCATGGTAATTAAAAATGCCAGAATTTTTCTAGAACGAGTTGGAAACATAAGATAAATTTTCTACTGTTCATTGTCCTAATATAAAAGCTGCTCCACAAATTTTCTCAGGTTTTTTTCTGGCGTGTCCACATGACCAAATCATGCCTTAAATTTAGACATTTTTGGGCGTTTTTTTATCAGAAGCATTTTCAGATGCAAGTTACTCCTAAACTAGAGAGAGGAGATTGGATTGGGTCTAAGTGGCCAGTGTGCTGTAGCTGCTGAGGATGAGGCTGCAATATGACCCCCTGACTATGCATACTTCAGTCAAGGGGACCAACTAACAATCAAAAAAAATTTTGGTTCTGTAAAAATGGTCATTTTCAAAAGCCTATTAGAGGAAAATCAAATGAGATATGCCAAATCTGACAGCAGATTCATAAACTTCAGGTAATTTTACCCATAGCACCCATTGAAATTAATTTAGCAGCGCTAGAAAGTGTGTTTGTATCCCTTCAAAAATGCTTATAAGTCATTGTTACATTCGCAAGTGACTAGACACCCCCTCCTTAAATTGGCGATTACTCCATGAAAAATTTGAGTTGGAACTTAAGATTTGGGATTTGACCATTTGAAATGATGGCAAACACCCATGATTTTTTTCAAATTTTTCTGAGACATTGTGGTGCAAACTTTCCGAAAACTGGTCCATTTGACATGGAATGACCCTTATAACATTTTTTTTTTTTCCAAAAAATTTTGTTTCTTGGGAGTTTTTATTCCTTCCCCAACACACCAACACATTTTCCCGCATTTATGGATGTTAGTTGTCCTGCAGATGTGCTGGTTGCTTCAGCTACCATTCAAAATGCATTCATAAAGTGAAGAGCAATGCCCCTTGCATAACTACCTTTATCTGCGGTCCTTTCCCTGTAGTGGAGAATGAACTGGTGATGGCGAAACGTCGCAAGGTTCCAGAGCGCTGCAGATTCTGGCCGGCGTGCGAGAGCGGGGACAAGTGCTCGTACCACCACCCTATTGCACAGTGCAAGTGAGAGTGCTCCAGGAGCCCAATTGTGTGGGCGCATACCACATCTACTGCAGCAAGTCAGGCCGATGTACCAAGTCACAGGATGTCCCCATTTATGCGGTGCCTTTTGATCTTTTTGATCTTTCTCAATCCAGAGCCTTCCCTCACTGCAGTTTTGGGGACAAGTGCCTCTTTATCCACCCTGACTGCAAGTACAACGCTCAGTGCACAAGAGTGGACTGCCCATACACGCACAGCAGTAAGAGAAGTCTGACATCCTCATTTAAGTTAGGTAGGTCATGTTAATGCGTTTTGAAAATATTTGATTGATTTATTTTTTTTGACAACAAGGTTGTTTAAAGTGCAAATTCATCGAATTTTCTCAAATAAAAACTGATCTGGTATATGTTTGACCAAATAGTTCATGAACAGTATCCTGCCAATTAAATGCCCAAAATTTCCCGCTTTTTCTCGAAAAGGAGACTTTTATTAAGGTCTGCGTGGAGATTTCCGATAACAAAATGAAGATTGACCCAAATTTGTCAATTAGCAGATGTGGCGTAAGGGGAGGAATTCCAAACGCAGAAGTCAAGCTGAAAACGACAGGAAAATAAGAGGTTGTCAAAGAATATTATTTCCATAAATTGATGAAAAGAAATGAATGTCCGCACACCGACTGAGCTCCCATCAAAGAGAAATTTTAATGCAAGTGGCGTTTTGAGCCAAGCGGCTCTTCTTCAGACTGTCTGTAGAAGAGCCGCTTGGCTCGAAACGTCACTTGCATTAAAATTTCTCTTCGATGGGAGCTCAGTCGGTGTGCGGACATTCATTTCTTTGTATTGTGAATTTTTTTGATCCTGCACCCACCTAATTGGTTTTAGGATGTGCGTGTCATTTCTTGATTTTTCTATAAATTGATGAAAACAAATATTTTTCACTCACATCAGTGGGGTAAAAGGAACAATGTTACAATCAGCCTGTAGGCATGGCGCATCGAAACTACGCACTGAGAGTTTTATGAGGTCATGACGAGGGAAGGTGTCTAAAAATAGGTAGCTTACATACATGATGACAACACAAGACTTTCAGAGTCTATTAACTCTGATTCCACAGTTCCACAGAACAACACGGCCCATACAGGTCAAATTAGGCCCTGTTTGTACAGCTGGGGTGTATTTCCCGAAATCACAGATGCTAACTTGCGTAGTTGGAACCGCTGACTGTGAATGGATGAAATAAACACACCTTTTGCTGGCTAGCATGCTTAAACTTTTCGCTATAAAAGTTTTAAGTTACACGTGCAACAGTTGTCGAAGAAACTTAAATTTATGAATTTAATGGCTAAAAGTGTTAGCATGCTGGCTGGCAAATTATTCATCCCATTGACTTGAACAGACTAGAAGGTCACGGTTTTTTAATTCTCCAGTTGCAGCTCCTGGTCTTGTTCCGGCTTTGCCATCTTGGCTGAAGTTTTGATTTCACTCAACGTCTCGTGATGGAGGATGTATTTGGTTTCGTTTTGAGTCATTTTTGCATAAAATCGTTTCTACACTCATTGTAGGGTGGGCTTATTAAGTGGCGCCCTGGGCTGACTGACCCGCTTTTCTGAGTACAGAATAGATGGAGAAGATTCAGGACTGGAGCAGTTGGGGCTCGGCCTATTGACTGATGGCATAAGCGGCAATTTCAGCTATTCATGTCCAGACTTTTCCTGTGACTTTGGATCTGGCTGATAAAAGCAGTCATCAGGGAAGTGTTAAGAGTAGATCACTGATCCTGATACGGTATTTTGTCCGATTTAGTTCCCCTGTCAAATCATGTTTCCATGACCAACACAATGCAATGACATCCTTAAATACTGTAGAGAGGGAAAGTACATTTTACTCTGAATTTGATGGCAGAACAGATCGTTAAAGCATGGGGTAATTGTGTGATCACTGCTGAGCAGAAGAGCTTAATATTGCAAAAGGACAAATAACAGGAGATGGCAGAGTATCAAAATTCATGGCTTTGTGAGGTGTCATCTGTGATAACTTTCTTAAGAGCGAGCTGATTCAACTATGCCCGTTACGGTATTTCTCTCATGATTTTCTCGAATTAGCAACAGCATCACAAAACTCCCACAAAAGCGGGAACAAGATTTGACGGGAGAGCAGAATCGGACACAACACTATGCTCCGTGAAATCTGCTCGTCTCCTCTTCACAAAATCCACCCATGCTTTTCAAATTGTGGGGTTTTTTTTTAGAAATTTATGGACCATGATCCATCTGCTTGCATCGGCCTTATTGTTGCAGCCATGAACATGGCAGATATTTGGCATTTTCTAAAGGGAATAATCCACAAGTACGAATCACTGAGTCCAATGCCATTGACAATGTATTCATTACCGCTTGCTACGTTCCTCGTGTAACTTCATGGCCGAAGATTAATTTTTTTCCGAGACGATCAGGATTTTCAGTGATTAAAATGCGAATAAATTTGTAAAGGCTGATTAGAATTTGAAATGACCAATGCACAAAGGATGTATTCATATTAAAAATTCCAAGGTCCAAATCTTATTTTTGGATGAACAAGCACTTAGATGTAACTATTGTTGTGGTGTGGTGTCCGTCGTCCGGAACATTTTTAATCTTTTTGTTGGCCTGATGAATTTTTGTATAAATTTGCCATAACATACTACTAGACCATATCTCCAGAAGTGTTTTTTAGGATTTTTGATTGAATCATTTTTGTCCGTTTTATGGGCCCTTGAAATTTTGGCCCCAGTGTAAAAGATGGGACTGAGAAATTTCAAAAAATTATTTCTCAAAATTGTGTGATAAATTTTTTTCTAAATCAGGCAATCAACTTACCTTGGTACCGTCAATGTACAGTGCGAGCACCATTTTGATTGAATCAACGGAAGTGAGTCTATTGGGGGCGCTGTACTTTATGAATATGCAAGATGGCCTGTGGAGGCCAAATGGTTGCAGATAGAGATTAAGTTTGTATTATGAACATATAGGAAGTCATATATGACCTGTATTTTGGCTATGTTAAAGTTTACCTCAGATGACTTCGAAAGGTCAAACTTGAGGTCAAGGAAAATATTAACAATGTTAAAAGATAGGACTTGAAATTTCAAAAAATTATTTCTCAAAACCTGTCTGATAACTTTTTTTCTAAATCTGCCAATCAACTCACCTTGATACACTTTATGTACAGTGTGAGTGCCATTTTGATTGAATCGACGGAAGTTGGTCTAGTGGGGGCGCTGTACTTAAACAATGGATCTTATGCAGAATGGGCAAAATTGCCTGTGGAAGGTAAATGGTTGCAAATAGAGATTAAGTTTGTATTCTCAACATATAGGAAGTCATATATGATCTATATTTTGGATGTGTTAAAGTTGACCTCAGATGACCTTTAAAGGTCAAACTGTAGGTCAAGCAAAATGTTACAATTTTCAAAGGCTTCTAGGCTTCAATATATTGAAGACTGGGAACATATGTGTATTGAACACTCATAGGAAGTCATATATGAACTTTCATGTGATGGCCTTGGACTTGACCTTTGGTGACCTTCGAAGGTCAAACTTAACATACTGAAATTTCAATGACTTCTAGCATATAGGTAGTCATGTATGAAGTTTCATTTGGTGACCTTGAACTCGACCTTCAGTAACCTTTAACAGCCAAACTTAACAGTGAAATTTCACTGACTTATAACAGCAAAATTGTTACATATAGGGCGTAGGTTTTTATTGGAAATGTATAGGAAGTCATAAATGAACTTTCATTTGGTGACCTTCATATTGACCTTTTGAAGGTCAAACTTGACCTAGTGAAAATTCAATGACTTCCATCCCTAAAAAAGTCACAAATGGAGCCCAAGTTTGTATCACAGACTTAAAGGAAGTCACACATGAACATTCAACTTGACTGTTGGTGACCTTTGAAGGTCAGACTTCACTTAATACAATTACAATGACTTGTACTGCTAAAACGGTCACAGATAGAGCCTAGGTTTGTATTAGAGACATATAGGAAGTCATATATGAACTTTCATTTGGTAACCTTCATATTGACGTTTGAAGGTCAAATGTGACCTAATGAATATTCAATGACTTGGATTTGTGTTACAGACGTCTAGGTAGTCACATATTAACTTTCATTTGGTGGCATTCAACTTGACTGTCAGTGACCTTTCAGGGTCAAACTCGGCAGCGAAAATACCCTGACTTTTATGACCAAAATGGTCCCAGATGGAGCCGTGGTTTGTATAGAGACAATTAGAAAGTCATATATGAAGTCTGTTTGCTGACTTCAACTTGACCCTCTGTGACCTTTAAAGTTCACAGTTGACATATTGAATTTTCAATGACTTGTATCACCAAAACTGCTTCAGAGCTTAGGATTGGGTATTACAGGGGGTCTTATAAATGTATGTGAACTTTTATTTAGTGACCTTGACATTGACCTTCAATAATTCGAAGGTCAAACTTCACGTAAAATTTTCATAACTTGTATCATCACAATAAGATTGCTTGCTGGTAAGCAACAGGACCCTTGGTCCTATTTTTTTATCCCCCGCAACAACGTAGTTGCGGGGGGTATTAAAATGGGGTCGGTCCGTCCGTCCGTCCGTAACATTTCGTGTCCGGGCTGTAACTTTCTTCCTAATCACCCGATACTCATCATATTTGGCATGGAGGTGTAGAAACACATAAAGGTGTGTCATGAAAAACAATTTTGAAAATATTTTCATAATTTTTTGCGTTTTGGGGCAAAAAGTGACATATTCATGAGAAATCTGTGAAGTGTCCTGTCCGGGCTGTAACTTTCTTCCTAAACACCCGATACTCATCATATTTGGCATGGAGGTGTAGAAACACCTAAAGGTGTGTCATGAAAAACAATTTTGAAAATATTTTTAAAATTGTTTGCGTTTTGCGGCAAGAAGTGACAAATTTGTGAGAAATCTGTAATGTGTCCTGTCCGGGCTGTAACTTTCTTCCTAATCACCCGATACTCATCATATTTGGCATAGATATGTAGAAACACATAAAGGTGTGTTATGAAGAACAATTTTGAAGATATTTTTACAATTTTTCGCGTTTTGGGGCAAAAGTGTCAAATTTGTAAGAAATCTGTAATGTGTCCTGTCGGGGCTATAAGTTTCTTCCTAATCATCCATTTATCATCATTTTTGTCATGTAGGTGTAGAAACACATACAGATATGTCAGGAGAAACAATTTTGAGAATTTTTTTTTAAAAACTCACATTTATGCAGGAAATTTGTAAGCAATCTCTTATGTGTTCCATCCAGGCTATCTGAGGTATCTTGGAGATATGTTGTCTTTGTAGTGTAAAAAGACATGTTAAAGGTTTGTGACGATAAACAATTTTGAAAATATTTCATGGTTTTCATTATATACTCCGAAAGTGTTTGATTTTGTTTTTCATAACATTGATTGAATTGCCAAAGTATTATTAACAAAATATACTATCTAAGAGAAGCTAACAGATGTGACAATCTTCAGGAAAAAATAATTTGTGAGTTGCGGGGGGATATTGCTTGACAACGTCAGCAGCTTGTTTCTTCTTTTTTTTGTGTAAATTATTTTTTCAGAAGCAAAGCTGCCACCTGATTTGTGTCACTTCTTCCCTGAGTGCAAGAAGATGGACTGCCAGTTTTATCACCCAAAAGTAAGGAGTGTTTTGATTTTGCACCTGCAAAATTATGAAGATTGCTGAGGACCTAATCTTGAAAGGCATGTGAAGAGTGCTAGTTTTTACCTGGGTGGGTGGGCTGGCCTATACTTGCCATTGTCTCTTACTGGCTGGCTGACTGATTGACTGAGTATACGTGTTGAAAAATGCATGTATTAGGAGGCTGATACTCTGCAAATATGGCCACAGCATTGAGATAGTAAGCTGCGCCACGTCAATGGCCAGCAATGGAATGTAAGAAGATTTACATATCTGCTTTCATCATTAGGTGATGGGCAATGCAGTGGTTTTGTCTAAATGGAGAAGACTTGTTGATGAATGTTGGATTTCATCTGAATTAACTTGGTGAAAAGAGTCTCTTCTTTCATAATTTGTATATCTCTATTAAATTCTGAGTTTAAAAAAAATCATTTAAGTTTAAACTTAATGTGACGCAGTAGTCCTGGAGTATAGTTATGGTAGCCGTATCACTGTTATTTCTAATACTCACCCTACTGTCATCAGTCACATGTGGACACCGTTTGTCTCTGAAACATGAATGAGTAATAATGATTATATGATATCAGACAATGATGGATGCACTTCCTCTTTTTAAGAAGTTTACATTTTTCCTCATTAGAATGGTACTGGGGGAAAAAATTACCTTTGGGTTAAAATACATTTTTGATAGGGCTGGCAAAATATGTATCTTGCTTAGAAGATAATGTGGAAATACTTGCTTGCTATTTGAGGTTGCTTTTGCTAATGTTACCTAGCCAGCTTGCTAATTGAGTTTTATGCAGGAGATCCTTTCACACAACATCATTGTTATTTTTATAGCTTCTTTTTTGATGTACATGTGACCTACACACTATTTTTGGCTACACATATCTCTAGTTAAACCCAATTTGTCTGGTATTGCTCTAAAATCTGAACACTAAGCCTTCTATGGCACCAAACAGTGTATTTGCCTGGTGTTGTGCACTACTTCATTATTTGTTACTGTCCTTTATTGAATTTGAAGCTATGCTAAGTCATATTTGAAATTTGAGTTTCAAGTGGTCTATCTCCCCAGCCTTGCCGATTTGCAACGAGGTGTAAACGGGCAGACTGCTACTTTTACCATCCGCCAGTTCCGTCTGGACTCTGAAGTTGGAAGAATTTCAAAACCGGTATGTACACAGTTGTGAATCCCCAAGGCGTGCCAACTGAAATGGTGTGGAAATCACTTGATGCATGTGAATCTGACTTGTTCATGAATATTGTTATGTACATTTAGGTCCATAAGTATTTTGACAGTGAAACAATTTTCATTATTATGTCTCTGTGCACCACCACAGTGGATTTGAAATGAATTAGACAAGGTGTGATTGAAGTGCAGGCTTTCAGTTTTAATTCAAGGGGTTTCACAACAATCTTGTGTCAACCTTTAGGAATTGCAGCCATTTTTGTACATGGTGCTCCATTTTCAGGGCCTTAAGGGTAATTGGACAATTGATTGACAATCAGTTTCATTGCCAGATGCGGTCTTTTCCCTCATTATTTCATAACAAATTCAGCATATAAATCGTATGGAGTTTATTCTTGGTGTTGAATTTGCATTTGGTAGCTGTTCATGGGAGCTTTCAATATGTGGCCCAAAGAGGCATCCATGCAGGTGAGGGAGGCCATCATGAAGCTTAAAAAAAACAAAATTAAACAATCACCCAGATTAAAGAAACTTTAGGAGAGGTTGAATCAACAATAACAAGGTGCTGACGTTGTCAAGCAATATCCCCCGCAACTCACAAATTATTTGTTCCTGAAGATTGTCACATCTGTTGGCTTCTCTTAGATAGTATACTTTGTTAATAATACTTTGGCAATTCAATCAATGTTATGAAAAACAAAATCAAACACTTTCGGAGTATATAATGAAAACCATGAAATATTTTCAAAATTGTTTATCGTCACAAACCTTTAACATGTCTTTTTACACTACAAAGACAACATATCTCCAAGATACCTCAGATAGCCTGGACGGAACACATAAGAGATTGCTTACAAATTTCCTACATAAATGTGAGTTTTTAAAAAAAAATTCTCAAAATTGTTTCTCCTGACATATCTGTATGTGTTTCTACACCTACATGACAAAAATGATGATAAATGGATGATTAGGAAGAAAGTTATAGCCCCGACAGGACACATTACAGATTTCTTACAAATTTGACACTTTTGCCCCAAAACGCGGAAAATTGTCAAAATATCTTCAAAATTGTTCTTCATAACACACCTTTATGTGTTTCTACATCTCTATGCCAAATATGATGAGTATCGGGTGATTAGGAAGAAAGTTACAGCCGGACAGGACACATTACAGATTTCTCACAAATTTGTCACTTTTTGTCAGAAACGCAAAACAATTTTAAAAATATTTTCAAAATTGTTTTTCATGACACACCTTTAGGTGTTTCTACACCTCCATGCCAAATATGATGAGTATCGGGTGATTAGGAAGAAAGTTACAGCCGGACAGGACACTTTACAGATTTCTCATGAATATGTCACTTTTTTGCCCCAAAAACGCAATAAATTATGAAAATATTTTCAAAATTGTTTTTCATGACACACCTTTATGTGTTTCTACACCTCCATGCCAAATATGATGAGTATCGGGTGATTAGGAAGAAAGTTACAGCCCGGACACGAAATGTTACGGACGGACGGACGGACCCCATTTTAATACCCCCCGCAACTACGTTGTTGCGGGGGATAATTAGTGGCAAAACATGGAGATTTCTTGTGGACGCAGTACAGGCTGCAATTTTTGACAGATTATTTTCATATTTGGCAAGGACATGTGTTACACTTTGTTTATAACACCTATTGATTTCGGTTGTCATGGCAACAGTATTGGCTGCATAATATGCAAATTAGTGGCAAAACAGAGATTTCCTTGTGGATGCAGTACATGCTGTAATTTTTGACTGATTACTTTCGTATTTGGTATATACATGTGTTCTTTTCAGTTATGACTCCTATCGATTTTGTTGCCATGGCAACAGTATTGGCCGAATAATATGCAAATTAGTGGCAAAACATAGAGATTTCCTTGTGGATGCAGTGCAGGCTGCAATTTTTGACCGATTACTTTCATATTTGGTAAGGACATGTGTTACACTTTGTTTATGACACCTATCGATTTCGGTTGCCATGGACGACAGTATTGGCTGCATAATACGCGATCAAAAAAAAAAGGAAGAGTGAATAAAACTCATGATAAGACAAGACGACCACTTCAGGGTTACATATCATACCTCTCACATTATTGTTTGAGAATCATGGTCAGCTCATTCACCTGACAGCTAATGGAATCAGCACTGCATACACATCACCATATAGTCACGGACGGATTAACATGAGCGCAGGCGGGAAGCAATTAACCAAAAGAAATAAGATTTATCCACCACATAAACATCATACCCAAACTTTTATTACTTGAAAATATACTAAAAATAAGGCAGAAATGAAAAAATAAGGATCTCGTTTAAACTCAGAATGTATTCAGAGAAATAACAACTTAAAACTTTGCAATACAGATAAGAAAAGACTGTGTATAATCCAGATGAAGTGAGCCAGCGAGCCAGAAAAAAAGGAAAAAACTCTGTGCACTCTGGTGTCGCCTGGGGCAGTGGCAATTTCTTGCCAAAGGGCTGCGACGAGAGTGGGCTGAAAGCTCGCCAGCTCTGACCAGTCTAACGTCGGCTCAGCAGAGGCGCAGCTGACGCAGTGGTCAGCAGTGAGGGGTGCACACGTCACCAAAACTTCTCAGGCAAGTTTCCAGGATGTCAAGTATTCATTTCAATGTAATAAATCTATAGCGAATATTCGGCATCTGACCGTCTCAATCCCAATTGGCTACAACAGAGAGAAGAAAACAAATTAACAGGAACAAGTTGGTCATCCAACTTTCTTCCCTTAAATGGCATGTCCTTCACAATCCGATGGCTATTGAAGCATAATTAATACGAAAAGTCCAATGTCGGAAGATGATTTTCAGTCCTTGATTAGATGTGCTTTAATTTCCTGATGAGCGTGTGTTAGAAAGGAATGTTTTTGTTTTTTTTTTAATAACATTTAGCCTAGTCATTTATGTGAACAACATTGTCGGTCGTACGTATCCAACCACACACACCGAGGAGTGCGCGCACATTAGAATAAAAGAGATCGGGCGACAGGGCATAGGCCTATGTGTTAAAACAGTATTCTGCTGGGGGTGAAAATTTCTACATGTTGAAACAGACACTGAATGAATATTTATTAAATAGATAGCCTATTTATTTATTTATGTAGGCTAAGTAAATAAATACATAAATAGATGCATAAATAATTAATAATAATTATAAAATAATTTTTTTTTTTAAATCAGTAGGTCGGCTTGACGCGCCTGCCAGACTGCATGGTGCAATAGCCTGTTATAATTTGTAGCAGAGCAGTGTCGTAGTTCGTTGTGGTTAGTGACTATCTATGCAGTACTACTGAGTTTGTGACAATCATCACCTTGGTGGTATTCATTTAATTTGGGCACCCATGGGCAAAAACATAAATCGGCGCCTATGGCGCAACAAGAGAAGAGGCCAGGAGTCGGACTGTTCAACTACTTTCTTTTTTATTCAAACGAACATGAATGTGCAATAATCAAGTCACATCAAATGTAACAAATGTGCAATGAAATAGTTAAATTACAGCCATACAGTCCACAAAAATCTCTAGAATGAATAAAAACGAACTAGGCTGTGTAGCCTATGCCAACATAATAACACCTGGCATTGAGACAGAACAGTAACTCACAATTCTGGCTTCTTTATAGAGAAAAATAAACTGACTTTGGGCTTTTTTCGCCCTTTTTTGTGAAACAACTGCTTCAAAATGTGCAATATCAAATAAATTACACCGTTATAACAAAAATATCAACAAAAATATTAACATCGAATAAAAGCATAATAAAATGGGCTACACATAAAATTTGAAAATGAAATCAGATGCCTCCTCAGTCAAACTAAATATATTACAGCCTTAGCCATTGAAAACACAAGTCGAGATGAAGCTGTTGAGGGGAAAAGAAATGAACGTGTGGGCCATGCCACCTGTAGCCTTTAGCTATTTATTTATGGGCCGCTGCGGCCCGCTGCCCCTCCTAAGCTATTCTATTCGTCTTCTTTACAGTGCCTACCTGGAGCAGATGCCTCCTGCTTGCGTTTCAAGTTGTGGGCCAGGAAAACCAAAGTGTCAACGTTCTTTGGCAGCAGAGAACTCCAAGATTTGTTAACAATAAATCCAGCTTTTGAAAATATGCGCATGGAAGCCAAACATCAATGTCAAAAAGCAGAGAGGAAATGGAGATCTTCAAAATTCCAGTCTGATCTAGCTATTTTTAAGAGAAAGAGGAACTATGCGACCTTTCTTATGAACAAGGCTCGGCGGGAATACAATAGTAACCTTATTGTGGAAAACTGCAATGATCAAAAACGCCTGTTTAAAGTGAGCAAGAACTTTCTGAACAGTACAAGTACCCCTGTCTTGCCACCGCATGACGATAAACAGCTGTTAGCTGATGAGATGGCCGCCTTTTTCATATCACTGATACACATTATAAACTTGATAATCACGAACAACAAGTTCTTGAAATCGACCCTCGTGACATCGAGACTGATGCCACTCCTCAAGTTTAATTCATTGTCTCAAGAAGAGGTGTATGTTTTGGTTCGAGCATCTAGCAAGAAGTCTTGTAGCTTAGACTCAATTCCCACAAAACTGATTTTGGATATGAACCAAAATTATATATGAACTTTCATTTAGTGGCCTTGGTCAAACTTCACGTAGTGAAATTTCAATGACTTCTATCACCAAAACTATTACAGATAGAGCTTAGGTTTGTATTGTGGGCATATAGGAAGTCTTGTATGAATTTTCATTTGGTGACATTGAATTTGACCTTCAGTGACCTTCAATTACCAATCTTCACAGTGAAATTTCAATGACTTATATCAGCAAAATCGTTACAGATAAAGTGTAGGTTTGTATTGGAGATGTTTAGGAAGTCATACATGAACTTTCATTTGGTGGTCTTCAACTTGACCTTTAGTGACCTTTGAAGGTCAAACTTCTCATAGTAAAATTTCAATGACTTCTATCACCAAAACTATTACAGATAGAGGTAAGGTTAGTATTGTGGGCAAATAGGAAGTCATGGATGAAGTTTCATTTGGTGACCTTGAACTTGACCTTCAGTGACCAACAATGCCCAAACTATACAGTGAAATTTCAATGGCTTATATCAGCAAAATCGTTACAGATAGAGTGTATTGGAGACGTATAGGAAGTCTCATATGAACTTTCATTTGGTAACCTTCCTATTGATCTTTGAAGGTCAAACTTGACCTGGTGAAAATTCAATGACTTCTTTCACTAAAAAGGTCACATATGGAGCCTAGGTTTGTGTTACTGACATCTAGGAAGTCACATATGAACTTTCATTTGGTGATATTCAATTTGAACGTTGGTGACCTTTAAGAGTCAAACTTGACAAAATACAATTACAATGACTCGTATTGCCAAAATGGTCACAGATGGAACCTAGGTTTGTATTGCAGACATATAGGAAGTCATATTTGAACTTTCACCTGGTGACATTCGTATTGACCTTCAAAGGTCAAATGTGACCTAATGAAAATTCAATGACTTGTATCACTAAAATGGTCACAGATGGAGCATAGGTTTATGTTACTGACATCTAGGAAGTCAAATATGAACTTTCATTTGGTGACATTCAACTTGACTGTCAGTGACCTTTGAGGGTCAAACTCGACAGGGAAATTACAATGACTTGTATCTAGGGATGCACCGATACCACTTTTTTAAAAACCGATAAGAGTACGAGTATTTTATTTTGTGTACTTGCCGATACCGAGTACCGATACCGATATTTCTGAAATGTTTTCCAGGAAAATACAATGACAATTTCGGAGTACAGGTTTTATTTTCTTTTTATAACAAGCCTAAAAGAGGCCAATATCAAACGATTCACACATGGCTATTTCAAAAAAAAAAAAAAGACTAGGCCTAACTGCTAAAAATCTTTCTGTATTTTGGCCCGACAAAAAGCCTTTGAACTAGCACTGCCATCAAATGAGGCAAAACATTACTGAAGCTTGACAGGTGAAAAGTAAACTCGCTGCATAGGCAAGGTAACACACCCAACTTCATAAAAAGTCAGTAGAAATATTAATTGGCACAGATAGTTTCTACACACATTCATAGGCATTCTCAATCCAACTAAGGTCAATAATAGCTTTCCAAGCAAACAAGGCATCACACAGTGTGTGGTATCACCATATTTCAATTACATAAATGACAAATGAAAAAGATTTAACTTAACCACAACTAAAATGTTTAAGGTAACCATATGTTACTAATATATTCGTAGTAAAATAAGAAGATTCACAATTCTAAGTCTCTGTGTGTGTGATTGTGGGTGTGTGCTTGTGCGAGCTCGGCTTTCATGTAAATATTCAATAACTGATCCGGGTGTGCCATCTAGTGATAGAATATTGTAATTGCGTGCATAAATTTGCAGCTCCATGTCCGCTGGCAGAAACATCTGCGCAAAACGCTTAAGATACCCTGCCGAACACTGTTGTTCTTCTTGAACACGCCGCATCCAGATAATCCTTAAATGATGAATTATACACATATTTTAATTTGTAACGTGTAGTGAAGTGGCCAGTGTCAAAGTAACGAAGAAAAAGTATACTTTTTATCTTTTAAATGTAGTAGAGTAGAAGTCCCGGAGAAAAAAAAGAAAAAAAAAAAAAACTCAAGTAAAGTACAAATCCTCAAAAAAACTACTTAAGTACTGTAACGAAGTTGCCTACATGTACTTCTTTAGTATACATCTCTTGTTTGTATGTGCGTATGCCTGCATGTGATGTGATGACTATAAAGCTCTCTTTCTCGTATTTTTTCTAACTCGCTGTCTCCCCCTAGACATAGAAGTCAGATAGTACAAAATACTGTAGCCTATGCGACCGGGAGCAGGCAGTTTCCTTGCGTCTTACATTAAGTGGTATCGGTGCGTGGTATCGGCAAATGTGGACGAGTACGAGCATATTAACGCGGTATCGGGCAGATACCCGATACTGGTATCGGTATCGGTGCAACACTACTTGTATCACTAAAATGGTCACAGATTGAGTCAAGGTTTGTATAATGACATTTAGAAAGTCATATAAGAAGTCCATATGCTGACCTCAACTAGACTTTCTGTGACCTTTAAAGTTGACAGAATTGACATAATGAATTTTCAATTACTTGTATCACCAAAACTGCTTCAGAGCTTAGGATTGTGTTTGTGTTACAGGAGGCCTTATAAATATATGTGAACTTTTATTTAGTGACCTTGACATTGATTTTCATTGATTTGAATGTCAAACTTCACATGAAATTTTCATGACTTGTATCATCACTATAAGACTGCTTGTTAGTAAGCTACAGGACCCTTGGTCCTATTTTTCTGAAATTCGGACATTTGACATGGAATGACCTACTACCTAACTCAAGACCTTGTTTTATTATGCCCTAAACACATGAGAATAGTATGGTTAGGTTCTGTTGTTCAGTTGTTCTTGTAATAAATTCAGTTCATCCCCTGCTTGTCTGTACAATTGGCAACTGAAAAAAGCTGATGGAAGTTCAGATGTTGGTTTTCTGTCAACCGTAACATTCCGTTCATTGCGGCTTTCGTGATCAAATTTCCAATAATTCACCCCTGATGTAATGGTTGAGGTTTTAAGGTTGTGTTTTCGATGCAGCCTGCTCATTGGAGCTGAGTTTGTAGCAGGTAGCATCACGATGGCGACCAGGCAATTTCTGTAAGTTTTCCGTCAACAATTTTGCAGAAAATCACGTTCGTTCAGACTGTCATGTTCGTTCATAATATGTAATCCTCAGTGGATTATTCTTTAAAGGTTTGATGTGAACTTGTAATATAATATGAGTGCCTACTGCTCATCAGTGTGTTTTGACTGAATGTACAAATGTGATAATGGACTACAGTTCACAGTTCAGCTCTATTTTGCAGGCCTAATAAGCAGCAAACATGCATAACATTAAAAGACAGTTCAGAAAATAATAAAGGCATGGAAGTGGTGGATGGTTAAGGAAGAATAAACTCTCAACATTTCAATTAGAACCAGTATCGATGTGTCTAAGAGTTGCATCGCGTAAGTGACGTTTTTCGTTGCATCATGTGACATTTTTGCGTCCAACATTTTCATCACGTATGTTACACTCAACTTTAGTCTTCTAATATGAAACCACAGCAGACATGCATTTATCATTTTAAATTACAGCTTATAACTAGTAATGGTAGAACAAAAAAAATAGGTATAATTGGAGTCTTTAAAAAAAAATATATATCTATATATATCTATATATATACATATATATATATATATATATATATATATTCTAATGGAGCATGACCCTGACTGTCTTCGTACCGCAAATGTCCACTGTATTTTCTTATGGTGCAAGTCGGATAGTGTTTTTACATTTTCACCTTAAAAGGAGTATTACTATGCTGAAGAGCACAAAAAAGTTTCATTTTGTCATTTAATGGAATTTTTCAGGATATTTTCTTGTCAATGTCACGTAAGTGACAGTTTTTGGTAATCATGTATCAAGTAAAATAAGGACTCCTCAACATTAGTCTTATCTTTTCTTCAATTTCTCCTAAAAGTTAATTGAATTAACTAATTAAACCCAAAAGTTGATGACAAAGGGGCATATTCTGAAATTATGTGCCTTTGTCTCACTTTTCAACCCGTTTGTATGGATGCACCTGTATATTAAACTAGTTTTTCCAACTACTTTTGAGCCTCTGAAAATGAAGGACTGTGTATAAAATTGGCTGTCATTCCTAAATGGCGAATGCAATATTTTTGTGAAACCCCTTGAGTTGAAGCAAGTCTACACTTCAATCATATCTTGATTGATTTGTTTCAAATCCATTGTGGTTGTGTCCAGAGGCAAAATAATGAAATTTTTCACTGTCTAAATACTTCTGGACCTTCATTGTACATGACACTTGCTCGTCTCATGTACTGGTGTATTTCGATTTGGCTACCAGTTTATACATTGATCAGCTGTAACATTATGACCACTGACAGGTGAAGTGATTGTCTTCTTACAGTGGCACCTGTTGTAGGGTGGGATATATTAGGCAGCAAGTCAACATTTTGTCATTAATGCGTTGGAAGCAGGAAAAATGGGCAGCAGTAAGGATATGAGCGACTTTGACTGGGGCCAATCTGTGATGGCTGGACAACTGGGTTAGTGCATCACCAAAGTGCAGCTCTTGTGGGTTGTTCCCAGTCTGCAGTGATCAGTACCCACCAAAATTGGTCCAAGGAAGGTAAACCAGTCTACTGGCATGGGGTCATGGGCGACCAAGCCTCATTGATGCGTTTGAGGAGAGAAGGCTGGCCTGTGCGATCTGATCCAACGGAAGAGCTACTGTTGCTCAAATTGCTGATAGTTTATGCTGGTTCTGATAGAAAGGTGTCAGAATACACAGTGCATTGCAGTTTGTTGCTTATGGGGCTGCGTAGCTGCAAACCGGTCAGGGTGCCCAAAACTGCCTATGCTGACCCCTGTCCACCGCCAAAAGTGCATACTATGGCCAGGTGAGCATCAGAACTGCACCATGGAGCAATAGAAGAAGGTGGCCTGGTGGGATGAATCATTTGTGGATGTCCGGGTTCATGTGTGCAGGGCTGGAGGACTCGGGACTCCAACTCAAACTCGAACTCGAATACAGATTCGATTCCTTTATTCAAGGACTCAGACTCAGACTTGAATTCGGAAATGAATGCTTTGGACTAAGACAGTGGGAACTCAAGGACTACGCTTCGAGTCCTTCTCAAGTCCTGAGTCTCGCCGGAAGGGTGGCAAAGCTTGATGACGTACACAGAGAAGGAAATATTCAATTTGTTTGAGTCAGTGTTACAAAAACTTGATAGTTTGAAATGAATTATGATAATGTCATATCGGGTGATATGAATTGTGACATCTTAACCACCCTGGCGAACCAGACATTTTAATCAAACTAGGCCTACGCTGTCGGCGGCCGACAGCAAGGGGTATATCCCCGAAATTCCTCAATCCTCGAAGCCCCCTTTATTAGATTCCCCTTTACTAGACCTACAATATGAGGCAAATTTGAGGTCTGTGTAAGTAATTGTTCCAGAGATATGGTTAAAAAACTGATTTTTTCAATATATAGCGCCACCTGGTGGCAAACCTAGGAGTGCATACTTGCCTAAAATGTAATCAGTTCATCCTCTCTACCATATCTACCCATATGCTAAGAATGAGAAGCCAATGTAAATTATTTTGTGAGTTAATCACGCTAACGGCTAAAATCTGCGGACACGGCGGCGGCGTCCGCGGGTGGGGCGAAACCATGATATCCCCAAAACTTGTATTTCGGGGATATAATGACAAAAGAACGTACCAACACTGCTTTCCACAAAAGGAAGAAAACTCAATATTTGCTACTGGTAAGTTTACAGGGGGTCATAGGCAGATAAGTCAACACTGAAACTATAACTGATAGAGCTTAGGTTTATATTGTGTACATATAGGAAGTCATGTATGAAGTTTCATTGAGTAACCTTGAACTTGACCTTGAATGGCCAAACTATACAGTGAAATGTCAATGACTTATATCAGCAAAATCGTTACAGATTGAGTGTAGGTTTGTATTGGAAACGTATAGGAAGTCATGTATGAACTTTCATTTGGTGACCTTCATATTGACCTTCGAAGGTCTAACTTGACCTAGAGAAAAGTCAAGTTACTTCTGTCACTGAAAAGCTCACAGATGGAGTCTAGGTTTGTGTTACTGACATAGGAGGTCATATATGAACTTTCATTTGGTGACATTCCGCTTGACTGTTGAAGACATTTGAGGGTGAAACTTGACATAATACAATTAAAATGACTTGTCTTGCCAAAAGGGTCACAGATGGAGTCTAGGTTTGTATTAGAGACATATAGGAAGTCATGTATGAACTTTCATTTGGTGACTTTCGTATTGACCTTCAAAGGTCAAATGTGGTCTAGTGAAAATTCAATGCCTTGCATCACTAAAACAGTCACAGATGGAGCCTAAGTTTGTGTTACTGACATCTAGAAAGTCACATATGAACTTTCATTTGGTGACATTCAACTTGACTGTCAGTGACCTTTGAGGGTCAAACTCGACAGTGAAAATACGATGACTTGTATCACCAAAATGGTCACAGATTGAGCCAAGGTTTGTATAGAGACATTTAGAAAGTCATATATGAAGTCCAATTGCTGACCACAACTTGACATTCTGTGACCTTCAAAGTTCACAATTGATATATTGAATACATATTGACGAAAGTCGGCCGAGAGGTATTGTCGTGGCGCGCGGCGTCCGTCTGTCCATCTCTGTCTGTCCGTTAACTTTTCGTTTCCGGACGATAACTGAAAAACGACTTGGCCAAATATTCTCATGTTTTGGTGGTTTGTTGGGGGTGGTTACAGGAAGCTTCCGATAGATTTGTGTCCCGCTCCAATAATCAATATGGCCGCCATGGCAGCCATCTTCATTTTCGTTTCCGGACAATAACTGAAAAACGCCTTGGCCAGATTTTCTCATTTTTTGGTGGTCTGTTGAGGGTGGTTAGAGGAAGCTCCCTATCGATTTGTGTCCCGCTCCGCTAATCAATATGGCCGCCATGCCAGCCATCTTCATTTTCCTTTCCGGACGATAACTCAAAAACGCCTTGGCCAAATGTTCTCATTTTTTGGTGGTATGTTAGGGGTGGTTACAGGAAGCTCTCTATCGATTTGTTTCCCGCTCCGATTATCAATATGGCCGCCACGGCAGCCATCTTCATTTTCGTTTCTGGACGATAACTGAAAAACTCCTTGGCCAAATGTTCTCATTTTTTGGTGGTATGTTGGGGGTGGTCACAGGAAGCTCCCTATAGATTTGCGTCCCGCTCCGATAATCAATATGGCCGCCACGGCAGCCATCTTCATTTTCCTTTCCGGACCATAACTGAAAAACCCCTTGGCCAAATGTTATCATTTTTTGGTGGTATGTTGGGGGTGGTTACAGGAAACTCTCTATCAATTTTTGTCCTGCTCCGGTAATCAATATGGCCGCCAATAAAGCGCAAGGCTGAGGGTTCCCGCTCGCGACAGCGCGCTATTTTTTGGCTGTCCTGTAAAATTTTAACATGTCACTTACGCCAATCTTGCATGAGGCCATCGATTTGTTCCCTCATTTTGATTAACTCGTTCTCCCAATTCTGTTAACGCAAATTGGGGGAACAAGTTATATCTCGTTGCCATGGAATTCGTTTCTGAGAGGGTTCAGTAGGGGATGACATGTCTTTCCAGGGCACTTTCCACCCAGATTCGAGCAGCGGTAACACTCCATTTACCTGGCACTGTATGAAGAGGACATTGGACGGGTCTTGCGAAATCCAGGACAAGTTGTCCACAGAAACGTCGCTACTCTACGGGGGTCCGCTTTGGAAGGGGAAACTTCCGCTCCCTTTCGGAGCAGACAACACTTCTGCTTATGCTATGTGGGTTTTGGGAAATCGGGGAGGGCTTCATGTGCGAATTATGTAATTAAATGAAAGTTCAAAGTGTGCTCTTTTCAGGCAAATCTACCTGAGCTTAGACCCGAGTTCTCCTTTACGTATAATTCCTTTGATTCCCTTTCTTGATCCTTGTACTTCAGAAATTAAAATAGATTATTCTGATTAAGTTTTTGCATAAATAATTGCATACATATAATTGTATTATACATTTGTATACTGCATACAACCAGAACAAACAGTGGGATGCTAAACTCCTTATTGCCTGAAGTTGAGTGGGTACATGATTGACATCATATTGTGATTGTCATATTGTGCCTTTTGCCGCTTCAAAACACAAGCCAAATAACTGTGTCATGTATGTACTCTGATTCCAAGATATGCAACCTAAAAGACAAACACATCACCCAGTGGGAATAGCACTATGGTATTTAAAAGGAAATAATAAAACACTGATACACTGCCGTAGTAATGGTAAAATCCCTGGAGTTTGATTTCCTTACATGACGACTCTGACACCAAGGACTCGAACTCAGAGGACTCTTCTACAATTCTGCGTGTCACTCACCTCGGGAAGACATGGCACCAAGATGAACATGGAGGTAGTGTGATGCTTTGGGCAATGTTTGGCCGCAAAACCTTGGGTCCTGCCCTGCACGTGGATTTTACTTTGACGTGTACCACCTACCTAATCATTGTTGCAGACCAAATGCACCCCTTCATGGAAATGGTATTCCCTAATGGCAGTGGCCTCTTTCAGCAGGACAATGCATCCTGCCACACTGCGAAAATGGTTCAGGAATGGTTTGAGGAATGCAAGGAGTTCAAAGGTGTTGACCTGGCCCCCAAATTCCTAATTTCTCAATCCAATGGAGCATCTGTGGGATGTGCTGGACAACAAATCCGATCCATGGGGGCCCCACCTTGCAACTTGCAGTACTTGAAGGATCTGCAGCTAATGTCTTAGTGCCAGATACCACAGCACACCTTCAGAGGTCTAGTGGAGTCTATGCCTCAACGGGTCAGGGCTGTTTTTGTGGCAAAAGGGGGACCCACACGATATTAGGCACATGATGGTAATTTTATGGCTGATCAATGTATGTACAATTAAGCCATGTAAGAATGAGAATACCTTGTAATTGCTTTCTAATTGCAATTTTCTCTCCTTTTAGTTAAATGGCTGAACTGGGAAAAATTGAGACGCTGTATTCCTTTTGGACTGGAACACATTTCAACATTTTTAAAAATGTTTTTCTTTTTTCTTCTGTTTGAAATATCTGGCATAATTGTGCATTCCAAATGTTTTATCGTTCAAAGCACAAGATGTCTACCACCATTTCATCTGACTCCACCTTTTTGAGTGTCAGGCCTACACAAATTTGGAATTGAAGGAAGACACTGCATGTGCAGCTTAAAGGGATAGTCCACCCAAAAACTATAATTTGTATATCAATTACTCACCGTTAGATGTCTCGAACGGACAAAGTTATTTTTGCACCTAAAAATAATAAATGGCCACAGTTTTGAAAAATTATCCAAATTCCTTTTTTGCTGGAAGCAAATGGGGTAAAAATAACAGCGGTAAAGAGTTCTGAGGATACGTCTGTTGACAAACTTTCAAACCATGGATTATCACTTCGTCAGTATAATCCAAGTCTGGTTTGAAAGTCTCCTTAGAACTCTAGAAACACACGGTTATTTTACCGCTAAAAATAATAAAATACCACAGTTATGCTTCAAAAGCTCAGCAAAAAAAGGAATTCCGCCTAATTTTTCAAAAATCTCCAGTGTTTCTAGAGTTCTGAGGATGCAGTGGAAAACAACTTTGTGGTTTCGAGACATCTAATGGGAGTAATTGATATACAAATTGATAGTTTGCCAAATTATAGTTTTGGGTGGACTATCCCTTTAATACATGAAGCTCAAGAACAAGTGGTTACTAGTATGCGGTGAAATTGTGGTTCTGGAGTTTTATCCTGCCATCTCATATGCTAGAGCTGGCTGTGCAGTCCGACTCCGGTAGTGTACTGATTCAAAACTGGTGTATGACTTTGAAAAGGTATTTTCCACCCTTCCTGTCATGTATTTTTGCTTATTACCTTACCTGCGACGGAGTCAGCGGGGCGAGGTATTGTAATCTGTGTGGTTTGTTTGTTTTTTTGTTTGTGTGTCCATGGTTTTAACTATCTAGCATCTACACGGTTGCACTGATTGACTTCAAACTTTCACAGTAGGTGGGCAACGGTCTGTGAATTACTGGATTAAATTTTGGTTGGTGATCGGGTCAAGGTCAAGGCCATCAGGAATGTCAAAATGTTTTTTTTCCTGCGAAAAAACTTAAACTTCATCACCTTAGTTTCAAACCAAAACTAAAATGTGCATCATTCAATTGTGCTTCAAATCATATGCTGAATGATGGGGTAGCTTTGATGGTCTTTATAGCAGTTGGGGGTTAAATGTCAGGGGGGTCAAGATCATCGGTGAAAATATATTTTCAATTATAACTCAAAAACAGTTACAGATAGACAGATATTTACTATTATGACCCTATAGGAACTCCTATATCAGCTTTTATTTGACACCATGACCTTTGACCTTGAGTGACCCTGAAAGGTCAAATTGAAGGTCACAGATTTTCAAAGGACTATACGTTTAAAACGGTTGTGGTCACACTTGTAGGTGAAGTTTGTTTTCCCTGGCAAGACTTGTTTGTCTGATTTGAATGTATCAGATGGTTCAACTATTTTATTTATTATTTTTTTTATTTAAATAAATAAAAATAAAGATGGTTCAACTAATTTTAATATAAGACAAAGACAACCTGTGAGTCTTTTACATTGCTATGGAGGTGCTATGGCCCTCCTCTCTTTGCAGAATTGTTTTAATTCAACCCAAGTAGAGGGTTTTCAAGTATGAACTGCCTGTTTTAGGTCATGTCACAGCATCATAAATAGATTCCGGGCAGGACTTTGACTTGGCCACTCCAGAACCTTCATTTTGTGTGAGCCGTTCAAAGGTTGACTTGCTTGTGTGCTTTGAATCACTGTACTGTTGTATACCAAAACTGTGCTTGAGCTTTAGGTCACAAACTGATGGCTGGACATTCTCCTTCAGGATTTTCTAGTAGCTAGCAGAATTCATGGTTCCATCAATTATAGCAAGTTGCCCAGGTCCTAAAGCACCATAGCAGCCCTAGACCATCAAACTATCTCTACAGTGCTTGACTGTTGACTCATCAGTCCACAGAATGTTACACCAAAAGTTTTCAGGGTCATCAAGATGTTTTATTTGGCAAATGTGAGACAAGGCTTTGTGGTTTTTGCCTTGCAGCCCTCCCATGGATGCCATTTTTTGTCTTTTTTTTTATTGTGAAATCATGAATACGGACCTTAACTGAGGGAAGTGAGGCCTGCATTACTTTAGATGTTAGTCTGGGCTCTTTTGTGACCTCTAGGGTGAATCGTTGACGTGCTCTTAGAGGAACTTCGGTTGGCCGGCCACTCCTGGGAAGGTTCACCTCTGTTCCTCATTTTCTCCATTTGCAGATGATGGTAATTCATTTTGCTGGAATCCCAGAGCCGTAGAAATGGCTTTGAAATTATTTCCAGGCTAATAGAGGTCAACGACTTTGTTTCTCACCTGTTCTTGAATTACTTTAGAATCGCAGCGTCATATGCTTCTCTGTGCCAACTTCACATTGCCATATAAGTTCTATTTAGTTGGAGTTCTATTCATCAGGGCTGGCAGTAATCACGCCTGGGTGTGTCTTGTGAATTTTAACCCAATTATTAATAAAATTGTTTATTTGGTCGATTAATAACTAAGGGGGCAGTTACTTTATCACATGGGGCCAGGTAGTGTTGGATAGCTTTTTTGTCTTCAATAAATGAAATCATAATTTAAAAACTGAATTCTGCAAGTACTAAGGGTGTCTTTGTCTAATATTAAAATTAGTTTATTTAAAACATTTAAGTGTGACAAAAATGTAACAATTGAAGAAATCGGGAAGGATGCAAATATTTTTTTTCATAGCACTGTACTGACTGCAATAATATCAGGACCCACCAAACCCTCTTTTATAGACTGTCCTTCAGAATGTATTAATTGTTCAATGTTTTTATTTTTAATCAGCTTTGTGTACAGTACAATGACAAATAAAGACGAAACCTCAATTTTTCCTCCTTTTTTTTAATAAAGATTTAGGAAACATTTCACAAAAATATACAAAAGAATGCCTTTTCAAATGATATTTACATTGATCTCACGAAAATTAAAATATGCACTTAACAGATTTTTAAGGTCTGTACAAAATTGCAAAATAAAAAACTTTTCAAGTTATTTTTAACTTTTCCTAAGTAAACATTCCTGGTGAACAATATTGGATCCAGGGAAAAAAAATAAACATTAAAAACCCCATAATGTAATACTTAAGGTTCACATTATCGTGTGTATAATGAATGTCAGCCACTTAAAGCCAGGTCTGAATTAAGAGAGTGAGAGAATAAATGCCTTTAAAAATCTATTGTATTTCTGGTCCCAAATGAGATATTTCCTCAGCCAATAGGAGCAGTGAATCATTTGATTTGACTGGATGCTGTAGGCTCCTCTTGGCGCATAGCGCTAAATCAGGAGTGCAGCTTATTCTGATTTGTCATTAGTTGCAATTGACCGATCCCAAGCCCCGCCTCCCATTGTTACTGTTGCTAGGTCGGAGAACTAACCAGGAAACTTCAGCCTTGCCTGAGTTCAAAACAACAAGTATAGCGGCGCCGGTTCCGTTCACTGATGTGTTGCGTGCGAGTCGGTGTTATTTTGGCATCGACAGTTTGTCTCCCTAAATATGTGCTTTTTGGAGGATGAAAAGCGGCACACTTACTAATGGGAAGATCGAAATGTGACTCGGTGTCGATGTTTAAGTGCGAGCAGAAAAGTTAAGTTAACATGGCTGAGGCTTTTAATGACCCTCTAATAAGATATGTGCTGGGAAGTTTTCCCCGTTATAAGGAACGTCGATGAATGTCCGTGTACGTGATCAAATTACTCTCTGGTTTCCTCACTTCATTGTACCCTGGTTGAGCATATTTGCCATCAACCAAATTGTTCATATTGAATCATATGGCTAATGCCAACGTTGTTAAAAGGAAGCGCTAGTTAACTCTGGCTACTCCTTTCCTCAGCTTCATCTTTGCCCCTGTCCCGTTAAAACACTGCTCTCAGAAATGATCACTGCACAGCTCGGATTGAGGGGACAGAGAAAACTTTTTTCTTCTGATTTCTAGCTAACAGCCAAGCCTTTCTCCCCTCCTTGTCTTTTTGAACTCTGTATAAAAAGACAAAGCGACTTGTCCACTGTTTTAAATATTATGCAGGTAAGAAGTATTGTCGTTGAATGTCAGCTACTAGCAGCTAGCTTGTTAGCCACCTTGTTAATTTTATTAACTGCTCAGTTAATGCAGTCCTCGCGACGGTAAGGGTACCAAGGTAGCTCGCTGGTGACCGTTATCAATCGCTAACGTTTGTTGTTAGTCAGCGGTCTATTCAAGTCAATGGGACGGCTAATTAGCTAGCTAGCATGAAACGTTTTATTACAGCCCTTCAAATGAGTATTGCTGCAAAAGACATGAGAATACAACTGCGTAAGTTTGTTTGATAAAAGTGCCTTCTGTAATATTCTTGTCGTAAATTGTAATTATCTTGTGAGATTTATCACCAATGAAAAAGACACTAATTTCACAACTGTTTCAGATCTTTTTTTAAATTAGTTTAGGAATACATTAAAAAGCTTATTATGGTTTTGGAAATGGAATAAAAAAACACGCCTTTAACACGGTCGGCATATCGAGTGTCTGTTACATGTCACATTGCTTTACCATCATCAGAAACCCAAAATGCCAGGTTTGACGGCTGCCTGAGGTGAAAGTTGTCCGAGGTTCGGTCAGACCCCTGCTTTCCCCATTGTGACTTAGCCGAAAG
This sequence comes from Gymnothorax javanicus, assembly GCA_029692085.1. NCBI lineage: Eukaryota > Metazoa > Chordata > Actinopteri > Anguilliformes > Muraenidae > Gymnothorax > Gymnothorax javanicus. The sequence goes on along the minus strand of CM056193.1, from coordinate 102,241,175 downwards.
TGGGTGGGGCTTGGGATCGGTCAATTGATGACTATTTAGAGAAATGATGTTGTTTTACAGTTGATTTTACAAAGTACACTGCCTGGCCAAACAAAAAGTCATGCACACTAATATTTTGTTGGACTGCCTTTAGTTTGATCTCGGCACGCATTTATCGTTGCATTGTTTCATCAAACTTATGCAATGTTACATAATTAATTTCCAACCAGAGTTGTGTTAATTTTAGGCCAAAATCTTATGATGACAACGGTAGAGGCAAACCACCCTGTGAAGCTTTATGCAGCACATCCCTAGGACTTTCAATTTGTGAAGGATAAGACACTGTAGTGGCAAATTCATGTGTGAAAATGATTCTTCATGCTCACTGAACCACTCTTCTTCAATTTGAGCCTGATGAATCTTGGCATTGTCATCCTGGAATATGCCTGTGCCTTCTGGGATTAAAAAATCCATTAAACTCAGGGAGTCCACTGACTTCATTTTATTGCTGCATAATGTTGCTAAGCCTAGACCTGACCATCTGAAGTAACTCCAGATCATAACACTGCCTGCTGAGGTTTGAACAGTAGACACTATGCATGACTTTCAACAAGTGGCTTTCTTGTGGTCACGCAGAAGTCTACTGTCCCAGTCCTCCAAGTTCTTGCTGCAGTGCGCACATGGAAAAGCTCTTATTTTCATAATTAAACATAGCCATGAGTTCTAGTGTTGATTTTTTTTTTTTTTTAACGATGAGACCACGTGGGCCCACCACCCGCGAGGAGAGGAGTAGGGGACGGGTGCATAGAAGATCGGGTGGCAGACGGGGGCGAAGGCTCTTGTGTTCTGGGCCCCAGTCATGGAATCTGGCTCTTGGGACATGAAATGTCACCTTATTGGTAGGGAAGGAGCCGGAGCTGGTGCGGGAGGTTGAGCGGTGCCGGCTAGATATAGTCGGACTCACCTCTACGCACATCTCTGGCTCTGGAACCAGGCTCCTTGATAGGGGTTGGACTCTCTCCTTTTCTGGAGTTGCCCAAGGTGAGAGGCGGCGAGCAGGCGTGGGGATACTAGTGTCCCCTCGACTGAGTGCCGTCGTGTTGGTGTCCATCCCGGTGAACAAGAGGGTCTCTGCTATTCGCTTGCGGGTTGCGGAGGGGAATGCCCTGACTGTTGTTTGTGCTTACGCACCAAACAGCAGTTCAGAGTATCCAGCCTACTTGGAGTCCCTGGGTGGGGTCCTGGAAAAGACTCCTACTGGGGATTCCATAGTTCTACTGGGAGACTTCAACGCTCATGTGGGCAATGAAGGAGACACTTGGAGGGGAGTGATTGGGAGGAACGGCCTCCCTGATCTGAGCCCGAGCGGTGCTTTGTTATTGGATTTCTGTGCTAGTCATGCATTATCCATAACAAACACCATGTTCGAGCATTAGGGTGTTCATAAGTGTACTTGTTACCAGAGCACCCTTGGCCAAAGGTCGATGATTGATTTTGTCATTGTGTTATCAGATCTGCGGCCATATGTCTTGGACACTCGGGTGAAGAGAGGGGCTGAGCTGTCAACTAATCACCACCTGGTGGTGAGTTGGATCAGATGGCAGGGAGGACTGCCAGACAGACCTGGGAAGCCTAAACGTGTTGTGAGGGTGGACTGGGAACGTTTGGTAGAGGACCCTGTCCGGACGATTTTCAACTCGCACCTCCGGAAGACCTTTTCCCATATCCCGGGGGAGGCTGGAGACATGGAGTCCGAGTGGACCCTGTTCAAAGTCTCAATTGTGGAAGCGGCTGCCGCGAACTGTGGCCTGAAGGTTGTCGGTGCCAGTCGTGGCGGCAACCCAAGAACCCGTTGGTGGACCCCAGCAGTGAGGGAGGCCGTCAAGCTGAAGAAGGTGGCCTTTTGGGCTTGGCTGGCCCAGAGGACCCCCGACTCAGCAAACCGGTACCGGCAGGCTAGAAGGACTGCAGCCGCGGTAGTTGCTGAAGCAAAAACTTGTGTTTGGGAGGAGTTTGGGGAGGCTATGGAGGACTTTCGGGTGGCCTCAAAGAGGTTCTGGCAAACCGTCAGACGACTCAGGAAGGGGAGGCAGGGCTTTGCCCAGGCTGTTTTCAGCAGGGGTGGTGAACTGCAGACCTCGACTGAGAATATCGTCTGGCGGTGGAAGGAGCACTTTAAGGGACTTCTGAATCCAGCAGACATGCCCTTTCAGTGCTGTTCTCCATTGCAGGGTAAATGTTCTGACTGTTAAATAATCAGTTCCTTTCATGAGTAATTTGTGCTGGCTTGTGGTACTCTGAAGAAAAAGTTTAGAATTTTGTTCAATTTATCATGGAGAAAAGGCGTGCTTTAGGTTTGGAGAGGTTACTGGTCACATGTCCAACTGCACCTATATTGATAAACTCATGCTAAATTCAACCAGAAAATGATTAATTCATATTGAATTTCATTAGTCAAAAGTTGATTTGTGTTAAATATAGGATTATTTTATGATTTGACAGTTTGCTATTTTGAGGGATCTGAGAATTTGAAGAGCCACCTGGAGAGCTGCTTTATTTGGCTCTGAAAGAGTAGATCATTTAGAATTTTATGCTCAGGTGTAGAGTACTTGTGGTCAAGGAGTTTATGATCCCAGAAATGCATAGTTTTAACCCCCAGCCATTTTTCAATTCTCTCTGTATTATTATTATTATTATTATTATTATTATTTATTAATTAATTTATTTTTTTACAATTTCAGCGCTGAATTTTCATGAAGATTTTTTGTTTGCAGCCCTTTTTCTCTACCAAAATCATGAAACTAAACTGAAATACAATGGAATTCTAAATGCTACTAGTGTCTTGACTCAGTTGAGCCGTTCCCTTCCTCTCTGTGAAGCTGCAAGCTTGAATTATAAAGCCTTAAATAAGGTAATGCATAAATAGCCAGATTTGGCTTCTGCGCAAAGGGGTGAAGAAATGAGAGGCGACACACTGCTGTTGTCAGGATAAAAAGAATTATTGCCAGCTGAAAGTAATTGATCACTCCAATAATGATTCAATCATAGGCTCTTAAGTATTTACTTATTTAAATCCAAACGGCAACTTTTTATGGCCAGGCAGTGTATTTAAAAATCATTATGGTTACTCATCTCTTATTAATTCTCCAGTTTGAACAATTAGTATTTCATGGTCACATGCTGAACAACTATGCGTGGGTCATATCTCCCAGTTTTCTCCAAAATCTCACTCGTTGACTTGATAGTTATGTGGACTTATATTTCAAAGCAGAATATCCTGGATCAAGACGATGACAGAGTTGTCCCACGTTACTTCAAGCCTGATATAAAATTGGTGAACTTCAGGTTAGTAAAAGTAGTTTAGCAGCACACCGAACAATGATGATTCAAGGGGATAGGTCAACAGTGGACTAAAAAAGTCAAACATCCTTTTAATACTTTTGAAAATACCATGAGGATTTTAGTTGGTTAGGGATTGTCTGTCAGAAAGCCATGCACATATACACATAACGCACTCGTATACATTCTAGCATACATACATCATGAGGGGTTACTGCACAAGTGAAATGTGCTACATTTTAGTAAATTAATTTTTGTCTTAAATAAAGCAGTTTTGGGTTTAGTTGGTAAATAGCACAGTTATATGAACAAACCATTGGGATTACCACAGTGACTGGGTCAAATGTACAGTGCATAGAATGCTTTGGCATGCTAACATCCAAAATTGAACTCGGATGGTACATTCAGGAAGAAGGCCACAAGAGTTTAATTTCAAATAAAACCTCAAGACACTCCTGAACAAAAAGAACAGGTAAACGTTAAAATATCACACAACCATCTTTCTCACACGCAAAAGGGTAAGTCTAAGGCTAATCATTTTTTGCTACCTTGTTTTTGAAAAATGGAAAACGGCATGTTCATTATGCGTACTGAATAAGACCAAGCAGCACCACTGTGCCACTGGTAAGCGGAAACCAAAAAAAACCATATACCACTTACAACATAAACCACATAACGTAAACATGATGTATAAATTAAAACTTATCAAAGAGCTGGATGGGCACATGGTAGCTCTGAGGTCTTGCGGCTGATTTTTTTTCTTTTTCTAACTGCTTTCCACAAGATTGTAGTGTTGATTGCACAGACGGAACACTGCAATTGACCGTACATTTGCAAAAGAGACACTCGTACGTGTACGCCCCCTCTTGCGCAGTAAATATAAGTCACCTTTGTTGGTGCTAGCTGCCATGTTTAATGTCCCACTAACATGCAGTTGTCCATGAAAGATTTTCGTTCTTCAGCCATGCTGGAATAGCCCATGCAGCACCACCCCACCCATATTCAGAGTGTCCTTCAGTGAGGAGTATGGATACATCTCCAGACAAACAGGCTGTGGGAGACACAGGAGTAAAAACCACTGGCACTGCGGTAATGCAAAACAAAGGTGGTGCAGAAAAGAGGCTTAAGTACTCATTCATTGTTGAAGGTCACAGAGTTCCCAACGTGCACATACTATGTGTTATAAAGAGTGGCTGCCCAGAGATGTCTATTCTCCTGGGGGAAAAATGGTTTCAGCCCAAAAATATGAGTGGAAATATGAAGCTTTTAATGGTCTTATCAATTTTATGTTCAATAATTTGATTAGAATTAAACAAGTAGATGAAGTAACTTGGTATGGGATAGTTTTTCCCTCTGATTCCCTCAAATGTTTTTGCCCTTTGAGTGAACTGGCAAACCTTTTACAGAATAAAGAATAAAGGAAACATCTGATAGTTCCTCTTCAGAAAACAACTTTAAATTGTGGAAGCAGGCATTTCAGCAATATTCTCCTGCACTCAAAAACGTTTGACTTTCACAGTGAAGCAGTTTCCTGCGTTTTCCCCAGTTTCACCTCGGCAAAAGCTAACAAGCAAATGGTGGCACTAAAGGTCTCAGGAGAGCATTCGTTTAGCCCTTGCAAATTTTCTGACCAATGATTTGTCATTAGGACCATTAAAAGCTTCATATATTGCAAAATTGGGCATTCCCCATTTTATGTACACACACAATCATATTTTTATTGTGCTGTAAATATTGTTCTTTAGTTTTTGCTTTGCACTGCTGTGTAAATTTGTAAAATCCAGCCTTGTCATAAAGCAGCAACTCAGGGAAATATTTCGCATTAGATTCAGATATTTTTGTCTTCTGCTGAAAGATAACGCCACCTGAAAGAGTCAATACCATAATAAACAGTATTATTCGCAGAAATACTTGCTCCCTGTAAGACAAACTGTGTGAACGAATGCATGTCAGTTTCAAGGAGAACCGTCTCGCCAAAACTTGCCCTCGAGCTCCCTCTTTGTGATATTTGTCAATACCTGTAGGAGTTTCTAACTCCATGGCTTGAGTAATATTTCTGCCTGGGTCACAGTTACTCCGTCACTTCCCCTTTCATTTTAAACGTAAACTTTTGACAATAAAGAGCGCATGATGAAATACACAGTGCAGCCAGTTAGAGGCAGTTCGTAAGTCTGTATGTGGCCAGACCTATGCCCGTTCTGAACTGTGACCTTGTAAAAACTCCTTTGACGCAATAACAGTGAGGAGTGATACTTAGAAGAACAACAGCTGTAAAATGAGTGCTTAAGAGAGAGCACAGAAACCATCACAAACAATTCGGGAGTGATTCGTATTTCAGAATTCATAGATAACAGGGCACATGATGCGGAGGTAATCGTGACAAAACATTTGCATGGCCAATGAACTAAAGTGGAAGTTACAGCTAGATCATCCAGTTGGTTGTAAATAACAGGAAATGTCTGGTTTTAGATCAGCAAAAAAAAAAAAAAAAAAAAAATTGCAGAACAAGTGACAGACTTTCGGTAAATTGAGGAACTCTGAAGAAAACTTGTTGCCTCCTCAGAAACTGCATGAAATGGCTGCAGGTCCTACTTGAGTAACACAATGAATGTATAAACCAAAGTCGGCAGTCTAATTTAAAAACACAGTGCGTTTGCATGAGATAAGAAAAAAATCAAATTATGGTGTTGGTCTGACTAGAACCGGACTTTAAAAATCCATGGAAACATGCTTGTCTGACTGGAATCTCACTAAATCGAATTTCTCATAGTCGGACTAACACACCAGTGATGTAGGTCTCGAGGCCACGTCTCGGTCTCGAGACCTGTTTTAGTTGGTCTAAGTCTCGAGCGTTAAAGTCTTGGTCTCGATCTCTGTCTCGAATGTCAAGGTCTTGGTTCTCGGCTGTCGAGACCAGTCGAGACCATGGAAAATTTAAGGAATTTAACCTCTTTTAGCGCCGCTTTTCTGTCTCAGCGGTTATTTGATCTTGATTAATCGTCATGATATGTAAGGTCAGCTTTGTTGATTGTACCAGAGACCTTGATTGCACTCAAACAACCAGAGACTCTGCTGCCACTCAGATGAATACACGTATAAACACGTCCTCTCCCTTCTCTCAAAACTTTATTAGTCTCTGGACAATGAACGAGCCGGGAGGCAGGACTTCTGTTGAATGCGCGAACTTACTTGAAGCATAACTGTTGTATTTTATTATTTTTAGCTAAAAATAACCGTACTTTAGATTACCAAGGATACAAGTGGACAAAGCAGACTTGGATTATACTGGACGATGCATTGGACGATGTGATTGAAAGTTTGTCAACGGACGTTTTGTGGAGTTTTTCCCTTGCTACTTGGTGATCCCCACCTGCTTCTAGCAAAAAAGGAATTTGGATAATTTTTCAAAACTCTCCAGTGGCCATAAAGTTGCGCCAGGCGAAAAACAACTTTGTTTCCCTCTTTAAGTACAAGTAATTTTTTTGTATAAGCCATGAAAGGAAGCAAGTGTATGTATGTATGTATCAAGTAGCTCATACGTAAATGGTTGTAAAAGGAAAATTAAAGAATTTAGTTACCTAAGAGTTTTTTGTATGTATTCTAATTTTTCATTTAAAGCAATCTTTTTTTCTCTTTCTCATTTTGCTCCACCTGCGGATGAGGAGTTCTTGGGATCAAGTCCCACTGCCACCCTGTTATTGAGAGTGGTTACGGATTTTAAAATTTTTATATCTCTGTTTCATTTTGAATTTTGACCTACAAAGTGATGATTTTTGTCTTCAATCTTTGATTGTTCAAGATAAGGACGGATTAATGCAGCCATGAGCTAGTACTACTCAGGCCATTTGATTTAATTTACAATTAAACATAGCAGTTGCCAATTCATTCATTATATTTTGTACAAGGTCTTGGTCTCGGTCTTGGTCTCGGATTCTAAAGGTCTCGGTCTCGGAAAGGCTTGGTCTTGGTCTTGGTAAGGTAGGTCTCGGTCTCAGTCTCGGACTTACAGGTCTCGACTACATCACTGTAACACACCCAGGTAATGCGGTCACTAGTCGCACTATTCCTCCATGTATATGCTTGAATCGAGCCCAACTGGCTCTGCTCTCGGAGCATGCTCACTATTCATCACGCTGGGCTTTGACCCGGAAGTTTTGTGGACTTGTAAACACCATAGACTGTATAATAAGATGGACGCAGCACCCGGGTCTGAAAAGTGAGGCCCGTGCGGAAATGTCTAAAAATTGCATTCTATTTAATAGCCTGCAGATGTCGACGCTGGTGGTTGCAGAAAGAAGTTCAATGTTATATAAGTCTTTGGGAAAATGGCCCTTCTTTCCCACCTAATTTATTATTTCAATAATGATTTTCCACATTATTTTATGATACCTATCGCAAGTTTCAAGTCTCCTTCGATATATCATGCTGCTCATCTTTGTAAATTATGGTCCCAAATAGACTAGAATAAAGGATAAAGCCAGAATATGCTGGCAGAATATGCAATGGGAATCACATCCAGTTTCAAAATGACAAAATGGCGCTGTTCAAATCGCCAAAATGAAGGCTTTCTAAATGATATGCTGAAACCAATGGGTGATGTCACGGTTGCTTCGTCCATCTTTATATACAGTCTATGGTAAACACCAAACTGATTCGCAGCAACTCTGTACTCTGCCCAACTAGCAAGTATGTACAGAACAGTAGCAATCCTCGTCTGCAAGGGTACTGGTGCTTGAACAGACGCCTTGGGGGCTCATAACTTCTTCCATTAATCCGCATAATTTATCGAATGACTTGCGTGTCGTCAGAAAATTTTCCTTCCGCTTGCCATGGGAAAACTCAAGCGACTCTTTCCCGCTAGTCTTTACTCCTGACCCGCATTCAACTTGCATGGGAAGCCCGGGGGTGCGTTTCCCGAAAGCACAGATGCTAACTGACATAATTGGAACCACAAACTGAATGGACTATGAATAACATAGGCACCATGTTAGTTGCTTACTTAGTTGGCAGCTATGCTTTAGGGTAACGCAGTTTGGGGTACTAGAGAGGGCACAAAGTGGAGCATAGCGGAGGTCGCATTGTTGGAGCACTCCAGGAGCATGCGGCGTTGCTGCCTGCGTTCAACTAATACCATAATGACAAGGGATAGAGCGCATCTCAACTGTATGAAAAACAACTTGCAGCACGTACGAAATGTACAGAGCCGTGAAGTTGCCAGGTTTTCGCCGCTCAACATGCTACCAGTTTGCCGCCAGCTAACTTCTTTGTCAATTGTTTGTTCTGTGACAATTGGTCAACCAGAAAAAAATCCAACATGAACAAGCTGAAAGGGGGCATATCGTCACCCATTGTAACTGAGACGGACATGCTTTGGTCAATAAACCAAATCTCCATTTTGCGCATGTAAACTGGTACAAAGACAGTAGTCTGATTAAATGGCCTAATTGAGCTATTACCGTAGCTTGACTTAACTGTGGATGTAAACATACTGAGTGTATTCCAGTGGTTCCCAGACTTGGTCCTTAAATACTCTCTTGTGCGATTGTTTTCATTTCGACCACAATGGCAATCAAATTACGTTACCAGGCTATTCATTTTCCTTAAAAATTACCCAAATTCTTAATCACATTATATCATAGTGTAAATGGCTGTATATAACAAATACAATATCATCTGTGAGGTCCTTATCGGGCTCAAGTGTGCACACATGCTTCAATAAAAAGAGGCAAATTATCTCTAACTCATCAAACAAGACACTGAGCTAATTCACTGGTGATAGTCCAGACACCTGGACATCAGTCATAACCATCTGATAGATAATGAATGAATACAAAGATAAAGAAAATGATAAGTCAAACCAGCATATTGTTGATTTTTAAGGCCTAAAAATTACAACCCCAATTCCGAAATAGTTGGGACAAAGTGTAAATTGTGAATAAAATCAAAACGCAATGACTTTCAAATCACACCAGCCAGCATTTTATTCACAATAGAACAGAGATAACATAGCAAATGTTGAAACTGAGAAATTTTACCATTTTATCCTCAAAATGAGCTCATTTCAAATTTGATGGCTGCTACAGGTCTCAAAAAAGTTGGGACAGGGGCTTGTTTACCATGGTGTAGCATCCCCTCTTCTTTTTAACACAGAGTGGAGGCATCTGGGCATTTAGGAGACAAGTTTCTTGAGTTGAGCCATTAGAATTTGATCCCACTCTTGTTTAAATGCAGGCTTCCAGCTGCTGGAGAGTTTTGGGTCTCCTTTGACGGGCTTTTTGTTTAATTATGCGCCAAATGTTCTCAATCGATGAAAGATCAGGACTGCAGGCAGGCCAGTTCAGCACACAAACTCTTCTACTACGAAGCCATGCTGTTGTAATGGCTGCAGTATGTGGTTTTGCATTGTCCTGCTGAAATACAGAAGGCCTTCCCTGGAATAGATGTCATCTGGAGGGGAGTATATGTTGCTCTAAAACCTTTATATACCTTTCAGCATTCATGGTGCTTTTTAAAACATGCAAGTGTCCCACACCATATGCACTAATGCATCCCCATACCATCAGAGATGCTGGCTTTTGAACTGAACGCTGATAACAGGAGGGGTGGTCTGTCTCCTCTTTAGCCCGGAGGACACAACGCCCATGATTTCCAACAAGAATGTCAAATTTGGAGTCTCTGAGCACAGGACACTTTGCCACTTTGCTACAGTCCATTTTAAATGAGCCTTGGCCCACAGAACATGGCGGCGCTTCTGAATCATGCTCAACAATGGCTTCTTTTTTGCATGATAGAGTTTTAGGTGGCATCTGTGGATGGCATGGCGGACTGTGTTTACAGACAGTGGTTTCTTGAAGTATTCTTGGGCCCATTTAGTAATGTCAATGACAGAATCATGCCGTTGAGTGATGCAGTGACGTCTGTGGGCCCAAAAATCACAAGCATCCAGTAAAGGTCTTCGGCCTTGTCCCTTATGCACAGAGATTTTTCCATTTTCTCTGAATCTTTTGATGATGTGCACTGTCGATGATGAGACCTTCAAAGCCTTTGCAATTTGATGTTGAGGAACATTGTTCTTAAAGTATTCCAAATTTTTTTTACGCAAGCCTTCACAGGTTGGAGAGCCTCTGGCCATCTTTACTTCTGAGAGACTCAGCCTCTCTAAGACATCCATTTTATAGCCAATCCAGGGCTGTACAGTGCGACATATGTCGCATGTGCGACATGAAAATTGGTCTGTGCGATGAATTAACGAACTGTTGTAGCACCAGTGCGATGAGAGGCGTTGTGTGTGCGCGCGAGAGAGCGAGACGTGAAATGGTGCCACCTCGGAGGTTAGTTAGGTGAGGCAGAATCCTCACTGTAAAGCAAACTATTAATCCCCTTTGCTTGATTAGCAATCAGACGAGTAACTAATTTAGTAAGGCTATTCGGCAGAATGACGGGCCAGTTTAAGATTCCACGGTGTTATTACGCAGTACATCGAACCTGAAATGCTCACACTTAAACTGCAGATTTTTGCGGCGCATTTTGCTTACAGGAAGCCGAAGCAAGCAATGCCATTCATTTCTTATGCAGAGTTCAATGCTTGATCAATGTGCAATATATTCCCCTTTAAATACGCATTTTTTAACCCCAATCAAAAAAATTGGGCGTTTATTTTCAGTCTTCTTTCATAATCCGATGAACAAAAGGTTAAAACAATACGCGAAATTATTGAGAGAGCTGAGATTTTTTTCTATTGATTAAACGTATTTCCATCCTTGCTGTCTTGAATCGAAGCGTATACGTCAATGACGTCAAAGCGTATACGCATTCCGAAAATCAATTTTGACAAAATTAACAACACATCTATGACACGCAGCACTGCACCTCTCCATATGTTAGAAACTATGTGGGCCAAATTTGAAAAGAATCCAATGTATAATATTTGCGATATCAATGGCACAAATTGACATTGAACCCACTTGAAAATGTCCAAGTCCAAAAATGGGAAGACGGCAATATTTTTGGCGGAAATCATCCCAGATGGCCAACACTTTGCACTGCACCTCTCCCTGTGGTAGAGAATATGTGTGCCAAATTTGAGAAGAATCTAGCGTATAATATTTGCGATATCGATCGGACAAATTGACATTGAACCCACTTGAAAATGTCTAAGTCCAAAAACAGGAAAACAGCGGTATTTTTGTGAAAAATCATCCCAGATGGCCGACACTTTGCACAGCACCTCTCCCTGTGGTAGAGAATGTGTGCGCCAAATTTGAAAAGAATCTAATGAATAATATTCGAGATATCAATCGGACAAATAATGTCTTTGGACAGAATGACGGACGGACGGTCCCAGATGGCCGACACTTCTCCCTGTGGCAGAGAATGTGTGTGCCAAATTTGAAAAGAATCCAATAAATAATATTTGAGATATCGATCGGACAAATAATGTCTTTGGACGGAATGACGGATGGTCCCAGATGGCCGACACTTTGCACTGCGCCTCTCCCTGTGATAGAGAGTATGTGTGGCAAATTTGAGAAGAATCCAACGTATAATATTTGCGATATCGATTGGACAAATTGACATTGAACCCACTTGAAAATTTCCAAGTCCAAAAACAGGAAAACGGCGGTATTTTTGTGAAAAATCATCACAGATGGCCGACACTTTGCACAGCACCTCTCCCAGTGGTAGAGAATGTGTGTGCCAAATTTGAAAAAAATCAAATGAATAATATTCGAGATACCAATCAGACAAATAATGTCTTCGCACGGAATGACGAACGGATGGACGGTCCCAGATGGCCGACACTTTGCACTGCACCTCTCCCTGTGGTAGAGAATGAGCGTGCCAAATTTTAAAAGAATCCAATGAATAATATTTGAGATATCGATCGGACAAATAATGTGATGGAATGACGGACGGACGGACGGTCCCAGGTGGCCGTCACTTGGCACTGCACCTCTCCCTGTGGTACAGAATATCTCTGCAAAATTTGAAATGAATAATATTCGAGATATCGATCGGACAATAATGTCTTCTGATGGAAGGACGGACGGACGGACGGACTGTCCCAGATGGCCGACACTTTGCACTGCACCTCTCCCTGTGGTAGAGAATATGTGTGCCAAATTTGAACAAAATCCAATGAATAATATTCGAAATATCGATCGGACAAATAATGTGATGGACGGACGGACGGACGGTCCCAGATGGCCGACACTTTGCACTGCACCTCTCCCTGTGGTAGAGAATATGTGTGCCAAATTTGAGAAGAATCCAGCGTATAATATTTGCGATATCGACGGAATGACGGACGGACGGAATTCTTGGTATATAATTATAGGGGTATAAAAAATAATTTGTGGCCACAAGATATAACTCATTTCCACGAATCAGTTATTTCGTTCCCACGAGTTAGTAACTTGTTCCCACGAATTAGATATGTCGTTGCCTCAAGGTAGTAACTCGTTCCCATGAATTAGCCACCTCGTGGCCACAAAAAATAATTCTACACTCCCTCCGTCTCTCTGAAGCAGACGGCATTTGTCCCCGATAATCTCCAAGCGCAGACCTGCGTCTGCACCACCCACCCCATTCCATGGCCTGCCTGACCGAAACAATTTTCAGAACAAGCACGCTGACAATGCCACGGGCCAGTCTAATTTTTTGAAAATGAAAACAACGACTGAATGAGGATCAGGACATTAGCCACGGTTTTCATGTAATACATTGCAATAGGTAGAGTAATGTTACTCATCACTTTGTTCACCGTTGCAAAAACGTAGCCGCTCCAACTTTAGCCTGGAGCCATGAATCAACCTGGGGTGTGTTTCCCGAAATCCCAGATGGTAACTTACATAGTTGGGTTCATTGACTGAATGGACGAACTATGTATGCTTTTGAGAAACGCGCCCCAGATTGGAGTTTACTAGCCCTAGGGAGCGTGCCGCATGTGGAAGAATGGTAATGTAGCCCAAACTGGAAGTATTCCCCATAAAAGTAAATCACATGTGCGTCTTACTTATGTTTGCTCGCTTGGTTACCGTAAATCCCCTCACCAGGCAGCGCAGGTCCGCGCCAGGAGATTATTTGTGGCAAGTCTTGGGAACGACTAATATCTAGAGGCCACCGAATAGCTAAATTATGGGAACGACTTATATTTTGTGGCCATGAGGTGACTAATTTGTGGGAATGAAATAACTAATTCGTGGGAATGAGTTATATCTTGTGGCAACGACATAACTAATTCGTGGGAACGAGTTATATCATGTGGCCAGAAATTGAATTTTTTCTTTTGTCATTGCACTTCCTGGGCTCCGTAGAGAATTGTGAATTGAAAAATTAGAATTTTGAATGAGAAACTAGAGGTAATAAGATTTAAAATAAATATAACTTGTAATACTTCATTTTCAATTTATATCAGCCAAAAGTGGACTCCAAAATCCAATGTCAAAAATATGGAAATTACCTGGATTTTCCAGGGAACAGAGGTAATCTATATATAATGAGACTAAGTGCTATTGGGTTAATTGCTTTTTCAGCCCTTTTTTGCCTGTGTCCCAACTTTTTTAGCTCCGCTGTGACTGTCAAGCTTTTGTAATGCCGAGTCGTCCGGCGTGCGTTTGTCCATCCGTCCGTCCGGAGTCAACTTCTCACTTCAAATCTGAATATCTCAAAAACTGTCTGATAACTTTTTTCCTCATTTGGTGTGAGCCTTCCTTATGATGTTCTGATTATCCCTTACAAAAATTTGAAACTCCACGTCCCGATTTTTGAGAAATCCAGCATTTTGTGCTCATTTTTTCAGTCTTTCATTAATATCTCAAAAAATGTCTAATAACTTTTTGTCTAATTTGTTTTGAGCCTTTCTTATGATGTTCTGAATATCCCTTGCGAAAATGGCAAAATTCTACGTCCCGGTTTTTGAGCATCTTGGACTTAGAAAATCAGTGTTTATGCTCATTTTTTCAGTCTTTCATTAATGTGTCATATGTGTTACTACTGCAATAGTTTTCAAGGATTTCTGAAATTAAGTTATGATATGGACATTTCAGTCATCCTCAGTGGAGCTCTCTAGGCTGACAGGCCTCTTGTTTGAGACCTGTTGCAGCCAGAAAATTTGAAATAAGCTCATTTTGTGGATAAAAATGTAAAATGTCTCAGTTTCATTTCAACATTTGAAATGTTATCTATGTTCTATTGTAAATAACATATTGGCTCATGGGATCTGAAAGTCATTGCATTTTGATTTTATTCACAATTTACACTTCATCCCAACTATTTTGGAATTGGGGCTGTATTACTGTGGACCAAATTTGGATCCTATTAACATCGGTTATTTCTGTTACCTCTATGTAACTATTTGCCATAATGCAATAAGCATAATATGAACTTGGGAATTATATTTTTCGTGGCACTGCAAAGGTATCTCTGGCATGATGCAGATTAAGAAGAAAAGAATTTCACTTAACTTCAAAAGCACCTGTTCAAGTTAGATTAATAGCTTGTTTAAATTCTTAGAGAGCAAATTGTATTTGGAACGTAAACCAGCACATACAGGGAAACCACTGCTCTTGTGTTCAAATCCAATCTGCAGGAGGCTTCAATTACCTACAGATGGCGCCATAGGCTTCTATGAAAATAAATATGAGAATACTTTTTTGGACCCTAAACCCCACTCGGTTGATGAGATCCAATGGCATATTGAGATGAAAGCCCAACAAATCAACTGTGATTACCTTCGATCGTCGCCGCCTGCGCTGATCACATAGCGGTCTCCACTTGTAAATCGAATGTTTGTCAAGTGGGCAGAATGACCGAGAAAGCGCTTGTGTTTAGCCTGCAGGAACAAGGCAATTCATTCACGACTGTTTACCCCAGCTAGATCACATTGAAAGCTGTATAGATGAAAAAGAATTGAAAACACAACAGAAAGCATGTATTGGCTGTTTTTCTGCCTGCATCCAGAGGCCACTAGAACACTTTTAGTAGATATGGATCAGGCAATTGAGAAATAGCCTGGAATCCATCCATATCAAGCTTTGGTCGCTCCCAACGGTCACTTGCTGCTATGTCTGGCCTCACTCGGTAGGCCAGTGTTTGACTTTCAAATATTCGCACAAAAACCATGCGAGATCTGTGATTGGCTCACAGTCGCAAGGGTGCCCCGCCCCTTTAGACAGACTTGCGGCCGGTCCTGAATGAATTTATCCCAATGGAGACAAGTGAATAGAGCACAGATTATCACCGATTATTTTGCCCCATTGTCACAGAATTAAATGCTGGACTTATTTTTCACTGTCCACATATTTTCCAAATATTCTGGTGCTGCAATGGCATTTTTAAGACCAACAGATCAGGAGAAAATGAACTTTGTTCGAGACCTGTGTCTCTCTCAGCAGCGGTCACGTAACATCTGGCAATACAGAAATACAATATGGACTGTGGCAAACTGCGAATTAAACTTTCAAACTGAAATAATGCTTGTGTTTATATGTTCAGTGATACTGTTATTGCCATCGATGTTTAATCGTTTTTAAAGGGGAAAAAGAATACATTTCATCGCTATGATCTTGTACTGGATTGATATCAGATATTAAACAAGCGGGGAAAAGCGGCAAAATAAGCGTTGGCCATCCACGTTAAAAATGCCAAAACATTGTGCAGCAATAGGTTGCAATAATAGGAACAAGCTATCCATCTTCTCTTTTCCGAAGAAAGTAGACAGGCAAGGAATAAATTAGCAACTGTCGTATTACATACCAGCTTCATAGGCTTAAAGTGATACGCCACCCAAAAACTATAATTTGTATATCAATTACTTACCATTAGATGTCTTGAATGGATGAAATTGTTCTTCACCTGGCGCAAATTTATGGCCACTGGAGAGTTTTGAAAAATTATCCAAATTCCTTTTTTGCTGGAAGCAAATGGGGTCACCCAGCAGCAATGGGAAAACTCCACAAAACGTCCGTTGACAAACTTTCAAACCATCGTCCAATGCATCGTCAAGTATAATCAAGTCTGCTTTGTCCCTCGTATCCTCAAAACTCTAAACAGCGGTTATTTTTCGCTAAAAGTAACAAAATACCAGAGTTATGCTTCAATGAGCTCGCATCCAGTCAGGTGGGAAGTCCGCCTCCGGCTCGTGTTTATTTGAAGCATTCATCTAGTGGTAGTCTCTGGGCAATGAGCGATAAAAATAAGGTGGGACTTCGTTGATACGAAACTGTGATTTATTATTTCTATGGAACGTTAAGTTTGTCAACGGACATTTTGTGGAGTTTTTCCCATTGCTACTGGGTGACCCCATTTGCTTCCAGCAAAAAAGGAATTTGGATAATTTTTCAAAACTCTCCTGTGGCCATAACATTGCGCCAGGTGAAAAACAACTTTGTCCGTTCAAGACATCTGATGGTGAGTAATTGATATACAAATAATAGTTTTTGGGTGGAGTATCACTTTAATCTAGCTGATGCAATCATGCCCTTCGAGCTATAGCTAATGCCAATTACAGTGAACTACGTTATGTAATTTGAGTATTATTTAATTTAGCCTTTATTATACCGGGGAATCCCACTGAAATAAACAAAATGCAGATATGGCCAAACATTATCCTGCTCAAAACCTAACAACCACTCTAAGAGTAAAAGCATGCAAGCCACAATCTCATTTTTAAGCTCATGTCAAATAACATTCACGAGTGCCGTAGCTGGCCATCTAACTCATATTCGTTAAGCTGAGTACAGCCGTTAGTTGTGTTGTAAAATGCCTGATGTAGCAAAGTAAAAGGAAATATATACGCAACATGCAGATACAAGATAGATACTTGTATATCCCAACGTTTAAATGCTCGCCTGCTTAGCTACCACTTTTGACAACAAGATGCGACGGATAACCCGGTCAGCATTCATTCTCCAAATGGCGCCGCGCGATTGGTGGTTCTCGCCAAAAGGTCACCCAATCAGCCAAGAGCAGAAAACATGAATATTTATATATCCAGTTCATTAGTGACATAAGGGCTAAATGCTGGCCTATACGACTGAGGCCAGACTGATATCAGTCAGTGACCGCTGGGAGCGACCAGCACTTGATATGTATGGATTCCAGGCTAATTGAGAAAATGCAAATGTACAAATAACGTGAACAGAAATCAGCAACTTGCTCTCTTTATATGTGAAAGAAACCAAAATACCTTAAAGAATACCTCTGCAAATGAGTTAATGACTTCGTGAATTAACAAGTGAATTTCAAATAAAAAAAATCAAGCACAAAAACACTTACAGCAATGGAATTAGCCAAGTATCAAAGATGAACATTAGCAGGTGCTTAAGACATAAAAGGTCTATGAAAACAAACCTTTTCTTATGACTAAATGCCATCTTATGAAAACTAGGATGGAATAGTAATTACTCGGTTTGAAATAATAGGAATAACCTTGGGTAAGTCAATGCAATGATACAATTATAAAAAGTAAATAATAATATGAATTATTAATAATTATTAACTACAAAGCATACAAAAACAAGCATCTCATTTTTATTAATGACAATGCTAAGTGCATTTTACGGTTAATTTTTACTGCAGGACAATAATATGTGCGCAATTCACACAAACACAACCATGATATCATAAACACAGATTATACTTACAAACTTTTCGGGACATGGAAAGTCAAACAGCTTTACCATTCCAAAGTCATCGCCTGTGACGATGTTGAGGCCAGAGTGGGACACACAGGCACAGGTTACATCTGCTTTGTCAGTATTGCGAGACCAGATCCCCATGACCTCATCACCTAGGACACTGGGCAAATGGCTTGAGCTTAATTCATGATCCTACAGGCCTCACCCAAGCTGATTGCCCATGCCTGGACATTAAAACCCACACCATCAGCAAGACAAAGGAAGATCCCCATTTGACACCATTTCCTCCCAAATTTCTTCCCATCAGCCACAAGGAAGTTTTTCCTTCCCACTTTTGCTATAGGCTTGGCTTACAGAGGAAAACACATTTTTCTCTGAGGCATGTTGAAAAAACCACAGCAAAAGGGCTATACAAAGAAATCTGATATAATTTGTCTAGTTTTAATCTGCAATAATCGGCAAAGAAGTATATAGTAAAAAGAGACTGGAATGATGTGCGAGCGAGAAATTTTACTGTTTTACTTTTATTCTTTTTTATGTATTTAACTGCGTGCTGAGAGATATTAAGTGACTTAGTATGTGTGCAGGCCCCATCAGATGGAAAATTTTAGAGAGGAACCCATCTTCAATCATGTTATTCGTTCAAAGTGCTGTGGAACTGCTGACCTTCCTTTTATATTAAAATGCATGATAGAAAAAAAAAGTTGAATGCCGTGGTCCTCAGTACTCAATACATTAACTGACTGATGGCTTCTTATAGCATGAGCTAACCACTGGGGGCCCCAATCCACAGTCATGGCAATATCAGGCCCCTGTGCCCCTTGATGGTAACAATGTCAGGCCTCCCACACCCCCGGTGAGAAGAGCCTGTCTCAAATGCTTGACATGTTGCAAGCCTGTAATTTACAGTCAGTGTTCCCCAATGTTTATGAAGCACTTCGGATTTTTTAAAGTTTGCCAGTGACTGCCAAGGTGAGTGGACATTTTCCCTTTTAGGCAGAATTAAAAATGAGCTGCGTAGTAGAATGTGCCAAACATGTCTCCGCTCTTTATCACTTCTGTCAATGGAGTCAGACAGCTATATTTTTACCATATAATTGATGATTTTGCAAGGAGGAAGGTAAAGGTACCATTATGGGCAGGGTTGGACTGATCATCTGGCATACGGCCCAGTGGCCTGATGGATTTTAGTGTAATTAGGGGTCCAAGCAGCGATAGCTGGTGGTGGGCTGCTTAGCCCTCAATGCCCGGGCTAATTTTTTTTTTTGTCTAAGTCCAGCCCTCACCACAAGAAATTATGTTTATGTGTTAGGTGGTAGGGTGGGCCGCTGGTGGCCGCGGGACCATGAGGCCAGGCTGGGGCGTTGGGGGAGCCTCCAATACACATGTGGCCCAGGGCTTCACAGCACCTTGACCCGGCCCTGGTTGAAAACTGCTCTGTGGTTTGACTAATCAAAATGTGAAATTCTTTTTATAAATCATGGATGAGACCTCCTCTGGGCTAAAGAGGAGAGGGGCCATCCGGCTTGTTATTAGCAAACAATTCAAAAGCCACGATGATCGTATGGGGGTGCATTAGTACACATGGCATAGGTAACCTGTGCATCCTTGAAGACACCATTAATGGTGAACGATATGTACAGGATTTGATGCGACATTTACTGCCATCCCAATCCTAGGCTGAGAATTAACTGGACCTATCTCCACTTCTTACAAAATGTGGAAAATGGGATGTGAGATTTTGCTACATTATTATGTCTCACTCCAAGTATACTTTTCAGATATTAATATTCAGGGCAGTTATTGCGAGTGAAAGGTAAAATATCATGCAGTTCTACCTTAGGTAGAATGATTTTAGAATGATTTTTACTGGATCTAGGAAAATACACTGCTCAAAAAAATAAAGGGAACACTTAAACAACACAATGTAACTCCAAGTCAGTCACACTTCTGTGAAATCAAACTGTCCACTTAGGAAGCAACACTGATTGACAATCAATTTCACATGCTGTTGTGCAAATGGAATAGACAAAAGGTAGAAATTATAGGCAATTAGCAAGACACCCCCAATAAAGGAGTGGTTCTGCAGGTGGTGACCACAGACCACTTCTCAGTTCCTATGCTTTCTGGCTGATGTTTTGGTCACTTTTGAATGCTGGCAGTGCTTTCACTCTAATGGTAGCATGAGACGGACTCTACAACCCACACAAGTGGCTCAGGTTGTGCAGCTCATCCAGGATGGCACATCAATGCGAGCTGTGGCAAGAAGGTTTGCTGTGTCTGTCAGCGTAGTGTCCAGAGCATGGAGGCGCTACCAGGAGACAGGCCAGTACATCAGGAGGCGTGGAGGGAGGCTGTGGGAGGGCAACAACCCAGCAGCAGGACCGCTACCTCCGCCTTTGTGCAAGGAGGAACAGGAGGAGCACTGCCAGAGCCCTGCAAAATGACCTCCAGCAGGCCACAAATGTGCATGTATCTGCTCAAACGGTCAGAAACCGACTCCATGAGGATGGTATGAGGGCCCGAAGTCCACAGGTGGGGTTGTGCTTACAGCCAAACACCGTGCAGGACGTTGGCATTTGCCAGAGAACACCAAGATTGGCAAAATTGCCACTGGCGCCCCTGTGCTCTTCACAGATGAAAGCAGGTTCACACTGAGCACATGTGACAGACGTGACAGTCTGGAGACGCCGTGGAGAACGTTCTGCTGCCTGCATCATCCTCCAGCATGACTGGTTTGGCAGTGGGTCAGTAATGGTGTGGGATGGCGTTTCTTTGGGGGGCCGCACAGCCCTCCATGTGCTCGCCAGAGGTAGCCTGACTGCCATTAGGTACCGAGATGAGATCCTCAGACCCCTTGTGAGACCATATGCTGGTGCGGTTGGCCCTGGGTTCCTCCTAATGCAAGACAATGCTAGACCTCATGTGGCTGGAGTGTGTCAGCAGTTCCTGCAAGATGAAGGCATTGATGCTATGGACTGGCCCGCCCATTCCCCAGACCTGAATCCAATTGAGCACATCTGGGACATCATGTCTCGCTGCATCCACCAACGCCACGTTGCACCACAGACTGTCCAGGAGTTGGCGGATGCTTTAGTCCAGGTCTGGGAGGATATCCCTCAGGAGACCATCCGCCACCTCATCAGGAGCATTCACAGGCGTTGTAGGGAGGTCATACAGGCACGTGGAGGCCACACACACTACTGAGCCTCATTTTTACTTGTTTTAAGGACATTACATCAAAGTTGGATCAGCCTGTAGTGTGTTTTTCCACTTTAATTTTGAGTGTGACTCCAAATCCAGACCTCCATGGGTTAATAAATTTGATTTCCATTGATAATTTTTGTGTGATTTTGTTGTCAGCACATTCAACTATGTAAAGAACAAAGTATTTAATAAGAATATTTCATTCAAATCTAGGATGTGTTATTTTAGTGTTCCCTTTATTTTTTTGAGCAGTGTATAAATGGAGATATACCTATTTTCAAAATGTAATAAATTTTGCAGGTACAGTGCTGTGAAAAAGTATTTGCCCCCTTCCTGATTTCTTATTTTTTTGCATATTTGTCACACTTAAATGTTTCAGATCATCAAACACATTTTAATATTAGACAAAGATAACCCAAGTAAATAGAAAATGCAGTTTTTAAATGATTATTTAATTTATTAAGGGAAAAAAGCTATCCAAACCTACCTGGCCCTATGTGAAAAAGTAATTGCCCCCCCTTGTTAAATCATGAATTAACTGCGATTAAACACATTCTTTGAGTTCAATTGAACTGGCCGCACCCAGGCCTGATTACTGCCAGACCTGATGAACCAAGAAATCACTCAAATTGAACCTGTCTGACAAAGTGAAGTAGGCTAAATGATCTCAAAAATCAACACATCATGCTGCCATCTAAAGAAATTCAAGAACAGATGAGAAAACAGAAGTCACTGACATCTATCAGTCTGGAAAGGGTAGCAAAGCCATTTCTAAGGCTTTGGGACTCCAGCAAACCACGGTGAGAGCCATTATCCACAAATGGAGAAAACTTGGAACAGTGGTGAACCTTCCCAGGAGTTTCTGGCCTACCAAAATTACTCCAGGACCGCATTGACGACTCATCCAGGAGGTCACAAAAGAACCCAGAACAATATCAAATGAACTGCAGGCCAAACTTGCCTCAGTTAAACTCAGTGTTCATGATTCAACAATAAGAAAGAGACTGGACAAAAATGGCATCCATGGGAGAATTCCAAGCGAAAACCACGGCTGACCAAAAAGAACACAAAGGCTCATCTCACATTTGCCAAAAAACATCTTGATGATCCCCAAGGCTTTTGGGAAAATATTCCGTGAACTGAAGAGACAAAAGTTGAACTTTTTGGAAGGTGTGCGTCCCGTTACATCTGGCGTACAACTAACACAACATTTCAAAAAAAGAACATCATACCAACAGTCAAACGTGGTGGTAGTGTGATGGTCTGGGGCTGCTTTGCTGCTTCAGGATCTGGACAACTTGCTGTAATTGATGGAACCATCAATTCTGCTCTCTACCAGAAAATCCTGAAGGAGAATGTCCGACCATCAGTTCTTGACCTCGAGCTCAAGCGCACTTGGGTTATGCAGCAGGATAATGATCCGAAACACACCAGCAAGTCCACCTCTGAATGGCTTAAAAAAAAAACAAAATGAAGGTTTTGGAGTGGCCCAGTCAAAGTCCGGACTTAAATCCGATTGAGATGCTATGGCGTGACAATAAACAGGCCATTCATGCTCAAAAACCCTCCAATGTGGCTGAATTAAAACATTCTGCAAAGAAGAGTGGGCCACAATTCCTCCACAGCGATGTGAAAGACTCATTGCCACTTATCGCAAACACTTGATTGCAGTTTTTGTCGCAGAGGGCGGCACAACCAGTTATTAGGTTTAGGGGGCAATTACTTTTTCACATAGGGCCAGGTAGGTTTGGATAGCTTTTTCCCTCGATAAATGAAATCATCATTTAAAAACTGCAGTTTGTATTTACTTGGATCATCTTTGTCTAATATTAAAAATTGTTTGATGATATGAATCATTTAAGTGTGACAGATAGGCAAAATGATAGGAAATCAGGAAGGGGGCAAATACTTTTTCACAGCACTGAATATGCTTCAATCTCCTAGATGGCTCCTTGTATTTACAGAAATGTTAAGCCACAAAGTTTTATGTCCAGCCTTGTGGTTTTAGAAAAGAGCACAACAATGTAACTCTACCCAAATCTGCAAATTACATGTTCATGGCAAAAGGTTAAACAGAATTTGAAAGAAAAACAGAGTATCTGACAATAATGATCACAGAAAATGGGCAGCCACAACCTGTTTGAGTTCAAAGCTTTTTATGGCTGAGGAGTTAAAACATCTAGCATAACAAAAAAAATGAACTGGTTCTAAATCAAACATCTTTGAGAGAAAATGATGATGCAAGCAAACTCTCTATTGAGCAACTAGTCTCAACTAGTCTCCCTGAAAACCTTAACACTGATAACATTCAACAAACAACTGACACAACTTTACTGGGTGGTCCAGAAACTGTTCCCAACAGATGCTCCCCTCTTGACTTGGTTTGGAATGGAAATTTGACTTATTTCCATCAGTAAACCTTATACATGGCCTAATGCAGACACGATGCACACTACAAGGTATACAAACTCTGACACTTGTAGAACTCTGTCCATCATATTGTACTTGTTCATGTGCATACACATGCATCTTGCAATGCATAAAATATGCAATTGAAAATCAAGTGGTACTATCTGAAATGGCTGGAATAAGACAACTGAAGGGTTTTAAGACAGATAGACGCTTCATACATGTACTATAGAACCTACCTATCTAAAACATCCCAGATTTCATCATCTGACAACCTACTATTTGGTATATTAGAGGGTTTTTGCTTTGAAATGTAGAGTGATGAGGCCTTTGCTCAGCCATCTAGTCATCTTGATCATGTGACCCTATATCCAGCTCCTTGATTCGACAAAGTGGACATAGAACTTTTTAAACTGAAATGGACTGAAAATTTCTACAAAGTACAATGTATTTTCTGAATGTTTCTCCCAGCTGCCCTCTATTATTGAAAAATGACATCAGGATATAGTTGCCGTTAATACTGAGATTATCTCTATGGTAGAACATAATTTTTGATGAAAAGTGGAGATAGGCCCAGTTAATCCTCAGCCCACGCAATGCCTTTTTTAAGGGAAGGCCTTGCTCATTTCAGCAACACCATGCCAAACACAGTACTCTGCACGTATTAAACAACTTCGCTCTGTAGTAAAAGAGTCTGGGTGCTAAAGTGGTCTGCTGGCAGTCCAGACCTGTCACCCAATGATAATATTTGGCACATTCTGAAACAAAAAATAAGACAAATGAGGCTGCTAAGTATTGGGCAGCTGAAATCCTACATAAAGCAAGAATGGTAAAACATTTTCCTGTCAAAACTACGGCAGTTCATCTCCTTACTTCCCAAACGCTTACAGAGTGTTGATTGAAGAAGACGAGCGGCAACAGAGTGGTAAACATGCCCCTGTGCCAACTTTTTTGAAACGTGTTGCCAGCATCAAAATCAAAATGAGCACATAATTTCCAAAAAACAATAAGACATCTGATGTGTTGTCTTAGTACTATTTTCAAATAAATATAAAGTTCAAATGATTTGAAAATCATTGCATTCTGTTTTTATGTACATTTTACATGGCGTCCCAACTTTTCTGGAGATGGGGTCGTACACCCGCACCCACACTCATCCTGTTAGTGTTGCTTTATGACAGCCAAAGCACAGGCATGTTTCAATAGTTTCTTTGCATGAATACCAGTTTTAGATTTTTGCTACCTCATTTGTTTGAAAGGTGGAGAGGGTTGGGTTCCAGGGGAAGGGCATTCAAGCTACATGGCAGAGGTAAATCTTGAGTATAATGCATTCAGCCTTGTGTAATTCTGCAAATATTCATTGTGTCTGTTTTTCTGATGCTTATTTATGCTCTTGACATATAAATACTTTTGTGAGGGTGATGTTTTAAAAAGAACGTTAACCATTCTTCTATAATTTTCAACCTGGCTATTAATTCGAGGAAAGGCCTCAGAACACTGACACAAGAGCATAAAAATGACCTTTCTACTCAGAGCAAACCAAAATGAAAAACCTCTTTTTATCCCTAGTTGGAACAACATCAGACTTCATAACAATTTTTTTAATGGAAACCCAGTTATTTCTGCATTATGTTATGGAAACAATTCTCATTGAAATGAGGACTGCAAATACTCAGTCCCTCAAAGTTTGTTGGCAGGTGAAACTGATATCTGTGAATAAATTCCAACCATTTCTGCCGCAAAGTGGGATGTTTTGGTAGATTGTGGGAGGAAGTTCCAGGGTCCCGTTTACATTCAAGAATTGTGCGCACTACCATGTTTGCTGTCAAAAAAAGCACGATGCAAATAAAATTCACTGTCTGTACCAACCATGGATGTTGGACTAGCAAGTCTGCTCAGCGTCAGTGCTGTAGGTTTCAGGGTTCTTTCCATATTAGCATTTGCACTGTAGACCTTGATTGGCTTTCTGATCTGTATTGTACCAAATCCAGCTTGCCCGTGTACATTTGAATCTCAGATTTTATTTAAATGCACAGATATTTCCCACTTCACTAGAGGAATGCGAAAACTCTATAAACAAACTTTGTGCAGATACACCATATTCAAGGTCAGACTTTTTTTGAGGACATTTTTGAGGGGAGGGGATCACTAAGGTATGTAAATTTACTAGAACACGAAATAATAAAATAACTGTAGGTAGCCTTGAACTGTGAAGACAAAAAAAGAAAGGAAACACACTTATTACTTACCTAGTCCATGTGGCCCAGGTGATTCTGTCAACAACAGCCTGTTCAGTGACTTGTTTTCCTGAGGGCACCTCATATACCAGTCGCTTGTAAGTGCCAGTGGACAGCTGATCAATTAAAAGCAATAAAAACCATGTGATTAACGCAAGCTGTACAGTTGTTATTAAGCTGAGAAACATTTTTAAGTAATAAAAATAGGACCAAGGGTCCTGTAGCTTACCGGCAAGCAGACTTACAGCGATGAAACAAGTTATGAAAATTTCATGTGAAGTTTGACATTTGAATTAATGAAAATCAATGTCAAGGTCACTAAATAAAAGTTCATATACATTTAAAGACCTTCTAGAATACAATCCTAAGCTCTGAAGCAGTTTTGGTGATACAAGTCATAGAAATATGTCAATGTGTATTCTATATGTCAATTGTGAACTTTAAAGGTCACAGAATGTCAAGTTGTGGTCAGCAAATGGACTTCATATATGACTTTCTACAACGTAAATGTCTCTATCCAAACCTTGGCTCAATCTGTGACCATTTTGGTGATACAAGTCGTTGTAAATTCACTGTCGAGTTTGACCCTCAAAGGTCACTGACAGTCAAGTTGAATGTCACCAAATGAAAGTTCATATGTGACTTCCTAGAAGTCAGTAACACAAACCTTGGCTCCATTTGTGACCATTTTAGTGACAGAAGTCATTGAATTTTCACTAGGTCACATTTGACCTTTGAAGGTCAATACGAAGCTCACCAAATGAAAGTTCATACATGACTTCCTATATGTCTGTAATACAAACCTAGACTCCATCTGTGACCGTTTTGGCAATACAAGTCATTGTAATTGTATTATGTCTAGTTTGACCTTCAAATGTCACCAACAGTCAAGTTGAATGTCACCAAATGAAAGTTCATATGTGACTTCCTATGTCAGTAACACAAACCTAGGCTCCATCTGTGACATTTTCAGCGACAGAAGTCATTGAATTTTCTCTTGGTCAAGTTTGACCTTTGAAGGTCAATATGAAGGTCACCAAATGAAAGTTCATTCATGACTTCCTATATATCTCCAATACAAACCTACACTCAATCTGTAATGATTTTGCTGGTATAAGTAATTTAAATTTCACTGTATAGTTTGGCCATTGAAGGTCACTGAAGGTCAAGTTCAAGGCCACCCAATGAAACTTCATACATGACTTCCTATATGCCCACAATACAAACCTAATCTCTATCTGTAATAGTTTTGGTGATAGAAGTAATTGAAATTTCACTATGTGCAGTTTGACCTTCAAAGGTCGCTGAAGGTCAAGTTCAAGGCTACCAAATGAAAGTTCATACATGTCTTCATTTAAGTGTTCAATGCACATATTTTCCCAATCTTCAACATTTTCAAGCCTAGAAGCCTTTGAAAATTGTAACATTTTGCTTGACCTCAAGTTTGACCTTTCGAAGTCATCTGAGGTCAACTTATACACAGCCAAAATATAGGTCATATTTAACTTCCTATATGTCTGTAATACAAACTTAATCTCTATCTGCAACCATTTAGCTTCCATAGGCAATTTGGCCCATTCTCCATAAGATCTAATTTAAGATTTAAAAAATCTGAAATCTTTTAAAATTTCTCAGTCCTATCTTTAACATTGGGGCCAAAATTTCAAAGGCCCATGGAACGGACAAAAATGATTCGATCAAAAATCCGAGTAAAACGTCGGGAGATATGATCTAGTAGTATGTTATTGCAAATTTACACGAAAATTCATGCCAAAAAAAAGATAAAAAATGTTCCGGACGACGGACGCCACACCACGACAATGCCTTATCGGCCCATAAGGCCGGTAAGCTAAACATTTTCAAAGGCGCAAGAATATAGTGTAATAAGCCTGGGACCATCCTGTGTGCGTACGGGTGATCAAATGCAAAGCGTCTCACCAGAAAAGTTCTAAATATAAGGTTACGGCAGAATGCATGGCTTTATAATGAAAAAATTTAAATGTTAAACAAGGCGGAACGTCAACGTAACACGCTGTCGGCCAATCACAGCTTCAGATTTCAGTCAATTGCACAACATCAAAAATGCTACATCTTACCTCTGCGATTGGAGTATTTTGGCTGAATACTATGGACTAAGGAGGAATTTATGCATTGGAATAAAATGATTTTAATTTCATTGCCCCTTTTAACACCAATGACATTGATCCCTATTGTACAGCTGGTAATGGGTGTATTAGCAACAGATGCTCTACTTGCTTCCATAGCTTGGCATAATCACCATAGACTAATATATGAAGAATTTGTTTCCAAAATGCAATATGTCCATTTTACTCATTTTGAGTAAATCAGCTTTTTCTATGTTGGCACCCATTGCATTTGATAGAAAAACACAAACTTTGACCGTGAAAAAATACACCTTATAGTATGGATTTCTAAAAGCAGATTTTTGCTCCATGTGTAAGAAGCACAGGGCTATCGCTCTATGGTGTTATCTCAATTTTTGTAATTTTGGCACTTATTGCAGTTTTGAAAACAAACTCTTCATATATTTACACTGCTATTGATAAACATTGTTATGCTCGCTAAAAATGTGGCAAAGAACTTTTGTTTCAGGTCAAAAATATCAGTTGCACGAAGAATGCTTGCTAAGAGGTGTTGTGTTTATTCATACTCAACAGACGATGGTAGATAATATTTACGGATCCTCTGTCTGACATGAGAGTTTATGATGTTGTGACCTGAGCTTTGAACAGTGCATGTGTACAAGCCACGATGAGTGAGAAAATGTTGTTCTTCTGGGGCATTAATGTCTTTTAGAACAAAGTTTATGAGTCCATGTTGTTTACAGTTTGACAGTGTATCCAAATATGGAAATGAAATGGTATTTCATACAACAGAGTGCTAGATCTAGGCATCCCCCCACTCAGAGAGGAATCTGGTCTTGTTGGCCACTGTCCTGCTGCCCGAGAGCATTTCAAAGATGGCATCGGAGTGCACCATCTCCTTATATTTACAAGGTCTCTGACCTCACCTTCAGTAGTTAAACCATGTCGGTAAGCTACAAGCAATGTATTGTCTCTATTGCACATTAATTTAAGCTTCCAAATTTCATGAATGTACATTGTGCTTTCACATTAGCAAATTCTCATGCACATACCTGGACAAAGTTGCTGTCTGCTGAGAAATCCATCTGCATGACAAAACTGGGGACATCTCTGCAGGAGTTGATGCGGTTTAGCGCTGGACCCAGTGTTAGGTCATAAAAGTCTACAGCATTCTCACTGGAGCCCACCGCCAGGTAGCGCGAGTCTGGACTAAACCTGAGGGTAAGGTGAAGCATGTTCTGGGTCATCTCATCCGCAGAACATTATAGTTCTCATTACCTAAGGACTGAAACCAATCTGAATGTATGACCTGATATCCTGGATTGCTGATCGGCGGTCCCTCTTCTTGCCCCAGATCTTGAGCGAGGTGACCAACAAAATGATGAACTCCCCATTCTTCATTCCGATGGCCACCATGTCCCCTTCAGGGCTGTAGCTGACTGTGCGAGCAGGATGGCCCAGGTTCACCTTGTTCAGCATCTTCTGTTTTCGACCAAACCAAAAACAGAGAGACAGTGGGTTGGACATAAAAAATCAGTTGACCTTCCTCTGAACCTGTGCAATGTACTACATCTACAACACAGAGCAGCCCAGACACAATGTTGATAAACTGGGGAGTTGCCTTGTCGATTTCCTTTTGACCTTATTATGAATTGATGAATCAAATATTTAAGGAGCTCAAGGCTCTAACAGCCCAAACTGGTTCTCATATTTGATTTTAGCTGGCTGACCAGCTGTTCTTCATAGCTACTCCTCCAGTTTCCCTATCAACTTGCGTAAAAGGTTTAGCTAGCTTTAACCACATTCAAACTGCCAAGGGGCCAGCTATTGCCAGATAGAAGTATTGAAAAACAATTCTGGATCAGAAAAGTCCATATGATCTGGCATCACTTTTAGAGCATTTACCCCTCACTCGGAGGCCCACCCACTTATCTAGATCAACGCAACCCGACCTGGGCCTCGTTTCCCAATAACGATCGATTCTGGAGCTCTAAGAGGGTTTGTATGAGAGATCTTATAAAAGTTCATTGCTTTGCAAGTTCACTGGCCTACACTTCTCTCCATCAAAGTGCTGTGCAGTCATCAATGTGCCAACTAAGTTGCACAACATCGCTGTCCGGGAAAGAGCCCCTTACTTGACCAGGAGGAGGAGGAGGCTGGTAACAGATTGCCAGGCGTGAATCAGCTAAGATATGCGGAATGCATGGCTAGTTTCAGGGCACGTCAAGTTATTGGACATTTTTAGAATACAACCCTTTTTCCCCCCCCATCTCGTGATCAGCACTCCAGTTGCATCAACCACCACAGCAACACATTTTTTTTGTTTTCTTAATTTTCCTTTTCGCAGTTCTTCTAGTATAATACTTTCCTTTGTGAAATGTGTATATAGGCTACATCTTTTTTGTCATAATGTCTAATTTCTTCATGTCTTCATTTGTTAATGTAATTATTATTATTAGTATAATGTCTATAATAATTGCCGTTTGTTTTTGGTGAATGTTTAATTAAGAGCCATTCCATGAGAAAATGGCAGGAGTTGACTCCCCTGGAATTGAATGAAACTTGAAATATAGGTACAAACGGGTGTCTCACGGAAAAAGCCAAATTTTTAGGTCCGTATCTCACTTTGCATGCCAGTGGCGCCATCTGGAAGCCACTAAAGTGGCTCTGTTTTGCTTTTGACACCAGATTATACATCAACTATCATGACTTAAGAGTACACAGTACCAAATATGTTATACTTTTATCATGACCTGGGACACTTAAAATCTGGATAGACATCAGCATCACATCAGCACCAAACTGGGTAACTATGTTATTGAGCCGGAATTATTCGAGAAATAACAGTAAAAATTGAAAATGGGAATAAAATAAAATCCCAGACATATACCAATCTAGAATAGTTCATTATGTGTGTACTCATGACAAGACTATCATTTTCAGTGAATAGAACCTTGGTATCTTGCTGGGTTAGTGTAATGGACGGCCGAAAAGATGGTCAAAATTGATTTTTGGTGCATGTTTACAATATATTTTCTCAGTAATCCAGATATGTACTGTAGTGGTTAATGCTTTTGGAAATCTATTTTCAGGAATACCAAGCATTTCTTTGGAAGTATCTACGCTTTTCAAGCTAGACAGAGCCAAAGTTGGAGGAAAACTCAAAATGGACCATTTCATAGCAGATTGTGCCTGTGTTTAGGTGGAATTATTTTGTTTACCTAGCAAGATAGAGATCTGAAATTCTCTGGGTACATAGTTCCTTTGGAGTACATTACAGCATTAGTAAAATCTCAATGGTAGTATTTTCAGTGTAGATGATATTTAACATCAAAAGTTGGAATTTCACCCCCAGGGGGCGCTGTAGGTTCGATGCAAGTACTGGCTATCCCCAGCAATGTAAAAAAGAAATTGTTTTTGAATTGAGATACACACAGCTAGTTTTCTCTGAAAATGAAGAGTTTGGTTTGGTACTATGCTGGATAGATATGCTCAGGTTCGGGCATGGTAGCAAAATATTCACTTGTCATATCTATCGATGATGAAATCAATGTAAACAGGAAATCAAGTTCAACAAATCTGTTAAATTTCACAGCCAAACACATGTCAAATTACATAAAGACAAATGGGATGTACGGTTTTCTATCCTCCAAAAGAGAGTGCGGCCTTGAGGCTTTGCGAAGCACTCGGATGTGCCGGTCTGGTCTATGCAGCAGTCACATGACTGAAAACTATGAATAGGCCCTATGGTTGGGGTTTTAGAACAGCTGAATGGTGTTTTTAGACATAGCCGAAACTGTTAGTATTTTACATTATGTTTTTCTTTGTTCATAGTTCTCTACTTAAGTAATAGGGTACATTAATATAGACCTTCTTATTATTATTGTTTTTATTGTTATTATTCAGTTTGAATAAATTTACCCTTACTTTGTCCTCAGACATCAGCAGTCTTGAATATGAAAATCTAATTTCACTAACACTTCACAGTTTGTGGGCAACCCCTCCTCATTTAAACAAAATCAATCTCTTTGAGATCTCTGCTGAGCTGTAAGATGTAAGGTTCGGCATTCCGACACCCTTTGGAAAAAAAAAAAAAAAAAAAAAAAAAAGTCTGGCTCCAGATGTACTAACAAGTGGGAATAACATAACCATGCTGCTAAATGATCAGGATGCGCAACTGCACATTTTCAGATGACAACCAGTTAAAAAGGCGTAATTTTCACTTTGTCACTGCCCTGTTCAGTTTAGCACTCAACAGACATCAGGGCCCGTATTTATCAAGCTTCTCAAAGTACCATTTTAGTCTTAAGTGCAGTGAATTTCTGAAATTTACTTCTACTTTCAAACTTAAGTATAAAAGCAAGTTATGAAATTTCTTAAAGCTAAGAATCACTCTTACTCTCCCAGTTATTTAAGACGGCTCATTAGGTCTCTCAAGTGGTTAGGAGTTGTCAGTAGGGGCCCGTGATGGCACTGAGGAGGCAGAGACATGTAAAAACCTTTCAGGAGTGGAAGAATGTGTTTGAATTGTTTGATGACACACAGTTAGTCAAACAATGTTGCTTGGATAGAGCAGGTATCATCTTTGTCACAGACTTAGTGAGGGACGTAATCTCACCATCCACTTTACGCAGCAACGCAATCTCAGCTGAATTAAAGGTAGTGATGATACTCCATTTCCTTGCCACAGGAAAAATGCAGCAATCCAATGCCGATGATTTGGGGGCATCACAATCATCAATTAGCCGAATTGTTATGGAAACAATTATAGCACTTACTGCTCCACACATTGTTTCTCGTTTCATCAACTTTCCAACAACAACCCTGTGCTATCCAAGAGAAGCAAAAACAGTTCATGCAAATAGCCGGCTTTCCAGGAGTTGTGGGCGCAATTGATGGCACTCACATAAAGATCATCGCTCCCAGCATAAATGAGGATGTTTATGTGAACAGGAAGAGGTACCACAGCATCAACACTCAAGCTGTGTTTGATGCAGAATACAACATTTTGGATGTGGTACCCAAATGGCCTGGGTTTACCCACGATGCACAGATTTTAAATGAAAGTGGCCTGAAGCAGCTCTTTGAAAGAGACTTTGTACCATGGGGATGTCAACTATTAGGTGATAAAGGATACCCTTTACGCCGGTGGCTGCTCACCCCTTTCCATATGCCGCTGACAGAAGCCCAAATCAACTACAACAGGTTGTCCATTTTTTTTCTTTTAGCTATTTACAATGATACAAAGTTGTTTTTCAAATTATTAACACACTGTGAGAATAATCCAAATGTGGGCTGTAATTAAGGTTTTAATTTAATATCCCTTCACAGGGCACACCGTATCTTAAGAAGTGTGGTAGAGAGAGGGATCGGCCAATAGAAGCGCGATTCCACATTTTACACTCTGAAGTTTGGTACTCCCCCGAAAGAGTGTGCCGTATTATAATGGCATGTGCAATTCTGCATAATATTTCCAAGAGGCGCAACATCCCGCCCCCACCAGAGGAAGACTATACACGGAAGTCAGTCAACCGCACCAGTTTCAAATTTGTTGTCAAGAAATGGTTGGAACAAATTGGAAACTGTTTGTCTTTAATTTCCAATGTAAATAATATAATTTATTCTTTCGAAAATTCATTATTGTTATATGTGCGTTGAATGTGAACTTAGGACTTTCACTATTCATTTTGACATTTCTAAGAGAATATTCTTAAATAAGAAATTACATTCAGTGATTGGTCCTTGCCTGGGGTTTTCCAAACGCGTCATGTACAATCCTGTTTGCAGCACAGCAAAATGTCGTAAAATCAGCTCAGAATGACACTTAAGATTTAGTCCTACACTTTGCTTAAAGTGATACTTAGATGCTTGATAACTAACTTTAAAGCACAGCTTTGAGCCAAGAATTTTTTTACTCTTAAGTCAATTCTTAGCAGCATTCTTATGAGTAATTCTGAGAAGCTTGATAAATACGGGCCCAGGACTGGTATTCAATAAGTGCTGTACTTAAGTAAAAATTGGTCAAAGTTGGTATTCAAGTATACTTTTGGCTAGATATTTTGCTAAGTTTTTGACTGATAATTTTACTTCTTCTAAGTAAAATTCTGAGTCATACTAAGTAAAATCTTAGTACTTAAGTATTTTTGGTATTCAAGTGCGTACAACTAAGTAAGTATTTTGTCTTGTCCAGATTGGACACTTAAGTACAATATCGTTCTCAAAGAATCATTCGTCGGGACAAGACGTATCATCGTGGCTGCTCTCCGCCATCTTCAACTCAACCATCAACGTGAACTTCGTCAGCACATGGCTAACCAACGTTTACATCCAATCGATGCGTACAATGATGCAGAACTTATCAAAAGATATCGTTTCAACAGGGAAGGGATCCTGCCCCTAACTCAGTTGATAGAGGATGACATCGCCCCCAGGGGCAATACCAACCATCCAATCGCACACGTGGATAGGCTGTGCACAGCATTTCTACGCCACGGGATGCTTTCAGCGCACAGATGGAGACAACCCCCACATCTCCCAGCCGTGACGTCATAATTTTGGCTAAGTGATTTACTTAGATATCATCTGACTAAGTAAATGTCTTAGACACATCTTGAACATGACTTAAGCATTTTTCTAAGCCAAGTAAAAAACTAAGTTTAAGTTTTACGTAGACTTAGTATTGAGTTGAATACCTGCCCAGGGCAACAAGAACGTACATAAATTGGCCCTACTTCAACTTCCAGTTCCTATTTGACCAACCTTTGCATTGCACTTCATGGGTTAATTACAAACCCCAATTCCAATGAGGCTGGGACATTGTATAAAACATGAATTAAAAACAGAATACAATGATTTGCAAATCCTTTTCAACCTATATTCAATTGAGTGCACTACAGAGACAAGATATTTAACCCCTTTCTGCAGATGTAGACGCTTGCGTCTATGGAACTGCAAATTTAAGCACGCAGTTACTGTAATCGACCACTAGATAGCACCCCCGGATCAGTTATTGAATATTCACAAGCAAGCAGAGTTTGAACGCGGTTTTGAATATGGGGAAGTTCATTCCACTCCTTGTTTTTCAAGAGTTGCATGAATTAAACTCCTCAGCTAAGCCTGATGTGCAAACTGGTCAATATCCTTGCCCATAGTATCGATCCAGCAGTTTAAAAAAATGATCTCTTGCGACAGAAAAAATCGTTGTCCTATGTAGCAACCACGTTAGCTGCAGTGAGCCAATGGTATTCCAATTAGTGATTCAGAAAAATCAGTTTTCTGAAGCAAAAAATTCGACAGGGTATTGATTCTCTCACATTCTACTGTCAATTACAGTCATAACATGCAAAAAATGCGTAGTTCCCTACCGTAGATTTACGTGTAGATTCCTTCATTGACAAATTCAGCGCTTCCTTATATCCACCCAAGTACTGGTGTTGATAGCCAATCACTGAATTATACACTCGGGCGCTTCTGCGTAACTGCACAGTTATAGTTCACGCCCTCGTGAAACTTCCCCGGTAACGATGTATTGATTTGCTCGTTCCTTATCCAATTCCCGACTGTTTAAGCGTTCCACAGTAAGTGAAACACATTGATTGGACAAACACAGAGCATACAAGCCTATGCGTATCGCCAGGCTCGCTTGTATCCTGTCTACATTGCGCACATTGCGCGGCTGAAGTAGACGCGATTTATAGAAAAAAAAAGACTCGCAAAACTGGCCTTTAAGTGTTCAGTTACATTTACAGGATTTAAATGAGTTAAGGACATGGTCATTGGGAATTATTTCGAATGAAACAACACCGGAGGGTTCCTTCTACTGGATACAAAGGTCTCTGGAGGAGGGATTCATGAAAAAGGTTAGGCTGCTACTTTTGCTTTTTGTTTTGGAATGTATACCGTATTCAACAAAGTCGAATGCCAAGGTTTTTTT
The DNA here is from genome assembly GCA_029692085.1 of Gymnothorax javanicus. Taxonomy (NCBI): domain Eukaryota; kingdom Metazoa; phylum Chordata; class Actinopteri; order Anguilliformes; family Muraenidae; genus Gymnothorax; species Gymnothorax javanicus. The sequence continues at coordinate 102,205,327 of CM056193.1, read as the reverse complement.
CCTGTTTAAAACGTGAACTGCCCATGCATTTGGGTGGACCCCCTGGTACATTCATTGCACGGTTCCATTGAATCTAGGGAGGCAATATATTGTTTGATCTTCCCTGAAAGTGGAATGTCTATTCTGTTAAAATAAGGTATATTTCAGAATTCAGATATTACTGAGTTAGTGAGTTGTACTTGTTCCTAATAAGTGTTGAAATGAGTTTGTGAGCTTGGAAGTCGGAACTACTAGTTTCATTGCAGGGAGAATGTCCTGACCGTTTAATCAGCAGTTTATTTAATGAGTATGTATGCTGGCTTGGGGGACTTTGAAGAAAAATGGACAAAACTCTAAACTTTATTATGGAGAAAAGGCATGTTTTGTGTTTGGAGAGGTTACTGGTGACCACTGATGTTCAGCTGCACTGATATTGATAAATTCATGCTAAACTCAACCAGAAAATCATTAGGTCATATTAAATTTCATGCCTCAAAACTTGATTTGTGTTAAATACATGATTATTTTATGATTTGACAATGCACCATTTTTAGGGATCTCAGACTTTGGGGAGCCACTTGGATAGCTGTATAATTTGGCTAATAGCATGTCGGTAATCTAGAATGTAATGTTGAAGATGAATTCTACTTGTGGTCAAGGAGTTTATGATCCGAGAAATGTATGGATTTAAGCCCCAGCAGTTTTTCAATTCTCAGTATTATTTTTTTTTTGCAATTTTAATGGTGAATTCTCATGAAGATTTTTTATGTTTGCAGCCCATTTTGTCTACCAAAATCATGAAAATAAACTGAAATACGATGTAATTCTAAATGCTGTAAGTGTCTTTTCTGAGTAAAGCCACATTTTTTCCTCTTTATGAAGCTTAAATCTTGAATTATAAAGCATTAAATTGGGTAACCCATAAATAGCCAAATTTGGCTTCTGCGCACAACGTCCCAACATCATTGGAATTGGGGTTTGTATTTACCAAGGTGAATTTTCAAGGAGGCTGACAATTAAATTAGCAAAATAAAATGACAAAAATTCCCCACAACAAAAAAACAAGCGGCGATGGACTCGGCCAATCACTGATAGCCAATATATTCATCCAATCGCCGAATCCTAGAACATAGTAAAGTGTTGTTCTTCAGAACAAATGCACAAATTTCTGGCCACAAACCTTTTCAGGAATGTCCCAGAGTCTGACAGTGCCATCTTCTGCAGCAGACAGGAAGACATCGCGTGTGGGATGTGTCCCCACACCCCAGATGGGTCCGTCCATGTGACCGTTCACCAGGATGTTGCAGGCAGCATTCTTCTCCCCGACCTCAATAATCTCTGCATTCCGTGTCCCCACCAAAATTTTACCCTGAAGAGGCAAAATGGGTCGTGTGCAAAAATAGCAGGTGATGCACAGACATAAACTGCCTGCCTTTTAATTCCTGAAGGTGTGAATACATGATAAAATTTTGCGAATTGAAAGTCCTAATGTTGATGTCACGGTTAAGAATTGAAAGCATTGAATTCTAGAATGCTGACATAGAATTATACAAACAAAACTATTCCAAAGACCTAATCTTCATATAGTTAAGGTTTCAGATTGCAAATACACCACTAGAATGCTCTTAACCTCTTGGGCAGTTTTCCATCAAATATCAGAGAGTTGTCTTGTGAAACCAAAATACCCATTTGACCGATTCATTTGTGTCATTACATGTGCTTGAAAAAAAGACTAAAAAATTGGCTGTGGTCAGATAACAATAATTTGGAGCAGTAATGAACATATTCAGAAATTATTGGTCATCCCATAGTATTTCGAATTTATAGCTTCATTATTTATCTTTTTAAAATTTTAATACATCGTTTTTCTTTTTTTTTGCTAAAATTCTGCCTTTTTTCAAAAGTAAATACTGATATTTAAGTTGTTTTGGTCTGTGTATTTTTTTTAATTGTTTTCTGGGTGTGGTCCTCAAATAAGCCAGTAACTGGTTTCTACCTCACCCACACACATTCCTTTATATTTTCTTTGTACTTCACATTATTTTGTGAAACTAATAAACTAAACTAAACTATCTTCACTTAGGTTTAAACTTAAGCACATTGAACATTAAAAAAGCAAATTTTCATATAGCAGGACACTGTTATTTACATATTCTGCATCTGCTGTTTGTTGTACTTCACTGAATCTACATCACATTTACATTGAGAAAAATATTCAAACCCAAGACGCAATGTTTTTATGGCCACAGCTTTACATCAAATGGAAAATATCTTTAACTCTTAAAATATGTATATACTTTTCTCTGTAGTTCAGTAGGACTCATTTGGGATTGTTGGAAACCTCAGGATCTCCTCGAGAATTTACAGTTGGACAAAGTTCCAGAGGTTTGAATAAAGCGGCTGTATTTTATGGACCCATTACTATTTAATGCATATGTAATGATCACTGCTGCTAATGTTGAGAATTATATTTCAATATTTCTGATCATATTAATCAGTAAATCAATTACCATAATTAATAACCATAATCAATAATCATAATCAGTACCATATTATTTAAGCAGCAGTAACACACATACACTCGCACAGGCACACGTACACAAACACATGCACCCACACACAGACACACACACACGCAACACACACACATACAAGCAGTTCACACACGCATGAGCAGTGCACACACACATAAGCAGTTGGCTTCTGTAGCTTTGATTGACATCTGTTCAGTTGATTCAGGCCATATCTGTTCAGTCATCAGCATTATTCATCATCATTCATCAGAAATAATATAGTCATGCATGCTCCAGTATTACACTGGAAGAGGGTTGTCATCTTTTGGTTGCAGTTTTCAAGGCAAGTTGGCAGTGTTTTGGTTTGCCTGTCTCTGGGACGACCTGTGACCCAACTAAAAGTCCTCTTAATAATGAAGTAGCCTTGAACTTGTTATTTTGCAAAGGATGCCGACCAATGATAAAAGAGAAAAACATGTAACATGCCAACACCACAAGATTGTACCACCGAAAAACAAGTAATAAGCAGACATTACGTTATTGAACCACTGTAGTGTGAGAGGGCGGAAAAACCACATTTGGAAGATATTTCCTCTGATGAAGGTATAAAAACTGGGTGTGAAAAACAGAATGGCAGTTCTTCTTGCGCAAAAAGAACTCGGTTTTATATTTATCAATATGCCGCAATAAAGCCTAATTTTCTGAAGAATCTGTCTCTCTCCAATTGCTTGAGGATGGGGGAACCTCATAATATGAAAATATTTCTGAATGAAAACCACGACAAAGTTGGCGAGCCAGCAGCCAGGAGTCGGCAAAGGTCGGTTACACTCGGAAGGGTGGGCGGTCTTCCGGTGCTCAGAGATGGTGCAGGGAGCAAACACATACACACCCTAAGCTGCCAGCAAACTAAGTATAAGGTGAGCAATTTAATTCATTTAATTTGATTTAATTATCTTGCTCAGATAGATAAGTAGGGGTGTTGTTTTGTGTTGTCCCAGCCCTGATCTGGAGCACTGGATACAAGTGACCTTTCGGACTCAAAGAATCTAGACACAAAAAAAGGAGAGGGACAGAATCTGCAGAATTGTTATGCAACTACTAACAACTACTAACACTGCACGCGCAACAACTAACTGTGAGTGATTGTGTGGAATTCAGAGAGCGTTCTGTAATTGGTGTATGATTGTTTGTTGATTTGAGTTTGTTATGAGTGAGGCCTGTGCTGGACCCTAAGGTAAAAAAGGGAATAACCTGCAGGTTCTCTGAGGTTTTGAGTTTGTTATGAGTGAGGCCTGTGCTGGACCCTAAGGTAAAAAAGGGAATAACCTGCAGGTTCTCTAAGGTTTTGAGTTTGTTATGAGTGAGGCCTGTGCTGGACCCTAAGGTAAAAAAGGGAATAACCTGCAGGTTCTCTAAGGTTTTGAGTTTGTTTTGAGTGAGGCCTGTGCTGGACCCTAAGGTAAAAAAAGGGAATAATCTGCTGGTTCTCTGAGGTTTTGAGTTTGTTATGTGTGAGGCCTGTGCTGGACCCTAAAGTAAAAAAGGGAATAACCTGCAGGTTCTCGGATTTAGAGGTTGGGCCTGAACAGAGACCTAAGAGAGGTTTAACTGCAGGATCCGTGAGTATTGTTGTTTGAGTCTGGGCTGGAAACTTAATGAAGAAGTTTAACACAGACAAACCGTTTTTGTTTTTTGTTGTTGTTTTTTTTTTTAAAAAGGGTGCGCAGCACGTGGCGTATAAGGAGCTGGCAGATTAGTGGGTCTAGCGAGGACATTGATGGGAAATGAGGTTTGTTGGGTCCAAAGGGAGGACAGACGGGAGGTGAGGATTGCGGACGAATAGACGTTGACGGGAAGTGTGATTTACTGTGGGGTGCGGCGCCCTTTGACTGAGTGTAGAGTGGATGTGAACAGTGGTTCTGTTGCGTACTGCATTAGTTAAGAGTGCACTAAAATATAAAAAATATAATACCATAACCCCTAAACTGCAGGCAATAAGTATTAAAATTATTATTAATGGTCATTACTATTTGACGGATTAAAAGAAGTAGTAAATTGCATGCATTAAAAGATGATTATTTAAGCATTATTATGATCATATCTGTCTAAAAGGAAGAGTAAAAATCCGCGCAAGAGTGTTAATGTGCAACGTAATAGACTGCCGGTTAGGAGGTGTACTATCATAATTGAATACGTGAGAAAAAATAATTTGGCCGAGTAGTGAAATTTGGATAAAAAAAATAAACAATGATGATTATGGCAAATAATTTTATGAAAAAAAAAGCAAAATTTCCTGTTTGAAAAAGACAAGAATAAAAGACAAATAGAACTGAACAAGCGATATATCATTTGATTGTACAAGTAGATTATAGACATAGCATTGGGCAACATTTCCTCAGAAAATACTAGTTTAGGAGTGCGTAGCCAAACACTACCTGTTGGCCGAGGATCAAAACATTCCTTAGGGTGAGGGAAGATCAAGTGAAACTGACCAGAGAGAGTGGTTGAGAGTATGAAATTTGATAATGAGGGTATTAGTTGAATATGGTAATTTAAGCTGTAATGTTTTACATTGTTTCTCAAAGAGGCAAGAATGATGATTTTGCTGGTAAGAACATGGTCATTGTCATCAGAGTAGATTTGGGAGTTGGTAAACCATGTCGTGTAAGTGCAAGAAGATTGATGCATGCATTAAATCTGCATTGTGCAACTTTGTTATAGGGTTGGATAGAGTAAGTGAAGTTGGTTTGAGAAAGTGAAGTTGGCCAGAGTAAGTGAAGTTAGTTGGAGTAAGTGAAGTTGGTTTGAGAAAGTGAAGCTGGTCAGAGTAGGTGAAGATGGTTAGAGTAAGTGAAGCGGGTTGGAGTAAGTGAAGTTGGTTTGAGAAAGTGAAGTTGGCCAGAGTAAGTGAAGTTAGTTGGAGTAAGTGAAGTTGGTTTGAGAAAGTGAAGCTGGTCAGAGTAGGTGAAGATGGTTAGAGTAAGTGAAGCGGGTTGGAGTAAGTGAAGTTGGTTTGAGAAAGTGAAGTTGGTCAGAGAGTAAGTGAAGTTAGTTGAGGTAAGTGAAGTTGGTCAGAGGAAGTGAAGTTGGTTGGAGTAAGTGAAGTTGGTTGGCGTAAGTGGTGTCAATTAAAGCAGGGGTTTTTGCCATTTTAATGGCTGTGGTTGGTTAAAGTAAGTGGAATTAATTTAGGTGGTAAACAGAGTTTACAAAACGGAAAGTTTTCAAAACAGAAAGGCAGTGAAACCCTAAAAGGTGAGTGTTGCCATTGACATGCAAACGTTGAAGTAATATGGAGCAACATCACCCACTAGTCTCAGATCATTAGCTCGTACTAATATGTTGCGTGATCACAGAGGACGGCATCTGCTAGTGGTTCTCTGACTGTTCACCAGACCACATTGTTAGCAACATTAGTATTTTATGGATATGTTTTATTTTCAAGTGGTTGTAAGGAGGCGTGTATTTCAATAAATAGCACACACTGTTTTGGTAAACACTTTGACTCAAGCGCCTTATTTTGGCTGACCCCATTTATTTTTTGCATAGACACTGGAGCAAGTGTAAAAGGCGAACAAAGCCGCCAACAAAATTACAACAGGGCTGTGACTTTCTTTGGTGTGTCACGGAAATCAGACTCTCTGGGTTTGAAGTTAGACTATTTAATATTAATAAGAAAATGAATTCATGCAGCAGGGAGAATGTAATATTTTGTAAGCGATGAGGTTCTGAGGAGAGTTTCTCCAAATTGTCGTTTTTGTATTTGTCACAGATGTAGTCTCATTTAGTGGAAAGACGCAAGCATTCAACGCAAAAATACTTCATGTGTACATTCTTTAGCAAACTGCTATATTTCAAAACAAATTTCTGGTAGTATGCTGAGATGTGGTATTTGAGTTTGCATTTTTTCTTGATAGAGTTGGCCTACACCTAAAGCACATGAACATAAACTTGTACATGAATATGTACTTGAATATAATTATTCTTTGACAGGAATGGGCTTGCCTCTTTGAAAACACATTTTAAAAACCCAATGTTCAAAGATATACACTAAAGATCACAGATATGAGATGAGAATGTGCTCTGCTGAACATTCCAGTGCTGACTTGGCAATAAACTGGTGATTTAAAGCCAAAACATTGATTCATGTGTACCAAAAAAATCCCAAAAACCTACTAATGGGTTAATATTTCCAATCAGTTTGTGGGCAGTACTGTAGTATGCAGCTGATGCAGCCTAATGCAGAGAAGTTCTAAGTCATCCACCCTTAATATCCTTATACCCTCTCTTGTTCTTTACGCATTTCTGTTTCTTTTCCACCTATCGTATTGCGTGCTGAGCACAGCTGAGAAAAGCCAAGTGCTTTTCCAAGCAAAAGGACCCCAGTCCTTGCTGGGATAGGCCAGCAGGCAGTTTGATCTGTATTCAAGCTAGAATGCTCATTAATTTGCCAGAGTAAATGGGTGATTTTGTGTGTGGTGGTGTTCTTACCCACTCTCCCCTACCCACGCCCGCCCCAAGGGGACAAACTTACCTTCCCTCTACACACCGAGCGCACACAGTCTATGACCTGACCCGTCTCCAGGCGGAAAGCCCGGCAGCGCTTAAGCTCCTGGTCCCACAGCTTGAGTGCACCTCCCTCCTTTGACCTACAAAGGACCAGCAAGCTCACAATCTGGCAACCCTCTCATCATTTCGCCTCATCCACCCTCCTCTCCTGACAAACATTCCCTGAATAACACCCAGTGAAGCCAATCATGTGAGCAAACCACAGTAAACCAGAGATCCCTTTTCTCATTAACTGTGAGGACAAACTGCATTGTCTACTTTTCAAAAAAAAAAAAAAAAAAGCCAGAGATCTCTGGCGCTGAGCTTTAAAATCAGACCTGAACACTATGCATGCAGTTCTTTTCCACAAATTGATAAAACACAGCTTACATTCTGATTAATGCTTCAAAATCTGTTATGATGTTTTAAAACTAGTTCTGAAGTTGATTGCACATTCATGTGGTTGCTTTTTTCATGCTGTTGCAGTCAGTTGCTAAGCTGCGATTTTCGCTGCTTTAAAAATAAATATGTAACATTTCAAGTGGCTGTTTTAAAAACAGATGCCTGTCCACAGGCACACCTGAGCAGAGAGAGGGAGCAGTGAGAGTACAGTACTCACGGTCGTTCCTTCCCTCCGGTAACAATGAGCCCGTCTTTCAGTGTTGTGTACATGGTAAAAACAGGACCTGTGTGGGCTTTGGCCACGATTCTCACTAGAATGTGCTCCTTCCACACACACACATCCCCACTTATGGTACCTGTAAATGTCAAGTTATTCTGAAAAGAAAACAAACCTGCACTAATCTAGTGACCTAAGAGAGAGCAAAGAAACATTGCAAAACAAAGTCCACAGTGCTTGTAACAACAGCCCACTGATTAGCAAATTATGTCCATCAAAAGAGGGAAAGCAGCAGCATGAATATTCAACAGGCATTTATATTCGCCCCCCAGGTCATATTAGTGTCAAAATAGATGCTTCTCTTAGAGATTAAGCATTGATGCTAATTGGTTTTGACTTTACGAGACCGAAACAAATTATTATCTGTGTTTATGAAAATGGAGTAAATTTACATACATGTCAGTGCAACTAATTTGTGTTTTGATTCAGTTTGAAGCCGAATTCATCTGAAATTTGCTTCACGCAAATCAGGAACTCTCATCTGGTAACACATAATTTCTTCCAAATCTGGTGCAGAAATATCATTGACAGCTTACAGTCATTTCATGCTGAAAAAGAATTCCTGAAGGATACTTGTACACTGTCTGGCCAAAAAAACGATCACTGTTTGGATTTACATAAGCAAATACTTAAGAGCCGACAACTGACTCATTATTGCAGTGATTAATATGTTTCTGCAGCTAACAAAGCTTAACCCTGACTGATGCAGTATTAAGCCCCTCTTCTCTTAAACAACCACATCAGAGGATGTATCCTTGGGTACTATTCACATTTGAACCAATATAAGCCACGGGCCAAGCAGTGAAAATCCCTCAAGTTTTTCGTTTTCATGACCTACATCTGGTAATGACTTGAATTTTTGTCTGATGGGAGATAAAACATCACTAAACAAGAATTTGCAGGTCGGCAAGGCCAAAAGTTGCAAACTAATTGGCAAAGACTGGAAGAAGGAAGACCTCGCATTCCCAATATACCCCCATTGAAATAAACTGGTCACACTTCCTGCCTCCTAAGTGGGCGTGGTCGCAAAAGTATTGTGAGCGTTGTATTTGCAGAGTAAATGTTGGAATACAGTATACAAGATTCCATCTTATATCTGAAGGATACGTTTATATTTCTTTTTTCTTTGCTACATGAGGCATTTTGATGTACAGCTAATGGACATATTTAGCATTATGAATATGAGTTATCTGGCTAGCTCGAGCGTTTGCGAATGTTATTTGCCATGAGCTTAATTTGAGTTTGGTTAACTGCCATTAACTCTGGAGTAGCCGCTAGGTTTTGAACAGGATGTGTGTGGGAAATAAACAATGTTAATCAGAATGATGTTCTAAAAAAAAAAAAAAAAAAAAAAAAAAAACAGAAGCGCATATTCAAAACAGATTTCTTGGCGTTGTTTTATTGCATGAAGTGTTCGCAAGACATTGCATCAACTCTGATCCATAGGCTATACATCCAAGAGTTATAAATCATTCATTCATTCTAACTTCTGAAACATTCAAGTTTGCATTAGGCTGTCAAGTCGTCTCCTTGTATTTTGCGGTTTTCCTGCCTGGAAATCCTGAGAAGTGTCAATCTTTTCTTATGTCTCTGGTCTTACACTGCTCATCACCAGAGTGCTAGTCATGAAAGAAAATAAATGCTTCACGTGTCTGAAACTGAAATACATGCACTTTTTGGAAAACATTATTAAGACTCCGAATAAGCTGCCCCCTACTTGACCCCTCCAAATATCCAGACATACGTATGGCTAAAAATCATAGTCCCTGCTCCTTTCTTGTCCCCAGAATCATAGCTGTTTCATAGCATTTGATTACTTTTCACTCCAGTGCTGACTATGATGCCGTGAAAAAGTGTGAAATAAGAAGTGAAAAATGTAGCCTACCAAATAGGCCCTATACCTCTGGAATGCTGCATGCGAGAGACTGTGGGCTTTTGCAAACAAAGCACAGAACGAATGGCATCTATTAAAAATTTTGAAGTCATGTAGCCCATCTGATGCAAAGCTGTACTTTGCTGAACAGATTTCTTTTTTTCCTGCAGCTGGTTTGATCTTTGAGTGCTGATTAAACAAGCCAACTAATAAAATAAATCCCAGGATTAATAGATTTTCTTATTCACGGTTGTCATGGCAGAATCTTACCGCGAGTCTTTAATTTCCGGCATAATGCACGGAAACTGCATTTTCCTCTAGTTTTTTTGTTTGTCCTTGGCGTTAAAAAGCCTCAGTGTGACCTTGTGTTGAGGTATTTCCTGATGCAGTGGTTTTCAAACTTTTCGTGCCCAAGGCACACGAAAGGGCAAGCAAAAATCTCAAGGCACACCTGTATTCATATCTGCGCAAAATAGCCTCTGTAACACGTATTTTCACTCTTATCATTCTGTCAATGTCTATTTAATTATGCTAAATAAAATGTGCAAACAACTTCTGTATGTTATTCATGAAATATTTAATATAAAATGAATCAAGGATTCACATTGTAAAATTGCCTCAGAGCAGCAATACACCCGTTCAAACCAGGCTGATCACAATCGTAATGTCTTCATTTGGAGTGTTGGATGCTAAATTTATTGCGGCAAAGTAGCAACACTATTAAACACACTCGTTTCCTAAATAACAATCAATTTAGAAAAACCTTCTCATCCTCTTTCTTCACACAGTTGCAGAAGTACTTAATCCCTTGTTACATAAGCATGTTTATTCGTTACTCAATATACTGTTGTTGCCACAGAATCCCACGGCATACCTGTTAGCAAGTGTCGCTTTGTTAAAACAAATTGTCTGATTGGCTGTTTATTATGGGATATTCTGAAGCGTTTATAGAAGGGCCTCTGTGATTGGGAAATTTCTCTGAGTTCCTCATTGAAATTATTGAGGTTTTTTTATCTTTTTGAAATAATGGCGGATTTCAGAGATTGCCGAGTTATATGGTATGCTTTCAAATAAGTTTCTGAACAATATCGATTTAAAATTTATTAGTTACTCTGTGTGGGTCACGAAAGTTTAGAATTTTGATCCTGGGCCCATGGTCTAATACCAGTACAGGGACCTGGAATTTGGTAGCGGTACCCAACTTTTTTCGGTACTGTGCTCTCTGTCTTCCTCACCACCAGGGCAAAGTGTCAGCATGCAGTCATGTGTGTCTCAGAGGAAGCACATGTAAAATCCATCCCAAAATCTAGGAGTCGTAGCAGTGAGGATAGTTTATTGGGATTGGGAGAAAAAGGGGGGAAAATGGTAAATAAAAAAAAAACTAAAACTAAAGAACAATGAACATTACATTCATTAAACAATTTAAATGAACTCAAAGTACAGAACAAAGAACTCCAGCAGTTCTTTTTGAGAACAATCAGCATGTGTACTTTCTCAAGCGCGAGCTGTGCTCGTGCCTCGCTGCTGAGAACACCCCCTCTGAGGGTATGAAAGGGGCCTGGACACAAACCTTAAACTACTGAAGTTATAAGTGTTACTGACATTATGCCAGAGCTGCCTTAGTCACTGTCTGCCAATGTCTGATGTTGCTGCCGTCACTATATTACAGTGTTTGCAAACTGTATTTTCCCTTTAAATAGAACATAGTTAGATTAAATACTTAGAGGTGGTGAGTTATTAATAGACTGCTCTAAAGAAAGGCTTACTGGATTCACACATTCAACACAGTTGAGCCACACGGACTAAATGAAGAATTCAATCTTTGCTGTAAATTTATTATTTTGGGTTGTTTGCAATTTGTCTATATCTCTAAATATTAATTTTGTTACTTTTGATCATGTGGTATTAATGGTGACTCTTGAGGTAACACCTCCTTATTGAGTGCTGTCACAGTATTAATTTCCTATTGATACCTCCCAACTCCCTTGTTTACCAATGGGAGGTTATTCTCTGTGTGGAGGAGGCTATTTAGCAATCCCAACTTCACCAGTATTAGTTTGACTCTGAGGAAAACGCAGTGCGTCGAAAGGTGAGACATGGCACCTCAAAAAATTGATGAAAGTGATTTGGGTGCTCCAATCTCGTCCTTCATTTGAAAATTTACGTGTTTCGTGGTGGTCAAGCTTGCTACAGACAGCTATTAGTGCAAGGTCATAGCTGAAACAAGATGGCTGATATCTGCCAATCAAATATCAGTAGCCTGCAGGTCCCACTTGCTTGGACTCTTGGCTGCAGGGTGCGATTTGCACTGGGAAGCTTGAACCCTGTTCATACCTGCCTGCAGGTCTAGTTTTTTCTGTATTTGGTGATATTCTCTGTGTCTATTATTGTGGCCCCCGGATTAAGACAGGCAGCTACTATGGATTCATGTGCGTCGTCTCCACCACCGCCGTCGCTGCCGCCGTGTCCACGTCCGTAGACACTTCCTTGTGGACGCTCCACAGGCTGTAATTTTTTACCGATTACTATCATATTTGGACATGAGTTATACTTCACTTATAACATCTATCGATTTTGGTTGCCATGGCGACAGTATTGGCCAAATAATATGTAAATTACTGGCAAAACATAGAGATTTAATTTTTGACCGATTACTTTCATGTTTGGTACTGACATGTGTAACACTTCACTGATGACACCAATCAATTTTGGTTGCCAAGGAGACAGTATTGGCAGAATAATATGCAAATTAGTGGCCAAACATAGAGATTTCCTTGTGGACTCAGTACAGGCTGCAATTTTTGACCGATTACTTTCATATTTAGTATGGACATGTGTTACACTTCACTTCTGAGTTCTGACACCTATCAATTTTGATTGCCATGGCAACAGTATTGGCCGAATAATGCACAAATTTGTGCTGAAACAGACACACTTCCTTGAGGATGCTGTACATGCTGTCATTTTTGACCGATTACTTTCATTTTTGGTATGGACATGTGTTATAGTTCACTTATGACACCGATCGATTTTGGTCGCCATGGCGACGCTATTGGTCGAATAATGCTCAAAAAAGAGGAGAAGCTGGCTTTCTGGGGCTACACCCATGCGGACGCAGCCGACCGGACTGTCTAGTTTTCATTGCGCATTATGCATTTACTGTGTTTCCCTAGTTGTTCTTTGTATTTGTTGCTTTTGCTTTTTCAAGCCTTTGGTTTTCTCCCCTCACTCATGCACTCACCCTCCCCTTACTGTTTTTCTATTAGCGTACCTCATTCCCTTGTTCACAGCCACACCTCCTGTCACAATCTCTCCCAGCGCACTCACACTTTCCCACTTCCCATTAGTTTTTCCCTTTATAAACCCCAGTCTTTCCCCAGAATCTTCACAAGTTTGTTTGCGAAGTTCACTATCTACTTGGGCGCATTCTGTTTCCCTTCAAGATTCTAGGTTACGGTTCGTTTTTTTGTCCTCAGTTTACAGTTCTGCCTAGTCCCTTGTGTTTGATTAATTTCTTGACTACGATTACTGCTGGCTTGTTGGATTTACCATTTTGGATGACCCTGTACTTGGCGTATCTCTAGTTTGGCTTTCAATCCGCAGATTGCGGAATGATTACAATTTGGATTTCCCTCTTTTTGCTGCATTCTGCCTGATTGGTTTAGACCTAGAGCTTGTGACCAAGAGCTTTGATAAAATCACTGAATGGAGTTCCTGCCTATGCGTAAGTTCTGATTTTGCTCATGGTCACCTGCATGTTGAAACGCGATTTGAATCCTATTCCAACATGACATCGTGAATGTAGGCTGTGTGGTGCGGGCTTCACAGCTGACAGGAGTAAAAATGCTATATTAATATCAAACAAAACAGAGAAAAAGCCCGTTTTCTCTAACAATAACTCATCGAACTAGATAACTCATGACCTGAAGCTGTCGATAAAGCTATTTCTTCTCTTTTTCTGGGCACGGAGGGTTCAACTTCTTCAGCATGGGCTGCGGGCATGCTGCTATCTCCAGCTGCCATTGCTGCAGGGGGACTTGGCTTTCTGGCCATCAAATAAGGCAGTTCAGCTTGTAGGTGTATTTCGTACTTGACCAAGTGTTTCCTCAGGTTAGATTTGTTGCCATGGCCTGCTTTGCTTTTCGTCTGACAAATACTGCAGAGAGCGTTGTCTGCCTACAGTTTTGAAAAGTGTCAACACGCTTGAGGCCACTCTTGGCTCGCCATCGCCTTACATGCAAGCTGACCTTGAACATGTTGCGAGGGTGTCATCACAGAGTCTTGCTCTGTCTTTCGCTTTCTCAGAATGCACACTTTATTTTCTCAACCTGATGTGCTTGCAGCTGCCAAAACTTGGCATCTGATTGATTAAACAGAACTCGGTCCTCAGTTATGCCAACGTAGTACGATTTGGAACCATTGAAAGTACCAAGTTCAGTACCTAACTGTTATGATGTTTCAAGAGAGGCTAATTATTGGCCTGCATCCAGCAAAGAAAACAACTCAGGAGACTGCAGACATCAATGGAATTGGGTAAAGAATTGTCCAATGCATTATTGAAACCTGGAATGATGGTGGTGAATTGTCAACTTCGTGGAACAAATGAGTCGAAAAAAAAATCATGAATGATCATGATCAGAGATCCCTAAAATGCTTGGTTTAGTCTTCATCATAATAAGATGACTGTTGAACTCATGGCTGTGATTAATTGCGGAAGAGCGTTTCCACACGCCTACAATGTGACAAGACCTTCCAGGAATGGGACTAAACAGCTGTGTGGCCGGAAGAAAGCCACCAGTTAGTGAGGCTGATTGGGAAATAATGACTTCAATATGCTGGAGCAGAAAGACTGGACAGTGGAGCAATGGAAAAAGGTCATGTGGTCTGCTGAGTCCAAATTTACTCAATTCCAGAGCAAAGGGCACATCAGGATAACATAGGAAGCCCATCATGCGATGCACCAGTCATGCAGAGTGCCCACAGTACGACCCTCTGGAGGCAATGTAATGAGAGAGGTTGAGAAAGAGTGGTTCACCAACCATAACAAATCATTTTCACACGTGAATTGGCCACCACCTTAACAAACTGAAAGTCTCAAGGATATGGTGGATAAGGAATTTTGCTCTCCTGTTGTCAATACAAGATCTTGTTCAAAAATTGATCCGGAAAAAAATGTTCTAAGATTGCATTGTTGAAACAATGCAATGACTGATGCACGCCATGATTGAAGCTAAAGGCGGTCCAACAAAATATTAGTGTGTGTGACTTTTTTTGGTCAGGTAGTGTACATGGATATGAACTATCCCATATTCTTATGCAGGGATCATGTATACATGGACAGTAAATTCAGAGCGCGCGAATGTTAGGAATGCTGTAAAAGACTTCTGAACTTACAGCTCCAAATGCTACAGACAGCATGGTCTGCATGCGAGCCTCCTCGATGGTGCTGAGCACACCCTTCTTGCTGAGCAGAGCCCGGCCTGCCAGCGTCCAGAACCGAACGTGCTTGATCCCCACTGACACAAACTGGGTGTCTGAATCTGGGCGGAACTCTGCTACAAAGATCCGCTGAGTGTGGCCAGCCCGACTAGCGATTTTGGCACCTATGAACGACCAACCACAACACGTCAGGCTGTTGAGTAGGGATTTGTATGTCAAAAGGATACATTTTTGTGCTTCTGCTGCCACATGCATACTGCGTCTGGACTAATCTATTGAATTTGTGCAGTTAGGAGCATAACCCTCATCTGCTTTACGCAATGCAAATCAATGTCAACCGTAAATGAGTACTATTGATCATCAATGTGACAGGTAATCGCACAAGTATGCAAATCCATTGAACTTCACTGCTGAAAGAACTTTCTTTGAATGCTCCATTTCTTCATAAGCAGTCATTAGCAGAAGGTTATATTTAAAGTACTTTGCAGGTTACACTTAAATATGCCAATTTTTGTTTGCTAGTATTACGAGCCTCTTTCAACATTAAAGTCTATTACTAATTCAGTTAAATTTAATGGCAAATTACAGCATATCATAGTTATCTATGCTAGCATATCATTAATAGAATAAATTCAAATTCTAGAATATGGAAAAAAAAAATGTTCTGCATACGAAGGCATTAATAAAACCAAGTGTATTTTTTATTCATTGATTTGCTTGTCCTTAAAACAATTCATGAGGATAAAATTTTGATCATTTGCACTTCATCTGGCAGTTATGATGAGCTCATTTCCTGTTTTGTATGACTGCTCAGATCTGCGCATTAAGTCATCACAGCTGAGAGGTAAAATGTTTCCTTTCCATTTGAGGCACTCACCTAGATAGAGTGCAAATGAGACTTTGTTTGTGATTGACCTGTCTGGTTGAATAAAGATTTCATGTGCCCGTACCTTCTTGCCACTTCCAGATGGTGATGGTGTGCTCAGGGTCCAGCCCCACGGACAGGAGGAGCTTCCCAGTGGCACTAAAGCTAACGGAGCAGACGCCCCGTGAGTGGAAGCAGCGGAGCACGGATAGCGTCTGCTTGTTCATGGCATCCCAAACATGGATGGAGGGTGATGTAGCTAGCGGATGAAACACTCTACCGTCATTCATCTGTGGAGGCCAGTGCTAGCATGGGGGGCAGCAGCTGCCAATGCCCTGCTAACTATCATTACAGAAGCCACTGTCGCTAACCAATTGTGAACTCAGCTAGCTAAGGAAACAAACAGTTTTGATTTAAAAATGGGGGCTTGAAGATTTTGGAGATAGGTCATACTCTATATATTCAACCAGTGGTGACCGATGGAAACATGCACTTACTGTTTAAAGGGAAACCCTGGTCAAACCTGAAGTAGATTTGTCCATAATGAGCACACTTCGACCTTTAATTTGATCTATCATTCACCAATTGAGCCCTGTCCCATTTCCCAGAAAAGCTACGGAAGTAGAGCCCATATAGCACAAGTAGAAGTGTCATCTGCTCCTTATGGGGGCGGACATGTTGCCCCTTTGTTGCGTAGTTGTGACATTTCTGTGGACAGCTTGTTCTGAATGCTAGAAAACGGTATACTATCCCCAACATAAAGCGCAGGACAGCTGTGTTTTGTCAGGCTTAAGGCTGCTCAAACCAGAGAGGAAAGTGCCATGGGAAGACATTTCATCCTCTACCAAACCTGGGAAATAATTCTGAACTCTCTCAGAAATGTACAGAGGCCAGAGAGTGCAATGACATGAAAAAATATATTTTGCGGCCACAAGATAAACGCTCCCACAATTTAGTTGTGTCATGGCCACAAAATATGACTGGTTCCCTCAATTTGAGCTAAAAAAAATCACAGGAATGAGTAAATTACATTGAGGGAACAAGTCATATCTTGTGACCAAGACTTAACCAAATCGGGTGAACAACTTACAGTATATCTCGTGCCCGTGAAACATATGAAGACCACAATGGAAAAATGATCAGAGTCACATTTTCACGTTGTGGAGAAATGATGAATTAAACATTCAAAACGATCTTAGAAACAAAGCACTGAAAAGATATGCAAAAAATATAAAATATATAAAATATTATAATAATATATAATACTGTAATATATTATTATAAATATTATAATAATATATAATATATAAAGCATACAAAAATGCAAAATTTGGACTCTGATGGTTTTTCCTTTGTGGTCTTCATATATTCTTTTCATGTCATTGTACTTCCTGGGCTCCATACGAATAGGTAGGGAGTATCAAGGTGGAAAAGTTTGAACCAAAAAACTATGCACATCAATCAACCAATGAACATGCAGTCCACAAAAACATCACTGAACCCCTGCAGCTGTAACTTGATGGCAGAGTGCAGTTCCATGAAGAATAGTCTGGTGGTTGCTTATTTTTCAGCAGTTTTCCACTAACACGGATCTCTTTGATGAAATTTGTGTGGCAAATAGAGGCTGACTGTGTCCTCTTTTCAGGCAAATCTACTTGAGGTTTTACCTGGGTTCCCCTTTAATATTGACATGTAAGGCATCACTTTAAGTTGGTCTTCTCTGTCTATATGAATAAAGTAACTCTAAACTCTATCCAGGCTTATGTCACAACTGAAACTCATATATCTGTCCTGTATTGTCACTAAATTATCCTCATTTCTATGGTATTTTTGCAAGAGCTTTTCTTATTTTGTGGGTTTATAGATCTTACATTTGCACGTAACTCCAACATGCTGTAAACCAGGACTGCCCAACCCTGTTCCTGGAGAGCTACCATCCTGAAGGTTATCACTCCAACTAAAGCAAACCACACCTGCTTTCCCAGTTAGAGATCTTGATGAGCTGCTAATGAGCTGAATCAGGTGTGTTGAATTAGGGCTGGAGCAGAAACCTACAGGATGGTAGCTCTCAGGAACAGAACAGGTTAAGCAGCTCTGCTGTAAACAATGCAGGAGTGAAACCACTGCTCCACTAGGTGGCAGTGAACTGAAACTAACACAGCCAGAAAGATCCGAGAAATGTTCTGATTCACCAGCCCCAGACGTCCTGTCAAGCACAGCAAAAACATGATCCCTGCAAAACGCTCCAAAGAGGAAGCCTGCTGTTTGTATCATTTGGGTATTAAAGGAATATCAAGAGTTGGAGGCACACAGCCTACAGACCTCACCAGCAATACTGATGAAAGGGCCCATGCAAGGCCCACAGCTTACAAATAAATATGCATGTAACCCCCTTGTCTGAAAGGGTATGAATAAAGATTTGAATAATGAATAAATAATTAAATTTCACTATTTCTCCAGACAGGCGATGGTGTACTCCACAAAGTCAAGTCTGGGACAGAATCAGTATGCTCCTGACCTAATTGTTTCAGTGGTTAGTTTATACTGGAATACACTTGAGAGTCCTTACCTGACATATCACCAGAATCACCTGTAAGCAAAAAAAATACCACTCAACGCACTATAGACAGGCAAATGTACAATGCCCATTGTATGACATGTTCAAAAGACAATATCTTTTTAAAAAAAATCAAACAAGCCCGAGGGTGAGAGTGCTTATTTCAGAGTTAATTGCTCTCATCGAAAATTCTATTGTCAAGGGGGGTGTGCTAAATAAAACTGGATAGCATCAGGGACTTCTTAATTGAACTAGTTAAAACCCCACATTTCATGTGCATTTTGAAACTGCCCAATGCCTGTGTTCATGCTGTTTGAAGCAGTGCATGGTTGTACGAGTTAAACAACAACAGCTCGCATGCACATTCTGCACGCAATTCCATATTTCTGTGGGGACAGAAGGAGGTGTGCATGACAGCAAGTCCGCTCATCCATGGGGTGATTGTGATAATGCACATTAGTTGCCTCAGTGCACTCAAGGAGCGTAAGGGAGTTATTAAAGACTGACTGTAATGTAGGCCAGGGTCAGATTTGGTAAATGTCTCACAAACATACCTACTTGGCCAGTTGCCACCACGTTGGGGAACTTCGGGTGCTGGTTTATGGTCAGACAGAGGATGTCATCACTGTGTTCCACATAGAAACTCTGGCAGGCTGAGAGAACACATACACACATGGACACAAACATATAGATTCCATGGCGTGCATACCCATTCACAAAAATATGTACATGCAAACACAGATACATTCAAGTTCAGACACAGACACAAAAGCATGGATATGCATAAACATCGCTGAAAATATTCATAACAAGAGGCCTGTCAGCCTAGAGAGCTCCGCTGAAGATGAGTGAAATGTCCATGTCATAACTTAATTTCAGAAATCCTTGAAAACTATTGCAATATTAACACATATGATACATTTGGTAACTAGAGTATGCAGGGCCATTCTTAGTCACGTGTGTGACCAAAAATGTAACAAATAGTAGAAAAAATCTCCTTCAATTACAAAAGCATTGGAGGTTCATGACTGTGGACCTTATATAGGAGTACTACTTATCCAAGTCTATCAAGTAAAAATTTTATTTGTTACATTAACTTTAACTACTTAAGGTCAGAGGTCAAATACGACTGGTCACGTGTGTGACTTCACACGGAAACAGGCTTTTCATAACTCTATTTGACTTCAAAAACTCTGCGAAGTTGAAAAATCTAGAATGTTCATAGTTTTGGGGTATGGAAAATAGCAAGGAATAAATTTGACACCTTGAATTAATTTTCAAAGTGTTTCTTTATTTGCTGACATCTGGTCACGTGTGTCACATTTTGGTTCACTTGTCAAAGAATGGCCCTGCAGTGAACCAGTTTGGTGTCTCAATTTATGTAGTATATCAATAGAACCACACTACAAATTGCAATCATTTATTTCAATCATCTTACCAGCAAGCAATACTAACAACCAACAAATACCCACCAGGCCTCTTGTTGAGATATTAATGAAAGACTGAAAAAATTAGCACAAACACTGATTTTCTAAGTCCAAAATGCTGAATTTGTCAAAAACTGGTATGTAGAATTTTTGAATTTTCGCAGGGGATATTCATTACATCATAAGGAAGGCTCCCAACAAATTAGACAAAAAGCTATCAGACAGTATTTGAGATATTAATGAAAGACTGAAAAAATGAGCACAAACACTGATTTTCTAAGTTAAAAATGCTGAATTTCTCAAAAACCGGGACGTAGAATTTTCTAATTATCGCAGGGGCTCATCAGAACATCATAAGGAAGGCTCACGACAAATTAAACAAAAAGTTATCAGACAGTTTTTGAGATATTCAAATGTGAAGTGGAAAGTTGGCGCCGGACGCACGAACGGACGGACAAATGGATGCCGGACAACTCGGCATTAGGAAAGCTCCGCTGACTGCTATCGTCACAGCGGAGCTAAAAACACGCCGGCACCAAGCAAAACCAGTTCTGAAAAGCAGCAGAGAATAATTATCGTAAGTCATTCTCAGAAGCAGAGAGTAACCACTGCTCACTCAGAAAGACAGCCGATCTTTCTTAACAAGCCTGAGCACTCTCCCCTGTCTCCTGTGTGAATTTAAGAGTTCCCGTGAGGATAATAAACTCTCACAGCGAAAGCAGGCCCGGATCACATTTTAATTTAAAATTCTCCTCAGCTGAAATATTCCCACACAGAGATATGTGATCAAAATGACAATGCTGTAGCCTCACCGCTTGTAAATATTCAGCAGAGACTGTGCCTTCACCTGAACTCCATCGATTCAGATAATAGAGCTGACTAGAAAGCAAACAGCCTCTGATCCAATTCCTTTTTCTATCCTGGAATTCAGATGTGTGGATCTCATTTAGGATCAATTCAGATATATATAACATACACACACACACACACACACACGCACGCACACACACACACACACACACCACACACGCATATCGTTGCACCAACATAAAATAAGCTAAATCCAAGACAGGACTGAGTCTTGTCAGGACAATCTCAATTCAAAATTAAATTTAGTCAAGGACTAAGCTAAATCTAAAATGGTGTGCAGTGACTCTTAACAACATGTAGATAAATCAAAAACCAAGTACTACTCAAGTATTTATTTCTTTATTTCTTTTAATTTTGGATCATTTAGATGAAAATGAGTAAACAGATAACAATATATAGTAAAAACAAAAATATAAGATGACAGTGTCATCACTATTTTTTGCCACGATCAAGGGGTATACTCCGTAAAAAATTACCCTTCAGCATCCATTTCCAAACTCAATGTAGATCATGAGTAGCTTAGTAAGGGTGGCAGGCTGCAGGAGGGCCTGGACGGAGGATTGAACCCCAGACTCCCCGGTAAGAGTCACGTGCTGACTGCATTGCCAAAGAGCCAGGCTGGTTGGCAAAGTATCAGGGCGCGTACTTATTAGGAGTCGCTCCATGCTTGTGTGACTCGGGAGTCTAGGGTTCAATCCCCCGCCCGGGCCTTCCTTCGTCCTGCCACATTCTGGCGTAGTCGGCAGGATTCAGGGAATCCCAATGGATGGCAGCATGCGTAAAGCAAGGAGCGTGAGGACACGCTCCTGAAAGAGGGGGAGAGATGTGACAGTAGATGGGCCCTGTCACTAGAAATGCCTCCTAATAAGTACGCGTCCTGACTACCTTGCCAACAAGCCCAGCTCTTTGGTGATGAGGTCAGCGCATGTGACTCTTACCAAGGAGTCTGGGGTTCAATCCCCCGCCCTGGCCCTCCTTTGGCCTGCCACATAAGCATACAAAATTTCACGCATCTAGGTATAATAGTTTCGCAGAAATCTTGTTCCCATTGTGGCCAGGGTGCATGGATGCACGGACCCCAATCCAATGTCCCCCGATCCCACTTTGTGGCAGGGGATAATAATGTCTTTTCGAGAGAAAAGTCAGTATGTAGTGTGGCCACCTTTTGCTTTAATTACAGCATTTCATCTTTCTGGCATAGTTTTTTTTTTTTTTTTAAAGATTTTTTTTGTAGAGAGAGAGGAAGGTTGGGGAGAAGAATGGGGGAAGACATGCAGCAAATGACCTGAGCCGGCATCGAACCCAGGTCGCTGCGGGAAGGACATAGCCTTTATGGTACGCGCGCTTAGACCGATGAGCCACCAGGGCGCCCCTTTCTGGCATAGTTTTTACATATTTTTTATTTCCTCACTCGCTAAACCATTTCATATCGTTTGAAGTTCATTCCAAAGAGATTCTTTTGATGTTACAACAGATTTGCTCAATTGGATTAAGGTCTGGATTTTTGCAGGCACAGTCATAACTTTTATGTCAGCAGATGTTTCTTTCTGACTGAGATAATTCTTGCACAACTGAGAAGTGTGTTTAGGGTCATTATCTTGTTGAAAATGAAATCCCCAACCTATCAGTCTCTTTCCAGATGGCAGTCCTCATAAGGATGCTATGATACTTCTTTTGATCCACGATTTCTTAGATTTTTATGAGATCACCTCCTTTCGAGCAGACTGAACTTCAAACCATAATACTGGGTGCGTTCGAGCGCATCTGCAAGTAAGCCAGCTGCGTGAGATTCCCGAAAAATTTCGTGAGAATCTTGCTGAAGTTGCGCGGTAAGCCTTCCAAACCCCGCGATAGCTGCACCCATCGGTGCACCCACCCATTGGAGGGCTTATCGCGCAACTTTGGCAAGATTCTCGCGAAATTTTTCGGGAATTCCACGCAGCCAGCTTACTTGCAGATGCGCTTGAACGCACCCAATACCACCTCCATGTTTTACTGAAGGGGTTAAACTGTCGTTTTGAAATGTTCTCCAGCTCTACGATGCACATAAGTTCTGCATATGGGTGTGAATATTTTGAATTTGGTTCATCGGTCCAAAGGACTTGTTCCCAGTCCATTAGTGTCCAATCGTAGAATTTCTTGGCGAACTCAAGTCTCTTTTTGATGTTGCCAGCTCTTGGCAGCAACACAACCAATCAGACCATTTTCACACAGGCGTCTGGAAATAGTAGATCTTCATTCTTTCATCTCTTCACTTCTGGCACTATTAATATCATCGAGTTGTCGTGCTGTCAACTGCCAATTTTTTTTTTTTACTTGTCATACACAGATAATGAACATCAGAGGCACTTAAATTCTGTTTTGCTCCTCAATAGCCACTAGTTTTCAGCAAACCAATCTCTTTGAAACGCTTGATGGTGTTTCTTACAGTGTCGTGGCAGCACTTAACGTCTTCAGCATCATGTAAAGCCACAATGCAGCTACAAACAATCTCAGGGAGCTCCCTCTGTCGTGCAGTCGTGTTTAACACTGTGACACTGCTGAACGTCCAAGTCACCTTATATATTGGAACAACCTACCAGAGGTAATTTTGCAGAATAATGTCACCTAAAACCAGTTTCATGACAGTATTATCACTTTCCCCTGCCAGGATTTAGGGCTATAACGCTGTAAATAAATAGGCTTCAATATCCATTTTCAAACTCAACGTAGATTATGACTAGGTTATTAAGAATAGAAAATTTGACCCATGTAACTGCCATAATTTTCAAGGTATCTTGTCTCCACTGAAAGTGGGACGGATGGACAGACGGAAGGAAGGATGAACGAACAAACTAAATTCAATCCTATATTCCCCACACCAGTTCGTGGCGGGGGAAAATAATCATGGAATGAGCCTTCAAACATATATTCAGGCTAGGCCAGAGTCAAAAAAATAAAATTTGTGACGGCTTTCAATTGTTATAAAAATTGATTTTTTCAGTGTTTTTGTTTATTACCCAAATTTTTACCCCAAAATACTTGTGGGAATGATTTTTTTGCTCTCATTGCCTACAATAGTATTTTTTAATATATTTTCACCAAAATTATAGAGAAGTAATATATTAAGACCCCTTTTAGATGAAAGTGGTGGAGTATAATCATCACTGCACACTACTGTATGTTTGTGATGCTGGCCCCAAATGTTCCAGATTGTTCCACTGAAAAATTCCTACTGCCTGTAACCCCCCTTTCCCAGCACAAGCCTGACTTTGTTCTGCCCACCTGTAGTCAGATTGAGGACAACGCCAACTGAGGCTGTGTGATAGATGATGTCGGCGCCTTCGTTAAGGTAGTGGACATTGTTACGGCAGTCGTTGCCACGGTAACCAAACACCAACTCCAGAACAAGGTCCTGTGGGAGAGAGAGGGGACTCTGGGTCAGACATAATAACAGAGGTGAGGCAGGGTGAACTCTGTGGCTGGCAGTGGAAAGTGCTGCAATCACAATTCCATTTAAGGCAAGTGAGGTATTATGCAACTACTGTGGGACAGATGCCATGTAGTGGCCCTAGAATACTAATAGATATGGTGCCTTATCAAAATGGTGTTCAAATGTGAGCTATAAAAGCTTCAGATGAATCTGAACTGGAACATCACTGTCTGTATGTCTGGCAAGAAATGGTTTGCTAGTCCAAAATGCCAGTTTGACAACAGGTTTTTTTCTGGTGATTTTTACAACAGAGAAAAAAAACCTCCAAAGACATATTTTGACATTTATTTTTTGAATCTAAACTTTTAATATGACACAGGGCATTAAATATACTGTGTTACTGAATACACTTCATGCATTACTGCTCATATCAGCCATGATAAATGCAGGGATAATCCCCTTAGGGCTATGGAGTGGGACAGAAGAGAGGCAGTCCCCTCACCTCTATGGGCCTCTTCTTCTTGCCAACGTTGTTGGTCTGCAGCTTTTCTGGCTGTGGCAGAGCCCTACTCACTGGAGGTCTGCAACAGAGTTACAGATAAGGGGTGCTGATCTACTGTCGTGCTCTTAAGGGTCTGACTGTGAACCTTTCTTCTCTCTTTCCATCTCTCGCTCTCTCTTCCAGCCTACATCCTCTCCTCCCCTATTGCTCTCTCTCTCCCCATCAGCATTACAGACATGCACTTTTGGGTCTATTTCGCATCTCAGTCCTTATGTGTTTTAAAGTTAGAATCTCCAACGTTTTTATTTAAAAAAATGTCCGTTAACTCTTTTCCCCATAGACTCTCCCATCCCTTTCCCCGTAATGACTACAAATGATGGCCCTAGGGGAGGCTAGGGAAAAGGTCCATTGATGTACATATAGGCATCATATATCGTCATTATGGGGAAAAGAGTTAAAGGAGCTGTGTCTTGATTACTGCAAATGCTCAGACCTTTGAAAATTGTACAGCCTAACAAAAAAATACAACGAAGTGGATCAGCTTGACTGCAGGTCAAAATCTGATTCCATTGTTACTAATCCATCATCGTTTAGCATTTTATTTATATATTTTAGTTACTCGGGCATTATGCTTATTACTTTGTATATTAATAACCCCTTGTCACTCCGACGGCCCGTCCATGTCAGGGAAGTTAAAAACAAACTACGTCATTTACACAGCTTGTATGTAACGTGAGATACTCATGCACATATGTTCGGAAAGCCAAGATTCTTTTGATTCAATTGATGCCAACCATTTCAAACTAATTGGCAGAACCGACGAGGGTCATTTATTTTTGAAAGCCTCGTTATACATTGCACTACGAAATTATACGGCGTTTTCTTCCGCACATCAATGACAACGAAAAATATCAATAAGTCATTATAATTTCTGCACTCGTGTAGCTGGTGAAACAGCACATATTTGCGTAAATTAGTTTGCGAGGCTCATTGAGCAATAAGCCATGAGAATCCATTCTACAGTCTGAATGAAGTGACAGCTAAATGGCGTTGTTAGGTACGATGCACAGCTGAGTGATGGCAAATATAATTGCTGCGAAGTCAGCCAAAGTTTTTAATTTTTTTCAGATTGTCATCCTTGCGGAGTCACATCAATTATATCAACATAGGCAATAGGTAATCGCTTTGTCATTAGCATTTCTTTATCATTACGTGTCATGCATTAGCGGTGGTTGTTCAGTTAATAAACTGTTTGATTGTTAATCAGGCAAACTTGATCGCAAACAGTTTAAAACAATTTATGCGGGAAAGGGTGATGTTACTGAAGGCCTTCCTGAAATCTGACGGCACGCCACTGTATGCAGCTAATAGTCCAATATATTTGCGGAGATCTAGGATGTTAAACTGCGTCAAGTCATTCCTTATACACTTGATTAATTTACTATTGTTTTCAAATAAACGTTGCCGTAATTCAAACCATAGGAAAATAAAATACCAAGTCGTATTGCCAACGCAATCTTGTAATAATAAGGCATCGTCAGGAACGGCATCAGCTGCATGTTCCGCTTGGTCCTCCATCTCTTGCCTTGCTGGTGGCCCATACAGGTAAGGTTGAGGACTAGGGGTGGGAACGTGTACAAAAAATTCTTAACGTGTACACGGGCCGTATAATTGTGTGTACACGTGTCTTCAGAGTTTGTGGATTTTGACCGCTATACAACCGTTAGAGGGCACTGTCACCATTCCAATAACACAGTCCACACATCCATTAACGCCGTTATCAGCCAGATACATTTATTAAATCAATAGACGGTAAAAGTGAATTTGTAGGTTACTCCAATACAAAATTATGGCTTACATCAGATAGGCATAAAATCACAACTAAATGAATAATGTTAGGCCTTTTCACCCCTGTAAATGAATTAACCATAAACAAAAATCATCATTTTGACAAGCAAGAATATGGACATGAATGAATTCGAACAGTTTAGCTCTGCTTTTTTGTCATTGACCTTATTATTGTACCTTGTTTTTGTACAATTTGATTTGTAAACTTAAACAGCGAACTGCATCCCTCACTCACAACGGGAGCTGCGTCTCACTATAGTTACGTTTCATAGCGTCATTAAAGAGAATTGTAATTTAGGAGGAAAAGCAGCTGATAAAGTAAAACTAAATTGAGAAACACTTTTTACATCCACAAAGCTAAAACAAAAAGAAATGTAAATTGCGTTTTACGTGTTCTCATTCAAATAACAAAATGAATATGCTTTTCTTTTAACAAGCAGGCGCGAGGATGACATTGTGCATGCAAATATAGGCGGCCAACAGAACGTCCACCAAAAATGTAAAAAAGACGCAGCGAACAATATGTGAGATAAAAACAATGAGTTATTAACCAATCATGTTTTAAAGCAACATAAAGAGGAATTGAGCGTGGAGACGATGGCTGCGTCCGAATAGTCTTTTTTTTTGCTTAGGAAAGTTCCAAACTCCTAGAAAACGATCCAGAAGTATTAACGTGGCAGTCAGGATAAGAGTGTTCGGATTCTTTAAATGTAAAGGAAAGGTGCTACAATGCTTCCTAATTTATCACCTTTAGCATAGGGTACACTGAAGCATCCTTTTCGAAAAGAAAGGCGGAAATGCTATCCCGCAATTCCGCAATGACCGTACATCCAGACAATCACGAAAACAAACAAATGTGACGGGCAGGAGGCGGGTGATCACTGTGCCTAGTGTAAGTGCATTCGGATTCTCTTATAAGCGCGGTTCTCTTCCTAAGCTGTAAAAGAGGCCCCTTTACACCTTTCCTTTACCTCATGAAGTTTTACACAAGTTACAGAAAAGTGGTTAGGAATTAGACAATGGGACGTAATTTTTTAAAAACTTTTCGGACGCAGCCGATGAGTGCGTGTACACGGTTAATGTTTTTTTGAAAACGTTTATGATTGACTAACCGTGTACACGTGTGCACGTTTACAAGTCCCACCCCTATTGAGGACCGTTGTATCCCTCCGTATATGCCAAAGTAAGAACTAATTCTGTGTCTCCTGATTCCTCATCACTCCAGTCGTGAAAACGCCCACCGGAATTCCCACTAGATTCACTGAAACTGTTTGACGCCATGTTAACCTTGTGTTCTAGCGCTGATGTCATGCATACTTCGGGTACGCTCGCGCCGCGGTCGGCATACTCTGCCGGAGATGATCAATAAATTTAATTTGCAGCGATTTGCGATCGACTTTCGTAAAAAACAAATAAGTTCTGCGATCTTTGAGTAATTCTCTATCATATAATGATTGCCCATCCCCTGGGGTTTTCGTGCTCTTTAAAGGGTTAAGGAGTTTTCCATGGAAATTCAAGGATTCAAAGCTCTATTTTAGCGCTTTAGCTGAAGGATTTGCAGAATGTAAGCTGATTGCCAACAACCAATAAACATCAGAGAAGAAGAATGTCTCTTCTACTATGATGTTTATAGGTGACTGGCCAACCAGCTTACATTCTTGCGTGTCTGGTCATCAGCTAACGCTATCAAAGTTATCTGCTAATGTTACAAAACATAATCTAGTGTCTATCTACCCACGTCCAGAAGCTAATCCCAGAAAGGTACCTGTAAATGGACAAGAATCATCAGCAAAGTAGAGTATTAATAACAATCATTTTTTCTTCTTAATTACTGTGTTGTAATTGCCTTCTCAAATCACATTGTTCCGTTCCACTTTCACATTTAAAGTTTGCAACATTGTGAAACTATGGCACAGGTACCATCAGATCGAGTGATGTCAGACAAGCGAAACTTGTTTGGTTTCAAAGTGATTTCTGGGACGTACGGTTCAAAAATACCTCCAGCAGTTACCACTTCTCACCAAAGTTGCCACCAAAGAGAACAAAATGTGGACCTTTGAGATTGCTAAGTAAATAAGTAAAGTCATGCATAAATTAAATACAAGAATCTAACAACAAAAACCAAGCTGGTAGCAAACATGGTGTTAGTGTTACCTTCCCACCCTTTCACTAAGACGTTTATCCGTCAAGTGCTCTTCCAGTTACATTATGTGCTTTACATTCGGTAAATTCATGACCGGCACAACACAATATACCACCATTCATCAAATATTCTGTCTTATAGAACTCGGGGAGTCAATGATAAAACAACAGAAAGGAGCATTTTCATTTCATATTTACAATATTTATATTCACATTATAAAGAGACTATATTAATTTTCTAGTTTCTATTTTTCTTTTCTTCAAAGCTTGACAGAAAAGTTTTATGTTTTGGCATAAGTGCATTTTGAAAAGCAAAAATTCTGTACGAATGCATTGTGAGCTGCTCTTGCAAGTCCTGTGCCATAAATCCTGAGGCTTTGTGGGAGTGTGGCACATCCTGATGAAACCAGCCCTTTCTCTCCCATGCAGAAAGCTGTGTTTTACAGCAGAACTCAGAACCAGTAATCCCAGCATTAATATTTGATCACAGCACAAGTGTGCTGGTAATGAACCTACTCTTAGAGTCTCACAGTTTCATATTTATTGTGGGCCAGGCTACAAAGGGATGAAGGCTGTTGGTTTTGACGCAGTACTGACCCCAGGGCCCTGTTTGAAGTCAGACACTGACAAGCTCTTACTGAATGCTGAAATAGCCCCCAGGGCTTCATTCATCAAAGACTCAGAGCTAACTGGTGCTCTGCATGCACAGTGACTGGTAATGAAGGGAATAAAATCTTCACTGCATGGAACCCTGTGTCACCTGGTAGGAGCAAGTGTAAACAACTCTTTCCCATCTGGATTCAGGCAAATATATCCATGAACTTATGCATTCTCCATTAAGTTGAGTACACAATGGGTCCCATTTTGAAAGCCAGTTCAATATCACCAGCTGTTGCAGGACACATACTCCGCCCTCTTCTCAATGCACAGACATTGTCCTAGATTAGCCTCTGATCATGTTTAGCTTGTGCTGCACTTAAAATGATAGGAGAGGTTTCTCTAGCACCAACATAGCACATTAACACAGATGATACCAGGCCTTGTAAGTGCACAGGAAAATGGCTGCTGAAAATGGGGCTTTACAGTCATGGATAATGACTACATCAAAAACCAATTATCTGAAATGATAATAATAATTTGTTCAATGGCTCGGTTGTATTTTTTGATCAATTTATTACTACTGCCATGCCAAAAAGGCATTCATTTATTTCAAAAGCATCAAAATTTCCAGGTGATTACAAACTATAGCAATACTGTACATTCCTCCTTATGCAAACCAAGCCGGACATGGGGCATGGAAGAAATGAGTTACTTTAGGTGAATATCAGATATTGTTCCTTAGTTGCTGCTGTAGAAGTGCCATCCTCTAGTGTTTGGTATATCTTGGTCCGTTTCTCTCAGAAGAAAGTGGTTGCAGGATCATATTTATGATAGAAAAATACAGCCACATCTCTTCTTGGGCCAGGAGAGAGAGAAAGTGTGTTCCGAGCCTAGTGGCTCATCAGGCCGGTGCTTAACCCCTGTTTCAATAGCATGAAGCAACTAGGAGTATTGCTACACTCCCTGGATGGGATGCTAGTCCATTGCAGTTTACCCCGTCTCCAGCTCTAAGTCAGGTTTCCTAGACAATCTGCTGGTAGTTGAAAATCCCCAATTATACACCTGGGTGAAGTGAGGCACTGTGGAAGTTGTGTTTTTCCCAAGAACACACCATGAAAACCATGGCAAGGACTCCAACTCAGGACCTTTTGGTCCCAGGTCAAGCACTTAGCCACTACACTACCCCCCCCTTGGGCCAGGAACTGGAGACACAGATGATGCCGATATTATAGTGAAAGATTGAGAAGGTTGAAAGAGCTTACCTTGACCCCCTTTATGGAAGCAGAAAACAGACAGAGAGGAACATTAGCTCTGGGGATTCATTCTGACTGCACCACAGCCACCAGGATCAATATAACAAGCATGTCACTGCAGACACAGAATGCACACATACATACATCCAGATCTCAGTGAGGTAAGTTACAGATGAAGCACACAACTGTAGCTATTACCGCTGGACCTCCAGACTCCTGTCACTCACTATCTGCATTTATAACGTCTGGAACCTTACGGACAATGTAAGCTAACAAAGATTGGTTGGAAACTCTTATCACATACATGACTGTGTGAATTATGGTTTCATAAATTCATTAGGTATTCTATGAGCAAAATTCATTTGCTCTCATACTTGGGCTTAGGAACTTCAAAGTGCTTGATCAAGTGAAGACAATTTTAAAAAGTCTATCAGCCTATGTACACTTATGAAATACAAGGCTGTTTGATCTGCAGTCTACGCCACACTAATTTGTATGCCAAGCTGCTTCAGTATTTATTACCTTACCTTACTACCCCCTGCCTTCAGATGGAAGCAAAGGACAACTCAGGAAGGCATTATGCAGAAAGGAGTGGAAGAGAGAGAGGGGAACAGAGAAGGAAAAGAAAGAGGGATGAGGACTTCTTCAAAGGTGCAAGGTTCATTTTTAAAAGAGGACAGGTCAAGCATAAAGGATTCTTTTAACTAAAAGGCAGCTGGCGGCACAGAATGAGCTCCACAGAATGTTTTGCCGCCATGTCTAAATGGCAGGCGTTCGCAATGTTTGTTCTGAAGAGGAAAGCTACCTCTCATCCACTGAGGGCTCCTTCTGCTGCAGGTGTGGTTTTATCCCGGACATTGGGCGCACGTTTGTGGATAAGGCCTTGATGGTGTAGTTAATCTCATTCTCCCTCATCACATCACTGTCGTACCCTAGACAGGAAAATGGGAGCGAACTGTATTTTTCAAACTTGTTTCACCGAGCAACTTAAGATCTGGTATTTCATTTCTAGTGATGAAAATAATGTTTGTCAGGGCTCTGTATTGCATCTTTCCTCTAGATCAAAGACTTCTTGATCAAGAACAGAGTCAGGTGTCATCCTCAGCTTCAATCAACACAACTTGAATAAACTTCAAGTTTTCAATTCAAAAACAAAAAAAGTCAAATTAAGCAAGTGCCTTATTTTCTTGGTTAAAATCTTTGTTCCATTACCTAAATGATGGAAAAAAAACTTTTAAATTTTGTTATTTGCCAATATGGTAAATATTGGCGATTAATTTTTAATTTAAAGAAAAACAAGCTTGAAATACTCAGATTTCTGCCACGGGATGACTGATATCTGTCCTGGAAACAAAATATGATGGAGGGACGGACAGATGGACAAGAGGACAGACTGAGGTATGAAATACACATTTACCCAATAAGATGTATCCGTATACCACATTTTGTTAAAAATATCGAAGGGTTAAGGAGTTCTGGCCCAGAAGATGCATTACAGATGGATGAAACGATGGATAGACGGCCGCGCAGAAGGACAATTCGTGGCGAGGATGAAAAAAATGAGCGTATCATTAAAGAATTAAAACACATGTTAAGACAGACTTCCCTCAATTTCTGTTGAAGCTGTGCCAGGCAAATGCAACATGCACTGAAAGTCAATATAAAAACAAGTATTTCATGTCAACAGATACAAGAAGACAGAAATTTGAGAATGGGCCTCTCACTCACCCCCGTCATCCTCGCTCTCGATGTCAGACTCCTCGCTGTCACACTGGCGAGCCTCACGGTGACCCTCTGGCTCGTGACTCCAGACCATGAGGGAGGTGTCCCCTCCACCAACAGTCACCAGCATTGTATCATCATGTGTCCACTGCACATTGGTCACGTGGGTGCTGTGCGCCACGTAGCGCTTGAACTTCGCAAATTTGCCCTAGAGTTGAAACACAGTCTGAATAATTCATGAAGGCCGCCTTCCAGGAATGAAAATGCTCACGGGGTGAGGCAATAAAACATATGACCTTACCTTGACGGGATACCTGAAGAGCTTCACGTAACCCAAGTCATCGCCGGTTGCTAGAACCTTTCTGCTGTTGCTCAAACAAGCTGCAGCAACTTCTGTGACCTCACTGACCACTGGCCAAATGCCTTCACAGTGTGTTCCCAGCACACACGTCCAAGTGCTCCAGTCAATCTTCTCCACCTGGGAGAGAAGAGACGCAAGGGCTGATGGGCTGGACCACTGGAATCTACGGCTTGATAATTTTCCACATCACAGTTCCACAACAGAAAGCCAGGTGTACTTCAGGTTCTGTGGGTTCACTCAGCGCCTAACATCCTGCCCTTAAGTGTCTGAATTAGCAGGACACAAAGATGAGGCAAGTGGGGCATGTTAACACCTAAGGGCCTTTGCAGCACCATCCTTGGGTCCTGGCAGAGAAAAAACTGAGACAGTAGGAGCCACTGTCCCATTTCAGAGGCTTTCAGCTGCTGTGCTTACCTCTGCCTCTGGAATTGTCTGCCTTTTGCCACGAGGAGCTTCGAAGAATAACTGCTCTTTGGCCCCAGTGTTAACCTGCAGCAGCTTCCCTATTATAAATTGATCCAAGAGCGATCAGTCAAGAGAGATTGTGTCCTTGAGCACAAAAAAATGACATTAAATTACATTATTGATATATATTTGCATTAAAAATCTATCAAGGGTTACTTGGAGCGCTAAAATTAGCCTATATGCTCGATTTGGCAATTACCATGTACAAGTTGCAAGATCAAATGGCATGGGACAATCTTTACAGAAATACAGCACATGCAAGTACCTTGATTAAGGTTAGCTTCAATCAGTATAAAACACTGTCCACATGCACATTTGAGGCCAAATGGTGAGTAACAGCCAGCGAGACAGGTATGACATAACACTCTCAACCCACAATGTACAACCCCAATTCCGAAATAGTTGGGACAAAATTGTAAATTGTGAATAAAATCAAAATGCAATGACTTTCAAATCACACCAGCCAGTATTTTATTCACAATAGCAATTGTTGAAACTAAGACATTTTACAATTTTATCCACAAAATGAGCTCTTTTCAAATTTGATGGCTGCTACAGGTCTCAAAAAAGTTGGGACAGGGGCCTGTTTACCATGGTGTAGCATCCCCTCTTCTTTTTAACACAGAGTGGAGGCGTCTGGGCATTGAGGAGACAAGTTTCTTGAGTTAAGCCACTGGAATTTGATCCCACTCTTGTTTAATACAGGCTTCCAGCTGCTAGAGAGTTTTGGGTCTCCTTTGACGGACTTTTCTTTTAATTATGCACCAAATGTTCTCAATTGGTGAAAGATTAGGACTGCAGGCAGGCCAGTTCAGCACATGGACTCTTCTACTATGAAGCCATGCTGTTGTAATAGCTGCAGTATGTGGTTTTGCATTGCCCTGCTGAAATACACAAGGCCTTTCCTGGAATAGATGTCGTCTGGAGGGGAGCATATTTTGCTCTAAAACCTTTATATACCTTTCAGCATTCATGGTGCTTTTTAAAACATGCAAGTGTCCCACACCATATGCACTAATGCATCCCCATGCCATCAGAGATGCTGGCTTTTGAACTGAACACTGATAGCAGGAGGGGTGGTCGTTCTCCTCTTAAGCCAAGAGGACATGACACCCATGATTTCCAACAAGAATGTCAAATTCGGACTCGTCTGACCACAGAACACTTTGCCACTTTGTTACAGTCCATTTTAAATGAGCCTTGGCCCGCAGAACACGGCGGCGCCTCTGGATCATGCTCAACAATGGCTTCCTTTTTGCATGATAGAGTTTTAGGTGGCATCTGTGGATGGCACGGCAGACTGTGTTTACAGACAGTGGTTTCTTGAAGTATCCCTGGGCCCATTTAGTAATGTCAATGACAGAATCATGCCGGTGAGGGATGCAGTGGCGTCTGAGGGCCCGATGATCACGGGCATCCAGTAAAGGTCTTCGGCCTTGTCCCTTACACACAGATATTTTTCCAGTTTCTCTGAATCTTTTGATGATGTTATGCACTGTCGATGATGAGACCTTCAAAGCCTTTGCAATTCGATGTTGAGGAACATTGTTTTTAAAGTATTCCACAATTTTTTTACGAAAGCCTTCACAGGTTGGAGAGCCTCTGGCCATCTTTACTTCTGAGAGACTCAGCCTCTCTAAGACACCCCTTTTATAGCCAATCATGTTACACACCTGATGCCAGTAACTTAATTACTTGCTAAATGTTCTTTCAGCTGATTCTCTTGATATTAATTGCTTTTTTAGCCCTTTTTTGCCTGTGTCCCAACTTTTTTGAGACCTGTTGCAGCCAGAAAATTTGAAATAAGCTCATTTTGTGGATAAAAATGTAAAATGTCTCAGTTTCAACATTTGAAATGTTATCTATGTTCTATTGTAAATAACATATTGGCTCATTTGATCTGAAAGTCATTGCATTTTGATTTAATTCACAATTTACACTTCGTCCCAACTATTTCAGAATCGTGGTTGTAATTTGTACTCTTACAGTGGGCTTACATTGAAAAGGTCTCAAAAGATGGTGTTACACCGCAAAAAATAAAAAGACCATCTTTCCAAGCATTTTGATTTTGTATTTAGACTTCAGACACATTTCCTATTGCATTTTCTCAGCAAGACAAAATTCTGCCAATAAGTTCAGGTAATTTGACTAATTTCTAGATTTGCCAATGGAATAAAAAATGGGCACTTAAAATAAGCTTTTTATATTTGATGGACAAAAAGTAAGAAGTCTCATAATAAAGACAAAGACTTGTTAAGACTAACACTTTTTGCAGTGTACAGAAACTACCGAATGGAGGAAAAAAACAACCATTAAACTGGCAATTATTCAAATAATTGACTTTTGCGGTCTGTGATAAAGGGATATATTATGTCTTTTATTGCAAAATAGAATAAAAGTATATTTTGTCCCATGCCTACAACTCAGCTGTGCAATTTTAGGATCTGTACCCAAGGCTCAGCGAATATCTGAGGCACAGTCTTGCTGTGCTATAACTGTGCTGCAGTGCTCCAACATGTACCTCTCTTGTCCCAGTCCAGATGGGTAATGTAGTTCAGTGACCCCTTGCACACTCCCACCCTCTTGCTGCTCATCACGTTGTATATGTCCACAAAGCTGTCTGCAGAGGCCACCGCCAGATATTTACCAGCACCTATATGGAAAGCAAACAATGAAATGGTAGGGCCGGCAAGGTGGTGCAGAGTCGCCTCACAGCAAGAAGGTCTTGGGTTCAAACCCGGCCTGGGGCCTTTCTGTGCGGAGTTTGCATGTTCGCCCTGTGTTTGCGTGGGTTTCCCCCACCCACAAATCCATGCATCATAGGAACACTCCTACCAATACCCCAGACCAAGGAACTGGAGTTGGTCCCTGGGCGCTGCTCTCTGGCTGCCCACTGCTCCTAACTATAGGATGGGTTAAATGCAGAGGACAAATTACCCCACGGGGTTCAATAAAGTGTATCTTAATCTTAAACTGAAGGAGAATTACAGAATTAAGAA
Organism: Gymnothorax javanicus; assembly: GCA_029692085.1. Lineage (NCBI taxonomy): Eukaryota > Metazoa > Chordata > Actinopteri > Anguilliformes > Muraenidae > Gymnothorax > Gymnothorax javanicus. The sequence goes on along the minus strand of CM056193.1, from coordinate 102,169,273 downwards.
ATTAACCCCTAATCATGCAAGTGCAAACAAATGAGACAATTAAATTTTCCGTACATGAGAGGGTGGTATTGTATCCTAGGAACTCAACTTTCTGTGTAATCATTGTAGCAGTACATAAATCAATAACGCAAATAATATGCAGCACCTTAACACCTTTCCAGCTAATTCAAATACTCAATTTACATATAAACTCTACAAATGTGGCTTGTTGCAGCAAAGCAATGAGTCATGGTAGAACATGCTTTTTCCCCATGTTAATGTATATTTGCAAACATCCTCCCTCTGAACCATCATTTGACAATGGTCGACTTCCATTATGAACTACAATGCCTAGATTAAATATTGGAAAAACAATTTGCGAAGCATGTACTAATTCTAGGAACAGAATCTGCACTCTGGAGCCTGCAGATCCTTCTGTGTCAGGGGTTAAGGTAGAGGAAAAAGGTTAAGACAGGCTATTTATGGAATGTCTGAACTTCCTCCTTTCACTCACTTTCAAACTACACACCATACATACTCTTGCCTGCTTGCCTTCAATGTTAGCAGGCACCGTTTTCTGGCCCTGTTCTAACAGATGTCAGCTGTATTTGGGTCACCTCTCAGTAGTGTGTTTCTCCCACAGCAGGGAAAATTCACAGAATAAGGAAGGCAGTCACTGAGTTTTTCTGAACAAGACCCACAGCCTAAAGCCTTGTTTATGCTGGTGCAAGACACCGTGGCTGCGTGCATGCACCGAGGCATTTATGCTCAATGCATTGTTTGTCACAGTACTCTCCAAAATGCTGAGCGGTAGAATAACAAACATTCTCCCAAAACCAAACAATAAGAAGAAAAAGATTGTTACAAGAATACCTTTAACAAAAAACTTGGTGAAATTAAAACCCCAGTCACACTTGAGGCGGAATGAGCCGGAATGCCGTCGAAATGAAAATTCTTTGTATATTCCTGGATATTCGAAGTGCGTTCTAAAAATTCTGACTGCATTCTGAGTGCATTCCAAATATTCGGGCCCCTTCTTGTGGCTGGCCCGAATGTTTTGCTCATGCTCAAAACTTTCCAGGTGCATTCGAAGTGGAGAAATATCGAACGGCATTCGAAGTGTATTCTAACTGCGCTCTGACTGCATTATAAATATTCTTACGGCATTCCAACAGCATTCAAAACATTCTGATTACATTTGAGGGAGAATTGAAAAGGCAAGCCACGTCAAATCCTGCCAGAATGCACCTCTAATGAGCCAGAATGCACCTCGATTGCATCTTGATTGCTGCAGGAATCTATTTCAACAATTCAGCTGGAATGCACTTCGAATGCCGTTGGAATCTTTCGATTGCCGCTGGAATCAGTGGTGGCTGGTGAACTGGCGATAGGGGAGGCTGAAACCCATCCCTTAAAAATAATGAGTGTTCATGACCTGTTTTCAATCATTCATTTAAATCACCATTACAGAAACTCCGAAAACTCTTAACATTATCAGGTGTGGCCAGTTTTCATTAATAACGCATACCTGTTAACTCACGCATTCGGCGTCAGTTTTAGTGGCATATTTATGTTCTCCCGCTGCAGTCAGCAATTACTCAATCAACGCATATGGGACACTCATGTTACATTCTGAGTATTCGAGCTGCATTCTGTTTGAATTCTTGGACGTTCCAACCATATTCAGCGGCCAATCCAGGAGCGTTCTGACTGCATTCGAGGTGAATTCATACAGCATTCGAGACACCTTCCAACCAAACTTCAGGTGGTGTTCAGGCAGCAATTAAACCGCACTCGTACGGCATTCGAAGTGTATTCTAAATATTCTGACTGCATTCTGACAGCATTCTAAATATTCCTACTGTGTTCCAACTACAATCAAGCTGCATTCGAGAGCTAATGCATCCAGAATGTGCAAGAATCATTTGAGGCGGGTTCAAAGCGCATTCTAAGTATTCCAACGGCATTCTTTCAAAGCTGTAAGAATGTTGGTCAATTTGAAATTCCCGCCCGAATGTTGCGCGAATTCTTCATTCCGGCTGGTTCTGCTTGATTCCTGCTGATTTTGAATAAGTGTGACGGGGGCATGAAGGACAATGCCCTTTTTCCTGTTTCACAAATGAACAAAAAGTGTCACAAACCTGGCCGTCAATTTCAAACTACGTTTACAAGTCAAACTGTAGCAGTTTTTTATGTAGACCAGGGTCTTGTACCACAAAGCGAGTTTACCAAATAAGCCAGGCTTATTTCTGTTTATCTGGCTCATTTGCAGTTGATTCGGTTCCATAAAGCAAATTCAACATAGTTCAAGCTCCGTTACTACAGAAACTAATGCTAGGTAACTAACCTGGTCTGAGGCAGGCTAAGGGTGAGGCTCAGCCTGAGTTTTTTGCTTAACCAGAGTTCCTCTAACACCAACTCGATGGAAAAGCACTGATTTTACCGCTGACTCTCTGGCGTGCTGCCACATTATTTGACTTGATTAAACAACCACTATCAGAAAAAAAATGTAAGTTTATAGATAATCAACTGAAATGGATAATAAATGAAATTATACAAGATAAATGATAAGATATAGACTTACTTAATTATATGGTATATGATATCAAATGTTTTGGAGCAAATAAGTCTCAATTTTAATTATCCCACACTCAAAAAATAGGACCAAGGGTCCTGTAGCTTACCAGCAAGCAATCTTACAGTGATGGTACAAGTTATGAAAATTTCATGTGAAGTTTGACCTTTGAATTATTGAAGGTCAATGTCAAGTTCACACAAAAAATCACATACATTTATCAGACCTCCTATATGTCTGTAATATAATCCTATGATCTGAAGCAGTTTTGGTGATACAAGTAATTGAAAATTCAATATATTAATTGTGAACTTTAAAAGTCACAGAGGGTCAAGTTGAGGTCACCAAATGGACTTCATATACAACTTTCTAAATGTCTCTAATACAAACCTTGGCTCAATCTTTGACCATTTTGGTGACACAAGTCACTGTAATTTCACTGTGTTGAGTTTGAACCTCGAAGGTCACTGACAGTCAATTTGAATATTACCGAATGAAAGTTCATGACTTCCTAGATGTCTGAAAAACAAACCGAGGCTCCATCTGTGACCATTTTAGTGATACAAGCCACTGAATTTTCACTAAGTCACATTTGACCTTCAAAGGTCGAGATGAAGGTCACCGAATGAAAGTCCATATGTAACTTCCTATATGTCTCTAATAGAAACCTAGGCTCCATCTGTGACCATTTTGGCAATACAAGTAATTGAAATTGTATTATGTCAAGTTTGACCTTCAAAGGTCACCAACAGTCAAGTTGAATGTCACGAGATGAAAGTTCCTGTGTGACTTCCTGTAAGTCTGTAATACAAACTTTGGCTCTATCTGTGACCTTTTTAGTAATACAAGTCTTTGAATTTTAACTGGGTCAAGTTTGACCTTCGAAGGTCAAGTTCAAGGCCACCACATGAAAGTCCATATATGACTTCCTATAAGTGTTCAATACACATGCATTCTCCATCTTCAATTTTTTGAAGCCAAGAACCTTTGAAAATAGTAACATTTTGCTTGACCTCAAGTTTGACCTTTCATGGTCATCTGAGGTCAACTTTAACACAGCCAAAATATAGGTCATATATCACTTCCTATATGTCGATAATACAAACTTAGTCTTTATCTACAACCAGTTAGCTTCCACAGGCAATTTTGCCCGTTCTCCTTAAGACCCAACGTTTAAATACAGCGCCCCCACTAGACCCACTTCCGTCAATTCAATCAAAATGGCACTCGCACTGTACATAAAGGCTGTGTCCGAAATCACTCACTCATTCACTATTCCCTACTTACTATAAGGGGACTCACTATTTAGGTGACTATATAGTGAGCTCGTCGGCGGAGGGAAGAAACGCTTTCGGACACTACCCGGCTTGTTTTGTCGTGGCTGTTAATAGCCTCATTGCTGTCGCAAATTTAAATCGTACCTGTTCAACTTCAGCTGAAGGATTTGGACGTATTTTTGTCGTAAACGAACGGAGTATATTTCCCACCGTGTTTGTGTTTACCATATAGTTTAAATAATAAAATTTGCCATAAATTTTTAATATCGTCTTCCATTTTTTGTCCTCTAACTCATCATTATTCGTTTTAATTGTACCTGAATTTCCGTTTGAAATCACGTTACGTGAACTTAGTCCTTATTGAAATACATCCTGTGTAAACAAACGGATCTCCTGCGCTGCTCGGTTCCCAATTAAAAAAAAATAAAAAATTTTGCGCCTGAAGTTGAATAAATGTCTCGAGCCTGTTTTCACAAAGCAAAATTCACCAAACTCCGTTGCCTAAACGTAGCTTACATCTTTCGTAGCTTTTCTGTTTGTGAGCAGTGCATGAAGGGACGTATAGCTGGGTTAGTGACCATCGGATGTTCACTACATTTTGCGGTGGATTGTGGGATGTAATGAGTTCACTTTATAGGGGATAATAATTCTAACGAAGAATTTGGACAGCACTACAAAATGGCAACCCACTATATAATGCAATATATAGTGAGTAGTGTGTGATTTTGGACACAGCCAATGTGTACCAAGGTGAGTTGATTGCCTGATTTTGAAAAAAAGTTATTAAACAGTTTTTGAGAAATAATTTTTTGAAATTTCAAGTCCTATCTTTTAACATTGTTAGTATTTTCCTTGACCTTGAGTTTGACCTTTCAAAGTATTCTGAGGTCAAATTTAACATTCCCAAAATATAAGTCATATATGACTTCCAATATGCCGACAATACAAACTTAATCTCTATCTGAAACCATTTGGCTTCCACAGGCCATTTTGCATATTCTCCATAAGACCCAATGTTAAAGTACAGCACCCCCACAAGACCCAAGTCCGTCCATTCAATCAAAATGGCATTCGCACAGTACATTGAGGGTACCAATGTACGCTGACAGCCTGATTTAGCAAAAAATTATCAGGCAGTTTTTGAGAAACAATTTTTTAAAATTTCTATTTTTAAATCCTATCTTTTAACATTGGGGCCAAAATATCAAGGGCCCATAAAACAGACAAAAATGATTCCATCAAAAATCTGAAAAAAAAAAAACGTCTAGAGATATAATCTAGAAGTATGTTATGGCAAATTTAAAGGAAAATTCATCAGGCCAAAATTAAAGATGACTCCTGCCTAGCGGGACCGTTGTCAAAATCGTCTGGTGTCTGACTCGACACTTCAAATCTCTGCCAGCATAGCTGGATTTGTACTTTGGCCTATATCTCAGCTGTACTTTAGCCTAGATATGCCTAAATTTAATCACTTGTTCCTCTTGCGCAACTGTAACAACCTGCAACATTTGATTGAAATCTATGCAGCCGTTTCTGAGATATCCTGCTAACAAACAGACAGACAGACAGACGACTAATGGCACAAAGTGACATGGATGTCAATTTCGACAACCAATAAAAAATGATCCAGACGACTGACGCCAAACCACAAAAATAGCTTATCGGCCCATGGGGTTGACCACTATGCTCAATGTATCATTTTCATTAAGTTTATCATTGAGATGTCTAAGCATTGAACGCTACTATCTTGCAGTACAACTTGAAGAGAGAAGCCATCAATTTTATAACAGTCAGTGAGAACTATCTCTTAGATACAAGTCATGAACTTCCTAAATATAGCAGTTTTAATACAAGGATTATGCAGCAGATACGAAGATGTAAGGTTTCTGAAGCAAGAAAGCTGGGTCTCAATGTAGAATGGAATGGTTGGTTCACTTCAGCATTCAAAAATTTTGACAGGAGCTGATAGTTCCCTTTGGCATTATTATATCTGCCTTTTTAGGGCTCTGTGGGTTGGTGTTTTAAGTGTTATTTGCAAATCAGTGCCATTGAGACTGTCAGGCCTCGCCCACAATGGTCTGCATCACCGGAGTATTAGCTCCGGCCTGCTCCGCATGCCAGCACCACAACCATTCTCATCTATCATCAATTATCTAATAATCCAATTAAGCCTATATAGAGCCGGCACAGGCCCACTCTCATTGCAAAGTCTCTTGTATCCTCTCAGTAGATGTTGCACTAACCTTTGTGCTTGTATTTTAGCTGACTTTCTGTATAGTTTAGCAAAACTCTTTGTATTTTGGGATTGTTAATCCTGCTCATTGTTCATTATGTTTTATGCGTGTCAGACACTTAATAAAGAAGCATATCCTTTTCTTTGCACTTGGATCCTTTCGCCTCAACTTTTGTTCAGTGCTCATTACCTTGTGCACTGAAATCTTTACAGAGACCTGTGCTGTCTGGTTGACATGGTACTTTATGTTATAATACAGAAGATTGGACTGCTATCTAAATTTTCACGAAATTGTTTGGTTGGTTCATTTTTGCAAGAAGGTATCCAATTAGACACTCAAGCAATCAGACTCAGGTGGCTTGTAGCAAGTGTCTTGATTTGCGAGCCAGCTACACTGTTGCTTTTTCTTTCCGAAGCAATTGGTTTCAGATCTATTTTTATGAGGAGTGAGGAGCCTTGCATCTTGGCTTTACGGTGCTGTTATGGATAATTGAGCTATGTTAGCCAGAAGTAATGAAACGTAGTCACCCCATTAATTGTTTTACCTGTATTAATTTTAAAATGCCAGTCCATAAGACTGGTAGACAGGTGCCTGGCAAAACCTTAGCAGTCAATATATCCTGGAGTCAGAGTTGCTGTCTTTTGGCGATGCTTTCACTTTAGGTAAGACTGTTTCATGCCGTGCCACAGCATAATTTGTCCCCTCTTGCCCTACCACTCAACTTGCACAAATAAAAAGCTAAAAAGCTTTGTTGATGGCATCGGTGATGCCAAATGTGAGAACACCTGTCAGCGCCTGACTAACACCCCTTAAAGAGTTGAATGGCTTGGATGAAAAGACATAAACGCATGCCAACACCAAATATGCAAGTGGCATAAAGCCAGGTCTTCTTTAGGTTTTGCCAAGCGGCAAATACTTCTTTGCCCAGCATTATGCATGCCTTTTTTCTCAAGCCTTTTAAGGCTTGAAGGGTTGTTAAGGAGAAAGCAGAGAGGCCTCCACACATTCGGCTTCATCGATGCCATATTTTGAAGTCCCAATTAAATAACTGAGGAAAATTTTCTATGTGAAGTTAAAAGCAGCTAAGCTTTTTAACTGTTAGTAAAGTTAGCCTCGATTGCAAGGAAAATGGCTGGGATTCGCTTGGATTACTTTGCACCCCCTTCCATTTTCCATTTCCACGTAAAGGTCAACTTTCAAGACTGAAATGTGCATGCCCAGCTGGTGACACAGCGCCTTAAACCTCAGCCTAATGAGCCATGCTAGTTATGGGACTGGCAACATCCGTGCTCGTAGAAAAATTTCTTTTTCCCATTGTAATGTTAAGAAATGGCCATCTCTGGCACCAAGTTATCTTGGCACTGATGCTGCATGACAAGCAAATTTATAGATACAGCTAATGTTGGATGGAGAGAGGATTTCCCTTGGCTATCTCTCGATGCAAATCAGCAGCTCTTGTTCTGTCGCTGGTGCAGGCAGACTACAAAAAAGATCAGAGAGGATAAATAGCTAAGTAATTGGTAGCAGAGCTTTAAAAACGCACACACACATGGTTGGGTGACGAGAAGTCCCACTTTGTGCTGTACTGAACAGCATGTTTATCTCTAATCCTGCATCCCACAAAGTGGCGGAAGCATGTGATGATGGGCCCCAGTGCAAGAACTAATTTTGCCCCCCCCCCAGCCCAAAATAATCGTAATTAAATTTATTGCCCAGCCCTCTGCCATCTCATGAGCAGATGGATTCAGAATACTCGAAGACAATTGATCTTTTTATGTCCTCATTTAGGACAATGCATGATAACTTTTGATGAAACGTACAGGAATTCAAGCTTAAAACAAATCTATCAGCCGATACACTGCCTAGTCTTAGCAAATAAACAAATTGATGCTTGGCTATGGATTAGATGAGAATAATAAGAATAATAATAGATTTTATTTATAGAGCGCTTTCAATCAAACTGCTTTACAACAATTTAGAATAAACAAGAAAGATGATGATGAGATGATGAGAAGAACGCATCGGCACACTCGCAAACACAATGCGATAATAATTAAAGGAACTGTGCCATGATTACTATGTGTGCTTTTGAGCAAAGTAAATCTGCTCAACTGTAAGTCAAAATCTGGAAGGTATTTTTCTTTTATGATTATTGGTGATGGCAACCAGCTCACATTCTTCATATCCCTTGGCTAAAGCTTAAAATAGCGCTTTGAATCCTCAATTCTCCATAGAAACCTCCTTAATATAAAAAAGCATAATGTCGGAGTAACTAAAATATATAAGTACGATGTAAAAACAAAACAGATTGGCAAGAATCAAATCAGACTATGACTTGCAGTCAAACAGATTCACTTTCTTGGGATGTACAGTTGCAATCAAAATTATTCAACCCCTGTTGCAAATTAGGTTTACTGGCAAAATTTACAAACTTTCAGCTATTTTCAATGAACAAATCAAACAAGAACAAGGCAGTCAGAGATGGCAGACTTCACCCCATTCACGCAAATATTGGCAAGTCGGAAACACAAACAGACAGACAAACAAACAAACACGCAGAGCCGCTAAAAACAGTACTTCAAGCCCACTCCGTGGGGTGAAGTAACAATTTAAATAGCTCAACACAACAAATATTAAAAGTGGCTTCTCCAAAGTCAACACAAAATGCCACTTTTAATGACTACTGCAGGCTCAAAATTATTCAACCCCTTCATGACAAGCATCTTTAATACTTAGTAGAGCACCTTTTTTTTTTTTTTTAAAACAAAATTTGGCATCTCCAATCCCACCCGAATCTGGAATGCCCAATTGGTGAACTATGTACAAGGCTTGCTCATATACGACCCCTTGCTGCCAATTCAGGAGAGTGTAGACAGTTCGCGGCTCTCCTCCTCCTCTCCTGTCAGCCACAGCTTCTTATACACTCATTGGTTGAATCTTCGCAAGTTCAGAACAAGGGTGGAGGATAACCGGACATGAACAGACTTAGAATCTTCCTGACGAGCGCCCGTCTGGCCAACAGGAGGCGCTTGAGCAACGAACATGGCAACTATTATTTTCCCTTCCCGGCAGTCCCTTCCCAATTTGCAACCCTGTAGCGCAATAGCCAATTGTGCGCTACTCTGAAAAAGCTGCCGACCACTGCCGGCTGGTACGAAGCGGGCATCGCACCCGTGATGTGATAGTCACTTCCGCTTCGCAACGCGATGCTTTATCGAGTGAGCTATCCAGCAGCCGTAGAGCACCCTTTTGCTGCTATGACCTGCTGGAGATGTGAGGCATAGGCAGACAACAGCTTTTGGCAGCATTCCCAAGGAATCTTAGCCCAGTCCTCATGGACAATGGCCTCCAGTTCACTAATGTTCTAGGGTTTGCATGCTGCAACTGTCTTCTTCAAATCTTACCAGAGATTTTTTATGGGGTTCATGTGAGGCGACTGTGATGGGCACTCTAGAATCTTCCCAGACTTCTTCTGAAACCAAGCCTTGGTGGATGTTGAGGAATGCTTAGGAACACATTCTGGGCGCGAGGTGTCTCAAGGGAAATGATAGCGTGAAATAGTGCAAATGCCATAATGCTCTAAAATTGGCTAGTTATGCCGTAGTAGCTAAAGGGTCATAGTGAATTTACTGAGATGGGGCAGAAGAGAGTTATGTCTATGGTCATTAAATTGGAATACGTGCTGTTGTATAGCTCCCATATAAAAGTTAAGCAAAGTCTCTTGACTTGGATGAATTTGTCGATTAGTTAGCAATCGGAGAATTCAAATTCTGTAGGTCACTGTAAAATATTTATGCTGCTGTATGTGTTTGCGATTGGGCCCGATTTTTGTTTAAATCTAATACGCGACTTGTATACTCTTTGTTCTATGGTATGTTTGTTACTGTCACTGTAAATAAATGACTGTGACGATTTAACTCACAGCGATTTTTCCAAGGAAAAATGATACAATTTTCATTGCCACCCCAATGTAAGTAGTGGTCCCAGCCTGGGCACGCCTCTAAAAATTTTCTGGCTCTGCCACAGCTATCAACCTTTGTGGCACCAGTGCTACATGCAAAAACAGTGAACGTACAGCCCTGGATAATGTTAATGAAGTGTTTTGCCAATGTGGTAACATAGCAATAAAAACCGCAGCAATGTTGTTTGACTATTTAGCTCTTGCCCGTCAAACCTCCCGCGACTCACCTGGGGAGAAGCGAATGTCGGAGATGACGTCCTTGCGGTGGTGGAAGGAGACCAGGTCCTCCAGGGTGTCAGCATTGACGATGATGAAGCTGCCATCATTCAGGCCCACCGCCAGCGCCTTGCCATCCGGAGAGAAACAGCAGCAGCGACCCCCTGAAGAGAAGGAGTGATGCATCGGACACCAAGGAAAAGCCTTCACAAAGTGTCAAAACTAGTCTGACTCTCGGGCACCCAGTGAGGGCTGAGGACCAACTGTGATTTGAATTCTTATCCAAACAAAGTAATTGACCTCCTATTTAAAAAGCACTGCCAAGAGGTTGAACTAATTAGTAAAACCAGGTGGCTGAGTTCACAAGCAGAAGTGAAACTTCTACATTTTGACTCCTGGAATGTCCGCCTCTGATGAGTAAGGGCCATTGTGTCTAGGTTTGCCATGTATCTCTTTCTGGTAATTGTCTAGTCGCAAAGTGGGATGTGGACCTACTGAACTTATTTAAAGCACTGTAAAGTGCTGTGTGCTACTTTCAGAAATTCCTGGTCATTCTGACACCAATGGCTGTAAAGTGAACTGCAGCGAACATCCTGCTGGTTGCCCTTGAACTCGCACACAAGACAGCACGAGATGGATGAGGTAGCCAGCTAAGAAAAATTACACTGTTTCTATAGTTTGACATTATATATATTTTTGAGTGGATTTATGCAGCATTGTATCCTTAGCTAGCACAATTCAGGCTAGTGATGAGGGAGTGGTCTGTTCTTGTTGCTGAAGCATGATACATTGACTGCATTTATGAGAAACGTCAGTATTAGCTACTGTGGGGAAACAGATAAATCTGTGCTTCTGAATACAGTGGAGAGGCAGACAGATTTGTGTATGAGGCCACCTCACATAATGACCGCTGGCAGCTCCACCTTTGGGGATTTTCCACTGGCCCACAGGGGAGAAGAGGGCGAGACCCCACAACCATTCGGGATTTGAATAATCCAATCCGCAGTGCCAAACATGGCACACAACTGCTTGCGACCAATCAGAGGTCAAAACTTAGTTTACTCACAAATTTGAATATATGCAAATCTAATGCTATAAACAGTGCTTCAATGAACATTTTTTGGAGAATTTTGTTGCCTTGCTGGCTTATGTAATAAATACTTTCCTGTTTTTTAATACGAAAATCGGGTCTGCTTCTTTTGGACGACGGTCATAATATTTGTTCCTGGTAAAACTTGGATTTACTAACACTAACTAGCCAAATTTATCAATTGCTGTTTGTCTATATTTTGCAGAGAGGGTCTGCAATAGCTATAGCTGTATTTTCTGAATGATAACAAAAGGATTAGTGAGCTGGATGGAATATTATAAATAAGAAGTGTTACCACCCTTCATTATTGACGTAATAGCTTCCACAACAACCCTTATTTTGCTGAATCGATATGCTAATGTTTTGGCACAATCGAATTGGCCCTTTTCATTGTCAGCTAACATTAATCTAGAAAAAAAAGGCGTGACATCGTCATTATAATATCAGTCATTCCCGCGTTAATAGCAAAGGTATCATTGTTACTAGCTGTATGTCGCTTTTCTATAGTTTTGAAATCTGGGAAGTTTGCTGCAGATTTGATCATTACACACTGCCAGCACGTTTAGCAAACTAAATTTATGTTTTGGCCAAGGTGACATCATTGTTAGATTACTATGTATGCGCAATGGGTTTCTTATTAACACTATAATCATGTTTGTTTGGTCATATAGATGAGCATTTGTTGTATTAGTGGATATGATTCTTTATTAAATTGCCGGAGTGTTCAGCTGTTGGGTGTCAGAACACTCATGGGAAGGCAGACAATTTGAGCTTTTTTTTAAACTCCTGCCATAAAAGATCTTTAGGACATTTGACGTCACTGTTAAAGGGAAAATTGCGGATTCTGTGAGCGTTTCGATTGGGGTGTTTAAGTATTGATTATTCAGTTCAGCTTTGTCTTAAAATTACCACAAATATATTTTGTAACACCTAAGGGACAGTTCTTCATTTGCAGTTCACTTGAGACGAAGGCTGTCTTTCACTTTAAGTAGATCATCTGAGACTGTGAAATGCCTCTGAAATGCTTTGTTGCTTCATATGGGAAACTTGGTCATTCCAAGCAGCTGATGCTGACTGATGATTTTTTTCCTTTCATGATGAAGATAAGGTCATTTATGATTTTTTTGGTGTCTTAACTCTATTACAGGTTGATACTGTTGAGGTAACGTCTCCATCGTTCCAATTCCAGCATTCCATCCATCATCTAAACACAAAACATGCAGGGGTCTTTCCCCATGGAAACAAAGTGGTTTGCACATTGGGGATTTTGTTCAGGAACTAGGTAAAGGAATGCGTCTTTTAGTGTCCTTTTAGTGGCTTTCCGTGAGTCTGTAGACAAGTCATTTGCTCTCGTTTTTTTTTCCATACCTTCCGGTCAGCACAAGCGTGATCACACCATAGCCTGATCACACCCGTAGAAGATAATGCTGCCCAACACCAGGCGAGTCTGACTCAAAAAAGCCAATTCAGCCCCCACCGATACATCATATTGATTTATCTGCTCCTTCAGTTGTACACCAGAACTAAATTTTTTTGGTTGGGAACTGAAAGCTCTCGTCTTTCACCCGGACAATCAGGCAAAGTTGATATCGTAAGCTGGACAATTCCAATTACCAAAAAAGCCTTCCATCAGAAAAATCGTCCTTAATTCCTACTCAATGCCCATTAATATTAAGAAATTAATCAACAAGCTTGCCAGCGGAGGATGGGCTACCCCGGCATAGCCAGGGTCCTACTGAGACTTCTTCCCACCAGGGAGTTTTTTCTCACCACTGTTTGAGGTTTTCCTCCATTTCGGAAGTTTTTGCCTCACTTGCTATCCTGGAGATTAGGCAGGGCACTGCCCATTTTGCTCTGTAAGGCATCTCTGTGACAGTCCTTCCATGAAAACACAATACAAATAAAATAGAATTGAATTGAAATTCCACTCTCACCACCCTAGGTAGCCACTTTTCCATAAATCCCTGATATAGCCATAGACTCACTGTATACAATTTTGCACAGCTTCGCTCCTCAAGCTCTCTTCTGATGACGGCAATTACTACATCAGTCTACTACTTCCATTCTAGCCACTATTCCTTGTGATGGCAAAGAGAAGCTTTCTGAAGCACCAAAGCCTTCCAGCCAGTCGTATACTTAATTTATTCTTCGTTGCCCATTGAACGCCATGTACACTTGCCACACCAGCTAGTGACATAATTTACGGCAAGTAAGTCAGGCCATCACAAGAATACCCGCACAACATTCATAATGACATCCATGACGTCCATCAAGCACACACTCGTGTTTACTCTCTCCAACTTTTTGGGGACTTGAAAGAGCCTTCATGACTCCAAGAAGAGACGCGTCTCCAACCTTGAGTCTCGTCGCCTGGGGCTCCCCATTATTCTGCTCTGATCTCCATCCACTCGCATCCATTACGTCCTTCATCAGTACAAATTCCCACGCTTGTCCAATTTAATAAATATTGTTAACTACTATTTTAGGTGTCATCTGGAATTCATTAAATTGAGTTACGCACAGGTTAGTGAACCAGACCACACCTAAAAACGTAACTCCATTCGTCCACGTCCTAATAAACCAGCCTACTTATACAGCCTTCATTCTACCATCCTTGTCTGTCTCATTCCACATACCTCCCTCCCATTCCCTTCTATTCATCTCTCACCCTATCGCTCTGTAGGAACCCCAGGAGACTTGAAAGAGCCTTTATGACTCCAAGAAGAGGTACATCCGCCACCCTGAGTCTCTTTGTTTGGGGCTCCCCATTATTCGGCGTTGATCTCCATCTACTTGCCTCCATTCCATCCTTCATCAGTACGAATTCCCATGTTTATCCAATTCAAAACATATCATTAACTACTATTTTAGGTTTGGTCTGTATTTCATTAAATGAATTATAATTGTCACTGTAACCTTTTCAAAAGGTCTAAACAGTCTATTTATATCATTATAAAATCCAAAACCTTGACCTTGTGTTTTTTATAAGGCATAGACTTTCTACGAATAGTTTCTACAAATTCTCTATATGAGGAGTATCAATCTGTGCAGACGCAACATTGGAGAGAGGGACTCTGCAGAGCCTATATTTGTTTAGATACATCCAAAAGGATTCAGAGGCTGACTCTAGAGGTGATGGAAAATATGTGAATCCATGGGAAAAGTATAAAAAAGAACCCATTCAGGAAAAGAAGAACAAAGCTCAATCACATAGGCATATTACCTTTCTTGAGCTTTCGCACGGCCAGCATGCAGTGGCTGGGGGAGAGGTCCCATATCCGCAGGGTCTTGTCGTCGCTGACGGTGGCACAGAGGGGTAGATGAGGATGTGTAGCCAGTCCCCAAACTTCACCTTCCATGTGGCCCTGCAGGCACAGGACAGAGGGCAACCCAGTCAGCTTGCTGCTCCTTGCCACCATTCAGACCTCAAGGCACACAGTCAGGGGTGCTTAGCTCACTATTCTCAAGCACATAATCAAAATTTGCGTGGGGAAACATCCACCAGGCCCATCCCACTCCCCTCTGCTATTTCAATTACCATCATGAGAAAGGTGCATTTGTCTCTTAGCATCCTGTACCGAAGGTCTCGAGGGGCCACATTCATATATGGTGTGTTGTCACAGAAAAGATGTGTAAGCCACTCTTCTTGCAAATTTCGAATGTATAAAAACATACAACCCCAATTCCGAGATAGTTGGGACGAAGTGTAAATTGTGAATAAAATCAAAATGCAATGACTTTCAGATCACTTGAGCCAATATGTTATTTACAATAGAACATAGATAACATTTCAAATGTTAAAACTGAGACATTTTACATTTTCATCCACAAAATTAGCTTATTTGAAATTTTCTGGCTGCAACAGGTCACAAAAAAGTTGGGACATAGGCAAAAAAAGGGCTGAAAAAGCAAGTAACATATAAGAGAATCAGCTGAAAGAACATTTAGCAGGTAATTAAGTGAACTGGCATCAGGTGTGTAACGTGATTGGCTGTAAAAGGGATGTCTTAGAGAGGCTGAGTCTCTCAGAAGTAAAGATGGCCACAGGCTCTCCAACCTGCGAAGGCTTGCGTAAAAAAAAACTGTGGAATACTTTAAAAACAATGTTCCTCAACGTCAAATTGCAAAGGCTTTGAAGGTCTCATCATCGACAGTGCATAACATCATCAAAAGATTCAGAGAAACTGGAAAAATCTCTGTGCATAAGGGACAAGGCCAAAGACCTTTACTGGATGCCTGTGGTCTTCGGGCCCTCAGACGCCACTGCATCACTAACCGGCATGATTCTGTCATTGACATTACTAAATGGGCCCAGGAATACTTCAAGAAACCACTGTCTGTAAACACAGTCCGCAATGCCATCCACAGATGCCACCAAAAACTCTATCATGCAAAAAGGAAGCCATTGTTGAGCATGATCCAGAAGTGCCGCCATGTTCTGTGGGCCAAGGCTGATTTAAAATGGACTATAGCAAAGTGTCAAAGTGTCCTGTGGTCAGACGAGTCCAAATTGGACATTCTTGTTGGAAATTATGGGCGTCGTGTCCTCTTGGCTAAAGAGGAGAAAGACCACCCCTCCTGTTATCAGCGTTCAGTTCAAAAGCCAGCATCTCTGATGGTATGGGGATGCACTAGTGCATATGGTGTGGGACACTTGCATGTTTTAAAAAGCACCATGAATGCTGAAAAGTATATAAAGGTTTTAGAGCAACATATGCTCCCCTCCAGACGACATCTATTCCAGGGAAGGCCTTTTGTATTTCATCAGGACAATGCAAAACCACAAACTGCAGCTATTACAGCATGGCTTCATAGTAGAAGAGTCCATGTGCTGAACTGGCCTGCCCGCAGTCTTGATCTTTCACCGATTGAGAACATTTGGCGCACAATTAAACGAAAAGCCCGTCAAAGGAGACCCAAAACTCTCCAGCAGCTGGAAGCCTGTATTAAACAAGAGTGGGATGAAATTCCAATGGCTAAACTCGAGAAACTTGTCTCCTCAATGCCCACATGCCTCCACTCTGTGTTAAAAAGAAGAGGGTATGCTACACCATTGTAAACAGGCCCCTGTCCCAACTTTTTTGAGACCTGTAGCTGCCATCAAATTTGAAACAAGCTCAATTTGTGGATTAAATTTTAAAATTTCTCAGTTTCAACATTTGCTATGTTATGTCTGTTCTTTTGAGAATAAAATACTGGCTGGTGTGATTTGAAAGTCATTGCGTTTTGATTTTATTCACAATTTACACTTTGTCCCAACTATTTCGGAATTGGGGTTGTAATTTATTAAGAAACGTGCAAAATTAAAAGGATTTTACACATTGGAAAAATCCCAATGTGATCTGATCAAATAAGCAAAAACTGCAAGCAGTATGACTTTTTTAAATTTAACCCATATTCTGCCAGGTAGTCCCATTGAAATCAGTGAGCTGGTTTTCAAGGGAGACCTGGCAAAAATGGCAGCATGAAATATTACAGACAACATGACAATAAACAAAAAAAACATACAAGATAAACAATAAGATGTAGACTCACTTAAATACCAATGGACATAAAAGATATTCATTAAAATGTGGACTTAAAATAATTATGGACATAGACAAGTACAAACCAATGTATTCACCATTGAACTAATAAGAACTTTAAAATCAGACAGTGAGACCAAGTCCCTCAGCTTCAAGTCTTTTTGAGGGTGATTCCAGGTGAGGGGAGCAACGCATTTAAAGGCTTTCTTTCCTAAATTGGACTGCGCATGTGGGACAGACAATAAAATCACATCTTATGATCTCAAACTATAACTACAGTCAGATCTCTATGCAATCAAGGAACAAGTATAACACGGGAGTTTATCCAAAATGGCTTTACAAAGAATAAATACCAATGACTGAGCCTATGCATGGTCAGAGATGGCCATCCAGCCCTGGCGTAGAGAGCACAATGGTGAGTAAGGGCTTTGTCACAAATCTCAAAGCACATTGATATACAGTGTCTAACTTATGCAAGCAATGTGCAGATGCATGCATGTATAACGATAACCATAATCAAGAACCTGTAAAAAAAGTAGCAGAGGCCGGCCTCCTTCTTGCATCAAAAGAGAAATGACTTTCTAAGATTTTCAACCTGGTGTTTAAAAGAAAGGCAGTTGTCAAGCCAGATACAAAGATATTTAAAACTGGAGACAAGTTCTAACTTCTTTCCCTCTGCAGTTATAATGTTCAGTGTTCACAGGCTTCTTTCTAGCATTTAAGAAATGCATAACTTTTGTTTTATTGGCATTAAAACCAGCTTTAGATGTGAAAACTGAACCTGTATAATATTAAACACATCCTACCATTTGGTAAGACCCTGCATAATAGAAGAACCAAAACAATAAATCACTGTATCATCCACATACAAATGAAAATTGGTGCCTTCCACATTTTGTCCTAAATTATTAATATAGATAGAAAATAACAATGGGCCAAAAACAGACCCCTGGGGTATGGAATTACTACTATTTAACCAGATAAAGGTGAGCGCATCAAATTGGATAAATATAAATTTTTTCAGAGGGCTATTTCACAAACCATCACACTGCCTGGTTAGATATTCCAATATGAATTAACCTCTGTTTCAGAATAAAATGGCCAACATTATGAAAAGCTTTGGACAGATCTCTTAACAGAGCTGTGTAACTTTTTTGTCCAATATGCCAATGTTATTCACCACTTTTCTAGTTGCAGTAATAGTCCTATGTTTCTTTCTGAGGCCGGACTGATAATTGGACAGAATTCATTTTTGCACAAAAAAATCCTTCAACTGTTCACTTATAAGCTGTTCAAGGATTTTGGTGAGAACTGGCACCTTAATATCAGCCTATAGTTATTTAATGAGCTGGCGTCCCCCCTTTTAGCAGGGGGAAAACATAGGCTGATTTCCAAATTTTGGGAATCACATCAGTGCTTATTGTAAGGTTGAAAATATAGGTAAGTGGTTGTGTGGTAGACTCTGCAGTTAATTTTGGGACAAATGGATCAAAGTTGTCAGGACCCGTGGATTTTTTAGTAACCTACCTGCCTAAAGCGTCATACACTTTATTGACAGGAAATGGAAAAAAAACAAAGGGGTTGACTCATGCCAGTCTGGTTTAACTCACAAACTGCAGCTGTAACACTTATGACAGCAAATCTGAGTGAGCATATGCTAGGTCACAAGATAGAGAGATAGGGCTAGTTCCAGGTTTGACTCTTGGAGCTGTGAGGAAAAGTAATGAGACAGACCAGACAAAGAACTGAGTTTACTGGTAATTATATTGAAGCAGATAGAACAAACATATAAAACAACAACAACAACAAAACCATTTGACATGAATCAAGGGGTAAAATACCAAAAAAAATCCTTTCTAAGATTTGAATATAAACAAAAATATTAACAATGGATTTTGTAGATTCTGTCAACAGTATTTAGCACTCAAATAATCATTTCATGTTGCTCACACTCAAATGATCAATTCATTTGGCCAAATGTTTAACAAAGGAATTCACCTATATCAAACCAACGTATAATGAAACTCTTGCACCTGGCTAGTATGTATTAGTAGGGGAGCTCAATGAGGAAATTGATTGAGTTAGGATGAGTGATTGATGTGAGTAGGCTGCAGCCCTACCGCACCAGTGGGGTGAAGGTTGAGAGAGCAGGCTTGAGGTTTAGGCTTGAGGCCTAGTTATGCAAGTGAAACTCAAATGTTGTCACATCTCGATTTCTTCTGAAACACCTTTAGGTTGTCCTTAGCTCACCATCATAATCTCCAGCAATAAAAACCTGACCTGGGTAAAATACACAGAGGGCCTGTCTTGGTCCACAGCAGCAAGCAATCACTAATTCAAATCAGTAGAACAATTCCATAATTGAATTGAAGGATGAAAAAGGTTCAGTTTGCAAGTTTCAGCTTCCAAATGTTTAAATTTTCAGTCTGCCTCCAGTTTGTTTGGTGTGTTTGCTGTGCATGCTGAGAACGTGGCTTCTCTGGTGAACAAGTGGCTGCTGCTTAATTGAGTGTTTGTAGAAGTTCCTCTCCACTGAGGAAGGGTGCAAGGGAAAGCAAGTGTAGGAGCATTCCATTTCAATCCCCCACCCACTTTCCCCTTTACGCTCCAAGTAGCCTCTGTGTGACGTACATGTTACGTAATACCAAGGGCCGAGGGACATGTTGAAAAACCATTGAAATGCAGCTGAGATAACTTAGCAGTACACCAGGAGTTATCCTGGACTTTCACCCTGTATTTACGCAAAGGAGCGTGTCCATCTATAATTTTTTTAAAGCCATGAGAGAAGTACGCCCATGCAGTTTCAACATCGTCAATGAGGTGACTTTTATCCCAATCAAAGCAAAATAAACTAGAAGGGCACTCGGCAGAGTGCATACCTCCGCCACGCCATATGTTAGTATTATTGGTTCTTCCAGGCCTAGGATCACTTCCAAAATTGAATCAACTCATCCTTGCATGACCACCTACCATCCTACCAAATTTCATGCCAAACCATTCATAACTTTTTGAGTTATCCTGTTAACAGACAGCCAGACACACAAACAAACAGGGGTGAAAACATAACCTCCTTGACAAATGTAATCATAAAAAAAATACAGTTCAACCGAATGTTAATGCTTACCCATGGTTTTATAAAATGGGATGTTACCCACCATACAGCACTTTTCTCTTTTTATATGGATGCAATATTTCAGTATGAAATCTGTTCAATTTTTTTTAAAGTAAAGCCCCACAAGATCCACAAGGAAAGACCTCTTAAGAAACAGCAATGAAGCTGCTCATTTAACCCTTTCCAGACTGTTGCTTTAGATTTACCAAGTCCAAGATGGGATTCAAGCACAAACATCTCACGTTTGCATTTTTGGAAAATAACTCGAGGCATGAACTACTTCTAAATTTGATCTTAGAATCATTTTCTGTCTAACACACAAGCCACGCTGGTCATGGCAGCCCAAATCCAACACAGCAGTAAGTTGAACCTTGCAGGCTCAGGGCTATTGCCTGTAGTGAGAGGGGTATATTGACTAACTGACAATAGCTAACATTACTATTGGCAGAATTTTCAAAAAATAATGTTGCATAATTGGTATAGCAAAGATGTCATATACAGTATTGATTTAGGGACATACATCGGAGTAATTTTGATCTAACTAGCCAAAATACTGTTCGCGCTCGGTACCTAATGTTTCAACGGGATGACATTGTGCATTTAGCTCCGAGCACAGCTTAAATTACAGTTGAGGCATGCACCTCTCCAGTGGTTGACCCGTTGTGCAGGGACCATCTTTAATGTTGTGTTTAGAAACAGCAGTAGAGACCAACGTGAAGAACAGTTTTTTGTCGCTGGGGTAGACTAACTGGCCCACAGCTGACCTCATGAAATGCCTCCCCCAGGGTTATTTCCTTTACGCAGAGAGGCAAGGGCATAACCTAATGGGTGATGAGGGGATGCATTACCTCTACTATGTACTGTGATAAGCGTAACATCAATGAAAGAGATAAAACGTATTCTCGCTGACATGACTGTTTCATTCGTTGCCCCCCTCCCCCCAATCATAAACTAACTGTTGCACCCTTGCAGTGAGGACTGGATGGCCACCTCTGAGACCGCAACCAGTATAGGTCCATCAGCAGCTTCAGCACAGCCAACTACAGATTATCTGGGCATACCTATTCACAGGCACTGTTTCTTTCCTGCATTTTAATAAATATCTATCTGTAGCTACATTAAAAAGCTGATCTGTCATTATTTGTTGACCCTTTCACAAAAGCTGCTACGTCCTATTTTTTCACAGAGGGGAGGAAAGTAATTTGGGTCAGAACGCCCGGCTTTGTGTCTCACCAAACTAGCCTTCCCTGATCTGAGGCCACTTCATCACTGTATGCTTCAATCACATGCAGCTGCTGCAAACCATTAAATACAGTCAATTATTTAAGCTACTTGGAAGCCCTCACATCATTACTAAAATTTTCCCACAATATTTTCGATTGGTACAACAGGTTATATTGAGATTTTTATGATGGATGCAAATTTGGGATTGTGGGCAAATAACTAATCATCAGTGAATGATAGTCCTGTCAGTATCCAGCTCTTGATGACAATAAATGTGTTGCACTGGGATACAAAAGGTTGACAGGGGGGATACTGATTTTTTTATTTGACACTTCCACCAATTATGTGGCAGTGGGCTGACAATAATGTATTTTATATGGGATAAAGTACGTTAGCAGAAGGAAGGTAGCTTGCCAGCCACAGTGGCCGTACAATTACAGATGACATCAGCAGAGTCAGGCATGCAACAGTGTCAATTGTGCTTTTTCCAGAGGGATTTCTTAAGTGAATTTGGACTGCGCAAACAGCAAGGGCAAGGAAACAGAAAAAAAAACCTCAATGTCACCACTGCACAAGGTTTGTTTGTCCTGGACAGAAACAATCACTCGGCAGAGATAAACTGTGAGGTTAGCCTCATGTGTATTGATTTGTATTCATGTTCTACATGTTCTTATAGTTCAGATATTGCTCTGTGTGTAAATAATTTAAACATTCAAATAACAACATAATATTATAACATTATATAAAGGGGCTTTCTACTTTAATGTACTTCATGCAAAAGTAGAATATTAGCTTAGATGCAGGGTTTAATAAAGTGTATCGAGTTTTCCTTACCTGGACTAACAGAGTAATGGGGCCACTTTTGTCCACTTCCAGGATTTCACCATTTTTCGTACCCACTAATATATGACCATGACCCAAGGATATGGCACGTATGGAGGGGTTGTCTTCCAGGAGCAAGCCTGAAGAGATGTAAATTATTGTAAATACACAGACCACTGATTATAAAATTGTATATAAGAGCAGCTGTCTTTAAAGGATTCATGCCAACACAAGTATTATGCTACCTATAGTGCTTTCCAGCTTGATTTACCGCCCATAGCATATTTCAGCCATCTCAGTCAGCTGCCTCAGTCCAAAACAAAAGGTAATAAGCTGCGAGACGTGACCGAAGTGACGTCAAAGTAAGGATAGTCAATGTAACATGTAGCTGGACGGACAGTTATGTCAGTTGAAGCATGTCCGACTACGAATCTGACCCGCTGGAAAGCCTCTTTACCTCTCTGTCTTAAGAGCCATTAGAGGACGAACCAATAAGGAAAGTTACAGTATTTCAGAACTGGGAAACAAAAGATAAAACCCTGAACCTTCATGAGGGTCGGAAATTCACAATGATTGGAATGACAGCAACAGTGACAGTGATCATTCTTAACTAGAACTTGAAGATATGAGGGTGGACAATTTAACTTAGAATGTTTATCTACCATAAATGAAGTTAATAAGTTAACTTAGGTTCGGGAGCAGGGCCACGCCTCAACTCCACCTTCAATCACCAGCCAAGCCTATTTATGCCTGTTCAGCCCCTTCCTCTCCGTTTGACTGAGATCTCTCGATCGAGGTGATCAGCTTTCTCCAAACCAGCATTCTAAACAGATCCGCATTCTCCAAACCAGCATTCTACCAAGGGATGGCAAATTTGAAGCTTCGAAACGTTTCAAAACATTTAAACCATTGTTTCGAAATATTTTGAAACATTTCAAAACTTGCTTGCTCAACATTGGCATCCACTGGCAGAAGTTGTCATTGCAGCATTTAATTATTGTTGGTGTTGATGTGCTGAAGCCCCCCTTTTCACAAATCCAAAAATATTAATAGTTTTGACACAGGCACGATCAGTCAATTATTTATTTTTCGTACGATATGACTATTTCTTATTGTATGGCACTGTTTGTTTATTTTGCCGTTAAATGTTCTCATTCATTCATTCATTCATTGAGAATGATTGTTTCAGGTCAGACTTTTCTATATAAATGGACTTGACAATTACTATCTTTGATTCTGCCTAGTTGGTATTGCACCTCATTGAGATTATACACATCAATAAAATGTGGCATCAAGATTTGGATTCAGAAACATTTTGCTCTAAGATTTTTATTCAGGGATAACATTTGCTGCACTTTTTTTGATTCAGCTGGCTTCTCTGCTTCTGGACCATCTGAAATCAAATTACAAGTTTTTTTAAATAAAAAACAAATAAATAAACAAACATGCTTCAACTTATTGGCACATTGGAAAGAGTACCTGGCAAGATCTATCTATCTATCTATCTATCTACATTGTATTTTGAACAATGTGGCAAAATCCTCACAAAATCTCTCATCACAGCTCAACGCAACAAAACACCGGTATTCTCCCTGGGCTTTTTAAACATTTTTAAAACCTTTCGCAGTAGACGGATAGCGATCATGTGACGTTGCCGTGTCGGAACCAGAAGTGTTAAAACGTTTTGAAGCCGTTGGAACTTAGGTGGCGAAATTGCCATCTCTAATTCCACTGGACCCACATTCTCCCCGACAGCATTCTATCGGACCTGCATTCTACCGGACCCGTACTCTCCCTTGCCAGCTTCTCGCTAAGTTAACGTTTTTCTGCTATCCAATGTTTCTACTTACCAAGCAACACGGATTCCGGAGTCCAAACTCCAGCTCAACCATCAAACGTCGATTCCGACTCAAATTCAATCGTTCACAACCGAACGGAAGTATTCCAACAAATTCTTCAACGCCTTCAGTTCAGATGTTGTCTTCGTTCTAGATCAGACAGACCATCTTCCAAGACGGCGGATCAAAAACAGCTGTTCGCCGCATCTCACCGGGCTTCTCCCCCAGGCAAAGCTACAACTTCACCGCCTCCAGTCAGCGTCTCCCGCTCCGGCGACTCCCTCCGGCGAACGTAACACGCTCCGAATTAAAGGATTTAATTCGCTGAGGTTTCACAAATTAAACCACTCTAGCAAGTAAGCCGTACGTATTTTTATGCCTCGGTGCGCATGCGCAAGCGGGGCATACGGTAGTTCATTTGTGTGTCTGTCATTCTGTCTGTTACCAGGATAGCCGCTACGCCGGTCAAAATCAAGTCCTAGAATATGGCTCTACGGGTTAAATGCCATGATCTCTTGGATTTAAATTTGCCAGATTTTTGAGATAGAGCTTTGTTTTCGAGTTATAGCACTATTTGATAACTACGATGGCTGCTGCGAGCGATCAAGACTTTAACGAAAAAAAGCTCTTCACAGTAGATCGCTTTACAACTTGTGAGTTCGATTTATATCACAGCAATAGTTACAGCTGATGGCAAAACTTGACAAACGGAGCATAATGCCGACAGTGATTCATGTAGACACACATTGCGCGCTGTGTTAAATACAGCACTGCGTGGATTTTCGAACTTACTGCTGTACGAACTTTGTAAAACATCACAAATGATTTCTCCCCCCACACAGTAACAGTGCGCAAATGAACAATGCTTTCAGTTATTGCTGGGCTTCACTAAGCTTAACAACCGCAGTCTCGCTAAGCCGTCCTACGAAGCTGCTTATCAACTCGTTATGTCAACCGGCCACTGGTGGGTAAATACCTGAGAATAGCCATGTTTCCATCCACACGTTCTTATGCGAATTAAGTCATATCGAATAAAAAATGCCTTATGGAAACGGTGAAATTTGACTTGATTTTCAAGATATCGACATTAAGTTTATACGGCTGATCTAATCGGATTTTCTTCTTGATCGGTAAAAGGTTTGTGCGATAACTGCTGATGGAAATGTTATTTGCCGAATAAATCTGCGACTGCATCGTGATGGTGTTTCGATGCCGTCGTTGCCTTCTGATAACGGTTTGCATGTCGCTAATAGCTGGCACATAAGCACTATTACAACTTGTGCAATTATCATCATTTGTTGGGAGACGCGATCCATTATTGCTAACTAGTTAATTTTGTTGGCTACCACACTACTTCTGTTCACTCAAAGGTTCTGCAATTCAGTGAGAAAATGAATGGAAATAGCTTAAAATGTCAGAAATCTATTCAAAACACCGATTTGATCGCATAGCAGCAAGTGACGTCATTACGCACAAGTTTTTATTCGCTTTAATGCTGTTGGGTGGAAATGCATTTTCACTGCCTTTATTCGCATAAATATTTTTGGCGAACTTCAGATAATTCGATTGACAAGTGGATGGAAACATAGCTTATGTCAAGCATAGATGCACAGCTAGGGCACTCTGACATGTCCACACAGAATTTTATAGCCTCATTAAGGGACATACTTGTCACTGCTGTAAGCACCGAGGCATCAGCACCTTCAGTGCTTTCATTTACGAGGTTGCCAAGGTTTTTACGAAGAAAAGACTGAGCTATTTGGCTTGTTTTTGCAATGTTTCGCCTGAGGTAATACCAAACAAGACTTCCTGGTTTGCCACATCCTTGTAAGCCTGACGTCTTCGACTACCACGCCCACCAGAAAACCATCAAAGCAACAGTCCACAATTAAGGCAGGCCTTTCCCGTTCCGGAAGATTGCGCCCAGTCATTTGACATTTCCATCAATTACTCTGCTGAAGGAGAGAGAGAGAAAGAGAAAGAGACAGAGAGAGAGAGAAAAAGAAGGGGGGGCAACTAAAATGTAATATAAGCTAAATGGGTTTGCTAATTAAGGATTATTTGATAATTAGAAGCCAGAAATCTCCAAGAAAGCCAGGAATACATATGCAGGGCTAGAGCTGGCTTCTGAAACCTATTAGTCAAATGATTAGCCAAAAAGCAATGTCAATTAGTCAAATAACTTTACCCCTAGTCACTTTTTTTTATCTGATGTCCAGTTGTGAGGGTCTCTAATACCAATCAATTTCTTGTAGGTTTTGTTGCACCGGCATTGTATTATTTTTATCATGCTTTTACTTACAACCATGTGCTGTTAAATGTCCTATCTGACCGTGTGCTTTCCTCTGTCCTTTCTGACTTAGCCTCGCCTTCCTTGTTTCCTGTGCTAGTAGCATGGTTTTTTTAGTATTAACCCCACCTCACTTGGGACTTTCTCCCTAAGCTTGCTTCATTCCCAGTCTGCTTTTTTGCATGAATTATTTTTTTTAATCTGCAAGTTACTGACACAGGTTAAAGAAGCTGGTCCCAAGTCCAGAAGAAGAGGAAGGGGGTCAGAAGGCTTTGGCAAAACAGAAGAAGCTACTGCCTATGATAGAAATGCAAATAAAAAAAAGATTTATGCAAAAACAACTTGCTTTTTATTCAGTACGAAGGACCAAATATTGATAACAAAGTACTTTCAAATGTTCTTTACTGACCATTGAGCTTCAAGGAACAACTGTAGTGTTATGCTGAGTGAGAACTGAACACTTGGACTTGGTAAAATTACATTAACATGGACTACATGTGCAACATCACAATGTTGCATAAATTCAACCACATCAACTTGCTTTTTTTTTTTTTTTTATTCAGTACAAAGGACCAAATATTGATAACAAAGTACTTTCAAATGTTATTTACTGTCCATTGAGCTTCAAGGAACAACAACTGTAATCAGTACCACTAACAGCTGCGTAGTCTATTGGCTCGAGCATGAGCTGGTGGGTGGAGTATTCCGTCCTAATAATGCTGCATTCATGTGATGTCGGAAGGTCGGAGTTCCCAAGTCGGCAAATCGTTCTTCCGACTTTGTTGTGTTCATGTGCTTTGAAGTCGTAATGTGGGAAAAACATGGATGCTGCAAAGACGCTGAGTTGTATTTAAATGCTCGGAGAGTTTAAAGAAAACACTGACAGCCGTTTCCAGTTTTTTCGTGACACTGAAGAACAACCGAAACCGATCAGGTGATCCATGAAATATGATTGATTTCATACATATGTATTTTAATCAGAAAAACTTCCATATTTGCTTAAAAGTAAACTACACATCCGCCATTTTTCGGTGAATGTGACGTCAAGTCGGAAAATCGGAGCTCTGAAATGATACCCGAGTTTCCGACCTGTAATTTCCGAGTTCGACGCCGTTCAATTCATTTTTGACAACTCGGAGCTCGTTTTTTTCCTACTTCCGAGTTGTTTTGAACGCAGCATAAGGGTACAGTAGGCTACACGCGGTTCGTTTCGCGCTTCTTCATGACGTTCCTGGAGCTTGCGCCCCGGACGGGAGACGGAGGGCGGTACGCGGAGTCGGAGAGCCAGAGTCGGCTTGTGAGTTGTGTTTTCTTGGCCGACCCTATATTACATATTAACCCCCCACCCAAAATATTATTGCAGATTTGCGCAAATCTCGTGACCCCACTTTTGAAAGGTCTTCGTCAAATTTATCGTCAAATGTGACTTACAGATCGTCAAACTGCAGGAGAGATCGTCAATTGCGAATTGACGAACGGGTAGCGCGAGCCCTGCATATGGCCTCATTATCTATCTCTGCACTAGCCATTGCTTCTACTAAGCTACTCTCCAGTGTCAGGATTCGGACTATAGCTTGCAGCCTGCATCCTCAGTTATTCAGTTACTCAAACTAGCATGACTTCCTGGTTCCTAACGATGGGCCATTGTTTGTCCCTAACACGCAATGACAGAACGGACCCTAATTTCATCCACTATTTTAACACCGCAAAACAATCTCAGTCCTGTTCCACGTCAATCTCAAGTGAAGCAACGTTCCATCGTCCAGAACCATTCAACTGCTATACAGTGGCTTCGGCTCTTCACCACATTTCCTGCACCACTACAACGTCATCACGCCAACAGCCGACGACAACGACTCCAAAGCAACTGACCCCTGCTAATGGGCCACAGACAATCACTGCTAGCCCGTCTCCCACGACATCACAGAGCCTCCACCACCTGCAAGGCCACAGCTGGCTCCATCAGCCCCCCCTTAGTGGGGGACAGGTTGTATCACCCCTTGTGCCTGCTCCCTCTGGGTCTGGCTTTTCTCACATGATTTCAGCCTTCTTTTCATTCCTGTGTTCACAGACGTCACAAAATCCCCATGCACATACCTCCTTCCATCCCATCATCCCGTCCTCCACCCTTCCTTCAGCTGCCTCCAATAGCACAGTGTCTGCTCAACCTTTCTCTATCACAGCTACCACCACAGCACAACAGGCCCATCGAGCAACACCACCTTCAATCACCGGACAACCCTATTTATGCCTGTTCAGCCCCTTCCTCTCCGTTTGACTCAGATCTCTCGACCCACCCACCCCGCTTCCCCTTATTTTCATCCATCTCCTTCATTATCTCATCCCTTCATCCTCGTCCAATCATCCTCATCCCTTCCCACCCACATCCCTCCCCACATCCCTTCATCCTCTCCCATTCATCTTCATCCCTTCCTACCCCATCCCCACCCACATCCCTCCCCATGTCCCTTCATCCTCTCCCATTCATCCTCATCCCTTCCCACCCACATCCCTCCCCACATCCCTTCATCCTCTCCCATTCATCCTCATCCCTTCCTACCTCATCCCATCCATCCCTTCCCTCATCCCTTCATCCTCTCCCATTCATCCTCATCCCTTCCTACCTCATCCCATCCACATCCCTTCATCCTCTTTCCACTCATCTCCTTCAGTTCCACGGGATGCATACCTCTATCATGTCTCTTCCAGGTACCGTCTGGGGGGCTCGACGTCAGCTCGGGTGGATAACACCGAGACGGAAATCCCACACAGAGTCTCCTCCACCCAGTCATCAACATGTCCTCCAGACAACCTCAACAAACATCCTTCTTTCTCTTCCATACCCACGCTTTCAATCCCTCAATTCATTAGACCTGTAACTTCACCTCGTTGTGGCGTGGTCCTTGCTAGTGAATTGAAAGTCTGTGAAGTATGAATTGCTAAACTAACAAAAGTAAGTGGCAAAATATGAAAATGAAATATAGGGCACTGGCGGCCCCAGAAGCTCCCACCGTTAAGATAAACAAAATGTTGAAGTTTTTGTTGATGGACGGATGCACGGATGGACGCATGCATGGACAGAGCCCGATACCATAGCTTCCGCGCCACTCGGGCGGCGGGAGCTAATTAGGAGCCTGTAACTGAAATAGTTGATAAGATGAAGCAAAATGTTGAAGTTTTTGTTGACAGACGCACGCATGCACACACGCACGCACAGACGGAGCCCGATACCATAGCTCCCGCGCCGCTTGGCGGCAGGAGCTAAAAAAATTGAACAATATTGGCAAAATGTGACAATATGATAATATATGACAAGTCGTTTCTTAGGTCAACACGTGCTCTTGCTGCGCTTGATCAACAACGCCGTTTTAACCTCAGCTGCACATCTCACGACTAAAACCATCCGAGGGCACGTTAACCGTGCAGTAACCTGGTCATATTATTTACCCACTTAAGAGGATGAAACTCAGCTAGCAGCCCATGAAAACCTTTTTTTTTTTTTTTTTTTTATAAATTTGGCATCTCCAATCCCACCCGAATCTGGAGTACCCAATTGGTGAACTATGTACAAGGCTTGCTCGTATGCGACCCCTTGCTGCCAATTCAGGAGAGTGTAGACAGTTCGCGGCTCTCCTCCGAAGCACGCGCCTGTCAACCACAGCTTCTTATACACTCATTGGTTGAATCTTCGCAAGTTCAGAACGAGGGCGGAGGATACCCGGACATGACCAGGCTTAGAATCTTCCTGACGAGCGCCCGTCTGGCCAACAGGAGGCGCTTGAGCAACGAACAAGGCAACTATTGTAATCCCTACCCGGCAGTCCCTTCCCAATTTGCAACCCTGTAGCGCAATAGCCAATTGTGTGCTACTGTGAAAAAGCTGCCGACCACTGCGGGCTGGTACGAAGCGGGGCTCGAACCCACGACGTGATAGTCACTTCTGCTTCGCCATGAAAACCATTTTTAACAAAATGAAATGCAATTCTAACACCAAGCAATTAAATGCGCTCATAGCAAAGACATGGAACACTGCATGTGTCGCATATGTAGTGCTAACAAATCCTTAACTTCATTCTACTACACAAGCAATATATCATATAAAAGCAGAGACTCTACTGATTCTAACCATATGCGGTTTATCGCACTATGCCCAAACGTGGACAAGGGAAAGGCAGAGTGGAGTGGTTGTGCACAGCTTATTTTAATAATATTGTTTATACCAAAACATTATAGGCCGTCAATTAGGAAATTTTTTGCTATGAATCCTTTAAATACCAACCCATTTGTTTTAGCATTTTGGTGCTCCAACATTAAACTTTAACAGGCTTTCAGTTACTGATCCATGATTCAATTTTATCAAACCCAAGTATTTCACAATGAAAATGGAGGGCACTTGCCTTTGGAGCCAGGGGCCAATACGGCTCGCTTGATGGCGTAGGTCTTCAGGCACCTCTCAAAGGTGTCGTCCCACAGTGCAACTACTCCATCTTTTCCTCCTGTTACAAAGCCCTGGGGAAGACAGCGAGAATGGTTACAGAACTGAGAGAGGACTGGACTCTGTGATGCCCTGTGTCTATTCTGGCTCAAAGGACAAGCTTTTACACTGCAATGGAAAGACCCATTTTCCTGATACTTTGAAGGCAGTTTTGGAATCTGGTTGGTTCTGGATGCGAAATCTCCAAGGGTAACATTTGAGCCAGGGACAGAGGCATCACAACAGGGGGAATAGTAAAATGGACAACCAGGGTCGAGCACAAGGACAGAATAGTCTAATTTGGGACAGGGGTCCGCAGGAGTGGTAGCTGAATAGGGTCCAGAATTTTGCACTATATTCCTGGCCAGAATTGACTGATTACAGCCTGCACTACGCTATTTTGCATTGGTCTACTGAAGCGATGGAGATATCTTTGGGTATCTCCCTACCTTTTCCAGGGCGTGCATGCTGAACACAGGACCGTCATGGGCCTTAACCGTCTTTATGAGGAACATGTCCCTCCAGATGCAGATGTCCCCTGTGCAGGTCCCTGAGAACACCATCTCCTCCGTCCAGCCATAGACTGCACACATCATGGTCTCTGTCTTCCCCATGTTTCCTTTCCGCCCAATCAAACCTCCACCTATAGGGGGGTAGTGTCTCTTCACAGGGGTCCTGAAACTAAGCTGCTGTATGCAGCCGACTAGGCTTTGCCAATGGCCAGACCATCCTTGCACCAGAAAAACTAAGCTGCTAGGACGTTGGTTGGAGAGATTGCCCAGGAACAACAGATGCTGAATGCAACTGAGAGCCAAAATCGACACCGCTCCACACATGGTACATTTTGCACAACCCGTCCTCCACAGACTATCATCTTCCTCTTATCTGACATTTCAGGGCCTGTATTCACAAAACATCTTATCTTACCGCTAGGAGTACTCCTAAGTCGCGCTAAAACATTTTATGTAGGAGTAAAATCTTAAAAGATATTCACCACGGCGCTGAGAGCAACTTGGAAAACTGGTAACTCCTAGACTAGGAGTAGCTCTGAGATAGGTGGGAGTAAATCTCCGTTGCTATCGATGACATCAATTCTCATGCACGAGCCTTGGGACAATGAGCACGGTGCTTGGTTGTTTGGTGACAGGGCGTCCCATTGAAAAAAACATCCCGCATACAACCCATGGAGGAAAAAAATGAGGAAACTGTCCGAGCGGCTGGTTTGTCCCATGTAATAATAACACGTTGAGCACTCGTGAAAATGCACTATGCGCAGTACCCACATATCACGCCCTAGGCAAATAAACATACAAAGGAAAGACATAGTTGTAAAAACACCAATAGCATAAAACGTGGCAATAATGAAACGCGTCATTTGCCCCAATAATTGGCAATTTATTACCCAATAGGAAAATGTTGCGATCATTTAAATGTCAGGCTATTCAAGTTTGTTTGCCCTAAACTGTCAGTCCACTTTGTTCAGCAAAATTGCGAATATCGTCATCCTCCTCGACATCATCATCACCGCTGTCGGCAGCACCGTCATCATCCGGTTGAGGTATGTTTCTTTGATGCCATTTTTAAATTGTGAAGGATGGCACACGTTGTAATTACAAGTACTTTGCTGGCTCTCTCTGGGCTGAGACGCACCTCCCCATGCGGCACATGAAACCGGCGCTTCAGCTGCTCAATACCACGCACCACCACACTGCGTGTCGTCTTGTGTGCTGTAACACCATGAAAAAGACAACAGCAGACTAAATATAATGAGCAACAAAAGAAACGCTAGTTTGCTAGTTAGTTAATGTACTCTTATGGTTACTCAGACAAAGTGACCGCAAAACAAAGAAAAGTTTGATGAAATGAGTGTAAATGTGCACATGCTGATAATAAATTTGAGTTTCTATAATAATTGCACGTTGACTGGGTGTTGATGGAATGAACTTTTTTCTGTTTTCAAATACCTCTTCATCTTGGGTCGGAGAAATAATTCAAATATGGGTCCCGTCAATAGCACCAATGATAGGCTCCCGGGCATACCTGAGATGTGCATGAATTCAAGTTTGATTCTGTGTTGTTAGCGAATGTCCATTGGAAACCGGATAAACTGTCGGATGATATTGGGTTCACAGAGCGCATTGATTGTTTGTTGAATTGAGCGACTAACAGATGATTGTGAAATCTCTAAATTGTCCGCGTTGCAAAGTTGCATTTTTCTGGTGGCCAAGTAAGGAAGTGTTGTCAAACATTTTATTTCGGGGCTTATTGGGTTGTTTCTCATGGTAGGAGACGTAATTCTCTCCCTCACCAAGTCAACAACAAATAAAACCCATTCACGGTCGATCTGATATCTTTTCAACAACTGCGCATCATTCAGAATTTTCAAGTCATTCCATCTATGGACAACAGCAGTCATTTTCTGATTCTTTGTGAATAGGTTTTAGCGAGTTAGGAGTCTTCTTGTCTACTTTTAAGCTCTCCCAGACTTAGGAGCTACTTTTAGGCCTAAAATACTTTGTGAATAACACTTAGTAAAATAATTAGGAGTCCTAAATTTACGACTGACACATTTTTTTAAGGAGTTTCTCCTAAATCTGGCGATTAGGACCTACTTTTAGCGCTAAGATGCTTTGTGAATACGGGCCCTGATCTCTACAGCTCTTCCGTGAATCACCTCTGAACAAGAACAATCGTCCTCTTAAGCAACTGTCGCAATCATTCATTATACATTAATCCTATTCAAAAGTTCACTCCCTGCTGGAGCACATTTTGTTTTCTCAAAAGATTTACGATAAGCACTTCAGTGCAACTGCTGCCGAGTGGTGTTTATCTCTTAGGCATTAATTAGTTAAAAATGGAATTTATTGAGATCCTACCTGCTTTGTGCCAGAACTTCATATGCTTCACTCCAGCAGTGATGAGCTTGTCAGGCATGTAAGGGTTAACTTTCACGACAAAAATCTTATCCTTGCTCCCCCTTCAAGAGACAACAGCAAGAAAATATTATCAGCTCTCTTTTCTCAAAAATGTATTATGTAGATTCTGTTCAGTCTGCTTCACACAAAATTATCACACACACACACACACACACGCACGCGCTGGCAGGGACATGCTGTGGCATGAATTATAAATGACTGCGGAAAAAAGTGAAATAAATGGGTACATGCAAAAACACAGTTGTAGTGGGAAAAATCTCTACTATGTTGATGGATTTAAAGATTATTTGTCACATGTTGCGCAGACAGATCTCTTCACTGAAGACTGCAGAGGGAAAGGCAGATAAAAGCTCTTCATGAGACCAATGTACAAAATAAATTTTTTTCCGTTTACCGGCCCTATGCACCTATAAGCTGGTGTCGTACTTTTTCCTCCCTCGTCCGTCATCCAGAACATTTAAAAAAAAATTTTTTTTCAAACTCATGTCAAAGCCGGAGTCCACATCGTGGAACTAAACGCTAAAAATCGCAATAATATTAGCTAGCGTTCGACCGCGCGGTGATGGGCGGAAGTTCACTCGTCTACATTTTGACCTTTGATCCGTCATCATCGGCGATCATATTTCCGCCTTGCGATGTGCTGTATTGTATATCAGGTCGCTCCCATTGCCTACACATGCTCTAATAAACATTTACATCCCTACACTGATTCCTGGGTGCCAGCAAAGGTGCTTAGCACAGCTCCAAGCCTCTTGTGAACCCTAAAGAGTGCAGGAAGCGCAGCAGCACAATTTTGTTTTTAATTTAATTAATGTCACAGCACAATGTGCTGCAGTGTATAGTGTCATGATAGACAGACACGGAGAGCTCACTCAGACTTAAACAAAGCTCAAGAGCATTCATGCAACAGTTAAGCAGTCTGGGACACACTACTGTTTTAACAGGAGTGTCTAGACAATTAGAAGTCTTGTAACTTGAGGCCAAAGATCATTTTTCTCTTCCATTATGGCAGGGCTAAGTGGAGAATGTTCAAAGATGAAAAGCTGCAGAATTACAAAGGAGGGCCCCCCTTAGTTCAGTTAATCAATCACGGTGAGGGAAGAGTGTGGCGCAGCAGGTCCAATTTGTGGCCTCATGCATTAATGAATGTACTGGAAGTGGAGGAGGCCCATGGTTAGCACTTGAGGGGGACTCACTGAAAAATGTGCACAATACTCTGAACAGGCAACTTAAAAAATGTAAAACCACTAACCACCATATATAAGCTTCACACATACTGAGAACATTCAGAACGTTCCCCAAAGAGTATATAAAAACTGAGAAAGATTCTTATTTGCAAAAATGCACTGGGGCATTACTCTAGCTACTCACTGACACTCCACCTGTAACACTAAATAATAATAAGGGTAGCACTGAGTAGGAGAGGCTTAGCTGAGAGCCTACATTATAAAAGCAGCAAAAACGAGCAGTGCAAGGTGATTAAAAAGCCTACAGAGACTACGTAATCTTTTATTGGTCAATACAATCACAGATTTCAGAAATGCCCTTGACAATGCATTGGAAATATCCTAGTTTAGAGAATTCTTGACTATGCAAATAAGTTGGGCAACTAAATTGCAAACGAAGTTTGAACACAAGTGGGAGCGCTTTTTTAACCTCTGCCTCCTTTACCTTGTCATTCTCATTCCCCTTTGTACCTTAATAGTAATTTATTGGTAATTACAGAAAACAATATCTAAACAAAAACACAGGCACAAACTACACTCACCTGATAGCTGACAACCTCTCTCCTTTCCTCCAGTCCCATAGGATAATGGTGTGATTGTCATCCAGCCCAACTGATGCCAACCGCTTACCATCCGCTGTCAATAGCATATAAACATGCCATTCATCAAGGGAGATAATAACCACAGTATAAAGTCCTGTCACTAAAGCAAATAGATTCCAATGACACATTATGCACTGAAATGTGATTGGCAGAACCAGAGTCTGTTCGGAGTTAATTAGAGGAAAGAAAATGCTGCCGCACCATTGTCATTTTGGACACACAGGTGTTTTCTGCAAGAAGACAAGACTGCGAGTTACAATCCCTAATTGGCAAAGTTTTTGTGCTCTCTAATTCTCCACAGTGACTGACAGGCAGTGAAAAGCCCTTGCTTTCAGTGTAAACTAGGCTGTAAGACTGTTGGGATTTTGCTACAGATGGTTCCTCTCAGTCTTCTTTCTTGCAATCCCCATGAATGGATGAAATGATCAGGTAAGTACCTGAGTGAAGTCCCACAAGGAGAGGCATGTTCAGAGTTGCAGTGCATACCTGAGAAATCCACAGCACACACTCCATACTGGTGATACCCTTTCAGCACCGACAGGGGCTTCAGTGTCTCCGTGTCCCAAACATGGATGGAAGAATCTCGGCCCACCTGATGAATAAACTGGTTAAGAATCCCTGTCTTTTCTCCAATCTTGAACACAAACCAGATTAGAAACGTTCTCCACCAAACAATTTGTTGCTGTTATAAAATCTATGGATGACAAATCAGATTTCGTTTACCAGACCTGATTGACTTGACCAGGAGATAAGAACGAACTAATTTACTGCTGGTGTCACGGCAGAAAGGATTTATCACAGCTGATACTGTCGAATAAGCCGCCTAATTTCACAGGCATTGTTTCTGCCCATACCTGGCCTGTTGCAACAAAGTCCTTCAAGGGGTGAATGGCCAGACAAAGAATGTCGTCATCATGGCCCAGGTAGAATCTCTGAGTGTTCTGCTGCCGGTTGTACACGATCCCCACTGCTGCAACATGGTACACAATCTCCCCTGTCTGGGTGTAGAACAGGTTGCTCCGACAGTCATACCCCCTGTAACTGGAAACCAGAAGAATCATGTAGTGCACCACATACATTGGACTACATGACTGCCAAAATCCCCAAAGATATAGCAATCAATTTTTGTCTCCTATATGAGATATGGGCCTCTGGTCTTCATCTACAAGAGTCATATATTACAGTAAGCTGACACCTACACTACAAGCAACACTCAATAAAAATGAAAATGAACCCTTTAAAATCTTATTAGTGCAACATGTTTGGCATCCAGTACTTTATGTCCAATATTATGTCAATTTTTTTTTCCCTCAGGAGGTTATGCGGGACCAGCATTCTATAAATATGACAATAACAGCAGCAACAACAACAGAGCCACAAATCACATGAAACTTTTGATTGGATATTGATTGTGTGGCTCGTCTGTTGAAGTTCTATTCAGTGGTCAGAGCATGGTCTACAAGATGATTCTTCGATTGAGAGTACTTCAATAATTCCAGCCATGTCGGGGTAAGTTGGAAAATCGACTCAGCATGAAGTTGTATCTTATTAGGACTGGCTGGTCTGTGAAGGTTATTAGGAATTGCAACCCTGTTTCCAAAAAAAGTTTGGATGCTGTGTGAAATGTAAAAAAAAAAAAAAACAGTGCAATGATCTGAAAATAATTTAAACTCTACATTTTAATTGGAGTTTTCATGTTCTCCCATGTTTCTCCCTTGTGTTCTCCTGGGTTTCCTCCGAGTGATCCGGTTTCCTCCCACAGTCCAAAGCCATGCATGTCAGGCAAACCGGAGACTCTAAATTGCCCGCAGGAGAGAGTGAGAGAGTGAATGGTGTGTGAATGGTGCATGTGCCCTGCGATGGATTGCTGAGCTGTCCAGGGTGTGCCAAAGCCTTTCAGCCATAGTCAGCAGGGATAGACTTCAGCACCCCTGCGACTCTAGCGAGGAAGAAGCAGTATAGATAATGGAGGGATATTTAATTAAAAATAGTCCAAAGACTACATACTACCAGATGTTGAAGCTGAGAAATTTTATTGTAGTCAGAAAAATATCTGCTCATTTGAATTTGATCTGAGCAACGTGTGTCAAAATATTTGGGCCAGAGACATGTTTACTGCTTTTTTGCATCACCTCTTCTTTTACCAACACTTTGAAACTGTTTGGGAACTTAAGAGACCAACTGATATAGCTTTGAAGGCAAAATGTTATTCCACTCCTGCTTAATGTAGGATTTCAGCGGCTCAACACTTTATGGCCTCCTATAGCATACTATGCATTTCATAATGCGCCAAATATTTCCAGTGGGTGACAGGTCTGGACTGCAGGCCAGTATAGCACCCCGACTCTTTAACTACAGAGCCATGTTGTTGTAATACCTGCGTAGTGTGGTGTTTGGCATCATCCAGCTGAAATAAGCAAGGCCTTCCCCGATAAAGCTGTTTGGATGGAAGTATATGTGACTCCAAAACTTTGGCACATTAAGAAATGAAAATGTGACAAAGACAGTCATAAAGGATTGAGCAGCTGAAATCCTACTTGAAGCAAGAATGAGAAAACATTTTGCTTTCAACACTACAGCAGTTGGTCTCCTCAGTTCCCAAACACTTTCAGTGTTGTTAACCCTTTAATGTCATTTGTATGATATTTGATGTATAACTTTCTGTGACATCGGTGGCATCCAAATGATCAACACTTCCTTCAAAAACCTACTGTATGCAATCTGATACGTGTCATCATCTGCCTCCTAGTGGACTATCCAAGCACCGCAGGCAGTAGAGGTCTGTAGAGTACAAAATCGAAGGTGGCTGCCCCCTTTCACCACCCTGCAGGTTTTTTTTTCACGAAAATCTTTGCAAATTTTGACAAAGTTACAGTAAGAATAACTTAGATTGTTAATAATGTTTTCAATATGAATATTTCCTGGATTAAAGCAACTTATAAATTCACAATATTTTGTTGCTTATTTTGAAGTAAAATTGAATAGAAAACATATGTAACAAATTTTATATTAAAAGCATTTATCTCTAAGAGATCCACAGGAGCGTCGGTGATCTCTGCCGGCATTACTGTATCTATAAGGCTCATTTAAGGTCACACAAAGGTAGTGGTATCCTTTAAACTAGAAGACCTAAGGAATCCACTAATAGCACCCATGCCATGCTATCTTGTAGGGAAGGGGCCAAGTAATGCTCCAAAATTTGGCTAAATTCTGATGAAGGAAAAACTGTCCTGACAATTTTCACTGGTGTCCTTTGGCCTCTGACCTCAAGATTTGTCAATGAAAATGGGTTACCCATACCTATACCTATGAGTCTCCCCCTTAGAGACATGCTCTTTTTATGATTGAGCAATGCAGTGTTGAGAGAAAAAAAAAGAAGTTTTTTGCACGCAGAATTGATGTGTTATTTTCATGTACTGTATTAGAATATTTCTGCATACTGGGATCCCTAAATTTCAGTTTCATAAATTGGGTTTGACTGGAAAACTGAGACTCTTGTGGATTCAATGAGCCCAGTTTTATCCATGTGTGATGATGTTACTGTAATCCCTAAAGTAGCCATTTCGTTGCACTAGGACCAGTTTTCGAAACTTGACTTCACTGTATAAAAATATTGAAAAAAGTGCCAAGGGCACTGTAGCTCAAATGGTTTATTCCAGGCTTTAGTGTTATGTAAGTTCAAAAATGGTAGTATTTTTTATGCTTGGGTCCAACATTGGGACAATGAAGACACCTTTTGTAATTTGTGTAGGAAAAGAAAAAAACAAATATAAAATATAGCCGCAAGCGGCAATTCCGGGATTCAAGCCATGAAAGACCATTAGTAGTTGAAAGCTCTAACAGCTTAATTAACAAGTGTTGCCACTAAACGTGGCCATGTCCCCCGCCAGGTGACGGAAATCAACTGGGGTCGGCGTATCACAAAATTACACATTGAAGCCAAAGATGAATTAAATTGGTCAAAGCGTTCTCCAGATTTCGCGTTCACAACAAATGGGACGTGACGGACGGCCGGCCGGACGGATGGACTGATGGTGCTGAATACTATGTCCCCCGGCCTTAATACTCCTTGACCCCAAGGATGAATGGAATCGGTCAAACCGTTCTTGAGATATCGCGTTCACAACAAATGGGATGGGACGGACGGACAGCCGGACGGATGGAGCTGAATTCTATATCCTCCGCCCCTAATACACCTTGACACCAAAGATGAATGGAATGGGTCAAACCTTTCTTGAGATATCGTGTTCACAACAAACGGGACATGACGGACAGACAGACGGGCGGACCCCCACCCCTAATACACCTTGAAACCAAAGACGAATGGAATCGGTCAAACCGTTTTTGAGATATCGCGTTCACAACAAACGGGACATGACGGACAGACGGACGGGCGGACGGGTGGAGCTGAATACTATGTCCCCCGCCCCTAATACACCTTGACACCAAAGATGAATGGAATCAGTCGAACCGTTCTTGAGATATCACGTTTACAACAAACGGGACAGGACGGACAGACGGACGGGCGGACGGAGCTGAATACTATGTCCCCCGCCCCTAATACACCTTGACATCAAAGATGAATGGAATCGGTCGAACCATTCTTGAGATATCACGTTTACAACAAACGGGACAGGACGGACAGACGGACGGGCGGACAGAGCTGAATACTATGTCCCCGCCCCTAATACACCTTGACATCAAAGATGAATGGAATCGGTCGAACCGTTCTTGAGATATCACGTTTACAACAAACGGGACAGGACGGACGTACAGACAGCCGGGCGGATGGATGGAGCTGAATACTATGTCCCCCGCCGCTAATACACCTTGACACCAAAGATGAATGGAATTGGTCAAACCGTTCTTGAGATATCATGTTGACAAGGAATTTGTAAGTGGTCAAATGATCGTAATGACCTTGAGAATAATGCCAAGGTCACAGAAATCTACTGGGGTTGGCGTATCACACAAAAATACCTTAACACCAAAGATGAATGGAATCGGTCAAACCGTTCTTGAGATATCGCATTCAGAACAAACGGGACATGACGGACGGCCGGACGGAGCTGAATACAATGTCCCCTGCTCCGCACTATCATGGCGGCAGGGGACAAAAACCACTTTAAGAGTGTGTTGCAGGTTTTTATGTGGACCTTTTATGTGCCAGTGTAATGATTGGACTAACAACTAATGATGCATAGTCTGATTTGTGTTATGTTAGGCTATTTTGTGCATTTATGGCACCCCCTACTGGTCAATTTGATTGAAACTTTCAGGCTATATTTCAGGTTCTTATGTGGACATATCCTGTGAGTTTTGTAATGATTGGAAAAACTATTTATGATTTATAGTCTGATTTGTTTTATACCACGTTGCTTTGTTTTGCATTTATAGCGCCCCCAATAGGACAATTTGAATGAAATTTTTAGAGTATGTTTCAAGTACTTTTATGAATATATCCTGTGAGTTTTATGGCTATAGGACAAACAACTGCTGATTTATAGTCTGATTTGTGCTATACCACGCTGCTTTGTTTTGCATTTATAGCGCCCCCTATCAGTCAATTTGAATGAAATTTTCTGGGTATGTTTCAGGTACTTATATGAATATATCCTGTGAGTTTTATGGCTATAGGACAAACAATTGCTGATTTATAGTCTGATTTGTGTTACACCACACTGCTTTGTTTTGCATTTATAGCACCCCCTATCAGTCAATTTGAATGAAATTTTCAGAGTATGTTTCAAGTACTTATATGAATATATCCTGTGAGTTTTATGGTTATAGGACAAACAATTGCTGATTTATAGTCGGATTTGTGTTATACCATGCTGCTTTGTTTTGCATTTATAGCGCCCCCTATCAGTCAATTTGAATGAAATTTTCTGGGTATGTTTCAGGTACTTATATGCATATATCCTGTGAGTTTTATGGCTATAGGACAAACAATTGCTGATTTATAGTCTGATTTGTGCTATACCACGCTGCTTTGTTTTGCATTTATAGTGCCCCCTATCAGTCAATTTGAATGAAATTTTCTGGGTATGTTTCAGGTACTTATATGAATATATCCTGTGAGCTATATGGCTATAGGACAAACAATTGCTGATTTATAGTCTGATTTGTGTTATACCACACTGCTTTGTTTTGCATTTATAGCACCCCCTATCAGTCAATTTGAATGAAATTTTCAGAGTATGTTTCAAGTACTTATATGAATACATCCTGTGAGTTTTATGGTTATAGGACAAACAATTGCTGATTTATAGTCGGATTTGTGTTATACCATGCTGCTTTGTTTTGCATTTATAGCGCCCCCTATCAATCAATTTGAATGAAATTTTTATGGCTATAGGACAAACAATTGCTGATTTATAGTCTGATTTGTGTTATAGCACCCCCTATGGGCCGATTTGCATGAAACTGTCAAGGTATGTTCCTGGTACTTATATGGACATATTCTGCAAGTTCTGTGATGATTGGCCCAATGATTGAATTTTGTCCATTTTTGTGCTAAACCACGCCCCTGCTGAAGTTCATTAGTCAATAACTTGGAAACGAAATGAGATTTCAACAAGCTTTATGCAATCTTTGATAAGCTTGGTCCACTGATGATCCATAGCAAATTTCGAAGGAATCGGACCTACGGCCTAGGAGGAGATGTCAAAAATGTGTTTTTCAAAGAATTCAAAATTTCGGAAAATCAAATATGGTGGATCTTAGAGGTCCTTATGGGAAAGTTGTAGAGAATGGACCAAAGAATGTCTGTACCAAGTTTCGTGTGAATCGGACTTACAGCCTAGGAGTTATGACCTTTAAAGTGAAAACCTGTTTTTCTTGAATTATAGCACCACCATCAGGCCTACTGAGTTAAAAATGCCTTGGTCAGCATTTACACACAACTTCCAACCAATGTGCAAAATTTCAGGTCTCTACCATTTACCATCTCACGGGAATTTGCGAAAACATTTCTGAAGAAGAAGAAAAATAATAATAATAATAATAATAATAAAAATAAACCAGCACAAAAACAATAGGGTTTCAGCCCTACGGGCTTGAACCCCTAATAAACCAGCACAAAAACAATAGGGTTTCAGCCCTACGGGCTTGAACCCCTAAATATAATCGCAAGCGGAAACTATGGGGTCGAAGCAACTTGAGGTAATCACCAAGTTTGAAGCAGTGAGGACACAAATTGTTTTCAAGTTTTTCTAACAATGTCCAGTTCATGGGACATAACTGTGCATAGTATACTTTGCCCCACAGATTACAAATTGATTAGTTATTGTAATGTCTTTGAAATAGCAGCTGTTACCTGATTGTTAAATAGCAGCCAGATATTTAAAGATTTATTATGCTCATTGGAAAGACAATTTGATCCTCATACAGAGATGCAATATGCAAAATTAGGCCCAATGAGTCACTTGGTTGAAAACAAATATGCAATTTTTTACTGTTTTTCTTACTACAGCACCACAAATTGGCCAATTGGAATCAAACTTGTTGTACTTCTCTATAGTGCCACCATCTGGCCAATCAAAGTAATTTGCATTAAGACTGCCCTATTACACATCCTTAACAATAGTACAAAGTTTCATGATTGATGACAGTTAAAGTGAGTATAGGGGCAAATTAAATTTAATTGGCTGATGTCAGCCATCTTGTTTGAACTATCACTTTGTTTCTTAAAGCCTTTCATGGCAACCTTCACCATCATAAAGCATACAAAATTTAAAGTTGCTTGCACGATTGGTTTAAGACGTATGACCATGTGTTTGCTATAGCGCCACCTATGAACGGATTTAAACCACATTCGGCGTGATGAAGTTGCATGGCTGTAGATTTGTGATCGCAAATTTGGTAATGATTTGACATTGCATCAAGGAGTTACAGCTCTTTATAGCAATATAGGCCACGCCCTTAAATTTTATGTGAATTGATCTCATTTTCTAGGAGGAGACAAACAATTAAAAATAGGACCAAGGGTTGTGTACCTTACCGGCAAGCAGTTTTACAGCGATGATACAAGTTATGAAAATTTCATGTGAAGTTTGACATCTGAATCAATGAAAATCAATGTCACTAAATATAAGTTCACATACATTTATAAGACCTTCTGTAATACAAGCCTAAGCTCTGAAGCGGTTTTGGTGATACAAGTCATTAAAATATGTCAATATGTATTCAATATGTCAATTGTGAACTTTAAAGGTCACAGAATGTCAAGTTGTGGTCAGCAAATGGACTTCATATATGACTTTCTAAATGTCTCTATACAAACCTTGGCTCAATCTGAGACCATTTTGATGATACAAGTCATTTTAATTTTACTGTGGAGTTTGACCCTAAAAGGTCACTGACAGTCAAGTTGAATGTCACCAAATGAAAGTTCATATGTGACTTCCTATGTCAGTAACACAAACCTAGGCTCCATCTGTGACCTTTTCAGTGATAGAAGTCATTGAATTTTCTCTAAGTCAAGTTAGACCTTCGAAGGTCA
The DNA here is from genome assembly GCA_029692085.1 of Gymnothorax javanicus. NCBI lineage: Eukaryota > Metazoa > Chordata > Actinopteri > Anguilliformes > Muraenidae > Gymnothorax > Gymnothorax javanicus. Next base: position 102,125,389 of record CM056193.1, on the reverse strand, counting down.
ATATGAAGGTCACCAAATGAAAGTTCATACATGACTTCCTATACTTCACCAGTACAAACCTACACTCAATCTGTAACGATTTTGCTGATATAAGTCATTGAAATTTCACTGTATAGTTTGGCCGTTCAAGGTCACAGAAGGTCAAGTTCAAGGTCACCCAATGAAACTTCACACATGACTTCCTATATGGCCACAATACAAACCTAAGCTCTATCTGTAATAGTTTTGGTGATAGAAGTCATTGAAATTTCACTATGTGAAGTTTGACCTTCGAAGGTCACCGAAGGTCAAGTTCAAGGCCACCAAATGAAAGTTCATACATGACTTCCTATAAGTGTTCAATGCACATATGTTCCCAATCTTCAATATTTTCAAGCCTCGAAACCTTTGAAAATTGTAACATTTAGCTTCACCTCAAGTTTGACCTTTCAAGGTCATCTGAGGTCAACTTTAACACAGCCAAAATATAGGTCATATATTACCTCCTATATGTTAGTAATACAAACTTAATCTCTATCTGCAACCATTTAGCTTCCACAGGCGATTTGGCCCATTCTCCATAAGACCCAATGTTTAAGTACAGCGCCTCCACTAGACCCACTTCCGTCAATTCAATCAAAATGGCACTCGCACTGTACATAAAGTGTATCAAGGTGAGTTGATTGCCAGATTTAGAAAAAAAGTTATCAGACAGTTTTTGAGAAATAATTTTTTGAAATTTCAAGTCATATCTTTCAACATAGTTAATATCAAGGGCTGACTTCAATAAACAGTTGTGTCCAGATGTTATATATTGGACATAACTGTTTGTTGCAGTCAGCCCTCATTATATTCCCTGACCTCGAGTTTGACCTTTCAAAGTCATCTGAGGTCAACTTTAACATAGCCAATGTATAGGTCATATATGACTTCCTATATGTCGATAATACAAGCTTAATCTCTATCTGCAACCATTTGGCCTCCACAGGCCATCTTGCATATTCATAAAGTACAGCGCCCCCAATAGACCCACTTCCATCGATTCAATCAAAATGGCGCTCGCACTGTACATTGATGGTACCAAGGTAAGTTGATTGCCTGATTTAGAAAAAAATTTATCACGCAGTTTTTGAGAAATAATTTTTTAAAATTTCTCAGTCCTATCTTTAACATTGGTGCCAAAATTTCAAGGGCCCATAAAACGGACAAAAATGATTCAATCAAAAATCCGTGAAAAAAGTCTGGAGATATGGTCTAGTAGTATGTTATTACAAATTTACATGGAAATTCATCAGGCCAAAAAAAAGACAAAAAATGTTCCGGACGACGGACGCCGGACGATGGATGACAGACGCCACACCACGACAATAGCTTATCGGCCCATAGGGCCGGTAAGCTAAAAATGGTGGAAAGTCTGCAAATACAAAAATGGGTATGGTTCACATTGATTGATTCATCTTGACCCTCAGAATCTAACAAAAAAATGTTGTTTCTACAACTTATGGTTTAGAAGTTATTTCCCAAGACATATTGTACCTCTCTTTAGCACCGTCATATGGCCAATCAAAGTAATTTTAATAAAAATGGCTCTTTTCCACATTTGTAACAAGAAAGTAAAGCATCATGATGACAGGTGACAGCTGAAGTGAGTATAAGGGTTACTGAAAATTGATTGGCTGATGTCAGCCATGCTGTTTCATTTATCAGTTTGTTCTTATAGATTTCCATAGCAACCGCAACTCTAACATGAAGCATGGAAAATTTCAAGTTGATCAGAAAAATTATTTAGGAGTTAAGACCATTTGTTTACTATAGTGCCACGGACTAATTTCAAGTTGATGGGACACTTAGTTTAGGAATTATGACCATTTGTTTGCTGTAGGACCACCTAAATACAGATTTGCACCAATCGATAAATTTATAATCTATTCATCCATATGTACCTCCCCAACAAATTTCACATTGATCCCATAAGTGGTTTGGCTGAAGAAGATCAAAGTTAACGTAGCCGCAGATGCCAATGCCGACACGGATGCCGATGCTGGTGCCGCATTTGCATTTTACCCAGCATCCTAACTTTTCCGAGAATGAATTTATATTTTTACATGACCCCTAAGGGTGTGCATATTTCTGTTTATTCAGATTATGTATTGTAGACCACAATGAGTTTACAATGACCACATTCACACTGAATACCGCTGCTGTGATTTGATGAATGACGATGGTTCTGTGTTCTTACCCATGAATAAAGTGGAGCCTTATACCACTCGTCGGTGCTCTCTCCCGCTTCTTGTTTGCCATCTTCCGCTGTTTCTCCTTGCACTGCTCTTTGAGTTGAGGTAGATCTTCTTTATAGACCTGCTTACAGAAGGAAACCGTTTTCTAAATCTTACTTTTTAAAAATATATTGGTAATGAAGGGTCTAGTATGAGGTCACAAACCAAGGCCTTTTATCTTCAAAAGTTTATTGTATGAAATTTGTTATAATACACCATTCTGACGACGACCGGAAGTGGGCAAGCACCAAATAGGCTTTCAAAGATAATCTTGATAGTAGGTTATCAACATTTTCAGATACATTTCTTCAGTGATTTTGCTTCAAAAACCATTGTGTTTTCTCTTTTGCTTTTTGATAGAAAAATACTTAATATGCAACTGCATATTGTAACTAGATCTGACAGAATTATACCAGACACGAACAGCCTGCTTTTCTCATTGTGTTTCCAGCCTTGAGCACATCTCCTCCAGTGAAACAAAAATATTCAACAATAGTGAACAGATGAACTCTATTAAACTATTTTCTTATTAATATCTCAGAAAATAGTTTAAAAGCCCATTAACTGTGTTGCGACAAAATATTTGCCTCGTTCCCAGTTTCATTTATTTTTCTTATTTGTCATGCTGTAATAAATCGAGGGCTGACTGCAATAAACAGTTATGTCCAGATGTTTTACATTGGACATAACTGTTTATTGCAGTCAGCCCTCGAAATGGTCATCCATCTAATTTTAAAATGAGACAAAGACAACATGAGTAAACATAAAATGCTGCTTTTAAAACATAATTTCATTTATTTAAGGTAAAAAGTAAATGATGGTTGATTAAACACAAAACTCAGTCAAGGAAGCATTCGTCACTCATAGAAGTACTTCATGGTGGCCCTTCTAAACAAATCCAGGTATTGTAACAAATCCTCATTGGAAAGAAGATGCCTGCAAAGTCCTAGGTTCATTGGTCAAGAAATTTTAGAGATTTTGAAATCTGAAATGAAATGTAGAGCTACATCCTAATGACAGTGGTCAAATGAAGGCCAAAATTCATTGCACAGCAAAACCCAGAATTTACATCTTGAGTCTTGCTGTATAGTACCAACATACAAAACTTAAGCTAAACAGCAGCAGAAATGGTTGACATACGGATCAAAAGGAAATTTTAAGGATAGCCAATATGGCATCCATATTTCAAATCTGATAAGAATGCCTGGAACAAACTTTGATGTACTCATGGGTAGGGGCACGCATGCCAAGTTTAAGCCTCCTTGGTCAAGCATTTTTGGAGAAGAAGACCTATTGATATTCATTCATTAAATTCATGAAATTTTGGGTGTAACCTTAAGGCAGAGGTCAAATCAAGGTCAAAATAAAGTGTAGGCCTATATTAAAAACATGGAATATAAGTGTTATGTCTTGCTGCTCAGCATGTACATGTCAAATTTCAGCTGAATTGCAGCAGAGATAATTGACAAGCGAGTCAAAATGGCTGCCGTGGCGACCACACTTAAGATGAGAACCGGACCTCGTGAACACACTCAGGTGTCCTCATTTGTGGGAAGATGTCAGCAAAGTTTCGGCTTCACAGGTCCAGTCGTTTCAGAGAAGATGATGTTTACACACAAAGGACGATGCATGACGCGACCATGACAGCCTGAAGTGGAAAAACTACTTGAATCATAAACCTGCGCATTCTAGCATGGGCTTGCTGAATTTTGGCCTGAATTTCACAAACAATTATAAGCTTTAGCCTCCTGGAGAGAAGGTTTTCACAGCCGTCCATACTTAGGCCAACTGAGGTCATTGAGAGGCTAATGACAATGTGAAGAGAAGGCTCAGGAGTCAGGGGAGGTGAGGAGTTTTTGTATTCCAGGCGCCACATAGGGCCTTCCCAGAGTTCAACTCTGGCAGGCATAAATTCCGATGAGATGTAAAAATCCGGCCGGATAAAGATGGAATGCAGCTCAGTTCAAAAAATAATTAATAAATTAAACAAATACTAATACTAGTCACTAACAAAAAATGACCACATGGATGCAAGAGAGTAATTTCTGCAGACATATCAAATCTTATTTCTAATTTCTAATCGATTTCAAGCCGGTAAAGCAGGCACGGCGTTATGGGTGGGCCTAGGTGGACCTTGGCCCACCCACTCATCTACAGGCCCACCCTAAACTTTTCTTTAAAGAAAAATAAAAATAGCCTAATATATATTGTTTTAAATACATTTCATGATGCAATTCATTAATGATTCAAATTTGTTAATTTTAAAAACGATTTTAAAAGGTTGGTTATGTTGATGCTTTAACCTTGGTCAACGTGGCCGCTTTTAAGGAGATGCGCTGCAGTGCAGCCTGCGCGTAAATTATTCCAGAGCGCTCCTCTTTGGTCAGAACCAAAAAGAGCAGTCGCGGATAGGTAGCCAATGCACTGAAATGTAAAAAAATGCAACAAAATATTTAAGTAACATTAGCAACCAAATTCGATATAAAAGAGATAATATAGTAGTACATCAGCGAGACATTTTTATTAAGCGAAGATTAAAGCCCAGACCAAAGATTCGCGACAAGACGGGTTGAAACTTCCAACTACATGTAACACACCGGTCTGCGATGTTCTGAAACCTGCCAGTTCACATCGATGCGACGAGGTGAGAGGATGTATCGTTTCCATAGCACTGACTCTCAGCGCTTCCATTTTAACTGCCGGCTTTTTAGGCCTATTTTTCCAGTGTTGATGAGTTAGGCGCAACAGTTGCATTTCAGCTATTAAGAAAACAGTGAGGACAAACAAAAAAGAAAGAAAGGGGCCATAATTTGGAGCCGTCCATGGCCGTGGCTAGACCCTGCGTCTGTCTGTGGGATGATATTTATAAATCTGACTTTCAATGTATACCCACAGAGACACTGCTCGATCCATTCACTTCAGGCATACTTTTTCGCTCTACGTCTGAAACATTTCCCCAACTCTTTGGATCGTAACAAATCAAACGCACATACCTTCCTAGCAAAGACAGCTAGACTCAGCTGCGAGTACATGCCGGTAGATGCCTTCCGTGTGGAGATATGAGCAAAAAATTCCTCCGAAGCGATGCAGTTCAAACACTTGTCACCATTTTTTCCAATCCCGGCATGCAACGGTACGCCAGGGAATTCCCATTAGAAGACATGGCGACAAGTGTTTGAACCGCATCTCTTCGGAGGAATTTTTTGCTCATATCTCAGCACGGAAGGCATCTACCGGCATGTACTCGCGGCTGAGTCTAGCTGCCTTAGCTAGGAAGGTATGTGTGTTTGATTTGTTACGATCCGAAGAGTTAGGGAAATGTTTCAGACATAGAGCGAAAAAGTATGCCTGAAGTTAATGGATCGAGCAGTGTCTCTGTGGGTATACATGTATACATTGAAAGTCAGACTTACAAATATCAACCCACAGAGAGAAGCAGGGTCTAGCCGTGGCTTAGCCAGAACCTAAAATTGCGGGGGCTCTAACATCTCTTTAAAACAATTGTTAGTTCTGACTATCGCAATCATATACATTCAATCCGAAAACACTCTGCACTATCAGATGTTGCTTGTTCACTTCGTTAAGGCAAAACGACAATCATTCATTTGGACGCGCAATTTTGTGCACTTCAAATCAGTGGCGTAGCCAGAACTGAAAAATGAGCGGTCACACAACATCGCTTTGCTACAATTATTAGTCCTAACTTGTTCTCGGTCATTTTCCTTTGTTAAAACAATTTTCCACTAAGAAGAAAATTCAATTGGCAATTAAAGACACGGCTTCTTTCGTGATGCGATCTAGGGCGACTAATCAATAGGCATAATTCAGATCAGAAAAATAAGTTACTCATAAGTTGGCCTATGGGCTACTTTTCGAGAGGTAAACTGCTCTGGAAATTCTGCACTACCTTTCTGTCTCATCAGGCGATCTAGCCTGTGCTTCAAGATCGATTTAATTGTTTAAATTGAATCAAAGACAGAGATTTGAAATGCACAAAATTGCGCGTCCAAATGAATGATTGATGTTTTGCCATAACGAGGTGAACAAGCAACACCTGATAGTGCGGAGTGTTATCGGATTGAAGGTAATTAGAAAAAATGATTGCGATCGAGTCAGAACTAATAATTGTTTTAAAGGTATGTTTATTACCCACGCAATTTTAAGTTCTGACTGCGCCACTGGTCCATGGGTGCTTCAACGAGATACCGAAGGTGCTGTTGCCAATCTGTGCCAGGAGCTCGCAGCGGTAGACCTGCCCCTTTTCTAAATTTCTCCCGGGTATTTCCGGCGCAGTTCCAACCAGCTGACAGTTTGTAACTGACGTGACCAGCTGAATTCGCTACGAGTTGATTGGCTGTTGAGACGGGTTAAGTGCTTTAAGTTCTAAAACCAGCCTCTTGCGATTTGACATGCTGAATCTCTGGCGACGCCACCAGCCGGCTTGAGTCGAGCTGCAATGGGCCAGTTCACACTGCTGCAACTCCTCCCTGCGACGTTCTAAAACGGTCTTGTCTCGACGCGAATCTTTGGTCTGAACTGGGCTTAAGTTTTATTAAGTGACCTAATCTTTGGAATTTAGGCCCACCCACAATTAGTCTGGCCCACCCCAAACTGGAATCCTGGCGCCGTGCCTGCGGTACAGACAAAAATATTGCGAACTGAGACTGAGCTGAGACTCAGCAAATGTTAAGATTGGTCATAGTGGTAAAAACATTTAACAATAACTTAAAGCAGGATTACTGCTTACAATATGATCCAGTGTAAAACAGGCCCAACTTTTGATTGTGGAGGGTTTTTTTTCGTGGGCAAAAACAATTTTTTTTGGAGAAGAAAGGTCGGGCATCTTGACACATAATGTTACCTGACGTCTGTAAGTTGCCTGTGTCTCCTGCTCAATCTCGGAGTCCATTTCCGGCACATCTGATTGATCCGAGTCTGACTCCTCACTGTTTGAGTCCGCCAGTGTTTCTACAGGGGGACAACAAAGCCACAACTTAATAAAGAAAGGCAGTTGCTACGGGTACGGCAGTTTTTCAATGCGTTTCAATGTGGAGAGGTACGGCAGTCCCCATTTCAAGCCCTGCCCTAACCTAACCCTAACCCTTCCCCTAACCCTAACCCCTAACCCTCCCCCTAACCATAATCCCGAATCCTTATCCTAATCCCTTGAAATCGACTGCCGTACCAATAAAAACTGCCGTGTCTCTAGACACTTCCATAAAGAAAAGCCTTAACAGGTACCACCTACGTGTGCCTGGATAAAACTGTCCTTAATATGTTGTATCTGCGCAGGAAATGTACACTTCCATTAAAAAGTCAAGTGCTATCATTTCTCATTACGTTAAAACCGAAGCGGGGCAGAAGGGGGCCATGTGTAGGTGATGTCTCTGATTCATCAAGCGGACCATCAGTCTTCAGTGAGCTAACGGCTTCGCTCTCTTGAAGCAATTACTCAACCTGACATGGAGGAAGTGCTGATATGGAGGAAACCCAGAGCGGCAACACAACCAACAGCACTAAATACTTAATACCATTAGGAAAATTAAAATGAGCAATCTTCAGAAGATGTTTTTTTTTTCCTATCCTGCTCCTACACTGCATCTTGCCATGACAGTACACTTGAAAATGCACAGTGGAATTGTAATTTGAATATAAAAAGGTTTTTTTTGGATTTAATCCTTTTATCCCTGAAGACATCCTGCACTGATCCAAAACCACAATTCTCTTGCAGATTAGATTTCTGATGCTTAAAATGACGAATGGTGTGTCCATGCAAATAACTCAAACCATAATACATTTTGAGTCATTGCCAAATAGCCTTCCTTGTTTGGAACTAATCAAACCATCCTAAGAGATCCCATATGGGTCACAGATTGCATGGCAACAGTGCAGTAAAGTAGAAGACATAATTAGCTGTGATCTATTATTACTATTTTGTTACCCATAAAAATACACCAACTGTTGTGAACTTGGAACTTTAGGAGACTGAAGGAAGTAACGTAGCTGGCATGTCCTTTTGATGTTTGTCAATCACAGTCAAAGTTAGTGTAGTGCCGTGGGATGAGTCAAAGCTGTACCTTGAGGGGCTATATGAAAGGCTTCCTTAGATTTTCTCTCAGGGATGAACTTCCATTGGAACACTGAGTGGTCAGCTCCGCCAATAGTGATCACCCATTGGTAATCATGTGACCATCTGGCATTGGTTATATGGGCAGAATGACCTAAATACTTTTTAAACTTTGCACCTGAGGGAAAGAAAAACAATGTAAATACATTTTTATCGCTCTTGTTATAACAACAACAATAACAATAACAATAACAATCGCAACCACAAGTGGTAATTCTGGGGTCCAAGCAACATGAGGGAATTATCATTTTTGAAGCGGTGAAGTCATAAATTGTACGAATTTCCTGTTCATGGCACAAACCTGTGCATGGTGTACCTTGTCTTGCAAGTTTCATATTGATTAGTCATTGCCATGCCTTTAAAACAGCAGCTGTTACCTGATTGACTAACAGCTGCCTTGTATTTAAAGATTTATTTTGCTCAGTGAAAGGACTACTTCATCTTCATTCGGACATGCAATTTGAAAAATTAGAACCAGTTGAGTCAAATGGTTTAAAAGAAACAGGCAATTTTACATTTTTTCTTCCTACAACGCCACCAACAGGCCAATTGGAACCAAATTTTTTATGCTTCAGTTTCTTGTCCTGTAGATATAAACTCTGAAGTTTTGTGACGATAGGATATTGCAATCAGGAGTAACACTTCAATATATCAATAGAGGCTGGGCCCACACACTTCATTTGTTTACTGCAGCCACATTGTTTAGTGTAGCAACATTCATTATGCTAGGATTAAAGATCTCGGTCTGAAGGTGCAGTTTACCACATTTCATGCAAATTGATCATACCTTTCAACATTATCACCCAAAATGTATTGTGCCGCTGTTTAGTGCCACCATATGGCCAATCAAAGTTATTTGCAAGTAGATTGCTCTTTAACACATCTTTAACAACATTGTAAAATTTTATGATGATAGGTGACAGTTACTGTGAGTATATGGGCAACTGAAATTTGATTGGCTGATGTAGGCCATCTTGTTTGAGTTACCACTTTGTTCTTATAAATTTCTAGAGCAACCTCGACCAATATGAAGCATGCAAAATTTCAAGTTGATTGAACAATTGTTTTAAGTGGCATGACCATTTATTGCTGTAGCACTGTACATGTATGGATGGATTTGTGCCAAATTCGGTGCGCTAGAGTTGCATGGCCTGTAGATGAGGCATCTAAAGTTTGGTGATAATTAGACATTACGTTAAGCTCATTATGTCAATATAGGACATGCCCTAAAATTTTATTGACGTACTGCGGCCACACCTTTTAACGTAGCCTCTTTCTTGACTCAAAATTTAATAACTTTCATCTAAAGATCCCGTGTACGAAATTCTATGCAAATCAGTTGCAGTGTCTAGGAGACAGAGTTTAAAAGTTTTACAAAAAATTCAGAATTTTGGAAAATCGGATATGGCACATCATTTTGGCCTAAGAGGCTTTTTTGTTTATCTGGAACCAAGGACTCGGAGGGGGGAAAAAAATGATTCTACCCCAAATGTTTCAAGACTTATAGCTCATAAAGCATTGTGGCTCTCTATAGCGCCACAATCTGGGCAATTGGGGTAATGTTTTAAAATCTGAGTAGTGGGTGTATATAGAAACCTATCTACCAAGTTTCGTAGCTCTTGTTAGTATAGTTTTTTCTGTGCAAATACTTTTTGGGAAGGACAAAAAATAAAAATCAGAACAGATACAATAGGTTTCCAGTACTTCATGCTGGACACCTAATAATAATAATAATAATAATAGAAGAAGAAGAACAGTATTAAGGAGAAACAGTAGCTGTCATATCAGGAGTAAGCCATATCAAAATGTTTATAATATAAAGACACAAGGAAACAATCACCTTTTCTCACACAAGGGAATCGTAGCAATTTAACTAATCCATAATCATCAGCTGTTACTAATACTTGACTATTAAAGTTTGCGTCCACGGAGTTGATGTCGTTGATGTCGGAGTACTTGGGCCATATGCCGTTCACTTCTGGCCCCAGCACACAAGTCCAGGAGGACCACTGCACCATCTTCAGCTCCTCCCTGCTGGTGACCTCCTTCCCACCTGCGGATGAAGAGAGAGGGCAGAGACAAATGTGTGGTGGAAGGAAATGTGATTACTGACAACAACTAAATCAATAAGCTAATCATCCGAGGGGGTTGAGGCTAGGCAGTGAAGAGCTGTAGGCGAGGAGCAAAGGCATTGTTTATCTAGCAGCCTCATGAGCCCTGGGCAAGGTCACCTTAACATGGTTCAAAACAGACATTGGATGAATAAATGTTACTACAATTTTGAGTGCTGCAATTCATAGGCAGTTTAATGTTCCTCACACAATTAAAAGCCAAATAAATATTGCACAAAAAGCATGACAATTTCTTCATAATGAAACCAAAACATATCAAAATGACATTTCGTAAAAGTTAAAGCCAGTACTTAAACTACTTGCTGGGATGATCAGCCTGTTCTCACCACTCATGTTATGTCATGTTATGTAAATCTAAAATTGTGGACCACAGACCCAAATCAAAAAATACATCTTTATCCCAAATTAGGGCTCACTTTATTTATAAAAGGTCAATGGTTCAAGGGTAAAGGCTGAGAGTCCATATAGGGCATGGCCAAATAATGTAAATTGATGGGTTGCATCATTCTGCATAACATGATAATGATTTTCTTGCAGCAATGATCAATCAGTAATTCAGCCATGTATATTAATTTTTCAGTCAGTAACAACAGCAATCTAGTATATTAATAAACATGACACACACAATGCTATTGTACTGGGCACCTGATAATAAGTCGCAAGCTTAAAAAAAAGCATGATGAGGGTCAATAAAGTATTTACGTACAGAAAATACAGTTCTTACTTGGCATTCTGTAGAACAGCCTCTTGCCACTGCCATCATTGGTGTGCAGATACTTGCTGTCGGTGGACCAGTCCATGTGCGTAATGAAGCTTGCGGAGCCCATGCACTCCCCCACCTTCTTGTAGCGCTGCACCACGCTGTATATGTCCACTGAGTTGTCGTTGGAGCCCACAGCCAAGTGCGCCCCATCGGGAGAGTATTTCAGCTCATGAATGGCCTCCTTCCTATCCTTGATGTGCACTACCTCCGTCATATCCCTGAAAAAGGATGAGGTGCACATGGACGGCCTTTTTTTTTCCCATAACAGGGTCAAACACTGTTTCAAGCCAAAAGCTTGCACTATAGCTGGGTTTGCCAACCACATCACGATTGAGGTACATGTGCTGCTTCAAAGGAGAAAGAAATGTTTGTCTTCTTCTGAAGCTACAGTACATCCGTCTCAGAGTCTGTGGTGGCTGTTGCTTGTTAAAAGTGCAGCTGAAATATCCCCCAGAAAGCCTGAATGTCCTTATGTGAGATAACTGAGTGGCAAATTGCAAATAAAGCCAACTTAATGAATAAGGTATGCTGATAATTTATATCAGTGTTCTGTTGGTGAATGGTAACGTTAACGTTAGCAAGCCAAGGACAATTTTAGTCAGCGAGGTTAAACACTGCAGCTAAACTGTTGTGCATATGACAAATAATGTACTTTAAATTGAACTTATCAAAGTAGCAGCATTGAGAGGAAGTAGCTTTCTGCCTTGAAGCAGCATGCACATCCTTTCTGTCTGTAAACACAAGCACTCGTCTATACGCATGTAATTTTATTGGTACAGATTTAATGTATACATGGCATACCAGATATTTTCCTGAAGTAAGTGGAGACCTTGTAGATGGAATTTTCAGTTTATTTAAAAGCCCTGCAGTTCAGCAGTGATGTTGTGATGACACAAGCAATGAATCACTAGCCCATTGTGCAATGATGAATCCCAGCTCTGACACCGAGGCATTTTTGCTTGCCATGTGGAGATTTGCACCCTTGTATGAGTCATACAGACCTTTCGCGGCATGGCATTATTATATTCAGAAGCATGACGTTCGCATGAGCGGCATGTCAGCAGGTGACAGAGAGTCTCTCCCAGTTGAACCCTACCTGACCCTGAGAACAGTGAAAGAGCCGTCCTTCATGCCCAGAGCCAGATGAATGCCGTCGGCGCTAACAGCTGCACAGCGGATAGGCTCCTCCATGTTGCAGCGAGCGATCAGCGCGTGGTCAATGAGGCTCCATATCCTGCAGAAGCAGAGGGAGACTCTGCTACACAGAGCCGCGCTTTCCTTCCCACCTACTCATCTCTCCACAGACAACCTTACAGCTGAGCTCAGTGCCAACCCATTGCTTGTATTGTAACAGATCCACTGTCCTGTATCTGAAACTGGGACTACACACACCATACCCTGGCCTGTTGTTTCACTAAGAGCTTGATCACTGAGTGCTTTTGAACTTTTCTAAGGGTGACATGATGTGCTGGCAGCAGGAAAGACAATCATTGAGCAGAAATACATCGCAGAGACAGTAAAGCACCATAGACACTGACAGAATGATATCACTTTTTATTCAGTTTGTACTGATTTGCAAAAAGTTGGCAATTCTGGTCCTGAAGGGCCAATGTATACAAAGGTTTTTATTTTGAACAATTATACATACTAGATAAGCCAACTGGCTACATATACAGTCACAAACTTGATAAAATAGATCAAAAGATAAAATAAACAATAGATAACACATTGCATGCCAAATGAGCCTCCTGCTGTTATTGTAGTATGAAATTGTGAAAAAGGCGTAATTGTAAGGCAAGCTTTGTGAAGTAATCAAGGTGTGAAGCTGGCCTCGAAAACCATTAAGGGGTGATCTGGGGTTAAATGAAAAATGACACCAGGAAACAACTCAGAATTAATCTAAAGAGGAATATGTAATAACCACCAAAAAGGATACAAGTTGGCATTTTTCTGTTCATGCGGTTGCCATGGTAACCGTGCAAGCTTATTAAATATGCAGAAAACTTCTGGCACCAATTCCTCTTTAACTCCATGATAGAATTCAGTTTTTCTTTCATCATTTAAAAGCCATTGCTTATCCAAATGCAATGACATAGCCATTCTTTGCCCAATTTATCAGTTTTGTGATTTTGGGGCATTTTACTCAAATTTTGAAATTATTTTGCGCAGAATCTGACGAATACTCAAATATTCAAAGTATGTAACAGATAGGCAAAATTTCTCTATGTCATTGCATTTCTAATGAAGTAAAGTACCTGCAACCCAAATTTCATTGATTTTCAATGATAAATAAAAAAGTTATGGCTGGCACCAACATGAGAAACGTGGAAAAAGTAATACCTTAGGAAATCAAAGGAAAATGCATTAGACCGCATTGAAAAGTTGAGTTCAGTCAGTCTGTGGCTTACACCCATTTTTCAGACTGTATTATCTGATTATTCAAATGTTTATCACTTTCCTGGAGTGAAAAGCATAAACTTCATCATCACAGTTGCTTTTAAATCATGTTTTTATGGCAAAATTCAGTTTTTAATCCTTGTAGCAATTAGTGATTATTAAAGGTGGGTTATTATAGAATATTTTTATTCAAAAAATTTTTTTTGGAAAAATAATCAAATTTTGCTCATTTAACCCCAGATCACCCCTTAACAGTTGAAACCTTCGCAGCCCACCACTACTGTCTGAGGCCTCGGAGCAAACAGTGGCAGTTAGGGATCAGAGAAGGGCGCTGTGAGACCCACCTGACAGAGCGATCGTCACTGCCTGTCATCGCCAGAGGCTTGGTGGGGTGTACAGCCAGAGCCCACAGCTCCCCCTCACAGTGGCCCTGCATGATGAGGAAGGGCTTGGTGCGATCGTGCACCACCACCTCGAAAATCTCACTGTCCTGGGTACCCACCAGGATGTGGTCGCCCCGCCAGCACACGCTGCGGACAGAAAGCCCTGCCAGTGCACACACACACACACACGCATACACAGACAGACAGACACACACACACCCACATGCAAACACGCACACATACACAGACAGACACACACATACACATCCACAGGTACACACAAACTTAAACAAACACACGCACACACACACACACACACACACACACACACACAGACATACATACATGAGCGTACACACAGATACATGCACAAATGCACAACCCAACACACACATACATACACACAAAGGAGGCTGGTCAGAATGGGCAGGACAGGAGACACACATGGGCACATTGCAGTGATTCTGAAAGACAACGGAAGGAAAACATCATGACATGATCTCTACTGTGCAGGAGGTGTGCCGTACTTCTGGACACAGGTATAAGGACAGGATGACATTATGCATGTACATATAAGCATAACGCTCATGTGTATATACTGTATGCATTCATATGTACAAATATATAGACACTTCAGACTGAATAACAGACAGATAACAGTAGGGACTAATATCCACATAGAGATGGGGACAGGCACCTTTTAAGATGCTCATGAATCTGTTACCCACCTCTGCAATTTTCACCTCTAGTTACTGAAGTCAAATAGTGTGAGAGAGGGGAAGAAAGACAGATGGCCAATTAGGGATTTTTTATGTAACCAATCACCATTTAATTGCCAAATAATCACCAATAATATACTCCAAATGCAATCAAAAGACTAATATGAAGTCTAGATATTGGAAGTTCTCCCATACAAGCACTAATTGAGCAACTACAGCCCCAGCTTGGAAAATGTTGGGATGGGATGGAAAATGCGCATAAAAGCATAAAGCACCAATTTCTACATTTACTTTGACATGCATTTCCTTGCAGACAGTATGAAGACAGAATATTTAATATTTTGGCCAGTAAATTTAATTTTATTTTTGATTATATATCCATTACTACCATTCAGGCCTGCAATGAATTCCAAAAAAAAGTTGGGACGGGGGCAATTTAGG
Organism: Gymnothorax javanicus; assembly: GCA_029692085.1. Taxonomy (NCBI): domain Eukaryota; kingdom Metazoa; phylum Chordata; class Actinopteri; order Anguilliformes; family Muraenidae; genus Gymnothorax; species Gymnothorax javanicus. Next base: position 102,110,172 of record CM056193.1, on the reverse strand, counting down.
ACCAGTAATGGGATAAAAAATTTGAGTAATGACGTGACTTGAAAAAGCTGATGTCAGCCAGTGATTACAATCATGGTTTGGTACAAAAGCAGCATCCTGGAAAGATGTAGTTCTTAAGGAGCAAAGACGGGCCAAGGACTGCCAGTTTGCCCAAAAATGCACGAGAAAAATCATTAAAAGTTTTTAAAACAATATTGCTCCAATAAAGCCATGAAGGAATTTGGATATTTCACCCTTTAAAACATAATTAGAATTCATGGAATCTGAAGGAATTTCTGAGCAAAAAAGGCAAGAGCACAAGCCTAAGCTAAATACCCATTATCTCTGATAACTCAGATAGCTTTGCATCAAGAACTGTTTATCTGTAAGTGGTATAACCGCATTGATTACTTTGACAAACCTTTGTTGAGAACAGCAATACCTAGCATCATCCACCAACACCAGTTAAAACTTAACATAAGGCTTCCTTTTTGCTTAGTAAAGTGCCCAGGAGCACTGTCAACTTCTCTGGGCTTGGAGGCATCTGGACTGGCCCATCATACAGTGGATACACGCACTGTGGTCACACAAATCAAGATTTCAGGTCTTGTTCTGGAAGAAATATGTGCTCTGGACCAAATAACAAAAGGATTAGCCAGACTGTTATTAAGAGCAACCCCAAAAGTCTTGCTCTGTGATGGTATGGGGTTGTTTCACTGCCCTTGGCAAGGGTAACTTACATTTCTCTGAAGGCACCATTAATAATTAAAAATACACAGAGATTTTAAAGCAACGCAATGCCTTCAAGACAATATATTTTGCAGGGACGCCCATGCGTATTTCAACAAGACAACACAAAACTGTTTTCTGTACGCATTACAAAGGCTTGTATAGGTAAGATGAGGGTGTGGGCATTGAACTGGCCTGCCTGCCGTCCCAACTTGTCGCAATAGAGAATGTGTGGCGCATTTTGAAACACAAAATGCAAAAAAAAAAAAAACAACCCAACTGTTGCACACCTTAAAACTCGTTTGCAGGATGAATGGGACAACATTATACCAGAAACATTGAATCACTTAGTGTCTTCAGTGTCTTCAATGAACTATTGTGAAAAGGAATGGCTACATTACAAAGAGACAAACACTTTACTGGCCCAAGTTCTTTTGAAATCGGTTGCAAGAATCAAAATTGAAATAAGTTTTTATTTTAATAAAATTACATGATAAACATGCCCCAGTCCCAACTTTTTTGAAACATGGTGATGGCATCACATTCAAAATGAGCAGTTATTTTTCAAAAAAACAATAACATTTTTGAGGTTCAACACCTGGTGGGTTGCCTTTGTGCTATTTTAAATTAAATACAGTTTACATGATTTGCAAATCATCACATTCTGTTTTTATTCACATTTTACACAGCATCCAAACTTTTTTGGAGACAAGGTTGGAATTTACGTTGGCCATAATTAACAAATCAATGCTTTCAGTTTTAATTTCAATTTGACGAACTATCCCAATTATTTCTGATTGGGGGATGTAAAATACAATGATTAAGCAAAAAAGCCTCCGAAGTCATTTCTCACAAATATTATGGTTGCTGTTGTATCCACATGGTGAAACCAACATGAATACATATAATTAAAGACATAATATATACCCAGAGAAAACAGCTTAGAAACTACATACAAAAAAAGCACTCTGTTTGATTGAGAATCGACATTTGCGGAGTACATTGTCAAATCAGGAAAAAAACTAGTGGTGCCAGGCATAACACATCCCACCAGAGGGAGATGTTTTAAATGATTTTCTGTTTTTTGGTGACCTTGACCATGATCCTTGGACAATTGCACACTCTTCCAGGAAACTCTGTGTAATCTGATCAAACTGTTTTTGCACTAAACTGCTGACAGACAAGCACACAAACAAATGCCACCCAAAACAATACCCCTAACCCTTCAAGTGGGGTAAAAATATTGCTGCAATAGATATTTCCCATATTTTAAGGTATTGTTTCTACCCATTTCCCAAAAACCAACTGAATTTCTGTTATTCACCAGTTCACACCTAAGTGGCATTTCTTCCATTTTTTTCTCAAGTCTATCTCCGAAAAATCGTGGATCGCCTCATATGTCAATTCATTTCATGTTGTCTAAGATAACAGCAGATATCGAGTAACATGCTGGATTGTTTGCCTTTCTTGATGCAATTAAACAGTATTAACAGTAAAAGCCAAAGAGGGCACCTGCTGGTGCAGTGAGAATCTCCCATCCACCTTGTCATGCTCTTTTCCCCTCATCTCCCACCAGGCCCATTAATTATTGGTCATTTGGGGTGACCCTCCCCGCAACAGAACAGAAGAACCAATTAACTCCTTTGAACAAAACTGAGGGAGAAGGGGAGCGACGGAGAAGCTTGTCACCTTTATATCCCTGGTCTGTTTCCCTGAGATCGATCACTGTGATGGGTTTGAAGTTGAGGTCCCAGAGCCGAACACATCCATCTCGGCCGCCCGTGGCAAAGCCCTCCTCGCAGGCGTTCATGCTGAAAATTCCTGACTGCAACAAAGGGACAGAGCTTCAGTTTCTACAGGCAGCACATCACCCATGGAAAAGTTGCGACACTGCATTACAAGGTGGTGAGGTGGTGAATGTGCTAAAAATGAAGGTTTAGTCATGATCTGACACCAAGCCTTACACACACAGAGGAAAAAGAACTACACTACCCCCCTTCTCCCACATTCAGTTGTTTGGCTCAAAGATACAGTTTCATCCTACGTAGACCTCAACCGTCCCACACATGAGCCCTTTCCCTGCCATTGACTACATATTCCATCAATCAACGTTTTCACTGCTATGGTGAGGGGCACAGCTACAGATCTTTTGACAAAATAGGAATCAAAAGAACAATGAATATCATCAAAAATGCTGGCAGTGGCTGACAACTTAAAAAAATACACTGGCAGGGAAAGTGTTACGGGACAGACAATGTGGATGTCCTATCTACACGACTAGAGGTTTTTTTTCCAGCACAAGCTTCAGATGCTTCTGCCTGACTGGTTTGCTTTGTCCAGTGATCAGGTCTCGTTTGCATGCGGCTATGATTTTACACAAACCCAGTGCATGTGCCGGTTACATAACTACGGCAAGCAGGCTAGGCTAGTCATGAGTGGGCGTGTGTGCAGTGCAGCCTCCATGATGACGTGGGCGTATAGCATCGCACAAGCACGTTATCTGTGTCAGCGCGCATGCGTGTCTGCACGCTTGCATTCAGTGCATGTGTGTGGGCTGGTGGACAAATCTAAAGTAGGCCTTATCCGAGGAGTAACATTTTGTGGTCCGAAAGCCTGGCTACATTGCCAGACGAGGTCTCGTTTCCCTTATTCATACATTGCATGAGGGACCCAGCAATCAGAAATCTAAGTGGAATACCAGCTGGGACGTTTCGCGGAAGTTGAGACTGTGTATAAACAACATTACATTCGGTGATGTGAACGGGAATTTACTTGCTAAAGATGTGGATTTTAGTGATGCTTCAAACTAGGATGCAAGTTCACAGCCAGGCCTCATTCCTGCCCATTTTTAGAACAGAACCTATCACACAGAGCAATATGCCCACTGAAAATTACAGTACATTGTGGTAGATCTGTAGTTAATCTTTCATTCTTACTGTGAATAAAAATGAACAGCAATCAACTTTCCGTGCTGAGTAAATGTACTCAACCGCAGCCAAATCTACAGTGTTGCTTGTAATAAAGTGTCTGAGAACATGTTGGCTTGACAGGTGCACTTACCCCGTGGGCTCCTTGCACACTCCGCACCAGATTAATACCTTTCCAGACGTAAATGTCACCGTTCAGTGCGCCCGAGTAAGTGACCTCATCTCTTGCACAGGCCAGGCAGAGGATTGTTTGAAGATCCCCGGTTTTGCCAAAAACACCACGCTTTGGGGTCAAAGCATTTCCACATAAGCTCCAAAACTGAAAAGAAGCGAGGAACCGAAGAAATCAGTGAAATATATTGCAGTTTCATATCCTGAATTATTCATGCTGTGAGAGATTCATTTGACCCTTTGATGCCATTTTTATGATATGGATTTTGTGTATGTTCATCCGCAAATGGTCTATGTGGAAATTAGACATCCTGCAAAGCAGAATTGATGTTTTTCGCACTGTTCCAACCTCATAATTCTCATCCGCTCTCATTGTAACTAATTAACACGCAGATGTTCATATTACTGCACTACATGTTGGCTCATTTTCACCAAGCATCCGTGATTAAAACTGCAGATCTAGGGTCAGTGAGCAGGAACAACCTGCTTTGCGGCCTTAGCCTGAGGGTTACATTTAATGGGTACTCTTACTTAGAGGAAATATTTCCAATATAGACCTCTATAATAATATAATATATATCTATAATATACATCACCATTCATTACCATACACTGTACATCTATATAATACAATCATATATTTCATAGGGCAATAGAGGTTGCATTATTGTCAGTGTTCAGATCTGTTCTGCAATTATTATTATTATGCTTTCTATATCTATATTTATTATATTTCATGTCAATTGTTCAGTGTTTTATTGTATTAGTTCACTCATTTACTTTCTGTGCTTTCTGTTTTCACTCCCTCATGTGCACCTCCCTTCATTCATTATGCCATTGATTGATTGTTTTCCCATTTGTAGCCACACCTACCTGCACTCTTGTCATCCGCTGCTCACCTGTAGCCCATTTGATTTGCTTCTCTGTTGCTTCTCTGTTTACCCTTCTGAGCGCATTCTTACATTGTGAGTTTGCGAACCAGCATTTCTCTGTGTTACCTACCAGCAGTTCTCAGTTCTTCCAAGTCTTTGGTTACAGCCCTGGTATGTCCTTTTTGTTTACGATTCCTGCTAGGACTGTCATAAGATTATGACTCTGGATTACCCTTCTGTGCTTTAAGATCACCGCTCATTTTTTGACCCTGCCTGTCCGGCCGCGTCTTTCAATAAAGTCACTGAACTGAATTCAAGTCTGCGCATGAGTTCTGCCTCAGCTCCGCGTCAGTTATTGTTGTTCAAGTACAAATGAATCAAACTCCTAAACATAAAAAACTGAACCATTCAAGGGCAGTCAGGGCAAAAAAATGGCATTATCTCCAGAGTTTTATGCTTGAGCTCTATATACAAGATGAAGCAAGGGCCATTTTTCCCTTGGTTTGAGCTGTCACGCTATGAGATAACTCCTCACTGAACGACACATAAATGTCAACTCCACATTGAAGAATAAAAGGAAGATGAAGTGTCGCCATTTTCTTCAGAAAAAAAACTCAGATGCCCTTCAAGGAACAGTGAAAATAACAAGGCTCATTTAGCACACAAAACAAAAGAAGGTCACTTTAATGGAAGCAAATGTAGGAAAAGAGGCCTGGACATTTTCAAATCTTCACCTGTAAACTGGTAATGGTGCTTTAATGCGCAACAGAAATGTTATTATCATCTTTGTTATGACCGATAAAATCACTCAAACTGTTTTTTTTTTTTTTCAAAATAGGTTCCTCCTTTAACCCGAGTGTGTGTCATCCCGCCACTATTCTTTGACACTAACCCCAGTACACTCTTGAGAGGGCCCCTCAGCTCTGGCCATTATTCTTCATATGGGACCAAATATAAGGAACCAAATATACAGTATACTTACACCCTGAGTTTATGAGTTAAATCACACATTTAATATACTGGCACCACAAGTATACTATATATGTTAAAACACATAAGTATCCTTACACACCTGATCTCAGGTAAAAACTAGACAGTTCAGTCGCCCGCAACCACATGGGTGTAGCCCCCGAAAGCCCGCTTCGCCAGCCTGTTCTGCATCCACAAGGAAATCACTAGGTTTCAGCACAAATTTGCGCATTATTCAGCCAATACTGTTGCCATAGCAACCAAAATCGATAGGTGTCATAAGTGAAGTATAACACAAGTTCACACCATATATGAAAGTAATCGGTCAAAAATTGCAGCCTGTGCTACGTCCACAAGGAAATCTCAATGCTTTAGCACAAATTTGTGCATTATTCAGCCAGTGCTGTCACAATGGCATCCAAAATTGATAGGTGTCATAACTTAAGTATAACACATGTCCATACCAAATATGAAAGTAATCGGTCAAAAATTACGTCCTGTACAGCGTCTACAAGGAAGTGTCAACGGACACGGATGTGGCAGCGGCGGCGGAGACAACAAGCATGAATCCATAGTAGCCATCCGCCTTCATTCGGGGGCTTCAATAATCTCTATTATATTCAGCTCAATAGAATTGCTATAAGTCATACATATAGTGCAATAACAGCTGTTTACCTGGAGAACTATACATTACTGCATTGTTGAGGACATTTTGATAGAAATAGCATTTTGAAATGTATGCAAAACTGCCTTTATCATACATAAAATACACTGCCGAGCCAAAAAAAAAAAAAAAAAAAAAAAAAAGTCAACACCTGGATTTAACTACACAAAGAGGTTAGTGCCTTCCACTGGATAATTACTACAGAGATTGCTGAAACTACTAACATTTGGTCAAGAACTGTCCAATGCATTATTAAAACCTGGAAGGATAGTGTTGAACCATCAAAGTAGCAGAAGAAATTGGCTGGAAAAAAATCATGAATGATCACGATCGGAGATTACCAAAATGGTTGCTGAAGTCTCTGTCATTGTTTGTGAGGTGTGCGTGTTGTTTGGACTTTTCTTTGCGGCTCTCGTCCCGGGATGATATTGTATTCCTGGACTATCGAATTCTTTACCCAGCTGGCTGATTGAGCTGGGGCGGCGCTTTCCCAGACTCTATATAAGCAGGAAGTCCGACACACCTCCTTCGCTAGAGTGTCTGTCTTTAGCTTCGCACTATCGCCGAAGATATCTGTAGTCAGGTTTTGTATGACTTTCCATCTTCTAATTATTGGAGTTTCTTTTCCCTTTTTCTATCTCGCTTTGCTTCCGTGGTTCGGACTATTATACGTCCTTTGGAAGCGTGAGTACTTTCGTTTGGTCTGTATTATTCTGTGTTTGTACTGTGTCTGTGCAACTCTCTTTCCCTCTGGTCGTTGCACTTGGCCTTCGTATACTACCGGCCATTACAGACTCATTCTTAAAAATTGACCCCAGAACTCATTGCTGTGTTTAATTGTGAAAGTAAGCGCATATGCACGCACAAAATGTGACAAGAACTTGCAGGATTGGGACTAAATAGCTGCGTGGTCAGAAGAATGCCAGTTGCTAGTGAGGCTAATTGGGAAAGAAAACTTTAATTTGCCAGGGTCCACAAAGATTGGATTGTGGAGACAATGGAGAAAGATCATGTGGTCTGATGAAACCAGACTTACCCTACTCCAGACCGATGGATTTGTCAGGGTGGGAAAGGAAGCCCATAAAGCATTGCCTGCATAGTCCCCACTGTACAAGCTTCTGGAGGCAGTGTTATGATCTGGGGTTGCTTCAATTTGTCAGGTGAAGCAATGAAATGAAGTCAGTAGACAACTGAAATGCACAGAATGATCAGGTTATCCTATCAATGAATTATTCAACCCCTTACAGCATAGGCATAGTCCAGGATGACAATCCCAAGATTCAATGGGCTTGAATTGTGAAAGAGTAGTTCAGCAAACTCGAGGAATCATTTTCACACATGAATTGGCCACCACAGCGTTCTGACCTCAATCAGTTGAGCGTCTTTGGGATGTGCTGGAGAAGGCTTTATGCAGTGTTTTGACTCTCTACCATCATCATTTCAAGATCTTCCCCAAAAATTGATGCATATCTGGTCAAAAATAAATGTTATAACATTGCATAAGATTGTCAAAACAATGAAAGGAGGAATGCATGCCAAGATCAAAGCTAAAGGTGGTCCAACAAAATATTAGAGTGTGTGACTTCTCTTTGGCCAGGCAGTGTATCTCAAGCTTGTAGCACTGGACATCATATTTCATTCATTTAACATGAGGAGCATTTAAGGCTTAAACGTTATTTAGAGCATACTTTATGTCAATCCAAATGTCCTACGAACTTCTAAACTTAAGACCAGAGAGAATGAGAACATCACTAAAGCACTACTGCAATTACTGAAGGAAATCTAGAATCACGGCAATCATACACCAAAAGTATCACATCCCACCGCGTCATTCCACTTTTCTGCTCAAGACACCCCATTCCTTAAATACACCACCAGAGTGAACATTGCTTTTCTGTCAATCATGGAAATATTACAGGAACTTCACAAAGTCTGTGGCATGATTTTCATGCCACGGTGTGAGGCGAATTGTGGTTTTAAACTGCCCTGCTCATCTCTGTCCATCTGTTCTTCATGAGCTCAAATCCATGTGAGGCACTGCTATTGATCATCCACAAGCAACAAAAGTTGTCATACAGATTACAAAATTAAAAAAAAAAAAGGTCTTACAAGTCATGATAACAGCGCATGGTGTGTATGTTATTCAGAATTATTAGCATGGAATCCATGTGTTTCCTATTCAGCTGGTATTTTCTAAGGAGATCAGGGATGACATGAGCATTGAGCAGGGCTGCACCGCTGCGATCTGGTACGGCTCATAATTGTCTCGTGATTGAAGCCAGCTGCACTGGTGCCCGCAGCTAGGCAGCCCTCATCGCAAACAGGCCAACCCCCCCTCCCTCCCCCTCTCCAGCCCCCCAGCCTTTTTCATTCACAAAGCCCTCCAATGACATTTAAACACAGAATTCAAGTGAACAGAGACTGTTGACACCCACATCTCCAGCTCACAGTAACAGACTGGGAAAGGTGCCGTGCCTTTGAACAACATTGGCAGCATTAGATAGTCCGGATCACTGTGAAACGGAGCAACCGTTAGCATCTGAAACTAACTAGAGAAGCTTACTTTACAATCTATAAAATAGCATGACTGACAAACCACTAAACAGGGCATAAACTTATCAGCTGGTATATGACAATGTGGGATAATAGCAGTATTCGCCATGAGTCAGGACGACAACACAGAGGGAGAGGGCTGGTGAGGATTTCTTTTCTACCCATGATGTGTCTACAGAAACTAGAGGTGAAACACAAATCACTGATGGGAAATCAATGGCAGAGTGGAGGTTTGACCCAGGAAACTGTGCATGAGCACTATCGTAAGTTAACAGTTGTCGCTGGTGTGTGAGTTTTCTGCAGCTTTTATTCTTCCAGAGAGGCCACCGCAGCATCGACTCTGGACACGGTGAGGTGCCTCTGGGGTGCGCTACATAGTGTCATGGAAGGACAGGCACTGCAGGGTCGAGCAGATAAGGACACATAGAGAGAGAGACTGATTGAGAGGGAAAGGGAAAACAGGAGAAGAAGAGTAAGATAAAGAGAAGGATCCACACATAATCCCTCCAGTGCTGCAGCACCGAGGGGGATGGAGCCCCAGCTCTGCTAACAGACAGCAGTGAGAGATGTAGCTGGCAGCTTCCCTATAAAAACCCCTCTGCAGCAGAGAGCAGAGTCCCTCTGGCCTAAATCCATTATGGAGATAACAAAGTTTAAACAGCTCTGTGAGACAGGCCCTGGGGACGCCCCGCTAATCACACGGGGGGAGCATTACATGCCTCTGTGTCTCCCTGCCTTTATTGTGCACCTCACACAACAACAAACATGCAAAGACCTGCAGCATTCTGCTAACATGACAGGAAGCACAGTAAAATTGCCAGGATCCTTCTTTATATTCCACTGCAGCCCTTGAGAGACATCTGCCTCACTAAACATTATATGGCTCATGAGGTGAATTGTACATCTAAGCCCTTTCACAGACATTGACTTAAATCAATCCATTCACAGTTAAGACATTTGTCTGGGAGCACTATGGTTCTAATCCTAGCCATGCCATTACTGCCTATGGCTGGAGATCCACATGGGCAAAAATTGAATCAGCTTCGCTGGGAATAATAGCGGCCGCTCCTGGTTGGCCAGGCGCCTGTATCTGAACAAGCAAATTGTACATTGACTGCATTAACCTCCAACAGTGGTGTGTGACTGCATAGTGTAAAAGAAGTGAGGGATACTTGTCACATGAGTCAGGGGAATCACGTGCCATGGTATCTTCCTAAGAGTCGATGACAGCAGGTCGCTGAGGTGGAATTAACACTTTAACTGAGTTCAGGGTGAGAACAAAGGAGGGTACCCCGAAAAAAAAACCTTGCACGCATAGGCTGCAGCAGTCTAATAATGTGAGAAGATTCAGTTGCTCATTTATTGTGTAATAGGCTTGGTAAGGGATCCTTACAATAAAATTAATACTGAATAAATTAAATAAATTCATGAGCTTGGTGTTACCTTTGTGAATGAATGAATTCCTAATTTTCCCAAGGAGCGGTTCTGGGAAATGTATCCTGCCCTGAACTGTAATAGGTCTGGTCAGGGGCCACAATGAATCATGGCCCTTTTCAATATCTCTGCTCCGAGAGAAAAAAAACCTTTTAATTTAATCAACATAGAGTGGGGTAAATCATCATCGATGACTCTAGCTCTCCTCCTCAAACCACAACTCATTCGAATAACCGTAACACACAGGAGTGGTTGGCCAGGTCTCGTAAGTGCAACTACCACAAAAAGCATTTGTTGTTTTTCAAAGCACCAGTCTAATTCGACACTGTCTTTTCAAAAGGCTCAGGTCTGATTTGTTCCGTGCACTGTTATCTGCCATGGAAACAACAGTAAGGACAATTCCTTGCTGACAGCCGAGAGACAAAGACCTGAGATTACCGCCAGACAAAAGACCCCACAGATTACTGGCAAAAGGGCGAATAAACCCTGCGGACTTCCCCTTATCAACCTCATGATAAATGACCCCAACTGGGGATCAAACATGGCTCTAAAAGTGCAGAGGCCTAGCTATGTCATCTTAACAAAAATTCCGGTCAAAATTATAGTCCATTATTAATTTTGACAGTTTGTTTTGGTGGTTATTCTTCTCCATTTGTTGGAGAAATCTGCAAACTACCACAGCAGGCAATATTTTTCTATGGCTGCAAGGGGATCAATGTTTTTTAAATCTTCTGCTTGCATGGATCGCAATAATTGACATAGTAGCGTGAGGCTGGGAAGCAGATGTCACATGGTCCGCAGGGTAGGGACTCTGGAATTATATGGGCCAAGTTCCATGGGCCATGAAAATGAGTTTGCAAGCAATGCGGTGGGGAGGTAGGAGAGGGGTGGCAATATGGAACCAAGGGGCGTCAGGATTTTGCGTATGCAGCTGGGTTGTGTGGAGTAAAGATGACAGATTGGAGACCGATAAGGTTACACTATAATAACAGCAAAAAAATAACCTCCTTCTAGTTTATCAGCTTGAAATTCAGTTGATAAAACCTAACAGTAGCCTTTATCACAATGAGAACAGCAAAAGTGCTTAACTGGGACCAACAAAATTGCTGGTTCAAGGTCCATTGTACCTGTCATAAGACCAGTGCACTTGTTGGGCTCGCTAGCAAGGCCCTCAACCTAATATTGCTCCACAATGATTCGGCCCAGCTCAATAAAATTAACAGTAAGTCATTTCACAAAAAAGTTAAATAACTACCATTAGAATAAGAGATTGAAGTGCAAATGGAAGACATTATCTCACGGTAATGAACACTTCCAAGAAAAATTAATTTTGACTAAAGATAAACAGGTTACTAAACTGCTCACATTTTCAAACTGATAAAACTCAAACAAAAAGTCGTCCTCAACAAGCTCCACTGAGCATCCATGGAAATCCCTCCTTGTACAAGAAACAATACTGGATGCATTCAATTAGTCAAAAAAATTGCCAAATCTCAGTTTCGTCCCCTGAAATCGCACCATTATCCACAAACCAACTCACTGTCGTGACTTTCAATCTTGTGGTTCCTAGACATCATTTAGATTTCCTGCATGGAAGGTGCATTTTTTAAGAAAATATATCGTTCAGTAGCAAATTAAACTTGGCTGACAGTACCTTGATATGTTTGACTCCACAGCTCACAAGTTTGCTTGGCTGGTAAAGATCCCATGATATGTCAAATATCTGCCAATTAGATCACAAAAAACAAACATAAATACAAAAATGCGCTGAGGGAGAGGTTTGTCAAAGAAATGTAGACTAAAACAATCCTATAGCATTCAATCTCAGTGTAATACAGGCACTGACGGACTGAAAACAAAACTGGGCTCAGAAAAGCAGCTGAATTTAAAGACAATATTAAATGAAAATTATACTCAATACACAGAAATGAAGAAATCTGAACCCCTTTAAGCCCTCACATCATACCATTAATTTAATCAAACTTGTTTGATGTAGTTAACGTCCACCAGGTTGAAGCCAAATGATCAACTCAATATAAAATTTACAGATACGTATGAAGCATACATACACTACATCAACATTTGGCTTCTCCAGTTTTTTGAAACCAGGAGACATATAATCACAATCGCACAATCATGGAGCTCCTTTTTCTACCATGAAATTATACTAGTTAGCAATGTTACTATGTAAAAATTACATACCATGCCCCATGCATTTACAACACTGGTTGTTGTTCTGACTATTCATTTCTGAATTCTGAACATAAAAATCTCTTTGCGCAGATATAGACGCCGGCGTCTGTAAATTCCAAAATTTTATTCCTAAATAATTCTGTAATTGAATTTCCAAATGTCCTGCTTCACTGGAATAATTTTTCAGAGTCTCTGCGACACAAATATTGAGTTATAAAGCCTACATAGGTTCATGCATAACAGGAAAAAATTGGCATTATTTGTATTCTGCGCAAAGGGGTAAGAGAGTGTCTGACTGTAACTGATGCCTCAAAAAATGAAAGCTAATATCATCTTTTTCATTCTTATTAATTAAGTGCTGCCAGACAGTTTTTCTTGAGTGCCCACAATCAATAAAGCTCATCACATTTATGTCTCCTCTGAGTTTGTGTTTTGTTTAGAGAAGCATGAGAAGAATTTACGGCGAGATGTGCAATCAATGCCTAGTGCATGGGCAAAATAGGAAGGTTGAGTTACCCTGTCTGTGTGGCCGGGGGCCGCAGCAAGGACCTTTCCTCTTCTCCAGTCCCATACACAGATTGTATTTTTTGAGTCCAAACCCACGGATACCAAACACTGTGAAGAACAGTTCAGAGTTATTGAATAAAAGAAGAATATCAATGATTAGAGCTAGCCAATATTTTTAAACAATTATTATTTTTTGCTTTTTTAGCAGTCCCTGAATATGTGTGTGGAAGACATGAATGAACATTTAACAATATTTTTCAAGGTACAAACTTTATTCCATAGGTATTGGGACAATATGTAAAATCATCCATCCATCCATCCATCCATCCATCCATCCGTCAATAAATTTCAGCCGCTTATCCGGAGCCTGGTGGTGGGGGTAGCAGGCTAAGCAAAGTGGTTCAGGCATCTCCCTCCTCAGCTACTTCCTTCAACTCTTCCTGGGGACCCAAGACGTTTCCTAATCAGCCGAGAGTCCCATACAGTCCCACCAGCATGTCCTGAGTCTGTCTGGGGGGCTCTTCCCAGTTGAATATGCCTGAAAACCCTCTAAAGGGAGGCGTCCAGGAGGTATCCGGACTAGGGGCCCAATCCATCTAACTGACTCCTCTCAACGCAAAGGAGCTGCAGCTCTACTCTGAGCCTCTTTCAGATGTCCAAGCTCCTCACCCTATCCCTAAGGATCAGCCCAGTCACCCTGTGGAAAGCTCATTTCCGCCAATTATATTCACGATCTTATGTTCACTACCCAAAGCTCGTGACCATAGGTGAGGGTTGGAACGCAGATCGACCAGTGAATCAAGAGCTTCACTTTTAGCCTCAATTCCCTTTTCACTACAATGGACTAGTACAATGCTCTGCCTATCAATCACAATATGAAAAATGCTAATAAAATTTTTGACTCACATTTAGATGAAAACTGCTCAAAGAAAATATTTTAAGTTTTACCACATCAGCTGTATTGATTTTGTAAATATTCGCAAATCCGAACTTGATGCCTGCGACTTGTTCAAAAACAATTGGGACAGGAATGGAAAGACTGGAAAAGTTGTGGAATCATGAAAAACCTCATTTGCAACATTCCACAGGTGAATAAGTAACAGGAGATTCAATTATGATTGGGTATAAAACGAGCAGTCTCAATAGGCACGATCATTTCCCAGGAAGACGGTTTAAGATTCATCACTTTGCCAAAAGCTGCTTAACCAAATAGTCAAACAATTTAAGAACAATGTTCATCAATGTGTGATTGCGTAGAATCTAGTGATCACAGCACCACATTTGAACTAACATGCTTTTGAATGGACATTGCCACGAGGGTTTTTGAATACTTCACAAGACCTGCATCAGCAAACACAGTTCATCCTGGCATCATCACAGGCTAGTTAAGACCATGCAAAGAGACAGCCATATATCAACTCCATCCAGAAGCACCGCCAACTTCTCTGGGTTTAAGCTCATCTGAAATGGACTGATGTGGAAGTGGAAAGGACAGCTGTGGTCTGACAAGTCCATCTTTCATATTGTTTTTGGAAATAATAGACATGTTCTCCGGGCCAAGGAGGAGAAGTACTAAGTACCAATTCTTCTAGAATTGAGGTTGCAAGTAACTAATAAGTAAGTATGGATGGCGGAAAATTAACAGTCAGAGCGAGAATTCAGACAAACAAATAAAACACCCACGGTGTAAGGGGACTGTAGCTAAAAGGAGTGGGGAGTATGAATAAAGCACAAGAGAGGCACATGGAATTCATTATGACTAGTGCAGTGCCCTAGTGCCCAGAATGGGCCAATTGCTTGGCCTCTGGTAATTGAATCGGTGAATTCAATAAGGGCCCCACTACATGTTGAAAATGTGTGGAGTTGGGCCCTTATTGAATTCACCTATTCAATTCTGCCTGCAGCTTTGTCAAGAACTGCCCTGCCAAACGACTTTACATTGCACTTCCTTGGGTCCTCAGCAAAATACCCACAACAAGTGAGGTCGATCAAATGTTTGTTTGTCGAGAAAATCAAAGGACAAATATACAGCGGTACTGAACGCGTCAACATTTTTCTCAGTCAATATATTTCTAATGGGGCTATTGACATGAAATTTTCACCAGATGTTGGTAACAACCCAGGTAATCCACACATACAAAGAAATCAAAACAAATAAGTCCATAAATTAAGTTTGGTGTAATAAAGTGGAATGACACAGGAAATAAGTACAACCCCAATTCCAAAATAGTTGGGACAAAGTGTAAATTGCGAATGAAATCTGTTAGGAAGTAGGCAGGGGAACACCAGATGCAGGAACTGAAGTGTTTATTTAAACACAAAACACTAGGAGAAAATAGGCACACAGGCCAGAAATAAAACACCGTGCACATGCACTGAACAAATGGGAAAACTAAAGTACACTGCCCAAGGCAGGGGGAAACAGAAATACACACTCCAAGAGCGGCTAAACTAGAAAAACAAAAACTGAACCTAACTAGACTAACGGACACACTGGGAGACTTAAACAAGGGGCAGACAAGACGTGGGCGCAGCAAAAAACAAGATTCGGGAATCATACAAGGGAAATACTCGGAAGGCACAAGGAGCTGAGATTTCACCATGCAGAGCAGAGTCTAACAAAGTTCTGTCCGATGTCTCCTCCCATCTCTGCCACATAAATAGTCACGAGAGGAGGCGGGGACTCGGAACGCAATCTCGAATGGAAACAGAAACACATGGGATTAATAAACAAATTAACGAGGACCGGGTAAACCATAATGACTCGAGACAAGACGCTGAGACCATCACTCAAACTAGACAGTTTACATTAAGGTAATATAAACGTGACGAGTAAAAAGCACCACGAGAGAAGCAAAGGAAAGCACAGCTTTAAACGCAGTTAGTCAGGGAAAGCTTAGGCAGGAATTACTAAAGCTAGAAACACTCGCACTCGCTAATGAGTTAATAATGGTGACTACTACGTGACGAAATATTTACAATCACCCTCAAATAAGTGCTGGTTAGTACGGTTAGTAATTATCCTACCAGAGAACACATTCACTCAGTTTAGCGAGACCCAGAATTAAGCACAGGTGGAAACAATGAATGAAATACCACAGCCGAAACCGAAAGAGGAAACGTGATTGGACAACGAGACGCGGGCATGCTGAAGGCTGTCACGCGACATCACTGGAGATTGGCAGAGAGGGAATCGATCATCAGACGGCAGAATGAAAGCTGAAAAATAAAACGAAACTAAGGCACGGGAGAAAAAGCACAAGCACAATGACAGAACAGCACACATGAGGCAGAACCATAACAAAAATCAAAATGCAATGACTTTCAGATCACATGAGCCAATATGTTATTTACAATAGAACATAGATAAAATTTCAAATGTTGAAACTGAGACATTTTACATTTTTATCCACAAAATGAACTCATTTCAGATTTTGTGGCTGCAACAGGTCTCAAAAAAGTTGGGACACAGGCAAAAAAGGGCTGAAAAAGCCATTAATATAAAAGAGAATCAGCTGAAAGAACATTTAGCAAGTAATTAAGTTAACTAATTAAGTTAAGTTATTACATTAACTGGCATCAGGTGTGTAACATGGTTGCCTATAAAAGGGATGTCTTAGAGAGGCTGAGTATCTCAGAAGTAAAGATGGCCAGAGGCTCTCCAACCAGTGAAGGTTTGCGTTAAAAAAATTGTGGTATACTTTGAAAACAATGTTAGTCAAATTGCAAAGGCTTTGAAGGTCTCATCATCGACAGTGCATAGAATCATCAAAAGATTCAGAGAAACTGGAAAAATTTCTGTGCATAAGGGATAAGGCCAAAGACCTTTACTGGATGCCTGGATTACTAAATGGGCCCAGGAATACTTCAAGAAACCACTGTCTGCAAACACAGTCTGCCGTGCCATCCACAGATGTCACCTAAAACTATATCATGCAAAAAGGAAGCCATTGTTGAGCATGATCCAGAAGCGCCGCCGTGTTCTATGGGCCAAGGCTCATTTAAAATGGACTGTAGCAAAGTGGCAAAGTGTCCTGTGGTCAGACGAGTCCAAATTTGACATTCTTATTGGAAATCATGGGCGTTGTGTCCTCCGGGCTAAAGAGGAGAAAGACCACCCCTCCGGTTATCAGGGTTCAGTTAAAAGCCAGCATCTCTGATGGTATGGGGATGCATTAGTGCATATGGTGTGGAACCCTTGCATGTTTTAAAAAGCACCATGAATGCTGCAAGGTATATAAAGGTTTTGGAGCAACATATGCTTCCCTCCAGACAACATCTACCCAGGAAAGGCCTTGTGTATTTCAGCAGGACAATGCAAAACCACATACTGCAGCTATTACAACAGCATGGCTTCGTAGTAGAAGAGTCCGTGTGCTGAACTAGCCTGCCTGCAGTCCTGATCTTTCACCGATTGAGAACATTTGGCGCATAATTAAATGAAAAGTTCGTCAAAGGAGACCCAAAGCTCTCCAGCAGCTGGAAGCCTGTATTAAACAAGAGGGGATCAAATTCCAATGGCTAAACCCAAGAAACTTGTCTTCTCAATGCCCAGACACCTCCACTCTGTGTTTAAAAAAAGAAGGGATGCTGCACCATGGTAAACAGGCTCCTGTCTCAACTTTTTTGAGAACTGAAGCAGCCATCAAATTTGAAATGATCTCATTTTGTGGATAAAATTGTAAAATTTCTCAGCTTCAGTATTTGCTATGTTATCTCTGTTCTATTGTGAATAAAATACTGGCTGGTTGTTAGAAATCAGTGATTTGTATGTTTGTTTTTAGCTTGTTTTTAGTTTCTGGTTTTAGTTTCTAGTTTTTAGTATGTTTCTTGTTTATTTTTAGTATTGCTATTATTTATATATTTATTCTGAGTTACATGTTTCATGTTTAGAGAATGAATGCTTGCAGTCTCATGTCTTAAAATTCTCACTCTTTCTTTTTTCCATTTCGGTTTGTAATTCCTCTTCCTTCTCTCTTGCTGTTCTGATTGGACTATCCACACTTAGAGCATTTAGGCACGGGTGATTAGTTAGTTCAAAGTTAGATCCCACCTACTTCCTCCCTCTCTTGCTTTTCTAGATCCGCCTCTCCTCTCACCTGTTTGAGTTTAGCTGGGCCTCCATTTAATTTGTTTGTGTATAAAAGACCCACTTTCCTGCTGCTTCTTGTCGACTCGTTTCT
Organism: Gymnothorax javanicus; assembly: GCA_029692085.1. Taxonomy (NCBI): domain Eukaryota; kingdom Metazoa; phylum Chordata; class Actinopteri; order Anguilliformes; family Muraenidae; genus Gymnothorax; species Gymnothorax javanicus. The sequence continues at coordinate 102,091,991 of CM056193.1, read as the reverse complement.
ACCACAGCTCGCGTCTTGGTCAGTCTCGTTTCTATTCTCGCTATTTTCTTGTTTCGATTGTTGAAAACTGTTTCCTGTTTTAAGTCTTGTATTTGATTGTTTGTATTATTGTGAAACTTCGTTCTCCCTGATCCCTATTTTGTACCTATTTGTTTAGTATCTCCTGTTCCCTTATCCCATCCAACTCTTTTTTCCTTCCCCTTCCATTCCCTTAGTTTCAACCCTCTTTGTTACTGTCTTTGTGCGGATTGATTATTCTGGTTACTGGATCTTTTTGCTTGTCCCTGACTTCGACTCTGCCCATCCTGCATATCTCTGTTTGCCTGGCTATTGATCTATTTCTGTCTTGACCATGAGTATTTAATCCCAATAAACGCCCTGCCAATGCTGAACTGCATTTGGAGTCAATGCCCGTTCCTTTCACTGGTGTGATTTGAAAGTCATTGCGTTTTGATTTTATTCACAAATTACACTTTGTCCCAACTATTTCGGAATTGTATTTATGAAGAAAAGTGCAAGAAGGCAAGGAAATCCAAGAAACCAGCTGAAATCTGTCAGTATTTAGAAAGCAATCCTGCCCCTCATTCAGTGTAAATTGATATCAGCTGTTTTTGTTATGGTTCTGCCTCGTGTGCTGTTTTTGTCTTTGTGCTTATTTTCTTTTTTATTTGTGCTTGTGCTTTTTCTCCCGTGCCTCTATCTCTTGGTTTTATTTTTCAGCTTTCATTCTCGCCATCTGCAGATTGATTCATTCTTGCCCAAACTCCTGTGATGTTGTGTGACTGCCTTGAGCATGCCTGCGTCTCGTTGTCCAATCGCGTTTCCCCATTCGGAACTGGCTGTTGTATTTCATTCATTGCTTCCACCTGTGCTTAATTCTGGGTCTCGCTAAACTCTGAGTGAATGCGTTTTCTAATAGGATCATTACTAACCCGTACTAACCAGCACTTATTTGAGGGTGACTCAAATTTCGTCACGTAGTATTAACCTTAATTAACTCATTAACGAGTGTGAGTGTTTCTAGCTTTTGTAATTCCTTCCTAAGCTTTCCCTGATTAACTGCGTTTAAAGCTATGCTTTCCTTGGCTTCTCTCGTGGTGCTTTTTACTCGTCACGTTTAGATTACCTTAATCTAAACAGTCTAGTTTGATAGTCTCAGCGTCTTGTCTCGAGTCATTATTGTTTACCCGGTCATTGTGAATTTGTTTATTAATCCCATGTGTTTCTGTTTCTACCTGAGATTGCCTTCCGAGTCCCCGCCTCCTCCCATGCGTATTTCAGTGGGCAGAGTGAAGCAGCCGTCAGACGGAACTTTGTATTGGCTATGTTCTGCATTGTGAAATCTCTGCTCCTGTGCCTTCCCGAGTATTTCCTTTGTATGATTCCCGAGCCTTGTGTTTTGCTGTGTCCACGTCTTGTCTGCCCTTTGTCTAAGTCTCCCAGTGTTTCTGTCAGTCTAGTTAGGTCCAGTTTTTGTTTTTCTAGTTTAGCCACTCTTGGAGTGTGTACTTCTTTTTCCCCTTGCCTTGGGCAGTGTACCTTAGTTTCTCCCAGTCGTTCAGTGCATGTGCACGGTGTTTTGTTTCTGGCCTGTTTGCCAACTTTCTCCTTAGTGTTTTGTGTTTTAATAAACACTCTTGGATCCTGCATCTGGTGTCTCCCCGACCTCTTAACAGGTTTAGTCCTAATTGATGACCAATAAAAAGGTTTCTCATTACCAAGGTGTCACACAAGAAGCATCTCATGATGGGTTAAAGCAAAGAGCTCTCAAGACCTTTGCAAGCTTATTGTTGCAAAATATGCTGGTGGCATTGGTTACAGTCATATTTCACTTCTGAATGTTCCAGTGAGCACTGTTGGGGCCATAATCCGGAAGTGGAAAGAACATCATTTCATCATAAACCGGCCACGACCAGGTGCTCCTTGCAAGATTTCTGACAGGAGTTAAAAGAATAATCAGAAGAGTTGTCCAGGAGACAAGGACCACTCGCAGAGAGCTTCAGAAAGACCTGGAATTAGCAGTTACTGTTGTTTCAAAGAAAACAATAAGTAATGCACTCAACTGCCATGGCCTCTATGCTTGCACACCGCACAAGACTCCATTGCTGAAGAAAAAGCATGTTGAAGCTTGTTTAAACTTTGCTGCACAACATTTGGACAAGCCTATGAACTACTGGGAGAATATAGTCTGGTCAGATGGGACCAAAATTGAACTCTCTGGATGTCATAGCACACACCATGTTTGGAGGACAAACGGCAGTGCACATCACCCCCAAAACACCATACCAACAGTGAAGTTGGGAGGTGGGAACATCATGGTGTGGGGCTGTTTTTCAGCATATGATACTGACAGACTTCATATAATTGAAGGAGGGGTGAATGGAGAAATGTACCGAGACTTTCTTGATAAGAATCTGCTGCTATCGACTAGGATGTTGAAGATGAAACGTGGATGGACATTTCAACAAGACAATGATCCCAAACGCACAGCCAAGGAAACTCTCAAAGAAAATAAAGCTGCTAGAATGGCCCAGTCAATCATCCAATTTGAATCCAATTGAAAATCTATAAAAAGAACTGAAGATCAGAGTTCATAGAAGAGGCCCCCAGAACCTTCAAGATTTGAAGACACTTTGTGTGGAAGAATGGGCCCAAATCACAACTGAGCGATGCATGCGACTAGTTTCTCCACACAGGAGGCATCTTGAGGCTGCCATTACCAACAAAGGCTTTTATACTAAGTATTCAATACTTTTTCCCAGTGTCATTCCACTTTATTACACATAACTTAATTAATGGACTTATTTGTTTTGATTTCTTTATATGTGTGGATTACTTGGATTGTGACCGACATCTGGTATATGATAAATTTACTGAGAAAAATGTTGATGTGTTCAATACTTATTTTCCCCGTTGTATGTACATACATACAAACAAAGACTCCTTCCATTTCAGTAAGATATTTTATAAAATGTAATTAACAATGAAGAAATCCTCAAAAGAAGGGGTTGGTAGTGGGCAAATAATGAAAAACTGAAAACCCAAACCAACAATTTTTCATTGACTTGCAGGCATCATTTCATTATGAAACAACTCTCGACGGGAAGGAATCCATTTCAGCGTCTCTGATTTATATATTATTTCCCAGTTGTCTGTCTTGGCACCTTCTTCAAAAATCCTGTCAAATTTGTACTGTTGTGGAAGTTGTTCTGTTCCAGAGCCATCGTGGAGAAGAAAATTTTTCAGTGACTCTTGAGTAATTTAGGATTACACCACCATGGATAATCTGCCAGTCGTTTGCTAAAATAATTAGCTGTGCACAAATAGATGTTTCCTAATTGTCTTTTTTGTTAGGGATTTGTTTCTGCATGTCCTCTGGTAGCCATTCTCTCTCCCAGAGAACAAAGTAATTATTTGGGCCTACCCCATTTACTGCACTTCATGTTGATGTGTTACTGAGTCAGAAGTTGTTATGATCCGTACAAGGAACCAAACAGATTTAGGGCACAATCCTTAAGAGAGTATTTATTAACAGGAATAGGGTAATAGTAGAGGAACAGGTCATAGCCCAGAACTGTGCAGGGGGCAGTCCCGCTAATTTGGTAATAGCAGAGAGGGTCAGGGCATGTTCTTGCCCGGGCCAGTGGCTGTCCCAAGGCACACGCCAGGTGGTCAATCCCCTTGTCAAAGCAGGACTGCTTAACAGTAGAACCAAAGGTTTTAGCAGGAGCACAGTCCCAATCCTGGAGACTGATGAAGGCTTGGAAGGCGCTCTTAATCAACTGACTCAGAGGAACAGGCAGGAACAATGGATTCAGAAGAACGCAATCCTGGTCCTGGAGATCGATATAAAGACTTGGGTGTTTGGTCCTATTAACCCTTTGAAGTGCAGTCCTTTTTGAGTAAATTTCCTCCCAAACTAAAATGCTTAGTATTCCTGAACCACCAAGCCTCATCAGCCTAGAAAATTATACAGCCACAACCAGATGCTGAAAAAACTGCAGGTTCAAATATTATGAGTGTGTAACCAAAAATGAATATTTTATGGATTGTTTCTTTGTTATGCTTGTGTGTTTTAACAAACAATTTTGGAGAGTCCAAATTTCCCTGCATTCCTAGCCACAGTTGTGTTTGCTTTTACAACAGTTAAACTACTTCCTTCAATCAGGTCTCTTTCCCCATATACAGCTAAATTTTAACCCAAACATACCCTCCTCATTTCCTGCACTGGGATGCGATCATATATCGGTAACAGAGACTCTTCCGAAACTCCTTTGCCTCATTGAAAAAATCCCTCCCCTTTGTCAGAAACTATTAAAACAGTTTGCCGTCGAAAGAATTAATCCCTTGTCTACCATACACATCTGTCTTTTGGACGTTTCAAACCACTGGCTGTCTGTGTAAACTAAAAGAATTTGATTTTCCTGTTATATAAAGGCTGATAGGCTAAAACACTCACTATTCTGTTAAATCAGCACATCATAGCCAGCGGGTGCATTTGTTTTGTTTTTACAAGACTATAATACAATTTCCAGCACTGCCTCAGGAGTAAAAAATGCTCAAAACAGTGAAATTTACAAAGACATGCACCTACTACCAAATCTGTACAATGCTGTACAACTGAACCCATGGGACTGCATGGTCAGGCTGAGGGTTGTTATGACACAATTTTAAATACAACACTGATGGACTTTAAAAACTTATAACCAGAACTGTAGCCAAAATCAGATTCAAATTTGTAACCATTTATTGACTTTACCCATAACAACCACTTTGACAAAATGTCAGATAACATCAACAAAAAAAGAATGACAAAAGAATCAACAATGACAAGTTTAACAACAAAATCAACAACAAAAATCAACTCCAATCTCAGTACTGAGTGTGACCGCCACGAGCCTGCAACAAAGCCATCACTTATCTTGGCATGGACAGCACCATTCTGTTGAGCTGTTGCTGGGAAATTGCCTGCCACTCCTGGAGAAGGGCTTCTTGGAGCTCCGCCCTCGTCCTGGGCGCTGGAGTGCGTTGCCGAACCCACCAATCCACCAGGTCCCACACATGCTCGATGCACTTCATGTCAGGGCTGAAAGGTGGCCATTCCATGACTTGCACACCATTCTGGGCCACTAGCTGCTGGGTCACATGTGCTGAGTGAGGTCGTGCATTGTCTTGCACGAACGTGACCTCAGGGTGGTCTGTGATGTAAGGCACGACGTGCAGTCTGATGACAAGGTCACAGTAGCGGGCTGCATTAAGATTTCCATTGATTATGACCAGGTCGGACCTCCAGCTGCACCGAATGGCTCCCCAGACCATGATTGAGCCTCTCCCAAAGCGATCTGTCTCAGCAATGCAGGGGGCCGCCTATCTCTCACCACGTCGTCTGTAGACCCTCTGCCTTCCATCATGTCGGTACAGACAAAATCTGGACTCATCACTGGAGACAACATTCCTCCAGAATCGGTTGGGGACTCGTCTCTGGCTATATTCTTCAGCCCAGCGAAGCCTGGTAGCCCTGCGCCGTGCATCAAGCAGCATTCCAACACATGCCCTGTGGGCTCTGATCCCTCGCTCTGCAAGTCAGCGAATCACTGTTCTACTGATCCTTGGTCTGTGGATTCCTAGGGTCTCCTGAGCCGTCCTGGTGCAGGTTCGAAACCAATCTCTCAGATGGACGAGACGGATCTGATTGTCCTGGGCTGGGGTCGTGACCCTTGGCTGACCAGGTCGGGGTCGATCATTGGTGCTTCCAGTCTCCTGGTAGCGAGCCACAAGGTTAGAGATTGTGGATTGGCTTACCCCAAAACGCTGGGCGATGCAATTTTGGGATGGTCCAGCCATCCACAGCCCAATGGCTTGATCACGTTGGGGTCTGGAAAGGCGAGGCATGGTGCACGTAGTGTCTTTGAATAAATGCTCTTGGGTGCTGGCCTTAATGACCTCAAGGATTGTTTTAAGGCACTTGACAGCATTGCAATTGTGATCAGTGAAGCCAGACGAGGTTACATCACTAATTCTTCAAATCCTGCTCCACAGACACAAACAAGGTCATGACCTCACGCACTGTTGTGTCTCCTTACTCAAAGACAACTGCATATCAATTATGAAATCATCTAATTAAAGTTCCCCTAACCCAACTATACTATTTCTGTCTAGTCAGACTTCTAAGTTTTTAAAGTCCATCAGTATATTTTTGCGATCATATTCGCATCATAAAATGCCTTACGCACACTGTTAAACCAAATGTTTAAGTTCTGAACATATGCAAAACACTTTTTTGTAACCCTTTTTAAACATGTTAGTTTAGATTCAGTTTTAAAGTGTATTCAACAAATCTGAAAAACCTTGATTGCACATACAATAAACATCAGTGTTTTGAATGAGAACACCTATTTACAAAAATAATCACCATGCATTTAGCTTTTACTCCCTGATGTTTAGATTATAAACACGTCACACCTTCCACAGTTTCACAGTGCAGTTAGAATATTGAGTCCTCAAACATTCAAACGATATAGGCCGATAGTTCTACACCGTGGTATAATATCAGATGGCATAAAAACACAATTATGCCTAGCAGCCGCCCGTGGGCTGATGTACGCAAAACAGTTAATGAGACAGCAAGGAGTAATTATGGGCCAGGTCACGCAGAAAGGGAGTTACAAAACTGGTGTATTTCATATCATAGCTCCAGAACTAAGTAAGAGAGAGTTACAATTTAAATGGCTTTGTGTAGGTCTTCCCCAGTATTTAAAATGACAAAATACCTAATTTTATTCATTTGATTTATTTTGGGTGAAACAGCAAAAAACTGGTCGGTAATGGAGTTACAAATTTGGAAGACAGAACTACAAAAACACATTCAGACTGCTGGAACAGGAAAGGAACCAATTAAGGTCACATTAGAGTTGTGACATAAGTATTTTTACTTCTTCTCAAAAGTGGGGAAAAAAAGAGGGGAAATAAACAAAACTGGTGAACAGTACTTGAGGAATCAGTGCTGCCTGTTGACTGAAGATCGAGTACATAGCATATTATGGTGAATGGAAAGAACAAACTGGTTATGTATGTATGTAGTATGTATGAATTTATTTATTTGGGCCCAGTCACTGAACCAAACCTGAGTCAGACAGTCAAAATAACATCAATGTACAGTATGTGCATACACCGTAAACTGGAATAACAAAAAATATCAAGGTGAAAGTCTTGAATCTCTGCTCTACACTCAAAGAATATTATTTTATAATTTTATATGTATTGGTTGAAATAAACACAGTATTAGTAAGCAAGTGAAACTTCCATCATTATCAAATCTCCAAATTAAACAAAAAAAAAAACTATAATAAAATGTTCCTCTTGTTAGCTCACTCGGTTAAGGCACTGCTTCACGGAGCAGTAGTGCCAGCCACGGCCTGGATTTGATCTCCAGTTGTGCCAGTGCCGGCAGGGCCGGTAGCCCTTTCAGAACAGTGCGCAATTGGCTTCACGCTGCAGGTAAATAAATTGGGAGGGACTGCCAGTTTGGGATTATATGATTACAGCATTGTTCGTTGCTCAAGTGCCTCCTGTTGGCTGGCCGGGCGCGTCAGTAAAATTCTAAGCTTCCACATGTTCAGGTATCCTCCGCTCTCCTTCTGAGCTTGCAAAGTTTTGAGCTATGCGTGTAAAAAAGAAGCAGCAGCTGACAGGCGTGTGCTTCAGAGGAGAGCCGCAAACTGTCTTGCTCTCCCAAGATGGCAAAATGGGTCGCATGCGAGTAAGCTTGTATACTTAGTTTGCTAATTGTAAGTAAAGTAAGTCTGTTCCGAGCCTAGTGGCCCATCAGGCTGGTGCTTAACCCCGGTTTCCGTGGCATGAAGCGACTAGGAGTATTGCTACTCCCCCTGGATGGGATGCCAGTCCATCGCAGGTACTCCCCCAGCTCTGGGTCAGGTTTCCCTGACAATTTGCTGGTACCCATTTATACACCTGGGTGGAGTGAGACAATGTGGGAGTGAAGTGTTTTGCCCAAGAACACACCGCGAAGGCTGTGACAAGGACTCGAACTCAGGACCTCTTGATCCCAAGTCAAGCCTACTTAACCACTGCACCCCTTGTTTGCTAATTGAGAATTCCAGATTCAGGTGGGATTGGAGATGACAAATTTGTAATGTGGGGGGAAAAAAAACGCCACTAGATGGCAGTATTGACATTTTTTTTGTTAAGCCCAGTCTGGAGCTAGGTTGGGCATGTCCTGGGCATGCCTCAGAGGGGGCTGGACAAGAGTATATAAGGAGAAAAATTGAGAGAGTGAGGAGTAGTTGGAGAAATTGCAAGGAAGGATACATTTGACCAGACCTGTCACTCTTTTCAAGACCTGTGAAGCTTTTTGTGGATTTTTGCCTGTGTTGGAGCATTTTCCTGTCCCAGGACATCGCAACATAGCAGCCCATCTCAATTACCAAGGGACTGTAACTATCTTTTTTTTTATTTCAATCTTGGTCAGTAGGGTAGAGTGTAGATTAGTTCTAAGTGTTTGTTTAATTAAATCTGTTGAAGTTGAAGAATTTTGTCTGTCATCCCTTGCTGTCCGTGACGCCATAACAAATTGGGGCCATAACAAATTAAAAAAAAAATGTTCCTCTAAAATGACCTGAAGTTTAGCCGCAACAGCTCTTCAGAACTTCCCCAGATCCTTGCACTCTCCTATATGTTTTCTGAGCATATGCAAATATTCCAGTCATGCTTTGTGAGCACCCTGGTACCAAATCCTAGCCTGGTAAAACCAGACTCGTACACAGAGTCTGAACAGTCGTCATTGACAAGTGTTTACTTCCTGGTGGGTGGGCGCTTGTCTGAAGTTTAAAATCATTGGTATACCCGTTTACTAATCACTAACATTTGGCGATGATGTATGTTATGTGGCGGCTCAGCCGCCTAGTATTTCCGCTGTAAACACAGTCCTTCATACCAGGAATGCAGAGAAAACAAACTGATCAGTACATTAAAGTTAATACTGTACCCATACATAATCCCATCTGCCAAATTTTAGCCTTCACTCATTCACTTAAAAGAACCAAAGGCGCTCTTTCTGTTCTCCTTACAAGAAACAAATTGTTGAGCTATTGTTTTTCCTGCCAATACTGCTGCTATTAAAAAAAATGTAAGAGACCCGAAACCAACGGCAGAATCGGCGAGAATAACGCATTATTTACATCAGGACGAAATCTGCTTTGACATGAAAACTGAACCGTTAATCATACTTGCACTAACATCATACCGAGCTCGCTATCTAACTTTATAGTAACATAGTTTGGCTCTAAGCGTTTGGCTGTCTCAGACAGCCATTTCATTCATGGATAATGACAACATAAGACTGAGACAGCGAATAGGTCTTGTGACATGAACAAAAACACGCCTTTGAAAAGTTTGCTGCTGACTTAAATAGTGTGAAATTCGCGGGCAATGTAACACTAGAAGCTACAAGCTAGCTGAGGTGGTTCGGCTGTCTCTCACAGATGACAGGGTGCCTACTTCATATGTTTCATGATGGAAATTACGTAGATATGACAACTTTTCTCGAAACCTGTAGGGAGTAGCGCTACAAAATCTTTTTTATTCAAGAAACTAACCTAACATTCATCTTGTTGTGGCTATAAGTCGCTGATACCCGGGATTTTCTCCACGACAGAGCGAATGGCCTCCCATGTATCTATGTCCGTGGCCATTGTTGATTTCGGAGACTACAATTTCGAACTCGGCGCAGCGGCTACATCATGGCTCTCGGCCACGCCTTCTGTTCGTTGGTTGGTCCGGCAGAGCTCCGAGTGACCACACGGAGTAGTGAAGCGAAATGAAATTACGCGGAAGTACGAAGGCTGGCGGAGTCAGGCTAACCACAGAAGACAATGTCCATCAGCAGAGGGGGGTATTTACAGAGATTACACATTGGTTCCAGTTAATAAAATACTGATTTTTGAAATGTGAATTTTGTATTAACAGAAAACCTACTCTAGCAGGGGTTCCATCAAGGGATCCATGGTGAGTTGCCAATAGCCAGTCTGTGCCACTCCGTGCTGAGGGAAGTGCATCAGGAGTTTAAGGGGTTTGCCCATCTTCATGAAAGTAAGAAGGGGCTGTGGGGTGGGGTAGTCACCAGACTTTTTCTTTCACTATTCAGCTACCCTACAGAGTGATGCCATTTCCACAACGCCAGACAGCCGGACTAAACTTGGGAGCCCAGCTCCATGGTAGGCACAACACTCTACTCTGAGAAGGTGCTATACCTTAACAGTAGCTTTCACAAGTTTCCTGTCATTTCAGCCGAGAACCACCAGGTGAGGTACCAGAAATTAGTTTCTCGGATTAGTAACAAAATGGATTACACCATCTGAGTCTGGCTGAAAACTGATATAAAATAAGGAGCACACTCGCTGAAACAACTGTGTGTGTGTGTGTGTGTGTGTGTGTGTGTGTGTGTGTGCTTGTGCATGATAATACTTGTATTTTTCAAACATTTCTGCTCCAGTAGTTTTTACCATGGTAGTTTTATTACCAGAGTCACACAAATATCAGCCAACTGCACCATAAGTAGCACACAACATGTAAGAAATTAAAATAAAACTCTGAAAATGTATACATTTTAAAATACCATATTCATAAATTCAAACATGTATGATACAATGACAGGACAATACCTGTCCTTCCAGGTCAAACGCCAGGCAGGCAATGCCATGTGTGTGCACATCCTTGAGAATGGACACCGTCTGCACTGTGTAGGAGTCCCACACACATATGTAAGGCTCCTTGCCCACTTGACCGGTAGCCACCAGCACACGCTCTGGATGAAGGGCTAAACTGGAGAAACAGAGGCAAAACATACACTAAGGAGACAGAAAGGCATAAGTAGCAAAGTAGTCAATAGAACCTCTTAAGCCCTGAGCCAAAAATGACTTGCCCTAAATGAAAAGAGTATATCTCTGCAACTACTTGGTCCATTTGAGTAATCTTGGTATGATAATGAAGTTAAAACCCTGAGAATTTTTGTCATGGTGTAAAAATCAGTATATATGTCACTGAGTTAGAGTAAATGAAGGTGAAACACAGCATAAATGAAAGATCTAATTTCCGCCAAACAAAATTTTACTTTTATTCCATTTGAAATTATTAAGTTGCAGTCTTAAACCTCTAAAAAATTACAGCACAGAATCTCACCATTATCTGTGCCAAAGTTTATTCTAATCAAGTTAATCAGAGCAAAAC